>CM066032.1:1732051533-1734624702 GCA_033557465.1 Ichthyophis bannanicus
GCATCGCGGCTCGATGCCAGGCATGGCTGCAGTCATCGGACCTCGAGCCATGGGTTCAGGACAAGTTGGTCGATGTCCCTTGCCGAGGTGAGAACCTTTTTGGCAAGCCCATGACCGAGAAGGCTGCACAGCTCGAAACCAAGCACCTCACGAGGACAAGGCTGTCTAGGAAGACTTCTGCCCCTAATCACAAAAAGAAGGGCTCGGGTAAAAAGCCCTTTTACCCGAGGAAGGGCACTGCCTACAAACAGTACCCACAGTACCAGGCCGCCCAAGCTGCTCCTCAGGGTCAGCAGGCCAAGGGGCAGGGTAATGGGCCACGTAGGCAGAGGACTCCCAAGCCTCCGGCCCCTGCTTCCACTCAGCAGGGTGGGGGTTTTTGACTCCTTAGGCATAGCCTCTCCGTCCCTGCGCTCCCAACCCTGCACAGGAGGTCGCCTCGCCCTGTTTGCCCACAAGTGGCCACTCATCACTGGAGACAGTTGGGTGTTAAGCATAGTCCACAAGGGCTATCTGCTACACTTCCTACAGCTGCCTCATCCATACTTTCCAGGGGAACCTCCAAGGCCTCCCCTGTACACACATCTTCTCCTTCAGGAGCTCCAAGGTCTGT
Source organism: Ichthyophis bannanicus (assembly GCA_033557465.1). Taxonomy (NCBI): domain Eukaryota; kingdom Metazoa; phylum Chordata; class Amphibia; order Gymnophiona; family Ichthyophiidae; genus Ichthyophis; species Ichthyophis bannanicus. Next base: position 1,732,052,147 of record CM066032.1, read on the forward strand.
TGGTGGACGGGGCAGTGGAGCCTGTGCCTCTCCACTTACAAGGTCAAGGGTTCTACTTCAGGTATTTCCTGGTACCCAAAAGAACCGGTGGCCTTCGGCCTATTCTAGACCTCAGAAATCTCAACAAATTCCTAGAGAAGGAAAAGTTCAAGATGCTTACTCTTGGAACACTTCTGCCCTACCTCCAGCAGGGAGATTGGCTATGCTCCTTAGATCTAAAGGATGCGTACACTCACATCCTCATTCATCCAGACCACAGAAAGTACCTCAGGTTCATTGTGGGAGGAAACTATTATCAGTACAGAGTACTGCCTTTTGGCCTCAACTCCGCTCCCAGGGTCTTTACCAAATGTCTGGCAGTGGTGGCGGCCTACCTGAGAAATCAGGGAATCTTTGTCTTCCCCTTTCTGGACGACTGGCTCATCAGGGGTCAGACATGCCAGGAGGCCAGACAAGCCACCCTCAGAACTATTGCTCTTCTTCAAAGCCTGGGGTTTGTAATAAACTTCGCAAAGTCCACTCCCAGAACTTGGAGTTCATGGGGCAAGGTTGGACTCTCTGCTGGCAAAGGCATTCTTGCCAGAAGACAGAGCCCAAAGACTCATAACCTTAGCAAACCACTTTCTCAGCAGGTCACTGGTCTCCGCCAGACTCTGCCTGAGGCTTCTTGGCCACATGGCTTCGACAGTACATGTGACCCCCAATGCCAGGCTCCATATCAGGCCTGCACAGTGGTTCCTTCGGACTCAGTGGTCACAGGCCACAGGCCGCCTCAGAGACAGGATAAGGGTGTCCAGACACTTTCTGAACGCCCTCAGCTGGTGGCTGCACCCACCCAATCTGCTACAAGGGGTACCTTTTCAGATTCCTGGGTTCACAGTGGTGTTGACCACGGACGCCTTCCTGCAGGGCTGGGGAGCTCATTGTCTAGGCAAGTGCACCCAGGGCCTGTGGTCTCCCTGGGAAGCCGCACAGCAAATCAATCTACTGGAACTCAGGGCTATTCGGTTAGCCCTCAAAACTTTCTCTCCAACCCTGGCTCATCAGTCTGTCCTCGTTCAAATAGACAACCAGGTAGCCATGTTTTATGTGAACAAGCAGGGCAGAACTGGGTCCAGGCTCCTTTGTCAAAAAGCACAGGACCTTTGCTTGTTTGCTCTCAGGCACAACATGCTCCTCAAGGCTGTGTATCTCCCTGGCCAGGAAAACTACCTGGCCGACAGGTTGAGCAGGATTCTGCAGCCCCACGAGTGGCAGCTCCATCCTTTGGTGGTTCAGAAGATTTTCCTGAAATGGGGACTTCCATCCATTGATCTGTTTGCTAGTCCACTGAACAAACAGCTGCCAAAGTTCTGCTCCAGGCAACCGCATCCTCTGCGGATAGCAGCAGATGCTTTTCTGATTCCATAGTCTCAGGGCCTCCTGTATGTGTTTCCTCCCACGCCCTTGGTGGCTCGAACCCTGTTCAAGATTCTTCAGGACAAGGCCTCGGTCCTGCTAGTGGCTCCCAGGTGGCCGAGACAGCCTTGGTTTCCACTTCTGCTTCAGCTGGCAGTGGATTCCCCACTGCCTCTGGGGTTGCAACCTGACCTTCTCTCTCAGGATCAGGGTTCCCTTCTGCACACCAATCTCAAAGCTCTCAATTTGATGGCCTGGAGGCTGCAAGGGTAGTGTTGGCTCCCTGGGGCCTACCTCAGGAAGTTGAGGAGGTTGTCCTAGCCTCTAGGAAACAGTCCACTAGGAAAACCTATGCTCTCAAATGGAAAATGTTTTCTGTGTGGTGTCAGCTACGTACAGAGGATCCTTTCTCCTGTACTGTACCAGTAGTGCTTCAGTACTTACTGCACTTATCAAATCAGGGACTTAAGTCCAATTCTGTTCGGGTCCACCTCTCAGCTCTAGCAGCTTACCACTCACTGGTGGAAGGACATTCTCTGTCAGTTCACCCTTTGGTGTCCCGGTTTCTCAGAGGCTTGCTTTTGCTCAAGCCTCCAATCCGTCCTCCTGCTCCTGAGTGGGAGTTGAATGTGGTCTTGCAGCAACTGACTCGCCCACCTTTTGAGCCGATGGCTACTTGCCCTCTACGCTTCCTGTCATGGAAGACACTCTTCTTGATAGCCCTAACCTCGGCCAGGCGAGTGAGTGAGCTTCAGGCCCTGGTCTGTGACAGGCCTTACACCCACTTCTGTAGGAACAGGGTAGTCCTTAGGACTCATCCAAAGTTCCTCCCAAAAGTTGTCTCCTCCTTCCACCTTAACCAAGAGGTGGTTCTTCCAACATTCTTCCCTAAGCCTCATGCAAGCCAGGCTGAAGCAGTTCTGCATACCCTGGACTGTAGGAGGGCCTTATCCTTCTACCTTGACCGTACACAGGGGCATAGAAGGGCTACTCAGCTCTTCATATCTTTTGACCCTAATAATTTGGGGTTAGCTGTGTCCAAGCGTACCTTGTCCACCTGGGTAGCTGACTGTATCACCTGGGTTTACAGGGCAGCTGACCTTCCTTTGCAGGGTCGGATCACGGCCCATCGTGTCAGGGCAATGGCTGCTTCAGTGGCTCACCTCCGCTCTGTATCGTTGGTGGACATCTGCAGGGCTACAACTTGCTCCTCAAGCCAGACTTTTGCGTCCCATTACTGTCTGGAGAGGGAGTCCCGTAGGGACAGTGCTTTTGGCCAGGCAGTACTCCGGAATCTCTTTAAGGTTTAGGTTTAGGCAACTCCTGCCCTCCAGCCCTCCGTTGGGCTACCGGTGGAGGTTCTGTTAGTGAAAAGCCTTTCTTTGATGCTGGGACTAGAGGGAGTTCTCTTGTTCAGCCTGGGTTCCTGGTAGCCCAGAGCTAGGGAGTCACCCATATGAGAGGACTGACTTCCTGCTTGGTTCTGGAGAAAGAGTAGTTACTCACCTGTAACAGGTGTTCTCCAGGAACAGCAGGAATCAGTCCTCACAACCCTCCCTCCTCCCCTGGGAGTTGCAGTTGTACATTGTTTATTTTTGCATTTTTGTGTGCTGTTTGTAGCTATGTCATTTGACTGAGCAAGATGGCACCTTTAGGCGGGAAGGGAACCGTGCACGCGTGCCTGCATTCCCAAAGGCTTTCTTGGAAAGCTGGGGAAATGCTCCGCAAGGGCTCCATCGACATCGATGTCACCCATATGTGAGCACTGATTCCTGCTGCTCCTGGAGAACACCTGTTACAGGTGAGTAACTACTCTATATCATCAAATGCCAAAATTCTTACAGAGCCCTGTATATACCGTATCTGCTGTGCCTGAATGTAATTTGCTTTGGGCTGCTACTGAAAAGGCATGAGCTAAACCCAAAGAAAAGAAACAGGCAAGACAACAGCTGCCCACAGCCCCTCCAGCACTGTGAGGTAGTGTTGCTAAACTTAGCAAAAAGAAAAAAAAAAATAGGGGTGGAGTATGTAAAATGAAGAAACCTAAATTACAAGTCCTGAGCATTTATAGCAGTACATATTTTTAAACATACCAAGAAGCTGTTCCACGGTTGTACAGTGCATTCAGCCCATGATTGAATCAAAGCAGCCAGTGTGCTGCTATTACTGTTATTACCCAATTGCAAATGGGTAAAACTGAGGCACAGAGCAATCAAGTGACTTGCCAAAATTCACATAGTAGCAGAAGGCTAGGCGGTTGCTCCTGGTATTTGCTGCCCACCACTGACAGAGATTTAGGCTTCTGTTGCTCTCTGCTCTTGTGAACTGTACTCCTGTGCATTCACAATGTCATCCAGTCTTGCCACACCTAGAATGTTCTCAAGAGTCACGTGGAAGCCCTGAAAAAATGTTTAAAAAAATGGCTTTCACAGGCTCATCTGCAATCCTGAACAGGCACTTTTCATAGTCCATTGTGCCCATGAGGGAGAGTAAGGAATTGGGTGAGCCAGGTCTTAACTGTGACTGCTTTGGATAGCAGAAACGAGGAAGGATGTATTTTTATTTGGTTGTTTTGTTTCTTATAAAATCATATTTAATCTCCCACTCAAATCACCAATGTAATCTTTTTTTTTTTTATGCATGAAAATGCAAATGCAATGCAAGCCATTAAGTCAATGTTGACTCCTGACAACCCAGCAGCTCCTGGGTTTTCTTGGCAGTGTGACTGAAAGTAGATTGCCAAGCCTTTCTTCCAAGGCAAAGACTTGTCCAAGGCCACAACGAGTGTTGCTGGTGGGAATCAAACCCTGGTCTCTTGGTTACCAAGCCAGTGCTCTAACCTTCAGGCTATTCCTGCACTCCTTATGAAAATGCCTGTTTCTCAAGTACTTTACTAAGCTCTTCAGATATTTATGTAGTGTCATTGTTTTACTTTTAGTTGTTGTAATATTTGCTTCTGAACTGTTTTTGTTATAGTTTCCTTTTTTTAAATTGAGAATTGAAATTAAAGAAATTGCATAATGAGTAAAAATACCCAACAAACATAACTTAGGGGCCCTTTCACTAAAGTTTGTCGGGTTTTTGCAACTGAGGCATGTTTAATGCAAGTAACTGCTGTGTGCTAACTGCCAGGGGCGTGTTTGGCATGTTCCCAGCAGCTGCTGCACTAAACCGTGCCCTAATGCACAGCAGCAGCGGTATTTGCAGTTAACACCAGTACACTAACTTTACCCAGTGAGATGGCTTTCAATGACCTCACATTAATTGCAACATAGTGCGTGATATGTACCTCTGCGCTAATTGCAGTATGCTTAACCCCTGCTCATTTGGCACCCAAATGTGTGATAGCGAGTTATCATGAAAATCAGCATGCATTAACTGTCATGGTTGCATTGTAGCTGTTAGCAATGACTTGATGGAACAAAAAACTATACAGGCAAGCATGTTAACTCCTGGAAACCCAGCAGCATCTGGGTTTTCTTGACAGGGTATGACCAGAAGTAGATTTCCAGGCCTTTTCTTCAGAGGCAGTGGAGGGTAAAGTGGCTTGCCCAAGATCACAAGGATTGCCCGTGGGAATCAAACCCTGATCTCTTGGGTACTAGACGCGCTAACCACTAGGCTACTTCTCCACTCCTGCCTATATAGTGCACTTTAGTAAAAGGGCCTCTTAATCATATACAAATAAATGCCAGATTACAGAAAGAGGAAGGCCAGTCCCCCCCCAATCCAGAAAATAATAATGCAACTAGTTTGTACAAGGAGCGCCGGTACAAACATATAGAATCCCAGATTCAACCCCCTCCCCCCCCCAAAATCACACACATCATCTCACTAGACAATATTGCCCAAAGGTTAAGCATTTTTTTCCCTTAAAAAAATTCTCTAACTGCATAGGGTGTAAAAGATGTATCCGGCCTCTTGATGTGATATCAGGCCCTTACAATGGGAATCTTAAAAAGAAAGTAGCACCCAGAGTGCAAACCCTAGGCTTTAATTGCAAAAATAATTTCCTATGAGCCTGAGCCATCTTACATACATGGGGGGGGGGGGGGGGGAATAGAGATCCTCTGGCCGCAAAAAGAAACCTCTCACATTTACAATGATCTTACCTAGCTCACAAGGAAATGTAACAAGGAGGGTAGCTCTTTCAGAAATCTCATCTGAAGAGGACTCCAACACTTCGTTCTAGTTTCTACTTCTAGATGCCAAAATATAAATATTTAAATGGCTTTTGGTTCTCATAAATGCATTTCTTCTTTAAAAAGCTCTTCTATACTGCTAACCAGTGGTGGCTCAAGGCAATCTGCTGCCTGAGGCGAAGAATGAGATGAGTGCCACCCCCCCCCATACCTTAGAGGGGGCGGGGCTTTTTCAGAAATCCAATCAGAGACTGAACCAAACCAAAAAGCTGATTAGATTATATGGAGGAAATGCAAGATGTTTGCACACAGGGCTGTAACGAGCTGCAATCGCACCCTGCGCGACTTGCAGCTTGGGTTCACGCCCCCCCCCTCTCTCCCCATATCTCCGTCCAGTGCTGCCTGCTCTTTCCCTGCTGCTGCCGCCCTTTGTTTTTTTTCAAGGCAGCGCTGGCAGCAGGGCAAAAGCAGACAGCCTAAATGCGCCCCCCCCCCCAAGCCTTTGCGCCCTGTGCAGCTGTACCACTTGCACAGGGCTAGGTACAGTCTTGTTTGCGCACCAAGGAGCTAAAAGACAGCAAGAACCAACAGCACAGTTTATAAACCTTAATTATAACTCATTTTTCTCCAGGACCAAGCAGGAAGTCAGTCCTCACTTATGGGTGACGTCGGCGCCGACGGAGCCCTCGCGGAGCAATTTTCCCCAGCTTTCAAAGAAAGCCTTTGGGAATTGCAGCGCGCATGCGCGGTCCTCTTCCCGCCCAAGGGTGCCATCTTAGCCAGTCTTCTTTTTTCCGCGGAGCCCTACAGACGTACCCGTCGTGTCCCCGCGAAAAAGTTGATTTTTCTTCAGAATTTCTCTTTTTTTCCATTCGGTTCGACGCCGGTCTTTTTCCCGCCGGACTCGCGACGCCGGTCTCGAGTCCTCTTCTTATTTTTCGGTTTTTCTGACTTAGTCAGTTTTTCGTTTCGGTTTTTCCCTGGCAGCCCGGTCCTTTGACCTCGCCGGGGCCCTTTTTCCCCCGATGGCTGCCAGTGGTTTCAAGCGGTGTGGTCAGTGTGACCGAAATATGTCACTAACTGACACACACGACTTTTGCCTCCGCTGCCTGGGCCCGGATCATGAAGAACTGATCTGTGGGCCCTGCGGCAAAATGTCCTCCAAAGCGTTGAGAAGTCGGCGGCATCAGCGGGATAGGATCTTCGCTGACCCCAGCCGTACCCGGACCTCGTCGGAGGCCTCCGCGTCCAAAGGTTCCAGCTCGGACCATCGCCGGAGTTCCTCCGACAGGGGTTCTCCCTCCGGGGACCATCGTCGTAAGGTGAAACCCGCGAGGGCGGCGTCGGTGGACGCTCCTGGCTCCGCGAGGGCCAGGTCGCATAGCCCCGATAGCCGTCCCGGGTCCTTGGAGAAGGAGCATCTCACGAAGCGACCTCGCCTGGAGTCGGAGCTGCCTGCTCGGGTAAGTCCTGTGGTCCTCCTGGACTCGCCTCCGAGACAGCCGACGTCGGGCCCGACGCCGTCGGGGCCCGAGTCAGGGGCTGCTGGGTCACCTGAGCTCGGACTCAGGTTGACGGCCTTGGAGAGCAGATTGTCTGCCTTCATGGACCAGCAGCGGGCACTGCTCGCTGGCTTCGCTGGCGCCGCTGCCCCGACCGCCGGGACGTCGACGTCCAAGTCGACCCCGGAGACCGAGCCGATCCTCGAGTCGATGCGAACTCGAGTCGATCCTCGGTCGAAGTCACCCTCGGCCTCCCGTTCGGGACCGAGGTCGCCGATGCCGACTCCCTCGGCGTCGGGGCGGCAGGCGCCGCGCCCTGCCCGGGCCGACCCCACCGAGTCCTCGTCGGAGTCGGTCTGGGAGTCTGAAGAGGAAGAGTCGCCTGATTCTTTCCGGACTCGGTGTGTCCCCTCGGACTCACCGGAGTCCGAGCCTCGGAAGCAGTCTCCCCCGGAGGATGCCCGGTTCTCGGACTTCGTCAGGGATATGGCCAAGGCTTTGGCCTTCCCTGCGGACCCCGAGGAGGAGCCTCGAGCCGAAGAGCTCGACGCCCTCCAGTATGACTCTCCCGCAAGGGAACACTTTACTGTACCGGTTCCTCCCATGCTGGAACGACTACTCTTCCGCATGTGGGAGAGTCCGGCCACCTCGCCGGTCCTGAGCAAGCGGGTCGATTCTATCTATCGAGTCCGCAAGAGCCCTGGCTTCCAAAAAGCACAGCTGCCACACCATTCCATGGTAGTGGAATCGGCCATGCATCGTCTTAAGAGCCAGAAGATGCACTCCTCGGTGCCTCCTGGCAGGGAGGCCCGTAACCTGGATGGCCTTGGCAAGAAGTGTTTCCAGGGCTCTATGCTTGCGTGTCGTGTCCAGACCTACCAGCTATACATGGGCATGTATCTCCGAGACCTGGCTAAAGAGCTAGCCGGATTCTCCGCTGGTTTGTCCGAGGAACCTTTGCGGAGGTTCCTGGTCTTGTCCACTGGTATTCGGGAATGCTCAAAATTCATATCCCGAGCAGCCTACGATGGCTTTGAAGCGTCGGCTCGAGTGGCCGCAGCCGGCATCGGTGCCCGCCGACAGGCTTGGCTTCAGTCATCTGACCTCGAGCCCTGGGTGCAGGACAAGTTGGTCGATGTCCCCTGCCGAGGCGAAAACCTCTTTGGCAAGCCCATGGCTGAAAAGGCTGCACAAATTGAGACGGAGACTCTCACCAGGACTAGGCTTTCTAGGAAGACCTCCGCCCCTTCCCAGAAAAAGAAGGGCTCGGGTAAGAAGTCCTTTTACCCGAGGAAGGCGGCTGCCTACAAACAATACCCCCATTATCAGGCCCCTGCAGCTCCCCAACAGGGCCAGCAGGCCAAGGGACGGGGTAACGGGTCCCGTAGGCAGCAAGCCCCCAAGCCTGCACCACCAGCCCCTGCTCCGCAGGGTGGGGGTTTTTGACTCACTAAGCATAGCCTCTCCCCCCCCGCTGGTTCCTCCCAGCACCGGAGGCCGGCTGGTTCACTTCGCCCACAGGTGGTCCAGCATCACCTCAGATGCCTGGGTGCTTCAAGTTGTGCGAGAAGGCTATCTTCTCCACTTCCACCAGGTCCCTCCCTCCTTTTTTCCGGGAGAACCTCCACGACCCCCTCTGCACAGGGAATTACTCCTTCAGGAGTTAGCAGGTCTTCTGCAGGAACGGGCGGTGGAACCGGTGCCCCACCACCTGAAAGGTCAAGGTTTTTACTCCAGGTATTTTCTGATACCAAAGAGAACAGGAGGCCTCAGACCCATCCTGGACCTGCGCAACCTCAACAAGTTCCTCGTGCGAGAGAAGTTCAAGATGCTTACCCTTGGAATCCTTCTGCCCTACCTCCAGCAGGGAGATTGGCTATGCTCCTTGGATCTAAAGGATGCCTACACGCACATCCTCATCCACCCAAGCCACCGACAATACCTAAGGTTTGTGGTGGCAGGAAACCATTACCAGTACCGGGTACTGCCCTTTGGCCTGTCCTCCGCACCGCGAGTCTTCACAAAATGTCTCGCGGTGGTGGCGGCCCATCTCCGGCTTCACGGCCTCTGTCTTTCCGTACCTCGACGACTGGCTCATCAGAGCAACGTCCGCTTTGGAGGTCACCAACGCCACGCGCCGCACGGTGACTCTTCTGCAGCACTTGGGCTTTGTTATAAACTTCGCAAAGTCCACTTTGCTCCCCTCACAGGATCTCGAGTTCATCGGCGCAAGGCTGCACACTCCTCAGGCACGAGCGTACCTACCGCTCGACAGGGCTCTACGGCTCATGGACCTGGCCGACCGTTTTCGCAGCCAGCCCCTGGTCTCCGCCAGGCGCTTCCTGAGACTACTACTCGGCCATATGGCTTCCACCGTCCACGTGACCCCCAATGCCCGCCTGCATAGGCGGCCTGCTCAATGGTGTCTCCGCCAGCAGTGGCGACAAGCCACCGGCGGCCTAGCAGACCTAGTGCGCGTCTCCGAGCCGCTGATCTCGTCTCTCCGGTGGTGGCTTCAGCAGCCGAACCTGATCTGCGGAATGCCTTTCCAGCCTCCTCAGCCGGCCCGGGTGCTGACAACAGATGCATCCCTCCTGGGCTGGGGAGCGCACTGCCAAGGGGCACGCACTCAGGGCCTCTGGACCGCATGGGAGTCTGCTCAGCAGATCAACTTCCTGGAGCTCAGGGCGATCCGCCTGGCTCTCAAGGCCTTCTCCCACCTGACTTCTCACCAGTCCGTCCTTGTCCAGACGGACAATCAGGTTGCCATGGTCTACGTGAACAAGCAGGGCGGCACGGGCTCCTTCCTCCTCTGCCGGGAGGCACAGAAGCTCTGCTCTTGGGCCGTCAGTCACGGAATTCTCCTCAAGGCAGTTTATCTCCCAGGCCAAGAGAATTACCTGGCGGACAAACTCAGCAGGATCCTCCAGCCGCACGAGTGGCGTCTGGATCCCTTGGTAGTTCAGAAGCTCTTTCTGAAGTGGGGCCTCCCCACGATGGATCTCTTTGCCAGTCCTCACAACCGGCAACTTCCTCGCTTCTGCTCTCGTCAGCCACACCCCCTTCGGGTTGCGGCGGACGCTTTTCTACTCTCATGGTCGGGGAGCCTTCTGTACGCTTTCCCTCCCATCCCGCTAGTCTCCCGGACTCTTTTCAAGGTTCTCCGAGACAAAGCCCTCATGATCCTGGTGGCCCCTCGCTGGCCCAGACAGCCGTGGTTTCCGCTCCTGCTGCAATTAGCGGTAGAGGATCCGTTCCCTCTGGGGTTACAACCGGATCTCCTCACTCAGGATCAGGGGTCTCTGCTACACCCCAACCTCAGGTCTCTCAACCTCATGGCCTGGCTGCTGAGAGGGTAGTCCTCGCTCCCCTTCTCCTGCCGGCGGAGGTGGAGGAGGTCGTCCTAGCTTCACGACGACCTTCTACCCGCAAATGCTACGCCCTTAAATGGCGTCGCTTTTCCGTCTGGTGTACCCAACAGTCTCAGGATCCCTTCTCCTGCCCAGTGTCGGTGATCCTGCAGTACTTGCTATACCTCTCTAATCTGGGACTTAAGTCCAACTCCGTCAAAGTTCACCTCAGTGCTCTCTCAGCACATCATGTGCCGGTGGACGGCAGACCTCTTTCCAGCGACCCTCTTGTAGCGAGGTTTCTCCGAGGTCTTCTTCTACTTAAACCACCTCTGCGCCCGCCAGCGCCTGACTGGGACCTGAATGTGGTTTTGCAGCGGATCACCTGTCCGCCTTTTGAACCTATGGCTACCTGTTCTCTCCGTTTTCTTTCTTGGAAAACACTGTTCTTGATAGCCCTCACTTCCGCTAGACGCGTAAGTGAATTGCAGGCCCTCGTGTCTGATCCCCCTTACACTCGGTTCTACAAAAATAGGGTAGTCCTACGGACTCACCCAAAATTTCTTCCAAAAGTTGTCTCCCCTTTTCACATCAATCAGGAGGTGGTACTTCCAACCTTCTTTCCCAGGCCTCACTCCAGCCGAGCTGAACGAGTCCTGCATACCCTGGACTGTAGAAGGGCATTGAACTTCTACCTTGAACGTACGCGGGAGCACCGTAAAGCTGCTCAGCTTTTTGTGTCTTTTGACCCCAATAACTTGGGGCTCCCGGTCTCCAAGCGTACCCTGTCCATCTGGGTTGCTGACTGTATCGCTTGGGCTTATGGGGCAGCGGGACTCTCCTTAGAAAGTCGAGTCACGGCTCATTGTGTTCGGGCGAAGGCTACGTCAGTGGCTTACCTCCGCTCTGTTCCGCTGGCAGACATCTGCCGGGCCGCTACTTGGTCTTCGAGCCAGACTTTTGCGGTCCATTACTGTCTCGAGAGGGAGTCCCGCAGGGACAGTGCTTTCGGACAGGCAGTCCTCCGTAATCTCTTTGAGGTCTGAGCAACTCCTACCCTCCATCCCGGTTGTGGGCTACCGGTGGGTAATTATTCAGCGAAGATCCTTCCTTCTGTGCTGCTGAGCTAGAGGGAGCTCATTTTTGTGCTTAGGGTCTCCGGTAGCCTTGAGCTTGGGAGTCCCATAAGTGAGGACTGACTTCCTGCTTGGTCCTGGAGAAAGCGTAGTTACTCACCTGTAACAGGTGTTCTCCAGGAGCAGCAGGAATCAGTCCTCACAACTCTCCCTCCTCCCCTTGGAGTTGCAATCGTCTGCTTTACTTTTTTGCTAATTTTTATGCTGTCTTTTTTTAGCTATGTCATCTGACTGGCTAAGATGGCACCCTTGGGCGGGAAGAGGACCGCGCATGCGCGCTGCAATTCCCAAAGGCTTTCTTTGAAAGCTGGGGAAAATTGCTCCGCGAGGGCTCCGTCGGCGCCGACGTCACCCATAAGTGAGGACTGATTCCTGCTGCTCCTGGAGAACACCTGTTACAGGTGAGTAACTACGCTTTATTTTGTTATTATAAACTGCGCTATGGTTCTTGCTTTTTTTGTTTTCGACATATATTTTGCATCCACAGTAGGTGCAGAGCAGAACCAGGACATTCACCCACAGAACTCAATATTTAAAAAAAAATCTGATTCTGATCATCTCACTAGCAACAACAACCACTATTCTCCAGTACCAGGCATACTGTGAACTAATACAAAACCCTACAGCAAAGAGCAAACCTACCATACCATACCATATCAGCACAAACTTCCAAAACTCGCATAAGGAGCCCATCCAAAAAAAGTGTCACTGTAAATACTACAGTGGGCCCTGGAAAATCCATACACTTATTTGAAAAGCTGAACAAGTCAAATTACTACAGTACAGTATAGATCTTTATGTACAAACTCCATGTTACCAGAACACCTGACCTCAGTCACACACTCACAACATTGACCCTCACCAAGTACAGAATAAGTAACCACAATCTAAGGTAAAAATAAAAATAAGTAGACAAAATTTAAACTGAAACCCCAAGAAGCCAGAGTCCACATGCAGTGCAACATCAGATAAATAAGAGATGCAGTTCCCCAATACTGTGTAAAATATAAAAATAGCACAAAGTCCAGTCACTAAAATTAAATAAAATTATTTTTTCTACCTTTCTTGTCTGACCATTTTATTCTCTGATCATGCTGGTCCCGATCTGAGGCTTCTGCTTTCCTGTCTTCTCTTAGCTCTCTTTCTGTGGTCTATGGTCCATCTGCCATTTCTTATCTCTTATTTTGTTTTCTTCATTTGCTTCCATCAGCCCATTTCCAGTTCCAGTAACCCTCCCCAGTATCAGCCCCCTTTCCAGTCTTCCCCTTCCAGTACTTTCCAGTGTCAACCGCCTTGCATTCCCATGACTGCCACTTGTGTCCATTCCCTTCCATTCCCCCCCCTTCCCCACTGTCCAGCCCCTTCTAGTCCAAATACCATCCCAGGTATCAGCTCACGTCCACTCTGTGCCCCCCCCCCAGTCGCCCTACCCTCTGTCCATCCCCCTTCCAGTGCCATTCACATGTCAGCTCCCTTCCAGCCTCCTCCCCATTACCCAGCCACCTACCACTCCCATCCCCAAGTGTCAGCTCCCTTCCAGTCCCCCTTCAGTACATCCCAGGTGTCGGCTCCATTCCAGCCCCCTCCTTCCCCTGTGTCAGCTCCCGTCCTGCCCCCTCCTCCCCCTAGCAGACCCTCTCAGTATCTGCTCCCTTCCAGTCCTATTCTACCATCCCCCCGCATCAGCCCATTTGTAGCCCTAGCACCTAGTCTTCTTCCAGGGCCAGCAGCACTCTCCTCCCCTCACCCATTAGCCCATTTCCAGTCCTAGCCCACTCCAGTCCTAGCCCCCCAATCAGCCCATTACCAGTCCTAGCTCATTTCCAATGCTAGCCCCCCATCAGCCCGTTACCAGTACTAACCCCCCCAGCCCATTTCCAGTCCTAGCCCCCCGATAGCCCATTAGCAGTCCTAGCCCCCCCTCCTGATCAGCCCATTTCCAGTTCTAACCCCCCCATCAGCCCATTTCCAGTCCTAGCTCCCCCCTGCCTGCTAGCCCATTAGTAGTCCTGTTTTTCTCACCATCTCGCCAGTGATCTGTAGCTTTAAATTAAAGCGAAGTGCACAAGTTGCTGCCGCTGCTGAGTACACTTTTCGGCAGCGGCAAACTTACTATCTTCTCTTCCTGCAGCCACGGCTCCTGCCTCTTAGAACCGCAGCTGTGCTATGCGAGTGATCTGTATCTTAAAGCGAAGCCGGTGTGGAGCCTTCCTGCCTTGATGAAGTACCCCATGCAGCTTTGTCCCGCCCCCAAAGGAAGTTACATGTAATTTCCTTTGGGGGCGGGACAAAGCTGCACGGAATCCTTCAAGAGGAGGGAAGGCTCCGCACTGGCTGCGCTTTAATTTAAGATACAGATCACCCGCACAGCACAGCTGCGGTTCTAAGAGGCAGGAGCTGCGGCTGCAGGAAGAGAAGAGAGTGAGTTTGCCACTTCCGAAAAGTGTACTCTGCAGCGGCAGCAACTTGTGCACTTGTTTATTTTTTTTAAAACTTTTGAAGGTGAAGTGAGGCGGCTGTTTTGGGGGCATTTTTTGCCGCCCTCGAAACTTTGCCGCTTGAGGCAGCCGCCTCACTTCGCCTCATTATAGAGCCGCCCCTGCTGCTAATCTATAAGAACATTCAAAGCAGTGCATAGCCACTTAAAAACACAGTAAAAACATTTAAAACACAGTTAAACAATGGGAGGTGATTTTAATTTGGTCCTACACCCGGGCTGGGACCGGCAAATGAGGGAGGAGGATGGGAGTGCGAAAAGCAGATGTATAGTGAAAAGATTGATGAAGAAATATCATCTAGCTGATGTGTGGAGGGAACATAACAAGGGAAGCAGAGAATATACCTTCTATTCATGCCCCCACAAGACTTTCAGTATGATAGACTATATACTGGTGGACAAGTTATGGGAAATTAGGGTGAGGGAGATGGAGATTGGGAATATAACATGGTCAGATCATGCACCAGTGTGGTTGGAAATTGGGGAAGGACAAAGGAGGGGAGGAGTCCACTTTTGGAGGTTAAATGAGAGTATCCTGAAAAAGGAAGAGGCGGTTAGGGATGTAAAGAAGTGCCTCCAAGAGTATTGGCAGTTAAATGATAATGGGGAGGTGCGGGATGTAGGGGTGTGGGAGGGGATGAAGGTGGTAGTTAGGGGGCGATTGATTATGTGGGCGGCCCAGTTTAAGAAGCTAAGGAAAGAAAGAGAGGAGAAATTACATGAAGAGATTAAAATTGCTACGAAGATATATAGTAAGCAGGGGAGGGTGGGGCAATTAAAACATTTGAATGCATTGCAGTTGGAGCTGAATCAACTTCAGTTGGAGTCTATTGCCCTCCAGTTAGATAGGGTGAAGCAGAAATATTATGAGTGGGGAGATAGGTCGGGGAAATTATTGGCTCGTAAGCTGAGGAGGAGGGAGGTAGCCAATACAATAGTGGCAATTAACACTAGAAGCCCCAAAAGGAATTTTACCTAGAAACCCCAAAGTGCATCAATTGATGCATTATCACGACGACTGCGTTTAGCATGAAATGCAGATGTGAATAAATGTGAAATTACTTATTTGTTAAATACGTGCAGTATGTGACGTCATTACATGACGTCATTGTGTGTTTGTTTGTAATGCCGGAGTAAAATTGTAAACAGTGATTGAGATGCACCACCTAGTGGGAACATGAATTTATACCTAGAAGCCTCAAATTACGTCAGTTGACGCATCCAAGACAGTTGAGTGCGTCAATTGACGTACTTTGGGGCTTCTAGGTATAAATTCATTTTCCCGCTAGGTGGTGCATCTGTCATTAATTTTCGATGCACTCATATTTGAACATCTTGAGCTTGCTAACAAAGTCATGGAACATGACTGACATGGTTCTAGCAGTGGCGCTGGTATATAACTTTGAAGATGCATTTGCGTCAATTGACGCACTTTGGGGCTTCTAGTGTTAAGGAACGGGGAGGGGAAATCTTACGAATTGAGAAACAAATTGGGGACCGGTTTTGTCAATTCTATTCTGAATTATATACGCAAGAGAGAGACGAGAGTGAAGCAAGGCGTCTTAGAGAATTTTTGAGAGGGATTGAGCTACCGATAGCTGGGGAGGAGTTGGGGGCAAGGCTTGAGGGATGTATATATAAGGAAGAAATTGAGAGGTTGATTAAAGAATTGCCAGGGGGAAAGGCCACGGGGTTAGACAGGTTGGTGAATTCCTTTTATAAGATTTTTAAGGCAGAGTTGACGGGGTTTTTAGAAAGGATGTTTAATAGGATTACAGAGGGAGAGGGGCAATTTTCTCAGGAAATGTTAATGGCAGGGATTACAGTGTTGCTCATGGGGGGAGGGATCCCTTGTTTTGTGGTTCCTATCGTCCAATCTCTCTACTTAATACAGATATGAAGATTTTGGCGAAGGTATTGGCGAATAGGCTAGCGATGGGGTTACCCACCTTAATTGATATAGACCAAATGTGATTTATATGTGGGAGACAAGCGTCCGACAATATCAAGAGGGTATTAGAGGTGATTTGGGCAGCTGGTACTAGAAAAATAGATATAATGGTACTATCTATTGATGCTGAAAAAGCATTCGATAGAGTGAATTGGGCTTTCTTGTTTGGGGTTATGCAGAAGATGGGATTTGGTTCTAAGTTTCTAGCTTGGGTGCAGGCATTGTACCGTAGACCTCAAGCAAGGGTACGAATTAATGGCAAGTACTCGGAGGTGTTTGGGTTGGAGAGGGGCACAAGACAGGGATGCTCACTATATCCATTGCTGTTCGCAATAGCAGTGGAAACCTTGGCACAGATGATAGCCCTATTAATGGTTTGGCAGTTCTGAAATCCCAACTGACTGGGTGTGTCTCAAGGGACTGGGTTGAGAACCACTTTGTTAAGATAACTGTGCTTGGTATGTGAAAGCCATGGAGCTGCCTGTATCCAAAAGAGAGCCTGATTTCTGTCCGAGTACCCACGTTTTAGCTGCATGTGAGAAAAAAATTCAACCTTGGAATGGAGAGAAAGATGCTGGAGTGGAAGATGACAGAAAGATAAAACAAAGTGGGACTGAACTGTGATGGAGAAGAGATCTCTTGGGTAGAAAAAACTGAAAATAACAAGATGATTATTAGAGGAAAAGCAAAATTATTCAGCCTGTATAGGGAATAGGCAGAGCCCGTTTAATCAAATATGCCAGTTACCTAAGAGTCCTCTGCTCCCTACTCCAGTCTCTCCCCTCACAGGCAGCACAGCATGCTACAACAGGAAGGGAGAGGGTGACACTGGAGTAGAGGGGGCACAGAAGAGAGCTACTCCTTGTCTTTCATTTTCCATCCCCTCCCCTTCTGTCCTTTATAGGGAATAAGAGAGGAAGGGGGTGGTGGAGTGGACAAAGTAAAGCAAGAACTATTCTGCTCCCTATTCCAACCCCTCCTCTCATGTTAAGTCCCCTGCACTGAAGGTGCAATGGGGGAGAGAAGCTGGGCTACTTGAGTAGAGCGGACAATTTGTGACGCAGACACCTGTCCAGCAGAAACTGGATTGAGGCCATCAATTCATTTCACATTTGGTCATTGCTGACCTCTTTGAGGTTTGAACCAGTGATATATGGAGCCTCGTGACAGCTCCCTTTCCCCGGGCTTTGCAACAGCTACTCAGCCAAACCATCCTGCCCTTTCAAACCTGCACGACAACTTTGTGGGTGTAATTGTGACTAGGTAAGAATAGGTCTTGGCTCTATTCCTGACCTTTTAACTACATTTTCTTCCTTCACTTAACCCGAGGTATGATGTTTGCATGAAGGTGTGACTGTGCAGTCTGGCTTAAAACTGGAATGACAGGTGCATAGTTGAAATTCTGTCCTAAACATATTATGACTCTTCACCTCTGTTAGGTTTCTGTGGTGCTAATTAGTTTTCCGATTTTCAGAGGCAGTAAGAGTAGACCCACTTTCACATAAAGAAGAATAGGAGCCTGGCAAGTTTCATAGCAATTCTAGCATATTGCTATAAGACTTGCACTCATTTTATTGCACATATTTCTAATCTTGAGGTACCTTATCATCTCCAGGAACAAGCAGGAATAAGTCCTCACATATGGGTACGTCGGAACCGACGGAGCCTGCGCGGGAAAGCTCCCCAGCTTCCTAGAATGGAAGCTTTTGGGACCTCCCACTGCACATGCGCGCTGCCTTCCCGCCTTCCTGAACAGCTCTCCTCAGTTTCTCTTTTTCCGCGGAGCCAGCAGGTCGTGTATCCTGTCACCGCTGAAGAAATTGTAGTTTTTTGTTTTGTTTCTTTAGACCGCGTACCTGCCTTCCCATACCGGTATCGCCGGTCTTCCTTTTTCTTTCTTGAAAAATTATTTTCTTTTCTTTTATTATTTTTCAGCACTTGGTCACTTCAGTTAGGCCTTCAGGCCTACTTGAATTCTCCACATGGAGAAGCCAGCCCCTGGATTTAAGAAGTGTACCAAGTGTACTGCTGTAATATCAGTCACAGACACCCATGAATGGTGTCTTAAATGTTTGGGGCCTGACCACTCCATTCCGGACTGCCCTTCCTGCTCCCAAATGTCTAAGCGTGGGCTGCAGAACCGGGCCAACAAATTCCATGTGCTGTTTGCTTCAGAGAATCCAACATCACAGTCATCCAGGTCATCATCTCCGGATGGATCTCAGGTAACCAAACCTTCTGTGGGCAAGTCCTCAAAGAGCAAATCTCCTTCAAAGCATCGAGAGGCTCTTAGTTTTGAGGACCCTGCCCCAGCCAAACAGCCCCGGCGGGAAGCCCTACCTTCCAAAACGCCAATACAGGGGCTACAGGTTGACATCGATGGCACGGCCTCGACAGATCACCTGTTGGACTGCTCTGGGGTACCGGCCCATACCGGTACCGACATCCAGGCAGCCATGGCGTCTATGGGCAATACTGTCCAATCCATGCTGCAGGCCGTCATGGCTTTCATTAAAGCTGCAACGCCATCGGTACCGCTTCCAGCGGTTCCGGGCCCGGTTCCGGTATCGTCCGCCATGCCGGAACCCAGGCCTTCCTCTTCTAAACGCAAATTGGTACCGTATGGGCTTTCGCTCCATACCGCTTCCATACCCGGTATGCCCGATGTCGATACCGATCGGTATGCGTATCGTGCGTTGGAGGAAACTAGAAAATACACCGATTCCTCTGAGGATTTTGTCTCCTCTGATGAGTCTGCAGAGCTCTCCCTTGACCTTCCTGAGGAACCTTCTTCTCCAAAAAGGAGAATGTCTCCTCCAGAGGATTTGTCCTTTCAGGACTTTATTTTAGAAATGGCTAAGGGCCTTTCTATCACTACCTCCTCTGAAAGGGAACCAAGGTCAAAAAGATTGGATATTTTAGGATACTCTAAGTCTCCTAAAGAAGCAGTTACTCTGCCTATCCATGAAATCCTTCAGGAACAATTGATGGATTTCTGGGAGAACCCTTTAACTCTGTCTCCTTATTCCCGTAGGTTGGACACCATGTATCGGGTCCCTCCTTCTCCTGGTTTTCAGAAAACTCAATTGCCTCACCACTCCATTGTGGTAAAGTCTGCAATGAAAAAGATCAAGAGTACTAAAAGGCACTCTTCTACACCTCCAGGAAGGGAATGTAAGACACTGGACTCTTTTGGTAGGAAAATCTTCCAGGCTAGTATGCTTATAGCCAGGATTAATTCCTACAGCCTCTATATGGGCATGTTCCTAGGGGAACTTGCCAAGAAAGTACGGCATTTTGCCTCCCTTATCCCTGAGGATAAACAGGAGGACTTCCTTTCTGTTGTGAAACAACTTTTAGATGTTTCTAAGTTCTCCAACAGAGCTGCCTTTGATTCCTTCGAAGGAGCCAGCAGAGCTTCTGGCATTGCTATCGCAGCCAGACGTCTGGCTTGGCTCCAGGCTTCTGATCTGGAACCCTGGGTTCTAGATGGCTTACGGAATCTGCCCTGTACAGGTGAGAACTTATTCGGTGCAGAGTGGCAAGTTAAGGCCACTCAAATGGACGCTGAAAATGCCACCTTAGAGAGACTTTCTAAGTCCACTTCTACTCCCACTAAGAAGAAGTCTTTCAAGAGGCCTTATTATAAGAAGGCCAGATATGCTTCCAATACTGGCCAGCAATCTTCTCAACCTCGTTTTGCGGCTAAACGTCAGCAAACGAAACAAGCAAGAGCAAAGCCTGCAGCAGCTACTACAGCTCAACAGGCTCCACCCCCTCAGGGGTTTTGACTTGCCCCTAGAGAACTTGCCATTCCTGGTTCTGGACCAACCAGAACCTCTCACCATACCTGGAAGGTTAGCTCACTTTGCTCCCAGATGGGAACAAATCACAACAGAGCAATGGACCCTCTCTATCATCCGAGAGGGTTACAAACTTCATTTCTCCAACCTTCCTCCTCATCACATGGTGAGACCCTTCAATTCTCCATCTCCTCTCCTAGCCCTTTTGGGTCGGGAGATCTCTTCTCTGCTTGCCCAAGGGGCCATAGAAGAGGTTCCTCTTCATCAACAAGGGTCAGGTTTCTACTCCCCCTATTTTCTCATTCCAAAGAAGACAGGGGGATTCAGACCAATCCTAGATCTGAGAGAATTGAACAAATTTCTGTACAAGGAGAAATTCAAAATGCTCTCTTTGGGCATTCTCCTTCCATACCTTCAGAGTCAGGACTGGCTTTGTTCTCTAGACCTGCAGGATGCGTATACACATCTACTCATCCATCCATCCCACAGAAAATATCTTCGCTTTCTGTTCAGGGGAAGTCATTACCAATACAGAGTACTTCCCTTCGGTCTCGCCTCTGCCCCAAGAGTCTTTACCAAATGCATGGCAGTCGTAGCCGCATTTCTCAGAAGCATGGGAATTTTCGTATTCCCATATCTGGACGACTGGCTCATTCGAGCTCCAACTCAGTCGCAGGCCCAGATTTCCCTAGACCGCACAAGGAGCCTTCTGCAGTATCTGGGACTGGTGGTAAACCTTCCCAAGTCTCAACTCAGCCCTACTCAGTCTCTAGAATTCATAGGGGCCCAGTTGGACACCACCACTGCAAGAGCCTACCTTCCACTGGTTCGGGGTCAGCGTCTGCTGAGCTTGGCCTCCCAAGCCCAGTCCAGTACTCACTTGACAGCCAGGGAAATGCTACGCCTCCTGGGCCATATGGCCTCCACAGTACATGTGGTGCCCTACGCTCGTCTTCATATGAGAGCAGCTCAATGGACCCTGGCCACCCAGTGGACTCAGGCGTCAGGAGCACTCTCAGACCAAATACAAACCTCAAACCGTCTGTCTTGGTCCCTCCATTGGTGGATATCCACCAAGAATCTGTTGTTGGGGGCTCCCTTTCAGCCCTTGCTACCCCAAGCAACCCTCACAACAGATGCCTCCCAATTGGGGTGGGGAGCCCATCTGCTAACTCTCTCCACTCAGGGCACTTGGTCTCCACAGGAGGCCACCCTTCATATCAACCTCCTGGAACTGCGAGCAATTTAACTTGCCCTCAAGGTCTTCTATACCCTCCTTGCCAACCTGACTGTCCTGGTTCAGACAGACAATCAGGTGGCCATGTTTTACATAAACAAACAAGGAGGGACGGGCTCTCTGTCGCTTTGCAACGAAGCTCTCAGATTATGGGCCTTCGCCAGAGAGCACCAAATTCATCTGCTAGCAGTGTATCTTCCAGGAGTTCAAAACTCTCGAGCAGACAGGCTCAGTCGAGTTCTGCTGCCACACGAGTGGTCCCTACACGTGGACCAGATAAGCAGAATCTTTCAGGAATGGGGGACCCCGGACATAGACCTCTTTGCAAGTCCGTGGAATGCCAAACTTCCCCGGTTCTGTTCCAGGACTCCGTGTCAGGAAGCTCAGGGCACGGACGCCTTTCTCCTCCATTGGGGTCAGGCGTTCCTATATGCCTTTCCACCCATTCCGCTGATTCCCAAGACTCTGTTCAAACTCCAGAGAGATCACGGCTCTATGATCCTCATAGCTCCACGCTGGCCACGCCAAGTGTGGTTCCCTCTGCTTCTACAGCTCTCCCAGGGATCCTCCCTGGACTTACGAGCTGCACCAGACCTTCTGTCTCAGGAGGAGGGGACTTTGTGGCACCCAAACCCCAAATCCCTACATCTCCGAGCTTGGTTACTGAAGGCTTAAGTCTTCAAGACTTTAATCTTTCTCAACCTGTGAAAGATATCCTTCATGCCTCTAGGAAACCTTCCACGAGGCGGTCTTATGCTTTCAAATGGAAACGTTTTTCCCTTTGGTGTGCTCAGCAGGGCCTTGACCCTCTGGCACTTCCTTTGAATTCCCTCTTAGACTATCTCCTGCATCTTTCCAATGCAGGCCTTAAGACGAATTCTGTAAGAGTCCATTTAAGTGCTATTTCAGCATCCCTGAAACCTATAAATGGACAACCTATCTCCTCTCATCCTCTTGTTGCAAGATTCATGAGAGGCCTGACTCTCACTAAACCTCCCATCAGACCCCCCCCGGTCGCATGGGATTTGAATCTAGTGCTTGGTCAGCTTATGAAGCCACCCTTTGAGCCGTTATTTTCTACCTCCTTGAAATTTCTTTCCTGGAAGGTATTATTCCTAATTGCAGTCACTTCCGCTCGTCGCATCAGCGAACTGCAGGCTCTAGTGGCTAATCCACCTTATACAAGATTTCATCATGACAAGGTGGTCCTTAGGACGAATCCCCACTTTATGCCCAAAGTGGTCTCGCCTTTTCATCTTAATCAAGAGGTATATCTACCTGTCTTTTTTCCGGCTCCTCATGCATCCAGTGCAGAGAGGAACCTTCATACTCTGGATTGTAAAAGAGCTCTAGCCTTTTACCTTAATAGGACTCAGCCACATCGAAAGTCTTCTCAACTTTTCGTGGCTTTTGATCCTTCACATTTGGGACTTCCAGTCTCCAAGCGTACACTTTCCAATTGGATTGCTCAGTGTATTTCCTTTGCTTACCAGAGTAAAAACATTTCTCTGGAAGGCCATGTCACAGCTCACAATGTGAGAGCCATGGCAACTTCTATGGCTCATCTGCACTCTGTTTCCATTGATCAGATCTGTCGAGCCGCTACCTGGGCCTCGGTTCATACCTTTACAGCCCATTACTGTTTGGACAAGGACTCCCGCCGGGATGCCTTGTTTGGCCAGGCTGTCCTCAAACACCTGTTCCATTCTTAGACAACTCCTGCCCACCTTCCCAGGATGGATGCCTGAGATCCATACGAAGATGGCGAACCCTTGGAGGGGGATCTCCCAGGCATCTCAGCTAGGGAGTCCCCATATGTGAGGACTTATTCCTGCTTGTTCCTGGAGATAGCACAGTTACTTACCTGTAACAGGTGATCTCTGGGAACAGCAGGAATTAGTCCTCACAACCCACCCACCTCCCCTAGGAGTTGTATCTTCTATCTATCTGTCTTCCTGTCCTCTCTCTATTGTCTCAGCTATAAACTCGAAACTGAGGAGAGCTGTTCAGGAAGGCGGGAAGGCAGCGCGCATGTGCAGTGGGAGGTCCCAAAAGCTTCCATTCTAGGAAGCTGGGGAGCTTTCCCGCGCAGGCTCCGTCGGTTCCGACGTACCCATATGTGAGGACTAATTCCTGCTGTTCCCAGAGATCACCTGTTACAGGTAAGTAACTGTGCTTTCTGTACCTAGGGTTTGAGGGGGCAATGGCTGTCATCACACATCCTATGCTCCTGGAGCTGTGCTTTCTCTGTGCAACTCTTACCACCATGCTCGATGCAAATTTGAAACTGCTTTTTTAGCAAATATTATTACATCTGATACTTTCATAATAATATAAGTTTCTAGTTACTTAAGATCCAATATTCAGCAACAGCAGCGAGTGCTGCTAAAGCAGCTAGCCACCACCGCTGAATATTAGACACAGATATTCAATGCCGGGGACATATCTGAACCCTGGCATTGAATATCTGGGTTGCCTTGATAGCGGTGAAGCTTTCTCCGGGAACAAGCAGGAAGTCAGTCCTCACATATGGGTGACGTCGGCGCCGACAGAGCCCTCGCGGAAGCATCCCCCAGCTTTCAAAGAAAACCTTTGGGAGATGTCACCACGCATGTATGTCCCCTTCCCGCCCAAGGGTGCCAATTTGCTCAGCCTCCTTTTTTCCATGGAGCCCTTCAGACATTGTCTGGCTTGTCCCCAGAAAAAGTTGATTTTTCTCTCCGAGTTTTCATACTCGCCTCCGGTATCGCATGGATGCTGGTATATAGTGTGGACGTGGTCGCGCTATATACCAGCATCCCGCAAACAGCAGCACATGCAGCGATAATGACGTCTTTATGTGAAAAAGCAAATTTGTCCCCAAACCTTTTGGAGTTTATTTCCAATCTAGCGGAGCTCACGATCTTTCACAATCATTTTGAATTTGAAGGGACGATTTACCAGCAGTTATCGGGGGTAGCCATGGGTGCTACCTGTGCCCCTTCAGTGGCCAATTTGTATATGCATAATTTTGAAAGCCAGTGGTTGACAGGATCTCAATATCAGTCGCATCTACTCTTATGGAAGAGATTTATCGATGATGTTTTCCTTTTGTGGAATGGCTCCTGTTTGGAATTTCGTCAGTTTGTGGAGTGGCTAAATCAAGTTGATCCGAACATACAATTTACCTCCACGAGCCATACTCAGAAAATTGTTTTTTTGGACGTGACAGTTCAGAAAAGTTCTGAAGGATGGCTAACCTCCGTGCACAAAAAAACCTACTGACAGAAATACAATTTTGCATTACAACAGTAACCATCCTAAACAACTGCGTGATAGTTTACCTTTATCCTAATTCATAAGATACCAAAGGAATTGTTCGAGTATAGGAGAATATAAACTACAGGCTAAACACTTGATGAAAGATTTTTATGAGAGGGGGTACCCACGATCGATCATCAGAACAGCTTATAAGCGGGCACTTTACAACAACAGAGCCCTACTGCTACAATCGAGGCGACAGAGCCCCATAATCAATGATGGTCATATAAATTTTATCACCAAATTTTCACCTCTTAGTGGAGAAATTAAACGTATTATTAAGCGACATCAAAATGTGCTGAGCACTTTACCTGAGCTTCACAACAAGGCAATACGATGTGTATGGACCAGACATTCAAATTTAAAGGATAATTTAAGTCCGGCGAAATTACGGGCACCACAAGAGGGAACCCCATCAGAGATAAGAGGCCACAAGCCTTGTGGAAATTGCAACATTTGTGCAGTAACAGTAGAGCTCACCCAATTTGAATATCGAGGAAAACATTATGTGTTGAGACATTTTACAACCTGTACTTCAGATCATGTGGTGTATGCACTGAAATGCCCTTGTGGCCTTCTTTATATAGGAAAGACCGAACGACAATTGAACATTAGAATTAATGAGCATCGCAGCAGGTTGAAATGCAAAGCATTAGAAGCCCCGATAGTGGTGCATTGTATGGACAACCATCATGAGTTTGCAGATCTACGTTGTTTTGCGATAGAGAAGGTACTTGCTGGTAGAAACGGCAAGTCCCGAGCTCAAACACTATTGATTCAGGAACAAAAATGGATTTTTCGATTAGAAACTGTAGGTGCCACTGGCCTGAACAATTGGATTGAATGGCGGGCATGTGTGTAATATGCGCATGGGTTTTGGTTCATTTACCTTAACAATTATCTGGAAATAACAGAGCGGCCAGTTGATTGGCTGCCTAGCTGATGTCATCTTCCTTTAAATCATGGCATGAACACCTTTCCGCATGCGCGGCGTTTTTCTTTACACCAAGCAGGTTGAAGTCTCAGATGAGCTGTTGGACGTGAGAGCATTGGTTTAGCCGCAAGTTGAAAGGTGGGCTGCCTGGTCTTTTGGCAAGTTTTACCTCTAAGATATCTGGGGTGATGGTAACATTGTTTGACTAAGACTTCCGGGTTGTTTTGTAGATCGTGCTGATATTAATATATCTCCCCCTGAAGAAGTAATACGAAACGCGAAAGCGGTACCCACTTGGTGGCGTCGGGGATTTACACCAGCTACACGAAGATAAGCTAAGCACAATCTTGAATATACAAAACTTGTTCATTTAAAAATGTTTATAAATTACAGAAGAGTCTGATGTATGGAATAAGTAAAAATACTCCTGGCATGAAATAAGTAAAATATCTGTGGAAAATCAGTGAATATTTATGGTCGTCGATGCAATCAGGCACACTGCTTTGGATAAATCTAAGCGTTGCCATCGTGAGTCTGAGACCTCTATTCACTGGGGATTTCCGTGTCTGGGTGTTTTGGATATGCACAAAGAGGCAAAATAGAGCAGGATTCATCAGCAGTATTCTGGATATTGGTAGAGGGAATTGTCTCGTCGTTTGGTAGTAACCACCCTCTGATATTTGACCTAAATTGTAGTGTGGATTCAGGAACAGTACCTTCGGCCAAGCTGTGCTCCATAACGTTTTCGGGGTTTAGGCAACTCCTACCCTCCGACCCTTCTGTGTTCAGACTACTGGAGTTCTGGTTTCATCAGACACAGGGGTCCTACTGTGGTCTGTGGACACAGACTCAATTGCTGTTGCTGCTTGCGGCTCCCCATGAGGAAGCCCCTGTTTTTGCTAAGGACATTCAGTAGCCTGTAGATGGGGAGTCCTATATGTGAGGACTGACTTCCTGCTTGTTCCCGGAGAAAGCGTAGTTACTCACCTGTAATAGATATTCTCCAGGGACAGCAGGAATCCTCCCCTTGGAGTTGCTTCTTTACCATCTTTAAGTTTTGCCATCTTTTAGCTATGTCATCTGACCGAGCAAGATGGCGCCCTTGGGCGGGAAAGGGACCATGCATGCGTGGTGACATCTCCCAAAGGCTTTCTTTGAAAGCTCGGAGGATGCTTCCGCGAGGGCTCCGTCGGTGCTGACGTCACCCACATGTGAGGACTGATTCCTGCTGTCACCGGAGAACACCTGTTTTAGGTGCGTAACTACGCTAACCGGGCAGTGGTGATATTTAGCTGCTGCTCAATTAGCTTCAGTGGTGAAAATTAGGCCAAGCTTTGCTGTGTCTGACTTTTGCAGCTTATAGGTAACCAGGCAGTGGCTCAATAGCGCTGATGCTTGTTTATCGACGGGTTTTCCTCCTGGGAATGCCCAATACTAACCGGATAGCATCAGGGCATCTAGCAGCAGCACCCACGGATATTCCTTGTTGGTGCCATTGAATATCCCAGACAAGCAGGTTAACGCAGTTAGAAGGTCTTCTGTGTTAATCCCTTTCAATTTTGGTCCCTTAATTTATATCTGGAATCTATTTTGTATGTTTTATTTTATACAGTTTGTTTTTTACATTTTATGTAAACTGCTTAGAATATTACAATAAACAATTATACAAATATAGATAGATAAATTTGTATAAAATGTTAAGCAACTTAGAAATAATATAACAGAGAATGATAGTTGGCATTGACTCAACGGCATAAAAATACACACACACACACACACCTTATACTCGTATCCATGTCAGAAGCTGCCATTCTGTTGCCAAAATCCACCTGTACCTGAGCAGGGAGAAGAAAAAGAGTAATTTCTGCTATAGATTCTGTCAAATCTATTCCCCATACATCTAGTTGTTTGTGCATTGGTGCACATGGTCCCTGCCTTATGCATATCCCAAAAATTATATTTAATTCAAATTATTGAGGCCATAATGGGTAGTCTTTCCCCCCCCCCCCCTTGGGTCTACTTCTTATCAAAGATTTATCTGCAGGAGAATCATCTTATCTCTAGGAACAAGCAGGAATAAGTCATCACATATGGGTACGTCGGTACCGACGGAGCCTGCGCGGGAAAGCTCCCCAGCTTTTCAAATGAAAAGCTTTTGGGGCCTCCCACTGCACATGCGCGCTGCCTTCCCGCCTTCCTGACCAGCTCTCCTCAGTTCTTCTTTTTCCGCGGAGCCAGCAGGTCGTGTTCCTGTCACCGCTGAAGAATTTGTTACTTTGTTTGTTTCTTTAGACCGCGTACCTGCCTTCCCCATACCGAAACCGGTATCGCCGGTCTTTCTTTCTTTCTATATTATAAAAAAAAAAAAAAAAAGACTTTTTTATTTTTCTTCAGCACAGCTTGGTACCCGGTGTTAGGCCTTAAGGCCTACACAATTTCTCCTCATGGAGAAGCCAGTCCCTGGTTTCAAAAAATGTACCAAATGCAGTGCTGTTATTTCTGTCACAGACACCCATGAATGGTGTCTCAAATGTTTGGGACCTGAGCACTCCATACCGGACTGCCCTTCCTGCACCCAGATGTCTAAACGTGGTTTGCAGAACCGGGCTAACAAGCTCCATGTGCTGTTTCCTTCAGAAGCATCACAGTCATCCAGGTCTTCCTCTCCGGATGGATCTCAGGTAACCAAAACTTCTGTGGGCAAATCCTCTAAAAGCAAATCTCTTTCTAAAGATCGAGAGGCTCTCAGTTCTGAGTTCGAGGATTCTGCCCAGGCCAAAAAACCCCGGCGGGAGGTTCCGGCCTCCAAAGCAATCATGGGGTCACAGGTTGACATCGATGGCACGGCCTCGACAGATCACCTGTTGGACTGCTCTGGGGTACCGGCCCATACCGGTACCGACATCCAGGCAGTAGTGGCGTCTATGGGCAGTACTGTCCAGACCATGCAGCAGGCCGTACTGGCCTTCATTAAGGCTGCGACGCCCTCGACCCCGGTTCCGGTATCTACACCGGAACCCAGACCATCGACTTCTAAACGTCGATCGGTTTCACATGGCGGATTCCGGCTTTCGCCCGGTACCGATCCCATGCCCGATACGCCCGATGTCGATACCGATCGGTATGCGTATCGTACATTGGAAGCACAGAAAGAGTACTCAGATTCTTCTGATGAATTTAATTCCTCTGATGACTCTGCTGAGCTTACTCTTCCTGAGGAGCCCTCTTCTCCCAAGAGGAGGATGTCTCCTCCAGAGGATTTATCCTTTCAGGATTTCATTCTTGATGTAGCTAAAGCACTTTCTATTACTACATCTTCTGAAAGAGAACCCAGATCAAAAAATTGGACATTTTAGGATACTCAAAAGCTCCTAAAGAGGCAGTCACTCTGCCTGTCCATGAAATCCTTCAAGAACACTTGATGGATTTGTGGGAGACTCCTTTAACACTGTCTCCCCATTCCCGCAGGTTGGACACCATGTATCGGGTCCCTCCTTCACCTGGGTTCCAAAAAACTCAGCTGCCTCACCACTCCATTGTGGTGAAGTCTGCTATGAAGAAAATAAAGAGTCCTAAGAGGCATTCTTCTACCCCTCCAGGGCGAGAATGTAAGAACCTAGACTCTTTTGGAAGAAAGATGTTCCAGGCTAGTATGCTTATAGCCAGGATCAACTCTTATAGCCTTTATATGGGCATGTATCTTGGGCAACTTGCCCTACAAATACAGAATTTTGCCCCCTTTATCCCTGATGATCAAAGGGCGGACTTCTTTTCTATGGTGACACAACTTTCAGAGGTCTCCAAGTTCTCCAACAGGGCAGCCTTTGATTCCTTCAAGGTTGCAGGCAGAGCTTCGGGAATTGCTATTGCAGCCCGACGTCTCGCTTGGCTCCAGGCTTCTAACCTAGAACCCTGGGTTGTAGAAGGCCTCAGGAATCTGCCCTGTACCGGTGAGAACTTATTTGGGGAAGACTGGCAGATTAAAGCTGCTCAAATGGATGCAGAAAATGCCACTCTAGATAGACTTTCCAAGTCTACTTCTACCCCTACCAAAAAGAAGCCTTTTAAAAGGCCTTATTATAAAAAGACCAGATTTCCCACAAATACTGGCCAGCAATCTGCTCAGCCTCGCCTTGCGGCTAAGCGTCGTCAATCTAAGCAGGTAAAGTCAAAGCCTGCAGTGTCTGCTACATCCCAGCAGGCTCAACCCCCTCAGGGGTTTTGACTTCCCTCTAGAGAACTTGCCGTTTCTGGCTCTAGCACAGCCAGAGCCCCTCACCATTCCTGGAAGGCTAGCTCACTTTGCTCCCAGATGGGAGCAAATAACATCAGAGCAATGGACCCTCTCTATTATCCGAGAAGGCTACAAACTTCATTTCTCCAGCCTTCCTCCCCATACCATGGTGAGGCAATTCAGTTCTCCCCCATCTCTTCTGACCCTGTTGGGTCAGGAAGTCTCTTCTCTCCTTGCCCAAGGGGCAATAGAGGAGGTTCCTCCTCCACAACAGGGGTTAGGTTTCTACTCCCCTTACTTTCTCATAACAAAGAAGACAGGGGGCTTCAGACCTATCCTAGATCTGAGAGAATTGAACAGGTTTCTATTCAAGGAGAAATTCAAAATGCTCTCTCTGGGCCTTCTCCTTCCATACCTTCAGAGTCAAGATTGGCTTTGTTCTCTAGATCTCAAGGATGCGTACACTCATATACTCATCCATCCATCCCACAGAAAGTATCTAAGATTTCTGTTCCAGGGAAAACATTTCCAGTACAGAGTACTACCCTTCGGTCTGGCCTCTGCTCCAAGAGTCTTCACAAAATGCATGGCAGTCGTAGCCGCATTTCTCAGAGGCATGGGAATCTTTGTCTTCCCATATCTGGACGACTGGCTCATCCGAGCTCCATCTCAGTCAGAAGCCCAGATTTCTCTGCACCGCACAAGGCGTATTCTTCAATATCTGGGACTTGTGATAAACATTCCCAAATCCCAACTCATCCCTACTCAGTCTCTGGAATTCATAGGGGCCCAATTGGACTCCACCACTGCAAGGGCCTACCTCCCTCTGGTCCGAGGCCAAAGGCTAATAAGCTTGGCCTCCCAAGCTCAGTCCAGAAGTCACTTGTCAGCCAGAGAAATGCTGCAACTTCTGGGCCACATGGCCTCCACGGTTCATGTGGTGCCCTATGCTCGTCTCCATATGAGAGCAGCTCAATGGACATTGGCCACCCAGTGGTCTCAAGCATCGGGACTGCTGTCAGACCAGGTACTCACCTCAAAACGTCTGTTTTGGTCTCTCCAGTGGTGGACATCCTCCAAAAATCTGTTGTTGGGGACCCCCTTCCAACCTTCGTTGCCCCAAGCAACCCTCACAACAGATGCCTCCCAAACAGGGTGGGGAGCTCATCTTCAACATCTCTCCACTCAGGGAATCTGGTCTCCCCAAGAGACCACCCTTCATATCAATCTTCTGGAACTGCGAGCAATCTTCCTTGCCCTCACAGTCTTCCATACCCTCCTTGCCAACCTAACTGTCCTAGTTCAGACAGACAATCAGGTGGCCATGTTTTATATCAACAAACAAGGAGGGACGGGCTCTCTGTCGCTTTGCAACGAAGCTCTCAGATTATGGGCCTTCGCCAGAGAGCACCAAATTCATCTTCTGGCAGTATATCTTCCAGGAGTTCAAAACTCTCGGGCAGACAGACTCAGTCAAGTTCTGCTTCCACACGAATGGTCCCTACATATGGACCAGATACGCAGAATCTTACAGGAATGGGGGACCCCGGACATAGACCTCTTTGCAAGTCCGTGGAATGCCAAACTTCCCCGGTTCTGTTCCAGGACTCCGTGTCAGGGAGCTCAGGCCAACGATGCCTTTCTCCTGCATTGGGGTCAGGAGTTCCTGTACGCTTTTCCACCCATTCCTTTGATTCCCAAGTCTCTGTTCAAAATTCAGAGGGATCACGGATCCATGATCCTCATTGCTCCACGCTGGCCACGCCAAGTGTGGTTCCCTCTCCTTCTACAGCTCTCCCAGGGCTCCTCCCTGGACCTGGGAGCTGCACCAGACCTTCTGTCTCAGGAGCAGGGGACTTTGTGGCATCCAAACCCCAAGTCCCTACATCTCCGAGCTTGGTTACTGAAGGCTTAAGCCTTCAAGAGTTTAATCTTTCTCAACCAGTGAAAGATATCCTTTATGCCTCTAGGAAACCCTCTACCAGGCGTTCCTATGCTTTCAAATGGAAACGTTTTTCCATTTGGTGTGCTCAACAGGGTCTTGACCCTCTGGCACTTCCTTTGAATTCTCTACTAGACTATCTCCTGCATCTTTCCAATGCAGGCCTCAAGACGAATTCAGTACGAGTCCATTTAAGTGCTATTACAGCATCCTTAAAACCTATAAATGGACAATCTGTTTCCTCTCATCCTCTTATTGCAAGATTCATGAGAGGCCTAACCCTCACTAAGCCTCCCATCCGGCCTCCTCCGGTAGCATGGGACTTGAATTTAGTTCTGGGTCAACTTATGAAGCCACCCTTTGAGCCATTGGTATCTACCTCCCTGAAATTTCTTTCTTGGAAGGTCCTTTTCCTTATTGCGGTCACTTCGGCTCGCCGCATCAGTGAACTGCAGGCTTTGGTGGCAAATCCACCTTATACCAGATTTCATCATGATAAGGTGG
The DNA here is from genome assembly GCA_033557465.1 of Ichthyophis bannanicus. Classification (NCBI taxonomy): domain Eukaryota; kingdom Metazoa; phylum Chordata; class Amphibia; order Gymnophiona; family Ichthyophiidae; genus Ichthyophis; species Ichthyophis bannanicus. Next base: position 1,732,084,077 of record CM066032.1, read on the forward strand.
TCCTTAGGACGAATCCCCACTTTATGCCTAAAGTGGTCTCGCCTTTTCATCTTAATCAAGAGGTATATCTACCTGTCTTTTTTCCGGCTCCTCATGCATCCAGTGCAGAGAGGAACCTTCATACTCTTGACTGTAAAAGAGCTCTCGCCTTTTACCTCAATCGAACTCAGCCACATCGAAAGTCTTCTCAGCTTTTCGTGGCTTTTGATCCTTCTCATTTGGGACTTCCAGTCACCAAACGCACACTTTCCAACTGGATTGCTCAGTGTATTTCCTTTGCTTACCAGAGTAAGAACATATCTCTGGAAGGCCATGTCACAGCTCACAATGTGAGAGCCATGGCCACTTCTATGGCTCATCTCCACTCTGTATCCATAGATCAGATCTGTCGAGCAGCCACTTGGGCCTCGGTACATACCTTCACAGCCCATTACTGCTTGGACAAGGACTCCCGCCGGGATGCCTTGTTTGGTCAGGCTGTCCTCAAACACCTGTTCCATACTTAAACAACTCCTGCCCACCTTCCCAGAATGGATGCCTGAGATCCATCCGAAGATGGTTACCCTTGGAGGGGGATCTCCCAGGCATCTCAGCTAGGGAGTCCCCATATGTGATGACTTATTCCTGCTTGTTCCTAGAGATAGCACAGTTACTTACCTGTAACAGGTGATCTCTGGGAACAGCAGGAATTAGTCATCACAACCCACCCACCTCCCCTAGGAGTTGTCTCTCTATTCCTCTATCTTCCTGTCCTCTCTCTCTATTGTCTCAGCTTTAAATTCGAACTGAGGAGAGCTGGTCAGGAAGGCGGGAAGGCAGCACGCATGTGCAGTGGGAGGCCCCAAAAGCTTTTCATTTGAAAAGCTGGGGAGCTTTCCCGCGCAGGCTCCGTCGGTACCGACGTACCCATATGTGATGACTAATTCCTGCTGTTCCCAGAGATCACCTGTTACAGGTAAGTAACTGTGCTTTATTTACTATTCAGAATGAAAAAGGTTTTCTGATCTTCCAACCCCGCCCCTCTTTTCTTTTCTTGACTTGGTAGCCTCCTCCTGTTCTTTAAGGCTTCCAGCTCAGTCGGGATCTGGTACCACAAGCCTTCACATGCAGCTCTCTGAGGTTTGTTGCCTTGTTTTATATCCTTCCCAATTCCCTTAGCGTAGACACCAACGTATCTTGGCTGTATGGTGATGTTAGAACAGAATTGTAGTTATGGGTTCAACACTACAAACTTGGATGTATGTTATGTTCAAGTCAGAACTAGTTGCTTGTAGTGCCATCAGTGGAAGCAAGGACTGGTTTTATCAATTATTGGCCCCCAGCTTTGGACTGAATTGCCCCTAGAATTATGCAGTGATAGAGATTTCTTAAATTTTAGAAAGAAATTGAAAAGTACCTCTTTTATTCTGCTTTTAATTAGTTATTTTACTCTGATGTCTTAAAAATAACATCAAATAAATTATCTTGTAGCAGCAAAGCGCAGACAAACCAATGATACCAGGAGTCTGTTCAGAAGGTCCAAATCATTTATTTGTGCACAAGTCTCGAACCAGTCAATTTCAAAATGGCTGAGCCAAGTTTTCAAGCATTACAACAACTTTTATAGACTTCTGTTCCATTCTAGGTATAGAAAAACATTTCATTGGTCCCAGTAATCTCCCGTACCTCCCGTACCTCTTCTATTGGTCCCGGTACTGATAAGTTTATCCAGTTATGTCCCTCCAGTGGGCATGACACCTGCATACCCCCCTTCTAGTCCCAATTACAATGGTCAGTTCATCAACTTGTTACTTTCACACTTTCAAGGTTATAGAACCAATTTGTACATGCAGAGGAGCTGGGCTCTGCAACTCATCTGTCAGCACTCCTAATTATTTCTTTGCAGATGTACTTTTTCTTATCAGTAACTTTTAAACATGTTTTTCTGTATTTTTCCATCTTTCAATACTGCAGTTCTGCTTACCTAAGCTAATTCAATACTTCTACTGAGTTCTATCTTACAATAGCAGCATATTGGGGGATGTGCAATCCTATATGCCTCTCCACGGGCCTCATTTACAGGTCAAGCTAGCCATGCTGGCCTGCTTATGTTCGGACACTGTGGGTCACAGGCCTGCACCTGCCACATTCCCCCCTTTGATTAATCTCACCCTATTACTTAATAAGGTGTGAGAATTAAATCACTTTCTGAAGAATCACATCCTGGCTAAAGGATTTCTACCAGGACTGGCTGTATATAAAGCCATGATTTTTGTTGCGGTCTTCCGCTCTACTGTACTATCAATAGTGTTATGAATGGAACGCATACAACATGGGATTAAACATGGTAATAAGAAGATAACAGCAACAAGGATTAGTACCAATACGATGAAAGTCTTAAATCCTCCCACCCATGAAAAGAGGTTAGCAAACCAATTAGGAAGTTTCAATGAGTGCCACGTCTGTACTGGCACATAAGCATGTCTTTGCATATCTTTAGCAATTTCTTCAACTACTTGACCTTTATCATCTATTTTCAAACAGCAATTGGTTAAGTTCAGCTTACCACATACTCCTCCTTCAGCTGCTAACAAATAATCAAGTGCTAAGCGGTTCTGATATATCGCAGTGCGCATCTGTGTACTTTGTCTAGCTAAAAGCGTGAGAGCATGACTAGTTTCATTGGTTATTATTTCAACTACTGCTTGTAAGCGAATAATACGATTGATCATATAAATTGGGGTGCGATAACCATACATACCATCATCATTCCAAGTGGCGGGTCCATAATACTCAATAATTCTTTCTGGTGGCCAATCATCACCTTGCCACTTCTCCCACTTGCCTATCTGTAAGGCCTCTCTCTTCTGTCTTAGTGCTCTTTTGTGTCGGTGGGTAGTGTATACAGGGTATCCTAATTGTTCTCCATGCTCAGTGTTTAAAAGGAAGAAAGAAGGTCTGATGGTTCCTAAGACACATGCTCCTCCCCAGTGTGGCGGGAGTTGTGCATATGCTCGGTTTCCACAGATCCAATATAGGCCAGGTGGGGCTTGCCAGGCTTGGACTTCAGCAAGGTTAGTCCATAGACCTGCAAGTTCAGGAAATCTGGCTAATGGGTTAGGAGGTTCAGGATGTCCAATTCCTGACCACCATGCTATCTTCTTGGTTGTGGCATTATAGTACTTTTGGCTAAGACAGACCAGCTGTCCTACCTTTTGGGTGAACTGGGGTCCAGTTCTGGCATAGCAAAGACGTCCAACGATTGAGTGCGCTAACACCCATTCACTGGTAGTCTTGTGTAACTCAGTCTGATTGTAAATCATGGAATAATCCAATTCTTGGGCTTCCCATGGCCACTGATCTCCCATTTGGGTTCCGCCACAGAAATAACAATCTGTGATCTTAAGACTAGATACTACTGCTTCGGCTAATTCTAGAAATAAATTCTGTGAGGGGTGAGGGATCTCAAACTTATTTACATGCATGGCTTCATAAAAAGTATTATGAATATGATATTTAGATGACTTGTGGGCTTGGGTATTCAATCTGATATACACAATGGTCCCTGGATCTATTGCTCCTCCAGCAATACGTAAACCAAACTTATATCCTTGTTTCCATGCATGGGGATTGTGTATACGTAAGTGTAAGGGGTTACAAGCATCTTTCTGACATTTATCATTTGTGGTTGGCTTGGTTAAAGTAGCCATTCGTTTATCTATTTTCTCATCAGTTATACCAGTGTTCCAAGTAGCATAAAAAACACATCCCCAATACGGGCAATAGTAGTCTGCTGCTGGGGCAGTACTATAGCCTGGTTCCTTTTTACCTGTACACTTTCTCCATCCCGTGGCACCTTCTGGACACATATACTTATGGTCATTTCGATACGCTTTCTCCCATGTACCACAGGTGGAATAACTATCTCTATTAATAGCATTGCATGCATCAAAATTCAAAACAGCAGGTTTAGTAATGTCCTTAAGTGGCGGCGTTGCAGCTAATATAGGTCCATCTGCATCCTTCCATCTTATTTCCATCGTGTAATAGGATGGATTCTGATGCGGATTATAGCATGTTTTAATTTTCCCATGAGTGCAAACATTTAGTTCAGTGGTGTTATAGATACACCGAGTTACTGTTCCCTCGCAGGTATAGTAAGAATGATAAAGCAAAGTCTGAGTTACTTTCAGTCCAATTCTAGTAGAAGTAATGCAGGCAGTGCATGGAGGTAAAGCATAAGTCTGTTCAAAACCTCCAAAGAAGGCAACCAAAGCAAAGCAAAAGTAGAGATGCATGTCGATGTTGATTGGAGTTCTTCTGAATCCTCAGCTTGCTGATCTTGATCACGACGTTCTATTATTCTTCGTCCCGTCCGCTAATGAAGCAATTTAACGGGTGCTGAATGTTGATTGAAGATCCTCAGGTTGTCCAGTACACATTGACCAACTTATTAGCAATTTCAGTTGGCCTGTGAAGTCTGGCTTAGTCAATGTAGTCTCAGAGTAGTGTGTCAAATCACACACAAATTGGGTTCGTTGAAACAAAACTGTTGCTGCATGGAAAACAGCAATCCTCTTCGAAAGACTTTGGCTGCTGCAAAGCACTTGTGATGAAGTGTCTAAGCTGCTGGTTGTCGTCTCAAAGTAACTCGCAAGGGTACATCAGGGTGCTGTTCTGCTGTCCACTGCTCTGGTTCAGGATCGGCGGCGGGCTTGACTCTGCTGTGGTGGATCCAGGCGTCGATCTCGGCTACCTTTACTGCAGTTGGGGTAGACAGGATGACGGTGTACGGTCCCTTCCAATGGGGTTCCAACGGTGTCTTCTTCCAATCTTTGATCCACACCGAGGTACCAGGCTGGTAGGGATGCAAGGGTTCCGTCAAGTTGATAGGCAACTGGTCTTGGATCCACGTATGGAGAGTCTGCAGAACAAAACTAAGAGCTAGAAGTTCTTGTCTGGTTATTTCTGAACCAATTTGGGCTAGACTTCCTTTGATTCCCTGCACTATTGGTGGGGGTTTACCATACAAAACTTCAAAAGGGGAAAATCCTGTTGACTTTACAGGAGCTGAGCGTATTCTGAATAAAGCTATGGGGAGCACTTGGGGCCACTTCAATTGTGTCTCCTGACAAAGCTTAGACATTTGGGCTTTCAAGGTACGATTCATTCGCTCAACTTTCCCTGAACTCTGGGGTCTGTATGCAGTGTGGAGTTTCCATTGTATCTGCAAGGCTTTTGCTAACTGCTGAGTAACTTGGGAGACAAATGAGGGTCCATTGTCTGACCCTATTACTGCTGGAATTCCGAATCTGGGGACAATCTCTCTCATTAAGACTTTGGTAACTTCTCGGGCTTTCTCAGTTCTGGTTGGGAATGCTTCTACCCACCCAGAGAAAGTACAAACTAATACTAATAGGTAATGGTACCCATTGGCTTTTGGCATTTCGGTGAAATCAACTTGGAGGTTGTGCATGGGGGTCACACCTCTTGACTGAACTCGGGGTGCTGTAATAAGGCCTTGCTTGGCATTATTCTTGGCACAAGTTTGACATTGTCGTGCTACTGAAGCTGATATGGTTGTCATCAGAGGGATGTAGAAATGTGGTCTGAGTGCTTTTTCCATAGCACTTTTCCCATAGTGGGTAGCTTCGTGGAAAGCTTTGACAAAGGATGGCCCTAACAGTTCAGGAATTACTATTCGTCCTGGAGGTTGACTGCCCTCTTCTGGTGGCAGCTCAATCCATCCGTCTTTCAATACTCCATTTTCTTTGTCACAATAGTAGTCCAATTCTTTGGTGGTATATCGTGGGGTCCATAGATTCAAAGGTACTGGAAACAATGCTGCTTGCATTGGCATAGCTTGTGGGGCAATTTGTCCTGTCATAGCTGCTTGTCGTGCTGAGGCATCTGCAAATCTATTTCCTCGGGCAACTTCTCCTTTTCCTGCTTGATGTCCTCTGCAATGCATGACAGCTACACGTGTTGGGGCCCAAACGGCATCAAGTAACATCAATATTTCGGGACCATATTTGACTGATTTTCCTCCGGATGTGATGAGTCCTCTTTCTTTATAGAGAGCTCCATGGGCATGCAGGGTAGTGAAGGCATATTTGGAATCTGTATATACATTCAGTATAAGTTTTTCTCCTAACAACAATGCTCTGGTGAGTGCTATCAATTCGGCTTTCTGGGCTGATGTGCCTGAGGCTAGGGCTGATGATTCAACTACTTCGTGTTGAGTGACGACTGCATATCCGGCACAGCGTCGTCCATCAAGGATGAGACTGCTCCCATCAACATAATAGGTTTGGTCAGGATTGTCTATGGGCACATCTGTCAAGTCGGGTCGGCTGGAGAACACAGTCTCCATGACTTCGATACAGTCATGTTCTGGGAGTTCTTCACTGATAGGTATCAAGGTGGCTGGATTCAGGGCATGGCTTACTTCAAGTTGTATCTGTGGGTTTTCACATAACATGCTCTGGTACTTCAACATTCGGGAATTGGTGAGCCAATAATTTGCTTTCTGTTCCATAAGGGCAAGGACTGCATGTGGCACAGTGACTCGTATGTTCTGTCCTAGTGTGAGTTTGTCTGCTTCACTCACTAGTAGTGCTGTAGCTGCAACTGCTCTCAAGCAAGGTGGCCATCCTTTGGCCACAGGGTCCAATTGTTTCGATAGGTAGGCTACAGGTCGCTCCCAATTTCCCAATTTCTGAGTCAACATGCCTAAGGCATTTCCCTGTGCTTCATGTACAAACAAGTGGAAAGGTTTGTGGACATCTGGTAGTCCAAGTGCTGGTGATGACATTAATTCTTCTTTTAACTTTTGGAAGGCTGTGTCCTGCTCAAGTCCCCACTCCAGTGGTGACTTCTCTTCTCCTTTTGTGGCTTCATACAGTGGTTTGGCAATTTGGGCAAAGTTGGGTATCCAAATTCGGCAATATCCTGCCGCTCCCAGAAAGGCTCTGACTTGCTTTCTGGTTGTTGGAGTTGGAATTCTACATACTGCTTCTTTTCTTTCTCTGCCTAATCTTCTGCTTCCTTGGGTGATACGAAAACCCAAGTATTTCACTTCTTTTTGGCATAGCTGTGCTTTAGCTCTGGAAACTTTATATCCAGCTTCCTCTAGTAACTGCAAGAGATCTTTGGTGGCTAGTATACATTCACTTTCTGATACGGCAGCTATCAACAGATCATCCACGTATTGGAGAAGCACTCTCTTCCCCGGGGCTACTGGATAGCTTGAAAGGTCTTGATTCAGTGCGGCACTAAAGATGGTAGGCGAATTCTTGAATCCTTGGGGTAATCTTGTCCAGGTAAGTTGGCCCCCTCTTCCAGAGATGGGGTCCTGCCATTCGAATGCAAACAATATTTGGCTTACAGGGGCTAATCTTATGCAAAAGAATGCGTCTTTTAAATCCAGTACAGTGAAATGGGTAGCTTCAGCAGGTATCAGTCCTAAGAGGGTGTAAGGATTGGGTACGACTGGATGTATGGTCTCAGCTGCATCATTTACTCTTCTCAAATCTTGCACTGGGCGATAATCATCTGTCCCAGGCTTCTTTACTGGCAAAAGTGGAGTGTTCCATGGGGATTGGCATACTTTCAGTAGGCCATACTCGAGCAATCTTTGTAGGTGGCGATGGATGCCTTCAATTGCGGCTCTTGGGAGAGGGTACTGTTTGACGTGCACTGGTGTAGCACTAGGCTTGAGGGTTACAATTACTGGAGCTATATGTTTGGCTAGGCCTGGGGGGCTGCCTTCTGCCCATACTCCAGGTGGTGCATCAATACTTTTCAAAGTTTGTTCAAAATAGGTATCTTGTATCGAATCATCAATGTAGTATCTCCATTCTTCTTCTCGGGGAACTGTCAGCAGCATCACTCCTGCTGGTTTGGTTTGGGAATTTACTGTCATTTGCATTTCTCCTTGTTCAGAGAAAGATATTTGTGCTTGAAGCTTGGCTAACATATCTCGTCCCAGTAGTGGCACTGGACATTCGGGCATGTAAAGGAATTGATGAGTTACTTGCTGTCCTCCCAGACTGCATATTCGGTTTTGAAGAAAAGACTTTGTGGCTTTGGCACCAGTTGCTCCTATAATGGTGACTGCTTTTGTAGTGAATGGGGCTATCTTTTTGTCTATTACTGAATGTTGTGCTCCAGTATCAACCATAAAGTCCATAATTTGGTCTCCTATTTGTATTCCGACCATAGGCTCCTGGAGACCTAAAGCAAACTTGGAGCCCGGTCTGTCCTAATCCACGTCATTCTCATCATGGGCTGGTGTGGCCAATGCTTGAATGGTTCCTCCTCTCTCTCGCTGGAATTGTTCTCGATTGGCTCCTCCTCGGCTTCGGGGATAGCTTCGTCTTTCTTCTCGCCACTGATGGCTGCTGTCGTCATCATGCTGGGCGTCTTCGAGTTGCGGGCACATATCTCTCCAATGTCCTTCCTCTCTGCAATAGGCGCATTGGTTCACGCCTAGTCTCAGGGTCCGGCCTCCGCCTTGACCCCGCCCTCTTCCTCTGCTCCTTCGACTAGGGACACCTCCCCTTTTCTGTTCCACTATGGCCGCAGCCAAAAAATCAGCTTTCTTCTTCATCTTTCTATCACATTCTCTCTGTCTTTCAGTATCACGATTCACATACACTTTATGAGCGACTTCCAGTAACTGTGTTGCATTCATGCCCGCAAACCCTTCTAACTTCTGTAATTTGCATCTAATGTCTGGTTGAGACTGGTTTAAAAAAGCAGAATTCACCATACATAAACTTCCTGGTGCCTCGGGATCATAGGGAGTATACATTCTGTAAGCTTCAGTTAATCTCTCATAAAAATCTGCTGGGCTCTCATCTATCCCTTGGATAACTCCTGCAACTTTGGAAAGGTTCATAGCTTTCTGGCCCCCCCTTTTCAGGCCTTGTAAAAAGCCTTGGCGAAAACGGGCTAGGGCTGTGGATCCTTCATCTGTATTTGGATCCCATTGGGGGTCTTCATTCGGGAATTCTCTCTGAGCTGCTTCCCTACGATCTATTATATTCTGCCCCTGTGCCGGAGCTGCAGGGTTTTCTGCCAACCATTCAATAGCTGCTTTTCTAATTCTTGCTCGTTCTTCTGTAGTAAATAGGGTGGTCAGGAGCTGACGGCAATCTGGCCAAGTGGGTTGGTGAGTTTCCATAATACTAGTTACTAATTCTGTCAGCTCCTGGGGCTTACTAGTATAGGAGGCGTAATGCGACCTCCAATTTAATAAATCAGTTGTAGAGAAAGGGAGATACACATAAGTTAGGGGTCCCGCTACCACTTCATCATTATCATTCTTTACGGGCACTCCCGGGACTTGCCGTAAGGGAAACAGTTTAGCTGCTATGGGTGTCTTTTGGGATCTAAGGGTTATTGTCGTTGCCTTTGCAGGAGTCACTTTCTTTTTCTCAACAGGTTTTGCTTTGGGTTTCTCTCTCACTGGCGTGCTAGTGCTAGTGCTGGCTTTCTCAATTATTTGTACACTTTCCTCATCTGGGGGATTCTCTCTTTCTCCTTCTTCTGTCTCCACTTCTGACTCGCTTTCTAGGTCCTCCTCTTCTTTTCCCGCTAATTCTTCCTTTTTCTCTTCTCCAGGAGGGGGATCAGGGGTTGGGTCCCGCCTCGGCTCTGACCGTCTCTGGGTTTCTGGGGCAGGACGCCGGGCTACTCTTACTGGACCTGGGGTTCGGGGCTGCCTAAGAGTTATTTCTGGGGAATCAGGATCTGCCAGGATGGGCTTCTTTCTGGCTTTCTTATCCTGCTCTTTCATTCTAGGCTGTTCCGTCTTCTGTCTAGAATCTGTTTTAGCTAACATTATTCTGCACTGTTCCTCATAACAGCGCTGCGCCCAGGGGGGCGGATCTTCACAAATACTTAACCAGGAATCTATATAGGGGTACTGATCAGGGTGCGCTACCCGCACTCTACGGTGTATTGACTGAATAATCTCTACTTTGAACGTTCCCTCTCGGGGCCAGATGGGGTCTAGATCGGGCCACTCCCTAGTACACAAAATTTGCAAACGGGCTGCTGTCATTTTAATACCATAATCTCCTGAATATCCCTCTTTAAAATGTGCGATCATACATTCTAATGGAGTGTTTCTAGTAGACCCCGCCCCTCCCATTTCGATGTGTGCGCGCAACAACAGACAAAAGGGAAAAGGAGGGCGGACCGTGGGTAAGGGGTCCACACGGTCCTGGAAACGTATAGGGAATACAAATAACAAGACAAGACGACAATCGCTTCCCCCTTTTCGCGACCTGAACGCGGTCGTCCGGTCAGGAAATGCGCTACTCAGGGGTCCGCCTTCACTTGGTCCGTGCTGCCAGACCTCTCATTCACACTTCGTTCACACAATCATGCTAGCAACGTATCCCAGAATGCATTCGTTTCTATCTGTTCTGACTAGTCTTTTCCAATTTCCCAATTACAAAAAGGATGAGGGTTTCACCCAGCGAATTCCCATGCCAGGCTACTCGGCTCTTCCTTGAGAGGTGATCATGCTCTCTTACCAATTCCCAATATCTCGAGATTACAAATTCCAAAGTTCCAAGTTCCAATGGCAGTACTGCGCTTTCTATTTCTGTCTAGACCCAAAATCAAAACTATACTCACCGGATCCGGTCCTCAAACTTCCCAAGCAGGCGCATGAGTTGGACCTCGGACTCCCCTCACTCGGGTTCGAGGCGTTGACTCCAGCCGGGCTCGTCACCCGCCGAGGTCCGACCAGCTCCCTCCGATACAAGGGACCGGTGGCGCCAGGGAGCAGCCCTCGTCGGAAGGGCGTGATCCCGGCAGGACCAAGCCTATAGAGGCGGAAAGTCGTGGTATATTGCCCTATATACACTTTGATTCCACAACTTCCCGGCCAACGCACCAAGGAATATGTAGCAGCAAAGCGCAGACAAACCAATGATACCAGGAGTCTGTTCAGAAGGTCCAAATCATTTATTTGTGCACAAGTCTCGAACCAGTCAATTTCAAAATGGCTGAGCCAAGTTTTCAAGCATTACAACAACTTTTATAGACTTCTGTTCCATTCTAGGTATAGAAAAACATTTCATTGGTCCCGGTAATCTCCCGTACCTCCCGTACCTCTTCTATTGGTCCCGGTACTGATAAGTTTATCCAGTTATGTCCCTCCAGTGGGCATGACACCTGCATACCCCCCTTCTAGTCCCAATTACAATGGTCAGTTCATCAACTTGTTACTTTCACACTTTCAAGGTTATAGAACCAATTTGTACATGCAGAGGAGCTGGGCTCTGCAACTCATCTGTCAGCACTCCTAATTATTTCTTTGCAGATGTACTTTTTCTTATCAGTAACTTTTAAACATGTTTTTCTGTATTTTTCCATCTTTCAATACTGCAGTTCTGCTTACCTAAGCTAATTCAATACTTCTACTGAGTTCTATCTTACAATAGCAGCATATTGGGGGATGTGCAATCCTATATGCCTCTCCACGGGCCTCATTTACAGGTCAAGCTAGCCATGCTGGCCTGCTTATGTTCGGACACTGTGGGTCACAGGCCTGCACCTGCCACATTCCCCCCTTTGATTAATCTCACCCTATTACTTAATAAGGTGTGAGAATTAAATCACTTTCTGAAGAATCACATCCTGGCTAAAGGATTTCTACCAGGACTGGCTGTATATAAAGCCATGATTTTTGTTGCGGTCTTCCGCTCTACTGTACTATCAATAGTGTTATGAATGGAACGCATACAACATGGGATTAAACATGGTAATAAGAAGATAACAGCAACAAGGATTAGTACCAATACGATGAAAGTCTTAAATCCTCCCACCCATGAAAAGAGGTTAGCAAACCAATTAGGAAGTTTCAATGAGTGCCACGTCTGTACTGGCACATAAGCATGTCTTTGCATATCTTTAGCAATTTCTTCAACTACTTGACCTTTATCATCTATTTTCAAACAGCAATTGGTTAAGTTCAGCTTACCACATACTCCTCCTTCAGCTGCTAACAAATAATCAAGTGCTAAGCGGTTCTGATATATCGCAGTGCGCATCTGTGTACTTTGTCTAGCTAAAAGCGTGAGAGCATGACTAGTTTCATTGGTTATTATTTCAACTACTGCTTGTAAGCGAATAATACGATTGATCATATAAATTGGGGTGCGATAACCATACATACCATCATCATTCCAAGTGGGTCACAGGCCTGCACCTGCCACAATCTATTGCACATGTGGCTTGTTACTGCCTATTTGAAGAGCAGAATATGCAGTAAGTCCAATAAATAAACGACTGCATGAAAAGGACAATGCACCAGAACAGCTATTGGAACTCTGCAGTGTGGTCCTTACACCCAGCCCCTTCCATAGCAACCCTAGCTCTAATCTGCTGAATCTTCTACATATCTGCGATGCTGCCACTGAGCCACTAGGTGCCCTCTGTTCTCGCTTATAGTTTGCTGGAACTATTTACTTGGGGCATCCTGTATGGCAACCTGAAGCATTGCTAAAACTTTTACCAGCTCCTGGTTGTTTTTTTTTGTTGTTTTTTTTTTCGTTATAGTTTTGGAAAGTGAGAAGCGGTGGATTCCTTCCTGCTTCCATAGTATCAATCATAGAAAAGAGAAAAGTGTGCATCTCAGCTCTTTTGTAGAAATAGATGCTCCATTTCTTATTTGCACAGAGTTCTTCTCAGCAAACATTCTGAATTGTACCCAGGATTTCCTCATAGGGCTTTGGAAAACGAGGGTCATGGACAAAAAATATTAGTTGATTGTGTTGAAGGTTTCTGAAGACTCCCCATTGTTTTTCTGTAACTTAAATTTTCTTGGCTTTAGGGCAGAGTTTCCCAACCCTTTCAAGCCCCAGGTATACCTACCTGAATAAAAACGTGTCACACCAGCCTCCGCTGAGTGAACAGTGTGGATATGGCAAGGACTCGTATGCTGCTGAATTTGTTCCTCCAGTCCAGTTGTCAACTCGGTCCTCAGGTGACACTCAGCCATTCCTGTTTTCAGGATTACCACAATGAATTTGCATAAAATAGGTGTGCATACAGTGGAGATAGACATCCCATGTATGTGGTTTGTTTTTAGGTTATCCACAAAACTATCTGGGTGTGTCCCGAAGACTGGGTTGAAAACACCTGCCCCCCCTCCCCCCGGTCATTAGCTTCCAATTCTCTCTTCCCTTTGCCTCACCACATCTCTAAGATGCCTCTGCATTGGAAAATGAAGTCTAAATTGTGTATTTTGGTTTATACATAGTTACATGTTTTTTTATATACCATTTCCTTGGAGTTCAGCCAAATTTTAGCCCCCTTGTTAGCATAAAGGAGTTTTGCCTTAGGACTTCGCCACTCTCCTGCTATTGCTCTCTGCTTTGGTGTTTCCCAACCCTCTCCTGAAGCGACACCTAGCCCATTGAGTTTTCAGGATTGCCACAGTGAATATACATGAGAGAGATTTGCATATGCTCAGTCTCCAGTGTGTGCGAATATCCCTTGTGCATGCTCATTGTGGTAATGCTGAAAACCCTAATGTCTAGGTGCACAGCACAGCTACTGCTGACAACTTGGTGCCCAGTGTGTGCTCTCTCCTGCTTACTCAGCACAGGGTTAAGATGGGCTGAAAGGAGTCATAGGAAAATGCTTTGGGCGGGGATAGAAGGGATGATGGATGTAATGTGGGTGTGGCACAAAGGGGGACCCACCCATCTAGACATCAAAGGTGGCAAGGGACTGAAAGCAGAACCTAAGTGTTGATCTGGACCTCTGTATCAGGCAGCCATGACTTTTCCATGGCACTCTGGTTAGGAACCAGTCCTTCTGAATGTCAGAGGTTGAAATAGAAACTCCTTTGCTGTGGCTGCAGAATCAGCTACATGTTGCACAGAAAGCTGAAGAAAGAAGCGAACAGATGCAGCTCAGCATTTGTCTTTTAAAAAAAAAATTCTGCCAGAGCTAGTACTATTAATAACTCTGTCTTCAGACATCTGTAATATCGAATTGGTAAAGCTCCAAAGTAGTCGTGAATTGGGCCTAGGACAGATCAAATAGTGCCATTTTGATTTACATGGAATAAAGCCTTCCATGCACGTCTCCTCTAAGGGCAAGAGGTGCTGTGAAGAAGCTGGACTCAAGGGCGAGCAGGAGTGAATGAACTTCCTGCAGGGCCATACTCCAAGGCAGGAACTCCACACATGAGCTCTGCTAATCTGCAACAAACCCCTGGCCATTCAGATAGGCTGTGCCCCTATAGGCCATGCTACTGTTCTCATGCAAATTATCAACCTAACTGAAAATCTCTACAAAATGAAATCCCAAAAACAAAAATAGAGAAAGGTGAAAATTATTTAAAAAGCTGACGTGAGTGATAATGAACAAATGTCGGAAGTATAGCCATGAAGCGAAAACTCACCTCTTGAAGCTAACCTTCCATTTTACTCAAATTTTCAAAATTTGAGTAAAATGGAAGGTTAGCTTCAAGAGGTGAGTTTTCGCTTCATGGCTATACTTCCGACATTTGTTCATTATCACTCACGTCAGCTTTTTAAATAATTTTCACCTTTCTCTATTTTTGTTTTTGTGACTGTTCTCATGCAAGACATTGGATAGCAGTCTGGGAGAGGAGAACAGAATCATGTTGCGGCAAAAACTTCAGAGCCCAGGGCCAAGGAGAGACCCGGTAAACCTGCGACATTCCTGGTGTCCATTCAAAGTCTGTCCCAGGTAAATTGCCGCCTGCCTGCTAGGAGTGAAATGAACTCCAACTCTCCCAATCCTATGCATAGGTTTTTTGGCTTATGATGTGTGTTCTAAGGCATTATTCTCAGCATTAGCTGTAGGAAGACAAACAGTAATAGAAAAATATTCAACTGGTGAGGTACTCGTGTGCCAACACATCCATCTGCCCTGTAGAAATAGATGAAAGTTTGCTTTTTGGAGGATGGAAGGAGAGAGCAACATTAGCAGAATCTAGTTTTAGAACATATAGTAAGATACGCTATACTGGGTCAGACAAAGGGTTTATCAAGTCCAATATCCTGTTTCCAACAGTGGCCAATCCAGGTCATAAGTACCTGTCAGGTTCCCAAAAGGTATCCAGATTCCATACTGCTTGTCCAGTGGGTAAGCAGTGGATTTTCCCGGTCCTTTTTAATAATGGTTTATGGACTTTTCCTCCAGAAACGTGTCCAAACTTCTTTTAAACCAGCTACACTAACAGCTTTTCTACATCCTCTGGTAACGAATTCCAGAGTTGGACTATACGTTGAGTGAAAAAATATTTTTTCCGATTATTCTTAAATGTGCTACATTGTAACTTCATTGCGTGTTGCCTGGTCTTTCTATTTTTTGATGGCATAAAGAACCAATCTACTGTTTCTACTCCAGTCATTAATTTATAGACCTCTATCAGCCATCTCTTTTCCAAGCTGAAGAGCCCCAACCTTTTAAGCCTTTCCTTATAAGGATACCCTTCCATCCTCTTTATCATTTTTGTCGCTCTTCTCTGTACCTTTTGTAATTCTGCTATATCCTTTTTAAGATATGGTGACCAGAATTGCACACAATATTCAAGGTGTGGTTACATCATGAAGCGATAAAGAGGCATTATAATATCCTTTGTTTTATTCTCCAGTCCTTTCTTTATGATTCCCAGCTTTCTATTTGTTTATTTGGCTGCCGCTGCACACAGCAGAGGGTTTTGACATACTATCCACGATGACGCCTAAATCCTTTTCCTGGGTGGCCATTCCTAATGTGGAACTTTGCATTGGGTAACTGTAGTTTGGGTTGTTCTTAAGTGCATAACTGCACTTGTCCACATTCAATTTCATCTGCCAGTCTCCCAATTTCATCTGCCAGTCTCCCAATTTATCAAGGTCCTCTTGCAAATTTTTACAATCCTCTTGTGTTTTAACAACTTTGAATAATTTGGTGTCATTTGCAAATGTGATCACCTTGCTCGTTATTCCCATTTCTAGGTCATTTATAAATATGTTTAAAAGCAGTAGGCCTAGCACAG
Organism: Ichthyophis bannanicus; assembly: GCA_033557465.1. NCBI lineage: Eukaryota > Metazoa > Chordata > Amphibia > Gymnophiona > Ichthyophiidae > Ichthyophis > Ichthyophis bannanicus. The sequence continues at coordinate 1,732,100,098 of CM066032.1, forward strand.
ATCCCTGGGGTTCTCCACTATTCACCTTTCTCCATTGAGAAAATTGGCCATTTAGCACTACTCTCTGTTTTCTATCTTTCAACCAGTTCCTAATCCGCAATAGTACGTTGCCTCCTATCCCGTTGCTTTTTAATTTCCTCAAGAGTCTCTCATGAGGGATTTTATCAAAGGTTTTCTGAAAATCGAGATATGCTATATCATCCGACTCACCTTTATCTACCTGTTTATTCACACCTTCAAAAAAATATAAGAGATTGGTGAGACAAGACTTTCATTGGCTAAATTCATGTTGGCTTTCTCCCATTAAACCACAACTATCTACATGTTCAGTAATTTTGTTTTTTAATAAGTTTCTACCATTTTGCCCAGTACTGATGTCAGGCTCACTGGTCTGTAGTTTCCTGGATCACCCCTGGAACCCTTTTTAAAAATTGGAGTTACATTGTCCACTCTCCAGTCTTCAAGTACTACAGATGATTTTAATGATAGATCACAGATTACTAATAGTAGCTCTACAATCTCATATTTCAGTTCTTTCAGCACCCAGATTTCTTTAAAATAGAGGTAAACAATCAATTGCAGAGTAATTATTTTTAAGTGTTGTCAAATCAATGCTGATTCCTGGTGATTGAGCAGTCCTTGGGGGTTTTCTTGGCAAGGTATGACTGGAAGTAGTTCACCAGACCTTTTTTTCTGAGGCAAGGGAGAGTGAAGTGACTTACCCAAAGTTGCAAGGAATGCCAGTGGGAATCAAACCCCTATCTCCAGGGTGTTAGGCTGTTGCTCTGACCACTAGGCTACTCCTCCACTCCCTTTACAGCCTGTGATGTAATGAGCTTAATTGCCTCCAGATACTGTTTGTGGGGTCCCTCTGGAGAATGTGTCCTGGCTCTCTGGTGCTTTTCAGTATCTGATATACAGCACTGAAACTCATGAAGCCCTTTGGGGCTTTTAAGTTTTCTCTATGGTGCTACAATAGCACAGAATCTTTTGGAAAAGTACAAACCATAGAGCAAAATATAATGCTTGCTCAGTGGTGGAACCAAATTGAGCTCTTGGAACTAGCTTTACGAGTGCTTGAGGGACCCAGAGCTAGCATGCAGCAAAGAGCCCCAAGCTTACTCAAATCTGAAGAATACACAGCCTGCTGGCAGGCTTTAGGGCCCCTCCTAAATTTCTGCCCTGGCCCTAGCATGTCTGATGCTGACCTTGAAAGACCAGAGAATTACACATGACCACTAGATTGGACTTGGTGACCTCAGTTCATGAGGTTCAGGGAAAACCAATATAACTTCAGGCCTGGATTTAGGTTTAGGAAACTCTCAAGGGCACAAAATGTTGAAGGCATCAGCTACCAGAGCAAAATTCAGCCGCCTCCCACTTACTTTAGAAACAAACATAGAAACATGAGGACAGATAAAGACCATACAACCTACTCAGTCTGCTCTTCCATACCAATTATTAAGCTCTACAGTCCCTTTTTTTCTTTTAGAATAGAAACATGACAGCAAATAAAGACCATATGGTCTATTCAGAATGCCCTTTAGTGCCGCCTTCCAGTGCCACCTCAAAGAAGTACCACCATGGCACTGTGGCCGAACACATCCAACTCTTGTTTTGTTTTTCAATTGACCCTCTTACACAAACACACACTCACTGGTTCACCCCCCCCCCCCTGCCTGCACATACACACACTGGCTCTCTGAATTACAGGGGAGGATATGTACCTGACCCTCTGGTCCAGTCTATGGATGCCAAGATCTTAAATCTGGCCCTGTGTAACTTCCACAAAGACCCAACAAATGAGCACGATTCCACGTGCGACAGGGACCCAGTAAGAACCGTGGAATGCAACAAAAAAGACGTGAATAAATACTTGAATTTCTTTCAATCCGGTGGCTGGATTGGAATAAAGAAATTCAAGTATTTATTCATGTCTTTTTTGTTGCATTCCACGGTTCTTACTGGGTCCCTGTGTAACTTCCAGCATTAACAGATTCTAGTTGTGGAATTACCTTGGTGTGTCCCACAGCCATCGGTGAGATCATCCAGTTGTGGCTTAAGTGGTAAGCCTGTCTTCATCCTTATAATTCTTCTAGCTTTCCTTAATTCTGCAGTAGTCAGAATACACTCTTGAATGAAAATTAAATAACTTCTGTTATAGTTATGACTTTGGTACTGTTTTTCTGTGTGTAACTAAAATACAATGTAATTCAAACATGGGACAGATTGTGGACCTTACTCAATAAAGATTTATCTCCAGGAACAAGCAGGAATGTAGTCTTCACATATGGGTATCGTCGGTACCGACGGAGCCTGCGCGGGAACGCTCCCCAGCGTCCAATAGGAAAGCTTTTGGGAGCATCCCACAGCGCCTTCGTGCTGCCTTCCCGCCTTTCCAACTCTCCTTTGTCAGTACTTTGTTTTCCGCGGAGCCGACAGGACGTATACCCTGTCACCGCAGAAAAATTATTCTCCTTCTTTTGTTTTTTTGTGGTCGTGTCTGCCTTCACTTGATGCCTACCGGTATCTTTTCTTCTTTAAAAAAAAAACTAACTAGTTTCTAAAAATCTTTTCTTTAGGAGCCTTTCCCCTCTCGGGGTTAGGCGCCATTTTGGGCACTAGGCCCATTTTTTCTTCAAACATGGAAAAACCAGCTAGTGGTTTTAAGAAATGTTCTAAATGTGGCGGTACCATATCAGTTACCGACACCCATGAGTGGTGTCTTAAACGTTTAGGTCCTGACCATTCTCCATCGGAGTGTCTCTCCTGCAGAAAGATGATCAAGAGGGGCTTGCAGAATAGAGCTGCAAAACTCGATACCCTTTTTGCCGCTGATACGATGTCCGTTGCATCAACGTCTTCCAGGGCTTAATCTTCTTCCCATGGATCTCAGGTAACTTAACCTAAGTCTTCTAAGACTGGCCAGTCCTCAAAGGGTAGATCTCCTTCTAAGTATCAAGATGCCACTGGCGTTGCCCTCAAGTAAAGTTCAACGGCAAAACAGCCCTGGCGGGAGGCCTTGGTCTCCAAAGCATTAATGGGGCTCCAGAATGTTCCAGAGGCTTCAACCTCTGCAGAACTACTGGTGCCATGTTCTGGGGTCGTGGCCGCGTCCATCAGTACCCAGGCATCGACAGGAGCGATAGATCAGAGAATCCTCACTATCGAATGCAGTCTAGCAGCTCTCTTAGCAGCTTCCCTGCCCATTAGCAGCTTCCCTGCCCATTCATAGACTCTTGCAAGATCTTATGTTAAGAATGTCGGAAACCCCTTTAACGGTGTCTCCACACTCCCGATGATTCAATACCATGTACCGCGTTCCAAGCTGTCCTGGGTTTCAAAAGACTCAGTTACCACACCATTCAATGGTAGTGGAATCGGCAATGCGTAGGATTAAGAGTGCTAAAACGCATTCTTCCAATCCTCCGGGCCATGAGTCGAGGACGCTCGATGCCTTTGGGTGTCAATGCTTCCAATCCTCCATGTTGGCAGCCAGGATCAGCTCTTACATCCTCTATATAGGAATGTTCCTCAAAGAAGTTACAGGAGACTTGGAGCTCATGAGCCTTCTTCTTCCTGAGGACAAAAGAGGGGATTTTCTTACTCTGGTCAAACACGCCCAGGATGTCTCTAAGTTTGTGAACCGTGCAACCTTTGATTGCTTTGAATGTATTAGCAGAACCTCTGCTATTTCCATCAGTGCACATCGTATTGCCTGGCTCCAGTCATCGGATTTAGAACTATGGGTGCAAGAGAAACTGGGAAATATTACTTGCACAGGAGAAAATCTCTTTGGCAAGGATTGGGAAGACAAGGCAAATCAGCTTGGATCTGAAAATACTACCTTGAACAGACTATCAAAGTCTACAGCCAACCCAACAAAGAAAAAGTCAGCCAAGAAGCCTTTTTTCAATAAGAAAAAGAGGTTTTACCCATCTTACACCCATCATGCTCACTGTCCAGTTCATGTTCCCCAAAAGGGGAACCAACAGAACAGACAGCAGCAAAAGCCACATGTTCCAAGAACTCAATCGGCTCCACAAGCTCAGCCTCCTCAGGGGCTTTGACTCTTTCCTAGAGAACTTAGTCTTTCTGCACCTGAAAGGTCCAGAACCAGTCACCATTCTAGGAAGGTTATGCCATTTTGCCAGCAGATGGCAACAAATAACATCAGAAAATTGGACTCTGTCCATTGTATGAGAGGGGTACAGGTTTCACTTCCACAGCTTGCCCCCTCCTACAATCATAAAGCAGTTCAATTCTCAGGTCCCTGTCACCAATCTCTTGGGTCAGGAGGTCGCATCACTTCTTGCTCAAGGGGCAATAGAAGAAGTACCCATACCCCAACAGGGGACGGGATTCTACTCCCTCTATTTTCTCATTCGCAAGAAAACAGGGGGACACAGGCCTATTCTGGACCTCAGAGAATTAAACAAATATCTGTTCAGAGAAAAATTAAAAATGATCTCCCTCGGAACACTCCTGCCATACCTTCAGAGTCAGGACTGGCTATGTTCTCTAGATCTAAAGGATGCATATACTCATATTCTCATCCATAGAGATCACACAAGATTCCTTCAATTCCTTTTTCAGGGAAGACACTTCCAATACAGGGTTCTCCCTTTTGGTCTGGCTTCTGCCCAAGAGTCTTCACAAAATGCATGGCAATAGTAGCAGCATTTCTGAGAACTCTAGGAATATTTGTCTTCCCCTACTTAGACGACTGGCTCATTCGAGCATCCACTGCTCCAGAAGCCAGCTTCGCTCTTTCTCGCACAATGCAAATCCTTCGCTACTTGGAACTGGTCATAAACCTTCCAAAATCTCAGCTCACCCCTTCTCAGTCCCTGGAGTTCTTAGGGGCTCGAGTGGATACCAGACGGTCAAGGGCTTTCCTACCACAGCCCCGCTATCTTCGTAAAGTGCAGCTGGCATCCCAAGCAGCTGTGAAAGTCTTCCTAACTGCTAGGGAAATGCTTCAGCTTCTAGGGCATATGGCATCCACTGTCCATGTGGTTCCCTATGCTCGCCTTCACATGTGAGCAGCTCAGTGGACCCTCTCCTCTCAGTGGACACAGACCTCGGGTTGCCTATCAGACAAAATCAGAAACTCCACATGTCTCATTTCATCCCTTCAATGGTGGCAATCGCTGGAAAACCTTCTAGTAGGCTCTCCTTTCCAGCAGCCTCTATTCCAGACCACCCTAACAGCTTATTTATTTATTATTATTTATTTATTTTATTTACATTCTCTTATATACCGCGCTATTCTGCATCAGTGCGGTTTACATTGAACAAACTGAAATTACATTGAACAGGGCATTATAACTTGGAGATAACTATTTTGCAGGGAACATGGGCTATGGAGGGTTAAGTGGCTTGCCCAAGACCACAAGGAGCACCTGTGGGACTAGAAACCCCAGTCCTTCCGGCCCAAGGTTGCTGTCCTCTAGTGGGATTTGAACCCCGACCTTCCAGCCTGACGTACCTTGCCCCAACCACTAGGCCACTCCTCCACTCCATGGTTGGGGGGCTCACTTATGTGTCCAGGTTGGGTTGGGGGGCTCACTTGCACGATCTCTTGACTCAGGGTCTTTGGACCCCGCAGGAGGCTTGTCTTCACATAAACCTCCTAGAACTCAGAACCATTTTCCATGCTCTTTGAGTATTCCAGGCCCAGCTCAGCTACAAGACAGTTCGGGTCCAGACCGACAGTCACGTAGCCAAGTTCTACGTGAACAAGCAGGGCGGAACAGGCTCTCTGTCATTATGCAACAAAGCTTTGCGACTGCGGGACCTCGCCAGAGAGCATCAAATCCACCTCCTAGTGGTATATCTTCCGAGCATTCAAAATCTTTGGGCAGACAAACTCAGTCGAATACTGCTGCCACACGAATGGTCTCTTCACTCAGATCAGATTGCTCGAGTGTTTCGATTCTGAGGGACCCCAGATATAGACCTCTTTGCAAGTCCACAGAATGCCAAACTTCCCCAATTCTGTTCCAGAATTCCGGCTCAAAACTGTCAGGCAAGAGATGCTTTCCTCCTCCACTGGGGGCAAGACTTCCTCTGTGCCATCCCACCCATTCCCCTCATTCCCAAAACACTGTTCAAACCTCAGAGAGACAGAGGACGTATGATACTCATAGCTCCACGTTGGCCACAGAAACGTGGTATATTGTGAACTAATATAAAACTCTACAACAAAGTCACTGAGTATCTATAGAGCAAATCTACCATACCATACCATATCAGCACCAACTTCCAAAACTCACATAAGGAGCCCACCAAAATAAAGCGTCCCTGTAAATACTACAGTGGACCCTGGAACATCCATACACCTATTTGAAAAGCTGAACATATCAAATTACTACAGTACAGTATAAATCTTTATGTACAAACTGTTAACAGAACACCTGGGCTCAGTCACACACTCATAACACAGACCCTCACCAAGTACAGAATAAGTGACTTACAGTCTAAAGTAAAAACAAAAATATGTAGACAAAATTTAAACTGAAACCCTAAGAAGCCAGATTTTTCAAGCAGTGCAACATCACATAAATATGCAGTTCCTCCATGCAGTATAAAATATAAGGATAACACAAAGTTCAATCACTAAAATGAAATAAAATTATTTTTTCTACCTTTGTTGTCTGACCATTTTATTCTCTGATCATGCTGGTCCCGATCTGAGGCTTCTGCTTTCCTGTATTCTCTTAGCTCTCTTTCTGTGGTCTATGGTCCATCTGCCATTTCTTATCTCTTCTTTTGTTTTCTTCACTTCTTTCCATCAGCCTATTTCCAGTCCCTGTAACCCTTTCCAGTATCAGCCCCTTTCCAGTCCTCCCTCCCGGTACCTTCCAATGTCAACTTGTATTCCCATGACTGCCACTGGTGTCCATTCCCTTCCAGTCCTCCTCCTTCCCCACTGTCCAACTCCTTCTAGTCCAAATACCATGGCAGCCCCTTCTCAGCATCCACTCCCTTCCAGTCCCATTCTCCCATCCCCTCGCATCAGCCCATTTGTAGCCCTAGCCCCCAGTTTTCTTCCAAGGCCAGCAGCTCTATCCTCTCCCCCCCACCAATCGCCCATTCCCAGTTGAAGCCCCCCCCAATCAGCTCACTTCCAGTGCTAGTCCCCCTTCAACCCCATTACCAGTGCTAGCCTCCCCTAATCAGCCCATTACCGGTCCTACCCCCCCCCCCCCTTAGCCCATTACCAGTCCTAGCCTCCACTAATCAGCCCATTTCCAGTCTAGCCTCCCCGATCAGCTCATTTCCAATGCTAGTTCCCCTCAGTCCATTACCAGTCCTACCCTGCCCATCAGCCCATTACCAGTCCTAGCCTCCCTTAATCAGCTCATTTCCAGTGCTAGTCCCCCCCTCAGCCCATTAGCAGTCCTAGCCTCCCCTAATCAGCCCATTACTAGTCCTAGCCTCCTCTAATCAGCCCATTTCCAGTCTAGCCTCCCCAATCAGCTCATTTCCAATGCTAGCCCCCCCATCAGTCCATTACCAGTCCTACCCCCCATCAGCCCATTACGTGCTGTGATCTAAAAGACTTCAGGAAAAAACTTAAAACGCACCTTTTCCAATCTCATTTCAATTTAACCGCATGAAATTCATTCAGGCATGTCTAAATATGTTTATAAAGATCCTATGTGAAGTCCTAGCAGACTGGCTTGTGTAAATATGTATATAACTACCTTTGTGTAAAGTGTAAATATGTATATAAGCACCTTGTGTAAAGTCCTAACCTCAATCAACTGTAAATCTGTATTCCTTCTTATGTGTGCTACCCACCTCACTAATCGCATTGTACCTACCCCTAATTACTGGCCAGTACAACCAGCCTTACCTTGTTTTCAACCGCTACTGATCACTGGAAGCAGCGGGATACAAATTTGTACGTAAATAAATAAATAAATTACCAGTCCTAGCCTTCCCTAATCAGCTCATTTCCATTGCTAGTCCCCCCTCAGCCCATTAGCAGTGCTAGCCCCCCTAATCAGCCCATTAGCAGTCCCAGCCTCCCTAGATCAGTCCATTCCCAGTCCTAGCCTTCCCTAATCAACCCATTACCAGTCCTAGCCCCCCCCAATCTGCCCATTACCAGTGTTAGCCCCCCCATCAGCCCATTATAATCCTAACCTGCACTGTCTCTCCCCTCTGTCCAGCATTTATCCCCTGTCTGGCCAGTATGTCCCCCTGTCTCGCCCCTTGTCCAGCATTTGCCCCCCTGTCTCTCCCCTTTGTCTAATACTTGTCCCCCCCCCCCCTTTGTCCAGTATATCTCCGTCTTCCCCTCTGTCCAGAATTTTCCCCATCTCCCCCTTTGTCCAGTATTTGTCTCCTGTCTCCCCCTTTGTCCCCCATATCTCACCTTTGTCTCTCCTTGTCCTCCTCCTGTCCCCACTCCCTCCACCTGCACCTCTCATCCGGCGGCAGCGGGGGCACTCTGGCTTTTTTAATTTTAGATTTTGCCGCCTCTGCCTTCCCGCTGCATTTTTTCCTCAAGAATGCTTGCAGCAAAAAAAAAAAAGCGGCGGGAAGGCAGAGGCAGGGCAGAGGCGGCAAAATCTAAAATTTTAAAAAAAACGGAGTGCCGCCACGGCACAAATCAGCTTGATCACTTGCAGCGATCAGTCTGACTTGTTCGATGCCGGCAGCACTCCAGTTGTTCCTGCAACAACTTGTGCGCTTTTTTTTTTCTTTTTCATTTTTTTTTAAACTTTGAAGGCGTAATATTCTCGGGGTGTTGGCAACTCCTGCCCTCTGACCCTTCTGTGTTCAGGCTACTGGAGTGATAGTGTCGCTGGATGCTAGAGTCATGCAGAGTGTCTTAGTGGGGAATCACCTTCTGCATCTCACGGCTACCTGATTGGTTGCCATTGGTGCTGTCGTGGTTTGGTCCTCGACAGCCTGGAGCTAGGGAGTCCCATATGTGAGGACTGACTTCCTGCTTGTTCCTGGAGAAAGCATAGTTACTCACCAGGGACAGCAGGAATCAGTTCTCACAACCTTTGTTGCCTCCCTACCTTGTTTTAGTTTTTACTGCCGTCCTAGTTATGTCATTTGACTGAGCAAAATGGCACCCTTGGGCAGGAAGGGGACCACACATGTGTGGTAGCATGTCCCAAAAGCCTTCTCTGAAAGTTGGGGAAATGCTCTGCACGTGCTCTGTCGGCACCGGTGTCACCCATATGTGAGGACTGATTCCTGCTGTCCCTGGAGAACACCTGTTACAGGTGAGTAACTATGCTTTATCTGCAATATTTTGGTCAAATGCCAAAAACTGGACATCTGGACTAGTTATTCAGCAGCTTATTCAGACCTTTTGAAGTTGGCGTGTATCACTCTGAAGAAACACACATACAACTGACTGAAAATATAGGAATATAACTTTCACCCATTGTGTTCTCAAATCCCTATAGTATGATAATTACGCCAAAAGACTTCAAGAAATCGTTGGACCAAAAAAATGAGAGTAAATGAGCACCCTCTGATATGTTCTTTTATTCTTTTTTTTTTAAATAATGTAACAGTGATTTAATAGTGCTCTATGTGAAAATAAAATCAGAACCAACGCATTTCGAACATATTAAATTCATTCTGCTTCAGGGTTTTTTCCTTTTTTCTTTTAAATAGCAAAATAATGACTTATCTGAATGATGAATATCAATTTCAATTTCTCTTTGGTGAACATAAGGTTTCAAGTCATCTCGGATCTCAGATGAGCTACCTCATTTTTTTGGTCTGACAATTTCTTGAAGTCTTTTGGAGTAATTATCATACTGTAGGAATTTGAGAATATCACTCTGAATAAATGGGAGGTAACCTTCATAAAGCAGTTAGAGCCCTAACCACCTTACTGAGCAGAGTGGGTCATTTTGGACTTTGTCTTCTGTCATCCACTATGCTAGACCTTTATGCATATTCTCCCCCCCCCACCCCCCCACCCCAATACCTTGTTTGCTGGTAGTCCATGATCTTCATAAGAAATATCAATTGAGACTCCAAAAATTATCACCATTGATTGTATGGAGTGCTTTTGCTGATGTATCAGTGGAAGATGTTTCAAAACTTTGTCTTGGATGAACAATACTCATTGTTTGTTAAATTGTGGTTAAGGTGAAATCAGTTAAAGAACTTGTCTTTACCATTCTTATGTCATCTAGTGAAAACCTCATTACTTGATGTGTTGAAGCATGCATCTGTACACCCTGTTGTTAAGGAGGCAATTTACTGGAAGTCTCTAATTATAGACCAATTTTCTGCTTAGCATTTTTAGGGAAGTTGAGCAGACCGTCTGTATGCAACTTGATCATAGCTGCGAAATGTTATTAACATCATTGGTAGATGTGCTGCTACGCAATTTAGAAGATAGAGATTAAGCATAATGTATGCTGTCTAAATTTTGGCAGCTTTTGGTACAGTGATACCAGCAATGTTATAGAACAGATTTACAGGGCTTGATGTGGATGGAACAGTATTGGATTTGTTCATTCTTGATTGGTCATGAGCAAATTATTTCTTTTGCAAGTAAGACTTCATCTTGGTATAGGTTAGACCAGCATGTGCTGCAAGATTCAGCCTTATCAGCAGTTTTATTTAACATTTGATTCCTTTCTGTGCTTTACTGTGCATTTTGGATCTTGATGTTCATCTATATGTGGACAATTTGTTGATTTTTGAATGATTTTCTATTTCTGATGGGCTTTTTTTCCTTGAATTTGATTGTCCAGTTTCTGCAAATTGTGGATTGGTTAAAAGATAATGGATTAACGATCAACTTTTTAAATAAATAAACAAACAAACCTGAGGTAATGGTTATACACACTGATAAAAATCTAATTTTTGCAGCCACAGTACTTTTAGTAGATTTTTGTTGTTAAGTGCCATCCAGTCAATGTCTGTCTATTCATGGCGATCCTCTGGATAGTTGTCCTAAGCTGTGTTCGGACTTCAGTCAGGCATCTAATTGTTGATAGAGTAACATCCGCAGCTGTTAGCATATCGATCCATTGCATTGCTTGTCTTCCTCTTTTGCACTGACCTTCATCCTTGCCAAGCATGATGTCTTTCTCTAATGATTTTTCTCTTTGCATGATATGCCCAAAGTTTGAAAGTCAGTCTTGTCTTTTGAGCTTCTAAAGAAAGCTTAGGTTTGATCTCTAGAACTGACTGATTTCTTCTTCTGGAAGTCCATGGTATTCACAGTATTATTCACCAGCACCATAATTCAAAGCAGCTATTTTCTTCCCGTCTTCTTCACTGGCCACCTTTTGCATCCTTATGACATTGTAAAAAAATTCTATGGCTTCTGCAAGTCAAATCTTTGAGAATCTTTTCTAGATCCTTCATAGCCATTCTGCCAAGAGCAATGCGTTTTATATAGTAATCCCCAAACCGGATTGGTGGGATTGAGGTGGGAAAAGAGGTCTCCAGCCTTTCTCCAACGGAGTTCCCTGCCCAAATTCTAATTCAGATTTCCTGCCTCCACTGACATCCACTGCTTAACCACTTCACCGTGAAGAAAGCTACAGTATGGTGGCTAAAACATTCGTTTCAGTTACAAAGATATAGCATGACCCGGAAATCTGCAAAGATTATCATACTAGCTGATGAAGCCCAAGAGAACATTTAAGAAAATTTACAGGGAGAGCATCTTTAAATTCACCAGAGAATCTTCTGATCTTTGGGGAAAAAAAGAGGTCTGCAGCCTTTCTCTAAAGGATATTCCTGCCAAAATTCAAATTCAAATGTCTTGCTTCAGTCCCATCAATCCAGTTTGAGGACTAGAATCTTGCTAGAATGTGGGATTGCAGCAATTTTGTGATCATTTCCACAGCCTGATCACCTTTCTTCAGTATTAGTATGAAAAAACATTGTGGTAAACTGATCTGTCTTACAAGGCTCTTCCAGGAAGTTTGGAACTGCTGCATCAGATTGCTGTAATATTTAATTGGGAATGCCAGCAATGCCTAGTGCTTTATTGTTTGTTAATGCTTTCAATGCTACTTTAACTTTTTCATTCATCACCAACAGTTCTTTATTGTAAAATACTGGTTGAAACAGCTCTTGATCCACGTGATCTTTACGGTATAATGACTGTATATTCTTTCTACCTTTTCTTGATTTTCTCAGAACCATTAAACATGGATCCTTGAATTTTTTTAGCATTCTAATTAGAGACTAGAATTTTCTTTTTAACTCTCGTAGTTTTGCAAAAGCAGATCATGCTCTTCATCTAATAGTTTCTAATTCTATTTCCTTGTATGCATCATTGTAGTACTTCTTTGTCTCGTCTTGCTGCATTTTGGAAATTTCTGTTAAAGTCCAAGATCACCTCTTTCTTCCAGCTTCTTTGTGTATCTGAGCAATTTTCTGAGGTTTTTTTGGTCATCCATTCTGGCTATTTTTGCTTTTTCACTGAGACTTTGCTTTTGCAGAGATTTTTCCCTTTCTTCAAACCCAACTTTAAACTCCGGTACTATATTTTCAAGATCATACTTTCTATATTCATGAGTAGTTTGTTGTTTTTCAGCTTTAGCTCGAGTTTGCATACTGGTAGCTGATGATCTGTACCACAGTTAGTTCCAGGTTTTGTCTTTGTTATTTAATTTTTCCATTGTTGACTTCCACAGATCTGGTTAATTTGTTTTTTTGTACGACCAATTGGGCAAAGAAGGTATTTGAAATGAATAGATCTTTGGTCTTGCAGAATTCTAGCAGTCTTTCTCCAGCTTTGTTTCGGTTGCAAGCCCATATTTTCCAACAACTTTACCTTCTTTATGCCCAATTTTTGCATTCCAGTTGCCCATGACTATCAGGATATCTTGTTTGCATGTTCTGTTGATTTCAGCTTGTACTTGTTCATAGAACTGATCAACTTCTTCCTCTTTGCAGCTGTTATTAGTGCATATTCCTGAATAATAGTGGTATTGCTGGGCACTCCTTATAGACAAATAGAACTTAAGCATTCACTGTATTGTATTTCATTACAATTCTTGCATGATTCTTCTTAATTATAAATGCAACACCATTTCTTCTTTGTCTTTCATCTCTGACATAGTATACAATGTGATCATCACCTTCAAAGTATCCGATGCCAGGCTCTTTCAGTTCACTAATACTCAACAGATCAAGTTGTACACGTTCCATTTCATTCTTGATCACCTCCAGCTCATGCTTTGTACATTCCATGTCCCATTATTTAAGACAGCTTTGCAGTTTCCGACTCTCATTTCATGTACAGTTACATCAGCCGTCAGACGTCCTGAGAGCTTTGACTCAGTGACACCATAAATGCTGTCTTTCTTCTGAAGTGTCTTCAGCTCTTCTCCCCTTTGAGTGCTTTGTGACCTGAGGGGGTCTCGTTTTCCAGCACTATATCACAATTTGTTTTGTTGTGCTATCTACTGGGTTTTCATGGCAATGACCCTGTAAATAAATAAATACTTATCTAGAGATTCTGTACATTTATAAATTCATAAAAAATGCTGCTCTAAAGCATGAACCTTGTTGTCTTGAAGGCCTAGCAATCTAATTCCAGTCACACTGCCAAGAAAACCCAGGAGCTGCTGGGTCGCCAGGAGTCAGTATTGACTTGAAGGCACACATTGCATTGTAAAAGCATCAGCCTTGTTGTATCGATTGGTCAGTGCTACAGTGAACAGTAAAGTCATCCTTTGGAAATGAGTCCTCCAGCAGTACTTATCTGCTGGTTCAGGAGCATAAATGGAAACACTTTCCCTGTACAGTGGTGAGCTGAGAGAAGTATGGTGTGATTACCCCAGCTGATCTGAATGAAGGTCTGTGATGCACTGATTTGTGAGTGTATCAAATTGAAATCTTGACATTAGAGGGTACTTGGATCTAAAGAGAGGTTTCACATGAATGGAGTATAGTGCTCTAGTAGCAGTATTGGAGAAAATCAGATTTTTGGAGGTTATGATAATTTTTTGTTGATTTGTATTGGAAGGTTCAGAAAATCAAAGTGCACAACACCTCCCAAGACCAGTCCTATGTGGTCGAAGGAATATAATTGATTGCTCATGCTTGTTCTCTGTCAGTGGTGCATGTGCTCCATTTTTGAATCTCTCCAGTGTCTTCAGAGTTGTATATTATCATTGCCTACATCCACTAACCTTCAATTTGCTTCGCTCTATTTTTGTGTTGATAATTCTTATATCGGCCCAACAAAAAAAATAAGTATAAGACACCACTCTGCATGACCTTTAAGACCGGATGTTATGTTGTACTTATGTACCACATTCCTTAAACCAACATTGAACCCAAGACCATTTACAAAATAATCAGATACACAAAAAATACAATAAGCAATTTTATCAATAATTAAAAATACATCTATTTAATACAATTATCTTTCTGTTTTGAAAAAATGTACTCATTTCTGTTTGTTACTACTCCTCAGGCTGATGTAATAAGACTGCATTAAAAATATGCATTCGGTTTTTAATGGAGGTTGGTTAACCTCCATGTTAGTATTGTACTTTGGTTGCAATATAATGAAATATTGATACTCAAAAATTGCTGAAGTAAAAAGTTCTATAGTAAAGGATTAAAAGTAACAAGCTGTACACCATATTAAAAACACTTCAGAAAGGATAAGAAAACCAAAAGACGCTCTCGGAGAAGGAACAAAATTCTTTGGGGCTGATGTTGAAAGAGATTAACGCAGTTAGCAGACTTCCTAGCCACGGTCTACCACTGCATGCCCACACCCATGCACCCTGCCACTTGATTGTTTGACGTGTAACTCACTTTGATTTCAGGATAAAGCAGTATATAAATCCTTTAAAATAAAATAAATAGTTGCAGCAGGCGGGATATTCAGCGACGCTAATGTAGTTAGTGCTGCTGAAAATCCCCGGGTGCTGCTACTAAACTCCCCAATGCTAGCTAGCATCGGGGTGTTCCGGAGGCAGAGCAGAGTCGGCCCCGGGGATAACTGGGCAGCGGTGATATTCATCACTGCCCAGTTATCCCGTGATGAAAGTTAGGCACCTTAAAGGCTTGCCTAGCTTTTGCTGCAGAAGCTAACCAGGCATCGGGTGAATATCCCTACTGCCTAGTTAGCTTCGCTGCTATCTAGCCAACCTGAATATTCAGTGCTGTGGCCAGATATGGTCCCGGCATTGGATATTTGTGTCTAAAGTTCAGTGGCGACAGCTAGCCATTTTACAAGGGCTAGCCCAGTGGTTCCCAAATTGTGGGTCACGACCACAAATGGGATCGCAAAATCTTCTTTTGGGGGTCGAAGCTATTGCAGAAAAATAAAGTATTGCGGCACCCTGTGGCAACAAGGCAAAGCAGCAGCCTGTGCTTCATTCTGCAATGTGCGTGGAGAGTGAAGAGCATTGAGATGGCTACAGTGCTTTGCTGCCTGTCTAAAGTGTAGTCCTAATATGATTTGCAGAGTTAAAGTAAAGCTGTTTCTGCCCCTAACACCACCGCTGCCTATGACTGTGTGATAGAGAGGAGTGGCCTAGTGGTTGGGGCAAGTTGCCTTGGATCAGGGGTCTGGGGGTTTGAATCCCATTGGAGGATAGCAACCTCGGGCTGGATGGACTGGGATTTCTAGTCCCACAGGTGCTCCCTGTGTCCTTGGGCAAGCCACTTTATCCCTCCATTGCCTGAGGTGCAAAAAAATTGATTGTGAGCCCTTCGGGGACAAGGGAAAAATATTTACTGTACCTAAATGTACACCGCTTTGACCCGGTGAAAAGCAGTATATAAGCATTGCTAAATAAAATAAATAGTTGCCTCTTGATGCTCCCGTGTTATCCTACTGCCCCCCCACCTCCCTTGCTTCTGGTCTACTGCTGTTGCTGCCACTCTGGGAATTTTTTTTATTGTCCTGTCACTTCCCATCAGTGTTTGATCTATGTTCCTTTTATTTATTTTTAATTGTGGTTTTGTATTGGCTGTTGTAAACTGTCTAGTTTTAGGCGGTATAAAAGTTTTGTAACCATTAAACCATGGGACCGTCTCTGCCTGCCAATGCTGCTCTTAGAATTTTTTGTTTACCGTCTCCTGGGGCTTCTGTTGCTCTGGGATGTTTCTTACCACCCCGGGGGCCTTATCTGCCTGCTGCCAACACTCAGCAATTTCAAAGAGTCCCTTTGCAACTGCTGTCTCTGCTGGCCTCTAGCAGTGGGTCACAAGTTGGCCTCCACAGCACTGCGCTGCTAGAGGAATCTCAGTTCTGCCCCTTGCCCTCCTGTCGGTTCCACCATCAGAGAAGTGGGATTTAAAATAAATATGGAGGTCTATGGGCATGAGACTGGCGGTGAGTCTGAGAGTTAGAGGGGGCCAGTGTGGAGGGGAAGATGGGTCTGGAGGCCCTGCCTGAGTATAGATAGGGAGAGGTGAGAGTCTTGCAGAGGGGTGTGATTGAGAATGGCATCAGTGAGCCTTGGCAGGGGAGTGAGTACAACTGGGGGTAAATCTGCGGGGTGAGTGTGACTGAGGGGGACATAAGCTTGGACAGAGTAGTAAGTGTGAATAGGGAGAGGTAAGTCTGGGAGGGTGGTGTGATTGAGAGGAGCTTGAGTAAAGCAGGAGCCTGGCGAAGGTAACGAGTGTAGAGGGGGGCAGAGAGTCTGGAAGATGAGTGTGATTGAAGGGGATATGAGCCTGGGCAATGCGTGTACGTGTGGAGGAGGCCTTGAGTTTGGGGCATAGGTACGATTGAAGGACGTATGAGACTGAAAGGGTGGTGAGTGTGGACAGGGAGCGGTGAGTCTGGGAAGGAGGTGTGATTGAGAGAGGCAGGGTGGTAAGTATGAATTGGGAGAGGTAAGTCTGGGAGGGTGTTGTGATGTGCAATATAAACTACACAGGAAGCTGTGCTGTAATTTCCAAACCCACATGTTTCAGGTGTGGTAAGTACTTCAGATAATTACTTTAGGAAGCACAAATTTATATATTTATATGTTTATATTTATGTTTGAGTGATACTTGATTTGGTTACCATCAGGGCTCACATGAATTTTCATCCACTAAAATGGGATCACATTGGGAAAACATTTGGGAACCACTGGGCTAGTCCCTGCCGCTGACTGTCCCCTCTTTGTGTCTTGGCTCTGGATGTTGCTGTGGTTTTTTGGCTTTTCAGAAAAAGATTAATTTAAAAAAAGAGGTGCTAAGTACAAGATACCCAGTGGTTAGTAGTTGCTTATTTGAGAGCTACATTTATCTGGGGGCGGGGGGTACTTTTCAGACAGCCCACGTATCTGCAAAGTCTGCAGATGCTTTCTGCTTAACTTTAAAGTTCTCTGTGAAAACTGCCCTCGGGTACAAAGCACTTGCAGAATTTGTACATGCTGTTTTTTCAGAAGCGAAAACGTTATTGGAAAACCTATGTGAGTAAACCAGAAAATTCCATTCTATGTGTGCTGATTTCCAAATCTGCCTTCCCCATGTACTCAGGAACCTTCCTCCCTTCCAGTCTGGCTGAAAGTACATACTCTGTGAAAGCCATTGCAAGCTTTCAGCTGAGCAAAAGAGAACGATTTTCAGACGGACAGGCCAAGTTTATGTGCTGCCCATCAGTATTTGGGTAAATTGCTTTGAATATGCTCTCCCTTTAAGTACATTAGTAAAGTCCTCAGTGCAAATGCACGTGCCATTAATAAAGATGAGTAATGCAGCTGACTTCTCTCTAGGTATTGCCATTTTATATGCTGACACAAAGTTGTTCTGTTTCCACAGAGCACTCAGAAAGAAATAAACCAGAACGTCGCTCTTCTAGGTAAGAACCTTTAGTTTTTTGGTTGTTTTCTCCCACAGAGTGAGGTACATGGTGTATGTACTTTGCCTTGACTTCCAAGTTTCTCTTTTACCACTCTAGCTAGACCAGGAAGTCACACTGCATGGAGCGCTAAGGCTTGTAGGTTTTTTGCTGTGTCAACCGCGTTTTGTTTTGTTTTTTGGGCGGGGGTTCACTTTAATAGAATCCATTTTGTCACTGACTTTTATCTATTTGCAAAATGCAAAGATTTCATTATCGCAACTCTGCAAGTGTACCCTGACATATATTCCAGGTTCACTATTCATCACTCTAGTTTAAAACCAAATTTCTTGCAATATGATACTTGCTGAAGGAGGAAGAGAGCATCTGCTTAATCATAAACACCATTGTAGTAATTCTATCTAAAAATTCTGCCTTAAAGCCCTGATTTACCCCTCTTTGGGATAATTGTAATAGCCTATAGCTGGGTCTCCCTTTGAGGCCCATGGATAGACTACATGTTCAGAAAGTGATGAGTAGGTTGGCATGTGGCCATTCAGGGTTTGAACCCCTAATGTCGTATCTTTACTGGCTACCTGTGTCACAAAGAGTTCAGTTTAAGATCTTGATTTTAGTTATCTCCAGGAACAAGCAGGAATGTAGTCTTCACATATGGGTATCGTCGGGTATCACCTGTAACAGGTGATCTCCGGGAACAGCAGGAATTTAGTCTTCACATATGGGTATCGTCGGTACCGACGGAGCCTGCGCAGGAACACTCCCCAGCATCCAATAAGAAAGCTTTTGGGAGCATCTCAGAGTGCCTGCGTGCTGTCTTCCTGCTTTTCCAACTGTCCCTCTCCAGTTCTTCGTTTTCCGCGGAGCCGACAGGTCACATACCCTGTCACCGCAGAAAAATTTCGTCTTTAATCTTTGTTTTTGTGGTTGCGTCTGCCTTCCTTTGACGCCATACTGGTACCACCAGTTCTTTCTTCTTTCTTTAAAAAAAAAAAAATATATATTATAGTTTCTGAGGTGTTTTACTTTAGAAACTTTTTTTCCTTGGTGCTAGGTGCCATTTTGGGCACTAGGCCCAATATTTTCCTTAAAAATGGAAAAACCTACTTCAGGTTTTAAGAAATGTTCTAAATGTGGCAGTACTATTTCCGTCACCGACACCCATGATTGGTGTCTCAAATGTTTAGGTCCTGACCACTCTATTTCAGAGTGCCACTCCTGTGGAATGATGTCAAAAAGGGGCCGGCAGAACCGAGCTGCTGAACTTAGCACCCTTTTTCCCTCAGACGTGTCGTCTGTTGCATCAACGTCCTCCAGGGCCTCATCTTCCTCCCATGGATCTCAGGTAACTAAACATAAATCTAGACGATCCTCAAAGGGTAGATCTCCTTCTAAGTATCGAGATGCCCCTGGCGTTGCCCTTGAGGAATTTTCACCAGTAAAACGGCCCCGGCGGGAGGCTTCGGCTTCCAAAGCACTAACGGGGCTCCAGGATGTTCTTGAGGCCTCAACCTCGGCAGAACTACTGGCGCCATGCTCTGGGGTTCCGGCCACTTCTAGCGGTACCGACACCCAAGCATCGACAGCATCGATAGACCAGAAATTCCTTGCTATCGAACGCAGTCTAGCGGCTCTTCTCACAGCTTCGGTACCGTTGAAACCGCTTCAAACACTTCAACCGATACCGACACCAGTACCAGAACCGGTACCAACTGCATTAGCATCGGCAGGTATGCCATCCATACCGAGTCATGTGTATGTCTCCGGCATCGACAGATCGGTACCGGAACAACCCGATACTGACTTCGATCGATACCGGTACCATGCCTTGCACAATCACCGGGATCGGAGGTATTTTGAATCCTCTGATGAGTCTGAAGACTCCGAAGACTCTGCCGATACAAGAGTACTTCTCCCCAAGGATTCCTCTTCTCCTCAGCGCAGAATGTCTCCGCCAGAGGATATGTCCTTTCAGGACTTTATCCGTGATGTGGCCCGAGGCCTTTCCATCACAGTAGCTCCTGAAAAAGAGCCTAGGGCAAAGGAATTGGAAATTCTCCAATACCCTAAGATTCCCAAAGAGGCAGCTACTCTGCCTATTCATGAGATTTTACGTGATCTTATGCTAAGGATGTGGGAAACACCTTTAACCACATCTCCTCATTCTCGAAGACTCGATACCATGTATCGAGTTCCACCTTTTCCTGGCTTTCAAAAAACTCAATTACCACACCATTCAGTGGTGGTGGAATCAGCCATGAGAAGGATGAAAAGTGCAAAGAGACATGCATCCAATCCTCCAGGTCGTGAATGCAGGACTCTCGATGCCTTTGGGCGTTGATGCTTCCAAGCTTCCATGCTCTCAGCTAAGATCAGTTCCTATATCTTGTATATGGGAATGTTCCTTAAAGAGGTCACAGGAGACTTGGAGCTTATGAGCCCCCTCCTTCCTGATGACAAAAGGCAATACTATCTTACTCTAGTCAAACATGCTCAGGATGTTTCCAAGTTTGTAAATCATGCAGCCTTTGACTGTTTTGAGTGCATAAGCAGAACCTCGGCTATTGCCATTGGTGCATGTCGGATAGCCTGGCTTCAGGCATCTCACTTGGAAATTTGGGTACAGGATAAATTAGGAAACATTCCTTGCACAGGAGAAAATCTCTTTGGCAAGAATTGGCAGGAGAAGGCTAATGAGATAGATGCTGACAATATTACCTTGGATAGATTGTCCAAATCTACAGCCGATCCTGCAAGGAAAAAATCCTCTAAGAAACCATTTTTCAATAAGAAAAAGACGTTTTATCCTTCCTATACCCAACAGGGACACAGTCCAGGTCAGACTGCCCAAAAGGGACAGCAGCAACAATTTAGACAACAAAAGAAGCCAAAAGCTACAAAATCTCAGCCACCTCAGCAGGTTCAGCCTCCTCAGGGGCTTTGACTCCTCCCTAGAGAACTTTGCCTTCCTGCCTCTGAACGGTCCAGAACCCTCGACCATCCCAGGCAGGTTATGTCATTTTGCCCACAGATGGTACCAAATAACAGCAGAAAATTAGACTCCGTCCATTGTACGAGAGGGGTACAAGCATTTTCATGCCCCCTCCTACAATTTGTAAGACAGTTCAATTCTCAGACCTCTCTCGACAGTCTCTTAGGTCAAGAAGTCACAATGCTCCTTGCTCAAGGAGCAATAGAGGAAGTACCCATTCTCCATCAGGATACAGGGTTCTACTCCCCCTATTTCCTTATTCCAAAGAAAACAGGGGGACACAGACCCATTTTAGACCTCAGAGAATTGAACAAATATTTGATCCGAGAGAAGTTCAAAATGGTCTCTCTAGGAACTCTGCTGCCATACCTTCAAAGTCAGGATTGGCTTTGTTCACTAGATCTCAAGGATGCGTATACTCAAATTCTCATCCATCCAAATCACAGGAGATTCCTCCGATTCCTGTTTCAAGGAAAGCACTACCAATACAAAGTTCTTCCCTTTGGCCTGGCTTCTGCACCAAGAGTGTTCACAAAATGCATGGCTGTGGTTGCAGCATTTCTCCGCACTCTGGGAATATTTGTCTTCCCTTACTTAGAAGACTGGCTCATTTGAGCCTCTACAGTGCCAGAAGCCAGCTCTGCTCTGTTTCGCACAATGCGAATCCTTCAGTATTTGGGACTGGTCATAAACCTCCCAAAATCCAATCTTGCTCCCACTCAGTCCCTAGAGTTCCTAGGAGCTCATCTGGATACCAGGCAGACAAGGGCTTTCCTTCCGCAGCCCCGCTGTCTTCGCATAGTACAACTAGCTTCCCAAGTAGTGCTCAAACCTTGTCTCACTGCTTGGGAAATGCTACAATTGCTAGGCCACATGGCATCCACTGTGCATGTGGTTCCTTATGCTCGCCTCAATATGCGAGCAGCCCAGTGGACTTTATTCACTCATTGGACACAGGCCTCAGGCTGCCTGTCGGACAAAATAACAAACTCAAATCGTCTTATTTCATCCCTCCAATGGTGGCAATCACCCAGAAACCTTCTGGTGGGGTCTCCTTTCCAGCAACCCCTATCCCAAGCCACCCTAACAGATGCATCACAGGTGGGATGGGGAGCCCACCTGCACGATCTCTCTACCCAGGGTACCTGGACTCCACAGGAGGCCTGTCTTCACATCAACCTCCTGGAGCTCAGAGCAATCTTCTTTGCTTTTCGAATATTTCACGCCCAGCTCAGCTACAAGACAGTCCTAGTTCAAATGGACAATCAGGTAGCTATGTTCTATGTGAACAAGCAAGGCAGAACAGGCTCTCTGTCATTATACAACGAAGCTTTGCGACTATGGGCCCTCGCCACAGAGCATCAGATTCATCTCCTTGCGGTGTATCTTCCAGGCATCCAAAACTCTTGGGCAGACAAACTCAGTCGAGTTCGGCTGCCACACAAATGATCTCTCCACCCAGACCAGGTTGCCCAAATATTTCAGATTTGGGGAACCCCGGACATAGACCTCTTTGCAAGTCCGCTGAATGCCAAACTTCCTCGGTTCTGTTCCAGAATTCCAGCTCCATGTTGTCAGGCAAGGGACGCCTTCCTCCTCCACTGGGGTGAGGACTTCCTATATGCCTTCCCACCCATTCCCCTCATCCCCAAAACCCTATTCAAGCTTCAGAGAGACAGAGGTAATATGATCCTCATAGCTCCACATTGGCCACGGCAAACGTGGTATCCTCTGCTCCTACATCTCTCTCAAGCTTCGTCTCTGGAGTTGGGATCCGCTCCAGATCTTATCTCCCAAGAGGATGGGATGCTCTGGCATCTGAATCCCCAGTCTCTGCATCTCGGGCCTGGTTGCTGAAAGCCTAGAACTTCAGGATCTTAACCTTTCCCAACAGGTAAAGGATATCCTTCATGCTTCTAGGAAACACTCCACAAGACACTCGTATGCCTTTAAGTGGAAAAGGTTTACCATATGGTGCTCGCAGAAGGGTCTTAACCCTCTTGCGATACCTCTAGAATCGATACTGGAGTATCTCCTTCATTTGTCAAATGTAGGTCTCAAGACAAATTCAGTAAGAGTCCATCTTAGTGCTATTGCAGCTTCTTACAAGCCTCTATGTGGGCAACCTATTTCCTCTCATCCTCTCATAGCGAGATTTATGAGAGGCCTTCTTTTAACAAAGCCTCCCATTAAGCCACCACTGGTGGCATGGGACTTAAATCTGGTGCTCGGGCAGCTCATGAAACCACCCTTTGAACCATTAGCCACTACATCTCTGAAATTCCTTTCTTGGAAAGTCATCTTCCTCATTGCAATCACATCAGCACGTCGCATCAGTGAATTGCAAGCGTTAGTGGCTGATCCTCCTTATACAAGGTTCCACCATGATAAGGTAGTTTTTAGGACTCATCCACACTTTATACCAAAGGTGGTTTCGCCTTTCCATTTAAACCAAGCGATTTACCTTCCTGTATTTTTTCTGAGGCCTCATGCCTCCAGTACAGAAAGGAACCTTCATACCTTGGACTGTAAAAGAGCGTTGGCCTTTTACTTTCAAAGGACACAGCAACATAGAAAATCTTCTCAACTCTTTGTTGCTTTTGATCCTAGTCATTTGGGACTTTCAGTTTCCAAAAGAACTCTATCTAACTGGATTGCTCATTGCATATCCTGTGCCTATGAGAGCAGGAGCCTTCCTCTTGAAGGCCATGTCACAGCTCACAATGTGAGAGCCATGGCAACCTCAATGGCTCATTTATTTATTTAGCTGGATTTATTTTATTTATTTAGCTGGATTTATATCCCGCTTTTCACCGGGTCAAAGCGGTTGGGGGATACATTTAACATGAGGGGATATGAGACACAGACTAATACTTACAGGGAACATGGGCAATGGAGGGTTAAGTGGCTTGCCCAAGACCACAAGGAGCACCTGTGGGACTAGAAACCCCAGTCCTTCCGGCCCAAGGTTGCTGTCCTCTAGTGGGATTTGAACCACTGACCTTCCGGCCTGTGGTACCTTGCCCCAACCACTAGGCCACTCCTCCACTCCAAGGAGCAATAGAGGAAGTACCCATGTCACTCTGTGTCTATCGACAACATCTGTCGAGCAGCTACTTGGGCTTCGGTACATACCTTCACAGCCCACTACTGCTTAGACAAGGATTCCCGCCAGGATGCCTTGTTTGGCCAGGCTGTTCTTCAACACCTTTTTCAGACTTAATCAACTCCTACCCACCGTCCCTGGTAGGATGCCAGAGATCCATGGGGGGAAGTATGGCCCTTTCACAAGGCCTAACAACTTCCTGTGGCCATCTCCCTGGCATCTGCAGCTAGGGAGTCCCCATATGTGAAGACTACATTCCTGCTTGTTCCTGGAGATAGCGTAGTTATTCACCTGTAACAGGTGATCTCCGGGAACAGCAGGAATTTAGTCTTCACAACCCGCCCTCCTCCCCTAGGAGTTGTATCTCTCTCTCTCTCTCTCTCTCTCTCTTCTCAGCTATAAACTCAACTGGAGAGGGACAGTTGGAAAGGCGGGAAGGCAGCACGCAGGCGCTGTGGGATGCTTCCAAAAGCTTTCCTATTGGACGCTGGGGAGCGTTCCCGCACAGGCTCCGTCTGTACCGACGATACCCATATGTGAAGCTAAATTCCTGCTGTTCCCGGAGATCACCTGTTACAGGTGAGTAACTACGCTTTTAGGGCCCTTAAAGGGATGGGTCATAGTAGTGGTGTAAGTTACAACAAGGGGCCCCCTATGTCACGGTGGCGCCACCCCCCATTGTTTGCTGTGCCACTTTGCTCTTGTAGGTTTGCCACAGGCTCAGTGGCAGTTCCTCACCAGGCTGAAGTCTCATGGTTGCGGCTGTTATCGCAAGACTTCGGCCCAGCGAGGAACAGCCAACAGGCCCACAGCAAAATTACAAGAGCGGGGGCAGCGTGGCAAATATGATAAAGTAAATTTTCCACTCTGCCTTGCAGCTACTGTGTGGTCCTCCTTTCTGCCCGGCAAGGGGCTGCTTGGGAGGTCATAGGCTTTTCAGATAAATGCCAGGTAGTTCTTTAAGACTAAATCCACAGCTGTTTCAATTACCTTCATGAAGAGGATACTTATATGAGGATTAGGTTCGGGGCATTTTCAGTGAAATGAGCTTCCAGTTTCTATTCATTTTTTGGTAAAAAACTATTTACAGTATAAGAGGAGAATGAAAGCTTGGCTATTTCCATAATGTCGGGTGCCCAGATGTTTAGCTGAGGAACACACTGTAGTGTTGCCTGTTTTATTAGGTTTATTTCATTTTCATCATTTTAATTACATGTAAGTTCTTTTTTTGTCTTTTTATTTCATCTGTGTATTTATTTTATGCTCTGCATTGTACAGTACTTTGGATGATTCTTTTGAGTTTGTAAGGCAGTCTGTGAATGTTATAAATAAGTTTAGTAAAGCAAGTTAGTTTAATATCTCTACAGCTAGGGGGTATTTTTTAAAGGCATTTCTGCAGGTAAGAAACGTACTAAACGTAGCGTGTGATCTCCAGGAACAAGCAGGAATGAGTCTTCACATATGGGTACGTCGCTACCGATGGAGCCTGCGCGGGAACGTTCCCCAGCGTCCAATCAGAAAGCTTTTGGGAGCATCCCACAGCGCCTGCGTGCTGCCTTCCCGCCTTTCCAACTGTCTCTCCTCAGGATTTAAGAAGTGCACAAAATGTGGCGGTACTATCTCCGTCACCGACACCCATGACTGGTGTCTAAAGTGTTTAGGCCCTGACCATTCCATTAAAGATTGTATGTCCTGTTCCATGATGTCTAAGAGAGGTCAACAGAACCGAGCTGCCAAGCTCAGTACCCTGTTTCCCTCTGATGCAGCTTTGGTGGCATCGACGTCTTCCAGGGCTTCTTCTTCCTCACATGGATCTCAGGTAACTAAACATAAATCCAGCCGGTCCTCGAAGGGCAAATCTCCTAAGCATCGAGATGCCCCTGGCCTTGCCCTCGAGGATTCTGCACCGGCAAAATTACCCCGGCGGGAGGCTTCGGCCTCTAAAGCATCGTCATCGGGGTTCCAGGATGATCTAGATGGCGTGGCCTCAACAGATCTCCTGGTGCCATGCTCTGGGGTACCGGTGGCTTCCACCGGTACCGACTCCAGGCATTGGCGGCGACGATGGATCAGAGGATTCTGTCCATGGAACGCAGTCTGGCGGCTTTCCTTGTGGCATCGACGCCCGTGGTACCGCAACAGACTACTCTGCCGGTACCGGCTCCAGTATCGCCATCGGCTCCAGTACCGGTGGTATCGGCATCGGTGTCCGCTATGCCAGTACTCTGCCCTCTGCAGCCCTCCGGTACCGATGATTCCCGATACCGATCCCAGTCGGTACGGGTATCGGGCTTTGCAAGATCATCCCGACAGACGATACTTCGATTCCTCTGATGACTCTGAGGATTCTGAAGAGTCTGTCAATGCAGCGATGCTTCTTCCACAGGAGGAGTCCTCTCCTAAACGAAGGATGTCTCCTCCAGAGGACTTGTCTTTTCAAGACTTTATCAGAGAGGTGGCTAGGGGCCTCTCTATTACAGTGGCCCCAGAGTCAGAGCCTAGAGCTAAAGAGTTAGATATTTTACAATATCCTAAAACTCCTAAGGAGGCAGCTACCTTGCCTATTCATGAGATTCTGTATGATCTCATGTTAAGGATATGGGAAGCACCTCTCCTCATTCTCACAGGTTGGACACCATGTATCGTGTCCCTCCTTGTCCTGGTTTCCATAAAACTCAGCTTCCTCACCACTCTATTGTGGTTGAGTCTGCAATGAGAAAGATTAGAAGTGCCAAGAGACATGCCTCTAATCCTCCAGGATGTGAATGTAGAACCCTGGATGCTTTTGGTAGAAGTCTTCCAAGCTTCCATGCTTGCTGCGAGAATTAATTCTTATAGTCTCTACATGGGAATGTTCTTAAAAGAAGTCACTGACCATTTGCAGACTTTGTTCTTTTATGTCTGACAATAAAAGGCAAGAATTTCTCTCTGGGCTCAAACATGCCCAAGATATCTCCAAATTCTCCAACCGTGCAGCTTTCGACTCCTTTGAATGTGTAAGCAGAGCCTCAGCTATAGTGCATGTAGGATTGCTTGGCTTCAAGCATCTGATTTGGAGATCTGGGTCCAAGATGAATTGGGAAATATCCCTTGTACAGGTGAGAATCTGTTTGGTAAAGATTGGCAAGCAAAAGCCAATCAGATGGATGCTGAAAATTCTGCTTTGGATAGACTATCCAAATCTACAGCTGCTCCTGCTAAGAAAAGGTTGTTCAAGAAGACACCTTTTTCTAAAAAGGGAAGATCCTATCCTGCTTATAGTCAGAGAGCATCTTCTGCAGCTCAGTTCTCTTCCAAACGTCAGCAATCCAACAAACAGACCAAGGCAAAGGCTGCGAGGCCTGCTCCAGCCCAGCAATCTCAGCCCCCTCAGGGCCTTTGACTTTCTGTTAGAGAACTTAGCCTTCCTGACTCTAGAAGGACGAGAGCCCTCCACCATTCCAGGAAGGTTATGTCACTTTGCTCCCAGATGGGGGCAAATCACAGCAGAGCATTGGACACTCTCCATCATAAGAGAGGGGTACAAACTTCATTTTTCCAGCTTGCCCCCTCTTGCAAGAGTGCACCAGTTCAATTCTCCAACCTCCCTCCTCAGCCTATTAGAGCAGGAGGTTGCCACTCTTCTAGCCCAGGGGGCAATAGAGGAAGTGCCTTCCCAACAACAGGGCACAGGGTTCTACTCCCCCTATTTTCTTATCCCAAAGAAAACAGGGGGCTTCAGACCCATTTTAGATCTCAGAGAGTTGAACAGATTCCTAGTCAAAGAAAAATTCAAGATGGTTTCTCTAGGAACTCTGCTGTCATACCTTCAGAATCAGGATTGGCTTTGTTCTCTAGATCTCAAGGATGTTCTCATGTTCTCATCCATCCAACTCACAGAAGGTTCCTTCGGTTCCTTTTCCAGGAGAAGCACTATCAATACAGAGTGCTCCCCTTTGGCCTGGCCTCTGCACCAAGGGTGTTCACGAAATGCATGGCAGTGGTTGCTGCTTTTCTGCGCACCCTGGGAATATTTGTCTTCCCCTATCTGGACGACTGGCTCATTCAAGCTCCCACTCAATCAGAGGCCAAGACTGCTCTAACCTGCACAATGCGTATCCTTCAATATTTAGGGCTGGTAATAAACATCCCAAAATCCAATTTGATCCCTACTCAGTCCCTGGAGTTTATAGGGGCGTTGCTGGATACCACAAGGGCAAGGGCCTATCTTCCTCAGGCCCGTTGCCTTCGCTTGATGCAGTTAGCTTTTCAAGCAGAGTCAAAACCCCTACTAACTGCTCGAGAAATGTTACAGTTACTAGGCCACATGGCATCCACCGTTCATGTGGTACCATATGCTTGCCTTCACATGAGAGCAGCTCAGTGGACTTTATCCACCCAATGGACCCAGGCATTAGGCTGCCTGTCAGACAAAATAGCAAACACAAGTCGCCTCATTTTGTCCCTCCAGTGGTGGAAGTCCCCTTAAAACCTGTTGCTGGGGTCCCCCTTTCAACAGCCTCTACCCCAGGCAACTCTTACAACAGATGCTTCTCCAATGGGCTGGGGAGCTCATCTTCAGGACCTCTCCACCCAGGGCATCTGGTCCCCACAGGAGACTTGTCTACATATCAATCTCTTGGAACTCAGAGCAATCTTCCTTGCTCTGCGAGTTTTCCACACCCTGCTCAGCCACAAGACAGTCCTTATCCACACGGACAATCAGGTAGCCATGTTCTATATAAACAAGCAGGGAGGAACTGGCTCTGTCGCTTTGCAACAAAGCTCTGCGACTGTGGGCCCTCGCCAGAGAGCATCACATTCATCTTCTGGCAGTCTATCTTCCAGGTGTTCAAAACTCTTGGGCAGACAGACTCAGTCGAGTTCTGCTTCCACACGAGTGATCCCTACATATGGACCAGGTATCCAAGATTTTT
Source organism: Ichthyophis bannanicus (assembly GCA_033557465.1). Classification (NCBI taxonomy): domain Eukaryota; kingdom Metazoa; phylum Chordata; class Amphibia; order Gymnophiona; family Ichthyophiidae; genus Ichthyophis; species Ichthyophis bannanicus. The sequence goes on from CM066032.1 coordinate 1,732,128,894, forward strand.
CAAATTTGGGTAACCCCGGACATAGACCTCTTTGCAAGTCCGTGGAATGCCAAACTTCCACGGTTCTGTTCCAGAACTCCGGCTTAGGGGGCTCAGGCAAAGGATGCTTTCCTCCTTCATTGGGGTCAAGACTTCCTGTATGCCTTTCCACCCATTCCCCTAATTCCAAAAACCCTGTTCAAGCTTCAGAGAGACAGAGGCCACATGATTCTCATAGCTCCACATTGGCCACGGCAAGTGTGGTACCCTCTGCTTCTACATCTCTCTCAAGCTCCCTCCCTAGATTTAGGGTCTGCTCCAGACCTCCTCTCTCAGGAGGACGGAAAGTTATGATATCCCAATCCCCAGTCTCTGCATCTCAGGGCTTGGTTGCTGAGGGCCTAGATCTCCAGGACTTCCTCTTTCTCAACAGGTGAAAGATGTTCTTTATGCTTCCAGAAAACCTTCCACTAGATGTTCTTACGCCTTCAAGTGGAAAAGGTTCACCATCTGGTGTTCTGGAAAGGGTCTTAACCCCCCGTGCCATACCTCTGGAATCATTGCTGGAGTATCTCCTCCATCTGTCTAATGCAGGCCTTAAGACAAATTCAGTAAGAGTCCATCTGAATGCTATTACAGCATCCCTCAAGCCTCTAAATGGACAACCTGTTTCCTCTCATCCCCTTGTAGCAAGGTTCATGAGAGGCCTCCTTTTGACAAAGCCTCCCATTAGACCACCACCGGTGGCATGGGACTTAAATTTGGTTCTTGGTCAGCTTATGCAGTTGCCTTTCGAACCTTTAGCTACTACCTCCTTGAAATACCTTTCTTGGAAGGTTATCTTTCTCATCGCAATCACATCAGCACGCCGCATCAGTGAATTGCAAGCACTAGTAGCTAATCCACCTTACACAAGGTTCCATCATGACAAGGTGGTCCTTAGGACTAATCCACTCTTTATGCCTAAGGTGGTCTCGCCTTTTCACCTCAACCAAGAGGTCTACCTACCTGTTTTTGTTTTGTTTTTTTTCCAGGACCTCATGCCTCAAGTGCAGAGAGGAATCTTCATACCCTGGACTGTAAAAGAGCTCTAGCTTTTTATTTTCAGAGGACACAGCAACATAGAAAGTCCTCTCAACTCTTTGTTGCTTTTGTTCCTTCTCATTTGGGACAGCCAGTCTCCAAGAGAACTCTTTCCAACTGGATTGCCCAATGTATTTCTTTCGCCTATCAGAGCAAGAACATTTCTCTGGAGGGCCATGTCACAGCTCACAATGTGAGAGCCATGTCAGCCTCAATGGCTTATCTGAACTCTGTGTCTATCGACGACATCTGTCGAGCAGCCACTTGGGCCTCGGTTCATCCCTTCACAGCCCATTACTGTTTGGACAAGGACTCCTGCAGGGATGCCTTGTTTGGTCAGGCTGTTCTCAAACACCTGTTCCATACTTAATCAACTCCTACCCACCATCCCTCAGGGGATGCCAGAGATCCAGGTGGGGAAGTGCAGCCCTGTCCCAGGGACACACAACTTATGGGCTCTCTCCCTGGCATCAAAAGCTAGGGAGTCCCCATATGTGAAGACTCATTCCTGCTTGTTCCTGGAGATAGCACAGTTACTTACCTGTAACAGGTGATCTCTGGGAACAGCAGGAATAAGTCTTCACAATCCACCCACCTCCCCTAAGAGTTGTCTCTCTCTCTCTCTATCTCTCTTCCTTTCCCTCTCTCTCCCTCTTTCTCAGCTATAAACTCAACTGAGGAGAGACAGTTGGAAAGGCGGGAAGGCAGCACGCAGGCGCTGTGGGATGCTCCCAAAAGCTTTCTGATTGGACGCTGGGGAGCGTTCCCATGCAGGCTCCGTCGGTACCGACGTACCCATATGTGAATACTTATTCCTGCTGTTCCCAGAGATCACCTGTTACAGGTAAGTAACTGTGCTCTCTCTGCTGCAGCACCCATGTTATTCCTATGGGCACGGTGGCAGATAGCTCACACTAACGTTTAGTAAACGTGGCCCACAGGGTTTTATGCACTGCAATAGGCTTTTCTAAAATTGCTTTCCGAAAGGACTTGATTTTAGAACAGAATGCTTATGTGAGAAGTCCAAAAAGATGACAATTTTATAAAAGCCAATAGATATCAATTCCTCAATCGTACTATCTGTTTCCAAACATTTATATCAAATTTGTATTTTTTTTTAAATTAAATTGTTAGTGGACCTCAAATCATAAGAAGCACAATCGTGGATCAATTCATACCTGTTGTCTTACACATTTTATCATAGGTACAATCCTATTTAAAATGCACATAAAAATATCAATATCTCATCCTTTAAATACTGGCATATATAACTATTGCATATTTTCAATCTGTAATGTTTTCAAACACTGAAGATAAGTAATATACACACTGATATTTTAAGAAGGAGATCTGAGCAATTTTATGTGCAGATTAAATAAGTTTGGTTTTTAACTATAGTTTTCCCTGTTGACAGATTTTGAACTTGATGCTTAGTTCATATAAGGAAATTATCACAGAACCTGCACAATAGGAGAACCAATCGCAGCAGATAACATAATCACCATCTGTGGTCAAACAACTTTCTTCATTAGATTTTATCACATTTTTAGAGTTTTTAAAAACTTTTGAATGAACCTCCTGAGAGCTTGCCTTCCAATGTGGTATAAATGTGTGCTTGTGTGCCTGTGCATTTTATATAATATGTGCATACATCTCTATCTCCCCTCCACCCAAACTATGCCCCAAGGAGTGCCTATGCACAGATCATATAAAAGCAGATGTATGCTTTGCATGTGTGTACTTTTTACATGAGTACATGGTCACACAATTTTATAAAAGCCCTTTTCTGCATGTACAATGAGCAAAGCTTTTATGCAATTACCCCCAAAATGTAAATACCCTTATTTATGTTCAGCCTATATACACATAAGTTTACTAGACTTGGGCAGCAGTGTTCTCTTGGACAGGGTAGGGAGGGGGTTAGCATTTGCATGCATGCATGCTTTATAGAATACATGCATGTAAGATAAGCTGAGAAATGTGTACATGCTCAGTAGGAAGTGTAAATGCATGGGGCACTTTCTCTTTGAAAACAATCCAACAGAAAAGCATGTACAACTGCAACTTATGTATACACTTGCAATGCAAATTAGGCAGTCTGTTACAAAGTTAACTGCCCCTCCCCCTGTTAGCAGTTTTGTGTTTTAATTCAGCATAAAAAGGTTTCTGCATATAGCTGTGTTTTGAATTCATTTGGGGGCTGTTTACTAAGCCCTGCGCTGGTAACGTGCATGTGGGCTGCGGTACTAGCGTGGGGCTTCGAGCCAACTGCAGGGGGCGGGGACATCGTCCCCATGCAGATATCAATGCGGCACACCAGCCATGGGAGCAACTAATACCACTCATTGCCGCGCACAGGTCGCATGGGGTACAAATGCCCCTGCAAGTTCTGATATGGAGGGAATGCCCAGTTGCCACTCCAACGCATGCTATAAGGGTAGCATGGGGTTTTTGTCATGGAGTGCCATGCTATTTTCCAATGCTGCACTAAACCAGAGCAGCTTCCACCCCCATGCAAAAAGGAAGTCAGCATCAGAGGGCTGAAAGACAAACAGCCTCACAGCGCCGGAGTTTTCCGTTAATCATTGTGGGGCTGTTTGAGGCTCTTGCCATCACTGCAGGTCCCGGAGAGGATGCAGTGGCCGCTCCTGGATCATTGATGCTCTAGGTCAGCGATGGCGAACCTATGGCACGCGTGCCAGCTGTGGCACGCGAAGGCCTTGCAGCTGGCACGCATGAAGGTCCGCAAAAAAAGAAAAAGCGGGCTCTGGCTGCTGCCGCGGACGCGGCAGCATGCAGTGTCCCGCGGGGCCCCCTCCGCCCGCTAAGCCCCTCTGCAAGGGCTTTCAGATTCGCGAGGGAGACAGCGTCTCCCTTGCGTCTCTGTTAAGCCCGTAGGGGTTAATGGGAAATTTCCCATCAGCCCCTTTAGACGCGAGGGACTGATGGGAAATTTCCCATTTGCGCCTGGGGGCTTAACAAGAGACGCGAGGGAGACGCTGTCTCCCTCGCGAATCTGAAAGCCCTTGCAGAGGGGCTTAGGGGGCGGAGGGGGCCCCGCGGGACACTGCATGCTGCCGCGTCCGCGGCAGCAGCCAGAGCCCGCTTTTTCTGTTTTTAAATTTGCCGGGGGGGGGGGGGGGGTGTTAGGACTGCGAATGGGGTGGGGGGGGGGTGTTTGGAATGCTAATGGGGTGGGGGGGGGTTAGGACTGCTAATGGGCTAGGGGGGGGGTTAGGACTGCTAATGGGCTGGGGGGGGTTAGGACTGCTAATGGGCTAGGAGGGGGGGGTTAGGACTGCTAATGGGCTAGGGGGGGGTTAGGACTGCTAATGGGCTGGGGGGGGTTGGACTGCTAATGGGCTAGGAGGGGGGGGTTAGGACTGCTAATGGGCTAGGAGGGGTGGGGTAAGGACTGCTAATGGGCTGTGGGCTGATGGGGGCTGTCTGGAAATGGGGTGATGGTGGTTAGGACTGCTAATTGGCAGGGGGGGGGGTTAGGACTGCTAATGGGCTAGAGAGGGGGGGTTAGGACTGCTAATGGGCTAGGAGGGGGGGTTAGGACTGCTAATGGGCTGGGGGGGGTTAGGACTGCTAATGGGCTAGGGGGGGTTAGGACTGCTAATGGGCTAGGGGGGGGGTTAGGACTGATAATGGTCTAGGGGGGGGGTTAGGACTGCTAATGGGCTGGGGGGGGTTAGGACTGCTAATGGGCTAGGAGGGGGGGGGTTAGGACTGCTAATGGGCTGGGGGGGGTTAGGACTGCTAATGGGCTAGGAGGGGGGGGTTAGGACTGCTAATGGGCTAGGGGGGGGTTAGGACTGCTAATGGGCTAGGAGGGGGGGTTAGGACAGCTAATGGGCTAGGGGGGGGGTAGGACAGCAAATGGGCTGTGGGCTGATGGGTTATGACTGGAATTGGGGTGATGGGGGTTAGGACTGGTAATGGGCTATGGGGGGGGGTTAGGACTGAAAATGGGCTAGAGAGGGGGGGTAAGGAATACTAATGGTCTAGGGGGGGTGTTAGGACTGCTACCGGGCTGATGGGGAGGGGTTAGGACTTGAGGTGGGCTGTTGGGTGGGGTTAGGACTGGAAATGGGCTGATGGGGGGTTAACACTGGAGGTGGTCTGATGGGGTTAGGACTGGTAATGGGCTATGGGGGGGTTTAGGACTGATAATGGGCTATGGGGGGGCTGGGACAAGAAATGGGCTGATGGGGAGGGGTTAGGACTTGAGGTGGGCTGATGGGGTTAGGACTGGTAATGGACTGTGGGCTGATGGGGGGGTTAGGACTGGCAATGGGCTATGGGGGGCTGACTGGAAGTGGGGGGTTAGGACTGGTAATGGGTTATAGGGGGGGGGCTTAAACTGAAAATGGGGTGATGGGGGGTTAGGACTGGAAGTGGGTTGATGAGGGGGGGATAGGACTGGTATTGGGTTGGGGGGCTGCTAGGACTGGAAATGGGCTGATGCAGGGACTAGAAGGGAATGGATGCTGGGTGAGGCTGGAACTAGAAGGGAGCTGGTGTTGGGGGAGGATTAGAATGGGATGGGGCTGGGAGAGTAAAATGGAGAGGGGAAAAATATTTTGTGTGGGAGGGATAAAAAATCTACAATTGGCCGGGTATTGGGAGAGTAAGTGGGGATTGAGGATGGAGGGGTAAATTTTGAGTAGATGAAATAGGAATGAGGAAAGAGCCAAAGGAGAAAGATTAGTATGTTAAAGCAGATGTAGAGAGAGAATGGAAAAAAAAAACAAGAAGACAGAAGAAAGGACAAATGGACAGCAGATGGAGAGTTAGCAGAAGACACGAAGAAACCAGAAGAAAGTGGCTGGAACAATTGCAACTGAAAAAAAATGCACAAAAGGTAGAAAAATATCTCTTTATTTTGAATTTATTAACTGGAATATGTCAGCTCTGGGAAATGTGCATCATTAATTTTTGCGCTTTGTTTAGTACAAGAGGAAATTAATATATAGTTTTATTTCTACAGTGTTGTTGTATATTCCAAGTTTGGCTTTTGGGGTTCCCAGTTTAATTATTGTCTTCCTGTTTCTAAATTGTGATTCCTTTTTTGGTGATGGTCTGTTCTGCATGTGTAACTGAGCTGAGGTATTCTGTTTATATAATTCCTATTTGACATTGCCACTTGTTCTTTCCCCAGTAGGTCATGTATTGTTGTTCTCTGAGATGTATTGGTTTAATATTTGCAGTGTTGCCTTTTGATAGGTAGAGTATGGTGCTTTGTGAGTCCTGGTAGTGCTGTTAGGATACGGCGGGTTTGCTATGGGTTCTAAATGGGCAGCGTTTGTAGTAGTTCCTAATGTGCCTGGCGGTTGGTACTGGATTATAGTAATGTAGAAACCTTTTAGTCTTTCTTTATCCATATACTCATTAAGAGGCATGTTTACTAAAAGTTAGTGTATGGTAACATTATGCAAATATTTATGCAAATGAAGCACCTTATGCAAATGGAGCTTTAATTGACGTGCTGGCACTTTGAGGAAATTCTTTGGTTTTGTGCGGCAGTTTGGGCACTCGGGCTCAAAAAGGTTAGCCATCACTGCTCTAGGTCATGCCCGACATACAGGTTGAGAACCACCGCTCTAAGATAAAGTTAGTTGTGAGGGTTAAAAAATATATAGGAAGCATTTTTATATGTAATCAAATATGCACATGTGTATGTAAGAAAAAAATGAACCCCCAGCTGCAAGACTCTAGGTCTTATTATAGGAATGACCCTTTTGTGTTTTTGAGTAATCTTAGAAACATTGGGAAAAACTCTTCAACAGTCAGTCTGAAAAATTTCTCCTCACAATGCTTAAAACATGTCTTTGCAGTCATTCTCTGTCTGGCTTCGAAACCAGCAAAGAAACTACAAGCTTATCAGATGTTTCTCTAAAAAAAAAGATGTTAACTTCATGCTGTCCTCCATATTTAAACATGGTTCTGCAACTGCTCACCAGGATCTACTCTCTTGAATTAAGAAAGATAATAAGTCCTTGATAATGGAAGAACAAATTGAATAGGAACATTAAGTTCTCCAAGGAGAAAAGCCGAACATAACAGAGACCGACATAGCCTTAATATTAAGAAATTTTAATAAAATGTAAATTATGTTGCCTGACCAAATTCTCTAGATCTTCCATCTTAACTTACAGAAATACATTATCCTAAGTAAGTGCACCTTGTAAATTTTCCATCTCTCCAGTCTTGCTTTTAATCTTCTCAACATATTGGGTGGGATAAATCCAATACTCATGCTGCTGTTCTTTAATTGTACATTCCACAGCTTGAATTCTTGCACCAGTTGATGAAATGTGGGAGGTTAAGACCTTGCCTAGGGCTAAAATAGTTGCCCAAATTGTTTCTAAGTTAAAACACAGAAAGTTTCTCACACCTCTCCCACTGTACCAGAGATTCCCAATCAAGGAACTTCCACCAATGTTGATGGTTCTACAGATTTCTCTTCACTCAACTCAGCAGCCAAATTAATTTCAGAGCCTTGGGCCTGCCATTGTGCTGCTTTCCCTACTGCAGGTGCAGTGCCAATTTTGTTGTGAATCCATGTTGGCTCTAGTGCAGGAGTTGCCGGCTGACATGCCAGAGCTTCCCTGATGTCAGGACTTACTGAAGCACTGCTGCCAAGGGGTGAAGGAGACAAACTTTCCCTTCCAGTACTCCGTAGTGGGGCGTTCATCTGATCTTCAGTCTAGCCGTGCAAAATGAAGCAATCCATCGGCCTGGTTGCAGTTAGAGCCAGGACTGCAGGATAATCCGCCTTCTCCTTCCTTTTCATGCCATCCTTGTAATTCGAATAAGCAAAGAATATAGGAAAATGGTCAGAAAAAAAAAACAAGGCAAAAGGAGACTTGACTTATCACAATCTCCTCCAGACACCATCCTGACTCTTTAAGAATGCACTTTTAAAGCTTCTGTAGTTGTGGAGTGACTGTTCAGTAGAAGAGTGGTTCTTTGTTTTTCTGCTCCTGTCTAATATAGGACAAATTGCATTATTTTATCATAAATATATCATACTTTGCCTTCCTGCAAATGGCATCTGTATGTCAGGGATTATGTTGATGGAGCTCTGGCAGCGAGGTGTGGCTGTTTTTTTTTCATACTTGCAAACTTTGCAAAGACGCAGGGATGCAGGACCAGAAGCAGGTAGAGTGGCCCCCATAGTCATGGAGCTGGAGAAGAGAAGAGAAATAGCCAGATGTGGATGGAAAGGAAGGCATGGATAAGAACATAGTAAGCCATGTTGAGTCAAGGTTCATCAAGCTCAGCATCCTGACTCCAGCAGTGGCCAGTGTAGTCACAGGTACCTGGAAGTCCTCAAAAAGTAGATCAGTTTCTCATAGCTCATTTTCAGGGATAAATGATGGCTTTCTCAAGCCTACTTGGCTAATCATTTTTATGGACTTGTCTTCCAGGAACTAGTCGTAACCTCTTTTTGAACCCTCCTATGTTGGTCATCTTGACCATGTCCTCCAACAACAGCTTAATGTGCTGCATGAAAAAATACTTTCTATCTATGGATTGTTAGTTTCATAAAGTGTCCTCTTGTTTTGGTATTGCTTGAAATGTTAAAGAAATGACCTCTATTTTGACCATTCTTCCCACTTGTGATTTTATAAACTTTTATCATATCCTTTCTCAGTTGTCTTTTTTTCTCCAAGCTAAAGAACCCTAACATATTCAGGAGCACACTTGCTAAGTTCTGCACTGGTAATGTACATGTGGGCTACCAGCCTGGGACTTTGGTCTAATTAAATGGATGTGTACATCCGCCCCCTTGCAGTTACTATGCTGTACTGGTGCAAACCTGCTGCGGACACAACTAACGTTCCCAATGAGCACGGGTAGCATGGGCTACAAACACCCAGGAAGTCCCCCTCCCATCCAGTCACAACCCTGCTGCACACCACCAGGGTAACGTTGGGTTTTTAGCGCCAGGCTCAATACTACTTTTTAGCATGGTGCTCAAACCGCATGTTAAACCCCACGCTACTGGGTAGCGCAGTAACATGCCACTTAGTCATCTTCGTAAGGAAGATTTTCCATCCCCTTTATCATTTTTGTTGACTTTATTTGAACCTTTTCTCACTCTCCTAGATGAGATAGCTTTTTGGTTGTGGTGGCTCAACTAGTACTGCACAGAGTACTCGAGGTGCAACCATAGATGGACTTATACAGAGGCATAATGATATTCTCGTTTTTTTCTCCATTTCTTTTTTGAATAATTCCTAACATTGTTTTGCTTTGGTGATAGCTGCAGTACACTGGGCTGAAAGTTTCAATGCATTATCCATAATGATTCCAAGATCTGTCTCTTCAGAATCCAGCATGTTCTACCTGTAGTTGGGATCATTTTTCCATATGTGCATCACCTTGCACTTGTCCACATAAATTCTGTCTTCCGTTTATAAGCTCCCTCTCCTAAAGTGAACAAAATCTGGCACAATCTCTGCATGTTACAAATTAAAGCACAGCATCGTTTTTCAGTTTTTAATGCAAAATTATTAATTTATTTGCAAATTTTAACAGACTGAACATAATACGAGGAGGGGCTGATAAGTCTCTGGCCTTGTAACAAAACAGAAAGCTATGGACACACTTCAGTTTATTTGGTACACTTCGGTACCAAATAAAACAAAACTGCAGAGAGATCATTTGGACCTCCAGAACCGAAGTGTGCCCGTAGCTTTCTGTTTCGTTACAAGACCAGAGACTTATCAGCACCCCCCCCCCCATATAAAAGTGAATATGATTTATTACTGCCTTTTTTTTTAGTTATTAATAAGGCCCCAAAAGTTGATAGACTCTTTACGGTTTAAGTTAGTCAGGGGAAAACAATGCCACAGTTTAACAAATACTCCAGTCTCACGTGGCAACAACACTTGTTGCTATCATAGGGCCATCACGCTTGCCTAAAGGATTTTTTTTGGAAGGGAGTGTGCTTGTCAGTGTTGCACAATGTGCTTTTGCATGTACTGCTGTGGGTGGAGGGCCTTTAAAGGTTTGACAGAGGAATTACAGTGCTACAGCCAGGCTATGTAAAAGTGACAGGAAACTTGCATCCGTAGAAAGTATGGATAATTGAAATTGCAGCTCATTGTAGAGTAACTTATGGTAGTTATTTAAAGAAAAAACAGACATCATGTATTATGATTCTGTGCAATACAGAGAGAGGTGAGCTATGTCATGAACAGACTGTAAAGAATAGGTTCTGAAACTGACTTTAATGCTAAACAATGCAGGATCATGAATTTGGGCTGCAAAACGCCAAGGGAGTAGTACAGTATAGGGGGTGAAGTACTTCTGTCTGCGAAAGAAGAGCCTCTTTCAATGCTTTGAAGACACCTTTTCAATGCTGCTTTAGAGTCGAGAGTGGTCCCAGAGGACAGGAGAAAGGCGCATGTTGTCCCTTTACCCAAAAGCAGAAGTAAGGATAAAATTGTGAACTGCAGGCTGGTTTGTCTGACCTCTGTGGTGAGAAAATTAATGGAAACGCTGCTAAAACAGAGGATAGTGAGGTTTCTGGAGTCCAATGGATTGCAGGATCTGAGGCAGCATAGTTTTACTAGGTAAAAGTCTTGTCAGACAAATCTAATAAATTTCTTTGATTGGGTGACCAGAGAGTTGGACCAAGGGAGAGCCCTCGATGGGGTATACTTAGATTTCAGTAAAGCCTTTAGCGCCATTCTACACAGGCAACTTATAAATAAATTGAGCATCTTAGGCATAGACCCTAAAGTGACTGACTGGGTTAGAAATTGGTTGAGTGGGAGGTAACAAAGGGTACAGGTAAATGGAGCTTATACTGAGGAAAAGGAGGTTACCAGTGGTGTGCCCCAGGGATCTGTCCTTGCTCCAATTCTTTTTAATATCTTTGTTAGTGATATTACAGAAGGGCTGTTGGTTAGGGTTTGCCCCTTTGCAGATGATACTCCAAGGAGTAGATAGCATGAGGAGAGCTCTAGCTAAGCTCAAAGGATGGTCGAGAATTTGACAGCTGAGATTTAATGCTAAAACATGCAGGGTAATTCATGTGGGCTGCAAAAATCCAAGGGAGCAGTACGAATGGTTGTGATTGATTCTGATGATCTTAAAGCGGGTAAAGGTAGAAAAGGCGATGGCAAAAGTTAGACAGATACTTGGGTGCATAAGGAGAGGAATGGCCAGCAGGAAGAAGGGGGTGATAGTGCCTCTGCCTAAGTCTTTGGTAAGACATCATTTGGAGTCAGGGCCGGATTTACCTTGAGTGAGGCCCTACGCCAACAAAAATTGTGGGCCCCCAGAAAAAATAAAAATGAGATCAACTTACCAAAACAGAAATGGCAATAGATGTATAGAATTGCCTGACATAAAGAGGCAATAGGGACAAAATCAGCATCGGAATTCAAGAAATACATTAAAAAATGTCTTATCCATCGGGGAAGAGGATCACTGAATGATCCGGCGGTACTACAGCAGCTACAGGAAACGGACCTGGCCGTCGCTGCTCCCCGGTACTCACTATGGCTTTGGCGTAACAGGCCTCCGCCTCCTGGTACTTGCGGGTGACGAAGAGTCTGTTTCCCTGCTCCTTTAACTCCTGAGCGCTAGTGCTCTTCTCCGGACTTCCGCCTCCCCCACTCTCCTTTTCCTCTTTCCCCTTCATGCCAGGGCCTGGAGAAGCTCGCGGACGGCCCCGTTCAGCTAGGCCGCAGCAATTTCAACTCTCTCTAGAGAGCGAGGGATCCAGGCTCGCACAACCCCGCCTCTCACTCTGACTATACCCAACACACCCACAAATAGGGTTGCCAACTTTTTCACCGAGAAAAACCCGACACCTGTGGCTCGCCATGCTCCACCCATTCTCTGCCCCTAGTCCCACCCCTGCCCCGCCCCCAGCCCCACCCACACCCACAAAAATTACCGAGGATACGTGTAGGCTAACTTCCTTGGTCAGATAATAATTAAACTGGGAACCCCAAAATCCAAACATGAAATGTACAATACTGGAGAAATAAAACTATAAAGTAATTTCCTCTTGCACTAAACAAAAACGCAAAGATGTTAGCAGTACACACTTCCCAGACCAGACATACTCCAGTTAATAAATTCAAAATAAAAAGTATTTTTCTACCTTCTGTTTGGGCATTTTTTCAGATGCAATTGCTCCAGTCACTTTCTTCTGGTTTCTTTGTGTCTTCTGCGAGCTATCCATTTGTCCTTTCTTCTCTTTTAGATCTTTTCCATTCTCTCTCTATTTCTGCTTTAACATACTGATTGTTTCCCTTTTGCTCTTTCCCCCAATTCTTTCCTTATTCCTTTATCATCCATTTAAATTTCATCCTTCCATTTTCAAGCCCCTCTTACTCTCCCAATACCCAGCCCATCATAGACTTTTCTTCCACACAAAATATTTTTCCCCTCTCCATTCTCATTCCCCATCCATTCTAGTCCTCCCCCAAAATCAGTTCCCTTATAGTTCTAGACCCACCCAGCATCCACTCCCTTCTAGTCCCATTCTCCCATGCCCCACATCAGCCCATTTCCAGTCCTATTCCAGCTCTTCATAAGCCCATTTCCAGTGCTAGCCCTCACATCACAGGCCATTTCCAGTCCTAGCCCCGCCCCCCAATCACAGCCCATTTCCAGTCCAAGTCCCCCATCACAGCCTATTTCCAGTCCTAGCCCCCACCATCACATCCCATTTGCAGTCCGAGTCCCCCTGCACCATCACAGCCCATTTGCAGTCCTAGTTCCCCCCCCCCACACCATCACAGCCCATTTGCAGTCCAAGTTACCCCCCCCCCATAGCCCTTTTCCAGTCCAGGTCCCCCTCCCCATCACAACCCATTTCCAGTCCATGTCCCCCCCCCATAGCCCTTTTACAGTTCAGGTCCCCCCCCACCATCACAGCCCATTTCTTTCCAGTCCAAGTCCCCCCCCCCATAGCCCTTTTCCGGTCCAGGTCCCCCCCAATCACAGCCCATGCAGTCCTTGCCCCCCCGACCAGCACCGCGGCTGTCTGAGGGGGCAGGGTAAGCTCGCGCGAGGCCCCAGCTCCCTCTGTACAGCCGCCAGCGTGAAGAGCCTTTTCCTTCACGCTGGCGGCTGTATCTGTGAAGCCGCGAATGCTGGGAAAGGTTAAAGGGTATTGCCTTTAACCTTTCCCAGCAATCGCGGCTTTACAGATACAGCCGCCAGCGTGAAGGAAAAGGCTCTTCACGCTGGCGGCTGTACAGAGGGAGCCGGAGCCTCGCGCGAGCTTACCCTGCTCCCTCTGAAGCCCTCCGGTGTGTGGGCCGGCCCCGGGTGCGGGTTTTCTCAGTCCTGGGGACTCTTGTTTGTAGGCCCTTGCCAGCTGTGGGCCCTACGCCACGACGTACCTGGCGTATAGGTAAATCCGGCCCTGTTTGGAGTATTGTGTGCCATTCTGGAAACCACACCTTCAAAAGGATATAAACAGGATGGAGTCTGTGCAGAGGGTGGCTACCAGAATGGTCATTGGACATCGTCATAAGAGGACAGACTTGAAAGATCTCAATATGTATACTTTGGAGAAAAGGCGAGAGAGGGGAGATATGATAGAGATAGTTAAATACCTCCATGGGATAAATGCACAGGAGGAGAGTCTCTTTCAATTGAAAGAAAGCTCTGAAATGAGGGGGCATAGGATGAAGGTGAAAGACTCACCAGAAATTTGTGGAAATATTTCTTTAGAGTAGTAGTAGTAGTAGTTTAGATGCGTGGAATAGCCTCCCAGTGGAGGTAGTAGAGACAAGGACTGTATCTGAATTCAAGAAAACATGGGACAAACACAGAAGATTTCTAAAAGAAAAAAAGGGGCCGTAGAGCTCTAGCAGTTGGTATGGAAGGGCTGACTGGATAGGCTGTATGATCTTTATCTGCCGTCATGTTTCTTTGTTTCTGTGACTTTGTATGCCAGAGCTTTATGATATATGTGCAATTAATACAAGCTAAAAACCTAAGTATTTTGTTATAGCTGGAAGATGGGGATGTGCTTTCAGTTTTATCACCAATATTTTTTCTGTAAGGAATCAGCTGCAAAGGTTAAAACATCAGAGTTAGGGGTGTAATTATTGAAGTGCGCATGATATTTGCCCCTTAAAGCCCATTAAATGGCAATAACGTGCATTATTTTACCATAACACATGTTGCCTAATGACAAGATACAAAGCATGCAAATGCATGAAAAACATCTCGTTAATATGCCAGTCGACTAATACAGCTTGCGCTTAACAGCAAATGCTGCGTTATTCCTGGAAAAATAATGCCAGCTCAAAGTTGGCTTTACTTTACCTCCTGGGAGCATCGGACTATTAACACGTGGCCTAGTGCTCTCGGCCGCACTCTTAAAGAGCCCTAGACTGGCAGGCAATAGCATGTGTAAATTATAATATTTTATCATTTCTGTGCATGCTTGGCAGTCTGCTATGCTGTGGCTAAACCCCACCTCCGCACATGTCCACAGTGAAAGTATATGCCCTCGGGCTGATGCGAGCACATATAAAATCATCACCACCAAAGTACATGTGCAAGTGCCCATTTATGCATGTCAATCCCTAAAATACCATGATTTACATGTGTAGATGGTGGGTAACTTTATACATGGCTTCTTATAAGACTACCCTCTAGATGGGCTTTCTTGTGCTTATCTTCAAAATAATCTCCAGTGGTATACTCCTACAAAATCATTACGGGCTGAAACTCAGGAACTTTTACTAATACTGTCTATATGCAGGAGGTCGGTGCAAAGTATGAGGAGGGGCTGATAAGTCTTTGACCTTGTAACGAAACAGAAAGCTACGGTCACATTTCAGTTCCGGAGATCGGAATGATCTCTCTGCAGGCCAGAGACTTACCCCCCCCCCCCCCCCGTATTAGGCAAACCTTCAACTGTATGCCCTCTCCCTCCACAAGAACACCATACTTCCGTACTGTAAAAATGCATAATTAGATATAATACTTTTAAATATTAAGCTTTGCTTTGTATATATGTGTGTGCCTACTCTTCCTGCAGGTAAAACAATGTGCTGATGGCTCTTTGAGTTTGTGGCTGTCAGAATTTATTGTTTTGCATTGAATGCTGCTGGTGTTTGCTGCCCCACCAGAAGCTGCTGCCCTGAGCAATTGCCTAGTCGTGCCTAATGGTTGGGATGGACTTGTCTATAGAACAAATTCAAAAGTGGAGTTTCATTCCTGGGCTTTTTCTGCTGCAGTACCTATATCGTGGAATAAGTCGCCTGTTGTCCATAGGATAGAAAAATAAATTTTATTTTTAAAAATTTAAGAAAAAAGTTAAGGTAATTTTATTGTAAGAAGCATACGGCCCCAAAATTGAAATGTAATTTGTGGACTATTTTATTATATGTTTAGAATTTGCCTTTTTATGTGTTTGTATTTCTTATGTGAAAAATGTTAGTCGCATAGAATTAACTTGTAAATAAATAAATATAGCTTCCACATCCCCAAAACAATATCTTAAATCATAATTACTTTCCAACATGTTTTTCTAAACTTTATCAGCATTGTGACTTTTGCATCATCTGTAATTTAATACGTGCGGAAAGAGATGCAGGAGGATTATTGCAGGTTTAGATTTGGAGATGAGACTGATGCTTGGAGATTTAATGTTACTGGTTAGGTTAACGCTTTCATTGGAACACACTATTAAAAAGCTGGTAGAATGGAATAATTAATTGTTCTTCAGGTACATTTTTGTTAGATCTCTAAATTCCAAAAGGTTTGCACTCTGTTATCCTTTTGTTTTATTCATTTGCATGTGCTTTCGGTTTAGATGACTGTCATAAGCTTTTCTGCTTCAGTAATGCTCTTTCTGATGCTAGACACTTCAATTTCTCCCATCTTATCAATACTCATACACTCAACCCTCAACACATGTTCTTGATATTTTGCAAATAGAACACCTTCTTTCTGACTGGCTAAGACGTGACTTACTGCTGCAAAGGTTAGGTTGATGCCATCTGTCACGATTTGGCAGCCTCTAATCTACCCTCATTTATTGTTGACTCTCTCTAAATTCCTTTGTTGTTGTTGTTGTTAAGTGCCGTCGAGTCGGAGTCGACTCATGGCGACCCTCTGGATAGCTATCCTAAATTGTGTTCGGTCTTCAGTCAGGCGGTTCTTTGTTGATAGACTGGTACCTGTAGCTGCTGTTATTGCATCGATCCATCTCATTCCTGGCCTTCCTCTTTTGCGTTGACCTTCTATCTTGCCAAGCATGATGTTTTTCTCTAATGATCTCTCTCTTCGCATGATGTGTCCAAAGTATGAAAGTCGAAGTCTTGTCATCTGAGCTTCTAAAGAAAGCTTAGGTTTGATCTCCTCCAGTACCGACTGGTTTGTTCTTGGGGCAGTCCATGGTATACACAGTATTCGCCGCCAGCACCATAATTCAAAGGCATCCATTTTCTTCCTGTCTATCTTTTTCACTGTCCAGCTTTCACATCCAAATGATTTTATTGAAAATACCATGGCTTGAACAAGTTGAATCTTTGTATGGAGAGAGACATCTCTGCTCTTGAGAATCTTATCTAGGTGTTTCATAGCCATTCTGCCAAGAGCAATGATTTCTTGACTGCTTGTTGCTTCTTTATTGATAGTTGATCCAAGTAGGTTAAAGTTGTTCACGTTTTCAATTTCTTCTCCTTCAACGATGAACCTGTTGATTATGCCAGTTGTCATGATCTTCGTCTTCTTTCCTTAAGGTGCAGGCCCATTTTGAGACTATGTTCTTTGATTGTGAGAAGCAAATGTTTCAGATCATCTTCACTTTCAGCCAGTAATGTGGTATCATCAACATAGCGAAGGTTGTTGATGAGTCTTCCACCAATCTTCACACCTCTGTTGTCTTCATACAATCCTGCTTCTCTGATGATTTGTTCTGCATATAAATTAAACAGGTAGGGGGAAAGTATGCAGCCTTGTCTTACACCTTTGCTTATTTTAAACCATTCTGTTTCTCCTTGTTCCGTTCGAACTGTTGCTTCTTGATCAATGTACAGATTTTGCAAGAGTATGATCAGGTGTTCTGGTATACCCGTGCTTCTTAATGTAGCCCAGAGTTTCTCATGGTTTACACAGTCAAAAGCTTTGCTATAGTTGATAAAGCACAAATAGATATCATTTTGGTATTCTTTAGTCTTTTCAAGGATCCATCTCACATCCGCAATGATGTCTCTCGTTCCTCGCCCTTTCCTGAACCCTGCTTGCACTTCAGGTAGTTCTTGTTCCAGGTATGGTTGTAGTCTCTTTTGAATAATCTTCAGTAGAATCTTGCTGGCATGTGCGATCAGAGCGATTGTGTGATAATTTCCACAGTCAGTTGGATCACCTTTCTTTAGTATTGGTATAAACACAGATCTTTTCCAATCAGTTGGCCATGATGTTGTCTTCCATATTTCTTGGCAGAGCCTTGTAAGTATGGTAACAGCTGCATCAGATTGCTGTAATACTTCTATGGGAATGCTATCAATGCCTGGTGCTTTGTTCTTTGATAAGGCTTTCAATGCTGCTTCAACTTCTTCTTTCATCACCAATGGTTCCCGATCATAAGGTACAGGTTGAAACGGCTGTTGGTCCACTTGATCTTTATCATATAAAAACTCTGTATATTCCTTCCATCTTTTCTTGATCTTCTCAGCATCATTCAACATAGAACCTTGAGCATCTTGTAACATTCCAATTCAAGGCTGGAACTTTTTCTTTAACTCTCGTAGCTTTAGGAAAGCCGATCTTGTTCTTCCTCTAATAGTTTCTGCTTCTATTTCCTTGCATGCGTCATTGTAGTACTTTTCCTTGTCCTGTCTTACTGCACGTTGGAAATCTCTGTTGAGTTCTGTGATTGTCTTTCTTTCTCCTCTGGCTTTAGCTTCTCTGCGTTTCTGGGCAATTTTCAGAGTTTCTTCCGTCATCCATTTTGGCCGTTTTTTCTTTTTCACCTTTTATTTTATTTATTTATTTATTACAGTTTCTTTTATACCGCGCTATTTGAGATCAGTGCGGTTTACAATGAACGTTAAAACTACACATCTCAGTTTAGTGATTTGTGCTTACAATAAACAGGTATAATAACTTGGGTATACAATTAAACAAGTTTCTTAACAGGGAGAACATGATAAATATATACAGGCCACTTAATGTAACTATATAAAGGGTTATATGAACAGCACAAGCTTCTCAAGGTGGAAGGAGGTTAACGTGTAGTTGCGAGTATTCAGACTAAGAGTGTAAGATGCATGGGCTTGAGGAGCTGTCATGAGGTGTGAAAGAAGGTGGGTGTGAGGGGGAGACTGAGACATCATAGTGAAGGAGAAAAAGGTGATGCTTCAGTGCTTTCTTGAATTGGGAGAGATCACTGATGGCTCTGATAGTTGCCGGTAGAGCGTTCCAACAAGATGGTGCAAAGAAGGCAAAGGCTCTAGATCTGGTAGCTTGGGAACACTTAGTGCTTGCCTTAGGTAGAATGAGGGTGTTTGCAGCATTCAATCTCCTTAGCCGGTTAGGAGGTGTGATTGATACTAGGTCAGTGATGGCAGTAGCCGGGTATTTCTTGATGGCTTTATGGGTCATAGTTAGAATCTTGAAAGAGATCCTGGCTTGTATGGGCAGCCAATGCAACTGTTTTAGTATTGGAGTGATGTGGGATCTTCTGGAGGCTCCATGAAGGATTCTTGCAGCAGAATTCATTGCAAGTTGTAAGGGGTTGGTCGTGCTCTTTGGTAGGCCGTGTAATATTGCATTAGCGTAGTCAAGGTGAGGCATTATTAGGGCCTGAAAAACAGTTCGAAAGTCTTCAGGTTCTAACAGCTGCCGAAGATGGCGGAGGGTCCGGATTTTATGATAGACCGATTTTGTTATGTTATTGATGTGAGCCTTCATATTAAGCTGCTGATCAAGTGTAACTCCGAGGTATCTTACTGTAGTCTTGCATATGAGCTCTGCGTCACGAACTTTGATGGATAGGGGTGGAATAAAAGCTGGGTTCCTGGTGACGAAGAGGGCCTCTGTCTTTTTGAAGTTTAACTTAAGCCTTTGTTCGTTAATCCAGTCCGTGACAGCGTCAAAGCATTTGAATAGGGGGGAGAGGTCAAGATGTTCTATCGAGATTGGCATGTACATCATGACATCGTCAGCATAGACCAGGCAGTTGATGTTAAAAGAGTGGATAAGGTCACAGATGGGTTGCATGTAGATGTTAAACAGCAAGGCCGATAAGGAGGAGCCTTGTGGAACACCTTTCGTTTGGAGGAAGGGATCAGAGGTGGAAGGGCCAGAACGGACATGTTGCCAACGGTCTGTGAGGTAAGACGCGCACCATGATAGAGCTGAACCGTGAACTCCCTTCTCTCTGAGGCGACGAAGGAGAACCTCATGGTCTACTGTATCAAAGGCAGCGGCAATGTCCATGAATATTAGAACAAAGCCTTGTCTGATGTTATCCAGCCCTATGGATAGCGTGTTGAATAGGGTTGTTAGAAGCGTTTCAATACCATGCGCTTCACGAAATCCATGCTGGCAGGGATGCAGGGGTGCGTTGGTATCTATGTGATCCTGTAATTGACGTTGCGTAATCTTTTCAATGATCTTCGAAAGGAGAGGTATGCTAGAGATAGGCCTGTAGGATTCCATCAGTGAGGGGTCCAACTTACTGTTTTTTAGGAGTGGTCTGATTGCAGTCTGTTTCAGGCTTCGAGGGAATGTTCCGGTAGAGAAGGATACATCTATAAGCTTGGATAAGAATGGGCTGAGCTCAGCACGTAAGGATTTTATCCAGGGAGCAGGACACGGATCAGAGGGTGCTGTAGTAGTGTTTATATTTAATATAGTATCTTGAATGACACTGTTGGTTGGGGTAGAGAAGGATGTGAGGGTGTGTTGGGTCTCACTTGCGGAATGATCAAGTGGGGGTTGAGGGGCGGAGAAGGGTGGACTGGCTGAGATGAGGGGCTTAGAAGGTTGAACAAGCTGGTTACTTTTGTTGCGTAAGTAGTAGGCATATTCCTGGGGGTCTGGGTGGCACGAGTTCCCCTGAGATGGTTCCTTTGCTAGGGATTTTACAATTTGGAAGAGCTCGTGGGGTTTGTTCAGGGAGCGTTGTAGTCTGTTTGCATGATATTGTTTCATACATGATGCCACGGATAAACAATGTTTTCCTAATTGTGCTGTGAATGCCTCGTGGGTCTCGGTTGTTCTTGATCGTCTCCAGTGCCTCTCTAGTCGTCTGAGTTGAAGGAGTGATTTGCGTAGCTCTTGGGAGTACCACGGAGCATTCTTTTTCTTATGTGGTGCTTTGTATGTAGGAGGTCTGTGGATTACGGCATCTAGGTTTGAGTTCCAGGAGTCAACCATGTCATCAAGGCTTTGTTCAGGTAGGTCAAGTAGGTTCAGTGTCCTCGATAAAAAATCTTCTCTGTCAAAAGGATGGAAGCGCTTTAATTGTTTTGAGGTGGGATTATCATCAGGTTTGGTTTTAGCAGAGATGGTGCAAGTTGGTATCTGGAATCGTATCAGAAGATGATCTGACCAAGGAACTGAGCTCACATTTAGGAGAGGCTTGTGCCCATGAAGGAGTGCTGGCTGTGGTGCAAAGATCAGGTCAAGTATGTTACCTTTTATAGAGGGTAGGGGTATCAACGAGTTGAATGTAGCCTAGCTCACTGAGGGCATCATTAAAGGCATTGGTGTGACTGTCTTGAATGGACGGGAGGTTGAAGTCACCTAAAACCCAGTTCAGAGTATGTGGATCCGTGGTGTTGCAAGCCAGATCAATTATTGTGGCTAAGTCATCTGGCGATGATGAAGGTGTTCTATATAGCAAGCTGATGGTGATTTGTTTGTTTGTAATGGTAATGGAGTCAAGGGTCGAGGTGCTACTTGAGGCAGCAAGCTGAAATTTGAGATCAGCTTTTGTTAGGATGAGTACTCCTCCACCACGAAGGTCGGCTCTGTGGCATGAGTGGACTGAGAAGTTGGGAGGGACACTCTGGTGAAGAATCACAGAGTCAGATGCAGATAGCCATGTCTCAGTGACACATAGGATATCAAGATTATGAGCTGAGAGCATATCTGTTAATGCTGGCCATTTCTTCCTTATGGATCGTGCATTTATTAGTGCACATTTAAGGTCAGGGGGGAGGTGGTATTGTACGCGCCGAGATAGGTTGTGCTGCTGTAGGTCCACATAGATAACATGTGGGCCTGGTAGGTTCCGAGGTGTTTCAGATTGATGATTGGTAAAGTAAGGGAATTTCCTCCAGGATCTTCGAAGGACTGGTATAGAGTTATGGGGTAAGGTAAGGGCAAGGGTGTCAAAGGTCAGGGCTATTAAAATAAAGAAGATGGCAAGTGTAAAGGGGTATGAGGGTACCCAGTGTGATGACATGGTGAACAGTATAGTAAACCATAGTGAAGATATTGGCTAGTGAATAATAACAGACAAGTATGTTCAGGCTATCCAGCTAAGCTATGGTATGGTGAGCCAATCAGAAAATCAGAATGGCACAAAATAAGGTAGGCCAAAGATCACTAAGGCTAGTAGTTTGAAAGCAATTTAAATCGAATAATGCATGAATTAGTATATACATGTAGCACTAATACATTGGCGTCAGAGTCATGAGGGAGAGTAGCAAGATACTATGAAACTATGTTACAAACTTGGTTGCTGGAACTCCGGACTTCGTTGGACTCAGGATCTTAAAAGAGGCAGATTCATTGAGCTGGAGGTGTTCTAATCTTCTTTTATCCATAGGGAACTGACGAGCTTTTCGTCCGAACTGAGAAGGAGGTGATGAATATGGCGGCCACCGTGGCTGCGGCCCACCACCTAAGGGCCACGCCAAAGGGCCCTCTGGCGAGGCCCTCAGGCGCGGGTGCGCCCGATCGGTGCTCCTTTTAAGCACAGGCCGCAGGCTGCCCCGATTGGGCAGGGCGGCAGGAGGGGCTGGTCTTCTCTTCGTTGCTCCGGCCTGCTCGATCCCGGCCGGGAGAGCTGCTGGCGGGCCGGAGTGCTGCTGCAAGGGGAGCACGCGCCCGATCGGCGCTCCTTTTAAGCACAGGCCGCAGGCTGCCCCGATTGGGCAGGGTGGCAGGAGGGGCTGGTCTTCTCTTGGTTGCTCCGGCCTGCTCGATCCCGGCCGGGAGAGCTGCTGGCGGGCCGGAGTGCTGCTGCAAGGGGAGCACGCGCCCGATTGGCGCTCCTTTTAAGCACAGGCCGCAGGCTGCCCCGATTGAGCAGGGCGGCAGGAGGGGCTGGTCTTCTCTTCGTTGCTCCGGCCTGCTCGATCCCGGCCGGGAGAGCTGCTGGCGGGCTGGAGTGCTGCTGCAAGGGGAGCACGCGCCCGATTGGTGCTCCTTTTAAGCACAGGCCGCAGGCTGCCCCGATTGGGCAGGGCGGCAGGAGGGGCTGGTCTTCTCTTCGTTGCTCCGGCCTGCTCGATCCCGGCCGGGAGAGCTGCTGGCGGGCCGGAGTGCTTTTGTAGAGACTTCTCGCTTTCTTCCAACACAACCGTCTTGATGTCATGCCATAACTCTTCTGGAGCTCTGTCATTTGTATCTAAAGCAGCAAATTGATTTTGCAGGCAGTCTTTAAATTCCAGTGGTATATTCTCAAGGTCATATTTTGCTGCATTCATGAGTGGTTTGCTCTTTTTCAACTTTAGCTCGAGTTTGCATACTAGTAGTTGATGATCTGTACCACAGTCAGCTCCAGGTTTTGTCTTTGTTGATGTTATAGAGCTTTTCCATCGTTGACTTCCACAGATGTAGTCAATTTGATTTTTATACAATCCATTGGGTGAAGTCCA
Organism: Ichthyophis bannanicus; assembly: GCA_033557465.1. Classification (NCBI taxonomy): domain Eukaryota; kingdom Metazoa; phylum Chordata; class Amphibia; order Gymnophiona; family Ichthyophiidae; genus Ichthyophis; species Ichthyophis bannanicus. The sequence goes on from CM066032.1 coordinate 1,732,151,801, forward strand.
TGTGTACAGTCGCCGCTTGTGTTGCTGGAAGAAGGTGTTTGAGATGAATAGATCATTGGTCTTGCAGAATTCTATGAATCTTTCTCCAGCTTAATTTCTGTTGCCAAGTCCATATTTTCCAACTACTTTGTCTTCTTCTTTGTTGCCAACATTTGCGTTCCAGTCACCCATGACTATCAGGATATCCTGTTTGCATGTTCTGTCAATTTCAGCTTGTACTTGTTCATAGACTTCTTCAATTTCATTCTCTTCTGCAGCTGTTGTTGGGGCATATACTTGAATTATAGTTGTGTTGATAGGCATTCCTCGTAGACGAATAGAGATTAAGCGTTTGCTGACTATTGTATTTCATTACAATTCTTGCAAGTTTCTTCTTTATTATAAATGCAACAGCATTTCTTCTTTGTCTTTCATTTCCAGCATAGTAGACCATGTGATCATCTGATGCAAAGTGCCCGATGCCAGTCCATTTCAGTTCACTGACACCCAACAGATCAAGTTGTACACATTCCATTTCATTCTTGACCACCTCCAACTTCCCTTGGTTCATGCTTCGTACGTTCCATGTTCCAATATGTAAGACATCTTTACAGCTTCTGACTCTCATTTCATGCGCAGCTACATCAGCAGTCAGATGTCCCGGGGGCTTTGATCCAACCACATCATAAATGCTGGATTTACTCTGAAAAGTCTTCAGCTCTTCCCCAGTAGCTAGTTGAGTGCCTTCCGACCTGGGGGTCTCATCTTCCAGCACTGCAGCACAATTTGTTTTGTTGTAACTATCCATTGGGTTTTCATGGCAATATACAGAAGTAGATTGCTGGTCCTTTCTTCCGCGCAGTTTAAGTTTGGTGGTGTTGCCGTTGTCACAGAAATGTGATCCACTGCCGTCAACACTATCCCATTCTGCTGCTACCCAGATGGGTGGTTTGTCTTGGTCTGGCACCTCAGCTGAGACCTGTCCATCTTGGGAGACCCTGCCAGTAGTTAAACTACCAATAGTTTAGCTCTTAGCATCACTGATGCACACAAGCCCTCACAGCACGACAAGCTGCAAACCAAGTTTAACCTCTTTAAAATCTGTAAACCCCATTGCTGCCTTTATTTGTTCCCTGGATTCTTATCTCTCATGCTCCTTGTGATCTTCATTGAGACACTTAACCTGCCATTGTCTCCAGTACAACCTTAGGGGCCCTTTTACTAAAGTGCATTAAGTGCATGTTAACCAGGCGTCATTCAGTGGGGTGGGTTCTGAGTGCAATTAGGGTGGAGAGAGGGCATTGATCTCACATTGCACTTAGCGTGGGTATCAGTAGCGTGCGCTATCAGTGTTTCAATTAGTGCAGGTACACCTCCTACCACCTCAGTAGTTGGTGTTAGGTGCACCCATGGTAATTGCCAAGGGCCGGAATGCACGCTAAGGGTCTTGCCTGCACAGTAACTGTCAAGCACATGCTGACCGTGCCCCTGATAATTACTACAGTGCAGTAACACCTAATGCGTGTTGATTTTGACGCACCATGCACATTAGGGGCAAAAAAATATTGAACTTTAGTTAAAAGGCCCCTTAGATTGTAAGTTCTCTGACAGAAAAATACCTACTGTACCTGAATGTAACTCGCTTTGAGCTACCACTGAAAAAAGCCTGAACTAATCCACAATCTCCTTCCTCAGGACACTTTTTTCCTCTCTTTCTCTCACACACTGCTGTCTCTGTTCTGGCATTGTATTCCACTCCTTCCCAGGGCCGAACGAACCACTAGACAAGCTAGGCAGTCACCTAGAATGAAAGCTTGAGAGAGGGGGCACAGAGCAGGGCATTCAAAGCTAAACAATAGATTCTGAGAGACAGAAGGGGCGTAAGGCTTAAGGTTTGCCTAGGACACCAACACCTTGAAGCAACAATGTGGCCGACCCATCCACTAGGCGAACTGGGCAGTCACCTAGGGCGGCAGGCCCTGGTGGGCGGCAGACTCTGTTCATTGCCGCCCAGTCTGTCATGCAGCCCCCCTCCCTTCCGGCATCCATCTTCTCATGTGGGGGAGTGGGGGTGGCACGGCGATGCCTCTTAAAGTGCCCATGCTAGTATGCTCAAAGTCTGCTGCTCCTGCCCCGCTTTGATGCAACTTCCTGTCACTCCTACCTCTTCAACAGGAAGTTGCATCAGAGGGGGGCAAGAGTGCCACACCGTGAGAGCGCTAGCATGGGCACTTTAAAGCTTGACATAGCAGAGGCATTGCCATGCCAACTCCCCTCCCCCCAGGTGAGAAGATGGATGCCAGGAGTGGGGCGGCATGGAGGGTCTGCCTAGAGTGGCAGAAACGCTCGGACTGGCCCCCCTCCTTCCAGTTCATCACCCCCTAAGCAATTCTTGCTGCTGCTTCTTGGACATCTCTTTCCCTCCACAACCAAAATCATAGACCATATCTTAATTAGACTTTTCAAGTACTGAAGGAAGAAGATACTCTTTGACCTCCCTAATCTCTTACATTTCACCTTGTGGTCCATCGGATTGAAGTGGCACAAATCCTGTTTTCTCCCTCTCAAATCTTTCTGCTTCATCTTTTGCCTTCTGCTCTCCACAGGTGCTTCTGTCTTCCAAGACCTGGAAATCATATTCCTATGTGTACGTCATAGCCCTGGTTGCTTCCCCTCATTATCCTGAGCACAAATGTCTGTCCTCAGCCCCCCACTGTTCCCTCGTTTCACTGTTGTTCCCAGATTTTTCCTTTAAAATGTTCCCCTACCCTTCTCTGCCATTAAATAAAACCGGAAGATCCATTTCAGAAAGGCATTCCACATAAAGCCTACTACATTTTTCTGTGATCTCCTAAGATACCTTCCACCACCCACTCAATCTGAGTATCTTTTGTATATCTCTTTCCACTTACACTGTGAGCTCAGTGGTATAGAGACTTCCTGACTTTTATTGCCTGTATAATTTGTGCTCATCTTTCATCAGGTACTTTTGTTAACATGCATAGTGGAGTGCAAGGTAAACATTTATTACTTGTGGATCCAGAAAATACAGTACTGGTGGGATGGCTGATTGTTTCAGCTCTTGTCACTTTTTTTTATACCTGTTAATATCATTAGATTTCTTTTTTTAGCTATTTTCTCTTCTGTACTCAGGTTTTGCTCTGAAGGAATCCATGGACCAGTTTGTCACGGATGCAGTTCCTGGCGCAGAAATCTTTGGCTTAGCCCTAGGAATGCAGACCACTGCAAGCTCTTGTGCAAAGATCTTTGTTGGGTGTCTCTGCTGCTCCAGATGCTACTGCTGACGGTGAATCAACATGAAAGGCTTGTGGAGTCTTAGGGCCCGATATTCGAAGAGCATTTACAAGGTTTACAATCCAGTAAACCATGTAAATGCCTTAAAACGGGATAATCAATGGTACATGGTTAGTGCCGTTGCATATCCCCTTCAAAGCCTACTACACGCCCCGATACTCTGCAGTTAGCATCGGGGCACGTTGGAGGCATTCTGGGGTGGAGCGGAGGCAGAGACTGCCACTAACCGAGTAGTGGCAATATTGCACCACCACCCGGTTAGCGATCCATAGCTAAAACTAGGCCAGCTTTTGGCTCGTCTAGATTTAGCTTGTCAGCCAGCCCCACCCGCTCCTTAACCTTGAGGGCTAAAGAGGGGTTGACTTGCGACGCCCGTGGGCAATTGTTGTAGTTGTGTTGTGGTGCGACGAGTGATAAGGCTTGGCAAAGGATTATTTATTTTTAACTGGTTTATTTGCTCGTGGCTTAGTTTGCCAGTGCGCAGTTCAATATGCAAATTACAGACGGTGCAGAAGAAATTAAATCCAAAAGTATACAGGAATAACTGAATCGTATCTAGTTGCTTGTTGCGCTGTATTATTACACATTCTTCTCATGTGCTTTATCATACAGGAAGGAAACAGAAAAAGTCTCTTCACTCAAGTTTTCTTGCATAAATGAGGTTAATTGTCAATGTCCTATTACCTCATAGAGCAGTACAAAAACTTGGCTGTTTAATTGTCTCTGTCAATTAAACAGATTGAGCAATCCATTAACATGTCATCATTATCAGGGGGCAATAAAGAAGCAGGGGTAGAAGTTTCTTCCATACATTCAATGTCTGGCACAACCGGATTAAAACTTCTCTTCTGCTTTAAGAAGTCTTGGAAGTCCTTTAGAAGTGACTCAGCCGGTAACTTCCCCAAGTATGTCTGATCTCCCGTCCCTTCAATGAGTAACTGTTTACTGAGCTTATCAATCTCAGGCTGCCACTTAAGTTTGTTTGTACTGGGAACAAACACATGTGCTGGACTACGTTTATCTCCTAAACGTTCTCTACACGTGGGTGCTTGGTATTCCAACTTTGCAATGTCAGGAGAATAATCAAAAGCATTACATTCAGCCTTCTCCAGGTTAGGTATATCAGCTAGCTTAAAAGAATATTCAGGATTACTTAAAGCTTCCCTTGGCTGATAACAGACGCCACCATCTTGTTTAGCTGTGCTTTTAAAAGTGGAACAGAGACTGCCTGGTTTAAAAGCATAAACACTTCTTTTCTTGGGTACCTGATACAGAAGCTTTTCATCTGGGGAATACCTTATCCTTCTGTCCTTCTTCCACAGCTCTGCCTGGTTCTGTAGCCCTGGGTTTTCAGCGTAGTTAAAAGACCTCTGCCTGCAGCAGTTCTCTCTCTCTACTGAATCCTCTCCCACGGTACCTTCCAGGTGCAGCTTGTCACAGGAATCTCTATAGCAAGGATAATCCCATATAGACTTGCCTTCTGCAATCCTTGTATCTCCCTCTGGGAACTCAGATAGTTTCTCTCGTGTTCTCAGCGTGTCTGGAACCAGTTGTCCTGTTATTCTCCTTTCTAGTCCTTCCTTTAGAACTTTTCTCGAGTCCTTCACTAGTACCCTCTGACTTCCTGGTTTCTGTATATTTAAGCAGCTGGCTCTAGCCTGCATTGCCCGCCTTCCTTTGGGGCGTGCCCAATCACAGGCTTCCTCACTCCCTTCCCCCGAGGAGTGCTGTTTAGCTTGATTGGAAGTGTTTTTTTCCTTTCTCTAAAGAAATCTGTGCTCTCTCTAGCATTACCGGCTTCCACCACCGGATGCTCCCTTGTGTCCATAGGTTCCTGAGGAGCTACTGGGTCACAGATCCCCCTCCTTAAGCTATCACGGGCTGGCTTTATTTTAACAGCACAGCTCGTGATACTACCTATGGACTCTAGGCGGTTGCACTTTGTCTGAGACTGTTGTCTGGGAGAGTCTACTGTGGCTAACTGGGCCAAGGCTACCCTATCATGCCATGGTTTTAGAAGGTTAATGTGGTAAACCTGTTTACGGCCTCTCCTGTTCTCCACCAAATAGGAGACAGGTCCCACCTGACATATCACCCGACAAGGGCCCTTCCAACAGCTTTCAAATTTGGGTTCGACACCTGACACCATCACAATGACTTTCTCCCCTGTTTTTAGCTGACGTTGTTTTGTGTTTTTATCGTAGTAGGATTTTTGTTTAGCCTGACTACGCTTTAAATTTTCCTCGGCTGCCTGCGAGGTTCGACGCAGCCGTCTTTTTAAATCTTTTAGAAACCCTGGTACCCTTACTTCCTTTGGATCCGGCTCCACCCATTGTTCTTTTAGAATGTCTAAAATTCCCCGGGGTGTCCGGCCATATAACAGCTCATAAGGGGCTGTTCCTAAGGATGCTTGTCTCCTTTCACGACATGCGTAAAGGATAAAGGGTAGCATAGTATCCCAATTTTCAATGTCTCCCTCTAGGCTCCTGCGTAACATCCTCTTAATCGTTTGATTTTGTCTTTCGACCAACCCGTTAGTTTGGGGATGGTATGCTGCCGTTTTAATGTGGGTAATGCCAAAAGCATCCCACACTTGCCCTAAATATCTGGAGAGGAAATTGCTCCCCCTGTCAGTGAGCACTTCCTTCGGGAAACCTATCTCACAAAAAAGTTTAATAAGTTCTGTCGCTATTACCTTAGCTGACGTGCTCCGTAGTGGCATGGCCCACGGAAATCTCGTCGCGTGATCCACTATCACTAAAATATAGCGGAATCCTCTTGGGGTCTTAACTAGGGGTCCAACTATGTCCATTCCTATTCTTTGAACAGGTTCTTTAATTATAGGAGATGGAATCATGGGGGCCACCCTGGGATGGGCTGCAGAGACTCTTTGGCAGGTGGGGCAAGCCTCACAAAATTTTGCCGTCTCCTTATATATACCTGGCCAATAAAACTTAGTGAGGATCTGGTCAAGTGTCCCTTCGCTGCCCTTATGCCCCCCAGTGGGATGATCATGCGCTAGGCGCAGCACTATGTTTTTGAAAGTGGTGGGAACCACTAACTGCTTCCTAGTGTCTCCTGAAAATGGATTTTTACTTTCCCTGTAAAGTATGCCGTCAGCGAGCAAAAACCTAGGCAAGGTATCCCTAGTTTCTCTGGCCCATTTAAATGCTTGGGTAAGGGCAGGGTCTGCCTGCTGCTCATGTGGAAACGAGGGAAACTTGTTCATTAGTTCCTCGGGCACCCAGGGCAGCTCTTGGCCAGCCTGTACTTCCGCCTTACCCCTAGAACGTACTTGCTTTTCTTTACGTTTCTTAGCTTTTTCCTTTCTGTCTTTAGTACTTGGAGTTTCTATTAAAGCATCCTCAAAAGGAAGAATTTCTCCAAGACTCTTTGTGTGGTCTTCCTCTTGCTCTGGGAGTTGCTCCTCCCTTTCTAAGGGTTCCTCTTTATCCCCTAATACAATACCGGGCCCTTAGTTACCATGGGACTTGCTAGGGTTAGTTTCTTCATCTGTTAATGCTATGAATTTCGAGATTATCGAAAAGACATTTCAGAATTAACTGTGCAGCAAACTGTGCGACAAACAATTAGAAACATAGAAATATGATGACAGAAAAAGACCACATGGCCTATCTAACCTGTCCTTCCATATCAACAACTACAACAGTCCCCTTTTTTCCTTTAGAGATCCTCTGTGTTTGTCCCATGCTTCTTTGAATTCAGATACTGTCCTCATCTCTACCACCTCCACTGTTGCCTTTTCTGCCTGTTTAGCTACTTTAAGATTATCAGACACAACCACACCTAGGTCCTGCTCTTCTTTAGTGGACAAAAGTACTTCACCCCCTATACTATATTGCTCCCTTGGATTGCTGCAGCCCAAATACATGACCTTACATTTTTTAACATTAAATCCCAGCTGCCAAATTCTAGACCATTCTTCAAGCTTAGCTTGATCCCTCCTCATGTTATCTACACTTTCCTGGGTGTCTACTCTATTGCACATTTTGGTATCATCCGCAAAGAGGCTAACCTTACCCAACAGCCCTTCCGCTATATCACTAACAAAGTTGTTAAAAAGAATCGGACCAAGAACAGATCCCTGGGGCACACCACTGGTAACATCCTTCTCCTCAGAGTGAGCTCCATATCTCCAGGAACAAGCAGGAATACGTCATCACATATGGGTACGTCGGTACCGACGGAGCCCGCGCGGGAAAGCTCCCCAGCTTTTCAGATTAAAAGCTTTTGGGGCCTCCCACTGCACATGCGCGCTGCCTTCCCGCCTTCCTGACCAGCTCTCGTCAGTTTCTTTTTTTCCGCGGAGCCAGCAGGTCGTGTTCCTGTCCCCGCTGAAGAAATTGTTAATTTTATTGTTTTCTTTAGACCGCGTACCTGCCTTCCCCATTCTGAAACCGGTACTGCCGGTCTCTCTTTCTTTCTTTTAAAAAAAAAAAATATATTTTTTTCTTTTCTTCAGCACAGCTTGGTACTTTGTTAGGCCTTCAGGCCTACACAATTTCTCCTCATGGAGAAGCCAGTTCCTGGTTTTAAAAAGTGTACCAAGTGCAGTGCTGTCATTCCTCTTACAGACACCCATGAATGGTGTCTTAAATGTTTAGGACCTGACCGTTCCATACCGGACTGCCCATCCTGCTCCCAGATGTCGAAACGTGGATTGCAGAACCGGGCCAACAAGTTCCATGTGCTGTTTCCTTCAGAAGCATCACAGTCATCCAGGTCTTCCTCTCCGGATGGATCTCAGGTAACCAAAACTCCAGTGAGCAAATCCTCTAAAAGCAAATCTCTTTCTAAAGATCGAGAGGCTCTCAATTCTGAGTTCGAGGATTCTGCCCAGGCCAAAAAACCCCGGCGGGAGGCTCCGGCCTCCAAAGCAATCATGGGGTCACAGGTTGACATCGATGGCGCGGCCTCGACAGATCACCTGTTGTACTGCTCTGGGGTACCGGCCCATACCGGTACCGACATCCAGGCAGCAGTGGCGTCTATGGGCAATACTGTCCAAGTCATGCAGCAGGCCATTCTGGCTTTTATTAATGCTGCTACGCCCTCGGTACCGCAGCCAGCGGTACCGGGTCCGGTTCCGGTAATGGCTTCCATACCGGAACCGAGGCCATCGTCTTCCAAACGCAGATCGGTTCCGCATGCCGGATCCGGGCTTTTGCCCGGTACCGATCCCATACCCGGTACGCCCGATGTCGATACCGAACGGTATGCGTATCGTGCGTTGGAAGCACATAGAGGATACTCTGCTTCTTCAGAGGATTTTAACTCCTCTGATGATTCTGATGAGTTCTCCCTTGATCTTCCTGAGGAGCCTTCTTCTCCTAACAGGAGAATGTCTCCACCAGAGGATTTGTCCTTTCAGGACTTCATCATAGAAATGGCTAAAGGTCTTTCTATTGCTTCATCCTCTGAAAAGGAACCCAGATCAAAGAAACTGGATATTTTAGGATACTCTAAGTCTCCTAAAGAGGCAGTCACCCTGCCTATCCATGAAATCCTTCAAGAACACTTGATGGACTTATGGGAGGCTCCTCTAACATTGTCTCCTTCTTCTCGCAGGTTGGACACCATGTACCGTGTCCCCCCTTCTCCTGGTTTCCAAAAAACCCAGTTGCCTCACCATTCTATTGTGGTGAAGTCTGCAATGAAGAAGATAAAGAGTACCAAAAGGCACTCTTCTACTCCTCCAGGGCGAGAATGTAAGACTCTAGACTTTTTTGGCAGGAAAATTTTCCAGGCTACTATGCTTATAGCCAGGATTAATTCCTATAGTCTTTACATGGGCATGTTTCTCAGTGAAATCGCTCTAAAAGTTCGGCATTTTGCCCCCTTTATCCCTGAGGATAAGAGGGAGCAGTTCATTTCCTTAGTGAAACACCTTTTGGATATTTCAAAGTTCTCCAACAGGGCAGCTTTTGATTCCTTTGAGGGTGCTGGTAGGGCTTCGGGCATTGCTATAGCAGCCCGACGTCTTGCTTGGCTCCAGGCTTCTGATCTAGAACCTTGGGTCCTAGATGGCTTACGAAATCTGCCCTGTACAGGTGAGAACTTATTTGGTGAGGAGTGGCAAATTAAGGCCACTCAAATGGATGCAGAAAATGCCACCTTAGATAGACTTTCTAAGTCTACCTCCACTCCTGCCAAGAAGAAGTCTTTTAAGAGGCCTTATTACAAGAAGTCCAGATTTTCTACAAATACTGGCCAACAATCCTCTCAGCCTCGTTTTGCTGCTAAACGTCAGCAACCTAAACAGGCAAGGTCAAAGCCTGCGGCGTCTGCTACGCCTCAGCAGGCTCCACCCCCTCAGGGGTTTTGACTTGCCCCTAGAGAACTTAACTTTTCTGGCTCTAGAACAACCAGAGCCCCTCACCATACCCGGAAGGTTAGCTCACTTTGCTCCCAGATGGGAGCAAATTACATCAGAGCAATGGACCCTCTCTATCATCAGAGAGGGTTACAAACTCCATTTTTCCGACCTTCCTCCTTATACTATGGTGAGGCAGTTCAATTCTCCCCCATCTCTCCTGGCCCTCTTGGGTCAGGAAGTCTCCTCCCTCCTTGCCCAGGGGGCAATAGAGGAGGTCCCTCTTCTTCAACAGGGGACGGGATTCTACTCCCCTTATTTTCTAATACCAAAGAAGACAGAGGGCTTCAGACCAATTCTGGATCTGAGAGAATTGAACAAATTTCTTTTCAAGGAGAAATTCAAAATGCTTTCTCTGGGCATTCTCCTTCCATACCTTCAGAGTCAGGATTGGCTTTGTTCTCTAGATCTAAAGGATGCGTATACACACATACTCATCCACCCATCCCACAGAAAATACCTTCGATTTCTGTTTCAGGGAAAACATTTCCAGTACAGAGTACTCCCCTTCGGTCTAGCCTCTGCTCCAAGAGTGTTCACCAAATGCATGGCAGTCGTAGCTGCCTTTCTAAGAGGCCTGGGAATTTTCATATTCCCATACCTGGACGACTGGCTCATCCGAGCTCCCTCTCAGTCCCAGGCCCAAATTTCCCTGGACCGCACAAGGCGTCTTCTGCAATATCTAGGACTGGTAGTAAACCTTCCCAAGTCTCAGCTAATCCCTACTCAGTCTCTCGAGTTCATAGGGGCCCAGTTAGACACCATCACTGCAAGGGCCTACCTGCCTCAGGTCAGGGCCCAACGCCTGCTGAGTTTGGCCTCCCAAGCTCAGTCCAGCAGTCATTTGACAGCCCGGGAAATGCTGCGACTTCTGGGCCACATGGCCTCCACGGTACATGTGGTGCCCTACGCTCGTCTGCATATGAGAGCAGCTCAATGGACCTTGGCCACCCAGTGGACTCAAGCATCTGGAGCGCTCTCCGACCAAATACTCACCTCAAGCCGTCTATTTTGGTCCCTCCAATGGTGGACATCCACCAAGAATCTGTTGTTGGGGGCCCCCTTCCAACCTTTGTTGCCCCAAGCAACCCTCACAACAGATGCCTCCCAGACAGGGTGGGGAGCTCATCTTCAGAACCTCTCCACTCAGGGCACTTGGTCTCCACAGGAGGCCACCCTTCATATCAACCTCCTGGAACTGCGAGCAATTTATCTTGCCCTCAAGGTCTTCTATACCCTCCTTGTCAACCTGACTGTCCTAGTTCAGACAGACAATCAGGTAGCCATGTTCTATATAAACAAACAAGGAGGGACAGGCTCTCTGTCGCTTTGCAACGAAGCTCTCAGAATATGGGCCTTCGCCAGAGAGCATCAAATTCACCTTCTTGCAGTGTATCTTCCAGGAGTTCAAAACTCTCGTGCAGACAGACTCAGTCGAGTTCTGCTTCCACACGAATGGTCCCTACATATGGACCAGATACGCAGAATCTTTCAGGAATGGGGGACCCCGGACATAGACCTCTTTGCAAGTCCGTGGAATGCCAAACTTCCCCAGTTCTGTTCCAGAACTCAGTGTCAGGGAGCTCAGGCCCACGATGCCTTCCTCCTGCATTGGGGTCAGGAATTCCTCTATGCCTTTCCACCCATTCCTCTAATATCCAAGACTCTGTTCAAGCTCCAGAGGGATCACGGGACTATGATCCTCATAGCTCCCCGCTGGCCACGCCAGGTGTGGTTCCCTCTACTTCTGCATCTCTCCCAGGGATCCTCCCTGGACCTGGGAGCTGCGCCAGACCTCCTGTCTCAGGAGGAGGGGACTTTGTGGCACCCAAACCCCAAATCCCTACATCTCAGAGCTTGGTTACTGAAGGCCTAAGTCTTCAAGACTTTAATCTTTCTCAACCTGTGACAGATATCCTTCATGCCTCTAGGAAACCTTCCACGAGGCGTTCTTATGCTTTCAAATGGAAACGTTTTTCCATTTGGTGTGCTCAGCAGGGTCTTGACCCTCTAGCACTTCCTTTGAATTCCCTCTTGGCGTTTCATGAGAGGCCTGACTCTAACTAAACCTCCCATCCGACCTCCTCCGGTAGCATGGAATTTGAACCTAGTTCTAGGTCAGCTTATGAAGCCACCTTTTGAGCCTTTGGACTCTACCTCCTTCAAATTTCTTTCCTGGAAGGTTGTTTTCCTTATTGCAGTCACTTCGGCTCGCCGCATCAGTGAACTGCAGGCTTTAGTGGCTCATCCACCTTATACTAGGTTTCATCATGATAAGGTGGTCCTTAGGACGAATCCCCACTTTATGCCCAAAGTGGTCTCGCCTTTTCATCTTAATCAAGAGGTATATCTACCTGTCTTTTTCCCGGCTCCTCATGCATCCAGTGCAGAGAGGAACCTTCATACTCTGGATTGTAAAAGAGCTCTTGCCTTTTACCTCAACAGGACTCAACCACATCGAAAGTCTTCCCAACTTTTCGTGGCTTTTGATCCTTCTCATTTGGGACTTCCAGTCACCAAGCGTACACTTTCCAATTGGATCGCTCAGTGTATTTCTTTTGCTTACCAGAGTAAGAACATTTCTATGGAGGGCCATGTCACAGCTCACAATGTGAGGGCCATGGCCACTTCTATGGCTCATCTTCACTCTGTGTCCATAGATCAGATCTGTCGAGCAGCCACTTGGGCCTCGGTTCATACCTTCACAGCCCATTACTGCTTGGACAAGGACTCCCGCCGGGATGCCTTGTTTGGTCAGGCTGTCCTCAAACACCTGTTCCATACTTAAACAACTCCTGCCCACCTTCCCTGGATGGATGCCTGAGATCCATGCGAAGATGGTTTACCCTTGGAGGGGGATCTCCCAGGCATCTTAGCTAGGGAGTCCCCATATGTGATGACGTATTCCTGCTTGTTCCTGGAGATAGCACAGTTACTTACCTGTAACAGGTGATCTCTGGGAACAGCAGGAATTAGTCATCACAACCCACCCACCTCCCCTAGGAGTTGTATCTCTATCTATCTTCCTGTCCTCTCTCTCTATTGTCTCAGCTTTAAACTCAAACTGACGAGAGCTGGTCAGGAAGGCGGGAAGGCAGCGCGCATGTGCAGTGGGAGGCCCCAAAAGCTTTTAATCTGAAAAGCTGGGGAGCTTTCCCGCGCGGGCTCCGTCGGTACCGACGTACCCATATGTGATGACTAATTCCTGCTGTTCCCAGAGATCACCTGTTACAGGTAAGTAACTGTGCTTTACCTGTACTCTTTGTCGCTTCCCACACAACCAATTTCTAACCCAAGCAGTAACTTTAGGGTCCATCCCTAGGGTGCTCAGTTTGTTTATAAGTCACCTGTGAGGAACGAAGCCAAAGGCCTTACTGAAATCCAAATACACCACATCTAAGGCTCTCCCTCGGTCCAACTCCCTGGTCACCCAGTCAAAGAAATCAATCAGATTTGTCTGACAAGACCTGCCTCTGGTGAATCCATGCTGTCTCGGATCCTGTAATCCGCTGGACTCCAGAAACCTCACTATTTTCTCTTTCAGCAGCGTTTCCAATAATTTACTCACCACTGAAGTTAAACTAACTGGCCTGTAGTTTTCAACCACATCCTTACTTCTGCTTTTGTATAAAGGCACCACATGAGCCTCTCTCCAGTCCTTTGGCACCACTCCCGACTCCGACGAGGCATTGAAAAGGTCAGTCAGTGGAGCTGCTAGAACGTCCCTAAGCATGCCTTGTTTCTAGCTACTAAAAGTGAGCACAACATTTGCCCTTTCTAAACTGAAGATTAGTCATTTTGAAGACAAAATACAATGGGTAGTGAGTTGGAGAGAATACATTTTCTGCGATTTGGCTTATGCCTTTCTAGTAGTACCTCCAAAAAGTTTCATTCAGGCACAGTAGGTGTCTGTCTGCAGAGAGCTTACCAACTAAGTTTGTACCTGAGACAATGGAAGATTAAATGACTTGGCCAAGATCACAAGAAAATTAAGTGGGATTTAAACTTTGGTTTATGTGGCTCCCAATTTACATATCTACGATATCTATAAGAATGAGATTAGATGGTGTCTAGAGGATGGGGGAAAAGAGGTGGGGACGTGTGAATTGGGTGAGAGTGCGATTTAGGGACTTGGGGATGATGTGAATGGTGGTGTGGGGAATGAATGGTAGTGAGGACAAGACAACTGTTTTGGGATATGTGTAGAGTTGTGTTAGATGGGCTAGAGTATTATAGGTAGGTATAGAAATAGGGCTGGGATAGAGAAATGGTGTGAAAGACATAGAAGAGCTGGAAAAGATGTGAGAGACACAGGAAAGGGTCAGGTTTGTGAAGGGGTGAGAGAAGGTGGAAATAGAGTTTCGGGGGAGAGAGTGAAACAGGGTGTGGGAGACTAAATAGGGGATAGGAAACAAAACAAAGCGCTGGAGGTCAGAGAGAGAGAGAGCCAGGGCTGGTGAGTGGATGAGAGCTTAAGAGGCACTGAGCACAGTCTTGGAAATGGAAGACTAAGGATCAAATAAAAGTCAGAGTGGGAACAGAAGGCTGGAGAGAGCGAGAGACAGGATAAAATGGATTGATTGAAAGTGGGAGATGGAATGCTAGCGTGTAGGTAAGAGGCGAAAAAGGAATATTGAGGACTGGAGGGTTGGGGAGAGAGAAGAGAGGAGAAATCTAGTTATGAGTAAATAGAGAGACAAAAAGAAAAAAAAGGGAAAGGAAAAGATAAGTCACAGCTATAAGGAAGGAAGAAGACAGAGAGGTGAAATGGAAAATGGAAAGATGACTTTGGAAAAGGACTTAACCAAAACCAACAAAAAGAGAGTAGGAAGAGATCGGGACCACCCCAATTTTATTTTAATTTTTAGTGATCAGAAAATGTCAGTTTTGGAAATATGTATCTGTTACATCATTATGGAAGTGGTGGAGTAGTAGTGGGCTGAGAACCACGGAGACAAGGTTCAAAACCCATGGACACCTTTTGTGACCTTGGGCAAGTCAGTTAACCTCCATTGTCTTAGGTTCAAATTTAGATTGTGAGTCTTCTGGGGACAAGGAAATACCCACCATATCGGAATGTAACTCACCTTGAACTCCTCCTGGAAATGTGTGAGCTACTCGACGGCACTTAACAGCAACAACAAATCCAAAAAATATATTGTGATTTGCTTTTGAATTCCTTCACTATTTGAGGGCATTTCAGGTTCATATTGCTAGTGGGCCACGTGCACCCAGAAGGCCAAGCTTAATACGAAAGGAATTGCATTTCAGTTTTTATTCATTCCTGTGCTGAGATTGTGATTTTCAGGGTTTCCAATTCAGCTTTTGCCTGCATGTGTCCATTTCTAATTTTTGGTCCTTTGTTCAGTAATTGGTGAGGGTTGGTCTCTGTTCTGCTTGTGTGAATGAGGCGAGGAATTCTGCTAGCAGGTAGTCTTTGTGTGAGGATCTATAGCAGTCTGACTTGTTTGGCTTTTCTAGTAGGAAGTAGTTTCGGTGTTCTATGTCTTCTGTGCTGGTTTTTCAGAGGTACAGTTCTTTCTGTCTGTGTCCTGAGAATTAGTGGTGTTATGGTATGGTGGATTGGTTTCATGGGTTCTGTGTGTGTCTTTTTGCAAGATTTTGTGTTAATTCACAGAGTGACTGCAGTGGAGGGATTTTGTGTTGCTGTTACTGAGACGATGCTACAATCTGAATATTGTTTTTCTATGGCAAGTTGTAAGGGGAAACATCCTACTCTGCTCTGCGTAGATTCCTGAATAAGTCAAAACTCCTTTGTGTTAACAGTAAGTTTAGTGTGAGTTTGTCTACCATTCAACCATATCAGAAAAAACTGTGTGCAGCACATCCGTCCCAGATTCTCACTGGTGAAATAAGAAAAGATTAAAGCTTTTGTGATTAAAATTTAATAACTTTATTTTCAATAACAGCTTATAAAAACAAAGTCAATTTATCAAGAATATTTTAGCTTTCTCTTGTATCATTTCAGCTGCGGATTGTAGTGTTCATTGTGAACATTGGTCTGCCAGGTGTCACAATAAAGATTGAGACATACGGATGATTTGTTTCTAGATATGAAAGTATGCACGTTCTATTCCATGTATGCCATGCAGAGAAGAAAATATTTTCATCATTAAAGGTCTACAGGAGTGTTAGGTGCTTTTTGCTTTCTGAGATTTCAGATAGATATTTGCAAGGAAAACATTTTTTTTCATCATAAACCATTGCTTAATTTTTTGGGATATCAGTCTTAATAAGAACTTGTTTGATGATCCATCACTTTCTGCATTTGCAATATCTTTTGTTTTTGGAATGTTATGCAGCGCATTCGTTTTATATCACGGTGTGGCTGCCGATCGGTCTTTGATTTCTTAATTTGAGAAATTTTTTTGCCCTTGGCTTGGGGTCGTTCCTTATTTGTGAGCTTGAGGAGAACGTTGACCGTGTATAATTTCATGTAGAATAAGATTATCATATATTACATAGAAGCAGAGTAAATGACGGCAGATAAAGACCATAGGGCCTATCCGGTCTACCCATTCCTATGATCTACTAAGTTCCACGTTCGCGATTGTTTTTTGGATTAGTCAAGATAAATACTGTAAAAAAGAAAAGATATTAAAAAAAAAAGTCTTCCTCTTCTTTTGATGTCTCATTTTGACTTCTGTGTCCTCTACTCATGCTCCTTATTTTTTCATGCTATACTATATTTGTATCTGTCCATGATGATTCTCGGTCGACCTCTAGACAAATATTGACTGTTGCAATGTCTTGTCCGGTTATTTGTTTACAAGAGGGAACAACCCTGGAAAAGATGTTGCTGGGGTGAGCTGATGCTTTAATTGCTCTATCTGTGGAAGGAGGGTTTGTTTGGCATCCTCCCAGTCCTTTATTACACACATAGTAATTAATCCAACAAAAAAAATTATAAATAGCTGTGTTTGGAGTGTGAGGCGTGTGTGTGTTGGCTAGTCCCAGTGCATTAGGATCCAGTTTTGCATGCTCATGGCAAAGCCCTTATGAAAACAGAAGTTGAACAATCCACTCCTGGATATTCTTTGCCTTTGGCAGTTTGAAGAGCCCAAGACACTGGCTTTTTGTCGTTCCTGAACAGGAGCTGGTTTATGGCACGGCTTTATGGCAAATAAGAAAATATCTGTCTGACTGGATATCAAAGAGCCTCTGGGAACTGTTAGTCCCTAGAAGATGCAGTGTGCTGCCACAGCAATAAAGCCGTGAGTAGTGTGCTAATGCTCAGCTTGGGCTTGTGTGTGTTGCGGGGGGGTGGGGGGAGTAGAATGAGAACTGAACCAATGTTAATACTCCTCTGTTGCTGTGCTTCTCCTGGCTGTAGTTACAATTTGCAAAACATTCTAATTTAGGAAACTATTACTGTCTAGCTAGGTAAGCGTGTTTTTGGGACGAATAACTTCAGCCAGGTACATTCTTTAATCAGTTTTATCATTTGTAGTTTGGATTAATTTAGTGTCTTGAAGCAAGGTCTCAATGTTCTTTTCTGGCTTAATACTTTTGGAACAAGTTGAAAAGTATACACTTACACAATGGTGCATTTTCCCCATTGACAGAATCGAGCACATTAGAGGTTCAAATGCATATCTCATAGCAAGTGTCAGGGGTGTGCGTGTGTATGTCTGTCTCTCTCTCTCTCTCTCCCCCCTCTACCAGCCTTCCCTCAGTCGTCTCTTTCTCACCCCCCCTCCACCAGTCTTCCCTGAGTTTCTCTTTTTTCTCACTCCCCTACATCTCCCTCAGGCTTCACCCACTCTCTCTCATGACACTACCCAGGCTTCATCCATTGATCTCTCTCTTACACCGCCAAGCTTCATGCATTCTTTCTCTATCTGTCTCTCATACCTCGCCCGCTCACCCCCGGTTTAATCCATTTTCTTTCTTTCATATCTCCCCCCCCCCCCCCCAACTTCATTCAATGTGTCTCTCGCATACCCTTCCCTCCCTGGCTTCATTTAGTCTCTCTCATGACACCCCCCCCAGGCTTCATCCAGTGTCTCTCCTATATAACTTCCTACACCCCTCCTCCCCACAGGCTTTACCTAGTCTCTCTTTCCCCTTTCATCCAGTCGCTTTCTCACTCGAATGCCATGAAAATTTTGACAGGGATGAGGGGGAAGTAAAAATTTTTTTTATCATAGCCTAGCTATTTAAGGTTTGATAAGAGAGGCAAAGTGACTTTTCCTAAGTGGTACAGAGTGTCAGTGGGGGTGACCTTGGACCATGAGTCATGTTTCTCCCTTGAAACATTAAGCCACTAAACGTGGCCAGAATTAGCCACCTGTCTTTCCCATTCCTTCGATAATTTCTTGTGTGGTGACAGCTGCACTCTAAAAAGATTTCAAGTATTATGTAGGAAGTTAATTGCTTTGACTGAGATAGAGTAGTGGATGCTGTAATTATTGTGGAAAGTTACACTTTGTCCTGTTCTTCCTTTAGCATCTTCAGCAATATCACATTGCTTCACATTTTAACTGAGGCATATAAGTGAAATGTATTACGAGAACAATGGCTATACTTATACATAAGGCAAAGTTTATAGATGTGCAGTACTGAAATCCAGCCCTAGTTCTGGACTGTTTTTTTTATTGGAATCTGTTCTGTTATGAGCTAGGCTGCAAATTTCCAAAGCTAGTAGCAAGCTTGGTGCCAAGGTTTGCACTTCCTTATACACGTGACTTGGCATAAAGTATCTTACATTATCAGTGCACAGGTATCTGGAAAGACAGGTTTGGTGAAGGGTGCGGCTTTTACGTGGTTAATTTTAAATTGTTGTGCGGGTTCTTTGCAAGCTGCTTTTCAAAGCTGTTTCTATTTCTTGAGGTGAGGCTTGATGGAACTATCTGCATTATTTGAAACCGGCTCTCTATGTTGTAATTAGGAAAACATTTCTTTTAATAGGTTTTCAATTTTCACTGGTAAAATAAAAATAGAGGGGTCAAAACAAAAATGAAAGAAATGTGCACATCAATAAAGCAAATCAAGTAATAAAATAGCCAAGCTAGTAAACAAGAAATATAAATAACACATCAGTTTTACTCTGAAAATATACACATATATAAAACCATATAAAAATACATATATATTCATATGAGACTCCTACAAAACCAGCTGCTTGTATATAGGTTTTAGACAGAAAGGCAGTAAGATAGCAACATGTTTCGGCCAAAGCCTTTGTCAGAGTCCTTAGGGTACCTTGAGCTGCACATCCTAAAAAAACAGAACAATCGGACTCTTATTACCAACATGTGGTAAGTACAAAAGCTGTGTGGCCACTGTTGGGGGCATGCCCAGAACAAAGTCATGCAGGGGATATTCTGGGTATGCCCCCAACAGTGACCACACAGCTTTTGTACTTACCACATGTTGGGTTTTGTTCTTAACATGCGGTAAGTGCAAAACTTGCTGAAAACCAGAATTTTAAATTAAAGCTATTGAGTCTCAGTACAAAGACCACAGTTACTGTCGATAGAGAGTGATTTTTTCCAATCTAGTTAGAATGATAGCCTAGCGCAACAGTTTTTTTTCCTCATGTTGTTCACAAAATAGTATGCTCTTTTCTTGGTCCAGTTAAGCCTGTCATTTGATCCCCTACATCAGGGAAAGCTTGGAGGAGGCAGCAAAAATTGCAGGAGCTCTCCATAACTTTGGAGCTGGAGACCAAATTCCTGGAGTACATGGAGATGCTTGTGTTTTAGGGCCCCAGAAGTGAGTTTTTGAACATTTTAAAGCTAATCATAAATTGAAGATCCTTAGGAAACACAAACATACAAGGCATAGTAAGCCCTCTAGGGGCAAGGAATTACCTATGTACCTGAATGTAATGCTCCTTGAACTACCAGTGGAAAAGTATGAGCTAAATACTACTAATATTAAAAAATCCTTAAATTTCCAAATCATCCCTCCAGTCCAGATGCATAGGTTGTGCCCCCCAACCAGCAGGTAGAGACTGAGCCTGACAACGTTGTGCTGCATCCTCATCGGCCCATCCAAAAAAAAAAAAAGGATAAAGATCAAAGAAAAGCTGAAATGGAGAGTGCTCTTTTTCTTTCAATAATTGCTGTACTACAGCCTGTGATGTCTGGGATAGCAGTGACTGGCAATCTACCTCCTATACAGTGAGACCTCTGAATTGTTTCGGAACAGGGTCGGGCTCGAGCTTAGGCTCATGCGTGCATAGGGTGTACACCTGTGTGCTCCAGACCCCTCCCCTCTTCCCTGCTACATTCCCCCCCCTTGCTTACAGCACAAACTTCGGAATGTGGAGATTGTCATGTTTGCTTTTGCTGGATGATTTCTCTTCATGTGTGTGGTGTGAGTGGTCGGCGGTGCTGGGCTGAAATGTATGTTTTTCACATGGCAGCATGGCGGGGAACCACCTTGAGCTGCACATTCTAAAAAAACAGAACAATCGGACTGCTATTACCAAACCAAACAAAGCCATGCAGGGGATATTCTGGGCATGCCCCCAACAGATACCACATAGCTTTTGTACTTGCCACGTATTTGATTTTGGGTGGAAGCAGGCCTGTGTGGCCTGTGGCATGCACAGGAGATCTCTGTTGGCAACAGGATTATATCGGCTCTGCTCAGAGTAGAGCAGGTCAGCAGAAGTTGTACTGGAGGCAACTTCCCACTCTGCCCTGCTGACAGGAAAAGCCACAGCTGTGGGGGAGATGGGTCCGGCCTCCTCCAGGCAGCACAGGAAAAGCAGCCATCTTGGGAGATTCTGCCTCGGTGAGCAGTTCAGCCTCCTCGAAGGCTAAAAAGTGTAAAGCTTCATGGGGGAGGGGGGGAGAGAGATCAGCCATCAGGGATGCCATTCTCCCTGGAATTTATTTTGTTGATGCACAAAGCCTTCCTGCTGAAGCAGGCTTCCGGAGCTCAGAAGAGGTCCAAGGCTGGCAGAGGGGATTCATCCACCAGTAAGGCTTGCCTCCCTCTCCCGGAACTGGAGGGGACTCCGCTAGCCAAGAAGACCAGGCCCAGGAGGGACATCTGGGAGATCCCTCCTCTCCAGATTCTACCTTCTCGGGGGATGCCCTGAAAGGGACCTCCAGGGATTGGGGAGAGCCCATGGAGGAGGGGGAAATTACCATGGCAGATAAGCCCACAGTAGTTTGAGTTTTCCACAAGGAGGAGCTTGCAGCTCTGATCTCTCAGTCCCTGGGTGCCCTGAATATGGCCATGGCTCTGCCTCCAGAAGACCTGGAACTAAAGGACCCCTTGCTTCAAGGCATTTGGTCCCCACAGGATTTCTTTCCAATCCGTAAGGACATCAAGCAGATGATTGATGCAGAGTGAGAATTCCCTGGGGTGTCTCTAAAGGGCGGCAGGACTATGTCTTGCTTGTATCTGATGCTTCCAGACAAGAGAGAGATTCTTAAGGTGCTAAAGGTAGACGCGTTGATCACGGCAGTGACGAAGAAGACCACAATCCCCATAGAAACGGGAGCTGCGTTGAAGGATCCTCAGGACCGGTGGATGGAGGCTAACACCCTCATCCTGCAGGCTTCTGTCTGTGGAGCCTATGTATCTATACCATGCCTGAGGCAGATGATGTTGTTGTGAAGCAATTTGATCTTCTTGCTAGGTTTCATGATTTTTATCCTGTATCTTAAATGGGCATCACACATTACTTTCCAGGAAATGGATTAAACCTTTAGAGAGACATTCTCAGATCTTAAAAGAAGCAATAGCTGAAGAGTGATGCGGGGGAAAAGAAAAAAGGAACAAAAATTAAAAAGAAGAAAATGCACATCCTCGCTGCGGACTATCAGCAATGTGGTGCAGCTGAACAGACATAGGTTGATAAGCTCCTGCATGTCCCACCCACCTTGAATGCTATGCTCAGTTGCTGGAAAGATGAATATAGCAAATTGTCCCTTGAACATGTACAGTGGTGCAGTAAGCCGGCTAGTTGGGTTCTCGGCAAGGCTTTTTCCAACATGCCTCAAAGTCTTGGGATATGGATTACCAAGGGAATTATTGACATATCGGCTAAATATTACAGACATGATAAACCCAATGATTTGTCAGTTTGGAACTTGGAAGGACCTTTCTTTGTCCTTTCTGAGACAATGTGTCCTTTTAAAATGGTACTTCTGCTGAAATTGCTATATAAGTTGCAAGTGCTACATTTTTGGCTTAAGAGAAAGGAATTGAGTAAATTGCAAATAGCAATATCAAAGTTTTTCTGAAGAGGGAAAAGGCTGCATGTTATTGGAAAAGCTCATATAGCCAAAAGAGAAAAGAAGATTAGTTACCTGACCTAATTTATTTGGAAATGAATGGGGGTGAATACAAGTAATGCTCGAAAGCATTGGCAGAGAACTTGATATGCTCTTGTTCATCTTTGTATTATATATACAATTAGCTGGAAGGAGGAGGTAGGATGAAGTAGTGTAACCCACTGTTAAATGCAGTGAGAGCGACATTTTTTTTTAAACAAAGGGGGTGAGAATAGCAAAGGTTTATCTACCTCCCCATAGAGCTCAATGAAAGGTTTCCTCCAGCCCTAGAGAGCAGGGTTTTTAAAGAATGAGGGGGAGGGGGAGTAAGGGGTGATGAGTGAGGGGATTTTATATGCTAGAGGAAATAATCAAATAGAAACATGATGGCAGAAAAAGACCACATGGGCTATCTAGTCTGCCCTTCCATATCAGCTACAATAGACCCCTTTTTACCTTTAGAGATCCTCTGCTATTTTGAATTCCGATACTGTCCTCGTGTCCACCACCTCCACTGAGAAACTATTCCACGCAACTACCCGTTTCTGTAAAGAAATATTTCCGCATGTTACTCCTGAGTCTATTCCCTTTCACTCTCATCCAGTGTCCCCTCGTAGCAGAGCTTGCCTTCAATTGAAAGAGTCTGTGCATTTATGCCACAAAGGTATTTAAACGTCTCTATCACATCGTCCCATCCCGCCTTTTCTCTAAAGTATACATATTAAGATCTTTGTCTCTCTTCATATGCTTCATAATGAAGACCACTAACCATTTTAGTAGCCACCCTCTGCACAGACTCCAACTTGCTTATATCCTTTTGAAGGTGCGATCTCCAGAATTGCACACCATACTCCAAATGAGGTCGCACCAGAGATTTACACAGAGGCATTATCACCTCCTTTTTTCTGCTGGCCATTCCTCTCCCTATACACCCAAGCATCCTTCTGGCTTTCGCAGTCACCTTTTCTACCTATTTAGCTATTTTAAGTTCGTCAGACACGATTATGCCCAGGACCTGCTTTTCTTTTGTGGACAGAAGTACCTCACCCCCTACACTGTACATCTCCTTTGGATTTTTGCAGCCTAAATGCATGACCCTGCATTTTTTAGCATTAAATTTCAGCTGTCAAATTCTAGACCATTCTTCAGCAGAAGTACCATTTTAAAAGGACGCATTGTCTCAGCAGGGACAAAGGAAGGTCCTTCCAAGTTCCAAACTGACAAATCATTGGGTTATCATGTCTTTAGCTAGATCCCTCCTCATGTTGTTGACTCCTTCCTGGGTGTCTACTTTATTGCAGATTTTGGTATCATCCACAAACAAGCAAACCTTACCCAACAATCCTTCCGCAGTATTACTAACAAAGATGTTAAACAGAAATGTAGATACATGAACAACCGTGTAAGCAGTATGGTTTAGGAAACAGGCAGTTCTCTGTCCTGATGCAGATTATGTGGGGACCTTGTGATGCACCCCAAATATCCTGGCAGAGGAATGGGCCTTAGTGAAGTGTATGCAGCTTAGCACAGGGCTAGGAAACGTAATCCAGCACTGGTACAGAGTGTGTAAGAGTTCAGAACTTGGAAAGGGAAATGGTTTTACTGTAGCTAATGCCTTTCTCTTAAGGTAAAGTGCCGCAATCAAATATAGTAGGTATTTCTCCGGAAGCAAACAGGAAGTCAGTCCTCACATATGGGTGATGTCGTCGCCGACTGAGCCTGTGCGGAAGCATCTCCCCAGCTTTCAAAGAAATCCTTTGGGAGATGCACCATACATGCATGGTCCACGTCCCGCCCAAGGTTGCCATCTTGCCTCAGTCTCCTTTTTTTCCATGGAGCCCATAGGATGTTGTCCATTTTTCTCTGGAAAAAGTATGTTTTTTATTGTGTTTCTCTGGTTGCATACCAGTTTCTTCCCGCCCCTGAGCCAGCTCGCCTCAGCACCGCTCTTCGGATTAGTCTATTAGTTTTTTGTTTTTTCATCGAGATGCTCCTCAACCGGCATTTGTGCCTTTTTCCAGCCAAAGGTCTTGGACTCCTACCAGGAGGCAGGGACCCCCTTTTTCCAATGGCCTCAGCTTTAAAAAGTGTGACTGGTGTGGCAAAATGATGTTACTCACCTACACACATGACTGGTGCCTCTGATGTTTTGGCCCGGAGCGCAACGACTCCAACTGTGAACTCTGCAGAACCATGACCTCAAAGGCCTTGACGAGCCGCCATCAGCGGCAGATACATTTCTTTCTGAAATCCCTGGAGTCTCCAGTGACACCACGTACCAGAGCCCCCTCCAATAACTCAGTGCCTTGTGAAGCCAGAGCCTCTTTTGGAGTCCCATGACCATGGTTCCTCCAAGCAGAAATCCCCGGAGGTGGAGCACAAGAAGAAGAAAACCTCAAACTGCCTCGGGGGACGGATCCGGAAAGAAGGGAAAATCCCACCCCAGGACCTACAGTCCCAGGCATGAGTCCAGGGAGTTGGGGCAGGAGCGGCCTGCCAAGCTGCCCTTAAGGAGTCGTTGGCACCCGCCGACGGGCCTCGGCCCTCCAAGGCCATCTTCATCGAGGACTCCCCCTCGACAGTACCGACGCCAGGCCCAAAACCCTTGATGCCCACGTCGAAGGCTGCAGAACCAACTGGTAAGGAGACCAGAATGGAAACCCTAGAGAGCAGTATATCTGCCGTAGTGGCCATGCAGCAAGCATTCATGTCCAGCTCATCCGGTTCATCCACCCTAATGATGGGACCCTCGACATCGAGGGCTTCCCCGGACATTAAGCCGGTCCTCAATGCTATCGGCCTCGAGAGAGCCCCTGGCCCCAGACGAGGTTCCTCAGGACACCAGTCCTCCCTGGCAAGCACCCGCAGCTCAGACAGATGATCTCACAGAAATCACGGACTCCTGAGAGCGGCCCTTGGCTGAGGTGATTGCTCGGCGTCGGACTCGTACTCTGACTTTGAGTCAAAAGGGGAGACCGAGGACGAAGAGTCCCCGAACACAAGGCAGCACTGAGATGTGCCTTCAGACCTGTCTCCCTCAATGACCCAATGCCGCGTCCCACCTGAAATCCCTCGATTTTGTGTGGGACATGGCCAAAGCCCTTGCCATCGAGACTGAGGCCGAGGAGGACCCTCACACCAAGGAATTGGAGATACTCCAATATGAGGCACCCCTGAAGGAAACCCTTACAGTCCCGGTGCCCTCAATCCTCAACCGCCGCCTTCTCCGAATGTGGGAAACCCCGGAGTTGGTACCAGTTGTTAGCAGGTACCTCAATGCCATGTGCCAGGTATGCCGATGCCCTGGGTTCCAAAAGACCCAGCTTCCCCATGGTTGTGGAGTTAGCAATGCATTAACTCAAGAGTCAAAAGACCTATTCATAGGTGCCACCCAGCAGGGAGACCCAAACCCTCGATGCCCTCAGCTGAAAGGCCTTTCAGGGTTCGATGCTAACATGCCGGATCCAGTCCTACCAGTTCTACATTGGCATGTACCTGAAGGAACTGTCGATGGAGCTTGGTGGATTCTTGGCAGGCCTCTAGTGGGAATCTCTACAAGGGTTCAAGACCCTAACCTCAGCAGTAAAGGAATGCTCAAAGTTTTTGTCTTGGGCAGCCTCCGATGGTTTCAAGACATCAGCCAGGGTGGCCACCGCAGGCATCGGAGATTGATGCCAAGCATGACTGCAGTCTTCCAAACTAGAACAATAGGTGCAGGACAAACTAATAGATGTCCCTGCATAGGTGAAAACATATTCGGGAAACGCATGACTATTCGGGAAACGCATGGCGTATAAGGCAGCAGAGATAGAGACAGAGTATATGACGAGAACCAGGCTCAGTGCACCCCTGGAAGAAAGCACTGGAGAAAAGCCCTTCTTCCCGAGGAAGAAAGGAGACTTTAGTGGTACTCTGAACTTCCAGGCCTTCTCAGCCCCTCACAGGGCCAGCAACAAAAGGACAGGGACATGGTCCCAGGAAACAAAAAGCCCTAAAGTCCCAGGCGCCAGCCCCAGCCCAGCCTGGTGGGAGCTTTTGACTGCCTGGGCACAATCCCCCTACCCCCAGAGTGTTATCTGCTACCCACAGGGGAGCACCTAGCCATGTTTGCCCACAGGTGAACAGCCATCATCACTGACACAAAGGTACTACAGGGGGTCAAGGAGGGCTACCACCTCCACCTATATTGGACGCCATCCACATACTTCCCAGGGGAGCCCACCAGGCCTCTCCTTCACCATACCCTGCTCCTCACCGAGCTGGCAGGCCTAATCAATAACAAAGCAGTTGAACCAGTGCTGAAACATCTTTGGGGCACAGGCTTCTATTCCAGATACTTCCTCTTCCTCAAGAGGATGGGGGGCCTCAGGCCCATCCTGGACCTGCAAGAGCTCAACAGGTTTCTGGTCAGGGAGAAGTTCAAGATGCTCTCCCTTGGAACACTACTGCCATTTTGCAGCAGGGAGATTGGCTATGCTCCTTAGACCTAAAGGATGCCTACACTCGCATCCTAATCCATCCCAGTCACAGAAAGTACCTCCAGTTTGTGGTGGGAGGACAGCTCTACCAATGCAGAGTGCTGCCCTTCGATCTGGCCTCATCGCCAAGGGTCTTCACAAAATGCCTTGTGGTGGTCGCAGCCCACCTCCGGTTCCAAGGGACCTTTATTATCTTCCCCTATCTGGACAACTGGCTCATAAAGGAGTACACGGCTGCAGAGGCACAATGCACTACCGGGCGCACCATCAATGCCCTGCAGCACCTGGGGTTCATCATAAACTACTCCAAGTCCCACCTCACTTCAGCTCAGTACCTAGAGTTAATAGGGGTGCAACTAGATACCCTCCAGGCAAAAGCCTTCCTCCCCCAGGAGAGGTCAGCACACCTCATGGAACTAGCTGCAGAAATACACAGATACCAGACACTACCTACCTGGCTCCTACTCTGCCTGTTGGGACACATGGCCTCCATGGTTCACGTGACCCCATATGCTCGCCTGTACATGAGGGCAGCCAAGTGGTGTCTCCGCTCTCAGTGGACTCAAGCCACAGGCAGACTAGGGACAGAGTGAAAGTGACCTGTCAGCTGGTGGATTTCCTTGGATGGTAGCAGAATCCATGCCGCCTTCAGGCCGGGATGCCTTTCCAGGCACCTAACCCCCAGAAGGTCCTCACCACAAATGCCTTGCTAATACGTCCAATCCTATCCTGAAAAAATCCCCTCTAAGTAAAACCGATCCAACCGCCTACAGACCCATCTCAAGCCTTCCCCTTCTATCTAAGATCATCGAGAAGATGATTCAACAACAACTGCAAGACCACATCGACACCCATGCCCCCCTGGACTGCAATCAACACTGCTTCCGCCCAAACCATGGCGTTGAAACCCTACTGATTTACCTCTTCGACAATCTGATCCAGGTCATTGACAACATCAAGAAGGGCATCATCATGATCTTCATAGACATCTCCTCTGCTTTCGACACCGTCGACCACAAAACTCTACTATCCAGACTTCAAGGAATTGGTCTACACGGCACCACCTTGAACTGGTTCACATCTTACCTCACAGACAGACACCTCCAATTCAAATGCGGTTCTGCCACCTCCCGACCTCTGAGAGCCACCCAGGGTATCCCACAAGGCTCCTTCCTCTCAGCCTTGTTGTTCAACCTGTACATACAACCTATCTGCTCTATCATAAAAAACAACAAAATACAATAAACCATCTATGCAGACGACATCATGATATACACCCCCATCAGCCTTGACAACCCAGACTACTCCAGCATAGACAATTGCCTACAACAGATGACTAGCTGGCTACTACAAAACAACTTATCCGTAAACTACAGCAAGACAGAAGTGCTAATCATCACCAGAAACTTCGCCTTCAATCCTCCTCCTGTCATCAAGCTGAACGACACCACCATACCAATAAAACCTGAAATAAAGTATCTCGGTGTGACACTCGACAAAGATCTGAACCTTCAATCCCACATCACCAAAACCACAAGGAACGCATACCTCAGAATGAGAACCATAAGACGCCTCAAGCCTATCCTCTCACAGGATCACTTCCGCACAGTCTGTCAGGCTCTCATCACTCCCATCCTAGACTACTGCAACCCCATCTACCTCGGACCCTCAAAACAAGTCACCCGGCCATTACAGAAGGCACAAAACACGGCAGCCCGAATAATAACTGGATCATCAAGGCACGACCACATCACCCCCATTCTCAAACACTTCCACTGGCTCCCAATCAGCTCCCGCATCCGTTACAAGGTTATACTAAACACATTCAAAATCAAACAGAACATCTCCACAGAGAGCCTGAAATCCCTCATCAGACCGGACCCAAGCATCAGACCCAGAAGGTGAGGCACATCAGATACCATCAACATACACATAGCCTTTGCTAAAACAAGAAAAGACACCTCAAGAAGAGCACTATCCCTGGCCGCACCCACACTCTGGAACTCACTCCCCGACAGCCTGAGATCAACAAAAGACCTCAAAGACTTCCGGAAGATTCTCAAAACCACGCTCTTCACAGAAACCTACAAGGACATCACATGAACTGTCCAACGAACTCTCTCTCTGCCCACCAAAATGTAAAAATGTAAATAGTTCCTGTACATAGCTCATATTGTAGATAGCTCACCCCGCAATCAACTTAACCCTCACACCCACATCCCTCGATCTAACACTGCATGCCCACACCCACGCACCCTGCCACTTGATTGTTTGATTTGTAACCCGCTTTGATTTCAGGATAAAGCGGTATATAAATCCTTTTAAATAAATAAATAAATAATGGGTTGGGGAGTGCATTGCGGGAGCCTCCAGATGCAAGGCTGCTGGTCCCAGGAGGAATCCCAGCTGCAAATCAATTTGCTGGAACTCTGGGCAATATACCTAGCCCTCCAAATCTTCCACAACCAACTTCAACACCACTCGGTGCTGATCCAGACCAACAATCAGGTCGCGATGTTCTACACGAGCAAACATGGGGGTACAGGGTCGTCCCCCTCTGCCAGGAGGTGGTAATGCTCTGCTTCTAATCTGCAGGCAGAGGATGCTCCTAAGGGCAGTGTACCTCCTCGGCCAGGGCAATGCCTTGGCAGACAAATTGAGCAGGGTCCTCCAGCTGCACGAGTGGTGCCTGGATCCAGTGGTAGCCTCACGGCTGTTTCATCGCTGGGGTATCCCCTTAATGGACCTGTTCACCAGCCCGGACAACATGCAATTGCCCCGATTCTGCTTGCGCAAGCCGCACCCATCCCGGGTGGCAGCAGATGTATTCCTCATTCCATGTATGGAAGTCTTCATGTATGCCTTCCCACTGACACCACTGGTAGCCAAGACATTATTCAAGGTCAAGCACAACAGAGCATTGCTAGTGCTGATAGCCCCTCAGTGGCCCAGGCAGCCCTGGTTCCCACTGCTCCTCTCACTATTGGCAGCATCATTGATTCCCTTGGACCGAGTTCTAGGGCTACTCTCACAGGAGCAGGGCTCTCTCCTGCACCCCAATCTGAAGTCTCTCTCACTCACGGCTTGGCTGCTGAAAGGATAGTGTTAGCTCCTTTCAACCTCCCACGGGATGTGGAAGAGATTCTTCTGGCCTCTCGCAAGGCCTCCACTAGAAGAGCATATGCCTTCAAGTGACACTGATTCTCGGTGTAGTGTGTGGAAAGATGGGCGAACTCATTTTCTTGCTCAGTACAGGTGGTACTTCAGTATCTGCTTTACCTATCGCAGGTGAGACTGAAGTCCAATTCGGTCCGAGTACACCTGAGCGACATCGCAGCGCATCACCATTCCATTGAGGGAAAATCAATCTCAGCTTAGCCTCTTGTGTCCCGATTCCTGCTGGGCCTCGTGTTATCCAAACCCCCCATCCGCCTTCCAGTGGCGGAGTGGGATCTCAATGTGGTGCGCTCTCAGCTCACTAAGCCTCTGTTCAAGCCTCTGGCTACCTGCCACTTCTGGTATCTATCCTGGAAGGTCACCTTCCTGGTAGCACTCACATCAGCTCGCAGTGTCAGCGAGCTCCAGGCTTTGATGGCAAAGCCCCCCCCCCCCCCCACTACATGAAGTTCTACAAGAAAAGGATGGTGCTGAACACACACACAATCCAAGCTTCTGCCGAAGGTGGTGTCCCCATTTCATCTCAACCAGGAGATGGTACTTCCCACCTTCTTCCCAAGGCCTCACACTGGTAAAGCATGTTATCCAAGTTGTTTTCTCCTGTTCTATGTAAAGCCAAACAGTT
The DNA here is from genome assembly GCA_033557465.1 of Ichthyophis bannanicus. NCBI lineage: Eukaryota > Metazoa > Chordata > Amphibia > Gymnophiona > Ichthyophiidae > Ichthyophis > Ichthyophis bannanicus. The sequence goes on from CM066032.1 coordinate 1,732,182,029, forward strand.
TGTTATGGTCATTTTGTTGTATGTAAACCGCGCTGACAATAGTGCGGTATATAAGAAATTGTAATAAATAAATAAATAATAAATAAATAATAATAAAGCAGAGACCATTCTTCACAATCTGGATTGTAAGAGAGCCTTGTCCTTTTACTTGCAATGGACCCAGGGCCACCAAAAAGTGTCTCAGCTTTTCGTATGCTATGACCCCAGTCGCCTGGGGCATCCAGTGACTAAGCGAACTCTGTCCACTTGAGTGGCAGACTGCATTACCTTTGCCTATGAGCAAGCAGGAATCTCACTGGACCAGAAGGTCACGGCACACCACATCAGGGCCATGGTCACTTTCATGGCAAATCTGCGGTCCAACCCCATGACGGAAATTTGCCGGGTCGCCACCTAGTCTTCAGTCCACACCTTTGCAGCTCACTACTGCCCGGAGAGGGAGTCTTGACGGAACCGTGCCTTCGGCCAAGCTGTACTCCGTAATCTCTTCAAGGTGTAGGCAACTCCTGCCCTCCGACCCTTCTGTTTTCAGGCTACCGGATTGCTGGTTTTCCGCTAGACACTTGGGTCTCTTTTATGAGAGTCTCTCAGTCACTTTTTGCAGTTCTCAGTGGCATTTTTCTTTTGGTTACAGGTTGTCGGTAGCTGGGAAGTCCTATATGTGAGGACTGACTTCTTGCTTGTTCCTGGAAAAAGCGTAGTTACTCACCTGTAACCGGTGTTCTCCGGGGACAGCAGGAATCAGTTCTCACAGCCCTCCTTCCTCCCCTTGGAGTTGCTTCTTTACTGTGTTTTAATTTTTGCCATCTTAGCTATGTCATTGGACTGAGTCAAGATGGCACCCTTGGGCAGGAAGTGGATCATGCATGCGTGATGCATCTCCCACAGGCTTTCTTTGAAAGCTGGGGAGGTGCTTCCTCGCGGGCTCTGTTGGTGCCGACATCATCCATATATGAGGACTGATTGCTGCTGTCCCCGGAGAACACCTGTTACAGGTAAGTAACTATGCTTTTTCTGTTCCAGTGGGCTTACAGTCTAAGCTTGTACCTGAGGCAATGGAGTGTTAAGTAACACCCAAGACCACAAGGAGCAGCAGCAGGACTCAGATCTAGTTTCCCTGCCCTAACCGTTAGGCTACTCTTCCATTCTGGACAAAAGTCTTTTGAAGGGGTTGGCAAGGTATTGGCAAACTGCATTGGGACAGACTGTTTTAGAGAGAAAGATATAGTTTTTCAGATTGCCTTCAATCAACTTCCTCCATCCCCAATCCAGCATCAGCGGCCAACTGAATCGTGCCCCTCCTTCGTTCCCTGGAATCTGCATCAGCAAGCACTCACAAAACAGATAAGAAGTGTGGGGACCTCAAGCTGGAGTCTGTGCATGTGCAGAAGTCTTAACCTCAGTCATGTCCCGCCCCCTCTCAGACTTCCTTTTTCTACGGGACAGGACGCAGCTGAGGCTGCACCTTATGCGCATGCACAGATTCCAGCTTGAGGTCCCTGCATGTCATATCTGTACACTGAGTGCTGATGCAGGTCCCAGGGGAGGGAGGAGTGGCATGATTCAGTTGGCCGCAGAAGGAAGGGGAAAGCTGATGCTGGATCGAGGATGGAGGAGGTTGGTTGAATGCAGCAGTGGTACGGGGGCATGATGCAGTCTGCTGCAGCCTGGCCAAGAGAGTACAGGATTTTGGGGAAGATGCTGGACTGCGGAGGAGGGGAAGGTAATGTTGGATGCTGGACCACCAGGGGAAGGGGAAATAGGGAGGAAGCTGGACATGATGGGGGTCGGAATATTTTGAATGGCAGGGAGATGTTTGACATTGGGGTGGTACAGGGGCAGGCAGACAAAGGAGATGCTGGATATGGGGGAGGGAGAACTAGAGAGACAGAAGAGATGCTGGACATGGGAGGAAGGGAGACCGGAGAGGCTTGAAAGTGGGGGGGGGGGGGGGGGAGGTTACTGGGGAGGGGAAAGAAAGGACCTTCTGGGCATGGGGGGCACAAGTACTTGTGAGACTGACAGGAAATACTGAATGATACTGAATGTTAGGGGTGGGGCTAGGAAGGCAGTAAAAGGAGATACTGGACTTGAGAGGGAGGGAGACTGAAGAAATGCTCAGCATGGGTGGACTAGGGAGACAGAAGAGATGCTGGACATGTGTAGAAGGGATGATGGAGGCAGACAGGAGATACTGAACATGGCAGAGAGAGAGACCCTGGAAGGGGAGGGTGAGAGGGGAGATGCAGGAGATGGGGGAGAATTACTGGAAGACTGGGCAATAAGAGGCTTGGGAAAGAGAAAAAGAGATGGGGATGGGGAAGACAGAGCTGAATGAGGGAACATGATGGAAAGTTGTGGTTAAATGCAGCAAACAGCAGGAGCTTGAAAACTAAATGGTAAAAGGAGATGGAAAAGAAGAGATCCGTATTACAGATTGATATAAAGGTGATGACAGGAGAGAGAAGAAATGGCAAATAGACAGGTGACCCTGGAAACAAGAGTTAAGGGAAGGCAGAACAAAGCAGAAATCAGACCGTTGGACCAACACAATTAGAAAAATGAAATGGCCAAAGTAAAAAATAATTTTATAGTGTTTGGAATATGTGAGTTTTTGGAATGCATATCTGCTAGGACTGGTGTTAGATATCGCTGGGACCTAGCTTAAGCCAAAAATTTGGGAGGGAACTCAAAGCCCACTATCAGGCTGTGCTTTCTTCTGCTTCAGATACAACACACACTCTACCCCTGGTTACTTAGCCCCCACAACCATGCACATACAGTGCTCCTAGACACTGAGACCCTGTGTGCACACACTGCTCCAAGACATTCAGCCACCCCCTTCCACACAAACACTACCCCTCAATGCTTAACCCCTGGCACATACTGTCCCCAGATGCTCAGCCCCACACTGCATATGTTAAAGAAGCTGTGTCATAACTTCCAAGCTTGTATGTGTTAGGCGTATTGAGTACATCAGATAATTACTTTAAAAAGTATAGATTTACATATTTATATGTTTGTTTGAGTGATAATTTTATTTCATTACTATCTGGGGTCACAGGAATTTTCAGCTGCTAAAATGGGGTCACACCGGAAAAACGTTTGTGAAGCACTTCCTTAAGCTTTACACCCCACCCCTGCTGTCAAAATCTATTGTTTGGTTTATGGTTTATTCAATTTGCTTGACCACCCTTCGATAAAAACACAGCAGAGAGGCGTGCAGTTGTAAAACAAGGTATGTTTATGTTTATGTTTATTATTACATTTGATATACCGCTCAAGCCGAAGCATCAGAGCGGTTTACAATACAATATTAATGTTACAGAAAATATGAAAAGAACGCCATTTATAAGATAGGACAGAATAAGAGACACAGTGATAGTCAAAGGAATAGAAGAAGCAAAAGGGAAGGAAATGGCGGATTACAACCACGTTATACCATTAAATTCATAGCTTTTGTTGTACGAGTTTGATCAGTCGCCACGGACTCACGCCTAAGGGCCATGCCAAAGGACCCTCAGGCGCAGGCGCGCCTCCGGAGCAGCGGTTTTAAAGCCGTTGTGAAGGGCAGATGATTGGAAGGTAATAGAGGTGAGAAGAAGCTCCCGCCCACACTCCCCGATCATGGCTTCTGCTGCTACACTGAAATTCTGCTTTAAAAATTGTCAAGTTCTGATATGAATAAGAAGATGAGGCATAGGGCAATGGCTGGGACATTGTAGTGCCCGGCCACCACCTGCACGGACAGGGTGGCCACAGAATGTCCTGCTGGGAGGCACTCTCACCATGACCGGGCAGTGACCATGGCTTGGCTAGGTGCCCCCATAGTGCTATATAGTGTTTCTATGAAGTGATATATATGGGTTTCCCTTTTGGGGGCTCAATCACCGACCTATCTGCTTGGTGGGTGTGCTCACATCCCAGGTTTTGGGTGAACACATCTCTTCCAGTACTATGCACTATGGACTAGCTAGCAGGCTGTATGCAGTTTGTATGTGTATGGCTGGAACACCTTGCAGGGTGCAGCAGCTGGAGACTCCCTGTGCTCGCTGCTGGAGAATGTCAGATTTATTTATTTATTTATTTAACAGTATTTCTAGACCGTCTTATCATAAAAATCAAGGCGGTGTCACAACAAAACAATCAGAAGATGTGGAGGGGGTTCATGCAGTGATGGGGAAGTGGGTGCGGGGGGGGGGGGTTCATGCAGGGAGTGCAGGGGGGAGGTGTGCGTGTGGGGGGTGTGTTCTAGATTAGGGGGCTATGTACAGGGTGCGCTATGATACAGCATGTTCTATAATACTAGGTACTATTCAGATAGGTCATGGGATAAATCCTGTGCCGATATACAATCTTTCGTCAGGGGGGGGGTCTTTGTTGAACAGACCTTGTTGATTAAGTGACGTGTCCATAATGTTCTATGAACAGAGCTGTCTTCAGCTGTTTGCGGAAGTCCTTGAGGTCCGTTGTCGCTCTCAGCTCGTCTGGGAGGGAGTTCCAAATGGTTGGGGCTGCCAGGGAGAGGGCTCTCTCTGTGGTGTCTTTTCGTGTTTTTCTGAAGTCCCTCGGTGTGTTGACTCTGTTGGAGGTTCCTTGTCTTCTCGGGCGGGTGCTGGTGTCTGGCTGAATGAGGGTGTGCAGGCTGTTGGCTGAAATGTGGTGTTTGATTTTGAATATGTTTATTATTGTTTTGTATTTAATGCGTGAGCTGATTGGAAGCCAGTGTAGGTCTTTGAGAACCGGGGTAATGTGGTCCTGTCTTGTTGAGCCAGAAATGATGCGTGCTGTGCTGCGGTATTTTGGGCTAGTTGGAGCGGTTTGAGAGTTTGCTTTGGTAGGCCAAGGTAGATGGGGTTGCAGAAATCCATTAATGGGGTGATGAGTGCTTGGCATACCGTGCGGAAGTGTTCTGCGTCGAGGAGGGGTTTAAGCCGTCTGATGATTCTCATTCTATGGTATGCATTCTTGACCGTTTTGTTAACGTGAGACTTGAGATTTAGTTCGTTGTCCAGGGTTACTCCAAGGTATTTTACTTCGGATTTTATTGGAATGGTTGTGTCTGCTATTTTGATGTCCGGTGGGTGGATGAAGTCATGGTTGCGAGTGATTATTAGAGCCTCAGTCTTGCTGTAGTTGATTGAGAGGTTGTTGTTCGTGCACCAGTTTGTCATTTGTGTTAGGCAGTCAGTTATTCTCTTGTAGTCTGGGTTGTCGGTAGAGATAGGTGTGTATATCATGATGTCGTCTGCGTAGATGGTGTATTGAATGTTGTTCGCTTTCATGATGTCGCATATCGGTTGGATGTATATGTTGAACAGGAGTGCCGAGAGGGCGGATCCTTGAGGTACTCCTTGGCGGATTTTTATGGGTTGAGAGGTGTTGTGGCCTATCTTGACTTGCAGCTGCCTGTCGGTGAGGTAGGATTGGAACCATTTTAACGTGGTACCATGAAGTCCAATTTCCTTTAGTCTTTCCAGGAGGGTTAGGTGGTCAACCGTGTCGAAAGCGGAGGAGATGTCGACGAAGATCATTAGGATGCCTTTAGTGTTGTTGTCTATGACTCTGAGGATGTTGTCTATGAGGTAGATCAGCAGTGTTTCAACTCCATGTTGGGGGCGGAAGCCGTGCTGGTTGTCGTCTAGAGGAGCGTGGTCGTCGATATGTTCCTGTAGTTGTTGTTGCACTGCTTTTTCTATAATTTTTGCCAGAAAAGGTATGCTGGATATTGGTCTGTATGCTGCAGGGTCTTTCTTGTCGAGGGTGGTTTTCTTAGGTATTGGGCGTACTGTAGCCAGTTTGAGTTGAGCTGGCAGGAGACCCTGGGTGAGTGAGTTGAGGACAATGTCGTGTATGATGTGGATGAAGCTCGATTTGGTGGCCTTTATCCATGATACTGGGCAAGGGTCCGTGGGGGCGGTGCTTGTTCTGATTGCTGAGATGATGTGGGAGAGCTGTTCTGTTGAGGGCAGGTAGAAAGTGTCCCATGTCTTGGGGTGAGAATCAGGCTGGGTAGCAGAGCTGGTTGCAGTTGGTTCTGTGGAGTGAAATTTGTCTTTGATGTGATCAGCAAATTTTTGCGGGTCTATTTGTATTTCCTCTTCTGTTTTCTGTTCCTTTGTGAGGATTTTCACTATGTCGAAGAGCTCTCTGGGTTTGTTTATGGAGGTGTTTATCATGTTTGTATGGTATTCTTTCTTGGATTGGTTGATGTGTTCGGTGTATAGTCTTTGGTTTGTTAGGTATATCTGCTGGTTTTCTGTTGTCTTGGATTTTCTCCATCTCCGTTCGATCTTTCTGAGTTCTCTTTTCTCTTGTCTTATGGTCGAGGAGTACCAGGGTTTGTGATGTCTCTTGTTGTTGCAGTGTTCCTTTGGTCTGGTAGCAGTAGCTGTGGCGGCGTTGGATAGTGTGTTGTTCCAGTTGATTATTTGAGTCTCCAGGTTGTCTGCTTCTGTTGACAGTTGATTTAACGTGTCCAGCAGGAAGGTGTCTCTGTCGAATTTCTTGAATCGCCTTCGTATGTGGGAATTGTTGGTTTGTTCGTTGTGATTGTCTTTTTGAAGTTGCAGTGTGATCTTGATTGTGTGGTGATCAGACCAGGGGACTGGGGTGATGGAAGGTGTTGAGATTAGTCCTCTTGAAGTGAGGGAGTTGGTTGCGAATATGAGGTCAGGTGTAGAGCCGTGTCTGTGTGTGGGGGCGTTGATGATTTGGGTGTATTGAAGGGCTGTCATTGCTTGGAGGAAGGCATCTGCATCTTTGGTGTTGGTGGACTTGAGGTTGAAGTCACCTAGCAGGATGGTGGGTTTGTTAGTTGCTGTGAGGGCGCATGCTGTTTCGAGCGTTGCTGCCAGTTCATCAGGAGTGGCTCGGGGTGCTCTGTAGGTTAGGCAGAGTGCCATGTGTTTGTTCATGATGCTAAGCGTGTTGCTTTGTGGTGTGTCGGTGGAGCTGTGTGATATTGGTGGGGGGCAGCTGAATATTTCCAGTCCTACTGTTTGTCTCCTATTGCCCAATGGATGCGTACAGAACTGCATGGACTGCCTTGTAAGCTGTCTGTACCCCTGATGGATTGAGGTGGATGGTCGCCATCATCGCAGGGATGTGGATGTGTTGGTGGGGGATACTGAGCTCCAGGGGGCAGTATGGGTGGTACTACATAATCTGCCTATGGGTCCAAACACAACCCCCCCCCTAAAGCATGTGGCCATGGCACCCACACAGGATATGCACTATTCTGGGTGCATCATAGTCCTCAAGGGCTAAACGTAACCGGGAAATACCGATGGACACAGGTGTATGCCAAAGCGTATCTGCAAGACCTACCTATCACACACTGCCATTGATGGGGACCTGCAGCATAGCCTATTTCAGCTAAGCCAGGTGCTGTGGATATGGTGCCGGTAGGCCCACCTCACCCTCGGGGTGAGCACAGGACCCGCACAATGTGACGGTCTGTAGCTACTCTGTGCCAGTAACACACACGGTCAGTACTCCCTACCAGGCTGAGGTGCTGTAGGGGTGCATGCCCCATCCTGTGGGTATCTGTAGAGTGCTGATTCGCATGTGCAGTGCATCATGGGTATGTGTGGTATAACCCTATCCCGGTAACCACAGCAGACAGTTCGTGGGATGACCTGAGGTCCTACTGTAGCCAGCCAGCAGTTAGTTAGCAGCTATGGAGATGTAGCCCACTGGTGACCTCACTGCCTGTGGAGCCAGAGGTCATGGGTGTGAACCCACAGTGGGGTTCTCTGATAGGGCTGTCTGAGGCATATTCTTTCATAATTTTAAGTAGTTCTGCCAGCAGAAACACCCTTAGTACTGGAGCCTGAGGGTGCCTCAAAAGCGCTCTATAAAGCGCCCAAAAGGTGCCCCATAAGGTGACCTATAATGCGCCCTATAAGGGAACATTATAAGGTGCTGTGGCGGACAGTGCACCTTATAATGTGTCCTCTGGATAGCCCCATAGGACGCCTGATGCGGTACATTAGGTTATGGCACTGTGAGGGTGTGTTTGCTGGCAGCACAGGTATAAAATACAAACTAATATGCCTCAGACAGTACTACGTAAAGGTAAAGGGTACTGCCTCAGACAGCACTGGGTAAATGTTGAGGGTACTGCCTCAGACAGCAGTGGGTAAATGTAATGGGTACTACCTCAGACAGCCTTCTTCAGCAGGCCCACTCGGGAGTTGAACTCATGACCCCTGTACCATCAGTCATTGTATTAACCATTGTGTTACGCTGCTTTCGCTGCTTGCATGTCAGCGCACCTACTTAGGATTACCACGCGTTAACATGTGCAGTGCTGCCATCAAAAACAGTGCTGTAACCTTGCAGTGGCTCATAGGGCCATAAAGCGCCCTCTAGGGTGCCCTATAGGCAACATTATAGGGTGCCTTGGCATACAGTGCACTTTAAAAGGTGCCCTCTGGGGTGCCTTAGGAGGCGCCTTCTGCAGCACCTTATTTTACGGCACTTTGAGGGTGTGTTTGCTGGCAGCACAGATTTCAATTAAAAAGGGAACTGCCTCAGACAGCAGTGGGTAAATGTAATGGGTACTGCCTCAGACAGCCTTCTTCAGCAGGCCCACTCGGGAGTCGAACTCATAACCCCTGTACCATCAGTCAGTGTATTAACCATTGTACTACACCTCTTTTGCTATATTTGCAGGTCAGCGCGCCTACTTGTGCTTACCACGCGTTGACGTGCACTTGCGACGTCTAGACTGGAACGCCCACTCCTTTTATGGCATCCTGTACACTAACGCTGGGCGCACATTAAGACGGTTTAGTAAACATACCCCTATGTGTTTTATTGGCGCTTGACATCTAAAGCTACTCCAGCTGCTTGAATCTACTTTTGTTCTGTACTTTCTTTTAACCTGTGGTATGTGTGCATTTAATGCGGGTTCACCTTAGAAGTTTATAAACCTGTTTGACAGGAGAGAACAGCAATAAATAACAAACCGAATGGGCAAAGTGTTTTATAATTGGTGCACCAAAGCATTATTTTCAGATTTTAGTTTAACTGGAATATACTATTACAGGATTCCTGATTGAGCCATGAGAGTGCTATTGCTATGCAGTCTTTACATTTTTTGAGAGGTGCATGGAAGTGATTAATTGTTGTCTGTCACATAAGTGAAAATGTGTGTTTGTGGTGATGGCTCACAAAGGGAGAGTACTGGGAGGGAGAGAAGAATGATATGGAGCAGTGGAAGGAATGGTGAACTCGGTAAGGGGAAGAGGGAAAGGTGATGAATGGATCCTACCACTAGTAGATTTTCACAACTTTAGCTGTGGGTCTCCAAATTTAATTTAAGCACACATAGTGTAACAGTCTTGCAAAGGGAATTTAACAAACCCCTGTTGCCATATACAGATGTGGAGTGCTTAGTACTGTACTTATATGAACCTGACACTAGAAGGGGGTCCAGAGCAGGTTGCAGAGCTCTAACAGAAGGTAGATTCACAAGAATGCTGGAAGTTGTAGTTCTTGGGAGTCCTGGATTAGCAGGAAGTGAGCTCAGGTGAAGGCAAATGACCATCTGGGGCCAATTAGGAAGGTTGCTGGTGAACTCTAGAAAAGTCAAACTGCCTTGCAGAGAAGGGAGAGGCAATCTGTTGAACTGCAAGCAAGTTTAGGAGAAAACCAGAGAGGGGGAATGCAGTGAGGCTTTGTTCTCAGACCCCCGAAGGGAGGTAGGAACTTGCTGGAAAGAATGCTGCTATGTTATTAAGGAATTGTCAGAGTTTTGGAGAAGCTTGGTAAGAGAGCAGTGTGTGTGCTGTGTAAGCTCCTGAATAGAGCCCATACTGTATAGGATCATCTGGTGTTTATGGGCCAGGAAGCAGTCACTGGAAGAAGTGTCCACAGTGTTACTAGAAATACAGTTGGGTTCAAGGTTGTGCCACAGAGGCTGTATGTAGGCTGGAGATTTTTCTGACCAGGAGAAGCAATCTGCCTGTCACAAACAGCCTTCAACATTAATTTACTTAGGAGAAACAGAAAAGTGAGAAGCAGTAATAACCATATTTGTGACTGGGGCAGCTGTATTCAGGGCTGGTGCAAGGATGGGAAGCACCCTCCATCCTGCTGCCCCCGCTGCCTTCTAAGACCGTCTGCTTTGGAGGAGGGTGGAAGTGACAGGTCGGCAGGAACTGTGATGTAACGTCAGCGCTGCTATGGCATTGCCACCTCTGTAAGCCCTGGGGATAGATGGCAGCAGGGCTTCTCTTTCTGAGACTAAACAATCGCCTAGTTTGCCTAATGGTGGCATGACCCTAGCTGTATGAATGGTTTGTAAACACACTTTGGAGTTGTACTAATAGCAGTACATTGAGACAAAGGATAATTGGTAGTATGCTGGCAAAAACCCTGGATTATGGTCTGTATGAGGGTGTCAGTCAAAACAATAGGGAGGAAACTTTTTTTATTGCCTGTTTTGGAAAGTGTTTTTTGGATAGAGTTGTGCAAAAGGCGTGTATATTAGATGTGCAAGGTGTTGCTTAAAAGCCCATGCTGAATTAACCTGATAACGGTTGTAAATTAAAAGCACATTGAGAGTAAACCAATGTCCTTATTGCTGAATTCCTGGCCTAGAGAGCTAACCTTTTATTGCAACACACACACATTAATCATAATTTTGCAGATCTATCCAACTGTGTCCACTGTGCATGAATGTCACTGTTGCAAGATCATGTAGTCCTAATACAACATGAAATCTATCCTAAATGACTAATAATTTTTAAGATAGTTAATTTTACTGCGTGATCCTGTAGCAGTGCCGTGTGTACAAAGTGGACTCAATTGGACAGGTAGGCAGAACTATTTTTTTGTGTAGACATGTTGATCCACAATGGCTTTTTGGAGAGATGACCAAAATTGCTTGTTTGTAAAATCACTCCAGGAGTGAAATCTCAGTAAGAGAAGTCCTGTTCAGACACAGGGCCAGTGCTAGCCAATAGGAAAACGAGGCGGCTGCCTAGATTGCCAACATTTCCGAGGCGGACCATTGCTGCTGGCCCTCACTGGGATGTGCAGCAGCAATGACTTAAAGCAGAATCGCAGCACTTACTGAAGCAGTTAGTCCACCCCCATGCAAAAGAGTCTGCATCACAGGGGGCGGAAGCATGAACAGTGCACAGTGCTGGAGGGTTTTGATAAGCGCTGCAGTGCTGTTTTAATGTCATTGCTGCCACTGCAGGAGCAAGGGAGCAGCAGAAATGAGGATCACCTAGGGGCAGTGGTTCTCAACCTTTTTTGTACCGTGACCCCTTCTACAATTGGTCAACTTGTGGTGACCCCCAATTTTAAAATTAAATGTGTCTCTCTTCCTTTACCATTAACGCATTGTCACTGTAATCATTTGTTGAATTATTAATATATTATAGGCCTTAGCAATATGTTTTTATTTATAAAATGTACTTATTTAAATCACAATAATTAATCACAATAACAAGTAACAATATTTGATTTCAAAATTATGATGATTTTGTAGTCAAATCACTAATATGAAATAAAATTATTTTTTCTACCCTTTTTCTGACGAATTTATTCTCTGATCATGCTGGCCCCGATCTGAGGCTTCTGCTTTCCTGTCTTCTCTAAGCTCTCTTTCTGTCTTCTCTTAGCTCTCTTTCTGTCTTATGGTCCATCTGCCATTTCTAATCTCTTCTTTCGTTTTCTTCACTTCTTTCCATCAGCCTATTTCCAGTCCCAGTAACCATCCTCAGTATCAGCCCCTTTCCAGTCCTCACTCCCAGTACCTTCCAATGTCAACTTGCATTCCCATGACTGCTACTGGTGTCCATTCCCTTCCAGTCCCCCTCCTTCCCCACTGAGCAGTCCCTTCTAGTACAAATACCATGGCAGCCCCTCTCAGATCCACTCTCTTCCAGTTCAATTCTCCCATCCCCTCGTATCAGCCCATTTGTAACCTTAGCCCCCAGTTTTCTTCCAGGGCCAGCAGCTCTATCCTCCCCTCCCCATAATCAGCCCATTCCCAGTCGAAGACCCCCAATCAGCTCGCTTCCAGTGCTAGTCCCCCCCCCTCAACCCCATTACCAGTGCTAGCCTCCCCTAATCAGCCCAATACCAGTCCTACCCCCCCATCAGCTCATTACCTGTCCTAGCATCCCCATATCAGCTCATTTCCAGTGCTAGTCCCTCCTCAACCCCATTACCAGTGCTAGCCTCCCCTAATCAGCCCATTTCCAGTCCTAACCTCCCCAATCAGCTCATTTCCAGTGCTAGCCCCCATCAGTCCATTACAAGTCCTACCCCCCCTATCAGCACATTACCAGTCCCAACCCCCCCTTGATCAGTCCATTCCCAGTCCTAGCCTTCCCTAATCAACCCATTACCAGTCCTAGCCCCCCCATCTGCCCATTATAATCCTAACCCGCACTGTCTCTCCCCTCTGTCCAGCATTTATTGCCCGTCTGTACAGTATGTCCCCGTCTCTTCCCTTTGTCCAAGTCAGCCCCCCTCCCTCCATCCCTCCCTCCATCCCTCCATCCGTGTCAGCCCCCCCTCCCTCCATCCATCCATCAATGTCAGCCACCCCTCCCTCTCTCTCTCCCTCCCTCCCTCTCTCCATGTCAGCCCTCCCCTCCCTCCTTCCCTCCCTCCCATGTCAGCCCCCCTCCCTCCATGTCAGCCCCCCTCTGTCCATGTCAGCCCCCTCCCTCCATCCATCAATGTCAGCCCCCCCCCTCCCTCCCTCCCTCCCTCCCTCCATTCATGTCAGCCCCCCTCTCTCCATGTTAGCCCCCCTGTCCATGTCAGACCCCTCCCTCCCTCCCTCCCTCCATCCATCCATCCATCTATGTCAGCCCCGTTGCAGGTTCCCTGCCCCCTCCTCCCCTCTCCCTGTCTGCCTGCTACTGCCCTGCTGTTCTTCTACAGCCACGGCTCCGTGTCTCTTAGGGAACCACGGCTATACCTGTAAAACCTGCACCTCAACCCCTCCAAAACAACAGCAATCTGGTTTCCCCATGGCCACCCCCCTCCTTTAACGGCTCCCTCTTTTTCCGGCTTTCCCATCTCACTGGTCACTACTTTTCGGTATCTCGGCGTCCTTTTTGATTCGGATCTTACCTTCTCTGCTCATGTTTCCTATGTTTCCAAAACTTCCTTTTTTTACCTTAGGCAAATTCGCGCTATTCGCCCTTTCCTATCTCCCTCTGCTCTGGCCACCCTTCTGCTTGCTCTCGTCATCTCCCGCATAGATTTCGCCAACTCAATTTTTTCCGGCATCACTAAGACCCAACTGTCACGACTTCAGCGTATTCAAAATACTGCCGCTCGCCTTATCTCCTACTCTTCCCCCAGAGACCATGCTACTCCTCTCCTTTCCCGTCTTCACTGGCTTCCTATCTCTTTTCGCATTCATTTCAAACTTCTTACGCTCACTCATAAAGCTCTCCATACCTCCACACCACTATACCTGTCCGATCTCATTCACTTCCACACCCCCAGACACACCCCTCGCTCCTTCCACCTCAACCGCCTTGCACTCCCCTCCCCCTCAGCTGCTCATCTTCAATCTACCCGATCCTCAGCCTTCTTCTTCATTGGCCCAGCCCTATGGAACTCCTTACCCACCTCTCTCCGTCTGGAGCCTCATCACACCACTTTCAAACAAGCTCTGAAGACCCACCTTTTCTCCCTTGCCTTCAATCACCCTCCTCTCTAGCCTATCCTCCCCCCCACTTTGTCTACCCTCCCTTTTGTTTCCGTTTTTCTCTTTTACCTCTTCTCCTTTCCTGTCAAAGAAAATTTGTAACTTCCTTTCCATTTTCAGCCTTGTGCCTGTTGTACTTTAACTTTTTTGTGATTGTAAACCGCCCTGCTTAATACTGAAGGGCGGTCAAGCAAATTCAATAAACATAAACATAAACATAAACATAAAACCATTGTGGAGCCTTCCCGTCTCGACGGGCTCCGTGCAACATTGTCCCGCCTCCAAAGGAAGTGGCAAGCAACTTCCTTTCAAGGCGGGACAATGCTGCACGGAGCCCGTCAAGAGACAGGAAGGCTCTGCAATGGTTTTACTGGCATAGCCGCAGTTCCCTTAGAGGCAGGGAGCCGCGGCTGCATTAGAAGGGACTGGGAGGCGGTGAGTTTGCCGCTGCCGAGAAGTGAACTCGTCAGCGGCAGCAACTTGGGTGCTTTTTTTTTTAACGGCGGAGTGAGGTGAGGTGAGGCGACCCCCGCTAAATCCTGTGGCGACACCCATGGGAGTCGTGACCCACAGGTTGAGAACCGCTGACCTAAGGCATCTCATATCCTTGTACCAATCCTCCTCAGACATTGTGAATTTGCTTTTGTGGTTTGTGATAATACATAACTGTGTCTCATTTTATAGTGATGGCAACCTATAGACCAGGGACTAAGAACATAAGATATATCATACTGGATCAGACCAAAGGTCCATCAAGCCCAGTATCCTGTTTTCAACAATGGTCAGTCCAGGTCACAAGTAACTGTCAGATTCACAAAAGGTAGACGGATTTCATGCTGCTTATCTCAGGGGTGGTAAGCAGTGGATTTCTCCACACAGAGCCAGCCAAGTTTTCAGGATAACCACAATGAGTATGCATGAAAGAAATCTGCATGTACTACTTCCATTGTATGCAAATCGCTCTTATGCATGTTCATTGTGGTTATCCTGAAAACCTGACTGGCTAGGTATGTCACAAGGACTGGTTTGAGAACCCCCGCTATAGACAGTGGAAGCAATGATGCTACCCTAGTATGCATGCTTACTAATAGTAAAACTGGAAGGCATCTACCATATTCAGCTATTTATTTACTTCCAGGATGCTAACATGCTCCCAATTTGGACTTCTGGAGAAGAGCACCCAGGGGTTTAACATAACCTTTCAATCTGTTTCAGCCAAATGTAGATTATAAGGTCCATTAATTCATCCGTACCAATACATTTTATGTATATATCTTAGTAAAGGATAGAAATACAACTTGCTTGGGAAAGAGAGAAAGAGCAGTTGTAGGAACAGGGTTCAGAGGTTGGATACTAAGCATAGGTGGGGCAGGAAGAATGTTTGTAAAAGTATAGAAACTTTAGTGGTAGAGTAACAAAGAGCAAAGAAATAATGCGGATGGATCATGAGTGATATTCTTCAGGCAATGAAGTTTGTAGAACTGATAGCTGGGACATAACCTTCGGGTAACAGAAGGAAACATCCAACCGCATTGAGTGGATCAGTTGATCTTTACCTAATGTCATCTGCATTTCTCTCTAGCGACTATATACTTATGGATGTTTCGGGAGTTGAAGGGTGGGGAGTACCTGATAGGCCAAGAGAGTGAAAGGAAAAAAGCACAGTTCAATCGTTTGGGGTCTTCTCAGCTTCCTCCTCCTCCTTAACCTCTACCACCCTTCCCATTCCTTGAAGATATTTGTATTCATTTTTTGTTCTTTTTGCTGTCTTAACCAATCGTGCCCAGTGCTTAAATGTGGCATGTCCTGGGGGGCAAGAATGTCATAAGAACATAAAATACGCCATACTGGGTTAGACCAAAGATCCATCAAGCCCAGTATCCTGTTTCCAACAATGGCCAATTGGGGTTAGGAGTATCTGTGTTTTTTGCTTGCATCATTTCTTTTTCAAATAGAGAGAGAAATTTTGTGTGCTACTCAAGATTGTCCTAGCAAAATGGCCTTCAGAATTTTGGCCTGAAACTTAAAAGTCTTTCCCAGAGTCCATGATATTGTACTATCTGACCCAGGGAAGAACCACAGAAAAGTTGATTGTGTGGTGTTGCTTTACGGAGCATGGTCTAATGGCATTACTTTGTTCGGGAAATATGATAAACTGAAGAGTAGCAAATCACCTGAACCTGATGATATACATCCAAGGGTGTTGAAAGACCTGAAATATAAGATTGCAGACCTGCTATTAGTAATCTGTGAACTATCATTAAAATCATCTTTAATACCTGAAGATTGGAGGATGGCTATTGTAACGCCAATTTTTAAAAAGGGTTCCAGGGGTGATCTGGGAAACTGCAGACCGGTGAACCTGATGTCAGTACCGGAAAAAATGATAGAAACCATCATAAAGAACAAAATTACTGAACATGCACTGTTCCCTCTAAGCTGTGCGCGTGTGCGCGCGCACACACCTCACCGAGCGAGCGCACATACTTTACAACAGAGCGCACAAAAATTACGGTTCTGATTCTGATAGAAAACAACCCAGACGTCTTAAAATGTAAAAGTTATGATTGTAATTACTAGAAATTTTCCGCTTCATTTAGTAATCGTCTATTTTCATTTAATTTGATTAAAATCAATGTGGTGTACCTACTGTATTCTGACGTGTAGTCAAATTTTAAAGTATATAACTCTGAGTGTCGTTATGTGGCGCACAAAAATTTAACCTTCCTTCAAAAGCTGCACACAGCTGATATTTTATGCGCACACAGCCTACAGAAAATTAGAGGGAACATTGTGAACATGTAGATAGTCATGGCTTAATGGGAGACAGCCAACATGGCTTTAGACAAAGAAGATCTTATTTTGCTAATCTGTACTGGGGTTTTTTGTTTGTTTGTTTTTGAAGGTGTGAATAAAAAGGTAGACAAAGGGGAGTCGGTTGATATAGTGTATCTGGACTTTCAGAAAGCCTTTGACAAGGTCCCTCATCAGAGACTTTTGGCAAAACTAAAAGGTCATGGGATAGGAGGCAGTGTATTGTGGATCAGGAACTGGTTAAAAGATAGAAAGCAGAGGGTAAGGATAAATGGCCAATTTTCCCAATGGAGAAAGGTGAATAGTGGAGTATTTATTTATTTAGAAGGATTTAGTATACCGCCTTATCGTTAAATCAAGGCGGTGTGGCACATCGATCAAAATCAATAATAAAGTGTGGTTTGTAGCATGCAGTGTAGCATGCAGAGTATCCCAGGGATCTGTGCTGGGTCTGCTGCTTTTTAACATATTCATACATGACCTGGAAATGGGAATAACGAGTGAGGTTATCAAATTTGCAGATGACACAAAACTATTTAAAGTTGTTAAAACTTTGAGGATTGTGGAAAATTGCAAGAGGGTCTTGATAAATTGGAAGAATGGGTTTCCAAATGGCAGATGAAATTTAATGTGGATAAGTGCAAAGGTATGCACCTAGGAAAGAACAACCCAAACTATGGTTACACGATGCAAAGTTCTACATTAGGAACCACCACCCAGGAAAAAGATTTAGGCATCATGGATAACATGCTAAAGCCCTCCACCCAGTGTGCAGCTTCGGCCAAGAGAGCAAATAGAATGCTAGATATCATAAGGAAAGGAATGGAAAATAAAACAAAGGATATTATAAGGCCTCTGTATCGTTCCATGGTGCAACCGCACCTTGAATATTGTGTGCAATTCTGGTCTCCGTATCTTAAAAAGGTATAGCATTATTAGAAAAGGTACAGAGAAGAGCCACCAAAATGGTAAAGGGGATGGAAGGATACACCTATGAAGAGAGGCTAAAAAGGTTAGGGCTCTTCAACCTTGGAAAGAAATAGCTGAGGGGAGATATGATAGAGGTCTATAAATTAATGAATGGAGTGGAACGGGTAAACGTAGATTGATTGTTTACGTCATCAGAATATAGAAAGACTAGGGGATATGCAATGAAGCTATAGGGTAATCTATTTAAGACTAATAAGAGAAAATATTTTTTCACTCAACATGTAATCAAATTCTGTAGTTTGTTACCAGAGGATGTAGTAAAAGTTGTTATTTTATTTCATTTATTTAACTTTCTTATATACCGCACTTTTTAGCATCAGCGCGGTTTACATGGAACAAGGAACCATAAATAACAAATTTCAGTTTTTACATAGAACAGGGAAGTACAACTTGGATAACTTAGGGAGCCATGCAAAATAACTATTTACATGTGTAACAGTAAGCTTTGAGGAATGGCTTATGAACAATCTACGGATAGGTATTAAGAGTAGCTAGGTTTGGACAAGTTCCTGGAGGTCCATAAACCATTATTAAAAGGGACCTGGGATATCCACTGCTTGACCCAATACAAGCATTGAGGAACGTGTGTCTTTTGGGATAACTGCTAGGTACTTGAGACCTAGATTGGCCACTGTTGGAAACAGGATACTGGGCTTGATGGACCTTGGTCTGACCCAGTATGGCATTTTTTATGTTCATATGCAAACAACTGATGACATGGTTAGAGTCTCGCTTCGCGCCCCCCCCCCCAACTTGCATTCAATAAGAGGTATGCTGTCATCTGAATACAGTTACATAGAATGAAAAGAAACATCAGTGGAAAGTTAATCCAAACCAGCTGTGTATGTACAGCAAACAGGTTTTGTTTGTTTTATATACACAGTAAATAATTATCTGGCTGGGACCACCTTTCCTTTGTTGAATGCCTTGAACTCTGTTTATGGCCTTTTGGCGTCTGGTTTGGATCCAGTGATGCAAGTGTTCTTTTTGAGAGAAGGCTCCCGTGGGAGTCTTGATCTGGTAGCACAATTGACAAGTACCTTGGCCCTCTCTCTTTAGGGGTAGAGGAAGTTTTTTATGGTGCTTAAGAAATTCAGCTGGAGAAAAAACTGTTTCTTTACTTGCTCTCCCCGTACTTTTCCTGTGAAGGAAAACAAAGGGCTTTGCCTGTCAAAGACCGTTAACTATTGGAAACAGACATTGTTGCAATAGTAGTAGTAAATTATGCTGCCTTTATTTCCTTCCGTCTTCATTCCTTTTATTTTTACTATTGTGGGCATGTTGGATTTTCTTTGGGGGGAGGGGGAGGATCAGTAGTAGTAGTATACTCACCTAAGGCTTAATTTGTAGACAAAAGAAGTGAAAATATGGAGAGTAGGTGAAAAGAGTACGATGTGAACTATCACTTAAAAAAAATCTTCTTACAGTCACTCTTATACTTTCTCCCTTCTTTTTGTCATGGAACACTGGTGGGTGCTGGGGACAGAGTCTCTGGTAAAAGGAGGAGAAAGATAGATAGATTTAGACCCTTTATTTTTCTCTCTCTCTTCACATGGTACAGGCCCTCCATTCCAAGCACCTCCCCAGTGTTCTTCCAAGTAGTCTTAGAGCACCCACATCTCAACTCCATCCCTAGTGATATTTGAGCCCCCCATGATAATCAACAATTCCCTCTCTATAAAATTGCCCTCTCCAGCACCTCTCCTTCGTCTTCTTGACCAGTAAGATACAGACCTCCTCTCTGAGTGAAAATCAGCACTCTCCTTTGCATTGGGAGTGGGGGCAGATTGACTGCAATCCTTGGTCTTGTCAGCCTCTTTGGTTGAGTTTGGGGACTGGGAATCCTGTTTGTTGCCTTCTGGAGGGGAGGGGATGGGAGCATCAACACATGTTGTCCTTATTCACTGTCCACTCTCTCTCTCTCTTCACTGTACTCCTTCCCATTCCTCTCTGGTAGCCTCCCTTACAGCCTGCCCCCTCACTTTGATACTCACACTCACACCTCAGTCCTTCCAATACCCTTGCTCAAGAGCCCACAGACCTTTACTCCTACTTGTCCTTTCCCCTTCCCCTCCCTCCCTCCCCTTTCTTCACTTATTCTCACCCTCCTCCACAATTACCAGTCCTCCACAGTTTGTGGGACTTAAGAAGTCAGAACGATAGGCAGCAGTGGAGCCAAGAAGCTGACACCAGGTGGCAGAAGAAGCGTTGGGTCTGATGGGCCTCCACTCCTTGTCTGTTTGACCTTGTCTGCCCTCCCTCATGACCTTCTCAGTTGTGTGAGGGAATTATACAAAACCTAAGACCATATGGCTGTCCCATCTCGAGGTATGTAGCTCCCTGCAATTTATGCCCAAGCCAGATCTGATTTTCACCACCAGCTGTACTGTTTCCCTGGGAGTGCCATAAATGATTTACTCTGCTGGTATTCTCCACTTTCTTGGAGCCCATACAGAAGTTGGTTGAACACAATTCTGGGTTGTTCTGCCAGAAATTAAGCCCTAGCTAACAGAGACAGAGAGGGGTTAAATTGGCACAAGTTTAGCATTTTCCATTTACACATTTTTCGTTGAAGGCTTGAAGATCTGCCCCACAGCTTATAGGATTCAGACTTGTGCTATTTCACCCCCCCCCCCCCTTTATGTCTCGTCTTTGCTTTGCAGTGTCTGCTTCAGGATCATCCAACAGGAGGGGAGGAGGGAGCAATAGGAGTAGTATTGGAGGAGGTGGCAGAGTGACTTCTCTGCTGTGTCTGCTGTTTACTCCCTTCTCATCCTTGCAGATTGCCTGGAAGAGAAAAACTGGAGCAGAACACCCTGGCAGTGGAGTCTGTAAAGAAGTGGAGGAATGGTGTTCAGTGCAATTGCCCCAGAAATTCAGTCCTGTACTCTTCAAAGAAAATACCATTAAGCTCCACAAAAGGCCTGGATATAATAGGTTTTAATTTTTTTTAAATGATACCCAGAAGCCTTAAGTTTTTAGAACTTTCAGTTGTAGTGTACCTTTTATCTAAGGCACTAACCAAACAATAGAAAGTCATTATCCAATCAACAATATTAGAAACTGAAGGTTCCAGAACCTGTAAAAGGAATGAATTAACACAAGGGATTATTGAAAGCAAAGAGTGAGATAGCAACTTGAAATATACTGTACTGTTATAACAACTGTCATAGAGAAAAGACTTAAAGATGAGTGCAAGTAGGCAGATGTTTATAGAAATAAACCGTACAAAATATTGTCTCTAGGAGTGGGAGTAATGCAGTGTCGTATAATCCATATGTTATAAGTAGTATCTTTGGATTACAGAACTATTTCGCTCATGGTTACAATTGGCTTATTACGGTATGCACTCGGAACAGATCTGGTTGTTAAAGTGGCACTTCACATCCATGCAACCTGTTTTCTTTTACTTTGTGCTGTGCGATGCTCCAGATGTGCAACCTGTTTTCTTTTACTTTGTGCTGTGCGATGCTCCAGATGTTCAAGTATAGGTTACCAGGAAACCTTGTTTCTCTCTTAAATTTTACATGGAGAGGTATTGACTTTCCTGCAGAAGAAATGGAAGTGTGTGGACACCGCAACTCATTGCACCATCATTTCTTGGATAATTCTTTGACTGGGCCAATAAAAGATATTAGCACTCCCAATGAAACTAGTTTTCTCAAGGTCCAGTATGGCTGCCAGAATAAGGTCCATTGAGACTGCCATTGCCTCAAAAGTAGTGTAGATGTTTTGGAACAAATGGAAATGTTCCAGGAACAATTAATACAAGAGTGAAGCTTGAACATTTGGAGCAGTTGCCAGTGTGATAGTATTGTTGCTTATATATTCCAAACCTGCACTCCAGTTTCTGCTACTGACTGTCATGTCCTTCCAAGTCTGTTGTGTTGTCACCACCTGTTACTACTGTTTCCATCTTGGATTGGTATATCTTTTGAGTTGGTCAAGTTGGGGTTTCTACTTGAAGTATCAGTAAAGCCTGCACTCTCGCTGCTTGGCTCATTTTCACTCTATTTTTTTTCCTGACCCTGGGTTTTATATTTTTGTAATACCAAATCTGTTAGAATTAAAAATGTACTCTGATTTTATATTACACAGATGATATATACATGTAGAGCTTTTTACCTCCCAGGTGCCACTCTTTTTTTTGTGTTTAACAGTACGTATATATGTACTTAAAGAGGATCCAGGAAATCCACTGTTTGCCCCAGGACAAGCATTGTGGAATCTCTGTGCCTCTTTGGGAACCTGACAGGTACTTGTGGCCTTCATTGGCCACTGTTGGAAACAGGATACTGGGTTTGATGGACCTTGGTCTGACCCAGTAAGGCAGTTCTTATGTTATTAATATGCTTTAGTGATGGCATGTTTGGTGGTGATCGATAGCACAGCATTAGGTTTTTCTTGACCAAATACAGAAAGTGGTGCTTTCAGGGGCTAAAGCAGTCATCTCTCTTGAACTTAAAGTTAAAAAGGTTCAGTATCATCTTAGCTTTATGGCTACTGACTGACTCTGCTTTTTTTTGTTTGTTCATGAGGGAGATTGCGGGTGATGTAAGTCTTTTTAAGCATAATGGTTTTTTTTTTTCTTTTTTGCAATTTTCTCTCTACTTCAAAATGTTTAGAATAAAACTGACAAAATATTTTGCTAAATGTTACAGTAATATGCATTTTGGAGCTTAGCATATATTAATTCCAGAAGGGGGAAACACACTAGAGCCCTTTTACTGAAGGTTTTAACAATGATGCTGTTAATTTCATTAACCTTCAGTAAAAGAGCCTCTATAAGGTCTCCCAGTTGAGAATGTGTTTCATTTATTTTTTGTAAACCTCTTATAGTTTTTCTTCTTTCCTTCTGTGAAATCCTAGAAATCTTGATACATCCCCAGTAATTATTTGTTTTTTCACTTCTTTTTCATGTTAATCTCTCCATGATGAGCGTCCTGCAGATTTTCATACCTCCTTGATCATTAAGGGCCTTATGTGCTAGCTTGCAAAAATGTATGTTGGTGGGGTAGAACTTTTTTTTAGCCACAGGATGGCAATGAGTTCTTCACACATTCTCAGCTGTGATAGCAAACATATGAAAAGACTTACAAATAAAAGATAAACTTCTGGCAGCTTTACAACTTAAAGGGCCCTGATGGCCTGTTTCGAAGACCCACCTCCCCAGTCTTGACACAGAGAATAAATGAAAATTATAACCCCAGAAGCCACACTCCTCTCAAGGACTGCCCCTCAAAATTACTAAAACTGAGTTCTGACCTTAGCAACCTCCCCTTCTCCAACCTGCCCCCAGACTCTGACTCATTCCAGGGATATTGAGAGCAGACCCCCCCCACACACACTCTTGCTCCTGCAACTGCTGCTTCTTAAATGACACCACCAGGCAGCACCATTTTTAAAAGCAAACATGTGCTTTGCATGAAAAATAGCACATGCCTGAAATTTGGTGCTTTTGTGACTTTTTTTTTCAAGCGGTTTGTACTGTTTTTCATACAAAGCACTTTTGCAAATGACTTCACATTTTCGACATGAGGTCCTAAGCATTTTGTAAATTGTTCCATGTGGCTGCAATAGCCATTCAGCAGTTTATCTCCTGGGGGTTGTAAATAGCCCTATTCAAAGCCAGGCTAAAAACCCTCCTCTTCGAAGCTGCTTTTGGCTCCTTATCCTCTTATTCTCCTGTTCAGTAGCTATTGGGCCAGTGCAGAAAGACTAATACGCCCTTTGCACGCACAACTTATACACACAAGTTCTGACATGCCAAATGCAGAAAAAACATTGACGCGTATGCAAACAGCAAAGGAAAAACAAGCACACACAGTAACACCAAGTGTATTTAAATTATTTGCAGATGAGCTGTGCATATTAAAATAGCATGCTAATATTGTCTCTGCCTGATGCAGAGAAACACGTAGAAGACTGTGTAACCAGCTGAAGTGCCAATATCTCTATGCCTGGGCTGAGGTGGCTTAAACGTCTTGTGCGTGCCCCCGACAGTATTTAGATGGCACTGTGGGCTTTCCCTGATGCCTGGATCATCTGAGGGGAAGTAGGACACTGTTTGACCTCCCGGCATTCAGCACGTTAGTGAGCTCCTTTTTATCACTGCTCCAGAAGAGAGGCAAACGCCACTCTTTACTCCCGTTGCTGTTCAGAGATGATCCGGGGCTTCAGACCTCCCTGGCTCCCTCCTGAAGCTGATCAGGCACGGGGGCCCCTTTTGTTGTGTGGCAGTGGGGACTGGGAGCAGGAACGGGAATGGGGGAGAGACTGGGAACTAGAATGGGGGGCTACAATGGAATGGGAGAGACTAGGGGCTACAATGGGAATGGGGGGGGGGGGACCAGGACTGGAAATGGGCTGATGTTGGGGGACTGGAAATGGTAAGAAGCGGATGCTGGGAGGGACTGAAACTGATACTGGGGAATTAGGACTAGAAATGGGCTGGGGACGGTGGCTGAGAATAGAAGGGAGCTGCTGCTGGGAGGGACTGGAGGATGATTGATATTGGGGGTTTAGGACTGGAAATGGGGTGATGCGGGGGGATGGGCAAATGGAACTGGAAGGCAGTGGATGGTGGGAGGGGCTGGAAGTCGAAGGGAGCTGATGCTGGGGGAGGACCAGAAGGGGGTGGGGTGGATGGGACTGGGACTGGTGGGAGAAAAAATGACGCTGGGAGAGTGAGGTTGGAGAGGGGAACAAATATTTTGTGTGGAAGGGAAGAAAAATCTATGGCTGAGTATTGGGAGAGTAAGTAGGGATTGAGGATGGAGGGGTGAAATTGGAGTGGATGAAAAAGGAATAAAGAAAGAAATGGAGGAAAGAGCGAAAGGGGAAAGATCAGCATGTTAGAGGCAGATGCAGAAAGAATGGAAAAAAGGACAAATGGACAGCAGACAATGGAGAGTTAGCAGAAGAAAGCGACGGGGCAATTGCAACTGAAAAATAAAATGCCCAAACAACAAAACGTAGAAAAACTTTTATTTTGAATTTATTAACTGGAATATGTCAGCTCTGGGAAATGTGCATCGCTAATGTTTTGTGTTTTTGTTTAGTACAAGAGGAAATTAATTTATAGTTTTTATTTCTCCGGTGTTGTACATTCCAAGTTGGGCTTTTGCTGTTCCCAGTTTAATTATTGTCTTCATATTTCTAAATTGTGATCCCTGGTTCTATGTTTGGTAACGGACTATGTTTTACATGTGTAACCAAACTGCAGTATTCTGTTCATGTACAGTAGTTTCTATGCAACAGTCCCACTTGTTCTCTTTCCCCAGTACGAGATGCATTAGTATTCTCTGAGATGTAGTGGTTTAATATTTGCAGTGTTGCCTTTTGATAGGTAGGGTTTAGTGCTTTGTGAGTCCTGGTAGTGCTGTTATCATACGACAGGTTTGCTATGAATTCTAAATGAGCAGGGTGTAGAGTACTTCCTAATGTGCCTGGAGGTTGACACTGGAGTATAGTAATGTAGAAATCTGCTGGTCTCTTTGTCCTCACTGCCCATGAAAAATAGTATTGAGACACACATATTCACAAGTATTAATGTGTGCTAAATGCAGCAACACCCATTTATTTCTATTGGCGCAGTGGCACTTAACGCACATTAATATTTAGTAAACGTGCCCCTAAGTCATTGCCAGGACAAGAAAGAGGCTTTGAAAGCCATCTAACATTTTAGATGGGCAACATATACATTTTAAAATAAAATTTATGCAAATGAGATCCAGTGGCTATGCAAATGAGTCTCTGCACATGGCACCACATCGGCCTTGGGCCACCCAGGAATGGGTAGCACTACAGATAGGCCAGCGTTCTTAGTGCTCTGTCACTACTAGTTGTGGGGGGGGGGGAGGAGCACGATATAATGAATGCTCACTTGGAATGGCATTTTGTTGTCTTATGACACAGCATACAGAGTACTGTGCTTCCATATCAACAAGACGGTGTAGAACTGGGCTATGGCTGAAGGCTTTAGGGCATGTATGGCCCCTTGTGGCTTTATAAAGATGTCTGCCGTATAAGCTGCTTCACTGGATTTCTTCGTCATGGGTTATATAGGTTTGGCCAAGGTTTTCTTGGTCTAGGCAGGTCAGGGTCCATATGGTACATTGTAAGGAATCTTGAAAAGGGTGGTCTTGAGTGCTTTTTTTCATTTTTGGTGGGGGTTCCCTTGCAGTAGGTTCTATGTCATTCATAATAGTTTGTTTCACTCCTAGTGTGAGGGAACAGGGGCTGCTGCAGAGGATGTTTTGCGTGGAAGGAGTATATAGTAACTCTTCCCTCAACAGGCCAGGTATATGCTCCTTGCTAGTCCAGATACTCCAGAGAGAAAACAGTGTCTCTGACCCCCATCTCTAGAACTTCTAGGATAGTTGCTGGACCTGCATTATCGTAAGAGACTGATGGACAAACGACAGTGGATTGGATGTCTGGGCCTGCCAGTCCACATTTCTAAGGTGTACAGTCGCGCATTGTAGCACCCAGAAATAAAATTGCAATCAGAGTTTTATGAGATTTTTCTTGGTCTTTCAAATTAAATCATTCATGTAACTTCCATTTTTAACAATGTTTCTCGCATTCAAAATTGCTGACTGGAAGTATTTAAATATTTGTTTTCAGTGGATAGGATGCTCTAGAACAGTGTCTACCAACCTGTGGTCCATGGACCCCTGGGGGGTCCATAGGACCATTACAGGGGGTATGCAGGTCACAGAAAAAGAAAAAAAGAAGCTGGTTGGGATTTGCTTGGGGGAGGGGAGAATGAGAGGTAGAATGAGAGAGCGATAATGGAGAAAACTGGCTGGAGACAGGAAGAGGTAGAGAGATAAAGAGCTAGTGGGGAGCTGCTTACTGCTGAGGGGAGGGAATCTGGTAAGAGTGGTGGGGATGAACTGGGGGGCCCTGAACTATTTGGAGCTTTAACATGGGGGTTCACACATCCAAAAAGGTTAGGAACACTGTGGGACAGTGGTTCCCAAACCTGTCCTGGGGGCTCCCGAGCTAGTCAGGTTTTCAGGATATCCATGATGAATATGCAGGGGGTAGATTTGCATGTTGTGGAGGCAGTGTATACAAATCTCTCATATGAATATTCATAGTGGATATCCTGAAAACCCAGCTGGGTGGGGAGCCCCCAGTGGGGGGACCTTTGCTCTAGAGCAGGGGTTCTCAACCCAGTCCTTGGGATGCACCTAGCCAGGCAGGTTTTCAGGATAACCACAATGAATATGCATATGAGAGTGAGTGGCAGACAATGGAGGCAGTGCTTGCAAATCTAACTGATTGACTGCAAATCTCTCATCCTGAAAACCTGACTGGCTGGGTGTAGTCTGAGGACTGGGTTGAGAACTCCTGCTCTAGAATGAGGCATCATATGGGACAAAACTCACTAGAGGGCATCTACTGTATGTGAAATGTCAAAAAATGCACTTTTTTGTCTCTTTATAAAAGGAGAATTCATCAAACTCCTATCCATTGTAAATTTTATCCTAACAATTTGTGTGGACCATCAAATATTAAAGAGCATAATAGTGGAAAATCCAAAATTTCCATTAGTCTCATATCGGTCCAACATTTTCCACTTAATATTTTTTTTTATTGCAATTAAAATCCATCTTCAATGAATTGTCTTTTTAAAAAAACAAAAAAAAACCCCTCTATTCTCCTAAATTCTACAAACCAAACCATTTTCAAATAAGTCCATGAGCATACTTCATCCATCTCTTCCCACAGTTGGCTTCTTTCCTCTTTGCCTTTTTATGCACATATCCAAAACATTGTTTAAATGTGTCATTTCTTTCTTTGTAACTTTGTCAACATCTGTTCCTTTCTTTTCAATCTCACTTCTAAACCTTTATCCTCATCACCGTAACTACTTCTTCCAGGTCTCTACCACAGTGTATACAAAATCATCTGCCCTACTTATTTTCCTTTGTCATTACTCCTCTTATTTTTTGAGCAGCTCTGTTGGCTTCCCTTCCACGTCTCTCTATGCAATTCAAGCTGGTTCTACTCATCTACCAGTGTCATCACTCATTTACTTACTATTTAATCCATTCATCCATCCATCCATCCATTTATAACCAGCAAAAACTATTCAATGCGGCATGCAGCCAAAAATTCACAAATGGGCAAGTGTAGCCTGCCCCTTTATATCTTTCCTCCCTTTTCCTGCCCCCTCCACACTTACCAGATGTGCTCTTTTGATGGGTGAATAAAAGGCACCAAACTACGATTTTTGCTAAAGAATAATGGAGTTTATTATATAGCCGCAGCATAACATACAAAAAACAGTAAATGAATCATCATAACTTTTACACAACATAATTAACGTGGAGCCCGATTCAGAGGGGGACGTCCGGGCCATTCGAATGTCCCAGAGGAAGACGGGCCCATTAGGACCCAATTCTGGACTGCAGGAACATCCCATGGTACACAGAATCGGGCCCATGGACAACCCGGCGTGCCCCTGCCGCCTGTGGGGATATCCTCCCCGCAAGCGCCCCTGACTTCTACGCCTTAGACCCCCCTCTTCCCTGCCGCCTAACCCATGACTGGCCAGCCAGGGCCTGGATCAGGCGGTGGGGATCCCCCTGCACCTGGCCCCGGAGAAAGATCCCCGGCCACGATTGCCAGGTTAGTGCTGCTTATTTCACCTCTGAGGTGGAATAAGCAGCATGTCCTCACGGACCCTGCAGGATATACAGGGCAGTAACCTGAATTGGCCCTGTACATCCTGCCGGGCTGGCCTACCCCCCCCCCCCCCCACTGGCTCTCTCCATCCTACTGCTCAGGACGTGCAGGGAGAGCAGGAGGGCGAATAGGGTCCCAACGACTCGCAGGGCTACACGTCCCACGGGAAGTGCAGCCCCGCAACCCGCATGTCTGAATCAGACCCATAATCAACAACTGAACTTCACATGATTAACCTCACTTAACTGTCCCCACGAGTCACACAGCGCGCACCAACCTAACAACCTGGATCATGTACAGCAACATATAATCATATACTCCAAGAAGGGGGGGAATGGGGGAAAGTTGCCATTGAAGCACCTCCTTCCTCCTCCCCCTTTCCCATTCGAAGTCTGCAGCAACGCCTTCTTCCACAAATACTGCCTGTGAGTCTGGCCCATGAAAGGTCAGGACTCCTGTCCAACCCTAATTAGAATGGTAGAGCATAGCCCTCCCCCCCACTGCCGTCCAAGCAGGTTGGGTATATAGGGCATGCTAGCCTTGCTGCAAACATGATTGCTCAGATGGTGGAGGACAATTTATTTTAAGGTCATTCCCACCCCTTGCTTACTCCTACAGCTGTGTGCTCGGTCCCTGGCCACCAATCTCTGCCACAGCCCTCGACAGTGAATCCTCGCTTGTCAAGGGGCCCCACCATTGCTCAGCTACGGCCATCCTTGACTAACAGGATTTCAATAAGGTCTTGCATTGTGCATAGGAAAACATCCATGCCTGTATCGGGAAAAGTGTGTGCCATCTTCATTGTATGTTCCAGGGCAAGTTTTGGTAATAAGGTCATGAGTGATATTGCACCCTTGATGGCTTCCATAAATCAGAACATCCATTTGTTTTTTTCTATAGCCTGGTGCTACTTCTCCCTCCAAACTCTTCTCAGTATGATGTTGAACCAGACCAGGTGCATGTTGGAGAATATATCCGCTAGCACTAGGAAATCCTTTTTAATCTTTTTTGTCAGCCCACACTATGCATTCATGCCAAATCATTACTTCCTAGATGGATGATTAGGGTCCATGTGGAGGCATAAGTTCTGTGCAACAAGGCCGGGACTAGCTAGTCCCAAATCATATCTCAAATGCCCATCTGTACTACCTACACTTTAGCCCTGGACAACCCCAGATTATGACCTTGGGGTCTAATCCGTGTCTTTCTCTGCGCCCAGTGCATGCATATTCACACATCACGGGGGCCTTGGGAGGTACTAGTACCTAGGGCTGATAAGAGCTTAGAATGTTAGCCATTGTCAGATACAGAAATGCAATCAAGGGACGTACAGAGCATATGGGGGGGGGGGAGATAGGTTTTTGTCGTACCCTGTTCCTAGGCCTGATGTATAACTTGTAATGATTAGAGTGCCACCTGCCTAGGGACATGATCTGCTCCCGTGTCTTACCAATCATTGGTGCGGTGGTGGCCACTCCTATCCAAAAAGAATGTGTTCCGAAGTGGCCCATGTCGAGGCCCAAGTTAGAGATGCCCATCTTCATAACTCTGGTGAACTGGAAACATGACAAGGGGATGCTGTCTGCATGGATCAGTAATGGGGTGAATCCCTGCTGATAGATTCACCAAACGTCTTTGAAATTCAGTTAGGTCCCCCCTCAGAGGTGCCAGGGTTATTCTGGACCCCTTGCCCATAGGATCAGTTTTGGATTTGTGAACGCATATTACTAGGCCTAAGATGTTATGAGGCATTTTGATGTGGCCATCAGCTCCCCCATCCTCAAGGCCCCAAAGAAGGCAATAGAGAAGGCATATTTAAATAAGCAAGCTTCATGTACATCATAGCAATCCCTTTCTGTGATCACCATAATGACCTCAAGCAGTCATGAGTGATAGGGCATCTTTGATCTGGAGGTTGTTTACAAAGGACCGCCCAACCCTTCATCATTTTGCTAATGATGAAATTGTCAGCTGGGTTCTGCCTTCCCAATGCCTTGGCAAAAAAACAAATGCCAGCCAATTGTCTGCACCGCCGATTTGCACATGCCGCTGTCCTTACAGCTTAAGATAAACTGCACTAAGGTATCAATGTTAATGTTAAACCAAGCACTCACTGATGGCTTTTTCTGCACAATAATCCTAGAAACTCTCCCAGGCTTTCCAATATTTCTTCCTGGTGTTTTTAGTTAGAGAGTTCATCAAGCTCCAAACTTCGGCGAGCCAAAGTTCCAGACCACCGTGGAAATGGGGGTCTTGTCCATGTCTGCCCTGGGAGTGATGGATCGGAAGAGGACATCTTAAAACGAGAGAGGGAATTTGCTATTGCATTGCGACAAACGGGCACATGAACAGTCTTAAAGTTGTGTTACGTTGTCTGATCCATAACATAATCTCCCTCAGGAGCACAATGACCCCTGGCATTCTGGCATAATCCCGTTCACAGCCTGTGTTGTTGATTCAAAATATTATTTCTTTGTTAGCCAATTGTGGAGCCAAAATGACCATTGCTGTCATGATAGGGAATAACTCCAGGAAGGTGATATCTCTTGTAGCACCTAGGCTATGCCATTCCAACAGCCATGGCTCTGCGCACCATGCGCCCTTGAAGTAGATGCCAAAACCCTTTCCTCCTGATGCATCAGTGAAAAATTCCAGCTCCTCGTTTGATTGGGGGGGGGGTCCTGCCAGAACGCCGGGCCATTGAAAGACTGCAGAAAAAATCTCTGTGGTTGTGTCTGATGATTTTAAAGTAGTTAAACAGGTAGAAAAGGCGACGGCAAAAGCTAGAAGGATGCTTGGGTGCATACGGAGAGGAATGGCTAGCAGAAAAAAGGAGGTGATAATGCCTCTGTATAAGTCTTTGGTGCGACCTCATTTGGAGTATAGTGTGCAATTCTGGAGACCGCACCTTCAAAAGGATGTGAACAGGATGGAGTCTGTGCAGAGGGTGGCTACTAAAATGATTAGTGGGCTTTATTATAAAGCATATGAGGACAGACTTAAGGATCTTAATATGTACACCTTAGAGGAAAGGCAGGATAGAAGTCATATGATTGAGATGTTTAAATACCTCCATGGCATAAATGTTCAAGGAGAGAGCCTCTTTCAATTGAAAGCAAGTTCTGCTACGAGGGGACATGGGATGAGGGTGAAGGGAGATAGATTCAGGAGTGATATGCAGAAATATTTCTTTATGGAAAGAGTGGTGGATCCATGGAATAGTCTCCCAGTGGAGGTGGTAGAGATGAGGACAGTAACTGAATTCAGAAAAGCATGGGACAAACACAGAGGGATCTCTAAAGGTAAAAAGGGGACTGTTGTAGTTGTTGTTACTCGTATGGAAGGACAGACTAGATAGGCCATGTGGTCTTTTTCTGTCGTCATATTTCTCTGTTTCTATGATAACTAAAAGAGGAAGACAGCTTGGTACCCTCTTTTCTTCGGATGCCAGGTCCATTGCATCTACGTCTTCAAGAGCCTCATCTTCCTCCCATGGATCTCGGGTAACTAAACATAAGAGCCGGTCCTCAAAGGGTAGCGCTCCTTCAAAGCATCGAGAGGCCATTGGCATTGCCCTTGAGGAAACTACACTGGCAAAACAGCCCCGGCGGGAGGCTTCAGCCTCCAAAGTATCAACTGGGGTTCCAGGATGTTCTCGAGGCTTCGACCTCGGCAGAACTATTGGTGCCATGCTCAGGGGTTCCGGCCGTTTTTACCGGTACCGATACCCAGGCATCAGCAGCGTCGATAGACCAGAGATTCCTCACTATCGAGCGCAGTCTTGCCAGCTCTCCTTACAGCTGTGGTACCGTTGACACTGGTGGTTCAACTGGCACCGATACCGATGCCGGTACCAGCACCGACGGTACCGGTCCCAGTGGGAATTTCTCCCATGCCGACTTTTGCTGGCATTGACAGATCGGTACCAGACCAACTCGGTACTGACTTCGATCGATACCATGCTTTGCATGAACATCGGGATCAGAGATACTTCGAATCCTCTGATTCCGATGACTCTGATAATTCTGCCGGTACCAGAGTGTTTCTCCCAGAAGACTCCTCCCCAATGCAGAATGTCTCCTCCGGAAGATATGTCTTTTCAGGATTTTATTTGTGATATGGCCCGAGGCCTTTCAATCACGGTAGCTCCTGAAAAAGAACCTAGAGCAAAGGAATTGGAAATTCTCCAATACCCTAAGGCTCCTAAGGAGGCAGCCACTCTGCCCATTCATGAAATTCTTCATAATTTGATGCTCAGAATGTGGGAGACACCTCTGACCACATCTCCTCATTCTAGGAGACTCGATACCATGTATCGAGTTCCACCATGTCCTGGTTTTCAAAAGACTCAACTGTCATACCATTCAATGGTAGTGGAGTCAGCCATGCGTAGGATGAAAAGTGCAAAAAGACTTGCATCCAATCCTCCAGGTCATGAATGCAGGACTCTTGACGCTTTTGGACGTCGAACATTTCAGGCCTCCATGCTTTCAGCTAGGATCAGCTCATATATTTTATATATGGGAATGTTCCTCAAAGAGGTCACAGGAGATTTGGAGCTTATGAGCCCCCTTCTCCCTGATGACAAATGACAAGACTTCCTTACTCTGGTCAAGCATGCTCAAGACGTCTCCAAGTTTGTAAATTGTGCAGCCTTTGACTGCTTTGAATGCATCAGCAGAACCTCTGCTATTGCCATTGGTGCACGTCGGATTGCCTGGCTTCAGGCATCAGACTTGGAGATTTGAGTATAGGATAAATTGGGAAACATCCCTTGCACAGGAGAAAATCTCTCTTTGGCAAGAATTGGCAGGAAAAGGCTTTTGAGATGGATGCTGACAATATCACTTTAGGTAGATTGTCAAAATCTACAGCCACTCCAGCCAAAAAGAAACCCTATAAAAAAAATCCTTTTCAGCAAAAAGAGGAAGTTCTATCCATCCTATACCCAGCAAGGGCAAGCCTTAGGGTCAAGTTGCCCAGAAAGGTCAACAACAACAATCCAGACCAAAGAAGCCAAAAGGCCTTAGAGCTCAACCAGCTCCAAAGGCCCAGCCCCCTCAAGGGCTTTGACTCCTTCATAGAGAACTTAACCTTCCTGCTTCTGGAAGGTCCAGAACCCCTAAACATTCCAGGCAGGTTGTGTCATTTTGCCAACAGATGGCACCAAATAACAGCAGAAAATTATTATTCATGATTTTTTACTTTTATTAATGTTCATTTATTTATTTTATGTGCCCTAGTCATATTTATAATGTTCTAAAGAGTATTTTTTTACTATCTTATTGTTCATTTTGTATGTTTTGAATGATTGGTTTAAAATGTTATCTATTTTTATGTGTAAGTTTTTATAGCTCCTCCCCCTTTTTTTAGCCGTATATGCAATTTATAATTTTAATTTGGCATTCATTTTAATTATTTATGCTTTTAATATGTTTGTCCTTAATGTCCATTTTCTGTTTATAATAATCAGATTTTATCTTTATTATTTTATTGTTTATGTGTATTATACTTCATCCTTTTAGCCTACACGCCCCTGAAGAAGGCTTTTCCGAAACACGGCCTGTGTTGGGCCATTGGCTGGAGTGATATTATTTAATAAAATTTGGTGTGTCCTTTCATTTGCATTCCACGTTTTTATTGTGTGGCTCCACTAGTTTTCCTACAGGATTATTACTTCCACTTACAGTGAAGTCCTCTTCAAGGTTCCTCTACTGGTTTCCCCAGTAGGTCCATGAACCTCCATACTTCTGTGAAATCCTGTCAAGGGAGGTCCGTCTTGCAATATCCTTTGCAATGTTATTGATGACCATCATCATCCACACATGGACTCCATCTCTGCAGTCCTATGCTAGGTTAGCTGTTCCACAGCATCCTTCTTTCTTCAACTCCTACCCTCTATCCTCAGGATGCCTGGTGTTCTGGGAGATAGCATGTTCCAGCCTATGACATGCTAGGACTCCAGGCATCTCAGCTTGGGAGTCCCCATATGTGAAGACTCATTCCTGCTTGTTCCTGGAGATAGCACAGTTACTTACCTGTAACAGGTGATCTCTGGGAACAGCAGGAATAAGTCTTCATAACCCACCCACCTCCCCAGGAGCTGTATCTCTATCTATCTTTCCTTTCCTCTCTCTCTCTCTTTGTCTCAGCTTTAAAACTTAACTGAGGAGAGGCAGTTGGGAAAGGTGGGAAGGCAGCACGCAGGCGTGGTGGGATGCTTCCAAAAGCTCTTTGATTGGACGCTGGGAAGCGTTCCCGCGCAGACTCCGTCGGTATCGACGTACCCATATGTGAAGACTTATTCCTGCTGTTCCCAGAGATCACCTGTTACAGGTAAGTAACTGTGCTTTCTCGTGGTATATCTTCCAGGCATTCAAAACTTTTGGGCAGACAAACTCAGCCGAGTACTGCTGCCTCACGAATGGTCTCTCCACCTAGACCAGGTGATCAAGATATTATTTGCAAGTCCACTGAATGCCAAACGTCCCCGGTTCTGTTCCAGAATTCCGGCTCAAAATTGCCAGGCAAGGGACGCCTTCCTTCTTCACTGGGGTCACGACTTCCTCTATGCCTTCCCACCCATTCCCCTCATTCCCAAAACACTCTTCAAGCTTCAGAGAGACAGGGGTCATATGATCCTCATAGCGCCCCGGTGGCCACGCCAAACGTGGTATCCCCTGCTTCTACACCTCTCTCAAGCTGCACCTCTGGCGTTAGGATTTGCTCCAGATCTTCTCTCCCAAGAGAACGCAATGCTATGGCACCCGAATCCCCAGTCCCTGTATCTCAGGGCCTGGTTGCTGAAAGCTTAGACCTTCAGGATCTCAACCTTTCCCAAAAGGTACAAGATATCCTTCAGGCTTCTAGAAAACCTTCCACAAGACGCTCTTATGCCTTCAAGTGGAAACGTTTTACTATATGGTGTTCTCAAAGGGGGTTAAACCACCTTATGATACCTTTGGAATCGATACTAGAGTATCTACTTCATTTATCAAATTCTGGTCTAAAGACCAATTCAGTAAGAGTCCATCTTAGTGCAATTGCAGCTTCCTACAAACCTCTAAATGGACAACCTAATCCCTCTCATCCACTCATATCAAGATTTATGAGAGGTCTTCTATTAACAAAGCCTCCCATCAGGCCCCCACCGGTGGCATGGGATTTAAACCTAGTTCTCGGGCAGCTCATGAAACTGCCCTTTGAACCTTTAGCCACTACAACCCTAAAGCTTTTGTCCTGGAAGGTCATCTTCCTAATTGCAATCGCCTCTGCACGTCGCATTAGTGAATTGCAAGCTTTAGTGGCTGATCCTCCTTATAGTAGGTTTCACCATGATAAGATTGTTCTCAGAACTCATCCACACTTTATGCCAAAGGTGGTTTCGCCTTTTCATTTAAACCAATCGATTTATCTTCCTGTATTCTTTCTGAGGCCTCATGCCTCTAATGCAGAAAGGAACCTTCATACTTTGGATTGTAAAAGAGCCTTGGCTTTTTACCTACAAAGAACACAGCAACATAGAAGGTCTTCTCAACTTTTTGTTGCTTTTGATTCTAGTCATTTAGGACTTCCAGTCTCCAAAAGAACTCTATCCAAATGGATTGCACAATGCATATCCTTTGCTTATGAGAGTAAGAGTCTTCCTCTTCAAGGCCATGTCACAGCTCATAATGTGAGAGCCATGGAAGCCTCTATGGCTAACCTTCACTCTGTGTCTATTGATGACATTTGTCTTGCAGCCACCTGGGCTTCGGTGCACACCTTTACAGCCCACTACTGCCTAGATAAAGCCTCCCGTCAGGATGCCGCCTTTGGCCAAGCTGTTCTTCAAAATATCTTTCAGACCTAATTCAACTCCTACCCACCAACCCTGGTGGAATGCCAGAGATCCATGGGAGGAAGCATGGCCCAACTTACGATAGGTGGCAGCTTCCTGGGGCTATCTCCCTGGCATCTTCAGCTAGGGAGTCCCCATATGTGAAGACTACATTCCTGCTTGTTCCTGGAGATAGCGTAGTTACTCACCTGTAACAGGTGATCTCCGGGAACAGCAGGAGTTTAGTCTTCACAACCCACCCACCTCCCCTAGGAGTTGTCTCTCTATCTCTCTGTCTCTTTCCTCTATCCTTTCACTCAGCTACAAACGTAACTGAAGAGGGACAGTTGGGAAGGCGGGAAGGCAGCACGCATGTGCTGAGGGATGCTCCCAAAAGCGTTCCTATTGGATGCTGGGGAGCGTTCCCACGCAGGCTCCGTCAGTACCGATGATACCCATATGTGAAGACTAAATTCCTGCTGTTCCCGGAGATCACCTGTTACAGGTGAGTAACTACGCTTTCTCTGGTCATATTCAGGTTCTGTATAAAAATCCCATCTCTTTGAGGTTGAAATGAAAGCTATAATCAGGACTGCCTTTAAGACTTAATAGCAACTATGTTTACTGTACTAAATATATTTCCTAACTCCTAATTCTCTCATCTGTGTGTCTTGACTAGATTGAAAGCCCCCCTTGAACAGGAACTCTCTTAGGTTTGGCTGTATAGTGCTGCACGTATAGAAATGCTATTGAAATAAGGACTAGCAAGTAGTACGCAAACCCAGAGAGCAAATGAGATCTGACATTGTAATAGGAAGTACCCTGGGCAGTCTAGATCCCCTGTGATCCTCTCTCAGCTGTCATAGCCTGTTTGTGTCTACTTTCCCAGATATTCCTCATCTTTTCCCTATTTGTTTTTTTTTTTACCCATTCATCTAGAATAGCCTAGTGGTTAGAGCAACAGCTTAGCAAACAAGACAGCTAGGTTCAAGTCCCATTGGCGCTCCTTATAACCTTGGGCAAGTCATTTAACTCTCCATTGCCTTGAGTACAAACTTAGATTGTAAGCCCTCTGGGAACAGGGAAATACATTCATATATGTAGGTAACTCGCCTTGAACTACCATTGGAAAGGCATGAGCTAAATACTAATAAATAAAATAAAATAAATAGTATCTCTTTCCACATCTGTCTCTGCAAAAGGTCTGGGGGTTATCGTTCCATTTATTTCTCTCTGCTCACATACAAATTGTTTTTCTGTCCTTACCTCCACGTTCATTTGTTTTTATATTCAAAATATTCTTCCTATGGTCTTTTTCTTCCTGTTGACTTATTGTTTACAGCCTTCAGCTGATCTCATAAAGAACATAAATACAAGCCATACTAGATCAAATAAAAATCCCATCAAGTCCACATTTGGCTAGTCCTGGTCACAAATCCTTGGCAGGAACTTAAAGTAGACAGATTTCGTTAGGTGTTTGTGCATTCATGAGAAGGCATTAGGTTTATTTGGGCACCTAAAAAGTTAGCATGTGCAAATTCCTGTACACATGTATCCCTATGAATTAATGCACATACAGTTAATTTGATGTATTCCTGTAGTAAAACAATGCATGCAACACATCTGCCCTCCTCGATCCACAGCAACATGTGTTAAGATCTGGTCTTAGCATAGCAACCTTACTTACCTCACTACTAAACACCCTAATCAAAGGATTGAAATAAACACAACAAGGCTTTATGCTAATATTCATAGACATCTCAGCAGCATTCGACTCCATAAAACATAACAAACTCATTGAATACCTTAAGGAAATTGGGATATCAAAAACTCCACTATCATGGTTCTGCTCCTTCCTCACAGACCACACTCAAGTCAAGATGGGAACCCAAATATCACCCAAGTTCAACCACCTTCAAGGAACACTCTAAGGCTCCTCACTATCTGCACTTCTATTCAACCTCTATCTACATCCAATCTACAATCTTAAAAAGCAGCGCAACATACTTTACCATCTCTATACAGACGACCTGATGTTATATGCTCCATTCTCCACAAAAATTTCAGTCCACTCAACAATCAAGGAGTGCTTCAAGGCGATTACACGATGGCTAACTGAACATATACTCACGATCAACTATACGAAAATGGAAATTATGCACATAACCAATGACCCAACATACACACCTTCAGCAAGCATCACGATCAACAACAATGAAATAAAAGTAAAACTTGAAGTCAAATACCTAGGAGTCGCATTGGACCAATGAATAAACTTAGAACCCTACATGAAAAATACTACCTCAACAGTATACCACAAAATCAGGGCTTTCCACAAACTATGCCCCCCTGCTAGCCGACGACCACTTCGGAAAAGTATGTCAAACACTATTGTATTGTGTCGTGCCCTCTCTGGCCAAGCGGTAGCCACTGGTATTGCAAGGCTCTGGAGGGTGGTAGTTGTGCCTTCACTGATATAAACCACAAAACACTTCTTTCCAAATTAAAGAGTTTTATTCCCCGTCCCTTGAGGGTACTTTATCTTCAGGAACATAAATCAAATGCCTTGCTTGGACATATAACATAAAGTAACAAAAGCAAACAGAACTTGCTTCCTTCAGCTTTCAAAACAACAAATAAATGAAAAGAACAAAACAGCTTAAATATTTCAATATGGTTCTTTCTCCTGTAGCTGACAGCACAGCTTATATCTGCTTCACTTAGAGAGAGCTGCAGCCTGTTGCTTATAACACTAAAGCTAGGACACAAACTAATTACTTATCTGAGAGAGAACTCAGGTTCAATCAAGGTCAAAGAGCAGTCCATCAATTCTGGCATATCATATTCTTCTGCATTTTGATATTCCATTAACTCCGGCTGACTGGAAGGTTCATTCTGGACCTCAGCAGTAACGTGGAAGAATGGCTGGTTAACCTCGTCAGGCAGGAAGTTCCTCTCTTCCTTAGAGCTAGTGTCTCTCTGGGAATTACCATGTATTCTAGAGTTGAGCTTTTCAGGGCACTGCCCCTGCTGGTATTTTAGAATATAGCTCAACTCCTGGTTTGCTCTGCTAGTGGGATAATTAAGGGAATTTCTCTGCCGGTTCAGGCTTCCCTTTTGTAACCCAGCTGAGCTAGATTGGAGAGCTCGTGACGGAGTTTCACAGGGAGCTGTGAGCTTACAATGACTACAAAACTCTTCAGCTTTATCTGGTAAGTAAAACCTTTTTCTTCTAGGGTTTTTAAAACCAGAAGAAGGGATATTTTCAGCCTCTAGATAGTGGGACCTTGTGTGCCTATTTCCATACCTCCAGGGTTGTCTTCTTTCATATGGCAAATCACTCTTGCATTCACTCCGTGCACTGGAACCTGCAACTGCAGTCTTCTTGCGTCTCTCTGGCTCAAACACACTATCTGGCTGTTGATATCTCTCTGCTTCTCTCAGGTCTTCGGTTCCCCTCTGACCTTCACGCTGGCTCTCTAGTTGCTCCAAAGCCTCATTGTCACTCTCTCTTACATTCTCATACCTGCTCCATGCTTCCCAGGGTTTTAGCTGCCTTTGCTGTATTCTCTCAGAGTGTGTCCGTGGCTGCTTCAGCTCCTCTCTCTTTCTCTCTCTCTCTCTGATTGTCTGGGAGCCTATTTTATCCCAGTGTTTCCTTGCTCCACCCCCACCCAGCTGAACCCTGTCAGGTAAAGTGAATTCCCTTCCTTTGCTGGCTGGGTGTGTCCTCATTGGGCTTTTGCACGTTTTTCTAGGTTGCTCACGGTAACCATCTGACATTTCCTTGTTTACCCTGTCACTTTTTCTGTGCTCCTTTATGCTGAACTGCATTTTCTCGGGTTGTTCGGGGTCTGCACTGTTACAATTGACTATTGTAACTCAATTCTCCACGGACTCCCGAAACATACTTGCATCCACTTCAGCTAGCCCAAAATATAGCAGCTCGCCTAGTCACCGGAACACAAAGGCAAGACCACATCACACCCACCTTTAAGACACTACACTGGCTCCCAATCCAAGCACAGATCAAGTACAAAACAATAATGAACACTTTCAAAGCAATTCACAACCAGTCATCAAAATACTTACAAGCTTTTCTCCAGAGGAACCCAGATATCAGAGCAAGAAGACGGATGCACCAAAACTTACTCAACATACCAATCTGCAAAACCAAGAGCTCAGAGACTACTTGCAACAGAACATTCTCGGTCTACGGACCCACAAACTGGAATGCCCTCCCAAGCAGCCTAAGAGCCATCAACGACCCTACTGAGAAAAAAAAAACTAAAAACATTTTTTTCATGAATACTTTAGGAACTGACACTTAAAACTCCCACTCTTTAAACCTTCCAACTCCCCTTCCCCCAACCCCACAATCACGCCACCTATCTACAACTCAAACCCACCCCACCGACCTACCCCCAGAGATCCTGTATATAAGTTGTCTGTTTGGGAATATTATAACTTTATAATTTTAATGTACCCTTTCCCCAATGTTCTTTGTACCAAATTGTTCTCTGTAAACCGCTTTGATAACTTGAAAAGTGGTATATAAAAAAAGTTTAAATAAAAATAATTTTTTTAAAGCTCTTTTGCGCATACAGTGTGCGTCTCAAAACAAGCAAGTCAAACAAACATAGAAAAAATACCCAAATAGCAGGAAAATTTAATTTTAAATTTGCATAAATTGAACTTTTTATGGCTGTGTACGCTCCTAGATGCTAGACTTCATGCTGATGTCCCCCAGGAATAAGCAATGGCTGTCCTTTGCTGATTATTGGAGATAGGTGGGGCTGCTGGAAGCCAGAGTGCCTGAGTCAGATCTGTGCAGCTATGATATGGACTTAAGACATGTGGCTTTCTGCCCTGAATCTGTTTTTATTCAAATTTGGTTCAGTAGATCATGGGAATATAGATCACAGCCTAGGTTATTACTCAGGGACAATTAGCGAAGAAAACTATAATTATTCTTTCATCATAATTCCCACTGGCTATACAGACATGCAGAATTCAGCTATCCAGGCAGATGGTAAATATTTATACTGTACAGACAAGTAGCTGGCTTGTAGAACTCTGTTGCTGGGAGAACAGCACTTCTCAACAGGGAGACAGAAATCACCAGACTGCCAGCAAGAGTTTTCCCTCCTAGAAGTCTGAGCTAAAGAGGACATGTATATATGCAGGGGAGGTTGGAGTCAGAGACGGAGAAAGCTTGGAGGAAGATGTTGCACTCTCCTCCAACAAGGTGGCAAAAAGCTGCTCCTTTTTGTTCTTGGTCCCCTGATATACTTTCTGTCTGCCATGCAGTCAGCCCAATTACTGGTGTCTCTCCAGGTAACTGGTCCATTGGGTTTGAACCAACAAATCAGAAGGTGTTCTTTGGATACCAGTTGTTTTGTATTAAGACCTTCTAGCCTGGTCATTGCTGCCAAGTCTCTGGGATTTTTTGCTGACCAGGTTATGGTACTGGGCCTCATGGAAGTAAATATGAGAAATGACTTGAAGGCCTCAAAATGTATACCCTAGAGGAGAGGAGAGACAGAGGGGATATTGTGGTAGGCTATGGCCTGTAAATTAGGCCTAGATTCTAACCCCCACCTGGGATTAGTGCGGAGAAGAACCAGAGTTTGAGAATCTGCCTTAAACTGCTTTAAACTGCTTTTGAAAAGTTTGTATAATTTCTTTATGCTTATGATAGAAATGGTCTTGCATTCTCTGAGCTAGAAATGTCCTTGAAGTAGAAATGTATCTATGCCTAAGACTATGCCTTTGTTAGAATAGCCTGAGAAGGGGGAACAGGGAGCTAGGCCCAGAGAGGGTCCCCGATTGGACAGGTGCAAGGGGCGTTGGGACCACTAGAAAGTTTGCCTTTATCAAACTAAAAATTGTATATAAGGAATTTGCTCCTGTATTCCATTGCTCAGTCTCTTTTGGATGCACTCCTGTCTGAGCCTGTGCACAATAAATTGGCTTGGACCCTGTAACTGACTCCTGGTTTTATTCATTGCATGCACTTCGCTGCTACAATATGATACAGACATTTAAAGACTTAAAAGGTTTTAATGAACAAACCTTTTTCAAAGAAGGGGAAGCTGTAGAACTAGAGGAAATATAGTTGCAAGGAGGTAAATTTTAAAAGCAAAATCAGGGATTACTTTTTTCATGGAAAGGCTGGTGGATGCCTGGTATGCCCTTCTGAAGGAGATAGTGGGAGCAAAAATAGTGACAGAATTCAAAAAGGCATGGGACAGACACACAGGATCACTGCATAGCAAAAGGATGGAATAAAAACAAATGTAAATAACTTCTAAATAGAGAGGGGTAATCTGTCTGGAGCTGCATGTACAGCTCTAGCATCTTACTGGGCCGACTAGATGGACCATGCTGTCTATCTCCAGGAACAAGCAGGAATGAGTCTTCACATATGGGTACGTCGGTACCGATGGAGCCTGCGCGGGAACGCTCCCCAGCGTCCAATCAGAAAGCTTTTGGGAGCATCCCTCAGCGCCTGCGTGCTGCCTTCCCGCCTTTCTAACTGTCTCTCCTCAGTTTTCGTTTTTCTGCGGAGCCAGCAGGACGTCTTCCTGTCACCGCAGAAAATTTTTTCTTTAAATCTTTTACTTTTTGTTTTTCTTGTGGTCGCGGCTGTTTCCCCGACTCCACCGGTACCGCCGGTGGTTATTTTCTTTTCTTTTCCCTAAAACTCAGGGAGTT
The DNA here is from genome assembly GCA_033557465.1 of Ichthyophis bannanicus. Classification (NCBI taxonomy): domain Eukaryota; kingdom Metazoa; phylum Chordata; class Amphibia; order Gymnophiona; family Ichthyophiidae; genus Ichthyophis; species Ichthyophis bannanicus. Next base: position 1,732,224,766 of record CM066032.1, read on the forward strand.
TTTTTCCCTCTGTTTCTGTCTTGAATTTTTGGGCCTGTAAGGCCTCTCCATTATGGAGCCTTCTTCTCCTAAGAAGTGCCTTAACTGTGGAAATACAGTTTTCTTTCTAGACTCCAATAACTGGTGTCTAACCTGTTTGGGTCCTGACCCCTTTCCTCCAGAATTAGGCTACGATTTTATGAGACGAAATTTTCCATTTCGAGTTTCCCTCAATGCCGTTTTCCCTTCCAGTGTAAGGGCACCGACCATTTCTTCTCTACAGGATCAGGTAACCCACAAACAGTCTGTCAAGACTAGCCAATCCTTAGGTGGTAAGTCTCATGCCAAGCATGATGACGGCTCCAGCCTTGCCCTCAAGACCTCATTGGCTTCAAAACCCCGGCGGGCGTCTTCGGTCTCCAAAGCCTTTCAGGGGTTTAAGGTTGTTCCTGGGGCTCACCCCTCACAGAACATACATGCTCGGGGGTGGCATCCGCTTCGAGCGGTACCGATAACCCGGCATCGGCACCGGTGTTGAGTGTTCCACTCTTCACCAGGGATCGTCATCTGGCGTCCTCGGTACCTTCGGGACTGATCGATACGTTCCAGTTTGACTTTCCAGTATCTAAGCAATGCACGGTGTGGCATCCGCTTCCAGCGGTACCGATACCCCGGCATCGGCTCCGGTGTTGAGTATTCCACTCTTCGCCACAGATCGTCATCGGACATCCTCGGTACCTTCGGGACCGGTCGATACGTCCCAGATTGACTTTCCAGTATCGACAGCATCGCCGACAATACCACCAACATCGGTACCCTCCAGACATGTATCGATAGACTCGCTTCCTTCGATGCCGAGTCTAGAATCGATATCTAGTCTGGAAGACTGGGTACCGACGCGTCTCGGAACCGACACACACCGATTCCGGATGTGCAGTTCCGAGGATATTCACCGAGACTTTCCAGTTTCCTCGGTACCATTTGAGCAGCCTCCGCTGACGGTTTCGGTGTCGATATCGCCTTCGATTCCGGTTCAGCCACCGGTATCTGTGTCGATGCTGGTACCCGCAGTAGTATCGGGACCAGCTCCATCCATGCTTTTTTCCTCAGGTTCGCTCCTTTCTATGCCTAGTTTGGAATCGATACCTAGCATGGACGATACAGTACTGATGGTTTCAGGTCATACCCACCAGTCTCAGTATCCATTCATTAGAGATCCTGTTTTGCACCGGAAAAGTACATCCTCTGGTGCCCAGCCTAGTTTTTCGAGTTTAACTTGTCCAGGGATTGTTCCCATTGGAGATCCTTCTTTTCAGAAATTTCTCCTTGACATGGCAACATTCCTGGCTATTCCTATCCCTGGCTATGATCCTACACAAGGCTCCTCTGGGAAGAAGGAAAATATAATGCTTCCTGTACATCATTCTTTACAGGATCTTCTTCTGAAAATATGGGAAACACCTTTAAGGGCTTCCTCACCTTCTACAGCAACTGCTCTTCTGTATCAGGTGCCCCCCTCTCCAGGGTTTCAGAAGACTCAACTTCCCCATCATTCCATTGTAGTGGAATCAGCAATGAGGAAGGTAAAAAGCAAGAAGAAGCATTCTTCTTTCCTGCCAGGTCGTGCATCTAGAACACTAGATGCTTTTGGACGTCAAACCTTCCAAACATCTATGCTGGCAACAAGGATTCTCTCATATATTTTTTATATGAGTCTATCCCTTCAGGAGGTCACAGAGAAATTATCTCTTTTGACTCCTTTTCTTTCAGAGCCCAAGGCTGCAGACTTTTCCTTGCTTCTTAGTCATAGCCAGAATATCTCTAGGTTTCTTTCTCGTGCTTCCCTAGACTCCTTTGAGTCTGTTAGCAGAACCTCTGCTATAGCCATAGGAGCACGACGTAGAGCCTGGCTTCAAGCTTCAGACTTGAGCAGATGGGCACAACAAAGACTGGGTAACACTCCTTGTACTGGAGAAAATCTCTTCAACAAGGAGTCTTTACGTCAGGTTGCTCATTGCTCCACTGACTTCCCTGTTTCTGAGGGCTATCCTAAACCTTCTCCTTTCCCAGTAGGTAGGAAATGCCCTACCAAACCTTCTTTCCCTAAAAGAAGAAGGTTTTATTCTTCTCCTGCCCATCATACAGATGTTCCCAAGCAAGGGAAACCTCGCCCTGGTCTGAAGAATCCAAACTCCAGCCAGGAAAATTAACCCTCATCAGGGTTCCAATTAATCTGTTATAATATACAGTTCACTTCTTCTCATTTGAAGTTTTTCACTGTTTTTTTCCTTAAACCTCTACACTTGGATTCCTGTTTTCAGGACATCCACTTGTGTTTTAGGTATGCTGAGCTGTCAGGATATTCATGCTTTTGGGTCACAGGATTTTCCTCCTCTTTCTACACTGAAGAGAGGTTTGCCAACTATCTCATGATAGTTTTTCTGTACCACCATGAATTTTTCCTTCTACAGGCTTACCATATGGCAAGTCTCACCTCAGCTCCTATTTTTTCTTTACCTTCTTTTCCAGGGTTTCCCTGCAACAGTGGTATCATACCAATGGAAGGCTTTCTTAGCCTTTCCAGTCTTCCTTTTTTCCTGATCTGGGCAGCCTGTCAGACAGGAACAGGATATTTCTTCTTGTTCTGTCTGTTCTTTCTGTTTAACACAGAAAATTCTTTCTGATCTGCCATTCAGCAGCTGCCCATGCAGGAACTTCAATGATTGGTCTACTGGTACTTTTCTATAAGTTCCAGTATGATCTTCCACTACTTTTGTACAACCTTAGTAGTGCTTCCAAGATAGTCCTCATCTATCTTAGATAATCCTTGTAACTTCATTTCTGCCATCTCCAAACCCTTGGAGTTGGCAGCATAGTTGAGCTGGCAGCTGGTTATCTCCAACATCCAGTTTTATTTCCCAACTCTCCTGCATAATGCTCTCTGCAATCCTACAGAGAAGCTTTTCACTATGGGCCTTTGCTAGAGAGCATAGGGGTTTTTTCTCTAAAAACTATCCTATATAGTTGGAAAAGGCTTCCTCAGTCACCTCCCAGGACTGTGAGGGTTCTTACGCCCTTCTATTCCCTTTTAATAAGGGACATAAGCCTTTCCAACATGACAGTCTAAAGAGTTACCAACTTCCTACAGGAAATAGGCTCTTTTTCCTTGCGACTTGTTCTTATGGACAGCACATATTTAACTAAATAACGCATGATACCCCACCCCTTGTCCCTCAAGTGGGTCTACCTGGTGTCTCCCCTATGCGTATTCTGTCCCTTCACCATGTTAGAGTTCTACTGGACTCAGGACGTGCTGTTACAGACTAATATTATCCTCTGTTTACTCGCAACCAGCCTGGTTATTTTACTGGGTAGCATTCTACTCCATCTTAACCAGAGGGAATAGATTCTCTATATCTTCTCAAGTAGGTTCCACCTTCTTGTTATGAGATGAATCATTCCTCTTCACATCTTCCATGTGAGGATTCCTATAGACATATATCTTTCTGCTAAATTGCAGACATTTCTCTTTAGACATATATATATATTCATATATATATATATATATATATTCATATAGGTTCATATGTCTATATGCTTCTTTAGATGCATATGTCTGTCAGCCATGTGTGCATAGACTATACCCCCTGGATCTCGACATAAACATATCTATATATATATATATATATATATATATATGCCTCTATATATATATCTTTATATATCTACACATATATATATATAAACACATATATATATGTGTTTTTCTGTCGAGATACTCTTTTAGGTAGATATGTATTCACATACTTATCTCTCTAACTGTCTGTGCTTATAAAGGTGTGTTTTCCTTCCTATCTGTTCCAGACAGTGGGTTTTCACATGTTCATACTGTTTCACAGTATGTTTCAGTTTTATGCACACAACCACTGCTGTGGTACTGACAGCTTTTACCATAACCTTAGGTTCAGGTATCCCTGAAGCTCCCTCTTCCTTTATCTTCCTACCTCTCATCAGTTAGGACAGACATGGGGGATCTTCAGTAGCTCTGAGGTTTCCAACTCCTCAGACATCTGTCCTTCCTTGGGATTACAGGGTTTTTCCCCTTACTCCTTCTTCCCTCAAGGACTAAGCCAATTTTGTCCAACTCGGTCAGTCTTCCTCTTTTGCTCCTAGCTATAATTAACTCTGTAGCCAAAAGAGTTTTCAGCTTTTTCCATAAAGCTTTCTACTAAAGACTCACCGGTTTTGTTCTTCCCCAGTTGAATCCTGGGGTCACCTGTCAGTTCCAGAATTGACATTCAACTCACTCCTGTGAGGTCATCTTGAAGATTCCTCTACTGGATCCCCAGTAGATTCCATCAGCCTCTCTACTTCCTGCAATCCAGTAGGTGAGGTCCATATGGTCATTGTTCATTTCAATACATTTCATGATGCTTATCATATATACAAGGACTCCTTGTCTGTAGTCCTATTTTAGGTCTGCTGTCTCTTACAGCTCCTCTCTTCTTCAACTCCTACCCTCCATCCTCGGGATGCCTGGGCATATGGGGTGGAGCATGTTTTAATCACCAACATGCTAGGGCTCCAGGCATCTTAGCTTGGGAGTCCCCATATGTGAAGACTCATTCCTGCTTGTTCCTGGAGATAGCACAGTTACTTACCTGTAACAGGTGATCTCTGGGAACAGCAGGAATAAGTCTTCACAACCCACCCACCTCCCCTAGGAGTTGTATCTCTCTATCTCTCTTCCTTTCCTCTTTCTCTCTTTGTCTCAACTATAAAACTTAACTGAGGAGAGACAGTTGGAAAGGCGGGAAGGCAGCACGCAGGCGCTGAGGGATGCTCCCAAAAGCTTTCTGATTGGACGCTGGGGAGCGTTCCCGCGCAGGCTCCGTCGGTACCGACGAACCCATATGTGAAGACTTATTCCTGCTGTTCCCAGAGATCACCTGTTACAGGTAAGTAACTGTGCTTTATCTTCCATCATTTACTATGTTAAATTCCAAAGGTATTGTTTATGTTAATATCTACCTCTAAGACAATGGCTTCTGTCTGTCTGTCTGGCAGGCATCCGATGGAGCATAGTTCACTTAGTATGGACAAGCTGATACAGACTCCATTTTGTATAGCTGTCCTCCATCTTGTGTTGCTCCCATGTACAGTGGCCTGTGTAGTTTGTATCTATTACCCCTATAGCCCCCAGGTCTACCTCATTAATGGATTTTTGGAATTTTTGTCCAGGAACTCGTCCAAACGTTCTCTTTTAACCTAGCTGCAGGCTTGTAAAATTGTAGTTGTGATTTCTCAATGTGGTGGTTCAATTCATAGCTTGCTCGTCATTTAGAGGGTAATTGTAGAACAGGCTGCCAAGGCTATGGAAGCACATAGGAGCATATTGCATCTTTTTATAAAGGCAACTTAGACCCCAATGTACTTGTATAAAATAGCCTCTCCAAAATTCCCGCACAGTGCAGGTGTAACTTCTCTCACTTAATTCATCACAGATACTTGTGTATCTCGCATCCACCACAATCTTGTCCCACCTCTGCTTCTGGGAATGCCTGTGTGTAAAAGTATACAGAGTCCATGGTGCAGTGCTTTTATGTGTGCATATCCAAGGCGGTTTTCTAAGTGCCTATTTCTGCAAGTCAATTGCTGTTTAGCATGTACAGTACAAAAAGGCGTACCCTCTTACTGTGCATGTTGCTGTCCTTTTACCTTTAAATGAGTTTATAGTTTCTATACCCAGTTACCTCTCTTAATTCACTCGTATGCCCCTGCTATGAATAATCTGCACTAAGCAAGCAATGTCCGGTTTCATATTTTTCTAATGTCTTAAGTCCTGTTCTGTGAAATAGGTTGCCCTCTGTCCAGCATACCCCCCATCTCTCTTGGTTTTTAGGCAAGCTGGAACAGATTCCAACTATTCTTAAAAACGTTTATATACAAGTATTTGGCAAGGTTGAAAAAAGACTAGAGGCCCATCGTGTTCAACCATCGTCTGTCTGTTAGAATGTTAACTTTCAACATCAATTCAGCAGAAGAAAATCTGTACATAGCACGTTTTAAAATATTTTCCAGCAATTGCAAGGTAACAAACAAATGTATTACAGTACTGAGGCCACAGGCTTATAAAATTGTGGTTGCATTTTCCATGTGGGCTGTTATAGACTGTGTCAACAGACTATGGAAACCTCAGCTGTTGGTAGTAGTGTGAAAGTTTACCATGTGGTGGATAAAACATTTTCAAGTTTATTCAGAAATGAGAGTTTGAAACGGGGCATAATGTATTTATAATTCTCCACACCAGGGCTATTTACTACTGTTGCTGCTAACCATTTCTGTATAGTACTGTACAGATGCACACAATCCCTGCAGAGTGGAATTTCCATTATTTTTATTTGTTTATTGACCTTTATTTCCATATATTCTCAAAAAATTTTAGTTTCAGCTTTCTTGAGACATGAGTTTCAAGTCAAGGCATTTAGCCTAACACTGTTGCACTCTGGTAATTGGTGTGCATAATTTCTGTATGTTGCCCAGTGAACAGTAGACATCTCTCTTGTGTTTAAGGGTGGGGAGTCTAGTCTTTATTTATTTATCAGCACTACAGACATCTTAGTGGTTAGCAGAGAGCTGTTGCTTGAGATGTTGTACTTTATTCCTGTCCGGTTCTGCTTGGAATGTGGGACTCGAGAGAGAGGAGGAAGAGAGACAATGCAATTAAAGTCTTGAGTTCTGTGAAGCAAACCAATGGGATGGTACCCAGACTAGAAGAGGCAACTGCCCTTGTTCAAAATATATATCCTCCTTATGGGGAAACATGCAGTATAGTGTTTAAAAGCAGCAAAGCAACAGCTCTTAAACAGCTGCAAAATGTCATTGGCTAAAATGATCATTAAATTCTGCAGTTTTGGGTAAAGTGGTACTGTGGTCTGAGTAAGAATGTGAACTTGAACTCAAAACACAGTGAAGAGGGGAACATTTTTGGAATGTCTTGCTCTCCCTGACCCTGAACTGGAGTCCTGGTTTTCATTATGAGCAGCTGACTGTGGGTGGGTACTTCTTTTTAGCCTTTTCAGGAAAACATCTACAGCACTGCACATCCAAAAAGAAGCTATCTTGGCTCTCTAAAGTATAAAACTGCTCTGCCTTCTTTATAAATTGCCTTTTGTTAGAAGAACACTAGCAAGCACTGTGACTTCTGAGATGTCTGTATGAAGCAGAGTCCTTTGCAGTATTTGACCCGCTTGTGAAGACTCATGGCTTCCCTTTCTGTTTCTTTCCAGCCAAGGACCTTTGTCATCCATTAGAGCTGTAATCAAGAGAAGTAAGTATGTTTGCGGAGTTTTTTTTCTCATTTTCATATTCCGTTACGTTTAGAACTTGATGGTAGATGACACCCCCCCCCCCGGCTTATCTGTCTAGTCAACCTGTTTTTGCCAGCTTACAGAAAACTCTTATCTGATCTCGAGTTTTACTCCAGATGTTCCTGTGCTATGGGCACTTGCATTTTTTTAATTATGATGTTACTTTCGCCTTCCCCGCCTCAACTGAAAGCTATTCGATGCATCTTCTGCTTTCTCCATGCCGCCCCTAAGTTACTCCTAAGAAGAGATGTAAAGAGGGGCTGGGGTAAAAGCTAGAATTTGAGAGAATAAATAGGTCAGGAAAAATGGGAATTAAAAACTTTTTCTTAAATATCAATGCATTTGGAACATTTCTCCAGTTACTTCAACAGTCATATAACTTCAGCAGAATACTACAATTGTTCTGAACATTCTTAAAAATAGTTTTTGGTAGGGATGGTGAAACAACAATGGTTGGGTCGCTCATCTTGCCAGCATCACCCCCTTTCTCCCTCTTTCTCTTATTGGATTCCATTTCTCTTTCTTAGATTTGCATCTCTTTCTCCTCCTCCATAGCTTTTTCTATATTTTCTACCACACCATTTTCCTCTCCCATCCTCTCTGCCTCCTGTTCTCCTTCTCCACATTAGCCCTCATCTCTATCTTTCCCATTCTTAATCCTTCTCTCCATCAACTCTCCATTTCTCTCTCTAGCTCCCCTCTCATGTCGCATCTGCTTTTCCCCCGCATCCATTCCTCCTTCCCCTGTGTTTGCCCCTCCAACTTCTATCAGATTACCAAACTGAGCAGTTTATTTATTTATTTATTTATTTATTTATTTATTACAGTTGCTTATATACCGCACTATTCGGCATCAGCGCGGTTCACAGTATAACAAAATGACCAAAACACACTTCTGTTTGGTTTTACATCGAACAGGGGTATAAACTTGGATAACAGGGGGGGTTGAACTATATACATGAACTATATACATGAAATATAAACATGAAATAGGTCAAATGCATGACGTAAAAGACCTATAACACGATGGAATTGAACAGTATAAAATAAGTCCGTTTCAAATATAGAATACATTGTGAGAATGGGCTGTAAGAAAGGCAGTGTTTCTTGGTGGTGTTATTTAGAAACAACGCTGGCTGTGTTTCTTAGTTGGTGTTATCTGGAATCATCGCTGGCTGGGTAGTATTGGAGGAAGAGGTGATATTTGATAGCCTTCCTGAATTGGGTCAGGTCAGCAATGGCTCGGATGTTTGGTGGGAGTGTATTCCAAATTTTGGGGACGTAAAGGCTGAAGGCCCTATTCGCTGTCATGTTATTGCATTTAGTCAATGTTTTCGGGGTAGTTAATAGATTTAAGGCGGTTGACCTCCTGGCTCTGTTGGGGGACACTGTTTGAATGAGATCAGTAAGTGCAGTGGAGGACAGGCGCTTGATGGCCTTGAATGAGAGGATTAATGTTTTGAAGATAATCCTTCCGTGTATAGGTAGCCAATGAAGCTGTTTTAGAATCGGAGTCACATGGTCGCTTCTGGTGGCTCCATGGAGAATCCTTGCTGCAGCATTCATGGCTAGTTGTAGCGGGTTTAGTGTGGATTGCGGGAGCCCTTGTAGGATGGAGTTAGCAAAGTCAAAGTGCGGTAGTATCAGAGCTTGGAATATAATCCGGAAATCATCTGGTTCCAGTAGGGAGCGCAGATGCCTGAGTGAACGGATCTTAAAATAGACCGCTTTCACGACGTTGCCTATATGGTATTTCATGTCAAGGTGTCTGTCTAAGGTGACTCCCAGGTATTTTATTGTTTCTCTGGTTTGTAATTCCGCTTCTTTGACCTTTATATGTGTTGGTGGGGTAAAGTTTGTGTCTCTAGCGATGAACAGTACCTCCGTTTTCTTGTGCTGGATGCGGAGGTTTTGTGCTTGTAGCCAGTCCGATATGGTATTGAAACATTCTATAATAGGAGTAAGGTCCATTTGAACGGTTGAGAAAGGCATATATAGGAGGATGTCATCCGCATATATCAGACAGCTCACGTTAAATGCTCTAATGATGTTGCAAATGGGCTGCATGTATATGTTGAAAAGTAGAGATGACAATGAGGATCCTTGCGGCACACCCTGTGTTTGATGGAATTGTTTGGACTCTTCTGCTCCGGATTTCACATATTGACGTCGTCCACTTAGATAGGAGCTGCACCAATCAAGTGCAGTATTGCAAATTCCCTTTTCTTTCAGTCTCCCGAGGAGAATCTCATGATGAACCGAGTCAAAGGCTGCAGCGATGTCTAAAAAGATTAACACAAAGCCTTGTCGGATGTTGTCCATGCCTGTGAATATGTTATTGAATAGGAAGGTTAGAAGTGTCTCTACTCCATGGTACTCTCTAAACCCGTGTTGGCAATAATCTAATGGAGCTATGGAGTCTATATGATCCTGAATTTGCCTTTGAACCTCTTTCTCCAGTATCTTTGCTAATATGGGAATACTAGCTATTGGTCTGTATGACTCGGCTTGTTTTGGATCAAGTTTAGGGTTCTTCAATAAAGGTCTGATTGATGTTTGCTTGAGGGTTGTAGGGAAGGAACCAGTAGTAAAGGAAAGATCTGTCAGTTTTGCGATGAATGGACTGAATTCCTTGCGTAGCTCCTTGATCCAAAAGGCCGGGCAAGGGTCTGTTTGTGCTGTGGAGGTATTGAGAGAAGCTATTGTATCCTCAATGCTTTTTCTAGATGGTGTGGAGAATTTGCATAATGGGGTTATGCCGGTAGGGTCTTGGAAAGAAGCTGTTGATATTTTGTCCGTCTGTATGATCTTTGACTGGAGGTAGTCAGTGAATTTTTGTGGTTGGATATCCACTTGTTGTTCAGGAGTTGGTTCTTTAGAAAGCGCTTGCACCAAGTTGAACAGATCCCGTGGTTTGTTCAGAGATCTTTTCAGAGTGTCCGTGTGGTGTTGTTTCATTTTTAATGAGATTGCTTCCCTGTGCCTTGTTAGGTGAAGTTGGTAGGCTGCCAAATCTTGTGTGGAGAGTGATCGGCGCCATTTTTTCTCTAGTTTGCGTAGTTGTGTTAGAGAAGCTCTCAAATCTTGGGAGAACCATGGGGCTGTATTTCTTATTCTCTTGGCTGCTTTGTTGCCTTGTGGACGTTGTGCGATAGCCGTGAGGTTGAGATTCCATGCGGCGACTAGCTCTTCTGGGTCAGATGTGTTTATGTTGAGGAGGGGGTTGGTTTGCGAGAGTATTAACTCTGTCAAATGCGCGGAAGCTTCTTGTTGAGGTTCGAGCTGTGTTACATTTTCGGGTAATATACTGCTGGCTGTCCCTGGTGAGTATTTGAAAAGTGATGAGTTTATGGTCAGACCAGGGGACATCAATGATAGACAGCATCGTGTTGTTGTTTTGCTCGAGGGCCGCATGTGGTGCGAACACCATGTCCAGGATATTGCCCTTTTCGTGTGTGGGTTTATCAATGATTTGTGTAAAGCCCAAATTCTCAATGGCTTCGAGGAATGCAGATGCATGGCTTAGCTGAAGTGAAGGGAGGTTGAAGTCTCCCATGATCCAATTAGGTGAGTTGCGGTTGTGAACATTGGCAGCAATGTTAAGAATTGTGGGGAGGTCCTCAGGTGATGAAGAAGGAGACCTGTATATTAGATTGATGGAGCATTGCTTGTTTTTGATGGAGAGATAGTCCAGATTACATGTACTGGAGGCGTCAGTGATCAGGAAATGAAGATCTGATTTGGTGAGGATAAGTACTCCCCCTCCTTTTTTATTTTCTCTGTGTTTTATATGTATGGAGAAGTTGGGAGGTAGGAGTTGGTTGAGGATGATAGCCAGGTTTCCGTGATTAAAAGTACATCCAGGTTATAGAGGGAAATCATATCTAAGACCACGGGCCATTTCTTGCGTATAGAACGTGCATTTATCATGGCACACTTTAGGTTGTGGTGATACTTTAGTTTCTTGTGATCAGGTGACGTGGAAGGTTGGAGTGTAATGTGTATGAGGTGTGTGCGACGTGTGTCGCCACCTGGGTGGGGTCCAGACCATCTTTTCCCATATCTGCTCAAGATGGGGATCTGGTTTTGAGATTGAGATAGTGCATGGGATGTTCCTAGCCAATTTGTAAGGAGGTACAGGCTGGCAAGGGCCAGGAAGTGTGAGGCCATATTGTGTGAATAGGAGTGAGTGATTGCGATATGGGAAGGGCACAGAGGTTTTTTACTGCAGCTTACAGTTGGGAGCTTACAGTTGGGAGCCTTACAGTTGGGAGCTTACAGTTGGGAGCCTATCCAAAAGCTATCAACCACTGTAGAGTCTATGACGGCACAGCAAGTAATTTCAAAACTCTCAGGCCAGCGCTTGTGGTTGCTGATCTCATGCATCACAAGGGACCACCAGAAGGGGTGGGAGTGATGAGTGTGCCATGTGTTTCATCAAGGGGCAGGTCATGTGCACTGCACGTTAGCAGCAAGAATGATCCTGAACCTGTACATGGCCTAGCAGGTAGCTGCATCATCAGAGGGAGACTCCAGTGGGCTGACTGCATCATTGCAAGGGTTCCTACTCTTCTATCACTGACCCCACTCTTGGACCACCAGATCACCAATTGGCCTGGCAGCAAGCATAATAAGATCAATGTAGTGATCAGTGTGTTTCAGAAATCGGGAACAAGGCTTGAGACTGAGTTAGATATCTAATAACAGCACAGTTGGGATAGTTGCAGTCATGTTTTCTGTCTCTGTGAAAACTCAACCTTTGGGAGCTTGGTGGTGGGGTTCCCAAAACTTAGAGCTACAAAGCAACGCAAATAAATCCCACTTGAGACTATTAAAATAAATCCCTTGAGGACATTTAAAATCAGCAGCCATGAAATCCTGGCCTGTGTTTTGAAAACACTCGAAGTTTGGGCCAATCGCCATAAGGCGCCATGGGATGCGCTCCCACCACTCCTACAGAGATCTTGAATGTTGACAGGACAGTAGTCTGCGTGGCCAGATTTGCAGTGTGCTCATGCTTAGAATGTTGGCCATGAGTCCAGTACTAGGGATTAGGCTCTTGCTGGATCAATTCGGAAACATGGGACAGGCTAGAAGCAAATAGCACATACGGAACCATTTGGGGAACAAAACATAAGCAATTTGTTTTACCAGTAAGATTTAGATGGCGAGTAAGTGATTTCTGTTCCTAAAACTAATTTTAGAATTTCTCAAAAAAACTCAATTAACTTCCAAACGTTCAGAACTTCAGATGCTTTGTTTAATATAGTAAACAGATGATGAAAGCTCTGTTTTGATTTTTTTTCCTGATGTCATTTTTCAATTTTGATAAGGACATGAGATTAAATTTTTTGTTTCAAGACACAGACTATATGGCATGATTTTTGTTTATCATGCAGAAGCAGATTTAACCAATGTCCATGTTGAATATTTGGCTCTGCACATTTTAACAGTAATGGCCATACACTGGCAGCCTCTAACCCATTTTACATAAGTGTATTTTATGTCCATTTCATAATATTGCTTTTGATATAAATAATTCTTCTATATCCTCTTAATTGTTGCATATTTTCCATACTTTTTTTTCCAGTCCATGACTTGCAGACTTTTTAAAGTGAATCTGTGTGCATGTTTTCTCTTGGAAAATTATCCCAAGAAAAGTATCTACACATGTTTAGACTTGCTCATTTCCGCAGAAAGACATGCCTACTTTTTTTTTTTTTTTAATTCAAAACATATGAGCATAGTTCCAAGCGCTACCCCAGGGAATGTGCCCCTCCTCCCCCAGCTAAAAGTACTCATGAAATGGCATTATACACATAATTTTACTCGATGATGGGGCAAGCAATTTTATGCAAGCTCACTTCTGTGGATAAAGCACAGGCATGACTTTGAAGATCACCCTCTCTATATGTGTAGTATATTAAGTATATGTGTGTGAGATATGGAGGGTAATTTTAGAAGGGACCTCCAAGTGCAATCTGGGAAGTCCTAAGCCAGGACATCTAGAAGAAGCAGGCATGTCCAGGTACAGACAGTATTTCACAAATGTGGACATGCCCAATATGGACATCTGTGGGGACATCTACATAGACGTCTCCAGAACTGTATTTTAGAACCTGGAAGACTAGGAATAGCCTAATGGTTAGAGCAGTGGGCTAGGAACAAGGCAGCCAGGGTTTAAATCCAATTCTTGCTACACCTTCTGGATGTTTTTCAGTTAAAAGGAGCATTTTTTAGATGCCTGTTCATGTCTGGAGCAGGTTTAAATTTAGATGCGATGCCAGACATCCATGATGATTCTGAGATTGGGGGGGGTCCAGGTTCTGGGGGACACCCCAACCATGCCCATGAGTGTAGTTTGGGGAGGGCTAGGGAGGGGCATTCCCCCCCCCCAAACGAGTTTCCCCGATTATGGCCACAACACTTGTCTGCCCATAGGGATCTGATTTCCCACAGGCAGATAAAAGGGAACTTTTCCGCAATCGCAGCCATCCCCTTCTGCCCGCGGGAGATCGGATCCTCATGGGCAAACAAGCTTCGCGGTCATTACGGCAACTCATTGGGGGGGGGGGGGCAATGCCTGCAGGCAGAAGAGAAAGGGTTTGCGGCAAAGTCCCCTTTATCTGCCTGTGGGAGATTGGATCCTTGCGGGCAGAAGAGAAGGAGCAGTCCAGAGACAAGCAGTCTGCCCTTGTGGATCCAATCCCCCACAGGCAGAAGAGAAGAGGGAAGCCCAGTAGCCTGCAGCACAATAGGTTGTGTGTGTGTGTGTGTGTGGAGGGGGGGGAGGAGGTCAAGTGAGGTAGGGAAGGCAGAGAAAATTTAAAGAGGCAGGGGGCCTATTTAAAAAAAGGAGGATGGGGATTTTAGGACAGGGGATGGGAGTGCTAAGGGGGATTATGAAGGAGGGGAGAGTCTGAAAAGGTAACAGAAGAGGGGAGCCAGTAAAAGAGTGGTTGGAGGGGGAGGGAAGAGTGCAAGGGATTGCCAAAAGGTGCATTCCCCTCCCCCAAAAAACACACAAGCACCCCATTCCCACCCCCATCCCCACACCCCCACCCCCACACCACACACACACAGGCACCTAACCTCCGCACCACACACACATACACGCATGCGCGCGCACCCAACCTTCGCATAACAGACACACATGCGCGTAACAGACACACATGCGCACACACACACGTACCTCACCTCCACACCATACACATACATATAGGCACCCAGTGTTCCCGCTAACCTGAGCTGGGTCTGCCGCCAACATTCCTGCCGGCAGGGGGAGTGCAGAGCGATCGATGCTCTGCCTCTCCCCCCATTGGCAGGAATGCCAGCGGAGGACCCAGCACAGATTAAAGAGAACAGTGAGAGGGTGGTGCGGCGTGTGTTAGATCCTGTGTCTAACACACGCCGCAGCACCCTCGCATTGTTCTCTTTAATCTGTGCCAACATTCCTGCCGGTGGGGGGAGGGGCAGAGCGTTGATCGCTCTGCACCCCCCCTGCCGGCAGGAATGTTGGCAGCGGACCCAGTGCAGGTTAGCGGGAACATTGCAGGCAACCCACCTCTGCAGCACACACACAGATGCCCCACACCACAACCACATCTCTCCCATACACAAACAGGCACACCACAGTTGCAGCATACACATGTACAGACTCTTACTATCTGAAATTATAACTGTATCTGTATTTCTGTCTAAAGATGCCACATGGTATAGGAACTTTGGTGCTGTCTCATAGAGAATGAGACCAGCGTGAGAGACAATTGGGGTGGCTCTTAAGATTTTGGCCGGGCTTCTAAATCCACCCAAAATTTGTCAAGTCCTGCAATAGAGGCACAGCATATTTGGAATTCTGGCGCCAGCTATGGTCTGCACAGCTGCACAAATAAAGTCCTGTCACCATGTGCACCTGTCTGCTAGCTGCTACTTTTACGTTTACTGAGCAGTAATGTGAGGCCACATGTAGGCAACACTACTTCTCCCCATGGTCTGCCCCCTCCCTTGATCCCAGTGATTCTTGTTCAGAGATAGACTGCGGAGAGAGCCAGCACTGCTCCTAATTAGCAATATGGCCACCTCTGAGCAAGTGGCACTGAGATCAGTGGAGGGGGAAGACTATAGGAAGAAGCTGCACTGCAAGCATGTGGGATCAGAGAGGCCTGTGTCTCATTCTACTGCTCAGCAAAGTGTTGCCTTCCCCCTCTATTTCTTGTGTTTCATTGCATGCAGAATCTGGCTTGTTGTGAGCTTTCAATTTAATTTTATCTACATATTTCTACTTTGAATTTATTATAATTTATTCTGTACTTGGTGAGGGTCTAACTGTGTTAGCATTAAGTTTCTATGTAGTACTTTGGCTTCTTCAGTTTTCCAAATAGTTGAAAGGATGATCTAAGGCCCACTGCAATAGTTATGGTGCTGCTCTTTTCTGGGTAGATTCCTTATTGTGTTAATTTTAGAAGATGGTTTCATTATGGTATAGTAGATTTGCATTATAAGTATTCAGTGACTTTTGTAGGGTTTTGTGTTCAATCACAATCTGCCTGGTACTGGAGAGGCTGTTAATGAAATGACACCGGAATCGGACTATTTTTTCTTGTATGTTGGGTTCTATGGTGAAATGTCCTAGTTATGCTCTCCACCAACTGTTGGAGGAGGGAGTTTTGTTGGAAAAAGAGAGAAACTGTGCTATGATTCTAACACCAAAATAAAATTAATTATAATTCATTTTGGTGTTAGAAACTGCGCTGTGGTTCTCTTTTTCTTCTTGTCCTTTGGTGTGAGAGCACCGTACATCTCCTTTGTTTTTTGCAGAATATATATTTACAGTTTTTTAATCGTAGAGTGCCAGGCTAAATGACTAAATTTACAATCTGCTGCATTTTAATTATATAGCCTGGGAATATGTTGCTTTCCCTTTCTTGGCAAAGCCACTGAATAAGAGCCTCTGCTTCCTCTTTGAGTATCTTCGGGGTACCAGCTCATCCCTCACCTCTTTGTTATACTGGCTTCCTATCCATCTAGTATTTTTTTTTAAAGATAACCATAATGAATATGCAGATATACAGATGAACATGCAAATATGTTGCCCCATCCTTTGCTCCCCCAAATGAAGCAGTCAAGCCAAACCCATGACCTTGCCTCTACGTGCCCCATTTCAGATTTGGAACTCACTCAGGACAATCCCCAGAGCCAACTTCTAAAATAGCTTTGGAGATCTCTATGCCTGTTTTTGGATATCCAAAGCACAAACAGGCTTCTAAAGTGGTACATGACTTATATATAGCATTGATGCAAGTAAAATTGTTTGTTTGTAGCTGCTGCTTTGGGTATATCGTGAAGAAAGGGTCATCACTTAGTAGCAGAGCCAAGTCCTAATGAGCACTTGAAAATCCTGGAATGAATTCTCTGACAGGGAAGGATTTGCCTTCAGGATTCAAGGTGTTTCGTTGGAAACTATTCCAAAAAGATACTGCATGCAGTATTTGGTATTATGAAAAGTCTTTCCGGGGGAAATTTTTCTTCAAAACTGTTGCAAATTGTAGTAATCTGTTTCCATTAGTGGATCCCTCAGGAACGGCTATTTGCAGTGGTGGTTCTGGTATTTCGCTATACTGTAAGTATTTTGCTCTGTGGCTTTTAAACCCATTGCAGGAACTCCGACAATAGGCTCTCTTCCTTCTCAGGTGAAGAGACAGGAGCCTGACCATCTTTCTTGGCCCTTTGACTGACTAGAATATTCTCAGGCTTCTATGAACAATACCTTGGACTGTACCATTATGGCAATTCCCTGGACTGGAAAACAGAGTGGAAGGGTAACTCCGTAACAACAATGCGGATAGCAAAAGAACACCACAAATGGAGAATGACCACGACTGTGACGCTATTACTCTTAAAAAGAACTTTATTCAGGACCCGACCCGGCCATGTTTCGGCAAATCATGCCTGTATCAGGGGTCTGTAAAATTAATAAAAAGACATACAATGACAAAATCACACAAAGTAAGCCTAAACAAACTTAATAGAAGGTAAAAAAAGCAACATAAATAACTTTGATAACAAATTATACCATATAAAATTTGCATAATAGGACATAATTAAAAGTAAGTAATATAGATAATATATAACAACAATAAATAATATCGTGGAAGGCCACATCAAATCAACAAAAAAAACCCTTTCTTAAAAAACTGAAGCCACAGAAATAATGGCCAAAATAAATGGAAATGCGAATGACTCCAAATGTGTTGGCGATGAGTATGTATTTGAACAATTGGTTGAGCACTGTTATACCAAATCCATTTACTTTGGCCATTATTTCTGTGGCTTTTTTTTTTAAGGAAGGTTTTGGTTGGGTTTTTTTTTGTTGTTGTTGATTTGAAGTGGCCTTCCATAGTATTATTTACTGTTATGTTAGCTCTATTACTTACTTTTTTATTATGTCCTATTATGCAGATTTTATGTAATTTTGTTATTGTGTTTGTTATGTTGCTTTTTGTTTATGCTTATTTTGTGTGATTTTTGTCATTGTATGTCTCTTAATTAATTTTATAGACCCCTGACGCAGGCACAATTTGCTGAAACCCGGCCAGGTCAGGTCATGAATAAAGTTCCTTTAAAGAATAATAGAGTCCTAGCCGTGGTCATTCTCCATTTGTTGTGTCCTTTTGAACTCCCTGGACTGTACCAGTGTGGCAACTCGTTATTCTGATAACCACAATATGTCCTCCACTGGGAGGAACAAAGACCTTAGTTCTTTTTATGCATTATTTCCCAGGTTTCTCCATTTCATCTTGCTTTTTCCTCAGTTCAGAATATTGGGGACATTTTATGTCTCTGCTTTTGAGTTTATCCCTTCCGCCCCTTTTTACCATGATCCTTGTGTCTAGAAGTTAATTTTCAATGAAAAGTACATTATTTACGCCCTTCGGGGTTGTGTTTGTATTGTATACCCCTCGTTTCTCCTTTATAGTATGTATATTTAAATTGTTAAGGGGGTAATTTAAAAATCCATTTATACCCATAAAGCAGAAATTTATGTGCAGAAATGGCCTTTTTGAAACTGATCTTCTGTTTAGTGAGGGTCTGTGTTAGCTGATGTAGGTGTGTCCTGCATGTCTCCATGCAGTTAATGCAGGTTCGGCTAAGCCATTTGCCACGATTAACAGGTGGTAGTAAGTGCATTTGAACTAACGGCTATGGTACTGGTTAGTGCACCCCAAGAAACTTCCACACTAACCACAGTGTGCACACTCCACCCCTGACCTGCCCAGTCTCCGCCGAACCCTCGCTAAGTGGTTAGCATGCGATTTTTATTGTGGTCACATTTTTAGTGCATGTTAATAGCTACTGCAGTGTAAACCTCGCACTAACCGTTGGTGCACTTTAGTAAACATGCCCTGTAGAGCCTTTGTAAAGTGTTTTTTTTGTTGGTTTGTTTGTTTTTTCCCTGAGCTGATTGGAGGGGATGAGGAAAGGCTAGTGTTTACCAGTATACATTATAAAATATGCGCATAGCATCTTAAAATAAGCTGGAAATTTTGTGCTTGCCAAATTGTGTGTATATGGAGCAGTTTTCAAAGAAAAGCATGTGCTCGCTTTCCTTTGGAAAGTTTGTGTAAGTTGTGTGCATACTTGCTGCACAAGTTAATCAACCTATTGGAGACTTAGAGGATAATTTTTTCTTTTTATAGGGTCTGCATTGTGATACTACTCTCATCCCGGGCTTAATTTCTGGGAGAACAGCCTGGAAAACAGTTCCACCACTTCTTTTTAGACTTCAAAACAGCAGGGATGTTATGCTTCAATCCCACCTTTTCCAGGCAGCCTGTAGGGAAAAGGAGGGGTAGTCACTCTAATCCAGTCCATCTTCTCTTGTTCCTTCCCATGGTCCACTCGTCCCCTTCCTCAACACCTAACATTCAAATGTTGAACAAAATGTTGAGAAGGAAATTTATAGGGGGGAAAGTCCACCAAGGGCCCTACCGTCTTGTCACACTTGGAGAAATAATGCCGCTTTTGTTCTGTGTCTGCTTACATCTGGAAATATCCCTATTTGCTGACTAATAAGTAGAACAAACCAGTCTGTACTAGAGGAGATCACACCTAAGCTTTCTTTAGAAGCTCAGATGACAAGACTTCGACTTTCATACTTTGGACACATCATGCGGAGAGAGAGATCATTAGAGAAAGACATCATGCTTGGCAAGATAGGTCAGCGCAAAAGAGGAAGGCCAGCAATGAGATGGATCGATACAATAACAGCAGCTACGGGTACCAGTCTGTCAACAATGAGCCACCTGACTGAAGACCGAACACAATTTAGGATAACTATCCAGAGGGTTGCCATGAGTCGACTCCGACTCGACGGCACTTAACAACAACAAGTATAACATTTTTGTTTTTTAAGAAAAACAATCTTGAAATAGATCTGATTGGACTACAAAGGAAACCTGTATTGTAGTATGGACATTTGCTTCCTCAGTCAACTAGAAAGAAAGTTGAGTCTAAACTGTCAGCTGAAGTTCCTGAAGGCACCACAGCTAAGGATATTGTCTGCTTCTTGAAAGGCAAATAAACCTTTTGCAAGGGAAGAAGTACTCCTTTAGGAATTCTCAAGATCTTAACCAAAAACTTCTTAAACAGTTCTTTTAGAGCTAATATAGAAATTGTGGTAAGTTCAAAACTTTCAAATTAATAAGCCTCACTTTGTTCACCAACATCTGAAATTTATAATGCAGTGATGACCTTTCTTGCATCAAAACAGAGCAAGAAGTCTGAAAAGAGGTGTTGCGATCTTCCAGAGCTTCAGGTTTTTTCCTCCTCTGTTCCACCATAGTCCCCTCCACTCTTACAAAATGATCTTCAACCTACCCATAACTAGCTCCATGTTCGTGAATCTGTTTACTTGCTGTTTTCTCAAGTGCCCCTAATTCAATCCATTTGGCCCACAGCAAAATAAAAACAGATTTCTCCAAAATTGAAACCCACTTGGGCAAAATAGTGTTAATTGATCAGGTTGAACCACTAGAGTTTGTTTCTTCCCCTATACTGTTCCTTTGACCCCGATCTCTGGAAGAGAGTGGGAGGAAGGACAAGCCATTGAGAGCATCCCTCCAGTACAACTGTGACTTTCGCCAACAGAGGCAACACTGGATCTGTCTGCCAGTGCAGACAGCTGCAACCCTCTGCATCCCGGAGGCCAAATGAGGAGAGAAGCACTCAAGGCTCAGATACTTCTAGAATGGTCAAAGCTCTCTCTTCACTCCCAGCAATGAGAACCACACTTGAAGATCCAACTTCACTCAAAATCAACATATACTGTGGAATAGTGGTCCTGATCTGGGCAAGCACATCTGGGGACCACCACCTGGTCTTCCCTTTTCTCTTGACCATCCTAAGAAAGGATAAGTAAAAAGCTGATAATATGGAACACCACAAACCAGAGTGGAGATGAAGCATCCTAGACAGCCGACACAATATTGATTCATCATCTGTGATTTTTGTTAGATGGTAAGGGTGTACCTGAACTAAATTCTGTGAACTCGCTCCTACTGAAGGGTTGCAGAAGATTAGATGCAGAAAGTACTGCGAGATAGAGGACATGCCCCAGAAAACAAGGATTTTGGTTCTTGCAGAATCCTAGGAAATGCCAGCATTGAAAGTTGTTAAATATTTCTCACTGTTTCTGCTTTACTCACTAGGATATTGATCCTAATTTTCATGATTGCTTTGCTTTGCTTGTTATGAGTAGATCAGTGGTGTCTGTCAGAGCTGGTTTTCAATAATTCACTAGCATGGAATCTTGCAGTCTGGGCTGCAAACATGGATATTTTGAAACTGTATTTATTTATTTACATTTTCTTATATACCGCGCTATTCTGCATCAGTGCGGTTTACATTGAACAAACAGAAATTACATTGAACAGGGCATTATAACTTGGAGATAACTATTTTACAGGGAACATAGGCTATGGCGGGTTAAGTGGCTTGCCCAAGACCACAAGGAGCACCTGTGAGACTAGAAACCCCAGTCCTTCCGGCCCAAGGTTGCTGTCCTCTAGTGGGATTTGAACCCCCGACCTTCCGGCCTGAAGTACCTTGCCCCTTTCTTGTGGTCTTCCCTAACACACAAATGAAATATGACACAAAAGATGCATCTATACTAGGGTTCCTTTTAAGAAAAGACAGTTTATGGTGTTCTGCAAACTTAACAATTGTTAATATTTACCCTTTTTTATATATATTTTGATTAAGGGAGGAAAAGCTAAGTGTCATTTTATCATAACAAAATAATTTAGGTAGAATTTAGTAATTGGTTAGTTGCAAGAAGATATGTTTTAAGAGTGCATTTTAAAATGGAGAACTATATTTCATGAAAGACATTTATTCTTGATTGGTATGTGATAGGGCCTTTGGGAAATAAGGCATTAGCATGGACTATTAGGATCCTCCTATTGGCTGTGCTTTTATTTAATGAACAAGCCTGTAAGGCCTCCTCAGGAGAGCACTATTTTGTTAAGTCAGTCTGGGAAAACTGCATGAGATCTTCATATGCACTGCCAGAATTCTCATGTCATTAAAGAAACGCACTTGAATATTAAAATAGAATTACCTGGAGGTATTTGAAGCCTTTCTGGTCATGCGCATCCCCTGTTCACAGGACCATATTTTGTCTTTTAAGGATACAAAAGTCTCTTTGTTTTGGGAGGTTACGTTGCCAGAAAAACTTAATTGCTTGCAGTTGGATTTTTTTTTTGTGGTTTTAGTGGGTTGTGTTGTGCACAGCTACATGCAAATAGTATGTATGCCATTCTAATTCAAGCAGATTTTGGCAGGCAGCCTTGCTTGAAGCTGTGCAGAATTATCTTTTTATTTCACTCCTGCATGCCTTTCTCAGACTAATATTTTCCAAACAATTGTCTTCTATAGATTTGAATTTGGTTCCCTTTTTATGACCTCACTAGTTTAGTTATCTGGATTCTGTGATAAGGACATGCAGACCCAGGGAGAGGGTCTAGCCTGGAACCAAGTCTATGCACCAAGTGAAGAAAAAATAAGGTTCTTCAGGCAGGTGAATAATGCTTTTCACACTCAAAGTTTGTCTGTATCAGGCCTTGACAAATTTTCTTGTAATCTATGATTGCACCTTAAAAGCACCTATAGCAGAAGTAAATGAACAGACATATTTAATAATCAGCCCGTGTACTTGTGAACTTTGTCTATGATCTACACAGACCCTGTAGCTCTCTATGTCTATCAACAAAGTACACCCGTTCATGGCAACACATAAATTTATGCCAGTCGTTATTTTATAAGCATCCATGAAATACATACACAGGAAAATGACTTTATAAAATTACCTCCTTAATGACTGCATGTTTGTCTTCATGCTGTGTAAAGATTCACTTGGAATGCAATGCATGTGTTTAAATGACCTGCTGGATCAGAATGGTGGGAAACGCAATATACAGTGTGGTGCCTTCATTACAAAGGGAATGTGAACGGGCATTAGAATTTTATAACAAGCCAAGAAGGTTTCTTAGATGTTACCAGTTCCAGATTAAGGGGTCTCGCTAAAAAGGTGTGCTAATGTTGTCACAGGCTATGAGTAACTAGGTCTCGTCGAATAGCATGGGACCTGTGTTAACATGATGTAAGTTAGTAGTGAATTGATGCACATTTCTTAGCGCAACTTTAGTATCAAGACCACCAATTGTTATATATGAGGTACCAATGACATAGGAAAATGTGGTAGGGAGGTTCTGGAGGCTAAATTTAGGCTTTTAGGTAGGAAGTTGAAATCCAGAACTTCCAGGGTAGCGTTCTCCAAAATGCTTCCCGTTCCACGCGCAGGACCCAAAAGGAAGGCAGAGCTCCGGAGTCTCAATGCATGGATGAGACAATGGTGCAGAGATGAGGGTTTTGGATTTGTTAGGAACTGGGGAACATTCTGGGGAAAGGAGGGGCTCTTCCGAAGGGATGGGCTTCATCTTAACTGGGATGCAACCAGGCTGCTGGCATTAACCTTTAAAAAGGAGATAGAGCAGTTTTTAAACTAGATAATAGGGGAAAGCCGACAGTCGCCCAAGAGCGGATGGTTCGGAAGAATGTATACTACCAAAAGCAGAGAGGTTCAAAAAAAAAAGAGTAAAGTAGCCCAAATGCCCTCGGGTATGGGGCAGACAGAGCATAAAGATCCCAAATTACCCATGTCTACCAATAGCCAAATTAATATAAATAAAATACATTCTCTAAAATGCTTGTATGCAAATGCTAGAAGTCTAAAAAATAAGATGGGAGAGTTAGAATATATAGCACTAAATGAGAGGCTAGATATAATTGGAATATCAGAGACATGGTGGAAGGAGGACAACCAGTGGGACACTGTGATACCTGGGTACAAACTATATCGTAATGATAGAGCTGATCAAATTGGTGGAGGGGTTGCGCTCTATGTTAGAGAGGGCATTGAGTCAGAAAGGATTAAAGTTTTGCAGGTAACAAAATTTGCTGTAGAATCTCTATGGATTGAAATTCCATGTAAAAAGGGGAAGGGGACTTCCGGTGACGTCATCCACCCGAATGGCGGCGTAGCGCGGGAGCTCCGCCACCACTGCGCTAAAGAAAGCAGGAAAAGCCCCCACGGGCATAATTTTGGGCGGTAAGGAGAGCGGGCACGGCTAAGGGAGAGCTGCCCGGCCCCACTGTTGATCGGCGAGAGAGAGAAATTGGGAGCAGTGCGCTGACCGAAGCGGCAGACCAGCGCCGCGTGGGAAGTGCGGCCTGACAGAGGAGAGCAGACCAAGAGTGTGTGCAGGTCGCCGGGAGGAGGGCAGAGAGAGCGGCCGGAGCAGAGGACCACGCCGGGCTGAGAGAAGCCAGCTGTAGACGGAGAGCGGGGCAGGAAGGCTAAACTTACAACTTCCCGCACAGCGCGGTGGTGCCTAGCCCTGCAGGAGGAACACAGTCGGACACGTGGTGGGGGCAGCACAGCGGTAAAAACTTTTGACAGGCCGCAGACTGCCGGCAGCAGAAAGCAGAGGGAGAAGAGGCCTCAGTCAGGTGAGCAGCTGAAGTGGGCCCTCCGGGAGGCTTCTTAAAAGACAGAAATTATTGGGCAAGGGCAGCAGCCATTGTGGAGGTCCGGGTGTGACATATAGCCAACCCCTGCATCCCAGAGCAAAAGAAAGGAGGGGAGCCCAGAGTGCGGACCAGGCAGCCGGCAGGGGACATCGGCAGTAGACCTCTTATGGAGAAAATAAGTGCCAAAAAAGAGGGCCTGATGAAAAAGAAACTAGCTGAGTTCCGGTCCCCCTATGCTACGTCTAAAGGAGGGAAGGAAGGAGAGAAAACCGGCAAACCGGAGAAGGAAGCCCCACACAGCCCGGGAGCGAGTGAGGGTGGAGAGGAGGCCTGGACTGCAGCGGAACAGATAAAGCAGTGGCTTCTTGAGTTAAGAGACGAACTGAAGGTGGAGATGTGTGGGGTGAAAAATGAGATCATGGAGGCCGTGCGGACGATGCGCCAAGACATCCTGGAGCTGGGCGAACGGGTGGAAGAAGCTGAAACAAGGCTAGACAGTCAAGGAGAGACACTGACGCAGCTCCAGCAGGGATGGGAGGAACTGCAGACAGCACAAGAGACCTTTAAAGCCAAAGCAGAGGATCTCGAAGATCGCTCACGGAGATGCAATCTCCGAGTGCGAGGAGTGCCGGAAGAGCTAACGTACAAGAATAGTGAGGAGGTGGCCTATAAAATATTCCAAAGGCTCCTGGAGGAAGCTGGCTATGGAAAGGAAGCGGAGGCTCACCACCCGAACATAGAACGAGCACATAGAGGCCTGGGGCCCATTCGAGACAATAGACCAAGAGACATAGTAGTATGCCTGAGCTCCTACAAAAGTAAGGAACTTCTGCTCGGAGCCAACCGCAAACTGAAGAGCTTTCAATGGGAGGGACATAAAGTGGAGTTATATCAAGACCTGTCCCAGGGAACGCTGCAACGCAGGAGGGAGATTAGAGAAGTAACCGCCTACTTGCGGAGAGCAGACCTGCGATATAAGTGGCTGTTTCCATTTGGATTATTGATCACGGTGAAAGGGAGATCGCGGACGGTACGGTCCAGCGTGGAGGCTTGGAAAGCTTTGAGAGAGCTGGGAGCAGAACAGTTACCGGAGATGTCAGACAACACCGCTTCTTCTCCGCGCCCGGAATCCGGACCAGGAAAGTCGGAGAGAGCGAAATGGCAGAGGGCGAGCGGTAGGAGATTGGCCCGGACGTCTAAAGGGGGTCACAGGAGTCCGACTTCCGAGCAAGAGACTGGCTGAGCGGTGATGTTCCAACTCAGGACTGATATCTTTCAATATGTTGGTTGACAGGCTTAGGGGGAGGGAGAGGATAGGATAATGGGCCACAGGGAGAAGGGAGGGAGAGGTAGGTAATGAATAGGGGGGGAAGGGAGGAGCATAGAGGGGTGGGGAGAGGTGGGGGGAGAGGAGGGAGAAGGGAGAAGGGTTAGTGGGGTGAGCGGGATGAGTAAGGGGAGAAGGGGGAAGGGGGGCTATGGGGGAAGATTTGGTGGTGAGGTGGAAAGGGTCGCTGTTATGGAAGTTAAGTCTCCGCAGCGGAGAATTCTGAGAGGGGGGGTGGGGGGAGGGGGGAATGGAGGAGGAGGAAGATGGGGGGAAAGGGGGAGTGGAGGGGGGGGGAAGGGGGG
Organism: Ichthyophis bannanicus; assembly: GCA_033557465.1. Taxonomy (NCBI): domain Eukaryota; kingdom Metazoa; phylum Chordata; class Amphibia; order Gymnophiona; family Ichthyophiidae; genus Ichthyophis; species Ichthyophis bannanicus. The sequence goes on from CM066032.1 coordinate 1,732,250,835, forward strand.
AGGGGGGAAGGGACAAAATCAGCAGGCTGGAAGGGGGGGAACGGGTGCAGGAGGGGAATTGAAGATACTAACATTGAATGTTAAAGGATTAAATTCGCCCTGGAAAAGACAGAAATTGGATAAAGAATTAATAAGGCATAATGCTGATATAGTATTGTTGCAGGAGACACATTTGCAGAAACGGCACGAGGCGTTGGTGCAACCCAGAGGGTATAGGCATCGCCTCTTCGCCTCTAATCTTAAAGAGAAGAGGAAAGGCGGGGTAGCGATCCTCATTAAGGGGGAAGTGCAAACTGAGGTCCAGGTGATATCTCGGGATAAAGGGGGACGATATCTTTTGCTGCGAGTGAAGCAGGGGACGGAATGGTTTTGTATGGTGAATGTGTATGCCCCTACGGGAGCGCAAACGGAGTTCTGGAAAGATCTGAGTGAGCAGGTAGCAGTGATGGGGGCGGGGGTGCTGATTTGTGGGGGGGACTTTAATTTGGCCTGGGAGGTGGGGAGAGACACGACGGGCCACCGAGTAGGGAGGGGGACGGATAGGAAGTATTATCGGAGATTTGTACAAGAGAATGGATTGATTGATGGGTGGCGGATGCTTAATCCAGGCCGCAGGCAATTCACTTTCTACTCAGCAGTACATGGGTCGTACTCAAGATTAGATACAATCTGGGTAGGGAAGGAGCTAGCGGGGAGGATTACGGGAGGGGACATAGAACCGATTACTTGGTCCGACCACGCCCCAGTGGTGCTACAGGTGCGGGTGGCAGGGGAAGATAAGGGACGGCAATTTTGGAAATTGAATGAGAGCCTGTTGGAGGATGCGAGGGTGGTAACTGAATTACGGAGTCTAATTCCAGAGTATTTTGGGCAGAATGGGGGAGGAGAGGTTAAAGAGGGAGTGCTCTGGGATGCCTTTAAAGCGGTGGTAAGGGGGGTGTTCATCAAGTGGGGGGCACGCATTAAGAGGGAGAGGGTGGAACGTGAGGAGCAGCTGCGGCAGCAACTACGCGAGGCGGAAGAGAGGGCTATGCAAGAGGGGGGAGGACGGCATAGAGGGACAGTCTTGGAACTCAGAGCCAAAGTTAATGCAATAGAGGCCGAACAGATACAGTTCCGCCTACAGTTGATGAAGCAGAGGTTTTTTGAAGGGGGCAATAAAGTGGGGAAATATCTTGCGAGACAACTGCAGAAGAGAAGGGAGTGGAATAGGATCTCTCAGATTAGGAGCGGGGGGGAAGGGGTGCGAGATGTTCGGCGTATCAGAGAGGAATTTGTGGCCTACTACAGCAATTTATATAAGGCGCGAGAAACGGGAGCGCGGGAAGATACTTTGGAGTATGTGAAAGGAGCGGGGCTCCCGGTATTGACGGCGGAGGAGCAGGAAGGGCTCGATAGGGAGATCAACCCGGAGGAAGTCCTGCAGGCCATTAAGGGGTTAAAGGCCGGCAAAGCCCCAGGGCTCGACGGCCTAACGGCGCGCTTTTATAAACAGTTTAGTGGCCAAATAGTGCAAACCGTTAACTATGGTGTTTAATGGCCCACACAGGGGGGAGAGATTGGCGGAGACCATGGGTTGGGCTGGCATTACCCTTATCCATAAGGAAGGGAAAGATCCTCAGGAGTGTGCGTCATACCGACCCATTTCTTTATTAAACGTCGATGCAAAGTTGATGGCTAAAGTACTGGCTACTAGACTTAATAAGTATTTGGGGAAATTGGTGCATGCCGATCAGGCGGGGTTTGTGCCAGGCCGACAGGTGGCAGATAACATACGGAAAGTGCTGAACGTGATTTGGTCGGCCCAAAAGAAGGGGAGGGAGACTTTGCTGGTCTCCTTGGATGCTGAAAAGGCCTTTGACCAAGTGTCTTGGTCATTTTTATACTCCGTATTGGGACAATTGGGGTTTGGACCTGGGTTTGTGCAATGGATAGAAGCTCTATATCATAGCCCAAAAGCATGTGTACGGGTAAATGGAGGCTATTCCGAGTTCTTTCCATTAGAACGGGGAACTAGGCAGGGCTGCCCGTTATCTCCCTTATTATTTGCGCTCTCCCTCGAGCCCTTAGCGGCAAGACTAAGGGCCAATCCTGTGGTGGCGGGGGTAAGGGTGGGAGGTCAGGAATACAAACTCTCCCTATTCGCAGATGACATCTTATTGACTATTACGAACCCCAGAGATACGCTTCAAGCAGTGATGAGTGAGATACAGATATACGGCGAGAAGGCGGGTTTTCGGATTAATTGGGGGAAATCGGAGATATTAAGAGTAGTAGGGGAGGAGGGGGAGCAGCGGCCGTGGCAGCGGGATTTCCCATTTAAATGGGCGCAGACGTCGATTCGCTATCTTGGGGTACACCTGGGGCGGAATTTGGAAGATTTATATGCGTTGAACTATCATAAACTGGTAGGGCAGGTGGAGGTGCGCTTACAGGGCTGGAGTCGAGGGTATTACTCGTGGTTTGGGAGGATGGCGTCAGTGAAGATGATGCTTCTCCCCCAGTTTTTATTCCTCTTCCAGGTGTTGCCTATACCGCTACCTCGAAGAGCGCTACGGCGGGTTCAGCAACAAGTAGAGAGATTTATCTGGGGGGGAAGAAGGCCAAGGGTGGCGGCCAGAACGATGCAGGTTCCGGTAAGAGAGGGGGGGATGGGGACTCCCAACTTCAGTTTGTACTATGCGGCAGCGCAATTGCGAGCAGTATATGCGTGGCTGCGGGAACCATATAAGCAGTGGGTAAGAATGGAGGTGGACGAGTACCACCCAGGGGAATTAGAACGGATAGTATGGGAGGGGGGAGGCGACAGGGGTCAGCATCCGCTAGTACGCCATACATTACAGGTGTGGAGAAGGCATCGACGGCAGATGGTGGGAGAAAAGAAATGGTCTCCCACCATGTCCTTGCAGGCCTGTTGTGCGGCAGGCATAGGCCCGAAGGCGGTAATACTCCGGAAATGGGCGGCGCGGGGCCTGACTCAGGCTTCCCAACTGGTGATTGGGACACAGTGCAGAGAATTTGAAGGAATGCGTGATTTATACCGCTTAGAGGAGTCGGATCGGTTTGCATATCTGCAGATGTGTTCGGTGATTCGGAAAAAGGGGAGGGAGCAGTGCGGAAGGGGGGGAGGAGAGTGGTTTGAGGGGGCTTGTTTAGGCTCCATGGGACAACAAGGGATGCTCTCTAGGATTTATAGAGGATTGGTTGCCAGTGGGGGAAGGAAGTTGAAGTATATGGAAGAGTGGGAAAAGGATTTAGGGGTAGTGTGGGGGGTGGAAGAGTGGGAGGAGCTAGTAATGGGCATAGCTAGATTTTCTATTGCCACATCACTACGTGAGAATGCCTATAAGGTGCTAACACGCTGGTACCTCACACCGGAAAGATTGTTCAGGGCTGGAGTGCGTCAGACGGCTGAGTGCTGGCGGATGTGTGGAGAGCATGGCTCGTGGTTACATATATGGTGGACGTGCCCAGTAGTGAGAGAATATTGGCGCAAAATAGGAGAGTGCATTAATAAAATAGTGGGGGAACGTATTGTGCTAGGCCCTGCGATGTGTCTCCTGCATAAACCCGATGCGAGGTGGGAAGGGGACTGGAGAATCATTTGGTACTGTGTGACAGCGGCAAGGAGTGAAATAGCATGGTACTGGAAGAGACCGAATTTGCCTTCCATGACTAGTTTTGCAGGAAGAGTGTCTTTTCTATATGCAATGTATAAAATGACGGGGGAGAGGGGGGGAAGAGGGGACCAAGTTGAAAAGAGGTGGGCGGGGGTTTGGAGATGGCTACAGGAGGGAGGGGGGGAGGTTGGAGGGTTAGGGGGAGGGGGTGGGGGGGGGAGTAGGGGGTTGGGGTGGAGCTAACCTTATTAATTTAAGGGGCGTGAGGGATAGCAGAAAGGGCCAGGATAACATGATTTTGCATAAGCTGAAAGTGATCAATCAAGTTGCCGACTCCTGGGCAGGGTGATACTTAGCACTAAGGTATGCGCAAGGATAGGAATGGTTTGTTGTATGTTAAAAAGTTGTTAGGCTGTTAGTCATGTATATGGGGGAGTAGAGTCGGAGGTTTGTGTCATGGTTGATAGACATGTACATGGAAAAGTTGATACTGTATATGAAAAGTTGCTAATAAAAACATATAAATAAAAAAAAAAAAAAAAAAGGGGAAGGCAATGGCAGTGAGGGTGTACTATCGACCGCCTGGCCAGAATGAATAAATGGATGATGAAATACTCAAAGAAATCAAGGAAGCTAACAAAAGTTACAGCGCAGTAATAATAATGGGTGATTTCAACTACCCTGGTATCGACTGGGTCAGTGTCATGGCAGGACATGCTAGGGAGATAAAGTTCCTAGATGAAATAAATGACTGCTTCTTGGAGCAGCTGGTTCATGAACCAACCAGAGGGGAACCCATATTAGACCTAGTCCTTAGTGGAACACCAGATTTAGTGCAAGAGATAAGGGTGTTGGGGCCACTTGGCAGTAGTGATCATAGCATGATTGCCTTTGATTTAATTAGTGGAGGAGGGATAGTGAGGAAATCGACAGTACTACCTTTTAACTTTCAAAAGGGAGACTATGATAAAATGAGGAAAATAGTTAAGGAAAAACTAAAAGGAGCAGATGCAAAGGTTAAAGACTTACATCAAGCTTGGGTGTTGTTGAAAAATACTATCTTGGAAACCCAGACCAGCTGTATTTCACACTTTAAGAAAAGTGGAAGGAAGTCCAAAAAACTGCCAGCATGGTTTAAAGGTGAGGTCAGAGAGGCTGTTGCCAAAAAAGCATCTTTCAGGAAATGGAAAAAAGAGCCAAACGACAAAACCTGGAAACAGCACAAGCACTGGCAAGTCAAATGCAAAGTATTGATAAGGCAGGCAAAGGGAGAATTTGAGAAGAAGCTTGCAGCTGAAGCAAAAACGTGAAATAAAGACTTTTTCAAGTACATTCGTAGCAAAAAACCTGTGAGAAAGTCAGTTGGTCCATTAGATGATAGAGGGGTTAAAGGGGCACTAAGAGGCGACAAAGCAATTAGCGGAGAGACTGAATGAATTCTTTGCTTCGGTCTTTAATGAGGAAGATGTGGGGATGTTACCCATGACTGAAGTGGTATTTAAAGGTGCAGAAGAATTGAAGGAAATATCGATACATTGGGAAGATGTATTACAACTATTAGATAAACTGAAGAGTATCAAATCACCTGGCCGGTTGGTATACATCCAAGGGTGTTGAAAGAACTGAAATATGAGATTGCAGACCTGCTGTTAGTAATCTGTGAACTATCATTAAAATCATCTCTAATACCTGAAGATTGGAGGATCGCCAATGTAACACCAATTTTTACTGTGGTAAAAAAGTTATTCACCTAGGGAAGAACAACCCAAACTGGTTACACGATGCAAGGTTCCGCATTAGGAACCACCACCCAGGAAAATGATTTAGGCGTCATTGTGGATAACATGTTAAAACCCTCGGTCCAGTGTGCAGCGGCAGCCAAGAGAGCAAATAGAATGCTAGGTATCATAAGGAAAGGAATGGAAAATAAAAGATATTATAATGCATCTATATCGTTCCATGGTGAGACTGCACCTTGAATATTGTGTGCAGTTCTGGTCGCCGTATCTTAAAAAGGATATAGCGTTATTAGAAAAGGTTCAGAGAAGAGCCACCAAAATGGTAAAGGGGATGGAAGGATACTCCTATGAAGAAAGGCTAAAAAGGTTAGGGCTCTTTAACCTGGAAAAGAGACGGCTGAGGGGAGATATGATAGAAGTCTATAAATTAATGAATGGAGTGGAAGGGGTAAACATAGATCGGTTGTTTACGTTATAAGAATATAGAAAGACTAGGGGACATGCAATGAAGCTACAGGGTAAACTATTTAAGACTAATAAAAGAAAATATTTTTTCACTCAACGTGTAATCAAACTCTGGAATTTGTTACCAGAGGATGTATAAAGGCTGTTAGTGTAGCTGGGTTTAAAAAAGGTTTGGACAAGTTCCTGGAGGAAAGGTCCATAAACCATTATTAAGAAGGGACCCAGGATATGAATGCTTGACGCAGTACAAGCATTTTGGAACCTGTGTCTTTTGGGGAAACTGCTAGGTACGTATGACCAAGATTGGCTACTGTTGGAAACAGGATACTGTGCTTGATGGACCTCGGTCTGACCCAGTATGGCATATCTTATGTTCTTATGTTATGGAAGGAAATAGCTTATAAGATCATAAGAGATGCCATACTGGGTCAGACCAAGGTCCATCAAGCCCAGTATCCTGTTTCCAACAGTGGCCAATCTAGGTCACAAGTACCTAGCAGTTTCCCTAAAAGACATAGGTTCCACAATGCTTGTATTGGGGCAAGCAGTGGATATCCCGGGTCCTCCATAATAATGGTTTATGGAGCTTTCTTCCAGCAACTTGTCCAAACCATTTTTTAAATCCAGCTACAATAACAGCTTTTACTACATCCTCCGGTAATGAATTCCAGAGTTTTGATTACACGTTGAGTGAAAAAATATTTTCTCATATTAGTCTTGAATAGGTTACCCTGTAGATTCATTGCATGTCCCCTAGTCCTTCTATATTTTGATGGCGTAAACAATCGATCTTTGTTTACCTGTTCCATTCCTTTCATTAATTTATAGACCTTTATCATATCTTCCCTCAGCTGTCTCTTTTCCAGGTTGAAGAGCCCTAACCTTTTAAGCCTCTCTTCATAGGAGTATCCGTCTATCCCCTTTACCATTTTGGTGGCTCTTCTCTGTACCTTTTCTAATAACGCTATTTCTCCAGGACCAAGCAGGAAGTCAGTCCTCACATATGGGTGACGTCTGCGCCGACGGAGCCCTCGCGGAGCAATTTTCCCCAGCTTTCAAAGAAAGCCTTTGGGAATTGCAGCGCGCATGCGCGGTCTCCTTCCCGCCCAAGGGTGCCATCTTAGCCAGTCTTCTTTTTTCCGCGGAGCCCTACAGACGTACCCGTCGTGTCCCCGCGAAAAAGTTGATTTTTATAATATATTTCTCTTTTCTCCTTCGGTTCGACGCCGGTCTTTTTCCTGCCCGGACTCGCGACGCCGTCACGAGTCTTTCTCTTATTTTTCGGTTTTTCTGATTTTACTCAGTTTCGTTTTCGGATTTTCGCTGGCAGCCCGGTCCTTTGACCTTGCTGGGGCCCTTTTTCCCCCGATGGCTGCCAGTGGTTTCAAGCGGTGTGGTCAGTGTGACAGAAATATGTCACTCACTGACACACACGATAATTGCCTCCGCTGCCTGGGCCCGGATCATGAAGAAATGATCTGTGGGGCCTGTGGCAAAATGTCCTCTAAAGCGTTGAGAAGTCGGCGGCACCAGCGGGATAGAATCTTCGCTGACCCCAGCCGTACCCGGACCTCGTCGGAGGCTTCGGCGTCCAGAGGTTCCAGCTCTGACCATCGCCGAAGCTCCTCCGACAGGGGTTCTCCCTCCGGGGACCATCGACGGAAGGCGAAACCCGCGAGGGCGGCGTCGGTGGACGCTCCTGGCTCCGCGAGGGCCAGGTCGCATAGCCCCGATAGCCGTCCCGGGTCCTTGGAGAAGGAGCACCTCCCGAAGCGACCTCGCCTGGAGTCGGAGTTGCCTGCTCGGGTAAGTCCTGTAGTCCTCCTGGACTCGCCTCCGAGACTGCCGACGTCGGGCCCGACGCCGTTGGGGCCCGAGTCGGGGGCTGCTGGGTCACCTGAGGTCGGACTCAGGTTGACGGCCTTGGAGAGCAGACTGTCTGCCTTCATGGACCAGCAGCGGGCACTGATCGCTAGCCTCGCTGGCGCCGCTGCCCCGACCGCCGGGACGTCGACGTCTAAGTCGACCCCGGAGACCGAGCCGATCCTCGAGTCCATGCGAACTCGAGTCGATCCGAGGTCGAGGTCACCCTCGGCCTCCCGTTCGGGACCGAGGTCGTCGACGCCGACTCCCTCGGTGTCGGGGCGGCCGACGTCTGCGCCCGCCCGAGCTGACCCCACCGATTCCTCCTCTGAGTCGGTCTGGGAATCGGAAGAGGAAGAGTCACCTGATTCCTTTCGGACTCGGTGTGTCCCCTCGGACTCGCCTGAGTCCGAACCTCGGAAGCAGTCCCCTCCAGAGGATGCCCGGTTCTCGGACTTCGTCAGGGATATGGCCAAGGCTTTGGCCTTCCCTGCGGATCCCGAGGAGGAGCCTCGAGCCGAAGAGCTCGACGCCCTCCAGTATGACTCTCCCGCCAGGGAACACTTTACTGTACCGGTTCCTCCCATGCTGGAACGACTACTCTTCCGCATGTGGGAGAGTCCGGCCTCCTCGCCGGTATTAAGCAAGCGGGTCGATTCCGTCTATCGAGTCCGCAAGAGTCCTGGCTTCCAAAAAGCACAGCTACCACACCATTCCATGGTAGTGGAATCGGCCATGCATAGGCTTAAGAGCCAAAAGATGCACTCCTCGGTGCCTCCTGGCAGGGAGGCCCGTAACCTGGATGGCCTTGGTAAGAAGTGTTTCCAGGGCTCTATGCTTGCTTGTCGTGTCCAGACCTACCAGCTATACATGGGCATGTATCTCCGAGACCTGGCTAAAGAGCTAGCCGGATTCTCCGCTGGATTGTCTGAGGAACCTTTGCGGAGGTTCCTGGCCTTAACAACTGGTATTCGGGAATGCTCCAAATTCATGTCCCGAGCAGCCTATGATGGCTTTGAAGCATCGGCTCGAGTGGCCGCAGCCGGCAAAGGTGCCCGCCGACAGGTTTGGCTTCAGTCGTCTGACCTTGAACCCTGGGTGCAGGACAAGTTGGTCGATGTCCCCTGCCGAGGTGAGAACCTCTTTGGCAAGCCCATGGTGGAAAAGGCTGCACAGATCGAGACGGAGACTCTCACCAGGACTAGGCTTTCTAGAAAGACCTCCGCTCCTTCCCAGAAAAAGAAGGGCTCGGGAAAGAAGTCCTTTTACCCGAGAAAAGCGGCTGCCTATAAATATTACCCTCAATATCAGGCCTCCGCAGCTCCCCAACAGGGCCAGCAGGCCAAGGGACGGGGTAACGGGTCCCGTAGGCAGCAAACCCCCAAGCCTGCACCACCAGCCCCTGCTCAGCAGGGTGGGGGTTTTTGACTACATCAGCATAGCCTCTCCCCCTCCGCTGGCTCCTCCCAGCACCGGAGGCCGGCTGGTTCACTTCGCCCACAGGTGGTCCAACATCACTTCCGATACCTGGGTGCTTCAGGTCGTACGAGAAGGCTATCTTCTCCACTTCCATCAGGTTCCTCCCTCTTATTTTCCGGGAGAACCTCCACGACTCCCTCTGCACAGGGACTTACTCCTTCAGGAGTTAGCAAGTCTCCTACAGGAACAGGCTGTGGAACCGGTGCCCCACCACCTGAGAGGTCAAGGCTTTTATTCCAGGTATTTTCTAATACCAAAAAGAACAGGAGGCCTCAGACCCATCCTGGACTTGCGCAACCTCAACAAGTTCCTCGTGCGAGAAAAGTTCAAAATGCTTACCCTTGGAATCCTTCTGCCCTACCTCCAGCAGGGAGATTGGCTATGCTCCTTGGATCTAAAGGATGCCTACACGCACATCCTCATCCACCCAAGCCACCGCCAATACCTACGGTTTGTGGTGGCAGGAAATCATTACCAGTACAGAGTACTGCCCTTTGGCCTGTCCTCCGCACCGCGAGTCTTCACAAAATGTCTCGCGGTGGTGGCGGCCCATCTCCGGCTTCACGGCCTCTATGTCTTTCCGTACCTCGACGACTGGCTCATCAGAGCAGCGTCCGCTCTGGAGGTCACCAACGCCACGCACCGCACGGTGACCCTTCTGCAGTACTTGGGCTTTGTCATAAACTTCGCAAAGTCCACTTTGCTCCCCTCACAGGATCTCGAGTTCATCGGCGCAAGACTGCACACTCCTCAGGCGCGAGCTTTCCTGCCTCTCGACAGGGCTCAACGGCTCATGGACCTAGCCGGCCGTTTTCGCAGCCAGTCCCTGGTCTCCGCCAGGCGCTTCCTGAGACTGCTCGGCCATATGGCTTCCACCATCCATGTGACCCCCAATGCCCGCCTGAATATGCGGCCTGCTCAATGGTGCCTTCGCAAGCAGTGGCAGCAAGCCACCGGCAGTCTAGCCGACTTAGTGCGCATCTCCGAGCCGCTGGCCTCTTCTCTCCAGTGGTGGCTTCATCGGCCGAACCTGGTACTCGGCATGCATTTTCAGTCACCTCAGCCGGCTCAAGTGCTGACGACAGATGCGTCCCTCCTGGGTTGGGGAGCACATTGCCAAGGGGCATGTACTCAGGGTCTTTGGACCGCGTGGGAGTCTGCTCAACAGATCAACTTCCTGGAGCTCAGAGCAATTCGTCTGGCGCTCAGGGTTTTCTCCCACCTGACTTCTCACCAGTCCGTCCTTGTCCAGACGGACAATCAAGTGGCCATGTTCTACGTGAACAAACAGGGGGGCACGGGCTCCTTCCTTCTCTGCCGCGAGGCTCAGAAGCTCTGCTCTTGGGCCGTCAGTCACGGCATCCTTCTCAAGGCAGTTTATCTCCCAGGCCAAGAAAATTGCCTGGCGGACAAACTCAGCAGGATCCTCCAGCCGCACGAGTGGCGCCTGGATCCCTTGGTAGTTCAGAAGCTCTTTCTAAAGTGGGGCCTCCCCACGATGGATCTCTTTGCCAGTCCTCTCAACCGGCAACTTCCTCGCTTCTGTTCTCGTCAGCCACATCCCCTTCGAGTTGCGGCGGATGCTTTTCTACTCTCATGGTCGGAGAGCCTGCTGTATGCTTTTCCTCCCATCCCGCTAGTCTCTCGAACTCTTTTCAAGGTTCTCCGAGACAAAGCTTCCATGATCCTGATCGCTCCTCGCTGGCCCAGACAGCCGTGGTTTCCACTCCTGCTGCAATTAGCGGTGGAGGATCCATTCCCTCTGGGGTTTCAACCGGATCTCCTCACTCAGGATCAGGGGTCTCTGCTACACCCCAATCTCAGATCTCTCAATCTAATGGCCTGGCTGCTGAGAGGGTAGTCCTCGCTCCCCTTCTCCTGCCGGCAGAGGTGGAAGAGGTCGTCCTAGCTTCTCGGCGACCTTCTACCCGCAAATGCTACGCCCTTAAATGGCGTCGCTTTTCCGTTTGGTGTACCCCACAGTCTCAGGATCCCTTCTCCTGCTCGGTGTCGGTGATCTTGCAGTACTTGCTCTACCTCTCTAATCTGGGACTTAAGTCCAACTCCGTCAAAGTTCACCTCAGTGCTCTTTCAGCACATCATGTGCCGGTGGATGGCAGACCTCTTTCCAGCGACCCTCTCGTAGCGAGGTTTCTCCGAGGTCTCCTTCTACTTAAACCACCTCTGCGCCCGCCAGCGCCTGACTGGGATCTGAATGTGGTTTTACAGCGGATCATCTGTCTGCCTTTTGAACCTATGGCTACCTGTTCTCTCCGTTTTCTTTCTTGGAAAACATTGTTCCTGATAGCCCTCACTTCCGCTAGACGCGTAAGTGAATTGCAGGCCCTCGTGTCTGATCCCCCTTACACTCGGTTCTACAAAAATAGAGTAGTCCTACGGACTCACCCAAAATTTCTTCCAAAAGTGGTCTCCCCTTTTCACATCAATCAGGAGGTGGTACTTCCGACCTTCTTTCCCAGACCACACTCCAGCCGAGCTGAAATGGTCCTACATACCCTGGACTGTAGAAGGGCATTGAACTTCTACCTTGACCGTACGCGGGAGCACCGTAAAGCTGCTCAGCTTTTTGTGTCTTTTGACCCCAATAAATTGGGGCTCCCGGTCTCCAAGCGTACTCTGTCCATCTGGGTTGCTGACTGTATCGCTTGGGCTTATGGGGCAGCCGGACTCTCGTTAGAAAGTCGAGTCACGGCTCATTGTGTTCGGGCGAAGGCTACGTCAGTGGCTTACCTCCGCTCTGTTCCGCTGGCAGACATCTGCCGGGCCGCTACTTGGTCTTCGAGCCAGACTTTTGCGGTCCATTACTGTCTCGAGAGGGAGTCCCGCAGGGACAGTGCTTTCGGACAGGCAGTCCTCCGAAATCTCTTCGAGGTTTGAGCAACTCCTACCCTCCATCCCGGATGTGGGCTACCGGTGGGTAATAATTCAGTGAAGATTCCTTCCTTCTGTGCCGCTGAGCTAGAGGGAGCTCATTTTTGTGCTTAGGGTCTCCGGTAGCCTTAAGCTTGGGAGTCCCATATGTGAGGACTGACTTCCTGCTTGGTCCTGGAGAAAGCGTAGTTACTCACCTGTAACAGGTGTTCTCCAGGAGCAGCAGGAATCAGTCCTCACGACCCTCCCTCCTCCCCTTGGAGTTGCAATCATCTGCTTAAGTTTTTTTGCTAATTTTTATGCTGTCTTTTAGCTATGTCATCAGACTGGCTAAGATGGCACCCTTGGGCGGGAAGGAGACCGCGCATGCGCGCTGCAATTCCCAAAGGCTTTCTTTGAAAGCTGGGGAAAATTACTCAGCGAGGGCTCCGTCGGCGCCGACGTCACCCATATGTGAGGACTGATTCCTGCTGCTCCTGGAGAACACCTGTTACAGGTGAGTAACTACGCTATCCTTTTTAAGATATGGTGACCAGAATTGCACACAGTATTCAAGGTGCGATCGCACCATGGAACGATACAGAGGCATTATCCTTTGTTTTATTCCTTTCCTTATGATACTTAGCATTTTATTTGTCCTCTTGGCCGCCACTGCACACTGGGCGGAGGGTTTGAACATGTTATCCACATTAACGCCTAAATCGTTTTCCTGGGTGGTGGTTCCTAATGTGCAGCGTGTACCCATAGTTTGGGTTTTTCTTTCCTAGGTGCATAACTTTGCACTTGTCCACATTAAATTTCATCTGCCATTTGGATGCCCAGTCTTCCAAATTATCAATGTCCTCTTGCAATTTTTTACAATCCTCATGGATTTTAACAACTTTGATTAATTTTGTATCATCTGCAAATTTGATTACCTCACTCATTATTCCCATTTCCAGGTCATTTATGAATATATTAGAAAGTAGCGGACCCAGCAGAGATCCCTGGGGTACTCCACTATTCACCTTTTTCCCTTTGGAGAATTGGCCATTTTAGCCCTACCCTCTGCTTTCTATCTTTTAACCAATTCCTGATCCACAGTAGTACACTACCACTTATCCCATGACTTTAATTTCCTCAAAAGCCTCTCATGAGGGACCTTATCAAATTCTTTCTGAAAATCCAGATACGCTATATCAACTGACTCACCTTTGTCTACCTGTTTATTGACACCTTCAAAAAACAAATCAGATTAGTAAGACAAAGACCTTCCTTGGCTAAAGCCATGTTGGCTGTCTCCCATTAAGCTATGACTATCTACATATTCAGTAATTTTGTTCTTTATAATGGTTTCTACCATTTTTCCCGGTTCTGATGTCAGGCTCACCGGTCTGTAGTTTCCCGGATCACTCTTGAACCCTTTATAAAAATTGGCATTACATTGGCCATCCTCCAATCTTCAGGTATTACAGTTGATTTTAATGATAGTTTGCAGACCTACTATTAGTAATCTGTAATCTCATACAGTCAAACCTCGGTTTTCGTATGCCCTAGTTTTCGTACGTTTCGGTTTTCGTTGACTTTTTTCGTCAAGATTTTGTCCCAGTTTTTGTACATTGTCTCGGTTTTCGTACAGTTGAAAATGGAGCACCATCTTGTGGCCAGAAGTAGGATTTTCTTTATTTTGATTCTCTTGCTGATTGACTGTCTTGCATATGCCAACAAGAGTCTTCAGTAAAGGTAAAAGTGATGTTAAATGTTCATTTATCCATTTCATTAGTCATTTATATTTATTTCTCATTGTTTTCTGTATGTAAAAATATAGTTATTCTCTATAAAATATATATTTTGTTAATATTTTGGGTGTCTGGAACAGATTAATTGGATTTATATTATTTCTTATGGGAAATATTGCTTCAGTTTTCATACATTCGGTTTTAGTCAGACTTTTTTGAATGGATTAATCATGAAAACCGAGGTTCCACTGTATTTCCATTCTTTCAACATCCTTGGATGTATACCATCCGGTCCAGGTGATTTGCTACTCTTCAGTTTATCAAATAGTTGTAACACATCTTCCCAGTGTATCTATATTCCTTTCAATTCTTCTGCGGCATCACCTTTAAATACGATTTCAGTCATGGGCAACATCCTTACATCTTCCTCAGTAAAGACCGAAGCAAAGAATTAATTTAGTCTCTCCACTATGTCCTTGTTCCCTCATAGTGCCCCTTTCACCCCTCTATCATCTAATGGTCCAGTTGACTCTCTCACAGGTTTTTTGCTAGAAGTGTAATTGAAAAAGTCTTTATTATGCGTTTTTGGCTTCCATAGCAAGTTTTATTTCAAATTCTCTTTGCTTGCCTTATCAATGCCTTGCATCTAACTTGCCAGTGCTTATGTTGTTTCCAGTTTTTGTTATTTGGCTCTTTTTTCCATTTCCTGAAAGATGCTTTTTTGCAACAGTAGCCTCTCTGACCTCCCCTTTAAAACATGCTGACAGTTTTTTGGACTTCCTTCCATTTTTCTTAATACGTGGAATACAGCTGGTCTGGGCTTCCAAGATAGTATTTTTAAATACCCATGCTTGATGTAAATCTTTAACCTTTGCGAAAACTTAACTAATTTCCTCACGTTATCATAGTCTCCCTTTTGAGTTAAATGGTAGTACTGTGGATTTCCTTCATGTCCTTTTTCCATTTATTAAATGAAATGCAATCATGCTATGATCACTATGGCCCCAGCACCCTTATCTCTTTCACCAGATCTTGTGTTCCACTAAGGACTAGGTCCAAAATGGCTTCCCCTCTGTTCGATTCATGAACGAGCTGCTCCAAGAAGCAGTCATTTATTTCATCTAGAAACTTTTATCTCCCTAGCATGTCCTGTCGTGACACTGACCCAATCGATACCAGGATAATTGAAATCACCCATTATTATTACTGTACTGTAACTTTTGTTAGCTTCCCTGATTTCTTTGAGAAATTCATCATCCATTTGTTCACTCTGGTCAGGCGGTCAATAGTACACCCCCCACTGCCATCGCCTTTCCCTTCTCCTTTTTACATTGAATTTCAATCCACAGAGATTCTACAATGAATTTTGTTTCCTGCAAAACATTAATCCTTTGACTCAATGCCCTCTCTAACATGCAGTGCAATCCCCACCACCAATTTGATCTGCTCTATCATTAAGGTATAGTTTGTACCCAGGTATCACAGTATCTCCTCATTGGTTGTCTTCCTTCCACCATGTCTCTGAGATACCAATCATATCTAATCTCTCATTTAG
Source organism: Ichthyophis bannanicus (assembly GCA_033557465.1). Taxonomy (NCBI): domain Eukaryota; kingdom Metazoa; phylum Chordata; class Amphibia; order Gymnophiona; family Ichthyophiidae; genus Ichthyophis; species Ichthyophis bannanicus. Next base: position 1,732,266,166 of record CM066032.1, read on the forward strand.
TGCTATATATTCTAACTGTCCCATCTTATTTTTTAGACTTCTAGCATTTGCATACAAGAATTTTAGAGGCTGTATTTTATTCATATTAATCTGGCTATCAGTAGGCAGGGGTACTTTGGAATCTTTAAGCTCTGTCTGCTCTTTACTCAAGGGCATTTGGGCTACTTTTTTCTTTATTGGAAACTCTGCAGATATATCCTAACTTCAGTCTTTGGCTTGTATCCTTGAAGGATACATAGTTCTGAACCATGAGCTCCTGGGCGACTGTCTGCCTTCCCCTATTATCTAGTTTAAAAGCTGTTCTATCTTGTTTTTAAAGGTTAATGCCAGCAGCCTGGTTCCATGCTGGTTAAGATGGAGCCCATCCCTTCGGAAAAGCCTCTCCTTTCCCCAGAATGTTCCCCAGTTCCTAACAAATCCAAAACCCTCTTCCTTGCACCATCGTCTCATCCATGCATTGAGACTCTGGAACTCTGCCTGGAACGGAGAATGCTACCCTGGAACTTCTGGATTTCAACTTCTTACCTAAAAACCTAAATTTAGCCTCCAGAACCTCCCTACCACACTTTCCTATGTCATTGGTACTGACTTGTACCAAGACAGCAGACTCCTCCCCAGCACTGTCTAAGACCTTGTCTAGGTGGCGCTTGAGGTTTGCTACCTTCGCACCAGCTTCAATGTCCTAGTCAACAGTCTTTCCTTAAGGCTCCTTTTTAGGCTTTGAAACATCTTTCTCTGATGTTTGGCTATATTCTTTTATTAGTCATTTCTCTTTTAAGATTACTCTGTAAGAGTGTGTTTTGTTTTGTTTTAAAATTTGTGTTTAGCGTCTTCCTTATCAGTAATAAAGAGAGTTAGTCAGTTATAGCTATCTTCCTGTCCCCAGAGGACATACAGTCTGTCTTTACTGAGGGTTAAGTGACTTCTCCAAGATCACAAGGCGTGTCGTCAAGTTTTTTAACTCTGGATACTTGTTCCAAATTAAAATAAAGTGCACTTTTCACCACTTCATTTGTCAGTCTTTTCCTGTGGGCTCATTCTCCATCAGTATTCAGATTTTGGCTATGTCAGGAGGTTATAGGGTTTTGTATTTGAGAACTTTTATTTGCATTTGATTGCACACCTTAATAGAATGCACATCTTCACCCAGCATAGGTCAAATGTGACTTTCTTAGTTACCTCAGAAACTGGTTTCCAAGTCAAATGAGTTCCAAACCTGTGTGGAATGCATTTCATAGTGGTTTGGTTTGGAACCTGCTTGCACTGTGTGGCAAAAATGTTAAGTGAGGCCTCTACAGTATTGTCTCAAGGAAGGAATGGATACATGCAAAGAATACATGGAGGGGAATTTTTAGAAAGGACATCCAAGTGTTATCTGGGATGTCCAGGGCAGAATTTACAGAAAAATGCCAAGGACGTTTTTTGTATCCAGCCAAATTCATGAACATAAGACGTCCCAAATGGGGACATCCAGTGGTGTTGCAAACTGGAAATATGAGTCCCCTCATTCTCTGGCAGAGTTCATTGTCAACAGGGAAAACATATGGGATAGGAGTTTACCTCCTCTTCCTCCACATCCCCTGGATGTTTGTCAGGCAAAACTAGCACTTTTCTGCTGCTTATTCGTGCCTGGAGCAGGTATAAACGTGGACGTGGCATGGGACATACAGGGTGATTCTGCAGTGGGGCAGGGATATCCAGTTCCTGGTAATGTCCTGGACACACATTTGCTACGTTCCAGTTCAGATTTCGACATCCTCACGTATGAGATATCCATAGAACCGGCTTCTGAAATGACTCCAGGGACATCTCCTTTTCAGATGTCCAAAGCCCAAATAGAGCTTCTAAAATAACCCCCCATAATGTAGTTATGGAATATTTGTTAAAAATGAGGCACAAATATATTTTTAATATACTTGACTTGTTCTATCTATGGTTTTAATAGTAACTCCAAATTTTTGCAAGCATTACATTTATGACATTAGAACACAATGTACATTCCACAGTTCTCCAAAGCTTACTCCCTTGTAACCTTCAGGAATTATATTTTTTCTAGTGCTAACAAGTTTATTTGCATTGTTCATATCTGCTAAAACTTTGAACATAAAATATGCCATACTGGGTCAGCCCAAGGTCCATCAAGCTGAGTATCCTGCTTCCAACACTGGCCAATCCAGGTCACAGGTACCTATCAGGTTCCCAAAAAAGTACACAGATTCCATGTTGCTTATCCCAGAGTAACCAGTGTGTTTCTTTGGTCGTCTTTAATAATGATTTATAGACTTTTCCTCCAGGAACTTGTCCAAACCTATTTTAAACCCAGCTACACTAACAACTTTTATTACATCCTCCTGTAATAAATTCCAGAGTTTGATTACACATTGAGTAAAAAGAAATATTTTCTCGTATTAGTCTTCAGTGGGCTACATTGTAGCTTCATTGCGTGCCCCCCTAGTCTTTCGACCTTTTGAAGGAGTAAACAACCAATCTATGTGTACCCATTCCACTCCATTGATTAATTTCTAGACCTCTCTCATATCTCCCCTTAGCCATCACTTTTCCAAATTGAAGAGCCCTAACCTTTTAAGCCTTTCCTCATGGGAGTATCCTTCCATCCCTTTACCATTTTGGTGTGTCTTCTCTACCTTTTCTAATTCTGCTATATCCTTTTTAAGATTTTATTTATTTAAACATACCACGTTTTTCCAGACCATCAAAAGCGGTTTACATATAACAGTGGAAAGTACAAAACCTATGCATTTTCCATTACATAGAATGATTTGAACTATATACATTAACATTGGTAAACAAGGTATTATTGACATGGAACTATATACATTATCAAGGTATTGTGAATAAGAGGAGTTAAATAGAGTTTTTTAGGTGGGAAGGGTGGGGATTGTGTTTTGGTCAGGTTGGGTGCCGAAATGAAGGGTGAATAAATGGGTTTTAAGCTTTTTTCTGAATGTGATGAGATTGTTGATTTCTCTTAGGTTGGAGGGGAGGGCATTTCATAGTACGGGGGCAATGTGGGAAAATGCTTTGTTGTTGATAGGCATGATAGATATGGTGACCTAGAATTTCACACAATATTCAAGGTGTGGTCACAGCATGGAACGATATACAAGCATTTATAATATCCTTGGTTCTATTTTCCATTCTTTTCCTTATGATTCCTAGCATTCTCCAGGACCAAGCAGGAAGTCAGTCCTCACATATGGGTGTCATCGGCGCCGATGAAGCCCCAGTGGAGCATTTCCCCAGCTTTCTATGAAAGCCTTTGGGAATGCAGGCACGCATGCGCGGTTCCCTTCCCACCTAAAGGTGCCATCTTACCTCAGTCTCTTTTTTTCCGTGAAGCCCACCGGACGTGTGTCCAGTATTCCCGGTTAAAATTAGATTTTTCAGCGATTTTTCTGCTCTTTTTCTTCCGGTTCGACGCCGGTTCCCCTCCCGCCGGGTTCGGTACACCGGTATCGAGCCCGCTTCTTCTTTTTCGGTTTTTACCCTTCGTGGCTGGCGTTCGCGCCCTTTTTTCTCCTTTTCCCTGGAAGGCCGGTCTTTTGACCTCGCGGGGACTCTTTTTTTTCCCCGATGGCTTCCAGTGGTTTTAAGAAGTGTGATCGATGTAAGAAACTAATGTCTCTCACCGACACACACGACTGCTGCCTTCGGTGCCTCGGCCCCGACCACGATCCTAAGTCGTGCGGGGCCTGTGGAAAGATGTCTTCCAAGGCACTACGAAGTCGCCAGCAGCAAAAGGAAAGGCTTTTCTCGGACTCAGCCTCCGGCCAGGCCCGGACCTTGTCTGAGGCCTCAACATCTCGGGAGTCCGATCCCGAGCACCGTCGAAGCTCCTCGGACAGGGGGTCCCCCGACCGGGAACGCAAGAGGAAGAAACGGCTCATGAGGGCGTCTTCGGAGGAGGTCCCTGGCTCCTCGAGGCCCAGGTCTAAGACCCCCGACCGTCGCCCCGGGCCTGTGGAACAGGAGAAGCCTGCCAAAGTTTCTCGTGTGGAGCCGGAGTCTGCTGGACACGTAAGCCCCGTAGTCCTCGTGGACTCTCCTCCCAGGGAGCCGACGCGCCGGGGCCCGAGTCGGTGGCTGCTGCGTCTCCCGAGCTGAGTCTCAGGATGACAGCCTTGGAGAGCAGAATGTCTGCCTTCATGGAGCAGCAGTGGGCACTGATGGCCAGCCTGTCTGGCGCATCTGCCCCGACCACCGGGACATCGACGTCCAAGTCGACCCCGGAGACCGAGCCGATACTCGAGTCCATCGTGGCTTGGAGTCGACCTCGGTCGCGGTCCCCCTTGACCTCCCGTTTGGGACCGAGGGTGTCGACGCCGGTGCTCCAGGGCCCCGTGGGGTCGGACCCCGACTCTTCCTTGGATGAGTCGGCTTGAGAGACGGAGGACGAGGAGTCTCCTGACACCTTTAAGACTAGGTGCGTTCCTTCGGACTCACCGTAGTCTGAGCCCTGTAGTAGGTCCCTCCCCCGGAGGACACCCGGTTCTCGGAGTTCGTCCGGGATATGGCCACTGTCTTGGCTATTCCGGCAGATCCTGAAGAAGAGCCTCGAGCTGAAGGAGGCCTTTACTGTCCCGGTTCCTCCGATGCTGGAACGGCTCCTCTTCCGTATGTGGGAGGCACCGCCTCGGCACCGGCTCTTAGCAAGCGGGTCGATTCGATCTATCGACTCTGTAAGAGCCCTGGTTTTCAGAAAGCACAGCTACCACACCATTCCATGGTTGTGGAATCGGCCATGCATCGTCTGAAGAGTCAGAAGATGCACTCCGGTGCCTCCTGGCAGGGAGGCCCGAAACCTAGATGGCGTCGGTAGAAAGTGTTTTCAGGGCTCGATGCTTGCCGTGTCCAGTCTTACCAGCTGTACATGGGCATGTACTTGTGGGATCTCCAGGAACAAGCAGGAATGAATCTTCACATATGGGTACGTCGGTATCGACGGAGTCTGCGCGGGAACGCTTCCCAGCGTCCAATCAAAGAGCTTTTGGAAGCATCCCACCACGCCTGCGTGCTGCCTTCCTGCCTTTCCCAACTGCCTCTCCTCAGTTTTCGTTTTTCCGCGGAGCCGGTAGGACGTCCTCCTGTCACCGCAGAAAATTCTTGTTTTATTTCTTTAGTTTTCTTGTGGTCGTGGCTGTCTTCCCCGACGCCACCGGTACTGCAGGTGTTTTCTTTTCTTTTCTTGTAAAATCTTCCTTTTTCAAGGGATATTTTTTCTTCATAGTGTCTCACGGTTTCTTAGGCCTTTTAGGCCTCTTCTTTTTCCTTCATGGAGCCGCCAGCCACTTTCTCCAAGAAATGTTCAAACTGTGGCGGTACAACTTTATTTTTAGACCCTCGAAGTCGGTGTCTAACCTGCTTGGGTCCTGACAACGGTTTGGTGAGAAGAGGTTTTCAACATCGAGGTTCCCTCGATACACGGTTTCCCTCCAACTTCGGGGCACAGTCCCTTTCTTCTTCTACACAGGATCAGGTAACCCACAAACAGTCTGTTAAGACTAGCCAGCCCTCGAGTGGTAGGTCTCATGCACAGCATGTAGACAGCTCCGGCCTTGCCCTCGAGGGCCCACTGGCTTCAAAACCCCGGCGGGAGTCTTCGGTCTCCAAAGCGTTTGAGGGGTTTCAGGTTGTTCCTGGGGTTCACCCCTCACAGAACATACCTGAGCCGTGTCCGGTGGTGGCATCCGCTTCGAGCGGTACCGATACCCAGGCATCGGCACTGGTGTTGGATGAAACACTCCTCACCAGGGATGGTCATCTGGCGTCCTCGGTGCCTTCGGGACCGGTGGATACTCTCCAGACTGACTTTCCATTATCGGTACCAGCACCGATACTACCACCGACGTCGGTACTCTCCAGACCTGAATCGATAGCCTCGCTTCCTTCGATGCCGAGTCTGGAATCACTCTCCAGTCTGGAGGACTGGGTACCGACTCGCCTTGGTACCGGCTCTCGGTGGTACCGAAGGCTTGGTTCCGATGATTCGGATCCGCAACTCTCGGTTCCCCCGAGGCCGTTTGAGTTGCCACTGGTTGACCTTCATCCACTGGTATCAGACACGGTACCGAAGTCGGTACCAATGTCCTCATTACCCTTGCGGTCGGTGCCTTCCATGCTTCGCTCATCAGGCTCTTTGCCCTCGATGCTGAGTTTGGAATCGATCTCTAGTCTGGAAGACTGGGTACCAATACGCTTTGGTACCGACACCGATCGATACCGGAGGCTCGGTACCGGGGATAGCGGCCGGAGTTTTTCGGTTACCTCGGTACCGATTGAACTGTCACCAATGGCTGCTCCGATGTCTGTGTCGGGCTCGACTCCGACATCGGTACCGGTATTGGCATCGGTACCGGTATCCACAGTAGCATCGTGGCCAACTCCTGCCATGCTTTTTTCAACAGGATCGCTCCCTTCTATACCAAGCTTGGAGTCGATACCTGGCATGGATGATGTGGTACTGACGGTCGCTGCTCCTGACAGTCAGTACCGGCGACCATCCCTTAAGGATTCCACACTGCACCGTGCAGGATCTTCTATTCCTATATATTTGGATAGCTCTTTCAATGCTCAGGCTAGTTCTTCAGATCTAACCTGTCCAAAGGAAATTCCCGTTGGAGATCCCTCTTTTCAGAGTTTCCTCCTGGATATAGCAAGATCTCTTGCTATTCCTATCCCGGGACATGATCCTGCACAAGGCTCTGTTTCTACCAAAGCAAAGGAGAACATAATGCTTCCTTTGCATCATTCCTTGCAGGATCTCCTTCTAGGAATGTGGGAAACACCTTTAAGGGTACCCCCACCTTCCAGAGCAACTGATCTCTTATATCAGGTGCCCCCCTCTCCAGGGTTTCAAAAGACTCAACTTCCTCATCATTCCATAGTAGTGGAATCAGCAATGAGGCGGGTAAAGAGTAAGAAAAAGCACTCTTCTTATCCTCCAGGTCGTGAGTCTAAGACACTAGATGCCTTTGGACGTCAAACCATCCAGGCATCTATGCTTTCTGCAAGACTTCTCTCATATATTTTTTTATATGAGTCTATCTCTTGAGGAGGTCACAAAGCAATTATGTCTTTTGACTCCTTCCCTTCCAGAGTCCAAGAGTGCAGGCTATTCTTCACTGCTTAAGCATCTTCAGAATATCTCTTGCTTTCTTACTCGTGCTTCCCTAGACTCTTTTGAGTCTGTTAGCAGGACTTCTGCTATAACTATAGGGGCACGACGTAGAGCCTGGCTCCAAGCTTCAGACTTGGACAAATGGGCACAGCAAAGACTGGGACATACTCCTTGCACTGGAGACAATCTTTTCAACAAGGAGTCTTTACGTCAGGTTACTCAGTTGTCCACTGACTTACCTGTTCCTAGGGGCTGTTCTGCACCTTCTTCTGTCCCAGTAGGTAGGAAATGTCCTGCCAAACTTTCTTCCCATAGGAGAAGAAGGTTTTATGCATCATCTGCCCATCATACAGATGTTCCCAAACAAGGGAAGCATCGTCTGGTCTGCAGAATTCAACCTCTCACCAGGCTCAGCAAACCCAGCAACCACAGGGTTTCTGATCAATCTCCATCAGATGCTTGTGACTCTTGGGGTTAGAATCTGCAGTTGCTTCTTCTCAATAGAGGCAATCCACTGCTGTCATTCTAAATCCTAGACATGGATCTCTTCCCAAAAGACATCCATTTTTTCTATGTTCTATGAGCCGTCAGGATGTTCATGCTTCTAGGTCACAGGGTTCTCCTCTTCTTCCTACTAGGGAAAGAGGTCTAACCACTATCAAACGATAGTTTCCTGTGCCAGCATGTCTTTTTTCCTTTCTATAGACTTACTACTTGTAAGACTTCTTCAGCTCCATTCTCTTTACCCTCTTACCAAGCTTTTCCTCTGTAAGAGCGGTATTGCTTCACTGGAGGGCTTTTCTTCAGCCTCTCTAGTTTTGTTACTTTTCCAATGCGGAGTTCTCCTCTGAGTTGACTCCTCTTTTTCAATCTTGCTTTGAGGCAGTTCAGACATGTCCAGAGTTTTCTACTCCTGTTCTGTCCTTTCTGTTTTTAAACAGTAAGATTCTTTCTGCTATCTGGCAAGCAGCTGCCAATGCAGGAGCCTTAATGTTTGGACCACTGGTTCTTGTTCACCAGCAACCAGATTTGTCCTCCACTAACATTCTGTCTGGTCTTAGTAGTGGCTCCAAGTCACTGCTGTCATCTGTCTTGGAAGTTTTTTCACTACAAGCTTGTTGGATTGTCTTCTCTTTCTGCCATCTCCATTCCCCTGGGTTTGGCAGCATAGTTGACATAGGTACTGGCTCTCCAGCAGCCAGTTCTATCTCCTCATTCTCCTGCATCATGCTCTCTGCAGTTCTACAGAGAAGCTCTCCACTGTGGGCCCTTGCTAGAGAGCATGGGGTTTTTTTCTCCAACAGCTATCCTAGATGGTTGGAAAAGGCTTTTTCAGTCATGTCTCCCATGACTAGAAAGGTTCTCCCTTTTTTCACGATCTCCTTTTTAATATAAAGGACATAGGCCTTCTCTTACGTGAAAGCTTAAGGAGTGCCAATTCCCTGCTTTGGTCCATACTATTTCCAATCGGGAATATGCTTTTCTCCTTGCAGCACGTCCTCATGGTAAGAACGCATGATACCTCTTTGCCCTTAAGCAGGTCAGCATGGTATCTCATTTTTATGCGTCTTCTGTTCACTTACCATGCTAGAGTTCTGGAATACTCGGGACTTGCTGGCTGCAGACTGATTTCATCCTCTGCTTTTCACGTAACCGTCCTGGTTATTTCACTAGCTAGCATCCCTGTAGCTCATAACCAGTGGGAATAGATTCTCAAGTAGGTTCCACCTTCTTGTTATTAGATGAATCTTTCCTCTCCACATTTCCTATGTGAATACCGTTCTGTAGGCATATCTCTGTCTGCTTCTTGCAGACACCCATATAGAGGCCTATATATATTCATATCTATAGTATACATCTTACAGATGTCTATGTCCATCATTTGTGTGTATTTTATGCCCTTTCATATCTCACTATAGATATATTCTTATACGTATATCTATATATCTATATCTATATATATGTATCTGTCAAGATAGTTTATTATCGGTAGATATGTATTCTGCATTTATCTACCTGACTGTCGAGGCTCATATAGCTATATGATTCTGACAGATGGGCTTTACCCATACCTATGCTATCCAGCATGTTTGGGGTTCTACACTCACAACCACTTCTGTGGTAGTTAACAACTTCCACCATAACCTTAAGGTTTAGGTACCTCTGAAGCTCTCCATGTTCCAGTATCTCTCCTAGCTGACTCCAGTTAGGAGAGACATTGCGGATCTTCAGCTAATCAGAGGCTCTAACGCCTCAGGCGTTTGTCCTTTCTTTTGGGATACAAGGGGTTTCCATACCTTTTCCTCCCACAAGGACTGTGCCTGTTTGTCCAATTCGGTCGGCCTTCTCTTTTTGCTCCCAAGGGTGAGCCACTCTGTCGCCAAAAGAGTTCGGCTTTTATCATAAAGCCTTCCGCTGAAGGCCCACCGTTTTTGGTACTACCCCAGTTATTACTGGGGTCCCCTCTTACCTTTCAGGAATCTGACCTCCACTGTTTATTCCTACAGGTTTATTACCTCCACTTCACAGTGAGGTCCTCCTTGAGGTTCCTCTACTGGGTTCCCCAGTAGATTCCATGAACCTCTTTACTGCTGTGTAATCCTGTTAGGGGAGGTCCATATTGCAATATTTCTTTCAGTATCATTGATGATAATTATCATCCGCACATGGACTCCTTGTCTGCAGTCCTATGCTAGGTTAGCTGTTCCACAGCACCTTTCTTCCTTCAACTCCTACCCTCCATCCTCAGGATGCCTGGTGTTGTGGGGGATAGCATGTTCCAACCTATGACATGCTGGGACTCCAGGCATCTTAGCTTGGGAGTCCCCATATGTGAAGACTCATTCCTGCTTGTTCCTGGAGATAGCACAGTTACTTACCTGTAACGGGTGATCTCTGGGAACAGCAGGAATAAGTCTTCACAACCCACACACCTCCCCAGGAGTTGTATCTCTATCTATCTTTCCTTTCCTCTCTCTCTCTCTCTCTCTTTGTCTCAGCTTTAAAACTTAACTGAGGAGAGGCAGTTGGGAAAGGCGGGAAGGCAACACGCAGGCGTGGTGGGATGCTTCCAAAAGCTCTTTGATTGGACGCTGGGAAGCGTTCCCGCGCAGACTCCGTCGGTACCGACGTACCCATATGTGAAGACTTATTCCTGCTGTTCTCAGAGATCACCTGTTACAGGTAAGTAACTGTGCTATCTGGCCAAGGAGTTGGCCGGATTCTCTGTTGGTCTCTCCGGGGAACCCTTGCAGAGATTTAAGTCCTTGTCCTCGGGGATTCGGGACTGCTCGAAGTTCATGTCCCGCACCGCCTACGATGGCTTCGAGGCTTCGGCCCGAGTTGCGGCAGCCGGCATCGCGGCTCGATGCCAGGCATGGCTGCAGTCATCGGACCTTGAGCCATGGGTTCGGGACAAGTTGGTCGATGTCCCTTGCCGAGGTGAAAACCTGTTTGGCAAGCCCATGACCGAGAAGGCCGCTCAGCTCGAGACTGAGACCGAGCACCTCACTCGGACAAGGCTGTCGATGAAGACCTCTGCCCCTTCTCAAAAAAGAAGGGCTCGGGTAAAAAGCCCTTTTACCCGAGGAAGGACACTGCCTACAAACAGTACCCACAGTATCAGGCTGCCTAAGCTGCCCCCCAGGGTCAGCAAGCCAAGGGCCAGGGTAATGGGCCCCGTAGGCAGAGGACCCCCAAGCCTCAGGCCCCTGCTACCACTCAACAGGGTGGGGGCTTTTGACTCCTTGAGCATAGCCTCTCCTCCACTGCTCTCCCAACCCTGCACAGGAGGTCGTCTTGCCCTCTTTGCCCACCAGTGGCCCCTTATCACCGGGGACAATTGGGTGCTGGACATCATCCAAAGGGGATATGCCCTCCATTTCCACCAACTGCCACCCCCATATTTTCCAGGGGAGCCTCCAAGGTCTCCTCTACACACAGACCTCCTCCGTCAGGAGCTTCATGGTCTGTTGGTGGACAGGGCGGTGGAGCCTGTGCCTCCCCACTTGCAAGGTCACGGATTCTACTCCAGGTATTTCCTGGTGCCAAAAAGAACCGGTGGCCTTCGACCCATTCTGGACCTCAGGAACCTCAACAAGTTCCTAGTGAAGGAAAAGTTCAAGATGCTTACTCTTGGAACCCTTCTGCCCTACCTCCAGCATGGAGAATGGCTATGCTCCTTAGATCTAAAGGATGCGTACACTCACATCCTCATTCATCCAGACCACAGAAAGCACCTCAGGTTCATTGTGGGAGGAAACCATTATCAGTACAGAGTGCTGCCTTTCTGCCTCACCTCCGCCCCCAGAGTCTTTACAAAGTACTTAGCAGTGGTGACGGCCTACCTGAGGAATCGGGGCATCTTTGTCTTCCCCTATCTGGACGACTGGCTCATCAGGGGTCAGACTGGTCAAGAGGCCAATCAAGCCACCCTCAGGACCATTGCTCTTCTACAACGCCTGGGGTTTGTCATAAACTTCGCAAAGTCCACTTTGCTCCCCTCCCAAAATTTTAGAGTTCATAGGAGCAAGACTGGACTCTCTGCTGGCAAAGGCTTTCTTGCCAGAAGTCAGGGCCCAAAGGTTGATGGCCTTGGCAAATCAGTTTCTCAGCAGGTCCCTGGTCTCCGCCAGACTCTGCCTGAAGCTTCTCGGCCACATGGCTTCGACAGTACATGTGACCCCCAATGCCAGGCTCCACATGAGGCCTGCGCAGTGGTGCCTTTGGACTCAGTGGTCACAGGCCACTGGCAGCCTCAGAGATCGGATAAGGGTGTCCAAACCATTTCTACACTCCCTCAACTGGTGGCTACACCCACCCAATCTGCTGAAAGGAGTGCCCTTTCAGATTCCAGGTTACACAGTGATTCTCACGACAGATGCCTCCCTGCAAGGCTGGGGAGCGCATTGTCTGGGCAAGTGCACCCAGGGTCTGTGGTCTCCCTGGGAGGCTGCACAGCAGATCAGTCTCCTAGAACTCAGAGCTATTCGATTAGCACTCGAAGCTTTCACTCCTACCCTGGCTCAACAGTCTGTCCTGATTCAGACAGACAACCAAGTTGCCATGTTTTATGTGAACAAACAGGGTGGAACTGGGTCCAGGATCCTTTGTCGGGAGGCTCAGGACCTTTGTTCTTTTGCCCTCAAGCACAACATGCTCCTCAGGGCTGTGTACCTTCCGGGCCAGGACAACTACCTGGCAGGCAGATTGAGCAGGATACTGCAGCCCCACGAGTGGCAGCTGCATCCTTCAGTAGTTCAGAAGATCTTCCTGAAATGGGGTCTCCCTTTGATGGATCTCTTTGCCAGCCCCATCAACAAGCAACTGCCAAAGTTCTGCTCCAGACAACCACATCCTCTGCGGATAGCAGCGGATGCTTTTCTGATCTCTTGGTCTCGGGGCCTCCTCTATGCGTTTCCTCCCACGTCCTTGGTGGCCTGAACCCTATTCAAGATTCTCCAGGACAAGGCCTCGGTCCTGCTGGTAGCTCCCAGGTGGCCGAGACAGCCTTGGTTTCCTCTTCTGCTTCAACTGGCGGTGGCTCCTCCACTGCCTCTGGGGTTGCAACCCGACCTTCTCACACAGGACCAGGGTTCCCTTCTGCACCCCAATCTCAAGTCTCTCAATTTGATGGCCTGGAGACTGCAAGGGTAGTTTTGGCTCCCTGGGGCCTACCTCAGGAAGTTGAGGAGGTTGTCCTAGCCTCTAGGAAACAGTCCACTATGCTCTCAAATGGAAGAGGTTTTCTGTGTGGTGTCACCTACGTACAGAGGATCCTTTCTCCTGTACTGTGCCAGTAGTACTTCAGTACTTACTGCACTTATCCAATCAGGGACTTAAGTCCAATTCTGTTCGGGTCCACCTCTCAGCTCTAGCAGCTCACCACCCATTGGTAGAGGGACAATCTCTATCTGGTCACCCCTTGGTGTCCCGCTTTCTCAGGGGCTTGCTTTTGCTCAAGCCTCCCATCCGTCCTACTGCCCCTGAGTGGGAGCTGAATGTGGTCTTGCAGCAACTGACTCACCCTCCTTTTGAGCCGATGGCTACTTGTCCACTATGCTTCCTCTCCTGGAAGACACTCTTCCTGATAGCTCTTACCTCGGCTAGGCGAGTAAGTGAGCTTCAGGCCCTGGTCTGTGACAGGCCTTACACCAGGATTTATAGGAACAGGGTAGTCCTCAGGACTCACCCAAAGTTCCTCCCAAAAGTTGTCTCCTCTTTCCACCTCAATCAGGAGGTGGTCCTTCCAACATTCTTCCCTAGGCCTCATGCAAGCCAGGCTGAAGCAGTTCTGCATACCCTGGACTGTAGGAGGGCCTTATCCTTCTACCTTGACCGTACGAAGGGGCATAGAAGGGCTACTCAGCTCTTCGTATCCTTTGACCCCAATAAGTTGGGGTTGGCTGTGTCCAAGCGTACCTTGTCCATCTGGGTGGCTGACTGTATCACCTGGGCTTACAAGGCGGCTGACCTTCCTTTGCAGGGTAGGGTCACGGCCCATCGTGTCAGGGCAATGGCTGCCTCAGTGGCTCATCTCCGCTCTGTGCCCTTGGTAGACATCTGCAAGGCTGCAACTTCGTCTTCAAGCCAGACCTTTGCGGCCCATTACTGCCTGGAGAGGGAGTCCCGTAGGGACAGTGCTTTTGGCCAGGCAGTACTCCGGAATCTCTTTGAGGTTTAGGCAACTCCTGCCCTCTGTTGGGCTACCGGTGGAGGTTGTGTCCTTGAAAAGCCTTTCTTTGCAGCTGGGACTAGAGGGAGTTCTCTTGTTCAGCCTGGGTTCCTCGGTAGCCCAGAGCTAGGGAGTCACCCATATGTGAGGACTGACTTCCTGCTTTGTCCTGGAGAAAGAGTAGTTACTCACCTGTAACAGGTGTTCTCCAGGAGCAGCAGGAATCAGTCCTCACAACCCTCCCTCCTCCCCTTGGAGTTGCAGTTGTACATAGTTTATTTTTTCATTTTTGTTTGCTGTTCTTAGCTATGTCATTTGACTGAGGTAAGATGGCACATTTAGGCAAGAAGGGAACCGCGCATGCATGCCTGCATTCCCAAAGGCTTTCATAGAAAGCTGGGGAAATGCTCTGCTGGGGCTTTATCGGCGCCGATGACACCCATATGTGAGGACTGATTCCTGCTGCTCCTGGAGAACACCTGTTACAGGTGAGTAACTACTCTTTCTGTTTGCTTTCTTGGCCACTGCTGTACAGTGCGCAGAGGGTTTCAACATATTTTCTTTTCATGATGATTCCTAAATCCTTTTCCTGGGTGTTGGTTCCTAATATGGAACCTTGCATCATGTAACCATAGTCTGAGTTGTTCTTCCCCAAGTGCATAACTTGCACTTGTCCACATTAAATTTCATCTGCCATTTGGACATCCAGTCTTCCAGTTTATCAAAGTCTTATTGCAGTTTTCCACATTCCTCTTGTGTTTTAACAACTTGAATAATTTTGTGTCATCTGCAAATTTGATCACCTCGTTTATTCTCATTTCCAGGTCATTTATGAATGTTAAGAAGCAGCAGGCCAAGCAGAGATCCCTGGGGTGCTCCACTATTCATCTTTCTCCACTGAGAAAATTGACCATTTCGCCATACTCTGTTTTCTATCTGTTAACCAATTCCTGATTTACAGTAGTACACTGCCTTCCATCCCATGACTTTAATTTCACCAAGAGTCTTTCTCATGAGGGACCGTGTCAAAGGCTGTCTGAAAATCCAGATACACCACATCAACTGGCTCACCCTTATCTACCTGTTTATTCACCCTTCAAAAAATATATAACAGATTAATAAAACAAGACTATCCTTGGCTAAATCCATGATGGCTCTCTCCCATGTAAATCATGTTCAGTAATTTTATTCTTTAAAATGGTTTCTACCATTTTTGCCCAGGACTAATGACTGGCTCACTGGTCTGTAAGTCTTCTGGATCGCCCCCGGAACCCTTTTTAAAGATTGACATTACATTGGCCATTCTCCAATCTTCAGGTACTACAGATTATTTTAATGATAGTTCACATATTACGAATAGTAGGTCTGCAATCTCATCTTCCCGGTTTATTGGGATTTGTTTCAATTCTTCCGATACTTCATTGTAAGGCATATGGGGAAATATTTCTTTACAGAAAGAGTATTAGATGCATGTCTCCCAGTGAAGGTAGTAGAGACAAAGACTGTATTTGAATTTAAGAAAGCATGGAGCAAACACAGAAGATCTCTAAAGGGGAGGGGGAAAAGGGTCCGTAGAGCTTAGTATTTGGTATGGAAGGGCAGAGTGTATAGGCTGTATGGTCTTTATCTGCCATCATGTTTCTGTTATTTTCAGTTATACTTCAGAGTCATTAATGCAACTCCCTCTGGGGTGCCTTCGGTCATTAGAGATGCCAGGTGGATTGTTCGATGGCTTCAGAAATATAGAAGGAGGAGGCATGCCTCTACTGTTTAATTTGTAAATGCATGATGCTTCAGCACCATGACCTTTTTGCAGCTTTATGATGGAAAAGCATATTGTCTTTTTAATTGATGTAGCCATCCTGACGGATCTTACAACTGGAGCAGACATACTTTGTGCCCCTTTGTCCAACGTTGAATGGCTTCCTTGTTCAGAGCAGTTTGAGCTACTATGGTTGGGGGTTGCCTCACAATGGTTCTAGAGTTGGAAATTGGTTTGCCTCTTTTCCCCTGGTGCATGGCGCAGTATTGCGTTTAAATATAACCTTCCAATATATAGGCAAAGTTTTACATGAGGTTCGATGCACACCTTATGCTAATATCTATTTTTAATTTCAAATTTAAACAGAGAGAAAGTGGCTAGAGGCTAATAAAATTGGGCTGAGAACCAGGCAAAAACGAATCCCGCTTCTACCAGTAGCACATTCTGAGGTTGGGCAAGTCACTTTATCTCCCATTTCCTTAGGTACCCACTTAGATTATGTCCCTGCTCAAAAGAACTTACGAAGTAATTTTCTATGTGGATGTGGGCACATATGCACGTAAATGTCATCCTACAAGAAACACTAACTGGTGTAAAAGTACATGCTTTGTGGGGGTCGGTGCATTGCCAGTAAGCATGCACAGGAGCATAGCTTTTGGGGCAGACCATGGGCAATAATTTTCACGTGTGCATGTAAATTTAAGGTGCAGACACATACACCAGCTGTAATGCTGGTAAGCATTGTAGATAGATAAACTTCTGAAAGCACACTTATACTGCTTACATTCAAGAGTGTCATAGAAGCATAGAATATAATGGTATATAAAAGCTTTCAGATCTTCCTGACCAACCATTTGCTTTCCTTTAGCAGTGCCATAACACAGTTGATCTCTGGTTTCCCCCTCTTTTTGCGCTTTGGGATCCTCTATCAGTTGTACCAAATTATTTATTTTAAATGTTTATGTAAATGCAAATATAGTCCACCCCATCTCACATTCTGAACAGATTACAGCACATCTGATATTACATTAGTAGTACTAATTCAAGGCTAGTTACAATCAGGTACAATAATTTAATACATACATCAAAGATGACAATACAGTGATACTGCAATAAAACATGAAATTTCTAGAGTTCCTCACTCTCTTCAACCTACAATTCCTCGGATGCCACTCATCAAAATTAACTCTTAGGTAGCATTATACTCTATAATTAGCCAAATCTGACTCCTTTCTAATGGATATTGGTAAAACATTCCAAAATATTGAGACTGCCACAGACTGAATGCTGCTACAAATCTTTTCTCCTGGCACTACAATTAACCTGCCATTGAGAAACATAAAATATGGGAGGGAAAATTTAATAAATTATTCTTTCAAGCCCTCAATGTTTTAAATACTAAGACTGGTAACTTTAAATTTCACACAAAAAAACACCTAAAGGGTAATAGGTAAACCACAAACTATAGCACCACCCTTTAACGCCTATTATCTCTCCCTCTTCTTTAATAGATTATATTGATAAATTTAATTAATATCAGGTCAAAAAAGGCCTCAGTTACCGCTCTTACCAATCATCGGTGAACAGTGTCACCATAGGACAGAGCTGAAGAACTACCACATCATAGGCCTTACCCTACCCACCTACACTTTTTTTTTTCCTTTATTATTTATCCAACAGTAGACCCAAAGGCCACAATACAAAAAAGATAAACAGACAAAACCATGGATCCCCAAAAAACTCCCCGGCCCCCCCCCCCCCCCCGCAGAACTGCCACAGTACAATCGAAGACTCAATACCACGCACACAGAACAACAGGCCTGGCGCCACAATTACAGCAAACGTGAACCACTAACCCTGAGCCCCCTTACACCACTCAGAGTACCGGTCCCAGACAGCTTGAAAGCGCAGGGGCCGTTTAACCCTCAGCGCAGTGAGACGATACATCAGATAGAGTTGAGCAACCTGGTTCTGGACCACCAAGAGGGGGGGCGGCTCAGCACTCCTCCAGTGTCGAGCAATGCATTGGCGGGTCGCAGTACAAAGAATGCCACACCACCCTGCCAGGTCTCCAGAAAGAGAGTCACTCCCCACATTGAGAAGTGCCATACACGGACCCCAGGGTACCGCCCGCCCAACAATGCAACCACACCAATCCTGCACCTCCACCCATGTTCTCTGAATGACAGGGCAGTCCCACCAGATGTGCAAAAAGGAGCCCACTCCCCCACAATGCCGCCAACAGAGTGCTTGGCCTCCCACCCATCTCTGTAATCGCAACGGGGTAAAGTACCAACGGTACAGCATTTTATAGTTATGCTCCAAGATGTTGCTGGCCACAACGCCAGTCAGCAAGCCCTTGCAAATCACCTGCCACTGTGGACCCTCCCAAGAGCGATTCAGATCGTACTGCCAGGCCCGCCGGTGAGCCCAGGCGGCACAAGTCGTTAAGTCCATTAACTTGTACAAGGCATAAATCAGCCCTTTAACCTGCCCCCTGGAGAGGAGCTCATCAACAGCCTCCCCCTGCTCGCCTGTCCCTCCCTTCCCCAAAGATTGGGAATAGTGGAGCGCCTGCAGATAACGAAAACGGTCAGTGGAGTGGAGGAGTAGCCTAGTGGTTGGGGCAAGGTACTTCAGGCCGGAAGGTCAGTGGTTCAAATCCCACTAGAGGACAGCAACCTTGGGCCGGAAGGACTGGGGTTTCTAGTCCCACAGGTGCTCCTTGTGGTCTTGGGCAAGCCACTTAACCCTCCATAGCCCATGTTCCCTGTAAAATAGTTATCTCCAAGTTATAATGCCCTGTTCAATGTAATTTCAGTTTGTTCAATGTAAACCGCACTGATGCAGAATAGTGCGGTATATAAGAGAATGTAAATAAATAAATAAATAAATAAAATTTAGAAGCACCCAGCCCTCCATACCACTTCAAATGCCATTTGCGCCAATAGCCCAGGGTTAACCGCAGAAAGGGGTTCTCCAGCTCCCCGCCCCCCTTCACCCACATTAAAGCTGCCAACGTGACTGGCTTCCGCAAGTCAGCCCCTGCAAGAGTCACCCACTCCGCGTCCTCACGGAGTGCCCATTCAAAGGCCTCCCGTACCCGGGCTGCCTCGTAGTACCGGGAAAACAACGGTAGCCCCATCCCCCCCTCTGACTTAGGTGCGCACAAAACATTCCACGCCACTCTCGGCCTCCTCCCGCGCCATACAAACTTTAAACACCTAGCTTGGATCTTTTTCAGAAAAGGGCGGGGCACCTTTATAGGCAGATTCATAAACAAGTATAACAAACGTGGCAGGGCGATCATCTTAAGCAGCGCAACCCGTCCCAGCCAGGATACCTCAAAGCTCTCCCACCTCTCCAACTCCTTAAACATGTTGGCACATGCCGGTCCATAGTTAGCCGAAAATAGCTGCCCCAGCTGCGCGGTAATCTGCACCCCAAGATAACGAATACTATTACGGGCCCATTTAAAAGAGAAAAGCTGCCGCACCCGAGCAACCTCCCCATCCGAGAGGGAAACATTAAGCAATTCCGACTTCGCAACATTCATCCGGAACCCGGAGACCTCCCCATACTGAGCCAGTTCCGCCTGGACCGCCGCCAAGGAAGACTCAGGTTTCGTAAGAAAAAATAGCACATCATCAGCAAAGAGAGAAATCTTGTGTTGCCCCGCCCCGACGGATACCCCAGAGATCTCTGCGCAGTCACGGACACGCTGCGCCATGGGTTCCATTGCCAAAATGAAAAGCAAGGGCGACAGGGGCAACCCTGTCGCGTCCCCCGCTGTAGCTCGAAGGCCTGTGTAACCGCCCCATTAATCTTTAAGCACGCCATAGGGTGGTGATAGAGACTCCGAACCCAGGACAAGAAGACCCCCTGCACCCCTACCCTTTCCAGAGTTTTAAACAGGAAGGGCCAGCTCACTCGATCAAAGGCCTTTTCAGCGTCCACCGCTAGCAACGCCAAAGACGTCCCGGCCCGGGAGCTTTGCCACATCAGGTTCAACGCCCGGCGAATATTATCAGAGGTATACCTACCGGGGATAAACCCAGATTGGTCGGGATGAATCAACCGTCCCAGGCTCGGCAATAGCCGGTTCGCCAGCACCCTAGTGAATATCTTAAAGTCACTGCCCAATAAAGAAATGGGTCGATACGAGCCACATTCAGTAGGGTCCTTCCCTTCTTTATGAAGGAGGCTAATCCCGGCCAACCGTAGAGACGCCGGTAGCGGACTGCCATCTCCAAAGGAGTTATACATCGCCGTAAGGGGTTCTACTAGCTGACCAGCAAAGACCTTATAAAAGGAATTTGAAAACCCATCCATCCCTGGGGCTTTGTGGGGCTTCAGACCTTTAATCACGGAGATCACCTCCTGCTCGCTAATTCGCCGAGAAAGTTCCTCACTGTCCCTCCCAGACAGCCGAGGAAGCCGAACACCATCCAGATAGTCCGAGAGCAACTCCTCACCCACCACCTGCTCGGGGGTATACAAAGTCTGATAGAACTGTACAAACCTATCTTCAATTTCATGGGTAAGCCACAGCAGCCGCCCCCGCACATCCTTAATCTTGAGAATAGCATTGCGTGCCGTCCACTTCCGCACCTTGCGTGCTAACAATCTCCCGGCTTTATTACCAAATTCAAATGTGCGCTGCCGCAACATCTGCAGCTTATACTGGGTGTCCTGGAGGGAAAGCTCACTCAAATCCTTTTGGAACCCCCGCAGAGCCGCTCACGTAAGGTCCGATCTGATGGGTTCGCCTTCAGCTGGTTCTCGATATCCCTGATAGAATCCAATAGCTGCCCCTGCTGGGCAAGCCGGGTCTTTTTTTTGTGGGACCCCACCGAAATCAGCTTGCCCCGCACCACCACCTTCAAACATTCCCAAAGGGTCCCCGGGGAAACCTCACCCGTGTCATTCAGAGAAAGGTAATCAGAAATGGTGTCGCGGATCTGGAGCACTACCTCTGGGTCATCTAACAGGGATTCATTCAATTTCCACCAAGCTCAGCAAGGGCCCAGCTTATTGAGCTGAATCTGACACGTCAGGGGGGCATGGTCAGACCAAGTTCGTTCTCGGATCGCACAGTCCTTCACCCCCCCCAACAGGGTTTTATCTAAGAGAAATAGGTCAATCCTAGAATAGGATCCATGGACGGGGGAGTAATAAGAGTAGTCACACTGCCCATAATTCACCTCCCGCCATACATCAACCAGGTCCAGTTTGCTCACCAAATGTTTCAACTTGAGGCGGTGGCTCCTGGGGGTAGAGGCAGCCCCCCTGGATGTATCCATCACAGGGTCCGGGGCGACATTAAAATCCCCCCCCATGATTAACTTCCCTTCTGCCTTCCCCAGGAGCACCCCCTGCAATTGCACAAAGAACTCCCCTTGGTTCACATTCGGGGCATAGGCACTTACCAGGGTGAAAGGATCCGCCCCCAGTTTAAATTTTAAAAGCACATACCTGCCCCCAGCATCCCGATAACACTCTGTCACCAACCCAGCTACCCGAGATGATAGGAGAATCCCAACACCTCCCCGCTTCCTCTCACGCCTGTTGGAGGCGAAATACTGCTGTGGGAAGTGCCTATGCCTCATACACCTCTCATCTTTCACCCGAAGGTGGGTTTCTTGAACAAAAACAATATCACCCCCCAACCGATCACATTCCTTAAAAAAGAGTTGGCGCTTCCTAAAGGAGTTAAGCCCCTTAGCATTAAGCGTCACTAATTTAAAGAACGCCATGGCCTAAAGCACTTGTCCCCCAAATAAAGGTCTTCGAATGCAAACAATACCCCCCTCCCCTCTCCCCCCACCACCCCCCCATCTCCCCCCCTCTCCGCCCCCCTCCACCATCAGCCCCAACAAGGCGACCTGCGGCAAAAAGACCGCAGACCAGAAAGCCCCCCCCCATCAAACAGCAGTATACAGTAACCCCATTCAAACATACAAAAAACACACAACCACCCCGCAAGAAGCATCCCCCACCCGACCATGAGTACCCTACCCACATTCCAGTAGAGAAACACATGAACGCCCAGGCAAACCAAAAGGCCTCCCACAGACCCCCCCAACAAACAGTTCAAGTGTCCACAGTAGACTGATCTTTAGAGGGTCGGTGCCTCCGCAAACGCCGGTCGCCCCCAGCTGCTCGGCTCCACTGAAGATGATTAGACCGCGGTGCCCCACTCCTCCCAGGGCCGCCATCCGTTCTCGGAGGGAGCGCTGGGACGTCCGACCATCCCATCTGCTGCATGCTTTGGATCGCCGCCTCCACAGAGTGCACTGTAAAGGACTTGCCATTAAGTGAATACTGGAGCCCCACCGGGAAGAGCCACCGGTAGCGGACATTCTCATCCCGCAATTTCTTTGTCACCAGCTGGTACTCGCGGCGTTTCCGCAGGGTGATGCTGGAAATATCGGCAAATACTTCCACCTCAGCCTCCTGCCACCTTATGCGCCCCAGCTTCCGCGCAGCAGCCAGAACCAATTCCTTGGTGCGATACTCATGTAAGCACAGCAGAACGTCCCGGGGCTTATTATCCCGGCGGGGACCCAACGCCCGGTGCGCTCTATCCACCCGCAGGCATACTGAATCAGTGGCCACTTCAGCTTTCCGCAGCACAGCCCCGCAAAACTCCTCCGCCAGGAGCAAATAATTCACAGAGCCTTCCTGCTCCGGCAGGCCCCGAATCCGCAGATTAGCTCGGCGGGACCGGTTCTCTAGGTCCTCAATCTTTTGCCAAACCTCCTCTTGGAGTAGGCCCAGCGAGTCTATGCGCTGCTCCGCCACGGCACATTGGCCCACGTGCTCCTCAAACTGTGTCTCCATGTCTTCCAGCCGGCTACCCAGCCCAGCCAAATCTCCTTTTACTTCCTGGAGCCATGCGTGCACCTCAGATTTGAGACTCTCAAAGTCCTGCCGCGAAGACTCAAACCACCCCTGTAGGTCTGCACGAAGGGCCTGAACTTCACTCAGCCCCCCTCCACCATCTCCGGCTTCTCCTGCTCCGGCGGGCTCTCCACGACCTGCGGCCATCTTGTCTGCAGGAGTCCGCGACCCCGTCGAGGGTTTAAAAGAGTAAGCCTTTAAGTAAGCACTCAGCTTTTTTGCCGCCATGCAGTCCTTGGGGCGATCTCCACCGGATTCGAGGTTTCGGGGTGCTCAGCGGGGTTTTCCAACAGCCAATTAGGGCATTAATTCCTCACTCGGGACGGAGCTGAGCGTTCAGGCGGCCATCGGATATCCGACGTCACCGGAAGTCCACCTACACTTTTAATAAAGAATTTAATAAAAATTATCCTGAAAAAGTACTTTTAAAGGATTCACTCAAACAATCGTATTTTATAAATAAACGTATTTTATCAATCAACTCAATAACTAAAGTGTACCATTTCCTTGAAAGCACAACTCAATCAGAGGAGAAGCACCTCTTTCATGTATAGAATTGTAATAATGCCTCCTACAGAGACCAGCACACATCTGAAAAAATTAAAGAGAAAAGAAATGCATTGAAAGACAAGTTTTAAACTCTTAATCTTATAGCCATATGTTACTTATCTGAACAATCTGTTCTCGATGCAATCTCTTTTTTCAAAAGTACACCAAACGCTTCATGGTGCGCCGCCTTTGGTAATCAAACCACTGGTCAAACAACACCAATGAGCAAACTGGGCAGCGAAAACATTCCAGATCCGACAAAAGCTTCTGTTTCACCCTGCCGGGCTTCCTCAGGGATCCAACGTCATATAACTATAACTATAACGGCGTCTGACATCACCGCGGTGATGTCAGACGCCGTTATAGTTGCTGAAGTGCTTTAGTCACTCTCCTTTAATGGTGTAACTGATACTTGGGCATGACGTTGGATCCCAGAGGAAGCCCGACAGGGTGAAACAGAAGCTTTGTCGGATCTGGAATTGGTGTTACACATTGTTGGTAATATTTTTATCTGAGATGGATAAGGAGAAGGTGTTACGTGCCTATTTCCCCAAAAAGAATGAGAAATTCTGTGGCCATGCAATTCAAATTTTTCCCGATGTCTCCCAGGCAACCCAGAGGCGACGCAAGGCCTTTTTGGAACTGCGTCCACGGGTTTTAGCTCTGGGGGCATCTTTCTATCTTAAATTTCCATGTAAGTGCCATATTTGGTTTCAAAGTAAAAGATATGTATTTTTCGAGGTGGATCATCTACTGACTTTTTTGGATAGTAAGAATTAGGGGTTTGTTGGTTTTTTTTGTATTTCTTTGTGAGTGTTTTCTTGACTTCTAGTTTAGTTAATGGAGACTTAAGTTTAATTGTTCGGGGCCATTCAGGATGTTTAATATTAAATACCGCACCCCTCCTTGATGTGGACTAGTTTTGATATGTACCTGTGTGAGATATTGGATATGTATATTTTTTTGCTTGTAATTTTCATTTATTGATGTATATAAAATTCTATAAATAAAAAAAAAAAAAATTGGTGTTACATTGGCGATCCTCCAATCTTCAGGTATTAGAGATGATTTTAATGATAGTTCACAGGTTACTAATAGCAGGTCTGCAATCTCATATTTCTAGTTCTTTCAACACCTTTGGATGTATACCATCCGGCCCAGGTGATTTGCTACTCTTCAGTTTATCTAATAGTTGTAATACATCTTCCCGATGTATCGATATTTCCTTCAATTCTTCCGCACCTTGAAATACCACTTCAGTCATGGGTAACATCCCTACATCTTCCTCAGTAAAGACCAAAGCAAGGAATCCATTCAGTCTCAACCGCTATCGCCTCTTAGTGCCCCTTTAACCCCTCTATCATCTAATGGACCAACTGACTCACTCACAGGTTTTTTGCTATGAATGTACTTGAAAAAGTCTTTATTTCACGTTTTTGCTTCCGCAGCAAGCTTCTTCTTAAATTCTCCCTTTGCTTGCCTTATCAATGCCTTGCATTTGACTTGCCAGTGCTTGTGCTGTTTCCAGGTTTCGTCGTTTGGTTCTTTTTTCCATTTCCTGAAAGATGCTTTTTTGGCAACAGCCTCTCTGACCTCACCTTTAAACCATGCTGGCAGTTTTTTGGACTTCCTTTCACTTTTCTTAAAGCATGGAATAAAGCTGGTCTGGGCTTCCAAGATAGTATTTTTCAACAGCACCCAAGCTTGATGTAAGTCTTTAACCTTTGCAACTGCTCCTTTTAGTTTTTTCTTAATTATTTTCCTCATTTTATCATAGTCTCCCTTTCGAAAGTTAAAATGTAGTACTGTGGATTTCCTTACTATCCCTCCTCCACTAATTAAATCAAAGGTGATCATGCTGTGATCACTATTCCCAAGTGGCCCCAACACCCTTATCTCTTGCACTAGATCTGGTGTTCCACTAAGGACTAGGTCGAATATGGCTTCCCTTCTGATCAGTTCATGAACCAGCTGCTCTAAGAAGCAGTCATTTATTTCATCTAGGAACTTTATCTCCCTAGCATGTCCTGCCGTGACACTGACCCAGTCGATACCGGGGTAATTGAAATCACCCATTATTATTACTGCGCTGTAACTTTTGTTAGCTTCCTTGATTTCTTTGAGCATTTCATCATCCATTTGTTCATTCTGGCCAGGCGGTCGATAGTACACCCTCACTGCCATTGCCTTCCCCTTTTTACATGGAATTTCAATCCATAGAGATTCTACAGCAAATTTTGTTACCTGCAAAACTTTAATTCTTTCTGACTCAATGCCCTCTCTAACATAGAGCGCAACCCCTCCACCAATTTGATCAGCTCTATCATTACGATATAGTTTGTACCCAGGTATCACAGTGTCCCACTGGTTGTCCTCCTTCCACCATATCTCTGATATTCCAATCATATCTAACCTTTCATTTAGTGCTATATATTCTAACTCTCCCATCTTATTTTTTAGACTTCTAGCATTTGCATACAAGCATTTTAGAGACTGTATTTTATTCATATTAATTTGGCTATTGGTAGACATGGGTAATTTGGGATCTTTAAGCTCTGTCTGCTTCATACTCAAGGGCATTTGGGCTACTTTACTCTTTTTTGGAAGCTCTCTGCTTTTGGTAGTATCCTTCAAGGATACATTCTTCTGAACCATCCGCTCTTGGGCGACTGTCGGCTTTCCCCTATTATTTAGTTTAAAAGCTGCTCTATCTCCTTTTTAAAGGTTAATGCCAGAAGCCTGGTTCCATCCCGGTTAAGGTGAAGCCCATCCCTTCGGAAGAGCCCCTGCTTTCCCCAGAATGTTCCCCAGTTCCTAACAAATCCAAAACCCTCATCTCTGCACCATTGTCTCATCCACACATTGAGACTCCGGAGTTCTGCCTGCCTTTTGGGTCCTGTGCGTGGAACGGGAAGCATTTTGGAGAACGCTACCCTGGAAGTTCTGGATTTCAACTTCCTACCCAAAAGCCTAAATTTAGCCTCCAGAAACCTCCCTACCACATTTTCCTATGTCATTGTTACCGACATGTACCAAGACAGCAGACTCCTCGCCTGCACTATCTAAGACCTTATCTAGGTGGCACGTGAGGTCCGCTACCTTCGCACCAGGCAGGCATGTTACCAGGCGATCCTCACGTCCACCAGCCACCCAGCTATCTACATGCCTAATGATCGAATCACCAACTATAACGTCTCTCCTAATCCTTCACTCATGGGCACATGACCCTGGAGAAACTTCCTCGGTGTGAGAGGGTTTTACATCACCTGGAGGACAGGTCCTAGTTACAGGATCACTTCCTGCCACACCAGGGTGATGTTCTCCTGTCACGTGACCTCTCTCCTCCATGGCAACAGGGATGCTGCCAGACTGGAGGTGGGACTTCAGGACTATATCCCTGTATGTCTCATCTATGTACCTCTGTCTTTCTTATGTTTTCCAAGTCTGCTACTCTAGCCTCTAGAGAACGGACTCGTTCCCTAAGAGCAAAGAGCTCCTTGCACCTAGTGCACACGTAAGACCTCTCACCAACAGGGAGAAAATCATACATGTGACACTCAATGCAAAAGACTGGAAAGCCCCCATCTCACTGCTGGACTGCTGTCTGCATCTTAGTTTTATGTTTGTGTTTAGATCTTTAAGTTCTTTACTTACTAAGGGTTGCTATGGATATTTATACTAATAAAACTGTACCTAATATGTTTAATATACCTTGTTCACCTGAAGCTTAATTAATCTCAGGTCCTTAGTGTATGACTGATTTGGGTAACGAGCTGCACCTGAGAGCACCTCCTGTCTTTTAAGATGTATAAGTACCTATAAAGCTACGATTATCTCAGGGGTGGGTGGGTGTTGGGGAGGGAGGGAAATAACACTTATTAAAAGAGGGCTGCTACACAGTACCCTGTCTTGTGCTGCTGAGGTAAGATATATTCTGATTTGATTTAAATTATAGCTCTTTGCTGCTGCTGCTAGGCTCTAACTTATTATGAAATTTAAACTACAATCTCTCTGCTGGGTTCTACATTTAACCAGAAAGCTCTCTTCTGTGTTTTAAATTTAAACTAAAAGTACTTTGCTGATGCTAGGCCCTGAGTGACAATTAAATTTAAACTACAAGCTCGCTTCTGAGTATTAAATTTAACCAGAAAGTTCTATTCTGTGTTTTAAATTTAAACTTAAACTGCTGCTACTAGGCCCTGACTGATTTAACAAAAAATAGTGTGTTCACAAATTAATTAGCTTTGATTCAAAGAATTCCTTTCAGAAAATTCCCAGAAGTATATACTCACAATTGTAGATCTCTCTCCAGAAGTAATTGTCCCCTTTTCTAGTCCTTCAAGACCAGTGAGCCTAGCATCAGTCCAGGCAAAATGGTAGAAGCAAGTATAAAGAATTAAATTACTAAACATGTAGATAGCCATGGTTTAGTGGGAGAAAGTCAACATGGATTTAGCCAAGGAAAGCCTTGCCTTACTAATCTGTTATATTTTTTGAAGGTGTGAATAAACAGGTAGACAAAGGTGCGCCGGTTGATATAGTGTGTCTGGATTTTCAGAAAGCTTTGACAAAGCCCCTCATGAGAGACTCTTGGTGAAATTAAAAAGTCATGGGATTAAGGGAGAGGCTGCAGGGATGAGGGAATTGGTGGGGGATGGTGGGAGGGGGAAGGAGGGGAGAAAAAAATTGTGAATGTTGTATTTGCATGTCTGTTGTGTTGAGGTAATTTAGATTGAAAGATGAGAAACACCAGAAGTCCCGTTTATCTATTTTGTTTTGCATTATCTGTATTATGTGGACTTCAATAAATAAATAAATTTTTTTTAAAAAAAGTCATGGGATTGGAGGCAGTGTAGTATCGTGGATCAGGAGCTAGTTAAAAGATAGAAATACCACCTTAGAAACCACCACCCAGGAAAAAGATTTAGGTGTCATGGATAATACGTATGTTGAAACCCTCCATCCAGTGTCCAGTGGCAGCCAAGAAAGCAATTAGAATGCTAGGTATCATAAAGAAAGGAATAGAGAATAAAACAAAGGATATTATAATGCCTCCATTTCGTTCCATGGTGCGACCGCATCTTGAATATTGTGTGCAATTCTGGTCGCCATATTTTAGCAGAATTGGAAAAGGTACGAAGAAGAGTGACAAAAATGGTAAAGGTAATGTAAGGATACCTCTATGAGGAGAGGCTTAAAAGGATGGAACTCTTCAAGTAGGAAAAGAGATGGCTGAGGGGTGATGTAATAGAGGTCTATAAATTTAATGAATGGAGTGGAATGGGTAAACATAGAGCGGTTGAATTTACACCATCAAAAAGTAGACAGACAAGAGGACACACAATGAAGATACAATTCAACCCATTTTAAGACTAATAAGAGGATATTTTTTTACTCAACGCGTAATCAAACTCTGGAATTCATTACCGGAGGATGTAGTAAAAGCTGTTAGTATAGCTGGGTTAATAAAGATTTGGATAAGTTCCTGGAGGAAAGATCCATTATTAGAGAGAACCCAGGAAATACATTGCTTGCCCCGATACAAGCATTGTGGAACCAGTGTACCTCTTTGGGAACCTGCCAGGTATTTGTGACCTGGATTGACCACTATTGGAAATAGGATACTGGGCTTGATGGATCTTGGTCTGACCCAGTAAGGCGTTTCTTATGTTCTTATGTCTTTTTCCCCCTCCCCCGAGACTGATAATTTAGCTCAGCAATCATGATCATCAACACCACCCCTCCCACTACAGTCCTGTCAAAATGCATAATTGGACATCATACTTTTGACTCTCAGGATCTGCTGTGACTGCTGCTGCCCTTTGCCACCCCCCAGAAGTTGCTGCCCTGAGGTAGTGTTTCTTAAGCCAGTCTTGGTGTACCCCTAGCCAGTCTGGCTTTTCAGATATTGACAGTGAATATGCATGAAACAGATTTTCATGCACTGCCTCCACTGCATGCTAATCTAGCTCGTGCATATGCATTGTGTGGGTATCCTGAAAACCAGACTGGCTTAGGGGTACATCAGGGACTGCTTGAGAAACATGGCCCTATGTGACCAACTAATCATGTCTGATGGTTGGTTGAGCCAGCCCTGTCCTAACGTAGCCTCTGTCTTACCTCCTTATAACTCTTTTGCTGCTTCCCTAAAGATGTCTTTTCTACCCTTCAGTCTTGCCGTATTCCCTGATGAGGCCGCCTTGGGATTTTTTCCCTTTCCTTTTCACTACCCTTTCATCAGGTGTCTATCTCCCCTTAGCCACATGGCTTTTTAGACACGTATATATGTAACTTTAGTGCCAAAGGCTCCATTAGTTCAATTCATTGTTCTTGTGGTGCCCTCAGTAATCTAGTACCACAAGAATTCCACTGGTACTTCTGGCACTGTTAAGAGTGCAATGTCATGTGGCCAGAGAGGGTAGTCACAAAGCCCTAGTCTCTTGGTGCTCAGGTACTCAAGCACACACCCTCAAGGGAATGCAGCTCGGAAGCCCATAGAAGTCAGGAGAGTGGGGTCATTTGTTGATATGAGGGCTGTCTAGATATCCTTTCACTTTTAGAGTAGCCTAGTGGTTAGAGCACTGGCTTGGGAACCACTTGCACTCCTTGTGGCATTGCCTCAGAAGAATCCAAGTTATCAATGTCGCTATTTAATGTACATTACCAAGTTTAAGTTACAATGTAAACCGCTTTGATTAAAATATATTTGTTTATTTAGCTGTGCTTTTATACTGCTTTTCACCGGGTCAAAGCAGTTTACAGCCAACTGAAGGATACAGTAAAACGAGGAGCGAACGTAACATAACTGTCTACAAATAACTTATTTATGAACTGGTATATATGAATACTTAACTATATACATTGGTATGCTTTTGTTAGGATATGTGAGTGGGTAGGGTTTATTTTATTTATTTAGCTAGCTGTACTTATAATACCACCTTTCACGGGGTCAAAGCAGTTTACAAAAGCAGGGGTGAAATAAGAATGGGGGGGGGTACCATCACTGGGGGGGGGGGGGGTCATATGTCTGTGCATCAACAAGGGAGGTTCCCAAAAATATACATTTCCATTAAGCTGTCATGATATTTACAGATTCAAGTTTTGATTAGAGTCTGTTTGACCAAGGCGGGGGATGACTCTAGAGCCAGTTGGTGCTTCTCCGTTCCTGCTCTAAGTAGATGGTGAATAGGTGAGTCTTTAGTTGTTTCTGGAAAGAGGAGAGATCCTTGTTACCACGGATGTTGGTTGTAAGGGAGTTCCATAAGGTGGGGACATATAAGTCAAAAGCACGGTTGCAGGATTGTTGGTTAAATTTCGTTTTTTGTGTGGTACTATCAGTAGGTCGGTTGTGGATTGTCGTGTTTGGTCTACTGGAGCCCAGCTGTGTTAACAGGGTGCTCATATGCATGGTTTGTTGTTGGTGGAGTGCTTTATGAATCAGTACCAGTGTTTTTGTATTTGATCCATGCCTCTAGTGGAAGAAAGTGGAGGTCTCTTAGTTTTGGAATGATGTGATCGTATCGCCTCCTTTTTGTATAATCCTCGCTGTTGTATTGAGGGCTGTCCATAGAGAGTTGAGGCTATTGGTAGGGAGTTCTTGGTAAATTGCGTTACAGTAGTCAAGGTGGGGGAGAGTCATTGCTTGCATGATTGATCTGAAGTCTAGCGGGTCAAGGAGTGGTCTGAGGCGTTGAAGCATCCTGGCTTTGAAGAAAACGGTCTTTGCTATTCTTGCAAATATGATATTTACAGGTCCATAAAGTTCAATGAAAAGATGAGTTTTCACTTGCTTCCTGAATGATGAGAGGTCTTTGATACATCTGATGGTAGCAGGGAGAGAGTTCCATAGGGTGGGTGCTTAAAGTTCAAATGCTCTTGTGCAGGCTTGCTGCGTGCTTTTGGTTTTCGAGTGGGGGATGATCAGGGTGTTGCTGGTGGATTGGCGGCTGACTCTGGTTGGTTGGAAGGGGTTGAGGAGGTGTGCGGAGGAGAGTCCTAGAAGTGTTTTGTAAGTCATCAAAGTTTTGTATTTGAAGCGACTGTTGAGGGGAAGCCAGTGGAGTTGCTTGAGGATGGGGGTTATGTGATCTTTAGGAGCTGCCAGAAGGATGTGTGCGGCAGTATAAACGGCTGTGCATAGTAGAAGAATGGTTGATTGCAGAAGACCTTGATAAATGGAGTTGCAGTAGTCGAAGTTTGGTAGGATGGCTGCTTGTAGTGCTGATTTAAAGTCTGGGGGGTCTAGGATTGGGCGGAGGTGCTGGAGGGTGTGGATCTTGTAGAAGATTGAGCTCGCAGTTTTCTTCACTTGCTATTTGAAGGAGAGATCGTGGTCCAAAGTGATGCCGAGACATTTTATTTCTTGTTATACTTTGATGTGAGTGGGGTTTAGGATTATGGTAGCTGGGGTGGGGGATGAATTTGTCTTTGGTGATAAAGAGGACCTCGGGTTTTTTGTAGTTGACGGAGAGGTGATTATTTGTGAACCATTGAGAGATTTCGGAGAAGCAGAGCTATAACTTTGTGAGGGTGGGTTAGTTGATGAGGATGTCGTCAGCATAGAGGTGGTACAGTGGGTTGTGGGACTTGATGATTGAGCAGAGTGGCTGTAGATATATGTTGAAAAGCAGGGCAGAGAGGGTGGGGCCTTGTGGGATGCCTTGGGTTTGAGTAAATGAGGTGGAGGAGACAGCACCTATTTTGATTTGCTGTTGGCGGTTGGACAGGAAGGAATGGAACCAATTCAGAACTGTGCTCTGGATTCCAATGGATTGAAGGTGTTTGAGGAAGATGGTGTGACTTATTGAGTCAAATGCCACTGAAAGGTCGAGGAAAACTAGGATAAATCCTTGATGTGCTGACTGGATGCCTTGGATGAGCTTGTTTATAAGGGAGAGGAGGAAGGTTTCAACTCTGTGGTGGGGATGAAAGCTGTGTTGTTGAGAGTCAAGTGGGGCATTGGTTTCAATGTGATCCTGGAGTTATGGGCATACTACTTTGTTCCATAATCTTGACTAGGAGAGGGAGGCTGATGATGGGTCTGTATGAGGTGGAGTCTGTTGAGTCGAGGTTAGGATTTTTGAGGATTGGGCGGATAGAGGCAGACTTGGTGCTGGGATGAGTTCTTGGATAAGGGATGTTTGGATGAATTTAGTGATGATGGGGCTAAGTTCTGCTTTTGCTGCCTTGATCCAGGTTACTGGACCTGGGTCAAGGGCAGAGGTGGTGGTGTTGAGCAGAGAAATGATGGTTTCAATGTGGGTTGAGCTTATTGAGTAGAAGGTTGACCAGGATGGTGTGGTGATGGTTGCAAGGGGTGAGGGGAGATCTTGCATTTGAGGTTATTGTTGAAATTGTTTGTAGTAGTCTGAGTTTCCGGAGGTAGGCTTGGTTGGAAGCTTGGATAGTTGTTTTACAATACTGAAGAGTTCTCTAGGGCGGTTGAGGGATAAGTTGATTAGTTTTGAGTGGTTTTTTTTTTTTTTTTGCGTTGTCCGTTGAGGTTTTGTAGTTATTTAGTAGATTCATGTAGAGGTTGTGGTCTGAGGGGTGCTTGGATTTACGCCATTTTCTTTCTAGTTTCCTTAGGTGAGTTTTGATTCTCCAGAGTTCTGGTGTGTACTATTTGGTTTTTGGAGTTTTGTTGGGTTTGTGATGTAGGCTAGTTGGGGCTGCTGAGGCTGTGTGGATGGTCTTGTTCCATAGATCCAGGAATGCTTCAAGGTCATTGGTTTTGTCATCGAACTGGGGTAATATGTTGTCAAGGAAGTCATCTTTGTTGATTTTGCTTAAATTTTCTTTTTGTTGGGTTTATGGGGAGAGGTTGAAGTGGATGAGCCAGTGGTCGGACTAGGGGACTGGTTATATTTGTGGTTGCGTAGGTAGCGTGATGTGTGGAGGGGTTGTGAGATTGTTGATGAAGATCAGGTCAATGGTGTTGCCTTTATCATAGGTGGGGGAATGTACTATCTGGTCAAATTCCATGGCTTTCATGGCATCCAGGAAGGTGGTGGCTTGATTTTGTTGGATGGAGGGTAGATTGAAGTCTTCTAGGAGTACGGAGGTCTTGTTTATCTTGGTGATCAAGAGAATGTGTTCTAGTAAACTGGTTAAGGCAGAAGCGGATGGTGGTCAGTTGACGAGGCATAGCGTGATGTATGTGTAGAGATGGTGAGGGTTTTGGAGCTGCTTGTGTTGGAGGCTTTGGTGCAGAATTTGTGATGTAGCTTTGAGAGGATGAGTACTCTGCCTCCTTGACGATGGAGACGGGGGCTGTGATGTAATTGGTATCCTTGGGGGAAGAGGTGGTTTAGAAGGACTGAGACTGTTTCTTGTGTCTAGGTTTCAGTTAGACAGAGGATGTCTACGTCCTTGCTTGTAGTGAGGTCTTGGATCAGTTGGATCTTTTTCTTGATTGAGCATACGTTAATTAATGCACAGGGTGGAGTGAGAGGGGGAGGGGGGAGTGTTTGTAGGGAGCGGGAGGGTGGGGATATGTATGAGGCGAGGGGTTTTCCTTGGATGGGAGTATGCATAGGAAGGGGGGGGGTGTATAGTAGGATACATTGGGTGTAAAATGATAAAGCAGTACAAAAAAACCTGTTAAATAAAATAAATAGTCACCACTGATCCAAATTAGATTTTAAGTGAAAGCTGTTTCCATCAGAGGGACATTACCTGTGTGAAATTAAATTGGTAGTGTCAATCCATTTTTCAGTGGACAGAGATTCATGTCATTAAAACTTACCACATTTGAGGTGGACTGGCACTACCTGTCTCCAAAATCAATAGCCAAAGATTGAACAGGCAGAAATGTTTGTATTATAAGTACTGATTTTTAAGAAAAGGTCCTACTAGAGCAGATTTGGGGCACCCCTCCATGGCAGTGCATGGGGAAAATTTGCATTGTCATATAAGGTGCTGTACCTACTCTATGGATAAATTAAGGATTTCACCATACAGTACAACTTTCATAAGCATTAAATTTGTGATAATTAAAATGTGTGTTTTGTAAACGGCTCTTTATTTGGCTAGTTGAAACTGTATATGGTGCCAGTACTGTATATGGATGGACTTTGTTCCACCCTGTTTGCAGCATTACAGAGATCTGACTTGAACTTCGGATTTCATTTGCACACATGAATTTAACAATTTTGTATTGCATAGTTATGTTTTAATCTTTGGAAATGGGAAGCAGTGTCTGCTCTGTACGTTAATCATAAGTTAGTTTCCTGTGAATCTTATGCACTGTTTTGCTGAATTTGATCAGAGGAGGTAGAAACATAGCACATGATGACAAAAAATGATCAGAAGGCCATCTGACCTGCCCACTCCTGATGCCTACCCAATCCTGTACTACTTTGATTGGCCTGGTAGTTCCTCTTATTTTTCTTTTTGTGTTCCAGCAAGGCTGGAATGCTGGCACCATGAGCTTTCCTTTTGCTAATTTCTTCGACAGGTTCTATTACAATTTCAGAAAAATATCTCCCCATTCTTAATAGTTTGTCCATGCACCAGTGTATCTTCCAGAGCCCTGTATCATAGGCTCTAAATCTAGACAGCAGATTACAGCTCCTGGGAGATGGGTGGGGTGGGGTGAGGGGGGGGAGACAGTAGGTTAGTTTCTTACTGCAGTGTAAGCTAAATTGAGATGTTTTGCATTCATTTGCATCTCATTATGATGCTCCCAGGGTTGCTTCTAGAGTCCTTATCAATAACATTAAGCCCCAATTCTTGCACCTCCTCCCATATACAATGCACAATGTCGTCCCCCGCCGCATCGTCTGGTAAAGCCAGACAGGCGCAATTCCTCGTCACTTCTGCTCCCTGGTAGTAGTCTCATGCTATTACCACTAGGGGTCAAGCTGCCAAATAAAAGGGTACTGAAAGTTAGTGACTTCCATTGCTGCAATACAATGTATTATAGTGCAGCTTACTTGCTAACCCTCTGAGTCTCTTCCAGATGACCGGAAATTATGAGTCGTAAACATGTATTGAAATCCTTTAACCATGTCCTAGGTGTATTGAGTAGCAAGGTCATGAGCCAAGTTCATTTAGTGCTTTGGAAAGGGTGACTTACTGAATTTGTGAAAATACTCTGGATTCAAACCTAAGAACTTTTTTTTTTATTTTGAAAATTGTTAAAAAAGCTTCTAATGAATTGGGGGGGGGGGGGGAGTCCCCCTCATCTTTGAATGCCACAATAGACATCTGAGTGAAGCAGGAGAACATTGTGATGTCATCAGACACTGTCTATATTGTCTTACATGCATCAAAGATAGAATTTTGATGCATGGTTGCATAATATCTGACAAAATGCTTAATTTTCTCAGCTTTTTATTTTTAAACCAAAATATTTTAGATCCTGGCGTAGAATGTTCCCATCAGTCTTGTTCTCTTTATTCTCCCTCCTTTTTTATCCCTTTTAAAAATGTTTTCCTTTCTTCCTCCCCTCTAGCAGCTATGCATGGTACACAGTGATGCCTAATAGAAGAGGTTTGTTTTGCCAGTAAGAGTCTGTAACGCAGAAGCTTTGCTCCTAATCTTCATCATTAATGCTGTTATTTAGCTTTGGGGAAAATTTGAATCGCTGTAAACTTCAGCTTTGCAACTGCTTGAATTAACTTGCTTAGAGTAATTTTTCTATAATTTCTTTTTAATAAATACGATTCTTCTTTTTTTGCTTAACTTAAAATTGTAGCCTCAATCTAAAATTGCTAATCAACTTTGAAAATTTTACATCAAGCTCTGCTAGCAGTGATGCATATGAAGGTATATGTAATTTGAATAGAAGGTTCATATTTAACAATTCTGATTGTGCAAATGCTGTAGAAATTATTTAATTACACTGCTGTCACATATGATGTGTACTCAATTAGAACACTTGAAATAATTCCTGAGATTTCAGCTGATCTAAAATTGTACTGTCGGGCCTTTTGGTGATTTCAGTTAACCTAATGAACTTTGGTTTTCTCTTTTAAAACAGCTTCCCGGACTGCTATACACAACGAGCAACATAGAGAAAGGAGGTATGCGCTTTAAATATTCAAGAATTTTTTTTTTAACTTGTATTTTATTTTATTTTTTTAAGAGACTCATTACAGATCTAGAAATGTTTTTCTCTTTATGAAAGCCGTCACTGGTTTGCCTATGGTGAAAGTTCTTATTTTTTATGTTGTATGGGTGGGGGTAGAGGAGCAATGCAGCAAAGCGTTGAGGTGAGTATTGGAATAGTAGGGTGTACAGGAAGAGGTACAACCAGAAACACAGAACTTGAAACAGTGTGTTATAGCAAAAAAAGAAGCCAGTGTTCTTATGCAGGGCTGTCCTTAAAGGATGATGTAACCACTCAAGGATCCTTCTCCACAAGAAAGCAAATAGAATGCTAGGTATCATAAAGAAAGGGATGGAAAATAAAACAAAGGATATTATAATGCCTCTGTATCGTTCCATGGTACGACCGCACCTTGAATATTGTGTGCAGTTCTGGTCACCGTATCTTAAAAAGGACATAGCATTATTAGAAAAAGTACAGAGAAGAGCCACCAAAATGGTGAAGGGGATGGAAGGCTACTCCTGTGAAGAGAGGCTACAAAGGTTGGGGCTCTTCAACCTGGAAAAGAGACGGCTGAGGGGAGATATGATAGAGGTCTATAAATTAATGAATGGAGTGGAGCGGGTAAACGTGGATCAATTGTTTACGCTATCAGAATATAGAAAGACCAGGGGACATGCAATGAAGCTACAGGGTAAACTATTTAAGACAAATAAGAGAAAATATTTTTTCACTCAACGTGTAATCAAACTCTGGAATTTGTTACCGGAGGATGTAGTAAGGGCTGTTAGTGTAGCTGGGTTTAAAAAAGGTTTGGACAAGTTCCTGGAGGAAAGGTCCATAAACCACTATTAAAAAGGGACCCAGGATAATCAATGCTTGACCCAGTACAAGCATTGTGGAACCTGTGTCTTTTGGGGATATTGCTAGGTACGTATGACCTAGATTGGCCACTGTTGGAAACAGGATACTGGGCTTGATGGACCTCGGTCTGACCCAGTATGGCATATCTTATGTTCTTAATAGTTATGCACCCTGGAACCAGCCACAAAGGGTATGAAAAGGCAATATTGCAAGTATTAAATTAAATTAAAGACCTCAAACAATTTAGAAAAGCCATAAAACACCACCTTTTCCTTTCATACTTCTCTTAATACCTGATCCCAACTCATCCTAAACCCCATTACAATCCAATGTTGAAATGCTATATTCATTCCCTGTATAACAAGAAGAATACCGTTGTATATAGTTAAATAATTTATATGTACAAAGTTTTCCCCTATGCTGTATCCTGTTTACTTCCTGTTACATGTAAACTCACGACAGCCTGTTGCTATCTGTGAGTACTTTATGTTTACTGTAAACCACGCTGATGATAAAAAGTGCGGTATATAAGAGCGTTAAATAAATAAATAAATAAAATAAATATTATATCAGTCCATAGAACACACCTATTTATTGAGAAATGAGAATAAGCTGGACTGCTGCAAATGCTTATACAGAAACTATATGTTCACAAAATACCACATCTTGGTCACATATGTAGAACATGGATACAGCCTTCCCGAATATAGAATAAATGACACCTAGTATTAGAAGTGTGCAGACAAAAACTGAAATGGAAACCTCAAGAAGCTAGGTTCTGCTTGCGTACAACATTGGAAAAATAGAAACAGATTTAATTTTCTCATATGTTGTGGGTTAGTAATAATTTCCTATCCAAACTGGAGTCCACCAGGAAGATGTCACCTCACCCCTGCTTTTCAATATAGTGATTGATGCCATTATGAGGAAAACATTCGAGGACTGGTGTGGGGTCCAATACGATGTGAACAACTTCCTGACCAACTTGATGTTCGCAGATGACAGTGCCATATTTGCTGACACAGATGCAGAGGCCACAGACATCCTTTACCACATTGCCCACATCGCCCAATCTTACAGCCTAAGAATCAATGCGAACAAGACCAAAGTTATGACTATGGTGGACCTCGAAGGAATCCAAATCAAGCAGATCCAAGAATTCAAATTCCTGGGATTGCTGGTGCAGGAGAAGGTGGCATCCCTACCAAAGTTCACAACAGGATTGGCCAAGCAAGAGTAGCATTCGTCTCGTTCAAATGGTATCTCTGAAAGAAGGCCAATATCTCCACCAAGACCAAAATTCGCCTCTTCCGAACACTGATCCTGCCAGTTCTCTTGTATGGATCAGAAACAGACTCTGCTCAAACCTGACATGAACAAGCTGAAGGTCTTTGAAATGTGATGCCTGAGACAGATTTTGGATGTCTCTCTTTGTGATCACCATTGAAACGAGACAATTCAGACAAGGTGCGACCAGCAACCTTCAGTCTAAGAACAAATCCAAAACCACAGATTGTGATTCTTTGGCCACGTTTGCAGAATGAACACCAGTCGGCTGCCAAACTCCTCTGGCAAGAGCAACCTGTCCACTTGAGGGCTCAGTGAATAGCACCAAAGAAAACATTGCTCAAACACATTGAGGATGACCATTGACGAGGTGGCTGACCATTGACAAGGGTGACCATTGATGAGGTGGCTGACCATTGACGAGGCCAGAAATATCGCCATCAATCACCAAGGTTGGAAGCATATTGTGAACACCACATAGAATTTAGCGGCACCTACAGCAGCATATTGGTTGAGAGGACAGCCTGCTCCCCAAATGCCAGCCAAGGATTAAATAAGAAGAAGAAACCTTGAGAGCTTTGAGATCATGCTCCACATACAATTGTCTCTGTGGAGCAGGGACTATACAAATGATTGGTAGCAGTAGTATGAAGATTTTCTGAACTTTTCCACAAAAGCTGTGACTGGATGGGATTGCAGAGAGAGAAAGAGAAAATGAGGAGCTAGTGTGAAATCTTAATGGGAGGCAGTTAAAGTTGTGGATTTAGACTTACAGGAATGTATTTTGGATGTATTTGGGATTCTGCAGTTTTAAAAGGGAAATATCCAGATGTTGATGAGTAAGTCCTATCTGTTAGGGAATAAATGTATCATGGGTAAGTGGAGAGGTTTGGACACCCTCTCCCCTCATTGGCAGAGGAGAAATTTGCTTCATAGTCAAAATGGAATAAAAGATTTCTAGGACCTTCTGAAGGGTGGATCAGTTTTTATGGCATAACGGGGAGTATACTTGTATTCCCTTTCTCCAAGATTCAGAAGTATTGTTTTTTGTTAAACGTGACGCGGAGGGGTTGTGAGGGTAATCATGTTCTTCGTGTGGAGCGGGGGGAGGGGTGAAGGAGGGTGATATAGCAAAGGGGAGAGGTGGGAATGAGCCAGTGTTGGGGAGGTATGTGTGGACCATAAAGTACATTAGCTCTCTTCATGTACTAACGCAGGATTGCTGGGTTACAAAACCACTAACACACGAGAAATGCAGTTACTGCAGGCCTTTTTCCACAGTAGCTGCATTTCCTGCAAAAGTGGACAGAGTGAGCATTCCAATTCGGAAAAGCTACTGCAGGCATTCATATTGCACGGTAGCTACTCCCGTTGACTGGTTTTGTGGATGCAGCTATCGCCACCCATAGCTATACCTATGAAACCAGCCACCTGCGAAGCCTGCAGCTTTTTTCTCTGGTATCTGTAGGGGATACGCTGGGAATTCCCCCTGCAAATACCACCAGGCCTTTGATGCTATCTCCCAGCGTTGGCTGCAAACTACCATCGTGGCTTAGTAAACATATATCTTAGTGTGTTTGTGGATCTACAAGGATAATCTAGAAGTAGTTGAATGTGATGCTCTGCTTCTGACACAATTGTTGCTGTGGTAGGAAGAATAGGAAAGGGTTAAAAAAAGGAAAATTAGAGATTAATTACTCTTGCTCATAGTTATATGGCCAACACATGGAAGGAACAGCTACAGTATATGTTGGTTGGTGCTAATAAAGAGATTTGAACAAAACTAATTGGAGGAAGTGTATTTGACTCAGTGCTCAATTAAGCTGCAGAATGTGTTGCTGGAAGATGTGATGAAAGAAATTTAGCTTAACTGGATTTTTAAAAAAGGTTTAGACAAACTCTTGAAGGAAAAATCTAACTTTATTTGTCAGGCAGACTTGAAAAAGCCCTCACTTTTATCCCTGAGTGAAGGTTCACACCCTGTCCTTACAATGGCCTGAACAGTCTGTTAAACAACTTGGTTGCAATGCTAAATCTCGATGGTTCAAATTTTTATGGGAACTTCCCTTTTTCCTCACAGGTGGCTCAGGGTTTACTCTTCACCCCAAGGGATTTAAGGATCCAGATCCCTTCAACTCGATTAATTTTTATAAAGCATTACTATGGCTAGCACCATCTTTTAGGAGATTAAAAATGTTCTTAAAAGCCTCATCTCTAGAAGAAGCCAAAACAGTGCACACTGTTTTTGAGCACGTGCTCCATCACGCTTTCAATACACTCAACAAATCTATCACTATTTTCTAGCATGAACTAGAGCAAAGCTCACTCTGGCTGCCAGCTCCTTGTAGCTATCTGGTTTGGATTTTATCACTTTCTTCCTTCGGCATTTCTTATGATATGGCATCCATCTCTAGTGGAACTGGTTCCTACTGAGGCTCTATCTTCATACCTCATATCATTGTGACTGGCTTATGGGCAAGCAAACTGAAGAATGATTGAACACAGTTTGGATGTCCCTTTTACTTAAAGGAGCAGAGGGCTGAATAACACATTATAATATAATAAACTGTACTGCAACTCTGGCAACCTATCAATTCTTCAAAGTGGCGGCATGCAAAAAGCATCTGCAGCTTTCTTGTATTAGCTTTGATTTCATCATTGCTGTAATACTTTTTCTTAAATTTGTGTTTTGTTTCTTTTTTTAATGCACTTAGGTGAATACTTCATTTGTTTTTTTGTTTTGTTTTTAATGGAAGCTAGAAAGCCATTGTTCATTTAATGATTTGTACAAAAAATAGTAGTGTTAATCTCCTTGTTGACTGTTCTTGACATTAACCCACAGGCGCCCTGAGATCACCATCGTTGCAGCTGAGCCGCTGGGACCAGCTTGGTTTCCAAGTGGGGGCCTTGGTGCTCCAACAAGCATAGGCTGCCCTGCTCCTATTTCGCAGGTTCCCTGGAGGACGAATGACCCTCTGCCAGCCGAGGTGAGCAGATGGAGTAATGGAATATTTTGCATCGGGTGTCACATTTTTGATCTTTTTTTTTTCAAAAGCTGCAGCTATTTTATCCTATTTTATTTCTTTGTGCTATGCTCTAAAACCAAGTTGATATCACCAGGAAAGGTGGTATAGCAAATTTTAATAAATGCAAACAAACATAACCATTCAAGTGGAGTCCTTGTAAACTGACTGCCTGATTATTTAGTTAGTTAAACTTAATTTTATACTGCCTTTCTGCCATTCAAGGTGGTTTACTTATAACTGAAGGTGTAACAGGGCCATCAGAGGTGAACTATTGTACAGAGAAGTGATATGGTAAACACTATATCTCTTTATTGAACCAAGAAAAAAAGATGTGGTAGTGGTGTGTGTTCCTGGTCATGCAGACCCCTTTTTATCTTTTGTTGTTGATCCAGTACATGTAAAATAAAGTAATACAGAGGTTCTGATTTTCTCCAGGATTACTATGGCCAGTAGAAACCATAAAATAGAATTTAAAATACCCATTACTCATAAGAAGAAGCTTATTGTAGTTAAAGAAAAAAGGAACAGGTTAAACTGTTTAAAGTGGTACCAAACATGGGGAGAGATGGTACCAGGGTGGTCCATCGGATACTCAGGACTGCTAAGTGGATAACTGTCCAAATAACTTAGGCTGCAAAAAAGTTCTCTTAAGGCTATCCTGATAACCTATCCATAGAATGGCACCGAATATTGCTGCTATTCATTAATACTGCCACGGGCTGCATTGTCCAGATATTCCATCCCGGCCACTGTCTGGATGCCAGTGCTGAATATCCAGATTATTTTTAGTCGTAGCAGCCAGAATTTAAAAAAAACAAACAGACAAAAGCCAACTGATGTGGCTGCGTATTAATCCACCAGTGTTTGCAAATGTTATCTTGTGCATATTCATTGCACATTGGCTGAAAAGTAAACCATACCTGCTTTGGGAAGTTCTGCCTTGCAAGCCGTAGCTAACTGTTAGCTAGGAACACATTGAAGCCAAGAGGCGGAGGAATGACACGTAATCATTTTGTATAATCTTTCCCTTCAATCTGAATTAAAACCAGATGAGTAATTTCTTTGCTTTAGGGTGAAGGTATAGCTCAGCCAGCTGGTAGGGAAATATGTCTGCACCAAGAGAAATAAGGAAAATGTTCTACTTTGCTGGTATTAGTCTGGAATTGGCTAGAACAGTGTTTGATTTCCTGTAGATCCCACCAGCAGAGGCAAGAAAGAAAAACAATGGAAAAATCTAATTTAAAATATATATATGAGCTATTAAAAGCCTGGCTGGAGTGTGTGTGGTGTGCTCTGAATACACTCTTGCATCATGATGAATTTTTGAAAAACAATATGACTAATTATTTAAAGCTAGTTAGACGTGCCCCTCCCGCCATCAAGGAAAGCTGCCTGAGGGGCTATTATAACTGTCCCTTAGACAGCCTGTCCCTGAGGGTAAGAGAGCAAACTGATTTTTATAATTTAGGTTTCTGTAAAGCACTACGTATTACGTAAACATACATCGATGGCCTATATTTCCCCTTGAGCATTACAGACAAAAAAAACACCCAGTGCTGATCGAGCATGGTGCTTCTTGTGGTCAAGGCTGTC
Organism: Ichthyophis bannanicus; assembly: GCA_033557465.1. Lineage (NCBI taxonomy): Eukaryota > Metazoa > Chordata > Amphibia > Gymnophiona > Ichthyophiidae > Ichthyophis > Ichthyophis bannanicus. Next base: position 1,732,309,015 of record CM066032.1, read on the forward strand.
TTCCTCTTGGCTTCTTGGAGTTGGATGAGTTGGAAGGCAGGCCTAAACATGGCACTTGGATTCAACTGAAGACCATAGTGGTTTACACCATCAATTAATACTGTGCTTTTCCATAATTTTATAGAGGGGAGATATGATAGAGGTCTATAAAATAATGAATGAAGTAGAACGGGTAAATGTAGATTGGTTGTTTACTCCTTCAAAAGTTAGAAAGACTAGGGAACATGCAATGCAGCTACAATGTAGCACATTAAAGACTGCTCATAGAAAATAGTTTTTCACTCAACGCATAATCAAACTTTGGAATTTTTTACCAGAGTATGTAGTAAAATTAGTGTTGCTGGATTTAAGAGGTTTGGACAAGTTCCTGGAGGAAATGTCCATAAACTACTATTAAAGAAGACCGGGGAAATCCACTGCTTACCCACTGGACCAGCAGCATGGAATCTGGCTACCTTTTGGGAACCTGACGGGTACTTGTGATCTGAATTGGTCACCGTTGGAAACAGGATACTGGACTTAATGGACCCTTGGTCTGACCCAGTATGGAATATCTTATGTCTTATGTTAGGTTATAGCAGTAAAATTATATAAACAAATATTAAAAATACAATGTGTCTAATAAACACCATGAGCATAGATGCATTGTTTATCGTAATAAAATTATAACATACAAATGATTTAACATATAAAATCATAAACAAACACATCCATCATAGAGTCGGACTCTTCTAGACCAGGTAACAAATCGTTGTCTTTTCTATCCAAATGCATCCCATCACCTTACCTTTTTACTCGGAAAAATCTACATGACCTGTGTAGAGTTAATACTAGTTTAAACATAGTCCAGTGTATTATTTCAAAACAGTTAGTTACCATATTAGTTATGGGTAGGGGCATTTTTTTTGCTAAAATGCGGGTGGCCACTGTACGTTCTGCCCCAAAAAGGGAGTGCAGGGATGACACTTGACCCACTCTTTAAAAGAAAAAAAATGGAGGTTTTCCCAGCATGTCCCCATGTAACTTGTGCAGGTTTCATGTCACCCCTGTGCTATGCTGTTTGGCACGATCAATGCAGATGCACTTACTACCACCTATGTAGGTAGTTTGAAGTACACCTGCGCTACTGTAAGTGCAACATTGCCGAGAAGCTTGCACAGAAGAGACCCAACTAATTATAATGTACACGCTCTGCCCCTGAGCTGCCCTAACCAGCTGTATTCAGGTAGCACAAGATTTTTAAGGAAGTCACATTTTGGTACATGGTAGTTTACTGTGGCGCACTTGGGGCACGTTGAACCCCACACTATCTAGTAGCTTGTTTCAGTAAACTTGCCCGATAGTGACTAACAATGTGCATGGCACAAATACAATAATAATGATAAAGTATAATTATTACAGCACACAAACATGAAATACAATGATTAATCATAAATTAAAATGCTAATTGACAGCCTGCATAGATGGGCTATTACAGTAGAGACCAAATGGTCAATCTCTAAAATCAGGTTGCTCGCTTCTGAGACATTGTTTTTTCAAATCTGCTGAACATACCACAACATATATCATATCTTCTGCTACATTTGTCTATGATGAAAAGCAAGGTCTATTCCACAATCCTAAAATATAACATATCTAAGTAAAAGGCGATATAAAGGACACTTATTACCAGCTTCCTAAAGGAAAAAAACTATCCTGAGTATTTCTGATGAAACAAAGGAATGCCACAATTTGGGGATAATACAAAAAAAGCTTCTTTTAATTTTACTTCTTTAACTGAAGGATTACAGTTTGTTTGTTTTTTATTTTCAAAACTGCAAAATCGAGAATCCAACACCATTACAGCAATATTCCCATATACAAGAAATAATCAAGGAAAGCATTTCATTTAATATTAAAATGTAACAAATTTCCATATTGTCCTGTTAGATCAGCCCAGAAAAGTGGGTCATGTTCTCCTACCAGCGATGTGAAAACAGAGAAACATGCCAGAGGCCTCATATGGCATCATCCTGCCATGAACAACCATTACCCCTAGGGGCATACTTCAGTATTTCTCTGTCTTCAGCAGATGGTGGATGCAAGATTTTACAGCTGTGATGAAATCTGGGAAAAAAAACTCTGAAAAAACAGATTTGATTTTGCTCTTGAGCAGCCACCATCGGGACAACTTTCTTACTAGAGTGGTATCCTTTTATTTATTCATCACTTCAAAAAAAAATGGCAGTCATTAATTAGCTGAGAGGTAACCCTAGTGCTGTTAAGTGAAACATGCTTCTGTCTTGCTTGTAGGATGATTTGTTTTTAAAGTTTTAGAGAGGTTTGCTGCAGGCTTTTCCTTGGTCCAGTTATACAGAGGTTCTGAGATGGACAGTCTGCTCTGGCCTAGTTCAGAAAGGCAGAGCAGAAAAAATTACACACCCTGTTGGAGAGAGGGGTTATGTGTAAAGTGTTGTAGAGAGGACCTTCCTGGGTGAGGAATGGAAAGGTCTTAATTGGAGAGAGTACCAAACACCTGAAGTTGTGGTTAGAATGAACTAAGGATGTTCTGGAATGCTAATGAGAATGAACTTCTGGTAATTCTAATGCTGATAGTAGCAGCATGGTATAGCTGTTGGCGGTGATTTGAGTTACCTGTAATCCCATGAATTGGTAATCCTTCTAGATAAAAGCCTGAGTTTAGTGGTAGAAAGCAGCCTGTGTGGGAATTATTGGGAGAAGGAACCAAGGGGTACGTGGGGGGGGAAAGAGAGAAATATCCCGATAAGAGCCTAAGCGCTGACCTGCAGATGCTCTCTAGTGCCCCCAGTCTGTGTCCGATATAGCCCAAAAGTAGTCAGTTCCATGCTACATATCCCCAGAGATAAGTGGTAGCTTTCCCTCGGTCTACATTAATAACCAGGACCACCCCATCCACTAGGTGGCCGCCTAGGGTGGCAGACACTGGTGGGCAGCATGATTCCGCTCCCCAAATCCATCTTCTCCTCTTGCAGGGATGGGAGGGGGCGGCAGTGACTGTTTTGAAAGCAGAGTTGTGCTGCTGCCACCACCGCCCTACCCCCACCGCTGAAAGAGGACAAGATGGATTTGGGGGGGGCGACACTGGCGGTAGCAGCAGGGGTGGGGCTTCTGCCTTGGGCGGCAAAAACCCTTGGGCTGGCCCATTAATAATGGTTTATGGACTTTTCCTCTAAGAATTTGTCCAAATCTTTTTTTTTAAATCCAGCTTCACTACCTGCTATTTCCACATCCTCTGGCAAGGAGTTCCAAAGCTTTAATTAAGTGTACAGACAGAAAATATTCTGTTTTAAATATACTGCTTTGTTTACTCTTTCAAAAAACTATAAGGACTGGGTGACGTGCCATGAAGCTACAATTGATTAACGTTTACCGTTCTACGCCACTAGTATTTTAAAGACCTCAATCATATCTCTCCTCCAAACTACAGAGCCCTAATCTCTAGACTTTCTTCATAGGAGAGTCATTCCATCCCCTTTGTCATTTTGATCACCTTTCTCTATCTTTTCTAATGCCACTATAACTTTTTTGAGATGCGGAGACCAGAAATGCACACGTTACGTGGGGTGCGGTCACACCATGAAGCGATACAGAGGCATTCTTATCCTTAGTAATTATCAGGAAAGGAATAGAGAATAAAACAAACATACTGCTTATTTTTTTTTGGCCACTGTCGCACACTGAACAGGAAATTTCAATGTATTGTCTGTGATCACACCCAGATGCTTTTGGGTGGTGATTCCTAATGTGGAACCTAGCATTAATGTATCTATACTTTGAGATATTCATCTCCAGGAACAAGCAGGAATGTAGTCTTCACATATGGCTATCGTCGGTACCGACGGAGCCTGCGCGGGAACGCTCCCCAGCGTCCAATAGGAAAGCTTTTGAGAGCATCCCACAGCGCCTGCGTGCTGCCTTCCTGCCTTTCCCAACTGTCCCTCTCCAGTTCTTCGTTTTCCGTGGAGCCGAAAGGTTGCACATCCTGTCACCGCAGAAAATTCCCTTATACTTCTTTTTTGTGGTCGCGTCTGCCTTCCCTCAACACTATACTGGTACTGCCGGTTCTTCTTTTCTTTTTTCTAAAAAAAAACCCAAAACTTTGTTTCTGGAGTTTTTCTCCAGTAATTTCTTCTCGGGTGCCATACGCCATTTTGGGAACTAGGCCGAACTTTTTCCCTCAAAATGGAAAAACCCGCTTCGGGTTTTAAAAAGTCTTCTAAGTGTGACGGTACCATCTCCATCACCGACACCCATCAGTGGTGCCTCAAATGTTTAGGTCCTGACCACTGTATTTCAGAGTGTGTTGCCTGTGGAATGATGTCAAAAAGGGGCCGGCAAAACCGAGCTGCTAAGCTCAGCACCCTTTTTCCCTCCGATGCAGCCTCCATGGCATCGACGTCCTCCAGGGCTTCATCCTCCTCCCATGGATCTCAGGTAACTAAACATAAATCTAGCCGTTCCTCAAAGGGTAGATTGCCTTCTAAACATAGAGATGCCTCAGGCGTTGCCCTTGAGGGACTTTCACCGGCAAAATTTCCCCGGCGGGAGGCTTTGGCTTCCAAAGCACTAACGGGGCTCCAGGATGTTCTCGAGGCTTCAACCTCGGCAGAACTACTGGTGCCATGCTCTGGGGTTCCGGCCGCTTTAACTGGCACCGACACCCAAGCATCGGCAGCGTCAATAGACCAGAGATTCTTGGCTATTGAACGCAGTCTGGCGGCTCTTCTCACGGCCTCGATGCCCCTGAAACCGCTTCAGACAATTCAACCGCTACTGGCATCGACTGCAGTGCCAGCACCGACTGCATCGACATCGGCAGGAATTCTATCAGGACCGAGTCATGCGTCTCTATTCGGCATTGACAAGTCGGTACTGGACCACTCCGATGCTGACTTTGATCGGTACCGGTATCGTGCCTTGCACGATCACCCGGATCGGAGATACTTCGAATCCTCCGATGAGTCTGAAGGCTCCAAAGGCTCTGCTGATACCAGAGTACTTCTTCCCAAGGATTCCTCTTCTCCTCAGCGTAGGATGTCTCCACCAGAGGATGTCTCCTTTCAGGATTTTATCTGAGATGTGGCCCAAGGTCTTTCCATCACAGTGGCTCCTGAAAAAGAGCCTAGGGCAAAGAAATTAGAAATCCTACAATACCCTAAAGCTCCCAAGGAGGCAGCTACCTTACCTATTCATAAGAGATTGCATGATCTTATGTTGAGGATGTGGGAAACACCTCTAACCACATCTCCTCATTTTTGAAGACTCGACACCATGTATCGAGTTCCTCCTTGTCCTGGGTTTCAAAAGACTCAATTACCATACTATTCCATGGTGGTGGAATCAGCCATGAGACAGATGAAGAGTGGAAAAAGGCATGCATCTAATCCTCCAGGATGTGAGTGTAGGACTCTTGACGCCTTTGGACGTCGATCCTTCCAGGCTTCCATGCTTTCTGCTAGGATCAGATCCTATATCTTGTATATGGGAATGTTCCTTAAGGAAGTCACAGGAGACTTAGAGCTTATGAGCCCTCTCCTTCCTGATGATAAAAGGCAAGATTATCTTACTCTTGTTAAGCATGCTCAGAATGTTTCCAAGTTTGTGAATTGTGAAGCCTTTGACTGCTTTGAATGCATAAGCAGAACCTCTGCTATTGCCATAGGTGTATGCAGAATTGCCTGGCTCCAGGCATCTGACTTAGAAATCTGGGTACACGACAAACCGGGGAATATACCTTGCACAGGAAAGAATTTCTTTGGTAAGAATTGGCAGGAAAAAGCTAATGAGATAGATGCTGACAATATCACTTTGGATAGATTGTTCAAATCTACAGCTGATCATGCGATGAAAAGATCCTCTAAGAAACCATTCTTCAGTAAGAAGAAGAAGTTTTATTCCTCCTATACCCAGCAGGGACATCGTTCAGGTCAGTCTGCCCAAAAGGGACAGCAGCAACAACCTAGGCAACAAAAGAAGCCAAAAGCAGCTAAGCCTCAACCGGCTCAGCAGACTCAGCCTCCACAGGGGCTTTGACTTCTATCTAGAGAACTTTGCCTTCCAGGCCCTGAACGGCCTAGAACCCTCCACCATCCCAGGAAGGTTATGTTATTTTGCCCCCCAGTTGGTGTCAGATAACAGCAGAAAATTTGACTCTATTGTACGAGAGGGGTACAAGCTTCATTTCCTCAGCATGCCCCCTTCTACAATGCCCCTTCCCTTTCCTTCACCCAGATCTTCTCGCCATCCCTCTCTTATCCAGAGGCCCTTCTCCTCCATCTTCACACCACACCTCCGACTCACATTCTCCTCGTCTAAGCGCCCCAGCCCTCCGTCCCGACCTCTGGGACTCTCTCCTTCGATCTCTCTCTGATCTCTCCCTGCTTTTTCCCTACCTTCTTATTGCCGGCGACTTCAATCTTCATCTTGACTCCCCCTCATCCCCCAGAGATCATGCTTTTCTCGCCCTCCTCCATGACCTGTCCCTTCTCCAGCATGTCCCTTTTTCCACTTACTCTGCTGGTCATACCCTGGATCTCTTCCTGACTCTCTCATCCTCCTCGCTCTCACTCTCCGACTTGTCTTCTCTATCTCTACCCTGGTCGGACCACCTCTGCCTATCAGCCTCTTGCTTCCATTCCGGGCCTTCGCTGCCTTCTCCCGTATCTTCCCTCGCCCCTCATCTCTCTCGCTCTATCACCCCTTCCCTGGCTCAGCAATTCCCCTCAGCCACGGACCTCCTTCCCCCTAATTTCCCTTCTTTATCCCCCGACTCTCAGGCATCCACTTGGTTCTCCTCCCTTTCAACTGCCCTTAATAGTGTTGCCCCTCTTCGTCCACGTCCTGCCACTCGCCGACCTTCACATCCCTGGTACCATCCCGGTCTCCTTCTACTTAGGTCTCAACTTCGTAGAGCCGAAAGGCAGTGGCGCAAATCCCCCTCACCAGCCACCCTTTCCTTTTTCAAGACTCAGCATTCCTACTATCGTTCCCAGGTCCACCTTGCTAAGTCCACCTTCTTCTCTGCTGCCATCGTCACCGCTCCCAATCAGACGTGTCATCTCTATTCTACCCTAAAATTTCTTACCTCCCTTCATCCTTCTACTCCTGCCACACCCGCTCATCCTGTTCCTGCCCCTTCTCTCTTGGCCTCCGCTTTTCACAACAAAATTTCCACCCTAAGGGCCTCCTTGCCCTCCCACCCTCCACCTCTTCCCTCTCCTCCTCCAGCTGCCTCTCCTCCCCCCACCTCCCAACTGTCCCACACCTGGTCTTCTTTCTCTCTGACCACCACTGCGGAACTCCACCACCTTATCTCCTCATCCAACAAGACCTTCTGTTCCCTCGATCCCATCCCTTCTGCCTGGTTGCTCATTCCCTCCTTGTCTTTCCTTCCCTATATTCAAACCATGTTCAACTCCAGTCTCTCCATGGGCACTTTTCCCACCTCCTGGAAACACGCCCTAATTCGCCCACTACTCAAGAAGCCCACCCTTGACCCCCTCGACCCCAATAATTACCGCCCGGTCGCTAACCTTCCTTTTCTCTCAAAACTTCTCGAAAAAATCGTCTTTGCCCAACTATCTCACCATCTGGACTCTACCAATGTCCTTCACCCCCGCCAATCCGGTTTCCGTTCTGGGCACAGCGTTGAAACTATCCTTCTTGCTTTCACTAACTCACTGCACGTAGCCCATGACCGTGGTGATATCTCGGTGGCGGTAGCCCTTGATCTTTCCGCTGCTTTTGATCTGGTCGACCACTCCCTCCTCCTGTCCCGACTACGCGAAGCTGGCCTCCGCAGCACTGTCTTCCGGTGGTTCCACTCTTTTCTTTTCTCCCGGTCTGGCACTGTCCTTCCCTCGTCCCTTCCAACCCCTCTTCTGACTCATTCTCCGTATCCTGCGGAGTTCCCCAGGGTTCTGTCCTGGCCCCTCTCCTCTTTAATCTTTTTCTGACTCCTCTCACATTATTAATTCAGCAATATGGAATTTCAGCCTTTTATTATGCTGACGACATTCTTCTCCTTTACCATACCTCTCCTGTCTCCCCTGATCTTGCTCCACTCAACTCCTGCTTGGCTGCTGTTTCTGACTGGATGACCCAAAACTGCCTACACCTTAACCTCTCAAAGACTACAGCTATCTGGTTTCCACACGGTCAACAACCTCCCTCCCTGGCCCCGTCTTTCCCTGGCACGCCCATCTCACTGGTTTCTACTTTCCGCTATCTCGGGGGGGGGTTTTGACTCGGATCTTTCTTTCTCTGCTCATGTCTCCCATATCTCTAAGACCTCCTTCTTTCATCTTCATCAAATCCGTGCTATTCGCCCCTTCCTCTCCCCCTCTGCTCTTGCCACCTTGCTCCTAGCTCTTGTCATTTCTCGTGTTGACTTTTCCAACTCTATCCTCTCAGGTATCTCTAAATTGCAACTGACACGACTACAGAGAATTCAGAACACCGCCGCCCGACTTGTCTCCCACTCCTCCCCTAGAGACCACGCCACTCCCCTTCTTTCTCATCTTCACTGGCTTCCCATACCTTTTTCGCATTCAGTTCAAACTTCTCACGCTCGTTCACAAGGCACTTCATACCTCTACCACACAATATCTGGCCGACTTAATTCATTTTCATACCCCTAGGCATACCCCCCGCTCCTTCCACCTCAACCGCCTTACACTGCCCCCCCCCCCCCCTCTCAAGCTCATCTTCAATTCACCCGTTCCTCAGCCTTTTTTTTTATAGGTCCCGCTCTCTGGAACTCCCTTCCCTCCGCTCTCCGTCTTGAGCCTCACCACCCCACCTTCAAACGTGCTCTGAAGACCTACCTCTTTTCCCTTGCCTTCAACCCTCCTCCCTCCTAGTCCCAATCTCTCCCCCGTGCTTCCTGCTCTTCTCTCGCTCTCCTTTTTCTCTCCTGTATTGAATTGTAACTTCTTTTTCCTTTCCGGTCTCATGCCATCCTGTTTTGTAAATTTTTATTGTAAACCGCTCTGCTTATCACTGAAGGGCGGTCAAGCAAATAAATAAACATAAACATAAGACAGTTCAATTCTCAGACCTCTCCCAACAACGGTTTAGATCAAGAAGTCACAATGCTCCTTGCTCAAGGAGCAATAGAAGAGGTGCCCATTCCCCAACGGGGTACAGGAATGTTTTACTCCCCCTATTTCCTTATTCCAAAGAAAACAGGAGGACACAGACCCATTCTAGTCCTCAGAGAACTGAACAAATTCCTGTTCAGAGAGAAGTTCAAAATGATTTCTCTAGGAACTCTGCTGCCATACCTTCAGAGTCAGGATTGGCTTTGTTCTCTAGATCTCAAGGATGCATACACTCATGTTCTCATCCATCCAACTCACCAAAGTTTCCTTGGATTCCTGTTTCAAGGGAAGCACTACCAATACAGGGTTCTTCCTTTTCGCCTGGCTTCTTCACCAAGGATGTTCACAAAATGCATAGCTGTGGTAGCAGCATTTCTCCGCACCCTGGGAATATTCATCTTCCCTTACTTAAACGACTGGCTCATTCGAGTCCCTTCAGAGCCAGAGGCCAGGATGGCTCTGTCTCGCACAATGCGCATCCTTCAGTATATGGGACTTGTCATAAACTTCCCAAAGTCCAACCTTGCTCCCACTCAATCCCTAGAGTTTATAGGAGTTCCTCTGGATACCAGACAGACAAGGGCCTTCCTTCCACAGCCCCGCTACCTTCGCATTGTACAGTTAGCTTCCCAAGCAGTGCTAAAACCTCACCTCACTGCTCGGGAAATGTTAGAGTTGCTAGGCCACATGGCATCCACCGTGCATGTGGTTCCTTATGCTCGCCTCCATATGAGGGCAGCCAAGTGGACCTTATCCACTCAGTGGACTCAGGCGTCAGGTTGCCTGTCAGACAAAATAGGAAACTCAGATCACCTGATTTTGTCCCTCCAATGGTGGCAGTCACCCGAAAGCTTTCTGGTGGGGTCTCCTTTTCAGCAACCCCCACCCCAAGCCACTCTAATAACAGATGCTTCACAGGTGGGTTGGGGAGCCCACCTGCATGGTCTCTCTACCCAGGGTACCTGGACTCCACAGGAGGCCTATCTCCGTATCAACCTCCTGGAGCTCAGAGCAATCTTCCTTGCTCTTTGAGTATTTCACACCCAGCTCAGCTACAAGAGAGTCCTAGTTCAAACAGACAATCAGGTAGCCATGTTCTTTGTGAACAAGCAGAGTGGAACAGGCTCTCTTGTTGCTGTGCAACAAAGCTTTGCGACTATGGGCCCTCGCCAGAGAGCATCAGATTCATCTCCTTGCGGTGTATCTTCCAGGCATTCAAAACTCTTGGGCAGACAAACTTAGTCGAGTTCTGCTTCCACACGAATGGTCTCTCCATGCAGACCAGGTGGCCCAAATTTTTCAGATTTGGGGTACCCCGGACATAGACCTCTTTGCAAGTCCCCTGAATGCCAAACTTCCACGGTTCTGTTCCAGAATTTCGGCTCGAGGTTGTCAGGCCAGGGATGCTTTCCTCCTTCATTGGGGTCAGGACTTCCTGTATGCCTTTCCACCCATTCCCCTAATTCCCAAAACCCTATTCAAGCTTCAGAGAGACAGAGGTCATATGATCCTCATAGCTCCACGTTGGCCACGGCAAGCTTGGTACCCTCTGCTCCTACATCTCTCTCAAGCTCCACCTCTGGAGTTAGGATCTGCTCCAGATCTTCTTTCTCAAGAGGACGGGATGCTGTGGCATCCCAATCCCCAGTCTCTGCATCTCAGGGCCTGGTTGCTGAAAGCCTAGAACTTCACGGTCTTAACCTTTCCCAGCAGGTAAAGGATATCCTTCATGCTTGCAGGAAGCCTTCCACAAGACGCTCTTATGCATTTTAGTGGAAAAGGTTTACCATATGGTGCTCGCAGAAGGGTCTTAACCCTTTTGCGATACCTCTGGAATCATTACTGGAGTACCTCCTTCATTTATCAAATGCAGGGCTTAAGACCAATTCAGTGAGAGTCCATTTGAGTGCTATTGCAGCTTCTTTCAAATCTCTAAATAGACATCCTATTTCCTCTCATCCTCTCATAGCGAGATTTATGAGAGGCCTTCTTTTAACAAAGCCTCCCATTAAGCCACCACTGGTGGCATGGGACTTGAATCTGATACTTGGGCAGCTCATGAAACCGCCCTTTGAACCATTAGCCACTGTCTCTTTGAAATTCCTTTCCTGGAAGGTTATCTTTCTCATTGCAATCACATCAGCACGTCGCATCAGTGAATTGCAAGCGTTGGTGGCTGATCCTCCTTATACAAGGTTCCATCATGATAAGGTAGTCCTTAAGACTCATCCACACTTTATGCCAAAGGTAGTTTCGCTCTTTCATTTAAATCAAACGGTTTACCTTCCTGCATTCTTTCCAAGGCCTCACACCTCAAATGGAGACAGGAACCTTCATACTTTTTGTACTGTAAAAGAGCTTTAGCCTTTTACTTGCAAAGGACACAGCAATATAGAAAATCCTCTCAACTCTTTGTTGCTTTTGATCCTAGTCATTTGGGACTTCCAGTCTCCAAAAGGACACTGTCCAGCTGGATTGCACAGTGTAAATCTTTTGCCTATGAGAGTAAGAACCTTCCTCTTAAAGCCATGTCACCGCTCACAATGTGAGAGCCATGGTAGCCTCAATGGCTCATCTTCACTTTGTGTCTATCAACGACATCTGTCGAGCAGCTACTTGGGCTTCGGTACATACCTTCACAGCCCATTACTGCTTAGACAAGGACTCCCGCCGGGATACCTTGTTTGGTCAGGCTGTTCTTCAACACCTGTTCCAGACTTAATCAGCTCCTACCCACCATCCCTAGTAGGATGCCAGAGATCCATGGGGGGAAGTGGAGCCCTTTCACAAGGGCACACAACTTTCTGGGGCCATCTCCCTGGCATCTGCAGCTAAGGAGTCCCCATGTGAAGACTACATTCCTGCTTGTTCCTGGAGATAGCATAGTTACTCACCTGTAACGTGTGATCTCCGGGAACAGCAGGAATTTAGTCTTCACAAGCCCACCACCTCCGCTAGGAGTTGTATCTTTCTATCTCTCTCTCTCTTTCTCTCTTTCCCTCTCTCTTTTGTCTCAGCTTTAAACTCATCTGGAGAGGGACAGTTGGGAAAGGCGGGAAGGCAGTACGCAGGCGCTGTGGGATGCTCCCAAAAGCTTTCCTATTGAACACTGGGGAGCGTTCCTGCGCAGGCTCCATTTTTACCGACGATACCCATATGTGAAGAGTAAATTCCTGCTGTTCCCGGAGATCACCTGTTACAGGTGAGTAACTATGCTTTCCCTGCGTTCATGACCTTGCACTTGTCCACATTAAATTTCATCTGCTATTTCGATACCCAGTCTCAAAGTCCTTCTGCAATACCTCACAATCCACATGCAATTTAATAACTTTGAATGATTGGTATTGGATGTACACTGTACATGGCTTGTAGTGCTGTACAAATGATAAGTGGTAGTAGTAAAGTTAACCACCTCATTTGTTCCCAATTCCAGATCATTTATAAATATGTTTGAACAGCACTTGTCCTTGTACATATCCATGCTGTATGCCACTATTCACCTTCTACCATAGAGAAAACTGACCATTTATTCCTACTCTGTTTTCTATCACTCTACCAGTTTCCAAGCCACAATAGAACGTTGCCTCCTATGGTATGACTAGCCATGGATTAGGTTGGAAGGGGAGGAGAGAAGTTTGTTTTTTTACTGTGGTGAGCTGAAGGGGTAGCTGACTCTGTGGCTGTATGGGTGGTTGATTGAGAGGGCAGTGAGAGTGGTGGAGTGTTGACTCAGTTAATTTGTGGCAGGTTGCTGTTACATACTCCCCTAACCTCCATGTATGTAGGATGAACTGTGTATATGGATGGATTTGATACAAAGATATGGAAGAGGTGCATGGGTGAGATCATCATAAGTAGATGTGGCTCTTAAAGTTGCAACATTTAGTGGGGGAGGGGGATTAAATAAGCAAGAACACTCTTCCTTTTTATAGGGCTGTATCTCCAGGAACAAGCAGGAATGTAATCTTCACATATGGCTATCGTCGGTACCGACGGAGCCCGTGCGGGAACACTCCCCAGCGTCCAATAGGAATGCTTTTGGGAGCATCCCACAGCGCATACGTACTGCCTTCCCTGCCTCTGTACCTCTCTCTCGTCAGTTCTTCGTTTTCCGCGGAGCTGACAGGACATGTACCCTGTCACCGCAGAAAATTTCCTTTTATGCTTTGTTTTTTTGTGGTCGCGTCTGCCTTCATTCGACACCTACCGGTACTGCCAGTTGTTCTGCTTTCTTTTTAAAAAAAAAAAAAAAAAAGTGTATTTCTTCAGGGTCTTTCCCCTGTTTCTGGTGCTAGGTGCCATTTTGGGCGCTAGGCCCATTTTTCTTCAGGCATGGAGAAACCAGCTAGTGGTTTCAAAAAATGCTCAAAGTGTGGTACCATCTCAGTCACCGACACCCATGATTGGTGTCTAAAATGTTTAGGTCCTGAACATTGTCCAACGAAGTATCTCTCCTGCACAAGGATGACCAAAAGGGGCCTGCGGAATAGAGCTGCAAAACTCGGTACCCTTTTTGCCGCGGATACGATGTCACTTGCATCGACCTCCTCCAGGGCTTCATCTTCCTCCCATGGATCTCAGGTAACTAAACTTAAGTCTTCTAAGACTGGCCAATCCTCGAAGGGTAAATAAAGCTCCTTCAAAGTATCGTGATGCCACTGGCGTTGCCCTCGAGGATAGTTCACCAGCAAAACAGCCCCGGCAGGAGTCTTCAGGCTCCAAAGCATTAACGGGGCTCCAGGATGTTCCAGAGGCTTCCACCTCTGCAGAACTACTGGTGCCATGTTCTGGGGTCGTAGCCGCTTCCATTGGTACTGACACCCAGGCATTGACAGGCGCGATGGATAAAGAATCCTCGCTATTGAACGCAGTCTAGCATCCCTCTTAGCAGCTTCGGTACCGCTAAGACCGCTACAGATGGTTCAACAAGTATCGGTACCGACATTGGTACCGGTACCAACAGTATCTGCTTCGACAGGACTGCTTCCCCCCCATGCCGAGCCTTGAGTCTATCTCGGGTATCGGGGATCACGAATCGAGACATTTCGGTACCAACTTCGAGCGGTACCGATGCCATGCATTACGGAAGCACCCGGTACCTTTGAGTCTTCCGGTTCCGATGACTCTGGCGATTCTACCAGTACCAGAGCGAACCTACTAGAGGATTCAACTCATTCTCCTCAACGCCGGATGTCTCCTCCAGAAGATATGTCCTTCCAGGACTTCATACTTGATTTATCAAAGGGTCTTGCAATCACTGTGATTCCGGAAAAGGAACCTAGGGCAGAAGAATTAAGAATTCTGCAATACCCTATGGCTCCCAAGGAGGCAGCTATGCTTCCCATTCACAAGATCTTACATGTTCTCATGTTGAGAATGTGGGAAACTCCTTTAACGATATCTTCACATTCCCGATGCCTTGACACTATGTACCAAGTGCCAAGTTGTCCTGGTTTTCAAAAAACTCAGTTACCACACCATTCAATGGTAGTGGAATCGGCCATGCAAAGAATCAAAAGTGCTAAAACACATTCTTCTAATCCTCCAGGACACTCGATGCCTTTGGGCGTCGATGCTTTCAATCCTCCATGCTATCAGCCAGGATCAGTTCCTACATTCTTTATATGGGAATGTTCCTGGAAGAAGTCACAAAGGACTTAGAGCTCATTAACCCTTCTGTCTCTGAGGAAAAAAGAGCAGACTACCTTATTCTAGTCAAGCACACTCAGAATGTCTCTAAATTCATGAACCGTGCTACCTTTGATTGCTTCAAATGTATTAGCAGAACCTCTGCTATGTCCATAGGAGCACGTCGTATTGCTTGGCTTCAAGCATCAGACTTAGAACAGTGGGTGCAAGAAAAGCTGGGAAACATTCCTTGTACAGGAGAAAATCTCTTTGGCAAGGACTGGCAGGACAAGGCTAATCAGCTTGAATCTGAAAATACCACCGTGAACAGACTATCAAAGTCTACAGCCAACCCAGCAAAGAAAAAAACGTTCAAAAAACCCTTTTTCAGTAAGAAAAAGAAGTCTTACCCATCTTACACCCATCAAAGCCACTGTCCGCTTCATGTTCCCTAGAAGGAGCAGCAACAGAACAGACAGCAAAGAAAGCCGCAAACTCAAAGAGCTCAACCGGCCCCACAGACCCAGCCCGCTGAGGGTCTTTGACTTCTATCTAGAGAACTTAGTCATTCTGCCCCTGAAAGGTCCAGAACCCTTAACCATTCCAGGAAGGCTATGCTATTTTGCCAAAAGATGGCAACAAATAATTTCAGAAAACTGGACTCTGTCCATTGTACGACTGGGGTTCAAGCTTCATTTTCTCAGCTTGCCCCCACATACAATAATAAAACAGTTCAATTCTCAGGCCCCTGCCACCAACCTTTTGTGGCAGGAAGTCCCATCGCTTCTCGCTCAAAGAGCAATCGAAGAAGTACCCATACCCCAACAGGGGACGGGGTTTTACTCCCCCTATTTTCTTATTCCAAAGAAGACAGGGGGACACAGGCCTGTACTAGACCTCAGAGAATTAAACAAATATTTGTTCCGAGAAAATTCAAAATGATCTCCCTCGGAACACTTCTACCATACCTTCAAAGTCAGGACTGGCTATGTTCTCTAGACCTAAGAGATGCGTACACGCATATTCTCATCCACTCAGACCAGGAAGTTCCTTCAATTCCTGGTCCAAGGAAGACACTTCCAGTACAGAGTTCTTCCTTTCAGACTAGCCTCTGCTTTAAGAATCTTCACAAAATGCAAGGCATTGATAAAGCAGGCAAAGGAGAATTTGAGAAGAAGCTTGCTGCGGAAGCAAAAACGCGAAATAAAGATTTTATCAAGTACATTCGTAGCAAAAAACTTGTGAAAGAGTCAGTTGGTCCATTAGATGATAGAGGAGTTAAAGGGGCACTAAGAGGCGACAAGGCGATAGCGGAGAGACTGAATGAATTATTTGCTTCAGTCTTTACTGAGGAAGATGTAGGGATGTTACCCATGACTGAAGTGGTATTTAAAAGTGCGGAAGAAATGAAGGAAATATCGATACATCGGGAAGATGTATTACAACTATTAGATAAACTGAAGAGTAGCAAATCACCTGGGCCAGATGGCATACATCCAAGGGTGTTGAAAGAACTGAAATATGAGATTGCAGACTTGCTATTAGTAATCTGTGAATTATCATTAAAATCAGCTCTAATATCTGAAGATTGGAGGATCGCTAATGTAACACCAATTTTTAAAAAGGGTTCGAGGGGTGATCCGGGAAACTACAGACCGGTGAGCCTCAAGTCAGTACCGGGAAAAATGGTAGAAACCATCATAAAGAATTAAATTACTCAGCATGTAGATAGTCATGATCTTGTCTTACTAATCTGTTATGTTTTTTTGAAAGTGTGAATAAACAGGTGGACAAAGGCGAGTCGGTTGATATAGTGTATCTGGACTTTCAGAAAGCCTTTGACAAGGTCCCTCATCAGAGACATTTGGCAAAACTAAAGAGTCATGGGATAGGAGGTAGTGTACTACTGTGGATCAAGAACTGGTTAAAAGATAGAAAGCAGAGGGTTGGGCTAAATGGCCAATTTTCCCAATGGAGAAAAGTGAATAGTGGTGTACCCCAGGGATCTGTGCTGGGTCCGCTGCTTTTTGACATATTCATAAATGACCTGGAAAGTGGAATAACGAGTGAGGTTATCAAATTTGCAGATGACACAAAACTATTTAAAGTTGTTAAAACCCAAGAGTATTGTGGAAAATTGCAAGAGGATCTTGATAAATTGGAAGACTGGGCATCAAAATGGCAGATGAAATTTAATGTGGACAAGTGCAAAGTTATGCACCTAGGGAAGAACAACCCAAACTATGGTTACACGATGCAAGGTTCCACATTAGGAATCACCACCCAGGAAAAAGATTTAGGCGTCATTGTGGATAGCCCAATGTGCAGCGGCAGCCAAGAGAGCAAATAGAATGCTAGGTATCATAAGGAAAGGAATGGAAAATAAGACAAAATATATTATAATGACTCTATATCATTCCAGGGTGAGACCGCACCTTGAATATTGTGTGTAATTCTGGTCGCCGTATCTTAAAAAGGATATAGCGTTATTAGAAAAGGTTCAGAGAAGAACCACCAAAATGGTAAAGGGGATGGAAGGATACTCCTATGAAGAAAGGCTAAAAAGGTTAGGACTCTTTAACCTGGAAAAGAGACGGCTGAGGGGAGATATGATAGAAGTCTATAAATTAATGAACGGAGTGGAACGGATAAACGTAGATTGATTGTTTACGTTATCAGAATATAGAAAGACTAGGGGACATGCAATGAAGCTACAGGGTAAACTATTTAAGACTAATAAAAGAAAATATTTTTTCACTCAACGTGTAATCAAACTCTGGAATTTGTTACCGGAGGATGTAGTAAAGGCTGTTAGTGTAGCTGGGTTTAAAAAAGGTTTGGACAAGTTCCTGGAGGAAAGGTCCATAAACCATTATTAAGAAGGGTCCCAGGATATCAATGCTTGACCCAGTACAAGCATTGCGGAACCTGTGTCTTTTGGGGAAACTGCTAGGTACGTATGACCTAGATAGGCCACTGTTGGAAACAGGATACTGGGCTTGATGGACCTTGATCTGACCCAGTATGGCATATCTTATGTTCTTATGTTCAGTGGTAGCAGCATTTATGAGGACTCTGGGAATATTTCTCTTCCCTTACTTAGATGATTGGCTCATTCGAGCATCGACAGCTCCAGAGGCTAGCTCCACTCTTTCTCGAGCAATGAGAATTCTTCAGTACTTGGGACTGGTCATAAACCTCCAAAATCTCATCTCACCCCCTCTCAATCTCTCAAGTTCATAGGGGCTCGTCTAGACACACGGCAGTCAAGGGCTTTCCTGCCACAGCCACGCTGTCTATGAATAATACAACTGGCATCTCAAGCATCTGTGAAGGTGTTCCTTACTGCTTGAGAAATGCTTCAACTTCTGGGACACATGGCATCCACTGTCCATGTGGTTCCCTATGCTCACCTCCACATGCGAGCAGCCCAGTGGACCCTATCCTCTCAATGGTCACAGGCCTCGGGTCAGTTAATGGACAAGATCAGAAACACCACACGTCTTATTTCGTCCCTGCAATAGTGGCAGTCTCTAGAAAACCTCCTTGTAGGCTCTCCTTTCCAGCAGCCTCTATATCAGGCCACCCTAACAACAGATGCGTCCAAGATGGGTTGGGGGGCCCACTTGTACGATCTGTCCACTCAGGGTTTTTGGACCTCACAGGAGGTTCCCCTTCACATAAATCTCCTAGAGTTGAGAGCCATTTTCAGTGCTATTCAAGTCTTCGAGACCCATCTCAGCAACAAAACAGTTCTGGTCCAAACCGACAATTAGGTAGCTATGTTCTATGTGAACAAGCAAGGCGGAACAGGCTCTATGTTGCTGTGCAACGAAGCTTTGCGACTATGGGCCCTCGCCAGAGAGTTGCAAATTCACCTGTTTGCGGTATTTATTAATTATTTTTTTTAATTTACATTCTCTTATATACCGCGCTATTCTGCATCAGTGCGGTTTGCATTGAACAAACTGAAATTACACACCTTCCGGGCATTCAAAACTTATAGGCAGACACACTCAGCCGAATACTGCTGCCACACGAGTGGTCCATCCACTCATACCAGCTTGCTGGAGTAAAATCTGGGGAACACCAGATATAGACCTCTTTGCAAGTCCCCAGAATGCCAAACTTCCCCGATTCTGTTCCAGAATCCCGGCTCACAACTGTTGGGCAAGAGATGCTTTCTTACTCCACTGTGGTCAGGACCTCCTCTATGCCTTCCCACCCATTCCCCTCATTCCCAAAACTTTATTCAAACTTCAGAGAGACAGAGGTCGTATGATACTCATAGCTCCACGTTAGCCACGACAAACGTGGTATCCTCCTCTTCTGCGTCTCTCTCAAACCACTTCTCTGGAGTTGGGGAATGCTCCAGATCTTCTATCTCAGGAGAACGGATGCTTACTGCATCCCAATCCCCAGTCCCTACATCTCAGGGCCTGGTTACTGAAAGCCTAGAATTCCAGGATATTAACCTTTCTCAACAAGTAAAGGATATTCTTCTGGCTTCCAGAAAACCTTCCACAAGACTTTCCTATGCTTTTAAGTGGAAAAGGTTCTCTGTCTGGTGTTCACAAAAGGGACTTAACCCCCTTTTGTTACCTGTAGAGTTGCTATTAGAGTATCTCCTCCAATTATCAACTTCTGGTCTAAAGACCAATTCAGTGAGAGTCCATCTTAGTGCTATTGCTGCTTTTCATAAACCTTTCGATGAACAACCTATTTCCTGTCATCCACTTGTATCTAGATTTATGAGGGGCCTACTCTTAACAAAACCTCCCATTAAACCACCACCGGTGGCATGGGATCTGAATCTTGTTCTTTGTCAGCTTATGAAACCTTTGAACCTTTAGCCACTTCAGACCTAAAGTTTCTTTCATGGAAAGTTATTTTCCTAATTGCCATCACTTCTGCAAGATGCATTAGTGAACTACAGGCATTAGTAGCTGACCCTCCTTATACAAGGTTCCACCATGATAAAGTAGTCCTCAGGACGCATCCTCACTTTATGCCAAAGGTGGTTTCGCCTTTCCATTTAAACCAGTCGGTTTATCTTCCTATATTCTTCCCTAGGCCTCATGCCTCTAGTGCAGAAAGGAATCCTCACACATTGGATTGTAAAAGAGCCTTAGCCTTTTATCTCCAAAGAACTAAGCCACATAGAAAATCTTTTCAGCTTTTTGTGGCTTTTGACTCTAGTCATTTGGGACTTCCAGTTTCCAAAAGAACTCTGTCAAATTGGATTGCAGAGTATATCCTATACATATCAGAGTAAAGGACTTTCTCTCACAATGTGAGAGCAATGGCAGCCTCAACGGCTAACCTTCATTCTTTGTCTATGGATGACATCTGCAAAGCAGCCACTTGGGCTTCGGTACACACCTTCAAAGCCCACTACTGCTTAGACAAGAACTCCCGTCAGGATGCCTCGTTTGTCCAGGCTGTTCTCCAACATCTCTTCCATACTTAATACAACTCCTACCCACAGTTTGGATGCCAGAGGTACATGGGAGGAAGCATGACCCATCTCACCTGGGTTTGCAGCTTGCTGGGGTCACCCCTTGGCATTTCTCAGCTGGGGAGTCCCCATATGTGAAGACTACATTCCTGCTTGTTCCTGGAGATAGCATAGTTACTCACCTGTAACAGGTGATCTCCGGGAACAGCAGGAATTTAGTCTTCACAACCCACCCACCTCCCCTAGAAGTTGTCTCTTTCTATCTCTTTCTCTACTTCTCTCCTTTGGTCTCAGCTATAAACTCAACTGAAGTGAGAGAGGTACAGAGGCGGGAAGGCAGCACACATGCGCTGCGGGATGCTCCCAAACGTGTTCCTATTGGATGCTGCAGAGCGTTCCCGCACGGGCTCCGTCGGTACTGACGATACCCATATTTGAAGACTAAATTCCTGCTGTTCCCGGAGATCACCTGTTACAGGTGAGTAACTATGCTTTCTCCAAGAATGGAGTGGATATAGTGCGGTTTCAGAAGCTGCTTCTTATCTCTCCAGAGATGGAAAGGTTACAGTGAGGATGGGATGGTCAAGTTTTTATTCTGCTTATAATTCCAAGAAGAGTGGGGTAGCAATATTGGTAAGAAGAGAGTCCCTCTTGTATTGTATTAAAAAGGTGAAGATATTCAGGGATGAGTTGTCTTGGTGGTTGGTTATATAGACCATACTGAACATATACGTGTCCAGTGGACCCAAGGGGGACTCTTCAAGAGGGCAACGATGGCGTCTAAGGTTAACGGGGTTCTTTTGGCAGGTGGGGACATGAATTGTGTCCTGGGCTCGAGGAATAGTACTGTGTCATGGAGGAAAGGGCATGGAGGGGGAGGGGAGGTGAGGCAAGGCCCTGAAAATTGTTTAACTGAGTCTGGATGAATTGGTATTTGGAGGAAGAGGAACTAGGATGTGGAAGACCACACGCGTTTTTTGTGGAAGACAGAGTCATATTCTAGTTTAGATGTTTTTGTTAAGAAGAGCGTGGGTGATGGCATAGTCAGCATAGGCATTGAGCCAGTTTTGTTATCAGGCCATGCTATGGTGACAGAGAGAGTGGATTTCAGCAGGGGGGTGGAGGAGGAGGTAGAGACTTAATGTGGGGTTAATCCAGAAGAAGATGGTACAACAGGAATTAAGGGCTAAATGGGAGGACATTCTTCTTATTGACCACCAGGAAGGAGTGAAGGCAGGCCTGTAGTAGGAATTGGGAAAAGCATTTGAAAGAGATACTTCTGCAAATAGCTGCTAGGGAGAAATGGAGTAGAGAGGAGGAGCTTAAGAAATGTATATAAGGAGTTGAAACAATTGCGGGATCAGCAGAAGACAGTTCTAAAGTATTGAAAAAGGTGGTGGCCTTGGAGTCGGATGGGATAGAAACTGAGAACGGCCTATTTGTTAAGATTTGATCAAAAAGTAATTGTATGGAGTAAGGAGGGTAGAGGCATGTAAATTGTTAGCAAGGCAGTTGAAGAAAAGGAAAGAGGGGATTAGTTAAGAAAGTAATGGAGGTAAGCTGCAAATAAAAGTAATGTGGGAATTTGAGGCTTTTAAGAGTTAGCAGTTATGGGGGTTATTTTAGAAGCCTTATTTGCAATGTCCACACATAAAATGAGGGCTTTATGCATAGAAATAGCATCTATGTGTAAATGGCCATTTTAGAAAGGGTCTGAAGGGATGTTAGTGCATCGAAGTTAGACGTGGGTGTGGCCTGGACGGGACAAAAATCTACACGTATAGTCCCCATTTCATATAGGGAATAGACATGTAAGCCGAAAATTTTCTATGTCTGGATTTACAGTTGTGGTCAACATTAATTGCATCCTTGCATTTTAGGTACGTTGTGTACAGTATCTTGAGAAATAATTGGAAATATTCCAATTGTAGATCGTCATAATATTTTAATATGTTTAAAGGTATAGAACAAACAAAAAGATGTCTGTGCAATTTAGATGTAGTAATTTCTGAGAAAAAAATAAAGTATGTCCTGGATAGGATTAATGACACTCTTCACTAATATTTGGTTCCACAACCTTTAGCAATGATGACAGCCTCCAAACGTTTCTTGTAGCCATCTTTAAGTTTTGTACATCTCTCTGCTAATAGTTTCTCCCACTGGGATTTGTTCCAGCTCATGAATGTTTCCAGGATTCCTTTTACCAATGGCAGATTTCAGCTCTTTCCAAATGTTCTTGATTGGATTGAGATCAGGACTCATTGCTGGCAAGTTTAAAACAGTCTATTTTTTTCTTTTTAACCATTCTTTTGTACCTTTCGATGTATGTTTTGGGTCGTTGTCCTGCTGGAGGGCTCAGACCTAGCTTTCTGACACTAGATAGCACATTTCACTCCAAAATATCTTGGTAGTCCTCTTGACTTCATGATTCCTTTAATACATTCCAGGCCTCCAGGTCCTCAAGCAGCAAAACAGCCCCACAACATCATGGAATCTCCACCATATTTATCTGTAGGAAGGATGCATTTTTTCCTTTATAAGCTTCATTTCTTCCCCTGTAAATGTATTGCTGGTCTGCATTGCCAAAGATCTCAAGTTTTTGGGTTCCTCTGTCCACAGAATATTTTTCCAGAAGGATCATGGTTTCTCAAGATGGGTTTGGGGAAAGATCAGGCATTGCCTTTTTATGTCTATCTTTGAGCAGTGGAGTCCTCCTTGGCCTTCGCCCATGAAGTTCTTCTTTGTTTAGTGCGCAGAGTACGGTGCAAGTTGAAACCACCACTCCAGATTGCTCCAGGTCAGCTTTAAGCTCTTTGGATGTTGTATGTGGTGTTTTTCCAACAGTTCACACTAACCTTCAAAGACTTCTTGGAATCATTTTCTTCTCCCACCATAGGACAGTTCCATGAGCAGAAAACCTCTTAATAACATACAGGAATCCCATTGTCTTTGGAGATGGCCTTGTACCCCTTTTAAGTTTGATGTTTGGTGATGGCTTTTCCGATGGTCTCAGGCAGCTCTCTTGTCTTCACCATTGTGAAAATGGAACAGGGAGTGAATGTGGCTATTTTTAACATTAGAGCCATCATTCATTGGTTGGTTGAAGTCATGTGAGTACTGACAGTTGATCACAGGTGCATCTAATCTTGCTGCAATGGGCATGTGGTTCTTCTGTTCAAACTGATTTGAATTTTTTATAAGAGTGGCAATTATAATGTCCTAACACAAACATTAACCCTCACTTCAACACATATAGCAACCTAACTTCCTAGAGTGAATGTATAATAGTAACTAAATCAACAAATATTTTTGTCGGAAGTTGTAGCCATGAGAGGAAATCCTCTCTTGAAGCGTAACTTCCCTTTTATTCAAAATATGGTTAAAATTACCACTAAATAATCGTGAAATATGCACACCAATCAGTGCTACATCACAATAACATAATGATTGAAATACTCATCGGCACAAAAACACTGCCAACTTCACAGTTGAGTCCACATGCCACTGTCGCAGTTAGTAGAACGAACACAGCACTGCGTTTGGGACCAGGGCACTTCAATCCGGTCCTGTTTCAACGCTTAAAGTTACTGCGGAACAGCAATCAGCAATAATCATGTCCTGGCAATATCCCAGTTTTTGTATTATTTCCTACTATGTCTTTTTAAATAGGTCTTATTTTATTTGATTCTTTTATGTCTCAAATATGTGTGCATATGTAGTCCAAAGCCATTTCACTGGTCACTTTTATATAGGAGATATTGGACAATAAGAGGTAGACCTGCAAGAATGCCAATAAAGTTGACCACAACTGTACAATTACTCCATGACACAACTAGGAATTTTAAAAACTACTCCTTTTGGTCATCCCTTTACAGTAGGGATTTAGGGGGGATACCCTCCTTTAATCTCCCAATGTTTGTTTTCTCCTGCTGAGTGAAGGAGTAGCCTAATGGTTAGAGCACTGGCTTGGGAACCAAGAGACCAGGTTCGATTCCCTCTAGCACTCCTTGTGGCCTTGGGCAAGTCACTTAACCTTTCATTGCCTCAGAAAAATCTAAGTTTTAATGTACATTACCAAGTTTAAGTTACAATGTAAACTGCTTTGACTGAAATGATAAAGTGTTATAAAAAACCTGTTAAATAAAATAAACGGGGTCAGGATAGAGTCCTCTAATAAATTATGAGCATCTGCACATCAAGGCTTGCAAAATGGCTCCAGTACATGTGTCGGTGCCGATATTTACAAACGTTCATTGTGAGATGTCAGCACTTAGTACAAGTTGCTAGGTTCCTTCCTCCTCCCTCCCCCTTCCACATACTGTCAATTTTCCACACATACACACCCACCTGCAGTGGGAGGAGCTATGTTAGAAATGGTATTTTAGGAACATCTCTGCTAAACATAGAGCTATCAGAATTGAGTACATCCTCACCTGGATGTCTCATTTCTGATGTACACATCCTATCCAAAATGTGCCTTCATGTGAGTCTGATCTGTAGTGTGGTAGGGAGCAAATGGAGGAATACTTGGACACTGGTCCAGTCCCTGCAGCAGATGGGTCTGAGGAATACTCTTAACAGCAATATTATTTTGCTGGAAGTGGAGGAGGCCATTGCAGGGATGGCTTCCAGGAAAGTGTCTGGAAAAATGAGTGTATGATGAGTATTAGAAGATCATGAAAGCATGGGTAGCTCCAATATTTGCTAAAGTGTTTGAGGCGTTAAGAGTCTGGGGTGCTACCAAGAACTTTGTACAGGGCTAGTATTGGAGTTTCCCCTAAGGAAGGGAAGCCAGTATCCCTCTGCAAGGGTTATCTGCTTTTATTCCTATTTAATTGTGATGTTAAAATCTTTGCCAGCGTTTTTATCTAAGCAGTTAGAGCATGTGATCCCTGCTTTGGTCCACCCAGACCAGACAGGCTTTATAAGAGAGAGGCAAATAACTGATAACATTTGGAAGCAATACGTCAGGAACCAGGGGCAGTGTGTTATATTGCCTTTGACATAGAAAAGGCCTTTAGCAGGGGTCAAACAGAACTTCAACAGGGTGAACATAAACTTCTATCTTGGAGCAAATTTAATGAGATGGGTAGAAGCCTTGTATACGAAACTCCTTGCGTGTGTGTTGGTGAGCTTTGCCAATCTGAGGAGTTCTTGTTGTTCTGGAGACACAGCAAGAGTGCCTTCTCTCCCCACTACTGTTTGCCTTGGTCATAAAACCTCTAGTGTGTAGGATTCATTGTAGGATGGTACCCCAGAAAGTGTCACTAAATGCAGATGATACCATGATCTTCCTGAAAGATGTGGTAGTCTATGCCTCCCCTCTTAGTGGAAATCCACTCTTCTTCAGCAGTTGCAGAGTATAAAGTGAAGTTTTAAAAACTCTTTTAGGTGAGACAGTGCAAGCATGGAAGGGTGGTGGACTTACTATTCAAGATGGCAAAAGAGGGGATTAAATATTTCTGGGTAAGATGGATGTATAATTTGGGTGAACGTTTTAAGCTTAATTATGTCCCTCTGAGGAGTAAAATTAAGGCAGAGTTGGCTTCAATGGGAAGTGGCAGCTATTTGTTGGATTGGGAGATTAGCTGCATTGAAAATGGTGGTCGTTCTTCAGTGTCTCTCTCTTCACATATTTGCCTGTTTGGGTCCCACTGGTCTTTATACAGAAACTGGAAAAGCAGTTGAGTCTATTTGGAGAAGGGGGTGGGTGCAAAAGAGCTAGAGTAAGCTGGTGTAGTTTGATGCAGCTGATTGAAAAAGAAGGATTAAGTTGTCCAAAGCTGACCTCTATTATAAAGTAGCTGTCCTTAGGGGGCTATTATGAGGACCTGAGAGGGTTCATTGGGTAGGGATGACGTTTGTCTATATTAAGCCCCAATCTGTTTTTGAATTAGTGGAGAAGAGAGGGAAAGGAGTAGCAGGGGGTACAGGGAGGGTGGGGGAGCACCTTCTTGTGCAGCCAGTGCTGAGGATTTGGAGAGAGGTTAAGAAAAAGTGTGGGTTGCAAAACTAGTTATTCCCAGTTGCGCTTGGTCCATTTAGTGAGTTGTTGGGGGTGTTGGAGCTCAAAGGATATTGACCGTTTTTCCAATTTGGCATGGGATGGAGTGTTTTTCTATGAAGTAACTGAAGGATATAGGGGGAAGAAAAATACTTATCTCCAGGAACAAGCAGGAATGAGTCTTCACATATGGGTACGTCGGTACTGATGGAGCCTGCGCGGGAACGCTCCCCAGCGTCCAAAAAGAAAGCTTTTGGGAGCATCCCACACGCATGCGCGCTGCCTTCCCGCCCATTCACTTCCCTCTCATCAGTTTTCCGTTTTCCGCGGAGCCGGCAGGACGTATTCCTGTCACCGCAGAAAATTCTTCTTTTTTATTTTTGTTTTTTGTGGTCGCGTCTGCCTTCCCTCGACACCACCGGTACCGCCAGTGCTTTTCTTTCTTTTTACTAAAGATTTCTTCTTTTTTCTAAGGAATTTTTTCCTGTTTAGTGCCTGACGGTTTCTAGGCCACTAGGCCTCTACCCTTTCCATTATGGAAAAGCCAGCCACTATCCTTAAGAAATGCCCAAAGTGTGGCGGTACAAATATATTTTTAGACACTCATTCTTGGTGTCTAAAATGTTTAGGTCCTGACCATTGCCCACTGGAGTGTCTTTCCTGCTGGAGCTCAAACAGAAGAAGTCTTCAGGATCGAGCACAACTCGATACCCGGTTCACATCGGACTCGATGTCACCAGCCAGAATATCTTCTTTTTCACAGGATCAGGTAACCAAATAAAAGTCTGTAAAGACTAGCCAGTCCTCGAGTGGTAGATCTCCTTCTAAGCATCGAGATGCCTCTGGCGTTGCCCTCGAGGACATTTTGGCAATAAAGCCCCGGCGGGAGTCTTCGGGCTCCAAAGCATTAACAGGGCTTCAGGTTGTTCCCGGGGTTCTTACTCGATGAACATACCTGGGCCATGCTCGGTGGTTGTGGCCACTTCGAGCGGTACCGATACCCCGGCATCGGCTATGGTGATGGATGAAACACTCCTCACCGATGAATGTAGTCTAGCGCTCTCAGCTACTTCGGTACCGCTAGAGTTGCTTCAGACCGTTCCTCGAGTATCGGTATTGGCTTCGGTACCATTACCAGTGTTGGTACCGTCCATGCTTGCTTCGACAGACTCGCTTCCTTCCATGCTGAGCCTGGAATCACTCTCTAGCATGGAGGATTCGGTACTGACTCGTCTCGGTACCGACCTCAGCCGGTACCGAAGACATCGCTTTAAAGAAAATCCAATGCTTCATTCTTTCAAGTCTTCTGATCTCGATGACTGGGATGAATCCATCGGTACCAAGGCTGAATTCTGAACAATTCTAGTCTTTACCCCTCATTTTAGAGGGTCCTCCTCAGGGGAGATTTCTTTTCAAGCTTTTCTGCTTGATATGGCAAAGTTACTTGCTATTTCTATACCTGGTGAAGAATCCATACCAGGAGATTCAGAGACTCTGCAATCCCCCTGGATTCCAAAGGAGGGAATCATGCTTCCTTTTGCATCAGATCTTACAGGATCTACTGTTAAGAATGTGGGAAACTCCTTTAACTGTATCCCCACATTCCAAGACACTTGACACTATGTACAAGGTGCCACCTTCTCCAGGTTTTCAAAAGACTCAACTTCCTCATCATTCTATTGTTGTAGAATCAACAATGAGGCGTATTAAGAGTGCAAAGAAGCACTCCTCTTATCCGCCAGGTCGTGAGTCTAGGACTTTAGATACCTTTGGACGTCGATGCTTCCAGGCATCCATGCTTTCGGCAAAAATTATCTCATATTTTCTATATGGGATTATCTCTTGAAGAGGTCACAAAGAACTTAAAGCTTTTGAACCCTTTTCTTCAAGAACATAAAAGAGCAGGCTATTTCTTATTAGTCAGTCATGCTCAAAATGTCTCTAAGTTCCTTAATCGTGCTTTCCTGGACTGTTTTTGAGTCTATTAGCAGAACTTCTGCTATAGCCATAGGGGCACGATGCATGGCCTGGCTCCAACTTCAGACTTGGACAAATGGGTACAAGAAAGGCTGGGAAATACTCCTTGTACTGGTGAAAATCTCTTTAACAAGGATGCTTTATTCCAAGCTAATCAGTTAAACACTGATATTGTTGCTTTCAGAGGATTGTCAAAACTTTCCTCTATCCCAGCAACTAAAAAATCTCCTAACAAACTTTATCCCCCTAAGGGGGAAAAGTTTTATCCATCTTCTACCCATCATGCAGATGTTTCCAAAGAAGGGCAACATCAAACCAGGCTAAGAAAATCAAAACCTCAACAGGCTCAGCAAACCCAGCAGTCGCAGAGTTTCTGATATTTTATTCATTAAATCTCTTTTTCCTGTTTGAGGTTTAGAACCAGTAACCTATTTCTTATCAAAAGAAGCATCTACAGTTCATCTCATCCTTACTGAGATATCGGTGATACACTGACTCAATCCTCGACTCCAGGCATGAATCTCTTGCCACAAGAGAAATCCATTCTTTTAGCTCCAAGAGCTACTGAGGACAATCATGCCCTACAGGTAACAGGGTTCTCCTCTCCTTTTTGAAGAAAAAAGAGGAGTAACAACTAACAACAAGGTAGGCTATGTCCTTCACCTTGACAAATTTTCCTGTACGAGGATATCTCTTAGTTTTGGACTGCAAGGGGGCTTCACCTTTTCAGGGACTTACCAAATTGTAAGTCTTCTCAACTCTGTATTACTTCTATCCCTCTTAGTCGGGACATTTAGTCTCTAAGAGTGATACTATTCAACTGGAGGGCTTACCTTTTGAGCCCATAGGTTTTCTTCAATACCTACTTCAGTAACTGGTTCCCATACAGAGTTTTCTTCCCCTTTACAATCTTCTCAAATATTTATTTTAAGACAGCTTATCATACAGTAATTGAGTTTTACCACTCCTAATTATGTCTGTCGGTCCTTTTCCAATCTATAGGACCTAACCTTTTCTGCTGCCTTAATAACAGATAATTCCAAGAGAGGTTCCACAACCCACTTGGACAATTTATCATTGCAGGCAACCGGCCTGTCTACTATTCTTAGCCATCTTCAATTCTTTTTGGCTCCAACAGAATAGATTAGGTTGCACACTGGCAATTAAACGGCCAGATCTCACCTAAGTAACCTACAACATGCTCTCTGCAATTATACAAAAAAGCTCTGCAACTATGGGCCTTTGCTAGAGAGCCTCAGAGCCATTCCTAGTAGGTAGCTTCTAGATGGTTAAAAAGGCTTTGCCCAGTCATGCTCCTACATGACTGGTTTTTTTCCTACTCTTACCATCTTCCTTAAAATTTCCTTTTAAGGAAAAGGAACCAGGGCTTAGACCACGTGAAAACATAAAGAATTGCTCAATTCTCTGGGTTGTTCCACATCTCCAGTGGAACTCTTGCAACAGGGATGCATTCTTTTTCACTGCAGTCGGTCCTTATCTACTGTTTTCCTTCTAATTCCCAAAACTTTATTGAAGCTTATGCTGAACAAAGAACACATGATACTCATATTGCCCTCATAGAGGGGCAAACATGGTATCCCCTTATATTGCGTCTTCTTCTCCAGCTACTACACTGAAGTTATAGAAGGATCCAGACTTGCTGTCGTAAGACTAAGGATCTCCTCTGCACTCCTTCACGTAGGTCTCCATTCCTGGTTATTCAAAGGCTAGAATTTAAAAAAAAAAAAGAATCTAGACCTCTCCTTATAAGTAAGAGCATTCCACTGGTTTCCATGAAACCTTCTCAATGGCTCTCCACTTATAACCAGAAAGAGATTCTCTATCCATATTCTCAAGCAGGTCTTACCCCTTCTTGTTATTAAGTGAATCTCTCTCTCTCTCTCTCTCTCTCTCATATATATATATAATCTGACTCTGAAAGATTTGTTACTGTCCATATTGATGCTGTTCCAGCATACCATACGAGTTTAAATGGACAACCAATTTCTATGGTAATTAGAAAATACCTTATTTTACCGTAACCTTTCCGGTTACGTTACATCTGAAGCTCTCCGTGTAAAGTCATTATCCTAAGTGACATCACTTAGGGAAGACATTACTGATCTTCAAGAAATTGGAGGCTACACCGCCTACTACAAATGTTTTTTTTTTTTTCTTTCGTTTGGATAAAGGGGTCTTAAAGACCCATTCTTTTTCTGCAAGGAGTATTTCTACCTTTTCGTCCAAACCAGTCAGATTTATCTCCTCTCTTTCCTAGAGCCTTATTCTGCTCCAAGGACAAAGAGCTTTAAACTTTGGCCTGCAGAAGCTTCAGCTTTTCCTCCAAAGTCCAACCTCTTTAAACTCCCCCAGTTTTTCTTCTGGGATTAGTTCTAGCCATTAAGGCTTCTGACCTCTGCCTGTATTGCAAAATTATTTTCCTCTACTTCACAGTGAGGTAATTTCTTTGAGGATAATCTACTGGCTCTTAGCAGCAGACCCATATTAGCCTCAATAAACACTTTCGCAATACTTTTGAGTAAGGTTCACATTAGAAAATTGGAATTCAATATTTGCTAACAATTATGGTCTACACAAGGACTCCCCTCTAGACGCCTTGTTTAGTCAAGCTGTTCCACAGCACACCCTTTTTTATTCAACTCCTACCCTCCATCCCTTGGATGCCTGAGGTTCTGGGAAATAGCATGGCCCATCCATTAGATTTGCAACATGCTGGGACCTCCTCCACTTCCTGCTGTTCCTGGAGATAGCACAGTTACTTACCTGTAACAGGTGATCTCTGGGAACAGCAGGAATAAGTCTTCACATCCCACCCACCTCCCCTAGGAGTTGTTCTCTCTCTCTCACTCTAATTTGTCTACTTCCCTCCTTTGGACTCAGCTACAAACCCAACTGATGAGAGGGAAGTGAATGGGCGGGAAGGCAGCGTGCATGCGTGTGGGATGCTCCCAAAAGCTTTCTTTTTGGACGCTGGGGAGCGTTCCCGCGCAGGCTCCGTCGGTACTGACGTACCCATATGTGAAGACTTATTCCTACTGTTCCCAGAGATCACCTGTTACAGGTAAGTAACTGTGCTTTCTTGCAGTATTTTCCCTTAGCCACTGGTCTAAGGGATAGTTTTCTAATGGAGGAGCTCCCACATAGGGAGGAGTGGCCTAGTGGTTGGGCCAAGTTACCTTGGGCCGGAGGGCCAGGGGTTTGAATCCCGCTAGAGGACAGCAACCTTGGGCTGGAAGGACTGGGGTTTCTAGTCCCACTGGTGCTCCTTGTGGCCTTGGGCAAGCCACTTAACCCTCCATTGCCTCAGGTACAAAAACATAGATTGTGAGCCCTTCGGGGACAAGGGAAAAATATATATACTGTACCTGAATGTACACTGCTTTGACTGGTAGAAAAGCAGTATATAAGCCTAGTTAAATAGTAAGACTTTAGAATGGATGGTTAGAGTCACATTCACATTCCTCAGCTGCGATGTTGTGCAGGCAAATACAGATTAAGCTAGTCTGCTGATTGTATTTGACTCCAGAACTTCACATGTTGGGTAATCGTGGCAGTACAACCACTTCTAGGTATATTTGCTGTAGTCTACAAAGTGGGGAAAGGTGAAGATTATCTATCTGACGGAGGTTGAATGGAGCTGTAGATGTTTCGAAACGGTTGTGTAACCTTATGCATACACTAGTCCTTTTGTACATTCTCTGAAATTTCTTTTTGTTTGTGGAACCTGAAGCAAGCTGTTCATGCAAGGAAGCCCTCAAATGTCAGGAGCTGAATAGGCCAAAATCGCTCAAGGACGATGTGAGACTGATCAACAGTCACGGGAAGTGTTCAGTTGAAATTATTGCTGCTCACCTAAGTGCCAGCCGTTATGAATGAAGGGTACACATGCTTTTTCACATAAAGTCCCTAATTCACAGAATACCAAACAATAGGGATAGGAGAGGACGTGTGCACAAAATACCCTAGGTATACCCAGGGAATTCAGAAAAACTAATATATCTACAAGTAGCAGAGCATTCACATTCTACACCCCAATTATCTGGAACTCCCTTCCAGATACACTAAGAATTCACCTGACCTCTTGACCTTTCAGAAACAGCTTAAGACTCATTTATTTACAGAATATTTTGGAACTGTGCTACCCTCCCAGAATATTGGCCCAACATCACATCCCATAAATTGGATTTCCTATAACAATTGTTAACACTCATTCTCTACATTCATCATCATCATCAGTCTTCTCTCAACAATAGCCTGATACCCAGAGTCATTTCTAGTCTTGTTTATATCAATTTATTACATCACTAGTCTGAGTCATTTATAGTTCTTTTACTTTAATTGTTACATCTCCAGTCTAAATCCATCTTTGACCAATATACTACTGATCCTATGTTGATTGATTGCTATTAATTCTCAACCCACATCATATCACCTCTGTTCTAACTTTGTAGTTATTTCTTATTTCTTAATAATTTATTTGCATTACCAATGTTATATTATGTTTTAGTTCTTTCTAAACCACTGTGATTTATTTATAAGGCAATATAAAAACCATTTAAATAAATCTATTGAATAATCAAAATATACCCTTTTTTTCTGAATTACTTGCTCAGGATTTAGACTAGCATCTGATCATGTATTGAGTATATTAACTAGCAGGTACAAACAGAAGTAGATACATATGTTTTAAAATTTACAAATTACGTTCTTTTTATTAATTGCAAGGTTTTCTTGTATAGGCAAAAACCACCACCACCACATTACTCTTTTCTTAATATGCGATGAAGCAGCCTAACTGTGGTTCTTCAGCATGGTTATATTGAGGGGGGATATTCAGCAGCGGTGGCAGCAAATGCTGCTAATGCATCTAGCCGTCGCCCCTGAAAACTAATCCTGAATATCGGGCCACCAGCATTGAATATCCGTATTGACTTAGAAACCGGAAGCTAACCGAGCAGCGACGATATTGAGCTGCTGCCTGGTTAGCTTCCATGGGTAAAGTTAGGCCAGCTTTTGCCCATGGATCACTAACCAGGTAGCAGTTCAATATTGCCACTACCCAGTTAGCAACAGGTGCCACCTTCACTCTGCCCCTCTGCCCCCCCTCCCCCCCCGAATGACCCAGTGACCCCCCCCTCTGCCCCCCTCCCCCCCCCCCGAATGACCCTGTTTTCCATGTTTATACTCCTGTTCGATGTAAACCTGACAGCTTGTTGTTATGGTCGTTAAGTTATAATGTAAACCGCACTGATGCTAAATAGCGCGGTATATAAGAAATTGTAATAAATAAATAAATAATAAATAAATAACCATGTAGAATCAGGGCGTGTTAGTGGCGCTGAATGTCCTGCAAACCCGCATGTGCACAATTTGTGGGTTTGCAAACCGTGTAAATGCTTTTGAATATCCCCCCTCTCCCCATTGTTGCTACTTTGACACTCTACAAGTTAATTGTGCAAGCATTCTTTATTTTATTTAAACACATTAAACATACGCTAATAGCAGAAATGCTCATAAGAGCCCTCATTAAAACAAAAATGTTAGCTCTTGTTTATATTTTATGTTGGAATGTACTGTATCTAGAGTGATACTACTATTTTGAAAAAATTCTTGTAGCTTCCGCCGTCCTATGAGCAGGTGATAAAAGAAATCAACAGAGTCCAGGTCTCTACAGCGCATAATGCTGCTCCCAGAAGCACCACCACGTCGGCCACACAGACGGATTTTGCAGAGAAAACGGATAACCAGTTATCTGGAAGTGTTGTGCATAATCAGCTCATTCCTGCTTGTGAGTTAGATTCAACTCCAGGTGACCACATATTGGTATATTCATAAACTTTTAGTAAGGTTTTTTTTTTATTTATTTTTTTTATTTTAAATGGACAGAAGGGGAAGGCCAAGTCGCCCAGTGAAAGGTGCTGTGCAGTGCCTTTCACATGATCTGGGTTGATGCTCAGGCCATGCTTCTGCTCCCTGGGCCAGCTAAATCCACAGTGCTGCAGAAGAGGGGAAGTCTATACCATTTCTTTGCAGAGACATGAAGTGAGCACTGCTTCCCACTGCGAGATCGTGGCCACCTTTGTGAAGACCATTGAGGAGGGCAGGAGCCTTCCCTCCTCGGTGGCCCTCACAAAAATAGCTGCGATCTCGTGGTGCTGTCCCCTAGGGTGAGGCTAGAGGACAGCACCCCGTGATAGTGGCCATTTTGAAATGGCTCATTGACGGGAGCAGGATTTAATAAAGTATGACTTTGGAAGGGTTTGGGGAGATGGGGGGCCATGGCCCCCTTTTTGCTGGATGGCTAGCCAGGATTTTGTTTCACAATGAAGAAGGAAGGAGGACTACCAACTGGATAGCCGAGATTCTTATTAATGTATCAGGGGGTGGGGAGGGAGGGGATTTTCACCAACTGGCTAACTGGGATGTTAGGACAGTATTGAGTATTGAAAGCTGTCCAGGGGGATCAGTGCTGAAGGGAGGGCCCAAGACCTTTTTTATTCATATTCTCAATTCTGTGGATTGCAACATTATGTTGCTGACAATATCCATTTTATTTTTAGGCCTGATTGCTTCCAGGGCGATTGGCCGCTGCTGATTGGCAGGAGCCACACTGCCACATTATTGGGCCTTCAAGGAGATACCACCACCTCAAGAGATAACATTATGTGCCACTGCTATTGGGCCAGATTTTGGCAGCCACCACGCAAAAATGTTTCATGCGGTGGCCGTCTTCCATTGTCACCCCCACTCCCCGCACCGATCCTGCCCCTAAAGCCCCTCCCCACACATAGAGCAGATATTGCAGAATATTGCCTTCGATATCTGATTTTTCTCATGTGTTAGCTGCTACCGCAGGGCAATAAATTTGCATTAGCAGCTAATGCCCTTTAATAGACATATCCCTTATTTATATGCATTTTAGGACACTAATTTCCTCAATAAAAGCATAATCGGAAAGAGACTTTTAAAGTCCTCCCTAGTCGGCAAGTATTAGCTAAACTTAACACTAATTTTGCTACTGTTGTGAAAACCATAATTCTCTTTTTAAAAAGTGATAGCTGGAAACCAAATGAGTTCTTAGTGTTCTATAATGATTCTTGTTTTATCTTTTTGGAATTTAGTAGTGCAGTATCCTCCCAAGCCACCAAGAACATCCTTGTCTGTTCAGGCCTGTAATCTTGAAGAAAAGACAACGCCAGAAATTACTGACAGAATTTCTGAAGAACAGAAGAGTCTAGAAGATTACAGTACTGTGAGATACCCAGTGCCAAGGCCAAGATTGAAATCCGGTCTCAAGCCTATAGGCAACGAGATTGCAAATACAATACAAGACAGTCAAGAGGAGAGAAATCGGCCAAGACCTGAAAAGGATTCACCTCATCTTCTGCGGTCCCCATTTGAAGATAACTTTTTGGACAATCAAATTGTGATAGGCACTATGAGCACAGAAAAACACCAAAACAGTATTGTTTCAAGAATAAAAGCATTTGAGTCCCAAGCAAATCCAGAAGGTTCTATGTTGTCAAAGAAACCAGAAATTATACCACGCTCCTTTGCCCCAAAGCCTGCCATTACAGTGGAGAAGCCAATACCAGCACCTAAGCCAACAGCAGGTAGAACCTCAGAAGGGAACTCATGGACTGAAAGCAAACCAAAGACCTCTCCCAGGGAAAGGCTTCCGGTGCTATCAAAGCCACAGGAAACCAGTAGTGGTGGCAAACCTGAGTTGCCAAAAAAGCCAAAACCCAGCCTTGTTCAAAACACAAATAATGTATTTAATGTGAGCAATGGGTCATCCCTTGACAATAGCAACACTAATGGAGAAAAAAACACTCCAGTCCCTGCTCCGAGGCCATTGCTTTCAAAAAGGGCAGTGCCTTCTGGGAATGCTAGCTCTCAGTCTTCAGCACTAAAGCCAGTCACTACTGCCCCCAGACTGATTGTTGCTGCCCAAACCAAAGCCTTTAGCTCTCCAGGAGGGATGCCTACTGTTAACCGCTCTGCATCTGTCACTGAGGGTGACCTAATCAGTTTTGATGATGACATTCTTCCTGATGTTCCTGCTACCCCAGAGTTAAGTCATTGTGAACCAGCTGCAGGTGAGAAAATATTTTAGCTCTTCAGTTCAAAATACCTTATTTATAACATACAACCTTTAGAAAATGATCAGTATATATTGTATTCTTCCTCTGAAGAGTCTGCTTCCAAAGAAAAAGGGAATAAGCGGTTTTTGTGTTTTATCCTTTTCTCCATTTGAAGGTTGATTCTTATAGACTCTCATGAATGGTTGACTTAAAGCTGTCAAGCTTCTCAGACCCAAGAGGGAGATTTTGGGCCTGTCCTGGATTTTACGTAATGACAGAGGAGAGCCAATGTCACTCCAAAAACAAGTCCAGCAAAACAAGCGAGTGCACAAGAACCACAAAAACAAGAGATTTAATTGCATATAGTAATTTTTTTTAAGTGCCTTCAAGTCAATGCTGGTTCCTGGCGACCCAGCAGCACCTGGGTTTTCTTGACAAGGTATGACTGAAAGTAGATTGCCTGGCCTTTTCTTCCAAGGCAGTGGAGGGTAAAGTGACTTGTCCAAGGTCACAAAGAGTGCCACTGGGAATCAGACCATAATCTCTTGGGTATGAGGCTGTTGCTATAACCACTAGGCCACTCCTCCATTCTATATAATATTTAATAGCCAATAAGTAAAGTCTAGAAAATCAAAATAAACCGTGTAAATAATCCTGCATGGCCATGTTTTGACTGAAAGCCTTCCTCAGGCATATAATTGAGATAACCCTCCACTGCCCATGTTCCCTGTAAAATAGTTATCCCCAAGTTATAATGCCCTGTTCAATGTAATTTCAGTTTGTTCAATGTAAACCGCCTTGATATCATGAAAGGCGGTATATAAGAAATAATAAAGAAATAAATAAAAATCTGCAGTTAAAATCATGAAATCATATTTACATTTTGTATCATGTAATGACGTATTTATATATCTAATCATAAACCAATTCATGAACATAAATATGAAAAACTATTTTACATAAATCTGTAGATTAGCTCCTATACCCATAAACGAGAGATGCCATATATTTAATAAAATATTTATCTGTGTATACTAGATGATTTAAATCACAAGCCTATCAGGAATATAAGTTGGATATGAATAATTCCATTTACGTCAGCCCAGCTATTAAAGGGACTAGGATAAAAGAGTGTGTTTTCAACAGCAACTATACATTTATTTATTTATTTAGACAGATTTGTATGCCACCTTATCCTTCAATTAAGGTGGTCACGTCACAACACAAGTGGAGGATTACATTTAACATTAGGGTACGTGTAAACATTTAGACAGTACAGTTATGTAACAGTATTTAGACAGTACAGTTTAGGTAACATTTAACATAAAGGTATTTACTAACGTGTGATAAATTGTGCATGTGGATGGGATGGGTGTGTATTTAGTTGGCGGTGGTAGTAGTGTTGCTGTTTGGGTAGGGGATTTTGCTTGAATGCTCATAGGTTTCTATAAATAACCATGTTTTGAGGTCTTTGCGGAAGTCTGTGAGGTCTTCTAAAGCTCTCAGGCTTATTGGTAAGGAGTTCCATAGTGAGGATGCTAGTAGTGATGGTGCTCTCTTTGAAGTTGTTTCTTTGGTTTTGTGATAGCCTGCAGGTGTGCCGATCATGTTGTTATTGTTGGTTCTTCTTGGTCTATTGCTGATGTCTCTTGTTATAACGTTTTGGAGTATGTCCGCTGAGAGATGGTGAATGACTGTGAAGATTATCATGATTGTTTTGTATTTAGCTCTTGCCACCATTGGGAGCCAGTGTAGTAGTGGTAGGACGGGACTGATGTGCTCGGTCCTTGGGGTGTCTGTAATGATGTGTGCTGTGGTGTTTTGTACCATCTGTAGTGGGTGTAGTGTCTGATGAGGAAGGCCTTGATATAGTGAGTTTCCATAATCAAGCAGTGGTGTGATGAGTGCTTGACACACTGTGCGGAAGTGGTCTTGACGGAGCATTGGTTTTATTTGTCTGACTGTT
Source organism: Ichthyophis bannanicus (assembly GCA_033557465.1). Taxonomy (NCBI): domain Eukaryota; kingdom Metazoa; phylum Chordata; class Amphibia; order Gymnophiona; family Ichthyophiidae; genus Ichthyophis; species Ichthyophis bannanicus. The sequence continues at coordinate 1,732,347,275 of CM066032.1, forward strand.
TTCAATTGCTATGCCTCGTTTGCAGTTTTGGTGATGTGGGATTTTAGGTTCAGAGCTCTATTTAGTGTTATGCCCAGATACTTAACTTTTTCTTTGACTACTTTGTGTTTGTCTAGGATGCTGATGGTTTGTGGAGGTATGAAGGTGGGGTTCCAAGTGACGAACATTGCCTCAGTTTTGTCGTAGTTGACCGTTAAGTTGTTGGCTATGAGCCAGTCATTCATGTCTTCGAGGCATTTTGTTATTGGTGTAGTGTTCAGTGCCAGTAAGCTGATTGGAGCGTACACCATGATGTCGTCAGCATAAATGTGGTAGTATAGTTTATGGTGCTTGATGATGTTGCATATGGGCTGTATGTAGATGTTAAAGAGCATTGAAGATAGGGCTGAGCCTTGAGGTATTCCCTGCATGACGGGGAATTGTAGGGATTTCTTTTGGTCGCATTTGACTTGTTGCGTTCGCCCTTCCAGGTATGATGTAAACCACTTTAGGGTATTCTTGCAAGTTATAAGCGTTGCAACAGCTTTGGGTGTGACACGGTATCGAAGGCCGCCGAGATGTCCATGAACACTAGCAGGAAGCCGTTTTTATGTTGTCTATGCCTCTTAGGAGATTGTCAAAGAGGGAGGTAAGTAGTGTTTCCACGCCGTGTTGGGGCTTGAATCCATGCTGGTGTATGCCCAGTGGGACATTGATATCTATATGGTCCTGAAGTTGCCTTTGAACTGCTTTTTCCACGATTTTAGCAAGGAATGGCAGGCTGGAGATGGGACGGTATGATTTTGATTTGGATGGGCTCAGATTGCTACTTTTAAGTATTGGTCGTATCATTGCGTGCTTTAAGGGTTGCGGCATGTATCCTTGTTGGAGTGAATCCTTGACGATTTTTTGAATGTGATGGCTTTTTGTGGCTTTGATCCAAGACACTGGGCATGGGTCTGATGATAAAGTTGTTGTGTTTAGTCCAGATATAATGTCTTCTACTTGCTGTTTTGTTGGTATGTTGAAGCTCTCCCATGCTTGATGTTGCTTTTTTATCTTGTGATCATTTGTTTCTTGTGATCATTTGTTTGTTGTGAAGCAGAGTATGTTTGGTTGGTGTTTTTTGAATTCATGTACTCTGCATATTTTTGTGGGTCAAGATGATGGGTGCTTTGTTGCGTGTCGTCCTTGGTTAGCTTTTGGATAATGCTAAAAAGTTCTCTTGGTCTATTGGTCATGATTAGGTTGGTATGGTGTTGCTGTTTACGCTCATTTATTAGATTGTTATAATCTCCAGGAACAAGCAGGAATGTAGTCTTCACATATGGGTATTGTCGGTACTGACGGAACCTGCGCGGGAACGCTCCCCAGCGTCCAATAGGATCGCTTTTGGGAGCATCCCTCAGCACATGCGCGCTGCCTTCCCGCCTTTCCAACTGTCCCTCTTCAGTTCTTTGTTTTCCGCGGAGCCGACAGGATCCATACCCTGTCACCGCAGAAAATTCCGTCTTTAAAATTCTTTTCTTGTGGTCGCGTTTGTCTCCGCACGACTCTTACCGGTACCGCCGGTTCCTTTTTTTCTTTTCCAAACCCCCCCCCCCCCCCCAAAACTTATACTTTGAACTGTTTCTCTTCAGAAACTTTTCTTTTTCAGTGCTAGGCGCCATTTTGGGCATTAGGCCCCATATTCCTAAAACATGTAAAACCAACTAGTGGTTTTAAAAAAATGTACTAAGTGTGGCGGTACCATTTCCATCACTGACACCCATGATTGGTGGCTGAAATGTTTAGGGCCTGAACATTCTCCATCTGAATGTCTCTCCTGTATGGGGATGACTAAAAGAGGAAGACAGAACCAGGCTGCAAAGCTCGGTACCCTCTTTTCTTCGGATGCCAGATCCATTGCATCGACATCTTCAAAGGCCTCCTCTTCCTCCCATGGATCTCAGATAACTAAACATAAAAGCCGGTCCTCAAAGGGTAGCTCTCCTGCTAAGCATCGAGAGGCCATTGGCATTGCTCTTGAGGGAACCACACTGGCAAAGCAGCCCCGGCGGGAGGCTTTGGCTTCCAAAGCATCAGTGGGGCTCCAGGATGTTCTTGAGGCCTCGACCTCGCAAGAACTACCTGTGCCATGCTCAGGGGTCCCGGCTGGTTTCACCGGTACCGATACCCATGCATCGGCAGCGTCGATAGACCAGAGGTTCCTCGCTATCGAACGCAGCATTGCAGCTCTTCTCTCAGCTGCGGTACCGTTGGTCCAACGGGCACCGGCACCGACATCAGCACCGATGCCGGTACTGGTACCGATGGTACCGGCCCTGGTGGGAGTTCTTCCCACGCCATCTTTGGCTGGAATCGACAGATCTGTACCGGATCAACTCGGTACCGACTTCGATCGATACTGGAACCGTGCTTTGCATGAGCATCGTCGTCAGGAATACTTCGAATCCTCCGATTCCGAAGACTTTGACAATTCTGCTGGTACTAGAGGGTTTCTCCCAGAAGATCCCTCTTCTCCCCAACGCAGAATGTCACCTCCAGAGGACATGTCTTTTCAGGATTTTATTCCTGATATGGCCAAGGGCCTTCCAATCACAGTGGCTCCTGAAGAGGAACCCAGAGCAAAGGAATTGGAAATTCTCCAATATCCTAAAGCTCCAAAGGAGGCAGCCACTCTGCCCATCCATGAAATTCTGCATAACTTGTTGCTCTGACTACCTCTGACTACTTCTCCTCACTCTGGGAGACTTGATACTGTGTATCGAGTTCCGCCATGTCCTGGATTTCAAAAGACTCAACTGCCACACCATTCATTGGTGATGGAGTCAGCCATGCATAAGATGAAAAGTGCAAAGAGGCATGCATCCAATCCTCCAGGTCGTGAATGCAGGACTCTGGACGCTTTTGGGCGCCGAACTTTTCAGGCTTCCATGCTTTTAGCTAGGATCAGTTCATATATACTATATATGGGAATGTTCCTCAAGGAAGTTACAGGAGACTTGGAGCTTATGAATCCATTTCTCCCAGATGACAAGAGACAAGACTGACTTGCTCTAGTTAAGCATGCTCAAGATGTCTCCAAGTTTGTAAATCGTGCAGCCTTTGACTGCTTTGAATGCATCAGCAGAACCTCTGCTATTGCCATTGGCGCACGACGGATTGCCTGGCTTCAGGCATCAGACTTAGAGACTTGGGTACTGAAGGGATAATTGGAATAAAGGGATAATCAGCTCAGATCTGCTTTATATGTTTGCCTTATGATTGCATATATATCTGCCTTATAACTGCACTCTGGCCTGTTTGAAACAGACACAGCAACATATGGTTGGTACAAAACAGGTGGGCAACAGGAAAAGAGTACATGCAGCTTATGACTGTTATAAAGCCTAAAAAAGCTATACTTTGGACAGAAGTGTCCAAGGATATAAGCCTAGGTTCAAACAGGTCAAGCCAGGAATTCAACTAATGCTCTTGCCCTGAAGGTTTCAATTGGTACCAGCAGATGGAAAAACATAGGAGGAGGCAGAGGGCTATGATTGATTGCATAGTTAGGCAGACCTTGATCAGCAGATCCAGCTACATAACCATAGAAGGCCCTGGGAAAGAGTTTTGCATTTGCTGAAACTATTTAGAATTTGAAGCAGAGAGGTATATATAAGACAGCAATTTTAGAGGGTCTTGGGGCAGTTCTTTTCTCCCCTTGCAGAGAGAAGTCTGCCCCGCTATCCCTCAGACAGGTACTTGCTATCTGCATCTATAACCATTTGTTTGCTGTGACAAATAAAAAGTTTCTTTGTAGCTGTGCAACTTGCTGTCTGAACTGTTTATTGGTAATTGGGGAAGCTTTGTAGGTGGACCCGGCCTACAGTACAGGACAAGTTAGGCAACATTCCTTGTACAGGAGAAAATCTCTTTGGCAAGAATTGGCAGGAAAAGGCTAACGAGTTAGATGCTGACAATACTACTCTAGATAGATTGTCAAAATCTACAGCCACTCCAGCCAAAAAGAAGCCTTATAAAAAATCGTCTTTCAGCAAAAAGAGAAAATTTTATTCTTCCTATACCCAGCAGAGTCAAACTCAGGGTTAGGTTGCCCAAAAGGGACAAACTAGACAGCAAAATAAGCCAAAAGTCCCGAGAGCCCAACCAGCTCTGCAGGTTCAGCCCCCTCAAGGGCTTTGACTCCTTCCTAGAGAGCTTAGCCTTCCTGCCTCTGAGGGGTCCCCAACCCCCCAATATCCCAGGCAGGTTATGCCACTTTGCGAACAGATGGCATCAGATAACAGCAGAAGATTGGACTCTGTCCATTGTAGGAGAGGGGTACAAGCACCATTTTCACAGCATGCCCCCTCCTACAATTCTAAAACAATTCGATTCTCCAACCTCCACAGACGATCTGCTAGATCACGAGGTCTCAACACTTCTTGCCCAAGGGGCAATAGAGGAGGTACCCATTCTTCAATGGGGTGCAGGGTTCTACTCCCCCTATTTTCTTATTCCAAAGAAAACAGGAGGACACAGACCCATTTTAGACCTCAGAGAATTGAACAAATACCTGTTTCGAGAGAAGTTCAAAATGATTTCTCTAGGAACTCTTCTGCCATACCTTCAAAGCCAGGATTCTCTTTGCTCTCTAGACTTAAAGGATGCATATACTCACATTCTGATTCATCCAGGTCACAGGAAATTCTTACGATTCCTTTTCAGGGGGAAACATTTCTAGTACAGGGTTCTTCCCTTTGGTCTAGCTTCAGCACCAAGGGTATTCATGAAATGCATGGCAGTAGTAGCTGCATTTCTGCATTTCCGCTCCCGTCTCAAAACACATTTTTTCTCCACTGCTTTTAATCTTTTCCAGTGACTTCTGCTTCTCCTATAATTTGCTCCTATTTGCAATCTATCTTCTCTATCCTGACCTTCTTTTTCTCCTATCCTTTTTAAGAAAAAAATATTTTTAAAGTATTGTTATTTTCCTTTTCTTTTTAATCATTTTATATATTTTATAGTTTTATTGTAAACCGCCTCGATGTAATGGGGGGCGGTATATCAAGTGATTATAAACAATAAACCCTGGGGATGTTCGTCTTCCCTTACTTAAACGACTGGCTCATTCGAGCCCCTACAGTTGCAGAGGCCAGCACTGCACTGTCTCGCACAATGCGAATCCTCCAATATTTGGGATTGGTAATAAACTTCCCAAAATCCCAACTTGTTCCTTCCCAATGCCTGGAATTCATAGGGGCCTGTCTAGATACCAGACAGGCAAAGGCTTTCCTTCCACAGGCCCGGTGTCTTCGCATAATGCAACTAGCTTCTCAAGCAGCAGGGAAATACTCCCTAACTGCTCGAGAACTACTACAGTTGCTGGGACCTATGGGGCATCCACAGTTCATGTAGTCCAATATGCTCGCCTCCACATGCGAGCAGCTCAGTGGACCCTATCCACAGAGTGGACACAGGCCACAGGTCTTTTATCAGACAAAATATTAAACTCTCAACGTCTAATTTTGTCCTTCCAATGGTGGCAATCAGTAGAAAATCTGACATTGGGGTCTCCTTTTCATCAACCCCTTTTTCAGGCCACCCTAACAATAGATGCATCACAGGTGGGTTAGGCAGCACACCTGAATCATCTCTCTACCCAGGGAACCTGGACTCCACAGGAGGCTGGTCTACACATAAACCTCCTGGAATTAAGAGCAATCTATTTTGCTCTTCGAGTTTTCCACGCCCAGCTCAGCTAAAAGACAGTCATAGTTCAGATGGACAATCAAGTAGCCATGTTCTCTGTGAACAAGCAGGACGGGACAGGCTCTCTGTCGTTATGCAATGAAGCTGTACGACTATGGGCCCTCGGCAGAGAGTATCAAATTCACCTTCTAGTGGTATATATCTTCCAGGCATTCAAAACCTTTGGGCAGACAAACTCAGTTGAGTACTGCTTCCTCACGAGTGGTCCCTCCAAGATATTTCATCTCTGGGGCACGCCAGACATAGACCTCTTTGCAAGTCCACTGAATGCCAAACTTCCCCGGTTCTGTTCCAGGATTCTGGCTCACAATTGTCAGGCAAGGGATGCCTTTCTCCTTCACTGGGGTCAGGACTTCCTTTATGCCTTCCCACCCATTCCCCTCATCCCCAAAACATTCTTCAAGCTTCAGAGAGGCAGGGGTCGCATGATTCTCATAGCGCCACGTTGCCACGCCAAGCGTAGTATCCCCTGCTTCTACGTCTCTCTCAAGCTGCACCTCTGGAGTTAGGGCATGCTCCAGATCTACTTTCCCAAGAGGACGGGACGCTATGGCACCCGAATCCCCAGTCCCTGCATCTCACGGCCTGGTTGCAGAAGGCTTAGACCTCCAGGATTTCAACCTGTCCCAACAGGTAAAGGATATCCTTCAAGCTTCTAGGAAACTTTCCACAAGAAGATCTTATACCTTCAAGTGGAAACGTTTTACTATATGGTGCTCCAAGAAGGGATTAAACCCTCTTGTCATACCTTTAGAATTGATACTAGAGTATCTCCTTCACTTATCGAATTCTGGTCTAAAGACCAATACAGTAAGAGTCCATCTTAGTGCAATTGCAGCTTCTTATAAGCCTCTGAATGGACAACCAATTTCCTCTCATCCACTCATATCCCGATTTATGAGAGGTCTTCTATTAACCAAACCTCCCATTAAGCCACCACCGGTGGCATGGGATCTAAATCTAGTTTTCGGGCAGCTCATGAAGTCGCCTTTTGAGCCTTTAGCCACTACAACCCTTAAGTTTTTGACCTGGAAGGTCATCTTCCTAATTGCAATCACCTCTGCACGTCGCATTAGTGAACTGCAAGATTTAGTGGCTGATCCCCCTTATACAAGGTTTCACCATGATAAGGTTGTTCTCAGAACTCATCCACATTTTATGCCAAAGGTGGTTTCGCCTTTTCATCTAAATCAATCAATTTACCTTCCGGTATTCTTTCCGAGGCCTCACACCTCTAGTGCAGAAAGAAACCTTCATACTTTGGATTGTAAAAGAGCCTTAGCCTTTTACCTATAGAGAACACAGCAACATAGAAAGTCCTCGCAACTTTTTATAGCTTTTGACCCTAGTCATTTGGGACTTCTAGTCTCCAAACGAAATTTATCTAAATGGATTGCCCAATGCATATCCTCTGCTTATGAGAGTAAGGGTCTTCCTCTTCATGGCCATGTCACAGCTCATAACGTGAGAGCCATGGCAACTTCCATGGCTAATCTCCACTCGGTGTCTATCGATGACATTTGTCGAGCAGCCACCTGGGCTTCGGTACACACCTTCACAGCCCACTACTGCCTGGATAACGCCTCCCATCGGGATGCCTTCTTTGGCAAAGCTTTTCTTCAAAATCTCTTTCAGACCTAATTCAACTCCTACCCATCAACCCTGGTGGAATGCCAGAGATCCATGGGAGGAAGGATTCCCACCTTTCTAGGGTGGCACCTTCCTGGGGCTATCTCCCTGGCATCTTCAGCTAGGGAGTCCCCATATGTGAAGACTACATTCCTGCTTGTTCCCGGAGATAGCGTAGTTACCATGCTGGTCTTTATCTTACGTCATTTACTATGTTACTATGTTACTCACCTGTAACAGGTGATCTCCGGGAACAGCAGGAATTTAGTCTTCACAACCCACCCACCTCGCCTAGGAGTTGTCTCTCTATCTCTTTGTCTCTTTCCTCTCTCCCTCTATTCTTTCACTCAGCTACAAACTTAACTGAAGAGGGACAGTTGGAAAGGCGGGAAGGCAGCGCGCATTTGCTGAGGGATGCTCCCAAAAGCGTTCCTATTGAATGCTGGGGAGCGTTACCGCGCAGGCTCCGTCGATACCGATGATACACATATGTGAAGACTAAATTCCTGCTGTTCCCGGAGATCACCTGTTACAGGTGAGTAACTACGCTTTCCAGTTGTTTGTCTCTGTATTGTGTTAGGAGGTTGTGTGATTTGTTCCGTCTCCATTTTCTTTCTAGTCTTCTTAGTGTACGCTTTGCAACTCTGATTTCATGTGAATACCATGGGGCATTGGATCTTTTGCGAGTTTGTAGTTCATTGATGGCTGGGACAGATGCTGCGTTGGCTATTATTGTGTTCCACTCTTCTATATTAAGATCCAGGGTGTCGTGTTCCTGTTGAAGTTGTGGAGTGATTTCGTTTATGAATGAGTCTCTGTTAAATGTTTTGAACCGTCTGATTATTCTTTCATCATCTTTGCGTTGGTTGGGGTTATTCAGTGTCATGGTGAATTCAATTACATGGTGGTCTGACTAAGGGATTGGGGTGATTGTTGGTTTTGTGGCTTTGTTCTGTTCCACCAGTTGTGCTGGCATGAATACTATGTCTGGAGTTCTACCATGTTTGTGCGTTGGGGCGTTAATTGTCTGGCAGTATTTTAGTGACTCCATGGCTTTTAAGAACATTGCAGTTTCTCTGGTCGGTGCGGATGTTAGGTTGTAGTCTCCTAGTGCAATGAGATGTTTGTGTCTTCTCTTATGTGCGCATATTGTTTCAATTACTGTGGATAGGTGTTCAGTTGTGGTTCCAGGTGGTCTGTATGTGAGGGAGATGGTTAGGTACTTGTTGACTATAGTGAGTGTATTCGATTCAATTGTGTTAGTGGTGGCGATTGTTTTGAATCTGAAATCCTTTCTGGTAAGTATTAGTACTCCTCCTCCTCTCTTTTGTGCTCTGATGCAGTTAAATGCTGAGTATCCTGTTGGGGTTACTTGATTTAATATGACCTGGTCTGAATCGTCTAGCCAGGTCTCAGTGATGCATGTTATACCAAGCTTCTTGTCATGGATTAGGTCAAGGATAGTATTTGGTTTGTTCCTGATAGATCTGGCATTTAGTAGAGCACATCTGATGTTTGTTGATATGAATGGGTTTGTGTGTTCATTATTTGTGTGGTGAGAGGGTGTGTTACGTGTGGCATTGTATGGTTTGTGGGCTGTATTCTTTGATTGCTGGTGTTCTTTGCATATGTGTGATGCTGGTGTGCATCTAGGTTGGGTGGTATATGGGTTTATCAAGGGGATTTGTTTGTTTAGTCTGATGCTGTGTGTGCAGAGTGCAAACGTGGAGGAATGTGAGGTAGGCCATGAAGTAGTGGGTAGTGGAGTGCATTTTATAACTTGTATTTACTGACCTGGGATAGGGTTTGTGGTTTACTGACCTGGGCTCGGTTTGACTTGAGTTGTGTCCTATAGTTGTGGTTTTGCATTAGTAGTGGTATCTTTATTCTATGTGTTGTTACTTATGGTTAGTTTGCAGATTAGTTATGAGGTGGTAATTAAATTGATGGGGGTAATAGGCTTGTGCAGCGTGAGTTGTTTTACGAACCAGGCTATGCAATTGGATAGCAAGTTCTATGCAATTAATCTACAAGCAGTTGATTGGATTGGAATAAGATAAAAGAGTGTGTTTTCAACAGCAACTATACATAATAGGAGAGAATAACAAGCCAAATTTTCTATCAAATAAAACTCATTTTATGTCGGATAATGATCCTGTTTCTACGTCCTCTAGTATTTAGCCATTACAATACACCAAAAAGGCCTTCATTTATTCAAATAAGGCATAACATCAGGCTTCATATGCAGCCATTTAATTCACACCAATTGAAAATATATTTATTTTACCCACTAATAAATAAGGCCAATTATGGAATCATATGTCCTTATATGCTTATGCCCAGTAGCATTCCCCCTTCTCCCGCTAGGCCTACACTTCTGAGGTAACGTAGCAAACCTACTGAGTGGTCTACCATGCTGCCTCCGTTCCAGGCCCGGGTTTTAAATGTAATTTGATCGAAAATTTGTCTTTAATTTTGGTATTTGGAATTGATTCTTATTCTCTCTGAATCTGTATAGTTGGTGCTGAAATACACTTTTTTTAACAACACTGTGCACTTTAATAGACAGGCTGAAATAAATAGAATTGTTCATATCAACGTTCTATTATATGTAGATGAATATATGAAAAAACCCAAAAGATAACTTAATAAAGGTTCTAATTAGAAATAATATTTCTGTGTGTGTGTGAGATTTTATGTCCTTTGAATGATTTTTTTCATATTTTTATGCTCATGAATTGGTTTATGGTTTTTATATATAATAATTTATATCAGTGGTTCTCAACCCATTTCTCTTGCCAACAGATTTTCAGAATATCCACAATGAATATGCATGAGATAGAGCTGCATACAATTGGAGAAATGCATGCAGATCTATCTCATGCATATTCATTATGGATACCTGGAAACCTGACTGGCCTGGGGGTCCCAGAGGACTGGGTTGAAAACTACTGATTTATATTACATATCATTTTAATTACAGAATTTATCTTTATTATATCACTGAAGAAGGCTCTCAGTTGAATACATGGCCATGTAGGGTTATTTTTACTAGAGTTAATTTTGATTATCTCCAGGAACAAGCAGGAATGTAGTCTTCACATATGGGTATCGTCGGTACTGACGGAGCCTGTGCAGGTACACTCCCCAGCGTCCAATAGGAAAGCTTTTGGGAGCATCTCACTGCGCTTGCATTGCTGCCTTTCCAACTCTCCCTCTTCTGTTTTTCGTTTTCCGCGGAGCCGACAGGCAGCAAACCCTGTCACCGCAGAAAATTTTCTTTTTGTGGTTGCGTCTGCCTTCACTGTCTATGCCTATACCGGTCTTTTTCTTCATTTTCTTACTACTTTTCCTAAAAAAGAAAAAAGAACTCTTCTTTTTGGAAGGTCTGTCCCCTCTAGGTGCCAGGCGCCATTTTGGGCACTAGGCCCTCTTTTCTTCTAAAATGGAGAAAACATCTAGTGGTTTCAAAAAATGTTCAAAGTGTAGCGGTACCATTTCTGCTACCGACACCCATGACTGGTGTCTTAAATGTTTAGGTCCTGACCATTTACCATCGGAGTGTCTCCTCTGTAGAAAGATGACCAAGAGAGGCCTGCAGAACAGAGCTGCAAAACTCGGCACCCTCTTTGCCGCAGATGACATGTCCATTGCATCTACGTCTTCCAGGGCTTCATCTTCCTCCCATGGATCTCAGGTAACTAAACCCAGGTCTTCCAAGACCGGCTGGTCCTCGAAGTATAGATCTCCTTTGAAGCATCGAGATGCTGCTAGCGTTGCCCTCGAGGAAGACATACCGGCAAAACAGCCCCGGCGGGAGGCCCCTGCCTCCAAAGCATTAATGGGACTCCAGGATGTTCCCACAACTTCCACATCGGGAGAACTCCTAGTGCCATGTTCTGGTGTCGTGGCCTGTTCCACCGGTAGCGACATCCAGGCATCGGCAGGAGCAATGGATCAGCGCATCCTGGCCATCGAACACAGTCTAGCGGCTCTCTTAGCAGCCTCGGTACTGCTAAGACCGCTTCAGATGGTTCTGCAGTTATCGGTACCGGTACCGACCGCACCTGCTTTAACCAATGTGCTTCCCCCCCATGCCGGCTCTTGAATCAATATCCGGTATCGAGGGCCCGGTATCGAGACAGTCCGATGTCGACTTCGATCGATACCGGCATCAAGCAATGCAAGAACACCTGGCACGGAGATACTTCGCGTCCTCCGATTCCGAGGACTCCACCGGTACTGGAGTGATTCTACTCTCCTTCTCCTCAACGTAGGATGTCTCCTCCAGAGGACATGTCATTTCAGGATTTCATACGTGATGTAGCCTGAGAACTTTCAATCACGGTGACCCCTGAGAAGGAACCGAGAGCAGAAGAATTAGAAATTCTTCAGTACCTGGCAGCTCCTAAAGAAGCTGCTACCCTTCCCATTCACCGCATATTGCATGACCTCATGCTAAGGATGTGGGAAGCTCCTTTAACGGTGTCTCCACACTCTCAGAGACTCGATACCATGTACCGAGTTCCACAATGCCCTGGTTTTCAGAAGACACAACTACCACACCATTCAATGGTAGTGGAATCGGCGATGCATAGGACCAAGAGTGCTAAAACGCATTCTTCCAATCCTCCAGGCTGTGAAGCGAGGACACTCGATGCCTTTGGGCGTCAATGTTTTCAATCCTTGATGCTGTCAGCCAGGATCAGCTCTTGCATTCTCTATATGGGAATGTTTATTAAAGAGGTTACAAGAGATTTAGAGTTCATAGCTCCACTTCTCCCTGATGATAAAAGAACAGACTTCTTCACTCTGGTCAAACATTCCCAGAATGTGTCTAAGTTCATGAATCGTGCAACCTTTGATTGCTTTGAGTGCATTAGCAGAACCTCTGCTATTTCCATCGGTGCACATCGCATTGCCTGGCTTCAGGCATCAGATTTAGAACAATGGGTGCAAGATAAGCTAGGGAATATTCCTTGCACAGGAGAAAGTCTCATTGGCAAGACAAAGCTAATCAGCTTGAGTCTGAAAATACCACCTTGAACAGATTATCAAAGGCTACAGCCAACCCAGCAAAGAAAAAGACAATTAAGAAACCCTTTTTCAATAAGAAAAAGAAATTCTACCCATCTTACACCCACGCTGTCCACTGTCCAGTTCAAGCTCCCCAGAAGGGGCAACAGCAACCTAGACAGCAAAGGAAGGCCCAAGTCCCCAGAGCTCAACCAGCTCAGCAGACTCAGCCTCCTCAGGGGCTTTGACTCCTTCCTAGAGAACTTGCTCATCCTGCCCCTGAAAGGTCCAGACCCTATCACCATCCACGGCAGACTTTATCATTTTGCCAGAAGATGGCAACAAATAACATCAGAAAACTGGACTCTTTCCATTGTATGAGAGGAGTACAAACTCCATTTTCACAGTATGCCCCCTCCCACCATAACAAGACAGTTCAATTCTCGGGGCCCTTCCACCACTTTCTTGTGTCAAGAGGTCACCTCACTACTTGCTCAAGGAGCAATAAAGAGGTACCCATATCCCAACAGGGCATGGGTTTGTACTACCCCTTCTTCCTCATTCCAAAGAAAACAGGAGGATACAGACCCATACTGGACTTCAGAGAGTTGAACAAGTATCTTTTCCGAGAAAAATTCAAAATGATCTCCCTCGGAACACTAATTCCTTACATTCAGAGTCAGGATTGGCTATGTTCTCTAGATCTAAAGGATACATACATGCATATTCTCATCCATACAGATCACAGGTTTCTTCCATTCCTTTTTCAAGGAAGACATTACCAGTACAGGGTTCTTCTCTTCAGAATGGCTTCTGCCCCAAGAGTCTTCACAAAATGCATGACAGTAGTAGCAGCATTCCTAAGAACTCTGGGAATATTCATCTTCCCCTACTTAGACGACTGTCTCATCCGAGCATCAACAGCTCCAGAAGCCAGCTTCGCTCTTTCCCGCACAATGCAAATCCTGCAGTACCTGGGACTGGTTATAAACCTCCCAAAATCTCATCTCACCCCTTCTCAATCCCTAGAGTTCATAGGGGCTCATCTAGACACAAGGCAGTCAAAGGCTTTCCTGCCCCAGCCACGTTGTCTTCAAATACTCCAGCTATCATCTCAAGCAGCTATGAAAAACTCTGCTAACTGCTCGAGAAATGCTTCATCCACTGTCCATGTGGTTCCCTATGCTCGCCTTCACATGCGAGCAGCCCAGAGGACCCTAACCTCTCAGTGGACACAGGCCTCGGGTCTCCTGACGGACAAAATCAGAAACTCGACATGTCTCATTTCATCCCTACAGTGGTGGCATTCGCTGGAAAACCTTCTCATAGGCTTTCCCGTCCAGCAGCCGCTACACCAAGCTACCTTGATGACAGATGCATCCAAGTTAGGCTGGGGGGCTGACAATCTCTCCACTCAGGATCTCTGGACCCAGCAAGAGGCTTGTCTTCATATAAACCTCCTGGAACTCAGAGCCATCTTCTATGTTCTTCAAGTATTTCAGGCCCATCTCAGCTACAAGGCGGTTCTGGTCCAGACCAACAAACAAGTAGCCATGTTCTATGTGAACAAGCAGGGTGGGACGGGATCTCAAACACTGTGCAACGAAGTTCTACGCCTCTGGGCCTTCGCCAGGGATCTTCAAATCCACCTACTAGCGGTGTATCTTTCTCTTGGCAGACAAACTCAGTCGAGTACTGCTGCCACACAAGTGGTCTCTTCATCCAGAGCAAATTACTCAAATTTTTCAGATCTGGACAACTCCAGATTTTCACAAGCACAACGCCAAAACCACTAGTCTTCTAGTTGTTGAGGGCATGGTGGTTGAGAACCACCTTCTATCAGCTGTTATATTTATGCTTTAAGTAGAAGGATTGTAGTCGTGTTAAACCAAGGGTAAGGCTTATGACAGAAAAAAGTTTATTTTGAACACAATAGAACAGATCAGGTTCCAGGTACCATTTACAGAATTTTAAATTATAGGATTTTTGCTTAAGGTTCAGCAAGTTGGTGGCAAAAAAAACAGAACTCAACATTGGCTTTTAAAGTCCTCTTCACTGCAGAAGCTTAGCCTTTTCACATATAACAAGATGCCACTTTTCTTATTGTCCTTTGTCAATCAGAGCAATAGAAAAACAAACTTTACTTCTTCTTTGGAAAATTTATCTTCACTCAGCCATAATTCTCTCTAGGCTGCACTTCCAGGTGAAGAACCAAACTTAGGTTATGAAATAAGCATTCAAAGTGTCCTCAAGACTCTTATAGCAGGCTTTTTCATATAAGACAGGAGCAAGGCACAAATTCTTATAGCAGCCAATTAACTTTCTCTCCGTTATGGAGTTTCAACACAGTTGACACTGAAGCATGAATCACAGCCTTACTTCACTAGCTTATGCTGCAGTAAATTCCACCTTTTAAAACACACAGGAATTTACTTTCTCACTGTTCAGCTTTAAGGTTTCTTCAGCAAGAGGAACAATTCTTTCAAGGCTGGCTCTTTTCAACACTTCAAGTCTGGAGCTTGGCATAAAGAACAATCCATCAACATATCATCTTCTTTCCTTAGCTCTGACACTGGTTCTTCCAATTGCATAGGTTCTGACTCACCCACTTGATCAGAGTGCCCTGCTGACAACCTCTCTGGTGGTCTGAGAGCTTCTCTACTTCCTGGCTCCCACCTTTGTTGCAAACGTGATTCAAGGAAATCACCTTTCTCAGCAATGGGTAGCTCAGCCTGTCTCCAGAAGTTAGCACCTGCTCTGGCTTCTCCAGCATTCCATCGTCCTTGCTGCTCTGAAGTCTGTCCTCCGCTGCTTCCTCTGCTCCTTCTCCAACTACTCCTTCCCACTACTCCTACTACTCTCTCCATAATTTAACCAAGGTTTATACTCACTGGGATCCAACCCCACCTCTTTCTCTCCCAGGTGTTTGTAATCCCCCTGCCTTCTGACATCAGAATAATCAGTGCAGTGGTTAGAGTGAGGGTTTTTGTCCTCGTGCTTGCAATCTATCCCTCTTACACTGTCAAGCATTTCCTGGAACTTGTTCTAGCTGGGGTTTTTCTGCCTTTGAACTGTGGCTCTGGCCTTTTGACCCTGCACACCTAACAGAGGCCCCTTGATTAAGGTGAATTCCTTATGCTGTTCACCTCCCCCATGCTCAAAATGGTTGACTTTGCCACAAGATATAGACCTCTTTGCAAGTCCTCAGAATGCCAAACTTCCCCAGTTCTGTTCCAGAATTCCGGCTCACAACTGTCAGGCAAGAGATGCTTTCCACCTCCACTGAGGTCAGCAATTCCTCTATGCCTTCCCACCCATTCCCCTCATTCCCAAAACTCTGTTCTAGCTTCAGAGAGACAGAGGCCATATGATCCTCATAGCCCCACGTTGGCCACGACAAACATGGTATCCTCTGCTTCTTCGTCTCTCTCAAGCCAGACCTCTGGAGTTGGGATGTGCTCCAGATCTTCTTTCCCAGTAGAACGGGACGCTATTGCACCCGAATCCTCAGTCTCTACACCTCAGGGCGTGGCTGCTGAGAGCCTAGAATTCCATGATATCGACCTTTCTCAACAGGTTAAGAATATCCTTTTAGCTTCAAGAAAACCTTCTGCAAGGCGGGCCTACGCCTTTAAGTGGAAAAAAGTTTCTATCTGGTGTTCTAAAAAGGAACTTAATCCCTTTTCAGTGCCAGTGGAAGCGTTGCTGGAGTATCTCCTCCATTTATCATCCTCTGGTCTCAAGACCAATTCAGTAAGGGTCCACCTTAGTGCCATTGTGGCTTTCCACAAGCCCTTGGATGGACAACCTGTTTCCTCTCAACCACTTGTAGCAAGGTTTATGAGAGGTCTACTCTTGACTAAGCCTCCCATCAAGCCACCGCCCGTGGCATGGGATTTAAATCTTGTCCTTGGGCAGCTCATGAAACCTCCCTTCGAGCCCTTAGCCACTACATCTCTAAAGTTTCTTTCTTGGAAAGTAATCTTCCTAATTGCTCTCACTTCTGCAAGATGCATTAGTGAGCTACAGGCTTTAGTGGCTGATCCTCCTTATACAAGGTTCCACCATGTTAAAGTAGTTCTTAGGACTCACCCTCACTTTATGCCAAAGGTGATTTTGTCTTTTCATTTAAACCAATCGGTTTACCTTCCTGTATTCTTCCCTAGGCCTCATGCCCCCAATGCAGAAAGGAATCTTCACCCTCTAGATTTGTAAAAGAGCCCTGGCATTGTACCTTCAGAGAACTAAGCAACATAGAAAAGCTTCCCCGCTTTTTGTTGCCTTTGACTCTAGTCATTTTGGATTGCCAGTTTCCAAGCAAACTTTGTCTAAATGGATTGCAAATTGCATATCCTTTGCATATGAGAGTAAAGGACTTTCTCTCGAAGGTCATGTCACAGCTCATAATGTGAGAGCAATGGCAGCCTCTATGGCTAACCTTTGCTCAGTGTCTATTGTTGACATTTGCAGAGCAGCCACTTGGGCTTCGGTCCACACCTTTGTAGCCCACTACTGCTTAGACAAGGACTCCCGTTGGGATGCCTCGTTTGGCCAGGCTGTTCTCTAGCATCTCTTTCAAACTTAGAACAACGTCTACCTGCCGTCCCGGGTTTTGATGCCAGAGATCCATGGGAGGAAGCATGGCCCTTCTCAACCTGGGTTTCACAGCTTCTGGGGTCATCTCCCTGGCATCTCTCAGCTGGGGAGTCCCCATATGTGAAGACTACATTCCTGCTTCCTGGAGATAGCATAGTTACTCACCCTGTAACAGGTGATCTCCGGGAACAGCAGGAATTAAGTCTTCACAACCCACCCACCTCCCCTAGGAGCTGTCTCTCTCTCTCTCTCCTTCTCTCCTTTGCCTCAGCTATAAACTCAACTGAAGAGGGAGAGTTGGAAAGGCGGGAAAGCAGCGACGCAGGTGCAGTGGGATCCTCCCAGAAGCTTTCCCATTGGACGTTGGGGAGCGTTCCCGTGCAGGCTCCGTCGGTACCGACGATACCCATATGTGAAGACTTAATTCCTGCTGTTCCCAGAGATCACCTGTTACAGGTGAGTAACTACGCTTTATGGGCTTTCTTTATTTCAGCATTGACTATTTAATATTTCATACAGTTAATCATTTGTTTTTGTGGTTCTTGTTGTGCTCTCATTCCTTTTGCTGGATTTCTAACTTACCCATCATTATGCATTGTGGGATCTCCAGCACTGATGTCAATAGGTAGAATCAGAGACTACAAATTCCACAATGCTTTGGGATGTTAATACAAATTCAGGATTGGTCAAAGTGTCTCCCTCTTGGAACTGAATAACTTGGAAACGCTGACTCTTCAGCAGGAAAATCTATCCCATAAATTATTTACACAATGTATATCCATATATGTAAATTAATCTTATTAACCCAATAGCAATGATAATGGCATACCTATATGTGCAATGTCTGACAAATTTGTACACGACTGAAGACCGTGTTCTGTCTTATTATGGTAGCCTTGGATGACTGATATTAAGCTGTGCATTTTAGTGTTTTGCTCCAGGTTCGGTGTTACCATTAGGTGAACTAGGCAGTCACCTAGAGCGCCAATGATCTTAGGGCAACCTACAATGGTAGCAATTATTTTAAACAGCACTTACCAAAACCTCCGGCACTGTGGTGTTTGGGCTTCTCTGATGCAAACTTTGTTTGCCACTTCCACCCCCATGCAAACAAAAAGTCTGCATCAGAGGGAGCGGAAGCCCAAACAGTACGCAGCACCAGAGGTTTCAGTAAACGCTGCTGTGCTGTTTAATTGCTGCCACTGCAGGTCCTGAAGAGGGGCGGGAACAGAGGGCGCCAGGAATGAGGTTCGTCTAAGACACCTCATATCCTTGCACCGGCCCTGGTTTGCTCTGTGCCTTCCTCTTAGCCTACAATCATCTTAGCAGTTGTTTTTTTGCTCGGTCGCTAAATATAATTACAGCATGTGGTCGGTTGGCTTTACGAAAGAAGCATAGGCGTATATATAAAATGTATTTGTGTTTTAAACATACTTTCCTAAAGCAAGTTACATCATAACTAGGAGCATTTAATACAATGATTTGTGTAATCATCTGGATCACTATTTAATTATTGATTCTAATGCATGTGTGTGCATTCAACTTGAATTTGTGAATACAGCAAAGTTGTAGCTTAGCTCTGCTGTTCCTTGTGTGTTAATTTCTGCAGCTAGTTGTTGATTGCTAGTGCTATTTCTTGCAACTTTAAATGAAGCAATATTCTTTTTGTTTGGGCTGGCTTGGCGTTTCCATGGTGAAAAGGGCAGCTGTTTCCTTTTGCTGTTTTTGGTGTTCAACAGACTGAATCTTCTGGCCTTCCAGGAGAGGCAAAAGAAATCTTATGGATAGTCTACTTGACACTGCTCTGCCAAAAGAGAAAACTTGCAAATGATTTGGTTGGTAGCTCATGCAGTCAGTATCATTAAATGGCCTGTTTCTCTTCCTGCTGTTTGTTTTATGGCTAGGATATGACATGATTGAAGTTCTTGTTTTAGCTGCTCCTCAAACTGTAGAGCCGAGTCTTAGGTATATCGGGAAGCTGCTGTGCTGATCATTCCTAAAGGATTATGTAGGGGTCTGAATAACTAAAACATTTTTTAAAACTATTTAAAGGAGATTGTTTTTACAAGTATTGCATGGCATCTACACACATAAATGGTGGCATTCACATACGTGCATTGCATACATGTGTAAAAGGTGATCAGTGAATGCCACTGTGTTTACACATGTAGATGGACTGGAATCCCACATTCAAAGGGTGTATTTTATCATTTTATACTGAAAATGCAGATAAGAGTTTTCAAAAGTTTGGTTGGCTTTTGCTTCTCATCCAAGGTGTACACAAGTTTCTGCAAACTGCTTGCTTTGGCATGAGTGATTTGAGGAGGCAATTGTGCTTAACACACCAAATATATGTACACTCTATATATGCACATATCTGAAATGTATATGTGTGAGTGGAAACTGTTTCTGAATTGAATTCACTTTTTTAGTATATTTTTTCTAAAATCCAAGTTTAAATACCAGAATTTTTTGAAGGGCAAATTTAGGTGCTGCTACTATTTTGCTGTGCTCCAAGCTGCTAGAGAGCTTTTGGAATCGATCCTGGCCAGCATTCTATAGCCTCTGTCTGCCATAAGCACTATAATACTACTTAAGGCCACAGACACACACATACCCAATGGCACCTTTCAAATTGCTTTTCCTTTATCCCTTCTCTATCCTTTTCTGCACTGTTAAAACAAGGGCATACTTGGTTTGAAATGAAAGAACCCCCTCATTTCCTTCTACAAATCTGCATTGAAACGTATCCCAAAAGCCATGCCTCTGCATACTTTCCCCACTAATTTTCTGGGTATGAGAATTATGAAAGAACCAAGCTCTGTCAAGAGGTATACTTTTTGTGAAGTGCTTGACACCCAGCAGAGAGGGATTGAGCATACAGTTATAGAATGGGAAAAAAATTATATTTACATTAACATTTCATTCCTCTTTTTGTATAGAGTGCTTGACTCTTTCTTGCTTATGAGTGCTGATTACTGGTATAAACTCCTACCTGGAGTGATATAGACAAGAATAACTGGATTGTTTGAGTAGTTCATTTGGTCCTTGTGTGTTATTTCTTATATTACCCATGCGGAGCCTCAGATGAAGGCTTGCAGTGCATAGGTAATACTGTTTGGGAGGGAATGAATCTTTGCTTTGCTTGCAACCAAAATGTTTCTTTAAGCTTCCAGGCTTTCTGCTCAGTTGGAACCAGGGCTCGAAACATCCATAAGATGAAGGTGAAAGGAGTTAGACCTAGACGTAATATAAGGAAATATTCTGATCTCCAGGAACAAGCAGGAATAAGTCCTCACATATGGGTACGTCGGTACCGACGGAGCCTGAGCGGGAAAGCTCCCCAGCTTCCCAGAAGGAAGCTTTTGGGGCCTCCCACTGCACATGCGCGCTGCCTTCCCGCCTTCCTGACCAGCTCTCCTCAGTTTCTCTTTTTCCGCGGAGCCAGTAGGTCGTGTTCCTGTCACCGCTGAAGAAATTCTTATTTTACTTTGTTTCTTTAGACCGCGTACCTGCCTTCCCCATACCGAAACCGGTACCGCCGGTCTCTCTTTTCTTTTCTTTAAAAAAAAAAACAACAAAACTTTTATTTAGCAACTTGGTGACTTCGGTTAGGCCTCAGGCCTACACAAATTCTCCTCATGGAGAAACCAGCCCCTGGTTTCAAGAAGTGTACCAAGTGTAGTGCTGTTATTTCTGTCACAGACACCCATGACTGGTGTCTTAAATGTTTGGGACCTGACCACTCCATTCCGGACTGCCCATCCTGCTCCCAGATGTCTAAACGTGGTTTGCAGAACTGGGCCAACAAATTCCATGTGCTGTTTGCTTCAGATAATCCAGCATCACAGTCATCCAGGTCTTCCTCTCCGGATGGATCTCAGGTAACCAAACCTTCTTCGGGCAGGTCCTCAAAGAGCAAATCTCCTTCAAAGTATCGAGAGGCTCTCACTTTTGAATCTGAGGATCCTGCCCCAGCCAAACAACCCCGGTGGGAAGCTCTGGCTTCCAAAGCACCATCTATGGGGTTACAGGTTGACATCGATGGCACGGCCTCGACTGATCACCTGTTAGACTGCTCTGGGGTACCGGCCCATGCCGGTACCGACATCCAGGCAGCAGTGGCGTCTATGGGCAATACTGTCCAGACCATGCAGCAGGCCGTTCTGGCTTTCATTAAAGCTGCGACGCCCTCGGTACCGCATCTAGCGGTTCCGGGTCCGGTTCCGGTACTGTCTTCCATACCGGAACCGAGACCATCATCTTCCAAACGCAGATCGGTTCCGCATACCGGATCTGGGTTTTCACCCGATACCGATCCCATACCCGGTACGCCCGATGTCGATACCGATCGGTATGCGTATCGTGCGTTGGAAGCAAATAGAGGATTCTCTGATTCTTCTGAGGATTTTGACGACTCTGATGAGCTGTCTCTGGTTCTTCCTGAAGAGCCTTCTTCCCCAAAGAGGAGAATGTCTCCACCAGAGGATTTGTCCTTTCAAGACTTCATTATAGAAGTAGCTAAAGGACTTTCTATTACTACATCCTCTGAAAAAGAACCTAGATCAAAGAAATTGGATATTTTAGGATACCCTAAGGTTCCTAAAGAGGCAGTCACCCTGCCTATCCATGAAATCCTTCAAGAACACTTGATGGACTTATGGGAGGCTCCTCTAACGTTGTCTCCTCATTCTCGTAGGTTGGACACCATGTACCGGGTCCCTCCTCCTCCTGGTTTTCAAAAAACTCAGCTGCCTCACCATTCCATTGTGGTGAAGTCTGCGCTGAAAAAGATTAAGAGTACCAAAAGGCACTCTTCTACCCCTCCAGGGCGAGAATGTAAGACCCTAGACTCTTTTGGTAGGAAAATCTTCCAGGCTAGTATGCTTATAGCCAGGATTAATTCATACAGTCTGTATATGGGCATGTTTCTAAGGGAACTTGCCCTAAAGGTACGGCATTTTACCTCATTTATCCCTGAGGATAGAAAGGAGGTGTTCATTTCTCTGGTGAAACAGCTTCTAGATGTTTCTAAGTTCTCCAACAGAGCAGCCTTTGATTCCTTTGAAGGTGCCGGTAGAGCTTCGGGCATTGCCATTGCAGCCCGACGACTTGCTTGGCTCCAGGCCTCTGACCTAGAACCCTGGGTCCTGGATGGCTTACGGAATCTGCCCTGTACAGGTGAGAACTTATTTGGTAAAGACTGGCAAATTAAAGCCACTCAAATGGACGCAGAAAATGCTACATTAGATAGACTTTCTAAGTCTACCTCTACTCCTGCCAAGAAAAAGTCTTTCAAGAGGCCTTACTACAAGAAGGCCAGATTTTCCACAAATACTGGCCAACAATCTTCTCAGCCTCGCTTTGCTGCTAAACGTCAGCAGCCTAAACAGGCAAGGTCAAAGCCTGCAGTGTCTGCCACTCCTCAGCAGGCTCAACCCCCTCAGGGGTTTTGACCTGCCCCTAGAGAACTTAACCTTTCTGGCTCTAGAACAACCAGAGCCCCTCACCATTCCCGGAAGGTTAGCTCACTTTGCTCCCAGATGGGGGCAAATTACATCAGAGCAATGGACCCTCTCTATCATCAGAGAGGGCTACAAACTTCATTTTTCCAACCTTCCTCCATATACCATGGTGAGGCACTTCAATTCTCCCCCATCTCTCCTGGGCCTGTTGGGTCAGGAAATCTCTTCTCTCCTTGCCCAAGGGGCAATAGAAGAGGTTCCTCCTCTTCAACAAGGGACAGGATTCTACTCCCCTTATTTTCTCATACCAAAGAAGACAGGGGGATTCAGACCTATCCTAGATCTGAGAGAATTGAACAGATTTCTGTACAAGGAGAAATTCAAAATGCTTTCTCTAGGCATTCTCCTTCCATACCTTCAGAGTCAGGATTGGCTTTGTTCTCTAGATCTCAAGGATGCGTACACACATATACTCATCCACCCATCCCACAGAAAATATCTAAGATTTCTGTTTCAGGGAAAACATTTCCAGTACAGAGTACTTCCCTTCGGTCTAGCCTCTGCTCCAAGAGTGTTCACCAAATGCATGGCAGTTGTTGCCGCATTTCTAAGAGGTCTGGGAATTTTTGTATTCCCATATCTGGACGACTGGCTCATCCGAGCTCCATCTCAGTCAGAGGCCCAGATTTCCCTGGACCGCACAAGGCACATTCTGCAGTATCTGGGACTGGTGATAAACCTTCCCAAGTCTCAACTTATCCCTACTCAGTCTCTGGAATTCATAGGGGCCCAGTTGGACACCACCACTGCAAGGGCCTACCTACCTCAAGTCCGGGGCCAACGTCTGGTGTGCTTGGCCTCCCAAGCTCAGTCCAGCACGCACTTGACAGCCAGAGAAATGCTGCGACTTCTGGGCCACATGGCCTCCACGGTACACGTGGTGCCCTACGCTCGTCTTCATATGAGAGCAGCTCAATGGACCTTGGCCACCCAGTGGACTCAGGCATCAGGAGCGCTCTCGACCAAATACTCACCTCAAAGCGTCTGTTTTGGTCCCTCCAATGGTGGATGTCCACCAAGAATCTGTTGTTGGGGGCCCCCTTCCAACCTTTGTTGCCCCAAGCAACCCTCACAACAGATGCCTCCCAAACAGGGTGGGGAGCCCATCTACAACACCTCTCCACTCAAGGTACTTGGTCTCCACAGGAGACCACCCTTCACATCAACCTCCTGGAACTGCGAGCAATCTTCTTTGCCCTCAAAGTCTTCCATACCCTCCTTGTCAACCTGACCGTCCTAGTTCAAACAGACAATCAGGTGGCCATGTTCTACGTAAACAAACAAGGAGGGACAGGCTCTCTGTCGCTTTGCAACGAAGCTCTCAGATTATGGGCCTTCGCCAGAGAGCATCAAATTCATCTTCTGGCAGTGTATCTTCCAGGGGTTCAAAACTCTTGGGCAGACAGACTCAGTCGAGTTCTGCTTCCACACAAATGGTCCTTGCATATGGACCAGATACGCAGAATCTTTCAGGAATGGGGAACCCCGGACATAGACCTCTTTGCAAGTCCGTGCAATGCCAAACTTCCCCGGTTCTGTTCCAGGACTCCGTGTCAGAGAGCTCAGGCCAACCACGCCTTTCTCCTACATTGGGGTCAGGACTTCCTATATGCCTTTCCACCCATTCCTTTGATTCCCAAGACTCTATTCAAACTCCAGAGGGATCATGGATCGATGATCCTCATAGCTCCACGCTGGCCACGCCAAGTGTGGTTCCCTCTACTTCTGCATCTTTCCCAGGGACTCTCCCTGGACCTGGGAGCTGCGCCAGACCTTCTGTCTCAGGAGGACGGGACTTTGTGGCACCCAAACCCCAAGTCCCTACACCTCAGAGCTTGGTTATTGAAGGCCTAAGCCTTCATGACTTCAATCTTTCTCAACCAGTGAAAGAGATCCTTCATGCCTCTAGGAAACCCTCCACGAGGCGTTCCTATGCTTTCAAATGGAAACGCTTTTCCATTTGGTGTGCTCAACAGGGTCTTGACCCTCTGGCACTTCCCTTGAATTCTCTACTAGACTATCTCCTGCATCTTTCTAATGCAGGCCTTAAGACGAATTCAGTCAGAGTCCATTTAAGTGCTATTGCTTCATCCTTAAAACCTATAAATGGACAACCTGTCTTCTCTCATCCTCTTATTGCAAGGTTCATGAGAGGCCTGACTCTAACTAAGCCTCCCATCCGACCTCCTCCGGTAGCATGGGATTTGAACCTAGTTCTAGGTCAGCTTATGAAGCCACCTTTTGAACCGTTGGTTTCTACCTCCTTGAAATTTCTTTCCTGGAAGGTCCTTTTCCTTATTGCAGTCACTTCGGCTCGCCGCATCAGTGAACTACAGGCCTTAGTGGCTCATCCACCTTATACTAGGTTTCATCATGATAAGGTGGTCCTCAGGACGAATCCCCACTTTATGCCCAAAGTGGTCTCGCCTTTTCATCTTAATCAAGAGGTATATCTACCTGTCTTTTTTCCGGCTCCTCATGCATCCAGTGCAGAGAGGAACCTTCATACTCTAGATTGTAAAAGAGCTCTCGCCTTTTACCTCAACAGGACTCGGCCACATCGAAAGTCTTCCCAACTTTTTGTGGCTTTTGATCCTTCTCATTTGGGACTTCCAGTCTCCAAACGTACACTTTCCAATTGGATTGCTAAGTGTATTTCCTTTGCTTACCAGAGTAAAAACATTTCTCTGGAAGGCCATGTCACAGCTCACAATGTGAGAGCCATGGCCACTTCTATGGCTCATCTTCACTCTGTATCCATAGATCAGATCTGTCGAGCCGCCACCTGGACCTCTGTTCATACCTTCACAGCCCATTACTGTTTGGACAAGGACTCCCGCCGGGATGCCTTGTTTTGTCAGGCTGTCCTCAAACACCTGTTCCATACTTGAACAACTCCTGCCCACCTTCCCAGGATGGATGCCTGAGATCCATACGAAGATGGCGAACCCTTGGAAGGGGATCTCCCAGGCATCTTAGCTAGGGAGTCCCCATATGTGAGGACTTATTCCTGCTTGTTCCTGGAGATTGCACAGTTACTTGCCTGTAACAGGTGATCTCTGGGAACAGCAGGAATTAGTCCTCACAACCCACCCACCTCCCCTAGGAGTTGTATCTTCTATCTATCTTCCTTTCCGCTCTCTCTATTGTCTCAGCTATAAACTCGAACTGAGGAGAGCTGGTCAGGAAGGCGGGAAGGCAGCGCGCATGTGCAATGGGAGGCCCCAAAAGCTTCCTTCTGGGAAGCTGGGGAGCTTTCCCGCTCAGGCTCCGTCGGTACCGACGTACCCATATGTGAGGACTAATTCCTGCTGTTCCCAGAGATCACCTGTTACAGGTAAGTAACTGTGCTATATGGAAAGGGTGAAGGATATATGGAATGGCCTCTCAGTAGACATATAAGGACTGCATCTGAATTCAGGAACACATAGGACACATACAGAGGATGTCTAAGGGAGAAAAAGGGTTGGGAGAACTGCTTAGTTGCTCTAAAAACCCTTTTTCTTCCTTAGAGATCCTCTGTGTGTCCCCTATGCTATCCTGAATTAAGGTGCAGTCCTTATGTCACCACCTTCACTGGGAGGCTGTTCCATGCATCAATCACCCTTTCCATTGAGGAATGAAATAGTTTAAATCTCATTTAATTCTTATGAAATTGCTAACTGCAGGTTGCTGTTAGAAACCTGATGTAACTGCCAGGCTTGTGTATGTACATGCTTGAAGGTAATGCAAGGCAAAAGCAGAAACATGACAGGCCTTGTTAGAGGCAAGAAAAGGGAACAAAAGGTGTTCAATATTGGTCAAGAATCCATAACAATTTACCTGGTCATGGTGATGGGGTATAAGCTCTGTGAACTAGCCAATAGGAATAAGAATAGAGATAGAAATGTTGCTGTTAAAAAATAATTTCTTAAATCTAGTCTAGAAATATATCAGGATGGAACACTTGCTCTTGGTACTTTTTAGTTCCATTTTCTTAGCATCTGTAATTTTGTAAATCTTAAATTCGATCCTGTGAAGTTCCATTTATTGGCTTATCAAAGATGTACCTGATCAATGCTAGTTAGAGACTTGTATGTCCTGCTAGAATACCCTACACATCTGTCAATTCTCTCAATTGCACAATTTATATAATAAAGGCTCATTCCAATTATGCAGAGTAATTTTTTATTTCAAAATTTTCACAACACCATGAAAAAATATTTCTTAGAACACTCCTGAACCTATCCCCTTTCATATTCATCCTATGCCTCCTTGTTTCAGAGATTCTTTTTTTTTATTTTTTTATTTATGAGATTTTACTGATAATACAAAATTATCAAATTAAAAAAACAGTAGATACAGAAATACAATATAATCCATCATAATAGTCGGTGCATAAAAAGAAAACAAGGATCGTTAGCCCACGTTTCGGGGAAAAAAAACCCACACGTAAATATCTGAAGAAAACAAAACTGGAGGAAACCTCTTAAATACAGGGATCCCCAGTTAACATAAATATTCTAGCCTATTTCCAACCCACTAACCCCTGGAAAAGATGAAACCAGAAGGAACAAAATAGGAAAAACCATCAGAGCACTTTTTCCTTATCAAGAATCCATTTTTCTAAGTCAGCAACAGTCAAAAAAACATACTTGTCATAATCTAATGAAACCAGACATTTGCAAGGATATCTAAGAAAAAAGGTAGCACCCAAAGCAAGGACCCTACCTTTAAATGCCAGAAAAGATTTCCTACAAATTTGTGTAGTACGTGAAACATCAGGAAATATGGAAACTATCTCCGCAAAATAATAAATCTTTCTTACGAAAATATGCTTTTAGAATATTTGTTTTATCATCATCTGAGGACATAGAGACTAACAAAGTAGCCCTAGATGAAATCAAATCTTGAGTGTCCTCTAGAAATGCCGTCAAATTAAATTCATTTCTACCATCCAAATCTTCAACTACCTCATCGACTTTGGATACCGCAACTCTAGAAGGAACAAAATAACACTTCAAAAAAGATAAGGTATCAGCGTTAGACAAGAGAAGCACATCTTTTAAGTACTTCCTTAACAAATTTCTACTACGTGATAAATTTTCCATATTTTCAAGTTTCTGCTGTATAAGTAAACTATCTTTTGCAGCACTGGTCTGAAATGCAG
This sequence comes from Ichthyophis bannanicus, assembly GCA_033557465.1. Taxonomy (NCBI): domain Eukaryota; kingdom Metazoa; phylum Chordata; class Amphibia; order Gymnophiona; family Ichthyophiidae; genus Ichthyophis; species Ichthyophis bannanicus. Next base: position 1,732,374,926 of record CM066032.1, read on the forward strand.
AAAAAGAATTAACCTGCTTATCTAAAGTCATAACAGCAACATTTAAAGAGGAAATTTGAGAATCCAAATTTTGAAATTTGGCAATCAAATCTTTTGTAAATTGACACAAAGCAGGAACAGTATTAGTAAGAATGTGCTCAGTTCGATTAACCACCTTCCACCTTTAATAGTGAAATTGATGGTGCCGGAGTTTTATCTGGAGAAACGGCAGGCTCCTTCCAAGTAACCACTTTAGGGAGCTCACCAATCTCCGAAAGACTCAAGGAAGGAGAAATTACATCGGATAGTTCTAAAAAACCGGGAGGAAGTGGGGGAGTTCGCTCAAAAGAGCTTAGACTGGCTCCTTCAGCAGACGAAGCAACGAGAACAGTACCTGATTTTGAAACAGCTGGCGTCGAGATCACATGTTTATCCATGGGGCCAACAGTGGCCACAGTCGCTGTAGATTTCTTTTTCCTCTTTCCACCGAGCATTCGTAGTAGGGAAAACACAGCCAAGCTCCAACTCCCAATGGACTCCTAAGGGGCTCACAAGGGGCCTAAACCTCCCCTTAGGAGACGCCAAAAATCGGCGCCGACGGCTGTCACCGCAAAACCCAGCGCAGATTTTATCGGGGCTGTTGATGACATCGCTGTGGCTGCCCCACACGGGCCGGCTGATTTTCAAGCCAGGTGCAGTCTCACCTCGGCAGGAGCTCAAGATTACAGGCAAGCACTCCCCTTTTCAGAGATTCTTTTAACATATCTCCCATCATCCTGCCTTTCTTCCAGATATGCATATTGAGCTCTTTTGTCTGCCCCCATATGCTTTATGATGATTGCTTACTATTCTGGTAATGAAATCTGGTACTTTGAGCCTTCATTAGTGACTACATGGAAACTTTCCTGTTTTTTTTAATATCTTCTTCCAACTTACATATCTAGTCCATTCATCACAATGATAAACCTCAGCCATGGACCACACACAAGTATCATTCTCCAAGTACAAGCAGGAAGTCAGTCCTCACATGTGGGTGACATCAGCGCCGACGGAGCCCACGCGGAGCATTTCCCCAGCTTTCAAAGAAAGTCTTTGAGAATGATACCACGTATGCGTGGTACCCTTCCCACCCAAGGGTGCCATCTTGTTCTGACTCCTTTTTTCCATGGAACCCAATGGACATAGTCCTCATCTCTCCCGGAAAAAGTGATTCTTTTCCCCTTCTAAATTGTTTGCTTCAGTCTTGTACTGTACTCTGCCTCGAGTCGGCACCCCTCTGTGCCATTCTTTACCTCATTGAGGTCCCTTTTTGCTTCTACAACATTCTCAACCCTTGTTGACTTTGGGTGCAGAGACCTGAGCCAGGAATCAAATCTAGTGGCTCAGTGTCAGTGCTGTGACAGTCCACAGCACTTTAAGCCACCAGGCTGACCACTTTTCCTTTTTGTTGCTCAGTGTTTCAGCCTATCTGAGCCAGGTGCATTAAATCTTAAAGTGCATATATACATAAAATAGAAGCATTATTGACAATAATTTTATTAAATGATGCACAGAAAAGCAATGGTCTTGATATATGAATAGTGCCTTATTCACCAAAACTCTTTCTAGTATAGACAGACTGGAGGACAGACCTAATGGTTAGAGAAGAGGTTCCGACCTTTTTGATTGTGTGGACCTCATATTGATCTCCAAAAGGTTCATGGATCCTCATCCAGTTCACATCAATTTCATTTTCTCAGATTCCATTCCTTCTGGACCAAGCCTATTCTCACTAGCCCTCTCTACTATATCTCCTTTCCTCTTCCTATTTCCACCAGTCTTTTTTGGTCTTCCCCCAACCAGTCCCTTCCAGAGTCTGTGTTTGTTTTATGTTTGTTTTATTCAGACTTAATATACCGCCCCTTTGTGGGTCGTACTGAATGGTTTACAAAATAAAATAAAAACTAAACACACTCAAGGAAAAGAACTACAATTTCAGATAGGACAGCACACAGAGACAATAGAAATCATGCATTAATAGGTAATGCACGCAAGCTAAATCAGCTGTGCTGAGTGCTCAGGTAGCCTAAGAAGAAAAAGGACCAAAAAGAGAAGTTTTTAACTGAGCTTTTAATTTAAGCAAAGAAAGTTCCAAGCGGATATATGCAGGTAGGCAATTCCATAATGAAGGAGCAAGAGAAAAGAAAGCAGAATGCTTAGTGGTGTCAATTTTGATGTGAGATGGGGACGGAATAACCAACCAACAGTCCTGGAGGTAACGCAGGCAGCAAGAGGGGACGTAGAGATTAACAAGGGAAGAGAGATGTAGTGGGGTTTTACCAGAAAGTATCTCATGAACGAGAGTCAGAATTTTAAACTATACTCGCTGGGGAAAAGGAAGCCAATACTGATCGATAAGAAGATGAGTGATGTGATCGTTCTGTACTGATTGAACTTTCTTAAGTGAGTATTGTGGCAAACCCGAGAGGACAATGCTAAGCGTGAAGTTATAGTAGCGAGGAGAATCAAAGTAAATACAGGCTTATCAAGTAAAGGACGCAGTGCCCTACAACGGCGAAGAGCAATGAAAGAGGATCTGACAATGGTGCTTATGCGATCCAAGAAGGAGAGAGAAGAATCAATATAGATGCCCAGGTATTTAAATGTAGACGGAAGAGCTATGGGAGCAGAACTGAGAAAGGTAGGAACAGAGCCGGAGCCGGTGCCGGTAATCCATGTAGCGGTTGTCTTTGAGGGATTCAATTTCAAAAGATTATCAGATAGTCAGGCAGAGAGAGTTCCCAAAGAGCTATTTGCAAATGAGAGATCTGGAGCCAAATTATCGGTGGTAAATATGAGGAGAATGTAGTCAGCATAGATATAGAAAAGTATGCTGAGGGTCTACATCAGGGTGGCTAATGGGTTAAGAAAGACATTGAAAAGAATTGGAGAGAGAGTAGAACCCTGAGGTACATCGCAGGGAAGTGAGAACTGAGAAGAAAATGAATCGTTGGAAAGAACCTTATAAGTGTGGTTGCAGAGAAAAGAGGTAAAGCAGGACATAAACCGATATCAGAAAAATGAGAGGGCAAAATCTTGTGGCCAACCATATCAAACGCAGCAGTGACATTCAGGGAAACAGTAAGAGCAACAAAACCCTGATCTAGGATATCGTGCAAATCATTAAGAATAGAAGTAAGAACAGTTTCTGTACTATGGTATGAGTGGAAGCCGGATTTCCGAGGATGGAGAACTGAAGTGTGTTCTAAATGGCTGGTAAATTGGGAAAGGATGATACGCTCCGTGAGTTTGGCAACAAATTGAAGATTGGCAATGGGTCTGTAATTGGCAGGGTTGGATGGGTCAAAACGTGTATTCTTTAAAAGAGGCTGAATTAGGACATATTTCCAACTGGACAGGAAGGTATCTGTTGAAAGACTGAACAAAGTCATAGAATGAAGAACAGGAACTAGACAGAGAGCTGGATTAGGCAACCAGGATTAAGGTATAGGGTCCAAAGAACAGGCAACTTTCTTCATGGAATTAAGGAATGTGGACAGCTTGTGCTCAGAAGGGAGGGAGAAGGAGCCCCAAGTGTGGGCTAAAGTAAGACTCGCGAAGGGAGGGGAAGAAGGAGGGAAAGACAGAGAACAGGGGGGGGGGGGTAGAAGGTATTAGTGGGAGGGGAAACTACTGTGGGGGGGGGGTGTAGAGACCGCAGAAAGGGAGGAAAGACTGATGCACAGAGAGAACCTTTGTGGTGAAGTAATTTGCAAGAGCGTCTGGGTTAGGGAAGTACTGCGAGGGAAGGGCCAAGAGAAGGGAAGGAAAGGCAAGCTGCAATGGAGAACACAGTCTTGGGATTGTGAGATGCAGCCGTGATAACAGATGAAAAATAAGCTCTTTTGGCAGAGAGGATCTGGGAGCAATAGAACTGGTGACTGATCTTGAAAGCCTTCAGGGAAGTCGGACTTGGGACACAATGCCAAGTTCTCTCGGAGGCCCTCAACTGTCTTTTTAACAAACTAAGACCTGGATGATACCAGAGGGAGAAGTGACACTGGGAGCCAGGAGACTGTAAACTGGAGACCAGGCCCTGCAGCTGTTCGAAAGAATGGAATTCCAGAGGGTGGCTTGGCATGCCAAAGAGTTGGACACAAAGTCAGCAGGGAAAATCAAATCTGCCGGCGGGAATTTCAGCAGAGCATCCAGAGGAAGCCTAGGCGGGCCATGATGGAGTGTAGGCAGAGGGCAGTTAGCAGGGTGGTAAGGAGAAATGGAGAAGAAAGTAATCCGACCAGGGGAGAATGCAGGTGACAAATCGAACCGGTTGAGGGGAACAGTCAGACTGTGTAATCACTAAATCTAAAGCCTGCCCTGTCTTATGAGTTGATCCGGGCATATGTTGTAAGAAATCATGATCCTCTAAGAATTGAATGAATGAAAAATCATGCGATTTGGAAGGTTAAAAATAATGGATGTTCAAGTCCCCCAAGACTTGAAGATTCTGAAATGTGACTTGTAGTATCAAGAAGGGACTGCAGTGTTGAATCCCATTGGGACCCTCTCATGGAAGGGATACAGTATAAAGTGAGTAAATGAAAACTGTTGTGGGAGCCAACCCTAAATAAAGGTTTTCCTGGACCTGACCAGAAATCCAGTGGAAATTCCATAAGAGGAATGGTCTTCCTATAGATTATAGCTACACCCTCTCCAGTACTAGTGGCACGGGATGCTGAAAGAGCTACAAAACCTGGAGGCAGACAATGCTGCAGATATGGTTCGTCACCAGGTCTAAGCCAAATGTCAAGCAGAAGATATCCAAATTATAACAAAGAATAGTATCAAGAATTGTCAGCCTTAGATTTCAAGGACCTACAGTTAAGGAGAGCCATGTTGTAGCTACAGGTCAAAGGAAGTGGAGATGAAAAGCGAGACAGACTACCAGATAAATTAGGGGAAGTACGACAGGAAACCAAGAACCTTACCTTAGGTGCCAGATAGTAGCTATGAGTGTGCCGAGTAATCCTGCAAGATACATGAACCGGGATGGCAGCCATAAGATCTGGTGGGCGCCCTCTGTCTAGGAATAAGCCTGGTGTCCCACCCAAACTTACCAATAGACTAAGAATCGGAGGCAGCCGATAAAGCGCCTCTTCCACCATAGCGCCGGAGATGACCAAAGGAGCAGATTCTGCTCCTTGGGCATGCAGCCGGGGTCGGATGTCATAGGTCTAAGTGAAGAAATAGCATTGTTCTTACTGACATCAGTCGTTGATGTCTCGGGTGAGCGGAGCCAAAATGAACAGAAACAGATTCAGCGAATAGCAGCAGCACTTTAGGCTAAATGGCAAGCAGCAACAGCAAATTAGGCAGCAAAGCAGGCAAACAAGGTACAAAGAGAGCTAAGCCAGTCCCTACCAATTTCTCCTCCCCACAGCCAATTCCCAACAGCCTCTTTCTTTCTCTTTTTTTTTTCTTATTCTCTGTGTCCTTTAGACCCCCTGTAATGGTCTCCCCCTTCCCCCCCTCAGGAGTCCATGGACCACAGGTTCCGAATTACTACATTAGAGGAATTGGCTTAGAACCAATAAAGCTAAGGTTCAACTCCCGCTTCCACCACTGCTGCTACTTTTGACCTTGGACAAGTCGCTTTATCTCCTGTTGCCTCAATACCCACTTAGATTGTAAGTTCCTTAGGGGAGGGGTATATTGTACATTAATACTCATCGTCACTGTACAGTGCTGTGAACATTCAGTAGCACTGTAAAAACTATCAATTAGGCTAATAAGCCGTAAAGACCATATAATTGTCAAAATTAATTATAAAATAGCAAATTGTTTGACATAGATGTTCTGTTCCCCCTAGTTAATTATAAGGGAATGATACCTGGCTAACTTCAAAGAGCTGAAAAATACAATTAATTGTGATTAAGAACCTAACTATTCACGGTTTCTTGGAGTCATTCTAGTTTGAAGAGAATAGATGAATTGCCATTAAGTCCATATGCTTAGCAAGATAGAAAATATATCCCAATTTGGTGGCCACAGCCCCTAGCAAAGAAATAACCACAAAGCTATAAGGTTGAAGCTAATTATGAGACTAAAGGCAGTTCATGAGCATGAGATAATGAGTGGAATAAGAACAGTAACTTCTAGTGCATGTTTTTCTTATTCAGCAACTAATGACGTCTGGACTGACGCAAAATGAAGTCTTGTCAGGGATTATCTTTGAGCAGTGATGCTTGTATTTTGCTGGTGTCAGCTGAAATTGAGATGTTAAGATAACAAATGTTGCTTAAGTCGTTTTACTGGGGCACTGTTTTTTCACAGTCTGGAAATGATTTTGTTTTGTACCAGCATAAAGTCTAGTGGTCCTGCTTGGATGTCTGCAATCGCAGTAGTTTTTACAAAAGGTAAAACATATTTAACATGAGTAATGTCAACACACACTACGTATATGTAGACTTGTTTCATATTGAATTTGCACACTGTGATTTCAAGTTTCTCATTTTCTTCCTACGATGCTTAAATAAGGGCTCATAGTTCCATTCTGACTCTGTTACTATGTCCTAGAAGTGGTTTGGGATAGTAGCTTGGCTGATATATTGTAATGGGAGGCTGATATATTGTAATGGGAAAGGAACTTAAGAAGTAGGAGACAGCAGAATGAACTGAAAGCCAAGGCAGACAGATGGGGAAGAGCAAAAAGTTATGATATGAAGCTGGAGGATTGTAGACTGAAGAATAGCATAGGGGAGTATCTATTTGCTAAAAGATTGGTGCGACATGAAATGACCTCTCCTTAGAAGTGGAGACGCACAATGATTGGAATTCAAAAAGAAATAGGTCAGACTCTGTGAACCCTTTAGTGATGGGAATCTGAGGGTAAAGCTGAAAATCAGGTGAGGTCTGCATTTCAGCAGTAGATGGCCTTTATCTGCCAAGATAGACCATGGAAAGAGGAATAGTAAATTAGTGATTTGTGAGCCTCCTGGAGTAGTCTGTATTTCAACATTGTTTATACTCAAAGCTCGATTAGATCTACTCTAAACCCAAATAAGAGAGAGACAAGACCAATGGATAAATAGATCAGACAAAAAAAGTTATATATTATGACTTTTTATTCAATGAGTGGAGGAGCGGCCTAGTGGTTGGGGCAAGGTACTTCAGGCCGGAAGGTCGGGGGTTCAAATCCCACTAGAGGACAGCAACCTTGGGCCGGAAGGACTGGGGTTTCTAGTCCCACAGGTGCTCCTTGTGGTCTTGGGCAAGCCACTTAACCCTCCATAGCCCATGTTCCCTGTAAAATAGTTATCTCCAAGTTACAATGCCCTGTTCAATGTAAACCGCACTGATGCAGAATAGCGCGGTATATAAGAGAATGTAAATAAATAAATCCATGTGCGAAAAAGCATGTGAACCCTTCATTCAGTAACCAGTGAGCACAACCGGGCAAGTGGCATCTAGGCTCCATGCAGTCAGACCCCACCCTCTTTCCCCCCTCCCCTCTCCTGAAGCCCCTCACTTAACCACTCCCTCTCCCGCTGACACCATGCAAGCACTAGAAGCTTACAAGAGAAGGAAGTTGTATTGAAATACAATTTTGGAACAATTTCTGGCCGCAGCATAACCTATCCAACACATAACCATCATATAATATAATATACATACAATACATAACCATGATACTGTATAAATCACAACCTATATACAAAATCTGGAATTCGAATGAACCTCACTTCGAGGCGCACAACCCGTACTCGCCTGTAGGTGAGGCAATTAAAGCCCCACCCATCTGCCTCAACTCCTTCCATCATCGTTATATGCCACCAAACACAGCTTGCATGATGTTCTGGGGAGGGGGGTAAGCCATTAAAGCATGCCCCTGGCCTCCCTGTTCACAGCAGGGTTTTACTTTCATGGTTTGGTCCAACCTGTCAAAGGTCTGTACTCTCACCCGCTTCGGTTACTGATGCATAGCTGTCGCCCTCCCTCCCCTTGCCGCCCAGGTGTGGGGAGGTGCATTGCCCGCTGGTCCTGCTGTAAACCTGTTGACTCTAAATCGGGGAGGACAAATTCCCATATGGCCACTCCCCTTAAACTGTACTGTATGGCTGTGTGCTCAGTGTGATACTCCTTCACGCTCAGAGGGGCAAGAGGGTGGTTCACAGCCTATCAGCCCTTAAAACAGCCGGCCTAGGCCTGCCCTCCTGTGCCTTCGCCCCACCAACCTTAACCCCTGCCTGTCCCCCCTGCCTTGTTATGCTAGGCAGATGCTAATCCAGCTGACTGGGTCTCATCCTTGAGCAGCAATAACTTCAACTAAACATTTCCTTTAACTTTTGATTAGAACTTTGGCCCACGTTTCCATATAGAAACGTTTCAGCTGTGTGGCATTTAAGAGCTTCCTTGCATGAACAACTCACTGTAGTTCTTTCCACTATATCCCAATAGGGTTTAAGTAGGGACTTACTTAACCATTCCTAAAGATTGAATCTCTTCGATCATTCTGTAGTAGATTTTACTTGTTATCTTGCTGTATGCAGGGCTGACCCCAGAGTTGGTTGGAGAAGTGTTGGTGCCCTCGGCAAACCTTAAGCCTTACACCCTCTTTGGCTGCCAAAATCTATTGTAACTTTGAAAGTCCTGCTCTTTGCACCCCTCAGAAGTTGCCACCCTAAGCGACCCTCTGGTTTGCTTAATCGTTGGGCCAGCCCTGGCTGTATGACCCACTTTTGACTCTGCTTCAACTCATAGATGAATGGCCTGACCTACTGTAGAATTTTCTGATATAAAGCAGAATTCCCACAGCATGATACTTCGAACACCAGGCTTGACATTTGGCATGTGGTCCTTACTCTAGAAGCCAGTTTTTGTTTTATCCCAAACAAAATGGTTTTATGATGGAAACATTCAGTATTTGATTATTCTGTCCATAGAACATTCTAGAAGCATTGTGGGTTATCCAGATGCTCTTTGAGCCTAAGGTGATCAAATTTGCAGATGAGACAAAATTATTCAAAGTTGTTAAAACACAAGAGTATTATGAAAAATTGCAAGAGGATCTTGAGAAATTGGGAGACTGGGCATCCAAATTGCAAATGGAATTTAATGTGGACAAGTGCAAAGTTAGGCACTTAAGGGAAGAAGAACCCAAACTAAGGTTACACGATGCAAGGTTCTACATTAGGAACCACCACCGAGGATAAGGATTTGGGCATCATCTTGGCTAATACGTTGAAACCCTCTGCCCAGTGCACAGCAGTGACTAAGAAAGCAAATAGAATGCTAGACATTATAAGGAAAGGCATACAAAATAAAACCAAGGCTATTATAATGCCTCTGTATACTTCCATGGTGCGGCCCCACCTTGAATATTGTCTGCATTTCTGGTTGCCATATCTTTAAAAGGATTTAGCAGAATTAGAAAAGGTACAGAGAAGAGTAGCCAAAATGGTAAAGCAGATGGCGGATATCCCTAAGAGAAAGCAGTTACTCACCTGTAGCAGGGAGGGAGGAGTAGCCTAGTGGTTGGGGCAAGGTACTTCAGGCCGGAAGGTCGGGGGTTCAAATCCCACTAGAGGACAGCAACCTTGGGCCGGAAGGACTGGGGTTTCTAGTCCCACAGATGCTCCTTGTGGTCTTGGGCAAGCCACTTAACCCTCCACTGCCCATGTTCCCTGTAAGTATTAGTGTATGTGTCTCATATCCCCGCGTGTTAAAATGTATCCCCCAATTGTGTTGTGACCGCTTTGATTGAAGGATAAGGCGGTATACAAAAACTGTCTAAATAAATAAATAAATAAATCTCTGGGAACAGCAGGAATTTAGTCTTCACATATGGGTATCATCGGTACCGACGGAGCCTGCGCAGGAACGCTCCCCAGCGTACAATAGGAAGCTTTTGGGAGCATCCCACAGCACCTGCGTGCTGCCTTCCCACTTTTCCCAACTGTCCCTCTCCAGTTGAGTTTAAAGCTGAGACAAAAGAGAGAGGGAAAGAGAGAGATAGAGAGATAGAGAGATACAACTCCTAGGGGAGGTGGGTGGGTTGTGAAGACTAAATTCCTGCTGTTCCCAGAGATCACCTGTTACAGGTGAGTAACTATGCTATCTCCAGGAACATGCAGGAATGTAGTCTTCACATATGGGGACTCCCTAGCTGCAGATGCCAGGGAGAGACCCCAGAAGTTGTGTACCCTTGTGAAAGGGCTCCCACTTCCCCCTCCCTCCCCCCCCATGGATCTCTGGCTTCCTAGGAGGGATGGTGGGTAGGAGTTGATTAAGTATGGAACAGGTGTTGAAGAACAGCCTGACCAAACAAGGCATCCCAGCAAGAGTCCTTGTCTAAGCAGTAATGGGCTGTGAAGGTATGAACTTAAGCCCAAGTAGCTGCTCGGCAGATGTCATCGATAGACACAGAATGAAGATGAGCCATAGAGGCTGCCATGGCTCTCACATTGTGAGCTGTGTCATGGCCTTCCAGAGGAAGGTTTTTACTCTCATAGGCAAAAGATATACACTGTGCAATCCAGTTGGACAGTGTTCTTTTGGAGACTGGAAGTCCCAAATGACTAGGATCAAAAGCAACAAAAAGTTGGGAGGACTTTCTATGTTGTTGTGTCCTTTGCAAGTAAAAAGCCAGAGCCCTTTTACAATCCAAAGTATGAAGATTCTTTTCTGCATTTGAGGCATGAGGCCTTGGGAAAATACAGGAAGGTAAACCGCTTGGTTTAAATGAAAAGGTGACACCACCTTTGGCATAAAGTGTAGATGCGTCCTAAGGACTACCTTATCATGATGGAACCTTGTATAAGGTGGATCAGCCACCAACGCTTGCAATTCACTGATGCGACGTGCTGATGTGATTGCAATAAGAAAGATGACCTTCCAAGAAAGGAATTTCAAAGAGGTAGTAGCTAATGCTTCAAAAGGCAGCTTCATGAGCTTCCCAAGAACCAGATTTAAGTCCCATTCTACCGGTGGTAGCTTAATGGGAGGCTTAGTTAAAAGAAGGCCTTTCATAAATCTCGCTGTGAGAGGATGAGAGGAAATAGGTTGTCCATTTAGAGGCTTGAAAGAAGCTGCAATAGCACTCAAATGAACTCTCACTGAATTGGTCTTAATCCCTGCATTAGACAAATGAAGGAGATACTCCAGTAATGATTCCAGAGGTATCGCAAGAGGGTCAAGACCCTTCTGCGAGTACCATATGGTAAACCTTTTCCAATTGAAAGCATAAGAGCGTCTTGTGGAAGGCTTCCTGGAAGCATAAAGAATATCCTTTACTTGCTGAGAAAGATTGAGACCGTGAAGTTCTAGGCTTTCAGCAACCAGGCCCTGAGATGCAGAGACTGGGGATTGGGATGCCACAGCATCCCGTCCTCCTGAGAAAGAAGATTTGGAGCAGATCCTAACTCCGGAGGTGGAGCTTGAGAGAGATGCAGGAGCAGAGGGTACCACATTTGCCGTGGCCAATGTGGAGCTATGAGAATTATATGACCTCTGTCTCTCTGAGCTTGAACAGGGTTTTGGTAATTAGGGGAATGGGTGGAAAGGCATACAGGAAGTCCTGGCCCCAATGGAGGAGGAAAGCATCCCTAGCCTGAGAACCCTGAGCCGGAATTCTGGAACAGAACCGGGGAAGTTTGGCATTCAGCGGACTTGCAAAGCGGTCTATGTCCATGGTTCCCCAATTTTGGAAACTTTTGGCCACCTGGTCTGCATGGAGAGACCATTTGTGTGGAAGCAGAACTCGACTGAGTCTGTCTGCCCAAGAGTTTTGAATGCCTGGAAGATACACCGCAAGGAGATGAATCTGATGCTCTCTGGCGAGGGCCTATAGTCGCAAAGCTTCATTGCATAGCGACAGAGAGCCTGTTCCACCCTGCTTGTTCACATAGAACATGGCTACTTGATTGTCCATTTGAACTAGGACTGTCTTGTAGCTGAGCTGGGTGTGGAATACTCAAAGGGCAAGGAAGATTGCTCTGAGTTCCAGGAGATTGATATCTAGATAGGTCTCCTGTGGAGTCCAGATACCCTGGGTAGAAAGACCTTGCAGGTGGGCTCCCCAACCCACCTGTGAGGCATCTGTTGTTAGAGTGGCTTGGGGTGGGGGTTGCTGAAAAGGGGACCCCACCAAAAGGTTTTGTGGTGATTGCCACCATTGGAGGGACAAAATAAAGCAATCTGAGTTTGCTATTTTGTCTGACAGGCAACCTGACGCCTGAGTCCACTGAGTGGATAAAGTCCACTGGGCTGCCCTCAAATGGAGGCGAGCATAAGGAACCACATGTACGGTGAATGCCATGTGGCCTAGCAACTGTAACATTTCCCGAGTAGTGAGGTGAGGTTTTAACACTGCTTGGGAGGCTAATTGTACTGAATCATTATGTATGTTTTAATCCAAGGCCTGTACAACCATACTGTTATGTATAGCAAACCGCTGCTGATCGCTGGAAGTAGCAGGATATAAGTGTACACTAAATAAATAAATAAATTGCACAATGCGAAGGCAGAGGGCCTGTGGAAGGTAGGCCCTTGTCTGTCTGGTATCCAGCAGAGCTCCTATAAACTCCAGGGACCGAGTGGGAGCAAGGATGGATTTTGGGAAGTTTATGACAAGTCCCAAATACTGAAGGATGCACATTGTGCGAGAGAGAGCAACCTTGGCCTCTGGCTCTGAAGGGGTTCGAATGAGCCAGTCGTCTAAGTAAGGGAAGACGAATATTCCTAGGGTGCGAAGAAATGCAGCCACCACAGCCATGCATTTTGTGAACACCCTTGGTGCCGAGGCCAGGCCAAAAGGAAGAACCCTGTATTGGTAGTGCTTCCCTTGAAAAAGAAAGCGAAGGAACTTTCTTTGAGTTGGATGGATGAGAACATGAGTGTACGCATCCTTAAGATCTAGAGAACAAAGCCAATCCTGACTCTGAATGTATGGCAGCAGAGTTCCTAGAGAAATCATTTTGAACTTCTCTTTGAACAGGAACTTGTTCAATTCTCTGAGGTCTAAAATGGGTCTGTCCTCCTGTTTTCTTTGGAATAAGGAAATAGAGGGAGTAGAACCCTGTACCTTGTTGGGGAATGGGTACCTCTTCTATTGCCCCTTGGGCAAGAAGCATAGTGACCTCTTGACCTAACTGGTCGTTGAGAGAGGTCTGAGAATTGAACTGTCTTACCATTGTAGGAGGGGGCATGCTGAGGAAATGAAGCTTGTAACACTCTTACAATAGACGGGATCCAATTTTCTGCTGTTATCTGCCCCCATCTGGGAGCAAAATGACATAACCTTCCTGGAATGGTGGAAGGCTCTGGGCCATTCAGGGCCAGGAAGGCAAAGTTCTCTAGATAGGAGTCAAAGCCCCTGTGGTGGCTGAGTCTTCTGAGCCGGTTGAGGCTTAGCAGGCTTTGTTTTCCTTTGCCTAGGTTGTTGCTGCTGTCCCTTTTGGGCAGACTGACCTAAACGATGCCCCTGTTGGGTATAGGATGGATAAAACCTTTTCTTCTTACTGAAGAATGGTTTCTTGTAGAATTTTTTTCCTTGCAGGATCAGCTGTAGATTTAGACAATCTATCCAAAGTGATATTGTCAGCATCTATCTCATTAGCTTTTTCCTGCCAATTCTTGCCAAAGAGATTCTCTCCTGTGCAAGGAATATTCCCTAGTTTATCCTGTACCCAAAGTTCCAAGTCAGATGGCTGGAACCAGGCAATCCTATGTGCACCTATGGCAATAGCAGAGGTTCTGCTTATGCACTCAAAACAGTCAAAGGCTGCACGATTCACAAACTTGGAAACATCCTGAGCATGTTTGACAAGGGCGAGGAAATCCTGCCTCTTATCATCAGGAAGGAGAGGGCTCATAAGCTCTAAATCTCCTGTGACTTCCTTAAGGAACATTCCCATATATAATATATAGGAACTGATCCTAGCAGAAAGCATGGAAGCCTGGAAGGTTCGACGTCCAAAGGTGTCAAGAGTCCTACACTCACGTCCTGGAGAATTAGATGCATGCCTTTTTGCACTCTTGATCTTTCTCATAGCTGATTCCACCACCATGGAATGGTGTGGTAGCTGAGTCTTCTGAAACCCAGGACAAAGAGGAACTCAATATATGGTGTCAAGTCTTCGAGAGTGAGGAGATGTGGTTAGAGGTGTTTCCCACATCCTTAACATGAGATCATGCAAGATCTCATGAATAGGTAAGGTAGCTGCCTCCTTGGGAGCTTTAGGGTATTGTAGGATTTCTAATTCCTTTGCCCTAGGCTCTTTTTCAGGAGCCACTGTGATGGAAAGACCTTGAGCCACATCTCGGATAAAATCCTGAAAGGACATATCCTCTGGAGGAAACATCCTACGCTGAGGAGAAGAAGAACCCTCAGGAAGAAGTACTCTGGTATCGGAAGAGCTTTCAGAGTCTTCAGACTCCTCTGAGGAGTCAGAGTATCTCCGATCCGGGTGATCGTGCAAGGCACGGTACCAGTACCGATCGAAGTCGGCATCAGAGGGGTCCAGTACCGACTTGTTGATACCGGATGGATAAGCATGAATCGGTCCCGGTAGAAGACCTGTCGATGTCGATGCAGTCGGTACTGGTACCGGTTGAATTGTCTGAAGTGGTTTCAGGGGCATCGAGGCCTTGAGAAGAGCCGCCAGACTGCGTTCAATAGCCAAGAATCTCTGGTCTATCGATGCTGTCGATTCTTGGGTATCAGTACCGGATGAAGCAGCCGGTACCCCAGAGCATGGCACCAGTAGTTCTGCCGAGGTTGAGGCCTCGAGAACATCCTGGAGCCCCGTTAGTGCTTTGGAAGCCGAAGCCTCCCGCCGGGGCAATTTTGCCGGTGAAAGTCCCTCGAGGGCAACACCAGAGGCATCTCGATACTTAGAGGGAGATCTACCCTTTGAGGACCGGCCAGATTTATGTTTAGTTACCTGAGATCCATATGAGGAAGATGAAGCCCTGGAAGACGTCGATGCCACAGAGGCTGCATCGGAGGGAAAAAGGGTGCTAAGTTTAGCAGCTTGGTCTGCCGGCCCCTCTTCGACATCATCCCAAAGGCAACACACTCTGAAATAGAGTGGTCAGGACCTAAATATTTGAGGCACCACTCATGGGTGTCGGTGACTGAGATGGTACCGCCACACTTGGAACACTTTTTAAAACCCGAAGTGGGTTTTTCCATTTTAAGGAAAAAGTTGGGCCTAGTGCCCAAAATGGCGCGTGGCACCTGAGGAGAAAATAATTGGAAAAGGCTCCAGAAAGAAAGGGGGTTTTTTTGGTTGTTTTCTTTTTTTTCTTGGAAAAAAAGAAAGAAGAACCGGTGGTACCGGTGTAGCGTCGAAGGAAGGCAGACGCGACCACAAAAAAGAAGAATAGACAGGAATTTTTTCTGCGGTGACAGGATATCGTCTCCTCGGAAAACGAAGAACTGGAGAGGGACAGTTGGGAAAGGCGGGAAGGCAGCACGCAGGCGCTGTGGGATGCTCCCAAAAGCTTCCTATTGGACACTGGGGAGCGTTCCCATGCAGGCTCCGTCGGTACCGACGATACCCATATGTGAAGATTACATTCCTGCTTGTTCCTGAAGATAAGGCTTAAAAGGTTAGGGCTCTTCAACTTGGAAAAGAGACAGCTGAGGGGGAGATATGATAGAGGTCTATAAAATAATGGAGTGAAAAGGGTAAACATAGATCAGTTGTTTACTCCTTAAAGTAGAAAGACTAGGGGAACGCAATGATGCTACAATGTATCACATTTAAGACTAATTAGAGAAAATAATTTTTCACTCAGCTCGTAATCAAACTCTGGAATTTGTTACCAGATGATGTAGTAAAAGTGTAGCTGTGTTCAAAACAGGTTTGAATGAGTTCCTGGAGGAAAAGTTCATTATTAAAGAGGATTGGGGAAATCCACTGCTTATTCCTTGGACAAGCAGCATGGAATGTGTATACTAGTGTTTCTCAACCCAGTCCTCTGGGACCCCCAGGCCAGTCAGGTTTTCAGGATATCCACATGGAATATGCATGAGATTGATCTGCATGCACTGCTTTCATTGTATGCAGATCAATCTCATGCGTATTCATTGTGTATATCCTGAAAACTTTGACTGGCCTGGGGATCCCATAGGACTGGATTGAGAACCGCTGGTGTATACCTTTCGGAACCAGACAGGTATTGAGACCTGGAATGTCCACTATTGGATGTACCCTTGGTCTGACCCAGTATGGCATTTCTTATGTTTTATTGTATAAAAAAAAACAAGTTTCAAATAAACACATGTATGCACATGTATCCTTGCTTTATTATGCTCGGGGTTCACAAATCTTTTTTTCAGGGCTGTATTTTAATCTGACTATAGCTAGATACAGATATACTGTATTTTTACTCAAATAATGCATGCATTATACATTTTTTCTGCAAACCATGCAACCCCAGTGCATTATTTTTGCAAGCGCACTATACCAATTTATTTGGAGACGAATTCACGGAAGTCTATCATCTTTTGCTCACAGTCATCCGGACGTTTCTGGCCTACAGTGGTTCTCATTCTTACTGAAAGTACATTTCTTCTCATTCTTCTTGAAATGTAGGTGAAACCTGCTTTGAAGTCCAGGATTCCTCTTTCATTTGCCAGAGCTTCGCTTTGATCTGAATTTCCATAGTAGAGAGACCTTGATTTTGTTCCCTCCAGGAAAGAACCCACTATTTCAAGTCATTCTCCAGTTGAGGCCATTTTGCTTTGGGCCCACGACATACACGTTTTCGGGGGTTCACTTTCTCGAGCTCCTTTTTCTCCTTTCTCCATTCGTGAATGGACAACCTCTAACTCTCTCGCTGCCACTCTGTAGCGTGTTTCTTCCGCTCTTGCAATGGCTTTCAGTTTGAAGTCGATAGTGTAGGACTTGCGTTTCATTCCTGGCATGATCCCAAAGGGCTCAGGACTATGATAATTGTGTCAGTGCAGCTTTGTGACACGAGACATGCGCGGTATATGCATGGGCATGCTATACCAGAAGCTTTTAATATAATTTTGCCATTTCCGCACATTTTGTGCATGGGCGTGCTATATGTGTAAAAATATGATGTGCGTGTATGTATATATATATATATATATATAAAAGAGAGTTAGCAAATGCATTCTTCCCTATGTTGTCCCTAAATATTTGCACCACAGATAAAGACCATCAGGCCATTGCAGTCTACCTACTGCTACAAAGCAGACTTCACCTAATCTTCATCCTTTTCCTCAGATTCCCACCACTAAAAATTCACTGTATCTGTCCCATGTCTTTCTCAATTCCCACGTCTTTCTGAATCTCCACTTCTGAGGACAGGCTATTTCCTGTCTCCACCAATCTTTTAGTAAATACATACTTCTGTTGTTCCTGAATATATACGTATAAATTTAGAGTTTACAAAATAGTAATATAGTAACATACCGTGTTTCCCCGAAAATAAGACCTATCCTGAAAATAAGACCTAGCACGTTTTTCTGAGAGTCCCATAATATAAGCCCTACCCCGAAAATAAGACCTAGTGCAGATCATGTCTGACATATTTGGTACCTGGGGGGGGGTCACCGGGGAGGAGTTTTCCTCCTGCTCCACTCCCCGATGCCGATCGGGTGCCGGTGCTGTGCTGCGGGCCACTTCCTTCACGCCAAGGGCACTCTCTTTTAAATACAGTTGGTGCTGTTGTGTCCTGATTGGCTTCAGCAGGTGGACCGGGGAGGAGCTTTCCCTCCTGCTCCACTCCCCGACGCCGATCGGGTGCCGGTGTTGAGCTGCGGCCTCTTCCTTCGCGCTAAGGGTGCTCTGCTCTTTTGAAGATGGTGCTGTTGTGGCCTGATTGGCTTCGGCGGGTGGACCAGGGAGGAGCTTTCCTCCTGCTCCGCTCCCCGACGCCGATCGGGTGCCGGTGATATGCTGCAGGCCACTTCCATCATCTGTGCGGGCGGGAGCTGCAACGCCACTCATTCTGTGCTGTCATGCTGTATATGAAAAAAAAATAAGCCCTACCCTGAAAATAAGCCCTAGTGCATCTTTTGGAGCAAAAATAAATATAAGATCCGGTCTTATTTTCGGGGAAACACGGTAGTATATGATGGCAAATAAAGACCAGTATGGTCCATCTAGTCTACCCAGCAAGGTGGCAAGAGTAGGTGCACCTGCCGCTCCATGCAAATCACCCCTCCCCATGCCTTTGTTTAGGGGTGTACCCACCGCTCCATGTAGGGAGCCCCTGTTTGTTGAGATATAAGAGATAGTTAAGTTTATTTTTATTTTATCCTGTTGCTATAAAGGGATCCACTGTGTCCGTCCCATGCCATGTTGAATTCTGTTACTGTATTTGCACCCAACACTTCCATTGGGAGGGCATTCCAAACATCCACCACCCTTTCAGTGAAAAAGTATTTCCTGACATTGCCTTTCATTTTACCCCCTTGCAGCTTCATATTATGCCCTCTAGTTTTACAGCTTCCCCTTCTTTGGAAGAGGTTTGTTTGTTCATTAATATGCTTCATACCTTTAAATACTTAGAGTATCTCCCCTGTCCCTCCTCTCCTCCAGAGTGTACATATTTAGGTCTTCAAGTCTCTTATAAGTCGTCTTATGCAGACTCCAAATCATTTTGGTTGCCTTCCTCTGAACTGTTTCCAGTCTTTTTATATCCTTTGCGAGATATGGTCTCCAAAACTGAACACAGTATTCCAAGTGAGGCCTCACCAGTGACTTGTACAGTGGTATTAATACCTCTTCCTTTCTGCTGGTAATTCCTCTTTGTATGCAACCCAGCATCCTTCTGGCTTTTGCCACCGCCCCTTGTCGCACTGTTTCTCCACCTTGAGATCCTCAGAAATAATCACACCAAGGTCCTTCTCCTGGTCCGTGCACACCAACCTCTCACTCACTATCATGTACATTTTCCTTGAATTTCTGCTTCCTTAGTGCATGACACTGCACATCTTTGCATTAAATCTTAACTGCCAAGCATTAGACCATTCTTCCACTTTTGTAGATCTTTCCTCATGTTCTCCACTCCCTCAGGGGAGTCCACTGTTGCAAATTTTCGTGTCATCTTCAAAAAAAAAGCTTTTCCATTCAGTCCTTCAGCAATATCACTCACAAATACATTGAACAGTACCAGTCCCAGGACCGAACCCTGGGGCACACCACTAATCACCCCCCTTTCATCCGAGTGAGTTCCATTTACCATCACCTTCTGTCGTCTGTCAGTCAACCAATTTCTGATCCAGTTCACCACCTTGAGATCCATCCCCAAGCTATTGAGTTTATTGATAAGCCTCCTATGAATAACAGTATCGAAGGCTTTGCTGAAATCCACGTAGATGACGTCCATCGCATGCCCCTGATCTAGTTCTCTGGTCACCCAGTCAAAGAATTCAGTCAGATTTGTTTGGCAAGATTGTCCTTTGGTAAAACCATGTTGCCTCTGATCATGCAACCTGTTGGTTTTGAGAAAGTCCACTATTCGCTCTTTCAGGAGCGCCTCCATTACTTTTCCTACCACCGAGGTAAGGCTCACGGGCCTGTAGTTTGTCACTTCTTCCCTGTTACCACTTTTGTGAAGAGGTACCACATCTGCCCTTCTCCAGTCCTGAGGAACTTCTCCTGTCTCCAAGGATTTGTTAAAAACATCCTTTAACGGCCCTACAAAAACCTCTCTGAGCTCTTTCAGTATCCTGGGATGTATCCCATCCGGTCCCATGGCCTTGTCCACTTTAAGTTTTGCAAGTTGTTCTAACACATCATCTTCTGTGAATGGTGTGGTATGTACTCCATTCCCATTTTTATATTTGGGAGTCACAGGTGGTCCTTCTCCAGGATTTTCTTTAGAAAAACAGAGCAGAAGTATTTGTTGAGCAATTTTGCTTTTTCAATGTCACTTTCCACGAGTCCGTTCCCAGCACTTCTGAGTCCTGCAGTTCCACCTCTGATTTTCCTCCTCTCCCGAATATACCTAAAGAACGTTTTGTCGCCACACTTCACATCTTTAGCCATCTTTTTCTCTGTCTTTGAATTTGTTTTCCTTATTTCTCTTTTTGTCTCTTTTAGTTTGATCCTCTATTCCTTTCTGTGTTCCTCTGTTTGCAAGCTTTTGAATTTTGTGAAAGCT
Organism: Ichthyophis bannanicus; assembly: GCA_033557465.1. Lineage (NCBI taxonomy): Eukaryota > Metazoa > Chordata > Amphibia > Gymnophiona > Ichthyophiidae > Ichthyophis > Ichthyophis bannanicus. The sequence continues at coordinate 1,732,395,032 of CM066032.1, forward strand.
GTGCTTTTTTTTGCCTTTATTTGAGCAGCCACTTTGGAGAACCAAGTAGGTTTCCTTCTCCTCTTGTTTTTATTTTCTTTCCTTACATGTTTATCTGTTGCCCCTTTTATTGCCACCTTTAGTTTAGCCCATTGTAATTCCACTTCCCTTATCCCCTCCCACCCTGCCAATTCCTCCTTCAGGTACTTGGCCATTTTACTGAAGTCAATGTTTTTGAAGTCTAGGACTTTGAGCTTGCTAATGATTGGACTGCACCTTGGCTTTTATCTCAAACCACACCGTGTGATGATCGCTGCTGCTCACAGGGGAACCCATCCAGACATTCCACACGCTATCTCCGTTGGTGAGCACTAAATCCAGCATCGAGCTTTCCCTGGTCAGTTCCATCACCATTTGTCTAAGTAATGCATCTTGGAAGGCATCCACAATTTTTTTACTTCTTTCCAGATTTGCAGAAGGAATACTCCAATCCACATTGGGTAGATTAAAATCACCCAATATGATCACTTCCCCCTTTGTGGCTATCTTTGCAATATCTATAATCAATTCGCTATTTATTTCTTCGGTTTGAGTCAGAGGCCTGTAGACCACACCAGTATGGGTGACAGTGCCATATCCTCTTTCCAATACAATCCATAGTGCTGCTGCTTTTCCCCACGTTCCCTGCATTTCAGTAGCTTTAATATTGCTTTTGAGATATAGGGCTGCTACTCCTCCTTTTCCACCTTCTCTATCTCTTCTGAATAGATTATAGCCAGCTATGGCTATATCCCATTCATGTGACTCGTTAAACCATGTTTCTGTAATGACCGCAATGTCCAAGTCCATTTCCACCATTAGGGCTTCCAGGTCAGAAACTTTGTTGGCCTAGCATTTGTGCTCATTGCTTTCCAGCATTTAACTGACTTGCCTGTATTTTGCATTGATTTTGTTCTACACACCTCTTCCCACTTGCCATTGATGAGTGGTTTAAAGTGTGGCTGTTTCTATTAATGATTGAGGGATCAATTGTGCTTACCTGTCTTTTTAAACCCTTCAACAATATAGATTTCTCTGTGTCTCTCTCTCATTTATGAATTTTGAGATGAGAGGTTTAAACACCAGAGTGATAAGTTCATTTGTTCCCTCAATCTGTGATGCAAACCCAGAGAGCAGTGGTCTCATTTTTCCTTTTTCACTTTATTAGTCACATCTTTTTTTTAAAGCTGCTTATGGTTGATATTTTGTCATTAGGATAAACATGTTTAACTGTGAAGGAAGTGTTTCTTGAATTGTTTATCCAATAAGCAAATATAGCAGTTTGGTGTGGGCGTTTTTTCCATTTATTTTATGTGTCTCTTTTAGACCCTTTTCAGCTTTTCTTCAATTCTGAGCCTCCTCAAGAGCTTCCTGTTGCTCCAGCTCCAGCTCCGATCCGGAAACCCACGGTTATCAGAATACCCACCAAGCTGAGCAGGTGTAAGTATTCACAGCCCCATGTCCGCCAAAACCTTCTCCTTGCATTTTGAATTGAGACACCGACTTGCCAGTGTCTGCTCTTAGAACACTGTGGGGTACGTTTACAAAGCAGCGCTAGTGGCTTCCATGCGATATCGGAGCCGTGGCCCCATGAATTCAATGAGGCTGCGGCTCCGATATCACACTGAAACCACTACTGCTGCTTTGTAAACGTACCCCTGTGTCTTTCTCTCTTGTGCAGCTCTTATTTAATACCACTGACCTGAGCTATATGTACTATTTACTCCTTACTGTGGTTCAGTAGATCGTGGTTCTGGGATTGCCTAGAAAGTTTGGAAAGAATGATTGTTTGTGGTTCCTTTATAATGCTTCATTACCTATTGTAGCTCATTTTTCTTGATAGAAGTTGGAAAGCCTGTCCAAAATTTGATAAGTATAGTTTTTGTAAATTTCTATTTATGTATATTACATTCAGTGTTACAAGGAAAGGTGCTCCCTTTGGCTCCAGAAGAGAACTACAGATTTATGTTAATTTGGATGGTTTGTGTTATGTCTAATTTGTGATCATAAATGTGTTCCGTTCTTAACAAATATAGGAGGTCATTTTTAGAAGGCTTGTATGGCTTTTAAACATGTATATAGCAAGTTTAGATAGTCGCTATTTGTAGCTATAAAAGTTACAGCAGCACAGTTTGTTTTAGGTGGATCAGAAAATTATACCCATGTTGCCAGTTTTACAATGGCAATAGACATACACTTTTTAAAAAAAATATATGAATGTTTACATTTTACACCTGCCTCAGAGCAAGTGTAAATGTCAAATGCTTGTTTGGACCTGGCTTTGCACTGTTGATTAGGGGGCATTTGTGCTTACATGTCTGGTGTTTAACCCTTTGAAGGCCTACTTTAAATTTTTAATCCACATTCTGCAGCCAGGTTAATTTTTGCATATTTCAGGAAAATTGTACCCGTCTTATTCAATATGTTCTAATAGTGATGTTCCTTCTGCTATGGTCATGTATTATATACCATTTGATAGGAATATTTAGTCAGAATTTTGGATCCTGAGAGTTTTGGGCTCGGCCTGGAAAGGGTTAAATGCCTCTCAAATGACATAAAAAGTTATTTTGCTCAACTTTATGTTCTTATGACTCTTGATTGGAAGATTATGGACGTCTGGTTTTGTAACATCTGGAACTTAGATATTTAAGTGTTCTCCTTTACAGACATAGCTTGCAAAATCAGCACTTCTACAGGTAAAACCCCAAGTGATGCTGCTCTTGTTTTATAATGTGTTTCTAAGTAAAGTGGCTGGTTCCACTGGGCATTCTGGGATATGCACATGTATTCCCACTTGTCAGTGCATCTGTTTTTACAAAAGGCTCCACCTTCAAAAGAGCTCTTTGTGTAAAATCTTTGGGAAAGCATGAACATACTGACGTGGACATGCCATTTCTCACCCAGACCCTACAGGCAAAACTGAGCTTCCCCTGAACACAATGAAAGCAAGCATTGTGTTGCCTATGTTTAAACTATATATTTATTTATGTACTGTTGCATAGTGGGGATAATAGTCTAAACAGTCATTTAAGTGGAGAGGTCAAGTAGGCTCCCATGTATCTTTATAAAAATTGCCCCCAGAAAGCTGCATGGATAGCTACTAAAATGAAGCTGCAGACATTTCCACCCAAAACCCACCCTGAACACGTCTGCTACAGAATCGTGTATAAGTGCACACGTTCTTGTACATACAGGGTGCTTTTTATGAACTGCGTTTTAAGCATGTATACTACTACTTACTATATAGCCCTCTGAGGCATACACAGCAAGAACACAAAACGAGACAAGTTCTGCTGCACAGAGCAAGACAGACAAACGGAACACCAGCGGACAAAAGAGGATTGTTGTGGAAATGATCAAAATAAAAATGGGTGACGACGGGAGGTTAAGGGTTCAGAATCCAAAGACAGTCTCAAAGAAATGAGTCTATATTTGAATAGGCCAGAATTGCATATCATCTTCTAAAGTATGCACTAACCAATAGATTTTAAAGAAAATATGTAATTATAATAATGAGGAGGAAAAAATACCTCTGTAAAATCAAGAGCTCAGAACCACTGGTTCAACATATGCCTACTGTGGGTGCTCAATAGATTACATCAGTGGTCAAAAACCTCCAAACCCACCCTGTTATTAAGACAGAAGAAATTTCTGTCTTACTAACATCTCTTATATACTGTGATCTCCTTACTTTTTAATTGTTCACTTCTTTAATATAGGGTGGGAACTCTTGTTAGTCCATATATATTTGTCTTTATATGCTGATGAATCTTTCTTTTTCTCTGAAAGTCATGTCTGCATAACAGCAAACCAGTATCAAACGTAGCTTATCAATGTTCATCCCGTTGATTCTCTTGTTCTCAAAAGCTACTCTTGATCTGTCATCTCAGTTTTAAAAAAGCAAGGAGATTACAGTATATAAGAGATGTTAATAAGATAAAAATTAATTTCTGTCTTAATAACAGGGTGGGTTTGGAGGTTTTTGACCGTTGATGTAATCTATTGAGCACCTATAGTAGGCATAAGTTGAGCCAGTGGTGGTGCGCTCTTGATTATATTGAGGTCTTTTCTCGTGCTTATTATCATAATTATATATTTTATTTAATATCTATTGGTTAGTGGATATTTTTGAAGAAGACATGCAATTCTGGATGGTTTGTTTTTGTGATTGTTTGCTCAGAATCTTTAAGGGTATTTTGAATTAATCGGATTTAAATAGGACCAGGGATAGAGCATGACATACTGACTCTGGTAGGTTATTTGAGTCATATGGTGCAGCAGGATGGAAGGAACGGAGTCTGGATTGGCAGTAGAAGAGAAGGGCATAGATAACAGTGATATACTTGATAAGCAGAGTTGCCAGGGAGGAGTGTAGGGTGAGATTAGAGGCAGTGAGAAGCTGCAGAATGAATACATTTATAGGTCAGCAGGAGAAGTTTGAACTGTAGGCGTAAATGGATAGGGAGCTATATGAGCATTACAATACTGGAAGAAGATTAATAGTGCAATGGAGTTTTGGATAGATCAAAGGGGAAATATGATTCAATGGGAGACCAATGAGGAAGCAAGTTGCAGTAGTCTAGGCAGGAGGTGATGAAGGAGTGGATAAGTATTTTGATAGCATGCTTGAGAGGAAGGGACAAATTTTGCTAATGTTACAGAGAAAGCTAAAACCTGTCATTTCTATCAGTTGGATATGTACGGTGAAAGAGAGAAAAGTCGAAGATGTGAGCTGGGGAGACAGTGAGGACGATAGTGTTATCCACAGAAATGGAGACAGGAGGAGGGGGAAAGGTGGCTTTGGGAGAAAAATAAGAAGCTTTGTCTTGGCCATGTTCATTTCCAGGTGGTGCTGGGACATCCAGGAAGCAATGTCAGATAAGTAGGCTGAAAATCAGGTGTGGATTTCCAGAGAGATTTCAGGGGTAGAAAAATAAATCTGAACATCATCATTGTAAAGATGGTAGTGAAAGCCATGGGAGATCAGAGCATCAATGGAACAAATGTAGAGAGAGAAGAGAAGATGTCCCACGACAGGGCCCTGAGGTACACCAACTGAAAGCAGAATAGCAGTGGAGGAGGATCTACTAGAGCATATGCTGAAAGTGCTATGCAAGCAGGGCTGGCCCAAGAGTTGTTTCAAGGTATTGGCACCCTACGCAAACCTTAAACCTTATGCCGCACCTCCATCCCCCAGGTGTCAGAATGTATTGTTTAAGCTTTGAATGCCTATCTCTCTGCCACCCCGTCCCAGAAGCCGCTGCCCTAGGTGACCGCCTAGTTTGCCTAATGGTTGGGCCGGCCCTGGATGCGAGAGATGAATAATCAAGACAGAACAAAGCCCTGAAATCCAAGTGAAAATAGGGCATCAAGAAGATGATCAACACTGTCAAAAGCAGCAGATAAGTGAAGAAGGATGAGAATTGAATAAAGACCTTTGGAACAAGGAACAAGTCAATGTAGATTTTGGCAAGGGCCATTAGTGTAGAGGGCAAAAGCCAGATTACTGTGAATCCAGAATGGTTTGAGAGTTGTTATAAAATTGCCCCTAGTATGTATAATCCTGTCCATTTGAATGTTAAAATTTAAGTTATTTTTACTGATGTTGCAGTAATAATCTCTTGTATTCTCTAGTTGGGCTTTGTGATGGAACTCCTGTTTATTGTAAATACAATGCAGCTCCGCCTGCATTGTATAAGGTTCAGTTAAATGTACACCGCAATGATAATGAATAGCGCGGTATAGAAGAGAAGTTAAATAAATAAATAAGATAAATAAACGCATACTCCCTGATGTGCCCCAGAATTGGTTAAAGCAGAGATGGACAAGCTATGCCCATAGGGCACATCTGTCACTTGGAGCTTCATGTCTGCCCTCAGCAGTGACATCAGGCCAAGATTTCCAGTGGCAATGTACTCTCCTATTCCTCACTCAGCACCTGAGGTTTTTCCCCCACCCCAAGACCTCATGGACCCCTCCACCTAGGATGCACCACCATTGAAACTGCAGGAATTTACTACCTAGAACTTTTGATTGTGTGGATAAAAATAATGTCATTCATTTTATGCCTGCTCTGGTTGCTGGTTCAAATGTTAGCATGTAAGGGTAGTATATACATTGTTAATTTAAAGTAAAGTACGCATATACACATGGATTTTATAAACTAGGTACGTAAATCGCAGCTCTGCCCGCATTCCGGCCAAACTCCTCCCCTGAACACACACGCATACTCTGAAGGCACGTACATCTATGTGCATACCTAATTGCACCACATGCATTTTATGCATAAACTAATTTTATAAGAGGTTTTTACGTAGGTGTACTGACATAAAAGCAGGAAAAATCTTGTATACAATTACCTCCTCTATGAGTAAAGTTGCCACTTTTTTTTACATTTTGGGAGGCAAAAGTATTTATGTGGTTTACAGACTAACTCAGTGCCACTGAATATGCCGAAATATTTCTTTATGGAAAGAGTGGTAGATGTGTGGAATAGACTCCCAGTGGAGGTAGTAGAAACAAGGACAGACTCTGAATTCAAAGAAATCATGGAACAAACATAGAAGATCTCTTAAGGAAAAAGGGGGACTATTGTAGTTGATATGGAAGAGCAGGCTAGATGGGACGTGTGGTCTTTGTCTGCCGTCTTGTTTCTGTGTTTCTAGAGCAGGAAGAGTACTGTTGACTATCCAGCAATTTTCAATCCTGGTCACATAGTCAAAGCACATAAAGTTGGAACAGGTCAACGGTTTGTCCTAACTGTGGTTTTGCAATCTGGTTAACGGCTGACCACTGACCAGATTGCAAAACTACAATCTGCGGAAACTGAAAATTCAGCACCAGTTGCTGGATATGCAGTTTTAATTTAAAGCTCCGGCACAGGTTGCCACTGCTGAATATCCCCCCCCCCCCCCTTTGTTTTGCGATTTAAAAAGAAATACTCCCTGCAGGCTGGACAACACTAAACATAGGCAAACTAGACACATGCTTAGAGCCCAAAGATTTAGGTGGGGGGACCCCGTCAGATACACCTTAATCTGGCCCTGCCCAGGCCCCACATGGATAACAGATAGTGGTATCAGTTGCAATTGCTGTCAGTCCACATGGGGCAAGAGATGCCATCAGCTGGAGTTATGCACTGACACGTTCACTTTGGAGTCATTAAGCTAGTATCTGAGAAGAGGTAGCATTGGGCAAGTTCCCGGAGAAAAAGTCCATCAACCATTATTAAAGAGGACTGGGGAAATCCACTGCTTACCCCTGGGATAACAGCATGCAATCTTTCTACCTTTTGGGAACTTGGTGGGTACTTGTGACCGGGATTGGCTACTGTTGGAAACTGGATACTGGGTATAATGGACCTTGGGTCTGACCTAGTATGGCATATCTGATGATGAATAAAACAAACAACAAAAATGTGGTAGTCAGGATACGAATAGATTGAAAGCACTAAGAATATTTTAATGTAGTGTTAGAAACAATAAAATAATTCAAAGGACCAATGTTAAAACCACAAAGTGTAAATACTTCATTGACACTTGTTAAAAGCCCAACATATCCTGCAACAGGGGCATAAATATATACTTGTACAAAAATAATGGTCAAAACAAGGGAATTCCTCTAGGGCATACGGTGTACAATCTGAAAAGAACCAGAGCCAAGAAAAACATATTGAACATACAAACCATATTAAAATGAGTTACATAAATAATAAAATTAATCAAATAACAAACCAAATGATAAATCAGATAAATGAGTCAGAGTGATAAAAACAGAATGGTAGAAATGGTCAAGAAAAAACAAAAGGAGCAGAAGAAAGCTACCAACCTCCAGGAGACATCGCCATACACACCCCTGGATAGAACAAAAAGGTCTACTTCCCTGTGTTACAAAAACAAAATACTTATATAAATATCTTGTCTACAAAAAGAGACATAAAAAGATTTGAATAAACAAATAAATAATAAATGACATATTTAAAAACTTACTGCAGGGTGCCAACTGCAGAGAAATGTTGCAAGCGATCTTTCTCCCAAGCATCGGAGGCAGAAACCAATAAAATCAATTTTAAAAGAGGGAAGACGGCAGCATAAGGCACTGTAAAACATAAAAACATTCTAAACACACCCTTCGGTATGTAACTATAGGAATGAACATTTATTACTGTAACGCAACAACTGTAAAATATACCTCAGCAAGTCACCTTGTAAGTGAGCCAAAACAAATCACCAAAAATAAAGAAAAGAAGCCTCGGTGTGGGGGGGGGGGGGGTTCAAAGGGCATTTTTTTGTTTGTGTAACACAGTGAAACAAACTCTTAATGTATTTTTAGACAGCAGAATGTGAAAAATGTATGAGTGTGAAGACTTCTACAAGGCACGTTATAGTGGGAGAGTGTTTCCCCATAGTTAATTTGGGAAGCCTGTTTGATAACTTGAGCGGAAATTTATATGAAACTAACATGCTGTGGGTGCTATTCCAGCGGTATCGGAAGATCTGCAAGTTCCTCCACCACTTCCTGCTAATAAGCCCGTTGGAAGCCAGTTCAGTAATCCAAATGGAAAGACCAGCAGGAATACTGGAACAGGAAATGCGGTAAATTTGTGGCTTTTTCTTTTTTTATAAGACAAGAAACTCCTCTGCAAAAGCTTGAGGTGTAGCAAAGAGGGAAAATGTAGTTGACTTTGCTGTTTATGTTGCGAGAGGCCTGTTTGTTTTTTCTTAAATAACTTCTTTTGAATGGTTCTATAGAATAAGAAACTTTTTATATGGAAAAATATTCTCTGTGATTGGGCCACCTTTTTTAGAAAACAGCATTCCATTATAGCCAATATAGAAGTAAACTGTATTAAAATATTCCCTTATAGGTATGTATCATTCTGTGGACAGTGCTATACTTTCCCAAAAGGAGAGAATTTGTATAAAAATATTTCATTTATAATTTGAAACTCATCAGGGGTTCCATTTTTATGTTTTCTATATGGTGTGGTTTGTTTGTTTGTTTGTTTTAAACCTCTCACTGTGCTGTAACAAGAGTCCCGTGCTCTGCTTGGCTCCAGAGGGAAGAGAGGAATACTGCGTATGTTGGTGCTGCACCTTGAGGGTCTGGAATGCTGTGTGATAGTACTATGCCCCGTGAGATTGGAGAATATCAATTGTAGTCTGCTCTTAATTACTTGAATTTACATTCTGATTTCTTTTTTTTTCAGTGCCCTTTTTATTACCCAATATTTGCTTACCTATCATAGTTCCCCACCACTACGTAATACTGAGAGCATGCACAACAAGGGGCTCTGTGACTGAATAAACTAGGGGAATCACCACAATCACAAAAGCGGAAACCCACCTTGGAAACAAAACGTGTTGGGCACATGCACTCTTAAGATTCAGTCCATGACTAAGATTTCATAAACTCCCACTCATTGGGAAGATAAATTATTATTACAAGATGTGTACTAGCATGCTGTCTGAAGAAACACTTTTACCTAATATCTTTCTGACGCCTACTGTCATTTGAGACTGTCTCATTAACATCTGTAGCATAGGCAGATTAATCCATGTATGATGATCTGAGTGAAACATTCTTCATTTGTAGTTGCATTCTGTATCACTGGAAAGGTATTTGAAACATTCCCCTTTGATGTTCAGCTCAGGCTCGACAGATTAATCCTTTTTCTTTAGACTCAACAACATCCTTTCTCGAGGAACAAGCAGGAAGTCAGTCCTCACATATGGGTGACGTCGGCACCGATGGAGCCCTCGCGGAAGCATCCCTCCAGCTTTCAAAGAAAGCCTTTGGGAGATGCTACCATGCATGCGTGGTCACCTTCCCGCCCAAGGGTGCCATCTTGCTCAGTCTCCTTTTTTCCGTAGATCTCTTCAGACGTTGTCTGGCTTGTCCCCGGAAAAAGTTGATTTTTCTCTCTCCAAGTTTCACACTCTCCTCCGGCCTCCGGTATTGTACCGGTACTCTTCCCGCCAACCGACCTCAGTGCCTCAGCGTCGGGCTCAGTTTATTTTTTCCTTAGTTTTCATTCTTTTCTTTTCTAGCATCTTCATGCCTTTTTTTCTCCTTCTGGCAGCCCGGAGAGTCTTCGACCTCACAGGGGTACTTTTTTCCCCTATGGCTACCAGTGCCTTTAAGAATTTTGATCGGTGCTCCAAAATTATGTCTTTGACTGACACACACGACTGCTGTCTCCGCTGCCTAGGGCCAAACCATGACCTGGCATCCTGCAGTCTCTGCAAGAGGATGTCCAGCAAGGCCCTCAAGAGCCACCAGCAGCAGCATAAGTTTTTTTTCCCCGAGTCCCCGATGCCTCCATAGGCCAGGGCCTCGTCTTAGGCCCCAACATCTTGGGTGGAATCCTCCGAACCCAAGCCTCATCATGGGTCCTCAGAAAGGGGGTCTTTCTCAAGGGAACCCAAGAAGAAGAAGAAACCCTCGAAGGCAGCGTCTCTGGACGGTTACGACCGGCCAGGGAGCTACCTGAGCCCAGTCCCACACTCTGAGATGCTCATGCGAGGCGTCGGAGAAGGAGCAGCCTGCGAATGTCCCCTGGAAAGATCCGTCTGCAGGCCAGCCTCGGTCCCAAGATTGACGGCCCTGGAACGTAGTTACTCGCCTGTAACAGGTGTTCTCCAGGGACAGCAGGAATCAGTCCTCACAACCCTACCTCCTCTCTATGGAGTTGCTCCTTTACCATCTTTTATTCTTGCCGTCTTTAGCTATGTCATATGACTGCTGCAAATGGTCTATTTCTCTGAGTTTTGTATTTGTCAAATTCTAAATGAAAAAACAATCAATTCTTATCTTGAGGGATCTAGATGTTTTTCAAACAATTTCACTCTTATGGTCACTGCTCTATATTGTGAAAGGTGTCAGACTTAGTGGCACCAGTTTTTAGACTTCAAATACGTCCAACTCTTGTGCCCATTAGCATCGGCGTTTTTCCGTAACCAAGCCGGAAGAGAGGTTACAGTTGCAGCAGTTAATGAGACACATGCAGCATCATACTTTTCTCCGAAATAGGAACCATTAGCCAATCCCCTGACGAAACTTGTAAAAGTGAAACATGATGGAGGCGCCTAAAAAAGGTGTTGGGATACAAGCTAACTATATTGTTGAAGCGAAGCTGAGGAAGCCTGAGGATACTGCTGAAATACAAGCTAAGCATATTGTGGAAATGCGTTTATAATAAGAGATACAAGCCACAGAGAATTTCTCTGGAGCAGTCTTCTCATTATATTAAAAAGCAGTGGGTCACAAGCTTCAGATGCATATACTCTTTTAGTATTATAATAGAAATAGTTTGAGAAAGGTCATTGATGCTAATGGGCACAAGAGTTGGACGTATTTGAAGTCTAAAAACTGGTGCCACTAAGTCTGAGACCTTTCACAATATAGAGCAGTGACCATAAGAGTGAAATTGTTTGGAAAACATCTAGACCCCTCGAAATAAGAATTGAGTGATTTTTCATTTAGAATTTATGTCATATGACTGAGCAAGATGGCACCCTTGGGTGGGAAGGGGACCACACATGCATGGTGGTATCTCCCAAAGTGTTTCTTTGAAAGCTGGGGAGATGCTTCCGCGAGGGCTCCGTCGGTGCCAGCGTCACCCATTTGTGAGGACTGATTCCTGCTGTCCCCAGAGAACACCTGTTGCAGGTGAGTAGCTATGCTTTTCTTCAAAGCATGCTGTCATCAACTGAGGAAACCAGGTGAGCGGATGCTTTCTATACCATCAGGATGTGTTTTGTTCAGTACTGTTGAGCACTCATGGATACCCAGACTGGAGAAAGGTGCAACAGTAAAACAATTAAGGGCCAAAATAAACATATGAACATGGAGACTGATTTAAAAGATCAGTCTTGGATAAAAAGAGAAGCCTTAACAGAAAAATACTGATAAAACACACACACATACCCTCAACAGAAAAACTACCTTTTCCCCTAGTACTCTCACCCCTCCCTTTGCCTGCCTAGGATAAGTTCATAAGAAGTGCTAAACTGAGTAAGACTAATGGTCTATCAAGCCCAGCGTACATTCCAATTTGGAAGGCCCAGGAATAGAAGGTGAAGGGACATCTATAGCTATCAAATGAAATAATGGTTAGTGAAACTACCTTCTAGAAATTTATTCAAACCTTTTTTCATATTCAGCCAAATGGCCAGCCTTGACCACATGTGCTAATAGCAAATTCTGCAGTTGACTGAAAGGTTTTTCTTTTAGTATTAAATCTGCAACTGGAAAGAATAAATAATTATTCCATATCAGCTTGTCCCACATTACTCATGATTTTATACACATCTACTTTATCTTGTTTCCTCTCGGTGGTCTCTCCACTAAACTAAGGAACTCTAACTCATCAAATTTTTCTGCCTGAAGGACTGTTTCATCCCATAGTCATTTTTTGCCCGTCTCTGTGCTTTCTAGTAATGCTATATCTTTTTATGAGATGGGGCAACCAAAACTGCACACAGTATACCATTTTTTGTAATAGTACTATGGATTAATATGAGGGCGTTATTACATTCTATGTTTTGTAATTGTTTTTTTCCAAATAATTCCTGGTTAAAATAGTGTAGTGCTGTGTTAGTTCACTTTAAAGGTTAATAAATAAAAATAAAGCAGAAAAAAAATAAGGTGATACTTTTTGTATTGGCGTGGAGGAGTAGCCTAGTGATTAGAGCTGTGGCCTGATGACCAAGAGACCATGGTTTGATTCCCACTGGCGCTCCTTGTGACCTTGGACAAGTCACTTTACCCTTCATTGCCTCAGAAGAACGGCCTGGCAATCTACTTCAGTCACACCTTACCAAGAAAACCCAGGAGCTGCTGGTTCACTGAGTCACATTAGCTCGACGACACACACACACACACACACACCCCTTTCTATTGGACTAACTTGTCCTCTAAAAGCTAGTCACATAACATAGTTGCCCTCCCCCATGTCTTTTAATCAAAGTCATCTAAGTTTTGCTTTTAGTGGAAATGTTCTATTACTTTAATTCCATTCTCTTGCTAAACAGGGATCCGCTCTGTTTTATCTTGCACCTTTTTGAAGACCATCACTGTTTTTGTCCCTACCACCTCTGGGGAGAGGGAGGTGGGGGGGCAGCGAAACATTCCAAGCATGACCACCCTTTCCATGAAAAAATATTTCCTGATGTTGCTTTTAAGTTTACATCCTTGCAGCTTCATTACTTTCAGATGATGCAATGGATTAAATTGGTAAACTAAAGAATAACAAATCATCAGCACCAAATGATATTAAACCCTGAGTTCAGGAGGATGGAATGCCTGTTGTGGTGGTCCACAGGGCTCCCCGTTCTCCTCCGCACTCTTTAATGTTCCCATGATAGCATTGGTTTCTTCCTCAAAACAATCTAATCTTGTTATATATTTATGCAGGTGATATTTCTATTCTGTTAACATTGACCTCACCGTCAAGTAACGTTTATTCAAAAATTAGTAATACCGTACAGTTACTTGAGAGGTGTGCAAGGACTTTGCGATTACACTTAAACACAACTAAAACAAAGGTTCTTTTCTTTAATAATGCTAAACTGCTGCATAGTTCTTTAGCTGGGCATCTGGGCAGCAGCAGCAGAATGGGACGGTGTTGTAAGCGGAGAATCACATTTCTGTGACAAATGCAACAACACAGGAATTAACTGTGCGGAAGAAAGGTCTGGCAAATCTACTTCTGCATCTTGCCACGAAAACCCAATGGATAGTCACAAAACAAATAACACTATAATGCTGGAAGATGAGACCCCCCAGGTTGGAAGACACTCAAATGGCTACTGGGGAAGAGCTGAAGACTTCTCAGAGTTATGCCAGCATTTATGATGTGGTTGGATCTGTTAATGTAGCTGTGCATGAAATGAGAGTCAGAAATTGCAAAGATGTCTTATATATTGGGACATGGAACATATAAAGCATGAACTAAGGGAAGTTGGAGGTGGTCAAGAATGAAATGGAACGTGTACAACTCTCTCTGTTGGGTGTCAGTGAACTGAAATGGACTGGCTTTGGGCACTTTGCATCTGATGATCATATGGTCTACTATGCTGGAAAGGAAAGACAAAGAAGAAATGGTGCTGCTTTTATAATTAAGAAGAAACTTGCAAGAACTATAATGAAATACAATGCAGTTGGTAACAATTTATATTAGTCTACGAGGAAAGCCCATCAATACAACTATAATTCAGGTATATGCTCTAACAACAGCTGCAGAAGAAGTTGATGAGTTCTATGAACAAGTACAAGCTGAAATAGACAGAACATGCAAACAGGATATCCTGATAGTCATGTGTGACTGGAAGTCCAAAGTTGGCAACCAAGAAGAAAGCAAAGTGGTTTGAAAATATGGACTTGGCAACAGAAACAAAGCTGGAGAAAGACTGATAGAATTCTGCAAGGCCAATGATCTATTCATCTCAAACACCTTCTTCCAGCAATACAAGCACCGTCTGTACACGTGGACTTCACCCAATGGATTGTACAGAAATCAAATTGACTACATATGTGGAAGACAATGATGGGAAAGCTTGATAAAACATCAACAAAGACAAAACCTGGAGCTGACTGTGGTACAGATCACCAACTACTAGTATGCAAACTCAATCTAAAAGTTGAAAAAGAGCAAGCCACTCATGAATGTAGCAAAATATGTCCTTAAGAATATACCACTGGAATTTAGACTGCCTGAAAAATTGATTTGCTGCTTTAGATACAAATGGCAGAGTTTCAGAAGAGTTATGGGATGACATCAAGAAGGTAGTGTTGTAAGAAAGTGAGAAGTCTCTACATAAGGTGAAAATGCAAAAACGCTCAAAATGGATGACTGAAGAAACTCTTAAAATTGTCCAGAAATGCAGAGAAGCTAAAGCCAGAAGAGAAAGAGAGGCAATCGCAGAAATCAACAGAGATTTCCAACGTGCAGCAATACAAGACAAGGATAAGTACTACAATGACACATGCAAAGAAATAGAAACAGAAACTATTAGAGGAAGAACAAGATCAGCTTTTCTAAAGCTACAAGAATTAAAGAGAAAAGTCCAGTCTCGAATTGGAATGCTACAAGATGCTCAAGGATCCATGTTGAATGAAGCTGAGAAGATCAAGAAAAGGTGGAAAGAATATATAGAGTCACCATACCATAAAGATCAAGTGGACCAACAGCCGTTTCAACCTGTACCTTATGATCAGAACCATTGGTGATGAAAGAAGACGTCGAAGCAGCATTGAAAACCTTATCAAAGAACAAATCACCAGGCATCGATGGCATTCCCATTGAAATATTATAGCAATCAGATGAAGCTGTTACTATACTTACGAATCTCTGCCAGGAAATTAGAAAGACAAATTCATGGCTAACTGACTGGAAAAGATCTGTGTTTAAACCAATACAGAAGAAAGGTGACCAGACTGACTGTGGAATTTATCGCACAATCGCTCTGATCCCAAACGCCAGCAAGATTCTACTCAAGATCATTTAGCAAACCAGAACCATACCTGGAATGAGAATTGCCTGAAGTGCAAGCAGGATTCAGGAAAGGGCGAGGAACAAAAGACATCATCGCAGATGTGAGATGGATCCTTGAAAAGACAAAAGGATATCCATATGTGTTTTATTGACTACAGCAAGGCTTTTGACTGTGTAAACTATGAGAAACTCTGGGCCACTTTAAGAAGCTTGGGTATACCAGAACACCTGATAGTTTTCTTGCACAACCTTTACATTGATCAAGAAGCAGCAGTTCGAACAGAACGAGGAGAAACAGAATGGTTTAAAATCAGCAAAAGTGTACAAAAAGGCTGTATACTTCCCCCCCCCCCCCCACCTCTTTAACTTTATATGCAGAACAAATCATCAGAGAAGCAGGACTGTATGAAGACAACAGAGGTGTGAAGATTGTTGGAAGACTCATCAACAACCTCCACTATGCTGATGATACCACATTACTGGCTGAAAGTAAAGACAATCTGAAACATTTGCTTCTCCAGATCAAGGAACATAGTCTTAAAATGGGT
This sequence comes from Ichthyophis bannanicus, assembly GCA_033557465.1. Classification (NCBI taxonomy): domain Eukaryota; kingdom Metazoa; phylum Chordata; class Amphibia; order Gymnophiona; family Ichthyophiidae; genus Ichthyophis; species Ichthyophis bannanicus. The sequence goes on from CM066032.1 coordinate 1,732,411,094, forward strand.
CTGCACCTTAACATAAAAAGACAAAGATCCTCACAACTGGTAAAATCAATAAGATCATTGTTGATGGAGAAGAAATTGAAATAGATGACAACTTTCTTACTTAGATCAACAATTAATAAAGAAAGGACCAGCAGGTTAAGAAATCAGACGACATATTGCTCTTGGTAGAATGGCTATGAAGGACATAGACAAGTTTCTCAAGAGCAGAGATATATCTCTCCATAAAAAGATTCAACTTGTCCAGGCCATAGTATTTTCAATAATGTCTTATGGATGTGAAAGTTGGACAGTGAAAAAGGTAGACGGAAGAAAATTGATGCCTTTGAATTATGGTGCTGGCGACAAATACTGTGTATATCATGGACTGCCTGAAGAACAAACTAGTCCGTACTAGAGGAGATCAAACCTAAGCTTTCCTTAGAAGTTCAGATGACAAGACTTTGACTTTCATACTTTAGACACATCATGCAAAGAGAGAGATCATTGGAGAAAGATATCATATTTTGCAAGGTAGAAGGTCACTGTACAAGAGGAAGGCTGGCAATGAGATGAATCGATATAACAGCAGCTATGGATACCACTCTATCAGCAATGAGCCGCTTGGCTGAAGACCGAACAAAGTTTAGATCAGCTATCCAGAGGGATGCCAGGAGTCGACACAGACTCGATGGTACTTAACAAAACAGTTCTTTAGCTGAAGCATCAAACAATTAAATCTATTCTTTGACCCTGTACTCTGTGTTCTGAGTTTTACTGAATGAAAAAGGCTCATATTAGCTCTGTTGTAGCAAGGTCCTTTTTTAGGACCTTGCGTCAATTATGTAGAATCAACTTTTTTTCTCTGTAATTCACTTTCAGCTCTTAGTTCAAAGTACCATTCTTGCGTACTTGGGCTATGGAAATCTTTTATTATTGAGCTGTTCACAGTTCTGTCAAAATATTGCAGCTTGACCACACTGTTTCATTAATTACATTGGCTTAAGGTCTTGAATCAGGGTAAATTTAAATTTTACACAATTCTTTTCAAAATTTTTAATGGTTATCAGGCTGATGCAGAAAGCTAGCACGGGCTTTACAAGCCCCTAACACCTCATTTAAGCACTTTTAACAATCCTGCAAATGCAGGAAACAGATGTAAACGCTGATGGAAAAACTAGCGCCCAACTAATCCCTCATGTATTTAAATGAACTTAAATTATTTAAATCTATTATAATCAGCCAGACTGGTATGCAGATCATAGCTATGCTCGATGCAGAGACAGGCATAGAGGATTTCACAGCCAGCCACAGCGCCAAAATTTTACTTCAGGGTCTGAGAAGAAGTAAGCATTTAACGTGTGCCCCCGGCAGTATTTTGATGGCACCAGGTGCTTTCCCCAATACCAAGATCATCTCCTCAGATGATCAGGCATCGGGAAAAGCCCTCAATGCCATCAAAATACTGTCGGGCCATGTCCGACAATAAAATGATCCCTGGTGGTCTAGCGGCCCCTTTCCCCCATCCCCCATTAAATAAAAAAAGAAACTGGTGATCTAGCGCCCCCCCCTTCCTATTAAATAAAAAATGAACCTGGTAGTCTAGCAGCCCCTTTCCCCCCACCCCCCATTAAATTTAAAAAAAAACTGGTGGTTTGGCGGCCCCTACCTGCAAATAGAATGCTAGGTATGCAAATAGAATGCTAGGTATCATAAGGAAAGGAATGGAAAATAAAACAAAGGATATTATAATGCCTCTGTATCGTTCCATGGTATGACCGCACCTTGAATATTGTGTGCAATTCTGGTCGCCGTATCTTAAAAAGGATATTGCGTTATTAGAAAAGGTACAGAGAAGAGCCACCAAAATGGTAAAGGGGATGGAAGGCTACTCCTATGAAGAGAGTCTACAAAGGTTAGGGCTCTTCAACCTGGAAAAGAGACGGCTGAGGGGAGATATGATAGAGGTCTATAAATTAATGAATGAAGTGGAACGGGTAAACGTAGATCGATTGTTTACGCTATCAGAATATAGAAAGACTAAGGGACATGTAATGAAGCTACAGGGTAAACTGTTTAAGACAAATAACAGAAAATATTTTTTCACTCAACGTGTAATCAAACTCTGGAATTTGTTACCAGAGGATGTAGGAAGAGCTGTTAGTGTAGCTGGGTTTAAAAAAGATTTGGACAAGTTCCTGGAGGAAAGATCCATAAACCATTATTAAAAAGGGACCCAGGATATCAATGCTTGACCCAATACAAGCATTATGGAACCTGTGTCTTTTGGGGATACTGCTAGGTACGTATGACCTAGATTGGCCACTGTTGGAAACAGGATACTGGGCTTGATGGACCTTGGTCTGACCCAGTATAAGAACATAAGATATGCCATACATATACATGGCATATCTTATGTTCTTATGGTCTTGTGGCCCCCAAATTCACCTTAAGCGGGAGCGCTGCCTACGTGCTCCCACACTGCGTCGGCCATCTTGAAAAATGGTGGTGTCTGGCCCCGCATGGTGCCATCGTGCATCCTATGGTCAGTGATGTTTCAGGTTTTATTAGGACTTCAGTGGGCAGAATGGCCAGAGTTCTGAATTTGCCACCTTCTGTCAGTGCCATGTGCTCTCACTGTGACACCTGGCTATTCATCTTCTTTCCCAGTTTCGTATAATTTTGTAAGACTCCACTGGAAATAAGTGATTTAGTTTGTATTTATAATTCTTGTTAGAAAAGTATTTAGAAAGTAAGACTGCTGTTTTTATCTTGGCTCGTATTTCCTCGGCTGGCAAACGTGAGGAAGGGGAGAGGAAGCATTTTCATGCATGATTTCTGTTTTTATTAAACTGACTTCTTCAAGAACTAAGGAACCATTTTTATATTGCAGAGGCTAACTGAAGCCATGTTCTCTATAATTTAATTCAGCATTTGTGTAGGTTTTTTCTAGTATGCCTAATTAATTTGAGAAGAAAATACTCTGCTAGACACTTTAAGCCATTGGATTGTGTTAATAGATTCCACAAACGTGGTATCTAAACCATTTAAAACCCACAAGTGCATTGTAACCGTGTTTTATGGTTTCTACAGCTCCATTGGGTATCTTATCTTAAATAATATTTAGTTTATAGGCTCTCTGAAGAGCTGTATCCAAACTTGATCTTGACCTCCATTTTCTAATTCATCACAGCTGTTGATCAAATTTTAGATTGTGATGGAGCATATGCTTATGCTCTAAGAAGCATTGATTTGGGGGGTAGCAAGGTGCCACCATGCTTAGAACCCAGCGTTGTGGTTCCACTCCCTTCTGAAATGCTCCTTGGCTCTGTTCTCCCTTTCTTCATCATTTTAGCTTAGAAGTTCATTGTGATGAGGCCATTCTAACCTTGAGTTCTTTGTACAAGCAGTTTTAAAATCTTATATTGATTTTGAGTGTTTTTTTAAATCTCTCTAGATGTCTTATGTTTTCAAGCATGTTCTGGTAATTTTTTTTAGGTTTACACACACATTCCCTATATGAAATAGGAAATGCACATGTAGATTTTTCTCTCACCCAGACCATACTAAGGATATCCAAGTGTGAAATGAGACATCCTTGAGAAAATAGAGAGTTTCACCTGATTAGACATACGTAAATAGCAAATAAGGCTTCTGAAATAACCCCCATGGTCAGGGGTGCTGGATATATATGTAATATAGTCATCATGACTTCTTTGATCCATTTTGTTTAGCATATGCAGGTGGAAGGTAATTTTATAAGGCGTGCCTAGGTTCCATTCACATTCTAGCATGCACCTATCATGTCTATTTTATGGAGAAGGCAGGAGGCAAAACTTATCCCAATAGCTGTGATATTCAGCCATTATGGAGGTAATTTTATAATGAGCCGTATAAAATTACATGAATTACGTGCATTGATGGGCCTTTATGCACATACTTTACTGCTACTACTATTACTGAACATTTGTATAGCCCTACAAGACGTACGCAGCACTGCACAGGTGTGTAAAAGACAAGACAGTCCCTACTCATCAGAGCTTATAATCTAGTCAAGACAAACAACACAGTACATCTAGGGGGAATGGTAAGGAAACACAAATGAGATCAAGTGAGACAAGATCCGAAAGCGGCAGCAAAGAGGTGAGTTTTCAGCCTGGATTTGAAAAGGGTCAGAGAAGGCATCTGATGTACAGACTCAGGTAGTTTGTTTCAGGCATAAGGAGCAGCAAGGTGAAAGGAGTGGAGTTATCAATAGAAGAGAAGGGCACAGATAGAAGCGATTTGCCAGAAGAGCGGAGTTCCTGAGTAGGGATGTAGGGAGAGATAAGAGGAAATAAGTGAGGAGCTGCAGAGTGAATGCACTTATAGGTCAGTAGGAGAAGTTTGAACTGAATGCGGAAATAGATAGGGAGCCAATTAAATGACTTGAGAAGAGGGGTAATATGAGCATGACGAGGCTGGCAGAAGATTAGCCATGCAGCAGAGTGTTGAACAAATTGAAAGGGAGAGAGATGATTCAGAGGGAGACCTGCAAGGATTAGGTTACAATAGTCTAGACTGGAATCTCCTAAGGAGTGGATAAGTGTCTTAGTAGTGTGTTTAGAAAGGAATGGGCGTATTTTGATTGTTACAGAGAAAGAAAAGGCAAGTTTTTGCTATCAGTTGATTGTGTGTGGAGAAGGAGAGAGAGGAGTCAAAGATGACCCTAAGATTGCGAGCTGAGGAGACAGGGAGGAGTAGAGAGTTATCCACAGAGACTGAGGAAGGGGAGAGGAGGGATTAGCGAAAAAAGAAGCTCAGTTTTGGCCATGTTCAATTTTAAGTGTGATGAGACATCCAAGCAGCAATGTCAGAAAGGCAGGTAGAGATCCTGGCCTGGATTGCTGGAGAGATTTCAGGTGTAGAGAGGTAGATCTGGGCGTCATCCGCGTAAAGATGGTTCTGAAAGCCATGGGAAGAGATGTGTGCACCAAGGGACTGGGTACAGAGAGAGAAAAGGAGTGGACCCAAGACAGATCCTTGGGGTACACTAACTGAGAGCAGGATAGCAGTAGAGAAGAATCCACCAGAATAAACACTGAAAGAGCGATGGGAGAGAGAAGAAGAGAACTAGGATAGAAAGAACTCATAAAACCAAGCGAATACAAGGAGAGGAGAAGGTTGTGGTCAACAGTGTAAAAAGCAGCAGAAAAGTCAAGAAGGATGAGGATCGAGTAAAGGCTCTTGGATTTAGGTAGGAACAGGTCGCTGGAGACTTTGGCAAGAGCCGTTTTAGTAGAATGTAAAGGATGAAAGCCAGATTGTAAAGGATCCAGGAGGGCTTGAGAGGAGAGAATGTCGAGGGAATGGCAGTAAACCGCATGTTCAAGTAGGTTAGAAATGAAGGGAAGGAGGGAGATATGTTGATAGTTAGGACAAGTAGAGTCTAGTGAGGGTTTCTTGAGGAAATGTGCGACCACAGCATGCTTGAAGGCTGCAGGGACAGTTGCAGTGGGGAGCGATAGGTTGAGAATATGAGAGTTGGAAGGGATAACAGTGGAGGAGATGGATCTTAGGAGATGAGTAGGAATAGGATCAGAGGAACAGGTAGAGAGTTTGGAAGAGGAAAGAGGGTGTGTGGTTTCTTTCTCAGAGATCATAGAAAAGGAAAAGAAGATAGCAGAGGTAGGGGGGGGACAGTTGAGAGTGAAGAGAGGGGGAGGAGGAGGGGAAGTAGCTGATGTCGTTGTGGGGAAGTGGTGGATTTTGTCATGGAAATAGTCAGCCAGGGTTTGGCCAGAAAGGGAGGGATGGGTCGCAAGCGGAGGTACCTTGAGGAAAAAGGTTGAGGGTCAGAGGCAAGAGAGTTAGATGGACATAATAGTTTTGTTTGGCAAGTGCTATGGCTGACCTGGAAAGAGACAAGCTTGAATTTGAAGTGTAGAAAGTCCACAAGGGTGCTGGATCTGAGTCAAGCGTGCTCAACTGAACAGGCTCAGGAATGTAGATAGCAGCTAGTGGGAGACAGCCAGGGCTAGAGTATAGTGTGCCTCACAGGACATGGCATGGGCTGAGCAAGAGCATCCAGAGCAGAGGAGAGTGCAGTGTTATAAGAAGCTACTGCCTCATCAGCAGGCGGTCGCCATGTTAAAAGTACATGCAGCAGGTCAGTGGCACATACTGTCAGTATGAACCTGCACAAGGGCTGAGCTTGGGTGGAGCACAAATTTACATGAGCAAGTTATAAAATATTATAACTTCCACATGCTCTTTCCAGATTGAGGCGTGGGCATTGCACCAGCTCTAAGGTTGGTTTCATAGCTCGCGTCTAGATTTTCTGCACATATCCCACCCACCACTTATGCTCCTATTATACAAAAGTTAAAATATATTTAAGTGCTGCCATGGTCCATAGAAATAAAAGGACTGTTTATTGAAGGTTAGCGCGCGTTAATGAAAATTTACAGGTGTTAAGTGCTGCCACTGCCCTTTTCTTTCAGCTGTTATGGGAAGTGTAATGAGGTTACGCACCTGTCTTGCAAAAGAGAATGTGGGGGGGGGGGGGGTGTTCAAATGGATGCTGTGCCCAGTTGACCGTGATCGGTGAAGGAGCCTATTGGAAGCCAAAGAACAGGATCAAAAGTAAATAGAAGGGACGCACACATGAAATGAAAAGAAATAGCCTGAATAGGGCTATTAAAGTGTTGAAAAATGGGACACACAGTGCCCCTGAAATCTCTCCAAATAGCTTGCCCAAGGAGGGAATATCAAATAGGAACAAATCCCCAGGTGTTTGTAAATGAAGGCTCTTAATGAAAAAACACAGCCCTGGTTCTGATTGAGCAGGGAGTACAAAAGGAACAAAAGGAAACTGCGGTGTCAAAAAAATAAATAAATAAATACTAGAAAGACTTGTGAGTCCCGGCAGCACGGATTTCCTCACACGTGTAAAGGGATAAATTTCTATGGAACCGCGAGACTATGAAAACCCCTGCAATGCAGTATGAGAACCAGCAAGTTACCCCAACCTATCCATTCGGAGAGAGCGTAATGGTTTAGCTTTTGTTAAGTGCCCTTGAGTCGGTGTCGACTCATGGCGACCCTCTGGATAGTTGTCCTAAATTGTGTTTAGTCTTCAGTCGGGCGTCTTATTGTTGACAGACTGGCACCTGTAGCTGCTGTTATTGTATTGCTCCATCTCATTTCTGGCCTTCCTCTTTTGCGTTGACCTTCTACTTGGCCAAGCATGATGTCTTTCTCTAATGATCTCTCTCTTCACATGATGTGTCCAAAGTATGAAAGTTGAAGTCTTCATCTAAGCTTCTAAAGAAAGCTTAGGTTTCATCTCCTCTAGTACTGACTGGTTTGTTCTTTGTGCAGTTCATGGTATACACAGTATTCGTCTCCAGCAACATAATTCAAAGGCATCAATTTTCTTCCTGTCTACCTTTTTGCCATCCAACTTTCGCATCGATATGACATTATTGAAGATACCATGGCCTTGACAAGTCGAATCTTTTTATGGAGAGAGATACCTCTGCTCTTGAGAATCTTGTCTAGGTTCTTCATAGCCATTCTGCCAAGAGCAATATGTTGTCGGATTTCTTGACTGCTTGTTGCTTCTTTGATAGCTGGTCCAAGTAGGTTATAGTTGTCCACTATTTCAATTTCTTTTCCATCAACAATGAACGTATTGATTTTGCCAGTTGTCATGATCTTTATCTTTTTTACATTAAGGTGCAGGCCCATTTTAAGACTATGTTCCTTGATCTTGAGAAGCAAATGTTTCAGATGGTCTTCACTTTCAGCCATTAAAGTGGTATCATCAGCATAGCGAAGGTTGGTGGAAGACTCATCAACAATCTTCAAACCCCTGTTGCCTTCATACAATCCTGCTTCTCTAATGATTTGTTCTGCATATAAATTAAACAGATAGGGGGAAAGTATATAGCCTTGTCGTACACCTTTGCTTATTTTAAACCATTCTGTTTCTCCTTCTTCCGTTCGAACTGTTGCTTCTTGATCAATATAAAGGTTGTGCAAGAGAATGATCAGGTGTTCTGGTATATCCATGCTTCTTAATGTGGCCCAGAGTTTCTCATGGTTTGCATAGTCAAAAGCCTTGCTGTAGTCAATAAAGCACAAATAGATATCCTTTTGATATTCTTTAGTCTTTTCAAGGATCCATCTCACATCCACGAGGATGTCTCTCATCACCCACCCTTTCCTGAACCCTGCTTGCACATCATGTAGTTCTCTTTCCAGGTGTAGTTGTAGTCTCTGTTGAATAATCTTCAGTAGAATCTTGCTGGCATGTGGGATTAGAGCAATTGTGCGATAATTTTCACAGTCAGTTGGATGATCTTTCTTTAGTATTGGTATTAACACAGATCTTTTCCAGTTAGTTGACCATGATGTCTTCCAAATTTCCTGGCAGAGCCTTGTAAGAACATAAGAACATAAGATATGCCATACTGGGTCAGACCAATGTCCCTCAAGCCCAGTATCCTGTTTCCAACAGTGGCCAATCTAGGCCATACGTACCTAGCAGTTTCCCCAAAAGACACAGGTTCCACAATGCTTGTACTGGGTCAAGCATTGATATCCTGGGTCCCTTCTTAATAATGGTTTATGGACCTTTCCTCCAGGAACTTGTCCAAACCTTTTTTAAACCCAGCTACGCTAACAGCCTTTACTACATCCTCCGGTAACAAATTCCAGAGTTTGATTACATGTTGAGTGAAAAAATATTTTCTTTTATTAGTCTTAAATAATTTACCCTGTAGCTTCATTGCATGTCCCCTAGTCTTTCTATATTCTGATAACGTAAACAATCGATCTACGTTTACCCGTTCCACTCCGTTCATTAATTTATCGACTTCTATCATATCTCCCCTCAGGTGTCTCTTTTCCAGATTAAAGCCTTTCTTCATAGGAGTATCCTTCCATCCCCTTTACCATTTTGGTGGCTCTTCTCTGAACTTTTTCTAATATCGCTATATCCTTTTTAAGATACGGCGACCAGAATTGCACACAATATTCAAGGTGCGGTCTCACCTTGGAACGATATAGAGGCATTATAATATCTTTTGTTTTATTTTCCATTCCTTTCCTTATGATACTTAGCATTCTATTTGCTCTCTGCACACTGGGCCGAGGGTTTTAACATGGTATCCACAATGACGCCTAAATCTTTTTCCTGGGTGGTGGTTCCTAATGTGGAACCTTGCATCGTGTAGCCATAGTTTGGGTTGTTCTTCTCTAGGTGCATAACTTTGCACTTGTCCACATTAAATTTCATAATTTCAAAATTTCATAATTTTGTAAGTATGGTAACAGCTGCATCAGATTGCCTTAATGCTTCTATGGGAATGCCATCAATGCCTGGTGCTTTGTTCTTTGATAAGGTTTTCAATGCTGCTTCAACTTCTTTTATCACCAATAGTTCCGGATCATAAGGTACAGGTTGAAACGGCTGTTGGTCCACTTGATCTTTATCATATAAAAACTCTGTATATTCTTTCCACCTTTTCTTGATCTTCTCAGCACCATTCAACATGGATCTTTGAGCATCTTGTAGCATTCCAATTTGAGACTGGACTTCTCTCTTTAATTCTTGTCGCTTTAGAAAAGCCAATCTTGTCCTTCCTCTAACAGTTTCTGTTTCTATTTCCTTGCATGTGTCATTGTAGTACTTCTCCTTGTCTTGTCGTGTCTTGTCTTGCTGCACGTTGGAAATCTCTGAGTTCTACGATTGCCTCTCTTTCTCCTCTGGCTTTAGCTTCTCTGCATTTCTGGACAATTTTCAGAGTTTCTTCAGTCATCCATTTTGGCCATTTTTGCTTTTTCACCTTATGTAGAAACCTCTCGCTTTCTTCCAACACAGCCTTCTTGATGTCATCCCATAACTCTTCTGGAGCTCTGTCATTTGTATCTAAAGCAGCAAATCAATTTTGCAGGCAGTCTTTAAATTCCAGTGGTATATTCTCAAGGTCATATTTTGCTGCATTCATGAGTGGTTTGCTCTTTTTCAACTTTAGCTTGAGTTTGCATACTAGTAGTTCATGATCTGTACCACAGTCAGCTCCAGGTTTTGTCTTAGTTGATGTTATAGAGCTTTTCCATTGTTGACTTCCACAGATATTGCCAATTTTATTTTTGTATAATCCATTGAGTGAAGTCCATGTGTACAATCGCCGCTTGTGTTGCTAGTGTTTGAGATGAATACATCGTAGGTCTTGCAGAATTCTATCAGTCTTTCTCCAACTTTGTTTCTGTTGCCAAACTCACATTTTGCCACCTTCTTTGTTACCAGCTTTTGTGTTTGTCACCCATGACTATCAGGATATCCTGTTTGCATGTTCTGTCAATTTCAGTTTATACGTGTTCATAGAACTCATCAATTTCATTCTCTTCTGCAGCTGTTGTTGGAGCATATGCTTGAATTATAGTTGTGTTGATAGGCATTCCTCATAGACTAATAAAAATTAAGCATTCACGGACTGCATTGTATTTCATTACAGTTCTTGCGTTTCTTCTTAAATGCAACACTATTTCTTCTTTGTCTTTCATTTCCAGCATAGTAGACCATATGATCATCAGATGCAAAGTGCCCAAAGCCAGTCCATTTCTGTTCTCTGACACCCAACAGATCAAGCTGTACATGTTCCATTTCATTCTTGACCCCCTCCAACTTCTCTTGGCTCATGCTTTGTACGTTCCATGTCCAAATATGTAAGACATCTTTGCAGCATCTGACTCTCATTTCATGCACAGCTACATCAGCAGTCAGACATCCCAAGGACTTTGATCCAACCACATCATGTATGCTTGCTTTACCCTGAAAAGCCTTCAGCTCTTCCCTAGTAGCCAGTTGAGAGCCTTCCGACCTGGGGGTCTCATCTTCCAGCACTATAATGCAAATTGTTTTGTTGTGACTATCCATTGGGTTTTTGTGGCAAGATACGAAAGTAGATTGCCAGGCCTTGCTTCCGCACAGTTTAAGTTTACTGTTGTTGCCGTTGACACAGAAATGTGATCCTCTGTTGCCAACAATGTCCCATTCTGCTGCTTCCCACCTATGCATTTTCTAAAAGTGTTTGCTTTTAGCTATGCCAAGGTTCTGCTTCAGACCATGTAAGTTTCCTGCACTGCTAATTTTAAATACCTTTTAGAAACATGATGGCAGAAAGACTGTATGGCCTATCCAGTCTGCCCTTCCACATCAACCACTACAGTCCCCCCCCCCCCTCCGCAAGACCCTCTGTGTTTGTCTCATGCTTTTCTTGAATTCAGATACTGTCCTCGTCTATACCTCCTCTAGGAAACTATTCCACATATCTACCATTCTTTCCATAAAGAAATATTTCTGCATATTACTCCTGAGTCATACCCCTTTCACCTTCATCCTAGGTCCCCTCATTGCATAACTTTCTTTCAATTGAAAGAGGCTCTCCTCCTGTGCATCTATGCCACAGAGGTATTTAAAACATTTCTATCATATCTCCTCTCTCCTGCCTTTCCTCTAAAGTAATGGTTTCCAAACTTGGGGTCGGGACCCTGGATGGGGTCACAAAAATATGGCCATTTCCCCTTCTCTCTGGACTTTTACTGTGACCTATGCCAAGTAGTCAGAATGTAGCCTGTGAGCCGAACATTCATAGGCCCTTGGCCCCTCCTGGGTAAGCTTCCTGGAAACTCATGCTGAGTACTGGGGTATGTAAGTATACACTGCACACTGACACAAGGGGTCCTACTGCTATTGTTCCCCCTACTGTTGTTGCTGCCTTCCTGCTTTACATGATTGGAGGGAGGGGAAGAAACTGGAGACCTTCTATTTTGATTTCATCATCATTTGGGAGCATGTGAATTTTCAGTTGTTAAAATGGGGTCATACAAGATTAGAGTTTGAAAAGCATGGCTCTAAAGTATATATATTGAGATCTTTAAGCCTGTCTCTATATGGATATAACAAAGACCACTGACCATTTTGGTAGCCACCCTCTGCACTGGCTCCATCCTGTTTATATCCTTTTGTAGGTGTAGTCTCCAGAATTGCACACAATATTCCAAATGAGGTCTCACCAAAGACTTATACAGATGTACTATCATCTCCCTTTTTCTGCTGACCATTCCTCTCCCTATGCACCCAAGCATTCCTCTGGCTTTTGCCATCACCTTTTCTACTTGTTTAACCACCTTAAGTTCATCAGAAACAATCAAGCCCAGGTCCTGCTCCTCTTTCATGAACATAAGTACTTTACCCCCTATATTTATATATTTATTTATTTAAAAGTATTTCTATCCCGCCTTCTCCTTCAATCAAGGCGGTCTCACAGCAAACAATCATAAGTGTGGTTAAGTGTGTTCATGCAGTGATACAGGTTGTGTTTGTGGTGGTGTATATCAGATTCTTGTTGAGCTATTTACATTATGCGCTATTATACATTCTTATGTAGAAGGGTTAGGGGCAGGGGTTGGTCTTTTGTTCTTGCATGGTGAGTAGATCATGTGACGTGTCCATAGTGTTCAATGAATAGTGTTGTCTTATGCTGCTTCCGAAAGTCTTTGAGGTCTTTTGTTAGTCTTAGGTCGTCTGGGAGGGTGTTCCAAATTGCTGGTGCAGCCAATGAAAGGGCTCGTTCCGCGGTGTCCTTGCGGACCTTGGTGAGGTCTTTTGGGGTGTTTACACGATTGGAAGTGGCTCTCCTCCTTGGTCGTGTGCTTCTGTCAGGTTGTATGAGTGTTTGTAGGCTGAGGGCTGATGACTGTTGTTTGATCTTGAAGATGTTTATGACTGTCTTATATTTGATGCGTGAGCTGATTGGGAGCCAGTGTAGATCTTTCAGTATGGGTGTGATGTGTTCTTGTCTTGTTGTGCCAGATATTATGCGTGCCGCTGTGTTTTGTGCCAATTGCAGCGGTCTGAGTGTTTTGATAGGCCAAGGTAGATTGGGTTGCAGAAGTCTAGTAGGGGGGTTATTAGTGCCTGGCAGACTGTACGGAAGTGCTCTGGGGTGAGGAGGTGCTTAAGGCGTCTGATAAATGTCATCCTGTGGTATGTGCTTTTGGTGGTTCTGCTTATGTGTGCATGTAGATTCAGCTCCTTGTCCAGGGTTACACCGAGGTACTTTACTTCCGGTTTTATGGGTATTGTTGTGTCTTTTATCTTGATGCTGGGTGGAGGGATGAATTCGGTGCTTCGAGTGATGATTAGTGCCTCAGTCTTGCTATAGTTTATGGTGAGGTGGTTATTTTGAAACCAGCTGGTCATGTGTATGAGACAGTTTGTTATTTTGGAGTAGTCCGGGTTGTCGACTGTGATAGGTGTGTATATCATGATGTCATCGGCGTAGATTGTGTATTGTATATTGTGTTCTTTCATGATGTCGCATATTGGCTGGATGTAGAGGTTGAATAAAAGTGCTGATAAGGCTGATATTGTACCACTCTTGGATTTTTGCAGCCCAAATGCATGACCCTGCATTTTTTAGCATTAAATCTCAGCTGCCAAATTCTCGACCCTCTTATCTACTCCTTCCTAGGTATCTGCACTATTGCAGATTTTGGTATCATCTACAAAGAGACAAACCTTACCCGACAGCCCTTCCACAATATCATTAACAAAAATGTTGAAAAGAATCAAACCAAGGATAGATCCCTGCTGCACACTACTGGTAACACCCTTCTCCTCAGAGAGAGTTCCATTTTCCTGTTCCCTTTGTTGCCTCCCACTCAACCAATTAGCCAATCAGTCACTTTAGGGTCCAGTCACCTATGCAGTCGCCTATGCAGAACGGTGTCAAAGACTTTACTGAAATCAACTCATAAGTACACCCATCTAGGGCTCTCCCTTGGTCCAACTCTCTTATCACCCAGTCAAAGATATTAATCAATCATATTTGTCTGACAAGACCTGCCTCTGGTAAACCCATGCTGCCTTGGATCCTGCAATCCACTGGACTCCAGAAACCTCACTATCCTCTGTTTTAGCAGCGTTCCCATTAATTTACTCACCACAGAGGTCGGACTAACCGGCCTGTAGTTATTAACCTCATCCTTACTTCTGCTTTTGTGTAAAAGGACCACATGTGCCTTTCTCCAGCCTTCTGGGACCACTCCTGGTTCTAAAGAAGCAATGAAAAGGTCAGAGAGTAGAGTCGTCATGTTCCTTACAGCATACATTTTTTTTTAAAACACATTGCTTGAGAGTGGATGAACCAAGTGGGTGGGTTGGTCGGTTGCCAAATACAAGAAACTGCGTATAAGCTCCCACCCATTGGCATGAATGAAGAGACAAACCATTCACATCAGGCGCATGGAATGCATGCTGCTGTTAGAATGCATTAGCACAGAAACTTGTCTGAACAGTGCTTGTTAAAGTTACTGAGAATAAAGGTTCAGTTTCTGACTGGATTACATAGACATAATTTCAGCTCCAAGGCTCTGTCCCTGATGTCATCGTACAGCACAGCTCCTCCATTTAAGTTTGCTTCAAATTAATTTTTAATTACTGTAAGTTTCCATTTGCATTTCAAATGCATGCAATGAGACAAAAATGAAATTCTACTTCCTTCTACAAATGTATTTGCAGTGCAGGTGGAATGTGAGTGATACACTTCGGATGCCCAGTTATATGAGAAGTGTAATGGTTCTGAGTTTTATTCCAGTCTGAGTTGGAAACGGACTTGTCGCTTTTTTTTTCAAAATGTTTTATATGCATACAGCAGCTTTCATATTCATTACATTGAGGCTAGAGGTTTCTCCTCCACAGAGAACATGTACATTCTTAATGGAAACTTTCCCATATTCTTGTAGGAACACGAGCACTCAGCAAATGCAAAAGATTCTTGGGCACAACCAGCGCCATCCTTGAGGTGAGTATTTCTGATGCAAGAGCAGTCTCTTGAGTGCTTGACATGTCAATTTATTTTCTTAAAACAGAATTGCATGCGTGTAGGGCTGGCAGCCCATGTGGTAAATGTTATGTGCTGCCTTGTAGAAAGTCCGCAGTTCATCCTTGTCGGGCCTTTTATCCACCAGATTGGCTGGGGATACTGTAGAGATAGCATTTACAGTCCTCCCATCCCACTTCCCCAGTAGGGAGAGCAAAGTCATGATTATTCATTAAGGGCAACACCCAGTGGCTGTATTCAAGGCCTATGGTTGCAGGCCCAGTCAAAGACCATTCTGCAATGTTCAGAGTGGATGTATTCAGAACATATGCCTCGGCGAAAGCAAGCTCAAAACCTTCTGCAAGTTCAACCCTGCAAAATTAAACAGTACACAAGTAATAAGGCATTAAGATACACAGCCCTTATACTTTGGATCACCCTCGCTGACCAAATGAGAGCTCCCAAAGATCTCCTAACTTTCCGCAAGGAATTGAAAACACGCTTTTCTCAAAATATTATAATGCTCACCTAATAAACAATACCTCCAATAACTCCTTCTGCCCCAACAGTCTAACACCTCCCATTTCCCTCCCTTATTTCAACGTATATAGCTAAGAAAATCCAGCCATCACTATGCCTCTGTAATTAGTGTGCACTGGTATGTATATAGTTATTGTTCTAAGTTCCTTGTTTAAATTGTATTGGTTAAATATGTTCCATGTACCACTGTGTTATAGTTCCATGTAAACCGCCCCTGATCGCTGGAAGGAGCGGTATAAAAAAAACCGTTCAAATAAATAAATATGAAATAGAGAGGAAAATCCTTGAGTAGTTGCAAGTGAAGGTTCATGATCCCAAATTCCAGCCCTGGGTCCAATTTGAGCCAGGGAATGGGATATAAAGGAGCAAGAGGACCCTGTTGGGTCAAAAAAACAGCTATGTATGAGCCTAAAACTCCACAAAAAACACCCCATTAACATGGCAAAAATAGCAGACTGCCCCAAAAATAATTAAAATTAGTGGACCTTTGAAAGAGAGGTGATAGAAAATTTTTAATTTTCTGATCCCACACTGCCTTCTTTCTAATAATAAGTTAACTAGAAAGGTTTTTACTTGCCCTAGGATTGTCCACTCAGCTGTACATGGGTAATACTTAAGCACAAAAACTGAGGAAGGTACATGCAGCTCATCTTGGCACTTGGAACAATGTATAGATGTGATATCTGGGAGCGGAGAAAAGGTTTTAAATAAAATAGAGTCTCATATTAGAGTTGCTAACTTTCCAAAAGAGAAACACCAACTTCCCCGGCACACCCACCCACCCTCCCCCAAACAAATAAATGCAGTGACTAGCGCAGGCTTCAACCCCTGCAAACCATATCAGAGATGGGGTACAAGAGTTGCACTCTTAAGCCCCTTCTCTGTCCCCACCCCCATGCATCCCCCATATCCCCTCACAAACATGATCCACACACATATGCACACTGCAGTGTGCAATGTGTGCATAGGTTCACTAGCCACACCCCGACCTATACATAAGATTGCCAGCTCACTCCAGGACAGTCATAGGCCACTCCAGTACTAGTTTTACCACACTGGATTCATGGATTTGTAACTCTGATTCTCCAGGAACAAGCAGGCAGGCAGTCCTCACATATGGGTGACATCGGCACCGACGGAGCACTCACGGAAGCATCCCCCCCAGCTTTCAAAGAAAGCTTTTGGAAGATGCCACCACGCATGCGTGGTCCCCTTCCTGTCCAAGGGTGCCTTTTTTCCGCGGAACCCTTCAGACGTTCGTCTGGCTTGTCCCTGGAAAGTTGATTTTTCTCTCCAAGTTTCATACATCCTTCGGTATTGCACCAGTATTCTTCCTGCCTGAGGCCCATCCTCAACCTGCGCAACCTCAACAAATTCCTGGTGAGGGAGAAGTTCAAGATGCTCTCCCTTGGAACCTTGCTGCCATACCTCCAGCAGAGAGACTGGCTATGCTCCTTAGACCTCAAGGATGCTTTTATTTATTTATTTATTTATTTAAGCTTTTCTTATATACCGCCTCTTCCAGAGATCAAAGGCGGTTTACAGATAACAAGAACCGAACAAGGTTTTACATGGAACAATTTTGAATTATTTACAATCAACTTTTGAACAACATCTTGTAGAACTAATTACAGTCAACTATTTATGCCCACATCCTCATCCACCCAACCACAGGCAGTACCTGCGGTTCATAGTGGGGGGCAGGCACTTTAAGTACAGGGTGCTCCCCTTCAGCCTAGCCTCTGCCCCAAGAGTCTTCACAAAATGCCTGGCAGTTGTAGCCGCCTTCCTCCGACTCTAGGAGGTCTTTGTCTTTCCCTACCTGGACGACTGGCTCATAAAGGGAGGCACAGCCTCAGGTGCAGCAGGCCACTGCATGCACCACCCAGGTTCTGCAACACCTGGGTTTTGTCATAAACTATCCCAGGTCTCACTTCCTCCCGACACAATGTCTGGAGTTCATTGGGGCAAAGATCGACACTCTCCAGTCGAAGGCATTCTTGCCCAGGGACCAAGCCGATTATCTCAGGTCTCTAGCTCAGGATGTACAGGACCATCCCTCGGTGCCCGCCCGGCTTCTCCTGCAGCTCCTCGTGCACATGCCCTCCATGGTCCATGTTACCCCAGACTCTCGCCTCCACATGAGTGCGACACAGTGATGACTCTGGGACCAGTAGTCTCAGGCCACAGGCTGCCTCTGAGACAGAGTTTCAGTGACCTGCTAATTGATGGACTCCCTGGTCTGGTGGCAGTCGCCCCAGCATCTTGAGGCAGGCATGCCCTTTCAGGCCCCAAGCCCCTCGAGGGTCCTCACCACGGATGCCTCTTATTCGGCTGGGGAGCCCACTGCGGAGATCTCCGCACTCAGGGCAACTGGTCACCAGACGAGAGCACTCAGCATATCAACATCCTGGAGCTCCGAGCCATACACCTAGCCCTGGGGATATTTTGTCACCACCTGCATCAACAGCCGGTGCTGGTCCAGACGGACAACCAGGTGGCGATGTTCTACGTGAACAAATAGGAGAGGCATGGGGTCTCGTATCCTTTGTCAGGAGGCACTGGTCCTCTGATCATATGCAATCCAACAGGGTATCCTCCTGCAGACAGTGTACCTGCCAGGCCAGGACAACCTGCTGGCCGAGAGAATCAGCAGAGTGCTCCAGCTGCACGAGTGACAGCTGGACACCAGGGTAGCCAGTTGGCTTTTTCGGCTCTGGAGGAAACCCGTGATGGACCTGTTTTCCAGCCCGGACAACTTTCATTTGCCCCACTTCTGCTCCCGGCAGGCCCACTCCTCCAGGGTGGCAGCAGACGCATTCCTGGTCTCGTGTTTGGAAGGCCTCATGTACGCCTTCCCTCCAAAGCAGCTGATTGCCAAGACCTTGTTCAGGACCCTCCACGACAGGGCCTCGCTCATCCTGATAGCACCTCGGTGGCCCAGGCAACCGTGGTTCCCGTTGCTTCTACAGTTGACGGTGGCCCCCATCCCCTTGGGGACTGCCTCGGGACTCCTATCTCAGGAGGGGAGCTCTCTCCTGCACCCCAACTTTTGTGGTCCCTGTCGCTGACAGCGTGGCTGCTGAGAGGGTGACTCTGGCCCCTTTCAGCCTTCCGGTTGAGGTTGAGGACATTCTGCTGGCCTCTCGCAAGGCCTCTACTAGGAAGGTTTATGCCCTCAAATGGCGCAGGTTCTCTGTTTGCTGCACCAAACACAGGGCTGATCCTTTCTCCTGCCTGGTGGCTCTGGTGTTACAGTACCTTCTCCACCTCTCTGTCCAGGCTTCAGTCTAACTCTGTCCGAGTGCACCTTAGTACCCTGGTGACGCACCACCATCTGGTGGATGATAAGCCCCTATCAGTCCAACCGTTGGTGACCCGTTTCCTTCGGGGCCTGCTCTTATCAAAGCCCCCGGTTCGCCTTTCGGCAACTTAATGGGACCTCAGCTTAGTATTAGGGCAGCTCACTCGCCCACCTTTCGAGCCTCTGGCTACCTGCCACTTTCGCTACCTCTCTTGGAAGGTGACTTTCCTGGTTGCACTCACCTCCGCTCGCAGAGTTAGCGCATTTCAGGCCCTTGTGGTGGAAGTGCCTTATACCAGGTTCTTCAAGAACAGAGTGCTGCTTCGCACGCACTCCAAGTTCCTGCTGAAGGTAGTGTCGCCCTTCCGTCTCAACCAGGAAGTAGTGCTCCCTACCTTCTTTCCAAGACCTCACTCCATTTGGGCTGAGACTGTCCTTCATACCTTGGACTGTAAGAAGGCCTTGTCCTTCGATATCCAATGCACGCAGGGCCACCTCAAATCTTCTCAGCTTTTCATCTCCTATGACCCCAGTAGACTGGGGGAGGCGATGACAAAACGTACATTGTCCACCACGAGGCTCCCACTGGAAGGCTGCGTCATGGCGCACCGTGTCAGGCTATGGCGGCTTTGGAGGCAAACCTGTGCTCCATCCCGATGGTGGACATCTGCCGGGCCGCCACCTTGTCTTCTGTCCATACCTTCACAGCCCATTACTGCCTGGAAAGAGAGTCCTGACAGGACAGTGCCTTCAGCCAGGCTGTGCTCAGTAACCTTTTTGGGGTTTAGGCAGCTCCTACCCTCCGACCCTTCTGTATTCAGGCTACTGGAGTACTGGTTTCATCAGACACACAGGGGTCCTACTGTGTTCTGTGCACATGGGCTAAATTGCTGCTGCTTGCGTCTCCCCATGAGGGCGCTCCTATTTTTGTTATAGGCTTTCAGTAGCCTGTAGCTGGGGAGTCCCATATCTGTAGCTGGGGAGTCCCATATCTGACTTCCTGCTTGTTGCCGGAGAAAGCGTAGTTACCTGTAACAGGTGTTCTCCGGGGACAGCAGGAATCGGTCCTCATAACCCTCCCTCCTCCCCTTGGAGTTGCTCCTTTTACCATCTCTTCTTTTTGCCGTCTTTTAGCTATGTCATCTGATTGAGCAAGATGGCACCCTTGGGCAGGAAGGGGACCACGCATGTGTGGTGGCATCTCCCAAAGGGTTTCTTTGAAAGCTAGGGGGATGCTTCCTCGAGGGCTCCGTCGGTGCCGATGTCACCCATGTGAGGATTGATTCCTGCTGTCCCCGGAGAACACCCATTATAGGTGAATAACTACACTTTAAGGGCATTGAATTGGAACAATCAGAAATACAACTCCATGTACGCACCAGGAATGCATCACCAGCTTGGTCAATCTGGGGTGAGTTGCCAATCCTACGTCCCCATATAATCCAAAATCCCTACAGTGCTCCTTACGTACTCCATCCTAATGATCACAATTCAAAAGCTCCCTGGTAGAGAATTACAAAACTGTTGTATTTAACCTTCCAGCAACTTTCCTCTTCTAGATTCACTAGACTGAATCCAGCCCTCTAGGGGAGGGCTCAAGTCTATTGGCTCTCTACTTCCTAGGGCCTGTCACTTAATCAGTCTGCTGCAGATGTCCTCCCCTGCTGCCTCTGTTCTGTGAACCCAACCAGACTGTTCTACTCTGTGTTGTCCTTATACACATCCCTCCTCTCCCAGCACTCATACTTCCCTATGTCTCACATACTACTCTCTTCCTGTTCCTGTCACTCTATTCTTTTCCTAGTCTCTCTTCTCTTTCATCCCTTCTTTTCTTTCTTTCTCTCCTTACCTTCCTTTTTTCTCCTATTGACCCTCATCTCTCTCCACCCCCCCTCGCCCTTTACACCCTCACCTTTCATCTCTTACCTCCCATTCAGCGAATGTTTTGATGAATCCCCAGAATGTTCTCCGTGATTAGAAATTTTCAATGTGGGAGAGTGATGTCACCAATCCACATTGTCACAGCAGCCTGAGCTCTGTCACAGCTGGGTACAGTTAGCACCCCAACTTTAAGCTAAAGCACAGGTTTCGGGTCTAAACTGAAAGACAGTTGGCGGAAACTTCCCAAGCATGATCGCTAAAAAGCATACGCTTGATTTTAAAAAAATGCACTAACCAGAGTGCTTCAATGCAACGGCAAGTAGCTGATAAAATGGCAGCTGCAGGGGGGATGGGCGGTGTGAGGAAATGCGCAGAGCAGAGAGAGAGGCAGAGGGGGATGTCGCCAGCATGCTGACGAACAGCAATGAGCTCATGCAGCCAGAATTTGGTGGATGTGAATTTCAGGAGGAAGTTAAGAGTGTGGTTTCAGAAAATTAAAAATGATATTTCAAGTGTCAAGGAGTTGAGCAGTCTAGAGGAGGCAGAGACCCAATTGAGGGAGCAGGCTGAAGCAGTTGGTGCCCTGAGGCAAAAAACTGAGATCTGTGAGTGGCAGTGGGAGGAGATGATGAACAAACTGGAAAACCTTGAAAATCACTCAAGGTGCAATTGTTGGTCCAAAGAATCCCTGAAAATGGGGAGAGTTGTTAGATTGTACCTTGGTCCTGCAAAAACATCTCCAAGGCAGTACTCCAGGATCTGGAGGATGAACTTGCTGGGCTGGACTTGAGTACACCACATCTAGGGCTATCCCTCGGTCCATTTCCCTGGTCATCCAGTCAAAGAAATCAGTCAGATTTGTCTGACAAGATCTGCCTCTGGTAAACCCATGCTACCTCACTTCCTGCATTCCATTGGACTCCATGGATCTTATTCACATATTGATATGATTTGGGTGGGGAGGAAAAGCATTATGAGTGAGGGGTGCAGAAATTAATTAAATAACCTGGGCAGATCATGCGCCAGTTTATATGATACTGACTGGAGGGAAGGAAGATGAAGGTAATAAATTTTGGAAACTCAATGACTCTGTTGGAGGGTGATGGGGTAGTGCAAGATGTGTGATGTTTAATTAAGCAATATTTTGAGATGAATGTGCTAGAGGGGACACTTGGGGCTATGATCTGGGATGTCTTTAAGGTAATGATTAGGGGGTTTTGATCAAATGGGGATCTTGAAGAAAAAACGGAGAGGGAGGTGGATTTTTAAGCCTGTGAGAGCAGTTGAAAAAAATTGGAGGCAGTGAGGGCTAAATTTAAATGGGTAGGAAATGAGGGAGATAAACTGTCAGATGTAAAGACTGAGGCAGTAGCATTTTGAATGTGGAAATACAAAGTGGAAACTTGGTCTGTCAGTTGTGGAGGGTCAAGGCGCAGGAGGCTGTCTTTTGGGGCTCATCGGGGCAATTGATAACAGAGAAGTGGGATATTTGAAAGGTTTTTCATGAGTTTTATGAAGGGCTTTATAAGGCAAGGCTAGGACCCCTCTGGCAGGGAACGTAAAAAGCTATCTTGACTCAATTCCACTGAGGAAATTAGACAAGGAGATGGCAGGAGATTATTGTGGAAGAGATCAGGAAGGCAATTAGGTCCCTTAAGTTAGAGAGAGCTCCTGGCTTGGATGGCTGTACTGCACACTTCTATAGGATCTTTGGAGAAGAGTTGCTTGAACCCCTAGCAGCTTTATTTAATTTGGTGAGGATGGGGACATGGACATTGGCTGAAATTATGTGGGATGGGTGGTGATATCGCCGATACCTAAGGAAGGGAAGGACTTCAAATCAGGTGATAGAAAGCACACAGCTGCTTTTTTAAATTTAGAGGTATCGATTTTTGCGAAGATATTAGCAGTCTGGTTAAACCGTTCCAATTCTTACCCAGTGTTCACTGTATATAGTTAATATGTTCCATGCAGGAACCACGTGATGTGGTGAGCTTGGGTGGACGCTCTCTGCTTGAGCTCCGGGCTTCCGATCCCATACCGGTCTACTGAGCCGTTTTTTTGAACCGGCAGAATAGTCCCCTCCTAACAATAACTTACCTTACCGGTTATCCCCAGCAATCCAGCCTCGGAGGAGCCGGTATGGCAGCAACAGCTAAAGCAAATCGGCGAGACAAGGAGCGAGGCCTGGGGCAGCATAAAATGGCTGACTCGCCCCCAAAGAGCAGTTTGCCCTCCTCGGCGACCACAGGGTTACTGTCGGAAGAGATTTCGGCGGCAGTTTCCACGGCGCTGGCAGCACAATTCGAGGTGCTACGGGGAAAGCTGGATGCAGTGCAACTTTCCGTCGATACTATCGGCGCCCGCATGCAGCACGCGGAAGAGAGGATCGTGCAGACAGAAGAGGAAGTGGCGGGATTGAAGCAGGAGCTGGCTCAGGCAAAGACCATGCTTCAGGCCCAGGGTGAGAAGATCGATGATCTGGAGAATCGATCCAGACGGAGCAATCTCCGGTTGCTGGGGATTCCGGAATCGGTAGGAGACACAGCGTTACTGTCTTATGTGGAAGCCTTATGTACTAAGCTGCTGGGGGAAGCCGGAGAGACGACCCGGGTTGTCCTGGAGAGGGCGCACAGAGTAGGCCCCAAGAACACGCGGGACATGCGACCCCGGATTGTATTGGCGAAATTTTTACAATTTCAGCAGAAAGAAGCCGTCCTGAAGGAGGCTAGGAAAGTTGGCACCGTGGAGGCAGATAATGTAAAAATCAGGATTGCGCAGGATTACTCGGCAGCCCTCAGCCAGCGCCGTAAGGCCTTCGCGTCTGCCTGCCAAAAGCTGATTTCTGCCCACATCAAGTTTACCATGCAATACCCAGCACGCCTGCACGTGGTACATCAGGGCAAGCACAAAGTTTTCGATTCCCCGGAGGCTGTGACGGCGTATGTCCAGCAGTTAGAGCAATCCGAACGAGAACTGACTACGGAGCCTGCGGGACTGGCCTGAATCGGCAGGGACCTCTGAGAGCTTTTATTCTCGGTGAGCAATGGACCGGGTGTCAGGTACAAGGTCTCCTTGCTGTGTAACTGGATCTGCGGGGTTCCCTTCCTCGAGAGCCTGAGAATAACAGTTATGCCTTGTAGGCTTGGATCGCAGTTTTTCAGGCCCGGTGCTCTATTTTTAAAGAGGACCCACCGGAGTCCGGGGGCCTTGGGGCCCACCCGGGGCACAAAGATATCACAGTGCTGGGCTTGTCTTGGACTTGCTGCCCTGGGTATCCTCTTAACAATGGTTTACAGACCTTTTTTCTGTCAAAGTTTTCCTTTTTCACCTACTGTGAGATTTTGACATGCTGGGGTAATTTACCTTTGCTGTATTATGTTGATTACTGTTATGTTGACTTACTGCAATGTAAGGAGCAGATATTACTGTAATAAGGGGGAGGGTAGCTCGATGCACCCGTGGTTCCCGGGCCTGCTTGTGTTGAATATCAGAGTTACCCCGGGAACATGCGCCTGTCCCTGCCTAAGATGGAGTGCTTAACCCATAGGCGGGCATAGACGGGAGGGGGGTACTAATTGCCATGGGACAGGAAGCCCGGACACATCCAGCAGGGTTGGGAGGTGGAAGTGGAATATGTGTGGGGGAGGAATGGAAGGTAGGGGGAGGGGGAGAGGGGCGGGGCAGAGGGGGTGGGATACGGGGTGGATGGGAAGGGGGAGAGTGGGGGGTAGTGGGGTAAGGGGAAGGCAGGGACTGCGGGGGACAGGTCGTCGCAACCCAAAATTCATGCAAAGGCAGCAAGTAATCCATTCAAGGAAATACAGGGGGGGGCCCCAGGCTGGGGGGGTTTCCTCTGACACGCAGTACTGGCAGTGTGGGCCCAGGAGGCAGATACTTCCCTGCGGGTAATCTCTTGGAATATATGTGGACTAGGTAGCCCGATAAAGAGATATAAAGTATTGAAAGCGCTGGCTAGACAGCGATGTGATATTGCGCTATTACAAGAAACCCATCAGACGGCCGAGGAACACGCCAAACTCTGCCGTGACTGGGTGGGTCAGGTATGGGGAGCGCCTGCACTGGGGAAAAAAGGGGGAGTGGCCATTCTCATTCATAAGAGGGTGCGCTTTACGATGCACCGCCAGGTGGTGGATCCTACTGGGCGATTTTTGCTGTTACATGGGTCGCTGGAAGACCGAGAGATCATCTTAGGTGATTTGTATGGGCCCAACTTACTAGATCAGGATTTTTTCAATCGTTTTGCAGCCAAAGTGGAGCAATTACCAGATGTGCCGTTGCTCTTAGGTGGGGATTTTAATGGGGTCTTTGAGATAGGCCTTGATACCTCGAGTGGTAGGGGAACCCGAGAGAGGACGCTTATATCTCAGATGCTGCAAAGATTTAAGGCGCGTTTAGATTTGGTAGACCCCTGGCGACTGCTACACCCCTCCGAGAGGGATTACACTCATGTCTCACGAGCTCACGGTACAAGTGCCAGAATTGATTATCTCTTACTTTCCTCCCCCTTATTTGCACACACGGGAGAGGCACAGATAGGCCCCCCCGAGATCTCAGATCATGCAATGGTTTGGGTAGAGCTACAGTGGGGGGGAGGAGATGGACAGTCCCGTATCTGGCGATTCCCCATTGAGCTGTATAAAGATAGCCACTTTCAGCAATTCCTCGG
This sequence comes from Ichthyophis bannanicus, assembly GCA_033557465.1. NCBI lineage: Eukaryota > Metazoa > Chordata > Amphibia > Gymnophiona > Ichthyophiidae > Ichthyophis > Ichthyophis bannanicus. The sequence goes on from CM066032.1 coordinate 1,732,436,361, forward strand.
TCAACGCTGGCGGGACTTTGAACTGAATCATCAGATACATAAGGATGACCCGGAACTGGTTTGGGAAACCGCCAAAGTGGTGTTACGCGGGGATATAATAGGGTATGTGGCTCGAAAGCGGAGACTACTGGCGGCGCAGATTATTAGACTGGAACAGCAGGTGACACAGGCACGAGTGCTCAGTGGCCGAGCTCCAACGGCGACTAATAGGAAGCGGTTGTGGGAGCTGCAGGTTGCTTTGAATGAACTGCTTCACCAGCGAGCCAAGAAATCCTTAATGTATTATAAGTACCGGCTCTATTGTTTCGGGGACAAACCGGGACAATTATTGGGGAGATGTTTGAAGGGTCAGAGAGGAGCTAGATTGGTGGCGGCCCTCCGAGATGAACATGGGAATCTCCAGCAAAATCGGGGGGCGATTAGTGCGATATTCAAAGACTTCTTTCAGAAACTGTATGCGACGGGGGAGATGTCCCCCTCTACTATGGAACAGTATTTCCAAGGTTTGACTATACCGAAGGTGACCGCGGAACAGCGCGGCAGCCTGGGACAACCAGTAACTTTGCAAGAGGTGCAGAGTGTCATCTCCGCAGCCAGCTGTTATAAGACCCCAGGACCGGACGGGTATGGGGCTGAGTTTTATAAGCTTTTATCTAACTGGGTGAGCCCTCTTCTTGTAGAGACCTATCGCTATAGAATCGAAAGAGGGGGTTGGCGATGGGGGGATAACCAGGCCAAAGTAACGCTGATACCCAAGCCGGGTAAGGACCCACTACAGGCGGCTTCCTATCGGCCGATTTCCTTATTAAACTTCGATATGAAGCTGTTGGCGAAAATCCTGGCTGAGCGCCTGGCGGGAGTTTTAGGGGAGGTAGTGCACGAATCTCAGGTGGGCTTTGTGAGGGGGCGCCACGCGGTGCGTAATTTACGTAAAATCCTGGCGTCTCTGGAATGGGTGCATACCCAACAGTTGCAATCCCTCTTGGTGAGTTTTGACGCTGAAAAAGCGTTCGACAGGGTAAATTGGGCGTATTTGCAATATCTGCTTCCCTTATACGGCCTGGGGCAATCCTTTTGTGATATGATACATAGTCTGTATGTTTCTCCGACCGCCAGGGTGCTGTGTAATGGGGTCTTGTCGGATTCCTTTTCCTTGCATAGAGGTACGAGACAGGGGTGTCCACTGTCCCCTCTATTGTTTGTATTATCCTTAGATCCGTTGATACGGAGCATAGAAGCAGATAGCCAGATCTGTGGGGTGGAGGTGGGTAAACAGAGGTTTAAAGTGTCAGCCTTCGCGGATGACATGCTGGTGCATTTGCTGGCTCCCAGGGAATCTCTCCCACGATTGATGGCGGAATTCCGGCGGTTTGGTAGTTTTGCAGGACTTCGGATTAACGAGGACAAATCGGAGGCCCTAGACGTGTCAGGGCACCTGAAGGGACGCTGGGGGGGGGGGGATTTTCCTCTGAAATGGACGGACCAAAAGTTTAAATACCTGGGTATTGTTTTAACCCGGTTACCCCAAGATCTATATCGGACTAATTTTGAGAAAGTTTTGTCGGGGTTGCGGAATCAGCTGAGAGCCTGGAACCCTTTACCATTGTCGCTCCTGGGGAGAGTGGCAGCGGTTCAGATGGTGGTCCTGCCTCGCATTTTATACTGGATGCAGACCTTGCCAGTGTGGCTGTTGCACCGAGATCTGCATAGCTTGGAACGGGAGATTCAAGGGTTCCTGTGGAAAGGGGCCAGGGCGCGTATTCCTTTGTCCCGTATGGTCGGCAAATGGAAGAACGGCGGCCTGGGCCTCCCGGACTTAGGGACTTATGCCTTGGCATGTCAAGCGCGGCATCTTGGGGATTGGTTGGGGGGGACAGACACCTACACTCCCAGGGACTTAGAGGCAGCAGTGGTGGCCCCGGTTTCTTTGATGGGGGTTCTCCACGTGGAGGGTGTACACCTCCCACGTCGAATAACGCGTAGCGGCATGTTTAATTCTATGCGACGTACATGGAGACAGCTGAATAGCTTTTGGCACCGGAACTGGCAGGTGTCGAGTTGGTTGCCCATCCACGGTAATGTGCATTTCCTCCCAGGGTCGGACTCCCGAGCCTTTCAGTTATGGCAAGCCCAAGGTCTCGAATATGTGGGTCATGTGGTGGGGCTTACTGGTCACTGCAAATCGTTTTCGGAGCTGTGTGCCGAGTTCGCGCTACCTTCCTCTCAGTTTTTTGCGTATATGCAACTTGCTCATTATGTGGCTACACTGCCCAGGGAGGAGTTAGGCGTGGACAGATCGGCGCAGATTCTTGAATTTTTCGAGATTGGGGGGGAGACCCCCCCCCCGACGATAGCGGGGTTGAAAGCCCGGTTGGAATGTTTTAGGGCAAAGCCGGATTATGGGAGGATAGAGATGGCTTGGGCGGAAGAACTGGGGCGAGCAGTACCACCGGACACTATCCGGCAGGCATTGGGGCGGATAGGCGGGATGGTGGAGGGTGCCAGATGGCGGGAAGTACAATATAAAGCTTTGACTCGGGTGCATTTCTCCCCGCGACGAGCTCTGCGGAGTCGCATTACGCAGGATGGGTCATGCCCCAGATGCTCCGAACCATTGGCTACTTTAACTCATATGTGGTGGCAGTGCAGGCGCATTCTCCCTTATTGGTCCTCTATTAGTGAATACCTTATGGGGTTATTACAGCAGAGGTTTCCTTGGACCGGAGCTCTGGTCATACTCGATCTGCTGCATCGGACTCTCCCGGTGGGAAGGTGGGAGCGGTTATTGGTGCGTAAGGCATGTCTGGTGGGGAAAGGCCCTATCTTACATCATTGGCGCAATCGGGACCCGCCAACGTTCTTGGAGTGGCGCAATAGGTTTCATCAGTTAATGCTGGCGAAGCGCTGGAGAGCCCAGGGTAAGGTAAAGAGGTGGTCTACCTTCATGCTGCTTTGGGAGCCATATATTCAGAGTCTGGGCCCCCACTGCCGGAATGAAATAGTTAATGTGGGATACTAGGGTACCAATGCAGTGCCTGGGTGCGGGGAACTCGGGAATGGATTACGATTAAATCTCTTGACTGGTGCTTGGTGGTTGCGACGACGGGAGGGGTGGGTGAGGGGTGGGGGGGGGGTGGTTCGACCTCTCTATAAAATTATGTATTTGTGTGCATTGTTTTCTTTATGCCGTTGTTACATAACTATATCTGGTGTTTGCCTCCCGCGGAGATAAGAGTACACTCTGCGGAGGCTTATTGTCTGCATTGTACTGGATGTTATGTTCATGCTGATTAATAAATAAAGTTTCAAAAAAAAAATATGTTCCATGCAAACCAAATGATGATCTATTATTCCATATAAGCCGCTTTGACCAAGCAAAAAGTGGTATATAAACCTTGCTAAATAAATAAATATAGTGGTATGGAAATTGATCCACCCTGACCAAGCAGGTTTTATGTCTGGACAGCAAGTGACTGGTAGCATCAGGAAAGTACTGAATTTAATTTGGGCGGCTAGGCAGGGGTGAGTGGTTTTTGACCTGGGTAGAAGGAGGTGACTGGTTTGCCCGCTTTCCTCCTCTTGTTTGCTATTTTGGAGTCTAGCGGAGAGGATCCAAATGAGTCAGGATATAAGGGGGATTGAGATGGGCAGATGGGATGATCTCATTCCTTGTTCATGACTGATACCATCTTTGCTGTAACCCAGACAGAAATCATTCTGTCTTTGATTGTGTGGGAATTGAGAGAGTATGGGTGTTTGTCCAGGTTCTGCATTAATATGGGTAAGTCAGAGATATTAACCCTGACTGTGCCCAAAAAGATGGCAGTCGGGTTAAGAAAAAGCTTGCAATTTAGAAGGGTGGCCAAAGGGGTGTGCTATTTAGGTGTGCAGATTAGTTGAGATCATCAAGAATTGCATGAGTTGAATTATAGGAGGTTGCTAAGGGACTTGGAGGTTTTGCTGGGACAGTGAGGACGTTTGTATTTGTCTTGGTTGGGGAGTATTTCCACTATAAAAATGGTGATCTACTGAAATTTCTTTTTGATTCAGACGTTGCTTGTGTTCATACCAGAGAGAGTGCTAGAGAGTTTTTTTGTTACAGGAGGCCACCGAGAGTGGCTAGGAGAGTTCTTCAGCAGACTGTGCGAGAAGGGGGTTTGTCCATCCCAGATTTTAAGGCCGCCTATCTGGTGGCGGTATACTCTTCACTCCCCCCTAGTGCTCCTTCCTCTCACTTGTCTCATACTTCTTTCTAGGCTTCACTCATCCTCCCCTCAGTGCTCTTCCACATCTTATGCATTCTTTACCCAGCTTTATTCATCTTCTCTCCAATGCTCCCACATCCCAGCCCCACTCATCCTTCCACGAATGTTCACCCTCAAGCCTTATACATTTCTTAGTATGCCCCACTAAAACCTCTCATCCTCTCAGCAATGCTCACCCAGCCTCATTTGTCCTTTCTCTGTGTTTCTCCTTGAGTCTCACTCATCCTCCCCCGGTGCTTTGCTGCCTCTTCACCACTCCAGGAGGGAGGATGATGAAATCAGTGACTACAAACAAGCCCCCACACCCAGAATTGGATCAGTACTCTTTCTGGGGAATGGCGTGGAACCAAATTGACCATGACTTCAATACTATGTATCTCATCCCTTTCCAAAGGTTGGCAGCAGGAGCAACACTTAAGCACATGTCCTCCTACTGCTGAGACGCACTTGCAGTATGCCTTGACTGACCCTACAGTAGCAAGAAATGACATGCGCTTACCACACCTGCTGCCAGCCTGGGGGAGGGGCAGGGCAGCTGTGTTGGAGAGAAAGCATAGCGCAAGTTGCTGGAGTCTGGGGTCAGCAGAAAATGGCACTTACATTAGCCAATTTTCTGTCCTGCCAGACTCTTTCAAAAGAACACTGTTAGGGCAGCCATACAGCTGGTTGGCAATTTTACTTCATTTGCAATTAGAAAACTTGTTATTTTCTGGTCTGTATATGTTAAACTTCTGTTTTATCTCACATTTTTTTATTTTTTTATTGTTCTTTCGCCGCTCTATACTGTGTATCTCTGTAACAAATGTGCCCTTGCTGTTCTGGGGGGATGTCTCCTCTCAGTTTTATCTCCCTCTCGCCTGCTCCTTTGTCCCATAGTAGAGCTCTTCCCATTCCTCCTGAGATCCAGCACATGACCTCTGCCTACGATGTCCCCAAGTTTTACCAGTACTGATAGACAGGAAATTTGATCTTGCATCTCTTGAGCCACAGTCCGGGCTACAGAGCTAGCAACTTCAGTATATAACTTTTATTTAGTCATATTGCTTTATGTAGACAGCATTTTTAAAGGTTACACACTCTGTTTCTAAATTGGTTTCTACCTCTGTCAGGGGGAAATCTGTACCAGCTCGACCCTCCATGCATAAAGGTGCTCCAGGAAGGCCTCCCCCACCAAAAAAGTCCAGCACCCCAACCTCTTCCTCTGATGTGGGCCTTCCCACAAACCGTAACACATCTGGAATGAAGAGATCAAAGAGTCAACTTCTAAGGCAACAAGAACCTAAACTACCTCCCAGACCAAGACCAGGGCACCTACTTTACAATAAATACATGGTGAGTAGTTCTGATATTGGCAAAACGTTTTCTCCCTCACTGAATGTAGTTACCAGCTTGTTCTTGTTTGATTTAGGGGAACATCTCATGTTTTGGCTGTATTTTATTGTAAACTTCTTCTGTGTTGATAGTATAGAAAGGGTTGGGGTTTTTTAAGTGATTAGTGCAGTGGGCTGTGAACCAGGGAAGCCAAGGTTCACTCATCCCGATAATGCTCCTTATGACCTTGAGCAAGCCACTATCTCCCATTGCCTTAGGATACTAATCTTAGACTGTAAGCTTTTGGGGCAAGCACGAATCATACCTGGAAAAAAAATGCTATAAACCTTTGAGCTAGACTTGGAAAGGCAGTCTAGAAATACAAAGATTTAAAATATTTCAAGACTTTGGATGACTGTGGTCCAGAATATCTGAAAAATTGCTTACAATGTCATGTCCCAAGAAGGGATTCCTACAAGCATTACAATAGGTCACAGGACTTCTTGGGGTCCCATCTAAAACTGAGTTATTAGAGGCTGATAAAAAGATCTGATTGTCCTGTGTACGGTTTGCTCTAAGGAATTCAGCCCCACAGGAACTTACGTTACTTAGATATAAATGTTTTCAGGGAATCTTGTAAAACATGTAATTTAATTTTTTTTTTTGTTATGTTGTAATCTGCCTTGTACCAGACGAATCGGGCAAAAAAGGAATATAAATGCAGTTTTTGATTTGCTCTGTTCTTGGATTTGATTCCTTGGGTAGCAATATTTAAAGAATACAATTTGTCTGTGTGGCCTTTGACTAGATGAATGTTGTTCTGTTTTGATTTATTAGAGGCCAACCTATGGTCTGTTTTCATTTACTTTGTGAATATTTAATATAGTAATATTTGCTTGCTTATTTTATATTTTTGTGAATGCAGTGATGCCTCTTTGTTGTGTGCTTTTTTCTTTACAATATTTGTACTTTAATAGAAACATAGAAGCATGACAGCAGATACAGACTAGCTGCACCTGTCTGAAGCAAGGTGTAAAAAAATGATGGATGTTAAAAGTTTAAGCAAGGAAATCTCCAGAACTCCCCCAACCCAACACGGCTGTGTTTCGACCCCGCCTTAGTCAGGGGTTCAGCCTGTATAAGGAGCTATTCTAAAACAGAAACATAAAACAGAAGTATCCATATTACACACCAATTTAAATGAAGTAAAATAAAATGAAAAATAAAACAAATATGAGTCATTAATATAATAATGGCATTTGTTTTATTTTACTTCATTTGAATCGGTATGTAATATGGCCATGTCGGGTTGGTGGCGTTTTGAAGATTTCCCTGCTTAAACTTTTAATAAACATCATTTGTTTTACACCTCACTTCGGACTGGTGCTGTTGTGTGTTCGAGTGTGGTTTGCTTTCGAGGCTGGACTCCAGCAGATAAAGACTATACAGCCTATCCGGTCTGCCCTTCCATACCAACTACTAAGCTCTACAATCCCTTTTTTTTAACTTTAGAGATCTTCTGTGTGTGTTCCATTCAGATACAATCCTCGTCTCTACCACTTCCACTGGGAGACTATTTCACGCATCTACCACTCTTTTTCTATAAAAAAATATTTCCGCAAATTCCTGAGTCTTTCTATTTTCACCTCATATTTTATGATGAAGCCCAGTGACCATTTTGTTAGCCACCCTCTGTACCAACTCTATCCTGTTTATATCATTTTGAAGGTGTGGTCTCCAGAATTGCACACAGTACTCTAAATTAGGTCTCACCAAAGACTTATACAGGGGTACTATCACCTCCTTTCTGCTAGCCATTCTTCTCCCTGTGCACCCAAGCCGCCTCCTGGCTTTTGCCATTGCCTTTTCTATGCGTTTAGCCACCTTAAGATCATCATCATATATAAATAACTGTTAAATAAATAAATAAATCAGAAACAACCACCCACAGGTCTTTTTCTTTTTTCATAGATATAAGTACTTCACTCCTCCTATACTATACCGCTCCCTTGGAATTTTGCAGCTCAAATGCATGATCCTGCATATTTGTCAGCATTAAATCTTGACTATTCTTCAAGCTTTGCTAGATCCTTTCTCGTGTTATCTACACCTTCCTGGGTGTCTCTTACAGATTTTGAGATCACCCCCAAAGAGGCAAATCTTAACTGATAGTCCTTCCGCAATACGTATCACTTACAAAAATGTTAAAAAGAATCAGACCAAGGACAGATCCCATTGCACACCACTGGTAACATCTTTCTCTTCAGAGTGAGTTCCATTTACCTGCACCCTTTGTCTCCTCCCAGGCAACCAATTTCTAATCTAGTCAGTTACTTTAGGGTCCATCTCTAGGGGGCTGTACCAATCGCCTGTGCGGAACCGTGTCAAAGGATTTACTAAAATCTAGAACTCTCCCTCGGTCCAACTCTCACCCAGTCAAAGAAACTGAGATTTGTCTGACAAGACCTGCTTCTCGTAAAACCATGCTGCCTCGGATCCTACAATCCATTGGGTTCCAGAAACCTCACTATCCTATGTTTTAGCAGTGTTTCCATTAGTTTGATCTTTCTGGTGCATAAACTAATCAGCCTATACAGTAGTTCCCAACCTTACCTTTGCAACCACTATTGCATAAAGGGACTACATGCGCCCTTCTCCACTCCTCTGGGACCACATTTGATTCTAAAGAAACATTGAGAAGGTCAGATATTGGAACTGCTAGAACTTCCCTAAGTTCCTTCAAAACGCTTGGATATATCCCATCTGACCCCATTGCTTTGTCTACTTTTGGTTTAGCTAGCTCTTTGCAAACACAATCACTTTGGGCTTTCCTATAGATAGGTAGTCTATAAGGGTGAATAATAAATATTAAATATTAAAACAATAAGAGCATAGTATGTAAATACCTAGCGTCCACCTACTGATTTTTTTATGGGAGGTATCCACCCACCTTAAGAAGAACAATTCCTCACATGAAAGTTCCTTGAACCTCTGTTCTCATCCACTGCCAAAATAGTAACTTCCTTAAGATAGTAATGGAAATAATTTAAACAAGGAGCGATATACAGTAATTAATTTTTTTTCTACATCATTTAAAGAACTTTTTAAAATATTTTTAATGATATTGCAAATGAACACCCTAATCGCTTATCATAGGATATTAGTATTTTGGCAGAGGTCTCTGGTTTTCAAAATCAGGCCTTAAATTGTTTTTTAAATAGTATTTTTTTTCTTGTTGTCCCAGTAAAGAAGATTTAAACATAAATAACATTTTTAATGTAGCATTGCAGTAGTGGGAATTTGGTCTATGCCGTAAGAACATACCTGTAGCATCTTCATTGCAGTTCTTTTCTTTTTTAATTTAAAGTTTTTTATTATTTTGACGGTATACATCACTCCATATCGTACATCAACTTCAAACCACTACATTACAAACATACCTATGTTTTATCCTATCCCCTCTCCCTTCAGCCCATACTAAGATATATGCCAAATCCTCGTGGAGCAGTCCACCAAGAGGCTTCACCCTTGTCTCAGTTGACACTATCTTCCTGTCATGCTTTATATTTACTCCATGTTTTCCCAAACTGGAGAGGCCTCCCCTGCTTCGTTGCTGTGAGCTTATACATAAGATATTAGTAGTCTATTTGTGTTTGAACCTCTTGTAAGCTGGAGGGGCTCAAGGATTTGCCTTTCCTTTGCAACAGTCGGCCCTCAGGCTGTACAACCTACACATATCCGCCGGGAATCCTCTTTGAGCATACCTCATACCTCCTGCCATACAATTGAGAAGAGCCATCTGTATGGATAAGTACACCTCAAACCCTAATACCTCCCCCATCCATTGGGATACCCTTTGCCATAACCATTGCATCTTAACACATGACCACCCACATATGAAAGAAGGTCCCTCTTTCCCCGCATATTCTCCAATAGGAGTCCACCTCAGAGCCCCTCAGGTACACCATTTTCACTGGGGTAATGTACCATCGGTACATCATTTTATAATTCTGCTCTAATTAGTTGGTCACTAGACCGCCCCGATGCAGTCTCATATGTATTATCTTCCATTTTGCCTGGTTCCACTGACACCCCAGATCCACCTCCCATTGGTTGTGAAACCTTCCCTTAACCATGCTCACGTACTCCATAAGCCCATAGAGGGTGGCGATAGCGCCCTTGATCTGGCCCCTGGAGAAGAGCCCCTCTATTCCGGAGGCAGATTCCACACTCTGCTGTAATACCTTCTTATTTATATAATGTTTGACCTGCATGTATGGAATGTGGTCTGCTGCTGTAAGCCCATAGTCCTCCACGAGGTCCGAAAAGTCTATTATTTTGTCGTCCTCAATACATTGTCCCACTCATTTGAGCCCCTTCCGATGCCACCTGTGGAAGATGCCCCCTTCTATGCCAAGTGGAAAATCCCCACAGAAGGGGGGAGGGTTACATGGAATATCCCTGCGTCCCAGCCACTTCCTCCATTTACTCCAGAACTTAAAGATAAGGGCAATACAAAGGTTCTGTGCTGAAAATTCCCCCCCCCCACCTCCATGCCTCGGAAGCCACAGCCAACTACCCAATTCCCCTTTGCCTTCAATCTCCTCCTCTATTGCCACCCATTCCTTTTCCCCTTTAAGCCACTGTTCCAGGGCCGCCCGCACCCGAGCTGCCTCAATGTATCGCATTGTTTGAGGTACTGCTAGCCCACCTGTGGCCTTCCCTCTCCACAGGGCGGATCTAGCCACCCGAGAGTGTCTGTTCACCCATATGAAATGCATTATTTTCCGCTGCACCATTTTTGAAAGGTCCCTGGTACTGGAATAGGTAGGGTAGTAATAAAGTATAGCATTTGTGGCAGTGTTGTCATTTTTCACTGCCGCCATGCGACCCATCCAGCTTAACCCTTTTTTGTCCCATTCCTCCAAGTTATTAGTCATTTTTCCCCATAAGGGGGGGGGGGGGTAGTTAGCTTTATAAAGATCATTTGTACACGCTGTGATATCCACCCCTAGATATCTAATTTTGTGATCCGTCCATTTAAATGGTAGCTTCTCTCACAGAGCTGTTTTACGCTCCCCTGATAGGGATATATTCAATATTTCTGATTTAGTGGGGTTAATCTTAAACCCTGCAATTTGCCCATAGTTGCCCATGACCCTCAGTAATTCTGGTAAAGATGTTTCCAGTTCTGATACTGTAAATAATAGATCGTCCGCAAAGAGCGAAATCTTATATTCCACCTGGCCTAACTGGGAACCCTGCACATTTACCTTCTTGTGGATCATTTACACTAGTGGTTCCATCGCCAGTACAAATAGCAACGAAGAGCGGGAGCACCCCTGTCATGTTCCCCTATGCAATTCAAAGACCGATGAGTAACTGCCATTAATTTTAATCCATGCCTGGGGCTTCTTATACAAAATTTCCGCCCATTGCATGAAGTGACCTTCAAATACCATTGTTTGCATTGTCTGGGTCAAGAAAGGCTATGACATGCGATCAAAAGCCTTTTCTGCATCTACTGCAAGGAGCACCATTCCCTTAAGCTTTCTCTTGCCTACTCATATTAGGTCTGTCACCTTTCGGATGTTGTCAGAGGCTTGTCTTTCTGGTATAAAGCCTGTTTAATTAGCATGAACTAACTTGGGCATCAACCCCATTAACCTATTGGCTAGCACTCTGGTGAAAATCTTCAGATTGGTTCCCAGGAGGGAGATGGACAGTGGCTAGGATCTTTACCTTCTTTGGGTATTATTGTGACACCTGCTAAACTTAAAGTTTCCGGCACTTTATCCACTTCTGGAAAGGAGTAATACATTCAAGTTAGAGGCTCTGCCAGAATCTCCCTAAAGGTTTTGTAAAACTTATTTTAAAAACTGTCCAACCCCGGGGCTTTATTTACAGGTAAATCTTTTATGACACTGAACTTCCTATGGAGTAATGGGTTGAGATAACATATGTACCTCCCCCGCTGTAAGGATTGGAAGATGAGTCCCCGGTAGCACTGCAGAAATCTGATCTAATGTGGCTTCCCTCTCAGGGGTATACAGTTCTTCATAAAATTCCACAAAGCGTTACTTAATTCCTGTTTCCCGTCTGACCAGACAGCCATTCTTGTCCATAATCTGGAGGGTGTGATTTTTAGTCTGTTGGATTTTTTTTAGTTTATGGGCTAGGAGTTTGCTAGCTTTATTACCAAACTCAAAGGATTGCTGTCGAAGGCGATCTAATGTGAATTTCATCTCTCCTATTTGTAACTCTTGTATTTCCCTTCTTAGCTCTTCCAACCTTGTAGCCCCACTTTATCTAGCATGCCTGCTTGTTTTTTATTTTCCCCCTCCCTGAGTTCATCTCGCAATACAGTGATTTGCTGTAGTTTGTTTCTTTTTTTGTTTCCCTCGAATGACCACTTTGACTTTGAGCCCCTCCCTGGGGGGCAAACTTCCACATCATTCATCTCTAAGTATTAACCCAAATTCTTCCCTATTTGATCCACCACCTTCCTGTCCTCTAGGAGAGATTTGTTCAAACACTACCAATGTCCACTATCAGCTCCCCCCTACCCTACCTCCCAGCACCCCCTATACTGGAGCATGGTCTGACCATGTCCTATCCTCTGTCTTGGTCGTTTTTGCCTCATGCACTAGAGGCTTATGCACCCATATCAAGTTGATATGGAGAAGGAGTCATGGACTGCAGAGTAGAAAGTATATGCCCGTCATCCTCCTTGCAGTACCCGCCATAAGACCACTACATCCAGTTCTTTCATAACCGCATGCACAGCGCGCCTCTGTGCATGAGTTTTGGTCCCTATGCCTCGTAAGCTCTCCAATCTAGGGTCTGGAGCTAAGTTGAATTCTTCCCAATAATAAGAGCTCCTTCATAGAAACCCATTACTTCTCCCATGAGCACCCTAAGGAACTCCGCCTGGTCAGTGTTCGGTATATTTACGCTGATCACGGTGTATATTTGTCCTCGCCATTGGGCCTTAACCAGAATAATTCCCCCCCCCTTATCTCTCTTCACATCGAGAATGTGAGCCTGTAGCTGCGATGACCAAACTATCGCTACCCCTCCTTTTTTCTTTTCCAGCTTATTAGATGCAAGCAGTGTGTCAGGGTATCTAGGTGGCTCCACATGCCCTTCATCTACTGCTCGGAGGTGGGTTTCCTGAACACAACAGATATCAGTCTGAAGGCGCTCCATCTCTTTATACAATAATTGGCATTTGGCAGGAGAATTAAGTCCGCGCACATTCAGTGTCCCAAATTTCAAGTCCCCCCCACCCCCCATTGTTCTGTCCAACAAAATAAATCCCTTCCACAACTCTCTGTGGGCCGCTCCTTTACTCTATTTCCCCCTCTAGCCTCCCCCTCCCCTTAACACTCAACATAGGTATATACCTACTGAAGCCCGGTGACCAGTCACCTAGTGGCCGTCTTAGTTAAAATCCTTTCCTGAACACTTAAAACATTGTATAAAACAGTTACTCCAGCACACTCCGTTTACCCCAAAATATGCATATAACGTATATTGTCCTACCTTTGCTTTATGTTATATAGTTAACTTCCAATTACAGATGTCCAATTCCTGTTTGTTTTTCCACCTTGTAGGCCAGGTACCATCACCATCAGGTTCCACATCCCTCATTGATCATTTCACACGGTTGTTTCTTTTGCTGACGGAGACGTTTATCCCCGTGTGAGACTCAGGACCAGGCTGCTTGCTCTGCGCTTTCCTTCCTCCTAGGGGGTCTTCAGACCAAGGCAATTGTGGCAAGTCCTGCTATTTGCAGGCTTGTATCACCATCTCCACTGTGCGCGCCATAGTTGTAGTGTCCGAAATTGTGAATTGTATACCAATAGGAAACAACCATTTGTAGCGGATATGTTTCTCTCTAAGGCGTTTAGTGATGGCTTGATACGCCCTGCGTTTTTTGAATTATGGCGATGGAGAGGTCCCTAAATAGCTCCACCTCTTGGTTCTCCCACTTTATTTTCCCCAACTTGTGTGCTGACCTTAGACTGGCTTCTTTTGTATTATATGCATGCATACAGGCAATAATGTCACAAGGCATTCCGTCCCACCATGGACCCAAGGCCCGGTGTGCCTGTTCCACCTGAAAGCAAAATTGGAATTTATCTAGCACCCCCTGCTTTGGCAACTGCCCTGCAGAATTGCATTGTCGATGCTCTATAGTCCACCATTTCTTCTGTTTCAGGGAGGCCCCATATCCTCAGGTTGGCCCGTCTGGATCTATTTTTTAAGTCTTCCAAATATGGAGGCCAGCTCTTCCTGTTTGAGGCGTAGTTGGGCATTTTCCTGTTCCAAGGATTGAATGCTTTGTTTCTGGTCCTCAGTAGTGGTCTCCACCTCTTTGACCCACTGGTCTAGCTCACTCATATCACTGCGCAGCTCCATTAATCAAGCCTACACTTCCTGTTTAAGGTGGATAATGTCCTGTCTTAAGTCTGAGAAGCCTCCTTGGATATCCTCTCGAATGAGCTGAAGCTCTGATTTATCCGAGGTATGAGGTTTTGGGCTTCCTCCTTTCTCCTCTCCACCCTCTTCCCTGCTGCTGGAGCTAACTGCCATTTTCGGCTTGGTTACAGTCGCTGTTGCTGCCGCCTTATAGGCATATGATTTTAGGTCCGTCGCTGTTTTTTTCACCGCCATTGGTGCTGTGTGGGTGGAAGAGTTGCCCAACAGACAGGCAAGTTATTGGGGTATTAGGCCTCCATCGTTCAAATTTAATTTCTCGTGGCCATGGAGCAGACTCAAAGCATAGCCATAATTGTGTGACATCATTCCAGACCCCCCCCCCCCCTTAATATAGAAAGACTAGGGGACATGCAATGAAGCTACAGCGTAAACTATTTAAGACTAATAAAAGAAAATATTTTTTCACTCAAAGTGTAATCAAACTCTGGAATTTGTTACCGGAGGATGTAGTAAAGGCTGTTAGTGTAGCTGGGTTTAAAAAAGGGTTGGACAAGTTCCTGGAGGAAAGGTCCATAAACCATTATTAAGAAGGGACCCAGGATATCAATGCTTGACCCAGTACAAGCATTGTGGAACCTGTGTCTTTTGGGGAAACTGCTAGGTACGTATGACCTAGATTGGCCACTGTTGGAAACAGGATACTGGGCTTGATGGACCTTGGTCTGACCCAGTATGGCATATCTTATGTTCTTATGTACACAAAATCGCTTGAGAAATGAAACTCCTGCTGTTGCATTAAAACATTTTACAATAAAGGATTTCTAAAGACCTGTAGTTAGAATTTCAAATTTGGTGAGCCATATGCAAACTAATTCCATTCATATCTATTGCACCTTTTTTCCATTTTGATTATCATGAAGATATGACCTATATTTGTTCCTTAGTGACCAAAGCTTGTCTGCATTTTGAGGCACATTTTAAATGGAACGTGGAGATCAGGATTGAAATTTGTGTCTGATCTTAAAGTAGCTAAACAGGTAGAAAAGGCGACAGCAAAAGCTAGAAGGATGCTTGGGTACATAGGGAGAGGAATGGCCAGCAGAAAAAAGGAGGTGATAGTACCTCTGTATAAGTCTTTGGTGCGACCCCATTTGGAATATTGTATGCAATTCTGGAGACCAAACCTTCAAAAGGATATAAACAGGCTGGAGTCAGTACAGAGGGTGGCTACTAAAATGGTTAGTAGTTTTCATTATAAAGCATATGAGGACAGACTTAAGGATCTTAATATGTACACCTTAAAGGAAAGGCGGAATAGAGGTGATATGATTGAGATGTTTAAATACCTCCATGGCATAAATGCACAGGAGGAGAGCCTCTTTCATTTGAAAGCAAGCTCTGCTACAAGGGGACATGGGATGAGGATGAAGGGAGATAGATTCAGGAGTGATATGCGGAAATATTCCTTTACGGAATGAGTGGTGGATCTGTGGAATAGTTTCCCAGTGGAGGTGAGGGAGATGAGGACAGTATCTGAATTCAGAGAAGCATGAGACAAATACAGAGGATCTCTAAAGGAAAAAAGGAGACTGTTGTAGTGGTTGATATGGAAGGACAGACTAGATAGGCCATTTGGTCTTTTTCAGTTGTCATGTTTCTATGAAATCTTGAGGTTGCAACGTACACAATTATGGCATCCTTTTAGGAGAGGCTCTACACATTTGTTGAGCCTTTTCTAAAATATCAATAAGGAGGTGCATGAATGCACATGTATGTACAGACATGTAGAGCTATTTTACAAATCTATACATGGGAAAATCAGTGAAGGATACTCGGCAATTTACATGTGTATTTCATAACTTCCACATATAAATGCTGCCATTTACACGTATGTCTGGGCCATGTGGAAACCTGCATGCGTAAATGCTGCCAATTAGCTATAGAGGCCGCCATCTTTAATTATAAATTGGGGAGGGAAATAGAGGATGAAAGAGGATAACCCCCTTTAATGCCTCCTGTAAAAGGCTGGCTGAACTGAGCACATCTTAAAAACTTACATGCACCTAGGAGCAGCTGTAAATCCTAATGTGAATAATTTTTGTCCTACGCATGCATTACCTATTTGAAAGGGAGGATACACATGTAGATTTTTGATCCACCCAGGGCATGTCCGAACCATGCCCCTGGCACAAAGATCACAGTAGGAAAATGAAGAATCCAGAAATCAATAGTAGATGCATCAATTTTATTCAGACCGAACACGGCCGTGTTTCAGCACACACAGCCTGCATCAGGGGTCAAAAGCAAACTTATACAGTCCACAATCAAACTTATGAAAACTAAAATTATGGAATACATAAGTGTATATACCTCAAAACACAAATCATATGGCAAATATATGTCATGAAAAAGAAACATGGCATAACCAATTTTGCTATATGGCCATGTCAGGTCTGAATAAAATTGATGTATCCACTATTGCTTTCCTTTTCCCTACTGTGATCTTTGAGCCTTGTGCTACTGTGGGATATCTGTCTGTTTGATGCTATGCTAACCATGCCCCCGATGCACCTCCTTGCAATTTTTATGTAATAAGTGTGTCCATGTGTAAATTTAGCCCTTTCTAAAATTGACATTCACACGTGGATGCCATTTCCATATGCAAATGATGGATTTTCCACATTAAAATAGCAAATGAAGGTTTCTAAAATAGCCTTCTTAGTTTGTTAGCACAATTAATTCTGTTTATTATACAATCAACTAGCTTTCAACTTAGGAATCTCCAGAGTGCAAAGGGATATTTTTGCCATCTGCAGAGTCTGTAAACAAATGGGATATGCTCTGGTGTCTCAGAAAGATGAAAAAAGCCTCTTACAAAGCCAGCAACAGTGGAGAGGATTCCCATGTATTCACATGTGCCAGAAATCCATCTGTTTGCTGACTGTCTTTTCGGAGCATTGTGGATGAGAGACTTGCCCTTCCACATCCTCTAAATTCCTCATTTCCCGGGGGGGGGGGGGGGCTTGTTCTCACCAATGAGTCCCTACAGTTTGAAGGTAGTCAAAGATGTAGAAAGTTGGAACATAACAGATACAATTTTTAAGAGGGGTAGCCATGTTAGTCTGAAATAGCAAAAATGAGCGGCAGGAGGAACCTTATTAGCTAACCAGTTGGAGGCATGAGCTTTTGAGGACGAGAGTCTATTCATGCATCTGACAAAGTGCAGTACAGGAGGTGGGTACGTGTAAATGAAGATAGATGTGCCGGGGGGAAGGAGGATACAGAGTATAGAAAAGGAATTGAGAAATGCAGGACAGTGTATGGAAAGAGTGATAATAGCAGAATAGTTCAGCTAATTTACATTTTGTCACTCAAAAAAATCCCAATGTTAGAGATATAAGCAAATGCCCCACCAAAATGATCTCCCAAAGACTCCCTAATGAAATCTTGATATATCTTTTTGTCGGGCCGCAGTGAGGGAGGTTTAGATGAACTTCAAAACCACACCAGACTGCTGCGGACCATTTTAATCACCAAACAGTTCTTTAGTGAATCATATGAAAAAGGTGAAAACTTATCTTAAAACGTGAGGAGTAGAAGCACAAATCATATGGAATGTCCAAGTTCAAAATCACAAGTTCAGAATCACGACGTGCACGTTTCGGGGCAATGCAGCCCCTGTATCAAGTGCTCTCACACAAGTCGTAAAAGTAAGAGAAGAACCAAACTTTTACGACTTGTGTGAGAGCACTTGATACAGGGGCTGCATTGTCCCGAAACGTGCACGTCGTGATTCTGAACTTGTGATTTTGAATTTGGACATTCCATATGATTTGTGCTGCTTCTCCTCACGTTTTAAAATAAGTTTTCACCTTTTTCATATGATTCACTAAAGAACTGTTTGGTGATTAAAATGGTCCGCAGCAGTCTGGTGTGGTTTTGAAGTTCATCTAAACCTCCCTCACTGCGGCCCGACAAAAAGATATATCAAGATTTCATTAGGGAGTCTTTGGGAGATCATTTTGGTGGGGAATTTACATTTTGTGGCAAGTGAGAAACTAAGAACAGGAGGATCTGAGAAATGTTCCAAATTAGTAGAGTTTTGGGACCCCACTAGCAGTACGGAATGCTCACGTGCTAGTCAAGGAACCAAACATTACGAATACTTAGATGGGTCAAGTGCAGGTAGATGTTTCTGATGGAGATCTTTGGCTTGGCTTGGAACACTGGTTTGACCTGCTTTCATTGGATATGAAGGGAGTAATTTAATAATTTTGCACACTCTTATAAAATACATAGAGCCGGTACTACAATTAGGCAGACTTGGAGATTGTCTAGAGCTCCAACCATTAGAGGGCAGCCTCTATTGCTCCTCCTATTTTTCCCTCTCTGGGACTTGCAGTGGTGGCACTGATAATAAAACAGCAACACAACACTTACCCAGACCCTCCAACGCTGTGTGCTGCTGGTGCGTGCTCTGACCAGCCAGTTCCACCTCCACGCAAATAGGCAGCGTCAAAGACTCGGGGTAAGCGCTGTGTTTGTCATTGTCTCCACTGCAGGACCCAGAGCGGTGGCAGTGGCAGTGGCAGGAATGAGGATCCACCTAGGGCATCTCACATTCTTACACTGGTCCTGCACACACACTTCCTGCACAGGCTTCTTTGCCTTTTCAAAACAAAACTTGCAGTGTTTTGTCTTTTAATTACCCCGGGAAATTTATGTGCCTACATTAACTTGGAAATTGTGTACATAAATGTAAATTTGCATGCATACAGCCAAAATTGTAGAAGGAATGAGCATAAAACCTCCCCAGTCCTAGCCATGGAAATGCCTCTGCACAGTCTGGGTAAGTGTGTGTTTGTGGGTACAATATGTACATACGTGCATGATTTTGCTGGCATATTGGATGAGCAGTTTTATAAAATTGACACAATTTCATTGGCAAAGCACTTTTTTCCCTGTGAAATCCTTTTGAAAATTACCCTCCAGAGAATGGATAATTTTCAGACTGTCTATTCTAGGACATCGTCTGCTCAAAGGCTTTAAACCAGTTTTCAATGGGATAGGTGGATTTTTCCTGAAAAAAATGTGTGCAAATATTTGAAAATATAATTTACCTGAGGGCTTTTCTTTATTTTCTTTAAACCTTTTTCACAAATACAAATATAATCCCTCAAAACCCAAAAGTAAAGTGAAATCATAACGCAGTGCTCCTGGCAAGCAGTGCCCTCCACTCTCCCCCTCCCCAATCCCCCTTCCCTTAATTGTTACTAGTGGTATCACAAAGAGGCAACCCAATACTTATTAAATAGCTCATCTCTGCCATTATGGATAGCAGTAATCTTTCTTAAAAAGAACACATTCCACAGTCAGAGAGAAATCCACTTTAAACTTGGAATTTGGAGGGATTTCCCCAGCTTTGAAAGTTCATGCTCAACGGCTTCGATAAGAGCAAGAGCCTTCACCTGTTCAGAAAGCGTAGATTACTTCTGACTCCATAAGTATTTTTGTTGAGTCACACCTGTAATATCTTTGAATGTATCCCTACATTTATGGCAAAACTGTTGTACAATAGGACAAATAGTATGAGTGCCAACAAATGTTGCATGGTCATATACTACCAAAACAAAATCTTAAGACTATTTTCTACAAGATTGGCACGGCTCCTCTAAAACCTCTCCAAAATCAGCCTCCCAAAGTGTGATGTGCTTGGGCTTTAAAAAATCCCTGTCCCCCAAGTCCCTTTATAGCCTAGAAAGCAACTGTGCTGTCCTGCCTTCACTTGTCAAAGTGATTCAGATGGGGTGACTTCCTGATGAAATACCCTTTTCTAAGGCTCACGACTAAAATATGCTGCACCTGAAGATATGACCTTCTAAGACAAGATTTTTGTAGAAGTTTCTTGTAGGGAGGCAAAGTCTCTTAAACGTTCCCAGTCATATAATTGTACTATGATAGATAAGTCAAGCATCACCAATTTGCGCAAGAACGCATTGGCAGCGTAGGCAAAAATATCAGGGGAATCGAGCAAGACAAAAATCTCCTCCGCAAGAGGAGCTTCTGCACCTGTTCCCAAATCTGAAGGGGGCACCACATCACCTCCCCTTATCCTTTATGTTCCATGTCCAAATGTGAGATTCAGTGGCCCCTTCCTCTAGAATGGCTTGCTTAATACGCATTCAGCCTGATTCCATCAGGGACGTGCAGGCCCTCTGTGCGCCCAGTCGGGATGCCATGTTTGTTCAGGCTGTCCTCCAGCATCTCTTTCAGACTTAGAGCAACTCCTATCCTCCATCCTGGATTTCAATACCAGACATCCATGGAAGATACATGATCTCTTTAGGCATACCTGGGACAAACCACAGCCGATTCTGAGGTCATCTCTCTGGCATCTTCTAGCTAGGAAGTCCTATTTGTGAAGACTACATTCCTGCTTGTTCCTGGAGACAGCATAGTTACACTTCTCTGTAACAGGTGATCTCCAGGAACAGCAGGAATTTAGTCTTCACAACCCACCTTCCTCCTCTAGAGTTGTAGGTTTTCTCTTTTTTCTCTCTCTCTCCTTTTATCTCAGCTACAAACTCAACTGAGGAGGGAGAGCAGGTAAGGCGGGAAGGCAGCTACGCAGGTGCAGTGGGATTCTCCCAAAGGCTTTCCTATTGGACGCTGGGGAGCGTTCCCACGTGGGCTCCGTCAGTACCGATGTCACTCATATGTGAAGACTAAATTCCTGCTGTTCCTGGAGATCACCTGTTACAAGTGAGTAACTACGCTTTATCTGAAAGCTCAGCATTGCTCGATTACGGCTCTTTCACCTGCCTCTCAAACATTTCAACACGATCATCCACTTTCTGTTCAACTGCTTCAACCCGCTGACCTGGTTCCATCATGTCAGCATGAAGATCATCCCCAAGCGTTGCTGTCTCAGAGTGGACCACTGTTATGTCCATCTTGATGTCCTTGAGCTGCTCGTACATCTCTCTTGACACCTACATGAGAGCCTATGACATCATATTAGATTGTTCATGCTTCTGCTATGTCGCCCCTGAATATGAAAAATCCTGCAGGTCGGTGGCCTTCTTCTTGGCAGCCATCTCCACTAACTCAACTCGGTCCCAAGCAGTCAGGATCACTCTTCCAGCTCAGTGGAAATGAAGTATTGGGGCTGATAGGCTAAAATTTACAGAAGGGTCTTTGGCGCAAACAGCTTAAGCAGCCATTTAGCTCTGTAACATCACTTCCTCTCTTACCTGGTGGATTTTCTTCCCTCTAGCTAAACGTGGTCCCATGAATGCTTTTCTCAGTGCAACTTAAAAGATGCGTATTATGGCAGAATGGCATGGAGTTTTAACCACATCGAGAGAGGGAAGTCTTCAGACTGCCAGTTAACACTGATAGAAACCCTTTGAAAATTTTGCTCTTGATCAATGAATAATTGAAAATGAACTTTTCCCTTGGGAGACGGTGTCCATCGTTTATGCATGCTTTTTCTTAACTTTCATTTTAGTCATATGGTTATTCACAATATTGATTTTGTTTGCTGTCTTTTTATTTATTAGCTTATCTAAATATGTATACTCATGTTGGGATAATTTTGATCTAGGTTTTGTACTTGCATCTGATAGCAAGTTTGTTTTTATTTTTTAGCCATAACTTTTCTACAGTTGTCTGTCTTTTTTTTTTCTTTTATTCAGGAAGAATTTTATCTCAGTTTTATATTTGTGCTTGGTTTTAGGGGTTGTATATTTTGAGCTCCTATGATACCCCACTAATTTGGATCATTTCAGCAACCTGTGTAGTGATTTTTGCCTTTCTTTGCTTTTTAGCCTTAAGAAAACAGACTTGTAGTACACCTTATTGAATGATGATCTGAAATCTTCATTTTCCTGTCTCACAGTACATTTTTGGCATATACAATCAAACCCTTACATTGCTTGGCCTCGCTGGAAAACTATTTTGTAAACTGTTTTCCTTATTTTCTGTTCAAGATGCCTGTGCCTCATGGGATTGCACTAAAAGATGTTGACTCAAAAACTCTTGGCGATCTCTCCTTTAAGGTAACGCAATCCTTGTTTGTTTTCACGTGTATCATTAATAAACTACATTCTCTTACTTAGGTTTATAGAAATAAGCAATAGAACTTTAAACTGTCAAACATCTCTTTCTCCTGTGTTACCCGCATTAAATGTTTTGTGTTTTCGCAGCGTGGAGATGTGCTGGTGCTGCTGCAGCGGACAGGTAGTAATTATTTTCGGTGTCAGAAGGGAGAAGAGATTGGAGACGTTCATATATCGAAAATGAATATTGTCACGGAACTGGAGGAGGAGCGGGTTGGAAACGGAGTAAGTACTTGGTGACGATAGCACAGAGCAGCCAGAAAAGAGCTATGAGCATGACACAGTCTGCATAGAGAGCTCTGTGAAAGGCATGTTTACTAAACTGTGCTAAGCTTTCCCCTCACTAAGCCTGCCGCAGTAAACTTTACCATGCGCTAAAAATCTGGCCATAGTAAAAATCCCATGCTAACTGCTTAGCGGGGGTTGGGGTGGAGGCTGTGGGTTAGGGGCGGGGTGTGGGCATTCGACTGCATATTGTGGTTAGCACAGGGGTCTTCAGCGCATGGTCACCATCAATGGTGCAATTAGCATGGGGGCCATTACCAGCACCTCAGTGGGCGACAGGAATTACACCTGCAGTCATTGCGGCAAACAGCACAGTGGTGGTCCTGGATGCACGCTAACTGTAAGGGGACATGCTGTGCATGAACCCCACTTGTTGGTGCGGATCTGATGCCACTCCTGTGCTATGTTTTAGGGCTGACGGGGCAGTAAACTACCACATTTTAGTAAGCGTACCCCTGTGCGTACTCCAGAGGAGTATTAAAATGCACTAGACATCAACGTTTTTTGGTGGGGAGGAAGTCTAAAGCAAGTGATCAGGAAATCACTCCTAAAGTGGGGTAGACTCACAAGTAATCTAAGGAAATTTCTTCACAAAAAGATACATGGAACAGCCTTCCAGATGAGGTAATGGAAGCAGAAAATCCTTTCAGAATTCAGGAAGATGTAGGTTAAGTATGGAAGCTCTCACGTTGTAAGCTAAGTGGTTAAGTGGCTTGCTGTACACTACCATTTCGAATGTCTCCTGTTCAGTTGCCCTGTAAGGTTTCCTGACTGGGCCAGGTGTGCTGCAGGCCAGATTAACAAGACACAGATTTGACATTAATTTGAGGCAATAATATTTTTTATCAAGCAATAGCAGGGAAACTGTGCCTTGGTCAGTAATTTCTTTGTGTGTTTTTGTAGGAGACAAATAACATACAGAGGGATGCTAGCGCTCCTCGTGCTCTTGTGCTGCATGATTTCTCAGCTGGTAAGTATTCCGAGAGTCCATACACAAGGCTGATTTTTGGTGAATAAGTATGCAAATAAGTAGGTAACACAAAATTAAGTGTATGACAAAAAGGTTACTGGATATTGATAGTAGTAATATTGGGAGCACTCATAATATTTTACCCACCAGTTACACTAAAACAAAAAAGAAGTACCACGGTGGAATAAGTCTTAATCATGGCTCCAGACTTATTACTTTTGTATGATCTGAGTGCTTCTTTTAGTTCATAATCCATATATCAGTACTTTTCCAAAATACAGTCAGTATGCAGGTGCATTCAGTTCAGTATCTTTATCTTTTATCTTTATTTGCACTTTATATACCGCCCTTGTCGAGACAGGGCGGTTTACAATAAGTAAAACGTGTCTACGCTATGGGAAAATGGAAAAGAACGCCATAATAATATAGAAAAGGATAGAAGTAGTAGATCATTAGCAAATAACACAAGAGAGCAATACTTAAGTAGGGTATACAGAGGGTGTCACAGGGGAGGGTCGAAGGCTTGTTCAAACAAATGAGTTTTTAACAAATTTTTGAATTTTGGGTATGAGGGTTCTAAACGGACGGAGGATGGCAGGGCGTTCCAAAGTACAGGACTGAGGAAGAAAAAGACGGCACGTCGAATCTGTTCTAAATGGGCTTTGGAGGGGGAAGGTAAGGATAGCCGATTTGCTTGCAGTGAACGGAGTTGACGATAGGGGGTGTGGAGAGAAATGAGATCAGACAAATAAAGTGGGTTCGCTGTATGAATAGCCCGATGTGTCACAATCAGGAATTTATATTGGAACCTGACGCGAAGAGGCAGCCAGTGAAGATGGTAAAGGAGGGGGGTAATATGATCGGACCGGTGAGCATATGTAATAAGACGGGCTGCTGTATTTTGTATTAACTGTAAGCATTGAGGCTGATAGGAGGGTAAATTGGCAAGGACTATATTGCAATAGTCCAACCTACTTATGACCAAGGCTAATACTAGAGTAGTGAGTGAACTGGGAGGAAGCAAAGAACGAACTGCCCTGATTTGACGCAGAGCAAAAAAGGAGGGGCGAGTAAGGGTTGACACATGGTTGTGAAAAGAAAGGGAGGAATCCAAGGTCACGCCTAAATAACGGAAGGAGGAGGTGAGTGGGACAGAGGCAGAGTTAATTTGAAGGGCAACAGTAGGACATGAAGTGCTCAGAGAAACCTACATGGCTGTGGACTTAGCAGGGTTCAGATGGAGAAAATTAGCGGCAAGCCAAGAGGCAATGTGAGTAAGACACTTGTTGAGTTGTGAAATATCTGGATTGACCGGAGAGGTATGGGAGAGGAGCACAATATCATCGGCGTAAATGTATGTTGAAACTGGATACTGTTGAATTAGAAGTGGCAAAGGGGCAAGGAAAATACTGAATAACAAAGGGGAAAGGACAGAGCCCTGGGGCACTCCACATACTAAAGGAAAGGGGGAAGAGGACTGATTATTAAGATGGACAATGAAAGAACGGGAAGTGAGAAAGGACCGGAAACATTTTAGCATCGTGCCCCGTAAACCAGCATCATACAGACGAGAGAGAAGAGTCTGGTGATCGATTAGGTCAAATGCCGTGAATAAATCTAAAGAGACAAGAAGTGTAATATCTACACGGTCATGGGCAACGTGAATCTCGTTTAATAAAGCCAGGAGAACAGTTTCTGTACTATGTCCTGCCCGGAAACCTGCTTGCCGAGGGTGAAGGGCATTAGTAGACTCCACGTGAGATGCTAGTTGGGAAAACACAAAACGTTCAAGCAATTTAGCCAAGAAGGGGAGATTCAAAATGGGACGCCAATGGGATAAAACAAAAAGATCAAGTGAGGGTTGTTTTAGGAGGGGATGGACAATAGCAGATTTCCACAGAGATGGAAAACACCCTGACGACAGACTGTTATTTAGAATAGAAACAAAAATAGGCACCAATTGTAAGGAAGGCTCAGTCAGCCATCGTGAGGGAACTTGATCTAATTGACAAGTGGTCATTATGGATTTAGACAGGGTTGTAAACAATTCAGCAGAAGTGATGGGGTGGAAAGAAGACCAGGTATGAGCTGCTCGATTAGAAAGGGGAGAGGCCTGATATGCTGGATCAGAAAGAACTACCATCCCAAAGGAGGCAGGCAAGGAAGGAGGAGGAACTGTAGGAACTATATAAGGAACTAATAGGCCCAATATTCTGTGCCGGTGGCTAGCGCTGAACATTAAACCCCACTATTCAGTGCCATGGTCATATCTAGCCCTGGCATTGAATATCCAGGTTAGCTGCTTTTGCTGATCGGTAACTGGGCAGCGGCGATATTGAGCTTCTGCCCGATTAGCAATGTGCGGTGAAGGTTAGGCCAGGGTTACCTGCGCCTGGCTTTCGTCACATATCTCTTACCGGCGGTCAGCTCAATATCGTCACTGCCCAGTTTGTGAGTGGTGCCACCTCCCCTCTTCCCTGTAATGCCCTGACACACCCTACTGCTTAGCGGTTAGCATCGGGGCATGTAGAGCCAGCAGCCGTGGATATTCAGTGTTGCTGAATATCCCATTCACCGTGATTAACATGGTTAGCAGCTCTGTTAACCATATCAATTGCTTTGAATATTGGGCTCAATGAAAATGATTTTACTTACTTTAAAGTATGTGCCAAAAATTCTTCTGCCACCAACAAGTAATTGTCCCAACGGTATAATAGCATACAGTAAATGTTGTTAGTACTAAGTTTTGGCAAGGATTGCATGCTTCGAGGCAATCTGTATCTTCACCAAAAGGAGGAAGTACGTAGTAAAGTTCAAATGAAAGGCATGTCACAATCAGTGCTGTTTTTAGTATAACTCTGGTAGTTTTGGATAGGATCACACGGAATTTTTATAAGCTTGTTAAAGCTTTCTGCAAAACTCTTGGTTAAGTGCATGGAGTAAGTACACAATAGTCGCCCATTGTGTAAAGATTCTTGGATCAATATTCATCTGTGGCAGTCAATTCGAATTTTTTCTTAAACTCTGTGACATTTAAAAATCCACATATATCTAGATAGTCAGTGGGGTTGGACATACATATACACCACTGACCACGGCAACTATACATACAGGAGGTAACGTTTATAAGGAGCCACCTAGATTTATGCATACAATTCCAGTATGTTTGTCATTTACACACGCAAAGGGCAACTTAGAAATGTGAATAACCTCTTTATAAAATACTGACTAGTGTGGTTTGTATCGTGTGTGCTATCAGTGGGTGAGTGTGGGCAGAGTTTGGATGGATCGTGAATGGTGCGAGCAATTATACACATAAATCATAAAATTCCTTAGTTTCTGTGCGAAATTGCAAAAAGTAGGCATGGTAATTCATACCAGATCTAGAGCTGGTGTAAGTGATCGCACCTTAACATACCTTTGCACTTACGCTCTATTTTATAAAGTCAGATATGCGCATACTTAACATTATAATATAGGCATAAAGTATGCACATTAGCTAGGCACCAGTTTATAAAATTACCCTCTGAGTGGGAAATACTCAGCTTTCAAACACTTTGACGTTTTGGGAAGCTTAACTATCCATGTTGCTAGGTTAAATACCCTTGCTCGGCCCTGACATCACCCTGATAGTACCAGAGCATTTAGAGGTAAAATTGGCGGCACTATTCATATAGTTCTGCTGAAAAGCCATGGATAGGGGATTTGTTTTTAGTGGCCGCTATTAAGAGGGTAATTTTTATAAAAGCAGTTTGCATGTAGCTTTCAGTATTTCCACATAAAATGCCCCTTGTAAAACTGCCCTGCACATAAGATACACATGATGACGAGAACATGCAGTATTACATGCAACTTTGGTGCTAGGCATCTTTAGAGTGGAGATTGGACAGAGCCCGTGTGGAGTTGCGAATTACGTGCACACTTTATAAAATATGTGCACCTATTGCGCTCGCATACATTTGTGCCTGATTTCATGCTGGTATAAATGCATGCGGATTCATTTTACCCACAAATTCTGCGGGATTTGTGCTAGAAGACACAGGGTACTAAAAGGTATCTAAGTGCCCTGTCCACT
Organism: Ichthyophis bannanicus; assembly: GCA_033557465.1. Classification (NCBI taxonomy): domain Eukaryota; kingdom Metazoa; phylum Chordata; class Amphibia; order Gymnophiona; family Ichthyophiidae; genus Ichthyophis; species Ichthyophis bannanicus. The sequence goes on from CM066032.1 coordinate 1,732,463,832, forward strand.
CGAGCAATTTCTTTTTTTATGAAATTACCCTCTAAATATATAAGCTCTGTTATTGTCACTGAGCAGTAGTGATGGAAGAAGGTGCCTGAACGAACAAAATTACACAGCATGTAGATAGTCATGGCCTAATGGGAGACAGCCAACATGGCTTTAGACAAGGAAGATCTTGTCTTACTAATCTGATCTGTTTTTTTGAAGGTGTGCATAAACAGGTAGACAAAGGTGAGTCGGTTGATATAGTGTATCTGGACTTTCAGAAAGCTTTTGACAAGGTCCCCCATCAGAGACTTTTGGCGAAGCTAAAAAGTCATGGGATAGGAGGCAGTGTACTATTGTGGATCGGGAACTGGTTAAAAGATAGAAAGCAGAGGGTAGGGCTAAATGGCCAATATTCCCAATGGAAAAAGGTGAATAGTGGAGTACCCCAGGGATCTGTACTGGGTCCGCTACTTTTTGACATATTCATAAATGACCTGGAAAAGGGAATAACTAGTGAGGTAATCAAATTTGCAGATGACACAAAACTGTTTAAAGTTGTTAAAACCCAAGAGGATTGTGGAAAACTGCAGGAGGATCTGGATAAATTGGAAGACTGGGCATCCAAATGGCAGATGAAATTTAATGTGGACAAGTGCAAAGTTATGCACCTAGGAAAGAACAACCCACACTATAGTTACAAGATGCAAGGCTCCACATTAGAAACCACCACCCAGGAAAAAGATTTAGGAGTCATCGTGGATAACATGCTAAAACCCTCCGCCCAGTGTGCAGCGGCGGCCAAGAAAGCAAATAGAATGCTAGGTATCATAAGGAAAGGGATGGAGAATAAAACAAAGGATATTATAATGCCTCTGTATCGCTCCATGGTACGACCGCACCTTGAATATTGTGTGCAATTCTGGTCACCGTATCTTAAAAAGGACATAGAGTTATTAGAAAAAGTACAGAGAAGAGCCACCAAATTGGTGAAGGGGATGGAAGGCTACTCCTATGAAGAGAGGCTAAAAAGGTTAGGGCTCTTTAACCTAGAAAAGAGGCGGCTGAGGGGAGATATGATAGAGGTGTATAAATTAATGAATGGAGTGGAACGGATAAACGTGGATAAATTGTTTACGCTATCAGAATATAGAAGGACTAGGGGGCATGTAATGAAGCTACAGGGTAAACTATTTAAGACAAATAGGAGAAAATATTTCTTCTCTCAACGTGTAATCAAACTCTGGAATCTGTTACCGGAGGATGTAGTAAGGGCTGTTAGTATAGCTGGGTTTAAAAAAGGTTTGGACAAGTTCCTGGAGGAAAGGTCCATAAACCACTATTAAAAAGGGACCCAGGATATCAATGCTTGGCCTAGTACAAGCACTGCAGAACCTGTGTCTTTTGGGGAAACTGCTAGGTACGTATGACCTAGATTGGCCACTGTTGGAAACAGGATACTGGGCTTGATGGACCTCGGTCTGACCCAGTATGGCATTTCTTATGTTCTTATGTTCTTAAGGTCAAATGGCAGGACACTATCAGAATTATGAAACCTCAAGTGGGATCGGTGAAAGTCACTTCTGAAATGTAAACCATTGTGAACCGTTGTGTAGCATCTTAAAGAAGGGAGGAATAGAAAGAAAGAATACATCAGTTTGTTAAAATCCTTTTGCGCCTTAAACAGGAGATTTTTGAAAAAGGGATTTTTCACAGGTAATACTCCTCTGACAGGAGGACTGGGGGTTCCTAAATGCCTTCTTAATTGCAAATAGTTGACACATCTAAGTCATTCTTAAATACTGCACAAATGCAGTACCTTTTTCCGATAGAATCTGACCAAATTCTTCTGTAGTTTAATACATATGCCCCTGTGACATGAGTCACATCTGATTAGTTAGAGATGGACTGTTACGTTATTCCAGTTCCAGAATGGCATATAAAAAGCTAAAAACAATAAAATTTGTGGAACGCTTCTGGAATTCAACAGTCACCAGTGTAAAACGTTTTTTAAACAAATCATTGAGTCCATGGACATGGTGTAGACATTATTCAACTATAGTATCATCTCAGTATTTGGACAATCATTTCCACATAACACTGAAGAGACTAGCTAAAAACTTGCTGAGATCTTTGAGAGACCCACAGATTTTGCTGTTCGGGGCAACGTTCTGAATTTCTTATTGCAACCATAAAACATCGTTGAGCCTGTTAAGAAAGATTTTTGCCTGTTCCATTGTATATTTTTATTTTGATGAACCACTGACTGAGAACAGACTGTACCTAACATTTGATGCTGTTTTACAGAGGAAACTGATGACTTGAGCCTCCAGTCGGGTGAGACCGTCCATCTGCTAGAGAAAATAGATAATGAATGGTACCGAGGAACCTGCAGGGGCCTCTCTGGAATATTTCCTTCCAGCTACGTCAAAGTGATTGTATGTTGGCCATTTCCAGTTCAGTTTTTCAGTATGGTACTTTAAAAATAAACATGTTGAGGTGTTCTACAATGTTTTTCTGTGAACGTCTTCAAAGAAATGTTCTAGGTTTTGTCTTGCTGTTGCCATCTCCTCTTTTGAGCTTCTGAATGCAGATAGTTGGAAACGGAGTATTTCTAGGTGGTATCTCAGTTGACATCAAAAGCAAGATCAGTGTGGTAAATGATGCATACCTCCTTGCCATAACTATTTGGCTGTCAAATATGTAACTACACAATGAAATGATCCTACCCAGCAGCCTGCGAAGTTGAACGTTTGACCGTATTGTGTTGTGCGGAATTATTGGGTCCTGTTTACTAAAATGCTAGGTGTTTGCACTTGCTGTGCATTTAGCGCAAAAGCCAACGTACATAAAGCGCAGAGCCCCTGAGGTAACTGTCAGGGTTAGCCAGCATGCTCCTGACAGTTAGCATGTGGTTGTGTACCCTAATATACAGTGCTGTTACTGCGCGTGCACTTGCCTCCACCCATCGACGTGGCATCAGGTGACCCCATGCTAATGGTAACCTTGACAGAGCATGATTTGTATCCCCTTGCTAACTGCAATGGGCTCACCACATCTGCTGTCGCCCCTAACCCGCCCATTTGGCACACTAATGTACAATTTATTTATTTATTTTTATTTATTTTATTTGAGCACATTTTTATACCGCTCCTTCCATTGATCAGCAGCGGTTTACATTTAACAATTAACTCTGCAAAGATTAGCAGTTACATAAAACAGTAGGATCATAACATTGGAACATTAAAAGTGATATTGTTTAGTATAACTCAAAAAATAGCAATAGAAAAAACTAACTAAATACATGATAGAGGGGGAACATGTTAACATACATGAATTTGAATTAACTATATACATTATTTGTGTAGATAATATAAGTAGATTCATTATTTTGATTCTTCGTGGACTTGAGGGAACTAACTGGTAGAAGTGGAAGAATATCTCCCTTTAATTGTTTTCATCACGGAATTACTCTGTTATTTCTGACTGATTGAAGTATTCTTGAAATAGATGTGTTTTAAGGCTTTTACAGAATGATGTGAGATCTTTGTTAGCTCTTAAGTTGTCGGGGAGTTTGTTCCATTGTGTTGGAGCAGTGTATGTGAATGCTCTATTACTAGTGGATGCCTTTGTTTTGCAAATGGAGAGGGGGTTTTTTAGTATATTTAGGTTGTGAGTACGTCTTTTCCTGTTTGTAGTTTGCGGCATTATGAGTGTAGCAAGATGAGATGGGGCAGAATTGTTTATTAGTTTGAATGTTGTAATTATTATTTTGTATCGTATACGTGCATGTATGGGCAACCAGTGAAGTTCTCTTAGAATAGGTGTGATGTGATCAGAGAAGGGTACATTCATTAGAATTCGGGCAGTTACATTTTGTGCCATCTGAAGTATGTTTGTTGTTTTTTTGGGCAGGCCTTGTAGTATGCCATTACAGTAGTCTAGATGTGGCATTATGATTGCTTGTATTATTGATCTAAAGTCTGATAGTTCAATGATGTTACGTAAGGGCTGTAGAGTTCTTAGTTTGTAGAAAATGGTTCTATTTAAAAGTCTTAGGTGGGTTTCCATGTTAAGTGTGTTATCTAGTGTGACACCTAGGTACTTTAGTTCTTGTTTTGTGTTATAAATAGTATTATTTAATATGATTGTGGGGGGTGTTTAAACTTCGGATTTTTAGAGATAAACATTACTTCTGTTTTTTTGTGATTGATATGCATATTGTTTTGTTGGAGCCATTGTTGTGCTTCATTAAGGCAATTTTCTATGTGACTGTAATCTGGGTTACATATATCCAATTGGGTATAAAGCATTATATCATCCGCATAGAGATGATAGTCAATTTTGTGTTTCTGGAATATTCTGCAGATTGGTTTTAGATATAAGTTAAATAATATAGATATAAGTTAAATAATATAGCGGATAATGCTGAGCCCTGTGGGATACCTTGTGTCTGTGGGAAGGTATTGGATAAGTTTCTATCAAAATATACTTGTTGTATCCTGTTGGATATATAAGACGAGAACCATTTTAGGGGGGTTCCATTTATACCTATTGTTTCTAATCTTTCAATGAGGATCTTATGATTCACTGAATCAAAGGCTGCAGATATGTTGATGAAAATTAGGACAAACATTTTTTTGCAGTTTTCAATGCCTTTATAGAGTCTGTCAAATAATACTAGAAGCAGTGTTTCTACTCCATGTGATTGTCGAAAACCATATTGTTGAGCATCAAGTGCATTTGTGTTATCTATGTGATCTTGCAATTGGTATTGTACAGATTTTTCAATAATTTTGGCTAGAAAGGGTATACTGGATATGGGTCTGTAAGAGGATGGATCTGCATTGTTTAGTGATTTGTTTTTTAGTATAGGTCGTATTAGAGATCTTTTTAGTTCTGTAGGCATGTTTCCTTGTGTTAGAGAATGGTTTACAATGTTTAGTATTATGGGCGATAATTCTGTTTTAGCATTCTTGATCCAGTCTACTGGACAAGGGTCAAGAGGGGATGTGGTGGTGTTTAAGTTTGAGATGATGTTTAGAAGTTGTCTGTTATCTATTGAGTAAAAGTTTTCCCACACTATAGTGGGGTTGGTATTTTGTGTTATCCTTTGAAATGCATTAGTTTCAATTTTATTGGAGATTTTTTCTTCGCTGGGGTTTAATTTTTTAGAGTAGTGATCAGCCAGTTCTTGAGCATTTATAGGATAATTTGAATTAACATCTTTTGGGGGTTTAGTGAGTGATTTTACAAGCTCAAATAATTCCCTTGGCTTATTTAAAGCATTAGTTAGTTTTTTGGTGTGATAGTTCTTTTTTGCTGTATTTACTGTTTCTTTATAGGATTTAAGTAGAGATAAGTATTGTTTTTTGGTCTCAGTTGATTTCCTAGCTCTCCATTTTTCTTCCATTTTTCTGAGATCTTTCCTTAATTTAGCTAATCCTGCTGTGTACCAAGGTTCCGATCTTTTCCTTAGTTTGTTATTATCATGAGAGGTGATTTTAGATGTTTGTTTAGAAACAGTTTCTATTCCGTTGTTCCATTGTTTTATTATTTCGTCCAAGTTTGAGGTTTCTGTATTTACATGTGAAAAGATCGAATTTATTAGTGTCTTTATCTAGTTTTTTAAACATGCTTTTATGTTTATTGTTAATAGGTTCTATATTAGGTGATTGTGATGGCATTTCAAATGTGAATTGTATAAGGTGGTGGTCCGACCATGGCACCTGTGTTATTTTTGGTGTTGTATTTGTTACTGTGGTGTTTGAATATTCTTTGGGAAGAAATACTACGTCTAAGATATTTCCCTTGTCATGTGTAGGTGTTTGGATTATTTGACGGTAACCCATCTGATCCATGGCCTCATTAAATGTATTAGTTTGTGAGGTATTGAGTGAAGCAAGGTTTATATCGCCTAGTATCATGTGATACTTTTTTAATGAGGTTTTGCATATTGTTTCGAGGGCTGATGCTAATGCTTCATGTTTTCCAGAAGGTGGTCTGTAAATGCAATTTTTGCCCAATTGGCAGTTGGGCAAAAATCAACATGCATTAACTGTCATGTCCCCCTCGATAATTGTTGCCATGAGCCTGAGTATGCAGTCTCTTACATGTGTCCGTAGGGCACTGCGTATGCCTTGTAGCACTACTCAAATAAGTAGTAGGTAGTGGGTTGAAAGCCCTTGCCTTAATGTGAACTCGGGACCTATTACCACTGGACTAAGAACAACAGAGTGTCTTGCTGCCCAGATAAATGTTGCCGAGACTGATATCCAGATAGTGCGGAAGTGGTCTGATATAGTGGCACTATCTGGATAGCACTGGGATGGGGCAGAGGTAGAGGAGTTGTACTTGGGTCTATGATGCAGCATCTGTATATGAAACTAAGTATGACTGAAGTTTATTTTTTGAATCAAGCATTATTGTAGTTTTGAATTACTAAGGGTCCTCTGCAATACAGACTTGCTATATTGAGATTGTATGCTCCATAGCATGCCATTGACAAACAAGTCCAGAGGAATGGGTTGACAGAAAAAATTTATTCAAAAGAGACTTATGAGTGGGCCATTGGATGGCAGATGATGAAATTGCGTTATAGTGTAATATATCCCTCTTCTGACTGGTAAGTGCAGTATGATGCCTCCAGCAAGCCGCCTTTTTAATTTTATCAGTTTTTTGTTTTTTGAGTTTTTAGGGTGTTATGTATGTAAGTGAGATGTTTCATTTTGGCTTCCCCCTTCCTCCTTTCTCTATCTCCGTGGATTGCGCTCTACTCGACCCTCTTTCCTCAGCTCACAACCTTGGGGTCATCTTTGACTCCTCCACACACTTCCAACTGATAGCTAAAACCGTTGTTTCTTTCTCTTTAACATCAGCAAAATTCGCCCTTTCCTTTCTGAACTCACTACAAAGACACTTATCCACTCTTTAGTCACCTCCTGTCTAGACTATTGCATCCTAAGCAGCTCCGCTATCTCTCCCCACACCCTCCTCAGGAATTTGTTTATCTCCAGGAACAAACAGGAATGCAGTCTTCACATATGGGTATCATCGGTACTGACAGAGCTCAAGCAGGAACGCTCCCTAGCATCCAATTGGAAAACTTTTGGGAGCACTGCACTGTGCCTGTGCATATGCCTTACCACCTTCCCAAGTTCTCTCCTCAGTTCTTTGTTTTCTGCGGAGCCAGCAGGTTGTTTTCTTCCTGTCACCGCCAAAAAAAAAGCATTTTTAGGGTTAAATCTGTGCTCTGCCTTTCTGTCGATGTTGGTATCATCCTTGATACTGGCCCCAATATTTCTTTTCTTTTTAAAATATTTTTCTTTCTTTTATTTTTCATTTTTTCCAATTATGGTGGTTTCTACCGCCAAATTAGGCCTTGGCCTACTTTTCTCTAGCCACAATGGAAAAACACATCAGCAGCTTCAAAAAATGTATCAAATGTTCTGGTACAGTATCAGTCATCAGTAAACATGACCGGTGTTTAAAATGTTTGGGTCCAGACCATTTACTGACTAAGTGTTCTTTGTACCAACAAGTGACAAAAAGAAGCCTAAAGAACAGAGCCAGGCAGTTTGTTTGTTTGCCACAGACTCGATTTCAGTGGCTTCCACATTGTCGAGGACGTCTGCCTCCTCTCTTGGTTCTGAGGCCTCCTCAAAGTCCAAACATAAGACTAAGTCTAAGTCATCGGCATCAAAATTTGGAACTGATCCTTGAGGTAAGTCCCTTCATTGTCATTGAGATTCACCAAAAGGTGCTTCCAATGCCGACAGGCCTGCCGAACAGCCCCGGCAGGAGGGCCAGCCATCCAAAACACAACAGGGGCTCCAGGTCACTCCCAAGACCTCAACCTCCGAACATGCTCTGGGATGGTGGTTCAAAGTCATGTATGGGATTCCACAGAGGCATCAGTTTCCTCCCTCAATGAGCGCATCCTGGCTATCGAGAGAAGTTTGGCAGCACTCCTGGTAGCCTTGGTACTTTCTGTATTGACAGCTCTAGTGGTGCAGGCATCGGCATCCAGCCCATGGCAAATACCTCCAGGGCCCATGCCAGACTTCGAACCTGCATCAGGGACCCTCCCACCGATGCCTCCTTTGGAACAGACAGGCATCATTGGTACCCAACAGGGTTCCGATGCCACACCGACCGAGCATCAGTATCTGCATTGGGCCTCGACATTGACATGAGATTATCAATACTTTGACTTTCTGTCAAAAATTGGACTCTACCTTCTTCAATTATAATGATGTATCGGAGGATTCTAGGCTAACCTGGGATCTTCCTTCTGATCCGTTACCTCCTCGTGAGCTGTGTCGATCCCTGCCAGAGGAAATATCTTTTAAAGATTTCATTCGGGACATGTCAACAGGCCTGCAGATTACTGTGGCATCTGAGACGAAACTAAGGGCAGAGGAATTGGAAACCCTCCAAAACTCCTCGGCGCCAACGTTACCAGTATATCATATCCTGCAGGATCTAATGCTGCGTATGTGGGAGGCCCTGCTACCGGTTCGTCCTATCAACAAATGACTCAATACCATGTACCACCATGCCTGGCTTCCAAAAGCCTCAACTACCACACCACTCTATGGTGGTGGAATTGGAGATGCGGCGCATCAAGAGTTCTAAGAATCATTTTTCCATGTCTCTAGGCAGTCTCCAAAACTCTCAATGCCTTTGGCGTCGGTGTTTTCAGGCATTTATTTTATTTATTTATTTATTTAACATTTCTTATATACCGCCTTTCATGGTATCAAGGCATGAAATTACATTGAACAGGGCATGTATGCTCACTTCTAGGATTACTTCATACATGTTCTATATGGGCATGTATCTCAAGGATATCTCCAGGGATCTAGAGAACCTTGCCCCTATCCTTCCTGATGACAAACATGATGCATTCCAGGCCTTAATCAGACAAAAACAAAATACATCCAAATTTTTTACCAGAGCATCTTTCGATGCCTTTGAGTCATCCAGCAGAGCTTCAGCAGTCTGCATCGATGCTCGCAGAATGGCCTGGCTACAGGCATCTGACCCTGAGCAGTGGGTTCAGGATAAATTGACCAATATCCCCTGCTCCGGAGAGAACCTTTTTGGAAAGGGTTGGAGAGAGAAGGCTGGAGAGATTAAGATAGATGATATCACTCTCAGACGTCTCTCCAGAAAGATATCAGACCCCTCTAGGAGAAAGACTAATCCAAAGAAGTCTTTCTATCCTAAGAAGAAAAGCTATTATCCTTCTTATCCACCTGCAGCTGCTTACCAATCTAGCAGCGTCAGCAGGGCCCTCGCCAGCCCAAAAAGCCTAAGGCGCCTAAGACACAGCCAACTGCACAGCCATAGCCAACACCTGGTTTTTGACTCCTTCCTAGAGAGTATAGCTACCTTGCCTCTGCAGGGCCCCCACCCCTACACATACTCATACCTGCTACATCTTACAAACTCCAGAAGGAAGCTCTCTTTGGCACGATGCAAGTATTACATCGAGCATTAGCAGTAAATTTGAAACACTAAGATCATACCCAATATACCCTGGCTTAGATGCGAGGTTCACGATTGCCATAGTATATGCAAAACTAACCCATTTGGAGAAACTACCCCAGGCAGATGCTGTTTCTATGCCCATAGGTGGCACCTCATCACAACAGAGCAGTAGACTCTCAACATCGTCCAAGGGAACTATCTGCTTCTTTTCGAAAACTTGCCCCCCACTACCTCCACAAGGGATTATCCTACAAACATCTTGCAGACAAATCCCCTATCAGTTGAGGCATCCACCTTGCTAGTTCAGAGGGCCATAGAAAGAGTTCCACCCACCTAGGAGGGCAGGGGCTTCTACTCCCCTTACTTTCTTATCCCCAAGAAGATAGGAGGGTTCAGGCCCATTCTAGATCTAAGGAGCCTAAACAAATTCCTCCTTCGAGAAAAATTCAAAATGATTTCCCTGTGTACACTTCTGCCATACCTTCAGAGGAACGACTGGTTATGTTCTGTAGACCTCAAGGAGGCATACACACATTTGCTGATCCACCCTCAACACAGATAGCATCTGCGTTTTCAGTTCCAGCAAATCCACTACCAATACTGGGCACTTCCCTTTGGGTTACCTCTGCACCCCGCATGGTTACAAAATACATGGCAGTGGTTGCCGCCTACCTTCCTACTTTGAGGATCTTCGTCTTCCCCTACTTAGATGACTGGCTAATCAGAGGAGAATCCCCATAAGAGGTAAAACTATATCTTCATCACACCATCACTATGCTCCAAGATCTAGGATTCGTCCTTAACTTCCAAAAGTCACACCTGGTCCCATCCCAGCAGCTCAAAGTCATCGGAGCACTTCAGGACACTCGTCAGGCCCGAGCTTTTCTTCCACAGGATCACTCTGCCTGCCTCATCAAGCTAGCCAACAGCATAAAGGGTCACAGTGACGTGACAGCTTGAGATATGCTGCACCTTCTGGGGCACATGGCCTCCACAGTCCATGTCATCCCCTATGCCCGCCTGCACATGCGGCAAGCCCAATGGACTCTGTCATCTCAATGGACCCAAACAACTGGGAGCCTCTCAGACAATATCACCCCTCCACTTGTTAACCCCTTCACTGGTGGTGCTCCCCTCAAAACCTACTCAGAGGGTCACCTTTTCAGATGCCTCCACCTCAATTCACCTTGACAACGTGTGCTTCCAAACTCAGGTGGGTAGCACATCTAGACAGTTTTACCACACGGGGCAGTGGACACCACAGGAATCTCAGTTGCAGATCAACCTCTTGGAGCTACATGCTCTCATGAATACCCTTCAGATTTTTCAACCCCAACTTTCAGGCAAACGGGTCTTAATCCAAACGAATGACCAGGTGGTCATGTTCTATGTGAACAAGCAGGAGGGAACAGGTTCCTATCCCCTCTGCCAGGAAGCACTTTGCCTCTGGTTTTTCTCCATTGTACACCGCATCCATCTCAGGGCGGTGTATCTCCCAGGTGAACTCACTCTCCTTGCAGACTAAGCCATATCCTACGTCTACATGAGTGGACTTTAAATTGGGAAATGACATCGTGGATCTTCCACATATGAGAGACCCCCAGAATAGATCTGTTTGCCACCCAGGAGAATGCACAACTTCCACTATTTTGTTCGAGGCTTCCCTCCTGGCACAGCCAAGAAATGGATGCCTTTCTTCTCCATTGGGGAACAGGCCTACTTTATGCATTCCTGCCCATCCCCTTAATACCCAAGACCCTGTTCGAGCTGCAAGCCGACAGGGTCTCTATGATCCTAATAGCCCCTTACTGGCCCTGTCATCCATGGTTTCCTCTGCTGACTTGTCTGGCGCAGCCTCCACCTTTCAGCCTGGGACATGCGCCCAACCTTCTCTCTCAGGATCATGGGACACTTCTTCATCCCAGTCCATAAGCCCTCCATCTCATGGCGTGGCTGCTGAAAGCATAATCTTTGCAGACTTTGATCTTCCACAACAGGTCAAGGACATCCTGCTTGCATCTCGCAAGCCGTCTACCATTTTGCAAGCCATCTTATGCCTTCAAATGGCAAAGGTTCACTTTCTGGTGTACTCCAAAGCATATTGACCCCTCTTCCTGCCCGGCAGAATTCCTTTTACAATATCTCCTCACTTGCCCTCGGCAGGTCTCAAGCTAACTCAGTCAATCGTAGGCCAGTGAACAAGCATTCTATTTTTTCTCACCCCTGCTGTCCAAGCCACTGATCAAACCACCACCGGTGGCTCGGGACCTCAATGTGGTCCTAGAACAACTTCTAAAGCCTCCTTTTGAGCCTTTAGCCACCATGTCTTCTTTAAAATCCTTGTCTTGGAAGGTAATCTTCCTCATTGCCCTCATCTCAGCTCACGCATCAGTGAACTGCAGGCTCTAGTATCAGATCCTCTGTACACCCAGTTCCACCATGACAATGGTTCTCCGTACTCATCCACATTTCCTTCCGAAGGTGGTCTCACTCTTACACCTTAACCAATCAGTGATACTACTGGTCTTCTTCCCCAGACCACATGCCTCTAGGACTGAAGCAGCGCTACACACTTTAGATTGCAAGCACGCACTAGCTTTCTACTTGGACACAACCAAAAATCACAGGAAATCCTCTTTAATTATTCATTTCCTTTGATCTAAGTCACCTTGGACTGCCATTTGTGAAGCACACCCTATCCACCTGGATTGCAGACTACATTTCTTTTGCCTACACTCAAGCGGGACTCTCCTTTGAGGGTAACGTCACAGCTTGCAACATGCGAGCCATGACAACCTCAGCTGCCAACCTTCGTTCCATCTCCATTGACGAAATCTATCGAGCAGCTACCTGGTCCTCCATTCATACTTTCACTGCATACTGCTGCCTAGACAGGGATTCCCATTGGGATACTGTCTTTGGCCAAGCTGTCTTTGGCCAGCACCTTTTTTGGGACAACTGCAACTCCTACCCTCTGTCCCAGACTTCTCACGGCACCAGATTTCCCTAGCGATGTCTTGCCAAATGTAATCAAGTCCAATGGGGCCACTTTGTATCCACACCTTCTCGACTCTATCCTTTAGCCTTGGGGATACCACTGCTTCCAACTCCAATCTCGTATCTCAAGGCTAATGAGTCCCATATGTGAAGACTGCATTCCTGTTTCTTCCTGGAGATAGCGCTGTTACTCACCTGTAACAGGTGATCTCCAGGAACAGCAGGAATCTGTCTTTACAATCCACCCTCCTCCCCTAGGAGTTGTAGGGTATTCTCTTTTTCCTCTGTCTCTCAGCTACAAACTCAACTGAGGAGAGGACTTGGGAAGGCAGATGCTCAGGTGCAGTGGATTGCTCCCAAAAGCTTTCCAATTGGACACTGGGGAGCGTTCCCGTGCAGGCTCCATCGGTACCGACGATACCCATATCTGAAGACTGATTCCTTCTGTTCCCGGAGATCACCTGTTACAGGTGAGTAACAACGCTTTCTGGCAGATCACTTCTATCTGTGCCCTATTCATCTACTGCCAACTCCAGACATCGATCTTTCCACCTTGCTGCTCCTTATGCCTGGAACAAACTGCCTGTTTGTCAGGCATCATGTCTGTCCCTTTTCAAATCCAGGCTTTAAACGTGCTTCTTCGAGGCCGCTTTTGGATCCTAATCAGCATAGTCTCCTGCTCTCCAACTGTGTTTTCATACCATTCCCCTAGACATATCCTTGTCCCCAGCTCTTGTGTTATCTGTCTTGACTAGACTGTAAGCTCTTATGAGCAGGGACTGTCTCTTACATGCCTCTATACAGCGCTGCATATGCCTTGTAATGCTATACAAATGATCAGTAGTAATAGTGAGCAAAGGCTTTAGTCTTTGTTAGCATTATTTTTCTTTTCAAAAGGAGCTTTGAATACTTTTTTTTGTTGTTTTTTGTTCCTAGGTTGATGTTCCTGAGTGCGGTAATGGAAAAAAGGGAGCCTTTTCACAGTCAGCTATCAAGTGAGTTACATGCATATGTGCAGTTACATCCACTTATTGTTTTGCAGCTGAGAAGGTGATTAAGTGGGATGATCTGAAATCAATGGTAGGTCTTAATAACTAGCAAGTATCATTTGTGGAGCTGTGTGCAGTATGTCATCATGGTAAAAGCTTAATGGATTAGCCTTGTGGACAGGGAAATCTTTCACTGTGAAATCTGAGTAGCAATTACAGCTAATGAAAATACATTTTGTGTAGTGGTCAATAAAGAGCATCTTTAGCCGTTCCCAGTTCCGTTGCTGGATGCTCTTTAAATCACATCTGAAGAAGAAGTCTGAGGATTTGGTAACTGATGTATTGCAGTGCTGTGCGCTGTCATGCAGAGGACTTGGGTTTGATTCCTGGCTCAAGTCTTTTGCCCCTCAGGGCAGCCAGGGCTGAGAATATTGTAGAGTTATAATTCATGACCCATGGAGGGGGAAGGAGGGAGCTGTAGTCTTTGTATAATAGTGACATCTATTGGATGACCTTAGGCTCCACAAGTGCTATGGAGCAGGGCTGTATCGAGCTAGAAATGTGCCCTGTGAGACTCACGAACTTGGTGCTCCCCCCCCACAACATTCCTATGTACAGGAACTTGCTCCTGTTGGGTTTCCTGAAAACGCACTAATGACATCAGCACTCCTTCCGCACATGCACCTTGTGCAGCCACACTGCTCGCACAGTCCTTGAGATGTCCCTGCTACGGAGGAGAGCTGAGGCATGGATCCTGACTTGGGAATTGTCACTTTTGTGGCTGATCTGAGTGAGCTGTGAGGGGTTTTTTACCTAGAAGAAGAATCACAAGTAGCTGTAACTGGAGGCTTCTGGCACCAGATCACAGCTCTGGTTCCCACTGAGCTGGAAGCCCAAGAAACAGAAAACAACTGGTGTTTTTTAAAATGTAAAAAGTATCATAATCTACTTAGGCTTATAATTAATTCAAGAAAGCTGTCTGTGGCGGCACTCGGGTGCACCAGAATATCTTTTTTGTTTCGAGTGGCCCAACAAACCAACTTCTAGCCCTGCCTCCAGGCTCTATAGTTGCGCTGCCTGTGGCTGAGCTTAATAGCCATAAAATGCAATTCAAAATGGGTTCTCTTTTTCGTAGCAAGCAAGAATTAATATTGTCTGGTTTTGGTTATGCAGTCCTATTTAGCATAGAACAGCAGCTGATTGAATCCCGCTCAATATGTCTTCATAGAATGTGAAATTCTTCTATTCAACGATTGGGGCTCAATCCACAGATTTGCAGCAGCAAACTACTGCATGCTGCTCACAAACTGTCATCGCCCCCAATTAACAAAACATCAGAACTTGCTCAAGAGTAAAGTGCTCCTTTCTTTTTAAACAAAAGCTATATTGTTCAAGCATACTCAATTTTATAGACTTTTTGACCCATTTTTTGATGTTTTGTTTTACTGGTCCTATTTAGCATATTCATTGGCTGTAAAGTACATCCCCAAGAGAAGCCAACTTTCCTCAGTAATCTTTCCCAAATATTCTCCATAGGAGATGAGGTTTAGAATATTAAAGAAAAGTGCATATTGTAATGGAACAGCTCTTAGTGAAATAATGATGCCATTTCTCTGATGTAACTAAGCAGAATGGGACTGGCGATGTGCAAGGTGATTTTTATGACATAAACGATGCCGGGTCAGTTGTCCGCCTCAATACTCCCCTCCCAAAAGCAATAGCTGCCCCCTCCCTCCTCACCTTGCGACAGAAACAGCCACCTCTACCAGCCCCTCTTGTTGCAATTGGCAGGATAAGTTCTACCAGACACCTTATCCCTGCATCCGCCAGGTCAGTGAGTATTTTTTAAACTCCCAGACCAGTACTGTCTTGCTGCTGATTTCACGAAGCACAAGATCTAGCAGGCTGGCAATTCTAGACTGTGAGCTTTGAAAATTCTCGAAGGACTAAAAGTTACTGGGATGCAAATGGCTTCTGGTGAGTAACCTGGCAAAAATTATCACTAGCTGGGTATTTAGACTGTCGGCCAGTTTCAGACATGCTTCTGCCATATGTGTAACAACCCGTGTGTTCTGTGTACCTAAGCGTTCAAACACATTTATTTCACTGGACATCTCTGGCCCATATTCTGATATCTCTGCAGAACCTGGGTCACATTTCCACTGAACCACTCTTTTTTGTTTCTTTGCTAACCTCATGGAGTCTCCCTGATAGAAATGTTTATGAGAACACCCAATCCTAGTTCAGTCTAGAAGAGCCAAACAGACCAGTCCATGACCTGTGTACTGTAAATGGAATTCTTGCTACTATCAAGCATTAAGAAAATCAGATTATATAATGGCTTAAGGAGATTTCGAGCCATAGTGTTGCTAGGTAACCATGGCCTACATCAAGAGTGAAAGGTCTAAATTAAGCACGCAGCAATATGAAGATAGGCACTAAGACTGCTCTGTCAGAGTAATAACCTATGGCATGGTTGGAGGGGAAAAATACCCCCCTTCCCTCATTGTACAATCTCCCTCCGTACAGTGTGTGTGTGGGGGTATTTTTTCCCCTTCATCCATGTCCTAGGTCATGGACTGATTTGTTCGGCTATTCTAGACTGAACTAGAATCAGATATGAGGCTTAGTCAAACAAAAACCTCGACTTATTTGCAAATTAAAATGGGGGGGGGGAGAGAAGTGTACTTCTAACAGATCTCAGTATAAATTCTGTGCGCATTTTCAGGTTGCAATGTTTTTTTCACCCCAGGGGCCCAAGATGCATATCTCGGTTCGAATTTATAGGTGATCAGAAAGATGAACTGAGTTTTGCCGAAGGCGAAGTCCTTGTCCTGAAGGAATATATAAATGAAGAGTGGGCCAGAGGAGAGCTGAGAGGCCAGACGGGAATTTTCCCATTAAACTTTGTAGAAGTCGTTGAAGATCTCCCTGGAGGCAGTTCAGGTGCGTTTGTGTTTATAGGTTTTGGTGGGTGACTGGAACATTCCTGACAGACGGGCTGTTAAGTATCAGGGATGACCCTACAGGACTGTGGGACTTTGGGGTAAATGAGTCAGTGTGAAGTATGTTTGTCTGCCCCCCACCATATGGTATGATCCTTTCCTTTCCTTTCTGCCAACAGAAGAGAAACACGTCTTACCTCCTCTGCCAGCTTCATTCTGAAGTCTGAATGCACACTGCCCTGTAGTCTTGCAGGGTTCATGGATAGTGTGTGTTCAGACTTCTAGTTAAAGCCCATAGAGGAGGAGGCGGCAAACACAGGTGAAATGCACTGCTCTTCTCTGTTCCTGACAGAGGAGCACACCCTTGAGATGGGATGGGGAGAGCAGCAATTACAGAGCCTCTCAAAGTATGAGGCCTGTGGCAGCCTCTTGGCCCTCCTCTAGGGAGAGACATGTTCGGTACAGTCTGTAGGCTTATAGTAGACATGCCCACACAGTCAGCTATAATCTTAGTAATATGTATTCTTACCAAATTCCTGGTAGGATTAAAGATTCTTTCTAACACGTGGTTTCTTTTTTTTCTCCATGTTTTTTCAAAGGAAGACCTCATCTCTCCAAGTGGTTCATGGTCATTTTACATTTGATCAGCCTCTCTCTCAGGCTTTAGTTTAAAAATACAGACCCTTTATTTACTACACTAAAAAAGTGTATTAGATTATCTCCAGGAACAAGCAGGAATGTAGTCTTCACATATGGGTATCGTCGGTACCGATGGAGCCTGCACGGGAACGCTCCCCAGCGTCCAATAGGAAAGCTTTTTGGAGCATCTGACAGCGCCTGCGTGCTGCCTTCCCGCCTTTCCCAACTGTCCCTCTCCAGTTCTTTGTTTTCCGCGGAGCAGACAGGTCGCACATCCTGTCACCACAGAAAAAAATCCCTTATATTCTTCTTTTTTCTGGTCACGTCTGCCTTCCCTCAACGCTACACCAGTACCGCCAGTTCTTCTTCTTTCTTTTTAAAAAATACTTTCTTCTGGAGTCTTTCCAGTAATTTTCTCTCAGGTGCCAGGCGCCATTTTTGGGCACTAGGCCCAACTTTTCCTTTAGGATGGAAAAACCTGCTTCGGGTTTTAAAAAGTGTTCTAAGTGTGGCGGTACCATCTCCGTCACTGACACCAATGAGTGGTGCCTCAAATGTTTAGGTCCTGACCACTCTATTTCAGAGTGTGTTGCCTGTGGGATGATGTCGAAAAGGGGCCGGCAGAACTGAGCTGCTAAGCTTAGCACCCTTTTTCCCTCTGTGGCATCGACGTCTTCCAGGGCTTCGTCTTCCTCCCATGGATCTCAGGTAACTAAACATAAATCTAGCCAGTCCTCAAAGGGTAGATCTCCTTCTAGACAGTGAGATGCCTCTGGCGTTGCCCTTGAGGGACTTTAACCGGCAAAATTACCCCGGCGGGAGGCTTCGGCTTCCAAAGCACTAACGGGGCTCCAGGATGTTCTCGAGGCTTCAACCTCGGCAGAATTACTGGTGCCATGCTCTGGGGTACCGGCTGCTTCTTCTGGTACCGATACCTAAGCATCGGCAGCTTCGATAGACCGGAGATTCTTGGCTATTGAACGCAGTCTGGCGGCTCTTCTCACGGCCTCGATGCCCTTGAAACCGCTTCAGACAATTCAACCAGTACCGACTCTGGTGCCGCCACCGACTGCATCGACATTGGCAGGTATTCTACTGGGACCGAGTCATGCGTATCCATCCAGTATCGACAAATCGGTACCGGACCACTCTGATGCCAACTTCGATCGGTACCAGTACCGTGCTTTGCACGATCACCCGGATCGGAGATACTTCGAATCCTCGGTTGAGTCTGAAGACTCTGAAAGCTCTGCCGATACCAGAGTACTTCTTCCTGAGGATTCTTCTTCTCAGTGTAGGATGTCTCCACCAGAGGATATGTCATTTCAGGATTTTATCCGAGATGTGGCTCGAGGTCTTTCTATCGCAGTGGCTGCTGAATAAGAGCCTAGGGCAAAGGAATTAGAAATCCTTACAATACCCTAAAGCTCCCAAGGAGGCAGCTACCTTACCTATTCATGAGATCTTGCATGATCTCATGTTAAGGATGTGGGAAACACCTCTAACCACATCTCCTCACTCTCGAAGACTCGACACCATGTATCAAGTTCCTCCTTGTCCTGGGTTTCAGAAGACTCAATTGCCACACCATTCCATGGTGGTGGAGTCAGCATTGAGAAGGATAAAGAATGCAAAAAGGCATGCATCTAATCCTCCAGGACGTGAGTGTAGGACTCTTGACGCCTTTGGACGTCGAACCTTCCAGGCTTCCATGCTTTCTGCTAGGATCAGTTCCTATATTTTATATATGGGAATGTTCCTTAAGGAGGTCACAGGAGATTTAGAGCTTATGAGCCCTCTTCTTCCTGATGATAAGAGGCAAGATTATCTCGCCCTTGTCAAACATGCTCAGGATGTTTCCAAGTTTGTGAATCGTGCAGCTTTTGACTGCTTTGAGTGCATAAGAAGAACCTCTGCCATTGCCATAGGTGTACGTAGGATTGCCTAGCTCCAGGCATCTGACTTGGAAATTTGGGTACAGGATAAACTAGGGAATATTACTTGCACAGGAGAGAATCTCTTTGGCAAGAATTGGCAGGAGAAAGCTAATGAGATAGATGCTGACAATATCACTTTGGATAGATTGTCTAAGTCTACAGCTGATCCTGTGAGGAAAAAATCCTCTAAGAAACCATTCTTCAGTAAGAAGAAGACGTTTTATCCCTCCTATACCCAACAGGGGCATCGTTTAGGTCAGTCTGCCCAAAAGGGACAGCAGCAACAACCTAGACAAAGAAAGGCAAAAGCAGCTAAGCCTCAACCGGCTCAGCAAACTCATCCTCCACAGGGGCTTTGACTCCTATCCTGAAAGGCCCAGAACCCTCCACCATCCCAGGAAGGTTATGTCATTTTGCCCCCAGATGGGGTCAGATAACAGCAGAAAATTGGACTCTGTTTATTGTAAGAGAGGGGTACAAGCTTCATTTCCTCAGCATGCCCCCTCCTACAATGGTAAGACAGTTCAATTCTCAGACCTCTCTCAACGACCAGTTAGGTCAAGAGGTCGCTGTGCTTCTTGCCCAAGGGGCAATATAAGAGGTACCCATTCCCCAACAGGGTACAGGGTTTTACTCCCCCTATTTCCTTATTCCAAAGAAAACTGGATGACACAGACCCATTTTAGACCTCAGAGAATTGAACAAATTCCTGTTCAAAGAGAAGTTCAAAATGATTTCTCTAGGAACTCTGCTGCCATACCTTCAGAGTCAGGATTGGTTTTGTTCTCTAGATCTCAAGGATGCGTACACTCATGTTCTCATCCATCCAACTCACCGAATGTTCCTTCGCTTTCTGTTTCAAGGGAAGCACTACCAATACAGGGTTCTTCCTTTTGGCCTGGCCTCTGCACCAAGGGTGTTCACAAAATGCATGGCTGTGGTGGCAGCTTTTCTCCGCACCCTGGGAATATTCGTCTTCCCTTACTTAGACGACTGGCTCATTCGAGTCCCTTCAGAGCCAGAGGCCAGGGTTGCTCTCTCTCGCACAATGCTCATCCTTCAGTATTTGGGACTTGTTATAAACCTCCCAAAATCCAACCTTGCTCCCACTCAGTCCCTGGAGTTTATAGGAGCTCTGCTGGATACCAGACAGACAAGGGCCTACCTTCCACAGCCCTGCTGCCTTCACATTGTGCAGTTAGCTTCCCAAGCGGTGCTAAAATCTCACCTCACTGCTCGGGAAATGTTACAGTTGCTAGGCCACATGGCATCCACCGTGCATGTGGTTTCTTATGCTCGCCTCCTTATGAGGGCAGCCCAGTGGACTTTATCCACTCAGTGGACTCAGGTGTCAGATTGCCTGTCAGACAAAATAGCAAACTCAGATCGCCTTATTTTGTCTCTCCAATGGTGGCAGTCACCCCAAAATCTTTTGGTGGGGTCTCCTTTTCAGCAACCCCCACCCCAAGCCACTCTAACAACAGATGCTTCACAGGTGGGTTGGGGAGCCCACCTGCAAGGCCTCTCTACCCATGGTACCTGGACTCCACAGGAGACCTATCTACACATCAATCTCCTGGAACTCAGAGCAATCTTCCTTGCTCTTCGAGTATTCCACACCCTGCTCAGCTACAAGACTGTCCTTGTTCAAATGGACAGTCAAGTAGCCATGTTCTATGTGAACAAACAGGGCAGAACAGGCTCTCTGTCGCTCTGCAACGAAGCTTTGCGACTATGGGCCCTCGCCAGAGAGCATCAGATTCATCTCCTTGCGGTGTATCTTCCAGGCATTCAAAACTCTTGGACAGACAGACTCAGTCGAGTTCTGCTTCCACACGAATGGTCTCTCCATGCAGATCAGGTGGCCAAAGTTTTTCAAATTTGGGGAACCCCGGACATAGACCTCTTTTGCAAGTCCGTTGAATGCCATACTTCCCCGGTTATGTTCCAGAATTCCGGCTCGGGGTTGTCAGGCCAGGGATGCTTTCCTCCTCCATTGGGGTCAGGACTTCCTGTATGCCTTTCCACCCATTCCCCTAATTTCCAAAACCCTGTTCAAACTTCAGAGAGACAGAGATCATATGATTCTCATAGCTCCACGTTGGCCACGGCAAATGTGGTACCCTCTGCTCCTACATCTCTCTCAAGCTCCACCTCTGGAGTTAGGATCTGCTCCAAATCTCCTTTCTCAGGAGGACGGGATGCTGTGGCATCCCAATCCCCAGTCTCTGCATCTCAGGGCCTGGTTGCTGAAAGCCTAGAACTTCACGGTCTTAACCTTTCTCAGCAGGTAAAGGATATCCTTTATGCTTCCAGGAAGCCTTCCACAAGACGCTTTTATGCTTTCAAGTGGAAAATGTTTACCACATGGTGCTCACAGAAGGGTCTTAACCCTCTTGCGATACCTCTGGAATCATTACTGGAGTGTCTCCTTCATTTATCAAATGCAGGGCTTAAGACCAATTCAGTGAGAGTTCACTTGAGTGCTATTGCAGCTTCTTTCAAGCCTCTAAATGGACAACCTATTTCCTCTCATCCTCTCATAGCGAGATTTATGAGAGGCCTTCTTTTAACTAAGCCTCCTATTAAGCCACCACCGGTAGCATGGGACTTAAATCTGGTTCTTGGGCAGCTCATGAAGCCGCCTTTTGAACCATTAGCTACTACCTCTTTGAAATTCCTTCCCTGGAAGGTCATCTTTCTTATTGCAATCACATCAGCACGTCGCATCAGTGAATTGCAAGCATTGGTGGCTGATCCTTCTTATACAAGGTTCCATCATGATAAGGTAGTCCTTAGGACTCATCCACACTTTATGCCAAAGGTGGTGTCACCTTTTCATTTAAACCAAGCGGTATACCTTCCTGTATTCTTCCCAAGGCCTCACTCCTCAAATGCAGAAAGGAATCTTCATACTTTGGACTGTAAAAGAGCTTTGGCCTTTTACTTGCGAAGGACACAGCAACATAGAAAGTCGTCCCAACTCTTTGTTGCTTTTCATCCTAGTCATTTGGGACTTCCAGTCTCCAAAAGGACACTGTCCAGCTGGATTGCACAGTGTATGTCTTTTGCCTTTGAGAGTAAGAACCTTCCTCTTGAAGGCCATGTCACAGCTCACAATGTGAGAGTCATGGCAGCCTCTATGGCTCATCTTCACTCTGTGTCTATCGACGACATCTGTCGAGCAGCTACTTGGGCTTCGGTTCATACCTTCACAGCCCATTACTGCTTAGACAAGGACTCCTGCCAGGATGCCTTGTTCGGTCAGGCTGTTCTTCAACACCTGTTCCACACTTAATCAACTCCTACCCACCATCCCTGGTAGGATGTTAGAGATCCATGGGGGGAAGTGGAGCCCTTTCACAAGGGCACACAACTTTCTGGGGCCATCTCCCTGGCATCTGCAGCTAGGGAGTCCCCATATGTGAAGACTACATTCCTGCTTGTTCCTGGAGATAGCATAGTTACTCACCTGTAACAGGTGATCTCCGGGAACAGCAGGAATTTAGCCTTCACAACCCACCCACCTCCCCTAGGAGTTGTATCTCTCTATCTCTCTCTCTCTTTCTCTCTTTCCCTCTCTCTTTTGTCTCAGCTATAAACTCAACTGGAGAGGGACAGTTGGGAAAGGCAGGAAGGCAGCCGTAGGCGCTGTAGGATGCTCCCAAAAGCTTTCCTTTAGGACGCTGGGGAGCGTTCCCGTGCAGGCTCCGTCGGTACCGACGATACCCATATGTGAAGACTAAATTCCTGCTGTTCCCAGAGATCACCTGTTACAGGTGAGTAACTATGCTTTATATATTAGATATAAAAGATTAGTTATTCACATTAACAAACTGGTGATAAAATTCATGTCCATTATAGATGGATTGTGCACACTATATAATATGTGTAACCAGTGTGATAAGTTGGAAATATAGATTAGATTTAACTCTTCTTTTCCTTGGTGTAACACAAGGCAAGTTATATTCAGGTACAGTAGATAGTTCCCTCTTCCCTGAGGGTTTGCAATCGAATTTGGTACCTCAGGCAATGAAATATGAAGTGACTTGCCCAAGGTCACAGGCAGTATCAGCAGAATCTTAATCATAGAAACATAGAAATATGACGACAGAAAAAGACCACATGGCCTATCTAGTCTGTCCTTCCATAACAACTACAACAGTCCACTTTTTACCTTTAGAGATCCTCTGTGTTGGTCCCATGCTTTTTTGAATTCAGTTACTGTCCTCATCTCTACCACCTCCACTGGGGGAGACTATTCCACAGATCCACTACTCTTTCCGTAAAGAAATATTTCCGCATATCACTCCTGAATCTATCTCCCTTCACCCTCATCCCATGTCCCCTCATAGCAGAACTTGCTCTCAATTGAAAGAGGCTCTCTCCCTGAACATTTATGCCACGGAGGTATTTAAACATCTCAATCATATCACCTCTATCCCGCCTTTCCTCTAAGGTGTACATATTAAGATCCTTCAGTCTGTCCTTATATGCTTTATAATGAAGACCACTATTCATTTTAGTAGCCACCCTCTGCACCGACTCCATCCTGTTCACATCCTTTTGAAGGTGCGGTCTCCAGAATTGCACACTATACTCCAAATGAGGTCGCACCAAAGACTTATACAGAGGCATTATCACCTCCTTTTTTCTGCTAGCCATTCCTCTCCGTATGCACCCAAGCATCCTTCTGGCTTTTGCCGTCGCCTTTTCTACCTGTTAAGCTACTTTAAGATCATCAGACACAACCACGCCTAGGTCCCGCTCTTCTTTAGTGGACAAAAGTACTTCACCCCCTATACTATATTGCTCCCTTGGATTGCTGCAGCCCAAATACATGACCTTACATTTTTTAGCATTAAATCCCAGCTGCCAAATTCTAGACCATTCTTCAAGCTTAGCTAGATCCCTCCTCATGTTATCTACCCCTTCCTGGGTGTCTACTCTATTGCAGATTTTGGTATCATCCGCAAAGAGGCAAACCTTACCTGAAAGCCCTTCCGCTATATCACTAACAAAGATGTTAAAAAGAATCGGACCAAGGACAGATCCCTGGGGCACACCACTGATAACATCCTTCTCAGAGTGAGCTCCATTTACTTGTACTCTTTGTCGCCTCCCACCCAACCAATTTCTAACCCGAGCAGTAACTTTAGGGTCCATCCCTAGGGTGCTCAGATTGTTTATAAGTCTTTCCTATCTTTCCTGGTTCTCAACCCACTTCTGTAACCACTAGGCCACTCCTAAGGATTACTGTGTCTGTTTATGCATAAATTAAGAAACGTGCGCCTGTTAAAATGGAATAATTAACTATTACTACTAAACATTTGTATAGTGCTACAAGACGTATTCAGTGCTGCACAGACACATGTAAAAGACAGTTGACTAGATTGTAAGCTCTGATGATGTAAAAACTAAGTATCTCTGACACAGCAGTCATTTATCTGGAGGGCAGCAAGAGAACAGTGATCAGTGGGAGAGCTATTAGCATGCAAATTCAAGCTAAAGCTGAAACGGAGTAAGCTACTCGTGAATGTAGCAAAGTATGATCTTGAAAATATACTACAGGAATTTAAAGTTGTGTTTGAAGAAAGTAAAAAGTGTCTTCAAAACGTGAAAAAGCAAAAACGATCAAAATGGATGACTGAAAAAACTCTTGAGAATTGCTCAGATACACAAAAAAGCTAAAGCCAGAGGGGAAAAAGGTGATCTCGGATTTCAATGGAAATTTCCAACATGCAGCAAGATGAGACAGAAAAGTAATACAATGATGCATACAAGGAAATAGAATTAGAAGCTATTAGACGAACATAATCAGCTTTCGTAAAACTATAAGAGTTAAAGAGAAAATTCTAGCCTCCAAATGTAATGTTAGACACTCAAGGATCCATATTGAATGATGCTGAGAAGATCAAGAAAAGGTAGAAAGAATATACAGTCATTATACCATAAAGATCAAGTGGATTAACAGCTGTTTCAACCAGGAACCATTGGTGATTAAAGAAGTCAAAGCAGCATTGAAAGCATTATCAAAGAACAAAGCACCAGACATTGATGGTTTCCCATTGAAATATTAAAGCAATCAGATGTAGTTGTTCCAAGTTTCCTTACAGAGCCTTGTAAGTATTGTAAGACAGTATCATGGCTCACTGACTGCAAAAGATTTGTATTCATATCAGTATTGAAGAAAGGTGATCTATCTTGCTATCAAATTATTGCACAATCACTCTGATCCCATACGCCAGCAAAATTCTACTGAAGATCAGTCAGAGGAGATTACAACCATATCTGGAACAATAACAAGTACAAATAATTCAGGAAAGAGCGAGGAACAAGAGACATCACAAATGCAGATCCTTGAAAAGGCAAAAGAATGTCTATATGTGTTTCATTAACTATAGCAACGCCTTTGATTGCATAAATCCTGAGAAACTCTGGGCCACCTTAAGACGCATGGGTATACCAGAACACCTAATAGCTCCCATGTACAACCTTTACTTTGATCAAGAAGCAACAGTACAAACAGGACAAGTAAAAACAGAATGTTTTAAAATCAGTCAAGGTGTACAAGCCTGCATACTTTCCCCAAACCTGTCCAATTTATTTGCAGAACAAATAGTCAGAGAAGCAGGACTAAGAACATAAGAACATAAGAAATGCCATACTGGGTCAGACCGAGGTCCATCAAGCCCAGTATCCTGTTTCCAACAGTGGCCAATCTAGGTCATACGTACCTAGCAGTTTCCCCAAAAGACACAGGTTCTGCAGTGCTTGTACTAGGTCAAGCATTGATATCCTGGGTCCCTTTTTAATAGTGGTTTATGGACTTTTCCTCCAGGAACTTGTCCAAACCTTTTTTAAACCCAGCTATACTAACAGCCCTTACTACATCCTCCGGTAACAGATTCCAGAGTTTGATTACACGTTGAGTGAAGAAATATTTTCTCTTATTTGTCTTAAATAGTTTACCCTGTAGCTTCATTACATGTCCCCTAGTCCTTCTATATTCTGATAGCGTAAACAATTGATCCACGTTTATCCGTTCCACTCCATTCATTAATTTATAGACCTCTATCATATCTCCCCTCAGCCGTCTCTTTTCCAGGTTAAAGAGCCCTAACCTTTTTATGTATGAAGACAACAGAAGTGTGAAGATTGGTGGTAGACTCAACAGCCTTCGCTGTGCTGATGATACCATGTTACTGACTGAAAGTGAAGACTTATCAAGATCAAAGAAAGTTAGGAGCATGTTTGCTAAGAGGCATGCCGCTAGCTTGCAGTTTATGCTAGAAATGAGCACGAGGATGGTGCTCAACCTGCACTAGTAAATGGAAGCATGCCTGGAATGTCTCCATGTTACTAGAATGGGTATTGCACTGCCCCTATGCTCATTATCTTTGTTTCGTTCGGTGCAAGCACAGTTAACGCCACCCATTGAGGTGATAGCAAGTGCACCCACGCCAAGTTCCACATTGTTGGGGAGTGCTTGACAAAAACTCCTACACCACCTGTGATGCAGGCGCTCCGCCCAAGAACTCCCCAATCTGCGCTGCTGAGGTGGTGTGGTATTTTTACTGTGGCTGCATTTTCAGCTTGTGGTACTTTTTACACTGGCGCACTTGGCATGCACTGAATCCATGCTATCCGGCAGCGTCCCTTTAGTAAACATGCCCCGTAAGTCTTATGGACCCCTCCATCTTTAACATGAAGAGGACAAAGATCCTCACAACTGGCAAAATCAATCATTTCGTCCTTGATGGAGAAGAAATAGAAATAGAAAGCAACTTTACCTAAGAACATAAGATATGCTATACTGGGTCAGACCAAGATTCCATCAAGCCCAGAATCGTGTTTCCAGTAATGGTCGTTCCAGGTCTCAAGTACCTGTTGGAATCCCAAAAGGAAGACAGATTCCATTCAGCTTTAGCCTGCTTGGATCAATAATCTAGTAATGAAACGACAAGCAGTCAGCAAGTCCAACAGCAAGATTTTATGGTATGGAGAGGTATCTCTGCGTTCAGAGTTTTGACTTTGCCATGACGTCATGTGGATTGAAAGTTGGACAGTCAAGCGGATAAAAAAATGAAGACAATTGAAGCCTTCAGATTATGGTTCTGGTGTAGAATACTGTGTCTATCATGGACTCCACAAAGATCAAATCTATCAGTACTAGAGGAGCTCAAACCTAAGTTTTCCTTAGAAGCTCAATTGACATACTTCATTCTTCATACTTTGGATACATCATGCGAAGAAAGAGATTCTTAGAGAGAGATGACATGCTTGGCAAGGTTGAAGGTCAACCTAAAAAAAGAACAGCAATGCGATAGTTTGCTAGAGTGGCATCCATAGCTGCTGTTATTGTATCAACAAATACGCTGACTATACCACCTGAGTCTACTAAATGTACTCAAACAACTAGAAATAGAGCCTTTACATTCTATGCTCCTAGGTGCTGGAACAATCTCCCACCTCACATCTAATCAATCGTTGACCTCTCACAATTCAGAAAAGCCCTTAAACACCACTTATTCTGCCTTCACTTTGCCCACCCTAACCTATCACAATCACTTCCGGCACCTCACCTTACCCACTCAGCCTCTGACATTCCAACAACATAACTCTTAATGACATACAAATCAGACCCGCCCTCAGGCACACTCACAGCGAACATAGATTACCAGCCTCTTGCATTATGATTCCAATGTGCAATATAAACTGTAAATAGTTTCTACAACTACCACGTTGTCAATTTGTATATAGCTACCCTTATTACAGTCCCAAGTTACAAATCCTGTTACAATGTAAGCAAAAGATCTTTGGTCCGATGCAAAATTTCTGTTATTTGTAAATCGCACTGATATTAAAAAGCGCAGTATATAAGAACTGTAAATAAATAAAATAAATTTAAAAAATTAAGCCTGACTGGAAGACCGAATACAGATTTAAGACAACTATCCACAGGGTTTCCGACTCGAAACACAACTGCTTAAGAAGATACATTTTACCGAGAAATTTTTTAAAAAATCTATCTTTATAGCAACATTTTTGGTGAATTCACATAAATGGGTATAGTAATGGAATTGTCTGTAGCTTTTAAGAAAATTAATAGAAGAGGATATAAGTTTGTGGAGACAAATGATAAAAATGGGCAAATATGTGGCTAAGCAAAATGAGCATTTGTCCCCATGCTGGTTTGCTGCCTCATAAATATAATAATATTAGCAATGTGTGCCTTGACGTCAAGGCTGACTCCCGGCGACCTAGTAGCTCCTGGGTTTTCTTGGCAATGTGACCAGAAGTAGACTGCCAGGCCTCTCTTCTGAGGCAATGGAGGGTTAAGTAACTTGCCCATGGGAATTGAACCCTGGTCTCTTGGTTGTTAAGCCAGTGCTCTAACCACTAAGCCAGACACACACACGCATGCGCACGCACGCACACACAGACACACACGCACACAGACACACACACGGACACACAGACACGCACACGGACACACAGACACGCACACGGACACACACACAGACACACGGACGGACACACACACGGACACAAGGTGTTTCCATTCACTAAACTGATGTGGTATTGTTTTATAAAGACAACATAGGCGCTTATGCGACTTTTATAAAATATACTCCTAGAACGACACCTCCCCCCCCCCCCCCGTAGTGCAAAAATCGCTCCCACAAATTTACATCTGCTCCGAATAAGGTCTAGCTTCATGCATACATTGTAATGTCATCCAAATTATGCCCTTGAAAATGCCTATACACAGTGCACAGATAGGTCTGCACAGTTTTGTTGGCACATGTACTTAAACGCATGTATTGGGCTACACAGTTTTAAACGAGTCCTTTTCCATCTGTAAAATATACTTTAATGCACAAAAAATGCTTTATAAAATTATTCCTATGTATCCAAATTATCTAACATTCTCATCGTTTGTACTGTTATTTTTAGGATTTGAAGCAGTATTGAAGAATAAAAGAGAATCTTCTCGACCTGCTTCCCAGGTAGGCCGTTTCAGAGCAAATAGTGATGTCCGTGCTGCTCTGCACAGGACCTTTAGAGATTACTAATATGTGTAGTGGAACTCCCCATGCCTGTGTGACTGGGATCTTTGGACACTTCCTTTTACTCTGCTGATCTGGGCAAGGTCTCTGCCAGCATAAAAAGTGTATTTTGTATAAAGCACGTCTGAAATATCTCCAGGAATCAAGGCCCGAATCTCTGCTTGCTTATCTAACATTTTGCCTGGATGTCCCACCACTGTCTGAAATTGAACATGACCAAAACTGAGCTTCTTATCTTCCCTCCCTTAAACCCACCTCCCTCTTCCTCTTTTCTCTATGTGGATAACACTCTACTCCTCCCTGTTTTCTTGGCTCGCAACCTTGGGGTCATCTTTGACTCCTCCCTCTCTTTCTCCACCCACATCCATAGCTAAAACCTGTCGTTTCTTGCTCTATAACATCAGCAAATTGTGCCCTTTCTTTCTGAACACACTATCAAGACCCTCATCTACTCTTTAGTCACCTCCAGTCCAGACCTTTGCAACCTCCTCCTTGCTGATCTCCCTCTGAATCATCTTTCTCCGTTTCAATCTGTTCAAAACTCAGCTGTATGATAATCTTCTGCCGCTGTGCTCATGCAACCCCTCTTCTCATGTCAGTTCATTGGCTCTCCTATACGTTTCCGCATCCAGTTCAGATTTCTCCTACTGACCGATAAGTGCATTCATTCTGTAGCTTCTCACTACCTTTCCTCTCTCATCTCTTCCTACACCCCTTTTCGGGAACTCTACTCTTCTGGCAGATCCCTTCTATCTGCGCCCTTTGTTGCCGCTGCCAACTCCAGACTTTGATCTTTCCACCTTTCCATGCTGCTTATGCCTCGAACATACTACCCGAGTCAGGTCAGGCTCCATATCTGACCCAATTCAAATCCAGGCTAAAAACTCACCTCTTCAAGGCTGCTTTTGGATCCTGATTCCCGTAGTCTCCTGTTCACCTTCTATGTATTTCCTTACCATTCCCTTAGATATGTCCTAATTCCCTCTTGTGTTGTCAGTCTTGACTGGACTGTAAACTCTGATATGCAGGGACCCTCTCTTATGTGTCTCTGTACAGCACTATGTATGCCTTGTAGCACTATACAAGTGATTTGTAGTAGAAGTACAAGAATAGAGTTGTTTAAAGATGTAGAACAAAAGATGGCACAGCAGCCCTTGACAAAATGGTTGCTCTGCACAAAGACATCAGCGTTGGCAGAAACAAAGCCTGGTTCAGTCCAATGGATTCCCTTTCTATGATGCCAAATACACTAAGACCTGGCATAGATACCACCTCCCTGTAGCAGAGTAAGAGGTTTTGGCTTGGACCAGATCTTCCCCTTCCCTTGGTGCTTCTGGAGCCACAAGTCTTTAGAAGGGGGGGGGGAAGCATTCCCCAGCCTCTGCTGCATTGCCAGCAAGGACGTGCTCTCAGTGTACTGATAAATACAGCAAGGTCCTGCTCAAGCCAAAGGATTCTCGCCCTTAGCACCAGAGGAGCCTATACCCAACCTGTGCTAGGGGATCTTCTCATTTGAGTGTATTTTATTTGTTTTCTCTAATGAGGAACAAGCCTTGTTTGTGTGCATATTCTGTTAGGGGTATTTCTCCTTGCCTTTTAGGTCTAGTTGGTATGTCTTTTGTAACAGTAAACGCCATAATTTTCCTCAAAAAATGATATGGTCCACAAAAAGAAAGACATTCGGTGGCTTTTGCTGAAGCCACTGTAAAAATGCCTTATGTGTTGTACAGACACATTCCTGTCCTTGACCCTCCATAACTTTGACATCCTTTCCCAGGAGGAGAGAGGAATTGTGCAGAAGGAAAGAGAGTAGCTTGGGCCCAGGGATGCCCTTTCCCATAGCCTAAGAGGAGACAAGAGCCCATGCAAGCCCAGAACCCGCCTCTGAAATTTATTTTGCAGGTTGCCGCTTGTGCATTCCTAATTTAGAAGGAAATTATCAGCGTGATTTGTCTCTGATTATGTGGTATTCTCGTGTGCATCAGATATACAAGCAGTTTTTCTGGTCACCCAGTTGAGTTGGTATGTCATGCCCCATCTCTGGTCATATTCAGATCCAGCCTAAATTCCCACCCTATATTGAACTGCTTTTAAATCTTAATTTCTAGCTCTCTGGGTCATAACCGTGTTGGTTTTAATTATTATTCTATGATAAATTAAAATTCTAGAAATAGCTGATTTGTTCTGCTTTGACTGTAGGCTCTACAGAGTGGGGCCTGTCTGTTATGTTTGTGCAGCATCACGTATTCCTAGTAGCACTATAAGAATGATGGCTAATTATAGGAATTGTCACCCCCCTGTAAGTGGCACCTTCCAATCAGTACTGAAAAACATTGGCCGTGCAGTGTGGGGAAGCTTACACTGCTGCTACCATGCTGTAAGTGTTCTGTAGATCACTGAAGGATTTTTGTTACACCTAGTAATCTGACAGCTGTCCACAAGCACTAAATCCACATGAAAAAAGGAGAGCTTTCCTACTTTTATGTAGCAATTCTGCTGAAATTTTGATAAATCAAAGTTAGTGTCGGCGTAATTTTTTTTTGTGCAGGTGAATGGTGCACGGCATATTTGGCTGGGCTGGATTCATGTCCTTTTGTAGTTTTGCTATTGCTTACAATTTATATGAATTATGGAGACACCTTTTTTATAAGTTGTAAGATGCATCTTAAAAGGCCAAGGAAAAATATACAGTATCAAAGCTTTTCAGACCTCACGGGCCACCTCTTCAGTCTCCCACGTTGCTTCAAATACGAGGAGTATTTGAAGAAGCAACCAGTGAGATCTCTGAAGCTCATATTCTGTGGACTCCTTGGCCTTTGTCAGATAGCATCACAGCCTGCTTTCTTCACGATCAGTATGACTTCCAGAATGCTGTAGGAGAATGGAAAATAAATGCAGCTGGAAGCAAAAGGTCAAATGTCTGCTGCATCAAAGCTTTTAAGTGACAACTTTATTGCTGTTTTCTTGTGATGTTTTTTGTAGCACAATATGTCTTCGGGAGAGTGGTATGAAGCACTTTATGATTTTGCAGCTGAGACTGGGGAAGACCTGCCTTTTAGAAAAGGAGACTTCATCCTGATCACAGAACACCTGGACTCAGAGTGGTGTAGGGGGAAGCTGGATGGGAGGGGGGGAATCCTGCCCCTCTGCTTCATCCAGCCTTGTGCAGGTATGAGAGCTCTCTGGGTAATTGGACGGTTTGAAAACTGCCCACACTTCCTGTGGGTAAAAGTACATACTGATGGTGGATTGTGGATCTTTCAAGATCTATTGTTGTGCTTTGACTGCCGCTCCTTTGCTGCCTCCCCAGGCATCTGCCTAGTCTACCTAATGATTGAGCCGACCCTGGTCTTAACATCTCTTGGTTTATCATAAGTATTTTATGATGAGTGAAGTTTGGATTTTGTTTGGATTTCTGTTTTTGCTCCAAATGCTATAAGAAAAAATGTGTTAACTATCCGACAACTGTGCAGAGGCATTGTACAGAAAAATAACAGGCAGTATCTGTCAACTTACCAACTTAATTGGCTGAACACTCCCAAGGTACTTTATGCTACCGATGCAAAGTCAAGTCACAAAGCCCCTTTTTATGTATCCTAGTCATGCTTTGAAATACTCGGTGACTAAGCTTAGAATAGTCTTGACCTGCCATCTGTTGGCAGAAAGTGGTCATTGCAATCAGCGTGCTGTATTTCATGCTCCCAACTATTTTTGTAATATTTATTTTTTTGGATTGGATGTAGCTCATGTCTTTTCACTGGTAGTTCAAGGTGAGTACAATCAGGTACTGTGTAGGTATTTCCCTGTCCCTGGAGGGCTTACAGTCTAAGTTTGTACCTGAGGCAATGGAGGGTTAAGTGGCTTGCCCAAGATCATAAGGAGCTTCAATGGAATGTGAACCCTGACTTTCCAGGTTTTCAGCCCACTTCTCTAACCACTAGGGGATTACTCCACTCTAGGACAAGTAACAACTGTTAATGATGCTGGGCTAATTATTCAAGAGAATAGGCAAAGACATTAACCCTCCATTGCCTCAGAAGAATCCAAGTTATCAATGTCCCAGTTTAACGTACATTACAAAGTTTAAGTTACAATGTAAACCACTTTGACTAAAAATCATAAAGTGGTATAAAAACCCTGTTAAATAAATAATAAATTTGGACCAGTAAAACAAAGCTGATATGAGATGGGGATGGACAGTGCATCTGCATAAAGAAGCACCCTCACTGCCAGTTAGATGTCTGATTATCCATCTTCCACCATCTACTTTGTAAACCAGAATAAAATAAGGTTTTACTGCAAAGAATAGATTCTAATCTCCAGAAACAAGCAGGAATATATTCTTCACATATGGGTGACGTCGGTAGCATCAATACCATGACCTCCCCTCTGGACCCATCCCCAGTCACATGGATAAAATTCCTTCATACTGAATTCACACCGATTTTACTAAAGATAGTCCACTCTTCCCCCTCGCAAGGATACCTACCTTTTGTGCTGAAACAGGTCTCAATACAACCCATCTTGAAGAAAACATCAGGAAAGCAGATCTCAAAGGGAGTGGCCAGAAACAATAGCAGACCTCAAAGGGAGGTGCTAGAGAATTCACTATAAAGGACAGAAACACTTCCTCTTGCTCTCTCTCTTCCACTATTCATCGGACATGAAGGACAGGAGGCTCTGATAATCAATTCCCTTCACCCCTCCCCCTCTCTCTCTCTCTCTCTTCCTATTTTCATCGGACACACCTTGCCATGAGGCTCTGACCCACATGTTCTTACCTCTCTCTCTCTCTTCTTCATCGGACAGGTTTGGACACTCACTCCTTCTTCCTATTCATCAGACCATGAGGCTCTGATAATCACACCTACTTCTCTCCCTTCCCCCACTTCTCTCTCTCTCTCTCTCTCACACTTCACACATGCACACACACACACACAGATTCATTGAGGCACACTGAAGCAGCTCTGTAACAATCACTATATACCTCTGTTCAATACCTATGTAATAAGCCTATTTCTACATAAAAAACCCTTCTCCAAGCCACACCTGTTTGGTTGTCTTATTACAAGCCCTACTGCCTCTGTGAAGTGAAATGAACCCAGGACCTACAGGAGAGTAACCTGACCACATCTTACATCACATCAAGAAAGCAACAAACTCAATCTACCAAAAGATTTGATCCCTACGTAATCTCCGACCTCTTCTTGACTACTCCGATTTCCGCACTATCTTCCAAGCCCTGGTACTACCACACCTGGATTTTGCCAATATCATACTACACGGTCTCCCACAATCTACTCTAAATCCCCTCCGTCTGGCCATGAATGCAGCCGCGAGAATTCTCGTAGGTGCTCCACGCTCAGAGCACATAACCCCAATACTGAAGAGTTTACACTGGCTACCCCTCCAGGCCAGAACCCTATATAAAACCCTTGTCATGACTTTTAAAGCAGCAAAAAGCCCATCCCTATCACCTATCGGCAATATGATTCATGTCACTCCAACAAACAGATCCAGGAGATCTGCTGCATTGAACTCCATTGACCTTCCGAAACTCCTTACGAAATGCTCTAAATCAACAGCCGCTAGAGCCTTCTCACTGTTTGCGCCCAGAGCTTGGAATGCCCTTCCACCCGAAATTAGAGCCATCACTAGTCTCACGACATTCAGAAAGGTCTTAAAACATCACTTGTTCCGATTATACTACCCTGAAGCAACTCCGATTGAACATAGCCCGCATGTTGATCTTGCCCACTTGACCCCAGTGGAAAATGGCTTATCAAGATGGTTCATACTTGCACACTTTACCCATACCGTATTGATACTGTACTATAATTATATTTATTTACCACTACCATGTAGTTAACCAAAAATGCCATGTACATAGTTAATCCTACTTTCCACCACGTTTTTTGTATATAGTTAACCCTGTTTACCGCCAAGGTTTTGTACCCTGTTCATTGTAAAAAAACAATGCTGACTGTATCATTGTGTTTGAATTGTTCATTTGTAAACCGCACTGATTAAAAAGCGCGGTATATAAGAAATAAAAATAAATAAATAAATAAAACATCACTGGATCTGACCAACCCCAGCTCATATTGACCGATCTCAAGCATACAATTCTTATCCAATATATTTGAAAAGACAATACAATGTCAACTTCAAGAACACATCGATACCCATGCCCCCCGGACTCCCATCAACATGCCCTCAGCATGGCATTGACAAATTCTTCACTGCTCTTTGACACATCAAGGATTTATTATGATATTCCTTGACATCCATGCTGCTTTAGACTCCATAGCACACCACACATTTCTGGCAAGACTTAGCGACATAGACCTCCACAAGAGGCTAATAGACTGGTTCACCTCCGACCTCTCTGATAGAATGCTACAAGTAAAAGTTGGACCTCTCAAATCCAAATAATTTAACCTAAGACAAGGAATTCCACAAGATCCAGACTTATCAGCTCTCCTTTTTAACATTTTCATGCAGCCTGTCTGCAATCTGCTAAGAAAATGGAACATGCACATTCATCTTTATGCCGACAACATCGTCTTCTACATGCCCTTCCACACACTTACTCCAGACTTCTCAGTCATATCAGATTGCTTTACAGCCATTACAAACCACCTTGCAGAACTAACCTAGTAGTAAACAAAAATAAGACCGAAGCACTACTAGTCACAAGAGACCCATCCTTCATGCCACCTGAAAAACTCATTCTCCAACACTCGGTGATCACAATAAAAAGTGAGGTCAGACACCCTGGCATAACTCTTGGCAGCAGTCTAAACATGCTCTCACATATCAAGAAGTCAGCCAATACAGCATATCTGAAACTTAAATCTTTTCAACATCTATGACAGATACTCCAATACAATGACTACGCAACAGTTTTCCAGGCCATCATTACTTCCCGCCTCGATTACGGCAACATACTTTATCAGGGACTGCCAAAGCAAATGCTACATCCACTCTAATTAGTGCAAAACACGGCTGCCAGAATCCTAACAGGAACATCAAGACATCAGCACATCACATCAACTCTCAGGAGCTTACACTGGCTACCAATTGTGCAAAGAATAAAATATAAGATCACAACCACCATCTACAAGATCCTACATAACCTATCTGCACTCTGCCTTGAAGACCTAATCACAAGAACATCTACAGCAAGGCCCAGAAGATCAGCAAACCAGAACCACCTAGTCATCCCCCCTTCAAGACCAGATGTACACAGCAAACAAACAAACAAATCCCACTAGAGGACAGCAACCTTGGGCCGGAAGGACTGGGGTTTCTAGTCCCACAGGTGCTCCTTGTGGTCTTGGGCAAGCCACTTAACCCTCCATAGCCCGTGTTCCCTGTAAAATAGTTATCTCCAAGTTATAATGCCCTGTTCAATGTAATTTCAGTTTGTTCAATGTAAACCGCACTGATGCAGAATAGCGCGGTATATAAGAGAATGTAAATAAATAATAAATAAATGGAACCTTTACCCTATTCGCCCCAACTATTTGGAAGTCACTTCCAGAAGCCATCAGAGCTGCACAGTCCACACAAGACCTGAAGAAACTTTTAAAAACACATCTTTTCATTGATCACTTTGGTCCTAATGACATTGCTTAACTATGCACACATCATAACGTCATCCACTTACTGCTGACTTCTGTAAACCCCCCCATATTTAACTCCAAGTTCATATCTCCCACGTTCACTGTAGCACAACTCACTTGAGTATATCTATTGTTCTTTGTAAACCACCTTGGTATAAAAAAACCTGTTAAATAATTAGAAACAATGATGTCCAGGTCCCGCTCTTTTTTTCATGGACAGAAGTCCTTCACCCACTACACTGTACCGCTCCCTTGGATTTTTGCAGCCCATTTTTTAGCATTAAATTTCAGCTGTCAAATTCTTGACCATTCTTCAAGCTTAGCTAGATCCCCTCCTTATGTTATCTGTTCCTTCCTGGGTGTCTACTCTATTGCAGATTTTGGTATCATCTGCAAAGAGGCAAATCTTACCTGACAGCCCTTCCGCAATATCATTTAAAAAGATGTTAAAAAGAATCGGACCAAGGATAGATCCCTGGGCCACACCACTAGTAACTACCTCCTTCTCAGAGTGAGCTCCATTTACCTGTACTCTTTGTCACCTCCCACTCATCCAATTTCTAACCCAGTCAGTCACTTTAGGGTTCATCCCTAGGGTGCTCAGTTTATAAGTCGTTTGTGAGGAACAATGTCAAAGGCTTTACTTAAATCTAAGTACACCACATTAAGGGCTCTCCCTCGGTCCAACTCTAGTCACCCAGTCAAAAAGCTCAATCAGTTTTGTCTGACAAGACTTGCCTCTGGTAAACCCCTGCCACCTCAGATCCTGCAATCCATTGGACTCCCGAAAACTCACTATTCACTCTTTTAGCAGCATTTCCAATCATTTACTCACCACAAAAGTTAGACTAACCAGCCTTTAGTTTTCAACCTCATCCGTACTTCCGCTTTTGTGTAAAGGGACCACATGAGCCTTTCTCCAGCCCTTTGGTACTACTCCAGACTCCAAAGAAGCATTGGAAAAGTCAGTCAGCTACTGGAATGTCCCCAAGTTCCTTCAATATTCTCGGATATCCCAACCGGTCCCATAGCTTTTGTCTACTTTTAGTTTAGCTGGTTCATCACAAACAGTCTTCTGAAAATTGTTCAAGATCCCCATCACTTCTGTTCCTATTTGTAGGTGTTTTCTGAAGTACTGCTCCTACTTCAGAAAACACCTACACAGAACAAGAATATTTGTTAAACAATCCCGCTTCATACTCATTAACTTCTACATATTCCTCCCCTTCACCCTTGAGTCTGACAATACCATTTTTGCCCTTCCTCCTCTCACTAACATATCTGAAAAATGTCTTATCCCCCATTTTATTGCATTGGCTATTTGTTCTCTTTTTGTAATTGGCTAGCTTTTCTAAGTTTTTCCAACTATACTGTAAATACTTGTCTTTCTCTTTCTGTGATCTCTTGTATTTTGTGATCTCTTGTATTTTTCTTCACCGTTTCAGCTTCTTATTTTGAGAACCATAGTGGCCTCCTTTTCCTTTACATTTATTTACCTTTCTAATAAAAAGGTTTGTTGCCCTTAAAATATCCCTTTTCAGTTTGCCCATTGCTTTTCTACCTCCCCATCTGTTCCCATTCCGCAAACGACTCCTTGAGGTAGTGTCCCATTTTGACAAAGTTAGTTTTCCTAAAGTCTAAGACCCTCACTTTTGAATGGATTTTATCAACCCTAGTCCTAATACTGAACCACACTATCTGGTGATCACTGGATGTGAGATGATCTCTCACTATGACATCAGAAACACTTTCCCCAGTGGTAAGCACCAAATCCAGTATGGCCCCTTCACGTGTGTGTTCTGTTACCAGTTGTCTGAATAGTTCTCCCTGTAGAGGATCTTGGATCTCCTTTCTTCTAGATGACATTGCAGCAGGAATGTGCCAATCGACATCCTACATATGGAAATCACTTATCAGTAGCACCTCTCCTTTCATAGAAATACTGAGTATGTCTTCTATTAAATCCCTGTCTACTTTTCCTTGTGAGGGAGATCTGTATATCACACCTGTGCAAATAGATTTCCCTTTCCCTCTTTCTAGTTTAACACGCAGTGCCTCTTTGCTCCCTTTTAAGCCCTATGATTCTATAGCTTTAATATAATTTTTTAAATATAATGCCACTCCTTCTCCCCTTCTTCCTACCCTGTCCTTCCTGAATAAAGTATAGCCCGGTACAATTACATCCCGGTCATGTCTCCGTGACTGCAGCTAAATCCAAGTCAACCTCTTCTATTAAAGCCTCAACATCTGGGATCTTCTTCCCCATGCTACTGATATTTATACACACCGCTTCCCAGATGTTGCCCCGTTTACCCATTTCTACAGAGATATTTAATGTTTCACTTACCTGGGGGCTTTCTTCCCACATTCCCAACAAGTCTAGTTTATGCCCTCTTCAGTAGGTTAGTCAGTCTGCTGCGAAAGACACTTTGATTCTTTTGAATTGACATTGATAAAAATTCAAATTAGAAGATGAGCATTGAGTGACTTGTGTAGTATGAATAATAGCCAGTCTGCACCTGCATCTGAGAACAGTAGAGCATTCTCAGAAATTAGGGCCAGAAGACTGATCCAACTTCAAATTTCAACCAATTCTTGGTGCTGTTTTACAGGCAAGGAAGTAGCTGTATAGAAAACCTGGAGTTGAAAACGTGGAGAAAATAATTTTAGGCCCAATATGTGTAAAAACTTTTTTTTAAAAACTGCGCTCTTAAATTTGTGCCCTCTTTTTCAGCTGCAGATTCATCTTAATTTAAGAGTTTAAAAGTTATGGGCCCAATATTCGGAAAGATTTATCTGATTAACAGGATCTGCTAACCAGATAAACCCCATGGAGCCCAGGACAAACGAGGGCAGGCAGGACAAACGAGGGCAGTGCAAGCACTCCGGTTAGCTATGGTTTTTAGTCCACTAACTGGATAAAAAGTAATATAAAGTTAGGCCAGAAAAAAAGCCAACTCGACTTGATGAAATTTGCCTATATGGATAGCAGCTGAATGTTGCCACTGTCCAGATAGCCCGCTGACCCTGGATATTCAGTGGAAGCCATTACCCAGGCATTTCCACTGAATATCTGTTTCACTTTTGCCCGTAGCGGCCAATATTTAAACACTGACCACTGACCACATATGTTCATAAATTTAAACCTGATATTCATTTTCCTAAATTTGAGGCTAATTTATGAGCCAAGTGCTGAAAATCAGTGCTAAGTTCCTAACTCTTCCCTACCCTAAATTTGCCTATTACTACCCCTGTTCAGTGTAATTCTGAGTGTAAATGTAGATAAGAACATAAGAACATAAGATATGCCATACTGGGTCAGACCAAGGTCCATCAAGCCCAGTATTCTGTTTCCAACAGTGGCCAATCTAGGTCATACGTACCTAGCAGTTTCCCCAAGGGACACAGGTTCCACAATGCTTGTATTGGTTCAAGCATTGATATCCTGGGTCCCTTCTTAATAATGGTTTATGGACCTTTCCTCCAGGAACTTGTCCAAACCTTTTTTAAACCCAGCTACACTAACAGCCTTTACTACATCCTCCGGTAACAAATTCCAGAGTTTGATTACACGTTGAGTGAAAAAATATTTTCTTTTATTAGTCTTAAATAGTTTACCCTGTAGCTTCATTGCATGTCCCCTAGTCTTTCTATATTCTGATAAGGTAAACAATCGATCTACGTTTACCCGTTCCACTCCATTCATTAATTTATAGACTTCTATCATATCTCCCCTCAGCCGTCTCTTTTCCAGGTTAAAGAGCCCCAACCTTTTTAGCCTTTCTTCATAGGAGTAGCCTTCCATCCCCTTTACCATTTTGGTGGCTCTTCTCTGAACCTTTTCTAAAATTGCTATATCCTTTTTAAGATATGGCGACCAGAATTGCACACAATATTCAAGGTGCGGTCTCACCATGGAACGATATAGAGGCATTATAATATCTTTTGTTTTATTTTCCATTCCTTTCCTTATCATACCTAGCATTCTATTTGCTCTCTTGGCCGCCGCTGCACACTGGGCCGAGGGTTTTAACATGGTATCCACAAGGACGCCTAAATCTTTTTCTTGGGTGGTGGTTCCTAATGTGGAACCTTGCATCGTGTAACCATAGTTTGGGTTGTTCTTCCCTAGGTGCATAACCTTGCACTTCTCCACATTAAATTTCATCTGCCATTTTGATGCCCAGTCTTCCAATTTATCAAGATCCTCTTGCAATTTTCCACAATCCTCCTGGGTTTTAACAACTTTAAATAGTTTTGTGTCATCAGCAAATTTGATAACCTCACTCGTTATTCCACTTTCCAGGTCATTTATGAATATGTCAAAAAGCAGCGGACCCAGCACAGATCCCTGGGGTACACCACTATTCACCTTTCTCCATTGGGAAAATTGGCCATTTAGCCCTACCCTCTGCTTTCTATCTTTTAACCAGTTCCTGATCCACAGTAGTACACTGCCTCCTATCCCATGACTCTTTAGTTTTGCCAAAAGTCTCTCATGAGGGACCTTGTCAAAGGCTTTCTGAAAGTCCAGATACACAATATCAACCTTAGTAAATTTTCAGAGAGGCCAAGTTAGGAACCTAATTCTCAAAGTTTGAGCATAAATCCTTTGAATATCGACCTCATTGATTTGATTTAATTAAAACTAAGGTGCTATTTTAAGCCTCACAGAAGAACAAATCAGTCGGTTTTAAAGGATAAAGCTAAGCTTTCTTTAGAAGCTCAAATGATAAGACTTCAGCTTTCATACTTTGGATGCATCCATGCAAAGAGAAAAATCATTAGAGAAAGACATCATGCTTGCCAAGCTTGAAGGTCAGTGCAAAAGAGGAAGGTCAGTAATGTGATGGAACAAACAATTAACAGCAGCTATGGATGCCACTCTATCAACAATTGTCCGCCTAATCGACGACTGAACACAGTGTAGGACAGCTATCCAGAGGGTCACCGTGAGTTGACATTGACTCAACAACACTTAACAATATGCCATCTCTCATGGATTACCCAGAAGGAGCTGCCATCCTGCTCCCAAGGCTCTTGAGGCATGGCAGTTCACTTTACATATGTTTTCAGTGGTTTAGGATTGTGTGTGTTTGCCTATATTTTTAACAGATTAGTAGCTTTTCTTAAAATGTTATGTCCTTCAGGTTCTGTAGTTGGGGCAAAGTCACGGGAGCCTCAGGGATGGAAGAAAGGGAAGGCCAAGGCCCTGTATGACTTCCATGGAGAGAATGAAGATGAACTTTCCTTCAAGGTAATGTAACACCATTCTCTGATAGACAGGGAAAGATTCATAATGACTGAAGAGATTTATAGAGATTTCATTAAGTTGATTTTTTTTTTTATTTATAAA
The DNA here is from genome assembly GCA_033557465.1 of Ichthyophis bannanicus. NCBI lineage: Eukaryota > Metazoa > Chordata > Amphibia > Gymnophiona > Ichthyophiidae > Ichthyophis > Ichthyophis bannanicus. The sequence goes on from CM066032.1 coordinate 1,732,505,867, forward strand.
ATTTTTAAATAACAAACCAAGTAACTTGTACAGAAAAGTTGCTCTGATAGTACACCTTACATTGAAAAAAAATGTATACAAAAGGAAAAAGAAAAGATAAACCAAATAAAACTCAAGCCTATTCCATTTGGGAACAAATCAGATAAAACTCAATTATTACAAGAAAAAAAGACAACGTAACCTACACACATCCAGGCATTAAACCAAGAGCTAATAAAAAGAACTTATCCAGTGGGTACTAGAGCATCCACAGTCGATTTCTTAGAAGTAAGAAAAGCAGATAATTGTGAAAGTTAAAAAAACAAACATACTTTGAATGGCATTTAATCATACACTTACACAGAAATTTTAAGAAAAATAGGGCACCCATTTGAATCACCAATAGCATAGATTGTTTACACGTCTTTCAAATGTCTTTAGAAATAAATGTGAAGCAACCCATCTTTATCTGAGGATAAAACTAAGTTTACCAGCATAGTAGCAAATTTCAGGGTCAGAAACAGAGGATTCAAGTAATGTAGAAATATCCAAAACATCCATACTCTGGGAGCCAGCAAATTGGGATTGCTGCCCTTCCTTCTTGCCTGAGGGTAAATAGTCCCCCACTTCCAGGTTCTATATTTTAAGCATATCTTGGGAGGCAATCAACAGTGACCAAGGGACATTCAAAACACGTAAATTAGTTTCTCTCACAATTCTCCAACATTTCTACTTTAGCTCTTAAATTTGTTGAATCTTTAATCCATACAGTTTGAGTAGTATAAATACTATGCACAGTTTGTGATATAGTTGAAGAAGTCTCCTGAACCTTAGCCTCCAAAGGAGATAGTTTGAACTAATTTATTAACTCTTGGGACCAATGTTCCCTCTAATTTTCTGTAGGCTGTGTGCGCATAAAATATCAGCTGTGCAGCTTTTGAAGGAAGGTTACATTTTTGTGCGCCACATAATGACACTCGGAGTTATATACTTTAAAATTTGACTACACATCAGAATACAGTATGTACACCACATTGATTGCACTAGAAAATATTGTAGAACTTGTGAAAACCGTAAATACACAACAATTTTTAAATTTTAAGACGTCTGTGTTGTTTTCTATCAGAATCAGAACCGTAATTTTTGTGCGCTCTGTTGTAAAGTATGTGCGCTCACTTGGCGAGGTGTGTGCGCGCGCACACGCGCACAGCTTAGAGGGAACAGTGCTTGGGACTAGCACTTTCCCAGCCGTGTCCCATATGGCATCAAGAGTGATCTTAACCAGATGCTTTAAAAGAGATTTTGTAATTTAGACAAATTGGGTAGGCCAACAGATTTACCTTTGCCAGGATCTGTTGTCAATAGGGCTTGATGTTTTATGCAACTTTAAAGAGCCCTCCATTCTTACGGGCAGTTCCCTGCGCTGGGAATTCAGACTGGTTGTCCCATGGTTTCCTTTTACCTCATTCCTGCTGGCAATTTGACATCATCTGATGATGCCAAAACAAGCGCAGCAATCAGGGAGCTGTTAAGCCTAGGTTGTTGTGAAGTTGTTTTTCGGGGCCCAGTCTTAAGGTGACGACATATCCGGAGGCGTTGTCAAGTTTCTTTGCCTCCTGTGGCATCTCCAGTAGGCTTTGCACATCCTCAGCTGTGTGGAAGCCTTCATGCCGCAAACAGTGGTCCATTGGGTCAGAAATGAGTATGGGTTTGGCATTAGGGGAGGATGTTTGCTAGCCTTCTCTTTTCCTTTTACACATGATAAAAGCAAATTAAGAAAAATCAGGCATGAAGATGAGCAACAGCAGCTGCTGCCATCTTGGAAGCTCCCAGGTCCCCTTCTAGTGTAAGTTCTTTTTTTTTAAAATAGAAATTCCCTATAATTTCTTCACTTTAGTCTGGGATTGCTCTCCCCAAAGCTTTGGGGCTCTTTATATTTTCACCTAATGTTTTCAACCTTTATGTGTTGATCCAAAAGTTCCCATTGGCCTCTACCTATTTCCCTTACAAAAGACTGAGCTGAGACGTAAGGCAAGAAGTGGGGGATGTGCCAGCCAATCTGTGTATTGCATCAGTTACTCTTTATGTTCTTGCAATTACTGATTTTAGTCAACTATCGTGTTTTCAAGAGCTGAGGAAGGCTGTCGCTCACTTCAGGCGGCATAGGACAAAAAGGTGGGAATTTCTTTTCAGACCCTTTCTTTACCCAAGATAGCTAGGTTGTTTATTCAAGTACACGTTTTGTGCGTGCTCTATTTGGGTTAAGTTGGAAGCAGGTTGGGTAAAACCACTACCTCTCCTCTCTTATATGTTTATAGATGATCCAAAGCTGTGGTTTAGAAGATCGACCCTGCAATTTTTGGGTGCGGTATTGAGTGCCTGGTGACAGATATTAGCATTTTAAAAACAATTGTCTAGCCAAGCCAGAAAACAGCCATATCTCACCTTTGTTTAAGGTTAGTCTTAAGTTTGCTGCCACTTCAAACTATCCAAAAGCACCACTGTCTTAGTATTAAGGCACGCATCCAGATTTGATCATATCACCCCTCTGTTGGTCCATTTTCACTAGCTTCCGGTTCAGTCTCACATTCAGTATAAAAATTTTAACCATTGTTCAAAAACCTTTACTCTCGAGTATCCCCTTATATCTTTCCTCACTGATTATTCCTCATGCTCCATATTGTGTTCTCGCGCTATTCATGTTAATCGTCATTTCCTTCCACCAGTTACATTTGCCAGATATGACTCTACGAGATGTTCTGCATTTTTCTTTCGTGCACCTTCCCTCTGGAATGATCTTTCACCAGACCTCCGCCAGTGGCTCTCATTTCTGAAATTCAAGACTTCTTTAAAAACCCATTTATTCAATACAGTCTTTGACATTATGTTGTAGTTTCAGGGGGCATCCCTGAATAGCCCAGCCATCAACACCCAAGAAAAAGATTTAGGCTTCATCTTGGATAACACATTGAAACCCTCTGCCCAGTGTGCAGTGGCGGCCAAGAAAGCAAATAGAATGCTATGTATCATAAGGAAAGCCATGGAGAATAAAACAAAGGATATTATAATACCTCCGTATCGTTCCATGGTGCAACCGCATCTCGAATATTGTGTGCAATTCTGGGCATCATATATTAAAAAGGATGTAGTAGAATTAGAAAAGGTACAGAGAAGAGCTACCAAAATGGTAAAGGGGATGGAAGGATACCCCTATGAGGAAAAGCTAAAAAGATTTGGGTTCTTCAACCTGGAAAAGAGACGGCTGAGGGGATATATGATGGAGGACTATAAATTAATGAATGGAGTGAAACAGGTAAACATAGATCGATTGTTTACACCATCAAAATGTAGAAAGACTAGGGGATATGCAATGAAGCTAAAGTATAACCCACATAAGACTAATACTCAACGCGTAATCAAACTCTTGAATTCGTTCCCGGAGGATGTAGTAAAAGCTGTTAGAGTAGCTGGGTTTAAAAAAGCTTTGGACAAGTTCCTGGAGGAAAGGTCCATAAACCATTATTAAAGGGGACCTAGGAAATCCACTGCTTGTCTCAATACAGGCATTGTGGAATCTGTGTCTTCTGGGGGACACTACTAGGTACGTATGACCTAGGTTGGCCACTGAAGGGCTTGATGGACCTTGGTCTGACCCTGTATGGCATATCTTATGTTCTTATGCCTGTTGGACCTATCTTTTGACCATTTTATGGATTTCTTTTCTATCTGTTTTATTTGTATTTTAATTGTAAGCCGTTCTGGCATTAGAAGGGTGGTATATTAAGTTTTAAATGAACCATAAACCACCAACCACCCTGCATGAATTCAGCACCAGCATTATAGACTTCCGGGTTCAGGAGTTCCGGCAACCAGACCACATTCGAGTGTTCCCAGGAAGAGTGCTGGTTCTTGTGGCCGAAAGGGAATTAAAGAACGGAGCTTATGGGGCAGGCAGAAATTGAATAGGGCTCACCAGCATCCATCCCACCCCCACCCCAATTTCCAAATTTAAGTCTGTTGCTTTGTTTGTACAAGTTGATGCCATTGTTATGCATCTTCTGTGAGAAAATCATTTCATTTGAGATTAACACCAGCAAAACTGTGGACTGAAGGCAGCAACTCTAGTGAATAGCCTAAGGGAGAATTTATTGCCTCTCTTTCTAGTCCCACAAACAGTTTCTCAAGTGATGTTCTATTATGGTTTACATTCAGTTGTCTATAGTAATTAAGAATGAATACGTGCTTACCGTCTTTCTCTGTCCTCGGGACTGCATACTGATTAGTGAGGAAAGAGAACATAAACCTTGCTGAATCAGACCAAGATCCATTGAGCCCAGCACTCTGTCTTTGAAAGTAGCCAGTCAGGGTCGCAAGTACCTGGCAGGTCCAAAAAGTAGATCAGCATCTTATAGCTCATTTCCAGGGTTAAGTAATAGCTTTCCCAGGTCTATATGACTAATGTTTTATGGATTTTTCCTCCAGAAACTTGTCCAAACCTTTTGGAGCCCTGCCACATAACTTGCCTTGACAACATCCTCTGACAACTGATTCCACAGCTTAATTGGACTCTATATTTTGTTTTCAATCTGCTCATCATTAGGTTTCATGAAATGTCCTATTGTTTTAGTGTATTTTGAAAGGTTTAAACAACTGTTCCCTATTTAATCATTCCACCCCCTCCTCAGTCATCTTATCTCCAGGAACAAGCAGGAGTGTAATCTTCACATATGGGTGACGTCGGTACTGACTGAGCCTGCGCGGGAATGCTCCCCAGCATCCAATAGGAAAGCTTTTGGGAGCATCCCACTGTGCCTGTGTTGCTGCCTTCCCAACTCTCCCTCCCTCCTCAGTTCTTCATTTTCTGCGGAGCCAGCAGGAAGCAAATCCTGTCACCGCAAAAAAATTGTTTATTTTATTTCTTTTGTTGTTTGTGGTAGCGTCTGCCTTCCCATCGATGCCGGGATGATTACTGTCTGTTCTTTTCTATTCTTTTCTTTTCTTCTTTTCTAAAAAGTGAATTAGAACTTTCTTGTGCGCATCAAAGCCATGGTAGTCCTTAAGCCTACCATTTGCTTCGGCATAATGGAAAAACCAGGTAGTGGTTTTAACAAATGTTCTAAGTGTGGCAGTACCATCTCGGCTATCGACACCCACGACTAGTGTCTCAAATGCCTTAGGCCTGACCACCAGCCTTCAGAGTGTCCTTTGTGTAGGAAGATGACAAAGAGAGGCTTGCAGAATCGAGCTGCAAAGTTAGGCACACTCTTTGCTTCAGACGCAGTGTCTTTAGCATTGACGTCATCGAGGGCATAGTCTTCCTCTCATGGATCTTAGTTATCAAAGCATAAGTCTTGAAGACACACTGATCCCCCATGAGAAGATCTCGTTCTAAGAATCAAGATGCCTTGAGTGTTGCCCTAGAGGTGGATCGGCCAGCCAAACTACCCCGGCGGAAGGACCTTTCCTCCAAAGCCATCGAGGGGTCCCAGGATGCTCCCAAGGCCTCCACCTCTGGAGAGCTCCTGGTGCCATGCTCTGGGAAAGTAGCCCGCTTGAACGGTACTGATACCCAAGCATCGGCAGGCTCAGCATATCCTCACCATCGAGCGCAGCTTGGCGACCCTACTAGCGGCGTCTGTTCCGATCAAACCCATACAGGCGGTACCGCCTTCACCATCCACAGTACTGATGCAGTCCGCATCGCGGTTTGTACAGATCGAACTGCTACCACCCATGCCTGCCCTCAAGTCCATCCCTGATACCGGTGGCTCTTCCAGACAACCTCCCCAATCTGATACCGATTTTGATCGGTTCCGGGCCTTAGCGGAGTGCGGACATTGCTCTTGTCGATACTTTGAATCTTCCAATTCCGATTCATCTGATGAGGAATTGATCAATACCCGAGCGATTCAAAGTATACTGGAGGATCAATCTCCCTCTCTGGAAAGCCGCATGTCCCCTCATGAGGACATGTTTTTTCAGGAATTTATTTGGGACCTGGCCAGGGGCCTGTCCATTACAGTAACATCTGAAAAGAACCTAGGGCTGAGGAATTAGAAATTCTCCAACACCCTATGGCTCCTACAGAGGCTGCCGCTCTTCCAGTTCACCGCATCCTCCAGGATCTCATGCTGTGGATGTGGGAGATGCCCCTTATCTCTCCCCATACTCAACGATTCTATACCATGTATGGAGTACTGGAGTCTCCTGGATTCCAAAAGACTCAGTTGCCTCATCACTCAATGGTGGTGGAATTGGCAATGCGTCGAATTAAAAGTTCAAAGACATATTCTTCGAACCCTCCTGATAGAGAAGCGAGGACTTTCAATGCTTTCGGGCATCCATGCTTTCAGGCATCCATGCTTTCAGCCAGGATAAGTTCATATATACTGTATATGTTATGTTCCTTAAGGAGAAGGTTACTAGAGATCTTGAGTCAATGACTCCTCTTCTCCCTAACACATTGACACGTTTTGGGCATGTTTGATCAAAGTTTGTAAATAGGGCAACTTTTGACTGCTTTGATTGTACCAGTAGAGCCACCTCAATCTGCATTGGAGCACGCAGGATTGCTTGGCTTCAAGCATCAGATTTTGAACAATGGGTTCAAAATAAACTGGGTAATATTCCTGTTAAAGGCGAAAACATTTTTGGCAAAGATTGGCAAGACAAGGCATCTCAGCTGGAGAATACAACCCTAAACAGGCTTTCTATAACCACTGCCAACCCAGCTGAGAAGAAAGCAGCTGCAAAGAAGACTTTCTTCAGTAGAAGAAGACATTTTACCCTTTTTTACACCCCTGCTTCTCAGTACCAACCTAAGGTTACTCAAAAGAGGCAACAGCCTCCCAAGCAGCAGAAGCTACAGACTCCTGAAAACCAACCATCTTTGCAGACTCAACCTGTGCCTGGTTTTTTACTTTTTCCTAGAGAACATAGTCGCTCTGCCTCTGGAGCCCCCCCCCCCCCACCCCAACATTGCTGGCAGACTGTCACTATGCCCACATGTGGCATCTAATCACTTCAGAGCACTGGACCCTGACCATAGTGGCAGAGGGATACAGACTTCACCTACAGACTCTATCCCCCTCCACAATCATGAGGGAATATCCTTCTTGGCCTCCTCTCACTGCTCTTTTTCTACAAGAGGTCCCCTCTCTGCTGTCAGGAGGTGCCATAGAGGAGGTCCCAATATCCCAACAGGGAGTGGGTTTCTATTCTCCTTACTTTCTCATACCAAAGAAAACCAGAGGATACAGACCCATCCTGGACCTCAGAAACCTAAACAAGTTTCTTGTTCGTGAGACATTTAAGATGGTCTCTCTCTAGGGACCCCCCTACCCTATCTCCAGAGTCAGGACTGGCTCTATTCTCTAGATCCAAAGGAAGCATACACACATATCCTGATTCATCCAGAACAAAGGAAATATCTACGCTTCATGTTTCAAGGAAGACATTATCAGTAAAGGGTCCTGCCATTCGGACTCGCCTCTGCCCCAAGAGTCTTCACAAAGTGCATGGCGCCTATGGCCACATTTCTAGGATCTCTAGGGATATTTGTCTTACCTTATTTAGATAAGAACATAAGATATGCCATACTGGGTCAGACCGAGGTCCATCAAGCCCAGTATCCAGTTTCCAACAGTGGCCAATCTAAGTCATACGTACCTAGCAGTATCCCCAAAAGACACAGGTTCCACAATGCTTGTACTGGGTCAAGCATTGATTATCCTGGGTCCCTTTTTAATAGTGGTTTATGGACCTTTCCTCCAGGAACTTATGCAAACCTTTTTTAAACCCAGCTACACTAACAGCCCTTAACACATCCTCCGGTAACAAATTCCAGAGTTTGATTACACGTTGAGTGAAAAAATATTTTCTCTTATTTGTCTTAAATAGTTTACCCTGTAGCTTCATTGCATGTCCCCTAGTCTTTCTATATTCTGATAGCGTAAACAATTGATCCACGTTTACCTGCTCCACTCCATTCATTAATTTATAGACCTCTATCATATCTCCCCTCAGCCGTCTCTTTTCCAGGTTGAAGAGCCCCAACCTTTGTAGCCTCTCTTCATAGGAGTAGCCTTCCATCCCCTTCACCATTTTGGTGGCTCTTCTCTGTACTTTTTCTAATAATGCTATGTCCTTTTTAAGATACGGTGACCAGAACTGCACACAATATTCAAGGTGTGGTCGTACCATGGAACGATACAGAGGCATTATAATGCCTCTGTATCGTTCTGGCTCATAAAGTGTAGGCCAAGTCCACCTACAAAAGATCTCTAATTTTTGTTAAAATTGCCTGAGCACATGGGAGCCGTGCACCAGGAAAAATAAAAAGAATTCAGATCACAGTCACTTGTCAGCAAAAATCCTTTTATTGTGTTCCATGCAAAAAGCTAGAAGCACAGATACACGCAAGCGTTTGTCCCTGAGATCTGGGTGCAGAAGACGTTCTTCCTACCCCTTAGTGGTGAGAAAGAAAGTCAACCCCGATATTATGGAGCTGCTCTCTTATATAGATCTCTCTCTCTCTGCCCCAAAAGTTCCAGTGAAATTCTGTTTGAATTACTGACATCATTTGCAGAACTTGCAAAAAACCTGCAACGTCAGAGAACCTCTGCCAATGCAACCCTCAGGACCCCTCCCATGTTTATCACCAAGCAACAGATTACTAAACAACAGTTGGTATTTCAAGGTCTGCTTAAGGTCAGCTTATCAGCTGGTCACAGCCCCCCCCCCCCCCCACCCCTTTTGCCTGTGCTGTGTTCATGCTTTTCCATTTCCTGGAGCTCCATCTCCTGGCACTGTCTTATCTTCAGGGCTCAGAGTATGCTTCCTGGTTGGCCTGTATTTGGTTGGCCTGTGTTTCTCTGGGCCTATACACCTTGCATGTTCCCGTCCAAAGTGTCTAGTTCCCCAAACTCTCTCGTACAAGGCCACAAAATACTCTGCTTCGCTAGCCCACATGTGTGTCGTCTTGTGCCAATCATATGTTACTGTGTATATTTTCAGGCAGGTAAGGGTGCAACCATACAAAGCAAACCTATAGAGCAGGCCTGAAATCCACACTTAGACTAATTATCCCTTCAAAAGGCAGGAAACTCCCAAGAGGTTCACTTATCTCTCTCTCATACCATGCAAGTACTTAATCACTTAATCACTTAATCCAAAGTCCCATCTCGCTCCTACCCAAACCAGAGTTCATTGGAGCTCTCTTAAATACTCAACAGTCAAGGGCATTTCTACCTCAGCCCTGCTGTTCTCATCTCATTCAGCTGGCATCTCAGGCCTGTGTCAGAGATCATCTCACTGCTCGAGAGAGCTGCAGCTTCTAGGTCATATGGCCTCAGCAGTACATGTATTACCACATGCATGCCTGCATATGCGCACAGCCCAATGGGCTTTGACCTCCCAATGGACAAAGGCCTCAGGCCATCTCTCAGACAAAATATCAGTGTCTGGCCCTCTGGCCACATTCCTTCTATGGTGGTGTTCCCCAGAAAATCTCCTCGCCGGGTCACCTTTTCAGATGCCTCCAAATGGGTGGGGGGGCCCATCTAGGGTCCCTCTCCACTCAGGGCATCTGGACGGAGGAGGTGTCCAAGCTCCAGATAAATTTACTGGAACTTCAGGCAATCTATAACACCGTCACAGTCTTTCAGGGACATCTAAATTCTCAGAGAGTCCTGGTCCAAACGGACAATCAGGTAGCCATGTTCTATGTGAACAAACAAGGAGGAACAGGATCTTGGCCCTTATGCAGGGAGGCTCTCCATCTCTGGTCCTTTGCCATTACTCATCAGATACAGCTCTAAGCGATATCTCTCTCAGGGGAGCAAAATGTCTTAGTAGACAGATTGAGTTGGATCCTCCTTCCCCACGAATAGTCTCTCCACATGGATATAGCATCCTTCATTTTTCAGACCTGAGGGACTCCAGGGACCTGTTTGCCACTCCACAGAATGCCAAACTTCCCCTTTTCCCCAGATCATCTCTCTCAAGAAGAAGGGATGCTGCTCCATCCCAATTTGCATTCTCTTCACCTCATGGCATGGCTGCTGAAAGCTTAGTATTACAGGATTTTAACCTTACTCGGGAAGTAAAGGAAATCCTCTTAGCTTCTAGAAAGCCATCCACCAGATGTTTTTACGCTTTCAAGTGGCGTAGATTTTCCCTCTAGTGTTCCCAGAAAGACATTAATCCCTTCTTGGCTCCAGTGGAGGTGCTCCTCCAGTCTCTCCTCCATTTATCCTCTTCCAGTCTCAAGACCAACTCGGTAAGAATTCACCCAAGTGCAATCACAGCCTCTCACCATCTCCTGGATGGACAACCAGTTTCCTCACAGCTGCTTGTGGCGCGCTTCATGAGAGGTCTCTTGCTCACCAAACCTCCCATCAGACCACCACCAGTGGCCTGGGATCTCAATGTTGTTCTAGGGCAACTTCTTAAGCCGCCCTTTGAACCCTTAATCACTACCTCACTAAAGTTTCTAACATGGAAGATCATCTTCCTTGTTGCACTCATTTCAGCTAGATGTATTAGTGAGCTACAAGCTTTGGTGGCAGACCCACCTAACACACGTTTCTACCATGACAAGATTGTCCTAAGGACTCACTCCCATTTCATGACAAAGGTAGTGTCTCCTTTCCATTTGAATCAGTCAGTCTATCTTCCTGTCTTTTTTTTTCCTAGACCACATTTGTCTAGGGCAGAGGCAACCCTCCATACCCTTGACTGCAAACGTGCCTTGACGTTCTATCTTCAAAGGATGTCTGAGCACTGTAAAGGCTCTGTTATTCCTCTGCTTGGATCCCAGTCACTTGGGGTTGCCAGTATCCAAACATACTCTTTCTAAATTGATAGCAGATTGCATCTCATTTGCTTATGACAAAGCAGGACTATCCCTTGAAGGTCAGGTCACTGCCCATAATGTTCGTGCCATGGCTACCTCGATGGCAAATCTACGCTCTGTAGCCATTGACGAAATCTGCAAAGCAGCAACTTGGTCTTCGGTACATACCTTTGCAACTCACTACTGTCTAGACAAGGACTTCATCGGGATGCCATGTTTGGTCAGGCTGTGCTCCAGCACCTTTTTCAGACTTAAGGGCAACTCCTACCCTCTGTCCCGGATCCAAATGATACCAGATATCCATGAAGGACCCATGATTTATTTATTTATTTATTTATTTAAAGTCTCTTATATACCGCACTATTCGGCATGATCTCGTTAACTCTGCCCTGAGGCAAACCTACAGGTTCTGAGGTCATTCTCTCTGGCATCTGGGAGCTAGGGAGTCCCATATGTGAAGACTACATTCGTGCTTGTTCCTGGAGGTAGCATAGTTACTCACCTGTAGTAGGTGATCTCCAGGAACAGCAGAATTTCACAACCCACCCTCCTCCCCTAGGAGTTCTAGGGTTTTTTTTCCTCTTCTTTTATCTCAGCTACAAATGCAACTGAAGAGGGAGAGTTGGGAAGGCAGGAAGGCAGCAATGCAGTCACAATGGGATGCTCCCAAAAGCTTTCCTATTGGACATTGGGGAGCGTTCCCTTGCGGGCTCTGTCAGTACCAACGTCACCCATATGTGAAGACTAAATTCCTGCTGTTCCTGGAGATCACCTGTTACAGATGAGTAACTACGCTTTCTAAGTTGAGGGGCTTTTTGTTGCCGTGTTATATCCTTTTTGAGAAGGGGTTTCCAGAAATTCACACAATACTCCAGGTGTGATTGCATCAGGGACCTATATGGAGAGATAATGCTATTCTGTTTTGTTCTCCATTCCTTTTTTAATAATCCTTAGCATTTCAGTTGCTCTTTTGGCAGCTGCAGCACACTTGACTGAAGATTTCAAATTGATGTCCACAATTACTCTACTTTCTTTTTCTTGGATGTTGACTCCTAACTCAGTGACCAGCATTTTGTACCTGTAATTGGGGGTTATTTTCCCTATATATATCACTTTGCACTTGTCCACATTTAATTTTCATCTTCTATTTAAATATGCGGACTTCTAGTATCACAAAATCTTTCTACAATCGCTCTATCTTTTTTTAAATCTTTGAAAAATTTTATTCATCTACAGACTTGATTATCTCACTTATCATGCCTTTCTCCAGATCATTTATTAATATTTTATGAATATATTAAACAGCAGAGGTCCCAGTACAGCCCTACTCTCTCCATTTCCTGTCTTTCAGCCAGTTTCCAGCCCAAAATGGATCATCATCTTCTTTCCCATGACTGTTCAATTTCCTCAAGAATCACCTTTATCCATGTTTGTTTACCTACCAAAAATGTTTTAAATAAATTTGTAATGCAAGACTTGCCCTTCCTAAACCCATGCCGCCTCATTCCCGTTAAGTCATGTCTATCTGTACGTTGGTCATTTTATTTTTATTTATAATGGCTTTTACCATTTTGCCCAGAACAGACATAACATAAGAACGTAAGATATGCCATGCTGGGTCAGACCAAAGGTCCATCGAGCCCAATATCTTGTTTCCAACAGTGGCCAATCCAGGTCACAAGTATCTGTTGGGTTCCCAAAAGTTACACAAATTCCATGCTGCTTAGGGGTAAGCAGTGGATTTCCCTGATCTCCAGGAACAAGCAGGAATGTAGTCTTCACATATGGGTATCGTCAGTACCGACGGAGCCCGCGTGGGAACGCTGCCCAGCGTCCAATAGGAAACCTTTTGGGAGCATCCCACAGCGCTTGCGTGCTGCCTTCCCGCCTCTGTACCTCTCTCACTTCAGTTCTTCGTTTTCCGCGGAGCCGACAGGACGTGTACCCTGTCACCGCAGAAAATTTTGTTTTATTCTTTGTTTTTTTGTGGTCGCATCTGCCTTCATCGATACCTACCGGTACTGCCGGTTCTTTTTCTTTTCTTTAAAAAAAAAAAAACTACTTGTTTTTTCTCAGGGGTCTCCCCTGTTTCTGGTGCTAGGCGCCATTTTGGGCACTAGGCCCACTTTTCTTCAGTCAAAAAATGCCCAAATTGTGGCGGTACCATATCCGTCACGGACATCCATGATTGGTGTCTAAAATGTTTAGGTCCTGAACATTGTCCAACGGAGTGTCTCTCCTGCAGAAAGATGACCAAAAGGGGCCTGCAGAATAGAGCTGCAAAACTCTGTACCCTTTTTGCCGCCGACACAATGTCATTTGCATCGACATCTTCCAGGGCTTCATCTAACTCCCATGGATCTCAGGTAACTAAACTTAAGTCTTCCAAGACTGGCCGTTCCTCAATGGGTAGATCTCCTTCAAAGTATCAAGATGCCATTGGCGTTGCCCTTGAGGATAGTTCACCGGCAAAACAGCCCTGGCGGGAGTCTTACGGCTCCAAAGCATTAACTTGGCTCCAGAATGTTCCAGAGGCTTCTACCTCTGCAGAACTACTGGTGCCATGTTCTGGGGTCGTGGCCGCTTCCACTGGTACCAACACCCAGGCATCGGCAGGAGCGATGGATAAGAGAATCCTCGCTATTGAACGCAGTCTAGCGTCCCTCTTAGCAGCCTCGGTACCGCTAAGACCGCTACAGACGGTTCAACAGTTATCGGTACCGACATCGGTACCAACAGCACCTGCTTCGACAGGTATGCATCCCCCCATGCCGAGCCTTGAGTCTATCTTGGGTATCGGGGAACAGGAACCGAGACACTTCGGTACAGACTTCGAGCAGTACCAATACCATGCATTACGGGAGCACCCGGTGCAGAGTGCCTTCGAATCTTCCAATTCCAGTGATTCTGATGATTCTACCAGTACTAGAGCGAACCTATTAGAGGATTCAACTCCTTCTCCTCAACACAGAATGTCTCCTCCAGAAGATATATTCTTCCAGGATTTCATACGTGATTTGGCAAAGGGTCTTGCAATCACTGTGATTCCAGAAAAGGAACCTAGGGCAGAAGAATTAAGAATTCTGTAATACCTTATGGCTTCCAAGGAGGCAGCTATCCTTCCCATTCACAAGATCTTGCATGATCTGATGTTAAGAATGTGGGAAACTCCTTTAACAGTGTCTTCGCATTCCCGACGCCTCGATACTATGTGCCAAGTGCCAAGTTGTCCTGGTTTTCAAAAAACTCAGTTACCACACCATTCAATGGTAGTGGAATTGGCCATGCGAAGAATCAAGAGTGCTAAAACACATTCTTCTAATCCTCCAGGCCATGAATCCAGGACACTCGATGCCTTTGGGCGTCGATGCTTTCAATCCTCCATGCTATCAGCCAGGATCAGTTCCTACATTCTTTACATGGGAATGTTCCTGGAAGAAGTTGCAAAAGACTTAGAGCTCATAAGCCCTTGTTTCCCTGAGGAAAAAAGAGCAGATTACCTTACTCTGGTCAAGCGCACCCAGAATGTCTCTAAATTCATGAACTGTGCTACCTTTGATTGCTTTGAATGTATTAGCAGAACCTCTGCTATCTCCATAGGTGCATGTCGTATTGCTTGGCTTCAAGCCTCAGACTTAGAACAGTGGGTGCAAGAAAAGCTGGGAAACATTCCTTGTACAGGAGAAAATCTCTTTGGTAAGGACTGGCAAAACAAAGCTAATCAGCTTGAATCTGACAATACTACTTTGAACAGGTTGTCAAAGTCTACAGCTAACCCAGCAAAGAAAAAGTCATTCAAAAAACCCTTTTTCAACAAGAAAAAGAAATTTTACCCATCTTACACCCACCAGAGCCACTGTCCACTTCATGTTCCCCTAAAGGGGCAACAACAGAACAGACAGCAAAGAAAGCCGCAAGCCCAAAGAGCTCAATCGGCCCAACAGACCCAACCCCCTCAGGGTCTTTGACTTCTACCTAGAGAACTTAGTCATTCTGCCCCTAAAAGGTCCAGAACCCTTGACCATTCCAGGCAGACTATGCCATTTTGCCAGAAGATGGCAACAAATAACATCAGAAAACTGGGTTCTGTCCATTATATGACTGGGGTACAAGCTTCATTTTCTCAGCTTGCCCCCACCTACAATAATCAAACAGTTCAATTCTCAGGTCCCTGCGACCGACCTGTTGTGGCAGGAGGTCACATCACTTTTCACTCAAGGAGCAATCGAAGAAGTACCCATATCCCAACAGGGTACCGGGTTTTACTCCCCCTATTTTCTTATTCCAAAGAAGACAGGGGGACACAGGCCTATACTAGACCTCTTAGTATTAAACAAATATTTGTTCCGAGAAAAGTTCAAAATGATCTCCCTCGGAACACTCCTACCATACCTTCAAAGTCAGGACTGGCTATGTTCTCTAGATCTAAGAGATGCATACACACATATTCTCATCCACACAGATCACAGGAAGTTCCTTCGTTTCATGGTTCAAGGAAGACACTTCCAGTACAGAGTTCTTCCTTTCGGACTGGCCTCTGCTCCAAGAGTCTTCACAAAGCGCATGGCAGTGCTAGCAGCATTTATGAGGACTCTGGGAATATTTGTCTTCCCTTACTTAGACGATTGGCTCATTCGAGCATCAACAGCTCCAGAGGCCAGCTTCGCTCTTTCTCGAGTAATGAGAATTCTTCAATACTTGGGACTGGTCATAAACCTCCCAAAATCTCATCTCACCCCCTCTCAATCACTGGAATTCATAGGGGCTCGTCTAGACACACGGCAGTCAAGGGCTTTCCTGCCACAGCCACGCTGTCTACGTATAATACAACTGGCATCTCAAGCAGCTATGAAGGTTTTCCTTACTGCTCGAAAGATGCTTCAACTCCTGGGGCACATGGCATCCACTGTCCATGTCATTCCCTATGCCCGCCTCCACATGCGAGCAGCCCAGTGGACCCTATCCTCTCAGTGGTCACAAGCCTCGGGTCGGCTAATGGACAAAATCAGAATCACCACACGTCTGATTTCGTCTCTGCAATGGTGGCAATCCCTGGAAAACCTCCTTGTAGGCTCTCCTTTCCAGCAGCCTCTATGCCAGGCCACCCTAACGACAGATGCGTCCAAGATGGGTTGGGGGGCCCACTTGCACAGTCTCTCAACTCAGGGTCTCTGGACACCAAAGGAGGTTTTCCTTCACATAAACCTCCTAGAGCTAAGAGCCATTTTCAGTGCTTTTCAGGTCTTTCAGGGCAATCTCAGCAACAAGACAGTTCTGGTCCAAACCGACAATCATGTAGCTATGTTCTATGTGAACAAGCAAGGCGGAACAGGCTCTGTGTCGCTATGCAACGAAGCTTTGCGGCTATGGGCCCTCGCCAGAGAGTTGCAAATTCACCGGTTTGCAGTATACCTTCCGGGCATTCAAAACTTATGGGCAGACAAACTCAGTCGAATACTGCTGCCACACGAGTGGTCCCTCCACTCATACCAGCTTGCTTGAGTGTTTCAAATCCGGGGATCACCAGATATAGACCTCTTTGCAAGTCCACAGAATGCCAAACTTCCCCGATTCTGTTCCAGAATTCTGGCTCAAAACTGTCAGGCAAGAGATGCTTTCCTGCTCCACTGGGGACAGGACTTCCTCTATGCCTCCCCACCCATTCCCCTCATTCCCAAGACTTTATTCAAGCTTCAGAGAGACAGAGGTCACATGATACTCATAGCTCCATGTTGATCATGACAAACGTGGTATCCTCTTCTTCTTCGTCTCTCTGAAACCACTCTTCTGGAGTTAGGGAATGCTCCAGATCTCCTGTCTCTGCAGGACGGCTCCTTACTGCATCCCAATCCCCAGTCCCTACATCTCAGGGCCTGGTTACTGAAAGCCTAGAATTCCAGGATATTAACCTTTCTCAATAAGTAAAATATATCCTTCTGGCTTCCAGAAAACCTTCCACAAGATGTTCCTATGCTTTTATGGAAAAGGTTCTCTGTCTGGTGTTCACAAAAGGGACTTAACCCCCTTTTAGTACCTGTAGAGTCGCTACTAGAGTATCTCCTCCAGTTATCAACTTCTGGTCTAAAGACCAATTCAGTGAGAGTCCATCTTAGTGCTATTGCTGCTTTTCATAAACCTTTTGATGGACAACCTATTTCCTCTCATCCACTTGTTTCATCTGGGAGATCCTCAGATTCATCTTGGACAGCTTCATCATCTGGAGGATCATCAGAAGCAGAAGCCAGACCGGACGGACAGAGAGGGCAAGAAACCCTTTGGAAGAAAGAAGAGAAAAGCATTTGGGAGGTCTAGAGGAGTCCAGAGCAGTACATATACTGGGAGACATTCAAAAGGCCAGCATACACCATTGGACTGGGGAAAGCCAGAGGAATGGTGCTGCAGAGCTAGGAATCTCCAGACGGTACCTGTGAGGGAGACGGCTGCATGTGGAAAGGACCCTAAGACCCGTGCCAGAAGGTATGTGAAGAGAGATCCAGTGTCCAGGGATCTGGATTGGAAGGCTGGACATAAGAACTGGACTACATACTGGCCAGGCTATTTAGAGAGGAACTCTAACAGCAATGGAAGCTCAGGTATGAACACTGATCTATGCCCTAGCTATAACCTTGAAAGACAGCAGGGAAACAAGTATTCTCCTGAAAGTGCTCCATTGAGAAATTCCTCTGTGCCAATCCCTGATATTGAACCCATGATTGTTGAAGAAGGGGAAGGAGCGGTCTTAGATACAGGCTGTGAATATATGGATTGCTCTCTGTCTAAACTCCTTTGGTAATTTTCTGTTACAAAGTACAGCAACCATCACAAAGAAATACAAACTTGTTCTTTAATCTACTCAGAAAAGCTCCTGAAGTAGGATTTGAGCCACGCAGTAGAAAGCAAGCCAGCTAAGAGGTTTCAGCTGGGTAACTGCTAGCAATTGAGCCTTACCTAATTGCTTGTGAGCTCTGAGGGAATCGTTTCTGAGTCTATGTGGGAAGATATGAGAAGTTAACCTGAAAAGAACAGTTTTTCCCTTCTTTGTGGGTTTTGCTTGTTGTTTGAAACACTGCTAAGAAAATATTAGCTAAAGCCTACAGAAAAGACCAGTTTGTTACCAACCAGGTCTTTATTCTTTTCATTTGATTGCCTGACAAGTTCGTCTGTTGTTTTCCTGATTTTGTTTTTCTAAGTTTAACACTGAAAGCAAGTATCCTGTTTTATGTGCTACCAAGCATATCTGTGTTGGGAGAAATAACCCCATAAATAAATATCTTATTGGCTTTACCCTCAAGCACAACTAATTATTGTGAGCAGCTGTGTCTGGTGTGAATGGACTGCATTTCCCACAATCCCTTGCAAATCATATTGATATATGCACTTGCCAAGACTGTGAACATTCTCACCCAGGCAGCCGTCTGACAAATTTCACTGTCTTCTCTCCACCTCTTCCCCATCACACACAATTTCTATCCAAATTCCACAATGGATTTTGTTTGCAGTGAGACTTTTATCATCCTTAATATAATGCCATCCTTACTATAATGTACCATCTCTCCTTGTAACTTTGGGCAAGTCCTTTTATCCTTCATTGCCTCAGGTGCAACCTAGATTGTAAATCCATTTGAATATAACTTGGGTACTTGTCTGTAACTCACCTTGAACCCTGATTTGGAAAGGCGAGTAATTAAATTTCAAATCCAAATTTTATCCACTGTATTATTTTGGTATAATTCAGAGGAAGGTGACCAAAATGATTTGAAGCCTGCGCCAGAATAGACTTGAGGAGAGGAGGGACAGGGGAGATGATTTTTTTTAAGTGCTGTCTAGTCGATACTGACTCCTGGTGACCCAGCAGTTCTTGGGTTTCTTGGCAAGGTATGACCAGAATAGATTGCCAGAATTTTCTTCCAAGGCAATGGAGGGTAAAGTGATTTGCCCAAGGTCACAAGGAGTGCCAGTGGGAATCTAACCCAGATCTCTTGGGTGCTAGGCAGTTGCTCTAACCACTAGGCTACTCTAGGAGGGACATGGGAGATATGATATAGACTTTTAAATACTTAAAAGTATCAATGAACAAACAAATCTTTTTCAAAGAAGAGGAAGCTGTAAAACTAGAGAGCATAAGATGAAGCTGCAAGGCGGTAAACATAAAAGCAACATCAGGAAATACTTTTTCACAGAAAGGGTGGTGGATGCATGGAATGCCCTCCGATGGAGGTGGTGGGGGCAAATACAGTGACTGAATTCAAAATGGCCTGGGACAGATGCAGTGGATCCCTTTTATAGCAAGAGGATGAAATCAAAGCAAACTTAAGTATCTTTTAATAGAGGTGGGCTGACTTGCATTGGGCAGCAGGTACAACCCTAAACACAGGCATAGAGGGAGGTGACCTGCTTGGAGCTGCAGTTATAACTACTCTAGCCACCTTACTGGGCAGACTAGATTGGCCATACTGGTCTTTATCTGCCGTCATATACTCGTACTATGTCACTATATATCATGGTATCCTATTGGCTGTTGTCTTTCCACCAGGCCTCTCAAATGTCCACCATGTCTTTATCTTCATTTAGTGCCGTGCATTCTAACCATCCCATCATATCTTTTTAAACTTCTGGCATTCACATGCTGAGGAGGCAGTTTGAAAAGTATGTTTAATTTTTATTCACAACGTGCCTAGCAGTTGACGGGGATCATTTGGAACCATTTCTCTGTCTTTTATTTAAATGTACCTGGGCTACATCTGCCTTTACCGCAAAGTGGAGGAGTGGCCTAGTGGTTGGGGCAAAGTACTTCAGGCCGGAAGGTCGGGGGTTCAAATCCCACTAGAGGACAGCAACCTTGGGCCAGAAGGACTGGGGTTTCTAGTCCCACAGGTGCTCCTTGTGGTCTTGGGCAAGCCACTTAACCCTCCATAGCCCATGTTCCCTGTAAAATAGTTATCTCCAAGTTATAATGCCCTGTTCAATGTAATTTCAGTTTGTTCAATGTAAACCGCACTGATGCAGAATAGCGCGGTATATAAGAGAATGTAAATAAATAAAATAAAATAAATAAGACTATATGTAGTGAATGCTATCTGGAGATGAGGGCTAAGAGTTTATTTGATCATTAAGAAAAATCAACTTTTGACTGGTCAGTACAGTTTCTTCTTCTAGAGTAATCCTGGCTGAGAGGCAGTCCTTTAAAATTATGCCATGGTAGAAATGTATGTGTGTGCGCGCGCATGCAGCATGCTTTTAACAATGGCCCGCATGCATTTCTGTGTGATAGTAATTGATGATGGCAGATTAAATACCATAGACCTACTTTTCCAGACTGTTCTTTCTACACTTCTGTAGCAAAGGATTATGTACTCACTGGCAGCTGTACTGTAGCTTCTGTGGTCATCTTCCATTCTGAGTGATCGTGTGTATGAGTTGCTATACTTAAACCAGCATCTAGGCCTTCGTTCTTCACCCAAGTTTTGAACCCTGTTTTTAGCACTTCCCTGTATATCTGCTTACAGCATACTTAAATTCTATCAGAATTTTGTTTTCCACCACTGCTCATAAGCTACTCCAGAGTATCTCCTGAACTCCATGTAACAGTAGTGTCTCTTTCTCTTAAAAAAAAAAGCCATCTTGGCAGTCCTAAGAGATGAGCCATGAGCATATAATCCTTTCAAGAGGGATGAAAAGATGATAGTCTTAACTGGACATGCTTTCCAGTGTTTCAATAAAACAAAAGCCAAGAGACTGTGTTCCCTGGATGCATTCTGATTGAGGTTTTGCTATTTTACTCAAGGGAGAAATCAGCTTTCATTTCCTTTTTCCTTTCATTTATTAATATTGCTTGAGCAATTTCAGAAGAGAGGTTTGTATTAGTTCCTGTGGGGTCAATATTGCCAATGCTGATGAACTTCCTAATTTTGTTTTGCAGGCAGGGGATCTGATTACGGAGCTGGAACCTGTAGATGACGACTGGATGAGTGGAGAACTGAGGGGGAGAGTTGGAATATTCCCCAAGAACTTTGTTAAGATCCTTTGAGAGGCCCGAGGGTGAACCTGGGTTTTACGTTCTCTGATTAGAAGCGGACACAGGAAAGCATACTGCACCTCCTAAGGAAAGAACTGCTACCCTAGATGCCACTTGGACTCTTATTTTTTGAGTATCTTGTTTGGTATTTTTGCACTATTTTTTTTATAGCAAGAGAAACTGCTGTCTCTGTGTTTATACACTTTGCCATCTGGTTCAGATTCTATAACTAAATCCGTTAAAGACTTTGAAATGCTGACATCATTGCAAAAGTGGATGCAGAAGTGAATAAGAATGAACGTGAAATGTTAACCCGCTGGCTCTGAAGGCATTCCGGACGTTTTGCTGATGATTGAAACAGATGGTGGGGGATATTGGACAGCTTTTCAATGGGAGAGATTTGTTATGTCAAAAAATGTTGGAGAAGGAGCAAGCATGTAAGGCATATAGCTAGCAAGTGTCACGCATCCAAAGGGACGATTGCACCTACGTAGTATTGGGGCCAAAAGTATCTTCTTCCTGTTTGTTGAGCATTGTCAGGTTGGCAGCATTCTCTTGAGTCTTGCTCGGTGATTTTGCTGCATTTGTTGTTGTTCAGTGCAGTGCAGTATTCCCTCACCAATGGATGTCTATGTTGCACATGTAATCCTCCTTCCATGTTAACGTCTCTTCTGTTTCTGGCTCCCTGCTGTGCAGTCCAAGGCTTCCCCTGAGTATCCTGCCCCAGGCCTCCTTTCTGTTTTCCAGAGGCTCTACAGCATGAGGAAAAACCTCTCATGCACAAGGCCCATTAGTAGAGTTCATCAGTGAAGAAACACTGGCCTGGTACTAAATCTACTCCTTGCCTGTTGGGTGTCTGTTTTAAAAAGAAAAAATAATGTTGGTATCAACATTACCCACATTGGTCCAAAGCTAGCCCCTCCTTTGTGATCACGAATCGATGCATATGCCACTATAGTAGATGTGTCTTTTGAGCCCTGTGCCAGTATCTGCCTGGCAGTGTGTGTAAAAGTACATGGAGTACGTGGAGGTGGTAAGCTGCTGTCACAGCTGCTTGCATAAGTAGTGCGAGTATGAGATTTAAAACCAGAGATATGGATGAAGAGAATGTCACCACAATGGAGAAATAAAAGTAAAATGGAAAGGCAGAAAAACAGGAAAGAACAGAGGAATTTGGGACAGTGTGAAAAAGACATGATCTTGTGAGAATAGAGAAGAAACGAATGTTGGAAACAGTTCTTAATCTACTTTAAAAGTGAGAAGCTACAAATGGGGGGGGGGCACTCCTATATTACACTCATTTTAAATCTTTAAGAATGCCTCATAGGGAACTATCTGTGGTTTCGCTACATCTCCTTTCTAAATTCTCTTGAAAGATATGTTTTACAAAAGAGAGAACACGTGGAATCTTTTGTAAAATCTCTTAAAAAATAATGTTCCCAGAAACGCACTAAAGTCACAGGGTGCTTGTCATGTGTGAGATCATGTGGCCAAAAGGTCCTGGATTAAATAGTAAGGGGAAGTGAGTTCAGGAGAGCAAGAAAATTAGGCTGGTTAGCTGAGCAAAAACAGGAAAGAGGAGGACTGGTGGTTAGATGAGCCTTGGCAAGAAAAAAGGGGTGAAAAGATGATGGTGGGATTGTGATAGTATAGCTGTGACATAAGGGAAGCTACACAATTAATAGGCATTTACTTTGCTGCCAAAAAATATTGGCAGATATTTTCAGGTGATGTGTCTTGGGAAGGATAAGGCAGGGGAGAGAGACTGAAAATGTTTACTAGACTATAGATGTCAATCAGATTATTTATAATGTTATGGCTGATTGTTTTCACCCACTCTAGACTTTATGCATTTTACCTGTTCCTGGAGAAGTGAATACAAGCTGATAAATTGGTTTTGATGTGGTTTAAAAATGAGAGAAAAAGAAATGAAACTGTAGAAGGCGGCCCCAGGATCACTGCACTGGTGACTCTCATGGCCAGAACATCTTTTCTAGTGGGCGAAACACTTTGATACACATGGTCCATGCTTTCTTATACACACTATATGGTACATGATCTAGCTTTTTAGGAAGGGATTTTTGAAAATCATTTCTACTGTTTTTGTAAACTGAAACGTTTTGTTCTCAACAGTGGGTATCTGTTTTGTGTGTTTGATATTTAAATATAACTACTTTACTTTAGCAGTTGTTGGTGTCTGCGGTGGTGCTCCTACGTCCAGAGCAGAATGTGCTGTGCTCTAGATGTGGGCGTGGCCTCTGAGAAGGATAGGCATACCAGCTTGTGCTTGTATGTGAGAAACTCAGACTGGAGTTATCATTCTCTCTTTCACGCGTCTCATTCCAAACCTCAGCAAAGAGTTGCTTTAAAATCTCGTATGCTGGATATAACAGAAATCATTTATTTTTACATTGCATAAACCCACTTAGAATACATTTTGTAATCATGCTGGTGTGGTTTTGGTCTTTTTTCCACCTCCCCCCCCCCCCCCCCCCCATGAGACTGAATATGGAGATGGGTGTAGTGAAGAGATGTTTGAGCCCTCTGGTTAATCCTTCCTCTTCCTCCTCAATTAATCACAGGCCTGTACCTCCTTCCCCCACTAAGAATGATATTGAATGTAAGTCCAGAGGTATATCCAATACTAATTTGCCGAAGTGTACTTAACCAACTTGTGCCAGCCCTGATGAAGGTCTTTATGACTTTTCATTAAAAAAAATGTCATCACAACTGATGCTCCTATGTCCCAAGTATGCAAATAAGAAAATCAAGTACATAAAAAGACACTGAATCCTTCAGATAAGCTTCCTTAAGAAACGTTATATATAGCAGTGCAAAAATTATGTGGAAAGAGACCTTGGAGTGGTGCAATCGCACCAGCCTAAATGCTGAAGTTTCACTGATATTTGCAATAACCTGTCTTTAAACAATGAAATATAATCCACTTCATTTTGTAACTTTTTTTTATATTGCATTTAAAATCCAATGTGAGATATAGTAGAGTGTGTGACTGAGACTGTATGGGGCAGCTGGGATTGCATGGAACAGTTTACTGAGAAAGTCGGGGGCCCGGAGAGGAAGTTACTGTGTTTTAAAGATGCAATTCGCTGGGTCCCATTCAGTGTAGACTGGATCTCTCCGGGCCCCCGACTCTCTCAGTAAACTGTCCCATACTATCTAAGTGACTCTCTCTTCTATATCTCACATTGGATTTTAAATGTAATACAAGAAAATGTTAGAAAAATAAGTAGATAATATGTCACTGTTTTGGAGACCAGTGATTGCAAATTTGGCTGTCTGTGTTGCATCATGTTGGATGTAAAGTGCTCACCACCTCTAAATGCCCTGCAACCTGCTGCAAAGCCAATTTTACTTTCTCTTAGTTCTGGGTGGGCCTTATAAAGCTGTCAACACACACCTGGTTGCATGGTGAACTCGTATAAGATGACAACTGTTCTGCTTACGATGCATCTACTGTTCAGAGGTCATAAGCCCAATCTCTGGTTTTTATAATAAAAGGCAGCACGGCTCTCGTGTGGAAGAAGATAATGCTTCCTTGCTCTTTTAACAGAAGATGACCAGCTGCTTGAAAGACGCATGCTGGTGTTCATGCTTTCATGACAAGCTGCAGAAACTAATACCATAGACTTGGGCAAATTAATCCTATATTGTTTTGGCTCTTAATCTTCAGTTTCCCATTGCATTTACCGTTAATCACGGGGAAGCGATTTCATCTATGTTATGCCATTAAGTCTGCAGTCCCAGGTGCTATGGACCGAAAACATTTGCTGTAGGATTATGGATTTGTAAAGGAATGGTGTAATAACAGCCATCACATTGCATTAGCTTTCTCCAAATACACCATGTTATAGGGGCATGTTTACGAAGCGCGTATTACCTGTTAACGAGGCAGATAGTGCACACTATCTAGGCACATTAACTGATAATGCAAGGAAATTGCAGAGAACTTAGCAATTTTTTGTGCTGTTTGCAGAAACCACTTTATCTGCACAAGTAGATCGAATATGAGCGGAGAGTCTGCAACACCAGTTACCGTGGGCATCACAGTCTGCAATATCCGGTTATCGTGGGCATCAACAGTGTATAGGAATAGTCAAAGTTGCAGACATAATGCACTTCAGTGGGAAGCGTCATGTGCATTCATGGTGCTGCCAGGCTGCGCACTCTGCAATTTTGGTACATCATCTTCTGTGGAAATGCTATGTATGCCTAGGAAGGTAACGCACAGCTTCTGCAGCTGACACCATGCTATCTGCAATGTGTTTGCCATGTTAGCTGCAGGAGCACTAATGTGCATTAGTAAACGGACCACATAGTGTTGAATAGAAATGTGCACAGGACAGAAATTTTCAGCTCCTTTGGGCTACTTTCCCAATTTTGGTATCTTTTTTTTTTATGGTTCATTTCACATATTGGTTTTAATAAAAGCAAATTGTTAACAGATTAATGTGCCTTAAGTCAATTTAGCAAGCCTTTAATTTTTTAAGGAGCACTAGTGAATTGCATGCGCACTAACAAATGCACGTCCCTAACATGGGGATCTACATGGTTTCAAAGGTTTGTCTACTTTCAGATTAAGTCTTGTCTTAGGCCTTTAAGACGTATCGGAACCTGCAAAGAATCAAAAACACCTTGGATGCAAGTTCATAGCCTCCGTATCGCCAGCCATGTGCATGAGTTTGGGGGAAGAGACATTTAGGTTTCCCTACTGTAGTTGGGTAGGGACAATATTCCTACTTATTCCCTCTCCCCCTGGATGCTTTCATACAACCTGACACCACCTACAGCTGTGTAGCAAAGGTTGAGCACCCTAGATCAAATTGTATGTTTCATTGAATCCTCTAAAAGCAGAAGGCAATGCAACCTCTATGTTAACAACATCTTACTGTACTTTTTAAAATGTTCTATTTATATCATTTTCAATAAATCATACAAGCATCACTTTTTACAGAAAAGTACTGTAGACTTAAAATATTTAAGCAAAACCAAATTAACAATGAAATAAGAAGTAGTGCTACTCGAGCCTCGAGCCACATTAAAAGAGAGAACCAAAGCCTGAAGCTGAGTAAATAGAAAGACAATAAAATAAGGGAATATTTTTTTTTTTTTTTTTTTTTTTTAGTGCCATCAAGTCAGTGTTGACTCATAGTGACCCAGCTACCTCTGGGTTTTCTTGGCAATGTATCACCGGAAGTAGATTGCAAGCCTTTTCTTCCGAGGCAATGGAGGGTAAAGTGACTTGCCCAAAGTCACACGGAGTGCCAGTGGGAATTGAACCCTTGATCTTCTGGGTACTAGGCAGTTGCTCTAACCACTAGGCTACTCCTCCACTCCCAAGGGAAAATTAGAGGAGATATACAACCATATCAAAATAATACCAGCCCTGAAGCTGTTAATCACTATTCCTGAGCATTAAGCAGAAGCTCCAGCTTTTTAGCATCCAAAAGAAATTTCAATTGCTCAGGCTCAAAGAAACACATACTTAATTTTCCTTTAAATGTAATCTGATACTGCAGCAACTTCAATTGAAACTATACCCCAAGGAGCAAAACCTCTTGCCTCAAATGAAGAAATATTTTCCTACGATCCTGTATAGACCTACACAGATCAAGAAACATCCACACTTTGAGTCCCATGAACAGTTCAAATACACTGCCTAAAAACAGATACAGAACATGTTCCTTATCATTCCTTCAGTCCAGTCCTGCACTAATGGGTAGTGTACCTTTTCCAGCAGCTTGGAGACTGAGCATGTCATCCTTTTGATGACATTGGGGCACTTATACCGCATGCACCTCCGATCAGCTCGAGTAGCTCAGTCTCCAAGCACCTGGAGGAGGTGATGAGACAGGGTGCTGTCTCACTGAAGGAACAACTAAAGAGATTAGTGTTAGCATTTGGTTTGATTTCTATTTCTTCCTTTCTTGGATTCATTTCTTTTTAAGCTAACCTAGCAGCATTTTTAAAGTTTTAAAGCTAAGGGGAACAAAGTCCTGAAAAGAATCAGGAGGACCCCTCCGCTCTCCTACCCCCCCAGGACCCTTCGGAGGGGGTGTGGGGTAGCGCGGAACTGTCTTGGTCTGAAGCGGCTCCCATACCCATAAACAGATGAGGAGCAAGAGCCTTGGCTACTGTTTCCGTGCCCCGCCTCTCTGCCAAAGCCAGAGGCAGAGCGCTGAGGGGGGGGGGGGGGGCAGCCGGAGGTCTCAGTTTCTCCACATATCTTCTATTGGGCAACGGGCTCAGGTAAAAGGGCTCCTGTCAGTGGGCAGTATAGCACAGGGAGGTGCAGAGCCCGAGGACATGCTGGTCTAGCAGAGAGGGATGCGGCAAGCGGCCACATGGTGTGCTGAGCAGTGGCGCCCAGCACCGGGGAAAACACACCATTTTCACCCGCATTTGTAGAGCCCCTGTTTAGGCTTTCCCTGCAGCTCCTTTACCATGAATGTCCATTTCGTTTGGCGGCTCTGGACAAGACTTTTTTAGCGTTCAGTTTAAAAATATATATATATAAGAAAGAGGAACTAAGGCAAGCTCCTCCTGTAGACCTTTTCCATGTATCATAGTAGGTTTCTTGGCAGGGACTGAGTCTCCTTTGCACTTTTTTGTTGCCTTTGCCAAAAAAAGAGGGGGCAAAGAAGAAAGAGCAAAAGCGTGCAGGTTACACAATGCGAGCCAGGCCCCAAAGCCTCGTGTTTGGAATCTAGCGTGGCACTGTCTCCGAGGCAGGCATTTGCTGTGGATGTGCTGCTGAGGCCTCGTCAGAGGAGCGGGAATTGCAGGCAGGGGGGATTCTGGAGTGAAACCCTCCCTGTTGCAGGGATCCTGACTTACAACAGAGGTGGAGGTTGGGGGAGGAAATGCTGCAGCTATGCTGTTGGATCTGATGCTTTGTCCCCTGCTGCCCCCCAGATCCTCCACATCCCAGGACATGGGAGACAGTGGAGCCCTGGGAGAGTTCTCCCCTGAATTTGTCCTACTTCATAAGGCCTTCTGCCTGCACCCACAAGACATGGGGGCGTCCAGGCCGGCGCAGAAGCTGGATGTCAAGAGGCCCCATGCTGAAGGATTCCAGACTGGCCCCAGGTCCCCCCAAGAGGACCAAACTTGGGGAGGATTGGGAGAAGCAATCTCCAACGTCGGAAGGCCTGGACAGGTTGGGTCTGGACGCAGAATAGAACACGGACGATGAGTAATGATAGACGTAATGATAGAGCTGATCAGATTGGTGGAGGGGTTGCGCTCTATGTTAGAGAGGGCATTGAGTCAGAAAGGATTAAAGTTTTGCAGGAAACAAAATTTGCTGTAGAAACTCTATGGATTGAAATTCCATGTAAAAAGGGGAAGGCGATGGCAGTGGGGGGTGTACTATCGACCATCTGGCCAGAATGAACAAATGGATGATGAAATGCTCAAAGAAATCAGGGAAGCTAACAAAAGTTACAACACTGTAATAATAATGGGTGATTTCAATTACCCCGGTATCGACTGGGTCAGTGTCACGGCAGGACATGCTAGGGAGATAAAGTTTCTAGATGAAATATATGACTGCTTCTTGGAGCAGCTGGTTCATGAACCGACCAGAGGGGAAGCCATGTTGGACATAGTCCTTAGTGAAACACCAGATCTGGTGCAAGAGATAAGGGTGTTGGGGCCACTTGGCACTAGTGATCATAGCATGATCGCGTTAGATTTATTTAGTGGAGGAGGGATAGTAAGGAAATCCACAATACTACCTTTTAACTTTCGAAAGGGTGACTATGATAAAATGAGGAAAATAGTTAAGAAAAAACTAAAAGGAGCAGTTGCAAAGGTTAAAGACTTACAACAAGCTTGGGTGTTGTTGAAAACTACTATCTTGGAAGCCCAGACCAGCTGTATTCCACGCTTTAAGAAAAGTGGAAGGAAGTCCAAAAAATTGCCAGCATGGTTTAAAGGTGAGGTCAGAGACGCTGTTGCGAAAAAAGCATCTTTCAGGAAATGGAAACAAGAGCCAAATGACGAAACCTGGAAACAGCACAAGCACTGGCAAGTCAAATGCAAGGCATTGATAAGGCAGGCAAAGGGGGAATTTGAGAAGAAGCATGCTGCGGAAGCAAAAACGCAAAATAAAGACACTTTCAAGTACATTTGTAGCAAAAAAACCTGTGGGAGAGTCAGTTGGTCCATTAGATGATAGAGGGGTTAAAGGGGCACTAAGAGGCGACAAGGCGCGATAGCGGAGAGACTGAATGAATTCTTTGCTTTGGTCTTTACTGAGGAAGATGTAGGGATGTTACCCATGACTTAAGTGGTATTTAAAGGTGCGGAAGAATTGAAGGAAATATCGATACATCAGGAAGATGTATTACAACTATTAGATAAACTGAAGAGTAGCAAATCACCTGGGCCGGATGGTATACATCCAAGGGTGTTGAAAGAACTGAAATATGAGATTGCAGACCTGCTATTAGTAATCTGTGATCTATCATTAAAATCATCTGTAATACCTGAAGATTGGAGGATCGCCAATGTAACGCCAATTTTTAAAAAGGGTTCCAGGGGTGATCCGGGAAACTACAGACCGGTGAGCCTGACGTCAGTACCGGGAAAAATGGTAGAAACCATCATAAAGAACAAAATTATTCAGCATGTAGATAGTCATGGCCTAATGGGAGACAGCCAACATGGCTTTAGACAAGGAAGATCTTGTCTTACTAATCTGTTATGTTTTTTGAAGGTGTGAATAAACAGGTGGACAAAGGTGAGTCGGTTGATATAGTGTATCTGGACTTTAAGAAAGCCTTTGACAAGGTCCCTCATCAGAGACTTTTGGCAAAACTAAAGAGTCATGAGATAGGAGGCAGTGTACTATTGTGGATCAGGAACTGGTTAAAAGATAGAAAGTAGAGGGTAGGGCTAAATGGCCAATTTTCCCAATCAATAAAGGTGAATAGTGATGTATCCCAGGGATCTGTGCTGGGTCTGCTGCTTTTTGACATATTCATAAATGACCTGGAAAAGGGAATAACGAGTGAGGTTATCAAATTTGCAGAAGACACAAAACTATTTAAAGTTGTTAAAACCCGAGAGGATTGTGGAAAATTGCAAGAGGATCTTGATAAATTGGAAGACTGGGCATCAAAATGGCAGATGAAATTTAATGTGAACAAGGGAAGAACAACCCAAACTATGGTTACAAGATGCAAGGTTCCACATTAGGAACCACCACCCAGGAAAAAGATTTAGGCGTCATTGTGGATAACATGTTAAAACCCTCGGCCCAGTGTACAGCGGCGGCCAAGAGAGCAAATAGAATGCTAGGTATCATAAGGAAAGGAATGCTGTCCTCATTTCCTTTACTGCTTATCTATCATCAATTGTAATTTCTTTTCTTCTTTCTGGCCTGGTGCCACCTTCTATGGATTTTTGTATTTTGTAATCCACTCTGCCTTTTCTAAGGGCGGTATATCAAATAAAATAAGCATAAAAATAAACATGGAAAATAAAAGATATTATAATGCCTCTATATCGTTCCATGGTGAGACTGCACCTTGAATATTGTGTGCAATTCTGGTCGCTGTATCTTAAAAAGGATATAGCGTTATTAGAAAAGGTTCAGAGAAGAGCCACCAAAATGGTAAAGGGGATGGAAGGATACTCCTATGAAGAAAGGCTAAAAAGGTTAGGGCTCTTTAACCTGGAAAAGAGATGGCTGAGGGGGAGATATGATAGAAGTCTATAAATTAATGAACGGAGAGAGTCCTGGTACACCCGTACCTCGATGGCTGGTTGATTCGGGCAAAGTCAAAGGAGAAGAGCAGGCAAATACGTCAAGAGGGGTGGAATTCTTGCAAGGTCTTGGTTGGGTGATCAACCTTGCCAAGAGCCAGCTGGTGCGCAGCTTCCTGCACATAGTGAACCCGTCAGCCTGGCATTATCTGTAGTTTCTCGGAACCATGGCGGCAACCCTTGAGTTGTTTCCATGGGCAAGATCCCACATGAGACCCTTGCAGAGGGCACTGCTCTACCACTGGTCTCACCAAAAACACCCGCTGTCGAGATGACTCCCCCTGTCTGTCAGTGACCAGGAGAGCTCTCAGATGGTGGCTGTGTCCAGGGAACCTGGTGGAGGGCATGCCCCTTGAGCCTCCACAGTGGATTCCGCTAACAGATGCAAGCCTATCTGGCCGGGGTGCCCACTGCAAGAGACACTTTGCCCAGGGATGCTGGAGTCTGGAGGAAGCCTTTTGATCCATCAACAGGTTGCAAATGAAGGTAGTTACCAAGGCACTCCAGAGCTTCGAGCTGTGGTTACAGGGAAAAGCGATTTGAGTCTTCTCTGACAATGCGACCACAGTAGCCTATATCAACAGACAGGGAGGCACGGAAGCGCCTCCTTGGAGGGAAGAGGCAGAACGTCTGCTAGGATGGGCAGAAAGCCATCTCCAGGGGTTGTCAGCGATGCATGTGGCAGGAGTCAACAACGGAACAGCAGATTAAGTAAGCCGGTGCAGGTGAACCCCGGCGAGTGGGTGCTCTGCCAGGAGGTGTTCTCTCAACTGATAGCCTGCTGGAGCTCTCCGATCATGGATCTCATGGCGACGTGCGCATTGGCCAAGTCCAGCCACTTCTTCAGCAGGAGGCGAGAGAGGATGTCAGAGGGCCTGGACACTCTGGTGCAAAGGTGGCCCTTGGAGGGTCTACTTTGTGTTTTCCTCCATGGGCGCTCATAGGCAGGGTGGTTCAGAGGATCGAGGTGCACTAGGGGTTGGTCATTCTGATAGCCTCAGACTGGCCAAGGCGCCCATGGTACGCAGACTTGGTTCGGCTCCTGACGGACCGGCCCCTGGTGTCTTCCAACAAGAGAGGATCTTTTGACCCAGGGACCGGTCTGGATGCCCCAGGTGGATCGATTCTCGCTTACAACATGGCCCTTGAAAGGGGCGAGGTTAAGTAAGAGTGGTTTCTTGAGCTTGGTAATCTCCACTCTGCTCAATGCTCGAAAGAGGTCAACTTCGCTTTCATATGTCTGGTTGTGGCATAACTTTGAGGGCTGGTGCGAGGACTGGCAATACCAGCCTTCCTCGGCTTCCATACCAGACATATTAGCCTTCTTGCAGGCGGGTCTCGAGAAGGGGTTAGCCGCCAGTTCCCTGTGGGTCCAGTCCAGCTGGTGGTGATCTCATGCCATCGAGGAAGGGTCAAAAGAGTATCATTGGGGACCCACCCAGATGTGGTACGATTCCTGAGGGTGGTAGGCTGCCTCCGACCGCCACAGAGATTGGTGGTGCCGCCTTGGGATCTTAATTTGGTGCTTATTGCTCTTACAGGGGAGCCCTTTGAGTCTTTGGCCAGGGCTTTGATGAAGGATTTAACCTTTAAGACAGTGTTCCTTGTGGTGATTCGCTCGGCAAGGAGAATTTCAGAGCTTCAGGCCTTGTCTTGCCAGGAACCATTCTTTCCTTCTCGAAGGAGAAGGTGGTTCTTACGCCAGTGCCTTCCTTCCTTCCCAAAGTAGTCTCTGAGTTTCATGTGAACCAGCCGATCTCCCTAGCAGCGCTGGTGAGTGCAGGAGAGGGGGCTATGGACACACACTTGTGTCTCTTGGATGTTTGTAGAGTTCTGAGGCGGTATGTGAAAAGAACAGCGACATTCCGCAGATCAGATCGACTGTTTATATTTGTCGGACCATGCAAGGGTGAGGCGGCAGCTAAGGCCTCCATTTCAAGGTGGATCAGAGAGGCGATTACCCCAGCATACCTGTTAAAGGGCAGGTCAGTGCCCGCAGGATTGCGAGCACATTCCACGAGGGCCTCATGGGCAGAGTATAGCCTAGTACTGCCTGTGGAAATTTATAGGGCAGCCACGTAGTCTTCCCTGCACACCTTTGCGAAGCATTATCATTTGGATCTTCAGGCCGAGGGGGATGCCTGTTTTGGCAGGGCGGTCCTTTGGGCCAGTATTGCAGATCCCCCCTGTTGATCGAGCTGCTCTATTACATCCCAGAAGTGCAGGACTGGACTGGAGGAACGATAAGGAAAGAGTAATTAGACCTTACCTGTTAATTATTGTTCTTGGAGAGACTCCAGTCCAATCCCCGATCCCGTTCATAGTCGTGTTGTAGGATTTGCCTTTACGCGATCCCGGCCCTAACAAGGAACCTGGAAAGGGTATTGGGAGACAGGGGCATCAAGGGGGCGCCACCCTGGTGATGGTGGTGAGGGCGGACCGGGAGCTGCCTGGTTCTTGCTCTGGAGGCAGCATCTTGGACCCAGCAGGTCACAGGTAGGTCATCTCCTCTTTCGAGGGCTTAGGGGAATTCCTTTCTTGAGGGGGGGGGGAGTATTGGTTTTGTTGGGGGTTTAGACTAGGTATAGATTAGTTGCAGTTTAGTTTCGAAATAGTTGAATGGAACTACTTATTTGTTGCTCCTGTGAGTCTGCTTTGTCATTAGATTACTGGAGCTGGTGGGAAATGCCAGCAGTATAAGTACCCCGATGTCGTCAAAAGGATGACATGCTCAGTCTCCAAGTGCTGGAAGAGGTGCACTACCCAGAAGTGTGGAACTGGACTGGAGTCTCTCCAGGAACAATGATAAGGTCTAATTACTCACTCTGTCCTGTGAAAAGACAAAGGTTACAATCGGGGTACTTCTAATGGTCTCACCAACCTCCGAGCATTCTAAAAGTCCTGTGAGGTCCAAACTGTCCACTGATAAGTTCCCTCTGTTACCATCCCTTCCCTGGCCATTTCTCTGCTCAGATGTACTAATGTAAGCCTTGCTCAGCAGGGGAATAGCAGTACTGACAATCTTGAAAACCTTCAGGATATTTCTTAAATAATGCTCCTGGAGCCAGTATAAGGGATTTCGGAAAGAATTTTAAGACCCTAAGATTTAAAGCTCATGATATTGTTCGTAACTTTCAAGCTTAATGAGAACCAGGTCTTTTATCATGAATTAAGACAGTCTGAGCCAGATGGAGCTTCCCTGTATGAATTTTCAGTCTCTGTCCAATCCAAACATACCTTCATCTCCCTTGATTGCATCTGATACTTGTGCTGAGTGTCCAAAACTACTGCTGTAAAGGTGGCAATAGATTCATATGACCTCCTCAGAGCATCCCTGACACGATCCAGTGTCATCTCAGCAGGTCTGAGCAAAGAGAACATAGCAAACTCAGATGCCCCAGAATTTGACAAAGCACTGAGATGAATCAAAACTTCCACCCTCTGCTTCAGATGCAACATTCATAGGGCTAATTTCTCCAAGCTCCTTACTATTCCAGTGTCTTGTTTTCTTTTCTGTCCCTAGATCTTCTAGCAGCCTCGGCTTGGCCAAAGTGCTTTCCTCAGTTGTCAGTCATAACAGCCATTCTGACCCCAAAACCTCTTTGGAGGAAGTAGGCAAGGCATTCCACTCACCCAAATGTGGAAACATCAAACCCCAAAGGGGGGCCACCACTTCAAGCAAACCCCCCAACAGAGACTGAGCTTCGCAGGACTGAATGGGAGACAAGCCCTGGGTTGTAGAATGGTGGTAAGAAGAACTGATTTGAGATTCAAGAGGGGGTAATCTCATGCTTCCCCATACTCTTCCTACTTTAAGGAACCACAGGCAAGGAGCGTCTCTACATTTTGCCTCTGAGTGCCATCTTGATTCCCCCCCTTGCTGCAAATTATAATGCATAATTACTATTGCAGTTTTCTACAAATACAAAATAAGAAAACTGTGAATGTGGTGGCTGCAAAATTTTGCATACCCATTCGGTCACTACTTTGTAACACCTTTGTTGACAGTTTCCAATCATTTCCTATATAAGAGTCTATCTCCAGGAACAAGCAGGAATGCAGTCTTCAGATATGGGTGATGTCCCCTGATGGAGCCCGTGCAGGAACACTCCCCAGTATCCAATAGGAACCATTTGGGAGCATCCCTCTGCGCATGCATGCATGCCTTCCTGCCTTCCCAGTGAATCTCCTCAATCTTAGATTTTCCGCAGAGCCCTTCAGACGCTTGTCCTGTCACCACAGTTAACACTTTTCTACTGTGCCCTTCGGGGTGCTACTTTTACTTTTTTGCCTTCCCATCTCTTTGGTACCATCACTTGTCAACACCGGTGCACCTTTTGAGCACTTCCCTTACTTTTCTTTTTCTTTACCTCGCGTTTCTCACAGTTTTTTTCATCAGTCCAGGCCGCCATTGAGTCTTTTGACCTGGCCGAGGTTGTTTCAAAAAGTGTACTAAATGCAATCGCACTATTTTGGCCACCGACAAGCACAGTTGATGCTTACAGTGCTTGGGGCCTGACCATAACTCGGACTCATGTCATTTGTTTCAACAAATGACAAAGGGTTAAAAAAACTGGGACAAGCAACATGAGTCTTTTTGGATCTGACTCGGCAGCCCCAGCACTCTCTTCTTCGACGCCTTCTCGGGGCGCCCGTTCTTCACGCAGTTCCCGTGCTCCCTCGAAATTGAAAGGCTGTGATGATAAACAGCCACCAAAGCCGCATCAGAATCTCAGCCTTCGACGTCATAGACCAATGCTGATTCCTGGTATCATTCCCTCAGACATCGACACCGAAGTTCCCCTTAGTGGGATTCTGATCCTGAGAGCTGAGTGACTAGCTAAGCAGCCCGGGTGGGGAGGAATCCATCTCCAAAGCACATTAGGAGTTCCAGAATGCTACCTAGGCTTCGACCTTGGGAGAGCATTCGGTTCCGTTGTCTGGTATGGTGGTCCAGAGTCCTGTACTGGAGTCCATCCAGATGGCCTCCATCTCCCTCGAGCAGCATATGCTGAACATTGAGAGGAGTTTGACTGCACTCCTGGCAGCATCTGTGCCAGTGGCCTTGAGGCCCTCCGGAGCCCAAGTCTCAATACCAAGCCTGGAATCAGGCATCTCAAAGCCTTCAGCAACCCGGGCCTCGATGCAGAGCCTGAAACTGCTGACTTCAGGATCCTTGGGGTCCATGCTGATCCTGGAACCAGTTGAGTCCCATCGCCTGCAAGAGGAACAGGCATCGAGCATCTACGGTTCCGATGTCCCCAGACATTGGCATCAAGATCATCCTTTGACATTGGATTTGGCAGCAAAAGCATGACTGTAACCGTCGTAATTTGACTTCCTTTCCAATTACGATGTCTGGGAATCGGAGGCAGAGTCCCCATGTTCACAAAAGCTCTGTGATGTGCCATCAGACTCGTCACTGCCTAATGAGCATCATCTGTCGCCGCCAGAGGACATGTCCTTCCAGGACTTTATCCGTGACATAGCCAGGGCTCCTAGATCTCTGTTGGCACTGAGAATGAACAGAGTGAAAAGGAACTGGAGATATTCCAGTATCCCTTGACATCGAAGAATGCTGCCACTCTTTTGTTCCATTGTATTTTACAGGACCTCATGTTTCAAATGTGGGAGGTTCCCTCAGTCAGTAAGAGACTGAACACCATGTACAGGATCCCCAATTCCTCGGGCTTCCAGAAACCTCAACTCCTTCACCATTCTATGGTGGCATTAGTCGGCCATGTGCTGGTTCAAAAGTACTAAGAACCACTCTTCGGTTCCTCCTGGGAGGGAATCAAGTACCCTCGATGCCTTTAGCCACTGATTCTTCCAGATATTGATGTTGGCTTCTCACATTAATTCCTATATGCTTTGTATGGGCATGTTTCTCAGAGCCATTGTCAAGGATCTTGACAAGTCATCCCTTCAGAAAAGCAAGAGGCCTACAGAGCCTTAGTTAAGCAGCATGGTCAAGACCGCTCTCAATTCATCACTAGAGCAGTTTTTAACTCTTTTGAGTCTACCAGCAGAGCTGCAGTGGTGGGCATTGGAGCCAGAAGGCTGGCTTGGTTGCAGTCTTCGGAACAGTGGGTCAAAGACAAGCTAGCAAATATTCCTGGTAGAGGTGAAAACCACTTTGGCAAGGGCTGGAGGAAGAAAGCAGGTGAAATTGAGGCAGATGACCTTACCATGAAGTGTCTCTCTCGTAAAACAGCAGATCATTTCCAGGAAGAAAGCCTCTGTAAAAACAAACAAACAAACAAAAAAAACCCCTTCTATCCTAAGAAAACGAAATATTACTCCTCTTATCCAGCTTATGTGCCCTACTATGCTCACAGAGGTCAGCAGAAGCCTCAGGCTCTGCACCAAACCAAGAGACCTAAACTAGCTAAGCCACAACCAGCTCCGCAGCCCCAAACTGGGGCTAGCTTTTGATGACTTCCTAGAGAACATTGCCACGCTTCCCCTGAAGGAACCCCAGCCTTCTTGCATTGTGGGCAGGCTGGTCCGTTTTGTCCAGTTACCACCTCCCTTCTTTCCAGGGGAGTATCATAGATCCTTTCCATCGGGATCTGTTGAGACAAGAAGTCATCACCCTCCTAAAGGAGGGTGCCATAGAGCTTGTTCTCTGCACACAAGAAAGATTGGGGTTCTACTCCTGGTACTTCCCAAGAAGTCAGGGGACTTCTGTCCCTTTCTAGCTCTCCAGAACTAAACAAGTTCCTAGTCCATGGGAAGTTCTAAGAACCCTACTGTCCTACCTTCAGAGGAATGATTGGCTCTGTTTTCTCGATCTAAAGGATATGTACATGCACATCCTCATCCACCCATCTCACGGACAGTACTTTCGCTTCATGTTTGACGGTGGACATTACCAGTACCGGGTCCTGCCCTTCGGGCTAGCATCTGCCCCAAGGCTGTTCACAAAATGTCTAGCAGTTGTCGTGACCTATCCTCTGCATCCTAGTTATCTTAGTCTTCCCTTACTTGAGACGACTGACTTGAAAGGGGTGACTTGCCACAGGTGGTGCATCTGTCCATTCAGCGCACCGTGACGGTGCTCAAACATCTTGTATTTGTCATAAATGTTCCAAAGTTGCACCTTTCTCCCACTCAGAAACTGGAATTCATAGGTGGCCTTCTCAACATGACTCAGGCTCAAGCTTTCCTGCCCGAGGACCATCTCAAATGCCTCACAGAATTGGCAGGCATCATTCAGTGCAGCCATCACACCACAGCATGAGGCAAGCTTCGTCTCCTCAGGCACATTTGATATACCACTCAGGCAACTTTGGCATCAGAGCAGTTTACAAAAACAAAGCCAAGGGCTGTTAGAAAGGGGAAAGGAACACCAAATTTAGACAGGACAGCAGAGAGGAAAAACAGAGAAGAAGATGCTAAAAGGGAAAGAGAGGAATCTGCTCAAGGGGAGGTAGAGGTATGCTGCTGAGAGGATGGGAGTGGGAGGTCAAAAGCAAGTTGAAACAGGTGATTTTTTTAGCATAGATTTGAATTTGAGGAATAAGGTTTCGGAACGCAGAGAGGAGGGTAGGAAGTTCCACAGTTTGGGACCCAGGAAGAAGAAAGCAGGGTTGTATGTTTGAGGTGTGCACGTGAGACTGAGGGGAGTGCAAGATGATTAACATGAATGGATCCAAGGAGGCGGTGGAGGGTATGAAATTAGAGAAGGTTGGAAAGATATTATGGGGTGCCGATGTGGATAGTTTTGTGTACTAGTGTGAGGATTTTGTATTGAATACGATATCTAAGGGGAAGCCAGTGAAGCTGGACAAGAAAGAGGGGTGATATGATTTGTACGGGATGAGTGTGTGAGTATGCGTACAGTGTTTTGTAAAAGCTGAAGACAGTGGAGCTGATGACTGGGAAGACCTGCGAGTGCGACATTACAATAATCAAGCCTAGAAATAACCAGTGAAAGAAGGAGAGTCATGAGGGAGGGTGGTGTGAGAAAGGGATGAACTGCATGAATCTGATGAAGGGAGAAGGAGTGCTGAACCAGAGAGGACAGAGGATCATGAAAGGAGAGAGAAGAGTCTAATAGGACCCCAAGATATCAAAGAGCCTGAACCAGAGGAATGGGAATGTGGACAATCTAAGGAGTTTGCGAGGAGCAGGATGTGTGGAAAGCAAACCGGATAGCGACACATATTGAAGTATTAAGATGAAGGTGGTTTGTAGTCAGCCAGATGGAGATATGGGAGAGACGTGAATTCATGGGGGCTAAGTCAGGGGGGACTGAGGCTCTGTTTGGGGGAGTATGATAATGTCATCAGCATAGAGATAAGAAGAGATACCAGATTGCTGGATAATCAGGGCTTAATCAGGGATAATCAGGGATTTCTAGTCCTATAGGCACTCCTTGTGGTCTTGGGCAAGCCACTTAACCCTCCATTGCCCATGTTCCCTGTAAGTATTAACGTATGTGTGTCATATCCCCTCGTGTTAAATGTATCCCCCAATTGATCGCTTTGACCCGGTGAAAAGCGGAATATAAATACAGCTAAATAAAAATAAATAAATAAAATAAAGGGGGGCCAATACCAAGCACTGAGGGACACCACAAGTGAGAGGGACAGCAGGAGAAGTGGACGATCCGCAGGATACTGAAAAGGAGTGAGAAGACAAGAATGACTGAAACCAGTGAAGACCAGTATCACGAAGCCCAAAGTCATGGAGGTATGAAAGCAGAAGGGAATGATCAATGAGATCAAAAGCCGCTGAAAGTTCCAGTGAAATGGCAAGGGAAATATCACCCCTATCATTTGAAACGTGAAGTTCATTGAGCACTGAGAGGAGGATAGTTTCCGTACTGTGTCCAGGTCTGAAGCCTGACTGGCTGGGGTGGAGGGCATGTGTCGAATCAAGATGGGAGGAAAGTTGTGAAAAGACCAGTTTCTCCAGGATTTTTGAGAGAAAATGGCACCAATTGGCCAAAATGATAGGATCTAAGGAAGGTTTCTTGAGAATAGGTTGGATGGTGGTGTGTTTCCACAGAAAGGGGAAGGTGCTGGATGAAAGACGAATTGAAAATGGTAAGCACAAATTTACAAGGCTCTGCCAAGAAATATGGAAGACAACATCATGGCCAACTGACTGGAAAAGATCTGTGTTTATACCAATACTAAAGAAAGATGATCCAACTGACTGGAAATTATCACACAATCACTCTGATCCCACATGCCAGCAAGATTCTACTGAAGATTATTCAAAAGAGACTACAATCATACCTGGAACAAGAACTACCTGAAGTGCAAGCAGAGTTCAGGAAAGGGCGAGGAACGAGAGACATCATTGCGGATGTGAGATGGATCTTTGAAAAGACTAAAGAATACCAAAAGGATATTTATTTGTGCTTTATCGACTATAGCAAAGCTTTTGACCATGTAAACCATGAGAAACTCTGGGCCACATTAAGAAGCATGGGTATACCAGAACACCTGATCGTACTCTTGTACATTGATCAAGAAGCAACAGTTAGAACGGAACAAGGAGAAACAGAATGGTTTGAAATAAGCAAAGGTGTAAGACAAGGCTGCATACTTTCCCCCTACCTGTTTAATTTATATGCAGAACAAATCATCAGAGAAGCAGGATAGTATGAAGATAACAGAGGTGTGAAGATTGGTGGAAGACTCAACAACCTTCGCTATGCTGATGATACCACATTACTGGCTGAAAGTGAAGATGATCTGAAACATTTGCTTCTCACAATCAAAAAACATAGTCTCAAAATGGGCCTGCACCTTAATGTAAAGAAGACAAAGATCATGACAACTGGCATAATCAACAGGTTCATCGTTGAAGGAGAAGAAATTGAAATTGTGAACAACTTTAACCTACTTGGATTAACTATCAATAAAGAAGCAACAAGAGTCAAGAAATCAGACGACGCATTGCTCTTGGCAGAATGGCTATGAAAGACCTAGATAAGATTCTCAAGAGCAGAGATGTCTCTCTCCATACAAATATTCGACTTGTTCAAGCCATGGTATTTTCAATAACATCATATGGATATGAAAGATGGACAGTGAAAAAGATAGGAAGAAAATTGATGCCTTTGAATTATGGTGCTGGCGGCGAATACTGTGTATACCATGAACTGCCCGAAGAACAAATCAGTCGGTACTAGAGGAGATCAAACCTAAGCTTTCTTTAGAAGCTCAGATGACAAGACTTCGACTTTCATACTTTGGACATATCATGCGAAGAGAGAGATCATTAGAGAACGACATGCTTGGCAAGATAGGTCAACGCAAAAGAGGAAGGCCAACAATGAGATGGATCGATACAATAACAGCACCTTCGGGTACCAGTCTGTCAACAATGAGCCGCCTGACTGAAGACCAAACACAATTTAGGATAGCTATCCAGAGGGTCACCATGAGTCGACTCTGACTCGATGGCACTTAACAACAACAAGCACAAATTGAAGAAGAGCAAGAGACTGTTCCATGATCCAGCGAGAGGGGATAGGGTTGGAGGGGCAGTGGTTTTGTGCAATAAGGCAACAGCCTTGGAGAGTTTGGAGGCAGAAACAGGCTGAAATGTAGACCATGCATGAGAAAGTGTAGTGGCAGAGATGGGGGATAAAGAGAAAGTAAGGGAGTGGTTGGAATGGTAGAGCGTATAGTAGATATCTTCTCTGAGAAAAAACTGACTAAGTGATCGGAGTCCGGGGCCAGTGAAGGGGTAGTTGCAGCAGAGGTGTCGTGTGAGGAAGATAGAGAATCGAGCACTGAGTGCAGTTGTTTCATGGAATTGGCAGCGGAAGAGATCTGGGCAGAATAATAAGATTTTTTTTAGTTTCATGCAATTGTTTATAGTGCTGATGATGACGGCAGACGCTCAGCAAGGTATCTGTCGAGGGACGCCTATGCCAAAGGCGTTCAGCCCTATGAAGATTAGTGCGACATCCTGCTAGCGTCCCAGAAAGACTCCATGTGGTGCACATACGCCTTTAAATGGTGCTGGTTCTCAGTGTGGTGTGCCCAACACACCCTCTTGGGGATTTTGGTGGATTAAGACTGCTATGTTGTACCCCAAAGATAAGTTGGAGACCTCGCACTACTCCAATCAGACTCAGACACTTGGTCAGTAAGGAAATGAGATCTTTATTTTGCCCAGTCAGTCACAATCTTAGCCAAATAGCAAAAGCAGCATTATTTTCTTAGGAATATAGTTTGCCTGAGTCAGATAGGCTAAGAGAAAAAGAGGTACAGAAGCCAGGCAACGTACTAGCCACAGACTATCTGTATAAGTTCTGTTTGTCCCCTTTACCCCGAATATCAAGTGCTGTCCCCTTATGTACATTTCTTCTACATGTATGCTTCTGTGCTAACGAATACTTGCACATCATATTTTCCAACTACCTTGTTCCACTCCTGGTGATAACTGTTTTTAGACTTTGCTAATCTTATATTTCCCCATCAGTCCCCCCCTCCACCCGTCTTAGTCTGTGGTGGGCATATTTCTTGTTCCTCATGCCCTGTACTTGACTCACTGCCTGGAGCTGTTTCTGTGTTGCTGTCTCAACAATGTAGGTTTGTGCAGGCTTATGCTCTTATATGCACATGTCTTCCGCTACAGGACTGCTTCAGGTCACTCTTATCAGGACAGGCCACAAGGACTGCTTCAGGATATGGTATGAAATGGGCTTCACACCCCCCCCCCCCTTGTTACCAACAACCCTCAACCCCTTCATTTGTCCAGCAGAGAGTCTTCTACTGTATCTCCTCCACCTCTCTTCTAGTTCCTCAGTGCCATTTTGGCTTCTCGTCAGGGGATTGATGGAAAACCCATTTCCACACATCCAGTGGTAGCCTACTTCATGCATGGTCTCCTATTTAAGTCACTGATTTGGTCCACACCTGTTTCCCGGGACCTCTATGTAGTTCTTGCTCAATTACTCAAACCTCCATTTGAGCCTTTAGACACTACCTCCCTCTAGTATCTTACTTGGTCTCCTTCCTAGTTGGGCCCATCTCTGCTCGCTGAGTCAGCAAACTACAAGTTTTGGTTGCACATGTCCCCAATACATGTTTTCATCACGACAGGGTGGTCCTACGAACGCATCCGTGTTTCCTTCCAAAGGTTGTATCGCCTTTCCATCTCAACCATCTCAATCCTTATGACCTTTTTTCCAAAACCACATGGATCTTGGGCTGAGACGGCGCTTCATACTCTAGTTTGCAAATGAGCATTGGCATAGTACTGTGACAGAACCAACACACACCAGACGTCCTCACAATTATTCATTTCTTTAGTCTCTAGTCATCTTGGTCTTTCTGTAACTAAACATACTCTTTCTCTTTAGATAGCAGACTGCATATCCTTTGCATATGCTCAGGTGGGTCTGACCTTAGAGGGGCATGCAACCACCTACAATGTCCACGTCATGGCCACATCTGTGGCCCACTTATGCTCAGTCTCCATAACTGAGATCTGCCGTAATGCAACATGGTCCTCCATTCATACCTTTGCAGCGTACTACTGTCTGGACAAGGACTCTCATAAGGACAGTGACTTTAGCCAAGCTGTACTCCGGTACCTCTTTGGGACTTGCCTACACCTCCTTCTCTCTGTCCATCCAGGAAATCACCACTACCATCTCGATGTGGGTGTGCTGGTGATGCCAAGTCTCCTAGATCCCCTGGACCTTCCATGTTGTTCTTCAACAGTTTTTCCCATTATAACAGGCCATGCTCCTTGCCATTTCTCTGGCAGCCTGGAGCTAGGGAATCCCATATGTGAAAACTGCATTCCTGCTTGTTCTTAAAGATAGCATAGTTACTCAGCTGTAACAGGTGATCTCCAGGAACAGCAGGAATCAGTCTTCACAACCCGCCCCCTCCCCCCCCCCCCCCCCAGAGGAGTTGTAGATTTTTCCTTTTTCTCAGCTATAAACCTCACTGAGGAGATTCACTGGGAAGGTGGGAAGGCATGCACACATGCACAGAGGGATGTTCTGAAACTTCCTATTGGATGCTGAGTCATGTTCCTGTGTGGGCTCCATCAGGAGACATCACCCATATATAAAGACTGATTCCTGCTGTTCCCGGACATCGCCTGTTATAGGTGAGTGACTATGCTTTCTGTTCTTGCAATCTGAATTTTCCCCCACTTTTCTTTACAGACCTCTCCTAGCTTGAACATTCTCTTAGATCTCTTTGCATGAGCTGCACATTTACTACTACTACTACAGTACTTATTTATATAGCACTACAAGGTGTAGCTGCGCCATATAGATACATGTAAGAGACAGTCGCTGCTCATAAGAGCTTACAATCTCGTCAAGACAGGCAACACAACTGGTGACTAGGAGATCTCCCCATAGATTTTCAATAATAATGATATCTGGGGACTATGAAGGCCTTTCCAAAACCTTCATCTGTCTTGTTCCTATAAATTTTTCATGGTTTGTTGTCTTGCTGAATTATCTAACCTCTTCTCAGTTTCACTTTCTTCACTTTGGGGCATTAGCTTCTAAGATGTTGAAATTTAGTTGAATCCATTTTGTCTTTCCACCTGCAGAGTATTTCCTCTGCCACTGGCTGCCACACAACCCCAAGAGAGATTCTTTCTTCAAATGCTTCGTCCTTTTATTCTCCAAATGTACCGTGTGTGTTTTCAAGTGATAAAATTAAAATTGAATTGTTCAGCCACAAACACTTTTTTCCAAAAAGATGCAGGCCTATTGAGATAGATAGATTTTTTTTTTTACATGCTTTGGACAGTGAACATAAGATATACCATACTGGGTCAGACCAAGAGTCCATCAAGTCCAGTATCCTGTTTCCAACAGTGGCCAATTTAGGTCACAAGTACCTGTCAGGTTCCCAAAAGATACACAGATTCCTTGCTGCTTGTCCAATGGATAAGCAGTGGATTTCCCCCGTCCTCTAATCGTTTATAGACTATTCCTCCAGAAACTTGTCCAAACCTCTTTTA
Source organism: Ichthyophis bannanicus (assembly GCA_033557465.1). Lineage (NCBI taxonomy): Eukaryota > Metazoa > Chordata > Amphibia > Gymnophiona > Ichthyophiidae > Ichthyophis > Ichthyophis bannanicus. The sequence continues at coordinate 1,732,550,476 of CM066032.1, forward strand.
AATCCAGCTACCCTAACAGATTTTACTACATCCTCTGGTGACGAATTCCAGAGTTTGATTATGCGTTGAGTGAAAAAATATTTTATCCGATTAGTCTTAAATGTGCTGCATTGTAACTTCATTGCATGTCCTAGTCTTTCTTCTGTTTGAAGGGGGTAAACAACCAATCTACATTTACCCATTCTACTCCATTTATTATTTTATAGACCTCTATCATATTTCCCCTCAGCCATCTCTTTTCCAAGTTGAAGAACCCTAACCTTTTAAGCCTTTCTTCATAAGACTCCCCAAGAGCATCATTAATCCACTACAACTTGCGATGAACGCGGCTGCTAGGGTGCTCTGCGGTCTAGCAAGATCAGACCATATCACCCCGACTCTCATGGAACTCCACTGGCTACCAATTCATTGCAGGTTAACCTATAAAATCCTCATCATCACTTTCAAGATCATCAACAACCTTGCCCCACGTCTCTCAATGATCTCATCTCCCTCACCCCAAAAAACAGAACGAGAAGGACAACGGACAACACCCTGATCATCCCCAAAGAGTCCATCAAATGTACCCAGTCAACCAAGAAAAGGACCTTCGCTTTCTATGCACCTAAATGCTGGAATGACCTCACACCTGAAATAAGAGCAATTAATGACCTCACTCAATTTCGCAAGGCAATCAAGCACCACATTTTCCTTCTCCACTTTGCACAAGCATCCAATCCACATCCGATCATCGGCACTCCTAAACCCACAAACTCTCACTCTTCACTCCCAATTCCCTCATAAGCAATTCTGCCTCAAGTTCTCTGATGTCCTGCCTTAGCCCTTCTGTGAATACTAAAGAATCCAATATGTTATGTACATAGTTACAGTTTTACCCTGTTGTTCCAAGTTTAAGTTTCCTGTTATAATGTAAGCACACCAGTGTCCTCTGAATGTGCAGCCTTTGTTATTTGTAAACCGCACTGAAAACAAATAGCGCGGTATATAAAAGATGTTAAATAAAATAAAATAAATAAATAAATAAGGATATCCTTCCATCCCCTTTATCATTTTTGTTGCTTTTCTCTGCACTTTTTCTAATTTTGTATCCTTTTTAAGATTTGGTGACCAGAAATGCACACAATATTCAAGGTGTGGTCGCACCATGGAGCAATACAGAGACATTATATCCTTTGTTTTATTCTCCATTCCTTTCTTTATGATTCCTAGCATTCTGTTTGCTTTCTTGGCTGCTACTGCACACTGGGCAGAGGGTTTCAACGTATCATCCATGATGACTCCTAAATCCTTCTAAATACCTAATTTATTGAGATTTGTTTAATTCCTCTGATACATTACCTTTAACTATTGTTTCTGGCATGGGTAAGTTTCCCACATCTTTGGTAAGGACTGAAGCAAAAAATTCATCCTGTCTCTCCTTGTCCTCTCTCAGTGCACCTTTTAATACTCCATCATCTAATGGTCTGACTCCCTCACAGGTTGTTTTGCTTTTTCAAGTTTTTCTTATGTGCTTTTGCTTCCATGGGAAGCTTCTTTTCAAATTTTCTCTTTGCCTGCTTTATCAGTGCCTTGTGTTCATTTTGCCAGTACTAATGCTTTTTCCTGTTTTTGTCATTTGTCTTTTTTCCATTTTCTGAAAGATTCTCTCTTAGCTATAACAGCTTCTCTAACCTCACATTTAAGCCATGCTGGCTGTCATTTGGCCTTCCTTCCATCTTTTTTTAAACATGGAATACATCTGGTCTGGGCTTCCAAGAGAGTATTTTAAAATAATGCCTTCTTAACCTTAGCAGTTGCTCCTTTTAGTTTTTACTTAACCATTTTGCTCATTTTATTATAGTCTCATTTTTGAAAGTTAAATGCTAGTACAGTGAATTTCCTTGCTATCCTCCTCCATTCCTTAAATCAAATGTGGTCATGTTATGATTGCTATTGCCAAGCGGCCCCAAAACAGTTACCTTGTGCACTAGAATACTGCATTCCACTGAGGACTAGGTCTAAAATAGCATCTCCGTGTGTTAGTTCCTGAACCAACTGCTCCATAAAGCAGTCATTTACTTCCTCTAGAAACTTTCTCACTAGCATGTGCTGATGTGACATTGACCCAGTCGTCAATACAGGGGTAATTGAAATCTCTCATTATTATTGTGTTGTAAACTTTGCTAGCTTCCCTAAATTCTGTTAGCATTTCATCATCTATCTGTTCATTATTCATTATTATTGTGTTGTAAACTTTGCTAGCTTCCCTAAATTCTGTTAGCATTTCATCATCTATTCTGTTCATTATTCATTATCTGTTCCTTGTGGATGGTACTATACCCTCTACTGCCATTCCCTTCCCCTTTTTACATGGAATTTCTTTCTATAGCAATTCTATAGTGTATTTTATTTCCTGCAGAACTTTGTGATAGCCTGGAAAAGGTTTTCTTCTGACAACTCACCCATGGAGATCATTATTATATAAGTAAAACTATACTGGTGGTACAGACTACTCCCTTGTCAGCTAAACATTTCAGCAAGTCATTTGTAATGATGTGGACTCCATTTTGCAGATCTGACCAGTTTTTTGGCATTTCTATCAGATATTTTTCTTGGTCTTCTAGGTCTTGCCTTGACTTCAGTATTTCTTTATAGCTTCCATTTCCTAGCAATGTTTCTTACAGTTGAAATTGGTAGCTGGAAGCAATATTCCCTCTAATTTTCTGTAGGCTGTGTGTGCATAAAATATCAGCTGTGCAGCTTTTGAAGGAAGGTTAAATTTTTGTGCGCCACATAACGACACTCGGAGTTATATACTTTAAAATTTGATGACACGTCAGAATACAGTATGTATACCACATTGATTTTAATCAAATTAAATGAAAATAGACGATTACTAAATGAAGCGGAACATTTCTAGTAATTACAATCACAACTTTTAAATTTTAAGACATCTGTGTTGTTTTCTATCAGAATCAGAACCATAATTTTTGTGCGCTCTGTTGTAAAGTATGTGCGCTCACTCGGCAAGGTGTGTGCGTGCGCGCGCACACGCTCACAGCTTAGAGGGAACAGTGGCTGGAAGTGCTTAGAGATCTTTTTCATAATCTTCCCTTTCTTTGTAAGAGTGAATTATCTTTGTTATCAAATGCTCAGACAGTTGCCTAAAGGAGCCCAGGGTTGTTGAAAGTAGACAGAACAAGAATCATATTCTATGAGTCTTTAGAAGGGTCAGAGAATTTGTTCAGCCAAGGTATTTCAGTCACCTGACTAACTGAAGGCCTAATTACACTTTTTAGGTGTTAAGAATTTTTTTTTTTAAAGTAATGAATCAACTGGAAAGGTTTTCAAGCTTTTGCACCTATCATCATATTCGCTTTTTTATTTTCATTCTACTAAATGGAGCAAAATAGTAATTATACATTACAATTTGCAGAAAGATGTCATATTTGACTTAGAAGCTGACATCTACAGGATACAGTTTGCTTAGGAGTGCCTAAATATTTGCACACAATTGTATATGCTCTCAGACTAGCCACCCTAGATGGATGTTTATTTCTGAAGTATTAGATTATAAAGTGCATTGGAATCCTTTCTGGATGGAAGGTGATGTATAAACAAATTACCCTTATACCTTAAGCCTCAAGTTAACAGTTAATGGACCTTTAGATATCGCATATTTTTTTATTTTTAAGAATGTGAAAACTAGCATAAGATATGGTTAAAGTCTCTACATTTCTGTCTAGAAAGGGTGAGAACGCCATCCCCCCTCCCCCTATTTAAAGGGAAACAAACATGTTTTTAAAGTGATCTTTTGTAATACAATAGTTTGGTAGCTATCTTAGCCCTGAAGAATGTTGCATTTTTTCGCAGGTTGTAATATTTATTTATTTATTTATTTATTTATTTAACCTGACTTCTATACCACCTTATCCTTAAAGCGGTTTACATTGCAACACAACTCGAAACTGGGTACTAAGTCGGCATGCAAGGAGCTTAACAGGGTGAGAACTATTTACAATATGCTTGATTTATGCACAGTTGGTTCATGCTATTTACAGATTGGGTGGGGGTATCAGAAAGCAGTTATGTTTTGAGGAGAGCAATGTAATTGTTGGGCTATGTTATATTACTTTGGGGGCCACTGTAAGAATTATTCAAAAATTATGTACAAGAGCTTTTAATGCTTTATAGCTTCCCTTCAGATGGTACTCATTTTACTTCCATTCTTGTGTGTTTGCAATTGGTAAAAACTGCAAAGACCCTATGGGGGAATTTTTGAAACCCTATTGGTGCTTTGGATGTCTGAAAACAGGCACACACACGTCCAAATCAGAGACATCCCTGGAGCCATTTTAGAAGCCAGTTCTATAGACAATCCCCAGCGCAAGGTTGTCCAAGTTGTGAAGGGGCGTGATGGGAATATGACTGGTGTGTTCTGGGCAAGTTGGACGTGTGTGCCCGATTTCACAAATGGCAAGCACGTCCCCCATCTATCAGCAGGACTGTCCATGTTACCTTCCTGCTCCAGGGAACAAACAGGCATCAGAAAAACTCTCTTGTTCTGCCATCCAGACACCTGGAGAGCACAGAGATGAAGGCACTCTGATATTCCCTATACTTTCCACGATAATAACGAAAACTACAGGGAAACGAGGACACTTGTTTTTAATTTAGCATGCTAATGCATGTCCCTGCATGCAATCAGCCAAGGATAGACATCTTCCCCCCACTGTTTATAGTGGAGACGTCTGTGTAGCCACTAATGTGGCCATCCATTTCAGGGACATTCAAGTTTGTTTATTTATTTATTCTTAGTATTTAGCTCACAACTTTCTGGTAGAAGATCAAGGAGCCTTCCATTCACGTACAGTAGGCATTTCCCTGTCCCCAAAGGGTTCACAGTCTAAGTTTGTGCCTGAGGCAATGGAGGGTTAAGTGGCTTATCCAAGGTCATAAGGAGTGTCAGTGGGATTTGAACTCCTGTCTTTCTGGCTCTAGGCTGCTGTCCTAACCACTAGGCCACACCTCCTAAAACCAGCCCGAAACATAAACATCCCTGGTGGGGATTTTTTAGACATTTTGCCCTCGACATCCTTTCAAAACTGCCACTTCATGTGTATAGACGATCTTTAGGAGCTGTGTGTATACGTAGTGTAGACTCTGGGCCTGATATTCAGCAGTAGCTAGCCCTTCTGAAGCAGTTAGCTGTTGCCATTGAACTCTACTGTAGACCTGGGGCTGTATCTGGCCATAGGCATTGAATATCCGGGTCACTGCCTAGTGTAGAAGCTTACCGGGCAGTAGAGATCTTCAGCCACTGCCTGATGATCTTCAGCCGTGGAAGTTAGGACAACCTTTAATGTGCCTAACTTTTGCTGCCAGGGAATAACCGGGCAGCAGCTGAATATTGCCACTGCCCAGTTAACCCCAGGTGCTGCCCCAAGTCAGCCCCTAGAACATCCCGATGCTAGCTGGCTAGCATCAGTGCACCTAGACGTAGTACCCGCAGATATTCAGTGGCACTAACCTCATTAGTGCTGCTGATAATCCCGGGCACTGGGATTAGCATGGTTAGCGGGTCCGCTAACCACATTAATTGTGTTGAATATCGGACCCTGTATCTGTTTATCTGTATTGATTCTGAAGTTTCTCATTATAAATTGAATGTTCCTTATCGTCCCTCCAGTCCAGTCCCGAACCTCTGGGTTTTGCTCCTCCTCCAGCAACTTGGAGACTGAGAAACGTCATCCTTTTGATGACACCAGTATAAAGGCACAGGAACCGCCTCCTGACTCCGGTTATCTCAGTCTCCAAGCAGCTAAAGGGTTGGTGAGCCCGGAGAGTAGGGATTCACTTGAGGAACATTTAAGGAGAGTTAGAGATAGAATAGTTAAATTTTGTGTAAATTATTGACTGAGTAATTAAAAGATTTAAAAAAGATTAGAAAAAAATTAGTGGTCTTTAGCCCTTTAAGAGAAGGCTGTGCTGAGGTACTTACTTCCTACTCCCTTCCCCCCCCCCCCACACCCGCTCTTCTGTATATTTAATTTGGTCAGAGCGGAGAATTAATCATCGAAGAGGTAAGGCTCCGACTTCCAAACCCACGTTTATGGGTGAGGAGCCGGCAGCATACAAGCAGCAGCGCTGGCAGAAAGATATCCCTTCTTGCGTTAAAGCGGCGGCAGCACGGTTCCCGGCTGATCGCTGCAGCTACTCTTCGGATTCCTGGCTCTTCCCCGACGCTGAAGCCGTGATTTCGGCTGAGCGTGGGGAGAGTGAAACGAGCCGCAAGTCATTGTCCCGGGAAGGTAAGGCAGTCCCGGATCGTTGCTGTGAGCCGCGTGTGTAGAGTGGGGTAGGCCGGGCCGCGTGTCGGCCACGTGCGGGAAACTCCGATCTCCAGGAACAAGCAGGAATGTAGTCTTCACATATGGGTATCGTCGGTACCGATGGAGCCTGCGCGGGAACGCTCCCCAGCGTCCAATAGGAAAGCTTTTGGGAGCATCCAACAGCACCTGCGTGCTGCCTTCCCGCCTTTCCCAACTGTTCCTCTCCAGTAATTCATTTTCCGCAGAGCCGACAGGTCGCACATCCTGTCACGGCAGAAAATAATTCCCTTTTATTCTTCTTTTTTGTGGTCGCGTCTGCCTTCCTTCGACGCTACACCGGTACCGCCGGTGGTTCTTTCTTTTTTTCCAAAAAAAAAAAAAAAACCTTTCTTCTGGAGTCTTTTCCAGTTATTTTCTCCTCAGGTACCACGCGCCATTTTGGGCACTAGGCCCAACTTTTTCCTTTAAAATGGAAAAACCCGCTTTGGGTTTTAAAAAGTGTTCCAAGTGTGGCGGTACCATCTCCGTCATCGATACCCATGAGTGGTGCCTCAAATGTTTAGGTCCTGACCACTCTATCTCGGAGTGTGTTGCATGTGGGATGATGTCGAAAAGGGGCCGGCAGAACCGAGCTGCTAAAGTTAGCACCCTTTTTCCCTCCGTTGTAGCCTCTGTGGCATTGAAGTCTTCCAGGGCTTTGTCTTCCTCCCATGGATCTCAGGTAACTAAACATAAATCTAGCCGGTCCTCAAAGGGTAGATCTCCCGCTAAGCAGCGAGATGCCTCTGGCGTTGCCCTTGAGGGACTTTCACCGGCAAAATTGCCCTGGCGGGAGGCTTCGGCTTCCAAAGCACTAACGGGGCTCCAGGATGTTCTGGAGGCCTCAACCTCGGCAGAATTACTTGTGCCATGCTCTGTGGTACCGGCCGCTTCATCCGGTACCGATACCCAAGCATCCTCAGCGTCGATAGACCAGAGATTCTTGGCTATTGAATGCAGTCTGGCAGCTCTTCTCACGGCCTCGATGCCCCTGAAACCGCTTCAGACAATTCAACCAGTACCGGCACCGGTACCGATTGCATCAACATTGGCAGGTATTCTACCGGGACAGAGTCATGCTTATCCATCCGGTATCGACAAGTCGGTACTGGACCCCTCCGATGCTGACTTCGATCGGTACAGGTACCGTGCCTTGCACTATCACCCGGATCAGAGATACTTTGACTCCTCGGATGAGTCTGAAGACTCTGAAAGCTCTGCCGATACCAGACTACTTCTTCCTGAGGATTCTTCTTCTCCTCAGCGTAGGATGTCTCCACCAGAGGATATGTCCTTTCAGGATTTTATCCGAGATGTGGCTCTCGGTCTTTCCATCACAGTGGCTCCTGAAAAAGAGCCTAGGGCAAAGGAATTAGAAATCCTACAATACCCTAAAGCTCCCAAGGAGGCAGCTACCTTACCTATTCATGAGATCTTGCATGAAAAGAGTGGAGGAGTAGCCTAGTGGTTGGGGCAAGGTACTTCAGGCCGTAAGGTCGAGGGTTCAAATCCCACTAGAAGACAGCAACCTTGGGCCGGAAGGACTGGGGTTTCTAGTCCCACAGGTGCTCCTTGTGGTCTTGGGCAAGCCACTTAACCCTCCATAGCCCATGTTCCCTGTAAAATAGTTATCTCCAAGTTATAATGCCCTGTTCAATGTAATTTCAGTTTGTTCAATGTAAACCGCACTGATGCAGAATAGCGCGGTATATAAGAGAATGTAAATAAATAAATAAATGTTAAGGATGTGGGAAACACCTCTAACCACATCTCCTCACTCTCGAAGACTCGACACCATGTATCGAGTTCCTCTTTGTCCTGGGTTTCAGAAGACTCAGCTACCACACCATTCCATGGTGGTGGAATCAGCTATGAGAAGGATCAAGAGTGCAAAAAGGCATGCATCTAATCCTTCAGGACGTGAGTGTAGGACTCTTGACGCCTTTGGACATCGAACCTTCCAGGCTTCCATGCTTTCTGCTAGGATCAGTTCCTATATATTATATATGGGAATGTTCCTTAAGGAGGTCACAGGAGATTTAAAGCTTATGAGCCCTCTCCTTCCTGATGATAAGAGGCAGGATTACCTCGCCCTTGTCAAACATGCTCAGGATGTTTCCAAGTTTGTGAATCGTGCAGCCTTTGACTGCTTTGAGTGCATAAGCAGAACCTCTGCTATTGCCATAGGTGCACGTAGGATTGCCTGGCTCCAGGCATCTGACTTGGAACTTTGGGTACAGGATAAACTAGGGAATATTCCTTGCACAGGAGAGAATCTCTTTGGCAAGAATTGGCAGGAAAAAGCTAATGAGATAGATGCTGACAATATCACATTGGATAGATTGTCTAAATCTACAGCTGATCCTGCAAGGAAAAAATCCTACAAGAAACCATTCTTCAGCACGAAGAAGAAGTTTTATCCCTCCTATACCCAGCAGGTGCATCGTTTAGGTCAGTCTGCCCAAAAGGGACAACAGCAACAACCTAGGCAAAGAAAAACAAAAGCTGCTAAGCCTCAACCGGCTCAGCAGACTCAGCCTCCACAGGGGCTTTGACTCCTGTCTAGAGAACTTTGCCTTCCTGGTCCTGAACGGCCCAGAGCCTTCCACCATTCCAGGAAAGTTATGTCATTTTGCCCCCAGATGGGGTCAGATAACAGCAGAAAATTGGACTCTGTCTATTGTAAGAGAGGGGTACAAGCTTCATTTCCTCAGCATGCCCCCTCCTACAATGGTAAGACAGTTCAATTCTCAGACCTCTCTCAACGACCAGTTAGGTCAAGAGGTCGCTGTGCTTCTTGCCCAAGGGGCAATAGAAGAGGTACCCATTCTCCAACAGAGTAGAGGGTTCTACTCACCCTATTTCCTTATTCCAAAGAAAACAGGAGGACACAGACCCATTTTAAACCTCAGAGAATTGAACAAATTCCTGTTCAAAGAGAAGTTCAAAATGATTTCTCTAGGAACTCTGCTGCCATACCTTCAGAGTCAGGATTGGCTTTGTTCTCTAGATCTCAAGGATGCGTACACTCATGTTCTCATCCATCCAACTCATCGAAAATTCCTTTGCTTCCTATTTCAAGGGAAGCACTACCAATACAGGGTTCTTCCTTTTGGCCTGGCCTCGGCGCCAAGGGTGTTCACAAAATGCATGGCTGTGGTGGCAGCATTTCTTCGCACCTTAGGAATATTCGTCTTCCCTTACTTAGACGACTGGCTCATTCGAGCCCCTTCAGAGCCAGAGGCCAGGGTTGCTCTCTCTCGCACAATGCGCATCCTTCAGTATTTGGGACTTGTCATAAACTTCCCAAAATCCAACCTTGCTCCCACTCAGTTCCTGCAGTTTATAGGAGCTCTGCTGGATACCAGACAGACAAGGGCCTACCTTCCAGAGGCCCGCTGCCTTGGCATTGTGCAGTTAGCTTCCCAAGCAGTGTTAAAACCTCACCTCACTGCTCGAGAAATGTTACAGTTGCTAGGCCACATGGCATCCACCGTGCATGTGGTTCCTTATGTTCGCCTCCATATGAGGGCAGCCCAGTGGACTTTATACACTCAATGGACTCAGGCGTCAGGTTGCCTGTCAGACAAAATAGCAAACTCAGATCGCCTTATTTTGTCCCTCCAATGGTGGCAATCACCCCAAAACCTTTTGGTGGGGTCCCCTTTTCAGCATCCCCCACCCCAAGTCACTCTAACAACAGATGCCTCACAGGTGGGTTAGGGAGCCCACTTGCAAGGCCTCTCTACCCAGGGTACCTGGACTCCACAGGAGACCTATCTACATATCAATCTCCTGGAACTCAGAGCAATCTTCCTTGCTCTTCGAGTATTTCACACCCAGCTCAGCTACAAAGACAGTCCTAGTTCAAACAGACAATCAGGTAGCTATGTTCTATGTGAACAAGCAGGGCGGAACAGGCTCTCTGTTGCTCTGCAACGAAGCTTTGCGAGTATGGGCCCTCGCCAGAGAGCATCAGATTCATCTCCTTGCGGTGTATCTTCCAGGTGTTCAAAACTCTTGGGCAGACAGACTCAGTCGAGTTCTGCTTCCACACGAATGGTCTCTCCATGCAGACCAGATGGCCAAACTTTTCCAAATTTGGGGAACCACGGACATAGACCTCTTTGCAAGTCTGCTGAATGCCAAACTTCCCCAGTTCTTTTCCAGAATTCCGGCTCAGGGTTGTCAGGCCAGGGATGCTTTCCTCCTCCTTTGGGGCCAGGACTTCCTGTATACCTTTCCACCCATTCCCCTAATTCCCAAAACCCTGTTCAAGCTTCAGAGAGACAGAGGTCATATGATTCTCATAGCTCCACATTGGCCACAGCAAATGTAGTACTCTCTGCTCCTACATCTCTCTCAAGCTCCGCTTCTGGAGTTAGGATCTGCTCCAAACCTCCTTTCTCAGGAGGACGGGATGCTGTGGCATCCCAATCCCCAGTCTCTGCATCTCAGGGCCTGGTTGCTGAAATCCTAGAACTTCACGGCCTTAACCTTTCTCAGCAGGTAAAGGATATCCTTTATGCTTCCAGGAAGCCTTCCACAAGACGCTCTTATGCTTTCAAGTGGAAAAGGTTTACCATATGGTGCTCGCAGAAGGGTCTTAACCCTCTTGCGATACCTCTGGAATCATTACTGGAGTATCTCCTTCATTTATCTAATGCAGGGCTTAAGACCAATTCAGTGAGAGTTTATTTGAGTGCTATTGCAGCTTCTTTCAAGCCTCTAAATGGGCAACCTATTTCCTCTCATCCTCTCATAGTGAGATTTATGAGAGGCCTTCTTTTAACTAAGCCTCCCATTAAGCCACTACCGGTGGCATGGAACATAAATTTGGTTCTTGGGCAGCTTATGAAACCGCCTTTTGAACCATTAGCCACTACATCTTGGAAATTCCTTTCCTGGAAGGTCATCTTTCTTATTGCAATCACATCAGTGAGTTGCAAGCATTGGTGGCTGATCCTCCTTATACAAGGTTCCATCATGATAAGGTAGTCCTTAGGACTCATCCACATTTTATGTCAAAGGTGGTGTCACCTTTTCATTTAAACCAAGCAGTTTTCCTTCCTGTATTCTTCGCAAGGCCTCATGCCTCAAATGCAGAAAGGAATCTTCATACTTTGGATTGTAAAAGGGCTCTGACCTTTTACTTACAAAGGACACAGCAGCATAGGAAGTCCTCGCAACTTTTTGTTGCTTTTGATCCTAGTCATTTGGGACTTCCAGTCTCCAAAAGAACACTGTCCAACTGGATTGCACAGTGTATATCTTTTGCCTATGAGAGTAAAAACCTTCCTCTGGAGGGCCTTGTCACAGCTCACAATGTGAGAGCCATGGCAGCCTCTATGGCTCATCTTCACTCTGTGTCTATCGACAACATCTGCGAGCAGCTACTTGGGCTTCAGTTCATACCTTCACAGCCCATTACTGCTTAGACAAGGACTCCCGCCGGGATGCCTTGTTTGGTCAGGCTGTTCTTCAACACCTGTTCCATACTTAATCAACTCCTACCCACCAACCCTGGTAGGATGCCAGAGATCCATGGGGGGAAGTGGAGCCCTTTCATAAGGGCACACAACTTCTGGGGTCTTCTCCCTGGCATCTGCAGCTAGGGAGTCCCCATATGTCAAGACTACATTCCTGCTTGTTCCTGGAGATAGCATAGTTACTCACCTGTAACAGGTGGTCTCCGGGAACAGCAGGAATTTAGTCTTCACAACCCACCCACCTCCCCTAGGAGTTGTATCTCTCTATCTCTCTCTTTCTCTCTTTCCCTCTCTTTTGTCTCAGCTTTAAACTCAACTGGAGAGGGACAGTTGGGAAAGGCGGGAAGGCAGCACGCAGGCACTGTGGGATGCTCCCAAAAGCTTTCCTATTGGACGCTGGGGAGCGTTCCCGTGCAGGCTCCGTCGGTACCGACGATACCCATATGTGAAGACTAAATTCCTGCTGTTCCCGGAGATCACCTGTTACAGGTGAGTAACTATGCTTTATTTTCGAGGTTTATTAAGGGGCTTCTAGTTCGATGGGGAAGCTTCTTTTTAGAATTTCTTGCACAGAATTAGGCTTGCACTGGCTTAGAGAAGAATCCACAGTACTATAGAAAAAAAAACTTTTTCCATCGGCACAGACCAAGCAGGTTCGATCAGGAGCTGTTTGGGGGGAAAGGTACTCAACAAAGTTTGAGAGCCGGAAGGGCCAGTCAAAAATAACCGCTCAGGCAGGATGCCTTCTAGGCCACAGTGTTTAGTCTGTGGTACTAGAAGGGGAGCGGTGTCAGAGACGGGGTGGTGTAGAGACTGCGTCCAGGAAGCAACCTCTACTGAGCAAGCACTAGAAGTTGATTTTGAGGGCCACAAAGGGGCCACTTTTGACATACCGGAGCCGCGATCTCCCACTTTGCCACCTCTGGAGCCGGTGACGGGGACTTCTTCCACACCGGATCTTCCCTCCTCTCAAGCGCCTTTGCCAGGGGGATTGGCAGCAATTTTATCTCCGGATTGGCAGCAATTTTATCTTCGTAACTCTGATCCAGCAGGCATTCAGTGGCACTCAGAGGAGGTTTGTAGCCAGTTCCACAGAGGGGGAACTGGGTGAGAAGAGGCCGGGGACACCTCTGAGCTCAGGAGCTATTGGAATCCCAACAAAGAAGTCCAGGAGCAAAAAGGAGCGGCCAGAGCAGTCCGTTGCCTCAGAGGGGATCCATTCTGAGGATCGGAACTTGGAGATGGAGTTGGAGGATGAGTTAGAAGAAGGAGAGCTCACGGAACAGGAGGACCAAGCTAGAGTGGTCTGTGTTTTCAGGAGAGACGAGTTACCCGCGCTCATATCAGAGACGCTCAAAGCGCTTAATATGCCAGCGGGAGGTCTGTTGGAGGACCTATTGTTGCAGGCTTTTAGGAAAACTCAGAGAGCATTTCCAGTACACAGAGTGGTTAGAGAAATGATTCAAGGAGAATGGGATATGCCCGTGGCTAGTCTTAAAGGGTCCAGAGTTATGGCTCAGCTGTACCCACTAGTAGAACAAGATCAAGAATTGTTTAAGGTCTCCCAAGGTGGATGCAGCCATCTCGGCTGTTACTAAGAAGACTACCATTCTGGTAGAGGGTAGCGCTGCACTCAAGGATTCCCAGAATAGAAAGATGGACACCTTGTTGAAACAGATTTTTGACATTAATGCGCTGTCCATCCAAGCGTCCATTTGTGGAACTTGGGTAGCAAGAGCCTGTCTACCTTGGTCTCAACGGCTTCAGGGAGAACAGATGGAGGAGGCAACTGGTGAGCTTCCAGAATAGAGTCAGGGGCTGCTTATCTGGCCGATATTCATTATGATCTTATTCGTGGTTTATCAAAGAGTATGGCATCTGTAATAGCGGTAAGACGGTATCTTTGGCTGTGCAATTGGGCAGCAGATGGATCTTTCAAGTCAAGGTTAGGCAAGCTTCCTTTCAGGGGAAAGCTACTTTTTGGGGAAGATTTGGATAAGCTGATGAAGGATTTAGGAGAGTCCAAGGGCGGAAGGCTGCCGAAGGACAAACAGAAACAAGGCCGGTCGGCTCTGACGACCAAGGGTCAACAGAGGGAGTTTTGTTGCTTTCGTTCCCTGAGGTTCGGTCAAGTTCAAAGAGGGTGTTTCCCCTATAGGAATAAGGGGTTTCTAGACTTTCGAGGGGCAGGCAGAGGATTTGCTGCCTCCTCTTCCTCCAGTCTTAGAAAGCCACAATGAAGCCAGAGGGACCCAGGTGGGACAGGTGCCGGTAGGAGGTCGTCTGCAAGAGTTTTATCCTGCCTGGGTCCAAATCACGTCTGATCAGTGGGTGCTGGAGATCATCCGAGAAGGTTATGCGTTGGAGTTTCAACGTCCGGTGACCGATTCTTACGTGCAATCTCCATGCAAGGTGCACTCCAAGTGCGAAGCAGTATGAGAGACCTTAGAAAGGCTGCTGTCCCTCAAAGCAGTGGTACCGGTACCCCCAGACCAATGTGGCTGCAGTCGGTACTCCATATACTTCATAGTGCCAAAGAAAGATGATACCTATCAGCCAATTTTGGATCTCAAGAAAGTAAATCACTGTCTCCAAGTGTCACATTTTCATATGGAGACCTTAAGCTCGGTCATCGTGGCGGTAAGAAAAGGAGAGTTTCTTACGTCCCTGGATTTGTCGGAAGCTTATCTGCACATTCCAATTCATCAGGAACATCAGAAGTGTCTAAGATTTGCGGTTCCGATGGGACATTTTCAATTTCGGGTGTTACCGTTTCGGCTAGCTACAGCTCCATGAACCTTCACCAAGGTGATGGTGGTAGTGGCAGCATCGTTGCGAAAGGACGGTGTACTGGTGCACCCCTATCTAGACGATTGGTTGATCCGGGCGAAGTCCAGAGCCAAGAGCGAGTTGGCTACAGCCAGAGTGGTGGCAGTTCTACAGAGTCTCGGATGGGTAGTCAATGTGTCAAAGAGCAGGTTGAACCCATCGCAGAACCTGGAATACCTGGGAGCTCGCTTCGATACATGTGTCGGAAGGGTGTTTCTGCCACAGCAACGGGCACAAGGATTGAGAAAGCTTGTCTGCAGGTTTCTGGACAAAAGGAATCCCACTGCCTGGCATTATCTACAGTTGCTCGGTACCATGGCGGCGACACTCGAATTAGTTCCGTGGGCGAGAGTCCACATGAGGCCATTGCAGAGAGCATTGCTCAGATGGTGGTCACACCAGGAGGACCGTCTGTCTCGGATACTATCCTGTCTCCCAGTGACGCATCAGGCTCTTCAGTGGTGGTTACATCCAGAGAATCTGGAAAAGGGGATGCCCTTAGAAGCACCGTGTTGGATACCTCTAACAATGGACGCAAGCCTATCAGGCTGGGGCGCTCATGTCCAAGGACAGTTCGCGCAAGGACTTTGGACCGATCTGGAAAAGGTCTGGTCGTTCAACAGGTTAGAATTGCGGGCAGTAACCCTGGCACTTCAAGTTTTTCAGCTTTGTCTCCAAGGAAAGGCCATTCTAGTGTTTTCCGACAATGCAACAGCGGTGGCCTACATCAACCGGCAAGGGGGCACAAGCAGTATAGCGCTGGAAGCCGAGGCTGAGCAGTTGTTCAAGTGGGCCAAGATACATCTGCTGGCGTTGTCGGCAGCACATGTGGCAGGAGTGGAAAACGTAGAAGCCGATTTTCTGAGTCTAGTAAAGGTGGACCCAGGGGAGTGGGTCCTACATCCACTGGGGGGCGCCAGTAATGGATCTCATGGTGACATTCCAATCCGCGAAGGCCAATCAGTTCTTCAGCAGAAGATGGGAAAGGATGTCAGAGGGCCTGGATGCTCTAATACAGCTCTGGCCAGAAGAGAAACTCCTATTCGTGTTTCCACCTTGGGTGTTAATAGGTCGGGTGTTGCAGCGAATAGACCTTCACAGAGGACAGGTAATATTAATTGCGCCGGATTGGCCAAGACGACCTTGGTATGCGGATCTGATGAGGCTCTTGGTAGAGAAGCCATGGCATCTTCCAGTTCAGAGGGACCTGTTATTTCAGGGCCCGCTGCTCATGCCTCAGGTAGATTGGTTCTCGCTTACGGCTTGGCTCTTGAAAGGGCGAGGTTGACAGCAAGAGGATACTCCGCAGAGGTGGTTTCCAACTTGTTGAGGGCTTGGCGGAGATCAACTTCGTTAGCATATGTTTGTATCTGGCGTGTTTTCGAAGCTTGGTGTGTTGACAGGAAGGTTAAAGCGTTAAAAGCTTCGGTATCACAATGCTAGCTTTCTTGCAGGATGGATTTGAGAAAGGCTTGGCGACTGCATCCTTAAGGGTGCAGTTGGCGGCGCTTTCCTGGAGAGGCGATGGGAGGACATCCAGATATCAAACGTTTTTTGAGAGCAGTGTCACTTTTGAGACCGCCATGTAGGCAGGTGGTTCCAACGTGGGATCTCCATTTAGTACTGGAGGCTTTGGTGCGCGAGCCTTTCAAACCGTTGTCTAGAGCATCACTGAAGGACCTTACTCTCAAGGTGGTGTTTCTAGTGGCTATTTGTTCGGCCCGAAGAATCTCAGAGTTGCAGGTGTTGCCGTGTAGGAAGCCTTTTCTGGTTTTTAGTGATACGAAGGTGGTCTTGAGGCCAGTGCCGTCCTTTTTGCCCAAAGTAGTATCACCTTTTCATGTGAATCAGGTGGTTTCAATGCCGGTTTTTGGGGAAGGCAGTGCTAGTGCATAATCAGGACAGTTACATCAGTTAGATGTTCGTCATGCATTAAAGAAGTATTTGAGAAGTACAGCAAGATTCCGTTTTGTTTAGAGGATCAAGGAAAGGAGAAGCAGCATCAAAAGCTTCCATTGCCAGATGGCTTAAAGAGGCGATAGCGTCCGCGTATGTTTTGAAGGGCAAATCAGTGCCAGAAGGACTTAGAGTTCATTCGACTAGGGCGCAAGCAACGTCGTGGACGGAGTGCAGTTTGGTGCTGGCAGTTGAAATTTGTAAGGCGGCTACCTGGTCGTCTTTAAATTCTTTTGTCAGACATTACCATCTAGATGTTCAGGTGGAAAGGGATACCTGTTTTGGATCAGCAGTGTTTCAGGCTGGTTTAGCAGGGTCCTCCCGTTGACTTTTTCACTGCTCTGTTACATCCCCAGAGGTTTGGGACTGGACTGGAGGGACGATAAGGAAGGTGAAATTAGACTTACCTGCTAATTGATGTTCCTTGAGGAAATCCAGTCCAGTCCCGTATCCCACCCAGGTAATTTTCGTTCGACTATAGCCTGAAGCAAGAGTTATTTCACAGGTAAGCTGAATGAGTAGTTGTAACGGTTATGGTCCATAAAGGTGGGATTGTATGGATAGGGGTTCAGATGCGGTCAATATCCTCCATAATAGGGAATGGCGGATCTCAGCTTTTCAGAGAACGTTAATATAGTTTGAGTGGAACACAAAGGAGTCAGAAGAATTTTCTCCTTTAAAAGTTACTAGTTAAGTTATGTTAAATTTGTTAGTAGCGTTTACTACTTAATTGTTGCTCCGGTGAGTCTGCTTTGTCAATAGTTACTGGAGTCAGGAGGTGGTTCCTGTACCTTTATGCTGGTGTCATCAAAAGGATGACGTTTCTCAGTCTCCAAGCTGCTGGAGGAGGAGCAAAACCCAGAGGTTCGGGACTGGACTGAAGTTCCTCAAGGAACAAAATTTAGCAGGTAAGTTTAATTTCACCTTTCTGTTGATAATCTGTCAACTGTTTTGCTCTTCCCCTCCTATTGATAATTTCTTAAATTTTTCTCAATACCCAGAAAACAAAAATTTTGAACTGTAGCACTATGAGCATAAATAAAATGTCACTCTTTTTTATTTCTGGTCTCTTAATGATCGCTAAATGTTTGAGAGCATTGTCTTTCAAATTTCTAAATGTACAACTCCAAGAAGAATTTATCAGTCTTCCCCAGAGGCACTTCACAATTACCATCAGCGCCACCAAGAATATCGCTCCTTGATCCACTCAGCCAAACAAAGCTATTACTCCAGTTTGATCCTAGCATCTTCCAGTTCCTCCTGTCAATTATACTCTGTTTTCCATTCCCTGTCAGCCCCTCACGATTCCCAGCTGTCATCCTATATTCTGGATCCTGTCCACCTAACTAATTTATTTATTTTCCAGCAAGGTTCTCTCTCTCCGCTCCACACTCCCTTCATGTCCTCCTCCTCTTTCTCTAGATTCTCCACCACCCTCTCTCCTATCACCACCCATAAACCCTCCCCTTTTTCATACTTGGTCATCATTTCACCCGATTCCCTCGGCTGAGCTACATAAAACACTTTCCTCTACTAGGAAGACCACCTGTTCCCTGGACCCAATCCCTTCCAAGTGGCTACTTGAGCCTTTTCTTGCCTTTCCCCCTCCAGTTCTTACATTATTTAATAATAGCCTCTCTACTGGTACCTTTCCTGCCCCTTGAAAGCATGCGCTGGTTCGTCCTATCCCAAAAAACTTCCCTCTTGACCCGTCTGTCTTGGCCCACTGGCGTCCTGTTTCCAATCTAACATTCCTGTCAAAAATCCTCAAGAAACTGGTATTTACTCGATTATCCACCCCCTTGCCTCCACTAATGCTCTCCACCCCCATCAGTCTGGTTTTCGAGTGGGCCATAGCACCGAATCTATCCTACTTTCTGTTTTGAACGAAGTTCACATGGCACACGAATGTGGGGATTTCACTCTTAACGTTTCTTTTGACCTTTCTTCCACCTTTGACTTGGTCAATCACTGTGCCCTTCTCAACCGTCTTTCTGACCTTGGATTGTGTGGCACTACTCTGAGGTGGTTTCGGTCCTTCCTCACTGGTTGCTCTTTCTCAGTTCTGTCTAATCCTTCTGCTTCATCCCCTATTCTTTGTCCTGTGGTGTCCCTCAGGGCTCTGTGCTGTCACCCCTTCTCTTTAATGTTTTCCTGCCCCTGCCCTCTCTCTTCTGATATAACAGTCTGGGATCTCGGCATATTATTATGCCAATGATATTCTTCACCGCACCAGCTCATCTGCCCCCGATTTGACCCTTCTGAACTCCTGCCTTGCCCTCATCCATTCCTGGATGACAACGAATTGCCTGCATCTGAATCCATCCAAATCAACCGCTACCTGATTCACTTTCGGTGCCCCCCCCCCCCCCTCCTTCCATGGCCTCTGTGATTTCCACCACTCTCATCCCCTTGGCTACTTCTTTTCGATATTTTAGTGTTCCTCCCTCTCTTTTGTAGAATACACAAACGGGCAACCAGCATGACGGCCTCGGGTATCTACTCCCCATCCCCACTCCCCCTCCCGCACATAGCACACAGACTCTGCCATTTTTCACTAACAAATTTTTGTTTATTTTGACAATATTGGAAATAACAAAAACTGTTGGCCACAGCATAACCATGCATATCCATATAACGGTACATTACAATTAGCCATTTCACTTAATAACCATTATTTTTTATTTTTTATTTTTATTTATCAGTTTCTTCTATACTGCCCCTTCCAGAGATCAAGGGCGGTTTACATGTAACAATTAACAATTTTGTATACTAGTGTATACTTTACATAGAACGGTGTTTGGAACTATATACAGGTAATACTATATGGAACAGTAATATAACTATTTGTAACTATTTACAAAGAAACTATACACAAGGATCATCAACAACAGTTTGCATAAGACATTTTGCAGAGATATAAATGAGTTAGTAGTGGGAGGTCTGGTGGTGTTAGTCATTTGTTATATCTTGAGTCATGTGGGTATGTTTCTGTGATTGTTTGGGGGAGGTGCTCTGTTGATAGGGGATTATGTTCCATTTTCTTTGCCTCAAGCTATTCTTGCCCTATATTCCCCCCCCCCCCCCGAGGCACAGCTCGTCCTTTCCAAATGATGCCCGGAAGGGAGGGGGGGGGGGGAAATGCCGTCAAAACCTTTCCCCCGCTGCCCGCAGTCCTCAGAATACCATATGGGGAAGGAAGGGGCCGCACGCCGTTAAAGCAGACATTAAGACCCCCTCCCCTCCCCCCTCCTAGTCGCAGCAGTGCCTCCTTCTGACTCTGCCTCGGCCCATCAAAAAGGTCTGCAGCAGGGCTCCATGAGTGTCCTTCCCTCCCCTGACATGAAAGCATAAGGAGGACCTCTACTTGCTGTTCCTGCTGTGACTCTGTCGACCATACGGGGGAGGTAAACTTCCTATCCGGCCACTCCCCCCATTACCCCCATGTCTGGCTGTGCGCTCTCTCCAATGGGCCCTAGCTCTCCTGCCACCCCATCCCCCCCCCCCCCCAGCAGCGACTCCTCGCTTGTCGGGAGCCCTCACCCCTACCCTACTTCACAGCTGTGGCCGTTTATGCCATAGTTTTTCGAACCGTGTCCTCTATGGCCCACAAGAACACATCCATTCCAATGTTGGACAAATGTATCCCATCAGTACGATACAGACCAGGGCAGTGATCATTGATGAGATCATGTATGATGCTGTACCCCCGATAGCCTCCATGAAACAGGCCATCCATCTGTTCACCTTCCACCTCATCTTTTCGAGTGCCCTGTGCGACCATTCACCCATCCAAACACACTGTGGTATGATGTGCGACCATACTAACCATGTCCCAGGGAATGCATCCGCCAATGTCAGCATGTCCCTTTGCATTTTCTTTGTTAGCTCCACACTGCATGTATAACAGATCGTTGCCTCCTAGGTGGACCACTATTGTCCACGGATTCCCCCCTGCTCTTTTCTTTTGCAGGAGGGATGGCAGCAGCTGGTCCCACACCATACCTCGCCGACCCATCCACACAACCGACACTCCTGCATCTGTCAAACCCAGATTGAGCCCTTGCGGTCTGTTCTTTGTCCTCCTTTGCACCCAGTGAACAAAGTAATGGCAGCATATCCATGCTTCCTGAGGCCCTGGAGGGGGAGGGGGGAGGAGGGGGGGAAACCCGCACCTGCACCCACACCCACACCCGCACCTATGTTTATTGACAATAAAAATTGCATCGTAATCCTTGCATCATGGCAGATTATTGCATCGTTATCATTTATCACATCTGAGTTTACATGCAGGGGAATAGGCATACCACATTCACGTTCCCCATTCTTGACATCATTCAACCCCATTATCATTATTATTTGTTTGGTGTGCGTTATTCACACTGTTATCTATGTTTTTGAGGGTTTTTTTGTATACTCTGAACCCCCATTAAATCCCAAGTCCCCCATGATCGGTCACCCAACTCCCTCCGATTCAACTGTTACGCACTTTCTTTTTTTTTTTTGAGTCCCTGTTTATTACCAGTTTATGTATGAAACCTGTGAACTCGGTATAATATGTGTTATACTGAGCGGACTTAAAGCTTATACCAGTCTGAGTGCCATCTGCCTATGCTCATAATTTGCTCCCTCAACATCCCTATGCTGGCTGCCATTGAAGCAGCCCCAATGCAGAAAAAGTGAGTTCCGTAAAAGCGTGCCTCCAAACTCGCCTCTTCCAGGACTAGCTTTAGCACTCTGGTCAATTGGAAATGTGATAAGGGGGCATCGTTCGTATGCACTAACCATTGGTCGCCTCCGGCTGGGCGGAGTTGTTCATATTCTTTGAAATTTCTCACCGGACACGAGGGGTCACCTGGTAACAGGGATAACACCACTCGGGCACCTCTTCCTTCTGTATCAGCCTTGGATCTGCGCACGCATAGCACTAACGCATCTTCATGCAAGCTGACATCTTGCCTCCTAATGCCTCCGCAGGCCGGTTCGCAACTTGAGGAGGCTACTAGCTCACCTATCTTGAACGACCCGAAGAACATCCAGGAAAAGGCACATCTGAACAGCCTGGCCTCGAATGTGTCAAAACATACCTGGTCTGCGACCATCAACAGTTTCTTTAATATATGGTGCGTGATCGGGCGTTGATGATCGACCCTGTGGCACTGCCCCGTTGACCAGCCCTTCATTACTCTCATGATAACGATCCATCCTCGAGCTCTTCTCCCCCATTGCTCTGGCAAAGAAGGTGACTGCCGCAAGGCACGTCTGTACTGCCAATTTCTTGACTCCGTTGCCCTTACAATGTAGAATCCATTGCAGGATCGAGCCCGTCCTGAATCTGTCTCTGTCCTCAATCCCATTGCTCTGCAAAAACCTTGAAACTTCCCACTCTGCCAGGTATTTTCGCCTCGTCTGCTCAGCAAGGGAACTCAGCAGGAGCTCCCAAACTTCGTTGGACCAAACTCCCATACTTGCTCCGGCATTTTATTTATTTATTTATTTATTTATTTAACATTTCTTATATACTGCCTTTCATGATATCAAGGCGGTTTACATTGAACAAACTGAAATTACATTGAACAGGGCATTATAACTTGGAGATAACTATTTTACAGGGAACATGGGCTATGGAGGGTTAAGTGGCTTGCCCAAGACCACAAGGACCGATAGCCATCTTGACCGTGTCTGCTTTGGGAGCAAGTACCCGAAAGAGCGGGATCTTGCAATGAGACAGAGCATCGGCAATGTTATTATGATGACCTGGAATATGCTCCGCCCTAATAGTCACATTATGTATAAAGCATAGCATCACTATTTTCCTCATCAATGCAACCACCCCCACCGTTTTGGCACACATTCCGTTCACCTCATGTACTATTGCCAAATTGTCCGTGTGGAAGTTGATCGCCTTGTTGGCGAGTCACAGGGCCCAGATGCACAGGGATACCATAATGGGAAAGAGCTCCAGGAATGTGAAGTCCTTGATGGCTCCCACTGAGTGGCACTTGCAAGGCCATTGCTTGGAACACCACGCTCCTTTGAAATATATCCCAAAACCGTTTTCCCCTGCAGCATCAGTGAATAATTGCAGGTCTGTGTTTGAGACAGGATGCTCCTGCCAGAATGCTAGACCGTTAAATGTCTGTAGGAAATGTTCCCACACCTGCAGATCTTTGTGTATGTCTCTGCTGATTTGAATGTGATAGTGTTTCTTTCTGACACCCCTTGTTGTAAGTGCCATGCGATGGCAGAAGACCCACCCCATTGGCATGACCCTACAGGCAAAACACAGCAAACCAAGCAATGATTGGAATTGCTCCAAAGTGGCTTTTCGTTGCCAGTGCATCCGCCGAATGCTAATCTTCAGTTTTTCTAATTTATTTTCTGGCAACTGTCACGTCGAGTTCTATGCCTAGAAACATGATAGCCCTTGCGGAACCACATGTCGTCTCCGTCGCTAATGGTATACTGAATAACTGAATGACCTGCTCAAAGATGCCAAGGATCCTCCTGCAGTCCTCAAAGTCTGTTCCTATGAATAGGAAATCATCCAGATAGTACACACCGTGTTGGGGTCAGTGATGTCCTCCACCACCCAGTGTATAAATGAACTAAACTGCTCAAAATATGTACATGAGATTGAGTAGCCCATGGGCAGACATTTGTCATAGAAGTATTCCCCATTTAAGGTGAACCCCAACAGCGGGAATGACTCTGTGTGTACCGGAAGCAGCTGGAAGACCGATTCTATATCCGCCTTTGCCAGTTGTGACTGCTGGCCCAAACGCCGTATGAGTGCTTCGGCCTGATCGATCATCGCATATCTCACTGGGCATAGCAACGGATCTATGTGGTCGTTAACTGAACTACCTTCTGGATAGGATAAATTGTGAATCGAACAGAATTTGCCCGGCTCCTTCTTTGGCACTATTCCCAAGGGGGACAGTAACAGACCTGGGAAGGGGGGGTTCTTGAATGGGCCAGTGACCCTTCCCAGGCCTATTTCTTTTGCTAGTTTTTCATATACGACCGAGTTGTATTTCTTGACCAAAGGTGAGTTGCGGATTACGTGCGCCTTCATCGGGACCGACGATGGAATAGGGAATCCATGAGCAAAGCCTCTCTCAATGTTGAGAGCTTTGTTCCACAGAGAGCAAGCCCGCAGCCAAGGATGCATGCGCTCAAGCTTGATGGGGATTGGGGCCGTGGCCTTCATTTGCGCACTGCTGTGTTGGCCTGAATGGTTTCGTTTCTTTTGCCGATCTACATGCGTAAGCCGGGTGACTGCCCCCGCAGCTTGAACATGAGTGTCTAAATTTACACGGATGCCATGTGCAACTCCCTGTATTATACTGGCGGCATTAGCGGCGACCTGCCGCTTGATAGTTTGACGCCATTGTGGTGCCTGAAAGGGCTGCAGTAGGCTTTCCTGACTCCACGGCTTGTTTGGGCCATTTAGTCAAGCCACAGATCTAGGATTCTGTGCTGCCATGTAACAGTGGGGTCCTCCGCCATGCTTTTTCTGAACTTGACATCATAGTTCAACCAGGCCCATCCGCCGAAATGCTTATGCGCCCGGGTAATTGTGTCCAGATACCTGATTAGATAAGGACTCGATTCGGGCTCCCGCTCAATGACCACACTCATAAATATGTGGAAAGCAGATACCCAGTTATTAATAGATTTCAAAATTCTTGGCTTCCTGTCCTCCTCCCCACCTTTTTCTCTATCCTTTCCCTCCTTTGTCTCCCCTTCTTGATTTCTAAGCAATAAGGAAAATATATCTATATATTCCTTTCACCAAATGCGTTTTTTCAACTTCCTAGGCACTGCGTTGGCTAATGAGCTCAACCCGCAGCGTGAATCTCCCCCTGTGTTAGGCAAGGCTGCCTGTGCCACTGGCACTAGCCCTGTTGTGCCAGCCTCCTGGTTTTCTCTCCTCTGGGTGGAAACATTGCTGCGTGCTGACCATACTCTTGCCAGAGGATTCTCTTATTTTATTTTTTCTGAAATTTTTTCATGCATTCTGGATAACGTTTGCTAAAGCCAGCTCCCCATCGCTATCGGAAGTTGAGTCTTCGGATGATGAATATAACAATTTCAGTGTCCCGGCTACACCCCCAGACTTACCCATTGATGTGCTAACACTCGCCGTTCGTGTTTCTTCCACCCTTGTGGTGGATGCCTCCACCTGCTGCCTTACTGTGCCCAGGCCGTGTTGAGTCATCTGGATGCATATCACCCGGAGCAGTTCGTCCAACTCTTGGCTTGACGTAGAAGGTGCGGGCGGCTGTTGTTGCAGTGGCATCTGCTTGTTGCGACGCATGGATGTCGCAGCCGTCTTGCTCACTGCCCCAATGCTGGTCACTGCCTCACGTCAGCACGTGGCTTCTCCACCATTTGTTTTCTTTTTTGCTGCCACAGTGGGTTCTACCTTTTCCGTAGCCCTGCGCAGCACCCTACCTGCTGTACTCTCTGTGTTCTCATGCCCGCAGCCAGTGGCTTGTCTGCCTCCGTGGGCCCCAGGAGAGCTTCAGCTGACCTTTCATAGCATAATAGAGTATGGAGAAATTGTACTATGAAGAAGCAGGGAGGAAATAAGAAAAAAACACTGGTTAGTACCTGGCTCGCCATTAAAACGTAATCCTGGATAACACTTCTGTGCTACTCCCTCCCTGCCCACCTGTGTTTTTTGGGGGGATTTTTTAATATATATTTGCGGGTAGGCCCCACCCACAGCTGCTTCTTAACCTTTGCTTATCCTTATACATGTATCCAATGGGGGCAAACTCCACTGCCAGGACACACACCCACAACCTTCTAACTTCTCTATACAGCGACTGTACGAGGTGCTCCACAGTGCTGCCTTGTAAATGCGTAAATCAATATCTATACATGTATATACTTCTGCAAAAAAAATTATATATACACATATATATATCCTTGTACATATATATCCTCGATCGATTGGACGGGCAAGAAGGCGGGCAGCAGCCCTGTCCTCCCTTCTATAGCTGGCTGCGGACCAGCCCCTCCCACCGCCCCACTAAGGTTAACCCTTGGCCTGCCGCTGCCCGCCTGGGTCTTTTCATCCACCACTCATAGTTCCTTTTACTACCTACATCAAATCTGTGCAAACTGTCCCTTTCTCTCCACTCCCTTCCTGACCACATTTCTTCTCTTCCTGGTTATCACTAGAATTGATAACGTCAATGTTGCATTGGCTGCCCTCCCACAATTGGTTGGGGACTGAGGATGCAGCAGAGGCTGTTCTTATAGATTCTGGGAAAAGAGAAACAGAGGAAAACGATAGCAAAGACCAGACAGCCTATCCAGTCTGCCCATCCATTTACACTCCCTTCTTTTCCCTTAGAGATCCTCTGTGTTTATCCCATATTTTCTTGACTTCAGAGACATTCTTCGTATCTACCACCTCCACTGGGATGCTATTCCACACATCCACCACTCTTCCCATAAGAAAAGATTTCTTCATCTATACTCCTGAGTCTATCCCCTTTCACCTTAATCCTGTGCCCTCTTGTTCCAGAGCTCTACAGCTGTGTATTTATGCCATTGAGGTATTTACATTTATTTATTTAACATTTCTTATATACCGCGCTCTTTGACATCAGTGCGGTTTACATTGAACAATATAACACTTGATCAGTTAAAATTGGCCGTCGTTTACATAGAACAGGGATTTAACATGGAGGTCAACTTGGGGAAACTATTTACATTCCTAGTACATTACATATTGGAGCTCAATTCGCTGTAGGTTTTGCAATCATATAGCAAAGGTTTGAGATTGTGCGGGTGGAGGAGGGTGAAGGGGGGGATATCTAGATGTGTAAAATGCATGAGAAAAAGGTGGTGTTGTTGAGGGCTTTTCTGAACAGCCTAAGGTCCCTGATTGCTCTAATGCTGGGAGGGAGTTTGTTCCAAGACCTGGGAGCATAGCTCGAGAATGCCCTATTGATGGTGGTCTGGTTGAGCTTTTTAGATTCACTTGGTATGAGTAGCATGTCTGCAGCTAGTGATCTCCGGGATCTGTTGTTTGCGGTGTGCATGATGAGGTCAGAAATAGATGCAGGTGACATTTTGTTGAAGGCCTTGAAGGTAATGAGGAGTGCCTTGTATAGGATTCTACAGCTTATTGGAAGCCAGTGGAGTTCTTTTAGAACGGGGGAGATGTGGTCATTCCTTGAGGCTCCGCAAAGCACGCGGGCTGCTGCATTCATGGCTAACTGTAAAGGGTTGAGGGTAACCTTTGGGAGGCCATGCAGTATTATATTGGCAAAATCGAAGTGTGGTGTGACTAGCGCTTGGAAGATGGTGCGGAAGTCACCGGGTTCAATCATAGGTCTCAAGTGCCGCAGGGTTTTGATCTTGAAGTAGATGGCTTTTACAGTGCGTTTTATGTGCTCCTTGAAGTCCAACTGTTGATCCAGTATGACCCCAAGATAACGTATATTGGATTTGACTGGAAGTTCTGCATCTCTGACTTTCAGTGTTGGTGGAGGAGAGAAACCTTTATTTCTTGTGATTATTAGGACTTCTGTTTTTTTGAAATTTATACGGAGGTTCTGAGTGAGTAGCCAGTCCGTTATTGCGTTGAAGCAATTGATTAACACTGTATAGTCCGGGCAAGTGACAGTTATAGGTGAAAATAGCAGCACGTCATCTGCGTACATAAGGGAGGAGTAGCCTAGTGGTTGGGGCGAGGTACATCAGGCCGGAAGGTCGGGGGTTCAAATCCCACTAGAGGACAGCAACCTTGGGCCAGAAGGACTGGGGTTTCTAGTCCCACAGATGCTCCTTGTGGTCATGGTCAAGCCACTTAACCCTCCATTGCCCATGTTCCCTGTAAGTATTAGTGTATGTGTCTCATATCCCCGCGTGTTAAATGTATCCCCCAATTGTGTTGTGACCGCTTTGATTGAAGGATAAGGTGGTATACAAAACTGTCTAAATAAATAAATAAGGCAAGATACGCCAAAAGAGCGAGTAATGTCACAAATTGGCTGCATATAGATATTAAAGAGCAGAGCAGACAGGGAGGAACCTTGGGGTACACCCTGTTTCTGCTGGAAGGGTTCGGATGTGGTGTTACCAATACGGACTTGTTGCCATCTGCCTTCGAGGTAGGATTTGCACCAGTTCCATGCTTGGTCCCGGATTCCCTTCTCATGAAGCCGCCTCAGGAGCTGCACGTGGTCTACGGAGTCGAATGCTGCTGCTATATCAAGGAAGATTAGCGCAAAGCCCTTCTTGATGCTGCCTATTCCATTGATAAGTGTACTGGTTAATGTTGTTAGTAGAGTTTCTACACCGTGGGCTTCTCTGAATCCATGTTGACATGGGTCTAATGGGGAGAATGAATCCACATGTCAATCCAGGACCATAGCAAGGGCTGTACAAGCAGTGCACCACACATGGCGCAAATACAGAAAGAGCACTGATGTAACTGGGCTTCCAGGAAGCTCAAAAAGAGCGAGTTATTGCACAAGGCTGGGGTGGAGTGGGGTACCAGATTCGTTAGTTGCACCAGACGCATTTCTAGCTTGCTATGGTCCTGATAAAATCTCCCTTTTCCACCTTTCTTCTAAAGTACTGTATATGTATTGCAGTGGGGTTCCCAGCCCCCTTGGCACCCAGGGCAGGCATTCTTCCCCCCCTCCCCCGGCACGGCACGATGCTATGCGCCACAATGAAAACTCCCCTCCTGCTGGGCCACTGAGACAGTGCAGCAAACTTGCCAAAAAGCTGGCTGGCCTTCTCTTCTGGGCTATAGCAGAGACAGCACAGCAAGCCAGCTTTATGGTAAATTTGCTGCGCTGCCTCTTTAGGCCTGGTGGGGGCGCATCCACTGCCCTGCCCTTGGTGCACAACTGATGTATTGAGATCTTTAAGTCTCCCCCTATGCTTTAACAAAAGACCACTGACCATCTTAGTATCTGCCCTCCGCACTGACTCCATCCTCCAGAATTGCACGCAACTCCAAATGAGATCTTATCGGAGACTTATACAGAGGCACTATTACCACATTCTTCCTGCTGGCCATTCCTCTTTATATGCAGTCAAGCATCCTCCTGGCTGTTTTGCCACCTTAAGATCAACAAATAATCACCTCTATACTGTATCGCTCCTTTGGCTTTTCGCATCCCAAATGCTTCACCCTGCATTTTTAGCATCAGTCTTAACTGTCAAATTCTCAACCATTCTTCAAGCTTTGCTAAGATCCCTCCTCATGTTATCTACGCCTTACTTGGTGTTTACCCTATTGTAGACCCTGGTATCATTTGCTTCTTATTTTTCCCCCTAAACCCTCCTTTCCCCTTCCTCCTTTCCTAGTCTCTGTGGATAACTCTCTACTTCTCCCTGTTTCCTCAATTCAGTCTTGGAGTCATCTTTGACTCCTATCTTTCCTTCTCCACACACATCCAACTGATAGCTAAAACCTGCAGTTTCTTTCTCTATAACTTCCCAAAATCCACCCATTCCTTTCTGAACACACTACTGAGACACTTATCCACTCTTTAGTCACCTCCCATCTAGACTATTGTAACCTATTCCTATCTGGTCTCCCTCTGAATCATCTCTCTCCCTTTCAATCTCTGCTGCGCAGCTAATCTTCCACCAGTCTCGTCATGCTCATATTACCCCTCTTCTAAAGTCACTTCATTGGCTCCCTATCAGTTTCCACATTCAGTTCAAACTTCTCTTGCTAACATATAAGTGCATTCACTCTGCAGCTCCTCACTACCTTTCTTCTCTTATCTCCTCCTATACTCTCCTCGGGAACTAGCAGTTTCCCAAAAAGACATACAGGTTCCACGATGCTTGGGGCAAGCAGTGGATTTCCTGGGTCCTCTTTAACAATGGTTTATGGATTTTTCCTCCAGGAACTTGTCCAACCCTTTTTTAAACCCAACTACACTAACAGCTTTTACTACATCCTCCGGTAACTAATTCCAGAATTTGATTACACGTTGAGTGAAAAAATATTTTCTCATATTAGTCTTAAACAGGTTACACTGTAGCTTCACTGCACATCTCCTAGTCTTTCTACTTTTTGATGGCATAAAGAATCGATCTACGTTTACCCGTTCCACTCCATTCATTAATTTATAGACCTCTATCATATCTCCCCTCAGCCATCTCTTTTCCAGGTTGAAGAGTCCTAACCTTTTAAGCCTCTCCTCATATGCATATCCTTCCATCCCCTTTACCATTTTGGTGGCTCTTCTCTATACCTTATCTAATTCCACTATATCCTTTTTAAGATAGGTTGACCAGAACTGTACACAATATTCAAGATGTGGTCGCATCATGGAATGATACAGAGGCATTATAATATCCTTTGTTTTATTCTCCATTCCTTTCCTTATAATTCCTAGCATTCTATTTGCCTTCTTGGCTGCCGCTGCACACTGGGCAGAGGGTTTCAACATGTTATCCACGATGACACATAACTTCTTTTCCTGGATGGTGGCTCCTAATGTGGAACCTTGCATCGTATAACCATAGTTTGGGTTGTTGTTTCCTAGGTGCATAACTTTGCATTTGCTCACATTAAATTTCATCTGCCATTTGAACATCCAGTCTTCCAATTTATCAAGGTCCTCTTGCAATTTTTCATAATCCTCTTGGGTTTTAGCAATGTTGAAAGTTTTGTGTCATCTGCAAATTTGATTACCTCACTTGTTGTTCCCACGTGCCAGTCTTGAAGAAAATAAGCCTGGACTGAAGGATTTCAAAAGTCTACAGCAGGTTGGATACAGTTAGACAAGGCTGTGCCAAGAAGTCAAGTCAAAATGTCAAATAGAAGCACAAAGTCCATCAAGTTCAAGAAAGAATGACAAGTTAAAGCAGAAAGTCAGTCCGTGCAGATCACTTCTCCCATGCTATCTCAGTTTTTACTGTGGGGCTAAGTATCAGGTGATTCATCATTGGCAGTCATGTGAACCACCATCCATGTTTGCTGCCGTACAGATTCCTCAGTTGCAAAAACATGGGGCTGGTCTGATCGGCCATTGATTATGGTAAGCACCGCACGCTCTGTTCTGCTCTGCTTGGAGGCCAGTTTCAGTGGAGGAGAAGCTAGGTGGAGAAGCAATGATGACTCTGGAAGTCCTGGTACTGTTAGGATAAACAGCGGGGTTGTGACCAAGGCTCCCACTGATCTAAAGAGCAGGATTGCAGAGACAGCAGAAGACCCAATCTGAATAGCGGCAAGGATTTGTGGCCTAGGTAAGTTTATCCCTCAGTTGTCAACATTGGCAGGCTATTGATGATATTAATTGAAGTCCATTTTCATGAGTAGTTTAGGCAAGCTGTGTCAGAGGCTACAACATGCCAAGCCATCGCAAAGAAAGCTACTAATCATGAAGCTAACTGCTAGATCCTAGAAAATTGGCTAGCCTCCTGTATTCGTATCTGATATGAGCAGACTGGTACCTCTTGCTATAAAGGGATCCACTCTGTCTGTCCCATGCTATTTTGAATTCTGTCACTGTATTTGTCCCATCACCTCCATCGGGAGGGCAGTCCAAGAATCCACTACCCTTTCAGTGAAAAAGTATTTCCTGATGTTGCTTTTAAGTTTACCGCCTTGCAGCTTCATTGTATGCTTTCTAGTTTTACAGCTTCCCCTTCTTCTTCAAGTATCTTGTCATATGTCTTCTGATGCAGGTTCTAAATCATTTTAGTCACCTTCCTCTAAACCATCTCAAATCTTTTTATATCCTTTGTGAGATATGGTCTCCAAAACCAAATACAATACTCCAAGTGAGGCCTCACCAACAACTTGTACAGGGACATCAATACCTCCTCTCTTCTGCTGGTTATTCCTCGCTGAATGCAATCCAGCATCCTTTTGGCTTTGGCTACTGCCTTGTCACATTGTTTCACCACCTTGAGATTCTCAGAGACGATCACTCTGAGGTCTCTCTCCTGGTCCATGCACACCAACCTCTCGCCCCCTATCACATACAATTCCTTTGGATTTCTACATCCCAAGTGTATGACTTTGCACTTGGCATTAAATCTTAACTGCTAAGCATTAGACCATTCTTCCAGTGTTTGTAGATTTTTCCTCATCTTGTCCACTCCCTCAGAAATATCCACGCTGTTGCAAATTTTTGTATCTTCTGCAAAAAGGCAGACCTGCAAACTGTGTAAATGCCGCTCTGCCGGATATTCAGCAGCACTAACATGGATGCCACCGCTACACACCCCAATGACAAGCACTTAGCATCACAGCATGGCAGGGACATTTCAGGGTAATACCCTTTGCTAACTGGGAAGCGGCAATATTCAGCCGCTGCCCAGTTAGCGACGCGTGACTAAAGTAAGGTGCAGCAAACGCCGGCCTTACTTTATCCACAGAAGCCAACTGGGCAGCGGCTGAATATCGCCGTTGCCCAGTTAACTTCCAGGTTCTGTGGCCCACCCGAATCTTTAATGCTGGTGGCCATATATGGCCACAGCACTGAATATCCAGGGTTAACATTCAGGGTAGCAGCTAGCTGCCAGCACTGAATATTGGTCCCCTAGAAAATAAATGGAAGAAAACTGAAAGGAAAAGATCAATGTCAGAGATGGAAGAAAATGAAGAAGACAGGAGGGGAGAGAAATGGCAGATGGACTGGAGACTATAAAACAAGTTAAGAGAAACCTGTGGAAAGCTGAAACCAGTGACTGGTGTCAACATGATTAGAGAATAAAATGGCCAGACAACAAAGATAAAAAAGTAATTTTATTTTCAGTTTAGTGATTGGAATATGCCAACCTTTGGAATTCATATGTTCTATCTTTATACCATATTTTGCACAATACAGAGGTATCTACACCTCTATACTATATACAGTCTGGCTTCTTAAAGTTTGAGTTAAATTTTTGTGTACATATTTCTATTTTCAGTTTGTTGTCACTTAATCTGAGGTCTGTCTGTGTTCTGCATTTGCAACTGAAGCCAGGTATTCCGTCAGGGTGGAGTTTTTATTTAGGGATCTGTATTGCAGTAATCCGGCTTATTCAGTTTTCAGAATAGGTATAAGGATCTTCTAGACCCCACTGCAAAAAACAAGACCCATAGCACCGTTTACAACACCAAAATAAAATTAGGTATAATAATTTAATTTTGGTGTTATAAACTGCACCTTGGTTCTCTTTCTCTTCTTGTTCCTTGGTGTGTGAGCACCTTGCATCTCCCTTGTATTTTTGCACAATATATATTTACGTTTAATACTCCGCTGCTCCCATGTGCAGTGTATGTTTTATATTAGATTCCCAGGCTCTGTAATTTAAAACAAACAAACAAACAAACTTTACAATGCTGTTTATATACAGCAAAACTTGTAGCAGTTTAATTATGTAGGCTGGGAAAATGTTTTCTTTTTTTCTTGGGGCAGCTCATAACCGGCGTTCAGAGTGAGGGGGGCCCCTGCTCCCTGACTAGATTTCTGAGGAATTCCCTCCAGTTTGGGTGACGGCAGGGCTGGCCCAGCCATTGAACAAGATTACATGGTCACTAGGACAGCAGCTTCTGAGAGGCAGCCATCAAATCAAAGCAATAGATCCTGACAGCCCAAGGAAGGAGTGGCCTAGGGGTTGGGGCAAGTTACCTCAGGCCAGAAGGTCAAGGGTTCAAATCCCACTAGAGGACAGCAACCTTGGGCCAGAAGGACTGGGGTTTCTAGTCCCACAGGTGCTCCTTGTGGTCTTGGGCAAGCCACTTAACCCTCCATTGCCCATGTTCCCTGTAAAATAGTTATCTCCAAGTTATAATGCCCTGTTCAATGTAATTTCAGTTTGTTCAGTATAAACCACCTTGATATCATGAAAGGCAGTATATAAGAAATGTTAAATAAATTAAATTAATACTTTTACCCACAGGAAGAGCAAGCACATGCATATATACAAAACAAAATTTAATATTTCATAGTATTTTGTCCAGCTATGCATTTTTACAGGACTGTTGTGGGAGGGTTGGTATTGGGATGATCATGATTGTTTTATTTAATTATCAAAATAATTAGTGGGGGTGGCATAAGGCTAGAATTTTGCTTAGGATGCCCAATATCCATGCACCATCTCTGATGCATGGCAGAGAGGTGGGAAGTGAGAGAAGATTGCCTTGAGCTGTCCCTATTGCCTTTTTCAAATACCTTTGTAATTGTAATCCCTGACAGATTGTATGTTCTGTGCAGTGTCTGGGAATGCTGTCAGGCAGTCTCAGGGCACAACTTCCAGGAGCCAGACCCACCCTACAAAATCTAACTCCTAAGGTTTAAGTCAGTTCTTGGGGTAGGACCAGTATACACTTGGAGGGCCTACACTCCCCACTCCTTCCACCTCAAAAAACAACTTAGTCCAGGCCAAGAATCAGTTCTGAACCCGGTGCAGTTTACCTAAACAAACTCGGCATCGTGCAACAAGATGCCAAGAAATCAAAAGTCAGTTTCCAACAAAATAGTAAGCTCAATGAATGCACTTACAGCCTCTTGACTTTATAGTATATTGCAGTCAAAGTCCTTGGGTTCTCTAACACAAGAGCTCTTAACAACTTCTTTCTCCTTCTCAGGGAGCAAGCATGTTAGATGTTTAAAAAATACTGCAGGCATTGGTCCCCATCCACTCTGTGCCTCTGAGCCTGTTTCTCCCTTAATGTCTCATGTTTCTGTGTGGATACTGTTTCTGGCTTTTTCCTCCAGTAGCTCCTGATGAGGACCTTGCACAACCTCATATTTTCATCCACACTTAGGATCCTAATTTATGCTCCCAAATTTAGACCTACCATTCATTTATCTGATTTGAGCCAAGTTCT
This sequence comes from Ichthyophis bannanicus, assembly GCA_033557465.1. Lineage (NCBI taxonomy): Eukaryota > Metazoa > Chordata > Amphibia > Gymnophiona > Ichthyophiidae > Ichthyophis > Ichthyophis bannanicus. The sequence continues at coordinate 1,732,584,924 of CM066032.1, forward strand.
GAATCCATCCCCCCCCCCCCCCTTATGCTCCTAAATTTAGGAGTTTAGTGATATTTTAAATAAAAATTCAGCCCTAGTAAATTTTCACAGAGGCCAATTTAGGGGCATAACTCTCAAAGGGGTATGTTTACTAAACCTTCTTAACACACGCGCTAATGACGCTTTACGGGGCACAAATGTGCCTTAGTGCGTGCAGCGGCGCAAATGAGTACTGAAGGCGGGGAAAGGCTCCCGGAGGGCGGAGGAAGGCTCCCCAGGGGTGGAGAGAAGGGGTCAATGGGTGGAGAGTGGGAGGGGAGAGGCTCCCCGCACACTAACGATGTGAAATCCGAGGCCAAAACTAATGCAAGTGAAAACCTTGCATTAGAGCTGATTTAAAGGGAAAAGAAACCATTTCTGTCAGCAATGTACAGCAAAACCAGGGAAACCTACAAAAAAGTGATAAGTGTGATACATGTGCAGGGAACAAAAGTGCAAATAAACATTAAAAATGACCCCAACAAAATAAAAAAAATCATAATCAAGCTGGGCAATAGTGATAGTAATGGGAAACATCAAAAAACACTCCCAAGAAAGCCCCAAAAAATAAATATGAATTTTGGAAGGGTCTACGCTCCGTCCCCATACAAGGTGAATGATCCCACAGTGAAATAGCACTGATCAGGGTTTCCCTCTCCATTGGACAGGTTACCTATGGCATGCACATGTTCCACAACAGCAGGGCGGGCATGTCGGAATGGGCAACTGGACAGATGCTGGGAAAGGGGATACAGAGGGCTGCAGGCGGCACATGCTGTGGTGCAGCTGGGGCACAGTGCGGACTAGGCAGATGCCTAGGTGGCACTTAGGAATGCTGAAACTGAACAGCAGCCAGACAGCAACTGATGAGGGCCCAACATGGGCACGAGAGTGTTTGTCACAGGGGATAGTACCCAGCAGGTACCTCCAAGGGCACAGAACATTGGCAGGTGGTATTGGGGGGAAGCGTGGATGCCTATGCAGGCACCCCTACCCCAGAACACGCACCATAGGCAGCCACCTACCTGCACACTGGATGGCTTGAGACTGCACACCACCAGCACCACCAGCAGAAGGGCATGTCAGCATGGTGGCAGAGGGGTACTGGTGGGGGAGGGGGGCAGTGGCAGCTGCCCAGAGCAGACCATGGCCTAGCCCTGTGTAGGTGGGTGCCATGCACTGCAACAGACAGGCCCTGCCGGACAAACAGTCATGGTATCACCAGGGAATGCACTGTCTCTGTGGCAACATGGTGGTGCAGTGCACACAACCAGTGTGTTTGGAGGCAGAAGGTCACAGGTTCAAGTCTCAGCTATGGTGCCTGCCAACCCAGTCCCCATATTTTACCCACTACTACAACGTGCTTATACAGACAGAACCTTTATTGCAGATGACGTAAACATGCCCAAAACACCTACATTTTACCCTACAGAGCACAGACTCCATAAACAGGCGCATTACCTACAGCAGAGTCTCCCAAATGCAGTCCTGGAGGGCCAAACATCATTCAGGTTCCATGCTGCCTCTAATAAAGATGCCTGTGCTGCATATCTATGCACCACCCCCATGGTATGCAGATGTATCTCATGCATATTCATGAGGGACAGCATGAAAACCCGAACAGTGTTTGGCACACCAGGACTGGAGTTGGGAACCTCTGCCATAAAGCAGCAGCCAACAGGGGCAGACACACCCACACCCACACCCACAGGCTCCATTAGCCAATGCCCCCTGGAGAGGCAGGACATTGGGCCCTGCGTGCATCTCCCAATACTAGCACTTGCATACCTTAGCAATGCCACCCTACATCTGGGAATACGGTACACAGCTATCAAAAGGTTGCTATGATTACTGGCAGATAGCAATTCCTACGTTAAGCACAGTTTGCTGATTGAGCTCCATCATAGCAACCTTTCTGATGTCTGTGGGGTGTGCTTCAGGTCTGGTCTCTGACAGTGTCTACCACCCTGGGGAGTGACCCCCAACAGTTTTGCGTACCATATCCATAACTGCACTGTGCCCAGGACTGGTGTGGTGGCCAGGGCTGCTAAACACCTCTATAGTAGCACAATGCTGGCATAGGTGTGGGAGTGTGTGTCTGTCTATCCAGTGTGTGGTGGCTGCAAACACCCTCCACAGCCCACACTGCCAGCACTGTTGCCAGTATTGGCCTGCCAATGTGCATAATGAGGAGCAAGGTACCATGTGTATAGCCCGGACAGGGTGGCCTGGCCAGGATGCATCTGCACAGGGCATAGGGCAATGGCTGGGACATTGTAGTGCCTGGCCACCACCTGCACAGACAGGGTGGCCACAGTATGTCCTGCTGGGAGTTCAATCTCACCCTGACTGAGCAGTGACCATGGCATGGCTAGGTTCCCCCATAGTGCCCTATAATACCTTTTTCATGTGATATTTCTGGGTTCCCTTTTGGGGCCCAATCACTGACTTATCTGCTTGGTGTGTATGCTGACATCCCAGTTCTGGGTGCATGCATCTCCTCCAGGGACATGCCCTATGGACTAGCTATCAGACTGTCTGCAGCTAGTATGTGTCTTGCTGGAACACCTTGCAGGGTGCAGTGGCTGCAGGCTTGCTGCAGGAGGATATCAGAATGTGGTGGGGTGCAGCTGAGTATTTCCGGGCCTAATGTCTGTCTGCTATTGCTTTATAGATATGTACAGAGCTGCATTGACTGCCCTTTAGGGTGTCTGTTCCCCAGCAGGACTGCGGTTGGTGGTCCCCTCTACTGCTGCTATTGCAGGGATGTAAAATGTGGATCTGTCGGTGGGAGACCCTGTTTCCCACCCTCAGCCCCAGAGGGTGGGTTGGGTGTTGGTACATAATCTGCCTATGGGTCCATAAGGGTCAAACCTGACTGAGAAATACAGATGTGTCCAAAGTGTGTCTGCAGGAACTACCTATCTCACACACTAGGACTGCTGGGGACCTACAGCATGGCCTATTTCTGCCATGGAAGGTGCTGTGGACCTGGTGCTGGGCGCCCCACCGCACCCTCAGGGTGAGCACAGTACCCGCACAATGTGACGGTGTGTAGCTACTCTGTGCCAGTAACACACATGGTCAGTTCTCCCTACCAGGCCGAGGTGCTGTGGGGGTGCATACCCCATCTTGTGTTCATCTGTAGACGGCTGATTTGCATGTGCAGTGCATCATGGGTACGGGTGGGCTAACCCTATCCTGGTGACCACAGCAGACTGTTTGTGTGGTGACGTGCAGTCCTTCTGCAGCCAGCCAGGGGCTTGCTAGCAGCTATAGAGCTGTAGCCCACTGGTAACTTCACTGCCAGTGGAGCCAGAGGTCATGGGTTCAAACCCACAGTGGGGTTATTTGATAGGGCTGTCCAAAGCATTATCTATTTTTAATGTACATTAGTGCTGCCAGCAAAAACACCCTCAGCGTACTGTACCCATAAGGTGCCTCAGAGGGCGCTTTATAGGGCGCCCTATAGGGCACCTTATGGTTACCGTCCATATAAGGTGCACTATACAGTATCCTATGGAGCGACTTATAGGGTGCCCTATAGGGGACATTATAGGGTGCCGTGGCGGACAGTGCACTTTATAATGTGCCCTATGGAGTGCCTTATAGGGTGCCTTATGCGGCACCTTAGGTTATGGCACATGAGGGTGTGTTTGCTAGCAGCAATTAATAAAATACAAATAAAGTGCCACAGGAAACAATACTTACATGTCAAAGCTGATGCCTCAGCCAACCTTAAGTATTAGGCACACTGGGGATCGAACTCATGACCCCTATATCATCAGTCAGTGCCTTAACCATTGTGCTACACTGCTGTTCCTCCTTGCATGTCAACGCACCTACTTAAGATTTCCATGCATTTAAATGCACAGTGCTGCCATCAAAAACAGTGCTATGACCTTGCCGTGCCTCATAGGGCACCCTATATGGCGCCCTATAGGCCACCCTTTAAGCAACATTGTAGGGTGCCTTGGCAGACTGTGCACTTTAAAATGTGCCCTCTGGGGTACCTTATGGGGTGCCTTATGCAGCACCTTATGTTACAGCGCTTTGAGAGTGCGTTTGCTAGCAGCAGTAAATAAAATAAAATTAAAATGCCTCATAATGCAATATTACACATAAATGGTAGTGCCTCAGCCAGCCTTATTCATTGGGCACAGTGGGGGATTGAACCCATGACCCCTGCACCATCTGTCAGTGTCTTCACCATTGTACTGCAGCCCTGTTCCTCTGTTTGCACATCAGCGCGCCTGCTTATGCTTCCCGCACGCATTTCTCTTGCGCTAATGTGCGCGGCACACAAGAGCACGTGCGCTAATCCCGTTTTGCTACTTTTGACTGGACCGCCCACTCCTTTTATGGCATCCTGCAGACTAACGCGGCGCGCATGTTAAGAGGGTTTAGTAAACATACCCCAAAGTTAAGAGCATAAATCATTTGAATATCAGGCCCCTATAGTTACAATTTATAAACACCTAAGAACAGAAGCCCTAGTCATGTTGGTTATCTTGAAATTTCCTAAAAAAGGCAAATTAATATAGCCTGAGATTTGATTCAAAACATCATGATCTCTATGTATCACCGCCCTTGTCAGAAGTCCCGATGAGGTCATGCTTGCCACTAGCTTTCCCCCAGTGCTGGTGGCATCCTGATTTTTGGGTGGATGGTACAGTGAAGTTCCACTATTTGTACCTCTCCAGCTTGCACGAGACCTGGCTCCACACCCCAGGGGACCAATGAGGATGTGTTTGCCGTTCACTTCAGAAGCAGGGTTCCACAAGGTGGGCTTGAACCCTTACGTTTTCCCTGGTGCTGGTGGCATCCTGCCTTTTTGGGCAGATGGGCCAGTGAGTTAATGAGTTATTGTTTATAAATGGTTTTGTTTTAACTTTCACCTTTATATGTTTTTTCATATTTGCATGAGTTTTTTATAATACTTATTTCAGAATGGCTGTTATGGGATTTTATTCTTTCAGTTTCTATTGGTATCTTTTATTATTCTTTATGTATATATTTTTAATTCAATTTGCTATTTATGTTCATGTGCATGGTTTTATGATTATTTGTTTTAGTGCCATTACACCCCTGAGGAAGGCAAGAGCCGAAACACAGCCTGTTGGATGTGGCTACACTGTACCCCTCAATAAAGCTCCTGAACAACTTTTGGTTGTCTCACTCCTTGTTGTTTGTTCATTGTCTGTGAGGCCTCAGAATGCTTCTGCATTGGAAGATATGTCCTGACATACATGTTCACATTTACATTCTCGTATACCATATTGGGGTGCACTGGGCTTACCCAGCACTTTTAAGGCATGAGAGGGAGTGGTATATGGTCTAGGTTGCAGCAGCTGTCATTTCTCATTGGTATCTATGTGTAGTGTGCATCAGCACACTACTGTCTGGGATGAGCAGCTTAGGAGATGCATGGTTTTCCCCAAGGGGTATGGCATCCACAAGTACATCGCAGGGACGGGCAGGATCCAAAACTTGTAACTTTTCAGAATACAGTGGATGCAGGGATGTCCAAAATGTTTACCCATGTCTGAGGCACAGGCCGACTGAATAGCGCTTGCATGTGCCAGGCCGAACACATCTATCTCCCCAATTCTGGATCCATGGGCACGTCCAGACCCACGGATGCAGAATTTGTTTTTAAGGGGAGCCATTTCTGATTTAGACATGACCGCAGGCCGTACATGCACGCTATGGAATTGCGCTCCACCTGGATAGCAAAGCTACATAAATTTAGAGCAGTCATTGGTCCATCCTAACTTTATGTAATTACCTATCTGGTTAGCAGGCTGAAAACTGCCACTAACTGGATAGGTGCCAGGACCATCCCAGCCCCAGCACTATCCACTTTGTCCCAAGACAGTCTTGGGGACATTCAGGCTTCGTGCCACTGAATAGTGGACTCAGTGGAGTTTATGCAGCTTGCAAACCGCATGAACCCTTTTGAATATCGGGCCCCCTGTTTTTATCTCCAATTTTATGGCTATTATTTTATTATCACATCAGTTTACAAGGTTTGTCTCTGCATCATGGATGAATCTACTATCTTACATTTAAGGGCCCTTTTATTAAGGTACCTAAGAGGTTTATTTATTTATTTATTTAACTTTCTTATATACCGCGTTCTTCAGTATCAGTGTGGTTTACATCGAATGAAACTGTTCAGTGCAGAATGTCTGTACTGGACTTACAATATAACAGTTATAAAGTACAGCTATAACAATGTAACTAAATATAGTTAAATAGGGTAACTAGATACAGTTAGAACAGAACAGGGTAACTATATGAACTGCATTCATAGAAGCCCTAGAGATCCTCGGATACACACAAATGGTGCAGGAACCTACTCATGAGAAAGGTAACATTCTAGACCTCATATTCGCCCCGCAGTTAATTCTTGATCAACCACAAAACATCATGCTATCAGTAACAGCAGTCCCATGGTCTGATCATAAACTCATCACTTTTCAGATGCCTACCCTCAACATACCACCAAGGCCCAAAATGGATACAAGCAAGATCGCTAATCCAGCTGCCAGAAGTTTCCACCCGTTTAATAGAGAACGCATCCTCGCTGAAACATGCACACTCATTGATGAGACTTCCTTAAGCCTAGATGAGTTGGTCACCGCTTGGAACAGCAAACTCAGCACAATCGCGATCCGTTCTCCAACAAACAAGGCCCCGAAAAAAAGATCATCAGCCCCATGGTTCACAGCTGACTTAAGGGCATCACTAACCCTTCTACAGAGGCTGGAAAAGCGCTGGAGGAAGTCACGCACCAGCAGTGACCAATCAGCATACATCCAACACCTGACTGCACATCGCAAAGCCATCACAGACAAGATGAGGCAATACCATACAGACACCCTGAAACGGTCATTGAATAAGCCGCATGACCTGTTTAACTTAGTCAAAACTCTTGCTAAAGAACCAACCCCTGAGCACCATGGCGATATTCACCCGCAGGACTATGTGGTCTACATGCAATCCAAAATGTGCAAGACCGACAAAATAGTAATACCTGACCCCCCCCCCCCCCCGACGAGCAAGAGTACCCAGTATCGCTAACATCCTTCTCTATACCTTCAAAGAAAATTATCGAAGATACCATCTTAGCCCTAAACACTACCACTGCACACACAGATCCTTGTCCGGCATTCTGGATAAAAGACCTGTGATGTGACCTCTCTCCAATTATAGCCAACATTATAAACCAATCCTTTAACACTGGGTCATTCCCCCCTACTCTCAAGCAGACCTCCGTCAGACCTCTTTTAAAAAACACCAAGCTAGACCCCCAAAAGGTAGAGTCTTACAGGCCCATATCTAGTATACCTATGCTCGCAAAAATCATTGAAAAAGTAGTGCACAGGCAATTACAGGATCATATTGACACTACTGCCCCACTAGATCCATCCCAACATGGATTCAGAGAGTCACATGGAGTGGGAACACTACTCACAGCCCTTTTCAACAATATAATTTCAGACGTTGACAACATACGACATGGTTTTGCACTCATCTTTTTAGATATAGCAGCAGCTTTCGACTCTGTATGCCATGAGATTCTCCTCTGCCGACTAAGAGAAAAAGGTATCAGCGGAACAGCGCTCGAATGGTGCAGATCCTACCTGTCTGGAAGACGGCAGCATGTTCGAGCAGATGGGGCTACATCGGAACCATTTCAACAAAGTCAAGGAGTGCCTCAAGGATCCTCCCTATCATCCTTGATGTTTAATATATACATCCAACCCATCTGCAACATCATTAGATCCTTCAATGTTAGTTGCATGATATATGCTGACGATGTGCTGTTATACATGCCAGTATCATTGGATAAACTAGACCTCGCCCCTCTGACTAATTGCTTCAACACCATATCGGAGTGGCTCCTATCACAAAATCTGTGAATCCAACACAAGAAGACGGAGGTTCTTTTCATCTCGAGGAATCCAAACTTCATACCACCCAGCTGTGTGAAGGTAAAGGATGCTGAACTACAAGTGCAACCTGCTATACGTTACCTTGGAGTGACGTTGGACCAAAATCTCGACATGAAGAAACACATAGCCAATACCGTAAAGGCGATCTACTTTAAAATCAGATCCCTCAGACACCTACGCCCGTTACTCGAACCAGATGATTTCCGCACCATTTACCAAGCCCTGATCATTCCCCATTTCAATTATTCAAACTCCATACTACAAGGGCTCCCCCGGTCCACCCTGAACCCCCTGCAACTTGCTATGAACAGTGCAGCACGGGTACTCTTTGGGGCATCCAGGAGAGATCATGTGACACCCCTCCTGAAACAGTTAAACTGGCTCCCCATTCAAGCCAGGATCAGTTTTAAGACCTTGCTGATGACTTTCAAAGCTGGCAAGGGGCTCTCCTCCTCCTCTCTATCTGACCTCATCCAACCACTTGCACCTAACAGACCAAGAAGAACCGCAGAGTCAAACATGCTAGCAATACCAAAAGAAACAACAAGATGCACCAAAACAACAGCTAACAGAGCCTTCCGACTCTGTGCCCCAAGTCTATGGAATACCTTAACTGCGCATATCAGAGCAATCCCCAACTTGAGCCAGTTCAGAAAGGCCCTTAAACATTTCCTCTTCATCAAATATCTCACAGACAGCTCCGAACCTCAGTCCCACTCGAATAGCGAGCACCTCAACAATAGTAGTAGTCAAACAGGCAAGCCCTCGCAACAGGCGTCCCCTACAATGTAAAACACCAAACAGTATCCTTTCTCATTACACTTCCTATGTATATAGTTTACCCTGTTCTCCAAGTTCCATTTCCTGTTAAATGTAATGACCAGACATATGTAATTTGTCGGATGTTTCTGTTCCATGTAAACCGCGCTGATGGCAAATAGTGCGGTATATAAGAAATGTTAATAAATAAATAATAAATAAATATGTTCATGAATTTCTAAGGTGGTGTAGCTATTGTTTCGACTGCGTGTTAGCTGACATTAGGGTGAAGGAGACGCTATTTGTCAGGGGGATCCGGGTCTGGGGGATCTGAGTTTGGCAGGCTAGGTTTCGATCTTGTGCGGTTGTTATTCGTGGGTTGCCTATATAAGGCACTGGGAGTGGTTTGCTGTGGATCGTGATCCTGATCAGTGTAGTATTGTAGGAAGAGATGATGTTTGAGTGCCTTCCTAAATTGTGAGATGTCCTTGATAGCCCTGATAGCTGGGGGTACTGCATTCCAACAGGTAGGTGTGTAAAGCGAAAACGCTCTGGACCTGGCTGCTTGTGAGCATTTTGTGAGCTGACTTGGTAGGGTCAAAGTATTTATAGCGGCTGATCTTCTTGCTCTGTTGGAGGGTGTCATTTGGATGAGGTCGATGACTGATGTAGGGGAGCAATTATTTATGGCTTTGAATGTCAAAGACATCACCTTAAACGTGATCCTGCTTTGGATTGGAAGCCAGTGCAGGTTCTTTAGTATTGGTGTTCCCTCCTTGATGCACCATGAAGAATTCTGGCGACTGCATTCATGGCAAGTTGCAGTGGGTTTATTGTGGCTTTTGAAAGGCCGTGTAATATGGCGTTCGCATAATCAAAATGCAGAATCACTAGGGCTTGGTATACTGTCCAAAAATCTTCGGGTTCCAGTAGCTGTCTCAGGTGGCGAAGAGTTCTGATTTTGTTATATACTGCTTTTATCATATTGCTTATCTGGGCCTTCATGTTGAGTGTTTGGTCAAGGATGACTCCAAGATACAGAATTGATGGCTTGCTTATGAGTTCCGCAGCCCTGACCTTCAGGGAGCTAGGTGGAATGAATGATTAATTTCTAGTGATGAAAAGGACCTCTGTCTTTTTAAAGTTTATTCTTTGCTTCTGTGCATGTAACCAAACTGAGACCGCATCGAAACAGGCAGAGAGGGGCGTGAGATCTGGTTTGTCTAATAGGAAAGGCATAAAGAGGAGAACATCGTCGGCGTAAATCAGGCAGTTAATGTTGAAGGATTTGACAAGATTGCATATGGGCTGCATGTAAATGTTGAATAGTAAGGCAGACAGTGATGATCCTTGTGGAACTCCTTTTTCTTGGAGGAAAGGTGCGGAGGTGGAGGGACCGGCGCGTACCTGTTGCCAACGATCTGTCAGATATGATGCACACCAAGTTAGAGCGTTTCCCTGAATGCCCTTCTCACTGAGTCGGGAGAGGAGTATTTCATGACATACCGTGTCAAAGGCTGCTGCAATGTCCAGAAAGATCAGAGCAAACCCTTGTTTGATGTTGTCCAATCCAATGGTGAGTGTGTTGAATAATGTGGTCAGGAGGGTTTCGACACCATGCGATTCTCAAAATCCATGTTGGCAAGGGTCGAGGGGAGCACTTGTTTCGATATGATGGTTGAGTTGCTGTTGAACAACCTTTTCAATGATTTTCGCCAGAAGCGGGATACTTGATATGGGTCTGTAAGAGTCCATCCGTGCTGGGTCTAATTTGCTATTCTTTAGTAATGGTCTTATAGCTGTCTGTTTTAGGCTTTTGGGGAATGTCCCTATTGAGAAGGATAGACTAATGAGTTTTGAGAGGAAAGGGCTGAGTTCGGTCCGCAGGGATTTTATCCAAGATGCCGGACATGGGTCGTTCAGTGCTGTGGTAGTGTTTATGGAAGAGATGATCTCTTGTATGTATCTTGCAGATGGTGCAGAGAACTCAGTGATGGAGTATTTGGTGACAGTAGTTGCTGTACATGGTGGGGTTGTTAGGAGAGCGTTGTGTGTGGTCATTGTGTTTAACTGGTTTGCCTTGGTATGAAGGAAGTCCGCATATTCCTGGGGGTCAGGGAGGTTTGTTTGTGTGGAAGAGGGCTCTTTTGCTAAGGTCTTGACTAGGCTGAAGAGCTCTTGAGGTTTGTTTAATGAGCATTGTAGTAACTCTGCATGGAATTGTTTCATTCTGGCTGTTACGTCTGCTCGGTGTCTTTTTAGGTGTTCGTTGTACATTACTAGTTTCTCGGTTGATCGGGATCGCCTCCATGATCTTTCGAGCCTCCTTAGCTTAAGTAGTGATGTTTGGGAGAGAACCACGGCGCATTTTTCCTTTTTCTTGCCACTTTCTTAGTGATGGCTGTTTTGGCTTCCGCATCAAGGCAAGAGTTCCATGAAGTAATCATGTCGTCCAGGCATTGATGTGGAGGGTTTTGGAGTGGCTGAATTTTAACCATGGTGTCCTCCATGTTGAATTGCCGAAACTGCTTTGAAAAAGAGACAGTGGGTTCATTTGTGGCCTGGTTAACATTTTGTAATTGTTGTGATGGTATCTGAAATAATATCAGGCTGTGGTCGGACCATGGTACAGGGCTGACAGTGAGGTTTTTCTTGAGAGTGGCGTCGATTATATCTCTAGGGGCGAATATTAGGTCAAGTTTGTTACCTTTTACATGTGTGGGGGAGTTACTGATTAGCATGCACTGATTTAATGCAGGGTTGTGGTAACTGTTAGGATGCTGGCATGGCAGTCACCATGGGTTAATCCTTGCGGCAAAGCCAGATTTACCTTTTGACATCTATAGACTACAACTGGTGGGGTGGGGTGGGGTATCTTCATCCCGATTGCCCTCTATCGCCTTTGCCTAAATCCAGGCCTGCCTTGTAACCACACTGAGTGATGAGGCAGAGAAGGTGTGGAAAGTACATTATGGTTAGCACAGAGCTACATATCGCAGATATCAAAATTGCAATTAAGTGCACTTGAGCTAACACCACTGCAGCACAATAAGAGAGATTTCAGTGAGAACAGCCAGGAACATTCTGGGTAGGCCCATGATGGCACACAACATTTGCACTTACGTGCATTTGTATTTACTCAAAGTGCTTGGTATAGACTACCTAAGTCAGAACATCAGGGAGAAGGGTCTAGTGGTTAGGACAAGGTACTTCAGGCCAGAGGGCTGGGGGTTCAAGTCCCACCTGGGGACAGCAATCTCAGGCCGGAGGGACTGAGATTTCTAGTCCTACAGGCACTCCTTGTGGTCTTGGGCAAGCCACTTAACCCTCCATGGCCTATGTTCCCTGTAAATATTAGCATATGTGTCTCATATCCCCTCGTGTTAAATGTATCCCCCAATTGACCGCTTTGACCCGGTGAAAAGCGGGATATAAATACAGCTAAATAAATAAATAAAATAAATAAATCAGGCTCCATCTCTGGTCCTATTCAAACCCAGGCTAAAAACTCACCTCTTCAAGATTCCTTTTGGATCCTGACCCCCACCCCTCCTTATCCTCCCGTTTAACACCCATGTGTGTTTTAATTATTTCCCATTTGAACTACACTAGTTTCTTGTTTGTAAGCTCTTTTGTGTTTGTATACAGTGCTGCATATGCCTTGTAGCACTATAGAAATGATTAGTAATAGTAGTGGTAAGTGCAAAAACTCATTGCATCTTAGTAAAAGAGCCCCTTAGTACAATCCTCAATAGCACTGCAAACTGGCTGGTTTGATTGTAATGAGTTTCCAAGGGCAATGATGGTCAGAGTTTTGAAGACTTCTAACGTGATGACTGTGGAAATAGTGCATCTGTATTAATCTTAAATGATGAATTGTAATAAACATCCATTGTTTTTACCACTTCCCTTACTCCCTGTGAATCCATAATTCTGCTCAAAAAACCTTACTGGAACATTCAAAATTTTGAAACACAGTTAGTAGAAAATGCATATTCCATACAACGGTGCCATCTGAAGGCTTTTTCTGAAAACTACATCATGAACTGTGAAATCTGAAACAATCAAGTGATTTCTTGTGGCAAACATAAATGAGTCTGATTATCATATTTGTAGACTGTAATGTTTTATCAAGTGGAAGGCTTAACATCCCTAAGATTTATACAACAGATTCTAGGTAGTCCCTTTGGAATACAAGGCTGTACTGCAATTTAATTGGAAATGTGCTTAGAAAGTTACAGTATAATCATCGGCATTAAATTTTAATCATAATGGTCAATATGGGACTATGAGTACTTGGAATGCTACAAACCATTTTGCAAGCAATTAACTCTTTTTTAGAGTTTTACAGTCGGTCACAAAATATTAATATCAAATTACATAGTAGAGGACGGCACATACGAATCAATTAACCCATCTAGTCTGCTCCACCTAAGGATCCATTCCAGTTATCATCCATTCAAGCTTTCAGGATATTGCTCCTTCTTCAAGTCCGTTCTGTTGGTTCCTTCTTTGATCCTCTAACCTGAGTAGGTATGCAGACAGTTTTCTTAATTAAATAGCTACATGCCCCATCCCCCACTGTCTTTTACCCAACCTTTCAACCCTGTTCTTACCACTGCCCTCTATATACACCCTAAATGCTTGGGGCCATGTTTACTAAGTCGCATTAGCAGCGATAATGTGGGAAACACTGCCACAGTAACAACTAAGGAGGGCCAAATGCAGATAGCACAAGGATTTCCTGTACTATCTGCAGACCATGCAAGTGAGTGGAGAGTGGGTAAGCTTGAAACATATGGCTACCGCAAGCATCGGCAGCATGTGGTAGTCAATGTTCCCGCTAAGCTGTGCCAAGTCCTCCATCGGCATCCCTGCTGGTGGGGGGAGGTGCAAAGCGATCATACAGCATCAGCAAGCCCTCGGGATCTGCCAATGCCGTGCAATCCTAAGTATGTGCTTTGCACCTCCCCCCACCGGCAAGAATGCTGGTAGAGGACTCTTCGCAGCTTAGCAGGAACATTGATGGAAATAGCTGCACCAACATTGTCCGCAAAATGTGCTAACGCCACCTCAAAGGGTGACGTTAGCTGCACTTGTGATGCTGCCGCGCCATGTTCTCTGCTTTTTCACACATTATCTGCTGAGGAAATGCTGTGCACACGCCCAATAGAAAACGCATGGCTGTTGAAGCTAACACAGCACCATTTGCACTAACACAACATGTTAGCTGCAAAAGCTTAACACGGCTTAGTAAAAATACCCCTTCAAGTTTCACCAACTTTTATTAAATTTTAACATATGAAAAAAAGAAAACTACTGTGTACAGCTTATATATGGGATTACATAAGCACAAAGCCTAAAACGTGGCATGGCTCTGTTACATGATAAAAGAGAAAGAAAAAGGACATTAATCCAATCTGAATCTTATGTGGTTCTTCTTGTTTGCCCGGCAGCTTCAAATGTATATACTAAACAGACCACGTTCCACCAAAGTGAGCATTCAACATGGTATTATGTTTCGTTTGGATAACTACAGAGAGAAGTAAACTAAAAAATAAGGTTGTCATCACTGCATAATTTATCTGTGATTAAATGACTTTTAAAATTTGGATTGGATATGAAAGAGTAATTGAAATATCCAGTACTTTCTCAGACATTTGCCAGACCTGAAGCCAATACGGCTGGTACAGTGAAATAGTATAGGGCCTGGATACCCATCTCAGAACTACCAGAGCAGCAAAAATTAGAGGTCTATTCTTATCCATTTTGCACAATATGCAAGAAAGTAGATATACTTCACATAAATTTCAAAAAAACTGAAATTCGTTTTATAACAAGGAATCAAAACTTCCCCCCCCCCCCTACATTTAATATATGTGACACCATGCTCCAAGTAAAAACCGAGGTAAAGTACCTCAGAATAATACTAGACAGATCCCTCAATATGTCAGCCCAAATAAAACAAATTGCCAGAATAATTTTCTACAAACTAAAAACTATACAACACCTCAGACTCCTCCTATGATTTCAGAATAGTAGTCCAAGTACTAATTACTCCTCACTTGGACTACTGCAACAGCTTGTTATAGGGTCTGCCCAAAAAGAGTCTTCACATACGTCAATTGGCACAGAATGTAGCCGCCATTCTGTCCTAACTTTAGCCGGTTTTGCAATCTGGTCAGCAGCTGAATATTTCTGAATATTCAATGCCAGGGCCAGGATATGGCCATGGCATTGAATATCTGGGGCAAAGTTAAAGCAGCTTGACAGATCACATCACCCCAATACTTTATAACCTTCAGTGGCTTCCGATGGCTAGCAGGATTAGATACAAAATATTCATTGCTACATTTAAACTACTCAATAACATCTCTCCCTCCATCCTTACAACTAAAATACAAACCCAAGCAGATGTCAGGAACAGGAGAAAAAAAATAATCAAAATCTCCTTGTAATTCCAAGCACAATCTGTAAAACAAAACAAGCTACCAGCAACAGAACCTTCATATACACAGCACCCACCCTCTGGAATTCCCTTCCAGACACTATCAGATCAGTCAACGATCTACAAACTTTCCGTAAGCAGTTAAAAACTCTCCTATTCTCGAGTACTATAATAGTTCCAACAATAACAATAATCCTCATTCTTACCATGAAATTCCCCCTATCTAACTAACCAGCCTATTGGTAACTACCTACCATGTATAACCATCCCCTCCTATCTGACCTAACCAACCTCTCGGTAACTACCTACCAAGTATGACTATTACCACCCCACAGGTAGTATCCACATATTTTTCATGTATATAGTTAAGTGTTAACCATCTTCCACCTGACTTGTTCCAGTGTGAAAGCTGATATGTAAATAACTAAAGCTGGCGGTCCGCCGCGAGGCGAGCTACCGCCTATCCCAGCCCCTGCATGAATGTACAGAGCTGACATATGTCCCAACAGGTAGTTTCAAAGTTTGTATATAGTTCCCCTGCTTTACCTCCATTTTAATTCCGTTATCTGTAAACGAAAGCCAGTTATTTGGCCTATGTGTTTTATTGTTACAATGTAAACCGCACTGATGACAAATAGCACGGTATATAAGAAATGTTAAATAAATAAAAATAAATAAATATATGTAAACAGTTCAATGTATAATAGTTCTCAACTTTGTTCTCTGTAATAAACAATTGTTCGATGTAAACCGCCCCAATCGTTGGAAAGGGCGTTATAGAAATAATGTTCAAATAAATAAAAATAAATAAATACTATTAATAAAGCAGATGAGATGCATGTGATTCTCCCAGAAGAAAAGCCATTCTTTGTTTAAAAAAAAAAAGTGATTCTCTCTCTTTCCATATCTTTTTTGGTCCATACATTGTTGGATATTGATTTATTACATTTGATATTCCATCAAAGCTTCTCTCAGCAACTTAAATAGCATGGAAGCAATATAGCCGTTCACTTATACCAATTGGCATTAATCTATAGAACTTGAGAAATCATGTAATTCTCTAATGTCAGTCTTCCACGTCCAAAGACGATATTACCGCTGTGAAAAGGGAGGGTTCTAATGATCTCTTACTACCTTACGTAACATAGCCTATTGATCATATTCTTTTGGCATCCAGTCTGGCCAGTGCTACATCCTATTTTAAACAGGGGAAGAAGAAAGCAAGTAATTAATTCATAAAACAAAAAAAAATAATTGTGGCTTTGGACATCTTGAAAGCTTCTAATCTACTCCACCATGATAGATATATAGGGACCATTTGTAATATTTCTGTAATATTCTGTTTTTGTTATCCTTAACAGTAGCGTGCAAATCGGTTTGGAACCATATCCCGAGATATTTCATACCAGTGAATTTCCATTGAAAGGGGCAGGAAAAAAAAAAAACTTAAGGTGGGTTTGTTAGCCTCGTGAATCGCGTTGAATATCCCTGAATTTTGTGCCGCCGAATCTCCATGGGTGCCACTGCTGCACACCCAGGGCATTCCAGTGATGGCGCCAAATGATAACCGGGCAGCAGAGACATTCAGCCACTACCCTCACCAGCTAACTGAATATTTCTGAATATTCAATGCCAGGGCCCGGATATAGCCATGGCATTGAATATCTGGGGCAAAGTTAAAGCAGTGACACCAAAAATCCCCTCTTCTAGTTCATTCAGCAGCATGACTTCAGATTTAGACTAGTTGATCGTATAGCCTATAATAAAATGTCATCTGTGTAATTTCATAACTTGTACATATGTTATGTCAGGTGGAAATCCATCACTGACCTTATTGCCACCTTGAATACTACCACAGCCCCAAACGATCCATGCCCTGCCTACTGGATCAGAACAATGCGTGCTGAACTGAGCCCCATACTTGCCCTTATCATGCAACTCTCCTTCACAACCGGATCATTCCCATCATCTCTCAAGCAAACTTCAATACGCCCTCTCCTGAAGAACAATAAACTCGACCCAGCAAAAACTGATTCATATCGTCCAATTTCAAGTATACCCCTTCTAGCCAAAACCATCGAGAAGGTGGTACAAATCCAATTGCAACAGCATATAGATACTTCAGCTCCTCTCGATCCCTGCCAACACGGATTCCGTGAATCACATGGCATAGAGACCCTTCTCACACTACTCATCAACACCTTATCAAGAGGGATTGACAAAATTGAAAATGGGTTCATCCTCATCTTCCTTGACATCTCAGCAGCTTTCGACTCGGTTAACCATGCACAACTTCTTCATCGTCTTAAAGAAAAGGGAGTCCAGGGATCAGCTTGGGAATGGTGTAGATCCTACCTAAACAACCGCTGGCAACAGGTGCGGATAGGATCTTCAACCTCCGATCCTTTCCAGCAACAACAGGGTGTACCCCAGGGATCCTCTCTTTCAGCTCTTCTGTTCAACATATATATACAACCAATCTGTGAAATCATCAAAACATTTAACGCCTCCAGCTTGATCTACGCAGATGACGTACTAATATTCACGCCAATAAAAATTAATGCCCCTGACTTCTCCCCAATTATCGCCTGCTTCAACGCGATTACAGATTGGCTCCTATCACAGAACCTGCGAATAAACTTCAAGAAAACGGAAGTCCTATTCGTAACCAGGAATAAGAAATTCTCCCCCCCTGCAACTTTGAAGGTGAGAGACGCGGAACTACCATGTAAACCATCAATTCGCTACCTGGGAGTAACCATCGACCAAGAACTGACCTTCAAAGATCACATAAAGCAGACCGTTAAATCCATTTACTACAAATTAAGAACGCTGAAACCCTTAAGACCACTACTCGCCTCCAATGACTTCCGAACAATCTTCCAAACCCTTATAACACCTCATTTTGACTATGCTAATATCATCCTGCATGGTCTACCCAAGAGCACCCTCAACCCACTCCAATTGGCGATGAACTCAGCAGCTCGCATTCTCTGCGGTACTTCCAGTAGAGACCACATCACCCCCATACTAACAGAGCTTCACTGGTTACCCCTACAAGCCAGGATAACTTACAAAGCACTTCTGCTATCCTTTAAAGCAATTAATCAAATAGCCCCACCTTCCCTCTCATCACTTATTATCAACACCCCCACGAACAGACTGAGAAGATCCGCAGCCGCCAATACCCTTGTCGTACCAAAGGAGTACACTAAATGTAATCAAACAACCAGAGACAGGCCCTTCACCTTATTCGCTCCAACTTGCTGGAATAATCTCCCTCCTCATATCCGATCAATAAAAGACCTCTCTCAATTTAAAAAGGCCCTCAAACACTACCTATTCTGTCATCATCTCTTAGGCCCTAACCCTACACCTCCTCCCCCCATCTCACAAATCACTCACACAGCCTCTGACATTCCAACAACATAGTCATAACAGAACTCGACCTAGACGCTCTGCACACCCAAAGTTACGACCCAATTTAACTGTAAATTTTCAGAGGTAATATATCTTTCTGTATATAGCTTGTATATAGTTTACCATGTTGTCTCCAAGTTACTGACCCTGTTATAATGTAAGCAAAAGACCTTGTTATAATGTAAGCAAAGGACTGTTCTAATGCGAAATTTGTTATCTGTAAACCGCGCTGATACCAAAGAGCGCGGTATATAAAAACTGTAAAATAAAATAAAAATAAATAAATAAATAAATATGTCCCTGATAAAGTATGCCCAAGATGGATGGATCTTATCAGATTGAAAGAGCTAGGTTTTCAAGGGAAAATTAAAAAGCAGTGGGAATAAGAGACAGAGAAAATTATTTTTTTCAAATTTTTTATTTATGAGTTTAACAAATTCGACACGTATACACTTGCATAAGAAACAAGAGCGTAAAACAAAAGATAACAATAAAAAAATAAACTTAATACAGCAGTTACGCCCTCAAATTAGATCCCAATAACAAGAGGAGCAGAGAAAATACAAATGGGGATATTTACAAAGGAAAATTTAACAAGGTGAAGGCATAGGCATAAGTTCTAGAGATACCTCCTATAACATTTACCGCCCCACCACCACCCCAGAAACCTACACTCACTGAAGCAAAGCCTTCTTCATGTCCAGAAAAGCCCTAAGCTGTTCTGGGGAAAAGAAAATATACATCACATTTCATAGGTAATAAAGCATTTACAGGGATATCTTAATCGAAAACAAGCTCTCAAAGATATTGAGCTCAATTCTAGGAGCGGGATGTCCTGAAGATGGGGCCATTAGAACCCGATTCTGGTCTGAAGGAATAAGACATTCCCGTGGGAGCTAGAATTGAGCCAGAGGATGGCCAGATGTGCCCTCAGCATCCATGGTTTCAGCCCCACTGCCCAAGCTAAGGCTGATCTGCCATGGCCTGGATCAGGCAACTAGGACCCGACCCGACCCCCCCCCCCCTACACGTGCCCATCCCTGGCTCTGTGTGTGGCTCCCCTGCCCCGATCTTCTGAAATGTGCAGCTTATACCTCCTTTGAGGTGATATAAGCTGCACGTCCCGGAAGGCCTGGCAAGATGTACAGGGCCTGAATCGGCCCTGTACGTCCTGCTGGCCTGGCCCGTCCCCTCCCAGATTTCCCCATCCTGAAGCTCAGGACATACAGGGAGAGACAGTGGGAGAATAGGCTCTAGGTGGATTGTGGGGCTGCATGTCTCAGTGGGACATGCAGCTCCACAACCCACGTTCCAGAATGAGGGCCATTGTTTCCTGGCACATTTATAGGAACGACCATCTCCTCTCTTGAGTAGAGCAGCTAACATCTGCATATATCCATAAAGTTTGCCACATAAAGGGGACTTCCATTTTCTTAAAACATAGAGACAAAATTCAAGATAAATCAGACTCAGACACAAAATTAACTAATCAGGTATTCCTTTCAGTAATTTGGCTAAGTGAAGATTCCAAAAAGTCGTTCAAATTCTGTTCATCACAAACTTCCTCAGATTTAGCCTGTGAAGTCTTCGGACAGGGCAAAAAGTAATTTTTATTCAATTGTAGAATAGTGGCTTCATGGAATGTTTGGCAGAGGGGCTACGGTATAATATTTTGATAAGGGCCAGATTAAAGCATAGGCAAATTAAGCACATCCCTATGTGAGTGAGCCTGCCCTGCCTAGCCCCAGACACAGTGGATAGGATCCAGCCAATGAGAAGATTGCTCTAATCATAGGATATGGGCATCATTGTGAATAATACATTGAAACTCTCAGCCCAGTGTGCAGCAGTGGCCAAGAAAGCAAATAGAATGCTAGGACTCATAAGGAAAGGAATGGAGAATAAAACCAAGGATATTATAATGCCTCTGTATCGCTCTATAGTACGACCATACCTTGAAAGTTGTGGGAGTCTGGTTTCCATACCTTAAAAAAGGACACAGCAAAATTAGAAAAGGTACAGAGAAGAGCAACCACGATGGTAAGGAGGATGGAAGGATACTCCTAGAAGGAAAGGCTTAAAAGGTTAGCGCTCTTCAGCGTGGAAAAGAGACAGCTGAGGGGAAATATGATAGAGGTCTATAAAATAATGAATGGAGTGGAACAGGTAAAGGTAGATTGGTTGTTTACTCCTTCAGGAAGGCACGCAATGAAACTACAGTGTAGCACATTTAAGATTAATCGGAAAAAATATTTTTCACTCATTGTGTAAGGAAACTCTAGAATTGATTACCGGAGGATGTGGTAAAAGCTATTAGTGTAGCTGGGTTTAACAGTTCCTGGAGGAAAGGTCCATAAGCCATTATTAAAGTGTATTGGGAAAATCCACTGCTTACTCCTAGGTTCAGCAGCATGGAATCTGTGTACCTTTTGGGAACCGGACAGGTACCTGTGACCTGGATTGGCCTCTGTTGGAAGCAGGATACTGGGCTTGATGGACCCTTGGTCTGTCCAGTATGGCATCTCTTATGTTGTTAGGAAGGGGAGCCAAAAGTTCCTATGTTGTGTAATCAAGGTGAGACCGAGCTCTGCAGGGGACATTGGGCTGAATTTGGAGAGAGCCAGTGGAACCAGTGAGTGCCCTTGAAGTTACTGAGAAAGGGTGGGACTGAAACATGGATAGATAAAAGTGTGAGGAGATGCTGCAGGCTGAAGAAAAGAGTTGACAGCTAATTCAAGAACTTTATATGGTGGCAGGCAGAGCGTCTGCATGGACATGTATCTGAAAGGCAAGCAAGTGCATGCACGGAGATGCCAAGTTGAAGGCTCTCTTGTTCTCATATTCTATGAGCCCCTTCTCTCATTCATTGGATCCTCAGGTCCAGTGCACTGGTCCTGATCACTGTTTTCATGAGAAGCAAAGTTAAGAGGACAAAATCCAGGTGGCCTCACCAGTAGGAAGAAATACGAGCTCACCTTTCTGCTTAGGTTGCCTCCCCTTCCCCCATCTCTTTTTTCCTGGGTCTAAAACTACACCTGCTGTGAAACAGATGCAAATATTTTTAATCACTGAGCCGAGGGAAGTTTTCAGTCCAGAGAATTTATTTGGGCAACTGCTTAGTTACCTGGGCAAATTCTTTTGAAAATTGTCCTCTTTCCTGCTTTTGAAAATTATTTTGCTTTCTTCATTTGTAAAGTAATACAGGGGCCAATATTCAAAAAGCCAATATTTAAATCCCATGGATAGGAGCTGCCGCTGAATATCTCGGCTGTGCGATGCTAACTGGATATAACTGCTGGTACTTATCCGGTTATCCCAATAATGAACCAGGTCTTCTGGGAGCAACTTGGGCAGGTTTATATCTGTAGAAGTCCCAGCTGAAACTGAACTAATTGGATAAGTGTTGGCACTTATCTGGTTAACACCGAACAGCCGAGATATTCAGCATCAACTGCTATCACTAAATATCCACCAGAGAAAAATAGACACACACACACATGCATACTCTTGCTTGTCAGAGACATACACATGCAGAGATTCAAATAGTGAGAGATGCCATCACAAAGAGTGAGACTTTTCAGACTGTGTGTCTGGGGTATAAATATAGAAAGATTTAAGTATTGCGGGGTTGATTCTCAGAAAAGCCAACTCCTCTCGACTAAATGCATGTTGACTTTGTCCTATAAAATCTTGCTTTATCTTTATTCAAAACTTAATATACCGCTCACACGTAATGTACCAGATTGGTTTGCAATTACCAAAATATAAAATACTGCTATGAAGAGGAAACAGAACGCCAACAATTCAGATAGGAGAGTGATAGCAAGTTAAAGAGGACAGTAGATAAAGAGGACTACATCAGGGATGGTAGGATGTGGACTTGACATCAGTGGGGGGCAGGGGACAAGGGGGAAGGTCAAAAGCTGTACAGAAGAGGTGGGTCTTTAATCTTGCTTTGAAAGCATTGAAGGAGAGTTCCAGGCGGTGAGCTGACGGGAGCCGAAGGCCAAGGGAAAAAAGAAGAGGACCGAGTGGATTCCAGATGGGCCTGAGATGGGGACATGAGAGACATGCGATTAGAGTGGATGGTCCAGAGGGACCGGTGAGGTGTGTGGAGATGGATCAGATCAGAGAGGTAGAGTGGTGTACCGGTATGTATTGATTTATGAACAATGATGAGGATTTTATACTGATTTCTGAAGGGTATGGGGAGCCAGTGCAAGTGAATGAGAAGAGAGGTAATGTGGGAAGCGTAGTCAGGATATGTGCAGCTGTGTTCTGGACAAGTTGAAGTCTGTGCGGTTGGGTTTTGGGGAGGCCGGCCAGGGAAACATTGCAGTAATCCAGACGGGACATGACAAGGGACAGGAGCAATATGGTCGGGGAGGGAACAGAAATGAAAGGACAGACCACACAAAGTTGCCTCAGAGTATGGAAAGAGTGCTGGACTACAGATGAGATGTGTTCTTTAAATGAAAGAGACAAATTGAGAGTGACACCGAGGTAGCGCAGAGATGAGACGACAGGGATGGGGGAAGAGGAAAGAAGGGGGACGAGAGGGGGGGCCAGGTTGCTGGAGGTAAACCAGATGGTCATGAGTTGTTTTGTTTTTTTATTTTATATTTATAAATTTTACAAAAAAATCAAGCATATATAAATATACTCATAGAAAAGAGCAGCAGTCACTAATACAAAAAAGAAAGGAAAACCACATAGGAATTAACACATAGGAATTAACATAGGAGTGGAGGAGTGGCCTAGTGGTTGGGGCAAGGTACTTCAGGCCGGAAGGTCAGGGGTTCAAATCCCACTAGAGGACAGCAACCTTGGACCAGAAGGACTGGGGTTTCTAGTCCCAGAGGTGCTCCTTGTGGTCTTGGGCAAGCCACTTAACCCTCCATAGCCCATGTTCCCTGTAAAATAGTTATCTCCACGTTATAATGCCCTGTTCAATGTAATTTCAGTTTGTTCAATGTAAACCACACTGATGCAGAATAGCGCGGTATATAAGAGAATGTAAATAAATAAACACGATGACTGCAACCCACTAGCCCCCAACTAGAAGAGAGTGAAAAGGAAAACTGTACATCATATCTGAAAGGAAAGGAAGAGAGCCCAGAGTAAGAAGCCAATCAGTATTAATCCATTAATGCAGCATTAACTCTACTACATGAGGCCTCCGAGAGCTCAAAAACACCAATAGTTGGGAAGGGTCATAAAAAACATAGGAAACTGCCTGTAACTTAACAGAACATTTGCATGGAAACATTAGGAAAAACTGACCACCCAACTGCTGTATCCCTGGACGTAGCAAAAGAAACTCTCGTCTCCGTCTCTGTGTTTCTTTACATAGGTCGGGATAAACCCGAACCAGAAATCCTCTAAATTTAATCAAACATTAGCAGAAAAACATCTTCAAAAACCAATCCCTATCATGGAATAATGAAAAAGTTACCAAAAGCGTAGAAGGGCTACAGGCTTCTTCAACCGAAGTTTCCAGATGGCCATGGTTTTGGAGAGATTAACGTGCAGGTAATTTGTGGACATCCAGGAGGCCACACAGGACAGGCAGGCATTGTTGTTGTTGTTAAGTGCCGTCGAGTCGGAGTCAACTCATGGCGACCCTCTGGATAGCTATCCTAAATTGTGTTCGGTCTTCAGTCAGGCGGCTCATTGTTGACAGACTGGTACCCGTAGCTGCTGTTATTGTATCGATCCATCTCATTGCTGGCCTTCCTCTTTTGCATTGACCTTCTATCTTGCCAAGCATGATGTCTTTCTCTAATGATCTCTCTCTTTGCATGATGTGTCCAAAGTATGAAAGTCGAAGTCTTGTCATCTGAGCTTCTAAAGAAAGCTTAGGTCTGATCTCCTCTAGTACCGACTGGTTTGTTTTTCAGGCAGTCCATGGTATACACAGTATTCGCCGCCAGCACCATAATTCAAAGGCATCAATTTTCTTCCTGTCTGTCTTTTTCACTGTCCAGCTTTCACATCCATATGATGTTATTGAAAATACCATGGCTTGAACAAGTCGAATCTTTGTATGGAGAGAGACATCTCTGCTCTTGAGAATCTTATCTAGGTCTTTCATAGCCGTTCTGCCAAGAGCAATGCGTCATCTGATTTCTTGACTGCTTGTTGCTTCTTTATTGATAGTTGATCCAAGTAGGTTAAAGTTGTTCACAATTTCAATTTCTTCTCCTTCAATGATGAACCTGTTGATTATGCCAGTTGTCATGATCTTTGTCTTCTTTACATTAAGGTGCAGGCCCATTTTGAGACTATGTTCTTTGATTGTGAGAAGCAAATGTTTCAGATCATCTTCACTTTCCGCCAGTAATGTGGTATCATCAGCATAGCGAAGGTTGTTTATTTATTTATTTACGCAGAAATTTGTATCCCGCTGCTTCCAGTGATCAGCAGCGGTTGCAAAACAAGGTAAGGCTGGTTGTACTGGCCAGCAATTAGGGGTAGGTACAATTCGATTAGAGAGGTGGGTAGCACACATAAGAAGGGTTACAGATTTACAGTTGATTGAGGTTAGGACTTTACACAAGGTGCTTATATACATATTTACACTTTACACAAAGGAAGTTATATACATATTTACACAAGCCAGTCTGCTAGGACTTCACTTAGGATCTTTATAAACATATTTACACATGCCTGAATGAAATTCATGCGGTTAAATTGAAGTGAGATTGGAAAAGGTGCGTTTTAAGTTTTTTCCTGAAGTCTTTTAGATCACAGATCGCACGCAGTTCACTTGGTAATCGGTTCCAGAGTGCTGGAGCTATAAAAGAGAAAGCCCTGTTACTAGTACCTGCATTAGCCTTTCTGAAGGACTTCGGGAGGCAGAGGGTATTTAGGTTTGTTGTTCTTCGGCTTCTGTTGTTGGGTAGATTGGATAGTAGGCTATTGAGATGTGAGGGCGCTACATTCTGGATGAGTTTGAAAGTGGTGACTAATAATTTGTATTGAATGCGGGCCGAGATGGGGAGCCAATGTAGCTCAATTAGGACTGGTGTAATGTGGTCAGATAGCCTTTTTTGCATAATGATTCTGGCAGCAACATTTTGAGCCATTTGCAGAATGTTTATGGTTTTTCTTGGTAGGCCTTGCAGTATTGGCATTGCAATAGTCCAGGTGTGGAATGATGAGGGCTTGCGCGACAGATCTGAAGTCGGCATGATCGAGTATGCTACGTAGGGGCTGCAAGACTCTTAGTTTGTGGAATATTGCTCGGTTTGTGATTCGATGATGCTTGTCCATATTAAGGTTGCTGTCTAGTAACACTCCTAGGTATTTTATCTCTGTTTTGATGTTGTAATTGTTATTGTTCATGGTGATCGTTGCCGGGGGCACGAATCCCGGTTTCCTGGAGATACACATTGCTTCTGTTTTCTTGTGGTTGATGGCCATATTATTGCATTGAAGCCAGATTTGGAGCTCGAGTAAGCATTTCTCAAGGTTGCTGATGTTTGGGTTATTTGCATCTAGTTGCGTGTAAAGCATTAGGTCGTCCGCGTAGATATGGTAGTTGATGTCGTGGTCCTGGAAAATCTTGCATACAGGTTGTAGGTATAGGTTGAAAAGGAGGGAGGAGAAGGCGGAGCCTTGTGGAATGCCTTGGGTTTGCGGGAAGGGGGTTGCTTTATCATTGTTGAACTGGACCTGCTGCATCCTGTTTGTTATGTATGATGAGAACCATTTTAGCGGGGTTCCTGAAATGCCCATGGCCTCGAGTCGCTCTAGTAATGTGGGGTGATGCACTGAGTCGAAAGCTGCTGATATGTTGATGAGTCTTCCACCAATCTTCACACCTCTGTTGTCTTCATACAATCCTGCTTCTCTGATGATTTGTTCTGCATATAAATTAAACAGGTAGGGGGAAAGTATGCAGCCTTGTCTTACACCTTTGCTTATTTTAAACCATTCTGTTTCTCCTTGTTCCGTTCGAACTGTTGCTTCTTGATCAATGTACAGATTGCGCAAGAGAACGATCAGGTGTTCTGGTATACCCATGCTTCTTAATGTGGCCCAGAGTTTCTCATGGTTTACACAGTCAAAAGCCTTGCTATAGTCGATAAAGCACAAATAGATATCCTTTTGGTATTCTTTAGTCTTTTCAAGGATCCATCTCACATCTGCAATGATGTCTCTCGTTCCTCGCACTTTCCTGAACCCTGCTTGCACTTCAGGTAGTTCTTGTTCCAGGTATGGTTGTAGTCTCTTTTGAATAATCTTCAGTAGAATCTTGCTGGCATGTGGGATCAGAGCGATTGTGCGATAATTTCCACAGTCAGTTGGATCACCTTTCTTTAGTATTGGTATAAACACAGATCTTTTCCAGTCAGTTGGCCATGATGTTGTCTTCCATATTTCTTGGCAGAGCCTTGTAAGTATGGTAACAGCTGCATCAGATTGCTGCATCTTGTAACATTCCAATTCGAGGCTGGAACTTTTTCTTTAACTCTCGTAGCTTTAGGAAAGCCGATCTTGTTCTTCCTCTAATAGTTTCTGCTTCTATTTCCTTGCATGCGTCGTCGTAGTACTTTTCCTTGTCCTGTCTTGCTGCACGTTGGAAATCTCTGTTGAGTTCTGCGATTGTCTTTCTTTCTCCTCTGGCTTTAGCTTCTCTGCGTTTCTGGGCAATTTTCAGAGTTTCTTACATAAGAACATAAGATATGCCATACTGGGTCAGACCAAGGTCCATCAAGCCCAGTATTCTGTTTCCAATAGTGGCCAATCTAGGTCACATGTACCTAGCAGTTTCCCCAAGAGACACAAGTTCCACAATGCTTGTACTGGGTCAAGCATTGATATCTTTGGTCACTTCTTAATAATGGTTTATGGACCTTTCCTCCAGGAACTTGTCCAAACCTTTTTTAAACCCAGCTACACTAACAGCCTTTACTACATCCTCCGGTAACAAATTCCAGAGTTTGATTACACGTTGAGTGAAAAAATATTTTCTTTTATTAGTCTTAAATAGTTTACCCTGCAGCTTCATTGCATGTCCCCTAGTCTTTCTATATTCTGATAAGGTAAACAATCGATCTATGTTTACCCGTTCCACTCCGTTCATTAATTTATAGACTTCTATCATATCTCTCCTCAGCCGTCTCTTTTCCAGGTTAAAGAGCCCTAACCTTTTTAGCCTTTCTTCATAGGAGTATCCTTCCATTCCCTTTACCATTCTGGTGGCTCTTCTCTGTACCTTTTCTAAAATCGCTATATCCTTTTTAAGATACGGCGACCAGAATTGCACACAATATTCAAGGTGCGGTCTCACCATGGAACGATATAGAGGCATTATAATATCTTTTGTTTTATTTTCCATTCCTTTCCTTATCATACCTAGCATTCTATTTGCTCTCTTGGCCGCCGCTGCACACTGGACCGAGGGTTTTAACATGGTATCCACAATGACGCCTAAATCGTTTTCCTGGGTGGTGGTTCCTAATGTGGAACCTTGCATCGTGTAACCTTGCATCTTCCCTAGGTGCATAACCTTGCACTTGTCCACATTAAATTTCATCTGCCATTTTGATGCCCAGTCTTCCAATTTATCAAGATCCTCTTGCAATTTTTCACCATCCACTTGGGTTTTAACAACTTTAAATAGTTTTGTGTCATCTGCAAATTTGATAACCTCACTCGTTATTCCACTTTCCAGGTCATTTCTGAATATGTCAAAAAGCAGCGGACCCAGCACAGAAGTACCAGAAGTATATACTCACAGTTGCAGATTTCTCTCCAGAAGTAACAGTCCCACTTTCTAGTCCTTCAAGACCCAGCACAGATCCCTGGGGTACACCACTATTCACCTTTCTCCATTGGGAAAATTGGCCATTTAGCCCTACCCTCTGCTTTCTATCTTTTAACCAGTTCCTGATCCACAACAGTACACTGCCTCCTATCCCATGACTCTTTAGTTTTGCCAAAAGTCTCTCATGAGGGACCTTGTCAAAGGCTTTCTGAAAGTCTTCCATCATCCATTTTGGCCGTTTTTGCTTTTTCACCTTTTGTAGAGACTTCTCGCTTTCTTCCAACACAACCTTCTTGATGTCATTCCATAACTCTTCCGGAGCTCTGTCATTTGTATCTAAAGCAGCAAATCGATTTTGCAGGCAGTCTTTAAATTCCAATGGTATATTCTCAAGGTCATATTTTGCTGCATTCATGAGTGGTTTGTTCTTTTTCAACTTTAGCTTGAGTTTGCATACTAGTAGTTGATGATCTGTACCACAGTCAGCTCCAGGTTTTGTCTTTGTTGATGTTATAGAGCTTTTCCATCATTGACTTCCACAGATGTAGTCAATTTGATTTTTATACAATCCATTGGGTGAAATCCATGTGTACAGTCGCCGCTTGTGTTGCTGGAAGAAGGTGGAGGGGGCCAATAACAGGTGCTGTGGAATCTGTATGATGAAGAAGGATGATATCATCCGCGTAATAATATGCAAAGATACCATATTGCTGAATCAGGAGGGTAAGGGAGGCTAGGAAGATATTAAACAAGAGTGGGGCCAGGACGGAAGGGGGGTTGGGGGGAAGGAAGCAGACCCTAAAAGAATCGAGAAGGACCTGTTGGTGAGGAAGGAACGAAACCAAAGAACCACCGAACCGGAGAGCCCAACACTGCAGAGACATGTAAGAAGGGTGTGGTGATCGACTAAGTCGAAGGCGGCTGACAAGTCAAGTGAAATGGCAATTGAGAAGGAGCGCCGGTCATGTGCAACATGCAACTTGTTAAAGAGAGAGAGAAGAATGGATTCTGTTTTGTGGCCAGGACAGAAACTGGACTGACGGGGTGGAGGGCTAGAGAAGCTTCTAGATGGGAGGAGAGCTGGGCAAAGACTAATTTTTCCAAGAGCTTTGAGAGAAACGGGAGATTAGCAATGGGACGCCAGTTTGCAGGAATGGAGGGGTCTAGGGAGCCCTTCTTTAGAATGGGACGGATCAGAGTGTGCTTCCACAGAGAGGGGAAAATATCAGACAGGAGGCTTGAGTTGAAAATAGAGAGAATTTGAGGTGAGAGAGCTAGGAAGGGCTCTAGGAGCCAGCGGGAGGGTATGGGGGTCAGAAGGGCAGGTGATCTTACAGATAGAGGTAAGGGCCTTGGACAGTGCTGGGAGGGTAATGGTACCTAGAAGAGCCACCAAAATAGAAAAGAAGACCAAAGATGGGAGAGAGGGGGGGGCCGTAGTGGATGGGGAGATAGGGGAGGGGGATCCACGGGGGGGGAGGAGAGAGAGGGGGAGGACAAATGGGGGAAAGGAGATGAAGGGAGTACACTTTAGTAGCAAAGTGCGAGGCCAGGAGTGACGAGCATGTTCACCTTGTTGCTTCTCCTGGGTCTTATGCTGAAGTTTCTGATTATTAATTTCTGAAGAGCATCTGCTGAACAGTGGTGAATGATTTCAAATATGTTTATGGTTGCTTTAAACCTTGCCTGGGCGTGGATCGGCAGCCAGTGTACCTGTTGGAGTATAGGCGTAATGTGCTCATTTCTTGCAGTGTCTGTGATGATTTGTGCTACTGTATTCTGCACGAGTTAGAGGGGGTGGATGGTCTGCTTATGAAGATCTTGGTATAGTGAATTATCGTAATCCAGTATAGGGGTGATAATGGCCTGGCACACTGAGCGATGTGATCCTTACTTAGGATTGGTTTAAGTCTTCTAATGAGTTTTAATTTGTGGTATGCTTTTGCAGCCATTTTGTTGATGTGTGCCTGGAAGTTGAGGTTCTTGTCCAGGGTAATGCCCAGATATCTCACTTCATCTTTTACAGTTATTGTATTGTGTAGGATGTTGATTATTTGTGGTGGGTTGAAAGTAGTGCTTCTGGAGATGAACAGTGCTTCTGCCTTGTTGTAGTTCACTGATAGTTTGTTATTGGTGAGCCAGGAGGTCATGTCTTCAAGGCTCGCTCCCACCCTCATCGAAGATTTCCTTGAACACAGCAAGTATACTACACTAAAACGAACTATCTATACCTGGAACTTTTGCACACTCGTTCATAACGCGATATATACTATTATCAGTAATCACTAAAATGCAAGTTCTATCTCCCAGTAGCTAGATATACTGTTGTCAGTAACCATTAATTGCAAGTACTGTCTCCCAGTAACTAAATATACTGTTGTCAGTAATCATACTCGCTTAATACACAATGCCCTCATTAATGATGCATACACTGGTAACCCTCATCATTACCTACCTCCTCACTGCACTAGCTGGATACTCAAACGCCTTTAATGGCGACCAAAACTCCATACCAATATTAAGAAATAAGTGGAAGAGATGGTCAAACAAGACACAAACAGACCCTAACCCTACCCATACCCACCACTCTCATTTAATCCACGTTGCTCTTCAGCTCACCAAAAAATCTCAACCTAAACGACAATACCAACCACCACTGCATTGCGCCCTTATCAATATTAGATCCATCCGCACAAAGTGGCCTTTGATACCTGATCTCATAACAACGCACAACCTTGACATTTTGATGATCACAGAAACCTGGCTATCTGACTCTGATAATAATCCTCAATCAGATGCTCCCCCCTGGCTTCTCAATATACACGTGTCACAGGACCAAACAAAGAGGAGGTGGAGTACTCATCATCTCTAAAAGCCAGCTACAATTTCAGATAGACAACAGTATTAGCACAACCCACCTAAACATACTCAACATATCAAACAATGAGCATTCAATCAACCTAGTCTATAGATCTCCAACAACGTCAGCTGATGATCTGCCAACGATAGTTGACCGGGCCTGCAATACGGAAAAACCACAATTATCTAATTGGATATTAGGAGATTTCAACCTCCCCTCTCTACATGATACTCAAATCGCAGCATTTATAGAAGCGATCGACAACCTTGGATACAACCAGATAGTCAAGGAACCTACTCATACTATGGGAAATACCCTCGATCTGATATTCGTTCCACAAGCCACCTCAGAAACCGACCACAATTATGATATTTCCATAATACCAGTACCATGGTCTGACCACAGCCTAATCTTATTCCAAATTCCCAACTCCTCCAAGGCCATTAACTCCAAATCCACCCTCGCCAAACCAACAACTAGGAGGTTCCGCCCATTTGACAAAGACGAAGTACTCAAGAATATTCTTCCAATACTACACACCTCTGAACCTGATTTGGATAGCCTAATCAACACTTGGGACCACACTCTTAGAACTAACTCCCAAACAACAAATATGTCAAGAAAGCCCAACCATCGGACACATGTTGCTTGGTATTCTAATGAACTGAGAACATCCCTCCTCCATCTTCGTAGACTCGAAAAACGCTGGAGACGATCCCACTCTACCGACGCCTACACAGCCTACTGCAAGCACCTAAAAAAGCATCGCCAGGAAATAGCAGATCGAAGGAAACAATTCCATACTAATCTCCTAAAACAATCATTAAATAAACACCATGACCTCTTCAACATTGTAAAGACAATGGCAAAGGAACCTACTCCCCAACACACTCAAACGATACAGCCACAAGATTATGCTGACTATTTAAAATCAAAAATGAAGAAAACAACCAACATCTACATCACAGAACCAACAAATATAGACAAGCTATCACAGTCAAACACACTAACCAAGTTTAACGCACTATCAACCAAAGAAATTGAAAACACCATCGCATCAATAAATGCTACCACTGCAGCAAATGATCCATGTCCAGCGGCCTGGATAAAAAACATTAGATATGAAGTAAGCTTCTTCATACACAATATCCTTGAACAATCTTTCTCAACCGGAACCTTTCCTCAGTGCCTTAAACAAACCTCAATTAGACCATTACTGAAAAATAACAAATTAGACCCCCTAAAAGTAGAATCCTATAGGCCAATATCCAGCATCCCGCTGCTAGCGAAAATAATTGAGAAAGTGGTACAACGTCAAATACAACAACACATAGACACTGAAGCTCCACTGGACATTGCACAACACGGTTTTAGAGAAGCCCACGGAGTTGAGACCCTACTCATCACTCTATTCAATACATTAATCACAGGAATAGATAATATCCACCAAGGATTTATCCTTATATTCATGGACATCTCAGCTGCGTTTGATTCAGTAAGCCATCAAATACTTATCCATCGCCGTAAGGAAAAAGGAATACTTGGAACCGCACTTGACTGGTGTATATCCTACCTAAATAACCGTTGGCAACAAGTAAAAATTGAGGAAAAAACATCTGAACCATTTCTGCAAGATCAAGGGGTACCACAAGGATCCTCTCTTTCAGCACTAATGTTTAACATATACATGCAACCAATCTGTGACCTCATCCGCTCTTTTAATGTTACCTGCCTAGCATATGCAGATGACATTCTCCTATACATGCCATTCTCCATCAACCACCCTGATTTTACACCTTTGATAAAATGCTTTGAATCAGTAGAAGACTGGCTCCTCTCACAGAACCTAAGAATCAACCATAGCAAGACCGATGTTATGTTTATCACAAGGGATCAAAACTTCACACCTCCCACTACCTTAAAGATAAAGGACAAGGAATTGACAGTAAAACCTACGATACGATACCTAGGTATTACCCTTGACCAGCGCCTTAATATGAAGACCCACATAAAAAACATAACAAAACTAATATATCACAAGATACGCACACTACGCCACTTAAGACCTTTACTTGAACCCACAGATTTCAGAACTGTCTACCAAGCCTTGGTAATGCCTCATCTTGACTTCGCAAATGCAATTCTACATGGTCTCCCGCAATCAACTTTAAATCCCCTACAATTGGCGATGAACACCGCTGCTAGAGTTCTCGAAGGAATATCAAAGACAGACCACATAACCCCAATTCTAAAAAGCCTCCACTGGTTACCAACCAACGCAAGAATCCACTACAAGATACTAGTCATTACTTTCAAAGCCCTAAACAATCAAGCACCATCAACGATCACCAACCTTTTACACACACAGACTCCCAATAGATCCAGAAGATCAACTGCTATAAACTCATTAACAATCCCAAGACAAACAATCAGATACACTAAGGAAACATCTAAAAGAGCCTTCAGCATTCATGCCCCAATAGCTTGGAATGCACTCCCACCAGAACTGCGAGCCATAACCAGCCTAACACAATTCAGAAAAAGTCTCAAACACCACCTCTTCTTAAGCTATTTCCCAATTTAGTTTTGCACAAGAGAAATACTACATCCATACTCAGGTCAAGACAACTTCAACTGTGACTAATGTGTATAGACTACTGTATATAGTTACATAATGTACATAGTTTCCCTTTATTACCAAGTTCAAATTCCTGTTACTTGTAAAATGCACTACAGTTTTTCTGTATGTATATGTTTGGTTCCATGTAAACCGCGCTGATGATAATAGTGCGGTATATAAGAGATGTTAAATAAATAAATAAATAGGTGTTAGGTCAGGTGTGCATAGGTTGATTGGTGTATAAACCATGATATCATCCGCATATATATGATAATACATCTTGTATTGTTTAATGATGTTGCAGATGGGCTGTATGTATAAGTTAAAGAGGATTACGGAGAGTGCAGATCCTTGTGGGATACCTTGAGAAATGTTGATTTGTTTGTACCACATCTGACTTGCTGCATTTGGTCATGTAGGTATGAGCCAAACCATTTTATGGTGTTGTTGCATAGCCCTATCTCTTGGAGACGTTGTAACAGTATGGTGTGAGATACCATATGAGAGGCAGTAGAGATATCCATGAAGATTAGGAGGAATCCATTCCTGATATTGTCAATGCCCTTTATGATGCTGGCAGAGAGGGAGGTTAGAAGTGTTTCAACCTTGTGTTGTGGTTTGAAGACGTCTTGGTGGATGTCCAGTGATGCGTTCAGGTCGATGTGGTCTTGCAGTTGTTTTTGGACTGCCTTTTCAATGATTTTGGTGACGAATGGCAGGCTGGAGATTGGGCGGTAGGTGGGGAAGAGAGAACCAACCAAGCAGGTACACAAAGACTGGCGACAATTCAGTTCAGGTGGAAAATCTTTTTATTGGGCCCCAAAGCGTTTTGGCTAGGAAGCCTTTTTCAGGGGGTCTTTTAAAAGAGAAAACACCTCAAAAGATAACAACTTATGTAAGCATTCAAAAGCATAAATTAATTAATTGACATGAATCAATTAAAAAATAAAAATTATATACATAAAAAAACAAATTTAATAAAAACATTAATCATAAATTTAAAAATCAAATATAAAACATATAGAAGATGTAGATCCTTTAAACAAAATGTAAAAATAATAGCAAATATGTTAAAAAGATAAAAACATCGAAAACCATCAAGGAATCATAAAAAGTGATAAAAAAATGTGGAACAACAAATTACAGAAATATAAATATAACTAAAAAATGAAATCATATAGTCAAAATAAAAGTATAAGAAAGTGAAAGTAAAAGAGAGGGATGAGGACGACACGATCACAGGAAAGGCAAAGAAATACCTTATTTCTGTCACATAGTATGCTAAAAAAGCACTAAAAATAAATAAATAAATAATTTATTATTAGAAAGAACAATAAATAGATAATTATAATGTTAAACCAGAACAATGATGGCATAAAAATTCTAAAAGTTATCATAAAACATGATACGTGAGAGTTATTATATGGCAATGCCATTAAAAGTTTTTCAAATATGAGAAACCGCATAACCAAAACTAAAACTGTATAAAAACTAAAGTGTAGAACATGTGCACTTAATTTAAAAATCTCCATAGCTTATAATATGATACTTGTCTAGTGTTCTTCTAAGAAATATCATTTATTAAACCAACATCCATTATGAAATTAAATGATGAGCACTTGATAAAAAACAGATAGAGATGATAAACAATTTGGAAACCTCTTAGTACATAAATAAATAAATATTTAAACTACAAGATAAAAGTAAAACCCCTAGGGTATGAACCTGAACATTATTACCCAATTTCATAAATTACCATTGTTCGATAATTGGAGATGACTTTAAAATTCACTGTTTCAAACTAAAGCACTCCACAAGTCAAACGAGGCATTTTCAAAGATATATCCTTTAAGAAAAAGATTTTTGTTCAATGCTCCCCACACTGTCCGCTTGTACAGAATGAAATCACTTGTGGGCATAAAACTTTATAGCCTACTTATGTAGAGGATTAATGCCAGATAAATCAAAATAATCTTCAAAATACATTGTTTTAAGATCAAAGCATTTCATAATTGAAGCGTTTTTAAGGGACAAGGGAATACCAGAAAAACCTTACCATCCAATGCACCCTGCGCTATTTTGCTTGTTCAAAGTGAAATGCCCTACGCTTCAACTTCCCAGAAAAACTAGCAATTTCCCACTCTCATAAGATAAAGGATCATAGATGTGCATACATGCAGTGCAAGGGAACTTATTTTAAAAAATACCTTTGAATGAAATTAAATGTTAACAACGAAAAAAATCCCAAAGGATCACCAAAGAAAAGGAAATACTGAATCTAGTATATATTAGACTTGTAAAAATGAAAATAAAACACTGATTGACCCCTGATGAAAATTGATGAGCCAAATTAAAAATGAAATTATATTAAAACTAAGGCATACCATGAATCAAAACAAGACATTTTCAAAGATGATTTGTCATACAATGCTCCCCGCACTATCTGCTTGTCCGGATTGAAATCATTTACAAGCGTAAAACTTTATAACCTAATTATGTAAGAAACTAATGCCCGAAAAATCGAAATTGTTTTCAAAATCCACTGTTTTGGAATCAAAACATTTCATATCGAACAAGGCATTACTAAAGAGAGAGACTAGGAAAACTTACCATTCGAAGCGCCCTGCGCTGTTTACTTATTCAAAGTGAAACGCTCTGCGCTTCAACTTCCCAGAAATACTAGCATTTTCCCGCTCTCATGAGGTGAAGGGTCATAAAAGTACAGACATGCAGCGCAAGGGAACTTACTCTACAAAATACCTTTGAATGAAAACAAATATTAACAGCAAAGGAAACAAAGGACATTATGATTGGGCAATAAATTCAAAAGACCCAAAATCTTAGCAAGGCGTTTTTAAGGACCGGTCGTATCATTGCGTGTTTGAGGGCATGTAGCCTTGTTGTAGAGACTTCTTTACTATCTTATGGATGTTTTGGCTGAGTTGATCCCTTGAGGATTTGATCCACGTAACTGGGCATAGGTCAACCTGTGAGGTTGATGTGTTCTATTTGTTGCACTGAAGGTAAGGTGAAGTCATCCCAGGTTTGTTGATTCTCTGGCAATGTGTGGTTGTTTACTGTAGAAGAAGAGTTTAGTGTGAGGTTGCCATGTTTGTTCATTATGTAGTTTGCAAATTCTTGAGGGTGTATGCTCGGGGTTCTAGATTGGCCACTGTTGGAAACAGGATACTGGGCTTGATGGACCTTGGTCTGACCCAGTATGGCATATCTTATGTTCTTATGTTGTGTTGTGTCTCTGGTGAGCTTCTGTATGATGCTAAATAGTTCTCTCGGTCTATTTGCTGATTTCAAAATAATATTGGTGTGGTATTGTTGCTTAGATCCGTGGATCAGGTTATTATATTCCAACTGTTTGGTTCTATATTGTAGCAGTGTCTCCTGTGCCTTGTTTCGCCTCCATTTCCTTTTCAAGCCTCCTTCGTACTCGCTTTGCATCCCAGATTGCATTGGAATACCAGAGTGCATTGGTTTTCTTGCATGTGTGTGCGAGCTCTCTGTTTGGGGCTGTTGCTGCTTTAGATATAATGTGGTTTCAGTTCTCGATGGTCTTGTCAAGATTGTCAAAATCGTTTTGGAGTTTTGAGATTATTTCCCGTAGGAATGCTTTTTTGTGGAAGGTCCTGAATCTTCTGCCCTTGAAGACTTCTTCCTGAAGTAATAACCAGAGCAAAGAATTTATTTAGGGGCATGTTTACTAAGCTGGTTAACAGCATACTCTATTTGTAACTAGGTCTTGTGTTATTCAAAGAAACGTAGTTACAAATAACGCATGCTATTAGCCCAGCTTAGTAAACATGCCCCTTAGTCTTCCACCTATGGCCTTGTCCTCCCTAAATTGCCTGGCCCACAGCCAGTAGAAACAGCAGTAGCAGCAGGAGAGTTCTTTGGTCAAGGAAAGGCTGGGGGAGCTGTAAATTCACCAACTGACTTGCTAAAGGATGGAGATACCCTCCCATTCCAGGAAGTGCAAGCAAGGGAAGTTGCTATCGTTAAACAGGTGACTTTTCCTCTGGTTAAGCTTCCTATATCTTTGGACTCCATCTGGTTGGCAATAAAGCAACTTGATAAATCTCTTACTAAACAGAATTCTCAGCTAATCAGTTCCACGAACTGAAAAATCAAGTGGAAGAGCATGAAGTTAAAATATTAGACTATAATTCCAAGATGGACATCTTAGAGCAAACTGTAGTGTGGTATAGTCAACAACATTGGAGCTCTAGCCACTGATAGCAATGTGATTCATCACAAGCTGGAGAATTTGGAACATTTTGTAGGAGGAGAAATTTAAGATGGAAAATTTTGCCCTTTTTAGGAAAAGTTATCAATCTTGAATTCTTTAAGAAATATTTGATTGATGTTTGAGGGGCATGTTTACTAAAGGTTAACAAGCGTTAAGTGCTGCAATGGCCCATAGAAATGAATGGGCAGGGCAGCACTTAATGCATGTTAATCTTTAGTAAACATGCCCCTTAGAGATACCACAACAATCTCTTTCTCCAACCTCTTGAGTGTACTGTTTCTCCTATTAGAGTAAAAGGAGAAACTGAGCTGGTATCGCCAGATTTCCTTTATTTAACTGCTTTCTTGAAGCATCTAAAGTTGGTGAAGTGGTCTCTGTGACTTCAATTGTGACTTTGCTCTACGAGCCAGATAGAGATTTGATAAAGTACTTGTTCTTCCCTCCATGAGTTAGAAGAGTTTCTTGGGCTAAAGTAACATATTTCCTGATGTTGCCTGTGCAACACACAGAAGATGGAGAGAATTTTCATTCTGTTTAAGAACATAAGAGATGCCATACTGGATCAGATCAAGGGTCCATCAAACCCGGTATCCTGTTTCCAACAGCATCCAATGCAGATCACAAGTACTGTACCTGTGAGGTTCCCAAAAAAGGTACACAGATTCCATATTGTTTATCCCAGGGGTAAGTAATGAATCTCCCTAGTCCTCTTATGGACTTTTCCTTCAGGAACTTGTCCAAATCTCTTTTAAACCCAGCTACACTAATAACTTTTACTGCATCCTCTAGTAATGAATTTGAGTTTGATTACACGTTGAGTGAAAGAATATTTTCTCCAATTAGTCTTAAATGTGCTACATTGTAGCTTCATCGCATGTCCCCTAGTCTTTCTATTTTTTTAAAGGAGTAAACAACCAATCTATGTTTACCCATTCCACTCCATTTATTATTTTATAGACCTCTACCATCTCTCCTCTCAGCTGTTTTTTCCAATCTGAAGAGCCCTAACCTTTTAAGCCTTTCCTTGTAAGGGTATCCTTTAATCCCCTTTGCAGATGACATATAATTCTAAGTTGTTAAAACACAAGAGTATTGTAAAAATTAGTGGTTCTTCTCTGTACTTTTTCTAATTCCACTATATCCTTTTTAAGATATGACAACTAGAATTGCACACAATATTCAAGGTACAGCTGCAACATGGAGCAATACCAGAGGCATTATAATATCCTTGGTTTTATTTTTCCATTCCTTTCCTTATGACTTCTAGCATTCTATTTGCTTTCTTGTCCCAGATCCTTTTCCTGGGTGGTGATTCCTAATATGCAACCTTGCATCCTATAAGCATAGTTTTGGGTTGTTCTTCCCTAAGTGCATAGCTTTGCACTTGTCCACATTAACTTGCATCAGTCAATGGATGCCCAGTCTCCAATTTCTCAAGGTCCTCTTGCAATTTTTCTCAATCCTCTTGTGTTTTAACAAATTTGAATAATTATGTGTTATCTGCAAATTTGGTCATCTCACTTGTTCCCACTTCCAGGTCATTTATGAATATATTAAAAAGCATTTGGCACAAAACAGATCCTTAGTCCTATGTTGTTTTTTCTCTCTTAACCAGTTCCTGATCCACAATTGTACACTTCCTCTTATCCCGTGACTTTTTCATTTTCCCTAGAGTCTCTCATGAGGGACCTTAACATCTAGTAACTTGGAGGCCAATTCCGCATGGTGGATGGCCTGGATATGCACCCAATTTTGCATCCACGGGAGCTAGACGGCTCCAAGGGAGCAG
The DNA here is from genome assembly GCA_033557465.1 of Ichthyophis bannanicus. NCBI lineage: Eukaryota > Metazoa > Chordata > Amphibia > Gymnophiona > Ichthyophiidae > Ichthyophis > Ichthyophis bannanicus. The sequence goes on from CM066032.1 coordinate 1,732,624,835, forward strand.
AATCAAGGCACAAGACCTGGATGTCCCAGATGTGCCTTGATTCAGGCCTGTTGTACGTGCCCCGGCTAGCCCAGCCTAGGCTCCTGCATGGCGCCACAGGGCCATGGCACCAGAACACCATGCAGGAGCACCAATCGCCTGCACAGAGTAAAACTGTTCTTTCCCTGCCACCCAACCCCTGATTGGGCCTGCCAAGGCCGGGATTGGACTGTGGAGAACCCCCTTATTGGGCATGCCGAGGCCAGGATTGGACTGTGGAGAACCCCCTGCCCATCTCACCTCCTTGTGACAGTCCCATGGGGTTGGCCACGGACATCAAGGGAGGACCTAGTCCACTTCCGAGGTGGAATAAGTCCCCCGTCTATCTCACCATGCCCAGAGGTACAGGGCCGTCACCGGAATAGGCCTGTACATCCAGGATCAGGGTCCTTTCTCTGCTCTGCCCAGACTCCTCCTTCTTGCCCACCCTTCCCACCCCCCATCCAGAGCTCTCCACACATCTTCGCTGTCCGTGTAGGGAGCTTTGGAGCTGGAATCGGCATTGGGCATTTAGCAGGGCATATACATCCGAACCAGATATATATCCCTACTAAACGCGGTGCATAATGACCCCCATAATGAGTGACAGTGGATAAAGACCGGTACATGGTCCATGTAGTCTGCTCAGTCATTTAGAAGTTATTTACATTTGCTTTGATTCCATCCTCTTGCTATGTAATGAGTGTGCGTGTGTGTGTGTGTGTGTGTGTGTGTGTGTGTGTGTGCGCGCGCCAAAGGCATTCCGAAAATCCAGATGCACTATATCAACTGGCTCACCTGTAATCTGCCTGCTTATTCACATCTTCAAAAAAATATAACAGTGCGGTGAAAACAGGGACTAGATTTATTTTAAAAATCCATGTAAATGTATTGTTTGTTATAAGAATGTAAAATGTGTTTTGTTTTGTTTTTTAATCCAACCCAGTTCCTGTGTGATAAGCCTGCACTCCAGGAGGGTAAATAGATCTTGTGGGTGTTAGTAACTCTGCCTTGATGGGAGTGGAGCTTGGTTTTCCACTTGCTTTATTTTTTTAGGACATTTCTTAGTTTTATGTATTGGTAACTCTCCCCTCTTATGGTGAACTTTGTTAGGGAACGAAATCTAGAGTATTTCTTCTTTTCTTTTGGACTTTAGATCCGTGTTTTGTGATTGTTCACCTCCAATTCCTATCAAGATGTACATCTTGTTTTATATTTGGTAAACTCAATAAATATAAAATTAAAAATGGAGATCTATAGGCCATCTACAATACATGTTTCAGGCCTGGGCTCAGGAGTAGCATAACATACTTTAGATTTTTATCAACTCACCTTCAAAATACTTGAATTTTAGATTTGATTACTCACCATTCCAAATCTGAGTTCAGGACAAGTTTCATACAGGTACAGCAGGTATTTTCCTGCTCAAATGGGCTCACAATCTAAGGCGTATATTTACTAAACCACGGTAAAAGGAGCAACTGTGCCATTAGCACGCGCTAACTGCACATCTGAGCCCTTAGCGCACACTAACAGCACCTGTGGACGGAAAGAGGGCATGTACAAGGCGGAGAATGGGGGGGTCAAAGGGCAGGGAGTGGGCTTGCTCCCTTAACGCAGGCACCTTAATGGCGGGAACCCTAACGCAACTCAAAATCTGGCAGAAAGGGTGTTTTTTGAGGAGAGAGAGCCCAAGAGCAGATGGTTCGGAAGAATGTATCCTTGAAGGATACTACCAAAAGCAGAGAGGTTCTAAAAAAGAGTAAAGTAGCCCAAATGCCCTCGAGTATGGAGCAGACAGAGCTTAAAGATCCCAAATTACCCATGTCTACCAATAGCCAAATTAATATGAATAAAATACAGTCTCTAAAATGCTTGTATGCAAATGCTAGAAGTCTAAAAAATAAGATGGAAGAGTTAGAATATATAGCACTAAATGAGAGGTTAGATGTCATTGGAATATCAGAGACATGGTGGAAAGAGGACAACCAGTGGGACACTGTGATACCTGGGTACAAACTATAACGTAATGATAGAGCTGATCAAATTGGTGGAGGGGTTGCGCTCTATGTTAGAGAGGGCATTGGGTCAGAAAGGATTAAAGTTTTGCAGGAAACAAAATTTGCTGAAGAATCTCTATGGATTGAAATTCCATGTAAAAAGGGGAAGGCGATGGCGGTGGGGGTGTACTATCGACCGCCTGGCCAGAATGAACAAATGGATGATGAAATGCTCAAAGAAATCAAGGAAACTAACAAACGTTACAGCACGGTAATAATAATGGGCGATTTCAATTACCCCGGTATTGACTGGGTCAGTGTCACGGCAGGACATGCTAGGGAGATAAAGTTCCTAGATGACATAAATGACTGCTCCTTGGAGCAGCTGGTTCATGAACTGACCAGAGGGGAAGCCATATTAGACCTAGTTCTTAGTGGAACACCAGATCTAGTGCAAGAGATAAGGGTGTTGGGGCCACTTGACAATAGTGATCATAGCATGATCGCCTTTGATTTAATTAGTGGAGGAGGGATAGTAAGGAAATCCACAGTACTACCTTTTAACTTTCGAAAGGGAGACTATGATAAAATGAGGAAAATAGTTAAGAAAAAACTAAAAGGAGCAGTTGCAAAGGTTAAAGACTTACATCAAGCTTGGGTGTTGTTGAAAAATACTATCTTGGAAGCCCAGACCAGCTGTATTCCACACTTTAAGAAAAGTGGAAGGAAGTCCAAAAAACTGCCAGCATGGTTTAAAGGTGAGGTCAGAGAGGCTGTTGTTGCCAAGAAAGCATCTTTCAGGAAATGGAAAAAAGAGCCAAACGATGAAACCTGGAAACAGCACAAGCACTGCCAGGTCAAATGCAAGGCATTGATAAAGAAGGCAAAGAGAGAATTTGAGAAGAAGCTTGCTGCAGAAGCAAAAACGCAAAATAAAGATTTTTTCAAGTACATTCGTAGCAAAAAACCTGTGAGAGAGTCAGTTGGACCATTAGATGATAGAGGAGTTAAAGGGGCACTAAGAGGCGACAAGGCGATAGTGGAGAGACTGAATGAATTATTTGCTTTGGTCTTTACTGAGGAAGATGTAGGGATGTTACCCATGACTGAAGTGGTATTTAAAGGTGCGGAAGAATTGAAGGAAATATCGATACATCGGGAAGATGTATTACAACTATTAGATAAACTGAAGAGTAGCAAATCACCTGGGCCGGATGGTATACATCCAAGGGTGTTGAAAGAACTGAAATATGAGATTGCAGACCTGCTATTAGTAATCTGTGAACTATCATTAAAATCATCTCTAATACCTGAAGATTGGCAGATCGCCAATGTAACACCAATTTTTAAAAAGGGTTCGAGGGGTGATCCGGGAAACTACAGACCGGTGAGCCTGACGGGAAAAATGGTAGAAACCATCATAGAGAATAAAATTACTCAGCATGTAGATAGTCATGGCCTAATGGGAGACAGCCAACATGGCTTTAGACAAGGAAGATCTTGTCTTACTAATCTGTTATGTTTTTTTTGAAAGTGTGAGTAAACAGGTGGACAAAGGTGAGTCAGTTGATATAGTGTATCTGGACTTTCAGAAAGCCTTTGACAAGGTCCCTCATCAGAGACTTCTGGCAAAACTAGAGTCATGGGATAGGAGGCAGTGTACTACTGTGGATCAGGAACTGGTTGAAAGATTGAAAGCAGAGGGTTGGGCTAAATGGCCAATTTTCCCAATGGAGAAAGGTGAATAGTGGTGTACCCCAGGGATCTGTGCTGGGTCTTCTGCTTTTTGACATTCATAAATGACCTGGAAAGTGGAATAACGAGTGAGATTATCAAATTTGCAGATGACACAAAACTATTTAATGTTGTTAAAGCCCAAGAGGATTGTGGAAAATTGCAAGAGGATCTTGATAAATTGGAAGACTGGGCATCAAAATGGCAGATGAAATTTAATGTGGACAAGTGCAAAGTTATGCACCTAGGGAAGAACAACCCAAACTATGGTTACATGATGCAAGGTTTCACATTAGGAACCACCACCCAGGAAAAAGATTTAGGCGTCATTGTGGATAACATGTTAAAACCCTCGGCCCAGTGTGCAGTGGCAGCCAAGAGAGCAAATAGAATGCTAGGTATCATAAGGAAAGGAATGGAAAATAAAACAAAAGATATTATAATGCCTCTATACCGTTCCATGGTGAGACCGCACCTTGAATATTGTGTGCAATTCTGGTCGCCGTATCTTAAAAAGGATATAGCGTTATTAGAAATGGTTCAGAGAAGAGCCACCAAAATGGTAAAGGGGATGGAAGGATACTCCTATGAAGAAAGGCTAAAAAGGTTAGGGCTCTTAAACCTGGAAAAGAGATGGCTGAGGGGAGATATGATAGAAGTCTATAAATTAATGAACGGAGTGGAATGGGTAAACGTAGATCGACTGTTTACGTTATCAGAATATAGGAAGACTAGGGGACATGCAATGAAGCTACAGGGTAAACTATTTAAGACAAATAAAAGAAAATATTTTTTCACTCAACGTGTAATCAAACTCTGGAATTTGTTACCAGAGGATGTAGTAAAGGCTGTTAGTGTAGCTGGGTTTAAAAAAGGTTTGGACAAGTTCCTGGAGGAAAGGTCCATAAACCATTATTAAGAAGGGACCCAGGATATCAATGCTTGACCTAGTACAAGCATTGCAGAACCTGTGTCTTTTGGGGAAACTGCTAGGTACGTATGACCTAAATTGGCCACTACTGGAAACAGGATACTGGGCTTGATGGACCTTGGTCTGACCCAGTATGGCATATCTTATGTTCTTATATTTAATGTCTGCAATGTGATGCACAGACAGGGGAGCCCAAGTGAACGATAGTAGTGCTCCATTAGCAGCAACAGCATAGTGCCCAAGTATGAAAGGGCACTATGTTGATGGTGCAAATGGGGGTGGCGCAAGGGTCATGCAGTGGGGGGTTGCTGGTGCACAGGGGGGACCGGGCAGCTGCTTGGATGGCACATAGGAACATAAGACTACAAAATATTACAAACTGTGTCAGACCAAGATCTATCATGCCCAGTATCCTGTGTCCAACAGTGGCCAATCTAGGTCACAAGTACCTAGCAGTTTCCCCAAAAGACACACAGGATCCCCATAACTGTAATGGGCAAGTAGTGCATAGCCCGGGTCCTCTTCAGCAATGGTTTATGGACCATTACCCAGGAACCCGTCCAAACCTTTTTAAACCCAGCTACACTGACTGCCTTTACCACATCCTCTGGTAATGGAGTGCAGGGTTTGATTACACGTTGACTGAAAAAATATTTTCACCTAAAAGATCCAAATTGGTTACGCTGTAGCCACATTGCAAGTCCTCTAGTCTGCCCACAGGCATAAAAAAAGCGACCTACGTTTACCTGTTCCACTCCGGTCAATAATCTATAAACCTCTATCATATCCCCCCTCAGCCATCTCTTCCCTAGGTCGATGAGCCCCAACCTTTTTAGCCTCTCCACAAAGGGGTATTCTGCCATCCGCAGTACCATCTGTGATGTTCATCATGATCCCACAGTGACAGTAGCAGCACACAGCCCTGCTACTGCTGCAGAAAGACAATGTGCCACATGGGGTGGTCCAAGGGTCCTGGCACCCCAGGCAGAGATCCAGGCTGCCCCCTACCCTGCTGCCACAGAACCCAGCTTTGGGGGAAGAGACTGATAGTGCCACACTGTAGCCCTCCAGGCAGCTGCAACATGCAGGCACCCAGGAGACTACCACAGCAGTGGCTGTCAACCTTCCCCCGAGATGTATCATTGGCAGGCAGTGATGTGGCCCCTGCAGAGGCAGATTGTTGGGGAGGGGGCTGTGTGGCCGTCCATGTATGCCTCTGTCCCCCCATCTGGGCTGTGCGCCCAAGGCACCCGCCAACTCGCATGTTGAAAGGGCTGGGACTACACACCACCAACACAGACAGCACATGGGCATGTCAGCATGGTGTGGAGGTGTTAGTGGACGGGCCAGTGGCACTCGCCTGCAGTAAACCAAAGCCATGCCCTGGTCCTGTGCACAGTGCGCATTGCAACATGTGCCAAGGTCTGTCTGATGCAAAGTATGTCAGCCCCAGGGAGTGTTGTAACCATATAGCAGCACTGTGGCTCAATGCACACAGTTGGTGTGTTTATCAGTAGAGGGTCACAGGTTCAGGTCCTGGCTGTGGATTATGCATTGCATGTCCCTGTGGCTGAACTTTAGCCAACAGAGCAGGTACAACAACCCCCAATGAATCAGCCAGAAAGGGTACAACCACCCATCAGGCACACAGACAGGCTCTACTGTCCACAGCTCCATGGAGAGTCAGGCCGATAATACTGGCACACTGAGCGGGGGTTAACATCAAAGCATGCAACTAGCTCCTGCACAAGCAGCACACATTAACAATGCTCAAATTGATATCGGAACCAAGGGGGCAGTCAGGACTACCAACCATCCCCATTTTTGCACAGCGTGTCACAGCGTGTCATGAGTATAATATGTATATAGTTTCCCCGGTTTTTCTTCCATGTTCAACTCCCTGTTCTCTGTAAAACTCGATGTTGTTTGTATACATTGTAGTATCTCTGTTCGATGTACACCGCGCTGATTTTAATAGCGCGGTATAGAAGAATTGTTAAATAAATAAATTAAATAAATAAATTATGAGAGTGTGTGTGTGTCAATTTAGTTGTGGCTTTCTACACCTCACTGAGCCTCGCAGTGCCTAAGCTGTTTCCAGCATTAGTCTGCAAATGTGCATGATAAGGAACAAAGTATTGTGGGTATGAGCTGAAACAGGGCAGATTGGTCAGGATGGGTCTGCATAGGAGGTAGGGTGAATGGCTGAGACGTCATAGTGCCCGCCTGCCACATGCATGTCCTGGGTGGCCACAGCATATCATGCTGGGAGTGCATGCTCACTCTGACTGAGCAGTGGCCATGGCATGGCTATGTATCCACATAGTACTATATAGTGTCTACTTCTAATGATGTGGGTGTACCTCCTGTCTTGGGGGCCTGATCACTGAACCAACTGCTGGGTGTCCACGCCGGATATCCCAAGCCTGGGTGCACATGGCTGTTCTGTGCAAATGCAATGTGTACTGACCAGTGGACAGTCCACAGTTTATATGTGCGTGGCTGGAAAACCCAGTGAAGGGCAGCAGGTGCAGTCTGACTGTGCTTGCTGTGAGTGAATGATAGACCTAGGTGGTTGGGATGAGAGGTGTTCCAGGCCTGCTCCCAGTGGTACTGGTAGGGGCCAACAGGACCCTAGTAACAACCCTGTGCAAGTCTAGACCACCCCCCAGGTAGTTGGCCACCATTGCATCAGCATCGTAACCTAGGATATTGACATGCACTGCTCTAGGGCCAGAGCTAGATGTAACTGGCATATCACACTGCAGACAATACCTGCCACACAATGGCAGTGATGGGGATCTGCAATAAAGGCGGCAGAGACCATCTCTTGCACCGCAGGTACTGGGGACCTGGTGCTGGGCACTCATCCTCACCTGCAGGGTGACCACAGAAACTACTCAGTAGCACGGTTTGTAGCTACTCTGTGTTTGTATCACACAGTCAGTGCATCTTACTGAGCTGAGGTGATGGATAAGTGCATTCTCCATTCAGTGATCAACTGTAGACCACTATTCTGCATGTGCACTGCATCATGGGTACTGGTGGGGCTACCCTATGCCAGCGCACACAGCAGACATTTTAGAAGGTGACCTACAGTCTGTTTAAATCCAGCCATTGCTATGTAGAGAGGGGTGTAGGTGTAGCCTACTGGTTAGTGCAGTCTCCATATGCGGGGTGGCAGAGGTTCAATTCCTACTTGTTCTTTTTGTGACTGATACTCAGATCATTTTCATGCCTGTAACAGTCAAGGCTCTGCAGATCTGTGCTGCTATAAGAACATAAGCTATGCCATACTGGGTCAGACCAAGGTCCATCAAGTCCAGTATCCTGTTTCCAACAGTGGCCAATCTAGGTCATACATACCTAGCAGTTTCCCAAAAAGACACAGGTTCCACAATGCTTGTATTGGGTCAAGCATTGATATCCTAGGTCCCTTTTTAATAATGGTTTATGGACCTTTCCTCCAGGAACTTTTCCAAACCTTTTTTAAACCCAGCTACACTAACAGCCTTTACTACATCCTCCGTTAACAAATTCCAGAGTTTGATTACACGTTCAGTGAAAAAATAAATATTTTCTTTTATTAGTCTTAAATAGTTTACCCTGTAGCTTCATTGCATGTCCCCTAGTCTTTCTATATGCTGATAACAAACAATCGATCTACGTTTACCCATTCCATTCTGTTCATTAATTTATAGACTTCCATCATATCTCCCCTCAGCCATCTCTTTTCCAGGTTAAAGATGGTGTCCATCTGTCCAAGAAAGGTCAACACATCTTCAGTAGTAGACTGGCTAATCTACTGAAGAGGGCTTTAAACTAGATTCGTTGAGAATGGGTGAAGACAGCCCCCAGGTAAGTGAAAGCCCCCAGGTAAATGAAACATTAAATACCTTTATGGAAATGGGTAAAAGGGGTAACATACGGAAAGCAGTGCATATAAATGCCCATAGCATGGGAAATAAGATTCCTGATGTTCAAGCTTTGATGGGAGTGGCTGACGTGGATTTAGTGGCAGTTAAAGAAACATGGTTCACAAAAAACCATAACTGGGATGTAACTATACCAGGCTATACCTTATTCAGAGAGGACAGGGTAGGAAGAAGGGGAGGAGGAGTGGCACTATACTGTATGTAAAAACTAATATTAAAGCTTTGGAATTACAGAGCTTAAAAGGGAGAGAGGAGGCATTGTGGGTTAAACTAGAAAGAGGGAAAGAAATCTATTTGCATTGACGTGACAGAGAGTTAATTGAAGACATATGTAGTATTGCTAAGAAAGGGGAAGTGCTACTGATAGGGGATTTCAATATGCCAGATGTTGATTGGCACATTCCTGCTGCAGTATCATCTAGAAGTAAGGAGATCCTGGATTCTCTACATGGAGAACTATTCAGGCAATTGGTAACAGACCCCACACATGAAGAGGTCATATTGGACTTGGTGCTTACCAATGGTGAAAGTGTTTCTGATGTTATAGTGGGAGATCATTTTACATCCAGTGATCACCAGATGGTGTGGAACAGTATTAGGACTAGGGCTGTTAGAATCCATTCAAAAGCAAGGGTCTTCGATTTTAGGAAAACTAACTTTGCCAAGATGGGCCAATACCTCAGGGAGTCGTTAGAGAGATGGGAACAGCTGGGGGATGTAGAAAAACAGTGGGCAAAACTGAAAGGGACTATATTTCAAGGGCAACCAACCTTTTTATTAAAATGGTAAATAAAGGTAAAAGGAAAAAGGAGACTGCTATGGCTTTCAAAAGAAGTAGCTGAAAAGGTGAAGAAAAAGAAGGAGGCCTTCATGAAATACAAGAGATCACAGAGAGAGGAAGACAGGCAACTATATTTGGAAAAACTTAGAGAAGCTAGCAAAGTAGTCAGGAAAGCAAAGATTCAAAAAGAGGAGGAAATAGCCAATGCAATAAAATGGGGGGATAAGATTTTTCAGATGTTAGTGAGAAGAGGAAGGGCAAAAGTGGTATTGTCAGACAAGGGTGAAGGGGAGGAAGATGTAGAAGCTGATGAAGATAAAGCGGAATTGCTTAACAAATATTTCTGTTCTGTGTTCACAGATGAAGAAACACAAACAGGAGCTCAGAAAACACCCACAAACAGGAACAGAAGCGAGGGGCATCTTGAACAATTTTCAGAAGACTGTGTTCATGAGTAACTAGCTAAATTTAAAGTAGACAAAGCGATGGGACCGGATGGGATACACCCTAGAATACTGAGGGAACTTGGGGATGTTCTAGCAGCTCCTCTGACTGACCTTTTCAATGCCTCAGAGTCGGGAGGGGTGCCAAAGGACTGGAGAGAGGCTCATGTGGTGCCTTTACACAAAAGCGGAAGTAAGGATGTAGTTGAAAACTACAGGCCGGTTAGTTTAATTTCGGTGGTGAGTAAATCATTGGAAAGGCTGCTGAAAGAGAAAATAGTGAGGTTTCCGGCATCCAGCAGATTACAGGATCCGAGGCAGCATGGATTCACCAGAGGCAGGTCTTGTCAGATAAATCTGATTAATTTCTTTGACTGGGTGACCAGGGAGTTGGAGCGAGGGAGAGCCTTAGATGTGGTGTATTTAGATTTCAGTAAAGCTTCTGACTTATAAACAAACTGAGCACCCCAGGGGATGGACCCTCAAATTACTGTTTGGGTTAGAAATTGGTTGAGTGGGAGGCAACAAAGGGTACAGGTAAATGGAGCTCACTCTGAGGAGAAGGAAGTTACCAGTGGTGTGGCCCAGGGATCTGTCCTTGGTCCAATTCTTTTTAACATCTTTGTTAGTGATATAGTAGAAGGGCTGTCAGGTAAGGCTTGCTTCTTTGTGGATGATTCTAAAATCTGCAATAGAGTAGACACCCAGGAAGGTGTAGATAACATGAGGAGGGATTTAGCTAAGGAATGGTCTAGAATTTGGCAGCTGGGATTTAATGTTAAAAAATGCAAGGTCATGCATTTGGCCTGCAGCAATCCAAAGGAGCAATATAGTATACGGGGTGAAGTACTTTTGTCCACTAAAGAAGAGCAGGACCTAGGTGTGGTTGTGTCTAATGATCTTAAAGTGGCTAAACAGGTAGAAAAGGCAACAGCAAAAGCTAGAAGGATGCTTGGATGCATACAGAGAGGAATGGCTAGCAGAAGAAAGGAGGTGATAGTACCTCTGTATAAGTCTCTGGTGTGACCTCATTTGGAGTATTGTGTGCAATTCTGGAGACCGCACCTTCAAAAGGATATAAACAGGATGGAGTCAGTACAGAGGGTGGCTACTAAAATGGTTAGTGGTCTTCATTACAAAGCATATGAGGACAGACTTAAGGATCTTAATATGTACACATTAGAGGAAAGGCGGGATAGAGGTGATATGATTGAGACGTTTAAATACCTCTGTGGCATAAATGCACAGGGGGAGAGCCTCTTTCAATTGAAAGCAAGTACTGCTACTAGGGGACATGGGATGAGGGTAAAAGGGGATAGATTTAGGAGTGATACACAGAAATCTTTCTTTACGGAAAGAGTGGTGGATCCGTGGAACAGTCTCCCAGTGGAGGTGGTAGAGATGAGGACAGTATCTGAATTCAAAAAAGCATGGGACAAACACAGAGGATCTCTAAACGAAAAAAGGGGACTGTTGTAGTTGTTGATATGGAAGGACAGACTAGATAGGCCATGTGGTCTTTTTCTGTCATTATTTTTCTATGTTTCTAAGATCCCTAACCTCTTTAACCTTTCTTCATAGGGGTATCCTTCCATCTCCTTTACCATTTTGGTGGCTCTTCTCTGAACCTTTTCTAATAACGCTATATCCTTTTTAAGATACGGCGACCAGAATCGCACACAATATTCAAGGTGCGGTCGCACCATGGCGCGATACAGAGGCATTATAATATCCTTTGTTTTATTTTCCATTGCTTTCCTTATGATACCTAGCATTCTATTTGCTCTCTTGGCCGCTGCTGCACAATGGGCAGAGGGTTTTAACATGTTATCCACAATGACACCTAAATCTTTTTCCTGGGTGGTGGTTCCTAATGTGGAAACTTGCATCGTGTAACCATAGTTTGGGTTGTTCTTCCCTAGGTGCATAACTTTGCACTTGTCCACATTAAATTTCATCTGCTTTTTTGATGCCCGGTCTTCCAATTTATCAAGATCTTCTTGCAATTTTCCACAATCCTCATGGGTTTTAACAACTTTAAATAGTTTTGTGTCATCTGCAAATTTGATAACCTCACTCGTTATTCCCTTTTCCAGGTCATTTATGAATATGTCAAAAAACAGTGGACCCAGCACAGATCCCTGGGGTACACCACTATTCACCTTTCTCCATTGGGAAAATTGGCCATTTAGCCCTACCCTCTGCTTTCTATCTTTTAACCAGTTCCTGATCCACAATAGTACACTGCCCCCTATCCCATGACTCTAGTTTTGCCAAAGGTCTCTTATGAGGGACCTTGTCAAAGGCTTTCTGAAAGTCAAAATACACTATAAACATAACAGATCAGTAAGACAAGATCTTCCTTGTCTAAAGCCATGTTGGCTGTCTCCAATTAAGCCATGACTATCTACATGTTCAGCAATTTTGTTCTTTATGATGATTTCTACCATTTTTCCCGGTACTGATGTCAGACTCACAGGTCTGTAGTTGCCTGGATCACCCCTGGAACCCTTTTTAAAAACTGGCGTTACGTTGGCCATCCTTCAATTTTCAGCCCATACCACTCTCTCCTCAGCTGCTATCCGTCCTTCCGCCCATTTATCTGCCTCTGTCAGCTATGTACATCCTGTCTTCTTGTGTAGGCTGCTACTCCATGATCTACACTGGTACTCTTTTCCGCATTACGGCTCTTCGTGCTTGCCTGTCCTGTGCCTGATCTGCATGTAACCATTACTACTCTGGTCCACCAAAAAGCAGCACACTGCCACGTAGGCAACCAAAGAACCAGTCAAGAAACGTGGCAGGAGATTCCAATATAACCTTTTAGTCCACAGATCAAGCGTGCCTATAAATCCGACACTGGCCGTGTTTCGTGCGATACTTCCTCAGGGGTGTAAGGCTCACTGAGAACAATTGCATATGTAAAGCAAAAAACACAAAAAATAAAATTAAAAACATAAAGCAAAAACTTAAAAACATTATATATGTATGTTTGATTTCCCGCAAAAGCAGAGTTTTAAAGGCCAACAGCACATGTGTAGGCATTCTTTAGTGGAAAGTCACATTGGATACCGCTCGCTGTTGGCATCTCTGTAGTTTGTTTTCTAGGTTTGATTTCAGCATCTTTATGTTTTTTCAAAATGTATATGTGCCGTGGAGTTTTTGGTGGACCTGTGCACGCAGCATGTTTTCCCCCTGGAAAGATGTCCTCAGCTTTGGGGAGGATGCATTAGAAAAACTCGTATCTCAAGAGTCACTTACCAATCCTGATGAAGATAATAATGACACACACGCCCTTTCGGAAGATATAGTACGATTAACACAAAGATTGGTTAAAGAGGAGTTACACGCGGCCTACCTCCTTGAATGCTGCAAATCAAAAATTATACCATGAGGATTAAGGATGAATAAGGCTCCAGGACTTTACCAAAGTGAACATGGTTTTGTTAATTGCTGGAACGCTATACTGAATAAATGTTCATTGGATTTAATGATCCTATTAATAACTACAGCAAATAAGAAATCTGAATTACATAAAGTAGAATTAGATGAAAAATTAAGTGAGTTAAAGAAGTGTGATAATCAATTTGATAAAATATATCATGATCATGATAGAAATATGGCACAATACAAGAAAGATATAAAATATAAGAAAATGGAGAAATTTCGGAGAGATGAGAAGGACTATAGAAGTGGATATGTCTACCATTGGTGTAGGCGGGTAGAGAATGATAGAATTTGGGTAAAGAGGAAGTCTACATTTTTTGACTGCAGAGATAGTACAATGGAAGAAACGGATAATGGTACTCCTGTGGGGTAAAAAAAGAAAAGAAGTAGGAGTGAATCAGTGGATAATCATGATGTGTCTGCGTCACTGTTTTCAACCTATAAGGATAAGATTGAACATCCTAAAGAAAAATGTAAAGAAAGAAAATACTAAAAACAATTTTTTGAATATGGACCAGTTATGGAAGGGAGGCGGCCGGGATTCCTCCCGGAACCATCTGCCTCCTTTTCCAGATCAAGACAGAGGACAAGGTCAATATTCAGACAGAGTGTACAACAATCACAATATGTACAGAGGACGAGGTCGTGGTCGCGGTCGGGGACAGGGGAGAGGCAAATGGGGAGCAGATTACTCCCACGAGTTGGATTTTTGAAGAGTGATAACGTTGTAAACATTTCAAGATATAATCTTACGCCTGATGAAATATTAGTGTTGAATAGGGTTGTCATTTGTTCCCAATAAGAAATTTGATCCTTTTGAAGTTCATGTAGACTTATACAAATTTTTTAGGAAAATTCGTATTCAGCATTTTTTTTTAGTAATCAGATGATGCCTGCAGAGAATATTTCTATAGTTCGTAGAAAATCAAAATGGATTCCCCCTTCACAAACAGACCCTCTTATTGAGGCATTTGAACGTATAGTTATGCAACAAATAGATGGGATTAATGAAGGCAAGAAGTTACCCTATCACAATTTGACAATAGGTGAAAAAGAAGTAATTAGATCTTACCTGCTAATTATTGTTCCTGAAGGAACGACAGTCCAGTCCCTTTACTTCAGGGTTACGCAACCCTTCCAGCAGCTTGGAGGCTGAGCCCAACCTTTTTGGGATGGAGCGGTATATATACCACTGGTGCCACCCACCAACTCCAGTAACCTACTGCAAAAGCAGACTTAACCAAACTTTCGTAACTAGCTTAAAGGAAAAAAACACAACTCAAACAATATTATCTGTACATCTTCTCCTTTTTTTTTTTTTTTTTTTACGGGAGTAGAAAGAATGAGAAAGGATGAGAAAGGGTCAAGGGAGGAGGCAGATTACCTGCTACTGCACGGCCCTCCCTCCACAGTGACCCTCCAGACAGACCTGAGTCCGCACTCGGGCCGAAGCCCCGTCCCTGAGAAAACGGCCGGAATGGCAACCTAGCGCTAGGGAGGGAACAGGGACTGGACTGTCGTTCCTTCAGGAACAATAATTAGCAGGTAAGATCTAATTACTTCTTCCTTATCGTCACTCCAGTCCAGTCCCTTTACTTCAGGGAAGTACCAGAGCAGTACCAGCCCGGGCGGGATCCGCCATTCCGGAACGTAGAACCGCATGCGCAAACCGGGAGTCCGTAGCACTCTGCACGTCCAGTCTGTAGTGCTTGGTAAAGGAGTGCAAGGAGGACCAGGTCGCTGCCCTACAGATGTCCAGAGGAGGAACTAGACTGAACTCTGCCCAAGAGGTGGCCTGCACCCGAGTTGAGTGAGCGCGCAGTCCTCCTGGGACTTGCTTCCCCTTGAGGATATAGGTGGAGGCAATCGTCTCCCTGATCCATCTGGAGATTGAGGCCTTGGCCGCCGCCTCCCCTTTGTGAGGACCCCCAAACTGCACGAACAGTCGTTCGGATTTCCGGAAGGGCGCTGTGCGGGAGAGGTAACGCTTCAAGGTCCTGTGGACGTCGAGTAGATGGAGCCTACTATCTCCCCCTCCTAGCTCCTCTGCCGAAAGAGACGGGAGAGTGATCGATTGGTTGACATGAAAGGGGGAGATGACCTTAGGCAAGAACGAGGGTACCGTCATAAGGACTACCTTATCCTTGAGAAATGACAGAAAGGGAGGCCGAGAAGACAGGGCTTGTAATTCGGAGACCCGCCTGGCCGAGCAAATGGCAACCAGAAACACTGTCTTCAGAGTCAGATCCTTCAAGGAAGCCTTCTTCATTGGTTCGAAGGGCTCCGCGACTAGGGCGTTTAGTACCAGGTTGAGGTCCCAAGGGGGAATGACCGATCTCCTTTGCGGACGGAGCAGTCTGACCACTTTCAGGAACCTGGAAACGTCCGCGTGCGCTCCTAAAGGTTTCCCGCAGACCTTACCCCTATAGCAAGCGATGGCCGCCAGCTGGACTCGTAGGGAGCTGTGCGCCAGGCCCTTGTCGAAACCGGCTTTCAAAAATTCCAGCACCTCCGGGATCGAAGTTGACAGGGGTTTCCTCCGGCGCTCCGCACACCATGCCTCGAAGATGCGCCACACTCTCACATAGGAGAGACAAGTCGAGCGCTTCCTAGCGCTCAACAGGGTCGCGATGACTGCCGCCGAGTAGCCGCGCTTCATGAGCCGCGCCCTTTCAATAGCCAAGCCATAAGCGAGAATCGATCCACGTGTGGCATCTGGACCGGCCCTTGCCTCAGTAGGTCCCTCCTGCTGGGAAGCCACCAAGGTCGGTCGGCGATCATCCTTACCAGATCCGCATACCAGGGGCGACGGGGCCAATCCGGGGCAATGAGGATTACTAGACCCCGGTGAGCTTCTATCCGCTGAAGGACTTTCCCTATCAGAGCCCAAGGGGGAAAAACATAAAGGAGACCCTCCAAGGGCCACTTCTGGGCCAGGGCGTCTAGGCCTTCGGACATCCTTTCTTTCCGCCGGCTGAAGAATCGGCTTACTTTGGCGGATGAGAACCGAGCCATGAGGTCCATAACTGGAGGACCCCAAAGAGCTACTATCTGGTCGAAGATCTCCTGATGCAGTTCCCACTCCCCGTGGTCTATCTTGCACCTACTGAGGTAATCGGCAGTGATGTTGTCCGTGCCGGCCACGTGCTGTGCTGAGAGTGCTTCCAAACGAACGTCTGCCCACTGGAACAGTGCGTCCGCCTCTTTCTCCAAGGCTGGACTGCTGGTGCCACCCTGGTGATTGATGTAGGCCACCGCGGTGACATTGTCGGAGAGTACGCGAATCGCTTTTCCTAGCACTGAGGTCTCGAGTGCCTTGAGCGCCAGAGTGACGGCCCTCAATTCTAGCCGGTTGATGGGCCATTGAGATTCCAACGCCGTCCAACGCCCCTGGACAAACTGGTCCTCGCAATGCGCTCCCCAGCCTGCTAGACTGGCGTCCGTCGTCAACAGCAACCATTGCGGAGGCTCGAGGGGCATTCCGCGATTCAGATTCCTTGGGCACCTCCACCAGCGGAGGGACTGCTTGGTTCGAGGGGCGCAGGGTAGCTGTAGGAACAATGGGTGCTGTTGTGGGGACCACCGACGCAACAGAGATCGCTGTAAAGGACGCATGTGTGCCCTGGCCCACGGAACTACCTCTATCGCTGCCGCCATGGTTCCTAGCAGTTGCAGGTAATGCCATGCTGAAGGGAGTCGCCTGGCCATGAACTGCGTGACTAGTAGCCTTAGGTCCCTCACCCTTGTGCAGGACAGGAAGACCCTGCCCCTGTGGAACCTTGCTCCGAGATACTCGAGCTCTTGGGAGGGGATCAAACTGCTCTTTGCGCGATTGATGACCCACCCCAACTCCTCCAGAACCTGTATCACTCTGGCTGTTGCCCAGCGACTTTCCTCTTCTGACTTTGGCCGGATCAGCCAGTCGTCCAAGTAGGGGTGCACTAGGATTCCCTCCTTTCGTAGGGCCGCCGCTACCACAACCATCACCTTGGTGAACGTCCTTGGCGCGGTCGCTAGGCCGAAGGGCAGCGCCTGAAATTGAAAATGACCCCGAGGCACTGCGAATCTCAGGAACTGCTGATGGGACCTTCTGACTGGGATATGCAAATAGGCCTCTGTCAAATCCAGCGCCGTTAGGAACTCCCCGCCCCTTACGGCCGCTATAACCGACCGCAGGGTTTCCATCCTGAAGTGTGGCACCTTGAGACATCGATTGACCTGCTTTAGATCCAGGATCGGACGAAAGGACCCCTCCTTCTTTGGGACCACGAAGTAAATCGAGTACCGACCCGTACCGCACTGGTCTGGAGGAACAGGAACCACGGCCCCGAGCTCTATAAGACGGGAAAGCGTTGCTTCTATAGCCACTCTTTTTGTTGGGGAACCGCAAGGGGACTGAACAAAGGCTGGAGGTATTTGCTTTGCAAATTCGAGAGCGTATCCCTCTCGGATCACCTCCAGAACCCATTGATCGGACGTGACCCGGGACCAGGCGGGAAGAAACTGCATCAGGCGACCGCCTACCGGCATCCCGCCCTCCTGGACCCCCGGTATCTCATTGTTGTTTCCTGGGGCCTGAGGATAAGGAGGAGGCCGAAAAACCTCTGCCTGCTCCCCGAAAACCTCGGAAGCCTTGTCCCCTAGCGGGAAAATGACCCCTGAGAAAGGGGTTCGGTCTGGCAGAACGAAATCTCCGGGGTTCCCTAGGTTGGTTCCGTGCTGGGGCTAAGGGCCGCGCTTGCTTCGGCCTGTCCTCCGGAAGCCTGCCACCCTTGGATTCGCCAAGGTCCTTTACCAACTTATCTAGGTCCTCCCCGAATAACAGCTTCCCTTTGAAGGGAAGACGACTCAGGCGAGTTTTGGAGGAGGCATCAGCAGCCCAATTCCGTAGCCACAAATAGCGTCTGGCTGCCACCACCAAGGCCATGTTCTTGGCTAAGCTGCGAATGAGGTCACACTGACTATCCGCCAAGAAGGCCGTACCGGATTCCAACCTCGCCGAGTTGGCTAATGCCCCCTCAGAGGAGCCCTCCTCTGCCTGGAGTTGCTGAGACCACCTCAAACAGGCCCGCGCCACCCATGCCCCTGAAACTAAAGCTTGCAAGGCCAGAGCGCTCACATCAAAGGCTTGCTTAAGGAGCGTGTCCAATTTTCTATCCTGGGGATCCCTCAGGGCCGCGCTGCCCTCAACTGGGATGGTAGTTTTCTTTGTTACTGCTGATACCGCCGCATCTACCCTGGGGGACTTCAGCAGCTCTTTGTCTGATTCTGGGAGAGGGTAGAGGCGGGACATGGCCCGGACCCCTCTTAACCCTGACTCAGGCTGATCCCATTCCTCCTGTATCATCTGACGCACCACTCTGTGGACAGGAAAAACCTTCTGGGACCTCCTGATGGCCTGGATTAAGGGATCCTCCAATGCCTCATCCTCCGCTGGGGTATCTGAGGCTATGTTGAGAGCTTTCAGGGAATCATTAATTAAGGCAGGCAGCTCCTCTCGTCGAAAAACTCTAATTATGCGAGAATGGTCCTCCTCAGGGATCTCCCCTTCTTCCAGCTCCTCCTCTTCCTCCTCTAAATCCTTTTCAGAGCCCTCTTCTTCTAGAGTGCCCTGGGAAAGTGAAGAGGGGGGCTCCTCATTCAACAGCCTGGGGCGCTTTGGGGGTATCCCTGAGTCCTGAACGCTTGCCCTCATGGGTCTGGCTACTCTGCCTTCGGCTGTCGAGCCCACTTCCCCTGTCCCAAGCCCCTGCTTGCGCATGCAATAGGCTTGGTGTAGCAAGAGCACGAAGTCAGGGGAGAAGAAATCCCCGACTCCCCCTCCCCAGAGGGAAGGGCGGAGAGAGGGAGTGGAGGAGGGGGTACCTCTGAGCGTGAAGGAAGGGATAACTGGGACGCTACTTCCCCCTCCAAAGGATCCGAGGACCCCTGCGATGACTGGGACATGGACAAGCTGATTTCTTGTTCTACTGAGGTAGCTACTGCAGCGCAGCCCCTGCAGACTCCTGCCTCAGACGAAGTACCCCTACGGGTGCCACAAGATGGGCACCTTGACTTGCCAGTCATGCTCTCCAGGGGAAATCCTAAAAGAAGACTTAAGTGCCCCGGCCTAGGCAAGCAGTTTTACCAGAAATAAACTTTTAAATTAAACTTTAGATCCCCTGCTTTGCCAATGCTCTCTCCTGTACAAGAAATAAACAGCGAAAATCCCCCGAAATAACTGGAATCCAGATAAATACAAAATAAAGATAATTTCAGAAGTTAAAATTAAAAACAGAAATTAAAATTCTAATTCCAGCCAATAAGCTGGGTACTTGCGATTTTAGAGGCTTCTGCTGTTTCCCGGTCCGGGGCCGCGATTCCTGACCGTTGGCTCAACACGTGGTAGGCCACGGCCATGTGGAGCCCTTAACGGAGGAACGGGACTGCTCTCAGCGCTGCTCTGGACCCTCCGCCGGAGAAGAAAGGACAGGAAAACGTGTCCCGCGCAACCAGGAACGCCGTCTGTCTACCGGCACTGCGTTTGCGTCTCCGGAGCTCGCCCCTGCACTCTGCTGCCCTGGGGTGAAGAGCAATCAAACCTGCGAGACTGAAACCTCTCTCTCTCCCGCTTTGCGTTGCCTCCAGCGCTCAGCCACTGGGGGGGCTTCGGCGCGAGGTCGCAGGTCTTCTGGAGGACTGAAGGGGAGCAGGCCGAACCGGCAGCGAGAGGCTCCTGACCCCCCTGCTCGCTGCTACAGGCAAAGCGGTACCACCTCCGATCCTCGGCCCGGGCCGAGGGGGGGGGGGAAGTAGAAAGAAACGGCAGGAAATAGAAGAGAAAATAAAAAGGTAAGCAAGTTTAATGAAATAAAAATAAAACAAAGAATCTACCAATTAAAATAGCCAAATTAGTAAAATTAGTAAAATTTAGGAGAAGGTAGGACTCCAGTAAGCCCTAGGAGGCTGAGAATACTGGAGTTGGTGGGTGGCACCAGTGGTATATATACCGCTCCATCCCAAAAAGGTTGGGCTCAGCCTCCAAGCTGCTGGAAGGGTTGCGTAACCCTGAAGTAAAGGGACTGGACTGGAGTGATGATAAGGAACGTGCCATAAAATCTTTACAAGAAAATTCCAGCATTGTTATTAAGCCAGCTGACAAAGGGGGAGCAATAGTTGTTTTAGACACAAATAAGTATATAGAGGAGATCAATAGACAGCTCAGTGGCAAAGCATTTTATCTTAGGTTAGATGGTGATCCCACAGATAAACTTAAAAGTTGCATTGATAATCTCGTGTTGAACGCTTATGAAATAGGACTCATTACTAAAAAGGAAAAGGAATTCCTTATAGTAGATAAACTTGTTATACCTACCATTTACTTCATCCCAAAAATACACAAATCACTAGAGAACCCTCCAGGTAGACCTATCGTGTCCGCTATTGGCTCCCTGTTAGAACCCCTTTCACAATTTATAGATGCAATTTTGCGGCCTTTTGTTACAAAAATGTGATCCTTTGTACGTGATTCGTCTCATGCCATAGATATTTTCTCTTCATTTCAAGACTTAGGTTCAGATGTGATAATGATGACATTAGATGTAGAGTCATTATATACTAACATTCCACAATCTGAGACCTTAGATATCATTGAGCATTTTTTGATGATTAGACAAGACCATAAACATATCCCTATTACATTCCTTCTTTCATTAGCAGAAATTGCAATGTGTAAAAATTTTTTCTGTTTTAGGGAATTATTTTACCAACAAATTAAGGGGGTTGCTATGGGGTCCTCGATGGCTCCAGATATCGCCAACCTTTACATGTTTCAATTTGAAGAGAATTTTTTGAAAGAACACCCGTTTAAGAGGGAAGTTTTGTTGTGGATACGTTACATCGATGATATTTTTATACTTTGGAATGGCTCTACAGAGACATTATCTGAATTTAATAAATGGATCAATGCATTGGACGTGCACTTACGGTTTCATATTACTTATGATCCTATACAAATACCCTATCTGGATCTCTTGGTTAAAAAAGAAGGAGGGAAGATTACCACAACACTATACAGAAAACCCAGATAAAAACCAACTATTACATTATACCAGCTTTCACAATCCTGCCCTTAAGAAGAATTTACCTGTGGGACAGTTTTTTAGGGTGAAAAGAATTTGCACTACCACACAGGAGTTTGAACAACACACTAGAGATTTGACAGACAGATTTAAGGCACGTCAATATCCCATTCATTGCATTGAAAAAGCTTATGAGAGAGCACGGGACGTTCCACGTGACACATTGTTAAAATTGAAAAAAGAAAGTAGCCAATCTAAAATCGTATGCCCTCTCCTATATTCATTGCATTCACAGAAGATTGTAAATATACCTAAGAAAGAATGGCATCTCATACAGACCCTCCCTGGGTTCCAAAATGTTTCACTTATAGTAGCGCATAAGAGAAATGTAAATCTTCGTAATCTTTTAGTCCCCTCGGCTTTTACGGAACGTAAGAGATTATCCAAACATAAGGGGCAATTTCAATGCGGCCATTGTTCGATTTGTCTCCATACCTTACCAGTGTGCAATGTTTTTATTCATCCAGACACTCAAAAGAAGTTTTACATAAATGACTTTTCTAATTGTGAAACACCTAATGTCATTTATGTCATTCAATGTCCCTGCGCAAAACTATATGTGGGTAAAACTAATTGAAGTGTACGTACACGCATAATAGAACACAAGAGTTGTATTAGAAGGAAATTGGTGGACAAGCCACTAGTGCAGCATTGGTTAGATATGGGACATACGTTAGCAGATATAAAATTCTTTGTTTTAAAGAAAGTACAGCATAATTGGAGAGGAGGTGATTTAGTTAAAACAACTTTAAGGTTGGAACAAAAATATATTTTTTACTTAGCACTATTGTTCCACATGGGCTAAATATGGATCTAGATTTTTCTGTATTTTTATGATCACCTGTACCCTTCCATGTGTCCTACAGTCAGTTCTCCAGGTTTTTGATCTATTCTCTGCAGGCTTCTTTTAAAGGACAATCTATATGTTGCATAAAGATATGTATTACAATCTTTATGCAACATATAGATTGTCCTTAGGTATAATGCACAAGCGTTTCATTTTTGGATCTTACACTTTTCAATTTATAATCAATGTTTTCCTCGGGTCCCCCACCGCATTTATGAACAAGGATTGTATATCAGGATTTCAATGGTTTTATTAGTATCACAGTGATTTCATCAGTTAGTTTTTTTATCCTTTTTTTTAACTTTACGTTTTGAAAGTGATCATTGATATCTTTATATTGGGCTTAGCGATGCGTGGTTCATCCAATCATATTTGTTTTTTTGATTTCCTGCAAAAGCAGAGTTTTAAAGGCCAACAGCACAGGTGTAGGCGTTCTTTAGTGGAAAGTCACATTGGATACCACTCGCTGTTGGCGTCTCTATAGTTTGTTTTCCAGGTTTGATTTCAGCGTCTATGTTTTTTTTTTAAATGTATATGTGCCGTGGAGTTCCTTACATTGGGGATATTTTTATATTGGGTTTAGCGATGCGTGATTTTATCCATTCAGATTTGCTGTTTGATCTCCCACTGATGCAGAGTTTTAAAAGCCATTAGCGCATGTGCAGGTGTTCTTTAGTGGAAAGTCACATTGGATACCGCTCGCCTTTGGCGTTTTTGTAGTTTGCTTTCCAGGTTTGATTTTAGCATTTTTATGTTATATGCGCCGTGTAGTTCCTTGCACTGGAGATATTTAAATGTTTGCAATAGAATTTGATACTTTATTGCTTCTTGCGCTTGTTTGTAGTTTCACATGCAATGAATTTTCCCGTGGTACTCGTATTTAAAAGTGGTTTTTTTATGCAATCACAAACTGTAATAGATCAAGCGCAGTGTTTATTATAAATGACAAGACGCTTATTTATTTGGGCACCCACATAATTTTTATGTTTTCTGGTTGGGTTTGTTTTAGATATGTCAGTAGGTGATATGAAGGTTTTAATAAAAATTGTTTTAATTACTCAAGTATTTATTATTTGGTAGAAAGTTTTTCTTAAAGTTGAGTGGAACGCAGCAGTGTTTCTCATCCCTGCAAGTTACAGGAGATGATCATCACATACAGGCTGGTTTCAGCAGTATGGTTTCACATTCTCCTATATTTCTCAAACTTTTTACTGGTGCCATAATTGATTTAACAGCCACATCCTTCCTTATTTATTTATTTATTTAACATGTTTTGTATACCGCCTTTTCCTTCAATCAAAGCGGTTCACAATACAGTACAGAGTCATACAAAGGCAGGGAAGACATGCACCACCTTATCATTACATCAAAGTGGTTGGAAATAGGATTACAAAACATAGGGAATGACAATACATGTAGTACAATACAATAAACATACATAGTCATACCTTCAAACAGAATAACCAACTATATAGCAAGGAGCAGATGATTCTTTTGTCTCTCACTGTCCAGCGCCCTGCAGGTCCGCGCCTAAGGGCCGCGCCCAAGGGCCCTCTGGCGAGGCCCGCAAGGCGCGGGCGCGCCCCCCGCAGTGGCGGTTTAATCAGTTCTACACTCGCGATCCCGGTAGCAGGGGGAGGGAGCATTCACAGACATCTGCTTTCAATGGCTTCTGCTCTCCTGATACTGTGCGCGCCCCCGCAGTGGCGGTTTAATCAGTTCTACACTCGCGATCCCGGTAGCAGGGGGAGGGAGCATTCACAGACATCTGCTTTCAATGGCTTCTGCTCTCCTGATACTGTGCGCGCCCCCGCAGTGGCGGTTTAATCAGTTCTACACTCGCGATCCCGGTAGCAGGGGGAGGGAGCATTCACAGACATCTGCTTTCAATGGCTTCTGCTCTCCTGATACTGTGCGCGCCCCCGCAGTGGCGGTTTAATCAGTTCTACACTCGCGATCCCGGTAGCAGGGGGAGGGAGCATTCACAGACATCTGCTTTCAATGGCTTCTGCTCTCCTGATACTGTGCACGCCCCCGCAGTGGCGGTTTAATCAGTTCTACACTCGCGATCCCGGTAGCAGGGGGAGGGAGCATTCACAGACATCTGCTTTCAATGGCTTCTGCTCTCCTGATACTGTGCGCGCCCCCGCAGTGGCGGTTTAATCAGTTCTACACTCGCGATCCCGGTAGCAGGGGGAGGGAGCATTCACAGACATCTGCTTTCAATGTTCTTAGTCCTCTTTTTTGATGGTCTCTCGCCCCCCCCTGGGTTTTTCTTTTGGATATTTGATAGACGTACACTCGTTTGGCATGTAATCCACTGAATCACTCCTGGCCCCCCTATTTTTTGCTCTTCTGGTCTTTTTAATGTTTTATGAGTAATGACTTATTTATTTATTCAACACTTATTTAATCTACAGAATCCACTTTATTATTTATCTATCACTTATTTATTTATTTTATCTACAGAATCCACAATTTTATCATTTCTAATTGTTTACCATGGGTTTCAGGTCCTCCTTGCTCTCCTTTTCTCTTCCTTTTGGTTGCTTTTTTAGTTTCTTAATTTATTTGGTTTCTGACTTTTAATATGTGTACAATCTGCTTTATATCATTGTTATTTGTATAGTTGAATGCCATTTATGTTTTTATGCATACATTTTTATTGTTTTTGTTATTTTATCAATGTTTATCATGCTAGTTTTAGTAGATTATTTAATTATTTATTGTCTCTTTTATTATATTCTTTTATATATGGTGCATTCACACACACACACACATATTTTTTTTTTTAATTTTTCGCTTTATGTTTTTAATTTTATTTGTTGTGTTTTTTGCTTTACATATGCAATTGTTATCAGTGAGCCTTACACCCCTGAGGAAGTATCGCACGAAACCCGGCCAGTGTCAGGTTTATAGGCATGCTTGATCCGTGGATTAATAAAGGCTATATTGGAATCTCCTGCCACGTTTCTTGACTGGTTCTCTACCATTACTACTCTGTCCTGTCCCTGCAAACAGCCTGCCGCTTCTGCCTCCACTGAGGGGCATGTCTTCCCCATCCTGACATTGCAGCGCTTTACATTGGCACCACCTTGTGCATTGGTACAGCTGCCTCCCACATGCTCATCTGCTTTACGGGCTGCTACATAGGGTGCCCACCCATATGGCAGGTCCTTCAGCTCCCACTTGTCCTTCCTTCCATCACCTTTACATTGACATTCCTTAGTGCTCTATCCAGCACTTGGGTTACAGCCATTTTCCTGCCTTAAGGTGTATGCTTTCCACCTTAGGGCACTTTGTCTCTCCTTAGGACTTCTTGTCACCTTACCACACTTGGTCCTGTAAGCTCATGTTAAATGGCCCAGGGCACCCTAAAGCCAACATGACCCCTAACTGCCCACTGTCTTATATGGCTTTAGGCACCTTAACGCTGCCCTTACTGCAGGTGACTTTACTGGCAGCCACATAGGTGCAGTTTACGACGGTTTAGTAAACATACCCCTAAGTTTTGTACCTGAAACAGTAAAGGATTCAGGGGCTCTTTTGCTAAGTACTGCTAAGCAGATAATGTACTGAGAGATACAATTCTATTAAAAGAGTGAACAATCATAATTTATCAGACAAAAACTTCTCCAAATGAGCAGGATCCACAAAGATATGATTCACTTGATATGTATTATACCCTTATAAGGAAAATGCATGATTAGGATTTGGATGTCATCCACAAACAAGTGTGGGCTGAAGCTCATATCCTGTATAAGTATAGCAAATGGGGCAGAGCCCAGCTCATGGAATTCTTTCCAACCCTTTTGTGTATGTGCATGTGCACGCACACACCCATCTGTTTGTATCTGCCTTGACTTTGGTTTTCCAAACCGTAATGTTGTGTGAAGGTAAGGAGGACCACCAGGTGGCTGCCTTGCAGATGTCCTGCGGAGGAACTGAGTCCAAACTGGTGATGGTTGTCACTACGGTTCGGAGGTAGTAGACACAGACCCTATCTGGTGTTGACCTGCCTGTCCATAGTAAAAGGCGATGCAATCTACCATCCAGGAAGACATAGTAACATAGTTTATGATGGCAGATAAAAACTAGCATGATCCAGCCAGTCTGCCCAGCAAGGTGGCAAGAGTAGGTGCACCTGCCACTCTGTGCAGGTCAACCCTCCCCATGCCTTTGTTTAGTGGTGTACCCACCGCTCCGTATAGGTCACCTCTATTTGTTGAGATATGAGATAGTTATGTTTATTTTGATTTTATCCTGTTGCCATAAAAGGATCCACTGTGTCTGTCCCATGCCATTTTGAATTCTGTCAATGTATTTGCCCCCACCACTTCCATCAGGAGGGCATTTCAAGCATCCACTACCCTTTCAGTGAAAAAGTATTTCCTGACATTGCCTTTCAATTTACCCCCTTGCAGCTTCATATTATGTCCTCTAGTTTTACAGCTTCCCTGTCGTTGGAAGAGGTTTGTTTGTTCATTAATACTCTTTAAGTAAAAGTCTGAATCATATCTCCCCTGTCCCTCCTCTCCTCCAGAGTTTTTATATTTAGGTCTTCAAGTCTCTTCTCATAAGTCTTATGATGCAGGCCTCAAATCATTTCCAGTCTTATTATATCCTTTGCGAGATATGGTCTCCAAAACTGAACACAGTATTCCAAGTGAAGCCTCAGCAGTGACTTGTACAGTGGCATTAGTACCTCTTTTTCTGTCGTCATGTTTCAAAGAAAAGTCTGAAAGGCAGTATTCCATACTGGTAGTGGTTTGTCAGGAAACTAAAATGAAGGCATTTCCACTGGTGAGGGTGGTTGGGAATGTGTGTGTAGGCATCCTTTAAATCCAGGGAAATAAAGCAGTTGTCCTAGAATTCATTTTGAATTTCTACCACTTTATGTGGAGATTCTGCCCCAGAAGTCAAGGATGGACCAAAGACTGCCCGACTTCTTTGGAACAAGAAAGAAGTAGAAGCCCCAATTGTGATCCTGTTCGGAGACTGCTTCAATGGCATTACAATTGAGAAGATTGTTGATCTCTGCCTTCAGTAAGGCCAAATGATGGACAGGAATGTTGCAGGCATAGCAAAGTTGATGTAGCCAGCCACAATAAAGCATAGTTATTCACTTGTAACAGGTGTGCTCCAGGGACAGCAGGAATCAGTCCTCACATATGGGTGACTTTGGCACTAAGGGAGCCCTCACAGAAGCATCCTCCCAGCTTTCAAAGGAAGCCTTTGGAAGATGCCACCACACGTGTGGTCCCCTTCCCACCCAAGGGTGCCAGCTTGCTCAGTCAGATGACACAGCTAAAGCCAGCAAAAATAAAAGATGGTAAAGGAGCAACTCCAAGGGGAAGAGGGAGGGATTCCTGCTGTCCCTGGAGAACACCTGTTACAGGTGAGTAATTACACTTGCTCCAGGAACAAGCAGGAAGTCAGCCCTCACAGATGGGACTCCCCAACTTCAGGCTACCGAAAGCCCATAGCAAAATAGAGGCCCTCACAGGGAGCCACAAGCAGCAGCAATTTTGTCCATGTATACAGACCACAGTAGGACCCCTGTCTCCGATAAAACCAGCAGTCCAGTAACCTAAACACAGAATGGTCAGAGGATATAAGATCATAAGATATGCCATACTGGGTCAGAACAAGGTCCATCAAGCCCAGTATCCTGTTTCCAACAGTGACCAATCTAGGTCATACGTACCTAGCAGTTTCCCCAAAGCTTGTATTAGATCAAGCATTGATATCCAGGTCCCTTCTTAATAATAGTTTATGGACCTTTCCTCCAGGAACTTGTCCAAACCTTTTTTAAACCCAGCTACACTAACAGCCTTTACTACATCCTCCGGTAACAAATTCCAGAGTTTGATTACACGTTGAGTGAAAAAATAAATATTTTCCTTTATTAGTCTTAAATAGTTTACCCTGTAGCTTCATTGCATGTCCTAGTCTTTCTATATTCTGATAACATAAACAATCAATCAACGTTTACCCGTTCCACTCCATTCATTAATTTATAGACTTCTATAGGAGTTGCCTAAATTATGGAGCACAGCCTGGCCAAAGGCACTGTCCCGTCAGGATTCTCTTTCCAGGCAGTAATGGGCTGTGAAGGTAGGGGCTGAAGACCATGTAGCGTTCTGGCAGATATCCATCAGGACAGAGCACAAGTTTGCCACCAAGGTCGCCATGGCCCTGACACAGTGCACTGTGACACAGCCTTCCAGCAGGAGCCCCACCTGCTCATAAATCGAGAGTGATGCAGTCCACCACCCAAGTGGACAGCATACGCTTGGTCACCACTTCCCCTAGCCTACTGCTGTCGGAGATGAAAAGCTGAGAACCCTTGCAGTGGCCCCAAGTGCGTTGGAGATAGAAGGACAAAGCCCTCTTACAGTCCAAGGTGTGAAGGGCTGTCTCCGCCCAAATGGAATGAGTTCTTGGAAAGAAAGTAGGGATCATAAGATATGCCATACTGGATCAGACCAAGGTCCATCAAGCCCAGTATCCTGTTTCCAACAGTGACCAATCTAGGTCATACGTACCTAGCAGTTTCCCCAAAAGACACAGGTTCTGCAATGCTTGTACTAGGTCAAGCATTGATATCCTGGGTCCCTTCTTAATAATGGTTTATGGACCTTTCCTCCAGGAACTTGTCCAAACCTTTTTTAAACCCAGCTACACTAACAGCCTTTACTACATCCTCCGGTAACAAATTCCAGAGTTTGATTACACGTTGAGTGAAAAAATATTTTCTTTTATTTGTCTTAAATAGTTTACCCTGTAGCTTCATTGCATGTCCCCTAGTCTTCCTATATTCTGATAACGTAAACAGTCGATCTACATTTACCCGTTCCACTCCGTTCATTAATTTATAGACTTCTATCATATCTCCCCTCAGCCATCTCTTTTCCAGGTTAAAGAGCCCTAACCTTTTTAGCCTTTCTTCATAGGAGTATCCTTCCATCCCCTTTACCATTTTGGTGGCTCTTCTCTGAACCTTTTCTAATAACGCTATATCCTTTTTAAGATACGGCGACCAGAATTGCACACAATATTCAAGGTGCGGTCTCACCATGGAACGGTATAGAGGCATTATAATCTCTTTTTTTAATTTTCCATTCCTTTCCTTATGATACCTAGCATTTTATTTGCTCTCTTAGCTGCCGCTGCACACTGGGCCGAGGGTTTTAACATGTTATCCACAATGACGCCTAAATCTTTTTCCTGGGTGGTGGTTCCTAGTGTGAAACCTTGAATCGTGTAACCATAGTTTGGGTTGTTCTTCCCTAGGTGCATAACTTTGCACTTGTCCACATTAATTTCATCTGCCATTTTGATGCCCAGTCTACCAATTTATCAAGATCCTCTTGCAATTTTCCACAATCCTCTTGGGTTTTAACAACTTTAAATAGTTTTGTCTCATCTGCAAATTTGATAACCTCACTCATTATTCCACTTTCCAGGTCATTTATGAATATGTCAAAAAGCAGCAGACCAAGCACCGATCCCTGGGGTACACCACTATTCACCTTTCTCCACTGGGAAAATTGACCATTTAGCCCAACCCTCTGCTTTCTATCTTTTAACCAGTTCCTGATCCACAGTAGTACACTGCCTCCTATCCCATGACTCTTTAGTTTTGCCAAAAGTCTCTGCTGAGGGACCTTGTCAAAGGCTTTCTGAAAGTCCAGATACACTATATCAACCAACTCACCTTTGTCCACCTGTTTACTCACACTTTCAAAAAAAACATAACAGATTAGTAAGACAAGATCTTCCTTTGTCTAAAGCCATGTTGGCTGTCTCCCATTAGGCCATGACTATCTACATGCTGAGTAATTTTATTATTTATGATGGTTTCTACCATTTTTCCCAGTACTGACGTGAGGCTCACCGGTCTGTAGTTTCCCGGATCACCCCTCGAACCCTTTTTAAAAATTGGTGTTACATTGGCGATCCGCCAATCTTCAGGTATTAGAGATCATTTTAATGATAGTTCACAGATTACTAATAGCAGGTCTGCAATCTCATATTTCAGTTCTTTCAACACCCTTGGATGTATACCATCCGGCCCAGGTGATTTGCTACTCTTCAGTTTATCTAATAGTTGTAATACATCTTCCCGATGTATCAATATTTCCTTCAATTCTTCCGCACCTTTAAATACCACTTCAGTTATGGGTAACATCCTTACATCTTCCTCAGTAAAGACTGAAGCAAAGAATTCATTCAGTCTCTCCGCTATCGCCTTGTCGCCTTAGTGCCCCTTTAACTCCTCTGTCATCTAATGGCCCAACCGACTCTCTCACTGGTTTTTTGCTACGAATGTACTTGAAAAAATCTTTATTTTGCGTTTTTGCTTCTGCAGCAAGCTTCTTCTCAAATTCTCTCTTTGCCTTCTTTATCAATGCCTTGCATTTGACCTGCCAGTGCTTGTGCTGTTTCCAGGTTTCATCGTTTGGCTCTTTTTTCCATTTCCTGAAAGATGCTTTCTTGGCAACAGCAGCCTCTCTGACCTCACCTTTAAACCATGCTGGCAGTTTTTTGGACTTCCTTCCACTTTTCTTAAAGCGTGGAATACAGCTGGTCTGGGCTTCCAAGATAGTATTTTTCAACAACACCCAAGCTTGATGTAAGTCTTTAACCTTTGCAACTGCTCCTTTTAGTTTTTTCTTAACTATTTTCCGCATTTTATCATAATCTCCCTTTCGAAAGTTAAAAGGCAGTACTGTGGATCACCACTTCCTGGTTGAGATGGAAGGGCAACACTACCTTCAGCATGAATTTGGGATGTGTGCGAAGCACCACTCTGTTCTTGTAGAACCTTGTATAGGGCGCCTCTGCCACCAGGGCCTGAAGCTCATTAACTCTGCGAGCATAGATAAGTGCGATCAGGAAAGCAACCTTCCCAGCGAGGTAGCGAAGGTGGCAGGTAGCCAGTGGCTTGAAGGGTGGGGCGAGTGAGTTGCTTCAACACGAGGTTGAGGTCCTATTAGGTTGCCGGAGGGCAAACCAGGGGCTTCGATAAGAGCAGGCCCAGAAGAAAAAGTTACGAAGAGGTGCTTACCATCCACCGGATGGTGGTGCGCCGCTAGGGCACTAAGGTACACTCAGACAGACTTGAGCCTGGATTGAGAGAGGTGGAGAAGGTACTAACACCAGTGCCACTGGGCAGGAGAAAGCCTGACTTCTTGCCCCATGTTCGGCATACCAAACCAAGAACCTGCACCATTTGAAGGCATAAGCCTAAGCCTAAGCTTAAGCTTTTCTAGTAGAAGCCTTGCGAGAGGCCAACAGAATGTCTTCCACCTCAACCGGAATGTTGAAAGAGGCCAGAGTCACCCTCTCAGCTACCACGCTGTCAGCAACAAGGACCCCAGGGGCAGTCCCCAAGGGAATGGGGGGGGTCTCCACCATCAACTGGAGGAGCAGTGGAAACCACAGTTGCCTGGGCCACTGAGGAGCTATCAGGATGAGCGAGGCCCTGTCGCAGCGGGTCCTGAACAAGGACTTGGCGATCAGCGGCAAAGGAGAGGTGGTGTACATGAAGCCTTCCGACCATGAACCAAGGAACACTTCCTCTGCCAACCTGGAGGAGTGGGCCTGCCAGGAACAGAAGCAGAAATCAAAAAAGCACACACTCAAATACAACAGAAAAGTACTTATGTAGACTAGCGGATTAACTTTTTAAACCAACTACTTTTTTCCTTAGATTTCTTCACCTCATCTCTCAGTAAATCAACCTGCTTCTGGGAATCCTCCAAAGTGCTGTTTAAAACGAGTTTCCGTTTCTGTGGACTTCAAGAACGATATCATCCCATCAACTTCTTTAGTTCATGCTGTTAGATTCACCTTAGCCATATCAATCACTAGTACCATTAAATCCAACGAGCACTTGTTGAGAATACAATTCCATCGTTCAAGAAAGGATACATCTGTAGCAAATAAACAAGGTTCTTTATATACTCAGAGCCCCCAAGGAATATGTTGTCTCCGCACATACTCAATTAATGAAAGTCTGTGTAATTCAGAGCGCACAATGCACTTCGGCAATGTCAGTACCTTATCCCAGCTGTTAACATCCGTAGAGGCTTTATCCTGCTCATTCAATCCAAAAGGGAGTAGTTTCATTGCATAATTCAGAAATATGAACGCTCGAAAAACTAAAAACATCTTTCCGCTGGGACTGACCTTCCAGAGATATATTTGATCGGTAATAAGTTATTTATTATGATTTCAGTTATTTTATTGTTCCAAGAATTCTGAGTGAAATGAGTAGTAGTCGTCCTCGTCGTCTAACAAGCCAGGTTGTACTTCAGGCAGTATTAGCTGAACTTGAAAATGAATCATCAGAAGATGAAACAAGAATAGAAGGTGAAGACTCTGATGGTGAGCCAGACAATGTTGTACAAACTAGTGACTATGACGATCAAATTGAGGGACAGGAAGCACAGTATCTGGCAGGTGATACTGCAGAGAATGAAGACAATGCATCATCATCTGATGATGATGATGATCCACAACCAAGAAAAATTAACTCAGGATTTTATAAACAGAAGAAATCAGGTAAAGTCTACAAGGCAAAGAGTGGACGCATATGGTCAGTAAACGAGCCTAATGCTGCCTTGCATACAACGGCAGCTAATCTGCTTCAGCAGATGCCTGGCGTTACAAGGGCAGGCAAAGTTCAGTCAATAGGCGAGGCATTCTCTTTGTTCATTACCGATGAAATGTTGGACATCATTCTTAGAGAGACTAATCGTTATGCCAAGAACTACTACCACACACAAGCTGAACAAATTGATGGAAACGTAAAAGAGTGGACAGATATTGACATTGTTGAACTAAAGGCAACCACTGGAATATTGCTGCATGCCGGTAAACTCAAAAGAAGCAATTACATCATTGTTTGCACCTGACTCAAAACCTTTTTATCGCTCCGTAATAAACATAGTTTCCAGGATATCATACGGTTTGAGAATGAATAACTAGTGCACTCGTCCAGAACGCGTAGCCACCGACAGATTGGCACCCATCCATGATATCTGGGACATGCTAAATGCACACTTATCAATGATGTACTTACCTGGAATGGATATGACAGTTGATGAGCAACTGGTCAGCTTCAGAGGCGAGTGCGGCTTTCGACAATACATTCCCACAAAGCCAGGAAAGTATGGGATAAAGATATTCTGGAACTGCAATGCAGAGACCAGCTATCCACTAAAAGGAGAAGTTTATCTGGGGAAGCAACCAGGAGCAGCGGTCGAACTGAAGAAAGGAGTTGAAGTACTGAAAAGATTGACTAGACAGTGGTGGAAAACTGGCCACAATGTTACGTGATAATTTCTTTACTGATGTAGGACTGGCTGAAGATCTTATTTATTTATTACAAGTTCTTATATACCGCACTATTCGGCATCAGCGCGGTTTACATTATAACATAAAGACCATAACAACAAGCTGTTTGGTTTACATCAAACAGGAGTACAAACTTGGAGAACCGGGGTAAACTATATACATGAGATAAGTACATAGAAAAGAATAGAGTCTTAATAATATCAAGAACGGCATGGTGTGTTCATGAGTGGGTCTGATTGTTCTTCTGATTCAACACACTACAGTTGTTGGCACCATGAGAAAAAACAAGAAGGGACATACCAGGTGAACTGCTGATTTTGCGGAACAAGGAACTGTTTTCATCACAGTTTGTTTTCTTGCAAAGAGATCACACTAGTGAGTTATGTTCCAAAGAAAAACAAAACTGTCATTGTTTTGAGCAGTACGCATCATGACAAGGCGATAGACGACAAGAATGAAAAGAAGCCTGAGATGATTCTGCACTATAATGCTACTAAATCTGGAGTAGACAATCTGGATAAGCTTGTGCATACATATACATGCAAACGGGGCACTAGAAGATGTCTGTTCTGCCTGTTGATGAACATGTTCGATGTCGCTGGTGTGGCAGCTTACATAATTTGGGTGCAGCAAAAACCCAAATGGCAAACAGAGGTGTCCCACAAACAGCGACTGTTCCTAACAGAACTGGCAAAGGAGTTAGTTCTGCCACAGCAGACATCTGCATGCAACTACTTGGATTCAGCTTACCTGGTCCTACAGGCTGTGAATCCAGAGGGGCACGATTGCGCTGCCAGCTTTGCACCAGATCATAAGATAAGAAAACATCAAAATACTGCAAGCGATGTGGTATAGCCATATGCCCAGAACATTGCCAGCTGTTATGCAATGACACCTAGATAGATGATTATACTAGGGGTGTTGAGACTTAATTACAATTAAGTGATAAATTGAAGTTAATAGTTAGACTACTTTTATATCAAACACTGAACATTTGTAAACAGCAAAAACTGATAACTGTTTTTAATAAATGCATTAAAATACCAATCCTATGTGGAAGAAATTGTTCACGGTTTCTGGTCATTTACTGATGGGGTCAATTTGACCCCTGGTGTGTAAAGTCGTCGGTAATTTAACGTGTGTGATGAAGGGTTAAATTAAATAAATAATTAAATACATACATACATATCCATCCTCTGGTGGGGACTGCCGTCGGGGCTCCGACACAGGAGTCAGATAGGATATCGTGGTGGTGATGGGTATTGGGGGACTCCTTATCCTCCGTCACCCACTCTGAATAGTCTGTCGAGGACTCATAGAAGGGCTGCTTCACAGGCCTCAGGGCCCGTGATGCCCTTCGGCTGGCACCTGGCATACTTGCCGGGGATCACCACGGTCCCATCAAGTGGGATTCAAATTGTGACCTCAGCCGAGGATCAGCTCGGCCTCCAGGGATGTCTTGGGCCCAGTGGTTGGGGTGGATGAACTAGTCGTGCTGGACAACAGCACCTGCTGCTGGTCCATGAAGGCAAACTGAACTCCAGGGCCACCATTCTGGACTCCAGGCCTGAAGGCTCCGCAGCCTTTGGAGCGGGCACCAAGGGACTCGGGCCTGACACCGGCTCCCCCGAAGGGGAATCCTTGACGAGGATGGTGTCTGGGGACAGAGGCCGGTCCGCAGTCAGATCCTTTTGGGGTACCTTCGAAGGCCGCACCTTCTCCGACACCTCAGACAGACGACTCTGACTGTGGGACCAGGGCTGCGAAGCACCCAGCCGGTAAGAACCATCCAAGGACGCCACCTTCAAGGGTTTCTTCTTCCCGGGTTCCCTCAAGGGAGACCCCCTTTGAGGACCCATGACGAGGCTCGGGTTCGGGAGGCTCCGCCTGAGACATTGGGGCCTCAGACAAGGCCCTGGCCTTCAGAGGCACCGGGGACTCGGGGAATAACTTATCGTACTGCTGCTGGCGGCTCTTGAGGGCCTTATTGGACATCCTTTTGCCGCAGGCTGCCAGGTTGTGATCTGGCCCAAGGCAACACAGACAGCAATCATGTGTGTTTAAAGCACCGATCAAACGATATGGCGGGCAGTGGGAGAAGATAGTCAAGATGGGGAAAGCAGAGGGGAGAGGAATAGGGAGGCGGTTGGTGTTGAGAACTGGTAAGCAAGCTTGGGAGTGATCAGCTGAGTGTAAAAAGTTAAGATGGTTTGTTGAGGGGAGTGAATGTAAGTGTGCCTGCGGGAGGAGGGGGGATTGGGGAAGGGAGAAGGGAGGGGGGGTCCTAGGGGGAGGGGAAGGTAGGGAGGGGGGATAGGGGAGGGTATAGGGGGTTGGTATATGAAGGCTGTTGTGGGCAATGGAAGAGTTTATAGTGTACCATAGAGTTTATAGTGTACTATATAGTGTATAGATGAATCCGGAGGGGTCTCTGCACTCCAAGAGTGGTATGCAGGCTGTATGGGTTGACGCCTAGTTGTTTGTATGTACAATGCTTTGTCTATGTCTGCCAAATGCAGCAACGCAAGTTGACTAAATTTGTACTATGGAGGGAGGCTTATGGGATGGGTGAGGTGGGAGGTGGTAGGGAATCGCCTCGCGCTGCTGACAGACTTGTATCTATGTATGGGGGAGGATGTATTGGATGGGAGATGGGAGGGGGTTTGATGATTTCTGTGTAGTGTGGCATGTTTGTAAGGTACGTTTGAAACAATAAAAACGTTTAAAAAAAGCACCGATCACACTTCTTAACATCCACTAGTAGCCATGGGGGGGAAAAGTACCTCTGCGAGGTCGAAGACTCTCCATGCTGCCAGTGGGAGAGAAAAAAAGGCACAAAGACGTCAGGAAAAGGACAGAAACTACAAAAATAGACCAAACTCGATGCTGAGGCAACGAGGTTGGTGGCAGGAAGGAGTACCAGTGTGATACCGGAGACGAGTATGAATCTTGCAGAAAAAAAATCAACTTTTTCCAGGGACAAGCCAAACGTACGTCTGAAGGGCTCCATGGAAAAAAGGAGACTGAGCAAGATGGCACCCTTGGGCAGGAAGGGGACCATGCATGCATGGTGGCATCTCCCAAAGGCTTTCTTTGAAAGCTGGGAGGATGCTTCCATGAGCGCTCCATCAGTGCCGACATCACCCATATGTGAGGACAGACTTCCTGCTTGTTCCCAGAGAATGTTTAGAACCTAACTCGCCGTCATGAAGGACTGCCAAGCTTCCTTAAAATGTTGGATGCCGCCCCCCCACTGGTGGTCAAAAGCTTGGGGCTGTTTTGGCAGGCTGCGGCAGAGTAGCTGCTGGTTGCTTCCGTTCATGCTGCCCATAGCTGGTGTTAGGCAGTCACTGGGTCGGCCCCCTAGTGCACGACAAGGGTAGAAATGTTGCAAATATTCATAGTGCTATACCCGTCTGTATTGCAGGTACTGTGGAAGACAGGATTGTTGAATGGTTTCAGGCAATTGGGCTGCCAACTTTATAACCATGGCAGAGTGGTCATTCACGTCGGACACCACCTTCTGGACATTGGGTCCAAACAGGCTGCCTTCCTGGCAGGAAGCGTCAGCCAGGGTCATGGAGATCTTAGTGAAGGCCAGATACTCAAGCCATGCCATGCAGCACCCAAATATAGCAGTTATTGAATGGGCCACCAAGTCGTAAGCATTGTAGATGGCGCAGATAATATAGGGGATTATAGGAGTTAGGGATGATCTTCTCCTGACAGCATTGTGGAATCACCCAGTTGAAGGAGGAGATTGTGGTGTTAATGGAGGATCTGGAGCTGGTGGGCCAAGATTCTCATAGCCAGGATACCGCTTTGGAAGGACTTCCGCCCACAGAGTCCAAGGTCCACTGGTCTTTACCTGGCAGGGTCTGGGTGACAGACTTTCTGCCGTTAGCTTTCTTTAGGCCCACCTCCAAAATCATAGATTGATGGGGAAGCTGCTGGTGTTGGAAGCCGGGGGACCAGCAGCACCTTATACTTCAGATCTAGCCACCTGGAAGTAGGGTGAACAGACTGGTGTTTTCCAAATACAAGCTTGTATATCTTGCAGGATTTCGGAAATTGGAATGGTCAGCATCTCTAAGTGTGCTGCAAGCACGCAGTATGGATTTGAAAGCCTTCTTGTTGGTAGGTGTCTGGGAATCACCAAGCACTAAGGTGCGAGAAATCTTCTGAAGAAACTTTGGATAGAAGTTCTCAGGCAGGACCTCCAGAGCCAGCAGGTCTAGTGTTGGGGAATTATTGTGGTTGTCACGGATAGATGGGTCAGATCGCCAGTGCTGGGAATAGGGCAAACCCCAGCAGAATAATGTCATCATCCAGAGGTTGTGGGGCCCGCCAGTGAGTTAAGGAGGGAGGTTTGTGGTGCATAGATACAGGAGAGGAAGGGTTACACTGGTTGAGGGGCAGGAGATTGTGGTACCTCGGCTGGAGGGACCTCAGGCAAGGTATGCTGTCCTGCACAAAGTAGCATCAGGAGGGGCATTAGAGCCACATGGTGCTGCCAGGGCCATCAGAGAGATTACATGCATGGTAGGGTCCTGATAACTGCCGTTTGGCTGATGTTCTGTCTGTAGCTTGTGGGCTCTCCACAACCCTTCTCTTTTGGGGGCCATGGGTTCTGCAGACTGGCCAAGCACCCCCCCCCCCCCAAGTCCTTTTTTGCATTAGAGACTTATTTAACATTTCTTATATACCGCGCTATTCACATCAGTGCGGTGTACATTCAACAAAACCATATACATTACAGGATAAGTGTAATGTATTTACATTTGAACAGGGGTTAAAACATGGATAAACAGGGTAACTATATACAATTATTACATTGTTGGGTATCTACAGTTATATACATGGCACACGTATTTCCCTTTTGAGACTACACTGAGAAATATCTTGTGAATAAGTAGTGTTTTAGGGTCTTCCTGAATTGGGTTAAGTTGGGGATCACCCTTATGTCCGGGGGGAGGGCATTCCAGGCTTTTGGGGCACAGATGCTGAAGGCTCTGTTAGTTGTTGCTTTTGTGCATCTTGTTGTTTCTTTCGGGACCGTCAGAGTGTTCACTGCTGCAGATCTTCTGCTTCTGATGGTGGGAGAGGTGTGTATTAGCTCAGTGATGGCTGTGGGGGCTTGATTGTTCAGGGCTTTGAAAGTCATAATTATGATCTTATATTGGATTCTGGCTTGAATCGGTAACCAGTGGAGCCTTTTCAGGATTGGTGTGATGTGGTCAGATCTAGATATTCCTTCTAGCACTCTAGCGGCTGTGTTCATTGCCAATTGAAGAGGGTTTAGAGTTGCTTGTGGTAGCCCATATAGTATTGCATTTGCGAAGTCAATGTGTGGCATCACCAGTACTTGGTAGATTGTTCTGAAATCTGTGTACTCGAGTAGTGTTCGTATATGATGGAGTGTCCGTATTTTGTGGTATATTGATTTTGTTGTGTTTTTTATATGTGATTTCAATTCCATCCTCTGGTCAAGGGTGATTCCTAGGTATCGGATATTGGGTTTAGTTGTCAGTTCTGTGTCCTTTACCTTTAGTGTGCGCGGGGGTGCGAAATCCTGGTTCTTCGTGATGAACAGTCCGTCGGTCTTGTGGTTGATTCGCAAATTCTGTGTGAGGAGCCACTCCGCTACTGTATCGAAGCAGCTTATCAGTGGGGTAAAATCGGGTAGGTCCATTGTAAAAGGCATGTAGAGAATATCGTCGGCATATGCTAGGCAGGCTACATTGAAAAATCAAACCAGGTCACAGATGGGTTGCATGTAAATATTAAACAATAATGCGAGGAGCCTTGAGGTACTCCTTGCTCCTGTAGGAATGGGTCTGATGTTGAAGCACCAATCCTCACTTGTTGCCATCTACTGGATAGGTATGATTTGCACCAGTTCAGTGCTGAGCCTTGTATTCCCTTTTCTTGCAGACGCTCAATAAGTATTTGATGATTTACCGAGTCAAACGCAGCTGCAATGTCCATGAATATAAGGAAAAAACCTTGACGGATGTTGTCTATTCCTGTAATTATGGTGTTGAAGAGGGTGATAAGGAGAGTCTCTACTCCATGTGCGTCCCTGAAGCCATGTTGGGATGGGTCCAGGGGGGCCTCGGTATCAATGTGTTGTTGGATTTGGCACTGAACTACTTTTTCTGCCTGCCCAATCGGGGTAGTTTCGGGCCATTTAAAAGAGAAGCGCCAGGAGGTGCACCCGCACCGGCAGGCCCGCGCCTGAGGGCCCTTTAAGCAGGGCACGAGAAGCAGGGCAAACAACAGATCCCCTGATCTAGCCAGACTCTGTGCCCCACCGGAGCCACCGCTACCAAAGTATCATTAGGTTACGGGACATGTGCTTGAAGCCTGATCTACACTAAGGTAACCATAATATCAAACTCACATTATAAGCCCTCTATCTTTAGTTACTTGTATCTAACAGGGCTCCCTAGGACAAAGGTCTGCATTACACTCTTACCATTAACACATTCTGTCCCACATGAATATCACTTCATTGTGAATCTCTGTTTAGTGTGCATAACACTGCAGGTACTATACTATTACCACTAAACAGCCACTCTATACAACTATTCTGTAGAATTGCATATAGCTGATTTGCATTGCATTGCATTGCATTGCCAGGGGAATTGCATGTAACTGACTTCTACAACTGCATACAGCTGATTTGTATTGCCTTATTAGAACTGCATATAGCTGGCATCCAGTCCAGCCCAGTGATATTGCATACATACTTACCCGAAACCTGTGCCGCACAACACTGGTCCTTACCACTAGCTATCAACTAACAGAGGCCCGTTATAACCCTACTCAAGCCGGACACATAACGTCTTAACGTTCAGACAAAGCACAACTCTAGCCTGTGCACCAGACTACGTGACACAACAGACCCAGATCTACCACGCTCCCCACTCTGGACACACGAGAAATACAGGAAACATGCACACACTCATAGCACTAGCTTGTATCTATCTCATCACTGCACTGCCAAACTACTCAAATGCCTTCAACCCAGGTCCCAATTCTATACCAATACTACAGAGTAACTGGAAGACATGGACTGGCAAGACCCATACATCCTCAACAGATGCTAACCGCACAAATCATCCCCACCTGCTCCACATTGCCCTCCAACTTACTAAAAGGCCACAGACCAAGGAACATCAGCATCAGTGACCATTGAAATGCGCCCTAATCAACGCCAGATCAATCCACACAAAATGGCCAGCGACCTGATAACCCACCACGACCTTGATATCTTGCTGATTACGGAGACTTGGCTATCCGACTGTGATAACGTCATTCTCAACCAGATGCTACCTCCCAAGTTCTCACTCCACACCTGACATAGAGCCAACCAAAGAGGAGGAGGAGCACTCATCCTCGTGAAAAACAAACTATAATTCCAGCTGAGTAACACCACCAGCACAACCCATCTCAACACGATAACCATTACAAACAATACTTGCTCAATCAATCTAATCTACAGAGCACCGACAACTTCAACAGATGATTTATCAACACTAATAGACCTCGCCTGCAACACAGATAAACCACGTTCATCAAATTGGCTACTAGGCGACTTTAACCTCCCCACCCTACAAGACGCACAAATCACAGACTTTCTTGAAGCACTTGATGACCTTGGTTACAGTCAGTCAAGGCACCCACCCACGTGAAGGGAAACACACTGGATTTGATCTTCACACCTCAGGGGATCACCAATTCTAAACATGATTTTGCAATAGCCATAATGCCGGTACCATGGTCTGATCACAGCTTGATCAGTTTCCAACTACCCACCCCCCTTAACAACCAGAAAACCACCAACATCCCTCCTAAACCACCAGCAAGAAGATTCCGCTCCTTTGAGAAAGAGGAAATACTAAAGAAAGTCCTTCCACTCCTAAACACCTCAGAACCAGGCCTAGATGATCTGATTAATACCTGGAATAACACCCTTAAGTCCAGCTCACAACTTCCAGACACGAACAGAAGGACCAGGACCCGAGAACATGTTGCATGGTACTCAAACGAACTACGCGCATCACTCCTCCACCTCCGCAAACTTGAGACACATTGGGGCCGATCCCGATTCACTGAAGCCTACACAGCATATTGTTCACACCTAAAGAAGCATCGCCAAGAAATAGCGGAGAGAAAAAAGCAGTGCCATACAGACCTACTGAAACGATCAATAAACAAGCATCATGACTTATTCAACATAGTAAATACATTAGCACGGGAACCAACCCCAGAACAAACACACATGATACAACCCCAGGATTACACTGAATACTTAAAAGCCCCAGCCCCACCATACTCCTGGCGCTCCTCTTTTAAACGGCCCAAAACTGCCCCAATTGGGCAGGCAGCAGCTGGAGGTGGTCTGGTGTGTGGGGAAGGCTCGATCCCTCCTGGGAGAGCTTGCAACGATGCAGAGGGCTCTGGGCTGCTGGCGCTCCTCTTTTAAACGGCCCGAAACTGCCCTGATTGGGCAGGCAGCAGCTGGAGGCAGTTTGGTGTGTGGGGAACGCTCGATCCCTACTTGTTTCATGCCTGCCAAGGTGATGGGGGGGGGGGGGGAAGGGGTCAGTCCATAGGGACGATAGTGGTATCTCTGGAACCAGGGCAGAAGGCATGGAGCCACAGGCCTGGATTCTTAGGCTCTGGGCTGAAGCAAAGTGTGCAGGGGCCAGCAGGGAGTCTACCTCTGGTCATGCAGTGACCCCTTCCATCCCTGGTTTGAGCCCGATGGGACTGGGGCATGTGAAGAACCAG
This sequence comes from Ichthyophis bannanicus, assembly GCA_033557465.1. Lineage (NCBI taxonomy): Eukaryota > Metazoa > Chordata > Amphibia > Gymnophiona > Ichthyophiidae > Ichthyophis > Ichthyophis bannanicus. The sequence goes on from CM066032.1 coordinate 1,732,667,257, forward strand.
GAGTTACCATGCCATTCCCTTTTTTTTTTTTTTATTGAGTGCACCACAGCAGGCAAAGCAGCTTGGACTGGGTGAACTGCTAGGGAGAGGTGGGCAGCACAGTGGGGCTAGAGGCAGCCTCTGTGCTTAGACAATTACTTAAAGTACTGCAAGTTGAAGCAATGTCAGCTAGGCGTTTTTGTATTTTGTTTTTTTAAACTTGCTTTCTTGTTGCTTTGTTGGCTAAAGTGATGAAAGATGCAGCACAGCATGGGAGCCGCACGGCTGAATTGTCCCTATTTATTTCTTCAGTAGTGTTGTTCCGTTGAAAAAAACCACGCCGACAGCACTTGCCACCACTGAAATCTGAATAGAAAAATGGACGTGAAAAGGAAAAAATGAAAACAAAAGTAAAAACCACGAACAGTGGTTGACAGAAGCTGCTGTCAGAAGAGACCGAGCTGGGAGCCTGGGCAGGAAATCTGATGCATGCTCAAAGAAAATGAGAGAGACTTCTGAGCTACGGAAAAGCCCGGCACACTGGTGCTGCCTCAAACATCACCCAATCTAGTATGCCTACACAACCTCTGCTTGTCTCTGGAGAAAAAGAATTAGCTATTAAAAATGAAAAATAAAACCCCTTTAAGGGCTCTCAGGCAGAGAGCTTGTATTCAGAGCCACCCAGTATTACCTTGCTTACAATGGAGACCTTTTAGAAATAGCAGTGCTTGCAAGGCAATGTAGCCCTTTATACAGCATTCTGCTGCCAAGGTTAAATTAGACCTACCTGCTAATTGCAGTTCCTGGAGTAACTCCAGTCTAGTCCCAAACTTCTGGGTTCTGCACATCCTCCCACAGCTTGGAGACTGAGCATGTCACTCTTTTGATGACACCAGGATAAGTAGTCCAAGGACTGCCCCCTTGTTCCAGTAACCTATTGGCAAAGCAGACACACCAGAGCAATAAGTAGATAAGAAACCAAATAACTGATCTTGAACTTGAACTATGTACACTGCACATGTTACCTCTGACGGTAGCCCCAAACTGTACAGTGACTAGAAACGCTCTACCTTTCTTCCTCTTCCCCCCCCCCCCCCCAAGAGACCTTCTTGAAGCAAAACACGCTTTCCATTTCACCTCCCCCCTTCCTCACTGAAGCGCAGCCCTACAAACCGCTGTTACGGCCCAACAATATCTCTTCTTCAGATTCAGGCTGACCTCTGGCAGGACACATCAGGGAGGGATGCGGGACTAGACTGCAGTTACTCCAGGAACTACAATTAGCAGGTAAGTCTAAATTAACCTTCCTTATCCTAGTGTCCAGTCCCGAACTTCTGGGAATGTAACAGAGCAGTAACCACTTTAACAGGAGGAGCCTGCGAGACCAGCCTGAAGCACTGCTGATCCAAACCTAGCATCCCCTTCCGCCTGGACATCAATCCTGTAATGCTTGACAAATGTATGCAAGGATGCCCAAGTCACCGCTCTACAAATCTCAACCACTGGCACCCTACTAACCTCCGCACAGGAAGCCACCTGCACCCTAATCGAATGAGCTCTTAAACCCTTCGGCACCACCTTACCCTTCAAGATATAGGCTGCCACAATAGCTTCCTTAATCCACCTAGCAATGGAGGACTTAGAAGCCGGCTCCCCTCACTTTGGTCCAAACACAAACAATCTGTCTGATTTCCGGAGAGAAGCCGTTCTCTGCAAATACTTACTTCCTTAAGGCCCTGCTGACATCCAACCAATGCAGTCAGCCCTTAACCTCATCCTTCTCAAACAAACACAGGCGAAGATACTGCCCGATTTACATGAAACACCGACACCACCTTTGGCAAGAAAGAAGGAACCATCCTTAACACTACCCTCTTGGAATCAAAAAACAAAAAAGGCTCTCTACAGGATAACGCCTGCAATTCCAAAATTCTCCTTGCCGAAGTGATAGCCACCAAAAATACCACTTTAAGGGCAAGATCCTTCAACATCACTTTAGCCAAAGGCTCGAAGGGCACTCCTAGCAGGGCCTGTAACACAATGTTCAGATTCCAGACCGGAAATGAACTCCTGCAAGGCGGTCTCAAGAGCGAAGCCGCCCGCAAAAACCGTTTGACATCCGGGTGCGACCCTAGTGTCCACCCCTGCACCTTCCCTCTAAAGCATGACAGCAGCGCTAGCTGCACACACAGAGAAGATGCCACCAAACCTTTATCAAATCCATCTTGCAAGAAGGACAAAACCTGTGGAACTGACACTCAATTCCTCCATCCGTTTGTCCTTCCACCACACTTCAAACAAATGCCAAACTCTGATGTATGCCACTGAAGTTGATCTCCGCCGGGACCTCAGCAACGTAGAAATCACCGCTGCCGAGTACCCCTTGGCTCTCAATCTTGCCCTTTCAAGAGCCAAACTGTTAGTGAGAACAGATCTACATGAGACCCCTGCACAAGCAGATCCCCTCTGACCAGAAGCCTCCACAGAGGCTCTACCAGAAGACGCATTAAGTCGGCATACCAAGGCCTCCTTGGCCAATCCGGAGCCACCAGGACAACTCGCCCCTTGTGTCTCTCTATCCTCTGCAGCACTCGACCGATGAGGACCCATGGAGGAAAACACACATAGCAGGTACTCCGTCGGCCACCTCTGCATTAAGGCATCCAGACCTTCCGACATTCTGTCTCTTCTTCTGCTGAAGAAATGATCTACTTTCACAGATGCAAACATCGTCATAAGGTCCATGCACGGAAGACCCCAGCACTGCACCAGCATGTCAAAACACTTCCTGATTGAGTGTCCATTCCCCGGGGTCCACTCTGACTCAACTCAAAAAATCTGCTGTCACATTGTCGACTCCTGCCACATGCGCTGCCAAGGCCTCCAGATGCCCCTCCGCCCAACCGAGCAGCTCTTCTGCCTCCTCTTCGAGAGCCACGCTGCCTGTACCGCCATGCTGATTAATGTAAGATACCACCGTGGCATTGTCCGATAATACCCGGAACGCTTTCCCCTGCAGACTTCGCTGAAAAGCCCTCAGGGCAAGCGTGACAGCTCTCAACTCCAACCGGTTGATTGACCACGTCCTTTCCCAATTTGTCTACTGGCCCTGAGCATACCACCCTTTGAAGTGCGCTCCCCAGCCGAACAGACTTGCATCCGTCGTCAACAGACACCAATCCGGTGGTTCCAGCAGCATCCCTCTCTCTAGATACCCTGGCGCCATCCACCACTGCAGTGAGTGCCACGCCTCCTGCGGACAATTCATCCTCTGGGACAACTGATCGTTCTGATGTGACCATCGTCTGAACAGGGCTCTCTGCAGCAGACGCATGTGAGTCCTGGCCCACGGCACCACCTCAAGAGTGGCCGCCATCGTCCCCAACAGCTGAACTTTTGGATCCTGAGTTGTGGCAAGAATACTCTGCCCTTGCCCGGGTCGAATCTGGCCCCCAAATACTCCAACTCTTGAGACGGCTGCAATCTGCTCCATTTACCACCCATCCTAGGGTCTGCAAAAGCACTACCCAGCGGGTCGCAATCTCGCTTTCCTCCTTTGACTTCGCTCGAATCAACCAATCATCTAGATACGGGTGAACCAACACTCCTTCCTTTCGCAGTGCCAGCGCCACCACCACCATGACCTTGGTGCCGTTGCCAACCCAAACGGTAATACCTGGAATTGAAAATGACCCATGGGCACCGCAAAACGAAGGAACCTTTGATGTTTGCCTCTGATCAGTATATGTAAATACGCTTCCGTGAGGTCTAAAGACGTAAGATACTCTCCCTGCCTTACAGTCACAATAACTGATTGCAGCATCTCTATACAAAAGTGTGATACCTTGAGACTTCGGTTTACTCTTTTGAGATCCAGAATTGGCCCCTAGGTGCCCTCCTTTTTTGGCACCACAAAATAAATGGAGTACCGACCGCATCCACATTGATCTGCTGGCACCAGCACCACCGCTTTGAGTGCTAGCAATCTGTCCAACGTTGCTCGTACTGCTCTCCGCTTTGCTCGCATTCTGCAGGAAGAGGCCACGAAAGCTTCTTTCACAGGACGCTGGAACTCGAGTGCATAACCCCTCTGCACGACTTCCAACACCCACCAATCCGAGGTCAACTGGGCCCAGGCAGGAAAGAACTCCCTTAAACGACCCCCCATGGGTACTATTCCTGCCTGGACCCCCCCTCGCATCATTGTGCCTTCTTAATGTTCGGGAAGAGGCCCCAAACCCTCTGCCCACTCCCCGGAAACCCCAAAACCCCGAGGATCTATACTGCAACCGTCCTCTCTGAAATGTACCGAACTGTCCTTGCCGGAACTGACAAAATTCTCTCTCGACTCTTGGAAGGCGCCATCGGGCGTCCCTGCTTTTGCTTGTCCTCTGGCAACCTTCCCCCTTTTGACTCTCCTAAGTCCTTCACCAACTTCTCCAGATCCTCCCCAAAGAGAAGCGTACCCCTAAACGGAAGTTTTCCAAACCTGGCTTTAGAGGCCACATCTGCCGCCCAATTACACAGCCAGAGGTATCTTCGCACGGCCACCACTGACGCCATACTTTTTGCCAGACCGCGAATCAGGTCATACTTACTGACTGCTCGCCAAGTATGCCGCTCCAGATTCCATCCGAGCTGCCTCTTCTACCTGTAATCCTCTCAGCCCTTGCCACCCACGCTCCACAAATCGATGCCTGCATGGAAAGAGCATTAGCCTCAAAAACCTGCTTCAAAAGCAAGTCTAACCTCCTGTCCTGCGCATCCTTAAGTGCCGCACTGCCTTCGACCGGGATCATAGTCTTTAGTAACTGCTGAGACCGCCGCATCCACTCTAGGAGATTTAAACAGCTCCTTATCCAGCTCTTGCAACGGGTACAATCGATTGATCACTTGGGATCCCTTTAGGCTAGCCTCAGGCGTATCCCACTCTTCCTGAATCATCTCCTTAAATACTCTGTGAACCGGAAACGCCCTCCGATACTTTCTAATTGCCTGCAATAAAGGATCCTCCAAAGAGGCATCCTCTGCCTGATCCGCCGCTGGCATATTCAAGGCCTTCAGCGTCTCCGCAATCAACGCTGGTAGCTCCTCCCTTTGGAACACTCTGACCACCCTCGCCTGGTCCTCCGACTCCAGTAATTCTCCTTCCACCAACTCCAGTTCTATGTCAGAGTCCTCTAAATTCTCCGACTGCTCATCCAGCAGCAAGTCCAGCTCTGCCTCTTCTGCCTGGAGCTTAGCCTTTTTAACCGATCCTCCAGCAGCACCCAAGTCTGATGTAGCTCCCGGTCGCTTGATTGCCCAAACTGCCTCTGCCGGTGGCACTACACTGCTACCTGCCCCGCCAAGAGCCTGTTGCAGCAGCGCCACAATATGCTGCAAAAATATAGCCATGGCCGCTGGTGACAAAAGCCCTTCCTGCCACATAGAAGGCCCTGGTACCAGCTCTAGCAGCAACACCAGAGGAGAAAGGGCCTCCTCTGCCCCCACAACCTCCTTTGTCGCCTCAGCCACACTTTGCCCAGCCATGTCCACCAGCGTGGCCTCATGCATACACCCTTTACACACACACCAGCCTCCGAAACGGAGCCTCTACGGACCCCACACAGGAGGCAGCAGGGTCTAGCCAGTATAAAGAGCTGATTGACAGTGCCCTGCAATCCCTGAAACAGCCCTCTTCTCTTCCTTCCTTGCCTCGTCTGATGATTACTTTTAAAAAAAAAAAAGTTCCAACACTGCTTCCACCAACGAATCGACAGTCGGACTCTTCCCGCGGCCCAAAATCTCCCTAGGAACCCCCAAAGCACCAAAAACAATTGCCCCCGGGTTCCCGCACAAAAGCCATGCAGTCTGGACCCGACCGTCAAAAACGACACAGGGCTAAAGCCAACAACCAACTACGTAAAAGAAACCACTGCCATACCTCAGCATGAAGATCCCCGTTCTACACAGCCATGCTCCCCATCGTTCCTCTCAGCGGGCATCGAGAACTGAACACCACCGGCTGCCGACGGGCCTCCGAGTCTCCACCTGCCCGCACTGCACGCTCCCCCGCAGTGCAGCCCAAGCGGCTTACCTCAACAGCCCTTCACCCACTCTGTCAGGATAAAGTCCGGAGGTCCCCTGCACAGCTCCCGCACTCTTCCCTGAGGTACCAGCTCACTTCAGAGAGGGGAAAGCATCCCTTGAAACTTTACAAATTCTCTCTCGATACCAAATTACCGCCAATTTAAAGAGAGGCCTCTTTTTTTTCTTTTTAAACTTCCAAACTAACCAGCTACTCTAAACTGCTGAATAATTCCTCCAGTGAGTCAAGGACCTCTGGACTCACACCTCCTTCTGCTGCTTGGAGATCTGAGAACTGGAACAAGGGGGCAGTCCCTGGACTACTTATCCTGGTGTCATCAAAAGAATGACATGCTCAGTCTCCAAGCTGCGGGAGGAAGTTCAGAACCCAGAAGTTCAGGACTAGACTGGAGGTACGATAAGGAATTAAAACCACTAACAACTGATAAGGTCAGTGACTTCAAAGAGTTTGCTTATCCCTTTGAACATGAAAGCTAGAGGGAAAAAAAATTTACTAACAGCAGAAAAATAGCTTTACCCAAGAACACAAAAAAATTCCTGTTTTGTAATACAGCAGGGAAAAAGAATTATCTATTAAAAATGAAAACCAAAACCCTTTTAAGAGCTCTCAAGCAGAGCACTTGTATTCAGAATTACAGTGTATTACCTTGGTCTTGGGTACTTGGAATTAATGATCCATTTATTAAAAAGGATTTATCACACCCCCTGCTTTCTGATAACATTCAGGCCAGTTCCTGCTGGTGCAGCATGAGCTCACTCAACATTTCGCAACTGCACAGCCATGCAGAAAATTGCATATGAAATAGCACAACTTGCTATTCTAACCCCATCACTAGGGCTGCGAGCAACATGGGACAGCTAGTTTCAGTGTCATTAGTGGCAGCCTGCTCTGCCATTTTCTGGAAGAATATAAAAGGTGAAATTAGACTTACCTGCTAATTGTAGTTCCTGGAGGAACTCCAGTCTAGTCCGGAACCTCTGGGTTGTCCTCCTCTCACAGCAGCTTGGAGACTGAGAAACGTCATCTCTTTTCTGATGACAATGGTATAGCCACTCCGGATCCACCTCCTCACACCAGTAACTTATTGACAAAGTAGACTCACCGGAGCAACAATTAAGTAGTTAACACACTACCAACCAATCCAATTACGTAACAAGAACTTTGTACAGAGGATGCGTCGCCTAACAACCTCCCCCTTATTCCATACTAACTGAATGAGAAATACCTCTCCGGAGGCCTAACCTCCTCCTCCTAAAAGGGTAATGACCCCAGGAACACCCCCCCCCCCCCCCATGCCTAGCCGACTACGCGCTTACCTGATACTCTTTGCTTCAGGCTCTAGCACCTAGACATCAGGGAGGGATACTGGACTAGACTGGAGTTCCTCCAGGAACTACGATTAGCAGGTAAGTCTAATTTCACCTTCTTGATCGTCCCTCCAGTCTAGTCCGGAACCTCTGGGTATGTAACAGAGCAGTGAAAATCAATGGGAGGGACCTGCTAGCCCCGCCTGAAGCACTGCTGATCCAAAACTGGCATCCCTTTCCGCCTGAACATCCAGGCAATAATGCTTCACAAATTAATTTAAAGAAGACCAAGTAGCTGCTTTACAAATATCTACCGCTGGAACTCTACCCAAGACGTCACCTGCGCTCTGGTAGAATGTGCTCTCAGCCCTTCCGGTACCGCTTTACCCTTTAACACAAGTGGACGCTATGGCCTCCTTAACCCATCTGGCAATAGACGCTTTTGACGCTGCGTCTCCCTTCTTTGGTCTCCCAAACAAAATGAACAGCCGCTCCGACCTGCAGAAACTTGCAGTCCTACGGATATACTTTTTCAAAACTCTTCGGACATCCAGAAGATGTATTTGCTCGGCGACCGAAGTCCCCCCCCCCCTTCTTGATGAAAACCAGTAAGGATACCACCCAATTCATGTGAAAATCCAACACTACTTTAGGCAGAAAGGATGGGACTTGACGCAAAACCACCTTGGAATCATAAAATGTTAAGAAAGGCTTCTTACAGGATAGTGCTTGTAATTCGGAGATTCTCCTGGCCGAACAAATAGCTACGAGTAACACCACTTTCAGAGTGAGATCCTTTAACGACGCTGCCAACAAAGGCCAATCCGGAGCTATTAGAATCACCTGTCCACGGTGCTGCTCTATGTGCTGCAGCACCCAACCTATTAGTACCCAAGGCGGGAACACATATAGAAGATGATGTTGCGGCCACCTCTGTATGAGAGCATCCAGGCCCTCGGACATCCTTTCTCTTCTGCTGAAGAACCGATTTGCCTTTGTTGAATGAAACGTCGCCATGAGATCCATTAGCGGTGTTCCCCACCGTCGCACCAACATGTCGAACACCTCCTGATGAAGGACCCACTCCCCCTGGGTCCACCCGCATGCGACTCAAGAAGTCAGCTTCCACATTGTCCACTCCCGCTACGTGAGCTGCCGACAAGGCCAGTAGATGCCCTTCGGCCCAAACGAATAGCTGTTCGGCCTCGGATTCCATCGGAATACTGCTGGTTCCACCCTGGCAATTGAAAAACACCCAAATGGCACTGCTGCAAAGGCTGAAAAACTTGTAATGCTAGCGCCACCGCTCTCAACTCCAACCTGTTGATTGACCAGCCCTTTTCCAGCTGGGACCACTGCCCCTGTGCAAATCTTCCTTGACAATGAGCCCTCCAGCCCACGAGACTGGCATCCGTCGTCAGGGGAACCCAGCAAGGCGCTTCCAACAGCATTCCCTGCTCCAAACAGTCCATCCTCAACCACCACTGAAGGGCAGTGCGTGTCTCCGGCATACATGGCAACTTCCACGACAGTGACTCGTTTTGGTGAGACCAACACCTGAGCAACGTCCTCTGCAATGGTCTCATATGCTCCCTTGCCCACGGAACCATCTCACTGCCATGGTCCCGAGCAACTGCAAATAAACGCCACGCCATGGGAGCCACTCTGCAAACTCTTATCCGACAATTCCCCGGCAATCTCTGCACTCGCTCTGGTGGTAGATACTCTTCCCGAGCTGGTTTCGAACTGAGCTCCCAAGTACTCCAACTGCTGTGACGGCTCCATCTTGCTCTTGGACATATTGACCACCCAACCGAGACTCTGCAGCACCGCAGATACACTCTCGGCTCTGGTCTTTGCACATATCAACCAATCATCCAGATAAGGATGCACTAGTATTCCTTCCTTTCGCAGGGCCGCCGCCACGACCACCATCACCTTGGTAAACGTCCTTGGAGCTGTAGCTAGCTCGAACAGCAAGGCCTGGAACTGAAAATGCCCTTGAGGCACCGCAAATCTGAGAAACCTCTGGTGTTCCTGTCTTATCGGGATGTGCAAGTACGCTTCCGATAGGTCGAGGGAAGTAAGGAACTCGCCTTTCCTTACTGCCACGATCACCGACCTCAGCATTTCCATCCGAAAATGAGATGCCCTGAGGCAGCGATTCACTCGCTTGAGATCTAAAATCGGCTGGAAGGAGCCTTCTTTTTTCAGCATCACAAAATAAATAGAGTATCGACCTAATCCACACTTGTCTGGAGGTACCGGCACTACGGCATTGAGTTCGAGCAGCTTCTCTACTGTCGCCTTCACCGTGGCGCACTTGACAGGTGCTTTGCATGGCGACTGAACGAAAGAATCTGTAACCAGTCGTTGGAACTCCAACGCATAACCTTCCCGAATAACCTCCAGCACCCAGCGGTCCAATGTTATCTGGACCCAGGTCGGGTAGCAATCCCGCAGCCGACCTCCTATGGGCACCACCTCTCCCCGGGTCCTCCTGGCATCATTGGGACTTTGAGCCATCCGCTGCCCAATTTCTCAGCCACAGACAACGCCTAGCCGCTACCACCGAAGCCATACTCTTCGCCAATCCCCTGATGAGGTCATAATGAATATCCGCTAAGTACGCTGTTCCTGATTCCAGTCTGGCTGGCCCTCCGACCATGCCCACTCCCTGGTCATCTGCAAATCTTTGCGTCCAGCATAAACAGCCTCTCGCTACCCATGCCCCACAAATCGCCGCCTGGATAGCTAGAGCATTAACATCGAACACCTGTTTCAGCAAAGTATCCAGTTTCATATCATATGTATCCTTAAGCCCCGCACTACCCTCTACCGGAATAGTAGTCTTAGTTACTGCCGACACAGCGGCATCTACCTTGGGAGACCGAAACAACTCTTTATGCTGGTCCACCAGCGGGTAAAGTCATCCTATCACTCTGGAGCCCTTCAAACCTGCTTCTGGCATGTCCCACTCCTCTTGGATCATCTCTCGCAGCACTCTATGCACCGGAAAAGCTCTCAGATTTTTCCGAAAAACCTGCAACAATGGATCTTCTAGTGTAGCATCCTCCGCTGGCTCAGGAGACAGCATATTAAGCACTTAACATCTCTGCAATGAGTGCCAGCAATTCCTCTCTCTGGAATAGACAGATTACTCTAGCCTGATCTTCCTTGTCCATGATCTCCCCTTCTTCCACTTCGTCCAATTCCTCGTTGGGATCCCCTTCATCAGAGTGAAGTCCCTCCGAGGCCACAGACTGATTTTTTAGAGCCTGCTCAGACCTGGTCCACTTTGCCTGGCTGCCTACCGCTCCAATGCCTACTGGCGTACCAGGTCTCTTTTCTCCACGCTCCCCGACCTTGGCCCTATCAGACAGGCTCTCCTGACGCCCTCCAAAGGCTTGGTGGATAAGCGCCACAAACTCTGGAGAAAATAATCGCTGCCAGGCCTCCTGGCAGTCGCTTGAGGCGCAGGTAGATCTGGCGCTGAAGGCGGCCCAGCTACCGGCTCCCGAGAGGATCCCTCCTGAGGATCTGAAACTTGCCACCCTACTTGGGCTCCCTGCGACTCAGATCCCCCTTCCAAGGAGTGCTCCATGGCTTCTGCCTCCTGGCTGCACCCCCTACAGACACCTGCTTCCGAAACTGACCCTCTTTTAGGCCCACAGACTACACACTACGGTCTAGCCGGCATTCCGCCTGAAGAGGTGCCGTAAATGTCACCGCCCAAAATGCATTGCCAGACAGAGCATCTCAGATTTTTCTTTTTTTTAAGACCCGATAAAGAAAACGAAGCTTCCCTTACAAACTTCGCACTCCTGAGGAGCCCGGGGCAGCCCCATTGGATTCCTGCACTACTGCCATGCGGCTAGGCCCTGTGCAGCAACGCAGCTCACACTCTTTCCCCCCCTACTTCAGCTGCTCCGACGCCTGCAGCTGCCCTCTCACAGACCCCACTCACCGCAATCCTTGCCGCTTTTCTTCCACTCAACCGAGCTGTCTGCCTTGCAGCATTGGGAGCCATGAGCACCAGGACCCGAGAGAGAATTGAGAGCCGCAGGGGCCAGCTGGCACGCCGATGCGTGCTTTCAAGCGCTTACAGGCAATCCTTCTGATGCGCTTGCTGACCACACGGCGCTCCAGTTCCTCACCCACTGAACTGGGTTCGGGATCCAGAGCCCTGCCACCCCAGCATAGGGGCTTACTCCAAGTACAGATGGTCTCGTCGTGGGTAAGACAGCAGAGGGAGGGAGGGAGGGGGTGAAAGAGGAGGGAAGGCCTCGAGTCAAAGGCAAAACACTCCTCTCAAAACCCAAATTTAGTTTTAATCCTATCTGCCAAACCTTTTCTTTTCCCTTATTAGTCTACAACCTATTCCTTAATTGTTCCTCCAATCTGATCCTGGACCTCCAGGTTCATTCAACCTCCAGCTGCTTGGAGACTGAGGTAACAGGTGTGAGGAGGTAGATCCGGAGTGGATATACCAGTGTCATCAGAAAAGAGATGACGTTTCTCAGTCTCCAAGCTGCTGTGAGAGGACGACAACCCAGAGGTTCCAGACTAGACTGGAGGGACAATCAGAAACAGGTGGATTTCTGGTAGAAGCCTTCCTTAGAAAATTTCTAATATTGAGAAATTGCATTTCTGTCTCAAGGGTGAAAGTAAGATATTTTCACATTTGGGGAACATTTTGGGTATTTTATGGTTGGACTCTGGGATGGAGATGCACTTTCTGCTTATGTCATTGATTACAAGAGTGCAGATTTTCCTGAAAATGTAATGGATAATGCCATGTTTATTGTTGTTTAGTCCATGGGTTATGTAAAACATGTATGTTTATATACACTGAATATTAAATACAAATAAAAAATACTGAAAAAAAAGTTAATTGCCAGCATTTCATAATTTTTTTTTTAATTTTTCTTCCACATATTCTAATGACAGGATTTGATGTTTTAGACAGATTCTTGCACTGGAGGTTCATATCCATCAGCACGTTCCACTTTAGCACCTGGCTCTTCTCCAGTGGGTTTTCCAGTACCTCCACCTTCCCCATGCAGTTCCATCAGTTTGCCCACTAGAAAAAAAAATATGGTTAATATCAGCATTACATACAGAACACTTTATGGAGTCTCTCCGCACTCCAAATGAAAGACAACATTCAAGAGGAAACAAAAGAACCATGGTTTGTTTTGTTTTTACACAATTTACCACCAACTAGAGAAACATTTATAGCTTCATGGCTTGGGAATGTCAGAATGATCTCACAGTAATAATCACCGAGTCTCATTTGGGACCGAAACATTGTCATCATTCATTCCCAGAAATGGATATTTATTGTTGCCATGTTACTTTGATTTGATTCTGTAGCCTAAACAAAGCTCTGCACAGTTTGGCAGGATGATTGCCAATTTATCCATTGCATGAAGGGGCATAAGGTAACAGCATTTAAATGCAGTCACTTCAGAGACCAAGTCAACCACCTCCACCAACCTCTAATAACATAAGATATGCCATACTGGGTCAGACCAAGGTCCATCAAGCCCAGTATTCTGTTTCCAACAGTGGCCAATCTAGGTCATATGTACCTAGCAGTTTCCCCAAGGAACACAGGTTCCACAATGCTTGTATTGGTTCAAGCACTGATATCCTGGGTCCCTTCTTAATAATGGCTTATGGACCTTTCCTCCAGGAACTTGTCCAAACCTTTTTTAAACCCAGCTACACTAACAGCCTTTACTACATCCTCCGGTAACAAATTCCAGAGTTTGATTACACGTTGAGTGAAAAAATATTTTCTTTTATTAGTCTTAAATAGTTTACCCTGTAGCTTCATTGCATGTCCCCTAGTCTTTCTATATTCTGATAAGGTAAACAATCGATCTACGTTTACCCGTTCCACTCCGCTCATTAATTTATAGACTTCTATCATATCTCCCCTCAGCCGTCTCTTTTCCAGGTTAAAGAGCCCTAACCTTTTTAGCCTTTCTTCATAGGAGTATCCTTCCATCCCCTTTACCATTTTGGTGGCTCTTCTCTGAACCTTTTCTAATAACTCTATATCCTTTTTAAGATACGGCGACCAGAATTGCACACAATATTCAAGGTGCGGTCTCACCATGGAACGATATAGAGGCATTATAATATCCTTTGTTTTATTTTCCATTCCTTTCCTTATCATACCTAGCATTCTATTTGCTCTCTTGGCCGCCGCTGCACACTGGGCCGAGGGTTTTAACATGGTATCCACAATGACGCCTAAATCTTTTTCCTGGGTGGTGGTTCCTAATCTTGCAGTGTATTCTCTTTCAGAGAAAAGACCGCATGAACGTAATGTTTCCAACGTCAAAATCCCTTAACAGGTTTAGTTTTCATGGTAACAAGAATGTTTGAAAAACCCAAAATGGGTGTGAGAAGGCATGAAGGAGAAATTAGACCTTACCTGCTAATTGTCTTTCCTTGAGTTTTCTCCAGGCCAGTCCAGGCACCAAAGGGTAGTCACCCTCCTTCAGCAGTTGAGGACTGAAAAACAGTCTTGCTGACCCTATATCTAGCTCCCCCTAGCCTTCTCAGCTCAGTCTTCTATTGACAAAGCCGCCAAAGTAAACATCATAACGGAAACTATCTTAGCAAGTCTAGTTTAACTTTCACGACCCCAGAACACTGGTATTTTATTTTTCCTTGTTTTATTTTTTTAAACTTCAAAGTCTGGGTTAGTCTTCCGACTCCGCCCCTCCCTATGTAAGGGAGAACAGACAAGCAGAGCCGCCCCCAAGGTACTAGCCGCCAACTCACTCACCCTCCATGCTACTGACCGCGGTACGCCAAACCACTGCTCGGGAGGGCCCTGGACTGGCCTGGAGAAGACTCAAGGAAAGACAATTAGCAGGTTAGGTCTAATTTCTCCTTCCTCTTCGCTTCTCTAGGCCAGTCCAGGCACCAAAGGGACATACCAAAGTACCTAAAACAAGGGAGGGACCCAAGAGCCCAGACACCAAAGCTGCAGCTCCCACATTGGCATCCCTCCTAGCCTGAACATCCAGGCAATAATGCCTTGAAAAAGTATGAAGAGACGACCACGTGGCTGCCCGACAGATATCCACAGGAGGAGCCAAGGCACTCTCTGCCCAAGAGGCCGCTTGCCCCCACGTGGAATGAGCTTGCAGACCTCCCGGAGGCTTCCCCCGCGCCGCAATAGCTTGCTTAACCCATCGGGCAATGGAAGCTTTGGAAGCCGCTTCCCCTTTACGGGAACCTCTAAACAAAACAACCGATCCGTATTACGAATAGGCTGCGTTCGCTTGAGATACCTGCGAAGCACCCGACTAAGATCCAGCCGCCACAGCCTACGATCCACTCTGTCTACACCACGACTCGTTCAGAGAAGAGCCACCAAAATGGTAAAGGGGATGGAAGGATACTCCTATGAAGAAAGGCTAAAAAGGTTAGGGCTCTTTAACCTGAAAAAGAGATGGCTGAGGGGAGATATGATAGAAGTCTATAAATTAATGAACGGAGTGGAACGGGTAAACGTAGATCGATTGTTTACCTTATCAGAATATAGAAAGACTAGGGGACATGCAATGAAGCTACAGGGTAAACTATTTAAGACTAATAAAAGAAAATATTTTTTTTCACTCAACGTGTAATCAAACTCTGGAATTTGTTACCAGAGGATGTAGTAAAGGCTGTTAGTGTAGCTGGGTTTAAAAAAAAGTTTGGACAAGTTCCTGGAGGAAAAAGGTCCATAAACCATTAAGAAGGGACCCAGGATATAAATGCTTGAACCAATACAAGCATTGTGGAACCTGTGTCCCTTGGGGAAACTGCTAGGTACGTATGACCTAGATTGGCCACTGTTGGAAACAGAATACTGGGCTTGATGGTTGGCCACTGTTGGAAACAGAATACTGGGCTTGATGGACCTTGGTCTGACCCAGTATGGCATATCTTATGTTCTTATGTTCGTAAAAGTCAGAAGCGTAATTGCCCGACTCAGATGAAACAGACACCACTTTCGGCAGAAAAGAAGGCACCGTACCTAACACCACCTTCTCCGCCGAAAACCTGTAGAAAGGGCTCCCTGCACAAGAGCGCCTGCAATTCCGAAATCCGCCTCGCCGAACACAACGCCACCAAGAAAACTGTCTTCCAGGAAAGGTTTCTCAACCTGACAGTTCCCGGCAGCTCAAACAGCAGTTCAGACAGCGCTTCCAAACACCAAATTCAAATCTCACAGAGGCACCACCTACCGGACGGAGGGCCACACTTGTTTCACCGCTCGAAGAAAACGCAGCACATTTTGATGAGTAGCGAGCGACCGGCCCTGAACTCGTCCCCAATAATAAGACAGCGCTGCTACCTGGACCTTCAAGGAACTCAGGGCCAGGCCTTTTTCGAAGCCCCCCTGAAGAAACAGCAAAATGTCCGGCAGTGTAGAACGCAAGGGATGAACCCCCCCCGTTCCACACAACCACCTTCAAATATGCGCCAAATCCAGATATATGCCAATGAGGTGGAATGCCTCCTGGATTTCAACATGGTATTGATCACCGCCGCCGAGTACCCCCGGCGTCGCAACCACTGCTTTTCAAGAGCCAAGCCGTAAGCAAGAACCGATCTACCTGCGGCATCAAGACTGGCCCCTGGCATAACAGACTGATCTGATCGGGCAACCTCCATAGCCAATCAACAACCGGACCAGATCCGCATACCAGGGCCTCCGAGGCCAATCCAGAATCACACGACCCCTCGTGCTCTGCTATCCTGTGTAGTACCCGACTGATCATTGGCCACAGCTGAAATACATACAGCAGCCCCCGCCGCGGCTAAGGCTGTGCCAGCACATCCAATCCTTCCGACATGCGCTCACAGCGTCTGCTGAAGAACCACGGGGCCTTGGTGTTCGCAAACGTCACCATCAAATCCATGACCGGCTGCCCCCAACGGACCACAATGTCGTGGAACACAGTTGCATTCAGTTCCCATTCGCTGAGATCCAAGACTTGTCGACTCAGGTAGTTGGCTTGCACATTGTCCTTTCCTGCTACATGAGCCGCCAACAGCAACAGATGGCTCTCTGCCCACTGTAAAAGCAGTTGACTTTCCTCTGCCAATGCCACACTGCCCGTGCCCCCTTGACGGTTGATATAAGACAACGTTACTGCATTGTTGGACAAAACACGGAACGCTTTCCCTATCACTAGGCTCTTGAAATGCTGCAATGCCAACCGCACTGCCCGAATCTCCAGGCGATTGATCGACCACAGTCCTTCATCCGTTGACCAACCATCCTGCACCACCTGAGTTAGACAGTGTGCCCCCCAGCCCTGAAGGCTGGCGTCCAAGGTGACCAAAATCCAATGGGGCTGCTCCAAAGACATGCCCGCCTGCAAATACTTGTCCACCATTCCAAGCTGGCCTTCACCTCTTCCAGACAGACTAGTTTTCGCGACAGTGGATGCTCCTGATGAGACCACCTCGAGAGCAGAGACCACTGCAGCGGCCGCATATGCCCTCGGGCCCACGGAACAAGATCTAGTGCAGATGCCATTGACCCAAGGAGCTGCATGTACTACCATGCCGTCGGAGCCTTCAAGTGCAAAAATCGGTGCACCTGCACTTGAATCTTCCTCAGTTGGACTTCGGGCAGCGAAACCAAGCCCGTTTCCATATTGAACAAGGCTCTGAGAAAAACCAACTGACGCACTGGTGTCATCTGACTCTTGGCCCGATTGACACCCCAACCAAGAAGCGCCACCACTCGACTGGTCACTGCGACCGACTCCTCCTCGGAGCCTGCTCGAATAAGCCAATCGTACAAATAAGGATGTACCCGAATACCTTCGCGTCTTAAGGCTGCCACGACCACCACCATCACCTTTGTGAACGTGCACGGTGCCGTGGTCAGTCCGAATGGTAACGCCTGGAACTGAAAATGAACGTCGTGAATGACAAACCGCAGATACTTCTGATGTTCTGGCCTGATCGGAATGTGCAGATAAGCCTCTGAGGTCTATTAACGAAAGAACCTCGCCCGGCTTTACCGCCAAGATCACGGATCGCAGTGTCTCCATCCGGAAATGCGGCCCCTGTAGGCTGGCGTTCACATGCTCGAGATCGAGAAAGGGGCGATGATAACCCTCTTTTTTGGGCGCTACGAAATAAATGGAGTATCGACCTAAACCGTACTGGTCTCTGGGAACTGGCACCTCTGCCTGCAGAAACAGTAAATGCTGCAAAGCCTCGTGCACCACCTCCCGCTTCTCCCGTGCATTGTAGGGAGAAGCCACAAAGGTGTCTGCGAGAGGCCCGCAGAACTCCAGGGCATAGCCCTCGCGGACGATCTCCAGCAACCATTGATCTGACGTGATTGCGGCCCAGGCGGAGTAAAAGTCTTGTAGGTGACCCCCTACTGGCACCTCTGGCTGGGCCTTCCTGGCTTCATTGGGACTTTTTGGGTTGGGACTGCTGGGAATTGAAATACCCCCGTCCAAACCCCCGCGCGCCCCGAAAGGACTGCCCCCTTGCCATGAACTGCCCCCTCTGGTATGGCCTATATCGCAAAGCCCTAAACCTGCAGAAATCTCGTCAGACTTCACTGCAGCCCCCAAGCTTTTGACCCCTCAGCCTATCCTCAGGGAGCCATCCTCCTCTGCAATCACCAAGATCCTTCACAATCTTCTCTAAGGCTTCCCCAAACAGGAGCTTACCCTTATAGGGCAGTTTACTCAGACGAGTCTTAGACGCGTCCGTCGACCAGTTTCTCAACTACAGGAAATGCCGAGCCGCCACTAAGGACTCCATAGTCTTAGCAGCAATGCGCACCATATCATAACAGGTGTCGGCCAAGTACGCCGCCGCCAACTCCAACTTGGCCCCTTCCGCGGACCCACCATCCTCCCCTTCGGGAGCAGCATCGCCCTGGAGCCACCGAATGGAGGCTCTTGACACATAGGCCCCACCAATGTTCCCTCTAATTTTCTGTAGGCTGTGTGAGCATAAAATATCAGCTGTGCAGCTTTTGAAGGAAGGTTAAATTTTTGTGCGTCACATAACGACACTCGGAGTTATATACTTTAAAATTTGACTACACTTCAGAATACAGTAAGTACACCACATTGATTGCACTAGAAAATATTGTAGAACTTGTGAAAACCATAAATACACAATAACTTTTCAATTTTAAGAACGTCTGTGTTGTTTTCTATCAGAATCAGAACCGTAATTTTTGTGCGCTCTGTTGTAAAGTATGTGCGCTCACTCGGCGAGGTGTGTGCGCGCACACACGCGAACAGCTTAGAGGGAACAGTGGGCCCCACAAATGGACACCTGCAGCACCAGCGCACTCGCCTCAAACGCTTGCTTGAGAATAGACTCCAGCTTCTGGTCCTGCAAATCCTTGAGGGCTGCGCCCCTTCCACTGGAATAGTAGTCTTCTTCGTCACCGCCAAAACCAAGGCATCTACCTTCAGCATCCTTAACAGATCCTTTTCCTCCTGCGGAATGGGATACAATCGCCCCATTGAACGACCACCCCTTAGGTTGGCCTCCGGGCACTCCCATTCAGATTCTATCATCTGCTTTATAACTCTATGCACTGGAAAGCACTTCTGCTCCACCTTAAACCCCTGAAGAAGCGGATCCTCCAGCGGCTCCTCCTGAACCACCGGTAAAGCCAAATTTAGGGCCTGTAACGACTGCACAATGAGAGCACCCAACTCTTCTTTACGAAAGAACCGAAACATATTCAGACCACCACCAGGCGCAATCTCCCCTTCTTCCAGCTCCATGGGCCACGGCTCGAGCCCAGATTCCGAGGTACTCCCCCTCCTCTGCGGCTTGGTGCTCTGGAGTCTGTGGCACTAGGCACTCAGAGCTCGATTCCCAAGAGAAACCCTTCTGGGAAGGCCCTTCCCCTGGGTCCTCTAGCCGTTTATCCTCTGCCCCTGCGAAGGCTGCCATCTTAGGCTCAGAGCCCTGATCCTGCGCCTGCTTCCTCTTCAAACAGTAGGCCTTGTGCAGGGCTAAAATAAAATCAGCTGAAAATAAAGAATTCATGCCTTCCTGCAGCCCCAACGTACTCTGAAGCAGAGACTGTTCTGTATGAGCAGACTGACTTGCTTTTACCTCTGCTTTGTCTTCTCACCCACTGGAGAAAACGTGGCCTCAGGCAAAATGGCCACCTTTCCCGCCTTCTCTGGGGCTGCTATTGGCTTGCCTATCTCGCTTGCACTAGTTCCTGCCTTGTCCTCCATAGCCAAAAATCACTCGATCCTACTGCCTCTTCTGAAGCAGGTACGGCACAGCCCCGGTTCCGACAAGCCCCGGCTGCTGCCGCACTGAGCACACCTCTCCGACTGCATGCACAAGAAGCGGCTCCACAGAGCAACCTGAGGCCGCGAACCCCAGCATCGCCCTAAACGCACCACAAACATGATCAGCACCCTCTCCAGAATCTCCTACCTGGGCAAAGAAACACTTGATGGTACACAACCCCTTCTCGGTCCCGCTGCCAGCAGAACAGGTCGGTTTGGCTGCGGAGGCAGGAAGAACGCTCTGGGGGCTCCCCGGCGCTGCTTCCGCTGGACAGTGAGAGAGCCGCGCTCCCTCCGAGACAGGCTCTGCCTTCCTGTCCTCCAAATCGAGCAGCTCAACTTCGGCAATCCTGCTCTGCTAGAGCAAGCCAGATCCTCCTCGCTGCCAATTCTAGGCTAGATAAACAGCCTAAACCCAACTGCAATTGCCTCTGAGGTCACTGGAATTTTTTTTTTCCAACCAGCTACCTTACACCCAGGAGCCTGCCTAACTGCTATCCTTCCAGCTGCTGAGGACTGAAAGACTGAGCTGAGGCGGCTAGGGGGAGCTAGATATAGGGTCAGAAAGACTGTTTTTCAGTCCTCAGCTGCTGAAGGAGGGTGACTACCCTTTGGTGCCTGGACTGGCCTGGAGAAACGAAGAGGAAGTAAGCCAATCACTGTGCTGCTCTTGGCACCTTCCTCCTCTCCTCACATCAAAGGATCCATAAAGGCAATCACATACTTTGCTTTGTGGTGGGGGAGGAAGTGTAACTGCCACCCACTTTCACATGGACTACTTCAGGCCAGCAGCTGCATTTCACATACCCAAAAACATAATTAGACGGTCAGACAAACTTACATTCAAACTTGGGCTTCTTGAGCATCTTCACCTTGCGAACAAACACATCATGGAGAGGATAGATAGACTGACAGGCTTTCTCAATGTCTTTGCCAATGCTGTCTGGGATCCTAAAAAAAAAAAAAAAAAAAAAAAGCAAATCCATGTGTTCACTAAACAGAATGAGTGTTCCTTTGCAATCAAAGAAAAGATGATTTCTTGACAATCCAATAACTTTACAATATGATACCAAAGCTGGTTGGGGTTACACAGACAGCTTCATAGCAACTAGAAGAAGAGTGTCAAAGTTACTGTACAACATTGCCACTCGCTGGCTAGGCATACCGACCACATTCTAAAGCAGGGCTCAACAAATCCTGGGCACCAAATCGCCATGTCACTCTGGCACCTGGGATTTCATGCCCTCGAATGTTTGTTCCACAGTAAAAATGCAATGTGTGCCTTCAAGTCAGTCCTGACTCCTGGCGACCCAGAAGCTCCTGGGTTTTCTTGGCAGTGTCACCGGAAGTAGATTGCCAGGCCTTTCTTCCGAGGCAATGGAGGGTTAAGTGACTTACCCAAAGTCACAAGGAGTGCTAGTGGGAATCGAACCCTGGTTGCTTAGTTACCAAGCCAGTGTTCTAACCACTAGGCTACTCCTCCACTCCTTGTTCCACAGTACTGCACAATAAATACCATGTTTCCAATTTTGACAATGTGATTGGCGTTCTGCAAGCTTGAGCCATGTGGTGGAGGAAGTTCAGCCTGATCTCGTGGTTTCAAGTCTCATACCATGAAAAACAGCCCAAACTTCCTTCACAAAAATGGCTCAAGCTTGGAGTCAGCCAACTGCGGTGGGAAAGTTGGAAATACAGATTCCTCTGCCTTGCTGTTTCTAGTTGCTGAAACTCACTGCGAGAGAGAGATAGACACTTGGTGAAGGCAGGGGAATTTGAATGAGAAAAGACTAGGTGAAGGCTGTGTTGGGTGGTATAAGTGAGCAAGCAAGCAAAAGAGCGAGAGCCTTTTGCTTCACATATTATCAGGCCATGGTGATAAGTGAAGCAAAAAAGGAAGTTGCTTCAGATTTAGTGAGAAGGAAGGAGGAGAGCGGCCACTGCCTTCTGTTGGCACTGTGCAATTGCATTTTAAGAACCCGATTTATTAGGTTTTCTTTACCCATAGAAAATGAGAACAAGTTTTAGTAAATTAGGCCCTAAAAAAAGAACTGCAATACACCTTTGGGGGTGTGCATTGTGACCTAGGTCTTGGTGGCCAGCTCCTAGGTTTTTAGGCTGGCTCCTAGAATCCAAGAAAATTTGTCAAGGCCTGTCTTACAGGATTTTAAGTGAAAGATTTATAATGCTTTTTCTATCATTGCCTGGCCTAGGTGGGTTTGGGTGTAGGGCTTTGCTGCTACACTGTGAATTGCTATAACCTTAGAAACATGGTGGCCCGACTTTACTTAAGTCTTTGCAGCTGTCCTCTTATCTAAGGCCAGTGATCATGACCTCCACCCTTGCCAATGCATATTCCAGGCTTACAAGTTGCATATGATGGTTGCGGCCCATTAGAAGTCCTTGATGTCGTCAGTTGTTTACATCAGGCCTTGACAAACTCTCCTGTATTTGGGCCTGCCTCCTAAATACATAGTAGCCAGCAACCAAAAACTTCCCCCTCCCCTATGTCCCACAAATTGGGGTGGGGACAGGGAGGAAATGGTTTCCAAGGTCTAATGCAGCTTCCTAGCCAAGACTCTTTCTCCCTCATTACATTTGTAAAGAAGAAAGCTTAGTAAATCAAGCCCTTAATGCATCCCTACAGGCCACTGGCAGAAATGCACAGCCAGCTGCCCCCCTTCCCCCACCAAAACTCCCCATTAGTCTCCTTCGTTCCTTAAAATCTGCCATCCCCTCACCATCCACCAAGCCAGTCAGCCATTCCTCCCCCTGGCATCCCCAGTAACCAACTTAGTCTGCTACTCCCCCACTCTCCCCAAGTCATTCAGTCTCCTGCACTAGCTACAGAGCCAAAAACTCACTCTGCTCTCCATAGCCACAGGAACATCCTTCTCCCTGCAGGCATTGCTATGTGTAAATTTGAGCTGCACACCGTAGGAACTCTCATTGGTCTCCAGTTCAAATCTCAGGAGATTATCTTGCAAGTTTACCAAGCTGTTAGAAACTATATGTATTCTTTTGTGCCTAAAAACAGTCAATTCAAGTAACTTACAGCTTGTTAACTACTTCTTTCAGGTCATTTGTCTGCACTTCCCGAGTCATGATCTCCATCATTTTCTTGCGTATCTGCCGGACTTGCTGGTGCTGAGCATATGAAGTCTTGCGGATCTGGTTGTTGCGCTTCTTGGTGAACCCAACGCAGAAGAGACGGAGCAGGTAACCATCAGTAGTCTTCACATCCACATGAGCTTCAATCATGGTCTAAAGTTCACAAAACAAATAGACCTCATGTTAAAGTGATTAGGAAGGTTTAGAGAAAATGAGGTAATATACTAAAAGTAGTGAATTTCTCGAATAGACTACCAGAAGATATATTATCAGTCAAAAAAAAATGATGAATTCAAGCATACCTGGGTCAGAAACTAAAAAGTAGTAATGGCAAGAGAAGGTGTCTGAAATCAAGGAGGATCTGTAGTGACATAAGTAGGGAAGACAGGACAGACATAGGCCACAAGATGCATATCCACAAACCATGTCAATAGGGCTGATGCAAAAGTATCAAGTGCCCTAGGCAAAACTTTAGCTTGGTGCCCCCTAACACCTCTTTCCCCATGGATTTTGTTTATTAAAATCAACTGTAATCATCTCTACACCATCCCTCCAAGAACAATGACAGAAAAGATGAAAGCGATGTCCAAATATGGAAATATTAAACTTTTTTGTAAATATATACATAAGGTAAAAGTACACACCAATGACTCTGGGTCTGTGTGGCTGCCAGAACTATTGCTTTGGCTGTAGCTACTTGCTGCGGCTGCGGCTGCCCCCCCCCCCGTAAGAAGCTGCTGTCCTAGGCAACCACCTAGTTTTCCTAGTGGTTGGCTGACCCTGTGTGTCAAGTTAAATCCTGGTGTTTATTAAAATCTCTGCAAGGCATGCCATAAAGAAATCAGAAGAGAATTCCATGTGCTACTAAGTTCACAGCTCTACACCAAAATCCTTCTCTGTGAGAGTTCTCAGAAAGTGCTGTAATCCCCTTTTGAGCCTAACTCTATAACGGTGGTTCTCAAACCTGTCTTGAAGGACTACCAGCCAGTCGGGTTTTCAGGAAGTCCACAATGAATATGCATGAGAGATTTGTATATAATGGAGGTAGTAGGTATGCAAATCTCTCATGTGTATTTCAAGGCAGTTTCTCCAAATGGGCGAGTTTTGCGTATACCTTAAAAAAAAAAAAAAAAAAAGTCATGAACCCGACTGTGAGGAGTATGATCTCAGTCTCTCAAATTTACTGCTAATGCTTCCATCCTGCCAAAGACAGCTTCCCTCTGGAGTTCATAGGATGCTACATGTATGGGTAATTTATCAAGGTGTGCTTGGAAATTCCTCTTAAAGCCTGTAGCACCCAAGACTATGGTAAATAACTATCTTTCTGCCACGTTTTCTTAGTACTTGAAGATTTTCTCCCTCTGAATACGATTTCTCCTTTACCATTATATATGGCTTCCTCACATCCAGCTTTTTACTGGTTGGAATGGGAGCGAGTATCCCAGGGATCATAACCTCTTCATTCTCTAATTCTTTTAGTGTCATGATCCCAGTGCTTTTCAGGCACAATGATGTAGTGTTTACAGAGTTTCCAACTGATGAGGCGTGCTACTTTGTGTCTTTCTGCATAGAAACTTTCTGCCATCAGAACTTCACTATTAGGTGAGTCACTGCTTCCAGCTCTTTCCCCACAGAATCAACATATGTCTGTTTTGCCACCTTTTTCAATGCTAGCTGTAAACCATTTTATCTATAACCTGCCGTCCTGGGCTGCAACTATCAACCTCTCATCCTTGGATTTCAGTTCAGATCTCCTTAACTATTCACGTTTCCGTTCTTGATCGGCAAAACGTTCCTGGAACACCACTAATTCCCACTGTATTTGTGCATTTGCCACTTGTTTTTCCTCATTTGTTGATCTAAATCTTTGAGGATTTCTCTTTTGATTTGCATATTCACTGTGGATATCTTGAAAACCTAATTGGCCGGTTGTTCCTCAGGACAGGTTTGAGAACCACTGCTCTACAAGATCTACCACACAAACAAAAACTCAGAATATCAAAACAAAATCATCCATTTACCATTTTATATTTATATTAATTTTTTTGCCCAGCTGCTTTCCTTCTCGTACTTTGGACTTCTTTCAGTTCTCAGCTTGTATGACTCACTCCTCGGAACACACCTAGCCAAGTCAGGTTTTCAGGATAACCATAGTATGCAAATTGCATTCATGCATATTCATTGCCTTTGTCCTGAAAACATGACTGGCTAGGTGTGTTCCCAAGGACTGGATAAGAAGATTAAATTAGACTTACCTGCTAATTGTAGTTCCTGGAGGAACTCCAAGCTAGTCCCAGAATCTCTGGGGTTGTCAACCTCTACCAGCAGCTTTGGAGACTGAGGAACTTCAGGTCTGTGACATCACCAGTATACAGGAGCTGGATCCGCCTCCTCACCTCAGTTTACCTAATGACAAAGCAGACTCACCGGAGCAACAAGTAAGCAAGAAATATATTAATGTAAAGAACTATCATAACTTATCGAACCAAACACGTTCAGAGATCTACATGTACTGCTTGCCCTGAAATCTCCTGCCCACCCCCC
Organism: Ichthyophis bannanicus; assembly: GCA_033557465.1. Classification (NCBI taxonomy): domain Eukaryota; kingdom Metazoa; phylum Chordata; class Amphibia; order Gymnophiona; family Ichthyophiidae; genus Ichthyophis; species Ichthyophis bannanicus. The sequence goes on from CM066032.1 coordinate 1,732,692,609, forward strand.
TCAAGGAATGGAGCGTGGGCTCCGACCCTGTGATACATCTCACAACTGAACACACTACCGTCCCCCTGAAAGCAAGGAAACGAAAGCACCACTTACCGGTAAAACCGCTCCTGCTTCAGGCCACTCCAGGACGAGCCAGGGTGGGGTCCGGGACTAGCCTGGAGTTCCTCCAGGAACTACAATTAGCAGGTAAGTCTAATTTAATCTTCCTGATCGTCCCTCCAGGCTAGTCCAGGAATCTCTGGGGATGTATCAGAACAGTAAACATCAGCAACGGGAGGGACCTGGCAGTCCAGCCTGAAGCACCGCCGATCCAAAACAGATATCCTCAGCTGCCTGCACATCCAGCCGGCAATGTTTCACAAAGGTATGCAAGGACGACCAAGTCGCCGCTCTACAAATATCCGCCGGCGGCACCAAAGCACACTCCGCCCAAGAAGTTTGCGCTCTAGCGGAATGAGCCCGGAGCCCGACAGGCACCGAGCCACCTCGCAGAATGTATGCTGAAGCTATCGCCTCCTTTATCCAACACGCAATCGACCCTTTTGAAGCCGCCTCCCCTTTCCTAGGGCCTGCAAAAAGCACAAACAGCCTATCCGACTTTCCGAAAGTCCGCCGTCCGAGCCACATACCTACGCAACGCCCGGCGGATGTCCAAACGAAGCCGCTCCATCCGCCGACCCTTAGCTCTATCGCGAAATACCAGCAACGACCCCACCTGATTCATATGAAAGGGAGAAACAATCTTAGGTAAAAAGGACGGAACCGGCTGCAGCACCACTTTAGATGCGGAGAATGAAAGAAAGGGCTCCCGACAGGAGAAAGCCTGCAGCTCCGACACTCGCATAGTCGAAGTCACGGCCACCAGAAACACCACTTTCAAGGTAAGATCCTTTAAGGTGGCCTCCTTCAGAGGCTCAAACGGCGCTTGAGCCAACACCTCCAAAACCAAGGGAAGATCCCAAACCGGAACAACCCGCCTGAGAGGCGGACGGAGAGCTACCACCCTTAAAAAAAACAAACGCTTAATATCCGGATGTAGCGTCAATGAAACACCCTGAACCTTACCCCTATAACAGGCCAGGGCTGCCAACTGCACCTTCAACGAGGCCGCCGCTAACCCCTTCTGAAATCCGTCTTGCAAAAAGGCCAAAACCTGCAGCACCACCGCCCGCAAAGGAACCACGTGCCGCTGCGCACACCAATATTCAAACACGGGCCACACCCGAACATACGCTAAAGAAGTAGACTGCTTCCGCGCCTTCAGCAAGGTGGATACTACTGCCGCTGAATACCCCCTCGCCCTCAACCGCGCCCGCTCAATAGCCAAGCCGTAAGCGAGAACAGATCCAGGTGAGGCATGCAAAGAGGACCCTGCATGAGGAGATCCGGTCGACCGGGCAACTTCCAGGGGAGAGCCACCAGACGACGAACTAGATCTGCGTACCACAGCCTTCGTGGCCAGTCCGGAGCTATTAGTACCACTCAACCCCGGTGCCGTTCTATCCGCTGCACCACCCAGCCTATCAACACCTACGGAGGAAACACATACAGGAGCTGGTCCTCCGGCCATTTCTGCACAAGCGCGTCCAGACCTTCCGCCATGCGTTCCTTGCGCCTGCTGAAGAAGCGACTCACCTGTGCAGACTGAAAGGTCGCCATAAGGTCCATCACCGGCGCCCCCCCAGCGCTCTACCAACATTGCAAACACCTCGGGATGGAGAACCCACTCTCCCGGATCCACCCTTACCCGGCTCAGAAAATCTGCTTCCACATTTTCTACCCCGGCGACATGCGCCACTGACAGAGCTACCAGATTCATCTCGGCCCACTCGAACAAACCTTCGGCCTCGGTCTCCAGCGCCACACTACTGGTGCCGCCTTGGCGGTTTACGTATGCCACCGCCGTCGCACTGTCGGAGAACACTCGCACCGCCTTCCCCTGAAGGACGGCTCCGAACCCCCGCAGAGCTAATACCACTGCCTTTAACTCCAGACGGTTGATCGACCACTGCTTCTCCAGGTCGGACCACGGTCCCTGAAGCAGCCGGCCCTGACAGTGTGCTCCCCAACCGAAGAGACTGGCATCCATCGTTAGGGCAATCCATGCCAGGGCTTCTAAAGGCATCCCCGCCTCCAGCCCTCCGGGACGTTACCACCAATCGAGAGCCCTGCGAGTCTGTGGAGGACAAACCAAACATTGCGATAGCGACCCCCTCTGATGGGACCATCTCCTCAACAGCACCCGCTGTAACGGCCGCATGTGTGCCCTTGCCCATGGCACCACTTCCAGCGTCGCCGCCATAGTCCCCAGCACCTGTAAATACTCCCAAGCTGTGGGACAGTCCTGCATGAGAAACCGACGCTGAGGGAGGAACACGCGACCCCCGCGGGTATCGAACCGAGCTCCCAAATATTCCAGATCCTGAAACGGCTGCAACCTGCTCTTCGTCGCATTGACCACCCAGCCAAGACTCTGCAAGAGAGCTACCACCCTGGATGTTGCCGCCACACCTTCTTCCCTGGACTTCGCCCGGATTAACCAATCGTCCAGATACGGGTGCACCAGCACTCCTTCTCGTCTCAATGCCGCCGCCACCACCACCACTACCACTACCACCATGACCTTGGTGAACGTCTGTGGCGCCATCGCCAGACCAAACGGGAGCGCCTGAAACTGAAAATGCCCCATCGGCACCGCAAACCTGAGAAATTTCTGATGTTCCTGGCGAATCGGAATGTGAAGATACGCCTCCCACAGATCCAAGGACGTCAAAAACTCCCCCTGTCTGACGGCTAGTATGACCGACCTGAAGGTCTCCATCCGAAAACGAGTGACGTGTAAACAACGATTGACTCGTTTGAGATCTAGAATGGGCCACCACGAGCCTTCCTTCTTGGGAACCACGAAATAAATGGAGTATCGACCGCACCCTAACTGGTCTGCCGGCACCGGGACAATGGCCTGGAGCCTTAGCAGACATGTCACCGTCTCGTTTACCACCCTGCGCTTTGCCCGAGTGCAGCATGGAGACCTGACAAAAGACTCTGCTACCGGTCGCAGAAACTCCAGCACGTAGCCCTCGCGAATGACCTCCAACACCCATTGATCGGACGTGAGTCGGACCCAAGCAGGGTAAAAATCCCGCAGCCGACCTCCCACGGGAACTAACCCCACCTGGGCCCCCCTGACTTCATTGTGACTTTTTGAAGGTACTGGAGGAGGTTGAGACCGCCGATGCAAAACCCCTGTTGGCGCCTCGAAACCCCCGAAAGCCCTGGAACCTGGCCGGAAACCGACCCCGCTGAAACTGATTGACCCTTGGGGAGGTAAAGCAGCGAAACTCCCACTGCTGCTGCCGGGGAGCGAAGGCCGACCGGATTTGTTTCTGTTTATCCTCAGGCAACCTACCACCTTTAGTCTCCCCTAAATCCTTAACCAACTTCTCCAAATCCTCCCCAAACAGGAGCTTCCCCTGAAAAAGAAGCTTACTTAACCGTGCCTTGGAAGAGCCATCTGCGGACCAATTTCTCAACCAGAGACACCGACGCCCTGCCACCGCCGAAGCCATAATTTTAGCAATGCCCCTGATCAAGACATAATGTATGTCCGTGAGATACGCTACCCCCCCCCCACTCTAACCTAGCAGCGTCCTCCACCACCTCAGAGGAGGCCATGCCCTGGACCCGCTGCGCACAACGTAAACACGCTTGCGCGACCCAGGCACCACAAATGGAGGCTTGCATTGACAGGGCATTAGCCTCAAAAATCTGTTTGAGCAACCATTCCAACTTGCGGTCCTGCGCATCTTTGAGCGCCGCCGCACCTTCCACAGTGATAGTCGTCTTCTTAGTCACAGCAGAGACAGCTGCATCCACCCTGGGAGCTTTAAACAACTCCCGGTCCTGATCCAAGAGAGGGTACAGCCTTGCCATAACCCGTGCTCCCCTTAAAAGAGGACTCCGGCGGAGGAAGTGACGTCACCGACCGAGATGGCGGTCTGAAGTCGGAGCTCCCTTCGGGATATAGAATATATAGCAATATTCCTTAGCATCGGGCCTCCCCCCTGGCGAAAAGAGCATTTTGGGGGTGCGGTACTTGTGAGGAGAATGTCTACTAAGAAAAAACTGGAGAAATTCCGATCAAATTATGCGCCCCTACGCACTCAAAAAGAGAGGGCCGAGAGGGAGGATACAGAAACGGAGGATGAACTGGAAAATGCTGATGAGCACTGCACTAAAGGGGACTTACGTCGATGGTGTCGGGAAATAAAAACGGAAGTCCTTGGTGTCAAAAGTGAGGTGAAGGAGCTTTTAGTGGACTTTCGCCATGACATGCAGGCCTTAGGACATCGGGTTGAAGTGCTGGAGGAGCACGTGGACGAGCTGGCCACGGCAGCACAGACGGTGCGCAGTATCACTAGTAGATGGCGGGAAACAACGGAGGACTTGCGGGCGAAAATCGAAGACCTAGAAAATAGGTCTCGAAGGTGCAATATCCGCATACGAGGGGTCCCCGAGGAAGAACGCTACAGACAAGCCGACAAAGTGGTACGTGAAATATGCGAGGCCTTGCTAATTGCGGAAGATCAGGCTGAGTTGGCACCTAAAGTCGAGATAGGTATCGAAAGGGCGCACAGAGCTCTCAGGGCCCCTCCAGGGAATAGGCCCAGGGACTTCATCGCTTGTTTGACTAGCTTCCCCCAAAAGGAAGCGATTATGAGAGCGGCGGCAAAGCGGGGAAAGTTGCCATGGCATGGCTCCCTGATTGAGGTCTTTCAAGATCTAGCACCGCAGACTTTACTACGTCGCAAGTTGATGCGGCCGGTTACTGAGTACCTACGCAGCGAAAAAGTTAAATATAAATGGCTATTCCCATTTGGTATTCAATTTGAAGCTGGCGGAGTGACGTACCGAGCTAAATCATTATCTGAAGCCTGGAAGTGCTTGGAAAAGGCCAAAGCCCCAAATTTACCTCAGAAGCGGTCTGTTTCAGAACCCTCCGATCAAGATCGAGAGCAGTCCCCCCTTCTGGATAAGTTGAAGTGGCAACGGATACCAACGAAAGGGCATCGTCTTCGCCGCACTTCAGGAGATCTTCTTACCACTGCAGACTCTGAGGCGGGTGGGACACGGCAGCCGACATGAACTTGTGGACTGGCGCTTTGGATTTGGAATATATCTTCGGCGAGAGGTTCTCGGCTCCGGGGGTGAGGGGATGAGAATCTGTTCAGTGATTTTCATAGCCCTCGACCTGGGGTGATACCGATGACTTGCTCAACATTCCTTATTTGCCTACATGTTGGACTGGGTGGAGTTCTGGTCGGTGGAGGTTGGAATTCTAAATGTGTGCTCTATTCAGGTTGTTATAAGCTGTTGAATTTTATTTTTCATAATGGGGCATGATATAATTGTTTGCTTACCACAGTTCTGTTTTGTTAGTAGTTGGAGTGGGTATGGGGGCGGGGGCAAAAAAGGAGTAGATTGCCTGTGAGGGCTTCTTGGTTTTTTTTTTGGTTTTTTTTTATCGGCTCTATGGGTTTAAAAGCGGGGGGGGGGGGGGTCCGAATTAATGGTGCTATAAAGCGTCTCGGAAGGTGTGTCTCTTCCTCAGGTGAGGTGACACAGGATTTGGGCCTGTGGAGAGATATCTCGAGGGTGGGGGTATAGATGGGGTAGGAGCCTACAGAAGATGGGTGGGGGGGGAGGGGTGGGAATTGGGCGGGGGAAGGGGGTTGGAGGGAGGGGGGAAAGGTTGGGGAGGGATTACATCCTGGGGCTGCCAAGGCTAGTGACTCTGGAAATGTTTGATGGCGGGACTTAGGGTAGGCTCTATTAATGTTAGAGGCCTTAACACTCCCCAAAAACAGAAAGCGCTGTTTCGGGAAGTCCGGCTACAACGCTGGCAAGTAGTCTTTGTGCAAGAAACCCATTTGTTGCCAAAAGATGAGCACCTTCTGCGCCATAGTGCCTATACAGATATTTGGTTTAATGCTGAAGGTTTACATAAAAGGGCTGGAGTGGCTGTCATGGTTCGCCGGGACGTCCCCTTTCAATTAGGGGGGGTAATTAAAGGTATGGCGGGGCGAGTTTTGTTAATCTGGGGTGAGTTGCAGGGACAAGAGGTCACCTTCTTGAATGTTTACGGCCCCAATGACCCCCAAACTGAGTTTTGGGCCATGCTGTCTGGCTGGCTTTCCGATAAAATCCATGGGGCGTTATTGATGGTGGGCGATTTTAATGAAGTGCTGAACCCCAGGTGGGATAGATCCCTAGGGGGCCATAGAGGAGACACTAAAAGGCGGGTACAATTGCGCAGATTGGTGCAGACCTATGGGTTGTGGGACCTTTGGCGTCAGGTTAACCCGCAAGGGATTGACTATACCCACTATTCTCAGGTTCATCATAGTTACAGCAGAATAGATCTGATTCTTGGGGACTCATCCTGGATATCAAAAATTTTGAAGGTGGGTATAGAACCCATGTCCTGGACGGATCATAGCCCGATATGGGTGGAATTTTGGGGTGAAAGAGACACGAGTGGAAGGTCCTTTTGGCGTCTTAATGAAAGTCTGCTGCAGGACCCAGCAGTGGTGGCGAGTGTAGTGGAGGAAATTCGACACTACTGGGAGGTGAATGACACTGGGGAGGTCTCCTTGGGGATTCAATGGGATGGGTTAAAAGCGGTGTTACGTGGAGTTTTGATACAACGGGCAGCACGCAAAAAGAAGGCTGCAGGGGGAAAAGCAGGTCCAGCTACTTCGCCTAGTCACAGAGTTGGAACGCCAGCATAAGCAGGGAGGCGGAGCTCGGATTCAAGCGCGATTGGCACATGCGCGAGCAGAATTAACCTCCTTGCAGATGGAAACAATTAATTTCCAATTAAGCCGCATTAATCAGCGTTATTACGAATTTCATAATAAGGCGGGCAGACTGTTAGCAAGGAAGCTGCAGGATAGGGATCAGCGTTCTACTATTTTGAAGATCAAGGGCCCGGGAGATAAGCTTCTTTTTAGAACTAAAGATATCAGGGAGCAATTTCGCCAGTATTATCAAACATTATATACTAGTGAGGTGGCAGAAGATCCCTTAGGTGCTTCTAAGTATATCCGGGACGGCGGAAGTCTCCCGGTAATTTCAGAATTTGATCGGGATCTTCTTAATAAGGAGATCTCCCTGGAAGAGATTTATCATGTAATTAAGGGTTTACCCTCAAATAAATCTCCGGGACTAGATGGCTTTTCTACGCTGTTTTATAAAAAGTTGCAGACACCATTGGCGCCGCTACTGCAGCGCTTATTTAATGCGGTTCTCCAGGGGCAACCCTTGCCGCCTTCAATGAATCAGGCCGGAATTACGGTGATAGCAAAGCCGGGTAGGGACCCCACTGTCTGTGGTTCCTATCGGCCTATTTCTCTCTTAAATACCGACGGGAAAATATTGGCCAAGATATTAGCCAACAGATTGGGGCTAATCCTGCCAAAACTTGTTCATTCTGATCAGACGGGCTTTGTTCAGGGGCGGAACACGGGGGATAATATCCGAAGAGCTATCCAGGTAATGTGGACCGCTCAACATCAGAAGCAGGCACTACTGGTACTAGCGATCGATGCTGAGAAAGCATTTGATCGAGTAGAATGGGGGTTTATGTTTGCGGTATTACAAGCAGTGGGGATAGGCCCCAATATGCTGTCCTGGATAAAGGCCTTGTACACCTGTCCGGTAGCGACGGTTAAAATAAATGGTAGGCACTCTGAGTTCTTCCCTTTAGCGAGAGGGACGAGACAAGGGTGCCCACTTTCCCCCTTGCTGTTCGCCTTAACCATGGAGCCACTGGCGCAGCATTTGCGACAGAACCCGGATGCCACGGGCCTCACCGTTGGCTCGATGACACATAAGCTGGCAATGTTTGCAGATGATCTGTTGCTCTTTATCACCCGCCCATTATTGACTTTGCCTATTTTTATGGCAGAGTTGAAACGTTTTGGGGCGGTGGCTGGCTTTAAGATTAACTGGGATAAAACGGAGGCACTGAACGTTAATCTGCCTGGGCAATTACAAACGCATTTACAGGGGTGTTTCCCATTCCGTTGGGCTGCCAGTCAGATCAAGTATCTTGGGGTGAATTTAACTCGTAATCTTGATGAGTTATATGGGGCTAATTATCCGGCGCTGATGGACCGGATAGGCAAAGACCTGGAGAAATGGAATCATGAGGGGATCTCGTGGCTAGGCAGGATAGCGACGCTTAAGATGATGGTGTTGCCTCAATTGCTGTATCTTTTTCAAGTATTACCCATCAAGGTTCCTCAAACGGTCTTGCATAAACTTCAGCGGAAGCTGTTCTTGTTTGTGTGGCGACATCGACCCCCGCGCATTGCGCGGAGTGTCATGTATAGAGCACGGGAAAACGGGGGGCTGGGAATGCCAGTGATAGCGGATTATTATCTAGCGGCGCAAATGCGGCAGGTGATGGAGTGGAGGGAACCAGTAAGGTCGAAAGGGTTTCTGGCTCTTGAGCAGCAGGCGGTATCCTCGTATAAACTTAATTGTTTACCTTGGTTACCGATGGGAACCTTGCAGGGACAGTGGACGGGCAATCCCTTTATACGTCATCTTTTGGGGGAGTGGGTAAGAGGGTGGCGAAGAGTAAACGTTCGTCCGGGGCCGTCTTTGCTCTCACCATTGACAGCTACTCCAGCCTTTGCTCCGGGTCGGGAGAGGGTATTTCGGGTGTGGGAAGAGCGGGGGCTGACGCAATTTGTGCACTTAATAGAGGCCGACAAGGTTAAGTCCTTTGATCAATTGAAAGCGGAATTTCAGTTAGACAAGCGGGACTTTTTCGCTTATTTGCAGGTGACACATTACCTGCGTCAAAGAATTCAACGTGACCGCATTGACGAAGGACTTAATGATCTTGAAGCCTTGTGGGTGGGCCACCATGCCTCTCGAGGATTGATACGCTTACATTATGCAAGTTTGCGAAAGGCTCAGGAGGCAGAACCCAAATTGAAATATATGATAGAATGGGAAAAAGATTTGGGACTGACTTGGGATGGAGAAGATTGGAAGGCTATTCTTAAAGCAGTGTCCCGATCTTCGATTTGTACTTTGATTCAAGAGAATACCTATAAAATATTAATGCGGTGGTACTACACTCCTGAAAGATATCATAAGATGTTCCCAGCGGCTCCGGCTTTATGCTGGAGGGGCTGTGGGGATAGGGGAACATATTATCATATGTGGTGGGAATGTACCTGGGTTCGTTCATATTGGCTGAAGATTCGAGACCAGATGACTACTATTTTTGGGGTCCGGTTAGAATTATGCCCTACTTTGTTTCTCTTGGGAGTCTGGCCAGATAATCAGTCGCAGAAATGGTCCCGCCCCATGCGTTCATGTATAGTGGCGGCAAGGTGTGAAATAGCCTGGAAGTGGAAGCAGGGGGGACCTTTGGAGCTTCATCATTGGATTACTAGATTATATAAAGTTTTGCATATGGAGCGGTTGACCGCTATACGGAAAAATCAAGGGGAGCGCTTTGACCGTCAATGGCAACCGTTGCTGGAGCACTTGGCAGCCTCAGGTGCAAGCTGAGCCTGAAGTGGGGGGAAGTGAGGAGGATAGCGGGACAGGGGGGCTCATCGCCTTGAGGATGTGTTCTGGTAATCAGTGGGGGGGGGGAGGCTTTGGGGGATTAAAGGGGGGGGTTTGGGGGGGAGGGTCTGGGGGAGGGGTGAAACTATTGCATAGCTTATATCCCAGTACTGTTGTATGTAGGATTGCAGGAGGAGAGGGAGGTGGTTTCTCCTTATCTTTTTCTTCTGTATTTGGATGTGGTTCATGTAATGTTATGTTTGCTTTGGAAAAATTAATAAATATCAAGTTTAAAAAAAAAAAAAAAAAAAAAAAAAAAAAAAAAAAAGGAGGACTCCGGCATGCCCCACTCCTCCTGAATCATCTCCTTAAACACTATGTACCGGAAAGGCCCTCCGGGACTTACGAACTGCTTGCAAGAGAGGATCCTCCAAGGCAGTGTCCTCCCCCAGACCGGCATATTAAGAGCCTTGAGGGACTTGGCAATGAGCGCCGGCAGCTCTTCCCGCCGAAACACCCAAGCCTGATCCTCGAGGTCTGGGATCTCTCCTTCCTCAAGATCTTCTAGCTCCCCCTGGCCAAACTCTTCGTCCGACTGCCCCTCATCCGAAGCAATGGACTGGACGAACAAATCCAAACCGGTCTTGAGCTTTTTGGCCCCAATTCCCGACAGTACCGCTGTTCCCGGCAAACCCGGTCTCTTTTGAGTTGGTTCCATCCTGGGGCCCCCTGACGGTGCCGCCGCTGGCGCTCCAGTCAAGGACTTCTGGAGCAGTTCCAAAAAATCTGCGGAAAAAATAGACGCCAAACCGCTCGCCCCCGGCTGCGGAAGGAAGGCGGACGCCGCCGCTGCCGACCCCCCTTCACCTGATTCCGGGCCTGGCTGTGCCAGTGAAGAAGGCGGCCCCGCCATGTCCTCTCCAATCTCCTTCTCTCCAGCTTCCGGAGTGGTCTGCAGCCCTATGGGATCCAACTCCGGTGCGCAGCCCTTGCAGACCCCTTTGAGAGAAAGGGTACTCCGCTTCGTGCCACACAGCAAACAAGGTTGCTTGGAAGGCATTGTAAGCCTCTCCAAAGCCAAACCCCAAAAAGGCACTGAAACTTTTTTTTTTTTTCCTACACCTCTAGAGGCTTCAGTGGGACCCCCCACCTAAATCCTGACCAAGGCTTGTGAAAATGAAGCTCCCGAGGGCCTCTAGGCAGGCCGCAAACCGCCGAAGAAACAAACAAAAAAAATCGGCACTTTTCCCGCGCACCGCACACGCGGTGAGGCCGGCAGCCCTGAGACGGCGTTTTCCCACCGAAATCGGCACTCAAAAGCCGACGGTCGCTGAATTAAGCGGGCAAACACTGTTCTTACCTCCAAGTTCAGGAAAGCAGGAAATAACCGTGGGTGCTCCCCAAGGCCTTTACCGGAGCTGAGCAGACCCCAGAAACAAGTCTGTGCAGTCATTTCCCCGTCAGCGCTGGCAGGCAACACACTTCTGCCGTTACTGCGCTCTGAACAAAAGTGAGTCCGGTCCACACACCAGCGGGACGGTACCCAGCTGCAGGCCAGCTCCCCGGAGCCAAGAAAGATGCTACCCCCCCCAGAGCTCACTTAGAGGAGGGGAGAATCAAGGGGGAGACCAGCAGACCTCAGGGCAAACCAGCATAAAAAACCCCAATCTAGCTTACTACGCTCAGCTAACCCAAATCAAAGTAAAGGTACCAAAAATCCCACCAAAAGAAAGGAAATTAAGGAAAAGATAATACTATTACTCAATTGTTCCTCAAGTGAGCCCTGGAACCTCTGGGCTCACATCTCACTAGCTGCTTTGGAGACTGATAAACTGAGGTGAGGAGGCGGATCCAGCTCTATATACTGGTGATGTCAGACCTGAAGTTCCTCAGTCTCCAAAGCTGCTGGTAGAGGTTGACAACCCCAGAGATTCCGGGACTAGCAGGAATCCCTGCTTTAGTTATTGCTGGACACTTCCCATGTGTCCAGCAACAGTCCTCTGCCAGGGGACCACAAACTAGTACAAAATGAGAGCCAAATCCACATCTACTCCTGGGGGAATTCTGCACAACTGCACAGGCACTGGCCAGCCAGAGAGCGAGGCAGGATCAGGTTCAGAAGCATTAAGAGCATTCGATCCTGCCTTACTGTTAGTGGCAACAGCTACAGGAGCACTTCCGTTTGCTTCCAAGGCTGTGTTAAGAGTCACTGGTGTTGGACTAACACAGCCACAAGAACAAACTAAAGTGCTCCCATGGCTGTGTTGCTATATGATGGGGGGGGGGGGGGTGTTTTCTGAGGGCAGGAAGGGTCTGGTGGTGAGCCGGGGGGAGGGGGACTATCTGGGAGCAGGAAAAAGGGCTGCTGGTGAGTCAGGGGTGTTGCAGGGACTGGAGATAGGTTGGGGACAGAACTGTGATTAGAGCAAGAGAGCCAAGGAGGAAAAAAAAAAGGCAGGAGAAATTTCTGGTTTAGAGAAGGAGTTAAGCTTTATGATGATAGGGGAATTCTACGCAAAAAAATAAAAAATATATAAAGATGCCAATAAAGCATGCAGAATTTTCAAAATATTTGCATAAACATTCGCCCAGGTGTATACATCCTGCACTAAAGCCTGCACCCAAGATAACAGGGCCCTTGTCAAGAGGCCACCACATACAAAGGCAGAGACTGAAAAGGTTATCTTAAGCAAAGCCTCCAGTTTTCAGTCCTGCTGATCTGGGAGGACTGCGCCGCCTCCTGCCAGAATAGTCGTCCACAGCCATGACCAAAGCACCCATCTTAGATAAACACACATAACCAACTGTCCACACTCTCCTAGGGAAGAGCACAAAGTCTACTCAAGACCCTGTCACCCCCAATGTTACCATCCAGCACATCCCATTCCGCAAGAATCATGTGACAAACCACCAGCAGAAAGGCCCTAGAAGGTTCCCATCCAATTTCATGTCTACTGGCATCTCCAAGTCTTGAAGGACTAGAACAGGGGACTGTTACTTCTGGAGAGAGATCTGCAATTGTGAGTATATACTTCTGGGAATTTTCTGAAGGGAATTCTCTCTTTCTATTAAAGCTATGTAATCTGTGAACCCACTATTTTTTGTTAAATCAGTCAGGGCCTAGCATCAGCAAAGTACTTTTAGTTTAAATTTAAAACACAGAAGAGAGATTTCTGGTTAAATTTAGAACCCAGCAGAGAGCTTGTAGTTTAAATTTCATAATAAGCCTAGCAGCAGCAAAGAGCTATAATTTAAATCAAATAAGAATACAGCTTACCTCAGCAGCACAGGACAGGGTACTGTGTAGCAGCCCACTTTTAATAAGTGTTATGTTATGGTTTGTTTTGAAAGTGTGAATAAACAGGTGGACAAAGGTGAGTCGGTTGATATAGTGTATCTGGACTTTCAGAAAGCCTTTGACAAGGTGCCTCAGAGACTTTTGGCAGAACTAAAGAGTCATGGGATAGGAGGCAGTATACTATTGTGGATCAGGAACTGGTTAAAAGATAGAAAGCAGCGGGTTGGGCTGAATGGCCAATTTTCCCAATGGAGAAAGGTGAATAGTGGTGTACCCCAGGGATCTGTGCTGGGTCCGCTGCTTTTTGACATATTCATAAATGACCTGGAAAGTGGAATAACGGGTGAGGTTATCAAATTTGCAGATGAGACAAAACTATTTAAAGTTGTTAAAACCCAAGAGGATTGTGGAAAATTGCAAGAGGATCTTGATAAATTGGAAGACTGGGCATCAAAATGGCAGATGAAATTTAATGTGGACAAGTGCAAAGTTATGCACCTAGGGAAGAACAACCCACAACTATGGTTACACAATGCAAGGTTCCACATTAGGAACCACCACCCAAGAAAAAGATTTAGGCGTCATTGTGGATAACATGTTAAAACCCTCGGCCCAGTGTGCAGCGGCAGCCATGAGAGCAAATAGAATGCTAGGTATCATAAGGAAAGGAATGGAAAATAAAACAAAAGATATAATGCCTCTATACCGTTCCATGGTGAGACCGCACCTTGAATATTGTGTGCAATTCTGGTCGCCGTATCTTAAAAAGGATATAGCGTTATTAGAAAAGGTTCAGAGAAGAGCCACCAAAATGGTAAAGGGGATGGAAGGATACTCCTATGAGGAAAGGCTAAAAAGGTTAGGGCTCTTTAACCTAGAAAAGAGACAGCTGAGGGGAGATATGATAGAAGTCTATAAATTAATGAACGGAGTGGAACAGGTAAACGTAGATCGATTGTTTACATTATCAGAATATAGAAAGACTAGGGGACATGCAATGAAGCTACAGGGTAAACTATTTAAGACTAATAAAAGAAAATATTTTTTCACTCAACGTGTAATCAAACTCTGGAATTTGTTACCTGAGGATGTAGTAAAGGCTGTTAGTGTAGCTGGGTTTAAAAAAGGTTTGGACAAGTTCCTGGAGGAAAGGTCCATAAACCATTATTAAGAAGGGACCCAGGATATCAATGCTTGACCCAGTACAAGCATTGCGGAACCTGTGTCTTTTGGGGAAACTGCTAGGTACGTATGACCTAAATTGGCCACTGTTGGAAACAGGATACTGGGCTTGATGGACCTTGGTCTGACCCAGTATGGCATATCTTATGTTCTTATGAAGTGTTGCTATCACCAGAGAATCTGGAGCCACCAAAAGAGATTTTTCTCCCTTTGTTGTTGTTAAGTGCCTTCGAGTCGGAGTCGACTCATGGCGACCCTCTGGATAGCTATCCTAAATTGTGTTCTGTCTTCAGTCAGGCGGCTCATTGTTGACAGACTGGTACCCGTAGCTGCTGTTATTGTATCGATCCATCTCATTGCTGGCCTTCCTCTTTTTGCGTTGACCTATCTTGCCAAGCATGATGTCTTTCTCTAATGATCTCTCTCTTCGCATGATGTGTCCAAAGTATGAAAGTCGAAGTCTTGTCATCTGAGCTTATAAAGAAAGCATAGGTCTGATCTCCTCTAGTACCGACTGGTTTGTTCTTCGGACAGTCCATAGTATAAACAGTATTCGCCAGCAGCACCATAATACAAAGGCATCAATTTTCTTCCTGTATCTTTTTCACTGTCCAGCTTTCACATCCATATGATGTTATTGAAAATACCATGGCTTGAACAAGTCAAATCTTTGTATGGAGAGACACATCTCTGCTCTTGAGAATCTTATCTAGGACTTTCATAGCCATTCTGCCAAGAGCAATGCGTCGTCTGATTTCTTGATTGCTTGTTGATTCTTTATTGATAGTTGATCCAAGTAGGTTAAAGTTGTTCACTATTTCAATTTCTTCTCCTTCAACGATGAACCTGTTGATTATGCCAGTTGTCATGATCTTTGTCTTCTTTACATTAAGGTACAGGCCCATTTTGAGAATACGTTCTTTGATTGTGAGAAGCAAATGTTTCAGATCATCTTCATTTTCAGCCAGTAATGTGGTATCAGCATAGCGACGGTTGTTGAGGAGTCTTCCACCAATCTTCACACCTCTGTTGTCTTCATACAATCCTGCTTCTCTGATGATTTGTTCTGCATATAAATTAAACAGGTAGGGGGAAGTATGCAGCCTTGTCTTACATCTTTGCTTATTTTAAACCATTCTGTTTCTCCTTGTTCTGTTCGAACTGTTGCTTCTTGATCAATGTACAGATTGTGCAAGAGTACGATCAGGTGTTCTGGTATACCCATGCTTCTTAATGTGGCCCAGAGTTTCTCATGGTTTACACAGTCAAAAGCCTTGCTAGAGTCAATAAAGCACAAATAGATATCCTTTTGGTATTCTTTAGTCTTTTCAAGGATCCATCTCACATCCGCAATCATGTCTCTCGTTCCTCGCCCTTTCCTGAAACCTGCTTGCACTTCAGGTAGTTCTTGTTCCAAGTATGGTTGTAGTCTCTTTTGAATAATCTTCAGTAGAATCTTGCTGGCATGTGGGATCAGAGCGATTGTGCGATAATTTCCAGAGTCAGTTAGATCACCTTTTAGTATTGGTATAAACACAGATCTTTTTCAGTCAGTTGGCCATGATGTTGTCTTCCATATTTCTTGGCAGAGCTTTGTAAGTACGTTAACAGCTGCATCAGATTGCTGTAATACTTCTATGGGAATGCTATCAATGCCTGGTGTTTTGATCTTTGATAAGGCTTTCAATGCTGCTTCAACTTCTTCTTTCATCACCAATGGTTCCCGATCATAAGGTACAGGTTGAAACGGCTGTTGGTCCACTTGATCTTTATCATATAAAAACTCTGTATATTCCTTCCATCTTTTCTTGATCTTCTCAGCATCATTCAACATAGAACTTTGAGCATCTTGTAACATTCCAATTCGAGGCTGGAACTTTTTTTTTTTTTTTAAACTCTCGTAGCTTTAGGAAAGCCGATCTTGTTCTTTCTCTAATAGTTTCTGCTTCTATTTCCTTGCATGCGTCATTGTAGTACTTTTTCCTCGTCCTGTCTTGCTGCATGTTGGAAATCTCAGAGTTCTGTGATTGGTCTTTCTTTCTCCTCTGGCTTTAGCTTCTCTGCGTTTCTGGGCAATTTTCAGAGTTTCTTCCGTCATCCATTTTGGCCATTTTTTTCTTTTTCACTTTTTGTAGAGACTTTGCTTTCTCCCAACACAACCTTCTTGATGTCGTTCCATAACGCTTCTGGAGCTCTGTCATTTGTATCTAAAGCAGCAAATCGATTTTGCAGGCAGTCTTTAAATTCCAGTGGTATACTCTCAAGGTCGTATTTTGCTGCATTCATGAGTGGTTTGCTCTTTTTCAACTTTAGCTTGAGTTTGCATACTAGTAGTTGAAGTTCTGTACCACAGTCCGCTCCAGGTTTTGTTTTTGTTGATGTTATAGAGCTTTTCCATCATTGACTTCCACAGATATAGTCAATTTGATTTTTATACAATCCACTGGGTGAAGTCCATGTGTACAGTCACCGCTTGTGTTGCTGGAAGAAGGTGTTTGAGATGAATAGTTCGTTGGTCTTGCAGAATTCTATGAGTCTTTCTCCAGCTTCATTTCTGTTGCCAAGTCCATATTTTCCAACTACTTTGTCTTCTTCTTTGTTGCCAACTTTTGCGTTCCAGTCACCCATGACTATCAGGATATCCTGTTTGCACGTTCTGTCAATTTCAGCTTGTACTTGTTCATAGAACTCTTCAATTTCATTCTCTTCTGCAGCTGTTGTTGGGGCACATACTTATAGTTGTGTTGATAGGCATTCCTCGTAGACGAATAGAGATTAAGCATTCGCTGATTGCATTGTATTTCGTTACAGTTCTTGCAAGTTTCTTCTTTATTATAATTGCAACACCATTTCTTCTTTGTCTTTCATTTCCAGCATAGTAGACCATGCAATCGCCTGATGCAAAGTGCCCGATGCCAGTCCATTTCAGTTCACCGACACCCAACAGATCAAGTTGTACACGTTCCATTTCATTCTTGACCACTTCCAACGTCCCTTGGTTCATGCTTCATACGTTCCATGTTCCAATGTGTAAGACATCTTTACAGCTTCTGACTCATTTAATGCGCAGCTACCTCAGCAGTCAGACGTCCTGAGGGCTTTGATCCAACCACATCATAAATGCTGGCTGTACTCTGAAAAGTCTTCAGCTCTTCCCCAGTAGCTAGTTCTTGCTGGAAAATGAGACCCCCAGGTCGGAAGGCACTCATCTCCCTTTTATACTGGCTAAAGTCAATAGAACCTTCCAAGCGCTGCCACTCCTGAAGGGGCTTCATTTCAAGCAAGGTAATTCTGCAACTTTTGCAAAAAGTTCACTACCTGAAAATTCTTTAAAAAAAAAAAAAAAGGGGGGGGGGGGATGGCTGTTTTTGTTAGAAAACAACTTTTTTTGCTGCTTAAAAGGGTAATGATTTATTTTTTGTATTTATTTGCAGATGGGAACTTTTCTGTTTTAGGCAAGGTTGTTTTGTTTTTCTGCTGGAGTTCTTTTTGGAGTTCAAAGAGAAGGAAAGGTAGCAAATATTCTTTTAAGCCACTGTACTGCTGAGGTATTAGACATCTCCCACCCCAGTATGGAATCCTCCTGTATAGACTAGATTCCCCAATTAAAGGGCCAGATTATTATTAAATTTGGGGTAAGGCAGATTAAGAAGTTAAAAGATATAGATCAAAGTTAGATTTATTTCCACAGAGCCTATATATTTTAGGGGTGTCTGATTAGTTATAACCTAATAAATCAATGAGGTAATTCTACAAAGGGGACACACAATACTACATACCACAGATAAATATTTTGCAATCTGAAGAGAGAAGAAACACTACAGACCTCAATAATAGGTGAGCAAGCCTGGCCTAGCTCCCACAGTCGAGACAGGCTGCAAGCGGTTCCCTTTTTATCTGCCAGGTCTCCACTGCCTGTAGCTGTCTCCCATGCCGCACGGCACCCCGATGAACCCAAGAGTGCTGCCGGCAGAATTACTCACCGTTTCTTGTTGCTCTTCGGCCGGTCCACCACAGCAGCAACACCTGCTAGCTCCGCGAACCCGGCAGAGTGAAGTTGCCAGTGAGGGAACTCTCCCCCGAAAAGTCAGGGAGGAGAGATTTCCCAGAGAAAGAAATAGGTGAGAATACCGACAGTGAGTACACATCTAGGCAGGGAGCAACCAAGAGAGACGCTTTGTCTTTTTTAGGTTTTGTTTTTTGTTTTTTTTTTAAAGGCACAGTGCCCCAATATCAAATTTAATGAAAACAAAGGGAAAATTAGACTTACCTGCTAATTGTTGTTCCTTAAGGAACTCTAGTCCAGTCCCGTAACCATAGAGTTGTGAACCTCCACCAGCAGCTTTGGAGACTGAAAGATGTCATCGCTTTGATGTCACTGGTATATCTAGGCAAACACCGCCCCTTTCCACCAGTACCTATTGACAAAGCAGACTCAGCAGAGCAACCAATAAGTAGCTACCGAATTAAGCATAACGGAACAGAAGTAGTTAAAACCGCCCAGGAACAATATGTCCCCGTAATTCAGCCAAAAACATCTAACTCCTAAAGACGGAATAACCACACTCCAGAGCCCACAGGGCACTGCTGCGCAAAAAAGGGTCACCTGGTGACTTTCCCGTGTACCTCCAGAACAGGACCAATTCTCTTCGAAAACCTGTCTCTCAATCCATCTCCCTGTCGTCCAGATTTCTGTAGTCCTTTTCCTTTCCTTTTTTTTTTTTTTTTAAACTTCAGGCTGCACGCCGCGTAATATACTGGGAGGGATCCGGGACTGGACTAGAGTTCCTTAAGGAACAATTAGCAGGTAAGTCTAATTTTCCCTTCCTTTGCGTCCCTGTAGTCCAGTCCCGGAACCATAGAGGATGTAACAGAGCAGTGAATATCAACGGGAGGGACCTTGAAGCCCAGCCTGAAGTACTGCTGAACCCAAAACGTCCATCCACTCGCGCCTGCACATCAAACTGAAAGTGCCGCACAAAGGAATGCAGCGAGTACCAAGTCGCCGCCCAACAACCTACAAATCTCCTCGACCGGCACTAAACGGAACTCCGCCCAAGACACCGCTTGCACCCAGGTGGAATGCACACACAAACCAACCGGAACCACCTTACCCTTCTACCGGTAGGCCGATGCAATAGACTCCTTTAGCCACCGTGAAAAAGAGGGCTTCATCGCCGCCTCTCCCTTCCGCGGGCCTCCAAAGGCAACAAACAACCCGGACTTCCTGAAAGACGCCGTTCTACAGAGATACATCTTAAGCACCCGTCGAACGTCCAAAAGATGTAACCGAAAACCCCGGAAGAGACACCATCTGGAGACGTGAAAAAACCAAAACCACCTTTGCCCAAAAAGCTGGGAACGTGCGCAACACTACCTTGCGACTGAAAAAGGACAAAAATGGCTCCTTACCAGACAGCGCCTGCAACTCTGAACTCCTCCAAGCGGAGCAAAAGGCTACCAGCGGGGAAAAGGACAAGACAAAGACTACTAACTGGGAGCTTACTGAGCCTTGACTTGGACAAACTGTCAGCCGCCCCATTCCCCCACCAGAGAGACCACCGGGAGAACCCCAAAGAAGCCAATTATATTCGCCAGCACTCGAATCACACCATAATGCACATTTGCCACATAAAGCAAATCAGACTCTAGTCACTTCAACTCCCTGATCCTTTCCTGTTCCAGGTGAGTAGACTGCCGTAAATACTGCGACCACCGGAAGCACGCTCTCGTCCCCCCAGACTCCCCGAATGGGAGCCTGTAAGGACAAAGCAGTGCCCCCAACAATCGATTCAGTGAACCACCTACTCTCCTATCGCGCGCTAAAGAAGATCGCTAGGGCTCTCTTCCAGACAGTGAGTCCACACCTCCTGGAAGTGCAAGGTGTGCACCCACCCACGTAGTACCAAGGCCTGCGCCTGCCTAGTCTCAAAATGTCAATCAAGAACAGGCCAATTCAGGACAGCTGAATACGTTTTTTTTTTTGTTTTTTTTTTACAAAGACATCTCTTAACCAAAAATTCCTTCAGCCGATGTTGAGAAGCTACTTCCGCGCCAACACAATGCAGCAGAAAGAACTACCTATAACAGGCATAGAAATCCACAGCCTTCCTGCTAGAGGAACGCCCCATTCCGTCTACCTGCACCAAGCTGGACATTCCTTTTTTTTTTTGTTTGTTTTTTAAGGTCAACTAGCCCCTGGTATTAGAAAATACAGCTTTCCCATTCTGCAGTGACAATTGAGTCAGCAAAGAAGAAGCCGATAACCTGCAGCGAAGTTCCCATTATACCACCTGGTAAAGACTACACTTCTAGACCAATGAAGCAAAAAAGCATGCAAGAGTGCATTATGTCCTGCCAGTAGCTGATGGAACTTATCATGTATGTCAGTACGGTTTCTTTCGGGATTTAAGGAATGCTCCGGGAGAATTCTTTGGGCAGACACTGATTCACCCTTTTAAAATTCAGAATCAGGCGAAACGAGCTTCCTTCTTTGGAACCACAAAGTAGAGGGAGTATCAACCGTATTGGGCTGCCGGCACCGGCACCACCGCTTTAAGTTGAAGCAGCCGCTGGAGCGTTCCTGCGACCGCCTGAAACTTTTGCGGAGCGCAGCAGGAGGACTGGACAAAGGAATCTAATACGGGCCGATGGAGCTCCAAGGCTGATGCCAAGCAGCGTGCAAGCCATCCCGCAAATACAGCATATGATGTATGCCTTCCAGAATCTGAGCTGCTGCTAGTGCTGCGAGAGAACTAGCCTGGCTGCGCGCTTCTGGCCCCCATTAAGACAGACGATGAACACTAGCAGATACTCTCCGTACTGGAGAACCTCTGATAAATGGAATGGGAGCCAAAATAGCCTCAAAGGCCAGAGTCCTATTCAGCGACCTCTCTCCGCTGAGCCGCCTTTTACAGAAGGAAAAGAAACCACATATAGCCAAAATGAAGACATTACAAATCTACCGTCAAACCTTATAAATCAGACAAAGCCAAACTAAACGGGAATATTGTCCCTCAAGAAACCACAGAACTATAAAACCCCTCTCATAACATAATGCGTATGGCAGAGCATTCCACACCTGGGGCCTGGCCAAGGCGCTCATCCAAGCACCTTTTAGAACTGTCCAAGAGAGCTACCACCATAATTCCTTTTGACTTGAATATGTGTACAGCGGATCATAGCGCTATATCACAGCAGCTAAGCCCAAATATTACCCTGCCATATCAACCGACTAACGCCTTATAGGATCTGCTATGGACAGCGGAAGGAAATTCCTGTAAACCAACATAGCTAGGCCCCCCCCCTTTTTTTTTTTTAACAACCTTTGAAGGCCTACTGAAAAAGTTTAATCCATACTCTGCAGCTGGGTTAATTTTTGTTTTGCACATTTCAGGAAATTGCACCCATCCTATGCACTCTGTTCTAATAGTGATTTTCCATCTGCTATGTTCACTTACTACCATTTGATAGGAATATGTAGTCAGAAGTTGGGATCCCGAGAGTTTTGGGCACAGCCGGGAAAGGATGTATAGGACTCCAAAAATCAAGCTCCGGCCACCTCCAATGAAATAAAAGCAGATCAGCTAAAAATTACCTGAACTGCTGTTATAGCTTTGCAAAAGCTAACAGGCCCCGCTGCACCCCACTTTCCTTCCCCCCTAATCCTGAGGGATTCACCGTTGCAGGAGGCGTTGCTCCCCCCCTGCCAGCCTGCTACGTCTGCCAGGGAGCTGAAGAGCGAAATAGAGAGCAGAACTCCTGGAAATAAACAAATAGCGTCCAGCTCGTGGGGTTCAGGGCACCAAAAGCCCCCGAATACATCAACCGTGTTCGCTCAAAATGAACAAGGCTCTCACTCACTAGAGAGTTTCTTTGTCCTTTTGAAATCCAGCTCTAGAAATAGATGAGAACTTCCGGGGAAGGGCACGATAAGTGATCCCCCCTTAAGCTAGGAAACACCCAGGCACCTTGCAAATGGAGGTCTTAGAGGTTGCTGCCTGTGTGAATTTAAGGAGTAACACAATTTTGTATTTTACCACCCCCCCCCCCCCCCCAGGGATGGGGGCCCTGAATACTATGTGTGAATCATGAGCAGCTGTGGCTGCTAGGGCAACAGAGACCAACAAATGATACAGAAGGTAAGAGCTGCAATCTTGGTTATATAAACAGGAGTTGCAGCATTACAGAGAATAAGCAATCTGAAACTGCTGCATACACAGACAGAGAAAGGCCCCATTGAGTGCATCCGCTGCCCTCTGGTGGCCATAGACCTTAGCCCAGGCACTCCTTGATTGACAGGTAACTGCTATATTCTTCTTTATATCCTAAGGATTCCTAAACCTGTCCCTGTGAAACACAGGCCTTTGGGCAACTGTCAGTATAGAATACACAAAGGCCCACTTCCAGCCTGTCCCTTACAAATACCTGCTCTGGAACCTAAAACTGGCAATTTGCCTAACATCCTGGGACTTAACAGATGCTCCTCAGAGACATGATTAGAAGGGAAAGAACATGTGGAATCAATGCCACAACTGCTGTCCTATAAACTAAGAACAAACTCAAAAATAAAGAGGTCTGACGACAGTCTCCTGCCAAAAAAACTACCAACAAAAGAAAAACACTAGGCCCAAAAAACTAGCTATTCTGCCTGTTGTCTTCCTCACACAGGCATCTCACTGCAACTTTTGTCATGCGGTCCAAACACCCAGAGAGAAAATGGCCCCAAAAAAGGAGGCCTCAGCAGACCGACAGAGCCCGAAGGCCTTACCTGCAGGGCAGAAAGCCACACTGCCTGCTCCTACCACCTTGAAGTGCTCCGATCCGCAAACTGCGCTGATGCGCCTGGCAGCTGCGGCGAGGACCGCTCAGCCGGTTCCACAGTGTAAAATTAAATCCCGCAGCAACGGAGAGACTCCGTCTCACACAGCTGCAGATGTACGGGTCCCGGAGCTCTCTCCCGTAGTCAAGGGAGAGAGATCCGCACCGGCAAATGCCTGCAGCAAGCAAAAATAATTGAGGTGGGAAGGCGAGAGCTGCCATACAAGGTCCATCAAGCCCAGAATACTGGGCTTGATGGACCTTGGTCTGACCCAGTATGGCATATCTCATGTTCCTATGTACAAACTTAAAGAGGCCGGCTCAAATTTAAAATCATTGTAAATAAGGATATTTACTCCTAACTAAAAGGAACTAATCCCCGGTTGCCAATTAATCAAAGGCAACTGAATCAAAAATAAAAGTTAAAGTAAATTAAAGGCAAAAATCAAAATCAGACTAGAATTTGCACACTAAATGCTCCTTATCTGCTCCCCCCAAGTGAGCCCAGGAGCAAGGCTGTCTACCTAACCAAATAAATCCTGCCGTGGAAAACGCAGCCCTCAAAATGGCCGCTGCCAGCATTCCCGCTCAAAAAAGCACACTCTCTCACCCCCTGCGGCAAGGCCCCGAGCACCCTGCAACTCCGGGAGCTGCCGCGAAGCCTCCCCTCCCAGTTTAAACCAGCTCCCCAAAGCAGATCTGCGTGGGTACTTACCACCGCCGCCGATCCCGGGGGGGGGGGGGGAAGGGGAGGGGAGTGAGGGAAAGGAGCCAACAGGACACCGGAGCACAGCCTTTTTAACGGCTTCAGCTCCGGCGGCTCTCTGCTCTGATTGATCTGGGCACAACCTTCACAGACTTCTCAGCCCCTGCATCGCTGCTGCTGCAACTGCCCGCCTTCCACCTGCTCCTCACCCCTTCAACGCGGGTTCGGGAGCAGGGATGCCACGGATCAGCACTGTCTCCCCTGTGCTCGTTTAGACGCTGGGGCAATGCAGAGAGGGAGGGGGAAGAACTCCCTGATCCTTTAGAAACAAAAAATAAAGGTCCACAGACACAGGAACCCTTACAGCAGCAGCAGATCTGACATAAAAGAAAACGAAGTAACCAAATCAAACAGGGAAAATAAACCAAAAGGAGTAAATTTCAAAAACCCAAGCTCTGCTTATTTGATCTCACTGAGCCCAGCCCTGGGTTCAGAACCTCCAAGCTGCTTGGAGACTGAAAGTACTGGTGGAAAGGGGCGGTGTTTGCCTAGATATACCAGTGACATCAAAGCGGTGACATCTTTCAGTCTCCAAAGCTGCTGGTGGAGGTTCACAACTCTATGGTTCCGGGACTGGACTAGAGGGACGCAAAGGAACCCAAGAAACTAATCTACTCTATACTACAGGCTCCTTATCTTTTCCTCTAGTGAGCCCCAGACTAGGCTCACGACGTCCTCCTGCTGCATGAAGACTGGTCACACTGGGACTGATGGGAGTGTCCGGCAGGCTATATCCAGTGATGTCACGATTCTGACATGCCAGTCTCCAAGCTGCAGGAGGAGGTTGACAACCCAGAGATAGAGGACTGAACTGGAGGAACGATAAGGAAATAATTTTTAAACAACCCAGGCAGGCATTGATCTAGCATGAGGGAAAATCAATCAGCCTCAAGTTACAAGCACAGGATAAGTTCTCCAACTTTCCTATCTGGACATTCAAAGCAGAAGCATTCTTAAAAGTGCATTTGTGATTGCGATTCCGAAACACTTAATCGAGTTTGCATATCAGCACAGTCCGATTGTAAAGCTGTAACCTTGCTAATGTTCAATTCAATAGCACTGGAATTTTGCTGAACCTTAGTGGAGAGAGCCAAAACCTGAGAAACCATTGTCTATCAAAGACACAAATAGCCATCCATATTGTTTCAAGCGTAAAATTAGCAGAATGTGTCAAGGTAAAAGATACCAGGGTTGCAGCGGTGACAAACTCTCCCTCTAATAAAAAAAACCCTTGTCCCACCTGGCCTCCAAAAGACAACACCGAAGCCACTGCACACAAAATCTGCTGTTTCCAGGGTATGCAGGGCTACTGCACTACCCAAACCGGGGTCTGACCCTCTCACACAGGACAATCCACTCCTTGTTGGGAGGGTAAACTGATGTGGACCTCTGGCGAGTGGTAAATGTATGCAATCTTCGGCAACTGCTGCGAATTGGGGGAGAAAGCTGACCAACCCGAAGCAGATGAGCTTTCCAGCTCCAAACCAACTGCAGCCAGGTACCTTTCTCCCGCTCTTATAGAACCCTTTGAACAAGAACACTATCCAAAGGACCCTAGACAACAGCAAAGAGGTAGCAGGGCAACAAGTGTTTTACCCCCCCTTTTCGCCATTTATTCAGACAGCCTGTACACTTAGCCTGACCACCGCCATCAAGGCTTACTTCTTTGAGGCCACTTTTGGATCCTAATTTCTTGTTCCCCTTGCATCTCCTCTTATTTCTTTTGTATTGTGCTGCCTGCCTTAACTAGATTGTAAGCTCTACAAGCAGGGACTTCTTCTACATGTGTTGGTACAGCCCTGCGTACACCTTGTAGCGCTATATAAATGATTAATAATAGTAGCAGAAGGCAAAAGCTAAAAGGATGCTAGGGGGCATAGGGAGAGGAATGGCCAGAAGAAAAAGATGATAATGTCTTTGTATAAGTTTCTAGTAAGACCTCATTTGGAGAACCGTATACAGTTTTGGATATCGCACCATCAAAAGGATATAAACAGGATAGAGTCACTCCAGAGGGT
Organism: Ichthyophis bannanicus; assembly: GCA_033557465.1. NCBI lineage: Eukaryota > Metazoa > Chordata > Amphibia > Gymnophiona > Ichthyophiidae > Ichthyophis > Ichthyophis bannanicus. The sequence goes on from CM066032.1 coordinate 1,732,718,290, forward strand.
GGTTACTAAAATGGGTAGTGGTCATCATAGGGGAGAGACTTAAAAATATCAATATGTATACGCTAGAGCAGGCCTTGACAAAAATTTGTTTGATTTAGGAGCCAGTGGCTATGATCCCTTCGCCACTGATGTTCCTCCATTTGCAAACTCATACGTGTCTGGGGAGGGTGGAAGAGAGATAAAATGTGTCTTGTTATGGTAGCAGGGGGGTGTTAGAAACAGCTGGTGTCACATATACATGTGCGTGCAAGCGCATGCGTATGTATATCTGTTGTATGGAGGTGTTATGTGCACATATGTAGGGGGGTGCACCTTTTGGCATATACAAATTGTGTCCTTTTGTCAAACACTTTGTACTCTTGCCTACCCCATTCTGTTCCCCTTCCAAGTTCTTATTCCTCCTCCCCCACCCTAGCACTCCCATCCATATCCTCATTCCCATCAGATTTCCTTATTTAAAAGTTACTGCCCCTTTATATTTTTGCTACCTCACTCCCCCGTCCAAACTACCCCCCTTCTTTTTTTTTTGCAGGGCCAATCAATAGGCTGTCCTCTCCTGCTCATGGGAGATCATATCCCTACGGGCAGACAGAAGGTGTCTTCTAGAACATAAGAACATAAGATATGCCATACTGGGTCAGACCAAGGTCCATCAAGCCCAGTATTCTGTTTCCAACAGTGGCCAATCTAGGTCATACGTACCTAGCAGTTTCCCCAAGGGACACAGGTTCCACAATGCTTGTATTGGTTCAAGCATTGATATCCTGGGTCCCTTCTTAATAATGGTTTATGGACCTTTCCTCCAGGAACTTGTCCAAACCTTTTTTAAACCCAGCTACACTAACAGCCTTTACTACATCCTCCGGTAACAAATTCCAGAGTTTGATTACACGTTGAGTGAAAAAATATTTTCTTTTATTAGTCTTAAATAGTTTACCCTGTAGCTTCATTGCATGTCCCCTAGTCTTTCTATATTCTGATAAGGTAAACAATCGATCTACGTTTACCCGTTCCACTCCGTTCATTAATTTATAGACTTCTATCATATCTCCCCTCAGCCGTCTCTTTTCCAGGTTAAAGAGCCCCAACCTTTTAGCCTTTCTTCATAGGAGTAGCCTTCCATCCCCTTTACCATTTTGGTGGCTCTTCTCTGAACCTTTTCTAAAATTGCTATATCCTTTTTAAGATACGGCGACCAGAATTGCACACAATATTCAAGATGCGGTCTCACCATGGAACGATATAGAGGCATTATAATATCTTTTGTTTTATTTTCCATTCCTTTCCTTATCATACCTAGCATTCTATTTGCTCTCTTGGCCGCCGCTGCACACTGGGCCGAGGGTTTTAACATGGTATCCACAAGGACGCCTAAATCTTTTTCTTGGGTGGTGGTTCCTAATGTGGAACCTTGCATCGTGTAACCATAGTTTGGGTTGTTCTTCCCTAGGTGCATAACCTTGCACTTCTCCACATTAAATTTCATCTGCCATTTTGATGCCCAGTTTTCCAATTTATCAAGATCCTCTTGCAATTTTCCACAATCCTCCTGGGTTTTAACAACTTTAAATAGTTTTGTGTCATCAGCAAATTTGATAACCTCACTCGTTATTCCACTTTCCAGGTCATTTATGAATATGTCAAAAAGCAGCGGACCCAGCACAGATCCCTGGGGTACACCACTATTCACCTTTCTCCATTGGGAAAATTGGCCATTTAGCCCTACCCTCTGCTTTCTATCTTTTAACCAGTTCCTGATCCACAGTAGTACACTGCCTCCTATCCCATGACTCTTTAGTTTTGCCAAAAGTCTCTCATGAGGGACCTTGTCAAAGGCTTTCTGAAAGTCCAGATACACAATATCAACCGACTCACCTTTGTCCACCTGTTTATTCACTCCTTCAAAAAAACATAACAGATTAGTAAGACAAGATCTTCCTTGTCTAAAGCCATGTTGGCTGTCTCCCATTAGGTCATGACTATCTATATGCTGAGTAATTTTATTCTTTATGATGGTTTCTACCATTTTTCCCGGTACTGATGTCAGGCTCACCGGTCTGTAGTTTCCCGGATCACCCCTCGAACCCTTTTTAAAAATTGGTGTTACATTGGCGATCCTCCAATCCTCAGGTATTAGAGATGATTTTAATGATAGTTCACAGATTACTGATAGCAGGTCTGCAATCTCAAATTTCAGTTCTTTCAACACCCTTGGATGTATACCATCCGGCCCAGGTGATTTGCTACTCTTCAGTTTATCTAATAGTTGTAGGACATCTTCCCGATGTATCGATATTTCCTTCAATTCTTCCACACCTTTAAATACCACTTCAGTCGTGGGTAACATCCCTACATCTTCCTCAGTAAAGACCGAAGCAAAGAATTCATTCAGTCTCTCCGCTATCGCCTTGTCGCCTCTTAGTGCTCCTTTAACCCCTTTATCATCTAATGGACCAACTGACTCTCTCACGGGTATTTTGCTACGAATGTACTTGAAAAGGTCTTTATTTCGCGTTTTTGCTTCCGCAGCAAGCTTCTTCTCAAATTCTCTCTTTGCCTGCCTTATCAATGCCTTGCATTTGACTTGCCAGTGCTTGTGCTGTTTCCAGGTTTCATCATTTGGCTCTTTTTTCCATTTCTTGAAAGATGCTTTTTTGGCAACAACAGCCTCTCTGACCTCAGCTTTAAACCATGCTGGCAATTTTTTGGACTTCCTTCCACTTTTCTTAAAGCGTGGAATACAGCTGGTCTGGGCTTCCAAGATAGTATTTTTCAACAACACCCAAGCTTGATGTACGTCTTTAACCTTTGCAACTGCTCCTTTTAGTTTTTTCTTAACTGTTTTCCTCATTCTATCATAGTCTCCCTTTCGAAAGTTAAAGGGTAGTACTGTGGATTTCCTTACTATCCCTCCTCCACTAATTAAATCAAAGGCGATCATGCTATGATCACTATTGCCAAGTGGCCCCAACACCCTTATCTCTTGCACTACATCTGGTGTTCCACTAAGGACTAGGTCTAATATTGCTTCCCCTCTGGTCGGTTCATGAACCAGCTGCTCCAAGAAGCAGTCATTTATTTCATCTAGGAACTTTATCTCCCTAGCATGTCCTGTTGTGACACTGACCCAGTCGATGCCGGGGTAATTGAAATCACCCATTATTATTACTGCACTGTAACTTTTGCTAGCTTCCTTGATTTCTTTGAGCATTTCATCATCCATTTGTTCATTCTGGCCAGGCGGACGATAGTACACCCCCACTGCCATCGCCTTCCCCTTTTTACATGGAATTTCAATCCATAGAGATTCTACAGCAAATTTTGTTTCTTGCAAAACTTTAATCCTTTCTGACTCAATGCCCTCTCTAACATAGAGCGCAACCCCTCCACCAATTTGATCAGCTCTATCATTTCGATATAGTTTGTACCCAGGTACAACAGTGTCCCACTGGTTGTCCTCCTTCCACCATGTCTCTGATATTCCAATCATATCTAACCTCTCGTTTAGTGCTATATATTCTAACTCTCCCATCTTGTTTTGTAGACTTCTAGCATTTGCATACAAGCATTTTAGAGACTGTATTTTATTCATATTAATTTGGCTATTGGTAGACATGGGTAATTTGGGATCTTTAAGTTCTGTCTGCTCCATACTCGAGGGCATTTGGGCTACTTTACTCTTTTTTGGAACCTCTCTGCTTTTTGTAGTATCCTTCAAGGATACATTCTTCCGAACCATGCGCTCTTGGGCGACTGTCGGCTTTCCCCTATTATCTAGTTTAAAAGCTGCTCTATCTCCTTTTTAAAGGTTAATGCCAGCAGCCTGGTTCCATCCCGGTTAAGGTGAAGCCCATCCCTTCGGAAGAGCCCCTCCTTTCCCCAGAATGTTCCCCAGTTCCTAACAAATCCGAACCCCTCATCTCTGCACCATTGTCTCATCCACGCATTGAGACTCCGGAGCTCTGCCTGCCTATTGGGTCCTGCGCGTGGAACGGGAAGCATTTCGGAGAACGCTACCCTGGAAGTTCTGGATTTCAACTTCCTACCTAAAAGCCTAAATTTAGCTTCCAGAACCTCCCTACCACATTTTCCTATGTCATTGGTACCAACATGTACCAAGACAGCAGACTCCTCCCCAGCACTATCTAAGACCTTATCTAGGTGGCATGTGAGGTCTAACAGAGATTGCTTTAAATCGGGGGGGGGGACCCCAGGCACCAAATGTAAATTTCTGGTCACCATGGCAACCAGGGATATTTTGAGCCCTGCTCTAAAGATGGAAGAAGGGTGATATAAGAGACACATTACAAATGCACAGGAGTAGGGATGACGTTGCACAGCAGTAAAAACCCATACTCTGCAATTGATGGGCCACAAGAGGGAGGAAACACAATGGCTAGATGCAACCACTGAGAAAGCATGGAACAAGGGGAGGGGGGGGGGGGAATCATAAAATGAAGGCGAAAGAGGATAGCCTTAGTATGATGGAGACAAACCATATCTGAGGGACGGATAGAGGATCTGGAGAGAGAGGAAGGGATGGTAGAATTTCAGAATTCCCATGGATGGGCAGGCCTTATGGTCTTTAATTTCCCATCATTTTCTATGCTGTTAATATGAAAAATCAAGTTGGCAATCAGTTTTGACCAATTCAGAATGGGCCCCTGTCCTGTCAACGGGAGGAGCGGGCAGTGGACTTACTGCCCATGTTAGTGGCTCGAGTAGGGCTGGCAGCCCTGCTGAAAGGAAATGGGCCAATTGGAAAGCGAAGAAGGGGCAGAGTATTGCCTACCAGATGGTATTTCCGCGAATTGTGGAACCTTATGCATGTCAAATCCCCAGAGGGATATCTCTTGGAGGATTTCCTGGGCTTATCCTCAGGCAAGAGTGGCAGCTTCATCTCCCCAAGGTCCTTTTTCAAGTCTGTGCCAAAAAGCAACCTGCCCCTGAAAGGGAGTCTAGCCAGCCAGCCCTTAGAGGCCACATCAGCTGACCAATTGTGGAATCAAAGCCAATATCGGGCAATGGTGACTGCTGCAACGCTCTGAGCGGAGAGGCGGAGCAGGTCATAAAAGGCATCCGCTAGGAAGGCTGCCAATGATTCCAGATGTATGGAGGCAGTCTTCAGGCCTGATTTCCCTTACAAATAGAAGCTTCAGTAGATTTCTGAGGGGGATCTCCCTCCCCTCTCTTATTCCACAACCCACCTCTCCTTGGCTCTTCAACTTTGAAGATAAGGTGAAAATAAATCTAAGCCTTTGGCTCTACATTTTTGGGCTGGCTCTTAAATTAAAAAATAATACACCCACACACATATAGATGCCTACCTTACTGAAACCGCCCTTCCTTGTCTCTGATAATGTGTATTATATTTATTTTCTCCTATTAGACAGTCAACACCCATTAGATAAATCTGAAAGATCAAATCCTAAGAGCACAGTACATTTTCAAAAACTGTTTGATAATTCCTCTCAGCAGGCAACTCCATCCTCTTGTGTCTTGACTTTAAAATTTATTAAATCTGTGAATAGAGCAGTACATGTCTATGGCTACTGCACATCAAGAGCGAGCATACATACATACATACATACATACATACATGGAAATCACAGCATTGCAACCACCTCTTTCTATGGTATGACTATTAGTCTTGTCTTGCAATTACAGAAAAAAAAAAAGAGGTTGAATTGATGTTGATGTAAGTTTGAAATTAGTAAGTAGCAGTTCCAAAAGTTAAAGCCTCGATGACAGCTGCTGCAACTTACTGTAAATTACAAACTTGTGCCAGTTCAGCCATATTTCTGTACGTATTACTGTGCTCAAACATACATTGATATGCTGCTAATTCATTAATAGCCAGTAAGATAGTTTACATGAAGTTAACCAAATATATCAAAGCCAATTTTAAAAAAGGTACCAGCAGGGAAATGTTTTGAAAGGTCTGCTCCTTCTCCTTCACAAACAAGCCAATGCAGAAAATCTTAGCGCGTTTTCTGGCGCTAGGCTTGCTCTCAGATGCAGAGAGCAAGCTAGCACCAGAAAAACACAAAGAAACAGCTGCACTAAATTGCAGTGCAATAGGCATGTAAATCACTGCATAATTGTACCCGATAAACACATAAAAACCACATTTTGAAACTTAGCAGAATGACATACATACATACATACATACCACACAGGGCCAGGAGCATGTGGGCAATTCTCCCACCCCATACTAAAAGGTACTGGAGGAGGGGGTGGAACTGGGGGCCACCAAGGATGTTTGTGATTGGTTGGGTGTGGGATTGGGAGACACTGGGGAATTTTGTTTCTGTCAGGAAGTTGGTATTGGGGGGGGGGCCCATTGCCTGCCCCCTCCCCCAACAGTTTGTCAATGGCATCACAAGGCTTTTCCCCAGTGCCCAGGTCATCTGAAGAGAAGTGTTAAAACTTCACCTCAGATGACCCTGCTTCTCTGGACAGTATGCCAAACTTGTGACAACTTCCGAAGCGCATGTGTTTGGCTTGCTCTCCCAGTTTAACTGACTTTTTGTGCACTGTGTAATTTGCATATGGCACCCCAGCACAGAGTGTCAACGTTAAACTCGCACTAAGACAATCTGTGCTAGAGCTTTAAGCACTGGGCTCTAGTGCAGGGTTTCTGCATCAATCTGAAAGCCAGTGAGAATGCAGAGATTTCTTCCACTCAGGAGTACTAACCTGCCATTTTTTGACCATAGAGCACATCTTGTCACGTGTGAGATCCATGCCATGAAAGTTGGTTAGACAGTTCTTGCCCTGCACGTCCTCTGTAATGAGCTTGAACTTCCGGAAGGCAACTTCATCATTTTGTAGATCAGCCAAACTCACCTCAAACACACGGCCCTTGAGACCATCCGAGGCAATCTCTGTCAAAAACCATAATACACACCTTTCACTTCTGATATGCATTGCACTAAATTGATCAGGCATAAAAGGAGGGAGTGGGGTAGCTACTAAAGTGTGTTATAGGAATAGCGCCTGTTAAAGGGCATTAACATTAATTATTTTACCAACACAACACAATGCATGTTGAACACTAATGAGATGCAAAAACATGCAAACACCTCATTAGTATTCAAACTGAATGCCAGTACATCAGCAGCTGGGGGGCTTGATCTCCAGTGGTAGTACCGCAAGATTATCGCTAGCTGCCATTTTGTACCCACTGCTAACCTGGACATCGGGAGGAGGGGGGGCTCCCATCCAGATTACACAAAGCAGATTTCAAGATTAGGCCAAAGGGAGGGGGATGAGGCTCACTCCTTGGTGGGTGGAGGACACCCCAGTTGCTTTAACACATGGCCCAGAGCATGGGGCCATGTGTTAGCCCAAAGCGCCTGGTGGAAAAAAATGACAGCTATAAGCTGGCATCATTTTTCCACTGGAAAAAAGCAACTTGCAGTGCTCACCATGGTAAATTAAGCTGCAGTAAAATCCATGGATTTTAAACCCAAAGCCCCCCTCCCCCAAAAAGCTTCTTCCCAGAGAGTTCATTGTCTACAGAGAAGTTAAAGTGATACATTCCAGAGCACAGTGCGTAATGGGCATGAGAATTAACTTGGGTTCTACCATGTCAGAGCTCTACAGGTGATACAAGGTCTGATCTTCATTTAAACAGCTAATTAGAATGCAGAATATCTAGATTTGTGTAGGCCATAAATTTCAGAATGCCCTGATCTGTTTTATGTAATTGATTTAACATGTTCTCTCGTTCAGATTCCATTAACTTAGTGGTTCTTTTCCTGTTAACCATTCCTTTCCAGAAATGATCCGCAAGCCTATCAAGAGTTCAAACATTTGAGAGGCCAAAGTACAGCTTGGATGCCGCATGAGGTCTTACAGCTTCCAAATGGAACAAAACAAAATTAGATGATAGATGAAGAAATTTCAGATTGGTCCAAAACATAGCACCATCAGGTGCTTATCGTTATGGATGAACAAATATAAATAGGAATTGATGGTGCTTGTAAAACAGAAAAAAAAGGAAAGATTATTGGGTTTCTTGATAAATATATTTAATTCTGGTCCAACAAAAACATTTTCATGACTACTCTTTAGGTTGAGGTCTTACAGCTTGCAGCTAATGAGCATGACCTAATACAATCATTTTACCGATAACAGCCAATATAAAACATGCAGAACCAATTCTTAAGAGTAACAAATGCTCTCTTTCAGACATAAATAAATTACAGAAAAAAGTTTGTTTATATTATGGAAGTTTGTAACAGATATTGAAACAAATCTGATAGTGTAAACAGATAATGAAATAAATCTAATCTCCACAGTGCAGACTGCTACATACAATCATGAACTAAATCTTAAAATAACACATTAAAGCAGTGGTTCTCAACTCAGTCCTCTGGGACCCCTAGTCCAGTCAGGTTTTCAGGATATCCAGATTGAATATGCATGAGATAGATCTGCATACAATGGACGCAGTATATGAAGATTCATTGTGCATATCCTGAAAACCCGACTGGACTAGGGGTCCCAGAGGACTGGGTTAAGAACCAATGCATTAAAAGTATGCTTCATAAACCCATAAATTCAGTGAAAACTTCTCACTACTTACTTGTGCCTTGCGTTCTGGTGACAAGGGTCTTTCCAAGATTTCGAATGTTGAACATTGCAGGTGCCTTAACATCATACCAGTCCTTTTTGGAGAAGGGGTCAACCCTGTGATCACACAGTAAGGAAGTAGTCAGCTCACCTATTTTCTTCCCCATGACCTTATCCTGCAGACCAATGGTTCTCAACCTAGTCCTCAGGATGCACCTAGCCAGCCAGGTCGTCAGAAAACCACAATGAATATGCATAGACTGCAATGGAGGCAGTACATGCAACTCTCTCCAATACATATTCATTGCCATTAGCCTGAAAACCTGACCACCTAGGTGTATCCAGAAGACTGGGTTGAGAACCCATATTCCAAACAAATACTATCACTACTATACTTAGTGCAGGTTCTTTTTGCAAAGGTTTTGTGGTAAAATATACCGCTAAAATATATTCTCATGAGAATATCATAATGACACAGTACTAATGTTTTGATCCTAAAGGATGTAGAAATTAGGCCTAACCTTCTAATTTACTTTCCTCTAGTCACTCCAGTCCAGAAAACAAATATTATAAAACAAGAACCTTTCACAGGCCAAATACTACTTAAACATTACATACAATAAAAGTTTTAAAAATTTTCACATCCATACCAGAGGAATACTTAGGGGGTGGTATGTTTACTAAACTTGGCTAACAGTTAACCCAGGCTATCTGCAACTAGATTCCATGTTATTCAATGGGACTAGTTTTAGATAGCCTGGGTTAACCGTTAGCTCTGTTTAGTAAACATACCCCCTTAGAAATTGATACATTCAAAATGAACCATTGTTACCATTTAGGATAGGTAAAGAAAAAAATACTTCCAAGTTAAAGTTTCAAAACAAATATGACAGCTATTTTTTATTACAGTCACATTTCTCAAGACAGCATCCCCAAATCTTTCAAGGGCAACCACAGAGAGCATTTCAAATCACAAAAATGGATAGTGGGAGCTAGAGAGGGGGCCAATGCAAAAATGCTGCATTATTCTCTAGCATGGCATTCTTCTATGCTAATCTTGCTCTCCAATGCAGAAAGATTTTTTTTCTCTTCACATATTCCCAGGCCATGATTTTATTTTATTTCTTTTTTATACCGCGCTATTTAGAATCAGTGCGGTTCGCATGTATACTAACAGGTACTTTTTATTCCCTTGTCCCTGAAGGGCTCACAATCTAAGTGTACCTGAGGCAATGGAGGGTTAAGTGGCTTGCCCAAGGCCACAAGGAGTGGCCATGGGACTAGAGACCCCCAGTCCTTCCGGCCTGAAGTTGCTTGTCCCCATGTGGGAATTGAACCCCTGGCCTTCCGGCCTGAGGTAACCTGTCCCAACCACTGAGCCACTCCTCCCTCCTGATAGGTGAAGCAAAAAAAAGGAAGTTGCCTCAGGTACAACTATATAAAATCACCAAGATGCTGCTGACAATGTACTCACAGGGGGTCACTGCCTTCTGTTGGCACCGTATAATGGCACATGAAGGGCTCGATTTATTAAGCTTTCTTTTTACATAGAAAATGAGAACACAGTGAAACAGGAAATTTAAAAAAAAAAGGAGCTGTAGATCACCTTGGGGAGGGGGGCAGGCAGGCAGGCTTGTGACAGAGGTCTGAGCAGCCAGCTCCTAGATCCCAAGAAAATTTCTGAAAGCCTGATTTACTCTAGAATGTCTTAAATACCTTATTTATTCAACGAACAACTTTTAGTAGAGTAAATGCTAAACATTCCTAAAAAACAACTCTGGGCCAAAGGGAGAGAGGCCTGGCAATCTACTTCCAGTCACCATACTAAACAAACCCAACAGCTGCTGGATCACCAGCAGTCAACAGCTGATTGAAAGGCACACATTGCACTGCACTACAAAAGTATATTGCCCAAACACTACGTTAAAAGTACATAAAAGCGCTAGAGATTATAACAGGAAAATAAGGTAAAGACTATCGAAAAGAAATTAAAGCATACGGGGGTCGGAGTTGGTCAAAGTACCGAATCGTTTGTGTTGCCCACTGAAGCAGGAGAGCAGTTAGCTGCAGCCAGTACTAATGGCACCGAGCCCGGGCTGGCACATCCCCGACCCCGATCCTCGCCCCGCATCACGCAGAGCTGGAAGAGCCCACCTGGTCCCGATCAGCACGCGACAGATCCATGTACGTGCGAGACAGCTCGAGCCGGCGTGGACTGTCTGAGAGCTAGAGCGCGAGGCTTCCCTTTCCACCGCCGGGCTAACCGCGACACGGTAACTCCTCAATCCACCACATATCTCAGCCATCCCACCCGTTCCGCCCCGGCACACCGTGCCCCAAGGGCCCGAAGCTGCCTTACTGCGAGTCGATGACGGTATCAGCGAGACTTACACCTTCTTCTTTGCACCTTTCTTGCCTCCTTTGGTCAACCTCTTATTCTTGCCGACTGCCATCTTGGCACCCAGAGGGTAAAAGAGAAGGAAGTGCGCGACGCCGCGAGACTTCACGGGATTAGAGGAGCCAACCACACACAAGGTCGAGATCTCGCAAGAGAGAGCTGTTGGTTGTAGGCTTTGAAAAGGCGATCGCCCTCTGGTGGGTGGCGGAAAACGTAACCCGAAAATCAGCTTCCAGATTTTGCAATACTGCACTATTTTCAGAATTCTGTGGCAGTTTTGGATACATTTCATACTACCTAGCACACACAGAGAACCAATTTATATCTAAATAATTTCAGTTAAATAGTTTTTTTTGTCTTTTGAAAATCACAATGCTTTTTGTGTATTGCTGAGTCCTTCTCTTGTTCTTTATCAGCATTGATTTCCTATTCTTATTTCAAGTCCTATCTTTTTCTTTCTAAAATTTTAATATCTTTCTCTTTGTTCCCTGTTACTTTTCTTCTGCCCAGAACTAGTGCAAGGTATTGGGCACCTTAGGCACAGTTTCAGCCTTACACCCTCCCCCTCCCAAAACATAAACATTTTAATAATTACATTCAACAGTCATGATTATCTGAACACAACCTTTCTAACAAAAATTGCTGTAAAAATGCACAATTGAACATCTTACTTTTAAATATTATTTATTTGTATTGTGTAGCTACTTTTATATACTGCCTTATCTGAAAGTCAAAGCAGTTTACAGGTTAAACAAAAACATAGCTTTACACAGAGTTGCCAAGTTACCCAATTCCACGAGTGAGCCTTTTAGTCAATCCTAGATTTCTGACAAGCTCACCCTGATGCATTTTTGGGGCCTGCAGCACTGATTCCAATGGATAAAATCAGAGACTACAAACGCCATATTGCATTGCAATGCAAATTTAAAATCAGAACTGGGTAACTTGGCAACTCTTCTTTACATCGAAACACAAATATAGTAACACATAACTCTAACTTGGGGTGTAGATCAACAGAGTTAAAGTCTGGGGTATCGTGCTGAGTCATAATGTAATCTTTTGGTCAGGTAGTGTGGCTAGTTCTCTCTATTGAAGTGCTCCAGGCTTTCAACCTTTTTCGAAAATCTGTTACGTCAGATATAGGGTGTATGCTTTCTGGTAACGCATTGGTGCATACAGCAAAAAGGCCCTATTGGATGTGGTCTGGCTGCTTTTCAAATTTACGGAGTTGCCAAGTTACCCATTTCCAAGAGTGAGGTTTTGCCCTTTCTGGTTTGAAATTTGCATTGCAATGCATTATGGTATTTGTAGTCCCTGATTGTACCCATTCAAATCAATACTGCAGTATCCAAAATGCATCAGAATAAGTGTCAAAAATCCAGGACTGGCTTAAAATCTCACTACTGGAATTGGGTAACTTGGCAACTCTGAATTTATAGTAAGTATGATGAAAGTGTTTTGGGAATTTGCTCTTCTTGATCTGTTGTTGGGCGTTCTTTGTAATAATGATTTGAGGTGAACTGATGAGAGGCCGTGGGATACTTAGAATATTGTCAGGATTGAGGCAGCCATAAGGTTTAGCTGTGGGTAACCCTTCCCCCACTCCAGATCTGAGCACAATACCCTTACATAAGTGATCAGCTTGCTAAGAGGAGACATAAAGATTTCAGCAGGCACCCTTCCCCCACTCCAGGTTTGAGCACAATATCCCCTTGCCCAGAAATCAGCAGACCAGAGCACACCGGTTTGGACAGGTCACCCAGGTACCTTCCCCAGGGGCTGCTGAATGGTGGACAGGAAATACCTGAGACAAATGGGATTGTAGAATGAGTTTGAAAATGTACAGTATATAAGGTATTGTAGGACGTCCCTCAAGGCTCAGAGTTTTTGTGGAGATTGCTGGTTTCTCTGTCTGGGCCTGTGCACACATTAAAAGTTCCTGTTTGCATACCAGCCTGTCTGTGTGTTTTCCTTCTGTGGGTGAGTGAGAGAATTAGAGCTTTTTCAGCAGCTATGCTGCATCATTTCTGGCGACCCAGATGGGACCAAATTAAATTAAAAGAAAAGCCTCTCTCATCACACCCACGGTGGGAAGACTACTGCTTTTTGCAGGTTCGGGCCTCTGCCAGTCAGGGACCGGGCCCCTCCAGGTGATTAACGGTCCTTGGCGCCCCGGGCCCCCTTTTGTGCTGCGGAAGGACACTGACTCATCTGGTCGGTCGGTCCCTGCAGCTGACCCCCCGATTGAAAACCGGCTGGATAGACTGGCATCCAAACTCTCTGTCTGATCAGAGTTCTGGTGAGTACTGTTTTACTGTTTTGGGTAGTTCAGTATTCCTGTATCTGGTAAATCTGGTAATTCTGGTATCTGGTAATTTCTGTGAACCTGTAGCGGCCCGATCACCCGCAACGAGCAGTCCGAGTAAGGGTCCTAGAGGCTCTGAAACCATTGCTCGTCCTGTCTGTATCTGGTATCTGGTAAATCTGGTAGGAATAGGGGGGGGGACGCTTGCGAGTACTGGTAAATAACTGCAGTATAAATTTAACTTTGCCACCTCGGGCCCCTTAAAGGTATTTAAAGTGCAGCGCTGCCAAAGCTATTAAAAATTGCCTAAAATATTGGGGGGGGGCGCTCATCACCATCCCTCTAACATGCACAGTAAAATTGTATATACCTTATTTACTCAAGATGTAACTAAGAAATCCTATCCCCTGTATATATGTTATTTACAAATATGTACAAAGTTTCCCAAAGTTAAATTCCCAGTTGACTAATCCTGTTATATGTAAACTTATCACAATTTGTTGATTGTAATGAGTATTTCTGTTTAATGTAAACCGCGCTGATGAAAAAGAGTGCGGTATAAAAGAACAATAAATAAATAATAAATAAATAAATAAATGGCCGCATTGTGAGTGAGCTCCGTCCCCACTACCCTGAAACACCAGCTAATATGCGCTAACGGCTGCACATTTTATTTCCCCTACCTGCCCTGGGTCTACCAAAGCGAGCGGTGCCTTCCGGAGTCGGGCTGGACGGTTCTCTAAGAAGCTGGGACGCCGCGGAGCTCTTTTGCGAAGTGCGGCCTGCTGCCACGTGTTTCTCCTCGCTGCTGGCTCTGGGCCCGACTGACCCCCTCGCTGCCTTCGGTGGCCCGTGCGGCCCGGACAACACTTGCGGGGATTCCCCTTGGGCTGCGCTGTCGGGCCCCTGCTGCTGGACCGGAGGCTGCGCAGCAACTCGTTACCGGTGGAGCATTGCCCCCAGGGCTGGAGCGCCAGTGCAAGAAGCTGGAGTCTTGTTTCTGGGACTGGGGAGAGGGCCTGGAATCCCCGTGGCTCTCGTTGGTGCCCGCTTCCTCCTCTCGACAGTGTGACTCCCCCTGAGGGGGGTAGACATAGAGGCTAAACCCTTTCTCTTTATGCCCTCATGCCTCTGGTCGGCTGAACGGTGCTGGAGTCTGTAGCACTTCTTCACACACTGGTGCTCTGCTGAAGCCTTGGCTCCGCGGTGTGGATTTTGGGCGCCCTGTTAGAGTGCTCCAGTGTTTTATTTGGCTTCAGGTCTCTTATCTGAGCCTAATTTCTGGCGGTTGTGGACTTTGTGTGCCCTACCCTTCCATAGCACTGCAGAACACCGCGAGCACTGCCTTTAACAGCTTATTACTTCAAGAAGGCCAGAGGCAGCTTCTATCTCAGGGCCCTGCTCTCTCTCCGGTCCCCTGGGCCATGCGGACATTGATTCTATCTATCTCCTAACACTGTGTGGAAATGATTGCTTTGCGGGACTGTGAGGCTTCGCGCACCGCTCTCTCCCTGACATCTCCGCTTTTGCTGACATTGACTGTAATTCTCTTCTAACACTGTGTGACACAAGTGGCCCTGGGGGATGGCGGCTACAGCTAAAAGTTCTGAAACTCGGGAGGGAGTGCGTTCCTTCCAGCGACTGCAGCGTAAGTCTGGGGCCCCGAGTAGCCCATGTGCACAATCTCCTCCGTCAGGTTCTAATGATGAGATTGTAAGTGAAGAGGAATTGGACTCCCATAAACAACTCTCCTCTGCTCAAATCAAGCAAGAACTCCGTAGAGGTTTTGCGGAGCTAGCCAGTGAGTTTCGTTCGCTACGTGAGGAGTTGTTGAAAGATGTTGCAGACCTACGGACTGACATGAAAGAGCTGGGAGCCCGAGTAGAGGATGTGGAGACCAAAATGGTTGATCATGACGGGACCCTGATGGATTTACAATGTGCATTGGATCGGCAGCAAGCGCAAGCAATGGAACTGACTTACAAAATTGACGACATTGAAAACCGCTCCCGCCGCAATAACGTGCGTTTTCGTGGAATACCAGAAGCAGTAGGGGGCAGAGAAGATTTGCCAACTGTGCTTAAATTGCGGATAGCGGAGTTGCTTCCGGCGGAAGAACTGGCTGCGCGGGCCTCCGGGATGGAGATAGAACGAGTCCATCGGGCCTTGGGAAAACCTCCCAACAATCAGCCTCGTGATGTCATTGCGAGATTTCTGCGATATTCTGATGCTGAGCTTCTCATACGGCGAGGCCGGGAGAAAAAAGCGGTCCGCTTCCAGGATGCGACAGTGTCCATCTACCAAGACCTCTCGACGTTCACTTTGGCGCGCCGGAGAGAGATGAAACCAGTGACGACGGTCCTGAACAGCAAGGGGATTCGTTACTCCTGGTCCTTTCCATTTCGGATGAACTTCCTTTTGGGCAACAAAAAGATCTCCGCAAAGGACCATACTGAAGCTTGGCGAGCCCTACGCCAGGCGGGACTAGTTGATGATAATGCTCAGCCTCATCCGCCGCCCCCTAAGTCCCAGCACTCCAAGTGGACTCGGGTGGGCAAGTCCGCTTGATTTTTGACCTTTGTGTACACTTGAGGAGCTTTCCTTACCCCTTAGGGAGCCTTACTGGGTGGGTCTCTTGAACTCTGGATAACTGATGGAAGTAATATTTCTCATTGTGTTATTAGCTACCGATAAGGTTTGATCTGGGCCCACACTACCCTACATGTAGGGGGCGGCGGATGCTCTGCAAATGTTTTGATGATGATACTGTTCTGATGGGGAGGCATGGGGAGAATGCTGACCCGGGGTGGGTGGGGGAGTAGTGCGGGGAATGTTTTCTATATGTTTAAGTTTACTTTCTGCTTCATGGGGTCTTGGGGGAAACGGGGTCTGTGGTCAATTTACCGTGTCCTGTGTTAACCTTGACAGGCAGGTGGTATTGATGGGAAGGGGGGGTCTGGGTTGGGGGGGTTTCATCTGGAACTGGAGGGCATGTTTGGGCTTGGGGGGAGGGTCTATGGCTTGTGCTTCTGGAGGGTGGAAAGGGTGGGCCTGGATAACTAAATCCCTGGGCTTGCTGGGGGGAGGATGTCCCTGGGATGCCCCGGGTAGCTGGAGGATAAGAGGGTTTAGATTGTAACTACTCATGGTGCACTTTATCTCTTTAAATGTTAAGGGACTTAACTCCCCAAGGAAGCGGTCGCTGCTGTTCTCGGAATTGCGCACGTTGCAGGGGGACATTGTTTATCTACAGGAAACTCATTTACAGGCTTGCAAGCAGGGTTGGCTAAAGAGGTCCCCATATACTGAGGTGCGGGTGGCCTCAGATACGCAGGGCCGGAAGAAGCGGGGAGTAGCCTTACTATTTCATCAGAGCCTCTCTCTAAAGATCGAGGAGATACAACGGGATCCCCTGGGGAGGTGGCTCTTTTTGAATATTCGTCTGGAAGGGCGCTTGCTAACTTTAGCTAATGTCTATGCGCCCAACACAGGTCAGGGGTCCTTTTTACACGATTGAAGGCTTTACTGGCGGATTTTGCACGGGGTCCCATTGTTTTGGGCGGGGATTGTAACACCCCTCTGGTACCCCACTTAGATTCCACAGGCCGTGCTGGGGGGGAGTGGGGGGGGTCAGCAAGAGCCCTTCAACGTTTTATGCTAGATTTGGGTTTACGGGATGTTTGGAGGGACACTCACGAGGGAGAGAGAGGTTATACGTACTACTCTCCGGTCCATCAGGTTCATACCCGCATTGACTATTTTCTATTGGATCAGCGCCTGATGGATGGGAGAGTGAAGGCTGGACATGGAGCGTTGACTTGGTCGGATCATGCCCCGTGCTGGCTTGCCCTTCCAGCCGGATTGTATAGCGAGCATCAACGTCTTTGGCGCTTAGATGTGAGGTTCCTATGGCGGCAGGGTGCCGTGCAGGATCATGTCCGCTTTATCACTGAATTTTTTGAGCTTAATGGCTCTGGGGATGTTCCCCTCCCCACGGTGTGGGATGCTTACAAGGCGACGGCTCGAGGCCAACTCATGGCTGAGGCGGCCCGCACGCGCAAAATGTGGATGCATGACCGTGACCGGTTGATGCAGGAGTCTTCCTGTCTAGGTTTGGAGCACGCCCGAACCGGCTCGCGGCAGGTTCTGCGTCAATGGCAGACTGTTTGAGCCAATTTGGATGTGTGTTTGCAGAAAGAGCTAGATAATAAACGCCGGAAATTACGGCAAACTTTTTATGAGCATCGGAATAAAACCGGCCGCTTCCTAGCTTTGCGTCTTCGGCAGCAGCAGTCCGCGCGAGTGGTTCGTGAGCTACGTGACTCTGGGGGTCGGAAGAGGGTTATTTCTCGGGAGATACGCGATCTTTTTGCTGACTACCTGGAGCGGCTCTACAAGGCAGAGCCCTTTGATCGGGATCGTGTGCAGGACTATTTGCAGAGGACCGCACTGTCGCATCTCTTGGATCCTGATCAAGCTCAGCTAGATTCTGAATTAACGGTAGATGAAGTGGAGAGTGCGATCCGGCAACTGAAAACTGGCAGTGCACCGGGTAGTGATGGCTTCCCAGCGGAATATTATGAGAAGTTTTGGACACACTTAGCGCCCACCTTGACCATCCTGTTCAACGAGGTCTTGGGGGGGTTTCTCTCCCTCCGTCCCAACGTGAGGCCTTGATAGTGATGATACCCAAACCTGGCAAACCTTTGCATGATGCGGCGTCCTATCGCCCCATTTCCCTGTTAAACGTTGATGTTAAAATATTTGCTACTGTGCTGGCTGCGCGTCTGAACCGGGTCCTTCCGGGCTTGGTTCATCCGGATCAGGTTGGCTTTGTGCCAGGTCGCCAGGCTGCGGATAACATTAGGCGTATGTTGCAGATCATACACGTGGCCCAGCGGGAACCGCAACCAGCTTTGCTGGTGGGGATTGACGCAGAGAAGGCCTTTGACCGGGTTGATTGGGAATACCTTTGGAGCGTTCTGGAGACCATGGGCTTTGGCTCTAACTATATCCGTTGGGTTCGTAGCCTTTATCAGTTGCCCCAGGCGTGCGTTCGGATTAATGGGGGACACTCGAGACATTTCTCTCTGGGGAGGGGCACGCGACAGGGTTGCCCCCTTTCGCCTCTGCTTTTTGTACTCGCGATGGAACCCCTGGCTCAGAGCTTTCGCGCACATCCAGGCTTGCAGGGGGTCCATATCGGTCTTGCGGATTATCGGATTGCGCTCTTTGCGGATGACATCATACTGTCCCTGGTGGATCCGTCTGCTTCCTTTCCAATTGCGATGCAGCTGTTTGAGGATTACTCTCGGGTATCTGGTTTCAAGATTAATTATGCTAAATCGGAGATCTTGAATGTTGGGGTTCCTGGGGCGATCTGTGCGGAACTCCAAGAGGCTTATCCTCTTCGCTGGGTCTCAGGAGCCTTGCGTTATCTAGGGGTGCACCTGACTGTGGAGCGGGCGGACCTTTTTAAAGCCAACTATGATCCCTTGCTTCGTCAGGTTCGGCGGGACTTAGAGATTTGGAATGGCCTGCTCCTTTCCTGGTTCGGGCGTATAGCCGTAGTCAAGATGGTGGTTGTTCCCCGCTTTCTTTATCTTTTTCAAGTTCTACCGATTCCCATTACACGGGCCACTTTGGCGACCTGGCAGCGGCTGCTTATGAAGTTCATATGGCATTACCGTCGTCCGCGCTTGGCACGACATGTTCTTTATGCCCGTACGCGCTCTGGAGGTATGGGCATGCCCAATTTGCACTGGTATTATGCGGCGGCCCAGTGTCGGGCAGGGGTGGAGTGGATGATTGCGGATAGCACCAAGCGATGGGTACAGCTGGAAATGAGCTTGGCGGGGGGAGCGGGACTGGGAGACTGGCTGTGGCTTGGTCCCAAACTTCGGTGTGGTAAATGCACCAATAATCCCTATGTTCTTCATACCCTCCGATGCTGGGACCAGCACTTTCGGTCCCGAGATACGGATTTAACTCCGTTGGCCCCTATAGTGGGTAATGCTTCTTTCCCGCCGGGGCAAAGCGCTACAGTCTTTCGGCAGTGGGGACATTTAGGTCTTAGCCGAGTCGGACACCTCTTTGAGGACGGCCGGATACGGTCTTTCCGCGCGTTACAAGATGAATTTGACATTCCGGCTAGGCATCTCTATCAATATATGCAAGTGACGCATTGGGTTCGATCTAGGCTGGTTCGCCCCCAGGTTGCTCGGGACCTGACCGATTTGAAACGCTATTGTGAGGGGTGTACTACTACTAAGGGACTTGTGGCCACCCTCTATGCCCACCTGCAGGGATCTCAGTCGCGCTCTACGAGGCATAGGGAGCTCTGGAACTCTGATTTGAATCTTTCCTATACCGGGCAACAGTGGGAGACGGCGGAAACGCACTTGTGGAAGAACTCGGTAGCGATTAATGCCCGTGAAACTAATTATAAAATACTGTACCGTTGGTACATGACCCCGGCGCGGATCGCACGTATATACCCTGGGGCTGTGGATCTTTGTTGGCGTAATTGTGGGCAACAGGGTACCCTGGGGCACATTTGGTGGACTTGCCCCCGCATTCGCGCTTTTGGAGGGGTGTGCAATTCCGGCTACAATTGCTTCTGGGAGTGAGCATACCTTGGGATCCAGGGATCTTCCTCTTTGGGGCCTCGGTGCCGGGTGCACGGACTCTGCAACTTGCTCTACTATGCCATGGCCTGAATGCGGCCCGCTTATCTCTTGCGGCAGCCTGGAGGCGTGCTTTAGCCCCCTCCTTCCGGACTTGGTTGGAACGGATGTGGGATATGTATACCATGGAGCGGGGGGTGGCTGTCAGTAGGATGCGCTTGGCGCGCTTTGAGTTGGTGTGGGCACCTTTTGTCTCTCGTTATGGTGCGTGAATGCTCTGGACGGGAGGGGGGGAATATGCGTACTTTACTGGGAGTCTGCCCCTTGTGTGTATTTTCCCCTTTTTATTTTTGCTCACCGTCTTTCCGTGCTTAATGAATGCTAAGCCATAGTCGGGGATACTGAGAGGTTGGGGGGGGGGGTCCAGGGCTAGGGAGGTTCTGGAGAGGGGGGGGAAGGGAGGTTGGGGGGGTTGTTGTTCCCCGATTCCTTATTCTAAAACTGTAAAAATGAAGGCATATTGTAGAATACTATTGTGACCTGAAGTTATGCTGTTACTGTTGCATTTTCTTGAAGTTCTTTGTGGTTCTTGTTTATATGTATCTTTTGGAAGCCTTTCAATAAAAAAAAAAAAATTGCCTAAAATATTAGTACTTAACCCCCTTAAGTGTGCCTTTCAAGAATAATTGCGCTGATCGCAATTCTCCGATGATCGGGGCGATTTATTTAGAGCCTTTGCCCCATGTGCTCCTAGTGTTGGGGGCTTTTTTTGTGTTGCTGGGGGTTTCTTTTGTGTTGTCATGTGCTCCTATAGTGTTGGGGGCTTTTTTTGTGTTGCTGGGGGTTTCTTTTGTGTTGCCATGTGCTTTTAGTGTTGGGGGTTTCTTTTGTGCTAGTGATCCTGGAGCTCCATCTAGTGGACATTAGAAAAATAGCTAGCTATATTTCTCATGTTACTATTATCCTCATGGTAAAAGTTAAATCCTATGCTACAGCTAGAGAGAGTGTGTGTAATGTGTAATATGTATTTGTAACGTATTCACTGCTGAGACGTCTCTGTTTTCTGTTTTCCCTCTCTCTTTTTCCCTTTGTGGTCCTGTGTGTTTTGCGCAACCAAAACTCTGCCTGTTACCTGGATTATATTGTATATTGTATTCCCAGAAGTGAGATTAGAAAATTTACACTGAACATTGCATTCCTTGAATTGAGATTAGAAGATTTACACTGTAACTTGTGATTTGTAAATTATGATTAGAGCATGGGGTCCGGAGGCTAAATTGTAGCGGAGCAGCATCCAGACCAGTTTCCCTATATAGATTCATGGCTGGTCCATATAGTTAATGTGCTGTTATGTAGAAACTGATAGAGTGTCTCTGTAAATGTTAGAGTGTCTCTGTGTTTTGTTGTGACATTAGGGAAAGATTAGGGAAAGAAAGGTTTTGTCCAGACATTAGGTCTTTATATTTCAGGATTGATTTTGATACTCTTATCAGTAAAAGGTGAAGTTATTAACAAATTGCCCCTGTGTCCCCAAACAGTGAAAAACACCAGGTCTACTGATTGCAGGGAAAGGGACAGTTTAGAAAGTGTTTTGGTCATGCCTCTCAGCGGTGAGTGGGGGGTGGTTGGAACTGCTGAGATAGTTTGCATAGCTATAGAAAGATACTGGGAGGAGTTCCTTCTTCTAGCAGATGAATGGAAGCCCATTAGAGAGTGAAGGAAGACAATTGCTTTATTTAATGCATATCCAGTTTCATTACTATGTTTCATGCATAGTCAATAGTCAAAGAACCAAATTTTTGATCACACCTCTCAGCAGTGAGTAAGGGGTGGTTGAAACTGCTGAGATAGTTTGCATAGCTATAGAAAGATACTGGGAGGAGTTCCTTTTTCTAGCAGATGAATGGAGGCCCATTAGAGAGTGAAGGAAGACAATTGCTTTATTTAATGCATATCCAGTTTCATTACTATGTTTCATGCATAGTCAATAGTCAAAGAACCAAATTTTTGATCACACCTTTCAGCAGTGAGTAAGGGGTGGTTGAAACTGCTGAGATAGTTTGCATAGCTATAGAAAGACACTGGGAGGAGTTCCTTCTTCTAGCAGATAAATGGAGGCCCATTAGAGAAGACAAAAGAAAAAAATCACCTAGGAGTCTTTCTCCTAGCAAACAAAGACCCCAATTCACCTAGCCACACCTAGCCTCCAAACAATCCTCTTGTCATCAATTTTAATTGTAGAGTTTTAAGCTTCTAGAACCATGGGGGTGCCTCCTTTGAGCATCCTCAAATGTCTGACCAGCATCTTGATTGTGTAAGGCTGGAAGCAAACAAAGGCTGAAGAAGGACTGTCAAATTACTGTTAGCAGTATCTGTAGGGCAAAGCTGATGTGTGAAAATTAGCTGCAACACATTTGTTACAACTTATAAAAAGGGAGAGAAAATCCTTATAAGATTATGAAGAAATGAAGATTTTTTTACTTGTCTTTTTAAAGCCTGAATTTTATCTCTGGTACATTTATTTGGTTTTGACTGCACATACAAAATTAAACAAGTAATACTTCTGCATGATATGCCATCTTTGACATTTTATTCTGCAGACAGTAAATGCTGTTTTGATGATTGCATTCTTTCCTGCTTGGTACATTAAACTGCCTTGATCAACTGTATTCATTTTTCTGATACTACAATGATATTGCATTCCAGGTATCCACCAACCTTTTTATAGAAAAGTATCAATTTCATGCTTGTTTTGAACTGTAGGATTCAAGGTAATTACTTTGCCTTGTTAAGCACTGTGCTGACAAATGATGAACAGAACAGTAACATCATAGATGCTATACTATTGGATGTTGGAATAAATTCACCTGTTTTTCTGTATTTGAATTTTACGCATTGGGGTCCAGAGAAAAAGTGTACCTTGTTTTGAGGGTTTTCAGTTTCAGGAGTACAGTATATTATAGCACTGTGAGAAACAAATCTTTTTAGTTTATAAACTTGCACTTTGTTACCAAATATACTGGTAGCAGTACATTATGTAGAGGTCCAGTATACACAGCAATAATAAGATGAGTAAATATTATTATTATTATTATTATTTTTTTTTTTTTTGCCAATATTTTGGAAAGAGGCTGATCTGAAATTGCTTTATTCCCAAGTATATAGAGCACATTTAGTGGAAAGATGGAACTGAGTTCCCAGAAAATATGGAAATATTTGTAAAATTATTTACAAATATAACAATAACATTAACTTGAGTTGATTGGACAAAACCAAATCTTGCTCGTCAGCAATGGTCCAGGAGAGGTTTGAGAAAAATAATGAGAGAAAGATATTCTTAGCAGCCTTGCCAAATAAGGATACATTAGTACCTATGTATGTGATTGGTGGAATGATGCAGGTGATGGGGGAGTGTTGTGAGGGATGAAGTGGGATATTAAGAAGAAGGACTTTGATGGACATTAAACTGATGAAGGTAATTTGAAGTGATGTATCTGGCTAATGAATATGTAAAAAAAGAAAAAAAGATAGGCATTTTATTCCTGAATAAGGCCTGGAGCCATGTCACCAAATTGCAATCCAGAGAGTCCAGCAGAGGGAAATGGCCAGAGTCCAGATGGAACAGACATCCCAAGAACTCAGAACTACCCACCGCTGAAATGTGTGAAGGAGTCCCTATCTGGATCAGTGTGTCACATTGAAAAAGGGCCAAGATATCTGCCTATGAGAATGAGAGGTTCAAATTTTGAGAGAAACAGAACTTAAACTTCAGAGAAAGGTGAAGCACACTGCGAGGTCCTGGGGAACTGCTGAGAGGCAGGAAAAAGAACTATTGGACTGACTGGGGGTTTTGGGGGCTTCTGTGAATGATTGTATTGTTATCCTTTTAATATTGTTTTCTTAGAAAGTAACTGAAATCTACAAGCCATTTCGGCTTCAGCAACTGCAATACCCACACCAGCTCAAGTTTTTGCTGTACTATTCTCAGAGCTTTCTTTATCACATTATTAAGCACTGCTGCTTTTGACATACTTTCATGTTCTATGTATGTTTCAACATTCTATGTATATAGTTTTACCCCATATTATCCAAGTTTATCGAATCCAAGTTTATCTTCCTGTTTTATGTAAAACCGAGCAGCCTGTTGTTCTGGTCTTTGGTTATTTGTAAACCGCGCTGATTGTAAATAGCGCGGTATATAAACAATTGTAATAAATAAATAAATAAATAAATAAATGTTATATGTTTTCAATATTATTGACCAGCTGCAAGAAAATGATGTTACATGTATGTTGTCTCTAGGGAACAGTACCAGAAGCTGCTTTTCTGATGACCCCTATCTGTCTCAAATGGTTGCTTGTCCATTGCCCTTAGTGGGATTACCTTTGCCCCATTCACAAGAAAAGAAAAAGAAAAATTGGGAATGAAGGGAAATTGGCTGATAGGTATGTCCAGTATGGCTGCATCCTTGCCTGAGGCTGTAATAAATTATGATGGCACGGAAAAAACATGTGGGCTAAGAAAATGAGTACCCAGAGCCCAGCACAACAAGAGTAAAGCCAGGGGGAACCATACTCTGAACAGAAGTGCACAGAGAATGGACCCAGCTAAGAAACAGGTCAGGCCTGAAAGTGCACAGAAAATGGACCCAGCTAAGAAAAGACATGCCAGGCCTGAACAGGTTAAACAGGCCTGAGCAAGCTGGGCAAGCCTGGACAAGTTAAACAGGCCAAACAAAGCTGGTGATACAAAGTACTCATATGCCCTGAAGACTACAGTGCCAGTGATTAATGAAGCAAAGGGAATGGCAGGGTGCAGCCAGAATGACTCAACACTAGCAAGAATAAAAGCCATTAATATGCTGATAAGGGTGGATCCCAGGGAAAGAGCCTTTGCCCCAAAGGAAAGAGGCCTCTGCAGACGTTTTGCACACGGCCCTCCTTTGTCCCAAAGGAAAGAGGCCTCTGCAGGCCCTGCAACCTTTTACAGACAGTACAGCAACTTTTGCACACAGAACAAAACTTTTGTGCAGGAGTTGCTACAGAGGGTATAGGGTATGTGTTGTTTTAAACTCACTGACACAAGTGTTTCCATTGAACACTCTATCCAAGACCTACGTGATCTAGTTAATCATATTACTGACCCGTCCATGGGTCCTGGGTGGTTTATGAAGTGGTTCAGTTGGCTAGGGGGACTAAAATCCCAGTGGTAGGGGTTTTTTTTATTTTACTGCTATGTGCCATTCTGCCATGTATCCCCATTCTTTACCGCTTCATTACCACCACCCTTCATACCCTGGTAGAATGCAAGGCGGCTACCACTGTCATGGCCCTGACCCAATACACCCCTCTGCGGCTTGCCTCCAGTAATACTGCCCTCTACCGCCCCTAGCGGTTGAGGTCTCACTTAAAAAGGGGGGAGTGAGGCAGCCATAAGGTTTAGCTGTGGGTAACCCTTCCTCCACTCCAGGTCTGAGCACAATACCCTTACATAAGTGATCAGCTTGCTAAGAGGAGACATAAAGATTTCAGCAGGCACCCTTCCCCCACTCCAGGTTTGAGCACAATATCCCCTTGCCCAGAAATCAGCAGACCAGAGCACACCGGTTTGGACAGGTCACCCAGGTACCTTCCCCAGGGGCTGCTGATTGGTGGACAGGAAATACCTGAGACAAATGGGGTTGTAGAATGAGTTTGAAAATGTACAGTATATAAGGTATTTTAGGACGTCCCTCGAGGCTCAGATTTTTTGCGGAGATTGCTGGTTTCTCTGTCTGGGCCTGTGCGCACATTAAAAGTTCCTGTTTGCATACCAGCCTGTCTGTGTGTTTTCCTTCTGTGGGTGAGTGAGAGAATTAGAGCTTTTTCAGCAGCTATGCTGCATCATTTCGACTTTATATCTTGCTCATTCTATGACAGGCAGCCAGTGTAGCTGTCTTTTGGGGTTATGTGGACAGTTCTAGAAGCCCTGCAGAGAATATTAAGCTTTGTTTTGTATTTATTTGTGTGACTCTCTTCCTGCAGCTAAAAGAATGTGCTGATGTCTCTTTGCATTTCTATGGCTGTCAGAATCTATTATTTTTCTTTGGTGACTGTTGCTCTTTGCTGCTCCTCAGAAAGGCAACCTCTTGCCTAATAACTGGGTCATCCCTGCTTTGCCTCTATTTGCTGTGGCTCTCTCCTGATGTTTTTATTGCAATTTACTCACATTTTTACATAAAAGTATAAAAAAAAGCCAATAAAAAAGAACCAATTAACAGGAAAATAAACCTAAGGGAAAATGTCCACATTACAGAGAAGAACAGAAACTATCCCCCCCCCCAAAAAAAAATACTCTAATGTGGACTACTAAATTACACCTAAGTCAGTAATAGTAATCATAAGGAACAAAAATGTAAATCATTTTATTTGCTTCTTAACAAGAATATTTTCCAAATGGACACTCAAGAAAGATATATGTATGACCTTGATAGGAAATCAGGCCCCTGCATGGAAACTAAAAAAAACCAAATAAATAAAGTAGCTCCCAGTGCAAGGTACCCAGCTTTCAAATAAAGAAAGGCCTTTCATTTTACTTGAGTAACTCTGGAGACATCATGAAATATTTGTATTTTATGATAAAAAAAAGTAACATGTTTAACTACTGGCTAAAATCATAGAAAAGACCGTGCAACAACAGCTCCAGGACCATATCAACTCACATGCCCCACTGGACATACATCAGCATGGCTTCCGCCCAAACCACGGAGTCGAAACACTACTGTTATACCTATTCAACGACATAATCCAAACCATAGACAACCGCAAGCAAGGAACACTAATGATCTTCCTAAACATCTCAGCTGCTTTCGACACGGTGGAGCACAAAATCCTCCTTACCAGACTTCAGAACATTGGAATAACCGGCACCATCTTAAAATGGTTCAAGTCATACCTAACAGACAGACAGTTCCAGGTCAAGATCGGATCCAACATCTCAAAACCCGCAAAGATCAAGCAAGGGGTGCCACAAGGATCCGCACTATCCTCACTGCTATTCAACCTCTACATCCAACCAATCTGCAACATCATGAAAGCACACAAAATAAACTACACAATCAACGCAGACGACATCATGATATACACCCCAATCAGCCTTGACAGCCCCAACTACACCAAAATAACAGACTGTCTCAACAGCATATCCAAATGGCTCCTGCACAACAACCTAGCCATAAACTATAACAAGACAGAAGCACTCTTCATCACACGAAACACCAACTTCAGCCCCCCACCCTTCATCAACATCAACAACACAGCAATACCACTGAAAAATGAAGTGAAATACCTCGGAATAACACTAGACAGAGAACTGAACCTACAATCATACATTAGAAAAACCACCAAGAATGCATACCACAAGATGAGAATAATCAGACGCCTCAAGCCACTACTCACACAAGACCACTTCCGCACAGTCTGCCAAGCACTAATAACTCCCATCCTTGACTTCTGCAACCTGATCTACAACGTGTGATGCAGTAGCCAGCACAGAACCTATGATAATAGGGGAAAAAGAAGAACTTACCTTGCAGTCACATAAGCAGCAAACACATTTAGGTTACAATGAGCCAAAGAATAGTAGAACAAACTTTCCTCACACCAGATATGACGCAGCAGAAAGTCAGAGAGCGAATCAGGTTCACCTGAGCAGGGAAGCACGTACGACGTGCAAGAGACAAGAGGATAAAAGCAGTTGGGAAATCCCAGCAAAGGGTAGCAGAGAGTCAAGGGGAAGCAGAGAGCTGGAAGGAAGAGAAGAAGTGGATGTGGCTGGAGGAGTTACAGATGCCGAGGCAGAGAGGGAGGAGACAGCTGAACCAGAGAGTGCTGGAAGAGCCAGTGCAGGAGTCTCCCAAGCCAGAGGGGGCATCGAC
This sequence comes from Ichthyophis bannanicus, assembly GCA_033557465.1. Taxonomy (NCBI): domain Eukaryota; kingdom Metazoa; phylum Chordata; class Amphibia; order Gymnophiona; family Ichthyophiidae; genus Ichthyophis; species Ichthyophis bannanicus. Next base: position 1,732,746,114 of record CM066032.1, read on the forward strand.
CCGATTAGAGTGACCAAGCAGGTAGAGGGCAGACGTCACAAACTGGAGAGCTTGCTGGATCCAGGAAGCAATGGGTATGCCCCGGTAGCAAGGAGCAGCAGGAGTAAAACCTTTCCAGCAAGTGGCTACAGCCCAGCTCAAACTACTGGTGTTTGGAACTCTCGGGGAAAGGCACGCTACAGCCCAGACAGAAAAGCCTGGTTAACAGAGGAAGGAGTGGAAGCTATCTATCCCAGAGTAAAAGCTAAGTACACCATTTTCTCTAAAGGGCAAGAGGTGGGCCCGGCCAGGAAAACTAAAGCTAACAGTGGGGAAGAGAATCCTTATTGGAGAGAAAGGGGGAACCTAAGAGAAGCCCCAAATGCAGGTCCCCACGACCCTGTTTATGCAGAGCAGCTTCCTGCTATAGGAACTGTTGCCTCCCAAAGAAAGAGTTGCCCTAGGCGGACGCCTAATAGGGGTGGTGTAGAGTCACAAACGGCATGCCAAAACAATCACTCAGACCACTACAGCTGGCGCAAAACACAGCAGCCAGAATAATCACCGGTTCATCAAAGCAGGACCACATCACCCCCATCCTGAAGGACCTCCACTGGCTCCCAATCAGCTACCGGCATCAAATACAAAATGATACTAAACATATTCAGAATCAAACACAAGAGCTCCGCCCTCAGCCTCCAATCCCTCATACTTCCTGATGCCAGCACTAGACCTAGACGAAAGACCACAGCAGACACACTCAACATTCCAAGCAACTACACAAAAGCATGCAAATCCACCACACAAAGAGCCCTATCAATGGCGGTTCCAGCAATATGGAATACACTCCTGGATGAGCTACGGTCAACTGAAGATCCAAAGTGCTTCCGAAAACACCTAAAGACATTGCTCTTCACTGAGCACTACGGCCCAAGCAGATAGCCAGTCTCTACAGACCAGGACCAAGCCCATAATGGAACATCAGACTCAGTCTCAAGATCAACCACAGTACGCTGCAGAGACAGTAAAACCCATGTATATAACTGTAAAAATCTCATGTTGTAAATAGCTCATGTATATATGTATATGTATATAACTGTAAAAACCCATGTATATATATTGTGATAGGGCTGAAGCTACTGAAAGCAAAAACTTAGAAAAAACCCTGTTCCTTACAAAGCAGCTAATGTGCAGAAGATGCAGTTCCCGTGCAGAGCAGCTAGAGGGAGCAGGCATGAACCTACAGAAGCTGAGCTAACATACCCGGGTACTGATTGTGCAGGAGCTAATCAGCTCCACCTGAGGGGTAGCCCGGGAAACTCAAAAGAAAAAGGCCTTTATAAGCAGAGGGCCAGCTCAGAAGGAAAGAGAGAGGAAGGAACCTCGGAAGGGAGCTCAGGAGGGAGCTCAGAAGGGAGCTCAGAGGAGAGCTCAGAAAGAGAGAGAGAAAGGAGCAGACCCAAAAGAGCCAGAGTGAGAGAGAGACCTGGGAGAGACAGACTGGAAAGAGATCTGCTTGGAAGAAGTCCCAAAGGCAGAGAGCTCAGAAGGAGAGAGCCCAGCCGGGAGAGAGGCCTCTGCTCACCAGGAGGGTCTGAAACAGGATTAAAAGGTACTGGAAGAAAAAGTCCTGACAAGAGATTTACTTATACTAAGAAGCCAGGAAGCCTGGAATCTTTACAGGGTCTTCCCAAGCTACAGAGAGGACAGACAGTATCCAGGAGGCTTCCAGAGGGAGTCTGCAAAGGAGACCGTGGCCAGAGAGAGGTGCCTGAGTAGGCAAGTAACAGATGCCCTGACTTCACGAAGCCAAGGTACGGTGATTATTTTTTCTCAAAGAAAGGCCCAGCTCCTAGAACGTTTTTAAAACCAAATAATCAGCCTAAGAGAAAAGGAAGCCGGCAGGAGTCCTTTAAGCCATCACGTAGGGGCATAGGGACAAACCCTGCTATTTATCTGAAAGCCCTAGAACAGCCTAGCTGGAAGCTAGGGAGAAGAAGTACTGACTTTCAAACCACAGCAGCCAGGGAAAGCTCAAGTACAGAGGGAGGCACAAATGAAACAGAGCCCATGCAGCTGGAACATGTAGACTCAGTTACATTGTCCCAGGAGGAGGTAATGGACTGCTCGGTTTGTGTAGCAGGGAGTTTTGAGTCACTCCCCGAGCTGTAACTTATTTAGACAAGCTCTGATATTGTTTTGTTCATGTTGAGCGGACGAGAAAAAGCTCACTAATTTTACTTTGCTCCGAAGTTTGGAAAACCCTGTGTTGTTTTTGCAAGAAGCTGTGAAGTATATAACAGTTCACTTGTTTAACTATGCTTTGGTAAAAACCCTGACAAAGAAGGAGAACCCTTTATTTTCTGTTACCTAGTGAACCTCAGTGCTTGAAAGGGGAAATAAAAGCCTTATTTACCCTCCATTCTGGTCTACATAACTTATTCCTATAAGGAGGAGGACTACAAAGACTAGGGTGCAGCTGGCCTCCAAAAGTCTCTTACCTCCACAAATGATAAATATGCTCAACCTGCCCTTGCCGTCTCTGGCCACCAGGGTGGGTTGATGACAATATATATGCATATATAGATATATGTATATAACTGTAAAAACCCATGTTGTAAATAGCTCACGTTAATCAGCCCACCCACACTCATACACCCAATGTACATAAACACACCAACACAAACACCAATAACACTGATTGTTTGCTGTGTATACCACCTTGATTAAAGGATAAGGCGGGATAGAAATACCCTTTAAATAAATAAATAAAATAAACTTGAAAATAAGAACACAGCAATAATATCTTAACAGATTCCGAGGATAAAGAAGCTAAAAAAGTAGACCTAGTAATTATATACTCTTAAAAAGCCTCTAAAAAGCCTGTCAGATCTGTGCTTCCCCCTTATACAAGACATCTGTTTTCTCTCCTTGTTCTGAAGAATCTAAAGTATCCTGTAAGCAGAGGTGGTTCTATCATTAGGCGGAGTGAGGCGGTGGCCTCAGGCGGCAAACCTTTGGGGGTAGCAGAAATGCCCCCAAAAGAGCCGCCTCACTCTGCCTTCAGTTAAAAAAAAAATGCATACAAACTGCTGCCCGTCCCCCGTTGTTCGTTCTGCTCTGCATTTGAAATAACAGGAAACCGGTGCGGAGCCTCCCGACGGTAAGGAACCTCTGCTGCTGCCGCATCCCGCCCCCAAAAGGAAGTGATGCTAGAGCAGGTTGCAGCAACAGCAGAGGTTCCTTACCGGTGGGAGGCTCCACACCAGTTTCCTGTCATTTCAAACGCAGAGCAGAACGAGGGACGGGGAGGAGAGAAGACGAACAAGCTGCATGGGGGGGGGGAAGGAGAGAAGAGGAACAAGCTGCATGGGGGGGAAGGAGAGAAGAGGAATGAGCTGCATGGGGGGGAGGAGAGAAGAGGAACGAGCTGCACGGGGGGGTGGAAAGAGAGAAGAGAAACGAGCTGCACGGGGGGGGGGAGGAGAGGGAGCTGACGGGGGCTGGAAGAAAGCTAACACAGGGGAAAAAGAGGGTTGGAAGGGAGCTGACAGGGAACTGAGAGAGGGGAAGAAGATGGCTGAAGGGAACCGAGAGAGGGGAAAGAAATGGCTGAAAGGGAACGGACAGAGGGGAAGGAAATGGCTGAAGGGAACTGAGAGAGGGGAAAGAGATGGCTGAAAGGGAACTGAGAGAGGGGAAGGAGATGGCTAAAGGGAACTGAGAAAGGGGAAGGAGATGGCTAAAGGGAACTGAGAGAGGGGAAGGAGATGGCTGGAAGGGAACTGACATGGGACGTTGGGGGAAAGAGGGGGATGGAAGGGAACTGAGAGAGGGGAAGGAGATGGCTGGAAGGGAACTGACATGGGGGGAAAGGGGATAGAAGGGAGCTGACACCTGGGGGTGGGACTGGAGGGAGCTGACATTTGGGGATAGGAATGGTAGGTGGCTGGGTAATAGGGAGGAGGCTGGCAGGGAGGGGGCACTGGGACTGGAAGGGAGCTGACATGTGGGGAGGGTCATTGGGACTGGAAATAGGCTGAAAGAAGGAAGTGAAGAAAACAAAAGAAAAGGCAAGACATGGCAGATAGAGTGCTAAGAGAAGACAGGAAAGCAGAAGCCTCAGATCAGGACCAGCATGACCAGAGAATAAAACGGTCAGACAACAAAGGAAAAAAATAATTTTATTTTTAATTTAGTGATTTTTATTTATTTATTTATTTAAATTGATTTCTATCCCACCTTATCCTTCAATCAAGGCGGCCCGCACAGCAAACAATCGACAGACAATTGTAATGGGGAAGAGACGTCCTTTGCCATGCAAACAGAGGAATCTGAGAGAAGTAGATCTGTTGCTGACAGGAAGGCAAAGCACATGACTTCCAGTTGCCAGGAGCAGCATAAACAAACCCAGCCACGAGTGCAGCAGCCCCGCCCAGCTAGCAAACAATCCCCATCTCCTGAGCCTAATAGTTTTCACCTGAATGGGGGAGGGGCTAGGTTAGATCCAAACCGGACATATAAGAAACACCCCTTAGAGTTTGAGGGAGACGGTGGAGACGGTAGAGAGCTTAGAGGGACGCAGAGTGAGAAACAGCATCAGAATAAGCTGAAGTCTGAGGCCGAGAATCAGACTGAGAGAGAACAGCTGAAGCGTCAGTTTGGGAAGCAGACTGAGATTCAGAAGCAACATGTGTTTCAAAGTGGAAGGAAGCACGAGAGAAAGCACGTGAGTGACTCAGAAGAGTGTGAGTCTGAGAGTGAGTCGGATAGAGAACTACAGGAGGTAACCAGGGAGGAGTAGCCTAGTGGTTGGGGCAAGGTACTTCAGGCCGGAAGGTCGGGGGTTCAAATCCCACTAGAGGACAGCAACCTTGGGCCGGAAGGACTGGGGTTTCTAGTCCCACAGATGCTCCTTGTGGTCTTGGGCAAGCCACTTAACCCTCCATTGCCCATGTTCCCTGTAAGTATTAGTGTATGTGTCTCACATCCCCGCGTGTTAAATGTATCCCCCAATTGTGTTGTGACCGCTTTGATTGAAGGATAAGGCGGTATACAAAACTGTCTAAATAAATAAATAAAATAAATAAATAAACCAGCAGGAGTAACTGGAGAAGCAGAGCCCAAAAGCCCTGTGGAAAGAACTCCAGGTGGGTGTCCTATTGGGAAGGCAGCCAGAGGGAAACGTTACCGGTAAAGCTATATGGGAAGCACTTGCAAGCCCCAGGGAGTGAAAGGTATTCTGTGGAGGATATATGCATGTCAGAAGAAGAGGGTGAAAAGCCAAAACTCAGAGGAAAATCTCTAAGGTTTAAACCCCTTGCTGACCAAGCTGTGCACAGACGTTCCCCTGTCTCAAAGCCAGAAGGTAGGCTGTCTAAATACTTTAAGGATAAAAGTACTTATAAGAAGTTCTCTTGTGAAAACCCTGAAGGGTGTGACTCTCCTCTCTGCTATTCTGATATATGTGGTAATACTGAGCCCTATCTCACAGAGGGCTGGTTAGAGAAGCCCCGGGAACAGATAGAGGGTGGAAGTTTGGAAACGTTGCATAACAAACAGAAGCGTTACCTACCGGAGAATCAGCATGAGCCGATGCTGATTGACCCTCCTGCGGAGGAAATATCAGATGACCAAATGGACTGTACTTTAATGATTACAGATGATATAACTTCTCTGTGCTGAGCCAGGTGATTCATGAAAGCCATTTGAACTGGCAGTTAAAGAGCACAGGATTTTTCCTTTGTTGTGCAAAGTGACTGTATGCTGTGAATACTGTGGAACTTTGGATTTCTGTTGAGAAGCTGTTTTATTCTTTACTTATTTTGTACCAGAGTGTATGGCCTTTTTGTCCTCAGTTCTTTTGTGTTTAAATCCGCCCGTGAGGGGAAATAAAAATCCTGTCATTGCCTGTACCATTCGCACCACAACTGCTTCTTATTGAAAGGGAAAATACTACAACTCCCAGGAAGCAATGCATGCCTAAAGCATTGCTCAACTCATTCAATAAGGGTCCCCAGGCAGTCCAACCCGTACGCCTAGGCTGCGGGCCGACTACTGGTGACAGGAATTGGCGTAGTTTTACGGATTTTTAAACACAGTACAAGGACATTATTAAGAAAAAGGATATCAGCTTTTAAAAGGAAAAAGATAGACTTCCGGTGTGGTAATGAGCTGACCAGACGTGTGCTGATCGGCTCCGGGCATCCTACCCCACAAACCTGCTCATTTTCCTACTACAGAGAAGCTGAATGCCCCTAACACAATCATCGGGTAGCAGAGACGGGGGTCGAAAAGCTGTAGTGCCCGTCCAATCTACCGGGTGCAGCCCGATGGCGACAAAATCCTCGCGGCGAGAGAAGGCTCGGACCCTGGAACCTAAAATGGTGGAGGGAGACCCGCAGAGTCCCGCTTCCGACAGCGAACACACCATGGTTGCAGAAGTAAGCGCTGCGGTAGTGCGAGCTCTTGATGATCGTTTCCGAGAGCTGGGCGATCAACTGCACTCAGTGGCTCAAAATATTTCAGACTTCACGGGACGGATGGAGCAGGCGGAAACCAGGATATCGGGCCTGGAGGACACTCAACACTCCCTGGTCGCCAAGGTACAGGCCCTGGAAGCTACCGTCAAGCAACAAGGGGAGAAACTGGAAGACCTGGAAAATCGGGGACGCCGAAAGAATCTGCGCTTCATTGGAATCCCGGAAAATATTGCGGACAATGCGCTCCCCAGGTACTTACATGACTGGGTTGTGAAGATCTCCAATGGCGGGGTGGAGCCACCTCTACAGATAGAGCGGGTACACCGGCTGGGCCCCAGGCGTGAGCAGGCAGGCCGGCCACGTGCGGTGATAGCCCGCTTCTTAGATTATCGCCAAAAGGAAGCAGTGCTGCGCGCAGCCCGAGATTACCGGCGAGATACGGGAGATCAGGAAAAAATTCTCGTATTTCAAGACTACTCCCAGCTGGTTAGCCAGCAAAGGAGAGCCTTCTCTGCGGCGTGCAAACAACTGAGCAGCAAGGGGCTGAGATTTTCGCTCCTATATCCAGCCCGGCTGCGAGTGGAGCACCTTGGACAGACACGCTTCCTGAGCTCCCCGACAGAGGCCTTGGCTTTCGTGGAACAGCTGGGGGACTCTTCAGCAGCAACCTCTTAGGCGCAGGCCCTATTCACCAGGGTATGACATTGTAGCACTGCGATGTTTCATTAGTGGAGCGGAGAGCAACAGTTTTGCTACAGAGTGGGGTAATTTGTAGCAAGTTTGCAACACTATGTAACTGTGCTGTTAAGATGGGACTATCCGCTTCTGTGGACACCAGGAAAATTCATGAGACTTCCTTTATTTATTTTTTTTGTTTGTTTTATCTCCTTTCTCACTTTTATTTTCTCCTCGTTGGTTTGCGACGGGACTATGTGCGATTTTGCATACCTTTTAAGCCCCGGACAGCGAGGCCCGTTGTGTAGACCGGCACGATTAATACCTGCGGGGGCCGCTGCTACTTGAATGTCAGCATGCTTTCGGTCTCCGGGGGTGGGTCAGAACTAGGGTCCTGTTTGGGCCTTGTTGGGAGGGGATCCCATGGGGGGAGGGCTTGTATAGCTCCCTAGGGGCTCCCTCGGAGGACACAGGGGGGGGGACACCCCCGAGCCCCTTGTCCCTGACGGGTGTGACAGGGGGGGGCGATGATTGCTCGAGGTGACCTGGCTCCGTTGCTCCTTGGCGGTGGGGGACGAGCCAGATCGCCCGGCGGGAGCACGGGAGGTCCTTGCTTCTGCCTCTCTCCTCCTCCCTTTTCCTTTTCTTTCCTCTCTGCTCAGCCCCTTGACACTTTCAACTACGAGTAAGGTTTTTGAGGAGAATGGGGCATTATTGAGTTTGCTGTAATCAGCCCCCCCCCGTCTGTATCGCTTCATAGCATTGTGTCGCAGCTAGATTGCACTGGATTGCAGCATGCGGCTGACTGCCCCGGTCCTGAGATAATGGGAGTAATATCGGGGTGTGGTATCCACGGCCATGGCACCCATTTCCTTGGAACCGGGGTTGGGGGGAGGCGGGTGACATTTGGGGTTAGCTCAGGGGGGCAGGCACCGGTTTGCGAGTGGACGCTAGCGGGCCTCCTGTGCCACCCACTATTGTGTGATTTAGTTGGTGCTGGAGGAGGGGGGGGTTATGGTGGGGAAAAGTCTCCGTAGACTCGACTGTGGATTTGAAGGTCCCTTCCCCCTTGGGACCTGGTGGTGGGGGGATAGAGCTCCCGTGGAGAACGGGGTGTCTGTAGAGTGGTTTTGTTTCAGGGGTAGTTTGGGCCCGGCGGGGTTGGTGCAGGGAGGGGGTCTCTCTGGGAGTAACATTGGGGTTGTTAACAATGGGGTAGCCTGACTACCACAGGAAGTTTTCGGCCTATGGGTAGGCTGGGTGAGGGGATCGAGGAGGGGACGGGGAATGCAGTTGGGAGGGGGGGAGTGTTTATTAGAATAGCACCAAAGCAATCGAAGGGGAGGGGGGAAGGGTGGGGAGGGGGGAAGGGAGGGCCGGGGTGGAGCCGCTTCACACAGGGGAGACTGACACTTCAAAATTCATGGACCATGGGAGGGGGGCTGCGGGCTGGGACAGCCACCCTCCTTTCAATTTGCAGATGTGCATGGGAAGACATCGGGAATAGATTGGCGTTCTGAAGATCGTATCTTGGAATGTGTGTGGTATTGGCAAGCCTATCAAGAGATATAAAATTTTGCAGGCTTTGGCCCGCTTCCACTGCGATGTGGCTATGCTACAAGAAACTCACCAAACTATGGTGGAACACAATAAATTGCAACGGGACTGGGTGGGGCAGATCTGGGGGGCCCCGGCCCTCGGGAAGAAGGGTGGGGTGGTCATTCTAGTTCACAAGCGCCTTAGATTTGAGGCAGTGCGGGAATATGCGGACCCGGCAGGTCGGTATTTTTTGCTATATGGTATCCTATCGGGAAAGCCGATTACTCTCGGGACCATATATAGCCCGAATGTTTTAGATAAGGCACTATATGCTCGCCTGGCCTCTAGGATTGAGCAGTGGCCGGAGGCTCCGCTGGTGCTGGCGGGTGACCTGAATGGGGTTCTTGATATTGCCTTGGACACTGAGGTGGGAGCGGGGGAGAGATCTCGGGCGCCGACCACCAAGGCTCTGCAGGCCTTACGTACCCGGTTGGGACTGGTGGACCCTTGGCGTTTGCTACATCCTATGGAACGCGACTTCACCCACCAATCTCGGGCCCATGGTACACACGCTAGAATAGATTACACTCTTATCTCTGAGAGGCTTTTTGCGCAGGTGGAGGAAGCACAGATTGGCCCCACGGAAATATCTGATCACGCTCCTATCTGGGTCAGTCTCACTTGGGATACTCGAGCCCCACAATCACGGATTTGGCGTTTTCCCATGGACTTATATCGCGATCAGGCTTTCCAGGGTTATCTCACGCAACGTTGGCTGGATTTCCGGAAAAATCATGAGAACGGTGAGGTTGACCCGGAGCTGCTGTGGGAGACAGCGAAGGTGGTGTTGCGGGGTGATATAATAGCTTACGCGGCTAGGAAGCGTAGAATGTTGACGGCGCGGATTCTCAACTTGGAAAAACAGACTGTGAAAGAGCGCAGACGGTGTGCGGGCGACCCAACCCCGATTAACAGAAAAAGATTATGGGAGGCCCAGGTGGCTCTTAATGAGCTCATACATCAACGGGCAAAAAAGTCCCACATGTATTATCGCTACCAACTATATCGCTTTGGGGACAGGCCGGGGAAGCTTTTAGCGAGGTGTCTTCGGGGAAGTAGAGGGACTCGTTCGATAGTCGCCTTGCGAGATGCCCAGGGGCACTTACGGAAGGACAGTCGAGAGATAGCACAGGTGCTTCGCACCTATTTTCAGAAGTTCTATGCTAGAAGGCAGGGATCCCCGCTGGATATGATGGAGTACTTTCGGGAGCTGCAGCTCCCCAAGCTTACGGAAGACCAGCGGACACATCTTGATTCGCCAGTGTCTGTGGAAGAGGTGATTAAAGTGATACGTGGTGCTAATTGCTGCCGTGCTCCGGGCCCCGATGGATTCGGGGCAGAATTCTACAAGTTGCTAGGGGAGAAGATATCTCCAGTCTTAGTGGAAATGTATCGCAGCCGGATTGCTCGCGGCACCTTTACATGGGGAAACAACCATGCCCACATCATTCTGATACCCAAGTCGGGGAAGGATCCCACTCAAGCCGCCTCATACCGGCCTATCTCTCTCCTAAACTTCGATCTGAAAGTGTTAGCTAAAATTCTGGCTGACCGATTGGCGGAAGTCCTGGGCGAGCTGGTACACGAGTCACAGGTGGGGTTTGTAAGAGGACGTTACGCTGTCCGCAACTTACGTAAAATATTGGCATCATTAGAATGGGTTCGCGAACGAAACTTATCGTCCTTGTTAATCAGTTTCGACGCTGAGAAGGCCTTTGATCAGGTTCACTGGGACTATCTGCAATTTCTCTTGCCTAAGTATGGTATTGGAGAGATGTTTTGTAAAATGGTGGACTTACTTTATACAGATCCGACCGCGGGTATTTCCTGTAATGGGGTGCTTTCTGACTCCTTTCTACTAGAACGAGGTACGCGACAGGGCTGTCCCCTTTCCCCACTGCTTTTTGTGTTATCCTTAGATCCATTGGTGCGTAGAATTGAGTCTTCTCCAAGTATACGGGGAGTAAGGGTAGGAGCTCAAGAATTTAAATTGGCGGCATTTGCGGACGATTTATTAGTACATGTGCTCTCACCTCAGCAATCGCTCGCCAACTTACTAGAGGAGTTTGCTCTTTTTGGAGCCTTTGCAGGATTGCGGATAAACATGGATAAATCTGAGGCGCTGGATGTTGGGGGTCAATTAAAAAGAACTTGGCAGGGAGTCTTCCCTCTTCGTTGGGCGGAGGAGGCCTTTTTATATCTGGGTATCTTGCTGTCTAGGGATCCTGCGGCGCTTTATAAACTTAATTTCGATCGATTCTTTTTGAAGATACAGACTCAGCTGCAGGCTTGGACCCCTCTTCCCTTGTCATTGTCTGGACGATTGGCGGCTATAGGAATGGTTGTGTTCCCTAGGTTGCTGTATTGGCTGCAAATATTACTGGTGTGGCTGTTACATAAGGATCTTCAAAAGATAGAAAAAGAAGTCCGAAAATTTCTCTGGGGGGCAGTTAGAGCTCGGATACCCTTGTCTAGACTACGGGGTGGTTGGAAAATGGGCGGAATGGGACTTCCTGACTTATCTCAGTATGCTTTGGCATGTCAGGCCAGGCACTTGGGGGATTGGCTGGGTGCTACTGATCATTATACGCCTCGGACCCTGGAGGCGGCCTTCCTAGCCCCCCACGCGCTAGAGGCGGTGGTGCACCTGGATGGTGCGTTGTTGCCGCCTCGGGTGCGGAACAGCGTGTTGGTGGCCCCGCTTCGGCAGACTTGGCAGAAGTTGAATAATATCTGGGGCAGTTCTCCGCGGGTGTCTAGCTGGCTTCCCCTGCAGGGCAATGTTACTTTTGCTCCGGGTACGGACTCCGTTTTATTCCGGCAGTGGAGGGGTAGGGGATAAAGTGTCTCGGGCATGTGGTCGCGCTCGACGGTCGTTGTAAACCCGCGGATACGCTCTGTCAGGAATACGAGTTGAATCAAGGTACTTCCCGCTTTGCCTACATCCAGCTTCGGCACTACGTGGACTCTTTGCCACGGACGGGTTTGCAGGAGGCTCACTCGGCAAGAATTATTGACTTTTTGGCCATGGGGACGGATTGCCCACCTCAGGTAGCGGACTTTAAACGTAAGCTGGATCAATATGGTACCCCCCGAGACTTCTCCAAAGAGGAGGCGGCCTGGGCGCAAGAACTAGGGTGTGTGGTCCCTTTAGGCGCGGTTGGAGCGGCCTTACGGCGGATTGCCCGACTAGTTGAAGGCACCAGATGGCGAGAGACGCAATTCAAGTCCATCATAGGGCTTATTTCTCCCCGAGGCGAGCGCTGCGAACGGGGCTAGCTGACTGGGGAGGTTGTCCTAGGTGCGCCTTACCTTTGGCAGACTTGGGCCACATGTGGTGGGGCTGTGGGCGCATCCAAGCATACTGGGCGCGTATTGAGGCTTATTTAAGCGTCTTATTATGTCAACCCGTCCGATGGTCGGGTTTGTTGGTTGCATTAGACTGTTTGGGCCCTCTACAAGTCAAAGGGAAATGGGGGCGCATCTTAACGCGTAAAGCTTGTTTGGTAGGGAAAGCCCCCATTCTTCGTAGGTGGAGAGAAGCGTCAGCCCCTACTTTTTGGGAGTGGCGCAACAGTTTTCACCAGCTCATGCTACAGGAGAGTAGGGCGGCTAGGGGGACCCCCCAGCGATGGGCCTCTTTCCTGCTGATATGGACTCCCTACATCCAGAGTTTAGGTCCTAAAGCTAGAAGTGAGGTTTTAGCTATGGGGTAACTCTGCATTTCAGAGTTGTCGGGTGCGGGGCGGGAGTTGGTGATGGTCTGGGATGGAAGATGTGCAGGTTCCCTGTGGGGGGCGATTCGGCTCTGGCTTGGGGGGGGAGGGTATGGGGGACGGGGGGGGGAGGGTGTTCGTTAGTATACCACTAGGGGAGGAGTCTTTAGCGGGTCTCTATGTTTACTGGTGTTTTCTTGCTCTCTCTTTCCTTTTTCCCTCCCTTCGGGAGTCGAGGGCTCTTGGATGGGGATCAGACACAACCCTGTCCAGGAAATTGTTTGGGAAGGTTTTTTTCTTTGTTCTTTGTTGTTTTTGCTATAGCTGTCGGAGGGAGGGGGGAGGTGCCAGGGGGGGGGAAAAATTATGAAAACAAGCATCTCTGTTCTCAAAATGGTTGTATTGTTGACTTGATGTTGAATAAACAGATTTTGGAAAAAAAAAAAAAAAGGAAAAAGATATCCCCTCTGAGAAAAAAAGAGTTTGGCTATCCTGAGAAAAAAAAAAAAGGAGGAAGACCCGGACTGGACTTCGGTTACAGCCTGACCTGGAGGAACCAAAGACAGCTTTCTCAATGCAAGATCCTACACCGTGCTCAGGTAAAAGTAGGGGGGCACGGGAGTAGACGGATTGGTGAGAAAGTGGGAATATCTGTGCTATAGGAAGGAGGCAGAAAAGTTTTGTGCCGCACTTGGTGGGCCCTGTTCTCTTTTTTTCTACCCCTGCAGGTACAGAAACCCGAGATGGATCCCCAGGAGGTCAAGAGCTTGATGGAAGCTCAATGGAAAACGCAGAGCGAGTTAGCGAGGATTATCCAGGAGAAGACTGTAGCCGCAATGAACGCGCAACAGCAGCCACTCCTCGAGCTACTGGAAGCTCTGGCCAAGAAAACTGTGGACAGAGAGGAAACTATTCCCTCAGTACAAGTGGGGGTAGGACTTCCTAACTGCAGTGCACTAGCACTGGGACAGCTTAAAACACATGATAATTTTGATGATTTTACCGATGCTTTCGAACGTATTGCAGAGTCAGCTAAGTTGCCGGTGGACCAGTGAGCCGTCAGGTTCGCTATGTCTCTGTCAGGCGAGGCAATAGCGGCCTACAAAACAATGCCCGCTGATCTGGCGTCCAATTATCTGGATGTAAAAAACGCTGTGAGAGATAGGTTGGGCTTGACTCCCATGCACTACAAGCGCTTATTTAGAGAAGCTAGGCTTCTGCCTAAGGAAACGCCAAAAGCTCTGTTTCAGAGATTGAGGGGACTGGCGGTGAAGTGGCTTGCTCCCAAAAGGAGGACGGTGGATTCTTTAATAGACACCATCATTCTGGAGCAATATCTTGAAGCCGTGCCTCCCGAGGTAAAGGCTTTCCTAATGCTCCAAAAATGCAATTCCACTGAGGAAGCGGCTGACCTCACTGAAAGATACTTTGAGGCGGAGTTGGCCGGGACCTCTAGAGGAAATGTTTTAAAGGTGGCTGGCATTGATAAGCTGTGGAGCTTAGAAAAGACCTCTAAGGTGAATGTAACTGACAAAAATGTGGAAAAATTTGTTTCCAGGAGAAAATGTAGAGGGTATATGTGTAAAGGAGGAGCAGGAGTGTGTGGGAGTGGAAGGCAGAAAGGTGTATATGTGTGAGAGATGGGGAGAGGCTGTTTGCATGTATTAGAGGGGAGTGAGGTGTGTTTGTATGAGAGTTGGAGATGGATGTACAGTATCTGTTAGTAAGAAGGGAGTGAGCTATACTTTATAAAGAGGGATGTAAAATGAAATGTATGTGAGAAGGGGGGAATGGGAAGAACAGGTGGGTGTGATAAATACCACGAGATAAAGAGAAGCCAAGCAAAAAAAACAAAAACCAAAATGACAGAAAAGAAATGGGATGTAAGAATGAGATTAGCAAGAGAATAAAGGGACAGCAAGACAATCATCAAGAAGAAGGTATGAAAGAATGGAATGTATAATAAGAAGAAAACAATTCAGAGGAGAGGGAAATGTAGACAAATGGGAAATTAATAAATAGAAAAAAATGTTAAAATACAAAGTACAAATAAAAAGAATAAAGAAAACATGAAAGTAACTGAGATGGAATCATAAGAAAGGCTGACAAGAATAAAAGAGCAAGAACTACAAAGGTTTGAAAATATTTTACTGAAAAATATTGTTATAATACAGGATTAGTTGGCAGATTGGGAGTATCAGACAGTAGTGGCATTAAGTTGCTCAGGCAGTGAGCCCCTTTAAAGTTGATAACCCATATGCAAATAGAACCACTTTCTTAGAAAAACTTCACCAAACATGTGAGACCCCCAGATGGTCATGGGAACATAAGATATGCCATACTGAATTAGACCAAGGGTCCGTCAAGCCCAATATCCTGTTTCTAACAGTGGCCATTCCAGGTCTCAAGTACCTGACAGGTTTCCAAAGGTATACACATTCCATGCTGCTTGTCCCAGGGGTAAGCTATTACAAACTATTACAAACAAACAAAATCGCTGCCTCCAAGCCTCAAGACACCACCTGCCTAAACTATCTCTCAATGTTCTCAACACCACCCAAGAAACATGTGGAAGATACCATTGCAGCCATCAACACTACCACTCAGGGCCGGCCCGTCCATTGAGCGAGAATGTTTTTTGCACAGGGCCCCGCGTTTCAGGGGGCCCCGCACAAAAAACATTCTGATCCAAAAGTAAAATTTAAAAAAAATTAAGAAAAGCTGTCTGCTGCCGCTTCCGGGGCCGCCGCAGCAGAATCGAGTGTGCCGTGGGGCCCCCCCTGTGCCCGGCAGAGTCTGTCCTCCCCTGTATCAGCTCTCTCTTTCCAGCAGCAGTCACACGCGCCGGCTTTCAGAGCACGAGAGGAGAGTTTCTCCCTCGCTGCTCTGTTAAGCCCGCGGGGGCTGATGGGAACTTCCCATCAGCCCCCGCGGGCTTAACAGAGCCGCGAAAGGGAAACTAGTCCCTTTGCGCTCTGAAAGCCGGCGCGTGTAACTGCCGCTGGAAAGAGAGAGCTGATACAGGGGAGGGAAGGCTCTGCCGGGCACAGGGGGGGCCCCGCGGCACACTCGATTCTGCCGCAGCGGCCCTGGAAGCGGCAGCAGACAGCTTTTTTTTATTTTAAATTTTCCCTGGGCTGGGCTGGGGGGGTTAGGAGTGGTGATGGGCGCTGGGGGGGGGTTAGGAGTGGTGATGGGCGCTGGGGGGGGTTAGGAGTGGTGATGGGCTATGGGGGGGCTTAAACTAAAAATTGGGTGATGGGGGATTAGGACTGGAAATGGGATGGTGGGATTAGGACTGGAAGTGGGTTGATGGGGGGTTAGGACTGGTAATGGGCTATGGGGGGGCTTAAACTAAAAATTGGGTGATGGGGGATTAAGACTGGAAATGGGCTGGTGGGATTAGGACTGTGAGTGGGCTGATGGGGAGGTTAGGACTGGTAATGGGCTATGGGAGGGCTTAAACTGAAAATTGGGTGATGGGGGATTAGGACTGGAAATGGGCTGGTGGGATTAGGACTGGGAGTGGGCTATGGGGGGCTAGGACTGGTAATGGGTTGGGGGGTTGCTAGGACTGGAAATGGGCTGAGTGGAAGGGGGCTTGAACTGCAAATAGCTGATGGGGACGGGACTTGGAATGGAAATGGGCTGAGGGGAAGTGGGGGGCTTGAACTGCAAATAGATGATGGGGACGGGGCTTGGAATGGAAATGGGCTGAGGGGAAGTGGGGGGCTTGAACTGCAAATAGCTGACGGGGAGGGGGACTTGGAATGGAAATGGGCTGAGTGGAAGGGGGCTTGAACTGCAAATAGCTGATGGGAAGGGGGGCTTGGAATGGGCTCTTAGGGGAGGGAGCTAGGACAGGAAATGGGCTGATGGAGGGGCTAGGAGAGGACTGGGAATTGGGTGTTGGGGGGAGCTAAGATTGGAAATGGGCTGTGGTGGGGGCTTGGATTGAAATGGACTCATGGAGGGGCTAGAACTGGAAGTAGGCTCATGGGGGGCTTTGATTAGAAATGGGCTGAGTGGAGGGGAGCTAGGATTTAACATGGGCTGATGGTGGGGCTAGGAAAGGACTAGGAATGGGCTGATGGGAGGCTGGTATTGGAAATGAGCTGATGAAGGGACTCGGATAGGACTGGAAATGGATGGGGGAGCTAGGATTGGAAATGGACTGATGGGGGGCCAGGACTGGAAATGGGCTGATGTGGGACTAGAAGGGAGCGGATACTGGGTGGGGCTGGAACTAAAAGGGAGCTGATGTTGGGGGAGATTAGAAGAGGATGGGGCTGGGAGAGTGAAATGGAGAGGGGAAAATATTTTGTGTGGGAGGGAAGAAAAATGTACAATTGGCCGGGTATTGGGAGACTAAGTGGGGATTGAGGATGGAGGGGTAAAATTTGAGTGGATGAAATAGGAATGAGGAAAGAGCAAAAGGAGAAAGATTATTATGTTAAAGCAGATGTAGAGAGAGAATGGAAAAAAACTAGAAGAGAAGAAAGGACAAATGGACAGCAGACGATGGAGAGATAGCAGAAGACACAAATAAACCAGAAGAAAGTGGCTGGAACAATTGCAACTGAAAAAAAAATGCACAAAAGGTACAAAGATATCTCTTTATTTTGAATTTATTAACTGGAATATGTCAGCTCTGGGAAATGTGCATCATTAATGTCTGTGCTTTGTTTAGTACAAGAGGAAATTAATTTATAGTTTTATTTCTACATTGTTGTTGTACATTCCAAGTTTGGCTTTTAGGGTTCCCAGTTTAATTATTGTCTTCCTGTTTTTAAATTGTGATTCCTTGTTTGGTGATGGTCTATGTTCTGCATGTGTAACTGAGCTGAGGTATTCTGTTTATGTAATTCCTATTTGACATTGCCACTTGTTCTCTTTCCCCAGTAGATCATGTATTGTTATTCTCTGAAATGTATTGGTTTAATATTTGCAGTGTTGCCTTTTGATAGGTAGGGTATGGTGCTTTATGAGTCCTGGTAGTGCTGTTAGGATACGGTGGGTTTGCTATGGGTTCTAAATGGGCAGTGTTTGTAGTAGTTCCTAATGTGCCTGGCGGTTGGCACTGGATTATAGTAATGTAGAAATCTTTGTCTTTCTTTATCCATACACTCATGAAGAGGCATGTTTACTAAAAGTTAGTGTATGGTAACATTATGCAAATATTTATGCAAATGAGGCCCCTTATGCAAATGAGGCCCCGCACCGAGTCTCCGCACGTGGCCCCGCACCCCCCTTGGGCCGCCCCTGCTACCACTGCTCATACTGACCCTTGTCCAGCTTACTGGATAAAGAATATACGCAGTGATATCAGTCCATTAATCACAAGAATGATAAGACTCTCGTTCACAACCGGATCCTTCCCCTCAGCACTCAAACAAACTTCAATTAGACCTCTCCTAAAAAACCCCAAGCTTGACCCTAGTAAAGTGGAATCATACAGACCCATAGCTAGCATACCATTTCTAGCTAAGATATTTGAAAAGGAAGCACAACGACAAATACAAGACCACATCGACACTGCATCCCCACTAGACCCCCATCAACATGGCTTCAGGGAGTTCCATGGCGTGGAAACCCTTCTTATCTCCCTTCTCAATAATATCATCACATGTATTGACAACATCCACCAAGGTTGTGTACTTATTTTCATAGACATAGCTGCAGCCTTCGACTCGGTACACCACGGCCTGCTCATAGAACGCCTAAAAGAAAAAGGCATTAATGGCCTCGCCCTTGATTGGTGCAGATCATACCTTGAAGGAAGGTGGCAGCAAGTAAGATCAAGATCAACAAAATCAGAGCCCTTCCACCAAGATCAGGGCGTCCCACAAGGCTCATCATTATCATCTCTCATGTTTAACATTTACGTACAACCTGTCTGTAACATCATCAGATCCTTCAATGTCCAATGTCAGATATATGCAGATGACATCCTTCTCTACATGCCATTCTCCACAAAGCAAATGGACCTCTCACCTATCATTGAATGTTTTAATGCAGTATCAGAATGGTTTCTATCTCAAAACCTCCGTATTCAACATAAGAAAACTGAAGTACTCTTCATCACAAAAAATCCGAATTTTACTCCACCACCTCATATAAAAGTGAGAGAAGCTGAACTCCAAACAAAGTCAACAATTCGATACTTAGGAGTCACACTAGATGAACACTTGGACATGAAGCTACACATATCCTACATTGTCAGAGCCGTATATTTTAAGATCCGGACACTCAAACACCTCCGATCCTTACTGGACCCAAGTGACTTCTGGACTGTATACCAAGCTCTTATCCTGCCCCACTTTGATTTTGCCAATGCCATTCTCCAAGGCCTCCCACAGTCTACCTTGAATCCCCTACAACTAGCCATGAACGCCGCTGCTAGAGTTCTATCTGGAACATCGAGATTTGACCACATCACGCCCATCTTAATTCAGCTCCACTGGCTCCCAACACATGGAAGAATACTATTCAAGACTCTGATGCTTACTTTTAAAGCCATCAATGGCATAACCGCTTCATCACTAGTTAATCTAATTCAGCCTACTCCACCTAACAGATCCAGAAGATCCACATCAGCAAACACTCTAACTATCCCAAGTGCATCAACAAAATGCACACTAACAACGTCAAACAGGGCTTTCAGTTTTTATGCTCCCAAATATTGGAACACATTACCACCAGGAATCCGAGCCATTACCGATCTCACACAATTCAGGAAGGCACTAAAACATTACTTATTTATTCAACATTACCAGATCAACCATACTCCACCATAGCCACACCTTTTCCTTTAGAAACCACTGTATATTAGTCCCCATTCTTATTATCTTTCCGTAGGTGCATAACCCACTATGCAAAGCTTACTGTTACATATGTAAATAGCTGACGTGCATGTTTCCCTAAGTTATCCAAGTTGTATTTCCCTGTTCTCTGTAAAACTGACGTTTGTTCATTATGGTTTATTGTTCCATGTAAACCGCGCTGATACTAAATAGTGCGGTATATAAGAAATTAAAATAAATAAATAAATAAATAAGCAGTGGATTTCCTCAGTCCTCTTTAATAATGATTTATGGAATTTTTCTCCAGGAATTCATCCAAATCTGTTTTGAATCCAGCTACACTAACAGCTTTTACTACATCCTCCGATAATGAATTCCAGAGTTTGATTATGTGCTGAATGAAAAAATATTCTCTCCGATTGGTCTTAAATGTGCCACATTGTGGCTTCATTGCATGTCCCCTAATCTTTCTACTTTTTGAAGGAGTAAACAACCAATCTACATCTACCCGTTCCACTCCATTCATTATTTTATAGACCTGACTTACCACTCCCTAAAGACACCATGCATATGGAGGTTAGTAAGCACTGGATGAGATGATGAGTGTTTTGGACTGTAGTATGCCCTTATGTATTCAGTTCAGATTTTCTATTTTTACAGTAATATATCACACATGAATATGTGGTAAAAGGCAATGTCTTCATTTGATCAGTCATATACAGCTCTGATAGTTGTGATGGTACTGGAGTAAACTGGGGTCTTTGTAGGTTGTGGGATGGAGGTGTTATGTCAGGGTCCAAAATGTCCAGAAGTAGTAGATACAAAATAAATTGAATTTTGGTTTAGTGCTTGTCTGCATATTTCTATTTTTAATTTGTGGTCCCTTGTTTTGCATTTTGTTATGTATGACTGTGGTGAGGGATTCTGCTAGTGTATAATTTCTGTGTAGAGATCTGTAGGAGTCCTGCTTGTTCTATTTTCCCAGTAATAGCTGCATTGATGCTCTAGCAGGGGTTCTCAACCCTGTCCTCGGGACCCACCTAGCCAGTTGGGTTTTCAGGATAACCACAATGAATATGCATGGGAGAGATTTGCATATAATGGAGGCAGTATATGCAAATCTCTCTCATACATATTCATTGTGGTTATCCTGAAAACCTGACTGGCTAGGTGGGTCCCGAGGACAGAGTTGAGAACCTCTGCAAGACATGGTGTCATGTTTGCATTGCTTCCATTTCACAGGTAGGGCTGGTGCTGATTGAGTCCTGGCTGTGTTGTTTATCATATTTCAGGTTTGTTATATAGTTTCTGAGGGCCTTTATTAAAAGGGTTTATGTTACTTCACAAAGAAGCTGCTACAAGAGAGTTAGAGTTACTGTTAATGAGGTGAATAATCGGGGGAAACATCCTCGATCAATCCAGCCAGCCATTTCAGAAATTGTTGTTGTTGTTGTTAAGTGCCATCGAGTCAGTGTCGACTCATGACGATCCTATGGCTAGTTGTCCTAAACTGTATTCAGTCTTCAGTCAGGCGGCTCATGTTGACAGAGTGGCATCCATAGCTGCTGTTATTGTATCGATCCATCTCATTGCTGGTCTTCCTCTTATTTTTTATTTATTTGTTTATTTAACATTTTTTATACCGTCTTTCTGCAGCAAGTCAAAACAGTTTACAGGTAACTCGGTGCAACTGAACTACTGTAAATAACTTTTTTAAAAATGTAATTTACTTGCATATTTATGCAAACTAAAAAATAAAGAATAGCATCTCATTGCAGAAATAACAAAAAGGAAAATTCCATCAATAAAAAAATATAAGACCAATAAGAATGCTGAAGTCCACATCAAAGAGAACACCATAAGCCTGCACTGCCCAGAAAATATACTGTAGACCCCTTTTTCTCTGTCCCATCTCACTGGCTATCATTTATCTATAAGAAACCTCTCCAAATGTGAAACATCAGTAAAAACATATTTAGAGTCAGAATATAATACCACACAGGAATTTCAAAAAGAAGGTCCCACCAATAGCTAGAGCTTTAGGGCCCGATTTTCAACAAGGCGCCGAGGCATGCCATACCTGCAGAAAGATATCCACTCAGGAAACTTCCGCAACTCAATCCTTCCCCCATTTGACCTTCACCTCTTAACCTTTACTCTTCAGCTTCCGCCATCTCAACCTCGCCCTGTCTCCTCCGACCTATTTAGAAACCTCCATAATATTGATCCCCTGACTCTCTCCACCATTTCTCCATCTCTTTCCTCCATTTTATCCTCCAAGTCCGTCGACAAGGCACTATCTTCTTACAATGCTATACTATCCTGAGCTCTTGACACTCTTGCCCCACCCACCCCACGTCCAGTCAAACGATCTACTCCCCAGCCCTGGCTTTTACCCACAACCCGCTATCTACACACCTGCGCACGTTCTGCCGAGCGTGCTTGGTCCAAATCCCGCTCCCCAGAGGACCTTCTACACTTCAAATTCATGCTTGGCTCCTTCCAGTCAGTCATAGCAGTTGCCAAACAAGACTACTACATCCACCTGACCAACTCCCTTACTTCTGATCCTCGCCGTCTCTTTAATATCCTCAATTCGCTCCTTAAGGTCCCCCCCGCCCCCGGTCCCGCCCTCCCTTTCCACCCAAACCCTAGCCGACTACTTCCATGACAAAATCCATAAGATTACCCTCCAATTCCCCACCCCCTCACCTACCTGCCCCCCTCCTCAGTTCTCCCCCCATCCACACTTCCTCTGCTTCCCTCTCCTCCTTCCCTCCAATCTCTGAAGAAGAAACCGCACTATGGAGATGGTGATAGATATGGTGATATTGGAGCAATTTATGGCTGCAATACCAAAAAGGGTACAATCTTTTCTGATTCAGTAGAACTGCCAGAGCACAGGAGAGGCAACCCTTTTGGCGGAGCACTACATGGAAGCTGAATTGGCGTTTCCCCAAAAGGCGGGCCCTCCAAAAGTAGGGGCAGAGGCCAGTTTTGATTTCTCAGAAAAGAAACAGGGAAACAATGCAAAATGTATGAAAACTTGTGTGTCTGCTCATGAGGGAAGTGGGCTGAGAAAAAATGCTATCGTTGTGGGGAGATGGGACACCTGCAGAGAGGATGCAAAGCCTGGTACCAATGTGAAACATTTAGGAGAGGGATTTCTCTTAAGTGTTAACATACAGGGGGTCACTACCCATGCTCTGCTTGACTCCGGGGCCGACCAAAGCATGGTGTCACAAAAGCTTTGGCAGGCAATTGAGGCCCAGGGTGAGTCTCGCCAGAGGAAGCCAGAAGGGCAGGTCCAAATTAGGTGCATCCATGGAGCTGCTTCTTTCTACCCGGTGTACAAAGTAATGATAAAAGAGTTGGGGGTGCAGAAAGAAGTTCTTGTGGCAGTGGTTCCAAAACTACCCTATGATTTAGTATTAGGAAGGGATTGGCCCCAATTTAGAGAAGGATTAGAGAAAGGCCTTGGGAAAAAAGGGGAGGGGATGATGACGGTGGTCCCTGGCCCTCTTTTTGAGAACCCCCGAAAGCCAAGTGAGAACCCAGGGAAAGAACCCCTGGGAAGTGTTGCTCCCCTTAAACAGAAGTTTGTATTAAAATTTTGTAAGGTGTCCGAGAAGGCCCAAGTTCCCAGGAGGGCGTCCCCGCAAGCCGCGGGATATGATTTATGCAGCACCGAAGATCGGGTGATACCCAGCCGTGGAAAGGCTCTCATTGATACTGGTCTTCAGATGGAGATGCCCATAGGATGTTATGGTCGGATAGCACCGCGATCGGGTCTGGCTCTGAAATATTTCCTGGACGTCGGGGCTGGGGTGATCGACCCTGATTATAGAGGGAGTGTAAAGGTATTACTGTTCAATTTTGGCAACGAAGACTACCACGTGAAGGTGGGAGACCGGATTGCCCAGCTGCTGTGCGAGAGAGTAGGCTTTCCCCCACTGGAAGAGGTCCCCATATTGTCTCCTACGGATCGAGGCGCCTCTGGATTTGGTTCCACCGGAGGGGCCGGGAGGAAAAGCCTGACAGCCACCTGTGGAGAGGGAATGGAGGAGACTGAGAAGGACGACCTGGGTCCTCAAATGGCAGACTGCAGGAAGAACCTGGAGCCCCAAGTAGGGGAAGAACTATCGTTGGTCCAGAGACGGGATCTGGCTCGACTGTTGGAGAGGTTCCCAGATGTACTGACCCTGATCCCTGGTGAAACTTGACTGGTGGCACATGAGATCCTGATGCCACCGGGGAAGGTGGTCAGACAACGACCCTACCGCTTACCAGAAGCTAAAAAGCAGGAGGTCGTGGCACAGGTGCACGAGATGTTGGCGATGGGTGTCATTGAAGAATCAAGGAGCCCGTGGTGCAGTCCCATTGTTCTGGTTCCAAAACCGGATGGTACATTACGCTTCTGTATAGATTTCAGACAGGTGAATGCCATCTTGGTATTCAACGCTTACCCGATGCCCCGTATCGAGAAGCTTTTGGACCACTTGGGACAGGCTCAGTTTTTGACCACCCTAGACATGACGAAGGGGTACTGGCAGATTCCGTTGACTAGGGAGTCTCGACCGAAGACCGCCTTCAGCACCCCAATTGGGCTATTCCAGTTTAAGAGGATGCCCTTTGGCCTTCACAGCCCCGCGGCGACCTGCCAGAGACTGATGGATCAAGTTCTGCGTCCTCATCAAGAATATGCTTTCGCATATATGGACGATATTATTATCCACAGTTGCAGTTGGATAGAACATATCCCGAGGGTTGAAGCCATCCTGCGGTCTATGAGGCAGGCGGGCCTCACCCTGAACCCGAGCAAGTGTGCCTTCGCCAAGCGAGAAGTAAAATACCTGGGGCATATGGTAGGTCGGGGAAGGATTAAGCCCTTGATTGATAAAGTGGACAGCATCAAGAACTTTCCCCTTCCCATGACAAAGAAGCAATTAAGAAGCTTTCTAGGCCTGATTGGCTATTACAGGAGGTTCCTGTCACGCTTTACGGAAGAAAGTTCTATCTTCACGGACATGTTGAAAAAGAATTGCCCAAATCAACTCCGTTGGACCCCGGAGGCGGAGAGGGCTTTCACCAGATTAAAAGGACGGCTATGCACGGCCTCAGTATTACGCGGGGTGGATTTCACGCAGCCCTTCATTGTGCAGACGGATGCCTCAGAAATAGGCTTAGGGGTCGTCTTGTCCCAGAAGCATGAAGGAAATGAGCATCCTGTGATGTTCCTTAGTAGGAAGTTGTTATCGGCAGAGCAACACTACTCTACGATTGAGAAAGAGTGCCTCGCCATCAAATGGGCAATAGAGACCCTCCGGTTCTACCTCACCAGACGAAAATTCCTGCTAGTTACTGATCACGCACCCTTGAAGTGGCTCCAACAGATGAAGAACCACAATGCAAGATTAACCAGATGGTACATGGCCCTGCAAGCTTTTGATTTTAAGGTAGAGCATCGGGCAGGGAAGCTACACCACAATGCAGATGCCTTATCCAGGATTATGGACTGTTCGGAGGAGCTTTAACAACCTCTGCCAGCCCTTAATATCTTAAGTAGGGGGGTATGTGGCAAGGAGCCCTATCCGGAGTCTGGGGGAGGACAAAGAGACAGGGAATTCACCCTAGTAAAGGGCCCCCTTTCACCGAGGCAGGGTAGGAAAGCCACAAACACCTCCAGGAATCAGAAAACTTCCACATGGCCCACATTTCATGCTCCCCCTAGTGGAATGAAGAGGAGAGGATACAGAGCTCAGAACCCCTTAGGCAGTGAATGCTCCAAGCACTCAGGTGCCCGAAGTCAGGCTGATTGCCATCACCTGGGTAGGGAGGGGTTGAAGCTAGAGCCCTGGAAGTATAAACCTAGGCCAGAGTATGAGAGAGGGGGAGGAGGAGAAGCAGGAAGCCAGACTGCCACGAGCTGAGGCACAGTTGCAAGCAAGGGAAGCTTGACCGGTGCTGAGCAGCGCAGAGGAACTGAGCTTCCAAGAAAGGATGTGCTGATTGGCATATA
Source organism: Ichthyophis bannanicus (assembly GCA_033557465.1). Classification (NCBI taxonomy): domain Eukaryota; kingdom Metazoa; phylum Chordata; class Amphibia; order Gymnophiona; family Ichthyophiidae; genus Ichthyophis; species Ichthyophis bannanicus. Next base: position 1,732,771,387 of record CM066032.1, read on the forward strand.
GCACGTCTGCAAGAGGGTTTGGAGCCAGGAACAGGAGAGACTCCAAGATCCCCTGAGAGGCTAGCTGAGTATTGTGAGCAGGACGGGGAGTCAGAGCCTATGCAGCTGGGAGAGCCTGAGGTGAGGCTAAATGAGGAGGACACTCCCATGGACTGTTCCTTGTGCCAAGCTTTAAACCTGAGGAACAGAGAGAAAACCAGCCAGTCTTGAGAGAGAGTTTGCCAGGAAAAGAAACCCATAGTCCACAAGCTGGGTGGCCGTGAGTCCATCGTGTTGGTAAAGGGAAAGGTCACAGGGACTAAGGAGCAAGCCTGGAAACTGGGATAAGCTTGTTAATTTTCTGCTGCTGGAACAAGGACACTGGGGTAGGAAAGTAGCTAATTATAACGAAGCTTTCTTGTGCCCTGAGTTATATTTCTTGCTTGAAGGTTTTGAAGCTGAGAGAAGCTATACTATCACGGACAGTGAATGTGGTTTTTGTTTTGTGCTTTACCCAGCAAGGCTAAAAAGGGAATTATCCTTGCTGTTAAAGACTGTGTATCCTGCACTATGGAGAACCTTTAAACAGACATTTTTGGCTTTGTGTTTGTTTTTGGAGAGTGCTCTGCTTCACAGAGTCCCTGAGCAAATATCCTGTGCGTGGTATGAACGAACCTTTGTGTGTATAAAATAAATTCTGTCATTTGCCTTACCTCTTTGAGCCTGACTACAGCTTTCTGCCTGCTGCAAATGTACAGCCACATAAAGACTACATTTCCCAGAAGGCACTGCAGGATAATAGTTTGAAAAGCTGGAAAAAGCAGATAGCAGGAAGTTCCTCTAAAAACCATGTCCCTCTAAGCTAGAGGCGAGTGGTGGTGGCGTGACAGTACCTAGCAGTTTCCCCAAAAGACACAGGTTCCACAATGCTTGTACTCAGTCAAGCATTGATATCCTGGGTCCCTTCTTAATAATGGTTTATGGACCTTTCCTCCAGGAACTTGTCCAAACCTTTTTTAAACCCAGCTACATTAACAGCCTTTACTACATCCTCCGGAAACAAATTCCAGAGTTTGATTACACGTTGAGTGAAAAAATAATGGAATGTTTGGAATCTACTCCTTTCAAACTGCCTCTACCTTTTGCTGTCCGGGTCAGACAGATACATACACAATGAAGTAACACAGATACAAATACATGAATACAGACATGAGTATACCTACATACAGAGGCAATACAGGTACACACACAAACATATGCAGAGGGTTTGGAAAGAATTCCATGAGCCATGCTCCACACGCTTTCCCCACTTGTTTAAGCTGGTGGCACCTTATAAACTCACTGATTCATTGAGCCATGAACTTGCAAGGATAAGAATTCATTTAATCAGGTTCATGAAATAGACCTTGTCTTCTTAAGCTCATGCTTCAAAAAAATCAGTTATTACGGGGTCCTAAAATTGTTTAAGAGAAGGCCCATATAGAAAATTTCATATACTGAGAGCCGTGAGGTGCCCCCTTGGAGTTTTGCTGAGAAAAAAGGGGTGGTGTCCCCTTTGAAGTCTGGCCCTTTTTGTGATTTCAAATACTGTGGGGGATTCCCATAGATGTGGCAGACAGAATGACAATATGATTTCTGGATTTTTTTGAAAGCTGGCAACCTTGCCACACTCCAGGAACCTTACCATCTGCCTCTTCCCCAGCATCTGCCCCCTGGAGGGAGTAGGGGACGAGTGCAGGGCAGGGTGGTGACACACACTTTCCCATTCATCCCCCATACATATTTGCCCCCTCTCTGCTTCTCACCACTTTCTCATCCCTTTCTCCACCCCTTCTCCTTTCCCCTTGTTTTCTACCACTCCCCTCTTTCACCCCCCTCCCCATCTCCTCATCCTTGCCTTTCCTTTCCTTCCCTTCCTTCTCACCCTCAGTTCTTCCATCTCACTCATCTTTTTAATCTGCCAGCAGGGGTTGTGAACTCCACTAGCCCTGAGGCATTCATTACAGAGTTAAAAAAAAAACAAGCAAACCTTGTTCTAGGTTGATCCAGCCACAGCCAGGAAATGTTTGGTGAGACCAAAAGATTTGCTTCCTAGGCTGGATGCATTTTGAGACCTGTGAGTTAATCTGTAAGGCACCATCAGCCTCTTTTTGCTGCTCCAGGCTAACAGGGCTATCCCTAGAACAGTGGCTTTCAACCCAGCTCTTGGGACACATCTAGCTAATCAGATTTTCAGGATAGCCAGGATGAAAATGCACGAGAAGGATTTGCAAGCCCTGCCTCTACTGTACGCAAATCTCTATCATGCACATTCATTATAGCTATCCTGACAGGCTAGGTGTGTGTCAAAGACTGGACTGAGAACCTCTGCTCTAGAAATATTCATCGCCTTTTCATTGGGCTAACAATATATTAGTCAAGAAATGCATTAAGGTAGTCCAAGAAAAAGACATTGTGATATATCTTTTTCATTTATCGAGCTTAATTTCCACACAGTTGAGCATAGAAATTATGGATGAAAGGTTTCCACTCTTTCACTTACTGAGACACACTCCATAGTGGCCATTAAAGAATTTCATAACACCCAAAGAATGCATTAAAATTCTATAATATACGCACTAAGGTGTTGTTGTAACAATCTATTTGACATTCATTTTGAGTTATAAATTAAATAAAAGGAAAATATAAAGATTAAATATGAGCTAAGGGATATGTTTCTGAGCCCAAATTTACATAAATTTCAGTGCATGATCTCTAATGTATTTAATTCTAATATAGTCAAAGTATAAAAATAAACTTGCTAATACTAAAAATATCTTCATCCTGTACTCCTGCTGCTTCTTTTATGCTGCTGTTCAGAGGCTGCCTTTGATTTTCCCATTTTTGGTATTATGAATTAATGTGCAAATGAAATCAAAAGCTTATTCTCAAAGCCTTTGCTACCTCTGTGACATGTGAATAAACCCTGATTTTATTAATGCCTGGAAAGCTAATAGGAGCTGCAGAAAGAGACAGTTTTCCAGCATTACACCCCATCCTGGGGGCACACTGTTTTTAATTGTTTCACACCCCTGCTTGAATCCAGGAAGTGACAATAATGCTGATGAGCTGCCCACAACTGAGTCTTCTCCTGAGCTCCCAGGCAAAAATAAATGCAGAGATTGTTTATGTGATGCTAGCAACTGCTGTTGACTGCTTGCAACATTTTCTTCAAGATGCTTTTATGGAAGAACAACAAAGGCAAGGCGAATACAGGAGAAACTGATTTTACGGTAACGTGTGCGTACTATGGATCCTTTCTTCGGCTTGCAAAGCTGCTACCTTGAAGGAAAATGCTATTTTTAGATATTTTCTCTTATTCCTTTTCAAAACGCTTAGCAATAAGTCATTAGTTTCTAAATAGTCCCAGGCAAAATTAAGAAAGTTGAATTTCTAGAGCAGAAACACATATGAAGCCCATGAGAGATGGTGCATCCTAGTACACAGAGTAATAGGCTAGGCAGCAGAAAACCGGGGTTCAAGTCTGGTTGCTTGTTATGATGGAAGGGAGTTCATTTGAGGCCCCATGTCCTGACACAAGGAGGAAAATTCTCAAAATTCCTGTGGTCTTACAAGTTTCTTTTCAAAGAGAAGCTCTCTGCAGATTTTCCCTTTGAAAATCAGATCTGCAAAGTCCTTTACACAGACTGGGCTCTTTGTACCTACTAATTATGTGGATCAAGCCTATGGTGAAATATAGATGAGAAGACAGGAAAATCACATTTCTGCACGTACTTTAACTCTTTTGACCTCTTCATGCTTCCAGGAATATTCCTGTCCCCTGCAGGTAAAAGTATACATACAAGGAAAATAAACTACCTTGAGGAAGAAAGTTTTTATGTTCAAATCGTTTTTATTGGTGCAAACCATAATACTCCGAGCATGGGGATGCTCTGACACAATGCCAGGATCTTACAACCAAAACATAGATCCCTCTATACATTTTTACAATTTTACACTTTTATATTTCCCCCCCCCCCCCCCACCACCCCAATTCCCTACCCTTCATGTATTTACTAGAGAAAACTTGTATTTTGTATTGTTACAATCACAAGAAAACTCCCAAGGGCTCCCTCACTAAATATGAAAATCAAAAATGTATGAAAGCCACAGTGAACAAAATATATATCATTGAATCGATTAGGGGCAAAAGTGATGAACAGCCATGGCAACTTTCTTCTATAGACTTTGTTCCTTATTTTACAACCCTCCCCCACTTTCCCATTAGTCTTAGCAGAAAATTCAAACAAGAATAATCTGAGAAAGAGGCAGCTCAGCCGAGTCACAACCATATGGCGATGAGCCATTACCCAGCCTTTGACACTGTTCCTCACAGGCGACTTATAAACAAACTGAGCACCCTAGGGATGGACCCTAAAGTTACTGCTTGGGTTAGAAATTGGTTGGGTGGGAGGCGACAAAGAGTACAAGTAAATGGAGCTCACTCTGAGGAGAAGGATGTTACCAGTGGTGTGCCCCAGGGATCTGTCCTTGGTCCGATTCTTTTTAACATCTTTGTTAGTGATATAGCGGAAGGGCTGTCGGGTAAGGTTTGCCTCTTTGCAGATGATACCAAAATCTGCAATAGAGTAGACACCCAGTAAGGTGTAGATAACATGAGGAGGGATCTAGCTAAGCTTGAAGAATGGTCTAGAATTTGGCAGCTGGGATTTAATGTTAAAAAATGTAAGGTCATGCATTTGGGCTGCAGCAATCCAAGGGAGCAATACAGTATAGGAGGTGAAGTACTTTTGTCCACTAAAGAAGAGCGGGACCTAGGCGTGGTTGTGTCTGATGATCTTAAAGTAGCTAAACAGGTAGAAAAGGCGACGGCAAAAGCTAGAAGGATGCTTGGGTGCATACGGAGAGGAATGGCTAGCAGAAAAAAGGAGGTGATAATGCCTCTGTATAAGTCTTTGGTGCGACCTCATTTGGAGTATAGTGTGCAATTCTGGAGACTGCACCTTCAAAAGGATGTGAACAGGATGGAGTCGGTGCAGAGGGTGGCTACTAAAATGATTAGTGGGCTTCATTATAAGGCATATGAGGACAGACTTAAGGATCTTAATATGTACACCTTAGAGGAAAGGCGGGATAGAGGTGATATGATTGAGATGTTTAAATACCTCCGTGGCATAAATGTTCAGGGAGAGAGCCTCTTTCAATTGAAAGCAAGTTCTGCTACGAGGGGACATGGGATGAGGGTGAAGGGAGATAGAGTCAGGAGTGATATGCGGAAATATTTCTTTACGGAAAGAGTAGTGGATCCATGGAATAGTCTCCCAGTGGAGGTGGTAGAGATGAGGACAGTAACTGAATTCAAAAAAGCATGGGACCAACAAAGAGGATCTCTAAAGGTAAAAAGTGGACTGTTGTAGTTGTTGATATGGAAGGACAGACTAGATAGGCCATGTGGTCTTTTTCTGTCATCATGTTTCTATGTTTCTATGTTCAAGTTTACTGCCTATAAGAGCCATGCTCTTACAGCTGAGATCAAAGACCAAAATGCAAAATCAAAATGGAATAATCCTCCTCTATTCCACAGTGTTTCACTATCATTCCCCATGGTAACCCAAGCAGAGTCAAACAAAGTTGTATCCTCCAGTTAGGATTGCCAACTGGCTCCAGATGTGCCCAACGGGCTTGATCCAGTCCTGGGTTTACCCCATTGCATGCAGTAACTTGTAGTTTTCCTTTTTGTATGGAGTACAATGGAGAAATCAGAACTATATATCCCTGCATGCAATGAGGTAAACCCAGGACTGGATTGAACCTGTTGGGCACATCTGGAGCCAGTTGGCAACCCTACCTCCAGTGTGGGTGGATTTTTCGCACTACCTAGAGGGAATTAGCTACGTCATGTAATATACCTTACAGCACCTTTCTTCCATCCATCCATTTCATCTCCACCATCCCACCCTCCGTTACATGTGGAACCTCACTACCAAGGATCAAGCACACTACCCCAATCATCCACATGATTGAGCATTCGACTAAGGGCTTAAGGAGTTAGGGATTCAAGATAAGGACCCCAAACCTCTAAAAAGGAGACCCACTGTGAGGCATTTCCCCGGGCTCTTTCCCACTCCAGTAGGAGAATGCCATGCAGATCATTGCACCACAGCCAGTAGACTGGGCCTGCAGGAGCCAACCAGGCGCAAGAAAGCCAATTATAACCAAGTCCAGATCCCTTCTTCAAGTGAATCCAACCCCAACCAAATGTTCAGAATCATCACCTCTGGCGGGAGCTGGGCGGCACCACGAATCAGACTATCTAGATAGCGCAGCACACAAAGCCAGTAAAACATCTCAGGGCAAAATGGAGACATCATAGTAGGTTAAACTACATATCTCTAAGTTCAACTTGGGAGATTAACACCGGTTTGCTATCCATAGCAACCAATAAATCTCGTCCCTCAACAGTGGCCCTCAAATCCTGCATCCAGTTCACCACCAGTCCCTCATCCATCGATCTTGGAAGTGCCTCTAAGATAGCTTTGTGTAAATGTGAGATATGAACCCATTGGTCGCTCTCCATAAGTAGCTCCTTTACCCGAGAGCAGGTTCCACAATGCTTGTATTGTGGCAAGCAGTGGATTTCCCAGTCCCCTTTAATAATGGTTTAGGAACCTTTCCTCCAGGAACTTGTCCAAACCTTTTTTAAACCCATCTACACTAACAGCTTTTAACACATCCTCTGGTACTGAATTCCAGAGTTTGATTACGCATTGAGTGAAAAAATATTTTCTCTTATTAGTCTTAAATAGGTTACACTGTAGCTTCATTGCATGTCCCCTAGTCTTTCTATATTTTGGTGGCGTAAACAATCGATCTAAGATTACCCATTCCACTCCATTCATTAATTTATAGACCTCTATCATATCTCCCCTCAGCCATCTCTTTTCCAGGTTGAAGAGCCCTAACCTTTTTTAGCCTCTCCTCATAGGGGTATCCTTCTATCCCCTTCACCATTTTGGTGGGTCTTCTTTCTAACCTTTCTAATAATGCTATATCCTTTTTAAGATACAGTGACCAGAATTGCACACAATAGTCAAGGTGCGGTCGCACCATGAAATGATACAGGGGCATTATAATATCCTTTGTTTTATTCTCCTTTCCTTGTCTTATAATTCCTAGCATTCTACTTGCTTTCTTGGCCGCCACTGCACATTGTGTGGAGGGTTTCAATGTGGTATCCATGATGACATCTATATCTTTTTCCTGGGTGGTGGTTTCTAATATGGAACCTTGCATCGTGTAACCATAGTTTGGGTTGTTCTTTCTTAGGTGCATGACTTTGCACTTCTCCGCATTAAATTTCATCTGTCATTTGGATGCCCAGTTTTCCAATTTATCAAGGTCCTCTTGCAATTTTTCACAATCCTCATGAGTTTTAACAACATTGAATAATTTTGTGTCATCTGCAAATTTGATTGCCTCACTTGTTATTCCCATTTCCAGATAATTTACAAATATGTTAAAAAGTAGCAGACCCAGCACAGATCCCAGGGGTACTCCACTATTCATCTTTCTCCATTGGGAAAATTGGCTTTTTAGCCCTACCCTCTGCTTTCTATCTTTTAAAAAGTTCTTGATCCACAATAGTACACTGCCTCCTATCCCATGACTTTTTAATTTCGCAAGAGTCTCTCATGAGGGACCTTGTCAAAGGCTTTCTGAAAATCTAGATACACTATCAACCAACTCACCTTTGTCTACCTGTTTATTCACACCTTCGAAAAAACATAGATTAGTAAGACAAGATCTTCCTTGTCTAAAGCCATGTTGGTTGTCTTCCATTAAACCATGACCATCTACATGTTCAGTAATTTTGTTCTTTATAATGCTTTCTACCATTTTTCCCAGTACAGATACAGGCTCACCAGTCTGTAGTTTCCCAGATCACCCCAGGAACCCTTTTTAAAAATTGGCGTTACATTGGCCATCCTCCAGTCTTTAGATTTTACAGATGATTTTAATGATAGTTTGCAGATTACTAATAGCAGGTCTGCAATCTCATATTTCAGTTCTTTCAACACCCTTGGATGTATACCATCCAGTCCAGGTGAATTGCTATTCTTCAGTTTATCATATAATTGTCATACATTTTCCCTGTGTATCAATATTTCTTTCAATTCTTCTGCGGCATCACCTTTAAATAACATTTCAGTCATGGGTAACATCCCTACATCTTCCTCAGTAAAGACTGAAACAAAGAATTCATTCAGTCTCTCCGCTATGGCCTTGTCCCCTCTTAGTGCCCCTTTTATCCCTCTATCATCTAATGGTCCAACTGACTCTCTCACAGGATATCTGCTACAAATGTACTTGAAAAAGTCTTTATTATGTGTTTTTGCTTACACAGCAAGTTTCTTCTGAAATTTTCTATTTGCCTGCTTTATCAGTCCCTTGCATCTAAATTGACAATGCTTATGTTGTTTCCAGTTTTCGTTATTTGGCTCTTTTTTCCATTTCCTGAAAGATGCTTTTTTGGCAACAACAGCTTCTCTGACCTCACCTTTAAACCATGCTGGCAGTTTTTTGGACTTCCTTCCACTTTTCTTAGAGCCTGAAATACAGCTGGTTTTGGCTTCCAAAATAGTAATTTTAAACAAACCCATGCTTGATATAAATCTTTAACCTTTGCAACTGCTCCTTTTAGTTTTTTCTTAACTATTTTCTTTATTTTATCATAGTCTCACTTTTGAAATTTAAAAGGTAGTACCATGCACTTCCTTGCCGTCCTTCCTCCATTTATTAAATCAAACGCGATCATGCTATAATCACTGATGCCAAGTGGCTCCAACACCCTTATCTCTTGCACCAGATCTTGTGTTCCACTAAGGATTAGATCCAAAACACCTTCCCCTCTTGTCGGTTCATGAACCAGTTGCTCCAAGAAGCAGTAATTTATTTCATCTAGAAACTTTATCTCCCTAGTATGTCCTGTCGTGACACTGACCCAGTCAATACCGGGGTAATTGAAATCACCCATTATTATTACTGTGCTGTAACTTTTGTTAGTTTCCCTGATTTCTTTGAGCATTTCATCATCCATTTGCTCATTCTAGCCAGATGGTCGATAGTACACCCCCACTGTCATTGCTTTCTCCTTCCCCTTTTTACATGGAATTTCAATCCATAGAGATTCTACAGTGTATTTTGTTTCCTTTGTGACTCAATGTTCTTTCTAACATAGAGTGCAACTCCTCCACCAATTTGATTTGCTCTATCATTATGATATAGTTTGTACCCAGGTATCACAGTGTCCCACTGGTTGTCCTCCTTCCATCATGTCTCTAAGATACCAATCATGTCTGACCTCTCATTTAGTGCTATATATTCTAAGAACATAAGAACATAAGATATGCCATACTGGGTCAGACCAAGGTCCATCAAGCCCAGTATTCTGTTTCCAACAGTGGCCAATCTAGGTCATATGTACCTAGCAGTTTCCCCAAGGGACACAGGTTCCACAATGCTTGTATTGGTTCAAGCATTGATATCCTGGGTCCCTTCTTAATAATTCTTATGGACCTTTCCTCCAGGAAATTGTCCAAACCTTTTTTAAACCCAGCTACACTAACAGCCTTTACTACATCCTCCGGTAACAAATTCCAGAGTTTGATTACACGTTGAGTGAAAAAATATTTTCTTTTATTAGTCTTAAATAGTTTACCCTGTAGCTTCATTGCATGTCCCCTAGTCTTTCTATATTCTGATAAGGTAAACAATCGATCTACGTTTACCCATTCCACTCCGCTCATTAATTTATAGACTTCTATCATATCTCCCCTCAGCCGTCTCTTTTCCAGGTTAAAGAGCCCTAACCTTTTTAGCCTTTCTTCATAGGAGTATCCTTCCATCCCCTTTACCATTTTGGTGGCTCTTCTCTGAACCTTTTCTAATAACTCTATATCCTTTTTAAGATACGGCGACCAGAATTGCACACAATATTCAAGGTGCGGTCTCACCATGGAACGATATAGAGGCATTATAATATCCTTTGTTTTATTTTCCATTCCTTTCCTTATCATACCTAGCATTCTATTTGCTCTCTTGGCCGCCGCTGCACACTGGGCCGAGGGTTTTAACATGGTATCCACAATGACGCCTAAATCTTTTTCCTGGGTGGTGGTTCCTAATGTGGAACCTTGCATTGTGTAACCATAGTTTGGGTTGTTCGTCCCTAGGTGCATAACCTTGCACTTGTCCACATTAAATTTCATCTGCCATTTTGATGCCCAGTCTTCCAATTTATCAAGATCCTCTTGCAATTTTCCACAATCCTCTTGGGTTTTAACAACTTTAAATAGTTTTGTGTCATCTGCAAATTTGATAACCTCACTCGTTATTCCACTTTCCAGGTCATTTATGAATATGTCAAAAAGCAGCGGACCCAGCACAGATTCCTGGGGTACACCACTATTCACCTTTCTCCATTGGGAAAATTGGCCATTTAGCCCTACCCTCTGCTTTCTATCTTTCAACCAGTTCCTGATCCACAATAGTACACTGCCTCCTATTCCATGACTCTTTAGTTTTGACAAAAGTCTCTGATGAGGGACCTTGTCAAAGGCTTTCTGAATGTCCAGATACACAATATCAACCGACTCACCTTTGTCCACCTGTTTATTCACACCTTCAAAAAAACATAACAGATTAGTAAGACAAGATCTTCCTTGTCTAAAGCCATGTTGGCTGTCTCCCATTAGGCCATGACTATTGCGGCGCTCCTGCCCGGCCTTGGGGCTAAAGACAGGAGCGGCGGTCTGATGCTTCGTGAGGAAGGAGAGTAACCTGTATCCAGGGAATGCTGGGTATTGTAGTTCCTGCTCCTCTCGCTCCGAAATAAAGAGTTGTAGTTATGGGGTTTCCAGTATTTTTATTATAGTAAAGGATATTGTTCCATCACATGGCAAATAAATGCAAACAAAATAGGTGCTTCAAAATGCTAACAGGAAAACTTAGGATAAAGGCAACTTAAAGTATAACTGCTTCTTTTCACTTCTCAGCAAATTACTCACTTTGCCCCAAGAGGTCAGTTAGATTCACTGCAGCCTCTTTCAGCCACTGTTACCTTCACAGTGCTGGGGAAAATCAGGTGCACATAATTAGAGCTTTCTCAGCAAGGCAATACAACAGCTCCGTAGCATTCAATTCACATACGGTAAAAAGCAGTTTCCTTCAGCTTGGCATCTCTACACAGCAGACCGTGCAATCCATGCTCTCACAGTCTGGTAAATCTGTATTATCTTGTGTTAACTCTTCAAGCTGTATGGAATTACTGGCTTCTGGTAACACTGGCTGTCTTCTAGCTTGCAACTCTAAAAACTGCTTAAAACTCTGTAGGAGCAATTCAGCCTGCTGTTTGGGAGGTAGGGAATTGCTATCAGCTATACAACTTCCCTCTGGCTTAAGGCTGTTTATTTTCTCCTCTCTTAGATTAATTGTGTCAGAGTAACTGCTAGTCTCTTTTGCTAATGTTTCACACACAGGAGAGTTAGCTTTACATTCAGCCTGGAAACTTTGTGGCCATTCACTTACTTGTTGCCATGCCGTTCTGACTTCAGATGGCTCCAACGTTCTCCAGCTGTTAGAATGTTTGTTGCTACGGTACTTCACAGAATGATTGTTTTCTTTCTTGTGCCTGCCTTGAAGGCTTCCTTTCCCAGGGCTGTGCCTTCCAACGGTTGTCTAATTCAGGGCTAGGTCCTCTCTCCTTGGGACTTCTACTCACTGCCTCTGAATAGAATTTTGCAGGTTTCTTTCCAATGCCAGGTTCCCAAGTATCAGCATACTGTTTTCTGAACTTCCAATCATTCCTCCTCCTCTCCTTCTTTCTCTCATTCTCCCTCTGACTAGCAAAGCCATGCTCTGGTTTAAAACCACGTTCTCTCCTGGACACGCCCCTTCCAAGGGCAGGGTGTGCCCAATCAGGACTGCAGGACTCCTCCCCTGGGCGGGTCTCCATGCTCAGCTCTGTGGAATAGAGTCTCTCTTTCTTCCTTGGTTTCTCAAATAGGCATAAATCCTGCTGAACCTCAGGATTTTTATCCGTTTCCATAGGCTCAGGAGGGCGCTGTTCACCACACTATCTACATGCTGAGTAATTTTATTCTTTATGATGGTTTCTACCATTTTTCCCGGTACAGACGTCAGGCTCACCGGTCTGTAGTTTCCCGGATCACCCCTGGAACCCTTTTTAAAAATTGGTGTTACATTGGCGATCCTCCAATCTTCAGGTATTAGAGATGATTTTAATGATAGTTCACAGATAAATAATAGCAGGTCTGCAAGCTCATATTTCAGTTCTTTCAACACCCTTGGATGTATACCATTTGTCCAGGTGATTTACACAAGGGGATGACGAGATTCCGGGCAATAAAATAGTATAATTCCACAAATTTATGGTGGGTTACCCGGAGCCGATAGAGGCACATCCTCACCGGCTCATTGCATCATGTGACCTCCTCAGAAGAAAGCTTTTAATATATTGACCACTTCATCTCCTACTGCTTAGGAGTTCCAAATTTTTGGTTGCTTCCTGAGCCCCACCCCCAAAACTAACTGCAGTGATGACAGCAATAGAGACTTTAATGCCTGCAGACCTCATCGAGGGGAGGAAGGGGGATACAAGAGGTTACACTCTTCAGTCTGTGATAAGGAAGCTTATCATAGTTCAGGAGGGAGCTATAAAAGAGGTGAATTGGCTCTGAACAAGCAACCTGTCTTTGCTGGTAGAAATTCTAAAACAGAACGTTTTCATAAAAGACTACCAGTCCCAGAAGGCACCAGGTTTCAAACAGCCTCTAGAAGAGCTGAAGTGGGGAAACGTGTGTTCAATCAGGAGAGCTATGAGGTAATCCCCAATCACTCTTCTCCAAGGGCAGGACTTGATTCAGCACAGCTGCGCTGTGCTAGGGTGGAGTATCCCTCTAAACAAGTTAAAAGTAAAACATATTCTACACAGAATCAGATGGGGGAGATCAGGAAGCAGCAGCAGCAACGTGGAAGAAAGAAGAGGAAAACATCTTGGAGGTCTAAAGAAGGAGCCCACAGCAGTACGTGTGTTGGGAGTCATTCCAGAGGCAAGCATACTCCATTGGACTGGAGGAAGCCAGAGGAGTGGGGTTACAGAGCCAGGAAGTCCCAGACGGCACCTGTGAAGGAGACGGCTGCATTTGGAAGGGGCCCTAAGACCAGTGCAAGAAGGTATGTGAAGAGAGACCCAGTGTCCAGGGATCTTGATTGGAAGGCTGGACATAAAAGCTGGACTACTTACTGGCCAGGATATCTGGAGAGGAAACCTAACAGCAAAGGAAGCTCAGGTATGAACACTGATCTATGCCCTAGCTCTTCACTTGGAAGACAGCAGGGAAACAAATATTGTCCTGAGAGTGATCCATTAAGGAATTCCTCAGAGTCAGACCATGATATTGATTCTATGATATTTGAAGAAGAAGGAGATATTTTAAATGATCAGAATGAATACATGGATTGCTCTCTGACTAGGCTGCTGTGGTAAAATACTTTCACAAATACAACAACCATCAAAAGGAACTATAACTTGTTCTTTTATCTACCCAGAAAAGCCTGCAAGAAAGCTTTAGGGTAGGATTTGAGCCACGTAGAGAAAGTGAACCAGCAAAGGGGTTTGCAGCTGGCTAATTATTGGTAATTAAGCCATGCACAGTTGCACGTGAGCTCTGAAAGGAAACTACTGTTTGTGTGTGAAAATAGAAGAAAGTTATCCTTGAAAAAGAACAGTTTTTGGTTACTTTTGGGTTTTGTTTTTGCTTTTGGAGCACTGCTAAAAAGTTATTAGCAGGAGCCCCTCAAAAAGACCTTTTCTGTTTCCCATCAAGGTCTTTATTATTTGATTGCTTAAGAAGTTCAGTTGCTTATATCATGATTTGTTTTTCTAAGTACAATACTGAAGCAAGTTGTCCTTTTGTGTTACCAAGTAAATCTGTGTGGGAGGATTAACCCCATAAATAAAATATATTTTTCTTTGCTTACACTCGAGCAACACAACTCATTATTTTGTGAACGGCTGATTCTGGTATGAATGGACTACATTCCCCACAATCCTTTGCAAGTCATAATAGTATTTTGCCTTTGCCAAGACTGTGGACATTCACGCCCAGCACCCCCGTTTACAAGTCCCATTGAGCCAGAGTCCCCCAACACATATGCTACCCCATACAGTGTTAAATCTAAGCATGTATTCTGCATGCACGGAACTGCCTCTCCCACCAATGGGTACAAAGCAGAGCTAGGACATTTCCACACAGAATTAACCATACAAAAAAAATGATGTCATCTTAGTAACAGCCTCCTCGTAAGAAAATCTCCAATGGGATGGACTACCTCCATTTTTCGAAAGTCCACAGATAAAAATCCTCTTGACCTCCTCGTAAGAAAATCTCCAATGGGATGGACTACCTCCATTTTTCGAAAGTCCACAGATAAAAATGCAATGTTACATTACAACAGTGGCCATCCACTCCATTTAAAAGATAGTTTGCCCCTGTCCCAGTTTATAAGATATCGTCGTAATTGTTCGGATTTACAGGATTTTAAATTGCAAGCACGTCATCTGAAAACCAATTTTTACCAACGTGGTTATCCCATAAAAGTGGTGGACCGAGCTTATAAAAGAGCACTATATTCTAATCGTGACTTATTGCTACATATTCCTGAGAGGACAAGTTCGGTCTCTCCCACCCAACAAGTGAACTTGGTTACTAGTTTTACCCCTTTAAGTTCACATCTCAAAAGCAGTGTCAAACGACACATGAATGTATTGCATAGTATTGCTGGCTTGGAATCTTACCAAGTCCGTTGTGTTTGGAAAAGATCCCGCAATCTTAAGAAAATATTAAGTCCAGCGTCATTACGCCCCCTTTCACTTACTACATCTAATGTGACAGCGGGACATGTCAAATGCGGGTCCTGCAACATATGCAATATCACTCAAGAGTCGTCTGAGTTTGCGTATAGAGGGAAAAGCTATAAATTTCGAAATGCAACGACATGTAATTCCACACATGTAGTTTATGGCATAAGATGTCCTTGTGGCCTGTTATACATTGGGAAAACCATTCGATCATTTAAGGTTCGTATGAACGAACATAAAAGCAAGCTCAAATGCCAAAGACGAGAGGCACCGTTAGTAGATCATTGTCTCGAATATCAACACACATTTGAGAATCTCACTTGCTTTTGTATTGAGCAAGTGTTGACACCCCGTTTTGGCAAAACACGAGAGCAAGCATTATTGTATGCAGAACATTATTATTATTGTATGCTGGATTTACCAACTGCAGACCCTGATACCAGGAGGTCTGAACGCACGTATTGAATGGGAAGCGTGTTTCAGGTGATTTCATTGATTGACGCAAACATAGCCCTTTAAATCTTCCCGCATGCATGGCGTCTCAAGGCATCACCAGCAGAAGTTGAAACCAACGAATTTCTAAGCCTTTTTCTCTGCTTAATATATGAAGGTTTATGCGAATTTTAGTGTAAGTGAAAGTAATTCTTCTGAATTTGAAGTCATTTCTGTAAAATGCAGGAAAGTTTTGGTTTACATAACTTATTTTGTTTTCAGTGCACTATTGAATAAGATTTCCCCTGAAGAAACCCTTGGGAGAAACGCTTACAACCAGCGCGCTAGATGGCGTCGGGATTGTGCTACTTATTGACATTAGAAATTGGCGAGGGCCTCCGTTGGACTGATATGTGAGCTGTTGACATCAGCTATTGAAACAAGTCATCTGGACAAAGTTAAGTAACAGCGAATTGGTCCATGTTTGGAAGTTGCCAGCCTTGGTTTATACCTAACTGCACTCAGGCATTTATAAGTGATTGCAAGAACTTTTACAAAAAATTATAAAAAGTTAATGGTGGATAGTATGTTTTGGGGTCATTGATGTACCTAAGGGCGCCGAATCCAAAAGGTGTTTACATTAACCTTTGGCAGCCCGTGAGTTCTGAGACCTCCTATTGCCACCATTAGTGAAATATTCTACAAGATATACTCGATTAAGTGTTTCAAGAACAATATGTAAGTTATACAGTTACACTTTCAGAACAGAATTGAGAGTATTCTATTTTTACTTTGGGGCTTACTTTGCTCTCGTGAACATTAGACCATTTAGTTATTTGTATTCTACAATCATGGAAGGTCTACCTAAGGATACTGATACTTTCAGTTTTTCAGAAGAATTCATTTCAACTTTCAATAAGATTGACACACCTTTCTCACTTGCGGGTTTATTTTTAGAACAAGCGGATGAAGTAGGTTGGGAGGATCTCCTTAAATTGCAAAAGAAAAAAGTGCGGATGGAACTTCATCGTCTCTCCCTAATAGAATACATCCAATGCCGGCATATCCCACGCGGGCTACGCATGTATAAAGAACCTAGGATGTTCATTTCAGATACTGGTTTCATAGACAAATGGAACCAAATTTTGAACAAATGTTCAATTGATTTCATGATTCATATTGTTGAAACCACACAATATCATTTAGAGTCTTTAACTACTGAAATTGAGACATTGCTAACTGAATTTAAATCGACGGAAACAGCTGAAATATTTAAAGGTAAAACTGACCAACATACTACTCAACTCGCTACCCTGACAGAAGAAGTGAAAAAGGTTAAAGAGAAAAAATTGCGACGAGATTACAACGATTACACCAAAGGCTACGTCTATCCCTGGATGAATGTAAAACGAAAGGAGAAACCCAGGAGGAAACAGGTAACTTGACAATACTTCAGAGGACACGGATTCTGCAGATTCTGAACCTGCCGGTCGTCGGAGGGCTTTTTTGGACGATGCTCAAAAAGACAACAAAATCAAAAAATCAGCAGACCAATCAACAAAAACGCAGAGAGACGGTTCATCACGACGCCGGAAACAGATTCATTGATAGTTAATGTGTCTGGCCAGAACATACCGGCTGACCAATTGGCAGTCCTTAATAAAGGACTAGCTTATGTTCCCAAATTACAGCATGATCCCTTTCAATTTAGGGTGGATGTGGAACAAATGATCAGGAAGCTCCATTTACAGATATACTTTAGTCAACAGTTGCTTACTGAAAATAGTCACCCGTCTCAAGATCGCGTTCCTTTACCTTTGCGATCTTCTTGGTCTCCTCCTACCCCTCCTCCCCCGGCTTTATTATTATATCGGGACCTTATTTTGCGTGATTTGGACCAAGCCGCATCTATGCAATCAGGTTTTCGACACACCATTAGTTCTTCAGAACGATCGGCATTACAAGCTCTTCGATCGCGTTCTGACCTGATTATACGGCGAGCAGATAAGGGAGGGGGGGTAGTGATTTGGAGTCGTGACCAGTATTTGAGTGAAGCCTACAGCCAGTTAACAGATTCGAAGGTGTACCAACGGTTGGAGGTAGATCCTACATTAGACTTACAGCAGAAAATCAAAAGGATCACTACCCAGGCATTGCAAAATAAATTAATTTCCAAAAAAGAATGGCATTTTTTGAATCCGGTTGACTGCACTTTGGCGCAATTTTACCTGGTCCCAAAAATACATAAGAGCTTACAAGATCCTCCAGAGAGACCAATAGTCTCGACTCGTGGTTCTCTTCTTGAACACTTATCGATATTTTTGGATTCGTACCTGCGACCTAAAATAAATCTGATTCCCTCTTATATAAGGGATTCGTCCCATTTTCTGCACATCTTATCAAGCTATAATCAATGGGCATCAGATCCTGATCTCATTTTAGTAACTTTAGACGTCATATCTCTCTACACTGTGATTCCCCAGTCCCAAGCTCACTTAGTGGTCATGGCTTCTCTGCAACAACGTGGAGATCTTTCTGAACAACAATTGAATTTATTGTCTGATTTAACCTATCTCATATTGCATAACAACTTTTTTATATTTGATGAGGTCATTTATTTACAGCTATCCGGAGTGGCCATGGGAGCCACCTGTGCCCCTTCGGTGGCAAATTTATATATGCAAAAATTTGAACAAGAGTGGGTGGACAAATCTCCCTATATAACTTCGGTCAAGATGTGGCGAAGGTACATCGATGACATTTTTGCCCTCTAGCATGGTACTCAAGAACATCTGATTCAATTCCATGCCTGGCTAAACAACAGAGACACCAACATCAAATTTACTCTAACGTTTCATGGAGAACAAATTACTTTTCTTGACCCCCTCGTAAGAAAATCTCCAATGGGATGGACTACCTCCATTTTTCGAAAGTCCACAGATAAAAATGCAATGTTACATTACAACAGTGGCCATCCACTCCATTTAAAAGATAGTTTGCCCCTGTCCCAGTTTATAAGATATCGTTGTAATTGTTTGGATTTACAGGATTTTAAATTGCAAGCACGTCATCTGAAAACCAATTTTTACCAACGTGGTTATCCCATAAAAGTGGTGGACCGAGCTTATAAAAGAGCACTATATTCTAATTGTGACTTATTGCTACATATTCCTGAGAGGACAAGTTCGGTCTCTCCCACCCAACAAGTGAACTTGGTTACTAGTTTTACCCCTTTAAGTTCACATCTCAAACGCAGTGTCAAACAACACATGAATGTATTGCACAGTATTGCTGGCTTGGAATCTTACCAAGTCCGTTGTGTTTGGAAAAGATCCCGCAATCTTAAGGAAATATTAAGTCCAGCGTCATTACGCCCCCTTTCACTTACTACATCTAATGTGACAGCGGGACATGTCAAATGCGGGTCCTGCAACATATGCAATATCACTCAAGAGTCGTCTGAGTTTGCGTATAGAGGGAAAAGCTATAAACTTCGAAATGCAACGACATGTAATTCCACACATGTAGTTTATGGCATAAGATGTCCTTGTGACCTGTTATACATTGGGAAAACCATTCGATCGTTTAAGGTTCGTATGAACGAACATAAAAGCAAGCTCAAATGCCAAAGACGAGAGGCACCGTTAGTAGATCATTGTCTCGAATATCAACACACATTTGAGAATCTCACTTGCTTTTGTATTGAGCAAGTGTTGACACCCCGTTTTGGCAAAACACGAGAGCAAGCATTATTGTATGCAGAACAACGCTGGATTTATCAACTGCAGACCCTGATACCAGGAGGTCTGAACGCACGTATTGAATGGGAAGCGTGTTTCAGGTGATTTCATTGATTGACGCAAACATAGCCCTTTAAATCTTCCCGCATGCGCGGCGTCTCAAGGCATCACCAGCAGCAGTTGAAACCTACGAATTTCTAAGCCTTTTTCTCTGCTTAATATATGAAGGTTTATGCGAATTTTAGTGTAAGTGAAAGTAATTCTTCTGAATTTTGAAGTCATTTCTGTAAAATGCAGGAAAGTTTTGGTTTACATAACTTATTTTGTTTTCAGTGCACTATTGAATAAGATTTCCCCTGAAGAAACCCTTGGGAGAAACGCTTACAACCAGCACGCTAGATGGTGTCGGGATTGTGCTACTTATTGACATTAGAAACTGGCGGGGGCCTCCGTTGGACTGATATGTGAACTGTTGACATCAGCTATTGAAACAAGTCGTCTGGACAAAGTTAAGTAACAGCAAATTGGTCCATGTTTGGAAGTTGCCAGCTTTGGTTTATACCTAACTGCAATCAGGCATTTATAAGTGATTGCAAGAACGTTTACAAAAAATTATAAAAAGTTAATGGTGGATAGTATGTTTTGGGGTCATTGATGTACCTAAGGGCGCCGAGTCCAAAAGGTGTTTACATTAACCTTTGGCAGCCCGTGAGTTCTGAGACCTCCTATTGCCACCATTAGTGAAATATTCTACAAGATATACTCGATGAAGTGTTTCAAGAACAATATGTAAGTTATACAGTTACACTTTCAGAACAGAATTGAGAGTATTCTATTTTTACTTTGGATCTTAGTAACAGCAACATAAACCCTCTCAGTACCAGGCATATTTAATACAATAATCTACAACAGGCATGTCCAACAGGTAGATCGCAATCTACCTGTAGATCGCGGAGGGGTCAGAGGTAGATTACCAGCCCCATTTGGCTCCATCTCTCCAGCAGCTCGACCCGTCACTAGGAGAGAGCTTGTGCCGGCAGGTCGTCTGCTGAGGGTTTGCCACCGCTGCTGATCCTTTGCCTGTCTTTTTTCCCTGCCTGCGGGAATCTTGCCTGCGAGTGTTTTGGGGGCGCTTGTTGTTTTCGTGCCAATAGTTGGTGGGTACCCCAGGGGGCTGCCGCCCGCACCCTGCGACGAGACGCCACAGGCCCGGCATCATAACTGATCTCCTGACTCTCAGAATCACCAATTCCTGCCCCCGCCCCAAGACCCCTTAGAAGTGTGTTATATACCGGGCAATATCCATTTGCCCGGGTTTTACCTGAATACACTTACCATATTAGTTGTGTTGTGCGCTGGTCATTGGTCGCTTTATAGTTCGCTTTCATTAAATGTTTTCGGGCAGACACAACAAAGTATCAAGAATTTGTTGAATTTTTCCAATTTTGTTCTAACTTGCCTATGCCTTGCCTTCGAATTGGTTCAAACCACTGTGACTTTTGCTTGCCTCTGCAATTTTATTTTGCCTAGCCTTTGCATTGATTCTACACTGTAATTTTATTTCACCTTGCCTTTGTGTTGATTCTACACTGTGTGCAGAATTTATTAAATGACATGTGGTGGTATTTGAACTTGTTTGGTGGTATTTGATTTGCTGGACAGGTGTTTGAGTTTTTTGATGATTGCTTGGTGGTATTTGATTATTGGTGCCAGTATGATGAATTATTATTTTTACTTTTAGAACTGCATGTCTGATTTTGGCATCTCCAGTCCTTGTACTACACATCATCCAGAGGTCTTCAGTTCCTGTTGATCTTTAATGCTTTGGGACAGTGACAGTTTTGGACCAGATTCAGCCAGTGTTTATAGTAACTTAGCAGATTTGGCCATCTTACATTTATTTATTTAGACAGTTTTGTATACCACCTTATCCTTCAATCAAAGTGGTCACAACACAATTGGGGGATACATTTAACACAAGGGGATATGAGACACATACGCTAATACTTACAGGGAACATGGGCAATGGAGGATTAAGTGGCTTGCCCAAGACCACAAGGAGCACCTGTGGGACTAGAAACCCCAGTCCTTCCAGCCCAAGGTTGCTGTCCTCTAGTGGGATTTGAACCCCCAACCTTCCAGCCTTAGGTAACTCACCCCAACCACTAGGCCACTCCTCCACTTACATCCAGCCACCCCAGTATAACGAAGATGAGTGTTCCAAAGAAGAGCAAAACCTACCACTTTCATGATGAATGGGAAATGGACTACTTCTTCATCATGGTGAAAGACAAGTGTTGTTGTCTAATTTGTAACGCCCCAGTATCCTTGCCCAAAAGGGTAATCTGGAATGTCATTATAAGGCTCTGCATAGCAATAAGTTTGATGCTGATTTTCCACCCAAAAGTGAAATTCGTAAATTGAAGCTCAAAGAACTTAAATCGAAATTGGCTACTCAGCAACAGTTGATGGCGAAGCCAAGGTCACAGTTGGTCAATGCAACCATAGCATCCTTCAAGATCAGCAACCTGATCGCAAAGAAATGCAAACCTTTCACTAAAGGGAATTTGTAAAAGATTGTTTTCTTGAAGCAGCTGACAATCTTTTTGAAGGATTTAAAAATAAGAAAGAGATCATAGCTGCTATTCAAGATGTACAATTGTCAAGAAACACCGTCATGCAGCGAATAGAAGATATGTGGAGACACAACTGAACAATTGTTGGAGGATTTTTCAAATTGTGTTACTTTCTCACTCCAACTGGATGAATCTACAGACATAAGAGACATAGCCCAGTTACTAGTCTTTATCCGGATGGTTTTTGAAGACTTCAGTGTTAAAAAAGAACTACTTGGAATGATTTCTTTAAAAGGGAGAACTACTAGTCAGGAAATATTCAGTTCTTTCCATTCTTTTGTGACAAAGTGTAATCTTCCATTGCATAGACTTGTTTCCATCACTACTGATGGAGCAAGAGCAATGACAGGTGAGGTTAACGGTTTCATAGCCCTCTGTAGACAGCATGATGACTTCCCAGATTTTCTTTCTTACCACTGCATCATTCATCAGCAAGTTTTGGCAAGCAAGAGACTCAATACAAAGACTGTCATAGACATCACTTTCAAAATTGTAAATTCAGTTCGTGGAATATCACTTCAAAGACGGATTTTCAATCTTATTCTTGATGAAGGGGCAGCGGAAATCATTTTGCACACAGATGTACTGTAAGGTGGCTAAGTAGACACAAATTTCTGCAAAGATTTCGTGATTTGCTGAATGAAATAAGAAGTTTTTGAAGGAGAGGGGAGATGACCAAGCAGAGTTGGAAGATGAGGAGTGGTTATGTGATCTGGCATTTCTCTCTGACTTTACAGGCGAACTAAGTGATATGAACCTTGAACTACAAGGTAAAAACAAATGCATTGGCGAGATGATGAGTACAGTTTCATCCTACAAGATCAAATTTGAGCTAATGATGACTGACCTTGCAAACAACACTTTTGATCATTTTCCTAATAGGCAGCACCATCTGGGACAATATCCAAATTTTGTTTTTCAGAACGAGAAGTATGTGACAGAAATCTGTTCTGTTATCCAGGAATTAGAAAATAGATTCTGTGACTTCCAAAAAATTGGAACAGTTGTGGAGTACTTGTCATACCCATTCAAAGTAGATGTGGACATTAAAGAAACTGCAACTGCTATCAGTAAAAATTACTCATTGAACAAGCCATCTCTTGAAAACGAAATATTAACCCTTAAAAATGTCATTTTTCTCAAGACATGTGCTGAGCAAGAATTGCTTTGGAAGCTAGTGCCTAGAGACAAATTTCCCAACTTGAGAAGATGCAGTGAAGCTGTACACTCCTGTTTCGATTCAACTTAGTTGTGTGAATCTGCATTTTCCCATCTGAAAATGACAAAGAGTACACAATGTTCCAACATGACAGATGAACATCTCCAGGATTCCCTGAAACTGGCCCTCATGCAATATTCACCCAACTTCAAAAAGCTGGTGGATGAAATGCAGGCTCAGACGTCTCAGTAATGAGTAAGAGCGAAATATTAAAGATTGTGCAAGATCAGCCTGGATCAATACTCGACCTAAATTTAATACAAATTACTCAATAAAAGTTAAAGAAAGTTATTAAGACAGTTAAAGAAAGTTATTACTCAATAAAACTTTAAGAAAAAATGTACTTTCCATTTCCCCTCGCAGTTCTTACTGGATCTTCGTCTCTCTGTTTTGTTTTTGCTTAATTTGCTTAACAGCTGATCACATCCAAGTAAATGACAGAAGGTTCATTAAAAATGGGGGGGGGGAATCCTCCAACTTTATTGGGTTAAAATTTAATTTGAAACTAATTTTCAACTTAATTTTCATGGTGGTAGATCACCGGCACTTTTGGCAGGAAAAAGTAGATCACGACCTGTTCGAAGTTGGACATGCCTGCTCTATAATATCCTCAGGATCTAGAGCAAATCTACCATGTCAGCACTAACTTCCAAAATTCACACAACCAGAACCTTCTCTAAGAAACGACAACATCCTAAATATTGCAGTAGGCCCTAGAACTTGCTGAGGGTCTGCTTTTGTTCTTTGTGTGTGACCAAGGCCAAGTATTCTGTTAGTATGGGATTCCTAATCACAATGTACATATCCCTAATTACTGGCCCGTACAGTCAATCTCACCATGTATAGCAACCGCTGCTGATCACTGGAAGCAGCGGGATACAAATGTACGCTAAATAAATAAATAAAAATAAATAAATCTTATTAGGAAAGTGCATATTGGTTTTAATGTTGGAAAAGGAACATAGAATATTATGTTGTATATGTAAATGTGATAGAGTACATTATGAGCTTGAATGACTGTGCAGATTGGCTGAAGAAATATATTAAATAGGAGTGAGGAGAGGGCGGCTCCATGCGGGACTCCTTGGTGTTTAGGGCTGACTTCTGTGTTCCAATCTTTACTTATAGTTGACATTCAGTTAGCATTAAAATGGTTCAAATCTTATCTATGTCACCTAGTCCTAAAGATTGTAAGTGGAGGAGTAGCATATTGGTGGGAACTGAGTCAAAGTTTGCTTTGATGTCTAGAAATATCAGGATAAAACCTTGGTGTGGTTTTTCGATGCCCCTTGCGAGTTTGTCGATGAGGGCTGCTAATAGTATTTCCACACCATGGTTAGGCTGAAACCATATTGATGTGGGTCCAGTGGGACCTGCTTGTTAATGTAGTCCTGGAGTTGGAGCTGTACAATCTTCTCAATTACTTATGCAAGGAATGGTAAACTAGCGATGGGTCTATATGAGCTAGGTTGCTTTGAGTCTGACCCCATCCCTTTCCTTATCAGATGGATGAATGCGTTTTTGAGTTCAGTGTTCATATGGCCTTGAGCAAGAGACAGTTGAGTGATCTTGAGTATAATGGGGATCAGTTCTGTTCGTGCCATCATGATCCAGCTCACGGGGGAAGAATCAAATGGGGATGTGATGGTGTTAATATTGTTGATAATGGTTTCTAGAAGACCAGGCAAAACGGTTGTGAAGGAATACCAGGCAACTTTTGTGGAACTATCATCCTTATGCATTGAAGCTGTGTTTGTTCTGTTGCCTTGAAGCCCAGTTTGATTCTAAAAGTAGTCTGCCATGATTTGTGGGGACAGACTCTTGTCCACCTTCTCTTAAATAGTGCTTTTTACTAGTGATTTAAACTATTTTGAAAAGTTCTCTAGGACAGTTTAGTGAGCTTAAGATTAGTTTCATATGGTATTCTCTTTTTGCTCTGTTTGTGGATGTCTGGTATTCATTTAACTAGATTATCTCCATTTTCATTCCAGTTGTCTGAGCTTGTGTTTAGTGTATTTTAGTCTGCAGTATACCAGATTGCTGTGGCACATGCTCTGCAGGTTGTGGTGGTTTGTGTTTTTTTTTATTTGTATTTATGAATTTCTACATACATATCAAGAATACATCTTGAAACGAAAACTGAGAAGGGTAAGGAAAAACATAACAGACCTAAACAGTCCCACCAAAATGCAGAAGGAAAATACATCAAAATACCCAACCCACTCTAGCCCTCAAAATAGAGAGGATACCAAAAAAGGGAAATTATACAACCAGCATTTCAATAGGAAATTAGAGGTGTGAAAAACAATTAGTATCCATTATGCTCAAACAGAGGCAGATGGGGGAGCATCTATCACCCTATGATGACGGGCATTAATGAAGTCCAGCAATTGGGAAAGCTCATAAAAAATAAAGGACTCAGACTGATACTTGATCAAGCACTTACATGGAAATTTTAGAAAAAAGAGCCCTCGCAATTGCTGAACACCAGGGCGGAGAAGGAGAAAGTCCCGCTGCCGCCGCTGGGTTTTCCTGGAGAGGTCTGGAAACATACAGACAAACAACCCTTAAATGAAACATTACGCTTTTTAAAGAATAACTTCATAAGCCATTCCTTATCAGAAAGCAAGGCTAATGTAATCAATAGAGTAGAGGGCACTACCTGCTCCTCCTGCGATACTTCCAACATTGCTGTTATATTTAAGACATCTACATTAGATATTCCCTTAACCACCCCCAAACCCTCATCTTTTTTCCCAAAAGGCAAATAATACATTTTAGCTATAGGGGGGTGAGATTCGGGAGGGATACCCAAAATCTCTAACAAATACATCCTGAACATATCCCTCGCGGATATCATAGATGTCCTAGGAAAATTAATCAGACGTAAATTTACAGCTCTAGACATATTTTCCAACATCTCTAGTCTGAAGCTCATAGGCAATATATTCTTCTTCAGGGTTTCCACCTCCTTCTCAAGAGTCGCAGAGCTTATCTGTACTTCTGCAACAACCTTCTGCAGATTAGTTATTTTAACCACATTTTCCTGAATAGCCAGATGATTATTTGTAACCTGAGACGCCAAACCCGACATCCGTGGCAACATTTCTTCACGAAGTTGCATAATAACGGCCCATATTGTTTCCAGTGTTACCACCTCCGGAGCCTCCATAGATGCTGCTGGGGGAGTCTCCTCTACTCCAACAAATGATGATCTGCCCGACAGCGGGATTGATGCAGTCGGTCTAATCACAGGGCCAACACCACCTTCTGCCATCTCTCCTGTGACCTCTGCCCTCTGACGCTGCACTGGGGAAGGAGTAGCATCCACCCTGCCCTCCTGCTTGTGCCGTGTTGTCTATTGCCTGTGTAGCCTGCATTCTCTCTGCCTGCTGCCTGTGATAAAAGTGTCTCACCCGCTCTTCTGTTTTCTCCCAGGTACCTCCCTCAACCTCTCCTGATTGGTCCTCACCCCTGGAGCACCGGAAGTGACGCGGACACGCTTCACGCGCCCGTGCCTCCTTTGAGATCCACCATCCTCCTTAAAAGCACCTCCGGTGCGGCGTCCTCCCTGTTGCTGCCCTCCTGCTTGTGCCGTGTTGTCTATTGCCTGTATAGCCTGCATTCTCTCTGCCTGCTGCCTGTGATAAAAGTGTCTCACCCGCTCTTCTGTTTTCTCCCAGGTACCTCCCTCAACCTCTCCTGATTGGTCCTCACCCCTGGAGCACCGGAAGTGACGCGGACGCGCTTCACGCGCCTGTGCCTCCTTTGAGATCCACCATCCTCCTTAAAAACACCTCCGGTGCGGCGTGCAGCGCCGCGGGGGCGTGCGCCACAGTCGCGTGCTGAAGGAGCGCGCGCAAGGAGCAGGACCTGCTCCTTGGGCGAGCTCCTTGGGGCGGCTCCGGAGGTGGAGGCACGGAGCACTCTCGGGTAGCGAATCTTTCCCCAGCACCTGCAATCGCACCTGTATGTCCTTCCTTCTTCCCCACTACTGGCGTGCCAGTCTCTTGGGCCCCCTCTCTTCGCGGTAAGTTACTCAGTGGCTTTACCTTTGCACTTTTTCCCCTCCTCTCAATTTGGATTCTTCTCTCCATGTCTGCAATTCCAGTACACTGGAACTGGCGCTCTCCTGTTTCCTCAGCATCTGTCTACTTCAACCTCCACTCTCGAAATCCTTCTAACCTAGTTCTCTGCGCTAGTCATTCTCCAGGTTTGTCTTCCCCCCAGCCCCTTCTGCTTCTCCAGCTTGCCCTTCTGAACTGCCGCTCTCTCCGCTCTAAAACTGTCATGGTCCAAGATCTCCTTTCCCAATACACCCTCGATGCCTTTTTTCTCACCGAAACCTGGTTAAGAGATGGTGAGGAGCCACTTCTTAACCGCTGCTTGGCCCCAGGCTACTCCGCTCTATCTACCCCTCGCCGGGGTAGGAGTGGCGGAGGGATTGCCGTACTATACCGTTCCTCTCTTCCCTTCCAGGAGCTCTCTTCCCCTGCTCTGCACTATCCTGAATCTTTACTTCTTCGCCTAGGCTCCTCTTCTCCCCTCTATTTCCTCCTTGTCTACGTTCCACCCTCTCCGTCTTCCCAGCACTGGGATTCTCTTCTCGCCACAATCTCAGAAGCTACTCTTCTTTATCCCCACCTCCTGATTTTAGGCGATTTTAACGTCCATGTGGACTCCCCTTCTACTACTCGGGATCGTAGTTTCTTGACCTTTCTGTCTGATCTTTCCCTAGCTCAATCCGTTTCCTTTCCCACGCACTCTGCCGGTCATTCTCTGGACCTACTTATCTTCCCTCGATCCTCCCCTTTCCTTCCCTCTTCTCTTTTCCCCCTTACCCTTCCATGGACTGACCATTCCTGTCTCCTTTTTTCTCTTCCCTATCCTTCTTCTTCCCCGGTTTCTTTTTCCAAATCTCCTTCCCCTCCCTCCCGCCGTATTACTCCTGATACTCTCCATCAGTTCCCTGTGTCTGACACCCTGTTCCCCCCAGATTTTCCTCTTCTCTCACCTGATTCCCAGGCAAACTCCTGGTTCACGACCCTCTCTACTGCCCTTGATACCGTTGCCCCTCTACGACCCCCCCCGTCGTCCCCACCGTTCTACCCGTCACCCTTGGTTTCACTCTGGACTTTTCCTCCACCATAGGTATCTTCGTCGAGCTGAGCATTTATGGCGCAAACGCCCAAACCCCTCTACTGTAGCTTCTTTCCGTTCCGCTCATCATCACTATCGTTCCCTTCTTCACTCTGCCAAACAGAACTATTTCTCCAATCTTATCACTACCTCTTCAAACTCCTCCCGCCAACTACATTCCATCCTCCGCTCTCTTTCTGCTCCTCATTCCTCCCCTGCCCCTCCTTCCTCCCCTTCTATTCCAGATCCCTCTTCCCTGGCTACCTACTTTGTCTCCAAAGTTCAGTCTCTTTGTCTTTCTTTTCCCTCATGCCCTCCCCCTCTATCCCCCCCTTCAGTAGCACCCCCCTCTCCCATTCCTCTCCCTTCTTCCTCCCCCACCCTTCCCCCTCTCTCACATCACTGGTCCACCTTTGAGCTTATCACTCCTGCTACTCTTTCTGAGGTCTTTTCATCCACCCGTAAAACCTCTTGCCCCGCTGACCCCATTCCTTCCTCTTGGTTGCTGGAACCCTCTCTTGCTCTGTCTCCCTTTATTCTCTCACTGTTCAACTCTAGTCTCTCTTCTGGTACTTTTCCTTCTCCCTGTAAGCACGCCTCTGTCCGTCCCATTCTTAAGAACAGCTCCCTTGACCCTTCCTCTCCCTCCAGCTGGCGCCCCATCTCTAACCTTCCTTTCCTCTCTAAACTCTTGGAAAAATTGGTTTTCTCTCAGCTCTTTTCTCACCTTGAGGCCTCTCTCACTCTTCACCCTCGTCAATCAGGTTTCAGCCCAGGTCATAGCACAGAATCTGTTCTTCTTTCCCTTCTTAACGATTTGCATATTGCTCACGACCGCGGTTTACTCTCCCTTGCTGTTTCTCTAGACCTTTCCGCCGCTTTCGACTTGGTTGATCATCACACTCTCCTATCTCGTCTTCAGAATGCCGGCCTCTTCGGCCTGGTTCTCCGTTGGTTTCACTCTTTTCTGTCTAGTCGCACTTTCTCAGTTCACACTGGCTCAGGGTCTTCACCCTCAACTCCCCTTCCGTGCGGTGTTCCCCAGGGTTCTGTTCTTGCTCCTCTTCTCTTCAATGTGTTTCTGGCTCCCCTTGCGCTTCTTATTCAACAGCACGGTGTCTCTGCTCATTTCTATGCTGATGACATCTTTCTCCTCTTCCACACTAACTCTGCTGCGCCTGACATCACTGCCTTCAACACCTGTCTCTTCTGTCGCCTCCTGGCTCTCGACCAACTTTCTGCACATTAATCTCTCAAAAACTTCGGCTATCTGGTTCACCTTCGGTAATCCCCCTCCTAACCTCTCTCCGATATTCTCCTCTTCACCCATCCCCACTGTCTCCTCTTTGCGGTACTTGGGTGTAACTCTTGATTCTTCCCTTTCCTTTAAAGAACATATCTCTTCTGTTGTCCAGCGTTCCTTCTTTACTTTAAGACAACTTCGTGCTGTACGTCCTTTCCTTACCCCTTCCTCTGTGGCCACCCTGCTTATCTCTCTTGTCATGTCTCGTCTCGACTATTGTAATGTCTGTCTCGCTGGGCTTCCCCAATCACAAATTTGTCATCTTCAACGGGTCCAAAACACTGCCGTCCGCGTTCTCTCTCACGCTTCATGTTTCGATCACGTCACCCCCTTGTTAATACACTATCACTGGCTTCCTGTTTCTTTTCGTGTTCAGTTTAAAGTCCTTATCTTTGTCCACAGGGTGATCCACTCAGGTATCCCCCTGTATCTTGCAGATCAAGTCCGCCTCCATACCCCTCACCGTTCCTTACGTTCCATCCACGCTAACCGTATGTTTCTTCCCCCTCCCTCCCAAGCACACTTAGAATCAACTCGATCTTCAGCTTTCTTTTTTCTCAGTCCAAGGCTTTGGAATTCACTTCCCCACTCCTTACGTTTAGAAACCTCCTACCAATCCTTTAAAGCTAAGCTGAAAACCCATAGTTTTTGTTCTGCCTTCAACCTCCCCCTTCCAGCTCCGTCCTCTTCCCCTTCATAGCATTAATCATGTTAGTTCCTTAATTCCTCCTTCCTGCGCCTTCATAGCATTAATCATGTTAGTTCCTTAATTCCTCCTTCCTGCGCCTTTCTGTATTGTCAGTGTGTTCCCTCTCTACCTTCATGTCTGCCTCAACCTCCCCCTTCCAGCTCCATCCTCTTCTCCTCCATAGCGTTAATCATGTTAGTTCCTTAATTCCTCCTTCCTGCGCCTTTCTGTATTGTCAATGTGTTCCCTCTCTCCCTTCATGTCTGCCTTCTGTATCCCCCGACTGCTGTCTGCTTCTATCTCTTTTCTCATGATTTTATGGCGTTCCTTTTTCTGTTTCTCTTTCCGCAGCCCTCTCTCTTTTTAATTGCTTTTATGTATTGTGAACCGCCCAGATGCTAATTGTATTGGGCGGTATATAAAGTTTTAATAAACATAAACACCCTACACTTTACGGGCAGGCGCTGCACACCGGGGGAGTCCGACGACTCAACACCCTCCACCAGCTTCCCCACACTGCCAATATCCTGACGAGGGACTTTCGAGGCCCGGAGAGAGCCAGGGGAAGAAAGATCACCGCCTGAAGCAAAAGACGAGGACTCCACCTCCGGCTGCTGCAAAGCTGAGCTACTCTCCCCTGCTTCACAAAACTGTCTCGGCGTGGGAAAAAAATAAGAGTCCAAAGGACCAACAGTAGCTGCAGGTAACGGCGAAGAGACCTGGGGGGCTATAGAGGCTGTTTAGCCCCTCTGGACTTCCGTTTTTTGCCCATAGGAAAAACACCGCACTGAACGGTGCACCTCATCAAATCGCCATCTTGGATCCCGTGGTTTGTGGTTTTATGGCTACTTTATCTATTATTTGATTCCAGATTTGGACTAATGTGTCAATGTTCTCTGAATTATGTTCAAGATGTGGTAAAACCTTGTCTATTTATTTATTTAGCCGTGCTTATAAAGTCTAAGAAGTCTTTTTTGTCTAAGTGCTAAAATCTACGGGTTGAGGCTTGCATAGGTGAGTTGTTGTAATTATGTAAGCTCTGCGGGAGGTAGAGGGTGATTGTATTATGATCAGACCAAGGTACAGTAGATAATGTGGGAGGAGAGAGATAGTTGTGCTTGAACATTTGCTATGGAGCAAACATGAGGCCAAGAGTGTTTCCTTTGTTATGTGTTGACTCCAGGGGCAGCTCAAGGCAATCTGCTGCCTGAGGCGAAGAATGAGATGGCAGCCCCCCCCCCCCCCCCACCTTAGAGGGGGGTGGGGCTTTTCAGAAATCCAATCAGAGACTAAACCAAACCAAAAAGCTGATTAGATTATATGGAGGAAATGCAAGATGTTTGCACACAGGGACGTATCGAGCTGCAATCGCGCCCTGAGCAACTTGCAGCTTGGGTGCACGCCCCCCCTCTCCCCCCATACCTCCGTCCAGCACTGCCTGCTCTTTCCCTGCTGCTGCCACCCTCTGTTTTTTTCACAGCGGCGGCGGCAGCAGGGAAAGAGCAGGCAGCGCTGGAAGGAGGTATGGGAAGAAGGAGGGGGGCATGCGCCTCATCTGAAAGGCGCCAGAACTTTGAGCAGATCTGTCCCTCCCTGCACTGACATCGCATCGGAGGAGGGAGGGACCAGACCTGCTTAAAGTGCTGCGAAAAGGCTTGGGGGCACATTTTGGCTGCCTGCTATTGTCCTGCCAGCAGCGGCAGAGCAACAGCAGACAGCCAAAATGTGCCCCCCAAGCCTTTGCGACCTGTGCGGCTGCACTGCTTGCACAGGGCTAGGTACGGTCCTGTTTGCACACCAAGGAACTAGAAGACAGCAAGGACCAACAGCACAGTTTATAAAACTAAATTATGACTCATTTTTATTTTGTTATAAACTGCGCTATGGTTCTTGCTTTTTCTTTTTCAACATATATTTTGCATCCACAGTAGGTGTAGAGCAGAAACAGGACATTCACCCACAGAACTCAATATTTAAAAAAAAAATCTGATTCTGATCATCTCACTAACAACAACAAACAACCACTATTCTCCAGTACCAGGCATATTGTGAACTAATAAAAAGCCCTGCAACAAAGAGTAAACCTACCATATCATACCATATCAGCACAAACTTCCAAAACTAACATAAGGAGCCCATCCAAAAAAAGCATCACTGTAAATACCACATTGGGCCCTGGAACATCCATACACCTATTTGAAAAACTGAACAAGTCAAATTACTACAGTATAGCATAGATCTTTATATACAAACCCCATGTTAACAGAACACCTGACCTCAGTCACACACGCACATCGACCCAAGTACAGAATAAGTAACCACAATCTAAAGTAAAAATAAAAATATGTAGACAAAATTTAAACTGAAACTCCAAGAAGCCAGAGTCCACATGTAGTGCAACATCAGATAAATAAGAGATGCAGTTCCCTAATACTGTGTAAAATATAAAAATAGCAAAAATCCAATCACTAAAATTAAATAAAATTATTTTTTCTACCTTTGTCTGAGCATTTTATTCTCTGATCATGCTGGTCCCGATCTGAGACTTCTGCTTTCCTGTCTTCTCTTAGCTCTCTTTCTGTGGTCTATGGTCCATGGTCCATCTGCCATTTCTTATCTCTTCTTTTGTTTTCTTCACTTCCTTCCATCAGCACATTTCCAGTTCCAGTAACCCTCCCCAGTATCAGCCCCCTTTCCAGTCCTCCCCTCCCAGTACCTTCCAATGTCAGCCGTCTTGCATTCCCATGACTGCCACTGGTGTCCATTCCCTTCCATTCCCCCTCCTTCCCCACTGTCCAGCCCCTTCTAGTCCAAATACCATCCCAGGTATCAGCTCAGGTTCACTCTCAGTGCCACCCCCCAGTCAGCTCCCTTCCAGCCACCCTACCCTCTGTCCATCTCCCTTCCAGAGCCATTCGCATGTCAGCTCCCTTCCAGCCTGCTCCCCATTACCCAGCCACCTACCACTCCCATCCCTAAGTGTCAGTTCCCTTCCAGTCCCCCTTCAGTACATCCCAGGTGTCAGCTCCTTTTCAGCCCCCTCCTTCCCCCGTGTCATCTCCATTCCTGCCCCCTCCTTCCCCTGGCAAAGCTTCTCAGTTTCCGCTCCCTTCCAGTCCTATTATACCATCCCCCCCCCCCCCCCCCACATCAGCTCATTTGTACCCTAGCCCCTAGTTTTCTTCCAGGGCCAGTAGCACTCCCCTCCCCTTTTAGCCCATTTCCTGTCAAGCCCATTTCTAGTCCTATCCCCTTTATCCACTGTTCCTTCTAAGCTGTGCGCGTGTGCGCGCGCACACACCTCGCCGAGCAAGTGCACATACTTTACAACAGAGCGCACAAAAATTACAGCTGATTCTGATAGAAAACAACACAGACATCTTAAAATTTAAAAGTTATGATTGTAATTACTAGAAATTTCCCGCTTCATTTAGTAATCGTCTAGTTTCATTTAATTTGATTAAAATCAATGTGGTGTACATACTGTATTCTGACGTGTAGTCAAATTTTAAAGTATATAACTCCGAGTGTCGTTATATGGCGCACAAAAATTTAACCTTCCTTCAAAAGCTGCACACAGCTGATATTTTATGCGCACACAGCCTACAGAAAATTAGAGGGAACATTGCCTTTATCAACCCACTCCAGTCCCAGCCCCCCAATCAACCCATTACCAGTCCTAACTCATTTCCAGTGCTAGCCCCCCATCTGCCCATTACCAGTCATAACCCTCCAATAAGTCCATTTTCAGTCCTAGCACCCCAATCAGCCCATTTCCTGTCCTAGTCCCCCCCATAGCCCATTACCAGTCCTAACCCCCCATCAGCCCATTTCCAGTTCTAAACCCCCATCAGTCCATTTCCAGTCCTAGCCCTCCCCTGATAGTCCATTACCAGTCCTAGCCCTCTTCCCAATCAGCCCATTTCCAGTCCTAACCCCCCCAATAGCCCATTACCAGTCCTAGCCCTCCCAATCAGCCCATTTCTAGTCCTAACCCCCCACCAGCCCATTTCCAGTCCTAACCCCCCCCCCCCTCGATAGCCCATTACCAGTCCTAATTCCCCTCCTGATCAGTCCATTTCTGGTTCTAAACCCCCATCAGTCCATTTCCAGTCCTAACCACCCACATAAACCCATTTCCAGTTCTACCCCCCCAATAGCCCATTACCAGTCCTAACCCCCCCATCAGCCCATTTCCAGTTCTAACCCCCCATCAGTCCACTTCCAGTCCTAGCCCTCCCCCGATAGCTCATTACCAGTCCTAGTCCCCCTCCTGATCAGTCCATTTCCAGTCCTAACCCCCCATCAGCCCATTTCCAGTCCTAGCCCTCCCCCATTACCAGTCCTAGCCCCCTCCCGATCAGCCCCATTTCCTGTCCTAACCCCCATCAGTCCATTTACAGTTCTAACTCCCACCATCAATCCATTTCCAGTTGTAACCCCCCCATCAGCCCATTTCCAGTCCTAACCCCCATGTCCATTTCCAGTCCTAACCCCCCATCAGCCCATTTCCAGTTATAAACCCCATCAGCCCAGTTCCAGTTCTAATCCCCCCATCAGCCCAGTTCCAGTCCTAGCCCCTTCCCACCCTCCCCCCCTAACCCAACCCAACCCAGGGAAATTGAAAAATTAATAAAATCCTCCGGGGTAAGAAGCAGCTGCTGCTGCCGCTCCATTGGCGGCAGCAGCAGAATGAGGAGCCCGTGGCAGCCCGCCTCTCCCCTCCCACACCCCTCCCGGAGAGCCTGCAGTGCCGGTTTCCCCTCCGCCCCCGCTCACTTTTGCAGAGCCGCGGCGAAGGGAGAGTGTTTCCCTTTCGCGTGGCTCTGTTAAAGCTGAGCCCGCAGCGCTGATGGGAAACAGGATTTCCTGTTTCCCATCAGCTCCGCATGCTCAGCTTTAATAGAGCCGCAGTTAAGGGAAACACTCTCCCTTCACCGCAGCTCTGCAAAACTGAGTCGGAGTGGAGGGGAAACTGGCACTGCAGCTCTCGGGGGGGAGAGGCGGGTGGCCGCAGGCTCCTCATTCTGCCACTGCCACCAATGGAGCGGCAGCGGCAGCTGCTTCTTACCCCGGAGGATTTTATGAATTTTATTTTGAAGGCCGAGTGAGGCGGTCTTTTTGGGGGCAATTTTTGCTGCCCCCAAAAAGTTGCCGCCTGAGGCTACCGCCTCACTCGGCCTAATGATAGAACCGCCCCTGGTTGACTCATTGATAAGCTGAGTATATTCAACTGCTTTCTAAGAAGGGAGGAGTAGCCTAGTGGTTGGGGCAAGTTATCTCAGGCTGGAAGGTTGGGGGTTCAAATCCCACTAGAGGACAGCAACCTTGGGCCAGAAGGACTGGGGTTTCTAATCCCACAGGTGCTCCTTGTGGTCTTGGGCAAGCCACTTAACCCTCCATTGCCCATGTTCCCTGTAAAATAATTATCTCCAAGTTATAATGCCCTGTTCAATGTAATTTCAGTTTGTTCAATGTAAACCACCTTGATATCATGAAAGGCAGCATATAAGAAATGATAAATAAATAAGAAGGATTTTGAAATCCTAGGGGTGGCTGAAGCAAGGTTTAGATCACCTAGGAGCAAGAGTTGATTAGCATGCCAGTTGTGGTTACATATTGTTTCCAAACAAATTCCGAGTTCCTCCACATGTGCTTTAGGGGATCTGTAGACTAGGCAGAGTGTTAAACACGTACTTGAGATAGTTATAATATCTATGCCTCCCTCTGTATTGGTGGCAATCGTGTGGAAATCCAAGTGGTTCCTGGCTAAAATGAAGACCCCCTCCACCTCTACGTTTAGCTCTTGGACAGCTGAATAGGTTGTAGCTAGGTGATAAAAGCTGATTAATCAGTACATTGTCAGAGTCAGTGAACCAAGATTTGGTTACGCCCATGATGTCTATTTGGTGATCATTGAGATCATTGGATTGGAGTTGGATTTTCTTTTGGGCTGATCGTGCATTGAGGAGTATACATTTGAGATATTGTAGTTTGTTTGTGGCTTCATCCCAAGTTAGTGCTGATTATGGTTGTGGCTTAATTTTGATGAGGGCACAAGGTCCTCTGACACTTGGTCTGATCACTGGGGAGATTGTTCCATGATGAGAATATTTATTTATTTATTTATTTAACAGTATTTCTAAACCGCCTTATCATTATAATCAAGGTGGTATCACAGCAAACAATCTGGTAGTGTGAGTGTGTTATACATGCAGTGAGGGAGAAAGTTTAGTTGGGTGTGTGTTGTGTTGTGTGCTAGATTAGTTTGAGTTATGTACAATGTGGGCTATATACAGTGGTGCTAAAAACATCTTATATACATACAGTGTTAGGCGGTGACGTGTGCTGATATATAGCTATTTGGACTATGTGATGTGTCCATAGTGTTCTATGAACAGCATGGTTTTCAGCTGTTTCCTAAAGTCCTTGAGGTCTGTAGTTGCCCTCAAATCGTCCGGTAGTTTGTTCCATATTGTTGGAGCAGCCATGGAGCAGAATAGAAGTGGATGATTGGTATGTAAGAAAAGAGGGGCACTTGTGAGATTGAGTGTTTGACTAGTGATGAGAGATAAAGCAGATTGAGTAAGATAGCCAGAGATGTCATGATTGAACTGAATTGGTCAGCTTATGGAGGTACTCTTAGTTAGAATGCTGAAGTGCATTCTGGGTTGACTGATTTAGCTTAGTCAAATACTAAATTGACATACACATGATTAAGCATGTATGTCATCATTTGGATGTTCTTTCTATAACGCACCTCTGTATGTAATGAAGGGAGAAAAAATTGCGAAAAAATCGTATAAAAATAGCACTTCAACCTTTTTGGTTTATGTTTGAAACTGTCATCTTAACATGCTTCAATTTGCTTTCAGTTTTTCAAACTGCTCACATTGTGCTAGTAGCCTGATTGCTTTGATACAGCAGCTGTGTCTGTGATTCAGTGTCTGCGATTTCTTTGCTGGGATCCTTTGTAATGTTTCAGTATTTCACAGATATTGTGATCTGCCTGAGGAGGGACCTATTATTTTGGCATGAAATTTTCCCTTTAAAGCAGTCTTGCGGGATCCGTTTACTTCTATGCTTTACAGCACTCCGATTGCGCTTCTGAACTGTGAGTAGGTGTGCCCTTGTGGTCCTTTTGTTTTGGATTACCATTTTATGTACTGCTTCAGAGTATTATATGGGATATCCATTTTGGCGTCTGAAATTCATTCAGGTTGTATCAGTCCGTATAGGAGGGCAATGTTCATTATGCTGACTATAGAATGAATTAGATAGGGCTTTTGGATCCAGAGCACATTATGTGTTACAACCTGATCTCATTTAATGATTTATACAGCGCTGTACTGAGCCAGAATCACGCCTTTGCACATCAGGCATATGCGCCCCCCCCCCCCCCCCCCCGCACCTCCATCCCGCCACTTTCTGCTCTTCCCTTGCTGCTGCCACCCTCTGTTTTCTCCATAGTGGCACTGGCAGCAGGGCAAGAGCAGAAAGTGGCTGGACGGAGGTGCGAGATGGGAGGTGCGCCCAATGTGCAAGTCGCCGGCACTTTAAGCAGATCTGTCCCTCCCTGCTCTGAGTCGCATCAGAGGAGGGAGGGACCAGACCTGCTTAAAGTGCCGTAAAAAGGCTTAAGGGGCGCATTTTGGCTGTCTGCTGTTGCCCTGCCGCTGCTGAGAGAAGGAAATGTGGCGGCGGCAGGGCAACAGCAGGCAGCCAAAATGTGACCCTTAAGCCTTTGCGCCCTGTGTGGCTGCACCACTCGCACAGGGCTAAGTAAGGTAATGAGAATAATACTTCACACGTGTAAACACACACATGTCCATGCACAATATATTGGTTGCACAAAACTTTAACTTTAGTTTTGGTTCACTTGGACACTCATAGTACTTTTTAACTTTGGACTCGAAGTAGTTTTTGGTTTATCACAAGCCCTGTATATTCACTCTTTGTATATAGGGCAAATTACTTAGCCGTTCTGTTTTATTGTCACCTAGATGTTCTGTTTATAGGCACAAATAGCGCGGTATATAAGAAAATTAAATAAATAAATAAACGGTGATCCTTACTTAAGTAGTTTTACATTTGCACGCTTTTTACGCTGAACTTCAGGTACTGAAAAGTCCTTATAAGCCACTTTTCTATTTCTCTTGATTCACTAATACAAATGCACAGGTCCTTATACAGGATACGTTTTTGGTCCTCCTCTCCTTTGCTATTTTAGCATTTCCAATGTTTATGCACTTCCTTTGGTATTAGCTGGTTTTTAAGCCTTGCATTTCTTTCTTTTTTTGTTTTTGTCACAGACTTCTTACTTGCCTTGTTTATATGAGTTTTCATTATTGATCGATGTCAGCTTTTTATTTATTTATATATTTATGGATATGTTTTAATTTGTTTTTATCATTTACTTTTAGTTATTTATTTAATAAATAAAAATTTTCCTTATGGTTTTTAACTTTTAATATATTTACAATGTTCTTTTCTGATTGTCATTTTGGTTGCTCTCGAGGTTTGCACCCCCTGAAGGCCTTCTGGCCGAAACATGTAGGGCTTCATTCAGTGTCAATAAAAAGACTTGACCACTTGTCCACATACCTGCTGTTTTTGTTTCCTGCTGTTGGTGTGGGTTTCCTGTTCTCCATTGTTTCCTTATGTTAATTATGGGTATGGATTCAATAGGAGGAACCCAAGGTCCCAAATAAGTAATGTGAGGTATGCTGATGTGCTTTGACTCTCTGCAGACTTTACATATTGCTATGTACTCAAATATAAAATTATGTGTGTTGACTGTCTATAGGTGCATTGGAGAACAATGTGTATAAATGTGTTAAGTGTCTATCGCTTCCTGTCGATGGCTAGAACAGTGAAACTAGTGTGTGTGTAACGAATGCAAGTGTTGTTTGTTTCAGGCCTTAGGAAGAATAATGTATTTGAAAGATATGTTGTGGGTATACTAACTGGATTTCATTCCAGGTAAAGGAGAAGACCTGAGGTGCAGATTTCTAACAACCTTTATCTCCACAGGACAAAAGAGATGAAGATGTAAGAAGTTTGAATTATTCGCCTTGTAGGAGTCTAGGGAACTGTGAGAGAGTTCCATATCACAAAGTGCTGTGCCATAAATAAATAGTGAGAGAACTTGGATTCAAGGTTCAGAGGTTCTAGGTCATGTTCCGCTTCCTAGCAGCTCACATTTGGACAATGCTGCTGAAGTTCCTCAAACTTAGTACATTAATCTTTTTTTATTAGGTATGCTGCTGGAAGAGAGATCTTGCATCTGAAAGAAATGTTGGTGTGTGTATGCATGCAATGTAAGGATCAGGAAAGAAGGTATCAAAGTGGCACCATGGAAAGGGCATGACTGCAGATATTCATCACTAGATATCAAATCTTTAATAGGAGAGAGGTTGTATGCTATAACTCTTCTTCATGTTTGGCTATTTGCTATTAAAGTACTCCTTTTGCTCTTCTAACCAACCTCCTTGACTTTGTGCTGATATAATTCAGACTGCTTAACTGTGCCTGTGTAATTATTTTCACATCTTTCTAATGGTAACCTCTTTGCTCTTACCATTTCTTTTACTTCTTCAGACAAAAAAATGTTTCCATGCTATTGACATTATAATGAAATATGGTTGTTTGTAGGTATTTTATGGCTTTACCTCTCTGTTTTTTCAATAGACTTCCTGGAGAAAGAAAATGAGGTGATTTCCTATAAACCTGCTCAACAGCTTTGAAAAGAGAATGAATGGAAGTGATTAAGCAGGTTCATGGAGTGCTAGCTGTGGAACTGACAGATTGTCATGTCTGAACACGTATGCTCACCCTTTTCATGAAACGATCACTTATAGAAGCATATTAATAACTTGCACTTCAAACGAAAGCTTTCTCAATGAAAATTGTTATT
The DNA here is from genome assembly GCA_033557465.1 of Ichthyophis bannanicus. NCBI lineage: Eukaryota > Metazoa > Chordata > Amphibia > Gymnophiona > Ichthyophiidae > Ichthyophis > Ichthyophis bannanicus. Next base: position 1,732,811,380 of record CM066032.1, read on the forward strand.
CTTTACTCCTTGAAGTTGAGAATGAATAGTTAGGTAGATAATTTTATTTTTAGATGCCGTCAAATAAATGCTGACTTCTGGCATCCCAGCAGCCCCTGGGTTTTCTTGGCAAGATATGATCGGAAGTAGATGGCCAGGCCCAAAAATTCAGAGTGAAGCTCAGGGAATTGCTGCTTGTTATAATCACTTCATCTTGGGTAGCTCATATGGAGTCAACATGGACAGGGACTTGCAGATTGGCAAGCTGTTAGCAACACTCCCACCCAGTGTGGAGGTGAAAGCATTTGTTTTATGAAAAAAACCTCCTCAGTGCAGCTAATAAATATATGTTATATTGAGGCAGTACTATAGTAGAATCTGCTGTAACAAATGCTATACAAGAATTTCTTTACAGATATAAGAAATGGGTTTCTTATGAGTGGAGATCAGCACATACATATGAAAATAGGTGGGGAAAGCATGCAGAGCATGGCTCATGGAATGCTTTACAGCTCTTTTGCATGTGCATGTAGTGTATTGTCTCATGCTGATTTTGAAAGACTAATAAAATGAAAGAGTGATAACATATCAAGCCATTAGGTGTCGACTGACAACAGTTTTGAAATGATGGGTTTGGAAGGAATATACAGAGTTTTTATATGATAAAGATCAAGTGGACCAACAGCCGTTTCAACCTGTACCTTATGATCTGGAACCATTGGAGATGAAAGAAGTTGAAGCAGCATTGAAAGCCTTATCAAAGAACAAAGCACCAGGCATTGATAGCATTCCCATAGAAGTATTACAGCAATCTGATGCAGCTGTTACCGTACTTACGAGGCTCTGCCAAGAAATATGGAAGACAACATCATGGCCAACTGACTGGAAAAGATCTGTGTTTATACCAATACTAAAGAAAGGTGATCCAACTGACTGTAGAAATTATCGCACAATCGCTCTGATCCCACATGCCAGCAAGATTCTACTGAAGATTATTCAAAAGAAACTACAACCATACCTGGAACAAGAACTACCTGAAGTGCAAGCAGGGTTCAGGAAAGTGCGAGGAACGAGAGACATCATTGCGGATGTGAGATGGATCCTTAAAAAGACTAAAGAATACCAAAAGGATATCTATTTGTGCTTTATTGACTATAGCAAGGCTTTTGACTGTGTAAACCATGAGAAACTCTGGGCCACATTAAGAAGCATGGGTATACCAGAACACCTGATCGTACTGTTGCACAATCTGTACATTGATCAAGAAGAAACAGGTCGAACAGAACAAGGAGAAACAGAATGGTTTAAAATAAGCAAAGGTGTAAGACAAGGCTGTATACTTTCCCCCTACCTGTTTAATTTAGATGCAGAACAAATCATCAGAGAAGCAGGATTGTATGAAGACAACAGAGGTGTGAAGATTGGTGGAAGACTCATCAACAACCTTCGCTATGCTGATGATACCACATTACTGGCTGAAAGTGAAGATGATCTGAAACATTTGCTTCTCACAGTCAAAGAACATAGTCTCAAAATGGGCCTGCACCTTAATGTAAAGAAGACAAAGATCATGACAACTGGCATAATCAACAGGTTCATCATTGAAGGAGAAGAAATTGAAATCGTGAACAACTTTAACCTACTTGGATCAACTATCAATAAAGAAGCAATAAGCAGTCAAGAAATCAGACGATGTATTGCTCTTGGCAGAATGGCTATGAAAGACCTAGATAAGATTCTCAAGAGCAGAGATGTCTCTCTCCATACAAAAATTCGACTTGTTCAAGCCATGGTATTTTCAATAACATCATATGGATGTGAAAGCTGGACAGTGAAAAAGATAGACAGGAAGAAAATTGATGCCTTTGAATTATGGTGCTGGCGGCGAATAATGTGTATACCATGGACTGCCCGAAGAACAAACCAGTCGGTACTAGAGGAGATCAAACCTAAGCTTTCTTTAGAAGCTCAGATGACAAGACTTTGACTTTCATACTTTGGACACATCATGCGAAGAGAGAGATCATTAGAGAAAGACATTATGCTTGGCAAGATAGAAGGTCAACGCAAAAGAGGAAAGCCAGCAATGAGATGGATTGAGACAATAACAGCAGCTACAGGTACCAGTCTGTCAACAATGAGCCGCTTGACTCAAGACCGAACACAATTTAGGATAGCTATCCAGAGGGTCGCCATGAGTCAACTCCGACTCGACATTTCTTAACAACAACAACAACAGTTTAATCACAGGATGGCACTGTCCCAAGGACAGGACCAGATTAACAATATACTGGGCCGCAGACAAATATACAGTTGTGGTCCTCTACCATAGACCCCCATTTACTTGTTTTTCACACACCCCCCCCCCACCAATAGAGTCTCATTCATTTTATCCCTGCAACCCCCCTCTTCCCCACCTACACACTGAGATCTTTATTCATAGCTTTCCCACCATACTTTACCTCTCCAGAAGTAGAGTAGAGAAAACTGCAGAGCCTAGTTCTGGGTGTAGTGGCAGCTGCAGGTTATGTATGAGTGTCTGTGCAATTAAATGCGTTGAATAGAGTGGTCTAGTGTTTACAGCAGGAGGCTGAGAACTAGGGAAGTTGAGCAAGTCATTTGCATCCTCTACTTTGTTACAAACCAGAGAGAATGCAAGGCTGGATCACCTCAAAAAGTGAGAAAAAGGCCAAATGGCAAGCTGTTAGCAACATTCCTGGAGATACTTAAGTGTTTAAAAAAGCTTTACAAGAATGAAAGAGCATAAAATGCATTTAACTTTTCTTTGGTGCTTCTAAAAAGATATAGACAGAGTGTAGGCAGCATTAGGACAGTTTTCAAAGGAATTGGTTCAAGTAATTAAATACTTACCTGGTAAATTCCCCATACTGAAAAAACCTCCCTTACGCTTAGGGGTCATGCAATTACCCCACCTTAGAGGCGTTTGCTAAAGCTCAGCGCACAATTTGCAAACACAAGTCTAACGCAGAAAGTCTGCTCACCAATGCTATAAACAAAAGCATGCAAATTGAACTGTGTGCAAAAACATGTGCTAACATGAGAGAACAGGCACACATCTGTGTGCTTGTCAGACACATGCACAAGGCTCTGTGCTAGCAGCAGCTGTATCAGCACCCACTGTACCTATGATGGGATGTTTATTTATTTATTTACAAATTCTTTTATACCACCATATGCAAATACAGAATAAAAATGACCATTATCCTCATATCAAAATACAATCATAAAAACAAACACGCAATTTCATCACCACACAGAAAATGGAAACTGTGCTACACATCTGTTAGCATCAGTAGCCCATCTCCCTCCAACTCCTCCCAACATTCCCCTTACATCTGAGGGAACAGGAGTGTTTTCAGACTTTTATGAAATACCAATAAATCCCCCTCCTTCCTCACATTCATTGCATATTCTTCAGTGCATAGCAATATTAGTATTTATGCACAGACTAGCATGTCAAAATATGCATGGCTGTTATGTACATGCAACCCTGAAGTGCCATACACAATTCAACACTTCAGAGTTGTATGGACATAAAATCCTTATTTATTTATTTAACACAGTTTTTTTTTATACCGCCTTATCCTTAAATCAAAGCGGTTTACATTTCAACTTAAAAAACAACATAGAGAACTTACTAAGGAACGGAGGTGAGGGTGGCATGCAGAAAATGCTTGGAAGCATAACTTATCTACAGTGTAACATATATACATTCACCTGGCGGAATACATCTGCTTTTTTGGGGGTTAGACCATGATAGGGTAGTCCAGAGTCTGGAATGCTAGGTGGGCTCCCTGAAGTGTTCCGTGAAGAGGAAGGTTTTGAGCTTCTTCCTAAAGTCTTTTATGTCCGTGGTGGCCCTTAGTGCCTCCGGCAGACAGTTCCAAAGGGCAGTTGCCGCCAGTGATAGTGCCTTTTTCCTGGTAGACTTATTGTCCTAGGCAATGGGATGGTTCTGTAAGTAATTGAGTGAACTTAAGTGCTTCCATTGCTCTGAGGAAAGCGACAGCTTCTTTATCGGATGCAGAATTGAGGTTGAAGTCTCCCAATAATATCAGTGACTTATGGGGGGAGTTAGCTGGTTTCATGTATCCTAGAAGTTTCATCAGCACTGACGTTGGGGGCCCTGTAGGTGAGGCAGATGGCTAAGTGTCTATTTTTTATAGTGATTATGTTACAGTGTTCAGTGCTTGTGGTCTTGGAAGCTTTAAATCTGAAGTCGGATCTGGCTAGGATTAGTACCCCTCCGCCTCTTTTGTGGGTGTGTGGACAATTTAATGCAGTGTGTGTGTGAGGTGTGATTTGATTTAGGATGATCTGGTCTGTGTTTTTCAGCCAAGATTTGGTAATACACAGTATGTCTGTTTGGTGGGATTAAAGGTGATCTATAATGGTGTTAATCTTGTTTCAAATAGATCTGGCATTGATGAGCTCTATATTAATAGATGAGCTTTAGAGGGGCTGGTTGTGAAGGCCAGTTATGTGTGGAGATGGTTGTATTTTTATTAGTCTAGTGGTTCTCTTGTTTGAGTGCCAGTATGTATTTTGCTATATTGGTTGTATGTAAAACGTGTGGAGTGGTGGCTGTAGTAGCTATTTTGGTGGTGGGGGTAGTCCTCATGAAGCAGAAGAGCAGGATAAGGATAATTAGGAAGGTCTATGCTTTTTGGGTGGCTGGTATGATGTGCTTCTGTGGCATTAGGTGTGGACTGTGGCTCTGTGAGGTGGGTTGGGTGGAGAGAGGAGGAGCTCCTTCTTTGCGGAGCCCCATCTCTGTTGTATGCTACTTACAGTTTTGAGTTTCCTTTGAAGACCAATGGAAGTTATTGCCTGTTTGGAAGCGTCTGTGTATGTTGGGACTAGGCAACTGTCCTTGCTCAATGGGGTTCTGTTTTCCTGGCTGTTTGTGGTGGGCTTGGCGTGGTGGAATCCAGGGTGTTTCCAGATGCTATGCTTATACTGTGCCTTGTCCCCAGTCGAAGATGGGTGAATATGGATCTGGCTGAGATGGGATTGGTTGTAGAATATTTGCAGTGTTTGGTTTCAGCTCTGTAGGAACTTGATAAGATTGTTATGGACAAACCGGGCTTAGGCTTCCTGGTGTTGTTGACGTTCCCGCCTACATTCCCTGCCTAAGAGCCACGCCAAAGCGCCCTCTGGCGAGGCCCTCAGTCATGGGCCCAATGATAGGGCTGGAGGCAGAGAGCGGGGCGGAGTTTGTCTTCCTGTTCCTGTACTCTACCTGATCGGGGGAGCACTGATGGTGGAGGAAGCTGCCTGGTCTTCACGCCCGATTGTGCCTTGCTTTTGAAATGTCCAGGGGAGCCCCTGATAGGGCTGGAGGTAGAGAGCAGGGCGGAGTTTGTCTTCCTGTTCCTGTGCTCTATCCCGATCGGGGGAGTGCTGATGGTGGAGGAAGCTATGATGGAATGCTATTCTGTGCACAAATTGCAAAAATTGCTATGTGCCAAATACTATTCCATCATATGCCACAGAAGAAACAAGCATAAATTCTTCACTGGCGCTACCCTTTACACCTCCTCAGATATTGTGTTAAAATCCCATTGCTGAGCTCAGCTATCTGCAGACCTCTCTGCATTTGTGCTACATAACCTATTGCTTCATCACCACGCATTTAAATGGATTTAAGTGTGTTGTGTACTTCTGTTTGCTTGAGGCTTTGTACACAGCTTGTGTGCTAAACCTTTTCCTGCATTGGTAGTACACAAAATTATATGCTAAAACCAAGCTAACTGTGTGCAAAGCCTAGCATGCTTTTCTGCATTGGCCTCTTAGTACAGGCAAATTTGTAACAATGGACTTCTCCAGCCCAGACTTTCAAATGAAAACCTCTCGGGTCAATATTCAACCAGCATCTCCCCATGCCCTTTCTCTCCATCCCCAAATCTCACCATCTTTCTTTCCCTCTAGAATTGCCCTTCCCCCTAGAATACCATTTCCTATTTCTCCCTTCGCACACCAGCACTTCCTTCCCCAACATCTCCCTTTTCTCCCCTCCCCCAGAATCTCACCATCTTTCCCTCTTCCAACAATGCATCCTTTCACAGCATCCTCCCTTCTCCCTTCCATCCCCACCCCACCAGCATCTCCCCATCACCCCTTCTCCCACCAGCATCCCCCATCTCCCCTCTCATCTTCTCTCCCAAGCATCTCCCTACGTCCCCTCTCTCCACCTCTGCATCTTTCTCTCCCTTGCCACTACTTCAAATCTGTGGGTTACAGCATTCATTTTAAATCTCTTTATTGAATTCCAATAAGACAGTTACCAGCATACTATATAAGTAACACATCTATTATTGAACAAGTACAACAAAGTCTCTGGCATCCCCAGCACTTGCCAACCAAGAAAGGGCACTCATGTATTTCAGTAAAATTCAATCCCCTCCCCCTGAACCTCCTTCCACCCACTTCAAACCTCAACTAAAAGAAACAACACCCTCCTAAATCCCCCCCCCCCCCCCGATCCTCCATCAGTACTTCCTGGAGACCCCTTGGAGGCTACAACATTAAAACAGGAAGTGTGTAGGACCTCTGAGTCCACGTGCATACTCAGACTGGCCACATCCTTCCCCTTCTTCATGCAGACTTCCTGTGAAGGAGGGACAGAAAGCCAGCAGGACCTTCAATGAGCGCATGGGTTTAGAGACCACACATTCTGACTGTTTACTGCTGCAGTGGAAGCCATTACCCTACTGACCCTCTCACTATGCCTCTGGTGTCCCTTGAAGGAAGCTGCTTCTACGAAGTGGCAGAGTAGGTGCAGTCAAAAGAAAGCAATAGATCCCGATAGCCACACAAACCCAAAGAACTATCAGTACATATATTAACAAGAAGGTTTTCAGAGTCACTGCTCTACAGTAACAATATTTCTCAGGCACTGCCACTAGGGCTCAAAAGATAGGTGTTCACCCTTTCACAGTTGCTTCAAACATAGAGACATCTCCCTCATAAGTGTTTAATTCACACTGTTCTTTTTCACTTTATTGCATCATTAGCAAATGGTAGGGTTTGATATAAATGCCAAGGCAGAGTCCAGACACATCAAGCTCAACATCCTGGATTTTAAAAACACTACTTTTAGCAGTAGAGGAGTAGCCTAGTGGTTAGAGCAGTGACCTAATAACCAAAGAAGACCAGGGTTTGAATCCCACTGGTACTCCTGGTGGCATTGGAAAGTCAATTAACCCTCCATTGCTTCACATACAAACTGAAATCATGAGACCTCTTGGGACAGGGAAATACCTACTGTACATGATTGTAATTTTCCTAACAACTACTGGAAATGTATGAGCTAAATAAAGCAGGGAAGTACCTTGAGGAGGTGATAGGGGAAGTCTAAAATTTTTGATATAAACTAAAAGGAGCTACAAAAATGGTATCATCTTTATATAAAAGCACATTTAAACTACAGCCATGCCACCCTCATCTTGAGTGTGCCTCATCTTGGAAGCTATGCAGGGTCAGGCCTGGTTAGTTAGATGGACGACCATCTTGGAATACCAGGTGCTGCATGCTTAATGCATGAAAGTAAGTGAAGTTACTCAACAAAGGATAAATCAGCCACACAGATGGGTGACTTCGTACTTCATGGCACCAGGTCAGACTTGCTTTCCCAAAGCCCAGAAGAATCTAGAAAAACACTTTGGGCATGTGTGAGTGATCCCACTTGCATGACTGTTGTCCCCTGCCTCAGTCTATTCCACAGCTTAGAGGAAGGGAAAAAAAAGTCTTCAATTGGAAGGGGAGGTGGGTGGCTGATTTATCCTGCTGTCCATGGAGAACCCTTGTTACAGGTAAGCAATTGCATTTTCTCCAAGGCAAGCAGAATATAATCAGCCACATAGATGGGTGATTCCCAAGCTTAGGGTGCAAGGATCATGATATTCAGATTATTAAATGTTGGCCCCTGCCACCTATGAATTTCTGCTGTGGTAGGTTGAATCAAGAAGTGGGTATGAGACGTGGAAGACAGTAATGCTCTAGGGGCTTCTTATGTCAAAAAGGCCAATTTAGCAAGATCTTTGCGGAAAGGTAGATTAGGAGAACTTGGGAGAGATTTGGTTTATTTTCTGTGATGTGTGTTGAAGGGCCTCATGATACTTAGGCTGAACTTACGGAGATTCTCTTTTGAAATCAGATGGAAGAGTATCGATGTATGTGCTGCCTGCAATGCAGGTCCTCTGCTGTTGTGTTAAGAAGGAAAGGAAGTAGTAGGAATGTTTGCTCAATTCCTTTTCCCCTCTGTTTGCTTGCACACTTGTTTGTTTTTTAAATGCCTTTGTGGCAAAAATCCAAGTCCATGAGCCTGAAATGCAGAAAAAAGGGCTGGTTGTTCTGGAATTAATGCAGTAGGCATTTCCTGTTATTGGTAAGTATTTAACTCGCAACTTTTGCGTTGAAACCTGAGAGCTCAGTCCTAGATTCCATTTTTTGTTTTCTCAATATAGATAGAAAGACTTTCACCTGACAGCCAAAAATGGAGGTCATATGTGGCTTACTGTTGTATCATAATTTCTGCAGCCTGCTTAGCCAGCAGAAACATTAGAAAGAGTACCCCATGGCTTGAAGGCAAGTGAGAGCAAAGTCTCCATGCCATGTTTTGCCTAATAAAGGGTACAATGCGGCTCCCCATGCAGGTACTGGTGATGGAGCATCTTACAGAGGTAGACGGAGTTGAGCTACACAGCCACTGACTGTATCTTATTCTAAGTACTAGAAGAATGTAAATGCTGCTCCGATGATTGGAATGACACAATGGAACTGCCGGAACATCATGGCACCAACATCTTCGGTATCTATGGCATTAATATAGGACAAATCAAAATGATTCTTCAAGGAGTGGCCTAGTGGTTGGGGCAAGGTACTTCAGGCTGGAAGGTCAGGGGTTCAAATCCCACTAGAGGACAGCAACATTGGGCCAGAAGAACTGGGGTTTCTAGTCCCACAGGTGCTCCTTGTGGTCTTGGGCAAGCCACTTAACCCTCCATGGCCCATGTTCCCTGTAAAATAGTTATCTCCAAGTTATAATGCCCTGTTCAATGTAATTTCAGTTTGTTCAATGTAAACCACACTGATGCAGAATAGCGCGGTATATAAGAGAATGTAAATAAATAAGGAGGTACCTGAAAATTTTAAGATGAAAAGGTTAGCATTCAAAAAATATAAAGGTTATAAGAAGCAGCAGCGGTCTGCAAATCTTGTTTTCTGAAGCCTCTGGCACAAGCGTAAACAACCATGCTGGTTGAACCATCTATTGAAGGTTTAGTCCCTTGGATTTGGATTTAGCTCTAGCTCACACCTTTTTCAGTTGTAGTTCAAGGAGAGTTACAGTAGGCATACTCCTGTCCCCAGTACAGATACAGATACAGTAGGCATACTCCTGTCCCCAGAGAGCTTACAATCTAAATTTGTACCTGAAGCAACGGATGGTTAAGTGACTTGCCCAAGAACACAAGGGGCAGCAATAGGATTTTAACCCTGTCTGGCCAGGTCTCAGCTTACTGCTCCATTAGGCTACTCTTCCATTCCTCAGCCTACCCAGTCTAACTTTTTTTTTTTTTTTAATTGCACAAAGTCCTCAAGTAGTCTGTAAAAAAGCAACACTGCTGCGTTCCAGAAGTAAACTGGAACCTTTGCATAATCTGCCATGATTCATACTGGTGTTCCATTGCTCCCTTAGCTTTGAGAGAGTTTTTATATCTAGCTGTCTATTGCTCCCAAGGAAAACCCCACAGAACTCGCTGCCATCTCACGTGGCCGAGGGCGTGCGTTCAGCCACTTTAGTCTCAGATGAGAAAATCCTGTAGAGAAAAAGGGCACCTTAAAGCTTTGAGGTAAGGGTGGGTCTCACATTGCTTGGCCTTTATGCACTGTAGCCTCTCCAGCTGCATACCTGGAGCAGTTTCTCTCCGGCTGCAGCATAAACTCCGGCAGTGTATGACCCCCAGTTGTGGGACCGCTTCTCTGGTGCACTGGTGAAAGGAAGAGAAAATGTACCAAAATAATTATTCAGCCGTGCACCCAGGCTACCACACTGCACCTCACACTTGGAGGGAAACTTGGACTGCTATAAAAATCCAGTTCTAAGTCAATCTTTGTCTTTGACTGACTAAGCCGCTGTACCATAAAGGAGCACTGGATCGTTGAGAGGGTTGCTGAGACTGCTGCATTTCAGCTGATCTGTGTTCCAGTTAACCAAACTAGAATGCCAATGTCAATTAAAGAATGAAAGAAATCAGAGGAAAAAAGAAACTTTTGAGAAGGAAAGGGGTGCCACTGATTCTGGAACAGAGAAGTAGAGGATAAAGCAGATGACCCTTGGTGCTGAGACAAGGAGGGTCAGTGCCTGCAATCATCGAGTCCAGACTCCAGATCCAGAAGGTATTCCTAGGGAAGAGTAAAATAGAGGGTACCTCGTCCATCAGGGAGAGTCCCAAAAGACAAAGCAACTGTGCTTTGTTCTATTGTTATACTCTGCTTATTAACTGATTTTTTTTTTTTACTCTGCCACTTGAACTTTCCAAAACTCTGTGCAAATCATCCCTTTGGGCTGGAACATCCCTGCTCCCTGTGCCCAAGTGAATAAGGTTTCTGATCTTAAATTGTGAAGATCTACTAGAGGTCAAACTCAGAGAAGTATTTTCACAAAGGAAATAATATTTAAAGAAAACAATAATTCTTCTCAAATTTAGTAATAAACAACGAGAGTTAACAAGGTCATTTATTAAACTTAAAAAAAAAAAAAAACGAATTTGTTTCCTAAGCCAGATCATACGATGTAACTCGGCGAGGAATTTGTACAACTAGTGCTTTCTAATTTTCCCCCTTTCTTCCCAGCTTTTTCCAACAATCAAAATAGTTTTACATAAAATAATATATAATCTAATATAGCTTACCTGATTACTTTTACCTACACCCTTCCAGTTGTGGTCATTGTTGGCACCCTTGCATTTTAGGTATGTTATGCACAATATCTTGAGAAATAATTGGAAATATTCTTACTGTATGTCATTATACTATTTTAATAGTATGTTCAAAGGTATACAGCAAAAAAAAAATAAGATGCTGTGCAACTTAGACATACTAATTTCTGAGAAGAAAAACAACAAAAAATGACCCGGACAGGCGTAATGACACCCTTTACTAATATTTGGTTGCACAACCCTTAGCAATGATGACAACCTCCAAATATTTCTTGCAGCCATCTGTAAGTTTCATACATCTGTTTGTTAGTAGTTTCTCCCACTCTTCAACTGCAGTTTGTTCCAGTTCATTAATGTTTCCAGGATTCCTTTTACAAATGGCAGATTCAGCTTTCCAAAGGTTCTTGATTGGATTGCGATCAAGACTCTTTTCTAGCCCTTTAAAACAGTCCATTTTTTTCCTTTTTATCCATTCTTTTGTACTTTTGGATGTGTTTTGGGTCATTGTCTTGCTGGAGGACCCATTATCTTCAACCCAGACCGAGTTTTCCGACACTAGGTAGCACATTTCACTCCAAAATACCTTGGTAGTCCTCTGACTGCATGATTCCTTTCATACATTCCAGGCCTCCAGATCCTGAGGCAGCAAAATAGCCCCACAACATTATGGAACCTCCATGATATTTAACTGTAAGACGGGTGGTTTTTTACCTTATAAGCTTAATTTCTTCACCTATATATGTATTGCTGGTCTGCATTGCCAAAGAACTCAAGTTTGGTTTCAGAACATTTTCCCAGGATTGTGGTTTCTTAAAATGGGTTGTGCAAAGATCAGGCGTGCCTTTTTTTGTCTATCTTTCAGCTGTGGGGTCCTCCATGGCCTTCGCTCATGAAGTCCTTCTTTGTTTAGCGTGTGGCAGATGGTGCCAGTTGAAATCACCCCTCCAGATTGCTCCAGGTCAGCCTTAAGCTCTTTGGATGTTGTACATGGTGTTTTTCCAACAGTTTGCACTAACCTTTGAAGACTTCTTAATTTTCCTCTTCTCAACACATCCTGGGAGGTTCTTGACAGTTCCATGAGCAGAAAACGTCTTAGTAACATTGCAAACTGTAGAAACAGGAATCCCAAGGTCTTTGGAGATGGCCTTGTACTCCTTTGAAGTTTGATGATAATGGCTTTTCTGACAGTCTCAGGCAGCTCTCGTCTTCACCATTGTTAAAATGGAACAGGGAATGAATGTGGCTATTTTAAATATTAGAGTCATCATTCATTGGTTGATTGAAGTCATGTGAGCACTGACAATTGATCACAGGTGCGTCTTATTTTACTGCAATGGGAATGTTCTTCTGTTCAAACAGATTTGAATTATTTATAAGGTGCCAATAATCATTGTCCTAGCAATGTCCCAGTTTTTATACTATTTCCTTTTTTAATTGGTCTTGTTTTATTTGATTCTTTTATGTGTCAAATGTGTGCATATATAGTCCAAATCCATTTCATCGGGCACTTTTATTTTTAGGATATTGGACATTAAGGGGTTGAACTGCAAGGGTGCCAATAATGTTGACCACAACTGTACGTTTCTTTATTATTTCATACCTCTCCTCCAAAAGAATTGATACTTTTGTACCTTTTAGTTTTTCAGGAGTTAAAGATGTTTCACAACTTTGTATATACTGTATGTATCACTGGGGCGATTTCTCCAAATGGGTTAGTTTTGAAACATGTCGGGTATGTGATCCATCTTAAGATTCAGTTCTACATTGCTTGCTTGATATGATTTCATTTTGGTGTCTGTGGCATAGCTTTTTTTATTGGAATAATATCAATTTTTATTTATTTATCTATCTATCTATCTCCTGGCCAGTTTGCTGTTTTATATTATATATTTTTCAATTACTTACTTACTACTACATATTTATTTTCTTCTGTTAGTTTTAGTCTTGTGCATTCCATGATAGCGTTTCCCCAGGGCAATTTCTCCAAATAAGTTCGTTTTTATGCATATTCCACATGTGTTCCCCATATCCTTCTGGAACTATTCATTTCAAAAATAAAACTGCCCACAGAAAAGTTTCTTTGAACTGAAGCCTTCAAAAAAATTTTTTTTAATATTTTTCTATCGAGTTTATCAACCTCTGTCCAGGATGTTACATGTGTGGGTGCATTAATTCAGTTTCATAACTCAGGTTTTTCCTTTGACACGCACTGGCCACAGTCCACAGTGTCTTGGTCACTGCTGTCCTCTTGTTACAGCTGCAGAATACCTACTACCTATCTTTAACAACTCAAAGAGGAAAAACCTAACTACACAATTGTACTGAAATATTTCTGGTGTTGTAAACTTTGCTCTTTCTTATTCATTTAAAATTAAATCAAACCAGAATAGTAGATTCTTTTTTCCTATACATGGTTGCTAACTATTAAAACAAAGGATAATTGTCTTCCCTTACTGATGGAGATTAATTTTGTGGAACATTTATTCACCACTTCTCATTTTATTCTTTTTTCCAGGTACATTCCATGTGATTCAGCTCAGTTCCAGTATGTGTCATCTTCTTTTTTTTTTTTTTTAAAGGTGCAGTCAAGTCAATGCTGACTCCTAGTAACCCAGAAGCCCCTGGGTTTTCTTGGCAAGCTATAGCTGGAAGTAGATTACCAGGCCTTTCTTCTGAGGCAATGGAGGGTAAAGTGACTTGCCCAAGGACACAAGGAGTACCAGTGGGAATCTAACCCTGATCTCTTGGGTACTAGACTGTTGCCCTAACCCAGGGTTTCTCAACCTTTTTTTTCCCTACCGACCACTTTTGCTTATTTTTTTTAAAGCAATCGCCCTCCCCCCCCCCAAAAAAAAAAAAAAATAATTCTTAATGAAACTAAAACAACATTTTACTTATGCTGTTTATTCAATGTGCCCCTTGTGCTTGATGCTTTGCTGCTGGATTCTCAATGTTTGGCTTGATAGTTGTGAGTTTTAGTCTTAGGTCTCTTCGCTTGCATATATCAGTTCTACTTCTTTCTTTTGGCAATATTTTATTGACTGCACTAAAGCCACTTTCAACCAAATATGAAGTTGTCAAGCACTACAGTAACTTTAGTCATTTCAGACCACATTTGGATAGAGCTGTTTAGTTGTATTTGACAGCCACAATGGAGTCCTTCCAGCTTTTTCAAATTTGCATTTGCATTCAGCATTGCATTTTAGTTCAAAAAGTTCCTCTTGGATGTTTTCACTGACAGATTTTATAATCAAAAGGATCCAGCATCCATGGCTTGACTTCAAAAGAAAATAAATCTGAAAATTGGCTATTCAGTTCTTCTTTCAATGACAATAAATATTCTGCGTAATTTTTAAGAGCTTGATCTAAGAGATGTCCAATTATTTATTTCTGTTAACTCGAGCATGCTGTTGAAGTGTTTCTTCTGTAAACTGGTTCAAAAAATACCTAATTTTTCAGTAAAAGCTTTCAGAGCACACTTACAGTCTAGTAATGTATTTAATTTGCCTTGAAGCTGAAATGAAACTTCATTGAACTTTCAAAAAATCCAGACCGAAAAGTAGATGTCACATTTGTGGTTATTTCCTCTGCCAAATCTATGTCCCCTTCACTCTCCAAGAAACTAAATATTGTATCAAATAGGCTTACAAATCTTGCTAGGCAGTTTCCTTTTCAAAGCCATCGAACTTAGTCTAATGTGCTGCTCTTCATTATCACTGCAAAACTTCCTAAAAAGTCGGTCATACTTCCTGTGAGATTTAATTTTATTAACTCTTTTAATAACTATTACCAATGATTCATGAAGAACTGGATTTATATTTTTGGCAACTAAATGATGGCGGTGTATGACACAATGCACTGTAAGAATCGAAGGACATACATTTTTTAAGTGGGCAATAAATCCCTTATGTTTTCCTACCATAGATGGAGCGCCATCAGTTGCGCAGGATACTAGGCATATGTTTACTAAATAGTGGTAGCAGCTTCCATGCGATATCAGGGCCGTGGCTCCAAAATCGCACAGAAGCCACTACTACTGTTTAGTAAACATACCCCTAAGGTTTCAAAGGGTACTTGTTTTTCATCAAACCAAGATCTCAAAGCATCAAAAATGGATGACCCAGTTGTGTCGTTTTCCAAAGACTTTAGAAACAACATTTCTTCACACAGTTTGTAGTCTTCATCTATAAAACAGACGTATGCCATAAGAATCGCTCTACTATCACTAACTGTTGATTCATCAATTTGAATTGAGAATTTTCTGCTTTTTAATTTTTCAACAAGCTGGGTTTCTTCAGCAGATGATATTTCATCAATTCGCTCAATGGTGATGCTTTTAAAAAAATTTGATGAATCTTGATGCAACACAGTTTTCATAAGAGTTTCAAGACAGCCCGTACGATATTTTCAGCAAATGTATGCGCACTTCGGGTTTTTGCAACAATTTGTGCGATTTCATAAGACACAATCATTCCATCTGCATTTGTTTGTGTACTTTTAGTAAATAAAGAAGGAACAGTTTTTCATTATTCAAAATTATTTTTCAAATTTTTAAAATAATCAATGGGTTTGTCACTTTTATCAGGATATTTTCTTTTTAAATGCTCTAAAAAAGTCTTGATGGCTTCATAGCTTCATTTAAAAAAGAGCTGTTACATATAAGACACATAGGCTGTCTTTGATCAAATAAAACCATAAGACAAATACTCCTTCAGATAATGACTACACTTCTTCTTTTCTGCAGCCATGATTAATGATGGGTTGTTGTTGTTAAGTGCCGTCGAGTCGGAGTCGACTCATGGCGACCCTCTGGATAGCTATCCTAAATTGTGTTCGGTCTTCAGTCAGGCGGCTTATTGTTGACAGACTGGTACCCTTAGCTGCTGTTATTGTATCGATCCATCTCATTGCTGGCCTACCTCTTTTGCGTTGACCTTCTATCTTGCCAAGCATGATGTCTTTCTCTAATGATCTCTCTCTCCGCATGATGTGTCCAAAGTATGAAAGTCGAAGTCTTGTCATCTGAGCTTCTAAAGAAAGCTTAGGTTTGATCTCCTCTAGTACAGACTGGTTTGTTCTTCGGGCAGTCCATGGTATACACAGTATTCGCCGCCAGCACCATAATTCAAAGGCATCAATTTTCTTCCTGTCTATCTTTTTCACTGTCCAGCTTTCACATCCATATGATGTTATTGAAAATACCATGGCTTGAATAAGTCGAATCTTTGTATGGAGAGAGACATCTCTGCTCTTGAGAATCTTATCTAGGTCTTTCATAGCCATTCTGCCAAGAGCAATGCGTCGTCTGATTTCTTGACTGCTTGTTGCTTCTTTATTGATAGTTGATCCAAGTAGGTTAAAGTTATTCACGATTTCAATTTCTTCTCCTTCGACGATGAACCTGTTTATTATGCCAGTTGTCATGATCTTTGTCTTCTTTACATTAAGGTGCAGGCCCATTTTGAGACTATGTTCTTTGATTGTGAGAAGCAAATGTTTCAGATCATCTTCACTTTCCGCCAGTAATGTGGTATCATCAGCATAGCGAAGGTTGTTGATGAGTCTTCCACCAATCTTCACACCTCTGTAGTCTTCATACAATCCTGCTTCTCTGGTGATTTGTTCTGCATATAAATTAAACAGGTAGGGGGAAAGTATGCAGCCTTGTCTTACACCTTTGCTTATTTTAAACCATTCTGTTTCTCCTTGTTCTGTTCGAACTGTTGCTTCTTGATCAATGTACAGATTGTGCAAGAGAACGATCAGGTGTTCTGGTATACCCATGCTTCTTAATGTGGCCCAGAGTTTCTCATGGTTTACACAGTCAAAAGCTTTGCTATAGTCGATAAAGCACAAATAGATATCCTTTTGCTATTCTTTAGTCTTTTCAAGGATCCATCTCACATCTGCAATGATGTCTCTCGTTCCTCGCCCTTTTCTGAACCTTGCTTGCACTTCAGGTAGTTCTTGTTCCAGGTATGATTGTAGTCTCTTTTGAATAATCTTCAGTAGAATCTTGCTGGCATGTGGGATCAGAGTGATTGTGCGATAATTTCCACAGTCAGTTGGATCACCTTTCTTTAGTATTGGTATAAACACAGATCTTTTCCAGTCAGTTGGCCATGATGCTGTCTTCCATATTTCTTGGCAGAGCCTTGTAAGTATGGTAACAGCTGCATCAGATTGCTGTAATACTTCTATGGGAATGCAATCAATGCCTGGTGCTTTGTTCTTTGATAAGGCTTTCAATGCTGCTTCAACTTCTTCTTTCATCACCAATGGTTCCAGATAATAAGGTACAGGTTGAAACGGCTGTTGGTCCACTTGATCTTTATCATATAAAAACTCTGTATATTCCTTCCATCTTTTCTTGATCTTCTCAGCATCATTCAACATAGAACCTTGAGCATCTTGTAACATTCCAATTCGAGGCTGGAACTTTTTCTTTAACTCTCGTAGCTTTAGGTAAGCTGATCTTATTCTTCCTCTAACAGTTTCTGCTTCTATTTCCTTGCATGCATCATTGTAGTACTTTTCCTTGTCCTGTCTTGCTGCACGTTGGAAATCTCTGTTGAGTTCTGTGATTGTCTTTCTTTCTCCTCTGGCTTTAGCTTCTCTGCATTTCTGGGCAATTTTCAGAGTTTCTTCCATCATCCATTTTGGCCGTTTTTTCTTTTTTACCTTTTGTAGAGACTTCTTGCTTTCTTCCAACACAACCTTCTTGATGTCATTCCATAACTCTTCTGGAACTCTATCATTTGTATCTAAAGCAGCCAATCAATTTTGCAGGCAGTCTTTAAATTCCAGTAGTATATTCTCAAGGTCATATTTTGCTGCATTCATGAGTGGTTTGCTCTTTTTCAGCTTTAGCTTGAGTTTGCATACTAGTAGTTGATGATCTGTACCACAGTCAGCTCCAGGTTTTGTCTTTGTTGATGTTATAGAGCTTTTCCATCGTTGACTTCCACAGATGTAGTCAATTTGATTTTTATACAATCCATTGGGTGAAGTCTATGTGTACAGTCGCCGCTTGTGTTGCTGGAAGAAGGTGTTCGAGATGAATAGATCGTTGGTCTTGCAGAATTCTATCAGTCTTTCTCCAGCTTCATTTCTGTTGCCAAGTCCATATTTTCCAACTACTTTGTCTTCTAATGATGGGAGGGATATGAAAATATAATAAAGTAATGCTTTGTTAACTTTTAAAATAGGTCATTCAATTATTATCACAATACCAATACCATGAAATCTCAGAATATCACCATAAGAATTAACCTCTTAACTGGGAAAATACATAGCACCCAGCCAACCGCTCCCTGGGCAATTAATTTTGCAACTATGTCATTCAAGCAAGTCAGCTCCCTGATCTTCGATGAAGAAATGCCCTAAAACTTCAATCAAGCGGGCTCCCCAATCTGCCGATGAAGAAATACTCTGCAGATTCAATCAAGCCGGCTCCTCTATCCTCGCCATCATCAGCGATCACTGGATGACAGCAACATGCGACACATGAAAACAGTGGCAAACTCTCCCGCCTAAACCGGAGCAGCTCTATTGTGTGTAGCTGAATTGCAACTGTTCTGACAGGAAGGTACACTACCACGGGTCCCCACAGTGCACCTTCCTACCAGAATAGTAGCAGCTCAACTGAACACAATAGAGCTGCTCCAGTTCTAGCAGGAGAGTTTACCACAGTTTTCATGTGTCTCTCACACTGCCGTTGTAGCAGCTGATAAGCATGCAATAAATAATACCAGGAGTCAGTTCAAAGATCCAAGCCAATTTATTGTGCACAAGGCTGACAGTCAAGCGTCTTCATATTTGCAGGCTATCATAGGCCATAGCCTACCACACGTCAGCCAGCAATCGCCGACAATGGCAAGGATCGGGAGGCAGCTTGATTGAAGTTTCAGGGCATTTCTTCATCGGCAGATAGGGGAGCCCACTTGATTGAAGGTACAGGTGCAGTTTTTTCAAAGGGAGGCATTTTTACTATTGCCCCCTCAGCTCAACTATCACCCCTTTGAGAATGACTGCTCTAAGCACTAGGCTACTCCTCCACATGCTTTGTTTTACACTTATCTGGCAGATATATTGCCGGTCATCACATTAAGACAGTTTTAAACAACTCTTGCCTTATTCTCTCCGTGACTTTCCCCTTGGGTTCTATCAGCCAAATTCGGAGTAAAAGAGTTTTAGTAAAGTGCCAATTAGCCATTTCCTCATTTTGTTTGCAGACATTTTTCTCCCCAACAAATTCCAATCATCCAACTCACTTATACCTGGAACAACAAAAGTGCTGCAGGCTGCCTATATATTTATTATTACCTCACTCTCACTGTAACTCAATGAAATTGTTTTACTTTTCTGAATTTTTCTCAAATTGTCATTCTCATTCACATTCACATCCTTACGCTGCCTCAGGTGATTTCCTGCAGTAAACAGAGTTGTCGTCATGGTTATCACATCACTCACTCCCTCCCATCGAGCGGTTTCTATGGTGTCTCTAGGGAAACACCAATCAATGGCGAGCACTCAGCTTGGGTCCGGCTAAATTATAAATCACATCTCTTGGAATCTTAGGGAACTTTAATTATTAGTATGATTATTATTTTTACAATATTTATTTATTTATCTGGTTCTTCTATACTGTCCTTCCAGAGATCAGGGGCGGTTTACAATAAACGAAAACATCCTGCATGGAACATTTAAACTATTTACATAGTTACAGGTTACATTTTACAGTCAACGAGGGCATATTACATGATACAGTAGCTGAACTATTTACAAAGAATTACATGTTACAGTTCAACAGGTAGATAAACTGTTACATGTAGGTGGGGTAGTTACAAGAAACTAGGAACTTTATACAAGATATCTGATCAATAGAGGTTCTATATGGTAGAGAGGAAAGTGTGTTGCATAGGTGGGTGGGTTATGATGGTGAGGCAGGTAGTCGTAGGGTGTGTGTAATGGTTGCTTGTGTAGCAGGGTTTTCAGTAGCATTTCCATAGTGTTCTGTGAATAAGTGCGCTTTTAGCTCCCTTCTAAATACCTGGAGGTCTTTGATAAATATTCCTCTATATTTATGCTTTACTGTACCCATTACAATAAAAAACCACTCACTCAAACATCCCAAAAATAAATTTAAAAATAAATGCGGCGTTATCCCATTTCTCCTGTATGGGCCTGATTCCATTCCGCACAGAGGGGATTGCAATTCTGATCCCGCAGGGCACATCTAGCCCCACGGGATCAGAATTGCGAACAGTCCTGCACGTGTAGGCCAGACTACCCCCAGCTAACAGTCAAGGCTCCATTGAAGAGCCACGATGCCAGCCACCTGAAAAAGTGGTTTATTCCCTGCAGCTTGACCCCCAATTTGGCCTTCTAAGGCCAGGGTCTGGCTGCAGGGAATGTCCCCTGGCCCCCCCTCCCGCCCCATCTGTGACCTGGCAGTGAAATTAAGACACATCCAGGGAAGTTATTCCACCTCAGAGGTGGAATAACTTCCCCGGACATTTCGCTAGCCCTGGACTACAGGGCCGACATTAGAATTGGCCTTGTATGTGCAGGGCCAGCGACTACCCAGACTCTCCCACCGGGCCATCCATTCCCTGCCCCTGTCTAAATTCCCTGCACAAATGGCAGGGAAGTCAGTCAGGGGCAGGAGCGGGCACGAATAGCGGGGTGGACATCCCATCAGGCCGTCCATCCCCGCTATTCATAGCACAGAATAACCCCCTATGTGTTCCAAAGGTTTCCAGTGGTTCCCTCTGCTCCCTAGTGGCTCATGTCAGCCTCAGCCCCTCAGTAGTAATGAATAAATGTTTTTTTTTCCTGTATCTTAAATTTGGTTTCTGCCACCCTAGATGCTTGTCTGCAACTGTCACTTTTAGTCCTATTCTCACTAGTGACAATATTTTTCCTCGAACAGGGCTCTAGCCTTCAAATTTTCAGGCTTTCCAGCTTAAACATAGAATCATGACCGCAGGAAAAGACCATATGGCCTATCCAGTCTGGCCTTCCATACCAACTTCATTAGACACTTTTTTTTTCCTTTTGAGATCTTCTGTGTTTATCCCATGCTTTTTTTTAAATTTAGATACAGTACTGTTATCTCTACTACCTCCACTAGGAGACTATTTCATACATCTATCACTTTTTCCATAAAGAAATATTTCCACATATTACTCCTAAGTCTATCCCCTTTCACCTTCATCCTATGCCTTTCATTGAAGAGCTTTCTTTCAATTGAAAGAGGCTCTCCTCCTGTGCATTTATGCCACGGATGTATTTAGACATCTCTATCACATATCCTCTCCCCTGCCTTTCCTCAAAAGTATACATATTGAGATCTTTAAGTCTGTCCCCATATTCCTTATGACGAAGCCCGCCGATCATTTTGGTACATACGAAATGCCATACTGGGTCAGACTCCTCTGTACCACCTCCATTCTGTTTATATCCTTTTGAAGGTCTGGTCTCCAGAACTGCACACAATACTCCAAATGAGGTCTCACCAAAGACAGATGCACTACCACCTCCTTCTTCCCACTAGCCATTCTCTCCCTATGCACTCAAGCATCTATCTGGCTTGTGCTGTTACCTTTACTATCTTTTTAGCCACCTTAAGATCATTAGAAACAATTACTCCCAGTCCAGATCTTGTTTCATGGACAGAAATACTTCATCCCCTATACTGTACCGCTCCCTTGACTTTTTGCAGCCCAAATGCATTACCCTGTATGTTTTAGCATTAAATCTCAGCCGCCAAATTCTCAACCATTTTTGCTAAATCCCTCCTCATGTTATCTACTCCTTACTGGATGTCTATCCTATTGCAGATTTTGGTATCATCCACAAAGAGGCAAACCTTACCCAACAGCCCTTCGGCAATATCACTTACAAAAATGTTAAAAAAGAATTGGACCACGGATGGATCCCTGCTGCACAACACTAGTTAACATCCTTCTCCTTAGAGCTCCATTTACCTGTACCTTTTGTCACCTCCCACTCAGCCAGTTTCTAAACCACACAGTCACTTTAAGGTCCTTTCCTAGGGTGCTTTAAGTCGTCTGTGCGGAAAAGTGTCAAACATTTTACTGAAATCTAAATACACCACTTCTAGAGCCCTACCTTGGGTCCAACTCTTGGGTTACCCAGTCAAAGCAATTAATAAGTTTTGTCTGACAAGATCTGCCTCTAGTAAAATCATGCTGTCTCAGATCCTGAAATCCACTGGATTCCAGAAACCTCACTATCCTCACAGTCTGGCCCCAGCACTGAATATCTGGAGTGACGTTAAGTGGCCGGCCGTTGCCACCGAAAATCCCCCTTTAGTAAATCAGCTCTAGTAAATTTTCAAGAAGGTCAATTTAGGAGCATAACTCTCAAAGTTAGTAGCATGAATATAAGGCCCTTAGTTTCTAAGATATATTGATATTTATTTCAATCTATTCTTCCTTCCACCAGCACAATATTTAGGAGCTTAGAGGCACATTTCACAATGGGACGTCAATGTGCAATCTGGGACATCAAAGCCAGAATGTATGGAAAACAAAACAAAACAAAACAAAACACAGGCAGGTACAAGTTCAGGCACGATTTCAGAAATGTGAACATGCCTGCTATGCACATATATCAAACGTCTATATAGATGTCCCCAGGATAGCATTTCAGAACCAACACGTCTAATAGCATAATGGCTAGAGTAGTGGCTTAAGAGTAAGGTGGCCAGAGTTCAAATTCCAGTGTGGGCCCTTGTGATCTAAGACTATTTAGTTAATTCTCCATCTTCTCAACACTATCTAGATGTTTTAAGGTGAAAACAAACACTATCCTGACGCCTATTCGGGCCTGGAGCAGATGAAAACATGGATGTGCCTGCAGACATCTCCGTCATTTCTGAGATTGAATGGGAGTGTGTAAGTCCATTGCTCCTCCCTGGACACGCCTTTGCCACACCCCCACGTCTACTTGGATGTCCCGGCACTGGAAACATCTGCAAACATCATTTGTGGAATGGCTACGGAGACGTGTCCCTGATTTAGATGTGCATGTCTTCAGACATCCAAATCATGACTAAACATTTTAAAACGACCCTCTTAGTATTTTTTTGAATAACACAGGTACACAAAAAAATTTTTTTTTTAAACTGCCTCTAATGTTTCGATTGATTTTTACGTTTTTTGGTGCGCTGAATCCAAATCTGGTAACCAATTTGCTACATCACGTACAGATTTTTTGCTACATTGGGTTAGCAGTTTGAGGTGAACGTTTCAGATTGAGTGCGATCGAGATAAAAGTTTTTTGGATGAATTCTTTATACTAATTGTTTAGTAGTTATTCAAATAAGAATAAAGAAAATTGTAACAAGGCAGCACATAAGAATAGAGTAATGTCAACAAAACACACTGTGATGGTAACAAAATTGTCTGCACTTAAAACAGCCACATACACGTGCACAAACATTGAGCATATAAGAGCGAGGTTAGACACAAAGCAAAGCAAAGAAATGTGCAAAAAATGTTGTACAGGTATGTATGTAAGAATAGAAAACGCAAACCGCACCATTGCAATACATGAAGACAAACACCCGATGGTGTGAAAATAAAATTCTAATAAATGAGATCCGACACTGTGGTAATAACTAGCAAATTTTTATTTCAAAGTTTAGTAAAAACACGATATTTGTCAACACAGTTTAGATTTTAAAGTCATTCTTGGGTCAATCAATCTCCTGGTGGGCCCGTTTCTTCTTCCCCCGAATGCTTCTCTTGGTGCGCTGCTTGGCGTATTTTTCATCTGGGGTTTCCCGCAGCAGCAACCAGCAGAAATCAGCCATCATAGTGGTGTTCCATCTTCCTTGGTACCTTCTCTCTGCGTCCTTGATGTCCTGGTGAAACCTTTCACCTTGTTCTTCACTGTACGCCCCCAAGTTTTCGGGAAAGTAGTTCACATGGGAGTGCAAGAAATGGACTTTCAGGCTCATGTTACAGCCTTGTTCTTTGAAGGCATTGAGCATCCTGGCAACAATATCCTTATAGTTCTCATCCCGCCTGTTCCCCAAGAATTTGAGAACAACATCCTTGAAGGAATCCCAGGCTTCTTTTTCGTTCTCAGACATCGTTTCAGCGAATGCTCCATCTGAAATGAGTTTCCTTATATCAGGGCCAACAAACACTCCTTCCTTTAGCTTTGCTTCAGAAAGTCGGGGGAACTTTGAGCAAAGGTACTGAAAGCACTCACCATCTTTTGGAAGGGACTTGATGAATTGCTTAATAAGACCCAACTTAATGTGGAGAGGTAGTAATAGAATTTTATCACGAGGTACCAAGCTCTCATGAAGAACATTTTTCTCACCGGGTCTCAAATACTCCCGAATTGGCCAGTCTTTTTTTCCCCAGTGTAGGTCGCGGGCCCGGCTATCCCACAAGCAAAGGAAGCAGGGATATTTGGTGAAACCGGATTGCTGCCCTAATAGCATGGATAGAATTTTAAAGTCTCCACAAATCATCCACTTATGCTCATCATAACGAATCTTCTGAAGAATCAGGGCCAAATTCTCGTATTTTTCTTGGAGAATAACAGAGTGAGCAATAGGAACTGAAGCGAATGTGTTGCCATTATGAAGAAGAACACCTTTTATGCTGTCTTTTGACAAATCAATGAACAGCCGCCATTCAGCAGGATCATACTTGAGTTTAAACTTTTCCATCACTCCGTATATATCGTTGCAAAATACCAAATCTTCCTCTTTGCTGAAATACTTCAAAAATTGTGTCTCGCGGTTGCGGTACCAATAAAAAGTTGTTCCTGGTGACAATAGATTTTTCTGTTTAAGCCGAGAACCTAGCAGTTGGGCAGCATCTTTTGGGAGTCCTAAATCCCGGACTAAATCATTCAATTCAGCTTGAGAGAAAAGTTCAGGTTTCGGATCTGGTTCAGTTTCAAACTCGGAAGTACTGGACTCATCGGGAAAAGCCATCTGATGAGTCTCATCATGATTAGAACCGTCCACACAAATATGATCCAAAGATTTTGGTGGTTCAGGCACAGGTACTTCGTTGCTATGAGGCATAGGCCTAATTGCTGAGGGAAGGTTGGGGTAACTTATTACGTTCTTATTTTTTAAGTTGTATCCCTTCACAATGCAAGAGCAAAAATAGCAGTCACTGCTGTGGTCTCTTTGTTCACGCCACATCATAGGTATTCCGAAATGAAATGCTTGTTTTTTACCTTTCATCCATAAGCGTAGATCTTCCTCACATGTCTTGCACACTTTGTGAGGAGCCCACGGTTTGTCTTGATCGCCTAACTTCAAACCGAAATAGGCGAAATATACTTTTTTAATAAATGCAGAAATGTTCCTCTGCCGCTTTTTCACGGTATATTCCCCACAAATAAAACAAAAACTGTCCGGAGAGTTGACGCAACCTCTGGCTCTGTGAGCCATCACAAATACACAGCACTGCAAACTACAACTGTAGTGAACCACTTCGGAATAAAGCTGGATTACGACTGAGCAAACAAAAGGTAATAATGAACTTGCAAGAAACTGAAATTTGACAGGAACGTTCATGTCGCAACCACCGTGTTTGAGCGAGCGAACGAGGCGAGGCGAACAGGAAAGAACATGCGCCAGCGCGAGTACTGGATTTAGCCCCCCGCCTCCCAATTGTCCTGTTAATGTATAAAATGAATACAAAACACTCTAAAATATCATGAGGGAGTGTTTCTAGTTAGTTAACCATTACAACCTCTATTTTGGGCCAAGAAAATAAACTGCAGTCGGCTAAAAAGAAATTATGTGAACATTCCTTATATGGGTAAGAAATCTAATTTTGCAAGAAAACGTGACATGATGGAACATTTTGGCTATTTTTCCTGGATTCAGCACCCCAAAATCTATAGGAATCAGTTGCAAAACTGGAGGCAGTTTTTTGGTAGTGTACCTGTGTAATGGGTCCTTTGATCTCAACTGTGAATTTCTGTTAGGTACACAGCCTATTATGACATATCAATTTTAAATTAATCATACTATAAAAAATACTAAATTAAAAGGATTTCTTTTTAAATACCTACTGAAGTGAGTGTTTCTCTTCTGTTGGAGCTTGGAATGGAACAGGTTGTATGATCAGCAGCAACATGGTTTTACCAAAGGACAATCTTGCCAAACAAATCTGATTGAGTTCTTTGACTGGGTGACCAGAGAACTAGATCAAGGGCATGCGATGGATGTTATCTCCAGCAGAGGAGAAGATTTATTTATTTAGTATACATTTGTATACCGCTACTTCCAGCGATCAGCAGCGGTTTGATTACAGATTGGAAATTGTCAAATCATGACAGGAAATTTTTGAGGTATAAACACATTGATTAGACAGGAAAGCACAGCACACAGAGAACTATTTTACAGGGAACATGGGCTATGGAGGGTTAAGTGGCTTGCCCAAGACCACAAGGAGCACCTGTGGGACTAGAAACCCCAGTCCTTCCGGCCCAAGGTTGCTGTCCTCCAGTGGGAATTGAACCCCCGACCTTCCGGCCCGAAGTACCTTGCCCCAACCACTAGACCACTCCTCCCACCAGAAGATGGGTGCCGACAGAATGACGAAGGTTGGACACAAGTCACCAGGGCCTGCAGAATCACCAATCCAACTTCTCCAGCCCTTGAAATGAAGAACCACTATGCAGCCCTGGAAGTGGAGGAGGTGAAAGCATCCCTGGAAAGGGAAGAACCAGAGCTCAAGTACCCCAAAGTTGCAGAATCAGTGACCACAAGGAAGCAAAGGGTAGTGGCGGTTGGTAACTCTCTTCTGAGGGTACTAAGGCATCCATTTGCCGACCAGACTTGATGTCCAGAGAGGTATGCTTTCTGGCTGGTGCCAAAATCCAAGATGTTACGGAGAGTTTGCCGAGACTCATCAAGCCCACTATTACCCAATGTTGCTAATTCAAGTCAGAGCAAATGATACTGCCAGGTATCCCTCTGAGCATATCAAAAGTGACTTCATGGCTCTGGGACAGAGGGTGAAGCAGTTAGGTGTACAGGTGGTGTTCTCTTCAATCCTCCCTGAGGGTAAAGGCCAAGGCAGAGAGGCTCACATCCTGGAGATGAATGCATGGCTGCGTGGATGGTGTCATTGAGAGCGTTTTGGTTTCCTAGACTATGGGATGCTGTTCCAAGGGTTGGAGAGCAGAAATGGCATCCATCTGTCCAAGAAAGGTTGACGCGTCTTCAGTAGTAGACTGGCTAATCTATTGAAGAGGGCTTTAAACTAGATTCATTGGGGATGGGTAAAGAAAGCCCCCAGGTAAGTGATACATTAAATACCTTTATGGAAATGGGTAACAGGGGTAACATATGGAAAGCAGTGTGTATAAATGCCCGTAGCATGGGAAATAAGATCCCTGATGTTGAAGCTTTGGTGGGAGTGTCTGACTTGGATTTAGTGGCAGTTACAGAAACATGGTTCACAGAAAACCATGACTGGGATGTAACTATACCTGGCTATACTTTATTCATAAAGGACAGGGTAGGAAGAAAGGGAGGAGAAGTGGCACTATATGTAAAAAATACTATTAAAGCTTTGGAATTACAGAGCTTAAAAGGGAGAGAGGAGGCATTGTGGGTTAAACTAGAAAGAGGGAAAGAGAAATCTATTTGTATTGGCATGATATACAGACCTCCCTCACAAGAGGAAGAGGTGGACAGAGAGTTAATTGAATACATACGCAGCATTGCTAGGAAAAGGGAAGTGCTACTGATAGGGGATTTCAATATGCCAGATGTTGATTGGCACATTCCTGCTGCAGTATCATCTAGAAGTAAAGAGATCCTGGATTCTCTACAGGGAATTGGTAACAGACCCCACATGTGAAGGGGCTATACTGGAATGGTGAAAGTGTTTCTGATGTTATAGTGGGAGATCATTTTGCATCCAGTGATCACCAGATGGTGTGGTTCAGTATTAGGACTAGGGCTGTTAGAATCCATTCAAAGGTGAGGGTCTTAGACTTTAGGAAGACTAACTTTGCCAAGATGGGCCAATACCTCAGGGATTCATTAGCGGGATGGGAACAGCTGGGGGATGTAGAAAAACAGTGGGCAAAACTGAAAGGGGATATTTTAAGGGCAGCCAACCTTTTTGTTAAAATGGTAAATAAAAGGTAAAAGGAAAAGGAGACCGCTATGGCTTTCGAAAGAAGCAGCTGAAAAGGTGGGAAAAAACTGAAAGGGGATAATTTTAAGGGCAACCAACTTTTTTGTTAAAATGGTAAATAAAGGTAAAAGGAAAAAGAGACCGCTATGGCTTTCGAAAGAAGTAGCTGAAAAGGTGAAGAAAAAGAGGGAGGCCTTCATGAAATACAAGTGATCACAGAGAGAGGAAGACTGGCATCTATATTTGGAAAATCTTAGAGAAGCTAGCAAAGTAGTCAGGAAAGCAAAGATTCAAAAAGAGGAGGAAATAGCCAATGCAATAAAATGGGGGGATAAGACATTTTTCAGATATGATAGTGAGAAGAGGAAGGGCAAAAGTGGTATTGTCAGACTCAAGGGTGCAGGGGAGGAATATGTAGAAGCTGATAAGGATAAAGTGGAATTGCTTAACAAATATTTCTGTTCTGTGTTCACAGATGAAGAACCAGGAGCAGGACCTCAAAAAACACCCACAAACAGGAACAGAAGGGAGGGACATCTTGAACAATTTTCAGAAGACTGTATTCGTGAGAAACTAGCTCAACTTAAAGTAGACAAAGCAATGGTACCGGATGGGATACACCCTAGAATACCGAGAAAACTTGGGGACATTCTAGCAGCTCCACTGACTGACCTTTTCAATGCCTCGTTGGAGTCGGGAGTGGGGCCAAAGGACTGGAGAGAGGTTCATGTGGTGCCTTTACACAAAAGCGGAAGTAAGGATGTGGTTGAAAATTACAGGCTGGTAAGTTTAACTTTAGTGGTGAATAAATTATTGGAAACGCTGCTGAAAGAGAAAATAGCGAGGTTTCTGGAGTCTAGCGGATTACAGGATCCGAGGCAGCATGGATTCACCAGAGGCAGGTCTTGTCAGACAAATCTGATTGATTTCTTTTACTGGGTGAACAGGGAGTTGGACCGAAGGAGAGCCCTAGATGTGGTGTATTTAGATTTCAGTAAAGCCTTTGACACTTCCTCACAGGCGACTTATAAACAAACTGAGCACCCTAGGGATGGACCCTAAAGTTACTGCTTGGGTTAGAAATTGGTTGGGTGGAAGGTGACAAAGAGTACAGGTAAATGGAGCTCACTCTGAGGAGAAGGATGCTACCAGTGGTGTGCCCCAGGGATCTGTCCTTGGTCGGATTCTTTTTAACATCTTTGTTAGTGATATAGCGGAAGGGCTGTCGGGTAAGGTTTGCCTCTTTGCGGATGATACCAAAATCTGCAATAGAATAGACATCCAGGAAGGTTTAGATAACATGAGGAGGGATCTAGCTAAGCTTGAAGAATGGTCTCGAATTTGGCAGCTGGGATTTAATGTCAAATAATGTAAGGTCATGCATTTGGGCTGCTGCAATCCAAGGGAGCAATACAGTATAGGGGGTGAAGTACTTTTGTCCACTAAAGAAGAGCGGGACCTAGGTGTGGTTGTGACTGATGTTCTTAAAGTAGCTAAACATGTAGAAAAGGTGACCGCAAAAGCTAGAAGGATGCTTGGGTGCATACGGAGAGGAATGGCTAGCAGAAAAAAGGAGGTGATTGTGCCTCTGTATGTCTTTGGTGCGACCTCATTTGGAGTATATTGAGCAATTCTGGAGACCGCACCTTCAAAAGGATATAAACAGGATGGAGTCAGTACAGAGGGTGGCTACTAAAATGGTTAGTGGTCTTCATTACAAAGCATATAAGGACAGACTTAAGGATCTTAATATGTACACCTTAGAGGAAATGCAGGATAGAGGTGATATGATTGAGATGTTTAAATACCTCCGTGGCATAAATGTACAGGGGAAGAGCCTCTTTCAATTGAAAGCAAGTTCTGCTACAAGGGGACATGGGATGAGGGTGAAGGGGGATAGATTCAGGAGTGACATGTGGAAATATTTCTTTATGGAAAGAGTGGTGGATCCGTGGAATAGTCTCCCAGTGGAGGTGGTAGAGATGAGGACAGTATCTAAATTCAAAAAAGCATGGGACAAACACAGAGGATCTCTAAAGGAAAAAAGAGGACTGTTGTAGTTGTTGATATGGAAGTACAGACTAGATAGGCCTTGTGGTCTTTTTCTGTCATCATATTTCTATGTTTCTATCTACGTAGGATTTCAGCAAAGCCTTTGATAATGTTCCTCATAGGAGGTCTATCAATAAACTCCACAGCTTGGGGATGGGTCCCAAGGTGGTGAACTGGATCAGAAATTGGTTGACTGACAGACAACAGAAGGTGACAGTAAACGGAACTCACTTGGCTGAAAGGAATGTGATTAGCAGTGTGCCCCAGGGTTCGGTTCTGGGAGTGGTACTGTTCAATGTATTCGTAAGTGATATTGCTGAAGGACTGAATGGAAAAGTCTGTCTTTTTGCAGATGACATGAAAATTTGCAACAGAGTGGACTCCCCTGAGGGAGTGGATAACATGAGGAAAGATCTACAAAAGCTGGAAGAATGGTCTAATGCTTGGCAGTTAAGATTTAATGTGAAGAAGTGCAGTGTCATGCACTTGGGAAGCAGAAATCCAAGGGAATTGTATGCGGTAGGGGGCAAGAGGTTGGTGTGCACGGACCAGAAGGACCTCAGAGTGACTGTTTCTGAGGATCTCAAGGTGGCAAAACAATGTGACAAGGCGGTGGCAAAAGCCAGAATGATGCAGAGTTGCATAAAGAGAGGAATTACCAGCAGAAAGGAAGAGATACTAACACCACTGTACAAGTCACTGGTGAGGCCTCACTTGGAATATTGTGTTCCGTTTTGGAGACTTTTTATATTCTTTGTGGACGAAATGGTTCAGAGTAAGGCAACCAAAATGATTTGGAGCCTGTGTCAGAAGACGTATGAGAAGAGACTTGAAGACCTAAATATGTACACTGTGGAGAAGAGGAAGGACAGGAGAGATATGATTCAGATCTTTAAATACTTAAAGAGTATTAATGAACAAACAAACCTCTTCCAAAGACGGGGAAGCTCTAAAACTACAAGGCATACCATGAAGCTGCAAAGGGGTAAACTGAAAGGCAATGTCAGGAAATACTTTTTCATTGAAAGGGTGGTGGATGCTTGGAATGCCCTCCCGATGGAAGTGGTGGGGGCAAATACAGTGACAGAATTCAAAATGGCATGGGACACACACAGTGGATCCCTTTATAGCAACAGGATAAAATCAAAACAAACATAACTATCTCTTATATCTCAACAAATAGGGGTGATCTGTATGGAGAAGTGGGTACACCCCTAAACAAAGGCATGGGGAGGAGTGACCTGCACAGAGCGGCAAGTGCACCTACTCTTGCCGCCTTGCTGAGCAGACTAGATTGACCATACTTGTGTTTATCTGCCATCATATACTATGTTACTATGGAATACTTTTGCAGGATCCAAGGTCCTCAAAACAAAGTCTCATGCCCTGTGGGAAGAATGATGGGAAGGCCAATGAGACGCATGGCCTCACAACTCTAAAATGCCCTCTGTTCTATTTAGAGGTGGAAAGGGAGTTTAGAAAACTGGAACTTTTAGACCAATAGCTTAGGGCCCTAAGTAAATACAACATGCCTGATGATTTCCAATTACATGTAATCTACCTCAGCAGTAGGAGTGCTATGCAGAATTAATTTTTTATGTGGATGACATCACCTATCTTACAAATACAGTAGCTGTTATAAAACATGATCACAAAGAAAACATACAGTTATATAATTAATAGCACAAAGATTAGATTACAAGTTTTGGTTCTATTCACTATTTTAATAATACATGAAAACAGAAACAGAAAATCACAAAGCATCCACAGTACATAATGTTAGTGTGCACAAGAACTGCAAGAACGTCCAAATCATAAAAGAAACAACTTCTTAAAATAAATAGTAACTTCATTTAATGAATGTAGATTAACCATCATTCCATGTAACGATATTGTAGCTCAGGAGCAAGCAGTACTGCACATATTCACACCGGTAGGAGAAAACATGGAGCAGTAAGAAGGCTACCCATAAATGATAATCACCAGTTAGTACAAAGGAGATACTCTATGAAAAGCACTAATGTACGCACCTGAATGGTGTGTATCAATCTTTAATGATAGAGGTAAAAGGAAACTTGAAAGCAAGGTGCCGCTGTAGAACATCAAATAAATAAATTAGTAGGGAAAGCATGCAGAGTATGGCTGATGGAATTCTGTCCAACCCTTCTGCATATATGCATATGTATATAGCTGTGTGCAGTTGTGTGTGTGACCGTGTTGTGTCTTTGATTTAGAATAGAGCGAGAAGGATGCAGCTTCAATAGTGCACTACCCTTTTACTAAACTGTGTTAGGTTTTTGCACATCATGTGCCTTTAATGCTGAAACGAACATGCATTAAGTGCAAAGCCTCCACGATAACTGTCAGGAGTTCGGTACACCTGCACTAACTGCAACACTGAAGTATGCCATATGTTCCTCCACTGTAATGTAACGTGCTCTCCACCCCTAACCACTGAGTATAGGTTAGGGGGCAAGGCGTCATGCTCTCCAAATGAGCTGGCTCTCTTGCTGATTGGGCTGCAGCCTCCTCCCCCCCCCCCCCCCACCCCACCCCACCTGTGCCACTGCTTTTCCTGTGTTTGCAGCAGCAATGGTAGTCTCCAACTTGAAAAAACAAAACATCCCCCACCACACAAAAAAAGAAATAGGGTGTCCTGTGCTGAAAAGGCTGGTCTGGTCATGCCCTTCTCTGATGCATGCTTCACATCAAAAGAGGTGGGACCAGACCAGCCTTCCTAGATTGAAGTCACAAAGACCTGTGCCTTTTTAGTCACTGTTGCTGCAGAAAAAGAAAAGCGGTGGTGGCGGCAATGGTAAGTGGGGAGGGGGTTGAATCACTGGAAGGGAAATGCTGTGCAAATGTTGGAGATGAGGGGAGGCAGAGGCAAATGCTGAAGAGGAAGTGGGGAGGTGATGGCACAGGGCAGATACTGGACACAGTTTGGGGAGGAAAGCAGATGGCGGACACGAGTAGGTGTGGTGGAGATACTGGACATAGGGTGGAGGATATAAGGAGAAAGAGGACAGGTGGTGGATATAGAGTGGGGGTAGATGCTGGACATGGGGCAGAGGATATAGGGAGATAGAGGACAAATGCTGGTCATGGGGTAGACAGCAGAGGCTGGACACTGGGTAGGGGTCATAAAAGGATGGAGGGCACATGCTGGACACAAGGTAGGGGGCATAGGGGATAAAGGGCACATACTGGACATGGGGTAGGGATATAGGGTATAGGCTGGACATGGGGTCAGCGTGTAGGGTAGATGGTGGAATGATGGACATGGAGATAGGATGAGAAAAAAAGGAGAGGCACAAGACTGGGGAGAGAGGGGGGAGACAAGACAGTGCAGGAAAAAAGGGATAGAAGCTGAACACAGAGAGGGTGGAAGAAAGAAAGAGAAAGTCTAGAGTTAGTTAAAGACTTGGGAATAAGTGGTTGGGGAAGGATAGAGAGATAGGAAGTCAGGGCCAGCACGATCATTAGGTGAACTACGCAGCCGCCTAGATCATTACCGATCCAGGGGGGCAGTCCATTGCCATTGCTGCCTTCCTTCTCTGGGATTTGCAGCAACAATGGCCGCAAACAGTCTAGAGTATTTGCCTTACAACTTTGGCGCTACAGGGCTGTTTGCTTCTGCCCCTTCTGACCCCTGATGCCGACATCCTGTTTGCAAACAGGAAATTGGCATCGGACGGTTTGAGGAGATGGAAACATATAGCCCCACAGCGCCAAAGTTGTAAGATAAGCACTGCAGGGCTGTTTTCAGCTATTACTGCCACTGCAGGTACTGGAGACAATGGGCGCCGGGGAGGGGGCGTGGGGTGCAACGGATGAGGTTTACCTAGGGTGCCTCATCTCCTTGCACCAGCCCTGTAGGGAGTGAGAGGGCTATGTTAAAGGTTGAAAAGCGGTAGGTAGAAATAGTAAAAAGAGGGAGAATAAGAACTGGAAATGAGAAAGAGAAATGAAATAAGAGTTGATAAAAGAAAAATAAATGGAAGAAAGTTGAAAGGAAAAGAAATCAATGTCAGAGATGGATGAAGACGACAAGAGTGGAGAGAAATGGCAGGCGGATTGTAGACTCTGGAAAAGAGAGTTAAGAAAAAACAGAGGAGCAGAAACCAGACACCAGGACCCATGCAATTAGAAAAATAGTAGACAAAGGTAAAGAATTTATTTTCAGCTTAATAATGGGAATATGTCCGGTTTGGGATTTTATATATACCACCTTTATATTTTGCACAGTACAGAGAGAAATGCATCACTGTTTCTATTTCTTGTGTTGCACTGTATACAGAGCCTGGCTAAGAACATAAGATATGCCATACTAGGTCAGACCAAGGTCCATTAATCCCAGTATCCTGGTTTCCAACCGTGGCCAATCCAGGTCACAAGTACCTCGCACTCTCCCAAAAAGACACACAGGTTCCACAATGCTTGTATTGGGGCAAGCAGTGGATTTCCCAGGTCCTCTTTAATAAACAGTTTATGGACCATTCCTCCAGGAACTTGTCCAAACCTTTTTTTTTTTTTTTTTTTTATAAACTTTATTTTGAAACACCAGGAGACAAACAAATCACAACAATAACTAGCTCCGAGAGGGGTGGACTCTGATCCCCCTTCAGAGCAGAATTAACAGCCAGGTGTAAATTTTAGATATTCATCCCCAACCGTCCCCCACTCCCCCCCCCCCACCCACCTTACAGTCACAGACCCGACCAATAAAGAACCATCTACGGGGGGGGTTAACACCCCATTTGCAAAATCTCGTTGCGAACGCCCGGGCTCAACATTTGAATGTAGGGGTCCCAGAGCCTCTGAAAGGCCGGCCACCGTCGCACACTGCCCCGAGCGCGGCGGCATTCCCAAAGCATCAATTGATGGAAGGCATTACGCCATTCCCAGTAGGAGAGCGGATGTGGTTCCCTCCACTTTCGCAGAAGAGGACCCTTACCCACCAGACAGGCTTTACGCACCAGCAAACGCTCCCATTTCCCTTTGGGCTGGGTGGGGCATAGTCTATCTAACACCACGAAAGACCCATCCCAGCCTACCCGCTGCCCTAACACGTGTACCAGAAAGGTACAGATTTTTGCCCAATATGGCCGTATGATGCGGCACCCCCACCACATATGGAACAGCGTAGCAAGAGACTCGGAGCAGCGCGGACAGCTCCCATCGGTGGTAAGGTGACTGCGGAGGGCCCGTCGGGGAGAAAAATGTGCCCTAGTGATGCACTTAAATTGTATTTCCCTCCAGCGAGCCCCCACAGCCAGCTCTGCGAGATGTTGTAAAGCTGCCCGCACTGCGCCAGGAGGAACCGCGCTGCCCATTTCCGCCGCCCAGGCAAGCTCCACCGAGCTATAATCAGCGATCGGCCTAAAGGGAGCCACCCTATTCCGCAACCCACGAATGGAAGGCGGTTCCTCCCCCCCCAACCCGAAGAACTCAATAATTCTCGCGGAGCGCTCCGCCCGGAGATCCACAACCGATAATGAATGTACGTAGTGGGAGAGCTGCAGATAGGCGAAATAGTGTCCGGACGGTATTCCATATTCCTCCCTCAGAGTCCGGAATTGTTTACATTTCCCCGAAAGGTCGACCACATGGCCTACATTACCTATACCTTGTCGAATCCAGACCGAGAACGCACCAGTGTCAGACCCCGGAGTAAACTGCGCATTGCCCTTCAGCGGCAGCCAACTGGAGACTCGCCAATTCTCCCCCCAGTACCCATTCAACCGCCGCCAAGTCCGCCTAACCGATCCCAAAAGCACACTGTCTTCAACTTTGCCCCAACACAACCGATTGTCAAAATGCAACAGAGCCAGCAAAGCATTTGGAGCCGCCAGCGCCTCTTCCAAGGCCACCGGCGTATAAACCTCCATGCCCCCCAGCCAGTCGCTTAAGTGGCGCGATTGACAAGCCAGGGCATATGCCTCTAAGTCCGGGAGACCCATCCCACCCTGTTCCCATTTCCCCACTAGCCGACTAAACGGTATCCGCGCCTTCTTACCGTTCCATAGGAACCCCCGGATCACCCCCTCAATCCTCCGGAGGTCACCCCTCTGTAGCCATACCGGTAGAGTTTGCATCCAGTAAAGGATCCGTGGCAGAATGACCATCTTAATCACCGCGATCTTCCCTGACAAGGAAAGGGGGAGAGATTTCCAGGCCAACAATTGCTCCCGCAGCTTACTCAACGTCCATTCTAAGTTACAACGATACAACCGAGTCGGTTGGCACGTTAGCCGAATACCTAAGTACGTGAAATACTCCTCGGCCCATCTGAGAGGAAATACCCCCTGCCATCCAGCCTTCAAAAGGCCCAACACATCGAGTGCCTCGGATTTCTCCATATTAATAGCTAAACCTGCAAAGCGTCCAAAGCGGTGAAATTCCTGTAGCAAGGATGAAAGTGAGACCTGGGGGGAGGATAAATGTACCAACAAATCGTCCGCGAAGGCCGACAGTTTGAACACGTGAGAACCCATACGGATGCCCTTGATCTCCAGAGATTGTTCCACGCTCCGTATCAAGGGATCCAGGGAGAGCACAAACAGTAAGGGAGACAGGGGACATCCTTGTCGGGTACCCCGGTGTAAGGAAAAAGGATCAGATAGGACCCCGTTACAATAAATGGCCGCCGTCGGATCCGCATATAAGCTGTGAACCATCTTGCAAAAAACAGGCCCCAAGCCATAATACGGGAGCAAGAACTTGAGATATTTCCAATCCACCCTGTCAAAGGCTTTCTCCGCGTCAAAGCTTACTAACAACGAGGGGAGTCGTCGTCGGCTCACCCATTCCAGCGAGGAGAGGATTTTACGGAGATTACGGACCGCGTGACGCTGCCTGACAAAGCCCACCTGCGATTCATGGACCAATTGACCTAACACGCCTGCCAGGCGATCCGCCAGGATCTTAGCCAAAAGCTTAACATCAAAGTTGAGTAGTGAAATGGGACGATAGGACGCGGCCTGTAAGGGGTCTTTCCCAGGCTTAGGGAAGAGCGTAATATAGGCCTGGTTCCCCCCCCAGCGGAAGCCGCCCTGTTCTGTCCTTTTAGTGTGAAGGGCCACCAGTGCAGGGGAAATATGGTTATTGAGGATCTTATACATCTCCGCCCCCAGTCCATCTGGACCCGGAGACTTGTAACAGCTCGCCCTAGCAATAGCCTGCTGCACCTCTTGGAGAGTCAGCGGTTGATCTAGGAGCGCCCTCTCCGGCTCACTTAACCGCGGCAAATCTAGGCCCTGTAGATATGACACCATCCGTTCCGGGGAGCCCTCATCCGCTGAATAAAGAGTCCGAAAAAAGGAACGGAAAACCTGGGCAATCTGCAAATTGTCCCTATGAAGGGCCCCTTGGTCATCCCTAACGGCCGCTATCATGCGCGACCCTCGGGGGCCCCGCAGGCAGCGCGCCAACAATTTGCCCGGTTTATCCCCGTGGCAGTATAGTTGGTAGCGATAATACAGCGCCGACTTTTTAGCCCGCTGGTGCAGGAGTTCATTCAGGGCCGTTTGTGTTTCCCACAGCTGTGTTTTAAGAGCCAGACTTGGGGTGCAGGCATGCCGTCGGCGAAGCTTCGTAACTAGTTTTTCAAGTCGGATAATTTGTTCGGCCTGGAGCCTCCGCTTTCGAGCCATGTAGCCAATGATATCGCCCCTTAGGACCACCTTAGCCGTCTCCCATACAAGCTCGGGTTCAGCCTGATGTCCGACGTGATCGGACTCAAACTCCTGCCAACGGCGGACCAAAAACTGACGGAATTGGGTATCCCTGTATAATTCCAGCGAAAAACGCCAGATGCGCGCCCCTGGATTGTCACCCACCCCCTGTAACGTTAGCCAGATCGGAGCGTGGTCAGAAATCTCCGTGGGACCTATCCGCGCATCAGTCACCTTGGCAAACAGACTTTTAGAAAGCAGTAAATAATCGATTCTGGCGCTGGTCCCATGTGCACGGGACTGGTGCGTATAATCCCTTTCCTCCGAATGCAGAAGCCGCCAGGGATCAACCAACCCCAAGCGGATGCACAGCCGCTGGAGTGCACGGGCCGAGTGAAGGCGATCCCTGGGACCCCCTTCCCGCGAGGTATCCAGCACGACATCCATTACTCCATTGAAATCGCCACCCAAAATCAAAGGCAGCTCTGGAAGTTGTTCAATTCGTGATGCCAGGCGAGAATACAGAGCTGCATCCAAAACATTAGGACAGTAGAGGTTACCGAGAAGGACCGGTTGCCCCCCCAATAGGCCATGTAACACAATGAAAGGCCCTGTAGGATCTAGGATCTGTTGGTGAACCTCAAAGCGGATATTTTTGTGAATAAGTACCACCACGCCCCCCTTCCTACCCACAGCAGGGGCCCCCCAGACTTGCCCCACCCAGCCTCGTTGGAGTTTGCGATGCTCTTCCTCTGTCTGGTGGGTTTCTTGGAGCAAGGCAATATCTGCTCTCTGCCGGGCCAAAGCTTGCAAAATTTTGGATCTTTTAATGGGACTCCCCAGCCCACAGACATTCCAAGAAATAATTTTCAGAGTAATACAATATTAAAGAACATTTTCACCCATATCAATGCCAATGGTTGGGAGAGGGTCCCCCCAGCCTGGGACGCCCCCCATCTCCAGTATCCGACTCCCCCCCTTACAAGAGGCTGTCTTGCCCGGGTGTGACCGTAAGAACCCCCCCATTCCCCCCCCTCCGCCCACCCCCCTTCCCCCCAACTCCCCTTCCCTCCCACGCTCTCAACCACCCCGTCCTCCTCTCCCCCCCTCCATACACCCTTCCCCCCTGAGTAACGCACATCCCACCTCAGTCTAAAACTGAGTAAGGTCACCTCTGAGCACCGCGGGACCACCGCGGAGATACATCTAGCCCCAGTGCTTACTATTAATCCCGGGGTCCCCCCGCCCGCCGGAGCCCCCCCCCGCCCCCCCCCCCCCACACTATATTCGGCTTGGCTGCTGGGGACGGATATTGGCTTAAACAAATTGCTACAAATCCTTCTTAACTCCCCCAGCCCCACCCCGGCCATCCAAGAAGGGGATAGGAAAAGGACCACAGTGGTGAGGGGAATGGGGGATAGCCCCTTATGAGAATTAGTTGGAACCGCTTCCCCGGGTGTAGGTCTCACATACTCACTTTACCCCACGATCCTTAGGAAATTCAATGACCAAACATACTTTTTACAGTAAAGGCAAAGAATATAGCAAAATGGCAACATGGCAATAGGCTCCTACGGTCCAATGAGGCACAAACTTCCAGGAGGTTGTTGGAGTATGGCATCAGGTCCCGGTAGCTACCTTCCCTGGAGAGATCCCCTCTCTGTCGGAGATGTGCCGCTTCCACATAGCTGATACCAACAGTATTAGCAGCATGGGTCATGCGAGTTCATTGCACTGAGTCCGCAGTGCCCGCCGCCGCCTGAGCCGGCTGCTCCTTTTGCAATTGCGTTAAGAAGGACTTGGCCTCTCCCGCGGTCGCGAATGTCAAATTACGGCCCTGATGGTGAACTTTTAGCGTCGCCGGGAAGGTCAGGGAGAAGCAAATCTTCCTCTCAAATAGAGCCGTGCATACCTGGGAGAACTCCTTACGCTTCGCAGACACCGCAGTGGAGTAATCCTGAAACAGCAGAATTTTGGAGTTGTGCCATAACAGACCCTCATGCTGTCGGTAGGCTCTGAGAAGGCACTCCTTATGAGCAAAGTTCAGAATTTTCGCAATGACCACTCGGGGTCTGGCTCTGGTCTCGGACCAAGGCCCGATCCTATGGGCGCGCTCCACTTTCAGGTCTCCAACCAACGTGGGTAGGCCCAGCTCTTCCGGGAGCCATTTTTCGATGAGCGGCAGCAGCTGAAGGTCAGTTGTTGCTTCGGGGATGCCCACCAGCCGGAGATTGTTCCGGCGGGAACGATTTTCCAGGTCATCCACCTTGTTTTGCAGCGCCAAGAGCTGTGCTTGTGTATCCGCGTGCATTCTCTCTTGCCGGCCGTCATCATCTTCGATCGCTGACACACGGTGTTCCAGTTCTTCAATTCGCTGGCCCTGTGCTGCCATGGTCTCCCCCATCGCCTCCAATTTGGTGAGGATTTGGTCGAACTTAGGATTTAGATGTCGGGCCACTTCCTTTGCCAAATCTTCCGACGCCGAGTCTCCACTCTCCACGCCCGGTGAAGAGGGGTGCATCTCCGATGCTGTTGTGGCCCGAGATTTGGGCGCCTTCTCCTTCTCCCTCTCTCTCCGCACCGGGAGCGGCATCCAGGAACACCAAAAGGCAGCAGAGTATAGGGGCTATATTAAAGTTACTTTCCCCGCAATCGGCACCGATCACCAGGAGCTCAAAACGCCGTTTTTATGCCGATTTTGCCGCGGTGGTCCCGGAGCAAGTGAAAAATGTCCTCACTTGCCCATGTGTCACGTGACCTCGTCCAAACCTTTTTTAAACCCAGCTACACTAACAGCTTTTACTACATCCTCCAGTAACAAATTCCAGAGTTTGATTACACATTGAATGAAAAATATTTTCTCGTTAGTCTTAAATGGGTTATACTATAGCTTCATTGCATGTTCCCTGGTCTTTCTACTTTTTGATGGTTAAACAATTCGATCTACGTTTACCCGTTCCACTCCAGTCATTAATTTATAGACCTCTATCATATTTCCCCTCAGCTGTCTCTTTTCCAGGTTGAAGAGCCCTAACCTTTTAAGCTTTTCCTCAAAGGGGTATCCTTCCATCCCCTTTACCATTTTAGTGGCTCTTCTCTGTACCTTTTCTAATTCCGCTATATCCTTTTTAAGATACGGCAACCAGAATTGCACCCAATATTCATGGTGCAGTCGCACCATGGAACAATAGAGGCATTAAAATATCCTTTGTTTTGCTCTCCATTCTTTCCTTATAATTCCTAGCATTCCATTCTATTTGCCTTCTTGGCCGCCGCTGCACTCCGGACGGAGGGTTTTAACGTGATATCCACGATGACACAACTCCTTTTCCTGGGTGGTGGTTCCTAATGTGAAACCTTGCATCGTGTAACCATAGTTTGGGTTGTTCTTTCCTAGATGCATATCTTTGCACCTTCCCACATTAATTTTCATCTGCAAGTTGAACGTCCAGTCTTCCAATTTATCAAGGTCCTCTTGCAATTTTTCACAATCCTCTTCTGTTTTAACAACTTTGAATAATTTTGTGTCATCTGCAAATTTGATTACCTCGCTTGTTATTCCCATTTCCAGGTCATTTGCGAATATGTTAAAAAAACAGCACAAATCTCTGGGATACTCCACTATTCACCTTTCTCCATTGAGAAATTGGCCATTTAGCAGTACACTGCCTCCTATCCCATGACTTTTTAACTTTGCCAAGAGTCTCTCATGAGGGACCTCATCAAAGGCTTTCTGAAAATCCAGATACACTATGTCGACAGGTTCACCTTTAGCTTCCTGTTTATCCGCACCTTCAAAAAAATATTAACAGAATAGTAAGACAAAACCTTCCTTGGCCAAAGCCGTGTTCGCTTTCTCCCATTAATCCAGGACTATCTACATATTCAGTAATTTTGTTCTTTATAATGGTTTCAACCATTTTGCCCAGTACTGACATCAGGCTCACTGGTCTGTAGTTTCCCAGAACATCCTTGGAACCCTTTTTAAAAATTGGCGTTACATTGGCTATTCACCAATCTTTAGCTAATACAGATGATTTTAATGATTGCAGACCTACCAATAATAGTCTGTGAACTATCTGATATTTCAATTCTTTCAACATTCTCGGATGTACACTATCCAGTCCAGGTGATTTGCTAATTTTTAGTTTATCAAATAGTTGTAATACATCTTCCCGGTTTATCAATATCTCTTTCAATTCTTCTGATACATCACCTTTAAATGCCATTTCAGTCATGGGTAACATCCCTAAATCACTTCAGTAAAAACCGAAGCAAAGAATTCATTCAGTCTCTCTGCTATGGCCTTGTACTCACTTAGTGCCCCTTTTACCCCTTTAACATTCAATGGTCCAACTGACTCTCACAGGTTTTTTGGCTATGAATGTACTTGAAAAAGTTTTTATTATGCATTTTTGCTTCCACAACATACTTTTTTTCAAATTCTCTCTTTGCTTGCCTTATCAATGCTTTGCATCTAACTTGCCAGTGCTTATGTTGTTTCCAGTTTTCGTCATTTGGTTCCTTTTTCCATTTCCTGAAAGATGCTTTTTTGGCTACAGCAGCCTCTCTGGCTTCACCTTTAAACCATGGTGGCAGTTTTTTGGACTTCCTTCCATTTTTCTTAAATTGTGGAATATATCTGCTCTGGGCTTCCATGATAGGTATTGTTTAAAAATACTATGCTCAATGTAAATATTTAACCATTGTAGCTGCTCCTTTTAGTTTTTTTCTGAACTATTTTCCTCATTTTATCATAGTCTTCCTTTTGAAAAGTTAAAAGGTAGTACTGTGGATTTCCTTGCTGTTCTTGGAGTTTCAATTTAATTTTTCTATACTTAGTGAGGGTCTAATGTGTTCTACCTGTGTGACCGAGACCATGTGTTCTGTTAGCATGGACTTTTTATATAGACGCTGACGCAGCCCTGAGACCCACACCTAGTCATAACCCCTACCTACATCCACCGCTTACAGAACTCACACCTCCATCCGAGAGAAGCATCGAGGACATTATCGCCTCCATCAACACCACCACGGCACCGAATGACCCATGCCCAGCATACTGGATCAGAGCAATGCGCGTAGAACTCAGCCCAGTCTTGGCCAGGATCATGAGCCTATCCTTCTCAACAGGAACATTCCCACCATCTCTCAAACAGACCTCCATACGACCCCTTCTGAAGAATAACAGACTAGAAGGCTGAATCATACCGTCCGATCTCGAGTATCCCCCTGTTAGCCAAAATAATTGAGAAAGTCGTCCAAAGACAGATTCAGCAACACACTGACATTGCAGCCCCTCTAGACCCCTGCCAGCATGGGTTTTGGGAATCCCATGGAGTCGAAATGCTACTCATCTCGCTAACCAATACCTTAACCAGAGGAATAGACAATATCAAAAATGGGTTTGCACTTATCTTCCTCGACATTGCCGCCGCATTCGATCCTGTCAACCATGACCAGCTCCTGACGCGCCTCCATGAAAAAGGAATCCAGGGCTTGACTTGGGATTGATGTAAATCCTACCTGGCAGACCGATGGCAACACATGGGGATGGGCTCCAAGACATCCGAACCTTTT
Source organism: Ichthyophis bannanicus (assembly GCA_033557465.1). NCBI lineage: Eukaryota > Metazoa > Chordata > Amphibia > Gymnophiona > Ichthyophiidae > Ichthyophis > Ichthyophis bannanicus. The sequence continues at coordinate 1,732,854,796 of CM066032.1, forward strand.
CAGCAACGCCAGGGGGGTACCCCAAGGCTCCTCTCTATCCGCGCTACTCTTTAACATATACATGCAGCCTATATGCCAAATCATCCGCTCCTTCGAAATTTCCTGCCTGATCTACGCAGATGATGTTCTCCTACTTGCCCCAATCAACATCACACAACCTGACTTCACAGCCCTAGTGAATTGCTTCAACGCAATCAAAAATTGGCTTCATTCCCAGAACCTCCATAAAAACTTCAAAAATACCGAGGTCTTGTTCATTACAAAGAACAAAAACTTTTCTCCTCCCACATTTAAGGTGAGAGATGCAGAGCTCACAAGCAAACCCACGATACGCTACCTGGGTGTTACGCTAGACCAACATCTCGATTTTAAAGCGCACATAAACAATACCATCAGGGCCATATACAAGATCAAGACACTACGACACCTAAGACCCATGGTGGCACCAGAGGACTTCCGAACAATCTTCCAAGCGCTGGTAACACCCCACTTCAACTATGCAAACATCATTCTGCACGGCCTCCCCAAGAACACACTAAACCCACTACAACTTGCGATGAATGCTGCTGCCCGCGTCCCCTGTGGAGTATCCAAGAGAGACCACATAACTCCTATCCTGAAAGACTTACACTAGCTACCGATCAACTGCAGGCTCACATACAAGGCACTACTCCTGACCTTCAAGGCCATCAACATGATATCCTCCTCCTCCCTCACAGCCCTCCTCAGCCCCACCTCCAACAACAGATCAAGAAGGACAGGAGCCACCAACACACTGGTAATCCCCATGGAAACTACAAAATGTGCAGAAGCAACTAGGAACAGAGCCTTCGCATTCTATGCCCCAAGGTGCTGGAATAACCTCCCCCCCCCCAACATCAGATCGATCAGGGACCTCATCCAATTCAGGAAAGCCCTCAAGCATCACCTATTCCTTCTACACTTCTCACAACCCAACGGTACCTCCCCACCTCCCACACCCCAATCCACATCAGCAGCTCCCCCCACACATCACACGCAAACCAGGATAACTCCAGACTCCAACCTAACCACTGGATGTGTCAACGATGTCAAACAAATGTAGATATAATAAATCTGTGATACAAAATTAATGAAAATGTACCAAGACCATAAACAACGGACAAATGTAAATGCATATATACTAAGACTCTAACTCTAAACTACATGTATATAGTCACTCCAGTTACAAAGTGTATATAGTTACTCCAGCCACTACTCCAAGTTACCGCTCCTGTTCAATGTAAGTACAAGGCAGATCTGCCCTGCCCTGTATAAGAATTGTTAATTGTTACCCGGGATGATATTAAAGAGTGCGGTATAGAAAAGCTTTTAAATAAATAAATAAATAAATATAGGATCTGTAGTAATTTGGCTTGTTCAGTTTTCAAATAGGTGTAAGGATGTTCTAAGGCCCATTGCTATATTTATGGTGCTGCGCCTTTCCGGGTAAGCTTCTTATTGTGTCACTTAGAAACTGGTGTCATTATAGTATGATAGATTTGCATTCTAAGTCTTCAGTGACTTTTGTAGGGTTTTATGTTACTTCATAATCTGCCTGTTACTGGAGAGGCAGTGGCGTAAATTCCACCCAAGCATCCCATACAGTGCGTGGGGGCCAGGCAGAAAAGGGGCCCACACAGCAACAGTAAGGCAGCATAGCAAATTTACTTGATCATGTTTGCCATGCTGCTTCTGCTCTTATAGGTTTGCAGCAGGCCTGGCATCTGTTACCTATCAGACCAAAGTCTCACAATAACAGCCGTACCATGAGACATCAGCCCAGCAGGAAACAGCACTGAGGCTGCTGCAAACTTACAAGAGTGAAGGCAGCACTGCAAACATGATAAAGTTTGCCACTGTCACTGTGCAAGAAGGGGGGGCTGCACAACCACGACAATGGGGGGCCCCCTCATTGGAACTTATACCACTATGGAAAGGCCTTCTGTTGCTGTTAATGAGATGGACACCAGAATCCGATTTTCTTTTTCTTGTATGTTGGGCTCTATGGTGAAATGTCCTAGTTCTGCTCTGCACATCCTGTTGGAAGAGGGGTTGAATTGGACACAAAATAGATGTTCCAAAAAGAAAGGGAGAACTCACATGGTGCACTGACAGCACTCTGAAATCTGCCTTCCAGGCTTGCCCCAAAAGCTAACATATTGGCTGGCAATTCGCCCTGCAAAGCAAACCCTAAGTAGGGGAAGGCTATTTTGAATTCCTCCTAGATCCTGAATTCGGGTCTAAGCTTGAGCAAGACATGAAATCGGCAAGGAAAGACCAGGAGAGGGGAACAGCAGGGCCAGGGAATATGGTGGATCTTCCAGCTTCTCCTGCCTCACCACAGCAAGTCACACTGGTTGAGGTGGTCACTGGCACAGTAGTAGGAGCACTTAGTACGAAGCTGGATGAGCTCAACGGCAAGTTGGACACTATAGCTCAAATCTTCAGTGGCTTTGGAAATCAGCTCCAACAGGCAGAGGAGTGGCTGGCCCAGCAGGAGGAAGCACTTTCGGCTGCAGAAAAAGAAATTCAACGATTGGTGGAGCTAGCAGTGGTGCAAACGGACAAACTCAATGATCTGGAGAATAGAGGGCTGTGTAAAAATCTAAGATTTTTTGGCGTCCCAGAATCTGTAAAAGAGGGAGAACAAAGAGGATATTTAGAAACCCTATTACTGCTTACCTTGTCGTTGGAAGCTATGGGTCCAATAACCATAGAGAGAGCACACCGTCTGGGTCCCATCCGAGGGCAGGACCAACGGCCCCGGGTAGTACTAGCAAGGTTCTTGAATTTTGCACAAAAGGACACTATATTGAGAGCAGTTCGAGCAAAGGGATCCCTCTCCCATGAAGGAGTACAAATAAAAATTTCCCAGGACTATTCCATAGCATTGATATGGCCGCAAACAGTCTAGAGGCGGCGAGCTTACGCAGGAATATGCCAGAAACTCATGGATGCCAAGATCAAATTCACAGTGCTGTATGCAGTGCGGCTCCGTATTACCCACAATGGATCAGTGCAAATATTCTACGCGGAGGAGGCAGCAGCCCCATATGTGGACAGCTTAATTCAGACATGTTGAGGCCAGCATATGGAATGACTAGGAGGAAATGGGGTCCACGGCTCCGGGTTTGCCGTTTTTCCTGGCCCGGCAAGAAGAGTAAAAGGATTTAATGTCATCTGAATATTTAAGGTCGATGGGGATAATTTTTCAATAAGTTTGCTGGCATCAGACATGCCGAAAGGACATTCGTGGACACATTGAGGGGGCTGGGTGCAGACCAAGTAGCTCGGGGTAGCCGAGAATGTGGAAATGTGCCAACCAGTAGGCCTAACAGCATAATGCCCATGTAAAATTAATATTGCTGGTGTCAAAGCTCGCTTATTTTTGTGGCCTGAAGGTTTATATGGGTTGTAAGTTTAATGCCATAGCATTTGTTAGAGTTTGTGGGAGATGCCAGAATGGGGTTTAGATGAAAATGTGGGGAACGGGTGAATGGTGTCCTTAAGGCAAGGTGTAGTAGGAAGGCAAGGTCGGGTTCCAATATAGTTTAAAACTGGAGAAGGGGGGCAGATTGGGTAATGTGGGGTAAGGGGACAAAGTTTGAAGCGATTTGGTATTAGGGGGGATAAGGAAGGGTGAGGGGCCATGGGGGGGGAAAGACTTGACAATGATAGGGGCTTAGGGGCGTGGTATTAAGTTACTGAGGGGGAGGAGAAAAAGAGTCAATAAAGCAGGGGGAAGTCTAGCACCTAGGCGTGACCTACCTGATGGAGAGGGGGACTCATTGGAGGGGGGATGGGGACAGAGGGGGGTGGGAGAAGAAGGTGGCTCAATAGGCTGTATAGATCAACTCTGTAAGAGGCATAAAGCTAAGTGGCAGGAAGAAATGGGGGTCCTAGGCTGGGAGGTCCTCCACAACAGCGGGAAAAGTGCACAGTATCTTGGCAGTCATGGAAAATGGGTACTCCCTTAAGGGTTATATCCTGGAATGGCTGTGGGCTCAAGAAATATGCGCAAGATTATCACTTCCCTTGAGTGGGCCCATGAACATCAGGTGGCATCCCTCCTGGTGAGTTGACGCTGAAAAGGCATTTGATCAGATGGAGTGGAGCTATTTGTTCCTCCTTCTATCACGATACGGTATAGGCAATCAGTTCCTTTGTATGGTTCGGCTATTGTATGAGCAGCCAAAAGCAGTGGTGGTGGTCAACGAGGTGATATCCAGAGATATCAGGGTGGGAGAGGGGACAAGGCAGGGTTGCCCTTGCTGTTTGTCCTCTCTTTGGATCCTCTGATACGCAAATTAGTGGTCTGTAGAGAGGTGCCTGGTATTAAGATAGGGCAGGCTGAATTTAAGATATCAGCCTTCGTGGATGATATGCTGGTTCACTTAAGCTCGCCTCGAACAGCCTTGCCTATGGTATTAGAGGAGTTCTCTAAATTCAGGGAAATAACAGGCCTGAAGATAAATAGAGAGAAATCTGAAGCATTGGATGTGCTGGGAGAATTGAAGATCGCATGGGGACCAGATTTTCCACTGAGGTGGGCTGGTGATGCTTTTACTTACCTGGGTATACAGCTGACTTGGGATCCAGGCCAGCTGTATCAGTGTAACTGCAAATGCAATGTGTGCCTTTGAGCCAGTCCTGATGTGGCAGGCAATGGCCTAGAATAGCCTGTAAACGTATGAGAGGACTGCAAGCTAGGCCTGAGTCCCAGCCCCCACCTGAAAATGGTAATGCTGAGAAATACCAAAGTCAGTAAAAGTTAGAGAAACTGCTTTAAACTGCTTCTGATAAGTTTGTATGAATCCCTTATTGAATTCTTCTGTGCTGATGACAGATATGTTCCAGTGCTCTGTATTCACACATTCTCTAAGCTAGAAGTGACCTTGTAGGAGAAATGTATCAAAGTCTAAGAACTGTGCCTTTGTTAGAGAAGTCTGAGCAGGGGGAACAGAGTGCTAGGCCCAGAGAGAGTTCCCAATTGGATAGGTGAAGGGGGCATTGAGACCAATAGAAAATTTGCCTATGTTAAACTGGAGAAGAAAGGTATATAAGGAGTTGTTTACTGGACTCCATTGCTCAGACCTTTTTGAATGTGACATTGCCTGAGACTTGTGCACAATAAATTGGCTTGGATCTTTGAACTGACTCCTGGTATTATTCATTGCATGCACTTCACTGCAACATATTCCTGGTGCGTTGGCCGGGAAGGTGGGGTACGTGAATGGTGCACAAGTGAATATACCACGTATTACCGCCTCCAGGTTTGGTCCGGTCGGGACTGCGGCCGACCGACAGCGGGGGACCCCAGGCGCCGCGGTCCCCTTGTATCGGAGAGGGTTCCGCCTTGCCTCGGCGGCCTGCCGGATCCGACCGGCCAACACCTCCGAACCTGAGGGGAGTCCAGGATTCAACCCAAGGAGGAACTGGTTGCGCAGCGCATTAGTTACCGGATCCGGTGAGTAGCACTTTGTCTGGTTTTTAGTCAGTTAGCTATGGGAAAGTCTTGCATGAGTATGTGCGAGACCAATATGGTTTAAGGAACCGAGAGCCTGATCACCTCTCAGGGTGTGGCCGAGTACTCCTTGCATGAGTATGCGCGAGGACGAAACCCCACCCCTCATGGATAAGTAAGGTAGGCCTTTATGGAATTTTGGGAACCTGGTGGCATGCCTGTTTGTTTGAGTGAATGAGAGGTCTTGAAACACAGACCACGCGAGAGCGGACTCCTGAGTAGCGCAGTTCCTGGCCGGGCGACCGCGCCCAGGTCGCAAAAAGGAGGAAGCGTTTGGTGTTTGTCTCCCTTACTGTTCCGTGGGCTGTACGGACCCCTTACCGGCAGCCATACTACCCGCCCTCTTTGTTTGCTGTCTTGTATGTCATAATGGGAGGGGCGGAGTCTGTGCAAACTCTGCTGAACTGTATGATCACGAATTTTAAGAAGGGATTTAGCGGCGATTAGGGGACGAAAATGTCTCCGTCCCGATTGGAAATATTGTGTGGTAGGGAGTGGCCGGTGCTGGACGCCATGTGGCCACCGGAGGGTACTTTTGATATTAGAATTGTGTCCCGAGTGCATGGGATAGTGCGTAGACATTACCCCGACCAGTTTCCCTATATAGACTTCTGGTTAGATATTTGTGAAAGGCGACCCCCCTAGATGAAGCGCTGCAGTGAGGAGCAGTGCAGGATAATGTTAGCAACTATGAAGGGGTCCCGGGGGCTAAGGAAGAAAAGCCCCCCATTTACTCAGCCCCAGAATCTCCAGTAATCCCGAACTATCCGCCCCTGTTTCTGTATAGACCAGTCCCGTCAGCTCCATCGTTACCCCGAGTAGAGCCAGGGGAAGAGAGAGTCCCTCCAGCTAATTTGCCTCCACCCCATCAGCCACCTCTGTTGCCCGAAGGAGGGCAACCCCCTCCCCGAAGCAGGAGTCCCAGTCCCGAGCAAAGTTCCACGGCAGAGCCGCCATCTTCTGAAGGAACTGCCAGCGGGGGATCAACTGCCAGTCCAGGGTCACCCATTAGTCCAGGCCCCAGCGGAGGAGCCACCGCTGGGCCCGCAAATTTGCGCTACGCCCTCCGAAGCAAAGGGGCGGGCCAGAAAGAAGTTCGCCAGATGCCATTACGCCAGGTCCCCGGATTACCTATTCTCAATGAAGAGGGTCAGGTTGTGGCCGGGCCAGCTAGTCAGGTTGTGGGCCGGGCCAGCTAGTCTCGTTTATGTGCCCTCTTCTACCACAGATTTATTGAACTGGAAAACGCACTATGCCTCCTATACAAGGGGATATGTCTCATATCCCCTTGTATTAAATGTATCCCCCAATTGACCGCTTTGACCCGGTGAAAAGCGGGATATAAATACAGCTAAATAAATAAATAAATAAATAAATATACTGAAAAACCCCAAGACCTGACAGAATTAATGTCTAGTATCATGCAGACCCACCAGCCTACCTGGTCTGATTGCTGCCAGCTCTTGTCCACCCTTTTTACTACTGAAGAGCGGGCACGGATAGTGCGAGCAACCACTTGATGGCTGGAAGAGAATCCTGTAGATGGGAGAGACCTAGATCCCCGACAGGCAGCTGCCGCAGATTTCCCGAATGAATATCCGAGATGGGATCCGAATAGTGCAGATGGGGAGAAGGCCCTCGCCCGTTTCCGCCAGGCCCTGCTGCAAGGCCTGAAGAGGGGAGGCCAGAAAGCCATGAATGTTCGGAAGGTAGCAGACGTTCTTCAGCGCCCAGATGAAAGTCCAGCCGCCTTCTATGAACGATTATCTGAAGCTTATAGACTTTATACCCCATATGATCCAGCAGCCCAGGAGAATTTGCGTATGGTGAATGCTGCTTTTGTGAGTCAGTCCCAGGGAGACATAAAACGGAAACTGCAAAAGTTGGAAGGATTTGTGGGCATGAACACAGCACAGCTAATGGAAGTTGCCCAGAAGGTATTCGTGAATCGTGATCAAGAATGTAAAAGGGAAAGTGAAAGAAAGATGAAGAAGAAAGCCGATTTGCTTGCTGCAGCTCTAGTTGAAGGACGTGGAGGGGGATATTCAAACAGAAGGACACGAGGACGGGGAAGGGGCCGAGGGAGCGCTCGGTCCCCCTTAGGTGCAAATCAATGCGCCTATTGTAAGGAAGAAGGACATTGGAAGAATGAATGCCTGAATAGTAGCTCCACCCCCTGGAGTGGAGGAGGGAGCACTGGGAGAGCAGGGGGGGGGGGCGATTCCAGCAACAAGGAGGAATGCAGCACGCACAGTTCCAGCAGGAAGAAGCCGCCGTAGAAGGAATGGCGACCACCGAAGACGACTATGTGGATGAGGACTAGGCTCCAAGTTTTCCCTGGGTCCCCAGGAGCCTATGGTCAACTTAAAGATTGGGGACCAGTATATGGACTTTATGGGGGATACGGGGGCCGAACATTCAGTAGTGGCTAAGCCAGTGGCTCCTTTGTCTTCCCAATCTGTCACCATTGTTGGCGCTACTGGAACTAGAACCACAAAACCTTTTCTGCAGAACCGCACCTGTGAACTGGGGGGACAGAAAATAACGCATCAGTTCCTGTACATACCTGAATGCCCAGTTCCCCTCTTGGGCCGAGACATGCTTGCTAAGCTCCAGGCGCAGATATCCTTTGTTGAAGGAGGAAAAATGGAAATGACTGTAAATTCAAAATCTGCTGGCCTGATGGTGCTGACTGTCCCCCGAGAGGAAGAATGGCGGTTCTATAGTCTACCTTCATCCAAAGCAGCTGGCCCCTGTATACCCACCAGCATCTCAGCTCCGCCCGGAGTGTGGGCGGAGGATAATCCTTCTGGCCTAGCAAAGAATATAGCTCCTGTGCTCGTCACCCTTAAACCAGGAGCAGAACCAGTGCATGTGCGACAATATCCTCTTCCACGACCAGCAATCGAAGGCATTCATTGTCACCTAAAGAAATTACTACAGTATGGACTCCTCAAAGAATGCCAATCACCTTGGAACACCCTCCTCCTCCCAGTCAAGAAGCCTGGGACAGGTGACTACCACCCAGTGCAGGATTTGCGACGAGTGAACAATGCAGTTGAAACTATACATCCGGTAGTACCAAATCCTTACACTCTCCTGGGACTGATTCCAGCAGAAGCTACTCATTTCACCATTCTGGATTTAAAAGATGCCTTCTTCTGTATCCGCCTGGCATCTGCCAGCCAACTCTTGTTTGCGTTTGAATGGGAAAACCCCACTACAGGAAGACGAGGTCAACTCACTTGGACTCGCTTACCCCAAGGATTCAAGAATTCACCCACCATCTTCAGTGTAGCTCTCAACCAAGATCTTTCAAGCTACTCTGTGACTCCAGGAAGAAGAATCTTGCTACAATATGTAGATGATCTGCTTATAGCCACCAACTCCAAGACTGAATGTGTGCAAGCTACCAGTGATCTCTTGCACCTCCTGAATGAAGCCGGATACAAGGTCTCAAGAGCCAAAGCGCAGTTGTGCCAAACAGAAGTGAAATACCTGGGGTTCCATCTGTCCAGAGGAATCCGGAAATTAGGACTCGAGCGAAAGGAGGCAGTATGCCGCATCCCAACCCCCACCACCAGAAAGCAGGTGCGGGCCTTCTTGGGAGCTGCGGGCTATTGCCGAATATGGATACCCAACTTTGCACTTTTGGCAAAATCCTTGTATCAAGCCACGAAGGGAGTGGAACGATCTCCCATGGAATGGGGCCCAGAACAAGATAGAGCGTTCAAATCGCTAAAAGCAGCATTAATGTCATCACCAGCCTTGGGCCTACCAGATGTACAGAAGCCATTTTGTCTCTATGTCCATGAGTCAAGTGGGAACGCGTTGGGAATCTTGACTCAGCCTCTCGGATCCTAGCAATGACCTGTAGCCTCTCTATCAAAACAATTGCACCCTGTTGCAAAAGGATGGCCACCTTGCCTAAGAGCCGTTGCAGCCACAGCCCTCTTGGTGAGCGAAGCTGACAAGCTCACTCTGGGACAGAATCTTCAAGTCACTATACCGCATTCTCGCGGCTCTGTTAAGCCCGCGAGGGCTGATGGGAAGTTCCCATCAGCCCCCGCGAGCTTAACAGAGCCGCAAAAGGGAAACTCTCCCCTCGCGCTCTGAAAGCCGGCGTGTGTGACTGCAGCTGCAAAGAGGGAGCTGATGCAGGGGAGGGCAGGCTCTGCCGGGCAGGGGGGGCCCCACGGCACACTCGATTCTGCCGCGGCGGCCGCAGCAGACAGTTTTTTTTTTTAATTTTAAATTTTACTTTTAGATCAGAATGTTTTTTGCGCGGGGCCCCCTGAACCGCGGGGCCCTGTGCAAAAAACATTCTCGCTCAATGGACGGGCCAGCCCTGCTGGACATGGTAATAGAATCATCAGCTCTGGCCCCGGGAACTTCAGCACAGAAGGACGAATTAATAGCCCTCACTCGAGCACTGACAATAGGGACTGGGATCCGTCTGAATGTATACACAGATTCTAAATATGCCTTTACAACATTACATGCCCATGGAGCTTTGTACAAAGAGCTCGGATTGAGAACCTCGGGAGGCAAGTCCATCAAGTATGGCCCAGAAATATTGACTTTATTGGAAGCAGTATGGGCCCCCAAACAAGTTGCTGTAATGCACTGCGGAGGTCACCAGACCGGAGATGGAGAAGTGTCCCAAGGGAACAGATTCACCGATGCCTCAGCCCGGAAAGCAGCAATCACTGGGAAAATTTCTGTCCCTAGCATTACAGTTCAAGCACCCATATTTCCAGTACCTCTCAGTGCCTGGACACCTCGATACACCCTAAGTGAACTGGACTACTACTGTCAAAATGAGGGGGGGCAGTTATCAGAGACCGGATGGATAGTGTTGCCACTACCCAAGGGAGGCTCACCCTCTGGTATGACTGTGATCCCTGAAGCCCTGGGTCCAGCCTTTGTCCACGCCTTCCACCAAGCCACACACTATGGGAAAACTGCAATGAAAGAAGCTCTGAAACCGTATTTCTGTATCTCACTGTTGGGACCCTTAACTGCCTCAATAGCCCGAAAATGTGTAACCTGTGCAAAGAATAATGCCCGGCAGGGTCCTGCTGTCCCACCTCCAAGGGTTCAATCAGTGGGAGTTACCCCCATAGGAAATATCCAAATAGACTTTGCAGAAATGCCACAAGCAAATGGATATCGCTACTTATTGGTTCTAGTTTGTACTTTTTCTGGGTGGGTGGAGGCTTTCCCCACCAGAACTGAAAAGGCCAGAGAAGTCACTAAGGCTCTGCTCCATGAAATCATTCCTCGGTTCGGAATACCCATGGCCATAGGGTCAGACAATGGACCCTCCTTTGTGTCACAAGTAACTCAGCAGCTAGCCCGTGCTTTACAAATACAGTGGAAGTTACATACAGCTTATAGACCCCAGAGTTCAGGGAAAGTAGAGAGAATGAACCGAACTCTGAAGTCTCAGTTGTCCAAGCTCTGTCAGGAAGCTCGCCTGAAGTGGCCCCAAGCTCTCCCCATAGCCCTTCTCAGAATACGTTCAGCCCCCACCAAGTCATTAGGAGTTTCTCCATTTGAAGTTTTGTATGGGCGACCCCAACCCATAATTCAGGGGATAAGGGGGGATATGAGTCAGATTGGATCAGAAATCACTAGACAAGAATTGTTGGCTCTAAGTTCTGTCTTGCAGGGCCTCCATACCTGGGTGCAGGACCAGTTGCATATCAATCTAACAGAGCCATTGCATCCTTTCAAGCCTGGAGCCTCGGTGTGGGTCAGAGAGTGGAAGAAGACACTGTTGGCGCCTCATTGGAAGGGACCATATGTCGTTCTGCTGTCAATACCAATACCACAGTCGAGTAAAGCCAGCAGCAGTTCCTGAGAGTCATCCTTGGACTTCGACTGCCGATCCTGCATCACCATTGCGACTTACACTGCGAAGAAAACCACCACCATCGTGAGGATTTGAAAACCCCACTCCTGGAAGTTGAGGAAGGAGAAGTCTTCAAGTTCTGCGTTATCAAATTTTCAGTTTATCCATCATCAGAGACTATGATCATGATGATCACCTACTACTGTTTCATCTTTGCGGTAGCCCTGGGACCCCTTGGAACAACTTTTGCCCTGCCCCCATGTGCAGCTTGTATAACCACTACCTGAAATGGGATGAAGATCACCCAGACCTTACTTTATCACTCTTATTACACTTGCACTGGTACAGTCAGCCAGTGCATGTATAATGGTACAGAACTGAATGTCTGCACGAATGGAAAGACTCGTACCTGTTTTAGTCCCAGACAGAATCCTTCTTACTATGTCCTGGAACTACGATGGAATGATGAAGATGGAGCCCTCATAAATGCTACAAGTCAGCTCTCTGATCCCACCCGACCTGTACCCCTGTATTTTGATGCTTGTGATCTGATAAACAGAAATGACTATTACAGGTGTGGGTCATGGGAACAAGCTTACTACTATGATGACAAGTATATGTGTCCCGAAGGTGCATACAGATGGGGAATATGCACTGGGATACATTCTCCATCCACTTATGGTAAGCCATCGAAAGATGACTATTTCTGTTTGAAATGGGACTGTGTGTACTATGCTACCTGGTCTGGTAGCCCTACTGGACAAGATGGAGATAATCGCAAGGCAAATTTAGAGAGATTACCCCTACTGGAACCTCAGAAGTGCAAGAAAGGTGCTTGTAATCCCCTATGGCTCCTCATCCTCGACCCGAGCCAGTGGAAGCAGGGATTCTGATTCGGTCTACGTATAGCAGGAAGTGGAACTGACCCTGGAACTTTTGTATATATCCAGCTTAACACAAAAACTCATATCTCTTCACCTTATCGAATACATCATACCTTTTATGAGGCCATGAAGGCAGAGTTTGTAGTTCCCCACGCTTCCCGAAATTTATTCATTGAACTAGCTGGAGCTGTAGCATCAAGTCTCCATGTCTCTGACTGTCTCTTCTGTGGGGGAACTCAGATGGGAGACCAGTGGCCGTGGGAAGCACAAGAATTGAACTATTCTGTACCATACAACCAAACTTATCTGCATAAAGCTACCAGCGAATGGGTCCTAGCTAACCCTATTGTTGGTAACCTATGTTTTGCTCGTGCTGGACCACAGTTGACTATGCTAGTGGGACAATTGGTCTGTTTAAACCAGAAGTACTATAATGCTACTACCAGAAAGACATCCTGGTGGTCAGGTGCCAATGCCCCGGAACCCTCCAATCCTCTGATCATCTTTCCTAACCTTGCCAGGTTATGGACAAATCTGGCTTCTCACAATACCTGGCAAGCTCCACCTGGACTGTATTGGATCTGTGGAACTCGAGCATATGCTAGGCTCCCTGCTAACTGGGGAGGTGCGTGTGTTTTGGGGACCATAAGACCTTCCTTCTTCCTCTTGCCTATTTCCCACGGGGAACAACTGGGATTTCCCATATATAGAAGTCGACAAAAGCGAGAGGTTCTGAAGATAGGCCAGTGGGACAAATGGGATGCGACATCTGAAGAATGGCCACCGGAGAGAATTGTTTCCTACTACGGACCTGCTACCTGGGCACAAGATGGCTCTTGGGGTTACCACACCCCAGTGTATATGTTAAATCGTATTATACGTTTGCAAGCTGTTGTTGAAATAATAACCAATGAAACTAGTAAAGCACTAACCTTGTTAGCTAAACAAGCCACGCAAATGCGTACAGCTATTTATCAGAATCGCTTAGCATTAGATTATTTACTTGCAGCTGAGGGAGGGGTGTGTGGAAAGCTGAATTTAACTAACTGTTGTTTGCAAATCGATAATGAAGGACAAGTTGTAGAAGATATAGCCAATCACATGAGAAAGCAAACCTATGTACCAGTCCAAACCTGGCATGGCTTGCAACTCAATGTGTAGCAGCAAAGCGCAGACAAACCAATGATACCAGGAGTCTGTTCAGAAGGTCCAAATCATTTATTTGTGCACAAGTCTCGAACCAGTCAATTTCAAAATGGCTGAGCAAAGTTTTCAAGCATTACAACAACTTTTATAGACTTCTGTTCCATTCTAGGTATAGAAAAACATTTCATTGGTCCCGGTAACCTCCCGTACCTCCCGTACCTCTTCCATTGGTCCCGGTACTGATAAGTTTATCCAATTATGTCCCTTCTGTGGGCATGACACCTGCATGCCCCCCTTCTAGTCCCAATTACAATGGTCAGTTCATCAACTTGTTACTTTCACACTTTCAAGGCCATAGAACCAATTTGTGCATGCAGAGGAGCAGGGCTTTGCAACTCATCTGTCAGCACTCCCAATTATTTCTTTGCAGATGTGCTTTTTCTTATCAGTAACTTTTAAACATGTCTTTCTGTATTTTTCCATCTTTCAGCTCTGCAGTTCTGCCTACCTAAGCTAATTCAATACTTCTACTGAGTTCTATCTTACAATAGCAGCATATTGGGGGTGTGCAATCCTATATGCCTCTCCACAGGCCTCATTTACAGGTCAAGCTAGCCATGCTGGCCTGCTTATGTCAGACACCGTGGGTCACAGGCCTTCACCTGCCACATTCCCCCCTTTGATTAATCTCACCCTATTACTCAATAAGGTGTGAGAATTAAATCACCTTTAGAAGAATCACATCATGATTGAAGGATTTCGACTAGGACTGGCTTTGTATAAAGCCATGATTTTAGTTGCGGTCTTCCGCTCTACTGTACTATCAATAGTGTTATGAATGGAACGCATACAACATGGTATTAAACATGGTAATAAGAAGATAACAGCAACAAGGATTAGTACTAAAACAATGAAAGTCTTAAATCCTCCCACCCATGAAAAGAGGTTAGCAAACCAGTTAGGAAACTTCAATGAGTGCCAAGTCTGTACTGGCACATAAGCATGTCTTTGCATATCTTTAGCAATTTCTTCAACTACTTGACCTTTATCATCTATTTTCAAACAGCAATTAGTTAAATTCAGTTTACCACATACTCCTCCTTCAGCTGCTAACAAATAATCAAGTGCCAAGCGGTTCTGATATATAGCAGTGCGCATCTGAGTACTTTGTCTAGCTAAGAGCGTAAGAGCATGACTAGTTTCATTAGTTATTATTTCAACTACTGCTTGTAAGCGAATAATACGATTAATCATATAAATTGGAGTACGATAACCATACATACCATCATCATTCCAAGTGGCAGGTCCATAATACTCAATGATTCTTTCTGGTGGCCAATCATCACCCTGCCACTTCTCCCACTTGCCTATCTGTAAGGCTTCTCTTTTCTGTCTCAATGCTCTTTTGTGTCGGTGGGTAGTGTATACAGGGTATCCTAATTGTTCTCCATGTTCAGTGTTTAACAGAAAGAAAGAAGGTCTGATGGTTCCTAAGACACATGCTCCTCCCCAGTGTGGCGGGAGTTGTGCATATGCTCGGTTTCCACAGATCCAATATAGGCCAGGTGGGGCTTGCCAGGCTTGGACTTTGGCAAGGTTAGTCCATAGACCAGCAAGTTCAGGAAATCTGGCTAATGGGTTAGGAGGTTCAGGATGTCTGATTCCTGACCACCATGCTGTCTTCTTGGTCGTGGCATTATAGTACTTCTGGCTAAGACAGACCAGCTGTCCTACCTTTTGGGTGAACTGGGGTCCAGTTCTGGCATAGCAAAGACGTCCAACGATTGAGTGCGCTAACACCCATTCACTGGTAGCCTTGTGTAATTCAGTCTGATTGTAAACCATAGAATAATTCAATTCTTGGGCTTCCCATGGCCATTGGTCTCCCATTTGGGTTCCGCCACAAAAATAGCAATCTGAGATCTTAAGACTAGTTACTACTGCTCCGGCTAATTCTAGAAATAAATTCTGTGAGGGATGAGGGATCTCAAACTTATTTACATGCATGGCTTCATAAAAGGTATTATGAATATGATATTTAGATGACTTGTGGGCTTGGGTATTCAATCTGATATACACAATGGTCCCTGGATCTATTGCCCCTCCAGCAATACGTAAACCAAACTTGTATCCTTGTTTCCATGCATGGGGATTGTGTATACGTAAGTGTAATGGGTTGCAAGCATCTTTCTGACATTTATCATTTGTGGTTGGCTTGGTTAAAGTAGCCATCCGTTTATCTATTTTCTCATCAGTTATACCAGTGTTCCAGGTAGCATAAAAAACACATCCCCAATACGGGCAATAGTAATCTGCTGCTGTTGCAGTACTATAGCCTGATCCTGTTTTACCTGTACACTTCCACCAGTTTGTGGCACCTTCTGGACACATATACTTATGATCATTTCGATACGCTTTTTCCCATGTACCACAGGTGGAATGACTATCTCTATTAATGGCATTACATGCATCAAAATTCAAAACAGCAGGTTTAGTAATGTCCTTAAGTGGTGGTGTAGCAGCTAATATAGGTCCATCTGCATCCTTCCATCTTATTTCCAACGTGTAATAGGATGGATTCTGATGCGGATTATAGCATGCTTTGATTTTGCCATGAGTGCAAACATTTAGTTCAGTGGTGTTATAGATACACCGAGTTACTGTTCCCTTGCAGGTATAGTAAGAATGATAAAGCAAAGTCTGAGTTACTTTCAGTCCAGTTCTAGTAGAAGTAATGCAAGCAGTGCATGGAGGTAAAGCATAAGTCAGTTCAAAACCTCCAAAGAAGGCAACCAAGGCAAAGCAAAAGTAAAGATACATGTTGATGTTGATTGGAGTTCTTCTGAATCCTCAGCTTGCTGATCTTGATCACGACGGTCTTTTATTCTTCGTCCCGTTTGCTAATGAAGCAATTTAACGGGTGCTGAGTGTTGATTGAAGATCCTCAGGTTGTCCAGTACACATTGACCAACTTTTTTAGCAATTTCAGTTGGCTTGTGAAGTCTGGCTTAGTCAATGTAGTCTCAAAGTAGTGTGTCAAATCACACACAAATTGGGTTCGTTGAAACAAAGCTGTTGCTGCATGGAAAACAGCAATCCTCTTCGAAAGACTTGGCTACTGCAAAGCACTTGTGATGAAGTGTCTAAGCTGCTGGTTGCCGTCTCAGAGTAACTCGCAAGGGTGCATCAAGATGCTGTTCTGCTGTCCACTGCTCTGGTTCAGGATCGGCGGCGGGCTTGACTCTGCTGTGGTGGATCCAGGCGTCGATCTCGGCTACCTTTACTGCAGTTGGGGTAGACAGGATGACGGTGTACGGTCCCTTCCAATGGGGTTCCAACGGTGTCTTCTTCCAATCTTTGATCCACACCGAAGTACCAGGCTGATAGGGATGCAAGGGTTCCGTCAAGTTGATAGGCAACTGGTCTTGGATCCACGTATGGAGAGTCTGCAGAACAAAACTAAGAGCTAGGAGTTCTTGTCTGGTTACTTCTGAACCAATTTGGGCTAAACTTCCTTTGACTCCCTGCACTATTGGTGGGGGTTTACCATACAGAACTTCAAAAGGGGAAAATCCTGTTGACTTTACAGGGGCTGAGCGTATTCTGAGTAAAGCTATGGGGAGCACTTGGGGCCATTTCAAGTGTGTCTCCTGACAGAGCTTGGACATTTGGGCTTTCAAGGTACGATTCATTCGCTCAACTTTCCCTGAACTCTGGGGTCTGTATGCAGTGTGGAGTTTCCATTGTATCTGCAAGGCTTTTGCTAACTGCTGAGTAACTTGGGAGACAAATGAGGGTCCATTGTCTGACCCTATTACTGCTGGAATTCCGAATCTGGGGACAATCTCTCTCATTAAGACTTTGGTAACTTCTCGGGCTTTCTCGGTTCTGGTTGGGAAGGCTTCTACCCACCCAGAGAAAGTACAAACTAATACTAATAGGTAATGGTATCCATTGGCTTTTGGCATTTCAGTAAAATCAACTTGGAGGTTGTGCATGGGGGTAACACCTCCTGACTGAACTCGGGGTGCCGTTATAAGGCCTTGCTTGGCATTATTTTTGGCACAGGTTAGGCATTGACGTGCTACTGAGGCTGATATGGTTGTCATCAAAGGGATGTAAAAATGTGGTCTGAGTGCTTTCTCCATAGCACTCTTCCCATAGTGGGTGGCTTCGTGGAAAGCTTTGACAAAGGATGGTCCTAACAGTTCGGGAATTACTATTCGTCCAGGAGGTTGACTGCCCTCTTCTGGTGGCAGCTCAATCCATCCATCTTTCAGTATTCCATCTTCTCTGTTACAGTAGTAATCCAATTCTTTGGTGGTATATCGTGGGGTCCATAGATTCAAAGGTACTGGAAACAATGCTGCTTGCATTGGCATAGCTTGTGGGGCAATTTGTCCTGTCATAGCTGCTTGTCGTGCTGAGGCATCTGCAAATCTATTTCCTCGGGCAACTTCTCCTTTTCCTGCTTGATGTCCTCTACAATGCATGACAGCTACACGTGTTGGGGCCCACACTGCATCAAGTAACATCAATATCTCGGGACCATACTTGACTGATTTTCCTCCGGATGTGATGAGTCCTCTTTCTTTATAGAGAGCTCCATGGGCATGCAAGGTAGTGAAGGCATATTTGGAATCTGTATATACATTCAGCACAAGTTTTTCTCCTAACAACAATGCTCTGGTAAGTGCTATCAATTCGGCTTTCTGGGCTGATGTTCCTGAGGCTAGAGCTGATGATTCAACTACTTCATGTTGAGTGACGACTGCATATCCGGCACAGCGTCGTCCATCGAGGATGAGACTGCTCCCATCAACATAATAGATTTGGTCAGGATTGTCTATGGGCACATCTGTCAAGTCGGGTCGACTGGAGAACACAGTTTCCATGACTTCGATACAGTCATGTTCTGGGAGTTCTTCACTGATGGGTATCAAGGTGGCTGGATTCAGGGCATGGCTCACTTCAAGTTGTATCTGTGGGTTTTCACATAACATGCTCTGGTACTTCAACATTCGGGAATTGGTGAGCCAATAATTTGCTTTCTGTTCCATAAGGGCAAGGACTGCATGTGGCACAGTGACTCGTATGTTCTGTCCTAGTGTGAGTTTGTCTGCTTCACTCACTAGTAGCGCTGTAGCTGCAACTGCTCTCAAGCAAGGTGGCCATCCTTTAGCCACAGGGTCCAATTGTTTCGATAGGTATGCTACAGGTCGCTCCCAATTTCCCAATTTCTGAGTCAACATGCCTAAAGCACTTCCCTGTGCTTCATGTACAAACAAGTGGAAAGGTTTGTGGACATCTGGTAGTCCAAGTGCTGGTGATGACATCAATTCTTCCTTTAACGTCTTGAAGGCTGTATCCTGCTCAAGTCCCCACTCCAGTGGCGACTTCTCTTCTCCTTTTGTGGCTTCATACAGTGGTTTGGCAATTTGGGCAAAGTTAGGTATCCAGATTCGGCAATATCCTGCCGCTCCCAGAAAGGCTCTGACTTGCTTTCTGGTTGTTGGAGTTGGAATTCTACATACTGCTTCTTTTCTTTCTCTGCCTAATCTTCTGCTTCCTTGGGTAATACGAAAACCCAAGTATTTCACTTCTTTTTGACATAGCTGTGCTTTGGCTCTGGAAACTTTGTATCCAGCTTCATCTAGTAACTGCAAGAGATCTTTGGTGGCTAGTATACATTCGCTTTCTGATATGGCAGCTATCAACAGATCATCCACGTATTGGAGAAGCACTCTCTTCCCCGGGGCTACTGGATAGCTTGAAAGGTCTTGATTCAGTGCAGCACTAAAGATGGTAGGCGAATTCTTAAATCCTTGGGGTAATCTTGTCCAGGTGAGTTGGCCTCCTCTTCCAGAGATGGGGTCCTGCCATTCGAATGCAAACAATATCTGACTTACAGGGGCTAATCTTATGCAAAAGAATGCATCTTTCAAATCCAGTACAGTGAAATGGGTAGCTTCAGCAGGTATCAGTCCTAGAAGAGTGTAAGGATTGGGTACAACTGGATGTATGGTTTCAACTGCATCATTTACTCTTCTCAAATCTTGTACTGGGCGATAATCATCTGTCCCAGGTTTCTTTACTGGCAAAAGTGGAGTGTTCCATGGGGATTGACATACTTTTAGTAGGCCATACTCGAGCAATCTTTGTAAGTGGCGATGAATGCCTTCAATTGCAGCTCTTGGGAGAGGGTACTGTTTGACGTGCACTGGTGTAGCACTAGGCTTGAGGGTTACAATCACTGGAGCTATATGCTTGGCTAGGCCTGGGGGACTGCCTTCTGCCCATACTCCAGGTGGTGCATCGATGTTCTTTAAAGTTTGTTCAAAATAGGTGTCTTGGACAGAATCATCAATGTAGTATCTCCATTCTTCTTCTCGGGGCACTGTCAGCAGCATTACTCCTGCTGGTTTGGCTTGGGAATTTACTGTCATTTGCATTTCTCCTTGTTCAGAGAAAGATATCTGTGCTTGAAGCTTGGCTAGCATATCTCGTCCCAGTAGTGGCACTGGACATTCGGGCATGTAAAGGAATTGATGAGTTACTTGCTGTCCTCCTAGACTGCATATTCGATTTTGAAGAAAAGACTTTGTGGCTTTGGCACCAGTTGCTCCTATAATGGTGACTGCTTTTGTAGTAAATGGGGCTATCTTTTTGTCTATTACTGAATGTTGTGCTCCAGTATCAACCATAAAGTCCATAATTTGGTCTCCTATTTGTATTCCGACCATAGGCTCCTGGAGACCTAAAGCAAACTTGGAGCCCGGTCTGTCCTAATCCACGTCATTCTCATCATGGGCTGGTGTGGCCAATGCTTGAATGGCCCCTCCTCTCTCTCTCGCTGGAATTGTTCTCGATTGGCTCCTCCTCGGCTTCGGGGATAGCCTCGTCTTTCTTCTCGCCACTGATGACTGCTGTCGTCATCTTGCTGGGCGTCTTCGAGTTGCGGGCACGTATCTCTCCAATGTCCTTCCTCTCTGCAGTAGGCGCATTGGTTCACGCCTAGCCTCTGGGTCCGGCCTCCGCCTTGACCCCGCCCTCTTCCTCTGCTCCTTCGACTAGGGACACATCCCCTTTTCTGTTCAACTATGGCCGCAGCCAAAAAATCAGCTTTCTTCTTCATCTTTCTATCACATTCTCTCTGTCTTTCATTATCACGATTCACATACACTTTATGAGCGACTTCCAATAACTGTGTTGCATTCATGCCCGCAAACCCTTCTAACTTCTGTAATTTACGTCTAATGTCTGGTTGAGACTGGTTTACAAAAGCAGAATTCACCATACATAAACTTCCTGGTGCCTCGGGATCATAGGGAGTATACATTCTGTATGCTTCAGTTAATCTCTCATAAAAATCTGCTGGGCTCTCATCTATTCCTTGAATTACTCCTGCAACTTTGGAAAGGTTCATAGCTTTTTGGCCCCCCCTTTTCAGGCCTTGTAAAAAGCCTTGGCGAAAACGGGCTAGGGCTGTGGATCCTTCATCTGTATTTGGATCCCATTGGGGGTCTTCATTCGGGAATTCTCTCTGAGCTGCTTCCCGACGGTCTATTATATTCTGCCCCTGCCTCGGAGCTACAGGGTTATCTGCCATCCACTCAATAGCTGCTTTTCTAATTCTTGCTCGCTCTTCTGTCGTGAATAGGGTGGTCAGGAGCTGGCGGCAATCTGGCCAAGTGGGTTGGTGAGTTTCCATAATAGTAGTTACTAATTCTGTCAGCTCCTGGGGCTTACTAGTATAGGAGGCATAATGCGACCTCCAATTTAATAAATCAGTTGTAGAGAAAGGGATATACACATAAGTTAGGGGTCCCGCTACCACTTCATCATTATCATTCTTTACGGGCACTCCCGGGACTTGCCGTAAGGGAAACATTTTGGCTGCCGTAGGTGTCTTTTGGGATCTAAGGGTTATTGTCGTAATTGCTTTTGAAGGGGTCACTTTCTTTTTCTCAACAGGTTTCGCTTTGGGTTTATCTTTTGCTGGTTTACTAGTAGTAGCAATTACTTGTACACTGTCTTCCTCGTCTGGGGGATTCTCTTTTTCTCCTTCTTCTACCTCCGCTTCTGGCTCACTTTTTATGTCCTCCTCTTCTCTTTCAACTAATTCCTCCTCTTCCTCCCCTCCGGGAGGTGGATCAGGGGTTGGGTCCCGCTCCGGCTCCGGCCGTCTCTGGGGTTCTGGGGCAGGACGCCGGGCTACTCTTATTGGACCTGGGGTTCGGGGCTGCCTGAGAATTATTTCTGGGGAATCAGGATCTACCAGGATGGGCTTCTTTCTGGCTTTCTTATCCTGCTCTTTCATTTTGGGCTGTTCCGCTTTCTGTCTAGAATCTGTTTTCGCTAACATTATTCTGCACTGTTCCTCATAACAGCGCTGCGCCCAGGGGGGCGGATCTTCACAAATACTTAACCAGGAATCTATGTAGGGGTACTGATCGGGGTGCGCTATCCGCACTCTACGGTGTATTGACTGAATAATCTCTACATTGAACGTTCCCTCTCGGGGCCAGATGGGGTCTAGATCGGGCCACTCCCTAGTACACAAAATCTGCAAACGGGCTGCTGTCATTTTAATACCATAATCTCCTGAATATCCCTCTTTAAAATGTGCGATCATACATTCTATGGGTGTGTTTGTAGTAGTACGCTGCCCTCCCTTTTCGATGTGTGCGCGCAACAACTGACTGAAGGGAAAAAGGAGGGCGGACCGTGGGTAAAGGGTCCTCACGGTCCTGGAAACGTATAAGGAGTACAAATAACAAGACAAGACGACAATCGCTTCCCCCTTTTCGCGACCTGAACGCGGTCGCCCGGTCAGGAAATGCGCTACTCAGGGGTCCGCCTTCACTTGGTCCGTGCTGCCAGACCTCTCATTCACACTTCGTTCACACAATCATGCTAGCAACGTATCCCAGAATGCATTCGTTTCTATCTATTCTGACTAGTCTTTTCCCAATTACAAAAAGGATGAGGGTTTCACCCGGCGAATTCCCATGCGGGGTTACTCGGCCCTTCCTTGAGAGGTGATCATGCTCTCTTACCAATTCCCAATATCTCGAGATTACAAATTCCAAATTCCAAGTTCCAATGGCAGTACTGCTCTTTCTATTTCTGTCTAGACACCAAAATCAAAACTATACTCACCGGATCCGGTCCTCAAACTTCCCAAGCAGGCGCATGAGTTGGACCTCGGACTCCCCTCACTCGGGTTCGAGGCGTTGGCTCCAACCGGGCCCGGCACCCGCCGAGGTCCGACCAGCTCCCTCCGATACAAGGGACCGGTGGCGCCAGGGAGCAGCCCTCGTCGAAAGGGCGCGATCCCGGCAGGACCAAGCCTATAGAGGCGGAAAGTCGTGGTATATTGCCCTATATACACTTTGATTCCACAACTTCCCGGCCAATGCACCAAGAATATGTAGCAGCAAAGCGCAGACAAACCAATGATACCAGGAGTCTGTTCAGAAGGTCCAAATCATTTATTTGTGCACAAGTCTCGAACCAGTCAATTTCAAAATGGCTGAGCAAAGTTTTCAAGCATTACAACAACTTTTATAGACTTCTGTTCCATTCTAGGTATAGAAAAACATTTCATTGGTCCCGGTAACCTCCCGTACCTCCCGTACCTCTTCCATTGGTCCCGGTACTGATAAGTTTATCCAATTATGTCCCTTCTGTGGGCATGACACCTGCATGCCCCCTTCTAGTCCCAATTACAATGGTCAGTTCATCAACTTGTTACTTTCACACTTTCAAGGCCATAGAACCAATTTGTGCATGCAGAGGAGCAGGGCTTTGCAACTCATCTGTCAGCACTCCCAATTATTTCTTTGCAGATGTGCTTTTTCTTATCAGTAACTTTTAAACATGTCTTTCTGTATTTTTCCATCTTTCAGCTCTGCAGTTCTGCCTACCTAAGCTAATTCAATACTTCTACTGAGTTCTATCTTACAATAGCAGCATATTGGGGGATGTGCAATCCTATATGCCTCTCCACAGGCCTCATTTACAGGTCAAGCTAGCCATGCTGGCCTGCTTATGTCAGACACCGTGGGTCACAGGCCTTCACCTGCCACAAATGGATGGTTTGGTTCTCTGTTTTCAGGGATGGGCGGCCTGAAAACACTTGTGCTCATTGTCTTATCAATATTGGCTATCTGCTTGTTTCTCCCATGTTTCCTACCCTTATGCTTGCGTATGCTGAACTCAATTATTGATAGTACTGTTGAGCGTAAAGCAGCAACAAAGATATTCGCTATGTGGCAATATTCCCCTATACCCCAACATGATGCTAATGACCAAGTGTAATGTATGATTTGAGTCTCACCCTTTCTCACTTGCGGGTGAGAATAATCAAAGGGGGGAATGTGGCAGGCAATGGCCTAGAATAGCCTGTAAACATATGAGAGGCCTGCAAGCTAGGCCTGAGTCCCAGCCCCCACCTGAGAATGGTAATGCTGAGAAAAACCAAAGTCAGTAAAAGTTAGAGAAACTGCTTTAAACTGCTTCTGATGTGGCAGGTGCAGGCCTGTGACCCACGGTGTCTGACATAGGCAGGCCAGCATGGCTAGCTTGACCTGTAAATGAGGCCTGTGGAGAGGCATATAGGATTGCACATCCCCCAACATGCTGCTATTGTACGGAAGAACTCAGTAGAAATATTGAATTAGCTTAGATAAGCAGAATTGCAGAATTAAGAAATGGAAAAATACAGAAAAGATGTGTTTTAAAGTTACTGATAAGAAAAAGTACATTTGCAGAGAAATATTGAGGAGTGCTGACAGATGAGTTACAGAACCTTGCTCATCTGCACGCACAAATGGTCCCATAGCCTTGAAAGTGTGAAAGTAACAAGTTGATGAACTGACCATTGTAATTGGGACTAGAAGGGGGGCAGGCAGGTGTCATGGCTACAGAAGCCCACAGAAGGAACATAATTGGAGAAACTTATCAGTACCGGGACCAATAGAAGGGCTACGGGAGGTACGGGAGAGTACCGGGACCAATGAAATGTTTTTCTATACCTAGAATGGAACAGAAGTCTATAAAAGTTGTTGTAATGCTTGAAAACTTTGCTCAGCCATTTTGAAATTGCCTTGCTTGAGACTTGTGCACAAATAAATGATTTGGACCTTCTGAACAGACTCCTGGTATCATTGGTTTGTCTGCGCTTTGCTGCTACATATTCCTTGGTGCGTTGGCCGGGAAGTTGTGGAATCAAAGTGTATATAGGGCAATATACCACGACTTTCCGCCTCTATAGGCTTGGTCCTGCCGGGATCGCGCCCTTCCGACGAGGGCCGCTCCCTGGCGCCACCGGTCCCTTGTATCGGAGGGAGCTGGTCGGACTTCGGCGGGTGCCGGGCCCGGTCGGAGCCAACGCCTCGAACCCGAGTGAGGGGAGTCCGAGGTCCAACTCATGCGCCTGCTTGGGAAGTTTTGAGGACCGGATCCGGTGAGTATAGTTTTGATTTTGGGTCTAGACAGAAATAGAAAGAGCAGTACTGCCATTGGAACTTGATATTTGGAATTTGTAATCTCGAGATATTGGGAATTGGTAAGAGAGCTTGATCACCTCTCAAGGAAGAGCCGAGTAGCCTGGCATGGGAATTCGCTAGGTGAAACCCTCATCCTTTTTGTAATTTGGGAAAAAGACTAGTCAGAACAGATAGAAACGAATGCATTCTGGGAATACGTTGCTAGCATGATTGTGTGAACGAAGTGTGAATGAGAGGTCTGGCAGCACGGACCAAGTGAAGGCGGACCCCTGATTAGCGCATTTCCTGACCGGGCGACCGCGTTCAGGTCGCGAAAAGGGGGAAGCGATTGTCGTCTTGTCTTGTTATTTGTATTCCCTATACGTTTCCAGGGCCGTGAGGACCCCTTACCCACGGTCCGACTTCCTTTTCCCTTCTGTCTGTTGTTGCGCGCACACATCGAAATGGGAGGGGCGGAGTCTACTAGGAACACTCCATTAGAATGTATGATCGCACATTTTAAAGAGGGATATTCAGGAGATTATGGTATTAAAATGACAGCAGCCCGTTTGCAGATTTTGTGTACTAGGGAGTGGCCCGATCTAGACCCCATCTGGCCCCGAGAGGGAACGTTCACCGTAGAGATTATTCAGTCAATACACCGTAGAGTGCGGGTAGCGCACCCCGATCAGTACCCCTATATAGATTCCTGGTTAAGTATTTGTGAAGATCCGCCCTCCTGGGCGCAGCGCTGTTATGAGGAACAGTGCAGAATAATGTTAGCTAAAACAGATTCTAGACAGAGAAAGGAACAGCCTAGAATGAAAGAGCAGGATAAGAAAGCCAAGAAGAAACCCATCTTGGCAGATCCCGATTCCCCAGAAGTAGTCCTTAGGCAGCCCCGAACCCCAGGTCCAGTAAGAATAGCCCGGCGGCGTCCTGCCCCAGATCCCCAGAGACCGCCAGAGCCGAGGCGAGACCCAACCCCTGACCCCCCTCCTCCTGGAGGAGAGAAAGAGAAAGAATTAGCGGGAAGAGAAGAGGAGGACGTAAAAAGTGAGTCAGAAGTGGAGCTGGAAGAAGAAGGAGGGAATCCCCCAGAAGAAGAAGAAGAGGACAGTGTACAAATAGTTGAGAAAGCCAGCGCTAGCACTAGCAAGCCAGTGAAAGAGAAACCCAAAGCAAAACCAGTTGAGAAAAAGAAAGCGACTTCTGCAAAGACAACGACAATAGCCCTTAGATCCCAGACCCAAATGACGCCTGGGACAGCCAAACTGTTTCCCTTAAGGCAAGTCCCGGGAGTGCCCGTAAAGAATGATAATGATGAAGTGGTAGCGGGACCCTTAACTTATGTGTATATTCCCTTCTCTACAACTGATTTATTAAATTGGAGGTCGCATTATGCCTCCTATACTAGCAAGCCCCAGGAGCTGACAGAATTAGTAACTAGTATTATGGAAACTCACCAACCCACTTGGCCAGATTGCCGTCAGCTCCTGACCACCCTATTCACTACAGAAGAACGAGCGAGAATTAGAAAAGCAGCTATTGAATGGATGGCAGAAAACCCTGCCGCTCCAGCGCAGGGGCAGAATATAATAGATCGTAGAGAAGCAGCTCAGAGAGAATTCCCGAATGAAGACCCCCAATGGGATCCAAATACAGATGAAGGATCCACAGCCCTAGCCCGCTTTCGTCAAGGTTTTTTACAAGGCCTGAAAAGGGGAGGCCAAAAAGCTATGAACCTTTCCAAAGTAGCAGGAGTTATCCAAGGAATAGATGAGAGCCCAGCAGATTATTATGAAAGATTAACTGAAGCATACAGGATGTATACTCCCTATGATCCCGAGGCACCAGGAAGTTTATGCATGGTGAATTCTGCTTTTGTAAACCAGTCTCAACCAGATATTAGACGTAAATTACAGAAATTAGAAGGGTTTGCGGGCATGAATGCAACACAGTTATTGGAAGTCGCTCATAAAGTGTATGTGAATCGTGATACTGAAAGACAGAGAGAATGTGATAGAAAGATGAAGAAGAAAGCTGATTTTTTGGCTGCGGCCATAGTTGAAAAGAAAAGGGGAGGTGTCCCTAATCGAAGGAGCAGAGGAAGAGGGCGGGGTCAAGGCGGAGGCCGGACCCAGAGACTAGGCGTGAACCAATGCGCCTATTGCAAAGAGGAAGGACATTGGAGAGATACGTGCCCGCAACTCGAAGACGCCCAGCAAGATGACGACAACGATCATCAGTGGCGAGAAGAAAGACGAGGCCGTCCCCGAGGCCGAGGAGGAGCCAATCGAGAACAATTCCAGCGAGAGAGGGGAGGAGGAGCCATCCAAGCATTGGCCACACAGGCCCATGATGAGGATGACGTGGATTAGGACAGACCGGGCTCCAAGTTTGCTTTAGGTCTCCAGGAGCCTATGGTCGAAATACAAATAGGAGACCAATTTATGAACTTTATGGTTGATACTGGAGCAGAACATTCAGTAATAGACAAGAAGATAGACCCATTCACCAAGAAAGCAGTCACCATTATAGGAGCAACTGGTGCCAAAGCCACAAAGTCTTTTCTACAAAACCGAATATGCAGTCTAGGAGGACAGCAAGTAACTCATCAATTCCTTTACATGCCCGAATGTCCAGTACCCCTACTGGGACGAGATATGCTAGCCAAGCTTCAAGCACAAATATCTTTCTCCGAACAAGGAGAAATGCAAATGACAGTGAATTCTCAAGCCAAACCAGCAGGAGTAATGCTGCTGACAGTACCCCGAGAAGAAGAATGGAGATACTACATTGATGATTCGATTCAAGATACCTATTTTGAACAAACCTTAAAGAACATTCATGCACCACTTGAAGTATGGGCAGAAGGCAGTCCCCCAGGCCTAGCCAAGCATATAGCACCAGTGATTGTAACCCTCAAGCCTAGTGCTACACCAGTGCACGTCAAACAGTACCCTCTTCCAAGAGCCGCAATTGAAGGCATTCATCGCCACCTACAGAGATTGCTTGAGTATGGCCTACTAAAAGTATGCCAATCCCCATGGAACACCCCACTTTTGCCAGTAAAGAAACCTGAGACAGATGATTATCGCCCAGTGCAAGATTTGAGAAGAGTAAATGATGCAGTTGAAACTATACATCCAGTTGTGCCCAATCCTTACACTCTACTAGGATTGATACCCGCTGAAGCTACCCATTTCACTGTACTGGATTTAAAAGATGCATTCTTTTGCATAAGATTAGCCCCTGTAAGCCAAATATTGTTTGCATTTGAATGGCAGGACCCCATCTCTGGAAGAGGGGGCCAACTCACCTGGACAAGATTACCCCAAGGATTCAAGAATTCACCTACTATCTTTAGTGCTGCACTAAATCAAGATCTTTCAAGCTATCCAGTAGCCCCGGGGAAGAGAGTACTTCTCCAGTACGTGGATGATCTGTTGATAGCTGCCGTATCAGAAAAAGAATGTATATTAGCCACCCAAGATCTCTTGCAGTTACTAAATGAAGCTGGATATAAAGTTTCCAGAGCCAAAGCACAACTATGTCAAACAGAAGTGAAATACTTGGGTTTTCGTATTACCCAAGGAAGCAGAAGATTAGGCAGAGAAAGAAAAGAAGCCGTATGCAGAATTCCAACTCCAACAACCAGAAAGCAAGTCAGAGCCTTTCTGGGAGCGGCAGGATATTGCCGAATCTGGATACCCAACTTTGCCCAAATTGCCAAACCACTGTATGAAGCCACAAAAGGAGAAGAGAAGTCACCACTGGAGTGGGGACTTGAGCAGGATACAGCCTTCCAGAAGTTAAAAGAAGAATTGATGTCATCACCAGCACTTGGACTACCAGATGTCCACAAACCTTTCCGCTTGTTTGTACATGAAACACAGGGAAATGCCCTAGGCATGTTGACTCAGAAATTAGGAAATTGGGAACGACCTGTAGCCTATCTATCGAAACAATTGGACCCTGTGGCCAAAGGATGGCCACCCTGCTTGAGAGCAGTTGCAGCTACAGCACTACTAGTGAGTGAGGCAGACAAACTCACACTAGGACAGAACATACGAGTCACTGTGCCACATGCAGTCCTTGCCCTTATGGAACAGAAAGCAAATTATTGGCTCACCAATTCCCGAATGTTGAAGTACCAGAGCATGTTATGTGAAAACCCACAGATACAACTTGAAGTGAGCCATGCCTTGAATCCAGCTACCTTGATACCCATCAGTGAAGAACTCCCAGAACATGACTGTATCGAAGTCATGGAAACTGTGTTCTCTAGTCGACCTGACCTAACAGATGTGCCCATAGACAATCCTGACCAGATCTATTATGTTGATGGGAGCAGTCTCATCCTTGATGGACGACGCTGTGCCGGATATGCAGTCGTCACTCAACACGAAGTAGTTGAATCATCAGCCCTAGCCTCAGGCACATCAGCCCAGAAAGCCGAATTGATAGCACTCACCAGAGTTTTGTTATTAGGAGAAAAACTTGTGCTAAATGTATATACAGATTCCAAATATGCTTTCACTACCTTGCATGCCCATGGAGCTCTCTACAAAGAAAGAGGACTCATCACATCCGGAGGAAAATCAGTCAAATATGGTCCCGAGATATTGATGTTACTTGATGCAGTCTGGGCCCCAACACGTGTAGCTGTCATGCATTGTAGAGGACATCAAGCAGGAAAAGGAGAAGTTGCTCGAGGAAATAGATTCGCAGATGCCTCAGCACGACAAGCAGCTATGACAGGACAGATTGCCCCACAAGCTATGCCAATGCAAGCAGCATTGTTTCCAGTACCCTTGAATCTATGGACCCCACGATATACCACCAAAGAATTGGATTACTATTGTGACAAAGAAAATGGAGTATTGAAAGACGGATGGATTGAGCTGCCACCAGAAGAGGGCAGTCAACCTCCGGGAAGAATAGTAATTCCTGAACTGTTAGGACCATCTTTTGTCAAAGCTTTCCACGAAGTCACACACTATGGGAAGAGTGCTATGGAAAAAGCACTCAGACCACATTTCTACATCCCTCTGATGACAACCATATCAGCCTCAGTAGCACGACAATGTCAAACCTGTGCCAAGAATAATGCCAAGCAAGGCCTTATTACAGCACCCCGAGTCCAGTCAAGAGGTGTGACCCCCATGCACAACCTCCAAGTTGATTTCACCGAAATGCCAAAAGCCAATGGATACCATTACCTACTAGTATTAGTTTGTACTTTCTCTGGGTGGGTAGAAGCATTCCCAACCAGAACTGAGAAAGCCCGAGAAGTTACCAAAGCCCTAATGAGAGAGATTATCCCCAGATTTGGAATTCCAGCAGTAATAGGGTCGGATAATGGACCCTCATTTGTCTCCCAAGTTACTCAGCAGTTAGCAAAAGCTTTGCAGATGCAGTGGAAGCTCCACACTGCATACAGACCCCAGAGTTCAGGGAAAGTTGAGCGAATGAATCGTACTTTGAAAGCCCAAATGTCTAAGCTTTGTCAGGAGACACACTTGAAATGGCCTCAAGTGCTTCCCATAGCTTTACTCAGAATACGCTCAGCCCCTGTAAAATCAACAGGATTTTCCCCTTTTGAAGTTTTGTATGGTAAACCCCCACCAATAGTGCAGGGAGTCAAAGGAAGTTTAGCCCAGATTGGTTCAGAAGTAACCAGACAAGAACTCCTAGCTCTTAGTTTTGTTCTGCAGACTCTCCATACGTGGATCCAAGACCAATTGCCTATCAACTTGACGGAACCCTTGCATCCCTACCAGCCTGGAACTTCGGTGTGGATCAAAGATTGGAAGAAGATACCGTTGGAACCCCATTGGAAGGGACCGTACACCGTCATCCTGTCTACCCCAACTGCAGTAAAGGTAGCCGAGATCGACGCCTGGATCCACCACAGCAGAGTCAAGCCCGCCGCCGATCCTGAACCAGAGCGGTGGACAGCAGAGCAGCACCCTGATGTACCCTTTCGAGTTACTCTGAGACGGCAACCAGCAGCATAGACACTTCATCACAAGTGCTTTGCAGTAGCCAAGTCTTTCGAAGAGGATTGCTGTTTTCCATACAGCAACAGTTTTGTTTCAACGAACCCAATTTGTGTGTGATTTGACACACTACTTTGAGACTACATTGACTAAGCCAGACTTCACAGGCCAACTGAGTTGCTAAGTTGGTTAATGTGTGCTGGACACCTTGAGGATCTTCAATCAACACTCAGCACCCGTTAAAATGCTTCATTAGCAAACGGGACGAAGAATAATAGACCGTCGTGATCAAGATCAGCAAGCTGAGGATTCAGAAGAACTCCAATCAACATCAACATGTATCTTTGCTTCTGCTTTGCCTTGGTTGCCTTCTTTGGAGGTTTTGAACAGACTTATGCTCTACCTCCATGCACCGCTTGCATTACTTCTACTAGAACTGGACTGAAAGTAACTCAGACTTTGCTTTACCATTCTTACTATACCTGCAAGGGAACAATAACTCGGTGTATCTATAACACCACTGAACTAAACGTTTGCACTCATGGCAAAATCAAAGCATGCTATAATCCGCATCAAAATCCATCCTATTACACGTTGGAAATAAGATGAAAGGATGCAGATGGACCTATATTAGCTGCTACACCGCCACTTAAGGACATTACTAAACCTGCTGTTTTGAATTTTGATGCATGTAATGCTATTAATAGAGATAGTCAGTCCACCTGTGGTACATGGGAGAAAGCGTATCGAAATGACCATAAGTATATGTGTCCAGAAGGTGCCACAAATTGGTGGAAGTGTACAGGTAAAACAGGATCAGGGTATAGTACTGCTACAGCGGCAGATTACTATTGCCCGTATTGGGAATGTGTTTTCTATGCTACCTGGAACACTGGTATAACTGATGAGAAAATAGATAAACGAATGGCTACTCTAACCAAGCCAACCACGAATGATAAATGTCAGAAAGATGCTTGTAACCCCTTACATTTGCGTGTACATAACCCCCATGCATGGAAACAAGGATATAAGTTTGGTTTACGTATTGCAGGAGGAGGAACAGATCCAGGGACCATTGTGTATATCAGATTGAATACCCAAGCCCATAAGTCATCTAAATATCATATTCATAATACCTTTTATGAAGCTATGCATGTAAATAAGTTTGAGATCCCTCACCCTTCACAGAATTTGTTTCTAGAATTAGCCGGAGCAGTAGTATCTAGTCTTAAGATCACAGATTGTTATTTCTGTGGCGGAACCCAAATGGGAGATCAATGGCCCTGGGAAGCCCAAGAATTGAATTATTCCATGATTTACAATCAGACTGAATTACACAAGACTACCAGTGAATGGGTGTTAGCGCACTCAATCGTTGGACGTCTTTGTTTTGCCAGAACTGGACCCCAGTTCACCCAAAAGGTAGGACAGCTGGTCTGTCTTAGCCAGAAATACTATAATGCCACGACCAAAAGACAGCATGGTGGTCAGGAATCAGACATCCTGAACCTCCTAACCCATTAGCTAGATTTCCTGAACTTGCAGGTCTATGGACTAACCTTGCCAAAGTCCAAGCCTGGCAAGCCCCACCTGGCCTATATTGGATCTGTGGAAACCGAGCATATGCGCAACTCCCACCACAATGGGGAGGAGCATGTGTCTTAGGAACCATCAGACCTTCTTTCTTCCTGTTAAATACTGAACATGGAGAACAATTAGGGTACCCTGTATATACTACCCACAAACACAAAGGAGCATCTAGACAGAGAAGAGAGGCCTTACAGATAGGCAAGTGGGAGAAGTGGCGAGGTGATGATTGGCCACCAGAAAGAATTATTGAGTATTATGGACCTGCCACTTGGAATGATGATGGTATGTACGGTTATCGTACCCCAATTTATATGATCAATCGTATTATTCGCTTACAAGCAGTAGTTGAAATAATAACCAATGAAACTAGTCATGCTCTTACACTCTTAGCTAGACAAAGTACTCAGATGCGCACTGCCATATACCAGAATCGCTTAGCCCTTGATTATTTACTAGCAGCTGAAGGGGGAGTATGTGGTAAACTGAATTTAACTAATTGCTGTTTGAAAATAGATGATAAAGGTCAAGTAGTTGAAGAAATTGCTAAAGATATGCAAAGACATGCTTATGTGCCAGTACAGACTTGGCACGCATTGAAATTTCCTAACTGGTTTGCTAACCTCTTCTCTTGGCTGGGAGGATTTAAGACTTTCGTTATCTTAGTACTAATCCTTGTTGCTGTTGTCCTCTGCTTACCATGTTTAATCCCATGTTGTATGCGTTCCCTTCATAGTGCTATTGATAGTACAGTAGAGCGGAAGACCGCAACTAGAATAATGGCTTTATATAAAGCTAGCCCTAATGGAACTAGTAAGAATCCTTTAATCAGGATGTGAATCTTCTAGAAAGTGATTTAATTCTCACACCTTATTAAGTAATAGGGTGAGATTAATCAAAGGGGGGAATGTGGCAGGTGCAGGCCTGTGACCCACGGTGTCTGACATAGGCAGGCCAGCATGGCTAGCTTGACCTGTAAATGAGGCCTGTGGAGAGGCATATAGGATTGCACATCCCCCAACATGCTGCTATTGTACGGAAGAACTCAGTAGAAATATTGAATTAGCTTAGATAAGCAGAATTGCAGAATTAAGAAATGGAAAAATACAGAAAAGATGTGTTTTAAAGTTACTGATAAGAAAAAGTACATTTGCAGAGAAATATTGAGGAGTGCTGACAGATGAGTTACAGAACCTTGCTCATCTGCACGCACAAATGGTCCCATAGCCTTGAAAGTGTGAAAGTAACAAGTTGATGAACTGACCATTGTAATTGGGACTAGAAGGGGGGCAGGCAGGTGTCATGCCTACAGAAGCCCACAGAAGGAACATAATTGGAGAAACTTATCAGTACCGGGACCAATAGAAGGGCTACGGGAGGTACGGGAGAGTACCGGGACCAATGAAATGTTTTTCTATACCTAGAATGGAACAGAAGTCTATAAAAGTTGTTGTAATGCTTGAAAACTTTGCTCAGCCATTTTGAAATTGCCTTGCTTGAGACTTGTGCACAAATAAATGATTTGGACCTTCTGAACAGACTCCTGGTATCATTGGTTTGTCTGCGCTTTGCTGCTACACTGATAAGTTTGTATGAATCCCTTATTGAATTCTTCTATGCTGATGACAGATATGTTCCAGTGCTCTGTATTCACACATTCTCTAAGCTAGAAGTGACCTTGTAGGAGAAATGTATCAAAGTCTAAGAACTGTGCCTTTGTTAGAGAAGTCTGAGCAGGGGGAACAGAGTGTTAGACCCAGAGAGAGTTCCCAATTGGATAGGTGAAGGGGGCATTGAGACCAATAGACAGTTTGCCTATGTTAAACTGGAGAAGAAAGGTATATAAGGAGTTGTTTACTGGACTCCATTGCTCAGACCTTTTTGAATGTGACATTGCCTGAGACTTGTGCACAATAAATTGGCTTGGATCTTTGAACTGACTCCTGGTATTATTCATTGCGTGCACTTCGCTGCAACACTGACTCCTGGTGACCCAGAAGCTCCTGGGTTTTCTTGGCAGTGTCACCAGAAGTAGATTGCCAGGCCTTTCTTCTGAGGCAATGGAGGGTTAAGTGACTTGCCCAAGGCCACAAGGAATGCTAGTGGGAATTGAACCCTGGTTGCTTGGTTACCAAGCCAGTGTTCTAACCACTAGGCTACTCCTCCACTCCATCAGTGTAACTTTAACAAGGTAAAAAACTGGAATTCTTTGCTGTTATTATTGAAGCGTGTGGCAGCGTACCATATGGTGTTATTCCTGAAAATTCTGTATGTGCTCCAGACTCTCCTACTGGGCTTACTCCGTAAAGATATTCGGTTGTTAGAGAAGATGCTGCGGAGCTTTTTGTGGAGAGGGTGCAGGCTGAGGCTATCTTTGGCACGGATGCAGGGTCCATGGAAGTGCGATGGACTGGGCCTCCCAGATATAGCTAGTTATGCTCAGGCATGTCAGTTGTGTCATTTGGGTGACTGAATCGATATACCCCAAGGAGATTAGAGGAAGTCTTTCTAGCCCCCTACTCTTTATCAGGAGGGGGCTAGAAAGATTTTATGTGGATTGAGCACTGCTGCCACAGAGATTGAGGGGGAGCCTGTTAATTGAGCCAATTAGGAGAATCTGGTGAGATTTATGTCAGCGTTGGTGGGCATCTCCGGTGGTGTCTAGCTAGCTGCCATTCAGGGGTAATACACAATTTCTACCGGGCACAGAAAATAAGGCGTTTTGAGCGTGGGGGACCAAAGGGATGCGAAATTTGGGACATGTAGTGGACAAGACTGGAAGGTGTAAGTCCTTTGGGAGTCTGCAGAAGGAATATGGGGCAGAGAGGGGACAGATATTTTCCTACCTTCAGCTGCGCCATTATGTGACATCATTACCGCGCAAACATTTGATGGCAGAGAAGGCATTAGTGATACTACAGTTTTTTGATTTAGGGGAACAACAAAGCCAGTCAGTCTCCATCTACCATGCCAGACTGTTCAGAGAGGTGAGCACTCCAGATTTTTCACATATAGAGCACAAATGGGCAGAAGAGCTGGGGTTCGCAGTTTGAACAGGGAAGTACTAGATGCGATTAGGCGTATCCCAAAGTTGATACAGTCAGCCAAGCTTAGGGAAGTAAAATATCGTATGGTGTGCCGAGCGCACTTTTCACCCCATCAAGTGCTGAGAAGTGGCCTGACTCAGGATGCTAGCTGCCCAAAGTGCTTGGCAAAGATGGCCGGGTTGAGCCACATGTGGTGGTCATGTAAGACGATACAGAGATTTTGGCAACAAATATATGCATACATTAGCCACGTGATTGGCCAGCGAGTGGAGTGGATGGGGGCTCTTGTGATTTTTGGCCTCTCCTCTTCCCAAGGGAAGATGGATTAGACTTTTTGTAAGGAAGGTGTGTATAACTGGTAAACTGCCCATTCTAAGGCACTGGAGAAAGGATGAAGCACCCACCTCCTGGGAATGGCGGAACAGCCTCCATCAGTTAATGCTCATGGAGCAACTAGAGGCTAGGGATAATGTGGGGAAGTGGGATGAGTTCACACGAACTTGGGAGAAGTATATTTTTACACTAGCACCCAGAGCATGGAATACTCTCTTAACAATGTGATGGGATTTCGGGGATGGGAGAGTCCATGGAACAGAGTTTCAAAAAGTCAAATAATCAGCAATACATCCACTGAGGAAGAGCTGGTGCACAGAAAATCATTAAACAGAATAGTAGAACTATGAGCCACTAGTTGGGGGGGGGGGGGTTCAGTGAAGCATATGAGTAAAAATTGTTAAAATTGTTGTGTTGATAAATGTATGTGTTTATGACTCAGTTGGCAGTGTAAGTGTACCCATTGCAAACCGAGATGCTATATGACGAATAAAGATTATTTTTAAAAAATGAACGTGAGGACCATAACGCAGTCTCTAACACCAAAATAAAATTTGTCATAATTTATTTTGGTGTTAGACACTAGGTTGTGTCTCTTTTTCTGTTTTTGTCTCTTGGCATTGGAGCACTTTACATCTCCTTTATTTTGTGCAGAATATATATTTAAAAGTGTAGTTGCTTTTTATCTCAGAATGACAGGCTAAATAAATAATTAAACAGCTACAATGTTTGCTGCACTTTAATTATATAACCTGAGAATACATAGAAACATAGTATGTGATGGCAGATAAAGACCAGTATGGTCCATCTAGTCTGCCCAGCAAGGTGGTAAGAGTAGTTGCACCTGCCACTCTGTGCAGGTCACCCTCCCCATGCCTTTCTTTAGGGGTGTACCCACCGCTCCGTGTAGGTCACTCCTATTTGTTGAGATTTAAAGAGATGGTTCTGTTTATTTTGATTTTATCCTGTTGCTATAAAGGGATCCACTATGTCTGTCCCA
Organism: Ichthyophis bannanicus; assembly: GCA_033557465.1. Classification (NCBI taxonomy): domain Eukaryota; kingdom Metazoa; phylum Chordata; class Amphibia; order Gymnophiona; family Ichthyophiidae; genus Ichthyophis; species Ichthyophis bannanicus. Next base: position 1,732,891,692 of record CM066032.1, read on the forward strand.
TGCCATTTTCAATTCTGTCACTGTATTTGCCACCACCACTTCCATCGTGAGGGATTCCGAGCATCCACCATCCTTTCAGTGAAAAAGTATTTCCTGACATTGCCTTTCACTATACCTCCTTGCAGCTTCATGTTATGCCCTCTAGTTTTTCAGCTTCCCCATCTTTGAAATAGGATTGTTTGTCCATTAATACTGTAAGTATTTAAAGGTCTGAATCATATCTCCCCTGTCCCTCCTCTCCTCCAGAGTGTACATATTTAGGTCTTCAAATCTCTTTTCATACAACTTTTGACGCAGGCGTCAAATCATTTTGGTCACCTTCCTCTGAACCTTTTCCAGCCTTTTTATATCTTTTGTGAGATATGGTCTCCAAAACTGAACACAATATTCCAAATGAGACCTCACCAGCGACTTGTACAGTGGCATTAGTACCTCTTTATTTATTTATTTATTTATTACAGGCTCTTATATACCGCGCTATTTAGCATCAGCACAGTTTACAATATAACAAAAGACCAGAGCAACAAGCTATTTGGTTTTACATAGAACAGGCTTTACATAGAACAGGTACGAGAACTTGGATAACATGGGAATATTGTTAACTGAAACTATGTACATGCTGAATGTAAATGTGTATACAGCGGAATTGTTCTAATTTTCATATGAGTCTTGTAGAACAGGATGTCAAAAAGGGATGGTTGGTCAGATCGGTGGCTGGATAATATGGTAATATTGTGGGAACAGGTGAGATTTAAGAGCTTTTCTGAATAGAGTCAGATCGGTGATAGCCCGGATCTCAGGTGGTAAGGAGTTCCAGCACTTAGGGGCATAGAGGCTGAAAGCCCTGTTAGAGGTCGCTAGATTGCATTTTGTTGCAGTCTTAGGGATTATTAGTGCGTTTGTAGATGTGGTTCTCCTGGATCTGTTAGGTGGGACAGTCTGAATGATGTCTATTAGTGATGAGGAGGTGATGCCCTTGATGGCCTTGAAGGTGAGTACTAAGGTCTTGAATAGCAGCCTTCCATGGATGGGGAGCCAATGAAGCTGTTTTAGAATCGGTGTTACGTGGTCCCTTTTTGATGCTCCGTAGAGGACTCTGGCAGCGGTGTTCATGGCAAGTTGTAAAGGGTTTAAGGTGGACTGAGGGAGGCCTTGAAGAATGGAGTTCGCATAGTCTAGGTGAGGTAAGGTTAAAGCTTGGAATATAGTCCGGAAGTCATCTGGATCGAGTAGGGAGCGAAGATGACGGAGTGTTCGGATCTTCCTTTTTGCTGGTAATTCCTCTCTGTATGCAACCCAGCATCCTTCTGGCTTTGGCCTCCATCTTGTCACACTGTTTCACCATCTTGAGATCCTCAGAAAATCACTCAGAGGTCCTTCTCATGGTCCATGTACACCAACCTCTCACCCCCTATCGCATACAATTCTCTTGGATGTCTGCTTCCCAAGTGCATGCACTGCACTTCTTCACATTAAATCTTAACTGCCAAGCATTAAGCCATTCTTCCAGCTTTTGTAGATCTTTCCTCATATTATCCACTCACTCAGGGGAGTCCACTCTGTTGCAAATTTTCATGTCATCTGCAAACAGATAGACTTTTCCATTCAGCCCTTCAGAATGTCACTCACACTTACATTGAAAAATACCGGTCCCAGGACCAAATCCTGGGGTACACCGCTAATCACCTTCCTTTCATCAGAGTGAGTTCCGTTTACCATCACCTTCTGTCTTCTGTCAGTCAACCAATTTCTGATCGTTCACCAAGCTGTTTAGTTTATCGATAAGCCTCCTATGAGGAACAGTATCAAAGGTTTTGCTGAAATCTAGGTACAGTCAAACCTCTGTTTTCATATGCCCCAGTTTTCGTATGCTTCGGTTTTCGACGTCTTTTTTCATTGAGATTTTGTCCTGGTTTTCGTACAATTTTAAAATGGTCCGTTCCAGGGGGGGTCGTTCAGTACAGTACTTAGCTTGTTTTTGCGATCCAGACCTCTTTGCTTTCAGCGATCCTTTGAGAAATACAGTAGCAAGAATCAAGGAGTGAGAGTGTGGCTGATCTGATGCTTCCGACACGCTCAATTAGAGGACTCCCTGCTGGGACTCCCTGCTGACGGCGAAACTTTGATGGGTCTTCCAAACATGCTAGTCCTGATGGGTCTTCCAAACTTGCTGCTGAGCATTTCTTCCAGCTTGGAATTTGCTTTTGAGACAGAATCGGAGGCGGGTGAGAGAGTCGGCGATCAGATTACAGTGCTGTATCTGTGTGTGTGTGCTGTCCTGTGATGATCGGGCAGGTGAGAGAAGTGACAGGAGCTGTTCTACTGCTTGGCTGAGACTTCGGGGGCCCGTGCTGCTGCAGCCATTGCCACATGGCTCTGGAACGCATGCTCAGCTCTGCGTTCCAGGTTGCCTGAGCGGGAGAGTGGTGTTTCCGGTGGCTGTGGCTGTGGCTGTGGCTGGTGCCTTCACTGGAGGCTTTTTTTTTGTGGATCCTTCTTGTTTTTTTCTTGTTTTTTTTAATTTCTGTGCTAGTAAAAGACAAAGAAGGGAAGTAACCCCGGATAGGGCCTTGATACCTGAGGTCCTTATGGAGGGGGATTCCCCTTCCAAATGATAACCTCTCCTCCTCCCTTTCCCCTCCTCACCGTCTTCCATATGCCAACAAGAGTCTTCAATAAAGGTAAAAGTGATGTTAAATGTTCATTTATCCATTTCATTAGTCATTTATATTTATTTCTCATTGTTTTCTGTATGAAAAATATAGTTATTCTCTATAAAATGTATTTTTTGTGAATATGTTTGGGTGTCTGGAACGGATTAATTGGATTTACATTATTTCTTATGGGAAATATTGCTTCAGTTTTCATACATTTCGGTTTTAGTCAGACTTTTTTGAACGGATTAATCATGAAAACCGAGGTTTGACTGTAGATCACATCCTTCACATGCCCTTGATCTAGTTCTCTGGTCACCCAGTCAAAGAACTCAATCAGATTTGTTTGGCAAGATCGACCTTTGGTTAAACCATGTTGCCTTGGATCATGCAACCTGTTGGTTTTGAGAAAGTCCACTATTCACTCTTTCAGGAGTGCCTCCATTACTTTTCCTGCCACAGAGGTAAGGCTTACTGGCTTGTAGTTTGTCACTTCTTCCTATTGCCACTTTTGTGAAGAGGTACCACATCAACTCTTCTCCAGTTCTGTGGAACGTCTCCTGTCTCCAAGATCTATTAAAAAGATTCTTTAATGTCTCTGCAAGAACCTCTCTGAGCTCTTTCAGTATCCTGGGATGTATCCCATCCAGTCCCATGGCCTTGTCCACTTTCAGTTTTGCAAGCTGTTCTCACACATCATCTTTCGTGAATGGTGTGGTATCTACTTCATTCCTATTTGTATATTTGTCAATCACAGGTGGTCCTTCTCTAGGATTTTCTCTAGTAAAAACAGAACAGAAGTATTTGTTTAGCATTTTCGCTTTTTTAATGTCAATTTCCACAAATCCGTTCCCGGCATTTTTGAGTCCTGCAAGTCCACCTCTGATCTTCCTCCTCTCCCGAATATACCTGAAAAAAGGTTTTGTCGCCACAGTTCACATCTTTAGCCATCTTTTCTTCTGTCTTATTTTGTTATCCTTATTTCTCTTTTTGTCTCTTTTAGTTTGATCCTGTATTCTTTTCTGTGTTCCTCTGTTTGCGAACTTCTGAATTTTGTGAAAGCTGTGGTTTTTGCCTTTAATTGTGCAGCCACTTCTTTGAAGAACCAAATAGGTTTCTTTTTCCTCTTGTTTTTATTTACTTTCCTTACATATATATCTGTTGCCCCTTTTATTGCCTCCTTTAGTTTAGCCCACTGCAATTCTACTTCCCTTATCCCCTCCCACCCTGCCAACTCCTCCTTCAGGCACTTGGCAATTTTACTGAAGTCCGCGTTTTTGAAGTCTAGGGCTTTGAGCTTGCTGTGATTGGACTCTGCCTTGGCTTTTATCTCAAACCACACTGTGTGATGATAGTTGCTGCTCACATGGGCACCCACCCACATATTCGACACACTATCTCCCTTAATGAGTACTAAATCCAGCATTGAGCTTTCCCTGGTCGGTTCCATCACCATTTGTCTAAGTAATGCATCTTGGAAGGTATCCACAATTTTTTTTTTTACTTCTTTCCAGATTTGCAGAAGGAATACTCCAATCCACATCAGGTAGATTAGCCACCCAATATGATCACGTCACCCTTCATGGTTATCTCTGCAATATCAATAATCAATTCACTATCCATTTCTTCGGTTTGAGTTGGAGGCCTGTAGACTATACCAGTATGGATGACAGTGTCATCTCCTTTTCCAACACAATCCACAGAGCTTCTTCTTTTCCCCATGATCCCTGCATTTCAGCAGCTTTAATATTGCTTTTGACATATAGGGCTACTCCCCCTCCTTTTCTACCCTCTCTCTCTTCTAAATAGATTATAGCCAGCTATGGCTATATCCCATTCCTGCGACTCATTAAACCATGTTTCTGTTATGGCCACAATGTCCAAGTCCATTTCCATCATTAGGGCTTTCAGGTCAGGAACTCTGTTGGCTAGGCTTCAAGCATTTGCGCTCATTGCTTTCCAGCATTTGCTGACTGGCTTGCCTGTATTTTGCATGGATTTTGTTTTACACGCCTCTTCCCACTTGGCATTGATGTGTGGATTAATACTGTGGCTGTTTCCAATGTTATTATGTTTTTTCTTTTTTTTTTTCCTTTGGCAAAGCCACTGAATGACAACCTCTGCTTGCTCCAACTATTTTGGGGGCACCAGCTCATCCCTCACCTGTTTTTTATATTGGCTTTCTTTTTATCTAGTGAGGTTTTTTTTTTAGAATAACCATAATGAATATGCAAATGATCTGCCAATGTCACTCCACCCTTTGCCCCCTAAATGAAGCTGTCAAACTACACCCATGCCCCTAACCCACTATTTCCCACCTCAATGCACGAATTACAGTTAGTGTGGGAATTATTATGTGATAACTATCATGGTAACTTACTGTGGGCCTTGGCTTACAGTTACTGCTTGCAAAGACGTGCATTAACTGCTTCGCACGCTTTAATAGAGCCCTCATCATTCTGTTGGTTTGGAAAGGGCACTATCAAAATAGGAAAGTTGGGGCGTCCTGATAGAGAGGTTGCAATAAGGGCAAAAGTAGCCCTGGTGCCTTTAAGTAAAGAGCAGAGAGAGTCCAAAGATTAAAAAATGATCCCGCTCAACTGGTGAGCGGTTGTAAATTAGCAAAAGCATACTAAGAAATGTCTGTATACAACTGCTAGAAGCTTAAAAATAAGGTGGGAGATTTAGAATATCTAGTACTGAATTAAGAGGTAAATATAATAGGCATCTCAGAGAGCTGGTGCAAACAAGATAACCAATGGGAAATTGTGATACCTGAGTACAAATTATGCAGTGATAGGTTGCCTCAAATCAGTGAATGTGGTTGAGCTATATGTTAGAGAGCATCAAATGAAACAGAATAAAAGTTCTGTAAAATGCACCATGCATGTTTCCAACAAAAGCTGATTTTAAATACGCCAGTGGGATGCTCTGTTGGCTTCCATACAATTGGCAGTACCATGAGCTGCCGCTTCTTTGAGAAAGGTTGCTTTTATTTGAAAAATATGCAATCTCGAATCTCCCTTTACTCTGTTCCTATTTGTATAATTATAAATCTAATGACATATAAAGCGTAGTTACTCACTTGTAACAGGTGAGGAGCAGCAGGAATTTAGTCTTCACATATGGGTATCGTCGGCACCGACAGAGCCCGCGTGAGAACGCTCCCCAGCGTCCAATTGGAACGCTTTTGGGAGCATCCCTCAGCACATGCGCGCTGCCTTCCCACCTTTCCAACCGTCCCTCTTCAGTTAAGTTTGTAGCTGAGTGAAAGGATAGAGGGAGAGAGGAAAGAGACAGAGAGATAGAGAGACAACTCCTAGGGGAGGTGGGTGGGTTGTGAAGACTAAATTCCTACTGTTCCCGGAGATCACCTGCTACAGGTGAGTAACTACGCTATCTCCAGGAACAAGCAGGAATGAAGTCTTCACATATGGGGACTCCCTAGCTGAAGATGCCAGGGAGATAGCCCCAGGAAGCTGCCACCTATAGTAAGGTGGGCCATGCTTCCTCCCATGGATCTCTGGCATCCCACCAGGGTTGGTGGGTAGGAGTTGAATTAGGTCTGAAAGAGATTTTGAAGAACAGCTTGGCCAAAGAAGGCATCCCGACAGGAGGCTTTATCTAGACAGTAGTGGGCTGTAAAAGTGTGTACCGAAGCCCAGGTGGCTGCTCGACAAATGTCATCAATAGACACAGAGTGAAGGTTAGCCATAGAGGCTGCCATGGCTCACATTGTGAGCTGTGACATGGCCTTGAAGAGGAAGACTCTTACTCTCATAAGCAAAGGATATGCATTGTGCAATCCATTTGGATAGAGTTCTCTTGGAGACTGGAAATCCCAAATGACTAGAATCAAAAGCAATAAAAAGTTGAGAAGACTTTCTATGTTGCTGTGTTCTTTGTAGGTAAAAAGCTAAGGCTCTTTTACATTCCAAAGTATGAAGGGGTTCCTTTCTGCATTAGAGGCATGAGGCCTCGGAAAAAATACAGGAAGATAAATCGACTGATTTAAATGAAAAGGCTAAACCACCTTTGGCATAAAGTGTGGATGAGTTCTGAGAACAACCTTATCATGGTGAAACCTAGTATAAGGAGGATCAGCCACCAAAGCTTGCAATTCACTAATGTGACGTGCATAGGTGATTGCAATCAGGAAGATGACCTTCCAGGACAAAAGCTTTAGGGTTGTAGTGGCTAAAGGTTCAAAGGGCGGTTTCATGAGCTGCCCAAGAACTAGGTTTAAATCCCATGCCACCGGTGGTGGCCTGATGGGAAGCTTTGTTAATAGAAGACCTCTCTGTTCTTGAATTTTCCTGTGTTCTAATTATCTTGTATTTTTCTCCCCATTTAGTGGGCTAAGTGATATGATTGTCGATGTACTTTGTTTTTTATATATGGATTTTTTTTTCCTGTTTTTCTTGTTTACGGTAGACACTGGCACCTTGGTTACCTGTATATTTCTTTTGTAAGTATGCTAAAATTTCAATAAAAATTTAAAAAAAAAAGAAGACCTCTCATAAATCTTGATATGAGTGGATGAGAGGAAATTGGTTGTCCATTTAGAGGCTGCAATTGCACTAAGATGGACTCTTACTGAATTGGTCTTTATACCAGAATTTGATAAATGAAGTAGATACTCTAGTATCGATTCCAAAGGTATCATAAGGGGATTTAACCCTTCTGTGAACACCAAATAGTAAAACGTTTCCACTTGAAGGCGCAAGAGCGTCTTGTGGAAGGTTTTCTAGAAGCCTGAAGGACATCCTTTACCTGTTGGGAAAGGTTGAGGATCCTGAAGGTCTAAGCTTTCAGCAACCAGGCCCTGAGATGCAGGGAGTGGGGATTCGGGTGCCATAGCATCCCGTTCTCTTGGGAGAGGAGATCTGGAGCATAGCCTAACTCCAGAGGTGCAGCTTGAGAGAGATGTAGAAGCAGGGGATACCATGTTTGGCGTGGCCACCGTGGCGCTATGAGGATCATACGACCTCTGTCTCTCTGAAGCTTGAAGAGTGTTTTGGGGATGAGGGGAATGGGTGGGAAGGCATAGAGGAAGTCGTGACCCCAGTGAAGAAGGAAGGCGTCCCTTGCCTGGCAATTTTGAGCCGGAATCCTGGAACAGAACCGGGGAAGTTTGGCATTCAGTGGACTTGCAAATAGGTCTATGTCTGGGGTTCCCCAGATCTGAAATATCTTGGCCACCTGGTCTAGGTGGAGAAACCATTCGTGAGGCAGCAGTACTCGGCTGAGTTTGTCTGCCCAAAGGTTTTGAATGCCTGGAAAATATACCACGAGAAGGTGAATTTGATGCTCTCTTGCGAGGGTCCATAGTTGTAAAGCTTCGTTGCATAATGACAGAGAGCCTGTTCCATCCTGCTTGTTCAGGTAGAACATAGCCAGTTGATTGTCCGTTTGAACTAGGACTGTCTTGTAGCTGAGCTGGGCATGGAATACTCAAAGAGCTAGATAGATTGCTCTGAGTTCCAGGAGGTTTATGTGAAGACAAGCTTCCTGTGGAGTCCAGGTACTCTGGGTAGAGAGATGATGCAGGTGTGCTCCCCATCCCACCTGTGATGCATCTATTGTTAGGGTGGCCTGGAATAGGGGTTGCTGGAAAGGAGACCCCACTAGAAGATTTTCCAGTGATTGCCACCATTGTAGGGACAAGATCAGTCATTGTGAGTTTGATATCTTGTCTGACAGACGTCCTGTGGCCTGTGTCCACTGTGTGGATAGGGTCCACTGGGCTGCTTGCATATGAAGGCGAGCATAGGGAACCACATAAACCGTGGATGCCATATATCACAATAGTTGTAGTAGTTCTCGAGCAGTTAGGGAGGACTTCACCGCTGCTTGTGAAGCTAGCTGCATTATACGAAGACAGCTGGATTGTGGGAGAAAAGTCCTTGACTGTCTGGTATCTAGACGAGCTCCTATGAACTTTAGGGATTGAGACAGAGTAAGTTGGGATTTTGGGAGGTTTATGACCAATCCCAAGTATTGAAGGATTCACATTGTGTGAGACAGTGCAGAGCTGGCTTCTGGAACCGTGTGGGCTTGAATGAGCCAGTCGTCCAAGTAAGGGAAGACGAATATCTCCATGGTTCGCAAGAATGCAGCTACTACTGCCATGCATTTTGGGAATACTCTTGGTGCCAAAGCCAGACCAAAGGGAAGAACCCTGTATTGGAAATGTTTTCCCTTGAAAAGGAATCGTAAGAATTTCCTGTGATCTGGATGGATCATAATGTGAGTATATGCATCCTTTAGATCTAGAGAACAAAGCAAATCCTGACTTTGAAGGTAGGGCAGAAGAGTTCCCAGAGAAATCATTTTGAACTTTTCTCGGAACAGATATTTGTTCAATTCTCTGAGGTCTAGAATGGGTCTGTGTCCTCCTGTTTTCTTTGGAATAAAAAAATAGGGGGAGTAGAACCCTGCACCCTGCTGAAGAATGGGCACCTCCTCTATTGCTCCTTGAGCAAGGAGTGTTGAGACCTCTTGATCCAGTAGATTGCCTGTAGAGGTTTGGGAATTGAACTGTCTTACGATTGTAGGAGGGGGCATGCTATGAAAATGAAGCTTGTACCCCTCTCCCACAATGGACAGAGTCCAGTTTTCTGTTGTTATTTGGTGCCATCTGTTGGCAAAATGACGCAACCTGCCTGGAATGTTTAGGAGTTCTGGACCCTTCAGAGGCAGGAAGGCTAAGTTCTCTATGAAAGAATCAAAGCCCTTGAGGGGGCTGGGCCTGTGGAGCTGGTTGAGCTCTAAGGCCTTTTGGCTTCTTTTGTCTAGATGATTGTTGTTGACCCTTCTGGGCAACTTGACCCTGAGCTTGCCCTTGCTGGGTATAGGATGGATAAAACTTCCTCTTTTTGCTGAAAAATAGTTTTTTATAGGGTTTCTTTTTGGCTGGAGTGGCTGTAGATTTTGACAATCTGTCTAAAGTGAGATTGTCAGTATCTATCTCATTAGCCTTCTCCTGCCAATTCTTGCCAAAAAGGTTTTCTCCTGTGCAAGGAATGTTTCCCAATTTATCCTGTACCCAAACCTCCAAGTCTGATGCCTGAAGCCAGGCAATCAGACGTGCACTAATGGCAATAGCAGAGGTTCTGCTGATGCATTCAAAGTAGTCAAAGGCTGCACGATTTACAAACTTGGAGACATCTTGAGTATGCTTGACCAGAGTGAGAAAGTCCTGTCATTTGTCCTCAGGGAGAAGGGGGCTCATAAGTTCCAAATCTCCTGTGACCTCTTTGAGGAACATTCCCATATATAAAATATATGAGCTGATCCGAGCTGAAAGCATGGAAGCCTGAAAAGTTTGACGACCAAAAGTGTCAAGAGTCCTGCATTCATGACCTGGAGGATTGGATGCATGTCTCTTTGCACTTTTCATCCTATGCATGGCTGACTCCACTACCATTGAATGGTGTGGCAGCTGAGACTTTTGAAAACCAGGACATGGTGGAACTTGATACATGGTGTCGAGTCTCCTAGAATGAGGAGATGTGGTCAAAGGTGTCTCCCACATTCTGAGCATCAAATCATGAAAAATTTCATGAATGGGCAGAGTGGCTGCCTCCTTAGGAGCCTTAGGGTATTGGAGAATTTCCAATTCCTTTGCTCTAAGTTCTTTTTCAGGATCTACCATGATTGAAAGGCCTCGGGCCACATCACAAATAAAATCCTGAAAAGACATGTCTTCCGGAGGAGACATTCTGCATTGGGGAGGAGTCTTCCGGGAGAAACACTCTGGAACCGGCAGAATTATCAGAGTCATCGGAATCGGAGGATTCAAAGTATCTCTGATCCCAATATTCATGCAAAGCACGGTCTTGATCGAAGTCGGTACCAAATTGGTCCGGTACCGATCTGTCGATGCCAGAAAAAGTCTGCATGGGAAGGATTCCCACCGGGGCCAGTACCGTCAGTGTTGGTACCGGTATCTGTACCGGTGCTGGTACCGGCGTCGGTACCGGTGCCCATTGAACCACTGGTGTCAATGGTACCACAGCTGTAAGGAGAGCTGCAAGACTTTGTTCGATAGCGAGGAATATCTTATCTATTGACGCTGCCGAGCCTGGGTATCGGTACCGGTAAAAGCGGCCGGAACACCTGAGCATGGCACCAGTAGTTCTGCCAAGGTCGAAGCCTCAAGAACATCCTGGAACCCCGTTGATGCTTTGGAGGCTGAAGCCTCCCGTCGGGGCTGTTTTGCTGGTGTAGTTTCCTCAAGGGCAATGCCAATGGCCTCTCGATGCTTTGAAGGAGAGCTACCCTTTGAGGACCGGTTCTTATGTTTAGTTACCTGAGATCCATGGGAGGAAGACGAGGCTCTTGAAGACGTTGATGCAATGGACCTGGTATCTGAAGAAAAGAGGGTACCATGCTTTGCAGCTCAGTTCTGTCTTCCTCTTTTAGTCATCCCCATACAGGAGGAACACTCAGATGGAGAATGGTCAGGGCCTAAACATTTTAGACACCAGTCATGGGTGTCGGTGACGGAGATGGTACTGCCACACTTAGTACATTTTTTTAAAACCACTAGCTGGTTTTTCCATCTTTTAGGAAAAATGGGGCCTAATGCCCAAAATGGTGCCTAGCACCAAAAGAAAACGTTTCTGAAGAGAAACATTTCAAAAATATGTGTATTTTTCATTTTTTTAGAAAGAAGAAAGAAAGAACCAGCGGTACCAGTAGGTGTCGTGTGGGGGCAGGCGCAACCACAAGAAAACAAGTTTAAAGAAGAAATATTCTGCGGTGACAGGGAATATGTCCTGTCAGCTCTGCGGAAAATGAAGAACTGAAGAGGGACAGTTGGAAAGGCAGGAAGGTAGCGCGCAGGTGCTGAGGGATGCTCCCAAAAGCGTTCCTATTGGACGCTGGGGAGCGTTCCCGCACAGGCTACGTCAGTGCCGACGATACCCATATGTGAAGACTACATTCCTGCTTGTTCCTGGAGATGAATAATTTAACCCCTGCTAACAGTTTTCACTGCTCAACACATTTCCTCCCTGTGTATTCAAGGTATAATCGGATAGGCTGTTTTTCTCTATTTTATTTATTTATTTATTTATTTATTTAACAGTATTTCTAAACCGCCTTATCTTAATAATCAAGGTGGTATCACAGCAAGCAATCAGGTAAAGTGTGTGTGTTGTACATGCAGTGAGGATAAAACTTAGTTGTGTGAGGGATGTGATGGGTGCTTGATTTGTTTGAGCTATATACAGGGTATTTTAGACTGTTGGTTTAACTTTTTAACATACAGTAGATAATTGGTATCCCCCATTTTAGATATAGTGGGTCTTCACCCACAGTTTTATCAAGAAAGGTTGAACGAGAACCATTTGGTACATTATCGCTATTGCTCCCTATAAAGTCCACCTATGCTTCCTCTCTCTGGTTTTCTTCTGTTTTCATTTCATCTCTATATTCATTAATCTAAAAATTCTCTGACTAATGTATGAAGCTCATAAAGAATGGTAAAGCTTTTTTTGAATGCCTCTCTCACTACTGCCCTGTGAGTCACTCTGTTATTCACGCACGAGATTTAATATAATAGTAGCTCTGTTCACATCGGGTTCACGTCTTTATGTTTGTAACAAAACAGTCTCATAGGAAAAGTAATTAAATGTTCTAGTATGTGCCTATTGTATTATGGGATGGCATTCCTTTATGTATATTTTATATTTGTTTTTATCTGCTTTTACTTTTTAATATGTTTGTATTTACTTAATTTCTGTTTTATATATACCCTAAATATAGGCCAAACCCCTGACAAAGGCAGTGCTGAAACATAGCCTTGTTGGGTAGTGGCTCACATAATTTCCTGCGAATATAAATAAACGACTTTGTGGTTATACACTTCGCTCTGGATTATTGCTAAATGTCACATCAGGACACACTAAGGAGCTAGTGCTCCTAGATAAAATGAATGACTGCTTCATGGAGCAGCTGGTTCAGAAACTCGCAAGAGAAATAGCTATTTTAGTCACAGTTCTTAATGAAATGAAATTTGATGTGAGAGGTTATGGTATTGAGGGCACTTGGCAATAGTGAATATAACATGATACAATTTGACTTAATAAATGGAGTCAGGGACACCAAGAAAATCTAGGTGTTTATTTATGAGCATGCTGTAATTTTTATTTTAGCTGTATTTATATCCCGCTTTTCCCTGGGTCAAAGCGGTCAATTGGGAGATACATTTAACACGAGGGGATATGACACACATACGCTAATACTTACAGGGAACATGGGCAATGGAGGGTTAAGTGGCTTACTGCATGTTAAACCCCAGAAAGGTAACATGGAAAGCAATGTAGACCCATGCTGTTGGGGGAATGTCTGAAATGTCCCCATGCAGTTACTGCAGGGAGATGCACCTCACTGTGCTGACCGGTAAGCACGTTAACGCAGGTGCAGTTACTGCCACCCATTGAGGAGGCGGTAAGTGCACCCACAATAAATGGCAACAACGTAGTTAGCATGGACCACAATGTGTGGTTATCATCAACAATCTGCCTCTAGCCCACCGAGTCGCTGCCCTATCCCGTACTAAGTGGATAGTGTGGGACTTTACCATGTTGTCCTATGCTAAGTCAGCGCAGCGCAATTAGTACACCGTAAACCCCACACTAACCATTAGCACATTTTAGTAAACATGCCCCTGTGGTAGCATGGCATGCAGTGGGAAGGGGTTTTCTTTAAAATACAGAACACAAACATTCAGGGACAAACAAAAACCCACTTTTATTGTGCTTCAGTTAATTAGTATTCCCTCCCCAGCTTGTTTTCACAAGTTGGTTCACAGAGCCCTTCCCCTGCTCCGTAAGTTAAAAGTCCAGAAGAATAAGGTCTGGTCATTCACTTCTTGAGTTCCTACCTTATAGTAGGACTCCTTCCCCAGCCTGGCTTGAAAGGAGCTTTCTGTCTCCATGGGCCTCTCTCCCTCCTACAGCCTGCTGGGTTCTTAACCTCTCCCTGTGAGCCACACTCTTCCAGCCCTGAATTCTAGGCTGCAGTCTCTTAAAAGGCATTGTTGATAATGCTTATGTTTGCTTTTATTAGATATACCACAAAACTGTACACAAGCTATGCGGTTTACAATATATAAAAATAAACATTCAAGTAAATTAAAGAAAGGAATGCCAATTTTCATATGATGGGAAAGATAAATTAACAACAAGGTTAGGTAATGGGAGGGTGGGGTAAAGATACAGAGTAGGAGAGAGGGGGAAAGGGGATGGGCAGTTGGTTCTACTAGTCCCACAGCAAGAACAGCACCTTAAAAGGCTGAAGGTTTAAGGTCGAAGAAAGTATCAAAAGAGAAACATTTTAAGAGCTTTCTTGAAACACTTAAAATTGTGCTCAGTACGCAGAAGTGTGAGCAAGCTGTTCCACAGCGAAGGAAGCAGCTTTCCATGTACTTTCATACTGGACTATGGCTGGGGAGGGGAAATGCAGTTGAAATCTGTGCAAGAAGCGAAGTGTCCTGGCTGGGGCATATAAAGTAACTAGAGGGGACAGGTATTCAGGGGCCACATCATGTACAGCTTTGTGGGTAAGGGTCAGCATCTTAAACAAGATCTATGCACAGATGGGGAGTCAGTGATGATGTGTGAGTAGTGGAGTGGTATGGTCAAACTTCCAAGCCCAGGTAAGAGTACGTATAGCCATATTTTGTATGGTCTGAAGGTGTTTGAACTGTACTGGGGGAGTCCAAGGTAGGAGATGTTACAATAATCCAGTCTGGACATCACTGTATGAAGTAGAACAATAGTTTATGCAGGTTTGTCTAAGACTGTGCTCGAAAACACCACAAGGCCAAGAAAGATGATATGGCACCACCCGTTCCTTTGGAGAGAGACGAGTAGCATTCTATATACCCCATTACAACCCCCTACTGAGCTAGCATTTAATTTTCAAAAGAGAAACTATGATAACACGAGGAAAATGGTTAAACAAAACACCAAAAGAGCAGCTGCAAAGGCCAAGAGTTATATCAAAAATACCATCTTAGAAACATAAACCAGATGTATTCTGCATATTTAAAAAAGGCTAAAAGATGGACAAACGGCAGCCAGCATGATTAAAGGTAAGGTGAAAAGAGGCTATAATAGCCAAAAGAACATCATTTTAAAAAAATGCAAAACAAGATCTGAATGAAGAGAACAGGAAACAGCATAAGCACTGGCACATCAGATGCAAAGCACTGATAAGGGAAGTAAAAAGAGAATTTGAAGAGATGTTTGCCAGAGACAAAAAAAAACCAACATATCAAGAACTTTTCAGATACATTTGAAACAAGAATCTGCTTATGCTCTAATTCTATTTCTTCAATATATAATTTAAGTCAATTAAATGTATGTTATGCTTTATAGCTATTTATTCAATGTATAATTAAAGTTAATTCAAGTTCAGCTAAGTTATGTCATCCCTTGATCATGTTCCATGTACAATTTGTTATGGTTGCGTTACTCTGTAAACCACCTTGACTTCTTAGATTAGGCGATATATAAATTGCTTAAATAAATAAATAAAAGAATCCTATGAAAGGAGTCAGCTAGACTACTACAAAGGGGCACTCAGAGAAGACAAGACCATTACAGAGCGACTAAATTAAATTTTTTGGTTCAATCTTTACCAGAGCCAGCCCAAGCATTTCTGCTGCCTTAGGCTGGCTCCTTCATTGTGCCGCCTCTCCCCTTCCTCCCGTCCATCATCTTATCTTGGGGAGGGGGCAACACTGTGACCCTTTAAGATTTTTGAAAGCAATGACTTCGTGCCACTGCTTTGGCATCCATGGCAGGCCATGCGCTTTGGGACAAGTGCATGAGTACATGCTCATGGCCTGCCACTCCTGCCCCCTCCAACAGGAAGTTTGTAGAGGAGGGGAACAGGAGTGGCAGCCCATGAGTGCACACTGCGGGTGCCAAAATGCATGGTCTTCCAAAATCATGGAGGAGTTGCAGTGCTATGCCGCCCACTAGGTTCTGCCACCTTAGGCGGGCACCTAGTGGACGAACCAGCCCTGGTCTTTATTGAGCAAGATGCAAGGGAACCAACAATGCTAGAAATAGTAAGTTAATGGTGATGATTCATTGAAACTGAAGCAAATCTCAGTAAGACCGGATGATATAATAGGACAAAACTGACAAACTTCTAAACCAGGGATTCCCAACCCAGTCCTCGGGACACATCTAGTCAGTCAAGTTTTCAAGATAACCCACACTGAACATGCATGAGAGACTTGCATTCAATGGAGGCAGTGCATCCAAATTTCTCTCATGCATATTCATTGCAATTTTTCTGAAAACCTGACTGGCTGGGTGTGTCCTGAGGACTGAGTTTCGAACCCCTGCTCTAAACAAATGTCCAAAGGCCGGGAATTCCATGTGTTAGGAGCTACTACTTGGAATGACGACTGCCTGGTCATTTCATGGCAGATAATTCTATGTGAAGGTATTAGGAGGAAGCTGTGTTGTGAGGAATGGAGAGAGCAAGAAGAAAAGTAAGTAATGAGTAGAAATGGGAGAAGGCCAGAATGTAAGACTGAGTAAGAACTAAGATCTTAAAAGGAATTCTGTAAATGATGGGTAACTAGTGGAGTTCTTCATGAGAAGGGAGATGTGATCATATTTCTTAGCACCTGAGAAGTTTGTCAATGGTATTCTGAACCAACTGTAAGTCCTTCAAGCTGGACTTTTTTATGCCAGTAAATATGGCATTGCAATAGTCAAGATGGGATAGAATCAAGGCACGAGTAATAGTATGCAATGATTCAGGGTTAAGGTAGGCACAAATTGAATGAAGCTTCCTCAGAGCCTAAAATGTTTCCTGGCGATGTTCGATATATGGTAAGAAAAAGACAGCTGTGGGTCAAAGGTAGCACCTGAAATCTCAATTGAATCCTTGATGATAATGAGAATATCATTAATTTTAGGAGGGGAGGGAGAAAGGTGGCAGCAGCAGCAGCAGCATCATTCCTAAAGAAAATGTCCCCAGTCTTAACAACTTTGAAATTAACTTTGTTACCAGCTAACCCAGTGGACAATCCGATTTAACTTTAATGAGAATAGGGGAATTGCTGTAGTATCCCCCGGTTCAAAAGTTATAAGGAGATGAATATCATCCTCATATACGAAGGAAGTAATGTCTAAGGTTTGTATAAGTTCAGCCAGAGGAACCATGTGAATGTTAAGAAGCAAAGGAGAGAGGACAGAACCTTATGGGATCCCACAGCTACTACCACTAAATCATTTATATAGCGCTACAAGGCATACACAGTGCTCTGCAGACATATATAAAGACTGTCCCTGCTCATCAGATCTTACAGTCTAATTAAGATAGACAAAAGATAAGAATCAGGGTAGAATAGGGAAGGGTAAGGAGACACAAGGAACACAAAGGATCAGGATCCAAAAGCTGCCTCAAAGAGGTGAACCTTTAGCATGGATTTGAAAAGGAGCAGAGATGAAGCCTGACGTACAGACTCAAGAAGTTTGTTCCAGGCATAAGGAGCAGTAAGGTGAAAGGAATGAAGTCTGGAGTTGGCAGTGGAAGAAAGGGACAAAGAGAAAAGCAAGCCAGCAGAAGAAAAGAATTCACAAGGAAGGGTGTAAGGAGAGAGGAGAGAGGAAAGGTATTGAGAAGCAGAAGAATGAATGTATTTATAGGTCAGAAGGAGAAATTTGAATTGGATTTGGAAATGGAAGGGGAGCCAATGAAGTAATTTGAGAGGAGGGGTTATAAGAATATATTGAGGCTGGCAAAAGTTTAGCCGCGCAGCAGAGTTCTGAACAGACTGAAGGGGAGAGAAGCGACTGACAGGGAGGCCAGCAAGCAGGAGGTTGCAATAGCCAAGACAGGAAGTAACTAGAGAGTGGACAAGTGTTTTAGTAATATGTTCAGAAAAGAAGGGGTAAATTTTGTTAATGTTATGGAGAAACAAACGACAGGTTTTAGCTAATTTGTTGGATATGTGAGGAGAAGAAAAGGGAAGAGTCAAAGATGACCCCAAGGTTATGGGCTAAGGAAATAGCAAGTAGAAGGAGTGTTATCTACAGAGATAGAGAAAGGTGGAAGGAGGAGGAATGTTTAGGGGGGAAAATAAGAAGTTCGGTTTTGGCCATGTTTAAATTTCAGATGGTGGTGAGACATTCAGATGGTGATGTCAGACAGGCAAGCAGAGATGTGTGCCTGGAGTGTAGGAGAAATATCAGGTGAAGAAAGATAGATCTGAGAATTGTCAGCATAAAAATGATACTGAAATCCATGGGAGGAGATGAGAGCACCAAGGGATTGGGTGTAGAGAGAGAAAAAGGAGAGGGCCCAGGACAGACCCTTGAGGTACACCAACTGAAAGTGGGATAGCAGTAGAGGAGGAACCACCAGAAAAAAACACTGAAAGAGCAAAGAAAAAGGTAAGAGGAGAACCAGGACAGTACAGAGCCTCTAAAACCAAGTGAGGACAATGTGTCAAGGAGAAGGTGGTGGTCAGTGTCAAAAGCAGCAGAAAAGTCAAGAAGGATGAGGATAGAGTAAAGGCCCTTGGATTTAGCTAGGAACAGTCACTGGAAACTTTGGCAAGCACCGTCTCAGTAGAATGTAAGGGATGAAGGCCAGAATGAAGTGGATCCAGCAGGGCTTGAGGGGAAAGAAATTCAAGACAACAGCAGCTGACTGCACGCTCAAGAAGTCTGGAAATGAAGGAAAGAAGGGAGATGGGTCAAAAATTAGAAGATCAAACAATAAACACTGTGGTCATTAACAGAGCTGTAATATGAAACATCATACAATAAACTGAAACAGCCCTAACAACTAACCTGCCATAGTAACCAAATCGTCTGCATTAAAATATATCCACTAAGTGGAAAAAGCAAACCTCAGAACTCTCTGACACTTCCCACAGTTCACTCAAAGTGAGCTCAGGTGTACACACAAGGTTAAATACATTAATGGTTCACTTATCCACACTAATAATCACAATAGCAAAAGTCATACATGTGCCCATAAGACACTGACATTCACAAAACTCACAATGTTCATTCCCATAATTAAATACATGATTATCACAAGATTTCATGAACACATATAATGCATAAAGGTCAGCATCTTAGCATGAAAGATTGAGGTGGGGATGAAGGGTAGAGCTTAGGAGGTAATGATCAGATAAGGGAAGAAATGAGATATGGAAATTGGAGGGTAAACAGTTAGAGAAGAAAACCAGGTGAAAGCAGTGACCATGCTGATAAGTGGGAGCAAAAGAGCCAAGTTGGAGGTTGAATGAGGAGGTAAGGGAAAGAAATTTAGAAGCATATGGGTCAGAAGGGTTATCAACATGAATATTAAAAGTCACCAAGAATAAGGGAGGGGGAAGAAGAATCCAGAAATAGGGAAAGCCAGAAGACAAAGTCAGTGAGAAAGGTAGAGGTGGATTTATCAGGGGGTCTATAAATAGCAACTATCCAGAGAGGTAAGGAATTAAGAGGTACACCACCGAGCTACGAACATCTCTACAAATGCTTAGAAAATTGGAAAGAAAATGGAGACGCACTCGGTCCCCAATAGACCAGACAGCCTACAATTCCAATCTGCGGACACACAGGGACTTAATATCAACAAGAATGAAAGAACATCACTCTGAACTCATAAGCAGATCCATAAACAAACCCCACGAGCTGTTCAACATAGTAAGGACCCTAACAAAGGAACTGTCATCCGCACAACCAGCCAGGATACACCCTCAGGACTACGCAGACTACCTGCTGGTCAAGACTAAAAACATTGGCAAAGCCATACTATCCAGCCCCACCAACAACTCACCGAAGCCACTTACCGTACTCATGACACCACAAGACACATATGTTGAGGACATCATCACTAGTATCAATGCCACCAATGCACCTAACGATCCATGTCCAGCATTCTGGATAAGAGCACTACGTAAGGAAATCAGCCCTATAATTGTCAATATCATTGACCTATCCTTCTCCACAGGTCAATTCCCACTGTGCCTAAAGCAGACGTCAATTCGACCCCTTCTAAAGAACAATAAGCTAAATCCCCAGAAAGCTGAGTCCTATCGACCAATATCAAGCATCCCTCTGCTAGCAAAGATAATTGAGAAGGTTGCACAACGGCAAATACAGGACCACATTGATAACACAGCTCCCCTTGACACATGCCAGCATGGCTTTAGGGAAGCACATGGCGCTGAAACTCTTCTTGCCTCCCTCACCAACACGCTGATCACAGGGATTGACAATATCAAACACGGATTTGCCTTAATCTTCCTAGACATCACGACCGCATTCGACTCAATAAACCACGAACAACTCATGATACGGCTCCAGGACAAGGGAATCAATGGCGCAGCATTAAATTGGTGCAAGTCCTACCTGACAGACAGGTGGCAACAGGTACGGACAGGATCCACAACTTCTGAGCCATTCCAACAAATACATGGGGTACCTCAGGGCTCATCCCTCTCTCTGCCCTCCTATTTAACATATACATGCAGCTTATATGTGAACTAATCCGCTCATTTAACATATCTTGCCTGATCTACGTGGATGATGTGCTTTTCTTCACCCCTTTCATGACCGATCACCCAGACTTATCCCTACTAGTAAAATGTTTTGACGCAGTAACAGACTGGTTACACTCACAGAGCCTCAAAATAAATTTCAGCAAAACGGACGTCCTATTCATAACCAGAAACCAAGCATTCTCACCACCTCCATTTTTAAGGACAAGAGACGCTGCACTCCCAACTAAATCCAGCATCTGCTACTTAGGCATAATGCTAGACCAACATCTCGACTTTAAAACCCACATCAGTAACACCACAAGACAAATCTACCACAAACTACGAACACTACGACACCTCCGACCCTTGCTGCAGCCAGAGGACTTCAGTTCAGTTTTTCAGGCCATGGTGACCCCTCACTTTGACTATGCTAATGTTATCCTGCAGGGTCTACCCAAAAGCACGTTAAACCCTCTACAGCTTGCAATGAACACAGCCGCACGCTACATACAAGGAGCCTCCAGGAAGGACCACATCACCCCAATACTGAAGGACTTACAATGGCTTCCAATCTACTGCCGGCTCATATATAAAGTAGTCCTGATGACCTTCAAGGCCATCAAAAAAATATCCCCGACCTCTCTGACTGGCCTTCTCCACCCCACCCCAGCAAACAGAACAAGGAGAGCATTTGCTACCAATACCCTACAGGTCCCAAAGGACGTAACAAAATGCACCCAGGCAACAAGGAACCGAGCATTTAAATTCTACGCTCCCAGCTGCTGGAATGCACTCCCAACAACCATCCGAGCAATCATAGACCTAGCCCAGATCAGAAAAGCACTAAAACACCACCTCTTTCTCCTACACTACTCCCAACCCAGTATCTCAACAACGCCCACCAAAAACCTGGCCACGAATTAGAAAGCCACAATCACCTCAAGTTAATATTGCAGATAAATGTATAAATGTATATAATTGTTGATAGTTTCCCCAGTTGATATCCAAGTTGTACCTCCTTGTTTTACTGTAAGTACTGTCGCACCCCCAGGTGCCCTACCGGTGAGGCCTTGGTACTGCCTGAGGACTCCCCTGAAGGTGGTAGTTGTACCTTCTCTATAAACCACAAAAGACACTTGTGTTCCAAACTCAGGGTTTTATTCCCCGTCCGTGAGGTATTTTCTCCTTGGCAAAACAAAGCAAACAACCCACTTCGGGCATATAACAGAAATCAAAAGGTTAAACAAAAATAGCTTACTTCAGCTTAAATGCAAAAAGAAAAGAATTAAACATTCTCAATGTTTTTCACAGGCTTTCCTTTTTGCTGCCAGAGCACAGCTCATTCACATGGTTTTCTGTGAGACACGTTTTCCAGCCCACACCTTGTGACTCTTATTCAGGTTATCTTCAACCGTTTTCACCTTAAGGAAAACTTTGGGTCAATTACCGAGACTGAGCATTCCATGGGCTCAGGAACTGTTGCTAACTCTGTATTCTCATATTCCATAGATTCTGGTTCATTAACACTCACGTTTTCAAGGTCAGCTGTTTCAAAGGGATAATGTAGGTTTTCCTCGTCAAGCAGGAAGTTATGCTGTCCTTCTCTCTCAAAGCCTCCCTGGGAACTACCATATACTTTTGCATGAGGCTTATGAGAACTCAGCCCCTGCAGGTAATCATAAGGACATTCAGGAACTTCCCTGGCTCTGCTGTTAGAGTGATTATGGTAGACTCTGAGCGTGCTCGGGTCTAGCCTTTTCCTCACAGCTGCCCTGGATTGCACTGCTCTATACGGAGGTTGCTCAAACTCTGGGAGTTTAAAGTGGATACTAGAATCTCTAGCTTTTCCAAGTAAGTGAGCTTCTTTTCTCCTGGGTTTTCTAGCACAAGGGAAGGGATTATTTCTAAAGCTTATTTCTGGGTGGCTTTTTCTATTGCTGCAGGGTTTTACCCACTCGGGTAGAAAACAGCCACTGTCAACACTTCTGGCTTTGTTACCTTGTACTGCAACTCTCCCAGGTCTCTCGTGCTCTTCACACATGCATTCAATATCTGGTTTCTGCCTTCCAAATGTTTCACTCTGGGTTTGAGACTCACTCAGACCTTCGTGTGGGCTTGCATGCTGTCCCAGTAATTCAGACTCTCTTTCATTCCACTTCCATACTTTTCCCAGCTTCTGCTGCGCTGACCGTTGTCTCCCTTGCTGTGAGACTTGCTGGTTCACCTCCTCTCCCTCTCTAACTATTTGGGAGCGTATTATATCTCTGTGTTTCTCGGCTCCACCTCTACCCAGCTGATTCCTATCAGGCAAAGCAAACTCCCTTTGCTTGCTATCTGGGTGTGTCTTCTCAGCCCTTACCCACGTGTGCCTAGGTTGTCTATAGCAACCATCTGACAGTTTTTTGTTTATACTGTCATCTCTTCCCTGATCACTGCTGCTGATTTCCATTTTCTCAGGCTCCAATAGGTCCACCTTGTGACAGTACACAACAGGTGACTGCTATGTACAAATCTGTTATATGTAAACCGCACTGATTTTAAATAGCGCGGTATATAAAAGCAATAAATAAATAAAAATAAATAAAGAGGTGGATGGAATGGACTTCAAAGGGGGAAAAGAAGTGAGACTGATGTAGGAGGGGTTGGAACTGGCTGGGGATGAAGACTGATTTCAAAGGACACAAAAGGACCTATTAGAAAGATAGGAGTTATACCAACTTAGAACTATATCAGTGAGACCTATGTGACAAAGTCTGGACAAGCACAAAGCAGTAGTGTAACCAGGATTTAATTTCTGGTGAGGCCTGAGGTTAACATGAGGGGAACATTAGCAGTGCAAATGTTCACATTGCATCTAATTTGCCTCTCAGTAGCCTGTGCTCCAGCCACTGACTGGGGGGCCTGTCTCGAAAGTGAAGAAACCATGGCCCACCCATGGTTATGCTCCTAGAATAGAGAGTTGTCTAGAAGATCAAAAGCAGCAGACAGATCCAAAGATATGCGAGGACCTCATTAAAATAACGTCTCCAGCCCTTGTGAATATTTAAAATTGACTGATAAAGATCTACCCCCTCACAGAGGTTTCTGCCTTTAAGGATGCAAATCCTGGCATGGATGCTTTGGAAATTACAAACCTGAGTATACAGAGTGATAACAGCAAACCCCAAAATGAATTACAAGGAGCAAACCTTTTAAACTGCTCCATCTCTGGATCAGGGTTCAGAAACAAAAGCTTCTACATTTCCTGACAACTTGTGCAACATTCTCAAAAATCTTAGGGTTTCAATTACCAAACTGACTACTGTGACTGGGTTTAAAAAAAACAAACAAAAAACCCCCACTGCCTTGGTTTCTGTTGTCAGCCACCAAACGTTTAATTTACATATTCTACCAGTATACATTAATTACTGATTTATTTTGGAAGATATTGTTATTTAATTATTTTAATTTCTCTCTTTGGTTTGCTTTGATAAATATCTGTATTGTTTTTTCTTTGTGAGCTATTTCTTATTCATGAGTCTAAAAGAAAAGGTTTGGTTCAAGAATTGTATTTATTTATTTAGCTGGATTTAAATACTGTCTTTCTCTGGGTCAAAGCAGTGAGTATTTTGTCATCTGCTTTTGTTTTTGAACACAGTGCATTACACCACAGGGCTTAGTACCCATTTAGGGGCATGTTTACTGAAGTGCAGTAATATTTTTTTGCAGCTACTGCACAGCATATGTAAAAATGCCATGCAGTAGTTGCAAAACCTATGCGGTATCTGTTCAGTTTTGAAGACCATACCTCACAAAGGATATAAAAAGACTTGAAACTGTTCAGAGGAAAGCGACCAAAATTATTTGGAGCCTGTGCAGAAGACATGAGAAGAGACTTGAAGACCTAAATATGCATACCCTAGAGGAGAAGAGGGACAGGGGAGATATGATACAAATATTTAAATAGTTAAAGGGTGTTAACGAACAAACCTTTTCAAAGAAGGGGAAGCTGCAAAAGTAGAGGTAAACTTAAAGCAATGTTGGAAAATAACTTTTTCACTAAAATGGTAGTGGGTGCTTGGAATGTCTCCCGATAAAGGTGGTAGGGATAAAAACAGTGATGGAATTCAAATGGCTTGGGACAGATACGGTGGATCCCTTTATAGCAAAAGGATGAAATCAAAATTAAATCTTGTATACTTCAATAAATAGAGGGAGTGACCTGCATGGAATGGTGGGTACAACAATAAACAAAAGAATAGAGGAGGGTGATCTGCATGGAGCGGCAGGTACAACCATTCTAGCCATCTTACTGGGCAGACTGGATGGACCATACTGGTCTTTATCTTTGATCATACAGTATGCTACTATGTATCCGCAAAGGGAGTGGCAAGCATCTGCCCTGCAGATGCTGCACAGGGCAGACTATTACCACACAGGAGCATGTTTCCTACATCGACAGGTAGCGCAGGTACTCCCACACTGTCTGCTGATGTATGGAATATGGGCTAAAAGAAGAAGCAATCGGCACCAGCATCCTGGAACCCCCCCCCCCCCCACCGGCCGGTAAACCCGCCCTTGCAAAAGAGTGCTGGTGTCACGGATCTTCCAATCCATATCACCACCACCAGGTAAGCAACCTCCCCCCCCTTCACCACCAACCCCTAAGGAATGCTGTCCGTGGGGACTTTAGGGCCTTGGTCCACCCCCAATCAACCAAAATACCCAGCTAGCTAGTGTGGCACAAAACCCTGGAACCCCCCCCCCCCCCCAAGCCCTTACATTTAGTATCGGTGGTGGTCCAGCGGGAAAGGAGCAGGAGCATTTCTCCCCTGATCCCTGGCTCATCTCCAAAGCTATACAAAACGGCACCAGTTTTGCAGTACTGTCCCCTAGCAATAAATGAGTTTAGCCAAAAATGAAAGATTATCAATTGGCCTGCAATTAGCAAGGGAACTCAGCCTAGCCTTTTGATTTTTAAGGATAGGGTGGTTAGAAGCTTCCTTCAAAGAGTCAGGTACACAGCCTGTTTCAAAACATGTAACTATAGATGCGAGGTTGAGCAGTAAATGTCAGTGGATAAAAGACCAGCATAACCCATCTAGTCTGCTCATCAAGGTACTTAGATTTATTACTAGAGCCCTATACAAACTAGCACTCCTCTGTGCTTTTTAATTGCGGTTGCAAATGTCTCTCTGCGACAGCTATGTTATTTATTTAAACTGTTTTTTATACCGCCTTATCCTAGAATCAAAGCAGTTTACATTAAACTTTAAACTCAAACAGGATACGTTTAATTTGACTTAGGGTATTTAACAGGGTGGAGTGGAGGAGTAGCCTAGTGGTTAGAACAACCAGGGTTCGAGTCCCACTAGCACTCCTTGTGGCCTTGGGCAAGTCACTTAACCCTCCATTGCCTTGGAAGAAAGGCCTGGCAATCTACTTCCAGTGACACTGCCAAGAAAACCCCGGAGCTTCTGGGTCGCCAGGAGTCAGGACTGACTCAAAGGCACACACTGCATTTTTGCATTTAACAGGGTAGTAACTATTTACAAGTTGATTAACATATTTACATAAGTTCTGTTTCAAAAAAAGCATAGCTACCCCTGCTATGCTTTTTTGAAACATGATAGGGAATGCCAAAGACTTAGTTCCCCTACTTTTTAACTAAAAATAACTATATATAGATATCAATGCCCCACTGGACATACATCAGCATGGATTTAAGCCCCAACACGGCGTGGAAACACTACTCACCTCCCTCTTTGACAATCTCCTAAGAGGCATGGACAACATAAAAAATGGCTACCTGCTAGTGTTCATGGACATCTCAGTGGCCTTTGACACTGTCACACACTAAGCTATTGCTACGCCTACAACAGATAGGACTATGCAAGAATACCCTGAAGTGGTTTACTTCATACTTGGAAGGGCGAACGCAACAAGTCAAATGCGACCAAAAGAAATCACTACAATTCCCCATCGTGCAGGGAATACCTCAAGGCTCAGCCCTAACATCAATGCTCTTCAACATCTACATACAGCCCATATGCAGCATCATCAAGCACCACAAACTACACTATCACATATATGCTGACAACATCATGGTGTACGCTCCAATCAATCTACTAGCACTAAACACCACAACAATAACAAAATGCCTCGAAGACATGAATGACTGGCTCATAGCCAACAACTTAACAGTCAACTACAATAAAACTGAGGCAATGTTCATCACCAGGAACCCCACCTTCGTACCTCCACAAACTATCAGCATCCTAGACAAACACATAGTAGTCAAAGAAGAAGTTAAGTATCTGGGCATCACACTAGACAGAACTCTGAACCTAAAATCCCACATCACCAAAATCACAAATAAGGCATATCATCGGCTGAAAACAATCAGACAAATCAAACCAATGCTCTGTCAAGACCACTTCCGCACAGTATGCCAAGCACTCATTACACCACTGCTTGATTATGGAAACTCACTATATCAAGGCCTTCCTGAGCAGACACTCCATCCACTACAGATGGTACAAAACACTACAGCACGCATCATTACAGACACTCCAAGAACAGAGCATATCACTCCCGTCCTACAACAACTACACTGCTCCCAATGGTGGCAAGAGCTAAATACAAAACAATCATGATCATCTTCAAAATCATCCACCATCTCTCATCAGACGTACTACAAAACGTTATAACAAGAGACATCGGCAACAGACCAAGAAGAACCAATAATGACAACATGATCGGCACACCTGCAGGCTATCACAAAACCAAACAAACAACTTCAAAAAGAGCACCATCACTACTGGCATCCACACTATGGAACTCCCTCCCAACGAGCCTGAGGGCATTAAATGACCTCACAGACTTCTGCAACGACCTCAAAACATTTTTATTTATAGAAACCTATGAGCATTCAGGCAACATCCCCTACCCAAGCAAAAATACTACTACCACCGCCAACTAAGCGCACACCCATCCTATCCACACACATCCTATCATACCACATTATTAAATACCTTCATGTTAAATATTACCTCAATTGTACTGTCTAAATGCTGTTAAGTAACTGTACTGTCTAAATGCTGCTAAGTAACTGTAATGTCTAAATGTTTACACGTACCCTAATGTTAAATGTAACCCTCCAATCGTGATGTAATGTGACCACCGTGATTGAAGGAAAAGGTGGCATACAAATCTGTCTAAATAAATATATCAGGTCAAATATCATTGTTTTGAATGTGACTGGCCACAATTTCATGATTGTAACTCATATACTTTTTTTTCTGTAGGTCTAAAGACAGAATGTCACAAAAGAATGGAGATTTCATGACAAAAGAATGCTGAGTAGTGATGAAATATCTTTACTTAAAAGGGAACTCTGCCAAACAAATCTACAAAGATATGTTGGTTACATTAGGTGATAAGTGTCCTTCATACTCTACAGTCAAGAACTTGGTTGCTGAGTTTAGGACAGGACATTTTAGCACTAAGACAAAGAACATCCTGGGAAACCAAGTGAGGTGACAATTCCAGAAAATGTGGATGTCATTCATTCCATGATCCTGGAGAAATGAAGAATATCAGCTAAAAAGATAGCAGAGACACTGAAGATATCCATGACATTTTAGACATGAGGAAGCTCTCAGCCATGACATTTTAGACACGAGGAAGCTCTCAGCCAAATGGGTTCTCAAATGCCTCAATGCTGACCAGAAGTGCGATCGAGTGGTTGCTTCACATGCCATTTTGGACAGATTTCATAGGAATGGCTGTGGGATTTTTGGATCAACTTGTCACTATGGATGAAATATGGATCCATATGTATGATCCAGAGACCAAAGAACAATCCAAAGAGTGGAGACACAGTGGTTCCCCATATCCTCAGAAGTTCAAGACTCAGAAATTAGCAAGCAAGGTGATGGTGTCTGTCTTCTGGGACAAAGATAGAATTTTGCTTGTTGATTACATGGAAAAGGGTGCAACCGTCACAGCAAACTACTATGTTTCACTTTTGGACAAACTGAAGCAGGAACTGGTTTCCAAACGTCAAGGCAAGCTGTCAAAATACATCTTGTTTTTGCAGGACAATGGCTCTCCTCACTCTGCAGCCATCTCGCAGTAGAAACTGGCTAATCTACGCTTTGAAGTGCTGAAGCACCCAGCACACTCACCTGACCTGACCCCTTCTGACTATTACTTATTTCTTCCCTAACCTCAAAAAACACTTGAAGGGAAGAAAGTTTTCAAGCATTGAGGCGGCTGATGAGTGGTTTGCAGAGCAACCACCAGAGTTTTATTTGGAGGGCTTGAAGAAGTTGGAGCAAAATAGTAAGTGTGTGGAACTCAGGGGAAAATATGTTGAGTAAATAAATAATTTTCAGACCCGTTTTTTTTTCTTTACAAAGCCAAAGACTTATCAGCACCCCCTCATATAGGGATCGTCTGTCCTTATCCCATGCCTTTTGGAATTCCATCAGTGTTTTTGTCCCCACCACCTCCAAAGGGAGAGCATGCCAGGCATTCACCATGCTTTCTGTGAAAACATATTTCCCATCTCATCAGCTTCATGTCATGTCCTCTAGTTTTCTAGCTTTCCTATCATTGGAAAAGATTTGCTTGCTTGCTACCTTTCAAATAGCTAAATGTCTTTATCATATCTCCCCATACACATATTCTGGACTTCAAGTCTTCTCTCATACAACTTCTGGCACAAACCCCATACCAGTCTGGTCAGTCTCCATTGAACCACTTCAAAGTCTTTTTATATCCTTAACAAGGCAATTGAACACGTTATTCTAAGTAAAGCCTCACCAACCACCTGTGCAGGGGATCATCATCTCCTACCTTTGACTATTTATGCCCCTTTCAATGCAGCCTAGCATCCTTCAAGCTTTGGCCACTGCCTTGCCATAATAGTGTCTGAAAATCTCAGATTGTGAAATTACTATAAGGTCTCTTTTCTGGTTCGTGCACAACATCAACTCACCCCCCTATCGCAAACTGTTCTTTCAGATTTCTACACCCCAAATTCACAACTTTGCACTTCTTCACATTAAAACTTACATGCCAAGCATTAGACCATTCTTCTATTTTTTGTATATTTAATGTTGTCAACTTCCTCTGGGGTATCCACTCTACTGCAAATCTCTCTTATCTGCAAAAAAAACAAACAAAAAAAAACCAAATAAAACTTTTCCTTCTAACCCACTGGCATTGTCACTTACAAAGATATTGAACAGAAATCAGTCCAATATAGATCCCAGAGACATTCCACTTCTCACCTTTCTTTCTTTCAAGTGACTTCCATTTACACCACCCTCCATCATCTCTCAGTCAGTCAATCAGTTTCTAATACAGTTCACTGCCTTGGGTCCTAGTTTCAGGCTGCTCAGTTCATTAATGAGTCTCCTATGGAGGAAAAATATCAAAGACTTGGCTAAATTCCAAGTAGACCACGTCTCATCACCCAGTCAAAGAAATCAATCTGCCTTTGGTAAAACCATGTTGCCTGAAGTTCAGCAACACACTGGATTGCACAAAGTTCACTATCCTTTCCTTTAGTAGCATCTCGATTACTTTTCCAAACAAGATAAGGCTTACTGGTTTGTAGTTTCACATCTCTTCTCAGTTGTCATTTTTGTGAAGAGAGACCACATCAATTTCTCCAGTTCTGAGGAACATCTCCTATCACAACGGGGATGCACTGGAATCTCTTCGAGCTCCCTCAGTACCATGGGAAGTATCTTGTCTGGCCCCATGACTTTGTCCACTTTTAGTTTTCACATTTTTCATAGACATTTTCTTCTGTGAATGGTGTGGTATCTACTCCATTTCTATATTTATATTTATTTTTGTCAGCCATCTGTGGTATTTCTCCGGAATTTTCTTTTATGAACACAGAACAGATGGTTCTTCAGCATTTCTGCTTTTTCCTTGTCATGTTCCACACAGATGTCCTCAGTATCTTTTAGTCTTAGAATTCCACTTCTGGCTTTCCTCCTCTCTCCAATGTATCGGGCTTGTCACCTCGTTTTACATCTTTAGCCATTTTTCTTTTGCTCACACTTTTGATATTCTGACTTCTTTCTTTGAGCTTTAACTGGTATTCTTTTCCTGCTCCTCTTCTTTTGATGCACAAAGCAACTCAACTCATATCAAACCCATACCCCACCATTCACATAATCATACCCAAATGGACAACCACATTACCCCACCAAATCCATGCTCCATTTGGCCCAAAAGGATGCCACTAGGGTTACCAACTGGCTGCAGATGTGCCCGACAGGTTTGTTCCAGTCCTGTATTTATCCCATTGCATGCAGGGATTTGTAGTCTTGCTTTTCTTATGGAGTGCAATAGAGAAATCAGAACTACGTGTCCCTGAATGCAATTGAGTAAACCAAGGACTGGATCAAGCCTGTTGGGCACATCTGGAGCCAGTTGGCAACCCTAGATGCCACATAAACAAACAAGCTCACCCACATAACAGTCACCTTCCCTCCAAACTACTGAATTATTCAAGAAAGCAGTCAAGTGCTTTCCACAAACAAAGTTCAAAAAGAGGGAAAAGGTACTTTAGTCCAACTCCAAACTGGATCAGCATACGTCCTCTCAGCTCGTCACCTCTGCTGTCTCCCGGCCCCAGAATGCCTGCATGGTGGCCTCAGGATCCATGAAAGTATGAGCAGGATTCCAAAGCTGAATGCAGAGAGAGGCAGGGTACTTCAGAACAAACAAATCTTAGTCACTAAGGGGGTTATTCTGTGGCATGAATAGCAGGGATGGATGGTCCAACGAGACATCCATCCCTGCTATTTGTGCCTTCACCCAGCCGCAACTAACTTCCACGCCAGTTGTGCGGGGAAGTTAGACGGGGCGGGGAAAGGACGGCTCGGGGGCAGAATCTGGGCAGTTGCCAGCCCTGGACATACAGGGCCGATTCTAATGTCGGCCCTGTAGTCCAGTGCCGGCAACTTGTGCGGGGAAGTTCTTCCACCTCAGAGGTGAAATAACTTCCCTAGATGTGTCATTTTTCAAATGCCGGGGTGCGGATGGGGCAAGGGGGTGGGCCGGAGGATATTCCCCGCAGCCCAACCCTGGCCGTAGGAGGCCAGATCAGGTGTCTGGCTGTGGGAAATTAGCTTTAATTTCCGGCGACCAGCATCGCGGCTTTTCAATGGAGCCACAGTGCCATGGCAACATAACGCCATGGCGCCGCGGCTCCATTTTAGAGCCTTGACTGAGTTAGCTGGGGACAGTCCTGCACATGCAGGCCAGACTGAATCACAGTCCTGGCTTGCACGTGTAGGACTGTTCATGATTCTGATCCCGCAGGGCAGAATCTTGATCCCCTCTGTACATCTGGTTCAGACCGGACGTACAGCCGGGATAGACATCCGGGACGGAATCGGGCCCTAACTCTTTACAGACTGTATCAAAAACATGCCACTCCACTGCAACGTTTGCCAAATAATCCTGAAATACAAGGATACAGTGATTCTGATAGTTTAACCCAGCTTTTTGACAGTACTGCTGCATGATGGCCACCTTATGTGCAAACTTCAAGATCCGGGCAATGACACAACGGTGCCATTGCTCTCCCTCCTGGCACCACAATACCTATTTTAAAATAACGCAATAAAATTTAAAAAAAAATAAAGTTAGTTAAGCATTAATCTAGCTTTAAAAGCTTTGGGCCAGATATTGAGGTGAGCAGGCTATGCGCTACAGCGGCGCAAAGCCTGCCTGCCAACCCCCCTAACCCAGATATTCACTTCACCGGCAGAAGTGAATATCTAGATTAGCCCGGACGCCCCGGCAGCTGCAGAGGCTATATGGGTAGCAGCGATTTTGTTGCTACCCGCATAGCCTCTGCATCTTAAAGACAGGCAAGGCTTTTTCTCGCCTATCTTTAAGGTGCAGAGAGCTATGTGAGTAGCAACGAAAATTGCTGCTACCCGTGTAGCCCCTTCCTCCACCCCTAACACGCCCTGATGCTATGCGGGATATTCGAACAGCACTACCCATGTAGGTTTCCTTTGCATATCCCGGATAAGACCCTTACACGGGTAGCTAAGGACGTTACCTGTGCAAGGGCTTTTGAATATCAGGCCCTTTATGCTTTGCATTCTTTTCCCATGCACTCACTCAACTTTCACCCATCCTGGCTCAATCTTTAAATTTCTAGGGGCCCGATATTCAGTGCTGTCAGCTAGAGCTTCTACAGAGACTAGCCACTAGCGCTGAATCCTAGACCCGGATATTCAATGCCAGGTCCATATTTGGCCACCAGCACTGAATATTCAAGTTAGCGTCAGAACCCAAAAGTTAACCGGGCAGCGATGATATTCAGCCATTGCCCGGTTAGCTTCTGTGACTAAAGTAAGGCCAGCATTTGTTGCACCTTACTTTAGTCACATGTCACTAACGGGGTAGTGGCTCAATATTGCTGCCACCCTGGAATGCCTCCAACATGCCCCAATGCTAACCGGTTAGCATCAAGGCATGTAGCAGCAGCACCTGCAGAGAACTGGCTGAGCAGCATTTACACAGTTTTCAGGTCTGCAAAGCCTTGAAATATCAGGTTCTAGGTTTTTAAGCCAGTCGATAGGAGGGAAATCTTTCACCACAGGACTTCATTGGGGAATTTCATCAGCAAGTAACACTTAACAATAGATTAATTCTAGCTTGTTTGCAGTTCAATGAGAAACATACATAAAATAAATGCATAAAATATACCTAATAAACTTAAGGAACTTAAATGTTAAAGCTAAAGGAGCAGAGAGTCTTACACTAATATAAATAACTAAACAACTCCCCAATAGTAAGATGCAGATAGTAGTCCAGAAGCAAAATGGGGACTATCCACTCTTTTGCATGTACAGCCTCATTCAGAAAGGGGCATGTCCAGCCCGTCCGGATTCCCAGAATCTGGACAGGTCGGATTTACACCCAATTCTGATCCCGCAGGGTCTATACGTCCCCATGGGATCAGAATTGATGCAACTGGCCTGGACGGGCAGGACCTGCTCTGATTTTGGGCCCTTGGACACACTGCACCCTCCTAGTCCAACTCAGCCACGGCTCCTGCATGGAGCCCGGTACAGCGACGTCCCATTGCCATGGCATGAGACCCCATGCAGCGGCCACGTCCACCCCTGGATGCAGATTAGCCTTCTTTCCCTACCATCCGACCCCTGAACTGGCCTGCTGAGGCCAGAGTCAGGCTGTGGGGAATCTCCTGTGCCCTTCCTATGTTACGGGGTGGTTTGCTGCACTCAGAGGGACTAATTCCACCTCAGAGGTGGCATAGGTCCCCCGTCTAGCTCCCTGACCCTGGACATACAGGGCCATCATCGGGATCGTCCCTGTATGTCTGGGGTCATAGGGCCACC
Organism: Ichthyophis bannanicus; assembly: GCA_033557465.1. Classification (NCBI taxonomy): domain Eukaryota; kingdom Metazoa; phylum Chordata; class Amphibia; order Gymnophiona; family Ichthyophiidae; genus Ichthyophis; species Ichthyophis bannanicus. The sequence goes on from CM066032.1 coordinate 1,732,925,279, forward strand.
CCCGCACTGCCAAGGTCTCCTCCCTGTCACCGCCCCCTCCCACTCCCATGCCCTGCTGTATCAGGGTGCACAATAAAGACTAACACACTTTGGAATAAAGATAAGCAGTTTATTTATAAAATATCAAGAAAGGGTAACTTAAAAGCACGTAACTCGCTTATCCACATATAATTAGGTAGAAAAAATAAGCGAATCACCTGCTTTCAAGTTATCTACAAACAGTAAGATATAAGAAAATGATACATCACCAACAGAGCTATGAACTTCATCTCATGCCACACTTCGGCTGAGTAAGTCCCAGATTCAGCCATGCAAGAGACTTCTCAGTCAGGAAAATCCTACGCAGTGTGCATGTTCACTCCATAGGTGAGACCCCTTTTTCTCTCTCCTGGCTGAAAAAGGCACACATTTTATCTTGTTGCAAGAGCAAACAGTAATTTTCTATCAGTTGACATACACACAGAATAGGATCAGATATCCATTAAACAATCAAGACGCTGGCCAGGCACCTGAGAATGCTCAAGGGAGGGGCATCTCCCATCCCATGGTTCAGAAGCTCAGAATTCAGATGACCTTAGCTTTATGAGAAAAAGCACAGGTGCTATGGGAGGAAGCTTTTCCTTATCTACATCCTTGTATCAGGACTCCCTCTCATAAGTTTCACATGCTGTAGTTATGCAAGATGTTTCTCACAAAACTGTATAGGGCTTTCTTTCCTACAAAACTGAGGTTTCATTAACCCCCGACTTACTGCTGATGCACAATCAGTAGTCAGCTTTAACTCACTTTCACTACAAGCCAACCAGAGCTCCCGCCACAACAGGCCTGAATGTGCGGGGAGCTCTGGATCTGGAATTGGGTCCTGGCGTTTACAGGGGTTTGGATGTCCGACCCCTTCAGTCGCCACTCTTCATGCTGCACTTAGTGTACAGGTATGATTAGCCCTCAACTGCTGAGATATATCTGTGCACTAGGTGCAAAGAGCTCTTGCCTCTCAGAAAATAAGTCATATATCTGGATGCTAAAACAGAAGATTTGGAGGAGCTAAAATAGACAGAGGTATGCAAAGGGGACCTTCAGGGACATAGTAGGGGAATTCTACCTTCAGTTAGGCAGTCTTTGCATTGCATGGAGAAGAAAGGGCACCTAGGAGAAGAGCATCACCTTGGTGTGGCAGGAAGTGATCCTGTAGCTAGTACCTATACTACAGCTAATGCAATATCATGTCCTACCAAGGATGTTTCTCTAGGCACATGTACCCAGAAAGGGTTAGGCTGACTAATGTAGTTGGTGATTTAGTCATTCAGAATGTAGATAGCTGGTTGGCATGAGCATCACCTGGTAGCTTGCTTGTGTGGTAGGGCTAGCCCAACCATTAAGCAAGACTAGACAATTGCCTAAGGTAGCAGATTCTGGGGTGTGGCAAAGAGCAACAGCATGCAAAGAAAAAAAATACATTATCACAGCCACACAAAGTCAAAAGGCCAACAGCACATTCTCTTACCTGCAGGAAGAGCAGGCCCATGCATATATACAAAGGAAAGTAGGATGTCCAGTTATACATTTTTACAGGACTGCTGTTGAAAGGGTGGTGTAAAGATAATCATGACTGTTGGGTTTAATTATCAAAATTGGGGGAAGGCAGCATAGGCTGAAGATTTGTCTAGAGCGCCCAAGAACTTGTACCAGTCCTGGAGTCTTGATGGACCACCAAAAGGGACTGCTACTGCTGAAAAGAAATCTGCACTTGTAAGTATTTTATTTTTACATCTGGTAAAAAATTTAAATCTTGGGGAAAAGGGAATGTTTGGGTTAAAGTTGATAAATCTGTGTATTAGAATCCAGTGTATTTGCTAACTCCCTCAGGGCTTAGTAGCCCCAGAGAACTTTTAATTTAAATCAAATTAGAGTATATCTTAGAATAGAAGGAAGAATACGGTAAAGAAATTAATTGTTTCTAGAGACCTTTACAAAAGGTGGCCTTCCAGTTAGAGAGCAAAAGACCTGTGAAACTGTTTTAAATAGATGTTAAAGTCAAGTGACAGACCAAAGGAGCAATTTGAGAGGCTCCCTCTATCAAACCAAGGGCTGTGTGAATCACCCAGGAAATTGTTAAGAGATTACCTTAAAATGCACAGGTCAGGGCACTGTGTAGTAATCCAGCTTTTACTAGGTGTTCCTTCCCTCCCACCCATGGCATAATCTTAGCTTTATAGGCTCTTAAACATATCAAAAGGGAAGAGGTGGTCAAACTCACTTCAGGTTCAGCTGGTTACCCTCACCAGGAATAGACTGATCAATCTTGAGATGAACTACGTCCCTTAAACTTATTAGGTAAAGTTGTATCAGTACAAGCAACTTTAACAGGCCGATGCAGAAAGTTGCACTGAAGCATTTTTTTTCTTTTTTACTTTCCCAACACCATACACATTTTAGCATGTGATGCAGGTAGGATAGGATATGCAAGTGTACACTGTGTTAACCGCTCACATGCAAATGAGCCACTGCAGCATTAAACTGGGAGAGCAAGCCAAACACATGCGCACAAGCAGCCTGCGCTAGTTTGGCTTGCTCTCCAACCACCACGTGACTATTTTGCCTATCAGCTCTGACAGTTTTTTGATGGCATGGGGATGATTGCGGCATCTGGAAAAGCCCCTGATGCCATCAAAACACTGTCTGGGGCTGATGACCCGACAGAAAAGTAAATACCTGGTGGTCTAGCGAACCCTGCACCCCCATTAAAAGAAAATAGAACCTGATGGTCTAGTGGCCCCTGTACCCCCCACCCTAACCCAACCCAAAATAAAAGAAATTAAGATAAATCACCTGGTGTTCTAGTGGCCCCTAAATCCAACCCCCCCCCCCCGTACCTTTAAATGGGCGGGAGTGCTACCTATGCGCTCCCACTCTGGTCCACCATCTTGCAGAATGGTGACACCTGGCCCCGGGTGGGGTTAGACTGCCAAATAAGGCATAGTCTTCCTTATATGGCAGTCTGACTTTACAGGTGCATCCCAGGATGCACCGAGTGGGACCAGGCATCGGCATTTTACAAGATAGCAGACCAGAGCGGGAGTACGGAGGCAGCGCTCCCACCTATTTTAAAGCAAGGGGTGGGGGATTTGAATTAGGGGCCGCTAGACCACCAGGTAATTTTTATTTTAATTTTTTTTTTTTTGGAGGGGGGGGTTGGGGGGAGGTTGGGGGTATAGGGACCACTAGAACACCAGGTTCTATTTTCTTTTAGTGGAGGGGTACAGGGCCACTAGAACAAGTACTTACTTTCTGTCAGGGCACTGGCCCCCCATCAGTGTTTTGATGGAATTGGGGGCATTTCCAATGCCACGATAGTCCCCAATGTCACCTAAATACTGCTGGGAGGCTGCTGGGCCACCAGGGATTCTTTTTTGTCAAGCAAAGCCCCCAATAGTATTTTGTTAATTGGGCGCTAGCGTTTCCATCGGCTTTTACATCCATTTTCTGCATTTTAAAGGATTGTAAAGTGTGTTTAAATATGGCATTATGGGGTCGTAAAGGCTGTGCTAGCATTCTGCATTGGCCTGCAAGTAGGGAGGCAACAAAGAGCTAAACAAAACCTTAAAACTAAGATGCAGACAGCAGTGAGATGGAGACTATCCAGTCTTTTGCATCAAGTGTTGTATGTACGATTTTCTCATAAGAACATAAGATATGCCATACTGGGTCAGACCAAGGTCCATCAAGCCCAGTATTCTGTTTCCAACAGTGGCCAATCTAGGTCATATGTACCTAGCAGTTTCCCCAAGAGACACAAGTTCCACAATGCTTGTACTGGGTCAAGCATTGATATCTTCGGTCACTTCTTACTAATGGTTTATGGACCTTTCCTCCAGGAACTTGTCCAAACCTTTTTTAAACCCAGCTACACTAACAGCCTTTACTACATCCTCCGGTAACAAATTCCAGAGTTTGATTACACGTTGAGTGAAAAAATATTTTCCTTTATTAGTCTTAAATAGTTTACCCTGTAGCTTCATTGCATGTCCCCTAGTCTTTCTATATTCTGATAAGGTAAACAATCGATCTACGTTTACCCGTTCCACTCCATTCATTAATTTATAGACTTCTATCATATCTCCCCTCAGCCGTCTCTTTTCCAGGTTAAAGAGCCCTAACCTTTTTAGCCTCTCTTCATAGGAGTATCCTTCCATCCCCTTTACCATTTTGGTGGCTCTTCTCTGTACCTTTTCTAAAATCGCTATATCCTTTTTAAGATACGGCGACCAGAATTGCACACAATATTCAAGGTGCGGTCTCACCATGGAACGATATAGAGGCATTATAATATCTTTTGTTTTATTTTCCATTCCTTTCCTTATCATACCTAGCATTCTATTTGCTCTCTTGGCCGCCGCTGCACACTGGGCCGAGGGTTTTAACATGGTATCCACAATGACACCTAAATCTTTTTCCTGGGTGGTGGTTCCTAATGTGGAACCTTGCATCATGTAACCATAGTTTGGGTTGTTCTTCCCTAGGTGCATAACCTTGCACTTGTCCACATTAAATTTCATCTGCCATTTTGATGCCCAGTCTTCCAATTTATCAAGATCCTCTTGCAATTTTTCACAATCCTCTTGGGTTTTAACAACTTTAAATAGTTTTGTGTCATCTGCAAATTTGATAACCTCACTCGTTATTCCACTTTCCAGGTCATTTATGAATATGTCAAAAAGCAGCGGACCCAGCACAGATCCCTGGGGTACACCACTATTCACCTTTCTCCATTGGGAAAATTGGCCATTTAGCCCTACCCTCTGCTTTCTATCTTTTAACCAGTTCCTGATCCACAATAGTACACTGCCTCCTATCCCATGACTCTTTAGTTTTGCCAAAAGTCTCTGATGAGGGACCTTGTCAAAGGCTTTCTGAATGTCCAGATACACAATATCAACCGACTCACCTTTGTCCACCTGTTTATTCACTCCTTCAAAAAAAATATAACAGATTAGTAAGACAAGATCTTCCTTGTCTAAAGCCATGTTGGCTGTCTCCCATTAGGTCATGACTATCTACATGCTGAGTAATTTTATTCTTTATGATGGTTTCTACCATTTTTCCCGGTACTTACGTCAGGCTCACCGGTCTGTAGTTTCCCGGATCACCCCTGGAACCCTTTTTAAAAATTGGTGTTACATTGGCGATCCTCCAATCTTCAGGTATTAGAGATGATTTTAATGATAGTTCACAGATTACTGATAGCAGTTATGCAATCTCATATTTCAGTTCTTTCAATACCCTTGGATGTATACCATCCGGCCCAGGTGATTTGCTACCCTTCAGTTTATCTAATAGTTGTAAGACATCTTCCCGATGTATCGATATTTCCTTCAATTCTTCCGCACCTTTAAATACCACTTCAGTCATGGGTAACATCCCTACATCTTCCTCAGTAAAGACCGAAGCAAAGAATTCATTCAGTCTCTCCGCTATCGCCTTGTCGCCTCTTAGTGCTCCTTTAACCCCTTTATCATCTAATGGACCAACTGACTCTCTCACAGGTTTTTTGCTACGAATGTACTTGAAAAGGTCTTTATTTCGCGTTTTTGCTTCCGCAGCAAGCTTCTTCTCAAATTCTCTCTTGGCCTGCCTTATCAATCCCTTGCATTTGACTTGCCAGTGCTTGTGCTGTTTCCAGGTTTCGTCGTTTGGCTCTTTTTTCCATTTCCATTCTCCTAGTTGGTGAGGTGTCTTACATGTGCAAGGAACTCTTTGCCCTCAGAGAATGAGTCCAATCTCTGGAGGCTAGAATGGCAGACTTGGAGGACATAAGAAAGAGAGAGGTATATAGACAAGACCTATAGGGATGTAGTACTGAAGTCCCACCTCCAGCCTGGAAGCCTCTCTGTTACCATGGAGGAGAGAGATCCCATGAAAGGAAAGCATCACCTTGGTGTGGCAGGAAATGATCCTGTATCCAGGACCTGTCCCCCCAGTGATGAAAAACCCTTTCACACTGAGGTGGTTTCTCCAGAGCCATGTGCCTACGAGAGAAGTGTTAGGATGGCCATTATAGCTGGTGATTTGATTATTAGGCATGTAGATGGCTGGTAGGCTGGTGGACGTGAGGATCGCCTGGTAACATGTCTGCCTGATGCAAAGTTAGCGGACCTCACGCACCACCTAGGGGTCTGCTATCATGGGACATGTTGGTACCAATGACTTATGAAACTGTGGGAAGGAGGGAACTTTCAGGGTGGCATTCTCCGAAAAACTTCCCGTTCCACATGCAGGTGCAAAGAAGAGAATTTTTGATTCGTTAGGAACTGGGCAACATTCTGAGGTAGGGAGGGGCTTTTCTGAAGGGATGCATTCCACCTTAACCGGGATGGTACCAGGCTGCTGGCATTAACCTTAAAAAAAAGGAGGGAGAGATAGCAGCTTTTAATCTAAATTATAGGGGGAAAGCCGACAGTCACCCAAGAGCACATGGTTCGAAAGGATGTATCCTGGAAGGATACTAGCAAAAGAGGGAAGTTATGGCATCCTGACAGGGAGATTCCAATAAAGATGCCCTTAAGTACTGAGCCGAAAGAGTCCAAATTACCCCTATCAACTCATAACCAGATTAATAGGAATAAAATACAACCTCTAAAATGCCTGTATGCAAATGATAGAAGTCTTAAAAATAAGATAAGAGCGCTAAAATATATAGCACTAAATGAAAGGTTAGGTATAATTGGCATCTCAGAGACTTGGTGGAAGGAAGACAGACAACCAATGGGACACTGATACCTGGGTACAAATTATATCACAATGATAGAGTAGATAAAATTGGTGGAGGGGTTGTGCTGTATGTTAGAGAGGGCATCGAGTCATATAAGATTAAAGTTTTGCATGAAACAAACTACACTGTAGAATCTCTATGGATAGAAAGCCCATGTAAATAGGAGAAGGCGATGGCAGTGGGGGTGTACTACCAATCGTCTAACCAGAATGATGATGAAATGCTAAGAGAAATCAACTAAGCTAACAAAAGTTACAACTTAGTAATAATGAGTGATTTCAATTACCCCTGTTTCGACTGGGTCAATGTCACTACAGGACATGATAGGGAGATAAAGTTTCTAGATGAAATAAATTACTGCTTCTTGGAGCAGCTGGTTCATGAACTGACAAGAGGGGAAAGCTATTCTGGATCTAGTCCTTAGTGGAACATAGGATCTGGTGCAAGAGATAAGGGTGTTGGGGCCACTTGGCAATAGTTACCATAGCATGATCGTCTTTGATTTAAAAAATGGAAGAAGGACGGCAAGAAAATCCATAGTACTAGCTTTTAATTTTCAAAAGGGAGATTATGATAAATTGAGGAAAATAGTAAAGAAAAATCTAAGAGGAGCAGCTGCAAAAGGTTAAAGATTTACATCAAGCATGGATGTTGTTTAAAAACACTATCTTGGAAGCTCTAACCAGATGTATTCAACGCTTTAAGAAAAGTGGAAGGAAGACCAAAAAACTGCCAGCATGGTTTAAAGGAGAGGTCAGAATGAATGGCTGTTGTAGTCAAAAAAAGCATCCTTCAGTAAATGGAAAAAAAAGGAGCCAAATGACGAAAACGGGAAAGAACATAATCACTGGCACGTTAGATGCAAAGCATTGATAAGGCAGGCAAAGAGAGAATTTGAAATAAAGCTTGCCATGGAAGCAAAAATGCATAATAAAAACTTTTTCAAGTATATTCGTAGCAAAAAAAACCTGTGAAAGAGTCAGTTGGATCACTGGATGATAGAGGGGTAAAAGGGGCACTAAAGGAAGATAAAGGCCATAGCAGAGAGATTAATTGAATTCTTTCCTTCGATCTTTACTGAAGATACAGTGAAGTTACCCATGCCTGAAATGGTATGTAAAGGTGACAATATCGGAAGAATCCAAAGAAATATTGATAAACCGTGAAGACGTATTACAAGTATTTGATAAACTGAAGAGTAGTAAATCTCCTGGACCACATGGCATACATCTGAGGGTGTTAAAAGAGCTGAAATATGAGAATGCAGACCTACTGTTAGTTCACAGATTACTATCATTAAACTCACCTGTAGTATCTGAAGATCGGAGAATGGCCAATGTAATGCCAATTTTTAAAAAAGGTTCCAGGGGTGATTCGGGAAACTATAGATTGGTGAGCCTGACATCAACAAAATGATAGAAAGCATTATAAAGAACAAAATTACTGAACATGTAGATAGTCATAGTTAAATGGGAAAAAGCCAGCATGGATTTAGCCAAGGTAAGTCTTGTCTTATCAGTCTGTTATATTGTTTTGAACATGTGAATAAACAGGTAGACAAAGGTAAGCCAGTCAAAATAGTGTATCTGGATTTTCAGAAAGCTTTTGACAAAGTCCCTCATGAGAGACTCTTGGGGAAATTAAAAAGTCATGGGATAGGAGGCAGTGTACTATTGTGGATCAGGACTGGTTAAAAGATAGAAAGCAGAGGGTAGGGTTAAATATTCATCTTTCTCCATTGAGAAAATTGGCCAGGGCCTGCTGCTTTTTAACAAATTTATAAATGACCTGGAAATGGGAATAATGATTAAGGTGATCAAATTTGCAGATGACACAAAGTTATTTAAAGTTATTAAAACCCAAGAGGCTTGTGAAAAATTGCAAGAGGACCTTGATAAATTGGAAGACTAGACATTCAAATGGCAGATGAAATTTAATGTGGAGAAGTGCAAAGTTATGCACCTAGGAAAGAACAACCCAAACTATGGTTATACGATGCAAGGTTCCACATTAAGAACCACCACCCAGGAAAAAGATTTAGGTGTCATTGTGATAACACGTTGAAACCCTCCGCCCAATGTGCAGTGGCAACCAAGAAAATAAATAGAATGCTAGGAATCATAAGGAAAGGAAAGGAGAATAAAAACAATAATATTATACTGCCTCTGTAGTTGGATTGGTGATTCTGCAGGCCCTGGTGACTCATGTCCAACCATCATCATTTTGTAGGCTTCCATCTTCTTTTCTGCTGGAGAGCTTAGATGTTTCAAGAAACATCTCATCAATGTACTTCTCACCATCTTGAATGCTCCTCAGCCTCGCTACCTCTTCTCTGAGTTCCTCCACTTGTTTCCTGAGATCTTCAGCATGCAGGCATCCGGCACATGGAACCGATCCTTCAAATAGCATTGGGATCTCTGTCTGGACAGAAGCAGAAGCTGTAACAAGGCAACAGCTTTGGCGATACGATTTTTCCCAGCCATTGTTCAGTTGGTGGAACTTAGGTACCTGTTGAAGCAAAAGAGAGAGACACTTATCAAAGTACCATCCAGTTTCCCAGCTGTCCTTTCAGAAAAAAAGCAGCTAACCTCTTAAGTGTGTTCTAAACGTGCTGTTCCAAATCCCTTTGTGTAGCTAATTGGGGAGGTGCTTTATAAAGCAAGACTACTCACCTGGGGTGGGTTGTAGTTGTGGGGGGTAGGGTGGAAACTAACACCTGATGAGGTGTCAGTAGCTTCAAAGAGCTGAGAAAGATACCAAAAGCAGAGGTTTAAACCTACCCCACTAAAGAAAATATTTCCTCTTTTGAACTAAAGCACCAAAAAGAATGTAACTTTGTTTTAAAAATGTACCCAAATCCTTTTAAGAGCTCTCATGCAGAGAGCTAGTAATTCAAAGCTACACACTCTTACCTTTGCTTGAAATACAGATCCCCTGTTAGGAATGCCTAAGGAGAATGCAGACAGCTGCTCGGGAGTTCTGATTAAGAATCTTCAAGAGATACTCGTAAAATGCAGAAGTTTATTTAAAATTCTTATATTCTACCCATTTCCAAAGAAACAACCAAAGTGGTGTTCAGAAAGCAACATAATTCTAATACAATTTAAAAAAACAAAGTTATGATAATGTAGCAGCAGATAAGCATGCAATAAATAAATCCAGGAGTCTTTTCAAGGATCCAAGCCAGTTTAATGTGCACATGGCTCAAGCAATAAGCAATTTCAAAATGGCTGAGCAATGGCTTCTAGTAAAACAACAACTTTTATAGCTTTCTTGTCCATTCTAAGCATAGGCAAACTTTTCATTGGTCCCAGTACCCCTCTCACCCATCTATTGGTCCCGGTACTGATATGGCTACCCAATAGGGACTCTGGTCTGGGCCCAGCACCTGGTTGCCCCCCTTCTAGTCCCAATTACAATGGTCAGTGTCTCCAACTTGTTACTTCTCTCCTCCAAGGTCGCTGAGCTTGTTAAAACATATGGGAAGCAGAGGCACTGTGACCTTGCTCTCTGCAGAGTTAATTAATTCCATAGAAGCATAGCACACCTTATCAGTACCAATTAAACTTGTTTTTTCTTTATTTTCTAAGTTTCGTTTCTGCTTAGCTATGTTCAGTTAAACTGAGTTAAGTTTCAATTCTATGGTGTCATCATTCAGGGGGGTTTTCATTCCTCTGGGCCTAACTACAGGCTTCAGTTACAGGTCAAGCTGCTCAGGCCTGTCTGCTTAGTTCAATTAGCATGGATCATAGGCCGTCGCCTACCACATTCCCCCCTTTGATTATTCTCACCCGCATGTTAATAAGGTGTGAGAATCAAATCACATAATACAGTGTTATTAATAACTGAAGTTATCATTTGCAAGCAAAATGGCAAGAAACAAGGGAGCAACAGGCAGATAGTCAAAGTCCATAGTTTGGCAAGAGTGGGAAAAAGAACTAAAGGATTAGAAGGTTCGGTTGCATCTTTGTTGTGCTGTCGTAAAGCTTCTGATTTAGACAGACCAGCTGTCCATCCTTCGTAGTAGATTGTGGTCCAGTCCGAACAAAACACAAACTGTCAACAATGGGGTGGGCCAATACCCACTCACTAGTAGTATTATGTAAATCAGTCTGATTGTATAGGATAGAATAGTTCAGTTCTTGCGTCTCCCAGGGCCACTGATCTCCCATCTTAGTTCCTCCACAATAGAAACAGTCAGAAGTGTGGAGACTAGATGCTATTGCTCCAGTAAGTTCACGAAACAAGTTCTGGTGGTGGTATGAGGAATTGCAACGGTGGCTTGCATAGCCTTGTAGAAAGTCAAGATCTAGAACAACTTTTGGATTGGAGAGTATACCAATGCAAGTATAGGAAGAATGATAAAACAAGGTCTGAGTGACCTTCGGTCCAGTTCATGTTGTACTTATACAGGCTGCCCAGGGAGATAAGGCAAAAGTCATTTCAAAGCACTCCAAGGCTGCTGCCAAAATAAAGCAATAATAATAATTCATAATGGGCATAGTCTCTGGAAAATTGGTGGAACTGTCGACTTCCACAACAGATAACAGATGTAGGGTTGATTGTAGATCCTCAAGCTTCTGCCGTACGTAGACCTACCAGCGTTTTGGCAGGAGTAGGGCTGTAGATTCCAAAGTATCACTGTCCTCTGGGATGTCTCAATTTCTTAAAATATCATAGCATAGTCTCTTAGGCTATTATTGCTTCCTTAGAGCAGTTCACTCTTTAGGAGATCAAAACAGTCTTTTCAGAGTATTTAAACACAGTCTCTTAGAAGATTCAATTTCTTAACACAACACAGTCTCTTTCTGATGATTGCAGGTTTTTTCAGATGCGAGGCTTACCTTCAGATAAACTAACAGTCTTGAAATAGTGCAGTTTCTGAGGGACCAATAAGTCTTAGGTCCGTGGTTGTTGTCGTAGGGTGAGGTGCAATGGAGTCTCAGGATGCTGTACAGTAGTCCAGTGATCAGGTTCAAGAGCAGCTGCTGGCTTCACTTGATTATGATGGGTCCAAGGATCAAATTCTGCGACTTTTACTGCAGTTGGAGTTGACAGGATGACGACATAGGGTCCTCTCCAATGCAGGGCTAACAGTATCTTTCTCCACTCTTTGATCCACACCGAGACTCCAGGCTTGAAAGGATGCAGGGGTGCAGGCAAATTGATGAGTAATCGATTTTGTACTCAGGTATGAAGACTCCTGCAAAACAGAACTTAAAACCAATAGTTCATGTCTAATAATTTCAGATCCTATCTGTCTCATATCTCCTTTTATTTCCTATACAATAGGCAGGGGTTGCCCATACAGAATCTCAAAAAGGGAGACTCCTATAGACTTAGCAGGGGCTAAGTATATCCTAAGAAGGGCTATAGGAAGAACCTAGGGCCACTTCAGGTAAACCTCTTGGCAAAGTTTAGACAACTGAGATTTCAGGGTTCTATTCATACATTCTACTTTTCCTAAATTCTGAGATCTATATTTTAGGCAGTATGTATCTGTTAATATCAATATCTTGGGGCTATACTTAATGGATTTGCTTCCTAAGGTTATCCATCCTCATTCTTTGTACAGGGGCCCATATGCATGCAAGGTTGTAAGGGTATACTTGAAATCTGGGTACACATTTAGACAGGGCTCTTTTCCTATTGTTAGTGCTCTAGTGAGGACTATCAGTTCAGCTTTCTGTGGTGAAGTTTCTGGGGCCAGGGCTGAGGACTCAACTACCAAATCAGGGGTCATCACTGCATATCTAGCACAACAATGTCCATTGATGATGAAACTGCCTTCAGCCACAAAGAAAGTCTGTTCAGGGTTCTCCAGAGGGACATCAGTCAAATCCAGGTGGCTTGAGAATACAGTGTCCATAATTTCTAAACAGTCATGATCAGGGGATCAAGACTAACTGATAACATAGCAGGATGGAAAGCTTGACTGACCCTTCAGTTGTATCTGGGGTTTTCACACAACATACTCTAATATTTCAACATTCATAGATTTGTTAGCTAGTAATTTCCTTTGTATTTCATATTGGTTAGAACAGAGTGTGGTACAGTAACTTGAAGATCCTATCTCAAAGGGATTTTTCTTTTAGTTTTTGCTTACTAGGAAGGCTGTAGCTGTAACAGCTTCTCAAATAAGGTCCAAGAGATTGAGTCAACACTCCCAGAACATTTCCTTGCGACTCATGAACATAGAGACTGCAAGGTTTTCTGGACATCGGGTAGACCCAGAACTGGTGATAACATCAGAGCGGTTTTCAAAGATCAAAAGACTGCATTCCTATTCAAGTCCCCATTCCAATGGAGACTTTTTCATTCCTTTGGTAGCTTGATACAATGTGATACAATGGTTTTGCTAGCAGCGCAAAATTGGGGATCCATATACAACAGTACCCTGTGGCACCCAAGAAGGCTCTCACTTGCCTCCTGGTGGTTGGAGTAGGAATACTGCATACAGCTGCTTTGCGTTCTGGTAAGGGTTCCAGGCGTCGAATTCCGCTGGACAACTGGAATCCTAGGTATTTAACTTGTTTGACATAATTATGCTTTGGCTCTTGAGATTTTGTATCCAGCCTCATTAAAAAGGTGCAAGAGTTCACTGGTGGCTGGTGGACATTCACTTTCTGAGTTGGTGGTTATGAGCAAGTTGTCCACATATTGAAGTAGAATTTTTTTCTTTTTTTTTTTTCTTGAGTTTCTGGATAACTTGTCAAATCTTTTGCTGAGTGAGGCGAGTTCTTGAATTCTTGAGGTAATCTTGTCCAGATGAGTTGGCCCCGCCTCCTTGTAGTGGGGTCTTGGGCTAAGCGTATACAGAAAAAGGCATCTTTTTAAGTCCAGAATGATGAAATGTATAGCTTCAGCAGAGATCAGTTCCAAGAGAATATAAGGATTTTGGTACCACTGGTTGTATAGTTTCAGCTGCATCATTCATTCTTTCTTAGATCCTGCACTGGGCGGTAATCACCTGTCCCAGGCTTCTTGACTGGCTTGAGGGTGACAATGGCAGGGGCTATGTTCTTCGCTAGGCCAGGTGGATTATCTTCTGCCCATCCTCCAGGTGGGGCTATGAGGTTGGTAAGTGTACAGCTTGTTGCTTTGGATGCAGGTGAATAGAACCGCCATTCTTCTTCTTGGGGACAGTTAACACCATCAGGCCAGCAGATTTTGAGTTTCATTTTTTTCTTCCTTCAACAGAGGATATCTGTGCTTGAAGCTTTGCAAGCAGGTCTCGGCCCAAAAATGGAATAGGGCATTCAGGCATATACAGGAACTGGTACATTATTATTATTATTTTTTTTTTTCTAGTTCACACATGTGGTTCTGCAGAAAAGGCTTTGCGAGAAAAACACAGGGGCTACTGGCTTTAGTATTCTGCTCCTGTATCCCCCATAAAAGTCCATATATTGGTCCCCTATTTTTCAGACTGACTCCTGGGGACCCAGGGAAACTGGAGAGTCCGGTCTGGCCTAGTCTTCATCCATGCTGTAGCCCTCTCAGGCTGCCACTCACGCTATAGCTGCTCCACTCTCGTGCTGAAACACTGTGCTTGGTTTTATTCTGTCTATGATTCTACAATCAAGTACTCCCTCCTGGGGTGGAGTCAAGATACGGGCATTCACTTCTCTAATGTCCTTCTTTTTCTATAATGGGCGCACTCACACCCAGTTTTTCACTTCCTCTGTTCCTTCGATTAGGATAACCTCCGCACATCATTCAACTAAAATATCATTCACTTTCTCTGTTACATTTATTTTCACAATTCACACACCCTCTGATTAACTTTCATTTAACCATTATGCCCGCAAATTCATCCAGTTCTCTGCAATTTCCGTTCATTAGTTCAATCAAGTCCTAAAACTTCTCAGTGTATAATGCAGGTTTTTTTTTCAGTTCTAAACAAGTCTGGTCAGCTGACTTTCACTTCTAGTCCGGAGGGGGTGGACATTCCCCTGTTGCAGAGGTGGCTAGCAAACTACTTGGGAATCTGTAGTCCCCCCCCCTCTCCTGGATTCTGTTTCTCCTAGCAATGCTCTATCCAGGAGGTTGATTTTTTTTTTTTTTTTTTTTTAAGGATCCACTTCTCTGCTGTGGGCACATTAGTTCACGCCCACCGGGGGGGGGGGGGGGGGGGGGTGTTTGACATCATCGGTGGACTGGGCTCCATCCCCCCCCCTTAAGCACTCTGAACTGAACTACTTACAGAGAGAGAGAGAGAGACGAGACAGGATATCTAGAAATTCTGGGGCAAAATCCTGATTGGGACAGAGACATTTCATAATCTTCAGTAAATCCCTTACTGAAATTCTTGATCATACTTGAAAAGACACTTATTATTTCTGTAAACATAGGGCAGGCAGGAAACACTTAGATTGAGCACATACATCCATTATGCTTCTTATAGAGAGAACTATAGCTATCTGTCAGCATGTCTCTGCAAAAGAAATTATTTTTTTAGTTCAGGAAGCAAATATTTAAAAGACATTCCGGATATTTTTCATAAAATACAGTACACCTTTCCCTTTTTTTTTAAATACAGAAAAGCTAACTGATTTGTTCATTAGTAACCAGCACAGAGGGGAAGCATGCATTCAAATGACTTATACTCATTCATAAAAAGATAAACTTTGTTTTTAAAACTTTTGGTTAAACAGAGCTAGTGAAACAATTGAACTGTGCTCATAAAAAGAGACTTCTCATTCACATGGACAGAGATGCCAGAAAAAAACAATTTAAATCAATGTTAAGTCGTGATCTAATTACTTTGTAGATCAAAGGAAAAACAAAAACAGTTCTTTATCATTTCCTATTTAAACTGTTTCAGTGCTTACTGAAAATTTGAACATACAGCCGACAGAAATTCCTCTCACTTGGTCCGCAACCCATAAGGGATTAATACAAACTTAATCCTTTTCAGGCTAAACCCAAAAACTATCGGGACCCACAATCCTGACTAAACATTCTTATTAAATGATAAATAAATGATATATATTACATAACCACAGCAGAAGGAACAAAAACATATTAAATAAAACAGGTACAATTTGCCTGAAATAAGCACAAACTACCAGCATTGAGGTTTAAGCCTGCACAAGATTAGAAAGACGACACTAGACATTCTTTCCTTCAGACACGCCCCCTGTCAGTTTTTCACACTGCAGTAGAAAAACTAACTGGGTCAGACCAGCTTTTTGATTTCTAAAAATGACTGTAGGTGTTTTGGGTCTTCATTCTGCTCTATTAATACAATTTCTTAATCAGTGAACTGTCACAAATTACTCAACAGAATAATCTCACATATATAACAAAAGGGAAACTCGCAGTTTCAACAGATAGCAAAAATCAAATACACAGGACGGACAATACACCAAACGCTTCATCCGTTTCGCGACCTAGACGCAGTCACCCGACTAGGAACTGCGCTAGTCCAGAGTCCACTCTGCTTGGTCCGTGCTGCCAGACCTCTCATTCATACTTCATTCACACAATCATGCTAGCAACGTATCTTAGAATGCATTCCTTTCTATCTATTCTGACTAGTCTTTTTCCCAATTACAAAAAGGATGAGGGTTTCACCCGGCGAATTCCCATGCGGGGTTACTCGGCCCTTCCTTGAGAGCTCTCTTACCAATTCCCAATATCTCGAGATTACAAATTCCAAGTTCCACTGGCAGTACTGCTCTTTCTATTTCTGTCTAGACATACCAAAAACCCAGTCCTGTCTGCTCTGACCAGGCTGAATCATGATTCTCTAAGTTTTCAAACTGCAGTTCTAACTCATCTGTCTAGACAGGTTTTCAAAACTATACTTACCAGATCTGGTTCCCAAGCTTCTGAGTTGGATCCTGGACTCCCCCGGGTCGGAAGTGTTAGCCAGCTGGACTCAGTGCCTGCCGAGGCCAGGCAGAACTCCCTCCGATACAAGAGGATCGGTGGGCCCAGGGAGATTCCCCTGCGTCGGATTGGCATGGTTCCAACTGGACCAAACCTCAAGGCGAATTACGTGGATTTATTCACTTGAACACTATCCACCACTCGCACTTCTCGGCCAACGCACCAAGAATGTAGCAGCAGATAAGCATGCAATAAATAAATCCAGGAGTCTTTTCAAGGATCCAAGCCAGTTTAATGTGCACATGGCTCAAGCAATAAGCAATTTCAAAATGGCTGAGCAATGGCTTCTAGTAAAACAACAACTTTTATAGCTTTCTTGTCCATTCTAAGCATAGGCAAACTTTTCATTGGTCCCAGTACCCCTCTCACCCATCTATTGGTCCCGGTACTGATATGGCTACCCAATAGGGACTCTGGTCTGGGCCCAGCACCTGGTTGCCCCCCTTCTAGTCCCAATTACAATGGTCAGTGTCTCCAACTTGTTACTTCTCTCCTCCAAGGTCGCTGAGCTTGTTAAAACATATGGGAAGCAGAGGCACTGTGACCTTGCTCTCTGCAGAGTTAATTAATTCCATAGAAGCATAGCACACCTTATCAGTACCAATTAAACTTGTTTTTTCTTTATTTTCTAAGTTTCGTTTCTGCTTAGCTATGTTCAGTTAAACTGAGTTAAGTTTCAATTCTATGGTGTCATCATTCAGGGGGGTTTTCATTCCTCTGGGCCTAACTACAGGCTTCAGTTACAGGTCAAGCTGCTCAGGCCTGTCTGCTTAGTTCAATTAGCATGGATCATAGGCCGTCGCCTACCACAATAACAGCTGAAGTAGACCAGGAGTATTTAAATAAAAGGACAGATATAAACGATTCTAAATTACCTCAGTCACTACTAGGCAGGTTGTAAACCCAACTACAAAATAATATATTTGAAAATAGTCTGTATGCCAGTGTCAGAAGTCTAACAAATAAGATGAGAGAGTTAGAACGTATAGCAGCAAATGAAGCATTAAAGATAATAGGCTTCTCTGAGACCTGGTGGAAGGACAAATCAACGGGATGTTGTGATACCAGGGTACAAATTATATCAAAATGACAGAATGGATCATACTGGGAGAGGAGTGGTGCTATATGTTTATTTATTTTGCTATGCAGGAAACAAAATTCAGTTTGGACTCTTTATGGATAGAAATTATGTGTATGATGGAGCACATCCACCTGGACAGGATGAAGAGATAGACAGTGAAATGCTAACATAAGCTGGGAAGGCTAACACATTTAATAATAGTAATGGGTGATTTAAACGGCTTAGCGATACAGATAGATTTTTTTTTAAATTTGGGTGAGGAAGGGAATTGATACAGCTGGGTCACTGGTGATTTGGTTTCTGTCGGGAAGTATGGGATCCTGGAGGGGGGGGGGGCGCTGGCCCCCTGACAGTGTGCCGGAGCCGTTGGGGGTTTTCTCCGATGCCTGGATCATCTGAGGTGGTCAAGTTTCACCTCAGTTGATACTTTTGTTCTGGATGGATCTTTACGCCTGCCTGAATCTGGCTTGAAGATCCAGTGTTAGAAAACTGTAAAAAAACTATGCTGAGTTTCAGTGCGGTATTTTACATCGGGCACAATTACCTATGCAGTGATTTGCATGTCATCTCCATGCCAAGTTTAGCGTGGTTGTTATTTGGCGTTTTGCTGGTGCTAGCTTGCTTTCTGCATTGGAGAGCAAGCCTAACCTGGGAAAAGCAAAAGAAAAATGCAGCGCTAAACTGATAATTCATGATTCTGCTCATGCTCCACCCATACTCCGCTCCAGAATACACCTACACATGGGTCGTGTAAAAGTGAACGCTTTCTTGTTCACAACGTGTACTTTTATATGTGTAACCCCTAGGGTAATTTTATAAAACCTCTTTTAAACATGTAAAACTGGGTTTTATGCACTAACATTTAAACAGCTGTCAACATTATTGGCACCCTTGCATTGTAGGTATGTTTGTGACATCACCTAATTGTTCATTAGGTGATATCACTTTGGTGACATCACCTAATGGACACTTCCCCATCCATACTGACTACATATCATATTTCCCTCCCCCCACTTTTTACAACTGTACATAGTTCTTGTATATAAGCTAGCTTAAAACATCCCCTGCATGTCCCTCCTTTTTGTTTTTGTAAACATATAGGTTATGCTGTAAACCCTTTGATCCTCCCCTGCATGCCTCCTCTATTTGTTTATTTTCTTTGTAAACATATAAGTTGCACTGTAAACTGCTTTGATTTTAGGATAAAGCGGTATAGAAATCCAGTTAAATAAATAAATAGATAGATAGAGGCTGGATATTGCCAGCTATCCGCATAGTGGTGGCTTAGCCACAGTATACATATATTCAATGCCACTACTTCTATGGATAATGGCACTGAATAGATGTAAAATATTCAAAAACTGCGGCTGGTTTAAAAAAAGAAAAATTAACCACATGATTTAAATATTGATTCAAGCACTCCTTGTGGCCTTGGGCAAGCCACTTAACCCTCCACTGCCTCGGAAGAAAGGCCTGGCAATCTACTTCTGGTGACATTGCCAAGAAAACCCAGGAGCTTCTGGGTCGCCAGGAGTCAGGACTGACTTGAAGGCACACATTGCATTGCATACTTATAGTACAGGTGAAAATTCATAGATAAGGATTTATCCATGTAGCATTGGCCACTATACAGATAAGTCCTTTTGAATATCCAGTCCTATATTCTTTGTCCTTTTCATTATATATAGTATTTTTATTCCTTATATATTTGTTATTGTCAAACCAAGCATTTGTTATGGTTTTCCTGCTCTTTGCATTTTTCATGAACAACTTTGCCTTTCTTTTGTTGACCCAAAAATAATCATATAGTCACCTGAACATGCAGAGAATATTTCTCCCTCCCTCCTTTTCAGACCCATCTGACTAGTTTTGTGGCAGGTGAAGAAGGCCTGTGATTCACAGTGTCTGACATAAGCAAGCAAGCCTAACTAGCTTGACCTGTAAATGAAACTTGTGAAGAGGCCCATAGGAATTGCACATCCCCCAATATGCTGCTGTAGAATTAGAACTCAGTAAAAGCATTGATTTAGCTTAGACAAGCAGAACAGATGGAAAAATACAGAGAAATATGTTTAAAACTGCTGACAGAGAAATTACAGAGCCCTGCTTCCCTACACGTACAAACTAGCTCAATGGCCTTGAAAGAAGGAAAGTAACAAGTTGGTGAACTGGCCATTGTAATTGGGACTAGAAGGGGGGTGAGCAGGTGCTGAGCCCACTCAAAGAACATAATTGGATAATCATATCAGTACCGGGACCAATAGAAGGGGTACGGGAGGTTACCGGGACCAATGAAATGTTTTCCTATACCTAGAATGGAGCAAAAGTCTATAAATGTTGTTGTATTGCCAGAGAACATTGCTCAGCCATTTTGAAATTGACTTTGCTTGAGACTTGTGCACAAATAAATGATTTGGACCTTCTGAACAGACTCCTGGTATCATTGGTTTGTCTGCGCTCTGCTGCTACATATTCTTGGTGCGTTGGCCGGGAAGTTGTGGAATCAGAGTGTATATAGGGCAATATACCACGACTTTCCGCCTCTATAGGTTTGGTCCTGCCGGGATCGCGCCCTTCCGACGGGGGCTGCTCCCTGGCGCCACCGGTCCCTTGCATCGGAGGGAGCTGGTCGGACCTCGGCGGGTGCCGGACCCGGCTGGAGCCAACACCTCGAACCCGAGTGAGGGGAGTCCGAGGTCCAACTCATGCGCCTGCTTGGGAAGTTTGAGGACCGGATCCGGTGAGTAAAGTTTTGATTTGTTATGTCTAGACAGATAAGAAAGAGCAGTGCTGCCATTTGAACTTGGAACTTGGAAATTGGTAAGAGAGCTTGATCACCTCTCAAAGACGGGCCGAGTAACCCCGCATGGGTATTCGCAGGGCGAAACCCCCGTCTTCTTGTATTTTGGAAATTGAACAAGACTAGTCAGAATAGATAGAAATGAATGCATTCTGGGATACGTTGCTAGCATGATTGTATGAATGAAGTGTGAATGAGAGGTCTGGCAGCACGGACCAAGCGAAGGCGGACCCCTGAGTAGCGCATTTCCTGACGGGGCGACCGCGTTCAGGTCACAAAAAGGGGGAAGCGACTGTCGTCTTGTCTTGTTATTTGTTCTCCTTAAATGTTTCTAGGACCGTGAGGACCCCTTACCCACGGTCCGTCCTCCTTTTCCCTTTTGTCTGTTGTTGCGCGCACACATCGAAATGGGAGGGGCGGGGTCTACTAGGAACACTCCGTTAGAATGTATGATCGCACATTTTAAAGAAGGATATTCTGGAGATTATGGTATTAAAATGACTGCAGCCCGTTTACAGATTTTGTGTACTAGGGAGTGGCCCGATCTAGACCCTACCTGGCCCCGAGAGGGAACCTTTAATGTAGGAATTATTCAGTTAGTGCACCGTAGAGTGCGAATAGCGCACCCCGATCAGTATCCCTATATAGATTCCTGGTTAAGTATTTGTGAAGATCTGCCCCCTTGGGCAAAGCGCTGTTATGAAGAACAGTGCAGAATAATGTTAGCAAAGACAGATTATAGTCAGAAAATAGAACAGCCTAGAAAGAAAGGGAAAGGTGAGAAATCCAGGAAGAAACCCATCCTGGTAGATCCTGATTCCCCAGAAATGATTACCCGACAGCCCCAAACTCAGCGCCCAGTGAGAATAGCCCCACGTCCTGCCCCAGAGCCCCAGAGACAGCAGGAACGGGACCGAACCCCTGAGTCATTACCCAAAGAGCAGGTAGATGAGCTCCATTTGATTGAAGAAGATGATTCTACCGAGACAGAAAAAGGAGAATCAGATACAGAAACAGAGAAGGAAGAAGCTGAAAATTCCCCGAGTGATACTGACAGTGTAAAAGTGACTGCCAGTGTTAGCTCGCCAGTGAAAAGTAAATCTAAAGTAAAGCATGAAGAAAAGAAGAAAATAACCCCTGACAGGACAGTTACGAGAATATCTCTCAGATCCCAAAAGACATCTACTGCTAAGATGATGCCTTTACGGCAAGTCCCGGGAATATCCATAAGAAATGAAGATAATGAGGTGGTGGCGGGACCCCTAAATTATGTGTATGTCCCCTTCTACCACTGATTTGTTAAATTGGAGGACACATTATGCCTCCTATACCAATAAACCCCAAGAGCTTACAGAATTAGCGAATACTATTATGGAAACCC
This sequence comes from Ichthyophis bannanicus, assembly GCA_033557465.1. Taxonomy (NCBI): domain Eukaryota; kingdom Metazoa; phylum Chordata; class Amphibia; order Gymnophiona; family Ichthyophiidae; genus Ichthyophis; species Ichthyophis bannanicus. The sequence continues at coordinate 1,732,947,207 of CM066032.1, forward strand.
ACCAACCAACATGGGCAGATTGCCGCCAGCTCCTGTCCACCTTATTTACTACAGAGGAGCGGACACGAATTAGAAAAGCAGCTATAGACTGGCTGGCAGATAACCCGGTAGCTCCAGGAGAAAGGGGGGAGGAAAGAATAGATAATCGGGAAGCGGCCCAAAGAGAATTCCCGAATGAAGACCCCCGATGGGATCCAAATACAGAAAGAGGATCCAGAGCCCTAGCCCGTTTTCGCCAAGGCTTTATACAAGGCCTGAAAAGGGGGGGCCAGAAAGCTATGAATCTTTCCAAAGTCACTGAAGTTACCCAAGGCATAGATGAGAGTCCAGCAGTGTTTTATGAAAGATTAACTGAAGCATATAGAATGTATACTCCCTATGATCCCGATGCACCAGGAAGTTTATGCATGGTGAATTCTGCTTTTGTAAATCAGTCTCAACCAGACATTAGACGTAAATTACAGAAATTAGAAGGGTTTGTGGGCATGAATGCAACTCAGTTATTGGAAGTCGCTCATAAAGTGTATGTGAATCGTGATAATGAAAGGCAGAGAGAATGTGATCGAAAGATGAAGAAGAAAGCTGATTTTTTGGCTGCGGCCATAGTTGAACAGAAAAGGGGAGGTATCCCTGGTCGACAGAGCAGAGGAAGGGGGCGGGGCCGAAGTGGAAGCCGGCCCCAGCTAGGCGTAAACCAATGCGCCTACTGCAGGGAGGAAGGACACTGGAGAGATGCATGCCCGCAACTCGAAGACGCCCATCAAGATGACGAAACCAATCATCAATGGAGAGAAGAAAGACGAGGCCGTCCTCGAAACCGTGGAGGAGCCAATCGAGAGCAATATCAGCGAGAAAGAGGAGAAGCCATACAAGCATTGGCTACGACAGCCCATGATGAAGATGACGTGGATTAGGACAGACCGGGCTCCGAATTTGCTTTAGGTCTCCAGGAGCCTATGGTCGGAATACAAATAGGAGACCAAGTTATGAACTTTATGGTTGATACTGGAGCAGAACATTCAGTAGTAGACAAGAAGATAGCCCCATTTTCTACAAAAGCAGTCACCATTGTAGGAGCAACTGGTGCCAAAGCTACAAAACCTTTTCTTCAGAATCGCATATGCAGTCTAGGAGGACAACAAATAACTCATCAATTCCTTTACATGCCTGAATGTCCAGTGCCACTACTGGGACGAGATATGTTAGCCAAGCTACAAGCCCAAATATCCTTCACCGAAAGAGGAGAAATGCAAATGACAGTACATTCTCAAGCCAAACCAGCAGGAATAATGCTGCTTATAGTTCCCCGAGAAGAAGAATGGAGATATTACAGTGATGATTCTGTCCAAGACACCTATTTTGAACAAACTTTGAAAAGTATTGATGCCCCACCTGGAGTATGGGCAGAAGGCAGTCCTCCAGGCCTAGCCAAACATGTAGCTCCAGTAATTGTAACCCTTAAGCCTAGTGCTACACCAGTACATGTCAAACAATACCCTCTCCCAAGAGCTGCAATTGAAGGCATCCACCGCCATTTGCAAAGATTACTAGAACATGGCCTACTAAAAGTATGTCAATCCCCATGGAACACTCCACTTCTGCCAGTGAAAAAGTCTGGAACAGATGACTACCACCCAGTGCAAGATCTAAGAAGAGTGAATGAAGCAGTTGAAACCATACATCCAGTTGTACCCAATCCTTACACTCTTCTAGGACTGATACCTGCAGAAGCTACCCACTTTACTGTATTAGATTTAAAAGATGCATTCTTTTGCATAAGATTAGCCCCCGTAAGTCAGATATTGTTTGCATTTGAATGGCAGGACCCTATCTCTGGAAGAAGGGGCCAACTTACTTGGACACGATTACCCCAAGGATTCAAGAATTCGCCTACCATCTTTAGTGCTGCACTGAATCAAGACCTTTCAAGTTATCCAGTGGCCCCAGGGAAGAGAGTGCTTCTCCAATACGTGGACGATCTGCTGATAGCTGCTGTATCAGAAAGTGAATGTATACAAGCCACCAAAGACCTCTTGCAGTTACTAGATGAAGCTGGATACAAAGTTTCCAGAGCAAAAGCACAACTATGCCAAAAAGAAGTGAAATACTTGGGCTTTCGTATAACCCAAGGAAGCCGAAAATTAGGCAGAGAGAGAAAAGAAGCAGTATGCAGAATTCTAACCCCAACTACCAGAAAGCAAGTCAGAGCCTTTCTGGGAGCGGCAGGATATTGCCGAATCTGGATTCCCAACTTTGCCCAAATCGCCAAACCACTGTATGAAGCCACAAAAGGAGAAGAAAAGTCGCCACTGGAGTGGGGACCTGAGCAGGATACAGCCTTCAAGACGTTAAAGGAAGAATTGATGTCATCACCAGCCCTTGGACTACCAGATGTTCACAAGCCTTTCCACTTGTTTGTACATGAAGCACAAGGAAATGCCTTAGGCATGTTGACTCAGAAATTGGGAAATTGGGAGCGACCTGTAGCATACCTATCGAAACAATTGGACACTGTGGCCAAAGGATGGCCACCTTGCCTGAGAGCAGTTGCAGCTACAGCATTGTTAGTGAGTGAAGCAGATAAGCTCACACTAGGACAGAATCTACGAGTCACTGTGCCACATGCAGTCCTTGCCCTTATGGAACAGAAAGCAAATCATTGGCTCACCAATTCCCGAATGTTGAAATATCAGAGCATGTTATGTGAAAACCCACAGATACAACTGGGAAGTGAGCCATGCCTTGAATCCAGCCACATTGATACCTGTTAGTGAAGAACTCCCAGAACATGATTGTATAGAAGTCATGGACACTGTATTCTCCAGCCGACCTGACCTGACAGATGTGCCCATAGACAATCCTGACCAAGTCTATTACGTAGATGGAAGCAGTCTCATCATCAATGGACGACGCTGTGCTGGATATGCAGTAGTCACTCAACATGAAGTCATTGAGTCATCAGCGCTAGCCTCAGGTACATCAGCCCAGAAAGCAGAATTGATAGCACTTACTCGAGCACTACTGTTAGGTGCAAAACTGGTGCTAAATGTATATACAGACTCTAAATATGCCTTCACTACCCTACATGCCCATGGAGCTCTCTATAAAGAGCGAGGGCTCATCACGTCCGGAGGAAAATCAGTCAAGTATGGCCCCGAGATACTGATGTTACTTGATGCAGTATGGGCCCCAACTCGTGTAGCTGTCATGCATTGCAGAGGACATCAAGCAGGAAAAGGAGAAGTTGCCCGAGGAAATAGGTTTGCAGATGCCTCAGCACGACAAGCAGCTATGACAGGACAAATTACACCACAAGCTATGCCGATGCAGGCAGCATTGTTTCCAGTACCCTTGAACTTATGGACACCACGATATACCACCAAAGAATTAGATTACTACTGTAACAAGGAAGATGGAGTACTGAAAGATGGGTGGATTGAGCTGCCACCAGCAGAGGGCAGTCAACCCCCAGGACGAATAGTAATTCCCGAATTGTTAGGTCCATCCTTTGTCAAAGCCTTCCACGAAGCCACCCACTATGGGAAAAGTGCTATGGAGAAAGCACTCAGACCACATTTCTGCATTACCATGTTAGCAGCCCTATCAGCTTCAGTGGCACGCCAGTGTCTAATTTGTACCAAAAATAATGCCAAACAAGGACCCACACCACCACCCCGAGTTCAGTCAGGAGGTGTAACCCCCATGCACCACCTGCAAATTGATTTTACTGATATGCCAAAAGCCAATGGATATCACTACCTATTAGTATTAGTTTGTACATTCTCTGGGTGGGTAGAAGCCTTCCCAACTAGAACTGAAAAAGCTCGAGAAGTCACTAAAGTTTTACTGAGAGAGATTGTCCCTAGGTTTGGAATTCCAGCAGTAATAGGGTCAGACAATGGGCCCTCATTTGTTTCTCAGATTACTCAACAGTTAGCAAAAGCTTTGCAGATACAATGGAAGCTTCACACTGCATACAGACCCCAGAGTTCAGGGAAAGTTGAGCGAATGAATCGTACTTTAAAAGCCCAAATGTCTAAGCTTTGTCAGGAGACACACCTGAAGTGGCCCCAAGTGCTCCCAATAGCTTTACTCAGAATACGCTCAGCTCCTGTGAAGTCAACAGGATTTTCCCCTTTTGAAGTTCTGTATGGTAAACCCCCACCAATAGTGCAGGGAATTAAAGGAAGTCTAGCCCAAATTGGTTCAGAAATAACCAGGCAAGAACTCCTAGCTCTTAGTTTTATTCTGCTGACTCTCCATGCGTGGATCCAAGACCAGTTGCCTATCAACTTGACGGAACCCTTACATCCCTACCAGCCTGGTACCTCGGTGTGGATCAAAGATTGGAAGAAGACACCGTTGGAACCCCATTGGAAGGGACCATACACCGTCATCCTGTCTACCCCAACTGCAGTAAAGGTAGCAGAAATCGATTCCTGGATCCACCACAGCAGAGTCAAGCCCGCAGCTGATCACAAACCTGAGCAGTGGACAGCAGAACAGCATCCTGATGCACCTTTGCGAGTTACTCTGAGACGGCAACCAGCAGCTTAGACACTTTGTCACAGTGCCCTGCAGTAGCCAAGTCTTTCGAAGAGGATTGCTGTTTTCCATACAGCAAGAGTTTGTTTCAACGAACCTCATGTGTGTGATTTTACACACTACTTTGATGCTACATTGATTGACCATACTTCAGAAGCCAACTGAAATTGCTAAGTTGGTTAATGTGTGATGGACAACTTGAGGATCTTCAATCAACACTCAGCACCCGTTGAATTGCTTTATTAGCAAACGGGACGAAGAAAAGAACGTCGTGGTCAAGATCTGCAAGCTGAGGATTCAGAAGAACTCCAATCAACATGTATCTTTATCTTTGCTTTGCCCTGGTTGCCTATCTTGGAGGCTCTGAACTAACTTGTGCATTACCTCCATGCACTGCATGCATTACTTCCACTCGGACTGGAGCGAAAGTAACTCAGACTCTGCTTTACCATTCTTACTATACCTGCACTGGTAAAGTGACTCGGTGTATTTATAACACCACTGAACTAAATGTTTGCACTAAAGGTAAATCTAGAGTATGCTATAATCTGCATCAGAATCCATCCTATTACACGTTGGAAATACGATGGAATGATGCAGATGGACCTTTAATCAATGCCACACAACCACTTAGAGATTCTAGTAAACCTGCTGTTTTGAAGTTTGATGCATGTGATGTTATAAACAGAGATAGTCGCTCCAAATGTGGTACCTGGGAAAAAGCATACCGTAATGATCATAAGTATATGTGCCCAGAAGGTGCCACAGGATGGGGGAAGTGTACAGGTAAGAAGGGTTCATATAGTACTGCAACAGCAGCAGATTACTATTGCCCAAATTGGGAATGCGTCTTTTATGCTACATGGAATGCTGGTATAGTAGAAGAAGATATAGATAATCGAGTGGCCACTTTAACTAAGTCAAAACCAGATGACAAATGTAAGAAAGGTGCCTGTAACCCTTTACAATTATGGATACGTAATCCTAATGTATGGAAACAAGGATACAAGTTTGGTTTACGTATGGCAGGTTCCGGATCAGATCCAGGAACCATTGTGTATATAAGATTGAATACCCAAGCCCACAGGTCATCTAAATATCACATCCATAACACTTTCTATGAGGCCATGCATGTAAATAAGTTTGAGATCCCTCATCCTTCTCAGAATTTATTCTTAGAATTAGCTGGAGCGGTAGTATCTAGTCTTAAAATCTCAGATTGTTATTTCTGTGGCGGAACACAGATGGGTGACCAGTGGCCATGGGAGGCCCAAGAATTAAATTATTCTCTGACTTACAATCAGACTGAATTACACAAGACTACTAGCGAATGGGTGTTAGCGCACTCAATTGTTGGACGTCTTTGCTATGCCAGAACTTTACCTCAGTTTACCCAACAGGTAGGACAGCTAGTCTGTCTCAACCAAAAGATTTATAATGTGTCACCCCCTATATCCCAGCGAAGCCGAGGTGTAGGCAGTAGGCTAGGTTAATAGGGGTGCATGAATCTTTCACTAAGGAATAATTGTAGTTGTGAGTCCAAAGTGGTTAAAGTTCAAATAAGGGTTTTATTTCCCCTCCCGGGGTTTTAGGATTTTCAAATAGTACAGCAACTCAAAGAAAACTCAGGATACAAACTGACGAAGTAAAGTACAGCAACTTGCTTCCAAACACATTCACTTTTCACTGCAGCTAATCGCTTCCTCTTAGCTTCAAACAGTGTTATGAAATCAATTGCTCAGAACTTTATAATAAAGAGATTGGCTCTTCTTCCAACATTAGAGAACAATCCATCTGTTCATACTGTGGAGACAAAGTATTATCCTCTGTGCACATGGGTTCTATGTCATTGTTTTTTGCACAGCCCGATTGTATGCTTCTCAACCCTGTTTCTTTTCCAGAGTTTATTAAGCCCTCTTCATAAGAGCATGGCCAGAAATTATCATCAACGTTATAACAGGAGGGTAGAAAGACAGGCTTCCTAGCATGCTTTGTTCTCGGGCTATCTTTAAACCCTCTGTTTCCCTTAATGGCTGCTAGCTCAAACTGCTGGTTTTCATGGCAAACAGACTTCCCTTTAGTTAATCGGTGTCTGGACTTTTCATGCATACAATCCTCTATATCCCTCATACACACATCTTCCACAATAGGATTTCTTTCAAAGTAAGGCAACTGTGTCTTAACACCTTGTTTCTCATTTACATAAGGCTTCCTGCTTATGTCACGTTCCACACTCTCAAAGAGCTGGGGAAATTCTCCCTGCGTCAGAGGTTTGGTTAACTTCTTACTGACCTCTGGTTTTTCAGCTTTCCTCACTCCACTCCTGGGGTTACTGTGAGCTCCTCCTGGGGGAATCCTCAGCGATTCACAGCGTGTGCCTGCAAATTCAGTGCCGTCGGAATCAATCAGCTCTCTCTCACTCTGGCTTCTGTCTCTGCCAGCATGTCTAGTGTAACCCCTCCTCCAACTCTCTCTAGAGCTTCCTGGGTCACACTCAGGGCAGCTTCCTCTCCAACCCCCTTGGCAATTACCTCTGTAAGCTGCCTTAGGCTTTGGAAACCAGCCTGGATTCTGACGTGAAGTAAAACCTGCTTTCCTTCTGCAAGGTAAGTTGAAATTGACTTCTTCTGAGTCCCAACCCGAGCCTAGTCTGGGACTGGAATCATAACCTGAATCACCACAAGAACAAGAACAAGCACCCAAGCTTGAACTGCAACTGCAACTCCACCCCCTTGCTCCTCTGCCTGAGCAGGTCTTATAGTGCCTTGAAGGCGTGGCTTCCCTCACGTGCAAATCATTCTCTTTTCTCTGTGAGAATTGCTTGTCAGGGAGGCAAGGCTGCAAACCTCGTGTTTGCCTAGGTTGCTCAGGGCAACAGGGAAGCTTCTGATTAGACTGCCTGACAGAATCTGACCTGTTTCTCTCAGAATTCTGCACTTCTATAGCATAGGACAGATCTGCTGTGTCACAAATGCCACCACCAAAAAGACGTCTTGGTGGTCAGGAATTAAAGAACCTGAACCTCCTAATCCATTAGCCAGATTTCCTGAACTTGCTGGTTTATGGACTAATCTCGCCAAATCCCATGCTTGGCAAGCCCCGCCTGGCCTGTATTGGATCTGTGGAAACCGAGCGTATGCTCGACTCCCACCACACTGGGGAGGAGCATGTGTCTTAGGGACCATCAGACCTTCTTTCTTTCTCCTACCCACAGAACATGGAGAACAATTAGGATACCCAGTATACACTACTCACAGACACAAAAGAGCACTAAGACAGAAGAGAGCACCTCTGCAGATAGGTAAGTGGGAAAAATGGCAGGGTAATGACTGGCCACCAGAAAGAATCATTGATTACTATGGACCTGCCACTTGGGAACAAGATGGCACATGGGGCTATAGAACCCCAGTTTATATGATTAATCGTATTATCCGCTTACAAGCAGTAGTTGAAATAACAACTAATGAAACTAGCCAAGCTCTCACACTTTTAGCTAGACAGAGTACCCAAATGTGCACTGCTATATACCAGATTCGCTTAGCACTTGATTATTTGTTAGCATCTGAAGGAGGAGTATGTGGTAAGCTGAATTTAACCAATTGTTGTTTAAAAATAGATGATAAGGGTCAAGTAGTTGAAGAACTTGCTGAAGATATGCGAAAACATGCTTATGTGCCAGTACAGACTTGGCACCCACTAAGATTACCTAACTGGTTTGCTAATATTTTCTCATGGTTAGGAGGACTTAAGACTTTCCTTATATTAGTACTAATAATCATTGCGGTGATTTTACTGTTACCATGTATAATCCCATGTTGTATGCGTTCTATTCATAGTGCTATTGAAAGTACAGTAGAGCGGAAGACCGCAACTAAGATTATAGCCTTATATCAACCTAAACCTCCTGCATATTGTCGGAATCCTCTGACCATAGTATAACTATTTTGAAGTGATTTAATTCTCACACCTTATTAAGTAATAGGGTGAGATTAATCAAAGGGGGGAATGTGGCAGGTGAAGGCCTGTGATTCACAGTGTCTGACATAAGCAAGCAAGCCTAACTAGCTTGACCTGTAAATGAAGCTTGTGAAGAGGCCCATAGGAATTGCACATCCCCCAATATGCTGCTGTAGAATTAGAACTCAGTAAAAGCATTGATTTAGCTTAGACAAGCAGAACAGATGGAAAAATACAGAGAAATATGTTTAAAACTGCTGACAGAGAAATTACAGAGCCCTGTTTCCCTACACGTACAAACTAGCTCAATGGCCTTGAAAGAAGGAAAGTAACAAGATGGTGAACTGGCCATTGTAATTGGGACTAGAAGGGGGGTGAGCAGGTGCTGAGCCCACTCAAAGAACATAATTGGATAATCATATCAGTACCGGGACCAATAGAAGGGGTACGGGAGGTTACCGGGACCAATGAAATGTTTTCCTATACCTAGAATGGAGCAAAAGTCTATAAAAGTTGTTGTATTGCCAGAGAACATTGCTCAGCCATTTTGAAATTGACTTTGCTTGAGACTTGTGCACAAATAAATGATTTGGACCTTCTGAACAGACGCCTGGTATCATTGGTTTGTCTGCGCTCTGCTGCTACAGTTTCAGCCATTACTCCAGCCCAGCCCAAGTTTACTTTTCCCCCTTAAATCCATGACCTATCAGCATCCAGTGTCTTGCAGGCTGACCCTCTGCTGCCTACTTCCATTCCTGCAGCTTTGTACTGCACAGAGGCTCCTACTGGTTATAGAAACAATCTGTCTCCATCAAATGCCATCTGCAACAAATTTTCTCCATGGACAAGTAGGAAGCATCAACCACACCAGGTGACATCATCCGACAGCGCCATCTGGACGGAAGTGCTCGCCCAGAGCTTGGAAAGGTAAAACTTTCTGAGCATGTGCCAGTAAACCCCTACTCCCAGACCACCCCTACCTGGGCCAGTCTCTTTCTTCCACCTTGCCTAGAAGGATGAAACACTCAGCTCTCCAAGAAAAAGAGAAAAGAACAGAAGACTTCAATGCAAAGAACAAACAAGGATAACTAAACCCAGTTTTAAGAAACGTCCCAGATGTGGCAGAAAAATGAACTCCACGGATGCCCATGATCACTCTGTCTGGTGCTTCAGGGCTGTCCACAATGTGGAGGACTGCCCCCACTGCACCTGCATGTCCCCCACAGGCCCAGTGCTCTTGCAGCCACACCCTGCGAGATTTTCTATTTGAAACCCAGGATCATGGCTCCTCTTCTCAATGGTCACCTCCCCATGCAGCCAAGTAAAGCAGAAAGGACAAACACATGATTGCCAACAACATTGCTGGTAAGGGCTCCCCTGCTGCACAGGGATGTGCTTCCTGAGGCCTCTACCTCCTGCCCAGAGTATACAGCTTCACCATCCTCCACTCCAGAGTGCAATCAACCTCAGGACCCTGGCTCCTGCGGCTCCTGCAGCTCCTTCATCGCAAGGAATCCAGCCCCCTGCTGTTCAACTGCCCAACTCAGCACCAAAGCTACTGCTCTGGTCTCCAGATTCATGAAAGGTCTTGTCAACTTGTGGCTCCCGTCCAACAGCTGGTGCTGCCCTGGAACCTCGACTTGCAGCAGCTCATGCAGAATCCCTTTGAGACAATGAGAGACTCGCTACTCAACTGGAAGGCCCTCTTTCTTATCACCATCACATCTGCCAGACAAATCAGCAAACTGCAGGCACTAGTTGCCTACCCATGCTATATCCAGATCTACCTGGACCATGTAACACTACGTATGCATCCCTAATTCCTTCCAAATGTGGCCTCTCCATTCCACATAAACAGAGCCATTGTGTTTCTCACATTCTGCACGCAACAGCACTCCACGCCAGAGCAACAATGCCTCCACACCTTCGACTGTGTTTGAGTGCAACAAATCTATCTCGAGAAGACCGAGCCCCTCTGGAGCGGGACCTAGTTTTTCTCGTTTGACCAATCAGGCAGAGCAGCCAGTCACAAAGAGAACACTCTCAAAGTGGATCTTCACCTGCATAGCCTTCTGTTACACATAGGCAGGCACATAGTCAAGGGGGACTGTCCACGCCCATCAGCTTTGGGCCATGACAGCCACCTTGGCAAACCTCAAGGCTGTGCCAGTAAAGGACATATGCAGAGCAGCTACCTGGGCCTCCATAAACACCTTCCAAAAACACTACTGCCTGGACCTACTTACACACATGGACAGTATCTTTGGCTGCTCCATCCTCAGGATGGCCATCTCAGAGCCGGACAAGGACCAGCACGCAGACAGTCCATAGTTCCCCTGAATCACGCAGCGAAGGCCCGTGACACCCATCGCTCCAGACCTAGATGAGCCTGTCTCTTGGGACCTGGCTGCAGTTCCTGGACTTGACGGACTCCAGCTCTCAGTGTGTTGTTGTCACATGTTGTAATGCTGTTTCACTTGTTGCCACCTGTTGTATAGTTCCAGCACAAAATTTGTTCTGCACCGCCTATCTTGTTCACATATCAGACTGACTGCGCCCATGCTCAATAAAATGTTTGTCACATCATGAGAACTGGCCTCCTTTTGACCTCTCACTTCATTCTACCACAGCATCCTCAGGCCTGATGGCCACAGCTATGGAATTGCATGGTGTGGCAGATACATCCAGCTTGTCCATGGAGAAAGTGAGGTACTTACTTGTAACGGGGATTCTCCGTCGACAGCAGGATAAGTCAGTCATACATTCCCTTCCACTTCCCCTAGGATGAAGGAGCCATACACGCTTCATGACATGCCTTCCTACCTGAGGATCTCTACTGGGGACAGACTGGCCCAGGTAGGGGCGGGCTGGGGATAGGGGCTCACTGCCACTGGGAGAGCATGTCCGTCTGGATGGCACTGTCGGATGATGTCATCTGGTTTGGTTGACTTATCCTGCTGTCCACAGAGAACCCCTGTTACAGGTAACCTCACTTTATGTTATAGATAAGACCACAGAACAGAACTGCTACCTAATACAGAAGTTTTATTATAAAATCCACTGCAGTATATATTCGTTAGGCATATGCATTAGAAGAGTCGAGAAAGATGGTGGCAGCCTGAGGAATGCCACATTGCATCTAATGTCATCACAGCAACAGCAGAAATAAGCTCCTAAACAGCAAGGGCAAGCAGCTGGCTGCATGAGATAGCCTCTCCTCTGACTGGTTTCTTCCCACAGCAGACCACCCAGGGTACCGTGTAGGCACCATGACCTATGACCTAGATCTAGAAACCAGAATACAGCAATGTCTAAAACAGTGGTTCTCAACCCAGTCCTCTGGGACCTCCCTGAGGCCAGTCAGGTTTTCAGATATTCATTGTGGATATCCTGAAAACCTGACTGTCCTGGGGGTCCCAGAGGACTGGATTGAGAACCACTGGTCTAAAATGTACAATTACAACTGGTCAGATTTAATTCCTCCATTCTCTTTTGGGGTAGCAATGATTCAATAATACTTGCACAGAGAAGAAGAAACTCATGTATTTCTCTCCCACCCTCCTTCTCCCAGGTCCTGGACAAACTACTCAGGTTTTCCCAGGGCCAGCACTACCCAGTAAGCATGGCAAGGGGTCACCAAAAGCCTATGCTGACTAACCCCATAAAAGGAAGAGAGCATTGGTGCTTTGTGTTCACTGGACCAGCCTGTCCCATGGGCCAAAGAGAAGGTGGCTGCAATTGAGGCCAAGATTGCAGGAAGAGGAGCTGAGACACAGACCCAAGGAAATAGGACAAATTTAAAAGGGAAACGAATTTGGAAAAGAAAGATGGGGGAGGGGAATGGAGGTTAAGGGCTGAGAATGAAAGTGGGGTGGAGAAAGGGCAGGAGAGGGTCTGCAGGGAGGGATGTAAGAGTGCAAAGGGTTGGAAGTTGAAGAGAAGGTAGAAAAGAAAAGAGCATGAGAATATGCTAAAGGCACAGTCACCCCTTCCCCCACACCACACACAACATACATACAGAGGCACTCCATCACCACACCATACAGGCACCTGACCTATGCAGCATGCAAACACACACATACACAGAGGAACCTGAACCGACCCAACCCAACACAACAGCACCACACCACACCACTCATCCACTAACTGAAGAGATAGAAAGATAGATAACACATTATAAACATTCCTCATACTGTGACACACTTTATCATCTCTCTCTGAACTCTTCCTCCATGTACCACCCCACATATGCATGATGTTGCAACTGAAGAAGGGGAAATAAGTCGTTTGGTCACACTAAGTGTGCTGTTTTCACAAATACCCCCAGTCCCTGACAGCTCTGACCATCTTCAAGTTCCAACACATGTCGACCAATATACTCCAGGACCTAATCTGCACAAAGCCCAACAGGCCACGAAGACAGAACATCGTAGACATTATCCAAACACCCAGCTCATTCACCAAAGACAACAATTCCACGACCAAGAAAGCTCTATCTCTAGCAGCACCTGCCATTTGGAACTCTCTTCCGGAGGCACTAAGAACTACCACAGACTTAAAAGACTTAAGGAAGAAGCTGAAAACCTTCCTTTTCATGGAACACTTCAGTGAACTCTCCTAGCATTCCATATTATGGTCCACCTTCGTACCCTAAGCCCCCCAGCATTTTCCGCATATCCCCTCACCTTTTACTGCAAGTTCTCTGTAATGTTTGTTGAGTTGTATTGTAAACCGCTTTGATTTTATAAGAAGGTATTAAAAAACCCCCAACTTATTAAATAACTAAATAAAACATACACAGCCCCACACACACACGCATGCAGCCCCTGACACACTTCATAATAAGCCTCATTTTTTTTTCTTCTTTCATACCGCTCGCTGCGGTGCGCTGAGGTTGCCTGGGACTTCACGATCTGCCGGCACTGGTTGCAGGCTCGGTCTCTAGTTTCCAGTTTAATGAGACAAAACAACATGAATTTTGCCAAGAAAGTCTTGCCTCATCAGTCTGTTTTTTTTAAGAGGTTCTGTTTTCATGGGTGAATATAACAAACCTGAACACTGTTGATTGTCATCTTCAATTCTGCAGACAATTACTGCCGAATCCCATATCAGCTGTATGTGTTTATTACCAACCCTGATGAACAGCTTACTGTGAACTCAGCAGGACAGCATGAAACATTGTATGTGCCTTTGGGGTGGAGAGTAAGGTCACCAGATGTCCTCGATTTGGAAATGGCATCCCCAACTCCATGGACTATAACCACCTCCTGTACTCTATTTCAGTAGGGACAGAGGCAAAAGGCATTGCTTCTCGTGTACCCCTCTGATGCAGTTTTCTTGATCATGATAGAAGATGTAAAGTTTAACTTATTTTTTGAAAAAAGAGGCATAATTTTAGAAATGTATAGAATATTTATCAATATGTATAAAACAGTTTATATGTATAAAGGCCTGCTACTTTCTTCATTTTTTTAAACTTTTAATGAATGCTACCTAGACTGGTCACTTTGAATTACATGCATAGTCACTCTGTTTGCCTCTCTCTGCTCTGGGAAGAGCAGTGCCCTCACAGTACTCTGCTACAGAGGTGGATATTTAACTCCTTTGACGACTTTGCTGTGAGTTCTGTCTATTTATTTATTTGTCTTTATTGGTGTGCTACTTCAGCTCCCTGTTCCCTTTAGTTTTGCACTTCAGCTTTCTCAGCTGTATAACTTACCCTGCCTCTTTCAACTAACTGGCCTTTGTGTGGTAGCCAGGGTAACTGTTACTTTAAATTAAATATCTCTCCCTGCTCTGTCCCCAGAATGTGCTGCATTTTAAACTTTTTTTCCTGCTCTAGTCTACCTGAGGGACTAACCCCCTCCCCCCCTGCTGAGGTTACAGGACAGGGTACCTTGTAACGGCCCTCTTTTAATAGGTCTTACTAATTTGTTATGCTTTTTTTAAGGTGTGAATAAACAGGTAGACAAAGGTGAGTCGGTTGATATAGTGTATCTAGACTTTCAGAAAGCCTTTGACAAGGTCCCTCATCAGAGACTTTTGGCAAAACTAAAAAGTCATGGGATAGGAGGCAGTGTACTATTGTGGATCAGGAACTGGTTAAAAGATAGAAAGCAGAGGGTAGGGCTAAATGGCCAATTTTCCCAATGGAAAAAGGTGAATAGTGGAGTACCCCAGGGATCTGTACTGGGTCCGCTGCTTTTTGACATATTCATAAATGACCTGGAAAAGGGAATAACTAGTGAGGTTATTAAATTTGCAGATGATACAAAACTATTTAAAGTTGTTAAAAACCCAAGGGGATTGCGGAAAACTACAGTAGGATCTGGATAAATTGAAAGACTGGGCATCCTAATGGCAGATGAAATTTAATGTGGACAAGTGCAAAGTTATGCACCTAGGAAAGAACAATCCACACTATGGTTACACGATGCAAGGTTCCACATTGGGAACCACCACCCAGGAAAAAGATTTAGGCATCATCGTGGATAACATGTTAAAACCCTCCGCCCAGTGTGCAGTGCGACCAAGAAAGCAAATAGAATGCTAGGTATCATAAGGAAAGGAATAGAAAATAAAACCAAGGAGATTATAATGCCTCTGTATCGTTCCATGGTACGACCATACCTTGAATATTGTGTGCAATTCTGGTCGCCGTATCTTAAAAAGGATATAGCGTTATTAGAAAAGGTACAGAGAAGAGCCACCAAAATGGTAAAGGGGATGGAAGGCTACTCCTATGAAGAGAGCCTACAAACGATAGGGCTCTTCAACCTGGAAAAGAGACGGCTGAGGGGAGATATGATAGAGGTCTATAAATTAATGAATGGAGTGGAACAGGTAAACATAGATCAATTGTTTACGCTATCAGAATATAGAAGACTAGGGGACATGTAATGAAGCTACAGGGTTAAACTATTTAAGACAAATAAGAGAAAATATTTTTTCACTCAACGTTTAATCAAACTCTGGAATTTGTTACCGGAGGATGTAGTAAAGGCTGTTAGTGTAGCTGGGTTTTAAAAATGTTTGGACAAGTTCCTGGAGGAAAGGTCCATAAACCCTTATTAAGAAGGGACCCAGGATATCAATGCTTGACCCAATACAAGCATTGTGGAACCTGTGTCTCTTGGGGATACTGCTAGGTACGTATGACCTAGATTGGCCACTGTTGGAAACAGGATACTGGGCTTGATGGACCTTGGTCTGACCCATTGTGTCATACTGTAAAGTGTGCACTTTTCAACTTGTTTCAGCGTTGCTGCAAAGCACCGAACATGTCATATCTCCCTCCTGCCGCACACAGCTTACTGTTAGTAGTAATGAGGGGACACCAGCAACCTTAGCACTGGGTGTTCCTTTCAAGTGTCTCTCTTTTCCTAGTGACAGAACAGATTTATTGTATCTGCTCTGCTGCAAAGTAAGAGTTGCTCCTATACTTACAGCTTGATCTTATCACTTAGTTGGACGATAATTTATTTATTTATTTATTTATTACAAGCTCTTATATACCGCTCTATTCAGCATCAGCGCGGTTCACAATATAACAACATACCATAATGAACAAACTGTTTGGTTTTACAGAGAACAAGGTCAGAGAACTTGGATAAAACATGGGAAGTCATTACTGCAACTATTTACAAGAGTATTTACAAGTATACATGACAGGATTTGTTCTTAGTTTGGGTAGTGATCAAGATTGGTTAGTTGGTTAAGTAATATTGGGGGAAGAGGTGGGATTTGAGTGCCTTTCTGAAAAGGGATAGATCAGTGATAGCACGAATTTCTGGGGGTAGAGCGTTCCAGCATTTAGGGGCATAGAATCTGAAAGCCCTGTTGGATGTCACTGATAGGCATTTTGTCGCTGCTTTAGGGATGATTAGACTCCTGGCTTATCTTGAGATCAGTACTATAGATGCGATCATCACACACACACACACATATACACAGTAGATGCAATGATAGCAAACAGCATAATATCCAAATCTTTCTTGGAGCAACTACTTGTTTCAGAGTTCAGGCTCTTTTCTGAACCGGTCTGAACCATAGCTATTCATATCTTCTAACAGGTGTATGAACCCTCCGCCAATCAATATCATCTTTCTAACCTCTTTCTTATAAGCCGAGCGCCAGTGGCTATTGCCCTGATTACCCCAGCGATTCAGAGCAAAACTTAACAACTACATATATGCATACTGTTCCCGAATATAAGTCACCTTGATCTTCTCTTGGAATTTCCAGGCATGGGCTATAACTAACTAAATACATACACAAACAATCAACAAAATGCTAGAACTGCAAAACTATATCAAACTGAGCAAACTAGCACAAGAGTCGAAACCAAGCGAAGCAAGCAACATGAATAAAAACAGCTCTCAATTGCGCGACGCTTTTTAATAGGGAGTCACTTAAACGATGTTTTATGCTCTTAGGAAAAAGCGTGTAACCTTTAAAACGTTTGCTGGTTGCATGCACTGAACAGCATCATACGGAAGTAATAGAAGCATATTTCGGCAGCTTTCGTTTTCTTATAGCACGATTGAGTAGAACCGTAAACTCAGGGTAGTTAACGCTGTTGTTCTAGGCACTATACACTTCTATTGTCCCGCGCTACAGATATTCTCCTCCTCACACCTTTGCTATGCTTTGGCCGTTTCCCAGCCTTAGACAGAAAGGGGCACAAAACAACTATCAAACTCAGTAACTTATCACATAATGAAAGGAAACAACAGACCACATAACATGCTGCTTTTCGCGCTGCCGCCAACCTGAGCCACACCCGGTCACACCTGAGAGTGCCACAAGCCCGCCCCTCCACAATCCGCCCCGCCCCTCCAGGCTCACCACCAATCTCCGCGCGTTGCGCAGGCGCACACCACACTTACCCGGCAGAGAGCGAGCTTAGCAAGTGAGAGCGGTGGTTTGCTCGGTGCTGTCATGGCGGCGGAGAGTGGCTGTTCTCTGAGCTGAAACAGGAAGGGTAGTCATGGAGGTGAACTAAAAGGCGGAAGACAGAAAAGGTGAGGGCGAAGAAGGGAAAGAAAGGTGATAAGGGAAACGAAGTTGGACGTAGGCCCATAGGAGAAAACTTGGTGGTCCAGGCCGTGTTCGCGCGAGGGAAGCTTGGGAGCCGGGCTCTGCCGGATTGCACGCTTTGAGTTGTACAGTCTTCTCCTGTTCTGTCTCATTTTTTGTTCTTGTTTGTCCTTTCTTCGTTCATGGCAGCGGCAGTCTGGGGTTCGAATAATGGGGCAAGGTTTGGGCGAGTTTGAACTTCCTGGGCGGTTTGTGTTGCACCTGCAACGAGAAGGGGGCAGGAACATCCGAGAGCTAATGAGAGAAGCTTTGTGGACTCCGCGGAACAATCGGCCCAGAAGTAAAGGGGTTGGCGAGTAGTTAAAATTTACAGGCATTTAGTGTTCTTAGCAAGTTGAAATGTGATGGGAAAGATGCTGGAAAGCAGCGAGCTAGTCTAAGCACTGCCCACTCTTCCATTGAAACTTCGGCGTGACATTCTGGCACACGGGATGATTTCTTGGAGGTTAAACCTATTTTTCTTTTGTCCTTCAGGATTTCGGGTCCCGGCTGGCTGCCTCAGATGCAGCCCAGCTTTTTCGTTGGAGAAGATCAGAGTACACTGTGCTTTCCAACCAGCTTGTCGGGAGCTTTGCTGTTTAACCCGCTGAAAACAAAACCACCTTTCTGTTTGAAATTGTGCACCTTCGTGGACGGTTACTGTATGCTGACACGTTAGGTGGTGGTTTTTTTTTGTAAGGTGCTAACCATGGCTACCGAAGATAAGCTGGCTCCTACGCAGTCAACAGGTGATGCGATAGGGGGAGAGAAAGCAATTGAAGGCAGCTCCTTGGCCTTAACTCCTGGGATTCCCATTAGAGGCATCAGGATGAAATTTGCGGTCTTGACAGGACTCATGGAAGTTGGAGAGGTGTCGAACAGAGATATTGTGGAAACTGTATTTAATCTGGTAAGCACATCGCCTTTAATAGCTTTAGCTGTGATACTTAACCTGAGGCTGAAGAGCAAGGTGCACCTCGGTGGGACTCTTACCCTGTGATTTAGAAAAACAGTTGTGTACGTTTTTAATTAAAAAAGAATGCTATATTTAAAATACATGACCTAGAATGTTATTCTTACTGCTCATATGTTTTAAGTCAGTGGCAAGTTAAGGACACTTACTGAATACTAATCAACTGTACAAATTAATGGTGTAGAAGTCCCACACACTTCTGCTTACTCATTTTACACATCCATGACAAATGGGTACACAATTTATCATATAATACATTTCTTGTTGGTGCTAGTTCTGCTCCCCTACAGTTCTGAAACAGTTTGCAATATTTGGGATAAAGGGCAAATCTGCCATATCATTGTATTATGTGCTAATGAAGACTAATCTGCAGGTTTGAACCTGTATCCAAAGTCATTGATTAACAAGCTCTGCAAATCTTCTTGTGGATGTCTGATTTTTGTCAGGTTTAAATTTCTTTGTTTAACTAAATAGGTGTGTACTAAGCTAAATAATTTTACAGTCGAAATGACTTGTAAACCTTTTATAATGGATTTTACTCAGTAGTTTTAAAATTAAATTTCACCTAGAAATGCAACAAAAGATATTTTTGTTCTTCAGAATATGAAGTTTTGGTAATTCTAAAAGGGCTATTTAGCACTGTCAAGCATTATAAGAAATTAGGTTTACTTTTTTATTGAAGTAAAGGTGTGTTTTTTTTCAAAAATATTTGTTTAAATATGGGTTGTAACAGTGTTTCTCCCTTTTGAGATTGCAGAGATGACAAAAAATAAACCAAGAAATGGAAATACATGTGCCACTGTAGAGTGCTCTCTAACAGAGGTGGCTGTTATAGGAAAAGAACATGTTGCTAGTTTATCTAGGATCTCTTAAAATAAATTCTTGCCCAAACATTCATTAGTTATTTATTTAAAGTGTTTTTATACCGCCTTCTCGTGTAATCAGAGGTTTACAAGGAAGGAAACTATTACATCATAACATGAAAAACAATTATATTATAACATGATTGTAGAATACAGTAAAGGGAAATATATATGCAAAACATTATTGGAGTAAATAACTCAAATATTAACTTATATACACAGTAGTATTGAACTACTTGACTTAAAGGATACATAAAGAGCCATATTGTGGCACGTTTAGTTTTACGATACTCTGGGGTAGAGTTAGCGTGTTTTGTATACACCCTTTTCTTAGAGGATCATTTGAGGTTATTTTTATAACCATCTTGAGGTAGACATGGGTAGTATTAGTATGTATATGCATATAGGGCATTTTTTGAGGCGGTATGTAGTGGTGAGTGGAGGAATAGCCTAGTGGTTAGAGCAACAATCTATTACCCAAGTAATCAGGGTTCGAGTCTCACTGTCACTCCTTTCGACGTTGGGCAAGTCACCTTGCCCTTCATTGCCTTGAAGAAATGGCCCCGAAATCTACTTCTGGTCAAAACACAGGGGCTCCTGGGTCGCCAGAAGTCAGCATTGACTTGTTGGGGCTTTAAAAAAAAAAATACCCTAAAATGTAGTGGTATGGATTACTGGCACCTTTTATCGTTGTCTGCCAAAATAGACCCATGGTCCTCATGTTTTAATGGAAGAGCCCTGCATATGAATATTAGCACCATTTGTTTTCCTAGGAAAAATGCTATATAATTATGAACTGTTGATTCTGTATAATAAAGCTGATATTTCTTTAGAAATAATATGGCCAGAAGTCATTATTGCTGCTGCATAAATAAAATAAGTTTTTTAGTAGATTTGATTTGATAGTAAATTTAAAGTTGTGATCACATTGGAATCCACTTTTTTGTAATGCTACTAAATATATTTGGCACTGTAAGATGTAAGAAATAAGCAGACTATACACTGCACAAAAGCTGAAGTGAGAGGTTGTTTTTGGGGAAATGTATTTGACAGTAAACATGGTTATTGAGATGATCATGTTTTCTTAGGTTGGACTTGAATTTCCCCAGAAGAGGAATGTATTGAGGCCCAATTCAGGAAAACTCTTAAGTTGCATGAGGTTTCTTACCCTGTTCCTCTCCCAGCACCTATCCGATCCTCCAAATATTCAATTTCCTCTCACATACCCACATTCGTCATACTCCTCCAGATCTCTTTTCGACTCCAACACTCCTTCAATAGAGTATTCCCTTTTTACTATAGACCAACTTTACTATTAACCCACCTCCCTTTTCATTTGGACCAATTCCAGTTGCTTTCTAGGCTTACCTAGTCTGTGAAACATCACCACCTTTGCCTCTCACGCCTTGCCATTATAACCCAATATCCCCCGTCCTCTAACCATATATCAACAACTTTTTGATCTAACATCCCCTGCCCATTTCCCCCACATCCTCTCTTCTAAAACTTCAACACACACTCAGGCCCACACCCTTCCTGCCTGTTTCATCTCTCTTTACACAACCAAGCAACCATGTTTTAGCCAAAATCACACATACATGCGCTGGAACAGTCAAAATTCTCTCCTCCATAAATTCTTTACTACCCTCCTCCCTTCCCCTCTTAATCACCTGTCGGAGTTGTTTCTTCCTGCAAAAAAGTCTTATGCCCATTTGTGTCTTTGCCAGATTTGTCATGCTGTAAACTGCACCTTCATGAATGTTCCACTCGCCTCTCAATCTTTACAAAATGATGGGATCTTTCTCAAGCTGGGCACCTTGAAGTAGGTCCTCCCCATCTCCCTCCATCATGAAATCCTCCAGCACTTTTAACCAATTTGCCTAATTTCATAATGTCCATCAACAACACAGTTTTTCATTCAGTTACTCAGTTCTCCCTTTACTTTGGCCTTATTCTGACTTCCCAAAAGGAATAGTGGAGGGAGGGAGGATAACCATTCCCCATTAATCAACAGCTATATTTAGTATTGTTCTCTCTGTGCTTTTACTCTGTATTCAGTCTGCAACCAGTTTCTCAACGCCTTGTCCGGGCCCATGCAAATCGCTACAAGTTTTGAAGACCTCTCCTTACAGCATTGTTACTGGGATGACCATAGTTAAGAATGCACTGTCCTATTTCTGGGTAGTTTCAGTAAATTTGTTCAGATCCTTTGGTGTATTAAAGGTACAGCATCTTGTTAGGATACGAGAGCCTTGCCTTTGTGGAGTACTGCAGTGCAAACTTAAGGCCTCTCTTGTGCAACTCTGTGCAGTTGTGGGGTCATTTGTCCATATCTCTGCAGCGACTACCGTCAAAATCTTGAAACAGAAGCAATTTCACTTCTTTGTAAGATAAGTAACTTCTTTTTTGCTTTATAACTCTGCAACATTCTCTCCTTACCCGCATACTAAATTATACAGATAATCACAACTTGTGACCAGGTGTTCTGTTCCCTCACTGGGCAAATTTTATGCGCTTGTGGCCAGTGGCATTTCTATCTCTGTTCACTCCAGGAGCCATTTTGCCACAAATTCATGGAGATTCCCCTCCTTCACTTCTTTCGGCAGACCTTCTAGCACATTATTTATTTCTCCTCCCTCTGTTCTTCTTGGTTCTTCACTTTCTCTGTTAGGTCCCTGGGGGAGCTAACCGAAAGGCTGAGTTGGGCCTCCGCCTTGTCTCCTAATCATTTTGGCTCGAGATTCTTTCTTCCAGTCTCTGTTGAATTTCTAGATGACATTGAGTATTAATCTATTTTAAAATAAAAGGCTTCCCAACAATTTAGACTGTAACCTATTTAGCTTAGTACACATTTTATTTAGTTAAAACATGAAGAAATGTATGCCAAATCCAAGCCCTATTTAATTTCTTCTATGAAGGATTGAATTTTAGAGTTTGTCATCCAGGACTGCTGTCAGCTGCTTAATGAGCTCCCATATTATGTGTGGCTAACTCTGTAACAACGTATCTGTTAGGATTGGCATTCCCTTGACCAGGCAGTGGGCACATCTCACCAGCGTGAGTGCTAATTGTGCCAGCAGCCCAGGTACAACATACAGTAGAGTTAGAGCAGGTCTCTAATAGTTTTTGAGGGTTGGTTCCCTGGGAACTGTATTCCTGGGCATCCATTCAAGCTGAGTTAATCACCTGACAACCCCCCTCCCCGCCTTCCAGCTAGCATGTTCTAATAGGGAAAGAGTGAATAAGCCAGCTGTTAGTTTTTTTTTCTTTTTTAATTTTAATTTATATTATCGGCAAAGCATCCATACGGTCAGAAATTACTGAGAGAAAAGATCAGTAAAGAATACTATAGAAGATTAAAATTGCTGTTGAAAAGTACCTTACATCACGGAATAAGATACAAGCCGTCAATCAGCTGGCAATTCCTGTACTCTAATACAGTTTTGCGATTGTAGACTGGCTTCTTAAAGATCTTGGAAACCTAGATGTGCGAAGAAGATAACTCCTCCGTGCCCATGAAGTAATTTACAAGAATTGGTGTATACCAAGACTATTCCTAGAGCTGAAAAGGGTCTAGGCCTTATAGAGATTGATTACACCTACAGAGCTACTATCATAGGCTTTCAGGCCTACCTAACGGCATCATCGGATCCAAATACACAAAAAGTGCTGAAAGATAATCTAGAATCTGTAGCGATTGTCAAACTTGGATAAGTGTTCCAATGACTAGAAGGAATGAGTGAGAATCCACAAGCACACTTAGAAAATGAAACAACCAAATTTGTAAAACAAGAGAAAACTGTATTCAAAAAATTAGATCAGCAAATGAAGAAAAACAAGTGACAGATGTACAGATGCAGTGGGAAATACAAAATATTACTCTAGGAACCTTATGTCAATCATGAACAGACGTGAGAATGGTTAAGGAGAGGTGAACTGAAACCAAAGGATGAGAGACTGATAGTTGTAGCCCAGGACAGTGGATTATGGATGAGATGGTTTACAGCAAGCATTTGGAAAAACTGGCAAAACAGACATGTTTCTGTAAAAGAGACCTGGAAATTGTGACTTGCCTCATAGTTCTGATGGCAGACAATTTCTATACAGAAAGGCACAAGAAAGTAGTGTTTAGCACACCTCATATATTGGAAACTCTGTACAACATCACTGGGATCAGACCCCTAAGCATTACAGAAAATGAAGAGGTTATGATCATCTGGGTCATTCACATTCTAAGAATATAAGATATGCCATACTGGGTCAGACCATGGTCCTCCAAGCCCAGTATCCTGTTTCCAATAGTGGCCAATCTAGGTCCTAAGTACCTAGCAGTTTCCCCAAAAGACACGGGTTCCACAATGCTTGTATTGGGTCAAGCAGTGATATCCTGGGTCTCTTAATAATGGTTTATGGACCTTTCCTCCAAGAACTTGTCCAAACCTTTTTTAAACCCAGCTACACTAACAGCTTTTACTACATCCTCTGGTAACAAATTCCAGAGTTTGATTACACGTTGAGTGAAAAAATATTTTCTCTTATTTGTCTTAAATAGTTTACCCTGTAGCTTCATTGCATGTCCCCTAGTCTTTCTATATTCTGATGACATAAACAACTGATGTACGTTTACCTGTTCTACTCCATTCATTACTTTTATAGACCTCTATCATTTCTCCCCTCAGCTGTCTCTTTTCCAGGTTGAGGAGTCCTAACCTTTTTAGCCTTTCTTCATAGGGGTATCCTTCCATCCCCTTTACGATTTTGCTGGCTCTTCTCTGTACCTTTTCTAATAACGCTGTATCCTTTTTAAGATACGGCGACCAGAATTGCACACAATATTCAAGGTGCGATCGCATCATGAAACGATATAGAGGCATTATAATATCCTTTGTTTTATTTTCCTTTCCTTATGATATCTAGCATTCTATTTGCTCTCTTGCACCACTGGCTGGGAGACGTGAGGATCGCTTGCTAACATGCCTGCCTGGTACAAAGGTAACAGACCTCATATGCTACTTAGACAAGGTATTAGTGTTGGGGGAGGAGTCTGCTGTCTTGGTACATGTCGGAACCAGTGACATAAGAAAATGTGGTAGGGAGTCTTGGAGTCTAAATTTAACCAGAAAGCGCTCTGCTGTGTTTTAAATTTAAACTGAAAGCTCTTTGATGCTACAAGGCCATGACTGATTTAACAAATACACTGGGTTCACAGATAATCAGCTTTAATCTAAAGAATTCCTTTTTCCCCAAAGATTTAGAAAAATTCCCAGAAGTAAATACTTTCAATTGCAGATCTCTCTCCAGAAGTAGCAGTCCCCTTTTATAGTCCTTCAAGACTGAACATGACAGATAAGAAACTGGATGAGAAGGAACCCGACTTGGTGGTAAAGGAGAAAAACACCAGAAAGGCATTGATAATACAGGTGTCAGTTGCTTATTCTGTGAATTGTGTGGAGAAGCAAAAGATCCTGAAGTACCAAGAAATGCAGTTGGAGGTCAAGAAAATGTGTCAGAAAGAAACAGAAATATTTCCCATTATATTAGGAGCCACAGGCTTGATAAACTACTCATACGGGTTACATCTTACGAACTCCAGAAGGGAAGCTCTTTGGCTCGATGCAAGTACTACGCTGAGCATTAGAAGTACATTTGAGAGACTGAGATCATACTCCCCATGCCCTGTCTTAGAAGCGAGGCTCACAGCTGTCATGATATGTGCAAAACTAATAAACTCAAAAACAATAACCGCCTAAGGGAAAAGTAACACAACCTACCAACCTTTAGTACTCACCAATATCACATTAATTTATAGTATCAACCAAAAAATAAAAATACATATAACCTACTCACAATCACTCAATATAGCTCAAAAGGACCTCAGGTTATGCTCACCCCTACATTTGGTGAATTTCATCACCATAGGGAAATTGCAGACACTCACATCATGGGTCCTGCACCTTTTATATTGCCCTTTATTTTATAATAAACATTGTTATTCAATAACCACAACTATCCCAATCCAAAAAAGTACTTTTTGAGATTCATACCACATATAAAACAATACACCACATTACAATTACTATAAAAGAAGAGTGTCTGCTCTACTTTAGTTTTCAATAGTGCCCAAACTGCTTCAACGCAACTGAACATGCATATGGTGGTATTTTCTTCATCAACGCAAAACAAGATAGTTTCGCACTCCAATGGCCCATGCAGATACAACTGCTAAACTCCTATAAAAAAACAAAATTACACCCTCAAAAGCAAGTAGCACTGCATAACCTTCAAAGAGAGCAATCTGGCACTTATCTGTAGAAAATCAGACGTCGACACATCCAGGCAGCTGACGGCAGCCCACTAATGTACCAGACACAATAGTCATCGTCCAACAAAAGCTTTTGTTTTGCCTTCAGGCTTCATCAGGGAACAAGACCATATGCGATACAACACATGCTGAAGATTTTAACCAGACATCCACGATGTCTCCAACATAACAAACTACCACAGCGTGTGATGTCACAGATTTTTAACCACCATGCTGCCAATCAGCTCATCCGCTGCCACTCTGACCTTACACGCTCAACAAACTTTACTCCACAACACCATACTTACACATACAAACTACCATAAATAATTTAATAAAAGAAAAGGCAAGAAGGAGCTGCAGTCAGTCCCAATCCATCCTAAATGAAAAGGGTCCAGTCGATTTTATCATTCAACCCATGTGGGTCCAGAGTATTCAATAGATAGATCCATTTCTGCTCCTTCTGCAATAGCAAGAGCCCTCTGTCACGTCTACGAATATTCTGAGGTACCACTTCCAAAACTGTACATCGTAAATCTTCAAATTTGTGATCAAGTCAAATACAATGTTTGTACTAATGGGGTTTCAATCTTCGCCTTAGAGATACTATACTTATGCTCTGCCAATCGTGTCCGCAAAGGACATGTAGTTTTTCCTACATATGACTTCAAACACGGGCACCAAAGAACATACACTACAAAAGCAGCGTTGCAATCGGTGTTCTGACACATTTTATATGTTTTAGATGAATAAACTGTGCAGATCGTACTAGACATAAGTTTACAAAAAGAACAGCGTCCACATTGCGCATGTTGAAAAGTTTCTCTTTGAATTTGCCGGCGAGGAACCGCCAAGCATAGGCAATCACTCAAATTTCTCCCCCTCCGATATGCCACATGGAGTGAACTCCCAGCAAGTTTCGGATGTGTCATCAATAAGCCCCACCTTTTACGTATAGCAGCAACAATACGACTGGATAAACTTGAAAATGGAATAACACAGGTAACAAAGGGCGAAAGGCTCGATGAGTTAATATCTGCAACTTCTGGTCCAGATCGCAAGAGCCATTCACGATGATTAAATTTAGCCCTTTTATATGCTTTCTTTAACACCGGAGCCGGATAGCCCTGTTCCTGGAACTTATTAATCATAACCTTAGCCTGTGATTCAAACTCCTGATTTGTAGAGCAAATGCGACGACATTGCAACAACTGTGAATAGGGCAAGCTGCTCTTTAAATGGTTAGGATGAAAGCTCAAAGTGCAACAGGGTATTCCTGTCAGTTGGTTTAGTATAAAGAGTAGTCAACAAACCTTTCGTGACTTTCACATCCAAAAAATTCAATGTAAATTCTTGAACATTGATCTCAAACTGGATATTCAAATTACATCCATTTAAATAACTAAAAAACTCATTCAAAAGGACTTTCGAACCCCCACAGAGTAAAAAAATATCAATATAACGATACCATTTTAAAATATACGGTGCATACTGCGAAGAATACACCCAACTCTTTTCAAAGGAGTGCATGTATAAATTAGCCAGAGATGGTGCAAAAGTAGCTCCCATGGCTGTACCTGAAATCTGCTGAAAATATTCCTGCTTATTTACAAAGTAGTTCTTCTTTAGCGCCAGCTCAGCCAGCTGTACCAAAAAATCTGTTGGAACCAACTGGGGACTTGGTCGATTACTCCAAACCGCTGCCAAAACTTGAAGTGCCTCATCCTGTGGAATTGATGTATAAAGAGCTACAATGTCCAAGGACGCCAACCAGGTTACACGTTCCATCTCATCAAAATCGTCCAAGATCTGTAAAAAATGGGTGGTGTCCTTGATATATGAAGGAATCTTCAAAACCTCAGACTTTAAATGCTTATCCAAATAAATCCCAATCCTTTCTAACAAAGAATCATTGCTGGATAGGATCGGCCGCCCTGGAGGTCTAGATAGACTCTTACAGACTTCCGGAAGAATATAGAAAGCCGGTATTTTAGGATACAAAGGATTTAAATGATTTTTTTCTTTCTCTGTAAGAAAACCCATTTGTAAGCATTAGTAGTGATTGTTAAGATTTCCTTCTGTAATGCCTCAGTAGGATTTTCCCTATGGTGATGAAATTCGCCAAATGTAGGGGTGAGCATAACCTGAGGTCCTTTGGAGCTATATTGAGTGATTGTGAGTAGGTTATATGTGTATTTATTTTTTGGTTGATACTTATAAATTAATGTGATATTGGTGAGTACTAAGGGCTTTTTGGTAGGATGTGTAAAACTAACCCATTTGGAGAAACTGCCCCGAGATAAACAGTAAAACACCATTCCAGTAACCACACACCAGGGATGATTATGTATTATGTTTTGTTCAACTGTAAACCGCACGGATTATAATAGCGCAGTATATAAGAGAGAGATAAATAAATGAATATGATTACAAATATTGTATACACAAATCAAACCAACTTCAAAGTTTGTTTCCAGGGCTACCAGCCTAAAACTATCCCTATACCACACTCTTCTGCTAAACACAATTGGCCCCTCTCCTCCCGCCCCCCCCCCCCCCAAAAAAAAAAACAAAGCTATTCCTAATCATCCTGCTAGGCCAGCCATATATGCTCCCTTACCAGTAGGCAAAGGCAAACTTGAGCAACTTTTAATGATATCATAGTCTATATCCAGGTGCAGCACTGAGAGAAACTAGTATTTGTTTGTTTCCAGTGGGTGGCAAGGTGTTTGGATGGGTGCAGCATTGCAGATAATCAGTAAAGAAAAGTGATGCACTTTGTTTTAAATCTAAACATAATTTCCATCAAAATCAAAAGTAAACCTAAAGTCCATCTTTCAGAGAGAAACTAGATAGCCAAATAGAGATGACAAAAGAAAGCAAGCATATCTTGCTATACAATAAAGCCTCATATCAGCGAGCACACCAGAGCACCTTTTCATCAGACCAGTAAAAATTTTAATCATGAAATATTCCTATCTGAAATAAATTTTGATAGGATACCACACTGCTACATGGATATCTTAAGAAAAAAGGTAGACCCTAATTGAAGCATTTTGTGCTTCCCAAGCCAGAAAATCCCTCTTGTTAACTGAGTGGCTTGCATCAGATCTGAACTTTTTGGCCACAGAAATTCACATGTGTAATCTTAAAATAAGCACACAAGCAAGTTACACTGCTCTGAAGAGAAAGTTATAACCAAGGTATCTCCAGGAAAGCAATCAAATCATAATCCTCTGCAGATGAAGTGGAAGGCTTATCTCCAGTGAATTTCTCTGGAGCAGCATCAAAAGGAACATAAAATTTTCTAGCTTTGAAAATTTTTGTCTATTGTAAAATGTTAACACTCGCTTTATTTACCCAGTTTTGTATATCACCTCATCCTTCAATCAAAGTGGTTAACGCAGATTGTAGGAATACATTTTAACAGGAAAGGCGGTCAGACATACAAACATACAGACTAACTACATTTAGTTCTCATCTGAGTGTGGTTGTCGGGTCGATTGCAGTGGGGACCAGTGCTTGGCAAATTACGTGTCATTTAGGGCCCTTAGTTCCTCTGGGAGGGTGTTCCATTGGGCAGGAGCTGACAGTGAGGGAGCCCTTTTAGACGTGGCTTGTTTTGTTTTATGATATCCTGCTTGCATGCTGAGTCTGTTACCATTGTTGGACCTCATAGGTCTGCTAGTTACTTACCTGATTATTAAATCCTGGAGAGCGTCTGCTGAACAGCAGTGGATGACTTTGAGTATGTTCAGGATTGACTTGTATTTCGCCCTTGCAATTATTGGGAGCCAATGTAGTTGTCATAGTATGGGTGTGATGTGTTCCGACTTTGCAGTGCTTATGATGATGCGCGCTGCAGTATTCTGCACCAGTTGTAGTGGGTGGATGGTCTGTTTTGGAAGTCCTTGATATAGTGAGTTTCCATAGTCCAGAACTGGTGTTACAATTGCGGAAGTGGTCTTGGTTTGAGGATTGGTTTAAGTCTCCTGATGGTCTGTAGTCTGCGGCTAAAGTCTATCACCTTTTTGCTAATGTGTGATTGTAGGTTAAGAGCTTTGTCCAGGGTTATGCCCAGGTACCTTACTTCATCCTTTATTGCTGTTGTCTTGTCTAGGATACTTTTTATTTTTGAAGAAATATTTTGGGAGATTTTCCAATAGCTTAGCATTCAAGCAGGCTAATGCATAAAGCCGGCTCTGAAATCACAAGTTGTTAACTATGTATGCCTCTATGGAGCAACTTCATCGTGCAAATTTTGCGTGCTGTCCCAGAGAAACAGACTCATTTGAGGGGAAGTTTGACACTTCACCTCAGTTGATATAGGCATCGGGGAAAGCCCTCAATGCCATCAAAATACTTTCCGGGGGCCAGTGACACTGATTCCCCCCCTCCCTCAACAGAAACCAAATTCCTGGTGGCCCGGTGGCCCACAAACCACCTCCCCAGTACCTTTTATTATGGAGTGGGAGAGTTGCCCAGGCGCTCCTTCCCCCTTCGTCGTCATCTTGAAAAAAATGGCGGCACCGCATGGTGCATCCTGGGATGCAGCGGGCAGGGTCAGACTGCCATATAAGGTAGAAAATATCTTTATATAATAGTCTGACCACATTGCTCCCGCTCCATCTTAAAGGTACCTGGTGGGGGGGTTCAGGGCTACTGGACCACCAGGGATTTGGTTTCTGTTGGTGTCGGGGGCACCGGCCCCCTGAAAGTATTTTGATGGCATCTGGGGCTTTCCTCGATGTCTGGATCATCAGAGGGGAAGAGTCAAACTTCCCTTCTGATGATCCAGGCATTGAGGAAAGCCCCTGACGACGTCAAAATATTCGGGAATGCACAAGAAGTTTAAGCCACCTCAGACTGAGGCACAGAGATATTGATGCTTCAACTGGTTATGTAATAATATATGCATTTCTCTGCATCGTGCGCATGCAATATTAGCATGCCATTTTAATACGTGCAGCTCATTTACTCATAATTTAAATATGCTTGGCAGTTGCTTTTTCCTTTTACTGTTTGTGTGTGTCAGTCTCTTTTTTGCATTTGGATTGTTGGAACTGGTGCTTATAAGTTGCGTTATCTGTGCGCAAAAGATATGTTGTTCTTTCTGAATCGGCCCATAAAATTATCGTTTGTCATAATAATTTCCATTGACTGTAGCTTATAATGCAGGCTTAGGGAGTCTTTTATACATGAGCCTCCCACTGTCTGCAAAGTCTGCACCTCAGACTCAAGTGTAGACAAATAGGGCTCTCTCCCACCAAGTGAATCAACCTACATAACATAAGAAATGCCATACTGGGTTAGACCAAGGCCCATCAAACCCATTATCCTGTTTCCAGCAGTGGCCAAATCCAGGTTGCAAGTACCTGGCAGGTTCCCAACAAGGCAAACAGATTCCACAGTACTTGTCCCAGGGCAAACAGTGAATTTCCCTGGTCCTCTTTAATAATGGTTTATGGACCTTTCCTCCAGGGATTTGTCCAAACCCTTTTTAAACCCAGATACACTATCTTCTGATGATTAAATTCCAGAGTTTTGATTACGTGTTGAGTGAAAAAATATTTTCTGTCATTTAGTCTTAAATGGGTTACATTGTAGCTTCATTGCGTGTCCCCATAGTTTTTTTACTTTTTGATGACATAAATAACCAATCTACGTTCCTTATCGTCACTCCAGTCCAGTCCCTTACTTCAGTATACTTCAGGGGTTACGCAACCCTTCCAGCAGCTTGGAGGCTGAGCCCAACCTTTTTGGTGTGGAGCGGTATATATACCACTGGTGCCACCCACCAATTCCAGTATACTCAGCCTCCAAGCAGCTGGAGGGTCCCGTAAGCCTAGGGCTTACTGGAGTCCTTCTTTCCTCTTAAATCCGTTTTTATTTAATTTACTTAATTTTAGTTGGATTTATTTAATTTATTTAATTCATTTGTTTTTCAGAATCTTTGTTTGGTATCTTACCTTACTTGATTCCCTCCGGAGTACTCCTTTCTCCTCCTCCCCCCTCCCCCCCCTCTCTCCCCGTGGCGTACTGAAGCTGATTCTCCGTGGATCTTGCAGCAGCGAGGAGGAAAGACCAGAGCTCCTCTCACTGCCCGTGCTGCCTATTCTTCGGCCTGCCTGCCTCAGATCCGGCCCGTCCTCGCGCCGAAGCCCAGCTGGCGGCTGAGCGCTGGAGGACGCGCCGTACACGTGGAGAGAGCGGAATCCTCTTCAGCCCCCCTTCTCTTACTTTCGGCGGCGCGCTGTTGCTCAGCGGCGAGAAGAGAAGCGCGGCGGGCAGCGGGAGCTCCAAAATCGTTCGGGCTTCAGTCTCCTCCCTTCCCCTCACCGCCGGAGCACGGGGCACAGCAGAGGCCAGCGTTTGCAGGCGATTCATCGAGGGCTCCACGTGGCTGCGGCCTAGCACGTGTTGAGCCCCTAAGGAGAATGGTGGTCTCGGGCCTGGAATTCAAGAGCTCCTGAACCGCAAGTACACAGCTTAAGCTGTTAGCAAGTTTTCCTGCTACAGCTTATTTTAGCGTTTAATGAGAAATTGAGGGGGAAATATTGCAACGGTCCCCCCTATTCCCGGAGAACTTCTCAGGGTCTAATATTGTAAGGGGGGGGGGGCCGGTTAATAGCCTAATTTAGTTTTAATTTATTTTAATTTATGGTAATTTATTTTAATGTAACTTAATTGGATTTAATTTTATTTATTGAATTAGTTTAGTCTGAGGGGGAACAGTAACATTCTGTTGGGGGAGACAACTAAGAGATTTCTCCCAGAACATGACGGGCAAACCGAGGTGTCCCTCTTGTGGCACTAGAAGGGGTACTGCATCTGAGGCGGGGGTCTGCAGGGGCTGCGCCGCTGTCGCTTCCTCTGTGGAACAGGAAATCAGCCTGGCCATGTCCCAGGCCTCGCAGGGGTCCTCTGATCCCTCAGAGGGAGAAGTAGCGTCCCAGCTGTCCCCTCCCTCGCACTCAGAGACCCCCTTCCCCCAGCTCCTTCCTCCTCCCTGCCTGCAGGGGAAGGGGGAGCAGGGGACTTCTCCCCTGATTTCATTCTCCTGCTGCACCAGGCCTATTGCCTGCGTAAGAAGGGTCTTGGCCCAGGGGAAGCGGGTCCTTCGTCTCAAGGCAAACTGGTCAGACCCATGAGATCTAACGCCCAGGACTCGGGGATTCCCTCGAAGCGTCCCAGGCTGGTAGTTGAAGAGCCCCTCACTCCGCTTTCCCAGGACTTACCAGAAGAGGAGGCCTCGGAAAAGGAGGAGGAGGAAGAGGAGGAGCTGGAGGAAGGGGAGATCCCGGAGGAGGACCACTCTCGCATAATCAGAGTATTCAGGTGGGAGGAGTTGCCCGCTTTAATAAATGACTCCCTGAAAGCTCTCAACGTGGCCTCGGATGCCCCCGCGGAGGATCCCTTGATTCAGGCCGTCAGAAGGTCCCAGAAGGTCTTCCCTGTCCACAGAGTCGTGCGTCAGATGATTCAGGAGGAATGGGATCAACCAGAGTCAGCGTTGAGAGGAGTCAGGGCCATGTCCCGGCTCTACCCCCTCCCTGAAGCAGACAAAGAGTTTCTGAAGTCCCCCAGAGTGGATGCGGCGGTCTCGGCAGTAACGAAGAAAACCACCATCCCAGTGGAGGGCAGCGCGGCGCTGAAGGATGCCCAGGACAGAAAATTGGACACGCTCCTTAAGCAAGCCTTCGACGTGAGCGCTCTTGCCTTACAGGCCTCAGTTTCGGGAGCATGGGTGGCACGAGCATGTTTGAGGTGGTCTCAGCAACTCCAGGCGGAGGAGGGTTCCTCCGATGGGGTCCTAGCCAACTCGGCAAGGTTGGAATCAGGTACGGCCTTCTTGGCGGATAGCCAGTATGACCTCATCTGGAGCTTAGCAAAAAACATGGCCTCGGTGGTGGCAGCCAGATGCTACTTGTGGCTCCGGAATTGGGCCGCGGATGCCTCCTCCAAAGCTCGCCTGAGTCACCTCCCCTTTAAAGGGAAACTTTTGTTCGGAGAAGACTTGGACAAGTTAGTAAAGGACCTGGGCGAGTCCAAGGGCGGCAGACTTCCGGAGGACAGGATCAAGCAAACACGATCTTCTGCCCCTGCTCGGAACCAATCCAGAGAACCCCGGAGGTTTCTCTCGAGCAGACCTAACCCTTTCCTCAGGGGTCGTTTTAACTCTAGGGGTCAAGGTTCCAGAGGGTTTCGGGGCAGAGGTTTCTCATCCTCTTCCTCCTCCTTCTCCTCGGGTCCCAGAAAGCAACAATGAGATACAGGGGGCCCGGGAGGACGGATTGCCGGTAGGCGGTCGCCTGAGGCAGTTTCTTTCCGCCTGGTCCCGAGTCACGTCCGATCAATGGGTGCTAGAAGTGATTCGAGAAGGATACTCCCTCGAATTTGCAAAGCAAATACTCCCAGCGTTTGTTCAGTCTCCCTGCGGTTCCGCAGCAAAAAGAGAAGCCATAGAGTCGACTCTTTCCCGCCTCATAGCTCTCGGGGCCGTAGTTCCGGTGCCCCCAGACCAATGCGGTACGGGTCGGTACTCGATTTACTTCGTCGTCCCAAAAAAGGAGGATTCTTTTCGCCCGATCCTGGACCTAAAGCAGGTCAACCGCTGTCTCAAGATACCTCACTTCCGGATGGAGACCCTGAGATCAGTGATAGCGGCCGTGAGGGCCGGAGAGTTCTTAACAATCGCTGGATCTGACAGAAGCGTACTTGCATATCCCGGTCAGAAAGGCCCATCAGCAGTTCCTCAGATTCGCGGTCCCTCGAGGTCATTTTCAATTTCAGGCGCTACCCTTCGGGCTAGCAACAGCGCCCAGAACCTTTACCAAGGTGATGGTGGTGGTAGCGGCCGCCCTACGAAAGAAGGGAATCTTAGTGCACCCCTATCTGGACGACTGGCTGATCCGGGCAAAGTCAGAAGAGGAAAGTCGCCAGGCAACAGCCAAAGTAGTTCAAGTTCTGGAGGAACTAGGATGGGTCATCAATCGAGCAAAGAGCAGTTTGGTTCCATCACAGGAGCTCGAATATCTCGGAGCAAGGTTCCACACAGGCAAAGGCAGGGTCTTTCTGTCCAGCTCAAGGCTAAAGGACCTGAGAACCCTAGTCTCACAGTTCATGGTCAGACGGCTTCCTTCAGCGAGGCATTACCTGCAATTGTTGGGAACCATGGCGGCGGCAATAGAAGTCGTCCCGTGGGCCAGAGCTCACATGCGCCCCTTACAGCGGTCCCTATTGCGGCGGGGGTCCCCTCAACAGCACCCCTTGTCGCGGCAGCTCCCCTGTGCTCCTTGGACCAGACACACTCTTCTCTGGTGGAGGTGCCCAAGGAACTTGAGTCGCGGAATGCCCCTTGAACCTCCTCAGTGGGTACTCTTGACGACGGACGCCAGCCTGGCAGGCTGGGGGGCTCATTTCGAGGACCAGTTTGTCCAGGGGCGGTGGTCAGCAGTAGAATCCCTATGGCCTATCAACCGACTGGAATTGAGAGCGGTCACGCGGGCGCTCAGGGCTCTTCAGCCGTCAGTGCGAGGGAAAGCGATTCACGTCCTCTCCGACAATGTCACTGCCGTGGCGTACATCAATCACCAGGGAGGTACCAGCAGTCCGGCATTGGAAAAGGAAGCGGACTCCCTGTTCAAGTGGGCGGAAGTCCACCTGGAGGCACTCAGCACAGCACGTGGCCGGTACGGACAACGTCATGGCCGACTACCTCAGCAGGTACAAGATAGATCACGGCGAGTGGGAACTGCATCAAGAGGTCTTCGACCAGATAGTGGCCCGGTGGGGTCCCCCAGTAATGGACCTCATGGCACGGTTCACATCCGCCAAAGCAAGCCGATTCTTCAGCAGGAGAAAGGAAAGGATGTCAGAGGGCCTCGACGCCCTGTCTCAAAGGTCGCCCACGGAAGGTCTCCTTTATGTCTTCCCCCCTTGGGCTCTAATCGGGAAGGTCCTCCAGCGGGTGGAAGCTCACCAGGGTCTAGTAGTCCTCATTGCTCCGGATTGGCCTCGCCGTCCTTGGTATGCGGATCTGGTAAGGATGATCGCCGACCGACCATGGCGCCTTCCGGTCAGGAAGGACCTACTCAAGCAAGGACTGGTTCAGATGCCACACGTGGATCGATTCTCGCTTACGGCATGGCTATTGAAAGGGCGCGACTCTTGAAGCACGGCTACTCACCGGCAGTAATCGCGACCATGTTGAGCGCGAGGAAGCGCTCCACCTGTCTTTCCTACGTAAGAGTCTGGCGTATCTTTGAGGCATGGTGTACAGAACGCCGGAAGAATCCCCTGTCGGCCTCGGTCCCGGAGGTGCTGGAGTTCTTGCAAGCGGGCCTCGACAAGGGTTTAGCTCACAGCTCCTTGAGAGTACAACTGGCGGCCATCGCGTGCTATAGGGGCAAGGTGGGCGGAAAAGCCTTGGGAGCAAACGCGGACGTTGCAAGATTCTTGAAAGCGGTCAAGCGGCTCCGACCACAACGAAGATCGGTCATACCCCCTTGGGACCTCAACCTGGTACCGAATACCCTAACCGCGGGTCCGTTTGAGCCTTTGAAGAAGGCCTCCTTGAAGGATCTGACGCTGAAGACCGTGTTCCTGGTGGCCGTTTGCTCAGCCAGACGAGTCTCCGAACTGCAAGCCCTGTCTTCTCGGCCCCCCTTTCTGTCCTTCCTCAGGGATAAGGTAGTCCTTAGGACGGTTCCTTCCTTTTTGCCTAAGGTGATCTCCCCCTTCCACGTCAACCAGTCCATCTCTCTCCCGACTCTCTGGCCGGAGGGTCCAGTAGGGGGAGACAGTAAGCTCCATCTGCTCGACGTCCCCAGAGCCTTGAAGCGCTACCTCTCCCGCAGGGCGCCCTTTCGGAAATCCGAACGACTTTGTACAGTTCGGAGGGCCCCACAAGGGTGAGGCGGCGGCCAAGGCCTCAATTTCCAGATGGATCAGGGAGGCGATTGCTTCCGCCTATATCCTCAAGGGGAAACAGGTCCCAGGGGGCTTGCGTGCTCACTCAACTCGAGCTCAGGCTACCTCTTGGGTGGAGTTCAGTCTAGTACCTCCTCTGGATATCTGTAGGGCAGCGACTTGGTCCTCTCTGCACTCCTTCACCAAGCACTACAGGCTGGACGTGCAGAGCTCCTCGGACTCTAGGTTTGCACAGGCAGTGCTACGTTCCGGAATGGCGGATCCCGCCCGGGCTGGTACTGCTCTGGTACTTCCCTGAAGTAAGGGACTGGACTGGAGTGACGATAAGGAAGAGGTAATTAGATCTTACCTGCTAATTATTGTTCCTGAAGGAACGACAGTCCAGTCCCTACTACCCTCCCTAGTTCTGTATCCATTCCGGCCGTTCTCTTTGTTAGGGGACTGCGGCCCGAGGGCGGTTTCAGGTGGGTTGGTGGGTCAGGCTGGAGGAAAGGCACGCACCATGGCAGTTCTCCTACCTTCTCCCTGGACCTCCTCTCCTACTACCGTCTCCTGGTTTAAAAAAAAAAATAAATTTTATTTAGATTGAGTTGGTTTTGCCGGAGTTTGATTACTTACGTTTTAAGAGTTATCTAGGTTGGTTATATCTGCTTTGACAGTAGTTTACTGGAATTGGTGTGTGGCACCAGTGGTATATATACCGCTCCACCCCAAAAAGGTTGGGCTCAGCCTCCAAGCTGCTGGAAGGGTTGCGTAACCCCTGAAGTATACTGAAGTAAGGGACTGGACTGTCGTTCCTTCAGGAACAATAATTAGCAGGTAAGATCTAATTACCTCTTTACCTGCCCTACAAAGGTTCTCACAGATGACCTGGTTCCGCCTTAGACATCTCCTGGAGACTTCATGGTGGACTCTGCCCAGGAGGCAGCCTGTACTCTAGTACAGTGAGCTCTGACTGCATCACATGTTTACAGCCAGGAGGTACGCTCACCCATTTACATGAATCCATGGTACTCCAAATCAGGAAATCAGCCTGCACATTGTCATTCATTCATACATATTCATTGCTGTACTATTTGTCTGTCACAAAAGAAAACCCAGGCCCACTTATCAGATCATACAAACCAAAACGCAGATAAATATATTACCCTCATGCAGGCTGTCGTGATCCCCTGCCTGGGCCAGTGGCTCACAGGCAAAGGGCTGCCATATTTGTCCTTAAATAAAGCTATTTTTGTCTCCAGCAAGGAATCCTGGGACTTGTAGTTCTTTTCATTAAAGACAAAGACTGGGGTTGTTTAAGGCAAAAACAAGAAATTCCTTATCGAACTTACAGGAACAAAAGTATACGTGAAGTTAAAGAACTGCAATACTTCTTTAAATACGGCAGCTGTTTTCAGTACACATATCAGCATAGGTAAACTCTGGTCATTTTCCAATAATGCTGCTTTAATTCAAGCTCTGTTCTTAGCAAAGTTTGGCTCACAGCTCGTTACGAGTTCAGCTAGCGGCCATTTCTTGTTATAGAGGAAAGGTCCGGGGCAAGTCTTTAGGTGACCACGCTGATGTGGGTAGATTCCTGAGAGCGGTCAAGCGCCTACGGCCTCAACAAAGATCAGTGATCCCCCCCCTTGGGACTTAAACCTGGTGTTGGATTCCCTAACCAGAGAACCCTTTGAACCAGCAAGGAGTTCCTCCCTGAAGGACTTGACTCTGAAGACGGTATTCTTGGTGGCTATTTGTTCGGCTAGGAGGGTCTCGGAGCTCCAAGCTCTCTCTTCTCGGCCTCCCTTTCTTTCTTTTTTCAAGGATAAGGTGGTCTTACGGACGGTTCCTTCCTTCCTACCCAAGGTCTCCTCTCCTTTTCATATGAACCAAACAGTTTCGCTCCCGTCCTTCGCGGGAGAAGCACAGGAAGGGGAGAGTACCAAACTGCGTCTCCTAGATGTGCATAGAGTGCTGAGACGGTATCTCTCTCGCACAGCATCTTTCCGCAAGTCCGAACGGCTTTTCGTTCAATTTGGAGGGCCGCGCAAAGGGGAAGCAGCGGCCAAAGCTTCCATTTCTAGGTGGATCAGGGAGACCATTGCCTCTGCCTATATTATCAAGGGAAGGCAGGTCCCAACAGGTCTTCGCGCATTCAACTCGAGCGCAGTCGGCCTCCTGGGCAGAGCATAGCTTGGTGCCTCCGCTAGACATCTGTAAAGCGGCCACCTGGTCCTCTCTGCATACCTTTTCCAAGCACTACAGACTGGATGTCCAGAGAAGAGCAGACACCAGGTTTGCGGGTGCGGTACTTCGGTCCAGGTTTGAACTGCTCTGTTACATCCCGAGAGTAAAGGGACTGGACTGGAGTTCTGCTAAGGAAAAAGTAATTAGTCCTTACCTGCTAATTAGTGTTCCTGAAGGAACTCCAGTCCAGTCCCTGATCCCGCCCAGGTTCGGTTTCTAGTGGAATAAAGGACCGAAGTCGGGGAACGGAGCGGGGCGGAAGTGGAAAACTCCGGTCGGAGGAGCCCCAGCGGCTGAGCTACGGGCTACGGAGGTACGGGCAGGAGAGAGTAAAGGCTGTGTCGGCCTCGGGTAAGCCTTCTTCCCTTCCCTTCCCTTCCCTCCCCTCTGTACTTTCAGTTTTTAAAAAAAAAGAAAGAAAAAAAAGAAATGTTTTGGTTTCCTGTTTCGTTGGTTT
This sequence comes from Ichthyophis bannanicus, assembly GCA_033557465.1. NCBI lineage: Eukaryota > Metazoa > Chordata > Amphibia > Gymnophiona > Ichthyophiidae > Ichthyophis > Ichthyophis bannanicus. The sequence continues at coordinate 1,732,986,545 of CM066032.1, forward strand.
TGGTGTTTTGTTTTACGCATTATAGTTACGAGTACCTGTCAGGACTGCTTTTTCATCAGATTACTGGTGCCTATGGGCGGTGCCAGTGGTATTTATACCACACCATCATCAAAACGATGATGGGCTCAGCCTCCAAGCTGCTGGAAGGGTTGCGCAACCCGAGAGTAAAGGGACTGGACTGGAGTTCCTTCAGGAACACTAATTAGCAGGTAAGGACTAATTACTTTTTCCCATGCCCTCAGCATGTAATTCCTTTGTCTTGTCAACTACTTTGATTGAAGGATAAGGTGGTATACAAAACTGGTTAAATAACTGTTTTGAGGTAGGAAAATTAATATGAAGGTGTTTCCTCTAGCATTGATTAATTGATTGACCATTTGGGCATAATTGAGGGCTTCCATGGCATCAAGAAAAGCTTTTGACTTGTTCACTGTAGTGGAAGCAAGATTGAGATCACGGAGGAGAGTGGGGTAGTTGGTTTGTAAATAATGCTTACAAGTAGTCTGTAGAAGTGTGCTTAGGTGATCAGGACTTTAGTCAGGTGATCTGTAGAATGGTCACTTTGCCATTTGCTATAGATATTGTATCTAGTCCTCTGTCAGAGGTCTTTGAGAGAGTGTGGAAGTTGTGGCCCTTCTTGGCAAGAATAAATAAGAACGTAAGATATGCCATACTGGGTCAGACCAAGGTCCATCAAGCCCAGTATTCTGTTTCCAACAGTGGCCAATCTAGGTCATACGTACCTAGCAGTTTCCCCAAAAGACACAGGTTCCACAGTGCTTGTATTGGGTCAAGCATTGATATCCTGGGTCCCTTTTTTATAATGGTTTATGGACCTTTCCTCCAGGAACTTGTCCAAACCTTTTTTCAAACCCAGCTACACTAACAGTCTTTACTACATCCTCCGGTAACAAATTCCAGAGTTTGATTAAACATTGAGTGAAAAAATATTTTCTCTTATTTGTCTTAAATAGTTTACCCTGTAGCTTCATTGCATGTCCCCTAGTCTTTCTATACACCCCCTCCTCTGCGCTGGACTAGATTCCACACAAGCTCCAGCTCATAAAAGACCTGCTTTCATTTAGAAAGACTTTAAAGACTCATTTATTTTCAATATGCTTCTCTGAAGATGTAACATAGCATATTATCTCAGCCTATATACATCTGTTCACTGCCCCCTCCACTTTCTCTACTCTGCCCTAACCTTTTTCCCTCTATTTCCATTTCTATCTATACTTCCTTTCAAGTTTTCTCCCAAGTTTAATATCCTGTTCTGTGTATAATATTCCGTTTGCGGTGAACTGCTTTGACCTTAGGATAAAGCAGTATAGAAATGCTGTTAAATACCTGCAGTATGTGCAGCGGACAAGGCAATTGGATGCTCCTCTATCCACCAACAGTTTCACACTCTTGAGAACCACTCCAGCACTGTGAGCTCTACCTTGTTTTTGGACGTAAGCCACCACCATTTATTTATTTATTTTTAGCTTTTCTATACCGCGCTATTTGACAGTGCGGTTTACAGATGACAATTTTGCACAGGGCAGGGGAGGTGCGTTGTGCTTACATCGAACAGGACATAATAACTTGGATTAATAACATTGAACTATTTACATCTGAACAATGACAGATTATTAGTGTCACTTTTACATTATTAATGCTGTTGGGTGGTTGTGTTAGTACAAGGTGTAGGAGTGCAGTTGGGTTGCGAGAAGTATAATAGGAATAAATGATTTTTGATGGCTTTCCTGAATTGTGTGAGATCTTTTTGATTGATCTGATATTGGATGGGAGATTATTCCAACTCATGGGAGCGTAGAAGGAGAATGCTCTGCTTATAGTTGTTTGCATGCATTTCGTCACTTCAGTCGGGATTACTAGTGTGTTGGCACCTATTGACCTTCTTGACCTATTTTCGGGGGTGTGGGTAATGAGTGCAGTGAGGGATGAGGGGGATATACCATTGATGGCTTTAAACGTAAGTAGTAGTGCCTTGTAAGTGATTCTGCATTTTATTGGTAACCAGTGAAGGTTCTTCAAGGTAGAGGTTATATGGTCTCTTCTTGATACACCACAGAGGACGCGTGCCACGGCATTCATCGCAAGCTGCAACGGGTTAAGTGAACTTTTGGGGAGCCCGTGCAGAATGATGTTTGCATAGTCGAGGTGTGGAATTAACAGGGCTTGGAGTACTGTCCGGTAGTCTTAATGTGCCAGCATTGGTCTTAGGTGAGGTAACATCTTAATCTTAAAATATATAGCCTTGACGGTGTTGCTTATATGCGCTTTAAAGTCAAGACGTTGATCAATCGTGATACCCAGGTAGCGTATTGTGGGCTTACTTGGGAGCTCTGCGTCTCTGACCTTTAATGTTTTAGGTAGGAAAAAGTTTCTGTTCCTTGTGATGAGCAATACCTCTGTTTTTCTTGAAGTTTATACGAAGGTTCTGTTCGAGGAGCCAGTCCGTGGTATTATCCAAAAACATCTGGACTGTTTTGCCCACCAGGATAATTTGGACCCTTTCCTGAGCAATGCAGATCGCTCATTCCTCCAGGTGGTTGATTGCAAAGGGGGCCAACTGGCCCAGGCAGTACAAACCGCAGCACGTTAAGCTGACATCTAATGAGACAAGTGACTGACTTAATCCAGCACTTTCAGCGGCATTCCAGCCATCAGATGGTGGGCCTGCAACCATTCCCTTAACTACTCCTTGCTCTCCCAGGAGAGAAGAGGGATCTGGTTGAATAACTGAAACAGGGAGACCAGAGAGTTAATAGGTGCCCCTGCAGAGGGCGCATGTGTGCCCAGGCTCAAGGAAACGGAACCACACCCCAATTAACTGCACCTCAGAAATGATCAACATAAACCATTCAGAGGGATTATTGGCGCTTCATGGAGTTGTGGAGGTGACACGATCATGCGGAAAACTCCAAAAGGACTGCTGTCTCTTAGACAGGACTTTGTTTTCTTTGGTGTCTCTATCAGGCCCCTTTGCAGTCCAAGGGCATCTCTAGGCTCTACAGTTGGCCCTACAAGAGCAATCCCTGCCACAGAGGTCAATTCTCCAGAAGCCTCTGGGCAATCTTCCCCAAAGCCTTTCACCATTTCACAGGCCTGCTGCAAAGAGTAAGAGTTTGCTGTGCGGCAACTTGGAGGTAGCATCCACCAACCAAGCACAGAGCCATAGCTATCAAATGGCTACCACCATCACCTTCATGGACCTGGAATAGATTCTGATCAAGCCATAGAGAGCACAAGTCATTTAGGCGACCTGCTTCCAACCTCGCATGCACCAGCTGTCTGGCAGCAGTTGGATCCATAGTAAGAAGGCTTGATAGCAAGTCCACACATAGCACTGCTCGAGTGCCTAGGGCAGTGGCTGCAAAGACATTCTTAAGGAGGGCCTTGACAACCCCCCCCCCCCCCAAAACCTGAAACGTCTTGAGCATAGTGCCTTCCCCCCATAGGGATAGGCATGTGCTTTGTCAGAGTCATGACGTGTGTGCCCACCCCAGTGAACCCAAAAGTATGATCTGACTGATGCCAAGGGTATAGCTGAGATAAGACCTTAGCACACCCAGGGTCCAGCTCAGCAGGGGGGGGGGGGGGAGGATTTTCTCCTGATAATTTTATGCAGTAGCTCATAGGGTGAGTCAAGGCTGCCAGATAGTCTCTAAAAAGGGGGGGGGGGGGGGAGCAACCTAGAGAGCAAACCCTACAACATGCAGAGCTGCCATTAACATCCTGAAAGCGTCTAGAATGGACCCTTCCACAAAATAAGTGAGTCATGGAGATTCTGTGTTTCTAATAATGTTATCACCCCATCCTCCTCAGACTTAATCTTCTGGAGAAAAAGATTTCTCTACAACCTTTCAACTAACCTCTGTAGGGAACAAGGCAGGAGTCCTAAAGAACAGATGAACTCAAGGATGAAGGTAGGGCTCTGAGCCCCTTATTGCCCATGACACAGGCATTTGAGGGCCCTAGGTCTCCAGTAGAGGAGGCTTGGATCTTTGACCCCCTGCGAAGGAGACTACAGAGCAGCTAGCAGATACTAAAAACTGCCTGTGTGCTGTTCCGTAAATTGTAGGTCAAGCTAGATGAAAAAGGTGACCCTGGGCCCCAGATAGCCTCTGGGGCCAACAGACTTGGAGGATAAGGTCATCCTGCCAGGCTCCAATTCTGTCGGGCTCAAGCAGCCATCTTAAAATGGCCACAGAACCCATCTGTGAGGAAAAACAGCTAAGGAGCAGCAGTGCCACAGAAATGCTTTTGGGCTTTAGGCAGCCTATGGGAGGGTCCTCACCAAAAAAGGTGCACCAGGTATTCCTGCCACAGTCTGAGTAAAAAAAAAAGCAGCTAAATAAAAAAATAAATAAATCAGGAGATAGAGGGATTGCTGGCTATACTGAGCCATGTTAACTGCAGCAGCAAAGAAGAAAAGATCTTGAATAAAAATAACCCACACCAAAAAGGAAACCCTGAAAAGAGACTCCCAGCACCTGTCGGGCAGAGCCGAGCAGGGAAGCTCCAGCTACGGAGCAAAGCTTTTTTTTTTTTTTTAAAATCTGGAACTACTTTATCTCAAACAGCAAGAGTCAAATACAGCCCATCAAAGTCAATGGGGAGAAAAAAAATTAAATTCACGAAAGAGCAAAAAAAACAATACCAATAGAGACCCAGGACCCCCTTCCCTTCTGCTGTCCTAACTTACTAACTCCTTCAGGGTCCTACAGGGGGGCCCTGCTGCTCCTCTCAGGCCTAGGGTGGCTGCCAGCTCAAGGAGATAAGTCCTACCCAAGCTCTGAGCAATGTTGGGCCTACAGGTCTTAGTCACACAGGCCACGTCACCTGGGTCTAGTGCAGGGAAGACAGACCTATCTGCACTGCTGCAACATTCCAAAAACCTTGTCACCTGCTGGCGGCAGACAAATATTGACATCTCTTAGTGCTGCACCAGTGGATATAACAAGTGGTGATATAGCTAAAAATTGCTTTAGGTCTGCTTCCACCTGCTGGCAATAGAGCATAATCCATACATCATGTCTAGTAGGATAAGGAAAAAATAATTTGATTAAAAAGAGAGAAGAGAAAATTTGCCAGTTTTCACTCTTTGGTCACTAGTTACAGCTGTTTTTATATCCCACAAAAACTAGAATCAAGAATGTACACTGAAAAAAAAAATCTTTTTCAATGGTGTACACTGTATTTTGTACAAATTTTGTTTTCAGCATTTTTTAATCAGGCCCTTAAATTTATTTTTAATATTTTTAATAGATGTGGAGTTACTTCTGTGTACCAAACAAAGACATCTTGTTTTATGTTAAACAGAGTTGCTAGAAGCTCCACACCCCCACCAAACTGAAAGATATTACTTTGTAAAAGTTAAAGCCTACTCAGAAATCAATAATATTTCAACTAGCAGCACAGTTCAGTACACCATTCCTGATGTCAGTCAAACAAAGCTGTTGTCAGCAGCACTGCAGTGCTCCACTCTTCCATTCAAATGGTTTGTACTGCCAGTGGAAGGTAAACTTGCTTGCATTAATACAGATTTAGTTCTCAATTTACTTTGCATTACATTATACCACTGCAATTAAGTTGCATATTTAGTGCAGCCTGAAAATGCTTTAAGTCTCCCTTCTGCTGCTGGTGTTAAGTGCCTTCAAGTCAATGTCCATGCCTACCTCAATCTAGAATAGTAATTCCTCAATTAAGCTACTCATTATCTCCAGGAACAAGCAGGAATGAGTCTTCACATATGGGTACGTCGGTACTGACGGAGCCTGCGTGGGAACGCTCCCCAGCTTCCAATCAGAAAGCTTTTGGGAGCATCCCACAGTGCCTGCGTGCTGCCTTCCCGCCTTTCCAACTGTCTCTCCTCAGTTGTTCTTTTTCCGCGGAGCCAGCAGGTCGTGTTCCTGTCACCGCAGAAGAATTTCCTTATGTTTTCTTTATTTCTTTTCTGTACGCGTCTGCCTTCCTCGACGCTATACCGGTACCGCCGGTTCTTATTCTTTTCTTAAAATAAAAGGTCTTTTTTTTTTTTTTTTTTTTTTTCTTCTTCAGGTGTACTTCAGTTTTGGGCCTTAGGTCCAAAACCTTCTTCCTTAAATATGGAAAAACCTGCCTCAGGTTTTAAGAAGTGCACAAAATGTGGTGGTACTATATCCGTCACCGACACCCATGACTGGTGTCTCAAATGTTTAGGACCTGACCATTCCATTAAAGATTGTGTGTCCTGTTCCATGATGTTTAAGAGAGGTCGACAGAACTGAGCTGCCAAGCTCAGTACCCTGTTTCCCTCTGATGCGGCTTCGATGGCATCGACGTCTTCCAGGGCTGCTTCTTCCTCACATGGATCTCAGGTAACTAAACATAAATCCAGCCGGTCCTCGAAGGGCAAATCTCCTAAGCATTGAGATGCCTCTGGCCTTGCCCTCGAGGATTCTGCACCGGCAAAATTACCCCGGCGGGAGGCTTCGGCTTCTAAAGCAGCATCATCGGGGTTCCAGGACGATCTAGATGGCGTGGCTTCAACAGATCTCCTGGTGCCATGCTCTGGGGTACCGGTGGCCTCCACCGGTGTCCACTTCCAGGCATTGGCAGCGTCGATGGATCAGAGGATTCTGTCCATGGAACGCAGTCTGGTGGCTTTCCTTGTGGCATCGACGCCTGTGATACCGCAACAGACTACTCCGCAGGTACCGGCTCTGGTATCGCCATCGGTACCGATCCCGGTACCGGTGGCATCGACATCAGCATCGGTGTCAGCCATGCCGGTACCCTGCCCTCTGCAGCCTTCCGGTACCGATACCCCAGTACTGATGATTCCCGATACCGACCTTGGTCGGTATGGGTATCGGGCTTTGCAAGAGCATCCCGACAGATTCCTCTGATAACTCTGAGGATTCTGAAGAGTCTGTCGATGCAGCGATGCTTCTTCCACAGGAGGAGTCTCCTCCAGAAGACTTGTCTTTTCAGGACTTTATCAGAGAGGTGGCTCAGGGTCTCTCTATTACAGTAGCCCCAGAGTCAGAGCCTAGAGCTAAGGAGTTAGATATTCTACAATATCCTAAAACTCCTAAAGAGGCAGCTACCTTGCCTATTCATGAGATTCTGTATGATCTCATGTTAAGGATGTGGGAAGCACCTCTAACCACCTCTCCTCATTCTCGCAGGTTGGACACCATGTATCGTGTCCCTCCTTGTCCTGGTTTCCATAAAACTCAGCTTCCTCACCACTCTATTGTGGTTGAGTCTGCAATGAAAAAGATTAGAAGTGCCAAGAGACATGCCTCTCATCCTCCAGGACCAGGACGTGAATGTAGAACCCTGGATGCTTTTGGTAGAAGAGTTTTCCAAGCTTCCATGCTTGCTTGCGAGAATTAATTCTTATAGTCTCTACATGGGCATGTTCTTAAAAGAAGTCACTGACCATTTGCAAACTTTAAGTCCTTTTATGTCTGAACAATAAAAGGCAAACATTTCTCTGGGCTCAAATATGCCCAGGATGTCTCCAAATTCTCCAACCGTGCAGCTTTCGATTCCTTTGAATGCGTAAGCAGAGCCTCAGCTATAGCTATAGGAACACGTAGGATTGCTTGGCTTCAAGCATCTGATTTGGATACCTGGGTCCAAGATGAATTGGGAAATATCCCTTGTACAGGGGAAAATCTGTTTGGCTTTTGCTTGCCAATCCTTACCAATCAGATGGATGCTGAAAATTCTGCTTTGGATAGACTATCCAAATCTTCAGCTGCTCCTGCTAAGAAAAGGTTGTTCAAGAAAACACCTTTTTCAAAAAAGGGAAGATCCTATCCTGCTTATAGTCGGAGAGCATCTTCTGCAGTTCAGTTCCCTTCCAAACGTCAGCAATCCTTCAAACAGACCAAGGGAAAGGCTGCGAGGCCTGCTCCAGCCCAGCAGTCTCAGCCCCATCAGGGCCTTTGACTTTCTGCTAGAGAACTTAGCCTTCCTGGCTCTAGACCTGGCGTCACCAACCTCCAGAGGGCCGCGGGCCGCACAGCCGACTACCGGGAGCCTCGCGGGCCGCACCCCCCTTCTCCCCGCCCCCGCGAAAAAAAACAACAAACGCAAAATTATGAAAACAATGGCTGATCACCTTTATTGAATTTAATGAGATGGCTGATGATTCATGCTAGCAGACAAGCGCTTAAAGTCCGGCTTCACAGATGACACTGACAGGAGAAGGGACGCTTGCAGGTGGTCGTCGGTGAGCTGCGAGCACGTGGATACAATGGCGGGAATCCTTGGCAGGCCGCACGTAATGTTAACCGGGGTAGAGCCTCGCGGGCCGCACGAAGGGACCTCGTGGGCCGCAGGTTGGTGACCCCTGCTCTAGACGGACCAGAGCCCTCCACCATTGCAGGAAGGCTATGTCACTTTGCTCCCAGATGGGGGGCAAATCACAGCAGAGCAGTGGACACTCTCCATCATAAGAGGGGTACAAACTTAATTTTTCGAGCTTGCTCCCTCTCACAAGAGTGCACCAGTTCAATTCTCCAACCTCCCTCCTCAGCCTATTAGAGCAGGAGGTTGCCACTCTTCTAGCCCAAGGTGCAGTAGAGGAAGTGCCCTCTCATGAACAGGGCACAGGGTTCTACTCCCCCTATTTTCTTATCCCAAAGAAAACAGGGGGCTTCAGACCCATTTTAGATCTCAGAGAATTGAACAGATTCCTAGTCAAAGAAAAATTCAAGATGGTTTCTCTAGGGACTCTGCTGCCATACCTTCAGAGTCAGGATTGGCTTTGTTCTCTAGATCTCAAGGATGCGTACACATGTTCTCATCCATCCAACTCACAGAAGGTTCCTTTTCCAGGAGAAGCACTATCAATACAGAGTGCTCCCCTTTGGCCTGGTCTCTGCACCAAGGTTGTTCACGAAATGCATGGCAGTGGTTGCTGCTTTTCTGCGCACCCTGGGAATATTTGTCTTCCCCTACCTGGACGACTGACTCATTCGAGCTCCCACTCAATCAGAGGCCAGGACTGCTCTAACCTGCACAATGCGTATCCTTCAATACTTAGGGCTGGTAATAAACATCCCAAAATCCAATTTGATCCCTACTCAGTCCCTGGAGTTCATAGGGGCACTGCTGGATACTACAAAGGTAAGGGCCTTTCTTCCCCAGGCCCGTTGACTTCGCTTGGTGCAGTTAGCTTCTTAAGCAGAGTTGAAACCCCTACTCACTGCTCGAGAGATGTTACAGTTGCTAGGCCACATGGCTTCCACTGTTCATGTGGTACCATATGCTCGCCTTCACATGAGAGCGCTCAGTGGACTTTATCCACCCAATGGACCCAGGCATTAGGCTGCCTGTCAGACAGAATAGCAAACACAGGTCGCCTCATTTTGTCCCTCCAGTGGTGGAAGTCCCCTCAGAACCTCTTGCTGTGGTGTCCTTTTCAACAGCCTCTACCCCAGGCAACTCTTACAACAGATGCTTCTCCAATGGGCTGGGGAGCTCATCTTCAGGACCTCTCCACCCAGGGCACCTGGTCCCCACAGGAGACTTGTCTCCACATCAGTCTCTTGGAACTCGGAGCAATCTTCCTTGCTCTACGAGTTTTCCACACCCTGCTCAGCCACAAGACAGTCCTTGTCCACATGGACAATCAGGTGGCCATGTTCTACATAAACAAGCAGGGAGGAACTGGCTCTCTGTCGCTTTGCAGCGAAGCTGTGCGACTGTGGGCCCTCGCCAGAGTGCATCACATTCATCTGCTGGCAGTCTATCTTCCAGGTGTTCAAAACTCTTGGGCAGACAGACTCAGTTGAGTTCTGCTTCCACACGAGTGGTCCCTACATATGGACCAGGTGTCCAAAATTTTTCAAATTTGGGGAACCCCGGACATAGACCTCTTTGCAAGTCCATGGAATGCCAAACTTCCCCGGTTCTGTTCCAGAACTCCGGTTTAGGGGGCTCAGGCAAGGGATGCTTTCCTCCTTCACTGGGGTCAAGACTTCCTCTATGCCTTTCCACCCATTCCCCTAATTCCCAAAACCCTGTTAAAGCTTCAGAGAGATAGAGGCCACATGATTCTCATAGCTCCACATTGGCCACGGCAAGTGTGGTACCCTCTGCTTCTACATCTCTCTCAAGCTCCCTCCCTAGAGTTAGGGTCTGCTCCAGACCTCCTCTCTCAGGAGGACGGAAAGTTGTGGCATCCCAATCCCCAGTCTCTGCATCTCAGGGCTTGATTGCTGAAGGCCTAGATCTCCAGGATCTTCATCTTTCTCAACAAGTGAAAGATGTTCTTCAAGCTTCCAGAAAACCTTCCACTAGACGTTCTTACGCCTTTAAGTGGAAAAGGTTTACCATCTGGTGTTCTGAAAAGGGTCTTAACCCCTGTGCCATACCTTTGGAATCATTGCTGGAGTATCTCCTGCATCTGTCTAATGCAGGTCTTAAGACAAATTCAGTAAGAGTCCATCTGAGTGCTATTGCAGCTTCACTCAAGCCTCTAAATGGACAACCTGTTTCCTCTCATCCCCTTGTAGCAAGGTTCATGAGAGGCCTCCTTTTAACAAAGCCTCCCATTAGACCACCACCGGTGGCATGGGACTTAAACTTGGTTCTTGATCAGCTTATGAAGCCGCCTTTTGAACCTTTAGCTACTACCTCCTTGAAATACCTTTCTTGGAAGGTTATCTTTCTCATTGCAATCACATCAGCACGCTGCATCAGTGAATTGCAAGCACTAGTAGCTAATCCACCTTAAACAAGGTTCCATCATGACAAGGTGGTCTTTAGGACTAATCCACATTTTATGCCTAAGGTGGTCTCGCCTTTTCACCTCAACCAAGAGGTCTACCTACCTGTCTTTTTTCCAGGGCCTCATGCATCAAGTGCAGAGAGGAATTTTCATACCTTGGACTGTAAAAGAGCTTTAGCTTTTTACTTAGAGGACACAGCAACATAGAAAGTCTTCCCAACTCTTTGTTGCTTTTGATCCTTCTCATTTGGGACAACCAGTCTGCAAGAGAAGTCTTTCCAGCTGGATTGCCCAATGTATTTCTTTCGCCTTTCAGAGCAAGAACATTTCTCTGGAGGGCCATATCATCACAGCTCACAATGTGAGAGCCATGGCAACCTTAATGGCTCATCTGAACTCTGTATCTGTCGAGCAGCCACTTGGGCCACAGCCCATTACTGCTTAGACAAGGACTCCCGCCGGGATGCCTCGTTTGGTCAGGCTGTTCTCAAACACCTGTTCCATGCTTAATCAACTCCTACCCACCATCCCTCAGGGGATGCCAGAGATCCATGTGGGGAAGTGCAGCCCTGTTCCAGGGACACACAACTTCTGGGCTCTCTCCCTGGCATCAAAAGCTAAGGAGTTCCCATATGTGAAGACTCATTCCTGCTTGTTCCTGGAGATAGCACAGTTACTTACCTGTAACAGGTGATCTCTGGGAACAGCAGGAATAAGTCTTCACAACCCATCCACCTCCCCTAGGAGTTGTGTGTGTGTGTGTGTGTCTCTCTCTCTCTCTCTCTCTCTCTCTCTCTTTGTCTCAACTATAAAACTCAACTGAGGAGAGACAGTTGGAAAGGCGGGAAGGCAGCACACAGGCGCTGTGGGATGCTTCCAAAATCTTTCTGATTGGATGCTGGGGAGCGTTCCCGCACAGGCTCCGTCGGTACCGACGTACCCATATGTGAAGACTTATTCCTGCTGTTCCCAGAGATCACCTGTTACAGGTAAGTAACTGTGCTTTCCCTATGATCACTTTCTACCTTAGACTTCTTTCATTCTCTCACACACAGTCAGCCCATCATGAATTCATAATTTGATTTATAAAGGAGTCACGAATCTTCATCCTGCTATCCCAAAAATGAGCCCACACTATCTCTAACACTGCTAGTTTCCTACTGGCCCAATGATACTTCAGTTTTCAGAATAGAAAAAGGCAGCACTAGCACCAAGATACACTACTTGTTCAATGAACAATGTACATGCTGATATATAGCAAGACTGCATTAAAAATTGTTATATTTTCTTTGACACTTCAGCATTAAAAACTTCCATTTTAAGTTTTTTTTATTTTTAGCTTCCCAACCCAATATAAGTTGGAAGGAATTATACAAAAGTGTTCGAGAATGTCCACCCATTTGAGGGCAAAGTAAGTCTCCAAACATTTAACGGAATGGGATGAAACTAGGCATGTGAGAAACTGGTAAAAAGACCCAAGAATTTAGAAAATAGGCCAAATCAAATCACTTTTTTTTTAGTGGGGGGAAGGGTCCAGAGAAATAAGCCGCCTCCTCCCTCCCCGCCCAAAAGAAAATTCCAGTGCATTTCTATGAGAGAAGAATTTGTAATTTCTTTAACACAAATAGTAGTTAGGAATTCTTTCCTTTCAAACTCCCTCTCCCTGTTCTCAACTCCCTCAAGCCCCAAAACTAACCCACTCCCACGCCCCCTCAACTGCTCCATCATCCTTGCAAATGGCATCCAGCCCTAAAATCTACCCCCAATTGCCAATTCGCAAAAATAGCTGTCCACCACCCTGCTGTGTCCTCCCCCTAAACTACACCCACCTTGAGCTACCCTCCACATGTAGTGTGCACACCCCCACTCAGTCACGTCGCATCACATATACTGATTTCCAATAAATTCCCTAGCTATGATGTCCTACATTTAACGTTATTTAGATATATATTTAATTTTCTTTGTTATTTCTACTGTGTAATCTGCCAACTGAATTTTATAGTTTTCTTACTGGTTGTCTTTTTGTACTGCCAATTAATATCTGCTGCCATGGACAGAACCAGATTAAGACATTGGCGAACTTGGAACATTCCTACGGGTCAAAATTTAGGGTGGCCCTGTCAGATGTCACCAGGGCTGGGGAGATTAGAAGGGACAACTCTCTTCAGGATTCTACTTTATTTTTACATTAAATGTTTAGAAGCTAGAAGGATGTTTAAAATTTCTGGATATTTTTCAGAGTATAAAACCTCTTATCTGCAGATTTCCAATCCTCCATCTGAGTGAGTCTGTGCTGCTTACTTCAAGTCTGACTAACTGCATAGATTGAGTAGGGTCCAGCCATTGGAAAGGCTGTGGTGGGGGGGGGGGCGGTAGAGCACTAGAAGGCAGCTCTAGTCATAGAAATGGAGGCGGTGAGCTTGGGGAAGTTCCTGTGTTGTCAATGTGAAGTTTCAGCCTGCAATGGAAGATGAATTAAAGGAGGTCATCACCCCCACCCCAAAAAATGCCCCCAAAGCATTTCTAGGTGAAAAGTAGTCTCAATAGTTGCCACATACAAACAATGATCCACAGTAATGCCCATGGATATTCATTTGTATAGCGTAGAAGGCATACACAGAGCTGTACATACAGACACAAAATTAGTCCCTGCTCATCAGAGCTTATAAATTAAATCAGACTGATCCTGAAGAAAAATGTGCAAACACTCTGGAGGCTCCAGATGATTTGGCTTCTAGAAACATAGAAACATGATGACAGAAAAAGACCACAAGGCCCATCTAGTCTGTCCTTCCATAACAACTACAACAGTCCACTTTTTACCTTTAGAGATCCTCTGTGTTGGTCCCATGCTTTTTTGAATTCAGTTACTGTCCTCATCTCTACCACCTCCACTGGGAGACTATTCCACGGATCCACTACTCTTTCCGTAAAGAAATATTTCCGCATATCACTCCTGAATCTATCTCCCTTCACCCTCATCCCATGTCCCCTCGTCGCAGAACTTGCTTTCAATTGAAAGAGGCTCTCTCCCTGAACATTTATGCCACGGAGGTATTTAAACATCTCAATCATATCACCTCTATCCCGCCTTTCCTCTAAGGTGTACATATTAAGATCCTTAAGTCTGTCCTCATATGCTTTATAATGAAGCCCACTAATCATTTTAGTAGCCACCCTCTTCACCGACTCCATCCTGTTCACATCCTTTTGAAGGTGCGGTCTCCAGAATTGCACACCATACTCCAAATGAGGTCGCACCAAAGACTTATACAGAGGCATTATCACCTCCTTTTTTCTGCTAGCCATTCCTCTCCATATGCGCCCAAGCATCCTTCTAGCTTTTGCCGTCGCCTTTTCTACCTGTTTAGCTACTTTAAGATCATCGGACACAACTACGCCTAGGTCCCGCTCTTCTTTAGTGGACAAAAGTACTTCACCTCCTATGCTGTATTGCTCCCTTGAATTGCTGCAGCCCAAATGCATGACCTTACATTTTTTAACATTAAATCCCAGCTGCCAAATTCTAGACCATTCTTCAAGCTTAGCTAGATCCCTCCTCATGTTATCTACACCTTCCTGGGTGTCTACTTTATTGCAGATTTTGGTATCATCTGCAAAGAGGCAAACCTTACCCGACAGCCCTTCCGCAATATCACTAACAAAGATGTTAAAAAGAATCGGACCAAGGACAGATCCCTGGGGCACACCACTGGTAACATCCTTCTCCTCAGAGTGAGCTCCATTTACTTGTACTCTTTGTCGCCTCCCACCCAACCAATTTCTAACCCAAGCAGTAACTTTAGGGTCCATCCCTAGGGTGCTTTTCTCTGATCAGAGAAAGGCTGAACTTTTACAGAGCTCTGCTAGTGAGTGGATTTTTGCCTCCTGGGACATCTTACTGTGAGTTCTAGCTGTTTATTTAATTATTTACTGTTTGTCTAACTGTTGTTTGTTTAATTATTTAGTGTTTGTCTTAGTGGTGTGCAAGTTCAGCCTTCTCAGCTGTACTTACCTTGCCTCTCTCAACTGGGCTTTGTGTGGTAGCCATTTTGAATTAATCTCTCTCCCCAGAGCCTGTTGTTTGTTAAGCTTTTCCTGTCCTTGCCTGCCTGAGTGACTCCTCCCCCTGTGTGTGTGGTAGCCATTTTGAATTAATCTCTCTCCCCAGAGCCTGCTGTTAAGCTTTTTTCTGTCCTTGCCTGCCTGAGTGACTCCTCCCCCTGACCCCCTCCCCCTGAGGTATCCTGTAACCTTCTTCCTGTTTTCTCCACGTGTGCATAGGCTGTTTTAGTTTGCTTTTCTCTGATCAGAGAAAGGCTGAACTTTTACAGAGCTCTGCTAGTGAGTGGATTTTTGCCTCCTGGGACATCTTACTGTGAGTTCTAGCTGTTTATTTAATTATTTACTGTTTGTCTAACTGTTGTTTGTTTAATTATTTAGTGTTTGTCTTAGTGGTGTGCAAGTTTCAGCCTTCTCAGCTGTACTTACCTTGCCTCTCTCAACTGGGCTTTGTGTGGTACCCCCATCCCCCTGCTGAGGGTTCAGGACAGGGTACCTTGTAACTGCCCTCTTTAATAGGACTTATCTCCCCCCCTCCCTCCCCAGCACCCACCCACCCCTGGGGAAATTGTAGTTTTATAGGTACTTGGACATCTTAGAGGAAAGGGGCTGCTCTCAGGTGCAGCTCTTAATCCAAATCAGTCATACACAGAGGACCTGTGATTAATTAGCTTCAGGTACACAGGGTGTATTAGGGGTATTAGATACACTTTTATTAGTATAAGCATCTACACCAATCCTTATTATATACCGAGTTAAAAGACCTAAACACAAGCTTTAAACTAAGATGCAGTCAGAGGTCCAGCAACGAGATGGGGGTTCTCCAGTCTTTTGCATCGAGTGTCACATGTATGATTATCTCCCAGTTGGTGAGAGGTCCTACATATGCACTAAGTGCAGGGAGCTCTTTGCTCTCAGGGAACGAGTCCGTTCTCTAGAGGCTAGAGTAGCAGACCTGGAAGACATAAGAAAGACAGAGAAGTACATGGACGAGACCTACAGGGATATAGTCCTGAAGTCCCACCTCCAGTCTGGCAGCATCCCTGTTGCCATGGAGGAGAGAGGTCACGTGACAGGAGAGCATCACCCTGGTGTGGCAGGAAGTGATCCTGTAACTAGGACCTGTCCTCCAGGTGATGTAAAACCCTCTCGCACCGAGGACGTTTCTCCAGGGCCATGTCCCCATGAGGGGAGGGTCAGGACAGCTGTTATAGTTGGTGATTCAATCATTAGGAATGTAGATAGCTGGGTGGCTGGTGGACGTGAGGATCGCCTGGTAACATGCCTGCCTGGTGCGAAGGTAGCAGATCTCACGCACCGCCTAGATAGGATCATAGATAGTGCTGGGGGGGAGTCTGCTGTCTTGGTACATGTTGGTACCAATGACATAGGAAAATGTGGTAGGGAAGTTCTGGAGGCTAAATTTAAGCTTTTAGGTAGGAAGTTGAAATCCAGAACTTCCAGGATAGCGTTCTCCGAAATGCTTCCTGTTCCACGTGCAGGACCCAAAAGACAGGCAGAGCTCCGGAGTCTCAATGCGTGGATGAGACAATGGTGCAAGGATGAGGGTTTTGGATTTGCTAGGAACTGGGGAACATTCTGGGGAAAGGGGGGGCTCTTCCGAAGGGATGGACTTCACCTTAATCAGGATGGGACCAGACTGCTGGCATTAACCTTTAAAAAAGAGATAGAGAAGCTTTTAAACTAGAAAATAGGGGAAAGCCGACAGTCACCCAGGAGCGCACGGTTCGGACAAAGGTATCCTTGAAGGATACTACCAAAAGCAGTGAGGTTCCAAAAGGGAGTATAGTAGCCCAAATGCCCTTGAGTAAGGAGCAGACAGAGCATAAAGATTCCCCATTACCCATGCCTACCAATAGCCAGATTAATATTAATAAAATACAGTCTCTAAAATGCTTGTATGCCAATGCTAGAAGTCTAAACAATAAGATGGGAGAATTAGAATATATAGCATTAAATGAGAGGTTAGATATGATTGCACTCTCAGAGACATGGTGGAAGGAGGATAACCAGTGGGACACTGTGATACCTGGATACAAACTATATCGTAATGATAGAGCTGAACAAATTGGTGGAGGGGTTGCGCTCTATGTTAGAGAGGGCATTGAGTCAGAAAGGATTAAAGTTTTGCAGGGAACAAAATATGCTGTAGAATCTCTATGGATTGAAATTCCATTTATGAAGGGGAAGGTGATGGCAGTGGGAGTATACTATCGACCACCTGGCCAGAATGAACAAATGGATGATGAAATGCTCAAAGAAATCAAGGAAGCTAACAAAAGCCACAACAGAGTAGTAATAATGGGTGATTTCAATTACCCCGGTATCGACTGGGACAGTGTCACAGCAGGACAAGCTAAAGAGATAAAGTTTCTAGATGAAATGAATGACTGCTTCTTGGAGCAGCTGGTTCATGAACCGACCAGAGGGGAAGCCATACTGGACCTAGTCCTTAGTGGAACGCCAGATCTGGTGCAAGAAATAAGGGTGTTGGGACCACTTGGCAATAGTGATCATAGTATGATCATGTTTGATTTAATCAGTGGAGGACAGATAGTAAAGGAATCCACAGTACTACCTTTTAACTTTCAAAAGGGTGACTATGATAGAATGAGGAATATAGTTCGGAAAAAACTAAAAGGAGCGGTTCCAAAGGTTAAAGACTTACAGCAAGCTTGGGTGTTATTTAAAAATACTATCCTCGAAGCCCAGACCAGCTGTATTCCACGCATTAAGAAAAGTGGAAGAAAGTCCAAAAAACTGCCAGCATGGTTTAAAGGTGAGGTCAGAGAGGCTGTTGCTGCCAAAAGAGCAACCTTCGGAAAAGGAAAAAAGAGCCAAATGATGAAAACTGGAAACAGCACAAGCACTGGCAAGTTAAATGCAAAGCATTGATAAGGCAGGCAAAGCGGGAATTTGAGAAGAAACTTGCTACGGAAGCAAAAACACGAAATAAAGACTTTTTCAAGTACATTCGTAGCAAAAGGCCTGTGAGAGAGTCAATTGGACCATTAGATGATAGAGGGGTAAAAGGTGCAATAAGAGGAGACAAGGCTATAGCAGAGAGACTGAATGAATTCTTTGCTTCGGTCTTTACTGAGGAAGATGTAGGGGTGTTACCCAAGACTGAAGTGGTATTTAAAGGTGATACTGCAGAGGAATTGAGAGAAATATGGCTACACACCGGGAAGATATATTACAACTATTTGATAAACTGAATAGTAGCAAATCACCTGGACCGGATGGTATACATCCCAGAGTGTTGAAAGAACTGAAATATGAGATTGCAGACCTGTTATTGGTAATCTGTGAACTTTCATTAAAATCATCTGTAATACCTGAAGATTGGAGGGTCGCCAACGTAACACCAATTTTTAAAAAGGGTTCCAGGGGTGACCCGGGAAATTACAGACCGGTGAGCCTGACGTCAGTACCAGGGAAAATGGTAGAAGCCATCATAAAGAACAAAATTACACAGCATGTAGATAGTCATGGCCTAATGGGAGACAGCCAACATGGCTTTAGACAAGGAAGATCTTGTCTTACTAATCTGATCTGTTTTTTTGAAGGTGTGCATAAACAGGTAGACAAAGGTGAGTCGGTTGATATAGTGTATCTGGACTTTCAGAAAGCTTTTGACAAGGTCCCCCATCAGAGACTTTTGGCGAAGCTAAAAAGTCATGGGATAGGAGGCAGTGTACTATTGTGGATCGGGAACTGGTTAAAAGATAGAAAGCAGAGGGTAGGGCTAAATGGCCAATATTCCCAATGGAAAAAGGTGAATAGTGGAGTACCCCAGGGATCTGTACTGGGTCCGCTACTTTTTGACATATTCATAAATGACCTGGAAAAGGGAATAACTAGTGAGGTAATCAAATTTGCAGATGACACAAAACTGTTTAAAGTTGTTAAAACCCAAGAGGATTGTGGAAAACTGCAGGAGGATCTGGATAAATTGGAAGACTGGGCATCCAAATGGCAGATGAAATTTAATGTGGACAAGTGCAAAGTTATGCACCTAGGAAAGAACAACCCACACTATAGTTACAAGATGCAAGGCTCCACATTAGAAACCACCACCCAGGAAAAAGATTTAGGAGTCATCGTGGATAACATGTTAAAACCCTCCGCCCAGTGTGCAGCGGCGGCCAAGAAAGCAAATAGAATGCTAGGTATCATAAGGAAAGGGATGGAGAATAAAACAAAGGATATTATAATGCCTCTGTATCGCTCCATGGTACGACCGCACCTTGAATATTGTGTGCAATTCTGGTCACCGTATCTTAAAAAGGACATAGAGTTATTAGAAAAAGTACAGAGAAGAGCCACCAAATTGGTGAAGGGGATGGAAGGCTACTCCTATGAAGAGAGGCTAAAAAGGTTAGGGCTCTTTAACCTAGAAAAGAGGCGGCTGAGGGGAGATATGATAGAGGTGTATAAATTAATGAATGGAGTGGAACGGATAAACGTGGATAAATTGTTTACGCTATCAGAATATAGAAGGACTAGGGGGCATGTAATGAAGCTACAGGGTAAACTATTTAAGACAAATAGGAGAAAATATTTCTTCTCTCAACGTGTAATCAAACTCTGGAATCTGTTACCGGAGGATGTAGTAAGGGCTGTTAGTATAGCTGGGTTTAAAAAAGGTTTGGACAAGTTCCTGGAGGAAAGGTCCATAAACCACTATTAAAAAGGGACCCAGGATATCAATGCTTGGCCTAGTACAAGCACTGCAGAACCTGTGTCTTTTGGGGAAACTGCTAGGTACATATGACCTAGATTGGCCACTGTTGGAAACAGGATACTGGGCTTGATGGACCTCGGTCTGACCCAGTATGGCATTTCTTATGTTCTTATGTTCTTATGTTCTTAGGGTGCTCAGTTTGTTTATAAGTCGCCTGTGAGGAACAGTGTCAAAGGCTTTACTGAAATCTAAATACACCACATCTAGAGCTCTCCCTCGGTCCAACTCCCTGGTCACCCAGTCAAAGAAATCAATCAGATTTGTCTGACAAGACCTGCCTCTGGTGAATCCATGCTGCCTCGGATCCTGTAATCCGCTGGACTCCAGAAACCTCACTATTTTCTCTTTCAACAGCGTTTCCATTAATTTACTCACCACTGAAGTTAAACTAACTGGCCTGTAGTTTTCAACCACATCCTTACTTCCGCTTTTGTGTAAAGGCACCACATGAGCCTCTCTCCAGTCCTTTGGCACCACTCCCGACTCCAACGAGGCATTGAAAAGGTCAGTCAGTGGAGTTGCTAGAACGTCCCCAAGTTCCCTCAGTATTCTAGCTTGAGTTGAAAGCCAAGGTGAGCTCCCCTACTGATACTGGAAGCGTTTGTTCCAAGGACAGAATAACATTCCAATGATACAAAAGGGACATCTATCTTCAGGTTGTACTCCAACATCCAGAATTGCATCTTTCAAATAGTCCTCTCCTTTCATCTCCCCTCCCATCAGAGACACACAACTAACAGGTATGAATTCACACACACACACATAAACACGGACTGACACTTTCAGCCTATAAACATATACTTTATTCCCTTTAACTGAATGTAAGCCAACTAGCTTGCTTGTTGTAACATACCCTAAATTAAGCTGCTGATTGTAATATCCCACAAAGTTAATTGTAAACTGCTTTGACTGCTGTATAAAGTGGTATAAAAAATTCTTGCAGTGGTTGCATTCTGGATTGATGCCATATAAATTAAAGGATCTTTACAAGGAATAATCAATCCACTCTGTGCAACAATTTAAATTCCCATTATTACTGAAAAAGTCCAAAATACCCGTTTTGGACTATTTTTACATTCAGATATTAGCTGCTTCAGAGCTAGTTCCAATCAAAGTCAATTTTATTTTCTCTATCTATATAAATTTTACGATATAAATTTTGGTTGTATTCTCTTCTTCCATCTTCAGAATGCAGAGTCCACAATTATCTCACCCAAAACAAATGCCGTTTCAAACTCTCACTTTAATAGTTCTGTATCTGGGTAACATCAGCCATTTTACATATCTTATCTTATAGGGTGGTAGCAGCCTTTTTCATTCTCTCTTCATATTTTAAACACTGATCTCTCCTTCACAGTAGTGCCCATACCAAACTTTCCCAGGCTTAAAGAATCAAACTGGCTGCAGAATTATTTAACATTGAGTGAAAACTCGCCTTGTCCAAAACTTAAAGGCACAGATTTCCTAGGTCCTCATCATATACAGTATACTGCATCTGATCAATGATAACCAAACTTTCCTATATTCAAAATTTTCTAAATTAAAATTATGCCATTCCACTTGAGAATTCAAACCCCTTGGGGTCCACTTTATTTAAAGTAAAAATCCAGAATTGTTCCTTTATAGTTCAACTTTGCCTCCCAGTCATCCTCCTTTCAATATTGGTGACTATAGTCAGTTATTCTCCATTTTAATTGACCGACTGTTTGATTGTACTGAAAACAAAATGTTCCACCATTGGAGCTAATGTAGTCCTTATAGTCAGACAAGACCGATGTTCTTGAAGCCCTATCCTAATTGGCCTTTTTGTCTGTCAAACAAACTTTCTTTCACAGGCATATTATCACATATACCACACATACATGAGGATCTACTTCTATTCTCAATTTACATTATTTGATGGACTTTTCTATGTGGAACTCTCAATAGTTAAATCACACCAGTCGCACATCCCTCAAGCATAATGACCCAATTGAATCGGTTCTTCCACCTTTGTCTACCATATTACCAACTTACTCACAATATTGCCTATAATTTTTCCTCCTTTTGTCAGCAATTATAGGATGTTCTTGAAATCGCCTATAGAAGCTCAAACTTTGCCAATGTTTGTTTTTATAGCTGCCACCATCTGAGCTTTTGTTAAAAAAGGTAACACACGGATAACTCAATTAGCCTCTGCAGTAGGTTTGTATGTTTAGTTTCCTCTGGGCATATAAGCCTTTCAAAACAATGGTTTTAGGGTATACCAGTTGTATATATTCAATAGCCAACTTATATGCCTGCTGTTCCTTATCGTCACTCCAGTCCAGTCCCTTTACTTCTGGGTTACGCAACCCTTCCAGCAGCTTGGAGGCTGAGCCCAACCTTTTTGGGGATGGAGCGGTATAAATACCACTGGGACCACCCACCAACTCCAGTATTCTCAGCCTCCAAGCAGCTGGAGGGTTCCGTAAGCCTTGGGCTTACTGGAGTCCTACCTTCATCTATTCTCTTTAATTTAATTTAATTAATTTTACTTTAATTTACTTTAACTTACTTGGTTTCTAGTTTGGGGGCTCTGCTCCTTTAAGGTTTGCTTGCTCTCCTCCTCCCCCCCCCCTCCCGGATCCGGCACGGCTCTCTGAGCTATTTTCTGGTCTGCAGCAGCGAGGAGGTGCTCTGCTCTGCCCAGCTCCCGGGTCTTCTAATCCTGCCTTTTTCGGGGGAAACAGCCTCGCGCCGAAGCCCTTCAGGTGGCTGAGCGCTAGAGGCTGCACCGCTAGCCGGATTGGACCGCCCATCCCGTCCCCACGCTATTGAACGTGGAGGCAAGCCACGCGGTGCCTGGGTTCCCACACGGTGCGATCAGACGGCGATTGCACACGTGTTTCAGTGGGACTCAGCGCCGGACTCAACGCCGGAGCTCAGACCAGCGCCAGGAACACGCTCGCGGTCCCCCCGGTCAGGCTCCACGTGGTGAGGCCTGTAGGGCTGGTACCCCTGCAATTCTACATGCAAATCTCTGGCCTGCTCAGCAACTCAGGCCTGAACCAAACTGCACCAAACAAGATGGATTCTTCACTTCACTTTTGCTGTGTTCAGCTATAAGCCTGTCTTCCAAGCAAATGCTGGATCAGCGTTTCTAAGTGTGCATGCATACAGAGGCTATTGTCCGTGGCTGGCCTTGGACACTTGTACATGCCCAGAAGTTACATACTGTTGCTTCTGTCTGACTTTTACCATGGCTCCTTTGTTTGCAAGAAGCTGCTCATCATCGACCTTCTGATTCGCTGAGAACACCTCAGACTGCCTGCTGCCAACCAATCATCGGACCTATGACGGAGGATTCTCACACAGAATTCTGCATTCTGCGCTGGAAAAGTTCTAAGTTCTAAGTAGCGGTGAGAGAAGGAGTTGGGGGTTTTTCTCCCCACCTGGACATAGACCTGCACCGGTCCTGTTGCTGTGCACTGCGTACCTGATACCTGATTCCTGAGCCTTTCGCCAGACGTGTGGGCTAGGCCGTCCTCCACAGGTCTGAGATAAGACTTTCACTGATCCCTCCGGTTCGGACTTACTGCGGCTCGCCTGACGAGGCTAGAGCCCGCACCAGCTAGAAGCTGCTTCTGAGTGCCAACGGAGCTAAGGTACTAGCTTTTCTCTCCTCTCCTGGAAGGGCAAAGGGGTTAGCAATATATTTCTTACTTTTCCTAAGTGCAGAGCGAATCAGTGACGTCTGATTACTAATTAGTGATTTATTACGTTGTCCAATTGTATATCTGTACAATAACAAATTGTTACTTTATGTTTCTAATTAGCCATATATATGTGTGTGTATATTTTTCTATTTGGTTGCCTATAATAAAGTCTAATATATATCTGCAGAACAGAATTCTTTCGTGGCTCATTGCCAGAATAACTTCCGAACCTTGGGCTGTATATTAGTAGCTATCTCCCCTAGACAACAACAGAGAGTCTAACTTATTTTTGTGCTACGAATATACCCGACAGGCCTACCACGTGTTGAGCCTACGGGTGGTGATCGCGGAGTCGGGCCCAGGATCTTCATACAGTCCTGAAAACCGCAAGTACCTCCCTTAAGGGATAAAGGAGTGTTATCTTATTTCCTTTGGTTTGACCTTATTTTAATTTCGATTTTAATTTTAGTTCTCTTAAATTTATTGAAGTTACCTTATCTTTATTTATTTATGCTTTATTTGCTTGAGTTAATCTGGTAGATTTTCTACGGGTTTAAAAATGGAAACAGTCTAAGGGGCTATTGATTCCTAAGAGAAATCTTGCCTTGGTTTCAGGTACCCGCAAGGGTAAGCCCCAGCCTTTTCCATGGCATCTAAACCGCGCTGCCCTTCCTGTGGAACGCGCAGAGGCACCTCCGCAGAGGCAGGAATCTGCAGGAGCTGCGCCGCAGTGGCTGCCTCAGTAGAACAGGAAATATTGCAGCCCTCCCAGGGATCAACAGACCCTCTAGTAGGGGAGGGGGGGTCCCAGTGCTCCATCTCTACCCCTTCAGAGCTGCCCACGCCTCCTCTGCTTCCTCCTCCCTTCCCCTCGAGTGCAGGGGGGGACGGAGAATTTTTCTCCCCTGACTTCATTCTCTTGCTTCATAAGGCCTACTGCCTGCGCAAGCAGGGCCTAGGGGCAGAGGAGGTTGCCACATCAGTGGAAGACAAATCAGCCAGACACCTCGGGGCTATCAACCCGGAATCTGGCATCCCTTCTAAGCGCCCACGTCTGGATGGGGAAGAGCTCCTAGCGTCCTTTTCTCAGGGTGCTCCGGAGGAGGATAGCTCGGCTAAGGACCTGGACGAGGATGAGGAGGAGCTGGAAGAAGGAGAGATCCCGGAAGAAGATCAATCACGGATAGTTAGGGTTTTTCGTCGAGAGGAGCTCCCGGCATTAATTAATGAGTCCTTAAAAGTGCTCAATGTGGCCTCAGACATGCCATCACAGGAAGAGGCGTTGGAGGACCCCTTAATCCAGGCCATTAGGAGATCCCAGAAGGTCTTCCCTGTCCACAGGGTTGTGCACCAGATGATCCAGGAAGAATGGGACCAACCAGAATCAAGCTTAAGGGGAGTCAGAACTATGTCTCGCCTATAACCCTCTTCCAGAGGCAGATAAAGAACTACTGAAATCGCCCAGGGTGGATGCAGCGGTATCAGCAGTTATTAAGAAGATGACTATCCCAGTTGAGGGCAGTTCAGCCTTAAAAGACGCGCAAGACAGGAAGTTGGATACGCTCCTGAAGCAAGCCTTTGATGTAAGCGCACTCGCATTGCAGGCCTCCGTGTCAGGAGCTTGGGTGGCTCAAGCCTGCTTAAGGTGGGCTCAACAGCTCCAGACAGAGGGCTCTTCGGACGAGATTCAGGCCAACTCGGCCAGAGTTGAATCCGGCGCAGCCTACTTGGCGGATAGTCAGTATGACCTCATCAGAAGCCTAGCCAAGAACATGGCCTCGGTGGTGGCGGCTAGACGTTATCTGTGGCTACGAAATTGGGCAGCTGATGCTTCCTCGAAGACGCGCCTGAGTCGGCTCCCCTTTAAAGGGAAACTATTATTTGGGGAGGATTTGGAGAAGCTAGTTAAAGACCTGGGTGAGTCTAAGGGAGGCAGACTTCCAGAAGATAGACCAAAACAAGGCTGCCCTCTAGCCCCAGTGCGTACCCAACCTAGGGACGCGCGGAGATTTCGACCAGCCAGGTCAAATTCCTTTCCCAGGGGTCGTTTTCCCTCAAAGGGACAAGGTTTCAGAAGTTTTCGAGGGGCAGGTCGGGGTTTTGGGGCATCCTCCTTCTCGGGCCCTAGGAAACAACAATGAAATGTCGGGGGTCCAGGGGGAAGGGCGGCCGGTAGGCGGCCGCCTGAGGCTGTTTCTTCCCACCTGGGCCCGTGTCACGTCCGATCAATTGGTCCTAGAGGTGATCAGAGAAGGTTATGCTCTCGAATTTGCAAAACAAATACCGCCAGCATTTGTTCAGTCTCCCTGTGGCTCGGCAGCAAAGAGGGCGGCAATAGAGACAACTCTTGCCCGTCTAATAGCTTTAGGGGCGGTGATTCCAGTACCACCAGACCAGTGCGGCTCTGGTCGGTACTCGATTTACTTCGTAGTACCAAAAAAGGAAGGATCCTTTCGACCGATCCTAGATCTAAAACAGGTCAACCGCGGCCTCAGGGTGCCTCACTTCCGGATGGAGACCCTATGTTCAGTCATAGCTGCAGTGAGGGGAGGAGAGTTCCTAACTTCCCTCGACTTGACAGAAGCCTACTTGCACATCCCGGTCAGGAAGTCCCATCAACAATTCCTGAGATTCGCAGTGCCAAGAGGCCACTTTCAGTTCCAGGCCCTACCCTTTGGCCTAGCTACGGACCCCAGAACGTTCACCAAGGTAATGGTCGTAGTGGCGGTCTCCCTCCGGAAGGAGGGAATATTAGTGCACCCCTACTTGGACGATTGGCTAATCCGCGCAAAGTCGGTAGAGGAAAGTCATTCGGCGACGTCCAGAGTGATCCAGGTCCTGGAGGAGTTGGGGTGGGTCATCAACCGGGCAAAGAGCAGGATGACTCCCTCTCAGGAACTCGAGTACCTAGGAGCAAGATTCGACACCCACAGGGGCAGAGTATTCCTGTCTCGGTCAAGATCAAGGGAACTAAGGTGTCTAATCACGCAGTTTCTATGCAGACGAAGTCCCTCGGCGTGGCATTATCTTCAGGTTCTGGGAACTATGGCGGCGACAATAGAGGTAGTGCCATAGGCCAGGGCCCACATGCGACTGCTGCAGCGGGCGCTATTACGTCGATGGTCTCCCCAGCATCAGCCTCTCTCAATGCAGTTACCTTGCGCTCCGCGGACCAAACAGTCCCTCCACTGGTGGAGATGCCCGAGGAATCTGGACCGCGGAATGTCCCTCGATCCCCATCTGTGGTTGCTATTGACGACGGATGCCAGCCTGTCAGGCTGGGGAGCGCACTGCGAGGACCAGTTTGTCCAGGGTCGCTGGACACAGATGGAGTCGCAGTGGCCCATCAACAGACTGGAATTGCGGGCCGTCACCCTGGCTCTCAAGGCGTTCAGGGCCTTAGTGCAAGGAAAAGCAATTCGCGTTCTCTCTCCGACAATGTCACTGCGGTGGCCTACATCAACCACCAGGGAGGCACCAGCAGTCACGCCTTGGAGAAGGAGGCGGACACTCTTTTCCAGTGGGCGGAGTCCCGGCTGCTGGCACTCTCAGCGCAGCATGTGGCGGGCGAGGACAACGTCACAGCCGACTTCCTCAGCAGGTGCAAGATAGACCACGGAGAGTGGGAACTAGAACAGGAGACCTTCGACCAGATAGTGGCCCTTTGGGGTCGCCCAGTCATGGACCTCATGGCGAGGTTCTCTACAGCCAAGGTAGACAGATTCTTCAGTCGAAGGAAGGAAAGGATGTCCGAGGGATTAGATGCCCTGTCACAAAAGTGGCCTTCGGAAGGTCTTCTCTATGTATTCCCTCCTTGGGCTATGATCGGAAAGGTTCTCCAACGGGTGGAGTCTCTCACCAGGGCTTGGTAATCCTCATAGCTCCGGATTGGCCTCGCCGCCCCTGGTATGCGGATCTGATCAGATTGCTCGCCGACCTACCTTGGCGGCTCCCTTACAAAAGAGACCTGCTGAGGCAGGGCCCGGTCCGGATGCCTCACGTGGATCGATTCTCACTTACGGCCTGGCTATTGAAAGGGCGCGGCTCCTAAAACGAGGCTACTCAGCTGTAATCTCGACGCTGTTGAAGGCTAAGAAGCGCTCGACCTGTCTATCTTATGTAAGGGTTTGGCGCATCTTCGAAGCTTGGTGTGCAGAGCACCGTCGGAAGCCCCTTTCGGCATCGGTCCCGGAGGTTTTGGACTTCTTGCAAGCAGGTTTTGATAAAGGTCTAGCGCACAGCTCCTTGCGGGTCCAGCTGGCGGTGATCGCTTGCTATAGGGGAAAGGTCCGTGGCAAACCCTTAGGGGCACACCCGGACGTCTCCAGGTTCCTAAGAGCGGTTAGTCGGCTACGCCCGCAACGGAGGTCGGTCATCCCCCCTTGGGACCTTAACTTAGTGCTAAATGCCTTGATCGGGGAACCCTTTGAGCCTGTAAAAAGAGCCTCCTTAAAGGATTTAACCCTAAAGACAGTGTTTCTGGTCGCCATCTGCTCGGCCAGAAGGGTCTCAGAATTACAGGCGCTATCTTCCCAGCCCCCCTTCCTGTCCTTCCTCAAGGACAAAGTGGTTCTGCGTACAGTTCCTTCCTTTTTGCCCAAAGTTATCTCTCCCTTTCATGTGAACCAGACAGTTACCCTGCCGGTCTTCGCGGCCAAGGGACAGGAAGGTAGGAATGACAAACTGCGTCTCCTAGACGTCCAGAGGGCCTTGAAACATTACCTCTCTCGCACAGCGCCATTCCGAAAGTCCGACCGGCTGTTCGTTCAGTTCGGAGGTCCGCACAAAGGTGAGGCGGCTGCTAAGGCTTCGATCTCCAGGTGGATCAGAGAGGCGATTGCCTCCGCCTACATCCTGAAGGGGAAGCAGGTTCCGGTGGGGCTGCGGGCACACTCCACTCGGGCTCAGGCTGCCTCTTGGGCGGAATTCTCCCTTGTTCCTCCGCTGGACATCTGTAGAGCAGCGACTTGGTCATCGCTGCATACCTTCTCCAAGCACTATAGACTGGACGTGCAGAGTGCAGCGGACGCGCGGTTCGGTCTAGCGGTTCTTCAGTCCGGTATGCCGGAACCCACCCAGGGTTGAACTGCTCTGGTACATCCCAGAAGTAAAGGGACTGGACTGGAGTGACGATAAGGAAATAGTAATTAGATCTTACCTGCTAATTAGTGTTCCTGAAGGAATGACAGTCCAGTCCCTGATCCCACCCGCTTCCGGCAACCGTTCAGACCTCAGGTTCATGGCAAAGCATCGGACCGAGAGTAGGACCGGTGCGGCAGGAAGGAGAGCAGGATAAAGCCGGCTCGGGTAGAAGCAGACAACTCCTCAGGCTGTTGCCATGCCTCCTCTCCTTTTCCCCTTTATATATATATTTCTTTCCAAAAAAAAAAAAAAAAAAATGCCTGTTGGATAGGTTTTGAGGTTTTATATTATGTTACGTTATGGAGTTTTGATTTGGAAGTTTGTTAGATCTGCTTTTTCAATCGAATACTGGAGTTGGTGGGTGGTCCCAGTGGTATTTATACCGCTCCATCCCCAAAAAGGTTGGGCTCAGCCTCCAAGCTGCTGGAAGGGTTGCGTAACCCAGAAGTAAAGGGACTGGACTGTCGTTCCTTCAGGAACACTAATTAGCAGGTAAGATCTAATTACTATTTTATAATCTTCCAGAGTAGTACATACCTTTCTCATTCAAAGGAATTGACTTACAGGGAGACTAGCCTTTAATTGATAGGGATGGTGGCTCTTATACTGCAGCAAATGTATAATCTGTTACAGAAATAATTTTCTTTCCACCATTTTCTGATACAATGTATTAAACGCCGTAGATACTTCTCCCTGATAACTAATGGTAAGAGGTCTTTTTGCTATTAGCTGGGCGTGGGGCCTGGAGTACAGAAAGTGAACCTACTGCAAAAAATCTCACTGCAGCCCAAACCTTTCCAACACCCTCTGCACGTATTTCCAGAAAACCCTATCAGAGTTCTTGGCATCCAGGCTCACCAAGGCTGCAGCCCTCATGATGTCTCTCTCCATCTGGATAGCTGCTAGAGTCTTGGTTCAGTAGGGAGATGGGCCTGTACAATCCCCAGAACCTGTGGTTTCCGTCCTGGTTTGGGAATGAGAATAACATGTACCAGGTTTAGGATATGTTCTCCCCTCAGACCCTCTAAGAACACCTGTCACCAAGCATCTCATAGCTGGTGCCAGTATATCCTCTTAATATTTTGTAAAACTCTGTTCCTTATCGTCACTCCAGTCCAGTCCCTTTACTTCTGGGTTACGCAACCCTTCCAGCAGCTTGGAGGCTGAGCCCAACCTTTTTGGGGATGGAGCGGTATAAATACCACTGGAACCACCCACAGACCACAGTATTCTCAGCCTCCAAGCAGCTGGAGGGTTCCGTAAGCCTAGGGCTTACTGGAGTCTTCCTTTTAATTAAATTTTCTTTCTAAGTTCTTTATTTATTGATTTTTTTCTTATTTTCTGTTTGGCTTATTTGCCTTTTGGTTTTTTTTTCTGGTTCTGTACCTTTAATTTCTCCTGCCTGCTCTCTCCTCCTCCCCTCCCCCCCCCTCCCTGGCCGGGCCTGGTATCGGAGGTGGTTTTTTGTCGGCAGCAGCAAGGAGGACCGGTCAGATCTCCTCTCGCTGCTGATCCTGCCGGCTCCTGCACAATCTCCTCGCAGACCTGCCCTGCCTCCCGCTGAAGCCCTCCTGGTGGCTGAGCGCTTGAGGTAACGCCGCGACTTTGCTCTTCCCGCCGGCCCCATCCCAGAGCAGAGGGACGCGGAGGCGAGCTCCGGAGTCCCGATTCCAGCACCTTTCAAACGGCGGCGTCCAGGTCGGAGCGAGGTGCGGCTCCCAGCCCCGATTCTGCCTACGGCGTTGAAAAAGGATCGGAAGGCAGACTCGCGGTCACCCGTTTAGGTCTCCACGTGGTGCGGCCTACCACGTGTGGAGCCAACGGTTAGAGATCGCCGAGTCGGGCCTGGGCATCACGGCAGAAGAACCTCTGAACTTGCAAGTACTGGGGATTAAATTAATGGTGTTGGCTTTATTTAATCCCTTTGCTCTCTTTGGTTTAATTTTAATTTTGATTTTAATTTTAATTTTTAACCTTAATGTGTTAGTCTCTTATTCTGGGGATCTGTTTAATCAAACTGCTAGAGGGGAGAACACATTTAATGCGGATTGCCTCTGCATCTAAATTGTACTGTTTTTTTGTTAGGCCAGTTGTTTTAAGCCTCGCAGCTTAGGCAGGGCTTCAGTAACTTTTATCAAGGACATGACTGGCAAGTCACGGTGCCCATCCTGTGGTACCCGTAGAGGTACTTCCTTGGAGGCAGGGATCTGTAGGGGTTGTGCTGCAGTGGCTGCCTCCGTGGAACAAGAAATTAACTTGACCATGGCTCAGTCTTCTCAGGGGTCCGGGGATCCCCTAGAAGGGGAGGGAGGGTCCCAGTTCCCTCCCTCTATGTCCTCGGATTTACCCACCCCTCCTCTGCCCCTTTCCCCCTTTCCCGCAGGGGAAGGGGTGGTCGGGGATTTTTTCTCCCCTGACTTCATTCTCTTACTACACAAAGCCTATTGTATGCGCAAGCAGGGGTTGGGGGCAGGGGATGCGGGTCCGTCGGCGGAAGACAGGTCAGCCAGACCCATGAGGGCAAGCAATCAGGACTCCGGGATACCGCCCAAGCGCTCCCGGCTGAGTTGTGAGGAGCCTCTCACGTCCCTTTCTCAGGGCACCCCGGAGGAGGAGAACTCTGACAAGGATTTGGACAAGGAAGAGGAGGAGCTTGAAGAAGGGGAGATCCCAGAAGAAGATTAATCCCGTATAATTAGTCTTTCGTTGGGAGGAGCTCCCTGCATTAATTAATGAGTCCCTGAAAGTTCTCAATGTAGCCTCAGACGCTCCAGCAGAGGAGGAGGCGTTGGAGGATCCCTTAATCCAGGCCATTAGGAGATCCCAGAAAGTTTTTTTCCTGTCCACAGGGTGGTGCGTCAGATGATCCAGGAAGAATGGGATCAACCAGAGTCAAGCTTAAGGGGGGTCCGATCCATGGCTCGCCTATATCCTCTTCCAGAGTCAGACAAAGAGCTGCTGAAGGCTCCCAGGGTGGATGCGGCGGTATCAGCAGTTACTAAGAAGACAACTATTCCAGTCAAGGGCAGCACGGCCCTGAGGGATTCTCAAGATAGAAAATTGGACACGCTTCTGAAGCAGGCCTTTGATGTGAGCGCTCTTGCCTTACAGGCCTCCGTTTCAGGGGCTTGGGTGGCACGGGCCTGCTTAAGTGGTCACAACAACTTCAGGCAGCGGAGGGCTCCACAGACAAGGCACAGGCCAACTCTGCTAGGTTGGAATCCGGAGCGGCCTACTTGGCGGATAGTCAGTATGACCTCATCATGAGCCTAGCTAAGAACATGGCCTCGGTGGTGGCAGCTAGGCGTTTTGTGGCTACGGAATTGGGCAGCCGATGCCTCCTCAAAGGCACGCCTGAGTCGGCTTCCCTTTAAGGGGAAGATGTTATTTGGGGAGGATTTAGATAAGCTGGTAAAGGACCTTGGCGAATCTAAGGGAGGCAGGCTTCTGGAAGACAGACCGAAGCAAGGGCGCTCCCTAGCTCCGGTGCGTAACCAACCTAGGGACCCCCGGAGGTTTCGCCCAGCCAGGTCAAACCCCTTTCCCAGGGGCCGTTTGCCTTCAAGGGGGCAAGGTTTTAGAGGGTTTCGAGGAGCAGGTAGAGGTTTTGGTGCCCCTCCCTCCTCGGGGCCTAGAAAACAACAATGAGATGACGGGGGTCCAGGGGGACGGGCTGCCAGTGGGCGGACGTTTAAGGCAGTTTCTTCCTGCCTGGTCCCGGGTCACGTCCGATCAGTGGGTCCTAGAGGTGATCCGAGAGGGCTATTCTCTCGAATTTGCAAAGCAAATACTTCTGCCTTCGTTCAGTCTCCCTGCGGTTCGTCTACAAAAAGGGCGGCGATAGAGGCAACTCTTGCTCGACTAATAGCGCTCGGGGCAGTGGTCCCAGTGCCACCGGACCAGTGCGGCACTGGTCGGTACTCGATTTACTTCGTGGTACCAAAGAAGGAAGGGTCCTTTCGCCCGATCCTGGATCTAAAGCAGGTCAATCGCTGTCTCAGAGTGCTGCACTTCCGGATGGAAACCCTACGATTGGTCATAGCAGCCGTAAGGGGCGGGGAGTTCCTAACGTCCTTGGATTTGACAGAAGCCTACTTGCATATCCCGGTCAGAAAGTCCCATCAACAGTTCCTGAGATTCGCAGTGCCAAGAGGCCACTTTCAATTCCAGGCTCTGCCCTTCGGCCTAGCTACGGCTCCAAGGACTTTCACCAAGGTGATGGTGGTAGTAGCTGCTTCCCTACGGAAAGAGGGAATACTAGTGCACCCTTATCTGGACGATTGGCTGATCTGGGCAAAGTCGGAAGAGGAAAGTCGCTCGGCAACTGCCAGAGTGGTTCGGGTTCTAGAGGAGTTGGGGTGGGTCATCAATTGATCAAAAAGCAGGATGACCCCCTCCCAGGAACTCGAGTATCTCGGAGCAAGGTTCGACACCAACAGAGGCAGAGTTTTCCTGTCCCGAACGAGGTC
Organism: Ichthyophis bannanicus; assembly: GCA_033557465.1. Lineage (NCBI taxonomy): Eukaryota > Metazoa > Chordata > Amphibia > Gymnophiona > Ichthyophiidae > Ichthyophis > Ichthyophis bannanicus. The sequence continues at coordinate 1,733,019,404 of CM066032.1, forward strand.
AAGGGACCTAAGGCTCCTGGTCGCGCAGTTTCTGGGCAGATGAAACCCTTCAGCGTGGCATTACCTTCAGGTACTGGGAACCATGGCGGCAGCGATAGAGGTAGTGCCATGGGCCAGGGCTCACATGCGGCCTCTCCAGCGGGCGCTATTGCGTCGTTGGTCTCCTCAGCATCATCCTTTGTCAATGCAGTTACCCTGCGCTCCTCGGACCAAGCAGGCCCTTCGCTGGTGGCGGTGCCCAAGGAATCTGGATCGCGGGATGCCCCTCGAGCCCCCTCAGTGGTTACTGTTGACGACGGATGCCAGTCTAGCAGGTTGGGGAGCTCACTGCGAGGACCAGTTTGTCCAGGGTCGCTGGACACCGTTGGAGTCTCAATGGCCCATCAACAGACTGGAATTGCGGGCTGTCGTCCTAGCGCTCAAGGCTCTCGAGTCCTTAGTGCTAAGAAGAGCAATTCGCATCCTCTCCGACAATGTTACCGCGGTGGCTTACATCAACCACCAGGGCGGCACCAGCAGTCCCGCCTTGGAGAAGGAAGCGGACGCCCTATTCCAGTGGGCGGAGGTTCGGTTGGAAGCGCTTTCAGCTCAGCACGTGGCCGGCACGGACAACGTTATGGCTGATTATCTCAGCAGGTGCAAGATAGACCACGGGGAGTGGGAGCTGTAGCAGGAGACCTTCGACCAAATAGTTGCCCGTTGGGGTCTCCCGGTCATGGACCTCATGGCGCGGTTCTCGTCCGCCATGGTAGGCCGATTCTTCAGTCGGCGGAAGGAAAGAATGTCCGAAGGCCTGGATGCCCTGGCCCAGAAATGGCCTTCGGAGGGTCTCCTCTGTGTTCTCTCCTTGGGCTCTCATCGGAAAGGTCCTCCAGCGGGTGGAGACTCACCAAGGATTCATAATTCTCATAGCCCCGGATTGGCCTCGCCGCCCCTGGTATGCGGATCTGGTGAGGTTGATCGCCGACCAGCCTTGGCGGCTTCCCTGCAAAAGGGACCTGCTGAGGCAAGGCCCGGTTCGGATGCCTCACGTGGATCGATTCTCGCTTACGGCCTGGCTATTGAAAGGGCACGGCTTCTGAAGCGGGGTTATTCGGGAGCGGTAATCATGACGCTGTTGAGTGCTAGGAAGCGCTCGACCTGTCTTTCCTGTGTAAGAGTTTGGCGCATCTTTGAAGCATGGTATGCGGAACACCGAAGGAAACCCCTTTCGGCCTCGGTTCCGGAGGTTCTGGAATTCTTGCAAGCGGGTTTTGATAAAGGTCTAGCGCACAGTTCCTTTATGAGTCCAGCTGGCAGCCATCGCTTGCTATAGAGGTAAGGTCTGCGGTAAGTCCTTAGGGGCCCACGCGGACGTGTCCAGGTTCCTAAGAGCGGTCAGACGACTGCGTCCTCAACGGAGGTCGATCATCCCCCCTTGGGATCTCAACCTAGTGCTAAATGCCTTGATTGGGGAACCTTTTGAGCCAGTAAAGAGGGCTTCTTTAAAGGACTTAACTCTGAAGACGGTTTTTCTGGTCGCTATTTGCTCGGCCAGGCGGGTCTCCGAATTGCAAGCGCTGTCTTCTCAGCCCCCCTTTCTGTCCTTTCTCAAGGACAAGGTGGTCCTGCGGACGGTGCCTTCCTTCTTGCCTAAGGTTATCTCCCCCTTTCATGTGAACCAGACAGTTACTCTCCCGTCCTTTTCAGCCGAGGGGCAAGAAGGGAGGGATAGCAAGCTTCGCCTCCTAGACGTTCAGAGGGCCTTGAAGGGTTACCTCTCCCGCACAGCACCTTTCCGGAAATCCGACCGCCTATTCATTCAGTTCGGAGGCCCGCACAAGGGAGAGGCGGCGGCCAAGGCCTCCATCTCCAGATGAATCAGGGAAGCGATTGCTTCCGCCTATATCCTGAAGGGGAAGCAGGTTCCAGGGGGACTGCGCACGCACTCAACCCGGGCACAGGCTACCTCCTGGGCGGAATTCAGCCTGGGTCCTCGCTGCATACCTTTACCAAGCACTACAGGCTGGACGTACAGAGTTCAGCTGACTTTCGGTTTGGTCATGCGGTTCTTCGGTGCGGAATGTCGGATCCCACCCAGGATTGAACTGCTCTGGTACATCCCAGAAGTAAAGGGACTGGACTGGAGTGACGATAAGGAAAAAGTAATTAGATCTTACCTGCTAATTAGTGTTCCTGAAGGAACGACAGTCCAGTCCCTGATCCCAACCCGGTTTCCATCTGCCATTACGGCCTATTAGTCTGGGGCGGAGCTGCGGACCGAGCGTGGGCCAGATCTGGGTGGAGGAGTGCAGGTGAAGGACGGCTCGGTCAGTCTCAGGTAAACCGCCTCCTTCCTTTGCCCTTCCTCCTCTCCTACTCCTAATCCTTAAAAAAAAAAAAAGAAAAAAGAAAAAAAAAGAAAGGTTGGTTGTTAAATATTATTTTGCGCTGTTATGTTATGTAGGTTATTAATGGAAGTTCATTAAGTCTGCTTTTTCATTCGATTACTGGGGTCTGTGGGTGGTTCCAGTGGTATTTATACCGCTCCATCCCCAAAAAGGTTGGGCTCAGCCTCCAAGCTGCTGGAAGGGTTGCGTAACCCAGAAGTAAAGGGACTGGGCTGTCGTTCCTTCAGGAACACTAATTAGCAGGTAAGATCTAATTACTTTTTGGCAGACTATCCGGTCCGGCCTCCTTTGCCAGTTTGTTTCTTAATGGCACCCCGTATCGTCTCCCTCCATGATGGACTGATTGAACCTTTTCACTTGGTCTGCTGTCACTGTGGGAAGACGTAGATCCTTGAACTCCTGAAAGTTTTCCTCGTTCAGTTCCCCCTCACCATATGATTTTCAGTAATATTCCACAAAGGGTTGGGCAGTTTCCTGCACCCCCACCCTCAGTTGTCCTTGCTCATTCTGGACAGTAGTGATTACCACCTTCCCCCTGTGTGGATCAGCCTAGCTTACAACTTCCCAGTCTTGTTCCCCGATTTATGCAGACCATACCTATACATAGCAATATCTTATTCTGCCCTCTTCTGAAGTGTTTCATTTACCTTCCACTGCTTCCAAAAAGCTTTGGCGATGTTCCTCAGAGGGCTGCAATATGAATATCTCCAGGAACAAGCAGGAATGAGTCTTCACATATGGGTATGTCGGTACTGACGGAGCCTGCACGGGAATGCTCTCCAGCATCCAATCAGAAAGCTTTTGGGAGCATCCCTCGCTCCTGCGCACTGCCTTCCCGCCTTTTCCACTGCCTCTCCTCAGTTTTTGTTTTTCCGCGGAGCCGGCAGGGCATCCTCCTGTCACCGCAGAAACTTTTTTCTTCAAATTCTTTATTTCTTGTTTTCTTGTGGTCGTGGCTGTTTTTCCCGCCGCCACTGGTACCGCCGGTGGGTTTTTTCTTTTCCTTTTCTTAAACTCAGGGAAATTTTTCCCTCAGTTTCTGTCTTAAATTTTTTTGGCCTACAAGGCTTCTCCATCATGGAGCCGCCTTCTCCTAAGAAGTGTCTTCACTGTGGAAACAGTTTTCTTTTTAGACTCCAAAGCCTGGTGTCTAACCTGCTTGTTCAGGGGAAAAAGGGTCAGGACCCAATCGGGCTGCGAAACTGTGAGAAGAGCTTCCCTCTTTCGAGTTTCCCTCGATACCGTTTTCCCCCCCCCCGGAGTGCGGGCACCGGCTTTTTCTTCTCTACAGGATCAGGTAACCCACAAACAGTCTGTTAAGACTAGCCAATTCTTGAGTGGTAGGTCTCATGCCAAGCATGATGACGGCTCCGGCCTTGCCCTCAAGACCCCATTGGCATTAAAAACCCTGGTGGGAGTCTCCGGGCTCCAAAGCATTTCAGGGGTTTCAGGTTGTTCCTGGGGCTCACCCCTCACAGAACATACCTGAGCCATGCTCGGTGGTGGCATCCGCTTCGAGCGGTACCGATACCCGGCATCGGCACCGGTGTTGAGTGATCCACTCTTCACCAGGGATTGTCATCTGGCGTTCTCGGTACCTTCGGGACCGATCGATACGACCCAGATCGACTTTCCTGTATTGACAACGTCGCCGATACCACCACCGACGTCGGTACCCTCTAGACATGCATCGATGGACTCGCTCCCTTCGATGCCGAGTCTGGAATCGATATCTAGTCTAGATGACTGGGTACCGACGCGTCTCGGAACCGACCCTTATCGTTTCTGAATACGCAGTACCGAGGATATTCACCAAGCGTTTCTGGTTGCCTCGGTACTGCTTGAGCAGCCTCCGATGACTGCTTCGATGGCGTTACCGTCTCCGATTCCGACTCAGCTACCGGTATCGGTATCGATGTCGGTTCCTGCAGTTACATCAGCACCATCGATCCTCTCTATGCCTAGTTTGGAATCGATACCTGGCATGGACGATGCAGTACTGACTACCTCAAATCGTGACTACCAGTACCACTATCCATCTAGTGGAGTTCTTTTTCTGCACCAGACCAATACATCCTCTGGTGCTCAGGCTTCTCCTTCAACCTTAGCCTGCCCAGGGATAGTTCCCATTGGAGATCCTTCTTTTCAGAAATTTCCCTTGACATGGCAACATTCCTTGCTATTCCTATCCCTAGCTGTGATCCTACTCGAGGCTCTCCTGCACAAAAGGAAAATATAATGCTTCCTTTACATCATTCTTTGCAGGATCTTCTTCTGAGAATATGGGAATCACCTTTAAGGGTTCCCTCACCTTCTACAGCAACTAATGTTCTGTATCAGGTGCTCTCCTCTCCAGGGTTTCAAAAGACTCAACTTCCCCATCATTCCATTGTAGTGGAATCAGCAATGAGGAAGATAAAAAGCAAGAAGAAGCATTCTTCTTATCCGCCAGGTCGTGCATCTAGAGCACTTGATGCCTTTGGACGTCAAACCTTCCAAACATCTATGCTGGCATCAAGGATTATCTCTTATATTTTTTATGAGTCTATCTCTCCAGGAGGTCACAAAGAAATTATCTCTTTTGACTCCTTTTCTATCAGAGCCTAAGGCTGCAGACTATTCCTTACTTCTTAGTCATAGCCAGAATCTCTCTTGGTTTCTTTCTCGTGCTTCTCTAGACTCTTTTGAGTCTGTTAGCAGACCCTCTGCTATTGCCATAGGAGCACGTCGTAGAGCCTGGCTCCAGGCTTCAGACTTGAGCAGATGGGCACAACACACACTGGGTAATTCTCCTTGTACTGGAGAAAATCTCTTCAATAAGGATGCTTTACGTCAGGTTGCTCTCTGCTCCACTGACTTCCCTGGTTCTGGAAACCATCCTAAGCCGCCTTCTTCCCCAGGAGGTAGGAAATGTCCTACCAAACCTTCTTTCCCTAAGAAAAGAAGGTTTCACTCTTCTCCTTCCCATCATCCAGATGTACCCAAGCAGGGGTCACCTCGTCCTAGTCTGAAGAATCCAAACTCTAGCCAGTCTGAGCATACCCAGCAACCATAGGTTCCTGAAGGTTGCAATCTACAGTTAACCTCTTCTTAGCAAAGGTTTGTTCACTGTTTTTTTCTTTAAAGCTCTACACATGGCTTCCTTTCTTCAGGATGTACTGAGCTGTCAGGATATTCTTGTCTATGGGTTACAGATTTCTCCTCTTCTTCCTACCAAGAAGAGAAGTTAACTACTATCCCATGATAGTTTCTGTCCCAACATGATCATTTTTTTCTTCAGCTGACTCACCATATGGTAAGTCACCCTTCAGTTCCTGTTTTTCTACCCTCTCATCCAGGTTTTCTCCTGATTGAGAGGTACCATACTGTACACCTTTCATTCCAGTGTAGAGTTTTTTTCTTGAATAAATTCTCTGGACAGCTTATCAGACAGGGACAGGACTACTCCTCTCCCTTTGTCTGTTCTCTCTGTGTTTTCACAGGAAGATTCCCTCTCCTGTCTCTTTCAGTTGCTGTTCATGCAGGAGTTCCAGTGATTGATCTACTGGTACTTTTACACATGTTTCCAGTCTGTCTAGCCTTAGTAGTGATTCCCAGATAGTCCTCATCTATCTTGGATAATCCTACTCACTTCAGGCTTCTTACATTATCTTCTTTCTGGCCATCTCCATTTCCTGGATTTGGCAACACAGCTGACCTACAGTCAGTTTTATCTCCTAATTCTCCTGCATAATGCTCTCTGCAATCTTCAGAGAAGCTTTCTACTATGGGCCCTTGCTAGAGAGCATTGAACTTTCTCTGATGGCTATTCCATATAGTAAAAAGGCTTATCAGTCATTTTCCATGACTGTGAGGGTTCTCCACACCCTCTTGTCTCCTGTTATAATACAGGATATAAGCTTTTTCTGTGTGAATATCCCAAGGAGTTTCCCAATCCTGCAGGAATATGCTCTTTTTTTCCTTACAGCTTGGCCTCATGCTATCCTACTCCTCATGGACAGCACATATTCTACTAGTAACGCATGATACCCCTGTGTCCCTCCAGTGGGTCATCCTGGTATCTCCCTCTATGCGTTTTCTGTCCATTTACCATGTCAGAGTTCTACAGAACTCACGACTTGCTCTCTACAGACTGATATTATCCTCAGTTTTTTCAGCAACCAACCTGGTTATTTCACTGGATAGCATTCCCGCACCCTCTTAGCCCGGAGGAATAGATTCTCTATATATCTTTTCAAGTAGGTTCCACCTTCTTGTTAGATGAATCTTTCTCCTTCACATCTCTCATGTGAATGTTCTTATGGGGCTTAGTTGCAGACATGTATCATATACATACATGAATATGTAAGTTTGAAATCTGTTTCTATACATACATATGTCTGTAAGCTGTGTGTGCATGGGTTATGCCTCTATCTATCTATCTATCTATAATCTGTCGAGTTGCTTTTTATAGGTATTACATATTATCTCCCTAACTATCTCTGCTATAAAGGTTTTTACCTTCTTAGAGGTTCCAGACAGTAGGTTTGCATATCTTCGTACTGTCCCTCGCTATGTAGGGGCTGTTATGCACAAAACCACTACTGTGGTACTAGCAGCTTCCACTTTACTCTAGGTCTCGCTATCCCTGAAGCATCATGCTTCAATATCTTTCCTATCTCTCACCAGCTAGGAAAGCCAGTGTAGATTTTCAGTAGTTCTGAGGTTTCAGCCCTTCACACATCTGTCCTCCCTGGGAATACGGGCTTTTTTCCATACCCCTTCTTCCCTCCAGGACTGGGCTACTTGTCCAAATCGGTCAGTCTTCCTCTCTTACTCCTCAATGTCAATGACTCTGTAGCTAAAAGAGTTTTCAGCTTTTTTCCATAAAGCTTTCCACTGAAGACCTGCCGTTCTTATACTACCCCAGTTGACACCTGGGTCACCTGCCAATTCCAGATTTGGACCTTCACCCTCACTGCGTGAGGTCACCTTGAGGATCCTCTACTGAATCTCCAGTAGACTCCATCACGCTCTCTACTTCCTACAATCCAGTAGGTAAGATCCATTTTGTGGTTGTTCATTAAATAATTTTAATGGTACTTACCAAGGACTCCTCTCCTGTAATCCTTAGCTTTGCTGATTTTCTTACAGCTCCTCTCCTTTCAACTCCTACCCACCATCCCTCATGGGATGCCGGAGATCCATGTGTGGGAACTGCAGTCCTGATCCAGGGACACACATTTTATGGGATCTCCCCCTGGCATCTCCAGCTAGGGAGTCCCCATATGTGAAGACTCGTTCCTGGAGATAGCACAGTTACTTACCCTGTAACAGGTGATCTCAGGGAACAGCAGGAATAAGTCTTCACAACCCACCCACCTCCCCTAGGAGTTGTATCTATCTTTCTATCTTCCTTTCCTCTTTCTCTCCTTTTGTCTCAGCTATGAAACTCAACTGAGGAGAGGCAGTGGAAAAGGCGGGAAGGCAGTGCGCAGGCGTGAGGGATGCTCCCAAAAGCTTTCTGATTGGATGCTGGGGAGCATTCCCGTGCAGGCTCTGTCGGTACCGACGTACCCATATGTGAAGACTTATTCCTGCTGTTCCCTGAGATCACCTGTTACAGGTAAGTAACTGTGCTTTCTTGCAACAATTTAGTAATTTATTTGTGGTGTTGGTCTTACAAGTTTCCCTGTGTTTGAAAGAACTGACATTTGATCAGGGTCCTGTGACCTGAGAACTGGTGGATTTTTGTTACCAAAGTATCATTGTCACTGAGTGAAACTCTGTGTTCACAGTTAAATATAGATGGGTATTAAGTATATATGTAAATGAAGGATCAGGTATTTTGAGAAGTAAAACATTTTGTTCCTGGTAAATAGATTTTTTTTAAGCAGTACCCTTCAAAAAAGAGCACCTCAAGTGTCTGTCTTCCATAAAGTGATTTTGAAGAAATTGGGATCCTAGATGTTAGTTCTGAACGCAGTATGTAGCTATCCGATAGAATGGTTAAAACAAATCACCAATAATTGCAAATACCCAACACATGAATGTAGCTACAATGCAATGAACAATTCTCTTAATCCTATCCAAATTAACATAAATTTATATTCATGAATTCACATGGATGTATTAAAAATTTCCTCAATCAATATGTATAACAATTATTATTTTTATTGATTAACAGATATTTAAAATTTTCAATACAATTAAAATTCATATGACAATACAATCTCAAACTCCCCACAACTAATTTCCTATCCACCAGAAATCTCAACTCTCAATAAACTTAACTATCAATGGTAATTTTCTTAAACATACAAAAAGTGTTTTATATATAATGTAATAATATATGTAACACTTTATATTAATTTAATTAACATATATTATGTAATGAAATGCCAGTGATAAATATATTCCAACTATAGGCCACAGTACATTAACTAGTCGTTTCTTCAAGGAAAGATCTCAGATCATGGGCCATAATATATTCCACTACCACAACAATGAACACTCTAATACTTCAATTACGTTGTACAACCTTTGTCCAAGGGAGCCCCCGATGTTGAACTTTCCACTCCTCTAAACTCTTGTATTATCTGCAAACCTCCAACACTTAACACACAGGAAGGAACCACGTTGAAAAGCCTCAACCATAGGGTTTAGTTCTCTTCGAAGACCAACACAGCGCAGTAAGCAGTCAAATACATATCTTCCCATAAACTCTCTTCATATCAAACCATAAGCCACAGTTTCACCGAACATCGGCTTCTTCAGGGAAACTCACTGCACCTCTCACTCTCTCTTAAATTCCGTTCTACTTTATATGGATGCAATACCCATGTGGCCTATAATTGTAATTTCATAAGTATTTATTAATTGTTACTAGCATTTCATTACATAATAAATGTTAATTAAATCAAAATAAAGTTTTTATATATTACATTATATAAACGCTTTTTGTGTGTTTTAAGAAAATTACCATTGATAAGTTTATTGAGAATTGAGATTTCTGTTGGATAGGAAATTAGTTGTTGTGGGGGGCTGATAGGTCAAATTCTTTCATATTAGTCTTCAGTAGATTTGAAACAGCCACTGTCAAAATTTACAGCAGTGGTTCTCAGCCAATCAGGTTTTCAAGATATTCACAGAGAAATTGCATATGAGAAATCTGCAGCCCTTGCAAATCTGTCATGCATATTCATTGTGGATATTGTGAAAACCCAGCTGACTAGGGGTCTCCTGAGGGTTAGGTCGAAGAGATTGGTTTATAGTGTTAGGTAGCTGCTTAAATTCTTTATGGCAAATGTTTTAGTGAGCAGCACTGAAGAAAACCTTTCGGTATATGAATATCTCAGGTCTTTTGTTCATGTTCTTTTCCAGTTGTAGTAGAAGAGTTGTTATAAGAAGTCATTGGACAAAATAACTTTAATGGAATATTACATACTCTAAATGACAGGTCACAACATTTATTTATTTATTTATTTAAAGTCTCTTTTATACCGCGCTATTCAGCATCAGCGCGGTTTACAATAAACAATGAACATACACATTTCCAATAGTACTTTGTGTTTACATATGAACAGGATATTCAACTTGGCTAACAGGGTAACTATGTACAACAACAATATATACAATTTATAGACTGGTCATGTGTTCGTATGGTTTTAGACATTGGAGATTTGGGTGGTTTCGGCAAATGGTGCTGAGTTTCTATTGGTTTCCGGGTAGTGTAGGAGGAAGAGGTAGTGTTTCACGGCCTTCCTGAATTGGCATAGGTCCGGGATTGATCGGATGTTGTGAGGGAGGTTATTCCAGATCATTGGTGCATAAAGTTTGAAGGTCCTGCTGGATGTTGACTTGGTGCATTGAGTTATTGAAGTGCATAGAAACATAGAAATATGACGACAGAAAAAGACCACATGGCCTTTCTAATCTGTCCTTCCGTATCAACGACTACAACAGTCCCCTTTTTTCCTTTAGAGATCCTCTGTGTTTGTCCCATGCTTTTTTGAATTCAGATACTGTCCTCATCTCTACCACCTCCACTGGGAGACTATTCCACGGATCCACCACTCTTTCCGTAAAGAAATATTTCCGCATATCACTCCTGAATCTATCCCCTTTCACCCTCATCCCCTTTCATTTGAAAGAGGCTCTCCTCCTGTACATTTATGCCATGGCGGTATTTAAACATCTCAATCATATCACCTCTATGCCGCCTTTCCTTTAAGGTGTACATGTTAAGATGCTTAAGCCTGCCCTCATATGCTTTATTATGAAGACCACTAACCATTTTAGTAGCCACCCTCTGTACTGACTCCATCCTGTTTATATCCTTTTGAAGGTGCGGTCTCCAGAATTGCACACTATACTCCAAATGAGGTCACACCAAAGATCTATACAGAGGCACTATAACCTTTTTTTCTGCTAGCCATTCTTCTCCGTATGCACGCAGGCATCCTTCTAGCTTTTGCTGTAGCCTTTTCTACCTGTTTAGCTACTTTTAAGATCATCAGACACAACCACGCCTAGGTCCCGCTCTTTAGTGGACAAAAGTACTTCACCCCCTATACTATATTGCTCCCTTGGATTGCTGCAGCCCAAATGCATGACCTTACATTTTTTAACATTAAATCCCAGCTGCCAAATTCTAGACCATTCTTCAAGCTTAGCTAGATCCCTCCTCATGTTATCTACACCTTCCTGGTGTCTACTCTATTGCAGATTTTGGTATCATCCGCAAAGAGGCAAACCTTACCCACACAGCCCTTCCACTATATCACTAACAAAGATGTTAAAATGAATCGGACCAAGGACAGATCCCTGGGGCACACCACTGGTAACATCCTTCTCCTCAGAGTGAGCTCCATTTACCTGTACTCTGTCGCCTCCCACCCAACCAATTTCTAACCCAAGCAGTAACTTTAGGGTGCTCAGTTTGTTTATAAGTCGCCTGTGAGGAACAGTGTCAAAGGCTTTACTGAAATCTAAATACACCACGTCTAGGGCTCTCCCTTGATCCAACTCCCTGGTCACCCAGTCAAAGAAATCGATCATATTTCCTTATAGTCACTTCAGTCCAGTCCCTTAACTTCTGGGTTGCGCAACCCTTCCAGCAGCTTGGAGGCTGAGCCCATCATCCTTTTGATGATGGTGGGGTATATGTACCCCTGGCACCACCCACTGGCACCAGTAATCTCAGCCTCCAAGCAGCTGGGAGGGTTCCTGTAAGCCAGAGTGCTTACGGGGTCTTAAATAAAATAAATTCTTAGCTAATTTATTTACTTTAATTTAATTTCTTCTTCTGCTTTCCTTGTTTTTTGTTCAGAGAGAGCCTTAGAGAGTCTTGTACCTTTAAGACTTCTCCCCCCCCCCTCTCTGCCTCCCGACAACCGAACTACTTCCTTGAGGCTCCGGAGGAAGAGGTTTACCCAGGCAGTGGGGAGGACCGGAGAGATCTCCTCCCGCGCCCGCAGCGGCTTGTTCCCCGAGGTTCCTTTGAGCAAAGAAAACAACTGCTCCTGCCTCGCGCCGAAGCCCCTTAGGTGGCTGAGCGCTAGAGGCTGCACCGGCACTGATCGCATCGGCGTTACCGGCCTCGCGCTTCAGCCCCGGGGCAGCTGGACACTGGAGGCTTCTTCGAAGGACAAAGCGGTTGTGTGTGTGCCATCCCCTGCTGCAACGCCGGCGGGGAGTCCGTACTTTCGGCGGCTTCTCAAACAACATCCGCAGGCCCGGCCTACACGTGGCTGCGGCCTACCTAGTGGGAACCAGCTGTGAACGGCTGGTTCCCTCGTTTCCAGTGCAACGCGCCGGAGCTACAAACTGCAAGTATTACAGAATATACAATACCTTCTATTCCATCTAGAGTTTGTTTAATTAAAGAATAAAGGTTAAAGCCTTTTAAGCCCTTTTGGCTGCCGTGTTTTTTAACGGCTGGAGGTGAAGGGGCGCTGGGGGCCTTTGGCCTGGATATAGGCACTAGTTTGACATCCTTAAGTTATTTATTTTATTTATTTTATTTTGTTTAGTTGGTTTTTAAATTTCTTTATCTCGGGGTTTCTTTACAGAAGTTTAAGTTTCTATTGGGCCTGTGGGTAGCAGTGTACAAAGGGGCATGACAGGTAAGCTGCGGTGTCCTTCTTGCGACACTTGTAGAGGGACGGTCTCAGAAGCAGGAGTCTGCAGGGGTTGTGCAGCAGAGGCTGCGTCCGTGGAACAAGAAATCCACTTGAGCATGTCTCAAGTCCCTCAGGAGTCAGGGGACCTTCCGGAAGGAGGAAGGGTTTCCCATTCTCCCCCGCCTTCATCTTCAGATGGACCAGGCCCTTCCCAGTCCCTTCCTTCCCTCTCCTCGGGGGCGGAGGGGGACTGGGGTCAATTTTCTCCAGAATTTGTTCTTCTATTACACAAAGCCTACTGCTTGCGCAAGCAGGGTATGGCTGAACCAGTAACAACGAGGGACAGCATGGATGCTGGTGCAGGGAACTCTAGATCCCTTGAATCTGGGCCTCCCCCTAAACGCGCAAGGCTACTGGGCAAGGAGCCCTTTGAGTCTCTGCCTTGGGACTCCCTTGAGGAGGAGCTTTCAGACAAAGATGGGGTAGAAGAAGGGGAGGAGCTTGAAGAGAGAGATCCCGGAGGAGGAGCAATCCCGCATAGTCAGAGTTTTTCGGCGAGAGGAGCTCCCGGCGTTAATAAGTGAGTCCCTAAAGGTACTCAATATGGCTTCAGAAACTCCTACAGAGGAAGAGGCTCTGGAGGATCCCTTGATCCAAGCCGTCAGGAGGTCTCAGAAGGTGTTCCCAGTCCACAGAGTAGTACGTCAGATGATTCAGGAAGAATGGAATCAGCCTGAGTCTACCCTGAGGGGAGTACGGGCGATGTCCCGTCTCTACCCATTGCCGGAACCGGATAAGGACCTGCTGAAGTCACCTAGGGTGGACGTGGCGGTCTCGGCGGTAACGAAGAAGACGACTATACCGGTCGAGGGCGGAGCGGCCCTGAGAGACAGTCAAGATAGAAGATTGGACACTCTACTAAAACAAGCCTTTGATGTTAGTGCCCTCGCCTTACAGGCCTCCGTTTCGGGGGCTTGGGTAGCTAGAGCCTGTCTGAGATGGTCCCAACAGCTGCAACTGGCTGACAGTCCTTCAAGCGACGCCCAAGCGGTGGCGGCCAAGTTAGTCAGGTTCGGCCTTCTTAGCAGATAGCCAGTATGATCTTATTAGGAGTCTGGCGAAGAATATGGCCTCGGTCGTGGCAGCCAGAAGGTACCTGTGGCTACGTAACTGGGCGGCGGATGCATCTTCAAAGGCGCGCCTGAGCCGACTTCCTTTCAAGGGGAAGCTATTGTTCGGGGAAGACTTAGATAAGTTGGTAAAAGAACTGGGTGAGTCAAAGGGGGGTAGGCTCCCCGAAGATAGACCAAGACTGGTCCGGTCTTCGGCTCCGGTCCAGAGTCAGCCAAAGGACTTCCGAAGATTCCGCCAGTCCAGACCGAACCCTTTCCTCAGGGGTCGTTTTCCTTCCAGGGGTCAGAGCTTCCGAGGGTTTCACGGGGCAGGTAGAGGTTTTGGGGCCTCCTCCTCCTCCTCGGGTCCTAGAAAATCTCAATGAGAAGACGGGGGTCCAGGAGGGAGTGCTGCCGGTGGGCCCGAGTCACATCCGATCAGTGGGTGTTAGAGGTGATCTGAGAGGGTTACGCTCTCGAGTTCACAAAGCGAGTAACCCCAGCATTTATTCAGTCCCCCTGCGGTCCACCAGAAAAGAAGGCGGCGGTGGATAGAGGGTAGGTCGATACTCCATTTATATTGTAGTCCCAAAGAAGGAAGGTTCCTTCCGTCCTATTCTGGACCTAAAGCAAATCAATCGCTGTCTGAGTTCCTCACTTCCGCATGGAAACCCTGAAGTCGGTGATTGCCGCCGTTCGGCAGGGAGAGTTCCTGACATCCCTAGACTTGACGGAAGCATACTTGCACATCCCGGTCCGAGAGTCTCATCAACAGTTCCTAAGATTTGCCGTACCAAGAGGCCATTTCCAGTTCCAGGCCCTTCCCTTCGGGCTAGCAACAGCTCCCAGGACGTTCACCAAGGTAATGGTGGTAGTGGCCGCGGCTCTTTGAAAAGAGGGAATTCTAGTCCATCCCTACCTGGACGATTGGCTGATCCGAGCAAAGTCAGAAGCGGAGAGTCACGTGGCGACTGCCAGAGTTGTGGAGTTCCTCGAAGTTGGGGTGGGTCATCAATCGGACAAAGAGCAGTTTAAGGCCCACTCAGGAGATCGAGTACCTCGGAGCTCGGTTCGACACCAGAAGGGGAAGGGTATTTCTTTCGAAGCAGAGGTTAGTCGACCTGAGGAATCTCGTCGCTAGTTTCCTATTAACGAGATGCCCCTCGGCCTGGCATTACCTTCAACTGCTAGGTACCATGGCAGCGGCAATAGAGGTAGTACCTTGGGCCCGGGCTCATATGCGACCTCTCCAACGCACCCTCTTGCGGCAGTGGTCCCATCAGCATCACCCCTTATCCAGATGGATTCCCTGCCCTCCCTGGATCAGGAGGTCTCTGCGGTGGTGGAGAAGCTCGAGGAACCTGGGCTGCGGGATGCCTCTCGAGTCCCTGCAGTGGACTCAGTTGATGATGGATGCGAGCTTAGCAGGCTGGGGCGCTCACTGCGAAGGGCAGTTTGCCCAGGGCCTCTGGACTCCAAGGGAATTGCAGTGGTCAATCAACAGGCTGGAATTGAGGGCGGTAACCTTAGCTCTCAGGGCCCTTGAGGACTTGCTTCGGCAAAAGGCAGTCCGCGTCCTATCCGACAACGCCACCACGGTGGCTTACATTAACCATCAAGGGGGAACAAGCAGTCCGTCCTTGGAGAAGGAGGCGGATGTCCTCTTGCAGTGGGCCGAGATCCATTTGCTGGCGCTATCGGCGCAACACGTGGCCAGAACAGACAACGTGACTGCCGATTACCTCATCAGGTTCAGGATAGACCACGGGGAGTGGGAACTAGCGCAGGAAGTGTTCGATCAAGTGGTTGCCCGGTGGGGGAGACCAATCATGGTTCTCATGGCTCGGTACACGTCGGCAAAGGCGAGCCGGTTCTTCAGTCGCAGAAGGGAAAGGATGTCCGAGGGCTTAGATGCCCTGGCCCAAAGATGGCCTTTAGAGGGTCTTCTCTATGTGTTCCCTCCCTGGGCGCTCATAGGGAGGGTTCTGCGGCGGGTGGAAGCCCACCAAGGATTGGTAATTCTCATAGCCCCAGATTTTGCCTCGGCGTCCTTGGTACGCAGACCTCGTGAGGTTGACGGCTGATCGGCCGTGACGGCTCCCCTGCAAGGAGGATCTCTTACGGCAGGGTCCGGTTCGCATGCCCCACGTGCATCGGTTCTCGCTTATGGCCTGGCTATTGAAAGGGCGAGGTTCATGAAGCGGGGGTACTCGAGATCAGTAATTTTGACTTTGTTGAGCGCCCGAAAACGCTCCACCTGCCTTTCTTACGTGAGAGTTTGGCGTATATTTGAGGCCTGGTGTGCAGAGCGTAGAATCAGGCCTCTCTCAGCATCAGTCCCCGAGGTCCTGGAGTTTCTTCAGGCAGGTTTCGAGAAGGGGTTAGCGCCTAGCTCTTTGCGGGTCCAGCTGGCAGCAATCTCTTGCTATAGAGGGAAGGTCAGAGGCAAATGTCTAGGGGTCCACTCAGACGTGGGCAGGTTCTTGAGAGCGGTTAGACGGTTACGTCCCCAGCAAAGATCCGTTGTTCCCCCTTGGGACCTCAACCTAGTCTTGAATGCCTTATCTGGAGAGCCCTTCGAACCGCTGGGTAAGGCCTCCCTGAAGGACTTGACCCTAAAGACGGTATTTTTAGTAGCGATTTGCTCGGCTAGACGCGTTTCAGAGCTTCAAGCATTGTCGTCCCGACCCCCCTTTCTCTCTTTCTTTAGAGATAAAGTGGTCTTGCGTACAGTTCCTTCTTTCTTACCTAAGGTCATCTCTCCTTTTCATGTAAACCAGTCAGTTTCTCTGCCCTCTTTCGCGGCTAGGGGTCAAACAGGGGACGGAGAGAAGCTTAGGCTTCTGGATGTGCATAGAGTGCTGAAAAGGTACCTCGCCCGCACGGCTCCTTTCCGGAAGTCCGAACGCCTGTTCGTTCAATTTGGAGGGCCGCATAAGGGACAAGCAGCGGCCAAGGCTTCCATTTTTAGGTGGATCAGAGAGGCGATTGCCTCGGCTTATATCCTCAGAGGGAGGCAGGTTCCAGAAGTTCTGAGCACGCATTCAACTAGAGCGCAAGCAACGTCCTGGGCTGAAAATAGTTTGGTACCGCCGCTGGACATTTGTAGAGTGACTACCTGGTTGTCCCTCCACACCTTCACCAAGCATTATAGGCTAGATGTCCAAGGGGCGTCGGATGCCAGGTTTGGCAGCGCAGTTCTTCGGTCCGGGATAGCGAACCACTCCCAGATTTAGACTGCTCTGTTAAATCCCAGAAGTTAAGGGACTGGACTGAAGTGACGATAAGGAAGAGGTAATTAGTCCTTACCTGCTAATTAGTGTTCCTGAAGGAATTTCAGTCCAGTCCCTGATCCCGCCCGAGTTCGGTAGTTTTAGGGGGCGGACCGAAGACAGTTTACGGAACAAAATCATGGGGTCCCTGGCTTAGGACTCGGAGCACGGGGCAGCGAAAAGAGGTTCAGCTGGGAAGGGGAGGGCCTTCGCGGCCTCAGGTAAACCTCCTCCTCCTTTCCCTTTTCCCTTGCCTCCTGATGGACTTCAAAAAAAAAAAGAGGGGTTTAATAGTTTAGGAGTTGTGTAAGTTCTTGCATGTTGTCATATAATTATAAGTTCTTTGTTATCTATCCTTTAAGTCTGCTTTTACAATAGATTACTGGTGCCAGTGGGCGGTGCCAGGGGTACTTATACCCCACCATCTTCAAAAGGATGATGGGCTCAGCCTCCAAGCTGCTGGAAGGGTTGCGCAACCCAGAAGTTAAGGGACTGGACTGAAGTTCCTTCAGGAACACTAATTAGCAGGTAAGGACTAATTACCTCTTGTCTGACAAGACCTGCCTCTGGTGAATCCATGCTGCCCTTGGATCCTGTAATCCGCTGGACTCCAGAAACCTCGCTAGTTTCTCTTTCAGTAGCTTTTCCAATAATTTACTCACCACCGAAGTTAAACTAACCGTCCTGTAGTTTTCAACCACATCCTTACTTCCGCTTTTGTATAAAGCACCACATGAGCCTCTTTCCAGTCCCTTGGCACCACTTCCGACTCCGAGGCATTGAAAAGGTCAGTCAGTGGAGCTGCTAGAATGTCCCCAAGTTCCCTCAGTATTCTAGGGTGTATCCCATCCAGTCCCATCGCTTTGTCTACTTTAAGTTGAGCTAGTTTCTCATGAACACAGTTTTCTGAAAATTGTTTAAGATGTCCCTCACTTCTGTTCCTGTTTGAGTGTTTTCTGAGGCCCTGCTCCTGGTTCTTCATCTGTGAACACGGAACAGAAATATTTAAGCAATTCTGCTTTATCCTCATCTGCTTCTACATATTCTTCCCCTTCACCCTTGAGTCTGACAACACCACTTTTGCCCTTCCTCTTCTCACTAACATATCTGAAAAATGTCTTATCCCCCCATTTTATTGCATTGGCTATTTCCTCCTCTTTTTGAATCTTTGCTTTCCTGACTACTTTGCTAGCTTCTCTCTTCCAAATACAGATGCCTGTCTTCCTCTCTCTGTGATCTCTTGTATTTCCTGAAGGCCTCCCTCTTTTTCTTCACCTTCAGCATAGTTGCTTCTGTAGCATTCCAAGCTGACTTAGAGGGCAGATCATGGTCAATTTTAATGCTTTTAAGTAAATTTATTACAGTTGTGCTGCCAGTATTATCTTGTTTCTTTGTAAGTTGTAATCAAACTTTTGTGCCACTTTGAAGCTATTTGGAATTAGGATGGCAGTATATGCTGCCTTTTGAATAAGAATGTAGTGGAGTGGGGGAGTATTCTAATGGTGGGATGAGAACCATGGAATCTAGGGTTCATATCCCACTGATAACTGCTTGTGACTTTTAACTTAATTCTCCATTGCCTGAGAATGGAGATGATGATGATAAAAAACTAAACTAGTATGCAAGCCCTAAGACAGGGATATACCTATCGGACTGAATGCATGTAAGGAGTAGTTTAATGTGAATTGCATTAGCTGAATCCGAATACAACGTAGTATTTATACAGAAAACCATTTTAGTGCAGCTGAATTAGAAATTTAAATTCAGTAGGTATAAATGAGGCATAATGTGTGTAGTTTGTTTTTTGTCATTGAATTTCAATTGAAAAAACTTTTTAAGCAGTCAGTATGATTGTTACAATTATAAGCAAGTTTTATCGGCAGGTTGTAAAACCAGTTATCTTTTGCTGCTATCAAAGATATAGCTGATACACATTTTTCATAGTTCTAGTATCTGTTCCCATAAATGCCCATGAAATGGTGCTCATAATACTAGTTATTGATGCCATCGCAAATGTGTATGGTCATTGGTTTACATATTCGGACTATTTAATGTTTTGCAAATTTTTCTTGCTTAGAGAATATGTAAATTAGAGCGCTAGTCTTCATTTATTATCCTGCTAGATCAGTCCAGATGAATGGATTATGCTCCCTTGCCAGCAAGTGGAGGCAAACTTTCAGTAATGTCATCTCTGTCTACTGGTATAGCACTGAGAGAAGCCAATATTTTGTCTGCCTCCAGCAGGTGGAAAAGCGTCTGGACTGGCGGAGCGGTGCAGATGGGCCTTTCTCCCCTGGCCCTGACCATGGACCTGTGGCCAGTGACTGAGACCGGTAGACCCTACAGTGGTGTGAAAACGTCTTGCATAGGTGGTGCCTAATTGGCAGTTTTTAATTGTTTGGATCACAGGGACAAATGCATTAGTTTACAACCCCTTCTACATGTCATTTTCTTCCCTTTTGTCTTTTGTACAAATTTGCCATAACTTGAGCATTCTTTTATGATGATTTAATACCCATGTTCGTTTGGTTGTGAACCTGTGTACAAAGATGCAATATGTGCCCAAAAGGTGGTTGTGTTTTCTGTTCAGTGTATGTTGGTAGTATGCATGTTTTCTTCTTAATTTCATTAAGTAGCCCTGAAAAGAGCTGTGCTGTTGTTGGTGGCCATTAGTACTTGATGGACCAGCCTTTGCTTGCTCTCACAAGATGGCATCTGTCTGGCATGGAGTGGACTAGGTATTCTCGCGTTATAATGCGATTTCAGGCTGCAATCGGTGACTCAATCAGCTCTCAATTGGACCGCAGCTGCTTCTTGGCGATCTCAGCTGATACCCTGCACTAGCTTTCGCTGTTGCCTTTTATACCTGCTTAGCTACTTCTAAGATCGTCAGACACAATTATGCCCAGGTCCCACTCTTCTTTTGTGGACAGAAGTACTTCACCCCCTACACTGTACTGCTCCTTTTGATTTTTGCAGCCCAAATGTGTGACCCTGCATTTTTTAGCATTAAATTACAGCTGCCATATTCTAGAACCTTCTTCAAGTTTAGCTAGATTCCTCCTCGTGTTATCTACTCCATCTCCAGGAACAAGCAGAAATGAGTCTTCACATATGGGTATGTCGGTACCGACGGAGCCTGCGCGGGAACGCTCCCTAGCGTCCAATCAGAAAGCTTTTGGGAGCATCCCACAGCGCCAGCGTGCTGCCTTCCCGCCTTTCCAACTGTCTCTCCTCAGTTGTTGTTTTTCTGCGGAGCCAGCAGGTCATGTTCCTGTCACCGCAGAAGAATTTCCTTAATTTTCCTTTATTTCTTTTCTGTCGCGTCTGCCTTCCTCGACGCTATACCGGTACCGCCGGTGGTTGTTCCTTTTCTTTTCAAAAAACAAAACTTTTCTATTTATTTTTCTACAGTTGCACTTCAGTTTTGGGCCTTAGGCCCAAAACCTTTTTCCTTAAACATGAAAAAGCCCGCTTCAGGGTTCAAGAAGTGTACAAAATGTGGTGGTACTATCTCCGTCACTGACACCCATGACTGGTGTCTAAAGTGTTTAGGCCCTGACCATTCCATTACAGATTGTGCGTTCTGTTCTATGATGTCGAAGAGAGGTCGACAGAACCGAGCTGCCAAGCTCAGTACCCTGTTTCCCTTTGATGCGGGTTCGGTGGCATCGACATCTTCCAGGGCTGCTGCTTCTTCACATGGATCTCGGGTAACTAAACATAAAACCAGCCGGTCCTCGAGGAGCAAATCTCCTGCTAAGCATCAAGATGCCTCCGGCCTTGCCCTCGAGGATCCTGCACCGGCAAAACTACCCCGGCGGGAGGCTTCGGCCTCTAAAGCATCATCATCGGGGTTCCAGGATGATCTAGATGGCGTGGCCTCAACAGATCTCCTGGTGCCATGCTCTGGGGTACCGGTGGCCTCCACCGGTACCGACTTTCAGGCATTGGCAGCATCGATGGATCAGAGGATTCTGTCCATCGAACGCAGTCTGGCGGCTTTCCTTGTGGCATCGACGCCCGTGGTACCGCAACAGACTACTCTGCCGGTACCGGCTCTGGCATTGCCATCGGCACTGATACCGGTACCGGTGGCATCGACATCGGCATCGGGTCCGCCATCCGGTACTCTGCCCTCTGCAGCCCTCCGGTACCGATACCCCGGTACCGGCGATTCCCGATACCAATCTACATCGGTACGGTATCGGGCTTTGCAAGAGCATCCTGACAGATGATACTTCAATTCCTCTGACTCCGAGGATTCTGAAGAGTCTGTGGATGCAGGGATGCTTCTTCCACAGGAGTCGTCTTCACCTAAACGAAGGATGTCTCCTCCAGAGGATTTGTCTTTTCAAGACTTTATCAGAGAGGTGGGTAGGGTCCCCTCTGTTACAGTGACCCCTGAGACACAGCCTCGAGCCAAGGAGTTAGATATTTTACAATATCCCAAGACTGCTAAGGAGGCAGCTACCTTACCTATTCATGAGATTCTGTATGATCTCATGTTAAGGATGTGGGAAGCACCTCTAACCACCTCTCCTCATTCTCGCAGGTTGGACACCATGTATCGTGTCCCGCCTTGTCCCGGGTTCCATAAAACTCAGCTCCCTCACCACTCTATTGTGGTAGAGTCTGCAATGAGAAAGATTAGAAGTGCCAAAAGACATGCCTCTAATCCTCCAGGACGTGAATGTAGAACCTTGGATGCTTTTGGGCGTAGAGTCTTCCAAGCTTCCATGCTCGCTGCGAGAATTAATTCCTATGGTCTTTACATGAGAATGTTCTTGAAAGTGGTCACTGACCATTTACAAGTCCTTTTATGTCTGACAGTAAAAGACAAGAATATCTTGCTGGGCTTAAACATGCCCAGGATATCTCCAAATTCTCTAACCGTGCAGCTTTTGATGCCTTTGAATGTGTAAGCAGGGCCTCAGCTATAGCTATCGGTGCACGTAGGATTGCTTGGCTTCAAGCATCTGATTTGGAGACCTGGGTACAAGATGAATTAGGAAATCTCCCTTGAACAGGAGAAAATCTGTTTGGCTTTTGCTTGCCAATCCTTACCAATCAAATGGAGGCTGAAAATTCTGCCTTGGATACATTATCCAAGTCTACAGCTGAACCTGCCAAGAAAAGGTGGTTCAAGAAAACACCTTTTTCTAAAAAAGGAGGGTCCTATTCTGCTTATACTCAGAGAGGGCATCTTCTGCAGCTTCTAAACGTCAGCAATCCTCCAAACAGACCAAGGCAAAGGCTGCGAGGTCTGCTCCAGCCCAGCAATCTCAGCCCCCTCAGTGCCTTTGACTTTCTGCTAGAGAACTTGACCTTCCTGGCTCTAGAAGGCCCAGAGCCCTCCACCATTCCAGGAAGGTTATGTCACTTTGCTCCCAGATGGGGGAAAATTACAGCAGAACAGTGGACACACTCCGTCATAAGAGAGGGGTACAAACTTCATTTTTCCAGTTTGCCCCCTCTCACCAGAGTGCACCAGTTCAATTCTCCAACCTCCCTCCTCAGCCTGTTAGAGCAGGAGGTTGCCACTCTTTTAGCCCAAGGGGCAATAGAGGAGGTGCCTTCTCAACAACAGGGCACAGGGTTTTACTCCCCCTATTTTCTTATCCCAAAGAAAACAGGGGGCTTCAGACCCATTTTAGATCTCAGAGTTGAACAGATTCCTAGTCAGAGAAAAATTCAAGATGTTTTCTCTGGGAACTCTGCTGCCGTACCTTCAGAGTCAGGATTGGCTTTGTTCTCTAGATCTCAAGGATGCGTACACCCATGTTCTCATCCATCCAACCCACAAAAGGTTCCTTCGGTTCCTTTTTCAGGAGAAGCACTATCAATACCGGGTGCTTCCCTTCGGCCTGGCCTCTGCACCAAGGGTGTTCACCAAATGCATGGCAGTGGTCGCCGCTTTTCAGCGCACCCTGGGGATCTTTGTCTTCCCATATCTGGACGACTGGCTCATTCGAGCTCCTTCCCAAGCAGAGGCCCAGACTGCTTTAAACTGCACAATGCGTATCCAGCAATATTTAGGGCTGGTAATAAACATCCCAAAATCCACTCTGATCCCTACTCAGTCCCTGGAGTTTATAGGGGCATTGCTGGATACTACACAGGCAAGGGCCTACCTTCCCCAAGGCCGTTGCCTTCGCCTGATGCAGTTAGGAGGGTTTTTAACTCTGCTTGAGAAGCTAACTGCTCGAGACATGTTACAGCTGCTAGGCCACATGGCATCCACCGTTCATGTGGTTCCATATGCCCGCCTTCACATGAGAGCAGCTCAATGGACTTTATCCACCCAATGGACCCAGGCATTAGGCGGCCTATCAGACAAAATAGCAAACACAAGTCGCCTCATTTTGTCCCTCCAATGGTGGAAGTCCTCCCAAAACCTGTTGCTGGGGTCCCCCTTTCAGCAGCCTTTACCCCAGGCAACTCTGACAACAGATGCTTCACCAATGGGCTGGGGAGCTCATCTTCAGGACTTCTCCACCCAGGGCATCTGGTCCCCACAAGAGACTTGTCTGCATATCAATCTCTTGGAACTCAGAGCAATCTTCCTTGCTCTGCGAGTTTTCCATACCCTGCTCAGCCACAAGACAGTCCTTATTCACACGGACAATCAGGTAGCCATGTTCTACATAAACAAGCAGGGAGGAACTGGCTCTCTGTCACTTTGCAACGAAGCTCTGCGACTGTGGGCCCTCGCCAGAGAGCATCACATTCATCTGCTGGCAGTCTATCTTCCAGGGGTTCAAAACTCTTGGGCAGACAGACTCGGTCAAGTTCTGCTTCCACACGAGTGGTCCCTACATATGGATCAGGTATCCAAGGTATTTCAACTTTGGGGAACCCCGGACATAGACCTATTTGCAATTCTGTGGAATGCCAAACTTCTCCGGTTCTGTTCCAGAACTCCGGCTCAGGGGGCTCAGGCAAAGGATGCTTTCCTCCTTCAC
Source organism: Ichthyophis bannanicus (assembly GCA_033557465.1). Taxonomy (NCBI): domain Eukaryota; kingdom Metazoa; phylum Chordata; class Amphibia; order Gymnophiona; family Ichthyophiidae; genus Ichthyophis; species Ichthyophis bannanicus. The sequence continues at coordinate 1,733,043,246 of CM066032.1, forward strand.
TGGGGTCAAGACTTCCTCTATGCCTTTCCACCCATTCCCCTAATTCCCAAAACCCTGTTCAAGCTTCAGAGAGACAGAGGCCACATGATCCTCATAGCTCCACGTTGGCCTCGGCAGGTGTGGTACCCTCTGCTTCTTCATCTCTCTCAAGCTCCCTCCCTAGAGTTAGGGTCTGCTCCAGACCTCCTCTCTCAGGAGGACGGAAAGTTATGGCATCCCAATCCCCAGTCTCTGCATCTCAGGGCTTGGTTGCTGAGGGCCAAGATCTCCAGCCTTTACATCGTTCTCAACAGGTGAAGGATGTTCTCTGTGCTTCCAGAAAACCATCCACTAGACTTTCTTATGCCTTCAAGTGGAAAAGGTTCACCATCTGGTGTTCCGAGAGGGGTCTTAACCCCTGAGCCATACCTCTGGAATCGTTACTGGAGTATCTCCTGCATTTGTCTAATGCAGGCCTTAAGACAAATTCAGTAAGAGTCCATCTGAGTGCTATTGCAGCTTCACTCAAGCCTCTAAATGGACAACCTGTTTCCTCTCATCCCCTTGTAGCAAGGTTCATGAGAGGCCTCCTTTTAACAAAGCCTCCCATTAGACCACCACCGGTGGCATGGGACTTAATCTTGGTTCTTGGTCAGCTTATGAAGCCGCCTTTTGAACCTTTAGCTACTACTTCCTTGAAATACCTTTCCTGGAAGGTTATCTTTCTTATTGCAATCACATCAGCACGCCGCATTAGTGACTTGCAAGCTCTAGTAGCTAATCCACCTTATACAAGATTCCATCATGACAAGGTGGTCCTTAGGACTAATCCTCATTTTATGCCTAAGGTGGTCTCGCCTTTTCACCTTAAACAAGAGAGATACCTACCTGTCTTCTTTCCAGGTCCTCATGCATCAAGTGCAGAGAGGAATCTTCATACCCTGGACTGTAAAAGAGCTCTAGCTTTTTACTTGCAGAGGACACAGCAACATAGAAAGTCTTCTCAACTCTTTGTTGCTTTCGATCTTTTTCATCTGGGTCAACCAGTCTCCAAGAGAACACTTTCCAACTGGATTGCCCAGTGTATTTCTTTCGCCTACCAGAGCAAAAACATGTCTCTGGAGGGCCATGTCACAGCTCATAATGTGAGAGCCATGGCAGCTTCAATGGCTCATCTCAACTCTGTGTCTATCGACGACATCTGTCGAGCAGCCACTTGGGCCTCGGTTCATACCTTCACAGCCCATTACTGCTTAGACAAAGACTTCCGGGGTGCTTTGTTTGGTCAGGCTGTCCTCAAACACCTGTTCCATACTTAATCAACTCCTACCCACCATCCCTCAGGGGATGCCAGAGATCCAGGTGGAGAAGTGCACCCTGTTCCAGGGGGACACAACCTATGGGCGCTCTCCCTGGCATCAAAAGCTAGGGAGTCCCCATATGTGAAGACTCATTCCTGCTTGTTCCTGGAGATAACACAGTTACTTACCGGTAACAGGTGATCTCTGGGAACAGTAGGAATAAGTCTTCACAACCCACCCACCTCCCCTAAGGAGTTGTCTCTTTTTCTCTCTCTCCTTTCCCTCTTTCTCTCTCTTTGGTCTCAGCTATAAAACTCAACTGAGGAGAGACGGAAAGGCGGGAAGGCAGCACGCAGGCGCTGTGGGATGCTCCCAAAAGCTTTCTGATTGGACGCTGGGGAGCGTTCCCGCGCAGGCTCCGTCGGTACCGACGTACCCATATGTGAAGACTTATTCCTGCTGTTCCCAGAGATCACCTGTTACAGGTAAGTAACTGTGCTTTCCTGGGTCTCCACTTTACTTTATTGCAGATTTTGGTATCATCCGCAAACAGTCAAACCTTACCCAACAGCCCTTTCGCAATATCACTAACAAAGATGTTAAGTAGAATTGGACCAAGGACAGATCCCTGCGGCACACCACTGGTAACCACCTCCTCCTCGGAGTGAGCTCCATTTGCTTAGACACTTTGTCACCTCCCACTCAACCAATTTCTAACCCAGTCAGTGACTTTAGGGGTCCATCCCTAGGTGCTCAGTATGTTTATAAGTCATCTGTGCGGAACTTTGTCAAAGGCTTTACTGAAATCTAAATGCACCACATCTAGGGCTCTGTCTCTGTCCAACTCCCTGGTTACCCAGTCCAAGAAACCAAGACCTGCCTCTGGTGAATCCATGCTGCCTTGGATATTTCAATCCACTGGACTCCAGAAACCTCACTATTTTCTTTTAGTAGCCTTTCCAATAATTTACTAATCACAGAGTTGATACTAACCAGCCTGTAGTTCTCAATGTCATCCTTATTTATTTAGCTATGCTTTTATACTGCTTTTCACCGGGTCAAAGCGGTTTACATTAGAATTGCAAACTTCAATTACATGAAACATCTTACAGAGAATTATGTACAGATACAAATAACAATAATAACATTGGTTAACTATGTACTGGTAACATTTCAACTATAGATAATATTTTTACAGGGCAGCTTGGTATTTCAGGTGAGGGTTCTGGGGATTTGTTTGGTGTGGCTGTAGTGCTCATTGAACAGGAATGTCTGCTTTTGTGTGAAGGGGACCACATATGCCTTTCTCCAGTCCTTTGGCACCACTCCTGACTCCAAAGAGGCATTGAAAAAGTCAGACAGTGGAGCCGCTAGAACAGGAATGGGCAAACTACGGCCCGCGGGCCGTATATGGCCCGGCGGACCTTTTAATCCGGCCCGCAGACACGTGCGGAAATAGAAACTACAGGAGAAGTAGCGCGGTGGCAGAGCGTAACAGCCGCCCCGGATATGCCGTAGCGAAAGAGAAACGCTCAAGCTTAGAGCGTGAATAAGGGCCAGAGGCTTTACTTGTTTTTAAAATCATCCATAGGTGTCAGAGAGGGGGGTGGGTGGGGGGGCAGAGGGGCCGTGACCCCACACTAAAACTTTGCTGCTCCGATTGGGGCTTCGTTCCGCGGGGAGCCGATCTCCTGCGGGCAGAAGCCGGGAAAGGCCAGCGATTGCGACCTGGCAAGCAGCAGGCTGCCGGCGGGCAGAAGAGCGCTGCGATCGCGGCACAGATCCCTCCAATGCAGGAGGAGTTAGGAGGCGCTTACCCAGTAACTGACCTCGGATGATAATGAAATGTTCAGTTTTGCCGCTGAGGTATCTGCCCTGATGTCTGTACAGTTTGCAACCTGAGGTAAGGCAGATGGAAGGCATTCCTACGGAGATCTCACAACCGTCAAATTCAAGACAAATGTAACATGGTTGTTAGAAGCGCTCATAGTGAAAAAGTCTTTTAATGTGGAAAGAAGCAGCATTTACTAGGAAACATTAGGAGCTAGGCAGAGAGGGCCCCAATTTGTTTTTATGACCATGGGCAGTATGTGTGTAGGGCTATGTTGTGAATGACTTCTATGCTATCACAGTTCTTTAGTGTAATCGAGCAGAATTTTCATTCATTAAATGATCTGTAAAAGCAAGCAGGTGAAGTGATCAAATTGGAAGATGACACAAAATTATTCAAAGCACTTTACAGCATGAGCAGACTGTGAGGAATTACAGGAAGACCTGATGAGATTTGGAACAAGTAGAAAGTAATGCACATGGAGAGAAATGATCAAAACTGGGTAGGTAATTTTCCAAACGCCTGCATGCCGAGGTATCTGAGGCAAGGTTGGATGTGTATTTCAGGGACCTAAAAGGGAGACATCAGGTGCATGTTTGGGGGGGGGGGGGCGCAGGAGTCAATTCTGAAAAAGGTATCTGGGACACTGGTGCAAAGGGGGGAGGGTGCCTGAGATGCACAGTTAGGGAGTTAGAAGAACAGTAGAGGGTCCAAGGAAATACTTTAATTTATATTAATTCACACATACACACCGTCCATCTACTCTTGGTCCGGCCCCCGGGTCCAATATATGAACCCATTGCGGCCCTCGAGTCAAAACGTTTGCCCACCCCTGCGCTAGAATGTCCCCAATTTCCATCCATATTCTTCCATTTATCCTATCTGGATCCATGTTTTTTTTTTGTCTACTTTTAGTTCAGCTAGTTCCTCACACAGTCTTCTGAAAATTGTTAGAGATCCCTGTCGCTTATGTTTCTATTTGTGGGTGATTTCCTGAGGTCCTGCTCCTGGTTCTTCATCTGTGAACACAGAACAGAAATATTTGTTCCTTATCCCTCCAGTCCAATCCTGCACCTCTAGGTAGTGTACCTCTTCCAGCAGCTTGGAGACTGAGCTTGCCATTTTTTGATGACACCAGAGTACTTATGCAGCTGGCACTGCCTACTAGCCCCCAGTATGCTCGGTTTCCAAGCAGCTGGAAGAGGTAGTGAGCCAGGATGCTGGACTCGCTAAAGGGACAACTAAGGAGATAGGTTTAGTTTTCTTTTTATTTCCCCTGTTAAGGTGCAGGTTTTTTTGTTTTTTTTAATTTTCTTCCTTTAAAAAACACCCAGACGGATCAGAATGAACCTGAGGACAAGAAGGCTGAGGGGAGAAAGCAGAAGATATTCCTTCTCTCCCCCCCCCCAAGGATTTTGGGGGGAGTTCTGTGGAGGCCTTCCTCAGTCCGAGACTTCTGGTGGTTCCCGAACCTTTATTGGGTGAGGAGAGCTGCGGGGGCAGCAGTGGATTGACGGGAGTGAAAGCCAGCAGCCCCGAGTCAACACCCTCAGCGCAGAAGCTGGGAAGGAAGGCTGAGCGTGAGGGGTAGAAAAGCCACACAGCAAAGTGTCTCCAAGGTGAAAGCTGCAGGGAGGGGGGTGGGGGTGAGATGGAGGACAGTAGGAACCCCTAGCAACTCCTGGAACATGAGGAGACAAAGAGCGGCCTGCAGCTGCGTGTTTGGGAGCCTGCAGCAGCGAGGGAAACTCCCCCTGCTGTGTTTAGGTGAGATTTCTTTTTCTTCATGCCCACCATGCGTTTTAACTCCCCGCTGCATTTTGGGCGCCCAGGAGAGGCAGCCACCGGAGAATAAAGCAGAACTGAGCAGTTTCTTCCTAGAGGGCCATTTGCAGTTTCCTTTCAATTTCAATTTCTGTTAATTAGATTTTGGTAAATTGGTTTTGTTTTATTTTATTTTAGTTCAGGTATTCTAATTATCTGTGCTAGGGATCCTTCTACCTACCTGGGTACAGAATGAAGGAGTTTCTGGCGAGTATCTGCAGTCTTTCCCACCATGCCAGCCAGACAGCAGTGTCTGCTATGTGATGGTATGAAGGGGGAGGAGGTGAACCCCACTTCATACCACATCCTTAAGCATTCCTTGTGTTATACAGCTCAAAACCTATCCAGTGCACAGTGACTTGATGCAGACCTGTGGCAAAAGCCTAACTAAATGTGCCATTGTCTTGTTGCTGGGCAGATTTCAGAGAGCTGTTGTGTCTGGTCAGGAGATATAAGTGACAGTTTGTTGAGACATTGTGGCTTCTTCTTGAGAAGGATCCGGCAATAAAAAAAAGTCTGAGATAGAAATAAATGAAAGATAAGCAGGAAAAAGTGCTGAGTAGCTTGTGTAGCTACAGTTTTGTTCTGTGAAACGAAGTACCTGCATACAAGAAATGTATATAACTAGAAAGGCAGAGACGGGCAATGAATAGGAGACACATGAAATCCTTCCACCTTTTTTCTATGGTCAGTGAGTAACCTGACATGATAATCTTTTGTGTCTCGGTGCAGACCTACTAAATTTGTGATATTGCTTGTAAGGGAAGCTGTACTCCTTACAGCCACTGGTTTTACTTATAATAAAACAGAATCTGAATGGATGTGACGTTATTTCAGACAATACAAACCACAATTGCTGACGGCGACAGAAAGCATACCAATACATGACTCAGCGTTTTCTGCTTGTATCAGCCGGACCAGTAGGGCAAGGGGCCCAGTTAATTAATTATATTATAACTACATGACTCAGCATTTTTGGTTGTGACTGACAACATACAATAATTATGATGGAATTTTTCATATTCAACCTTTGTTTATTGAAACAAAACTAACTGCTAATTTACAGTAGTGTACACACTTTACTAGATATCTCCTGAATTATGGGTGATAGAAAAATTCTGATACCAAAGAAGTGCAGAGTCATGCACTTGGGTAGCAGAAATCCAAGGGAAATGTACGCGAGGGGTTGGTGTGCACGGATCAGGAGAAAGACCTTGGTGTGATTTATTTCTGAAGATCTCAAGGTGGCAAAACAGTGCGACAAGGCGGTGGCAAAGGCCAGGAGGATGTTGGGCTGCATACAAAGAGGAATTACCAGCAGAAAGGAAGAGGTACTTATGCCACTGTACAAGTCACTGGTGAGGCCTCACTTGGAATACTGTGTTTAGTTTTGGAGACCATATCTTGCAAAGGATGTAAAAAGACTGGAAACAATTCAGAGGAAGGTGACCAAAATGATTTGGAGCCTGCGTCAGAAGCCTTATGAGAAGAGACTTGAAGACCTAAACATGTACATTTTGGAGGAGAGGAGGGACAGGGGAGATATGATTCAGGCCTTTAAATACTTAAAGGGAAATAATGAACAAACAAACCTCTTCCAAAGATGGGGAAGCTGTAAAACTAGAGGGCATAACATGAAGCTGCAAGGTGGTAAATTGAAAGGCAATGTCAGGAAATACTTTTTCACAGAAAGGGTGGTGGATGCTTGGAACGCCCTACCAATGGAAGTGGTGGGGGCAAACACGGTGACGTAATTCAAAATGGCATGGGACACACAGTGGATCCCTTTACAGCAGCGGTTCTCAACCTGTGGGTCACGACCCCCAAGGGGGTCGCCACAGGATTTAGCAGGGGTCACTTCACTCCGCCATTAAAAAAAAAAAAAAAAAAAAAAAATGCACAAGTTGCTGCTGCTGCCGAGTCCGCTTCTCGGCAGCGGCAAACTCAGACTCCAATCTTCTGCAGCCGCGGCTCCCTGTCTCTTTGGGAACCGCGGCTATGTCATTGTCTGTAAAACCATTGCGGAGCCTTTATTCTGTCTCTAAATGGGCTCCATGCAGCATTGTCCCGCCTCCAAAGGAAGTTGTTTACCACGTCCTTGGGAGGCGGGACAGTGCTGCATGGAGCCCGTTTAGAGACAGAATAAAGGCTCCGCGACGGTTTTACAGACAATGACATAGACGCGGTTCCCTAGCAGGGAGCCGCTGCTGCAGAAGGAGGCGGCAGACATGGGGAGAGGGGAGCAGGGAACCTGCAACGGGGCTGACAGGGAGGGAGGGGGGCTGACATGGACTTGGGGGGGCTGACATGGACAAAGGGAAGAGACAGGGGGATGTACTGGACAGACAGGGGATAAATGCTGGACAGAGGGGAGAGACGGTGCGGGTTAGGATTATAATGGGCCGATGGGGGGGGGGGGGCTAGGACTGGGAATGGACTGATCAAGGGGGGGGGGTTGGGACTGGTAATGTGCTGATGAGGGGCTAGCATTGGAAATGAGCTGATCAGGGAGGTTAGGACTAGAAATGGGCTGATTAGGGGAGCCTAGCACTGGTAATGGGGTTGTGGAGGGACTAGCACTGGAAATGAGCTGATTAGGGGAGGCTAGCACTGGTAATGGGGTTGAGGAGGGACTAGCACTGGAAATGAGCTGATTAGGGGAGGCTAGAACTGGTAATGAGCTGATGGGGGGGGGTAGGACTGGTATTGGGCTGATTAGGGGAGGCTAGCACTGGTAATGGGGTTGAGGGACTAGCACTGGAAGCGAGCTGATTGGGGGGGCTTCGACTGGGAATGGGCTGATTGTGGGGAGGGGAGGATAGAGCTGCTGGCCCTGGAAGAAAACTGGGGGCTAAGGCTACAAATGGGCTGATATGAGGGGATGGGAGAATGGAACTGGAAGGGAGTGGATCTGAGAGGGGCTGCCATGGCATTTGCACTGGAAGGGACTGATCAGTGGGGTAGGAGGGGGACTGGAAGGGAATGAACACCAGTGGCAGTCATGGGAATGCAAGTTGACATTGGAAGGTACTGAGAGTGAGGACTGGAAAGGGGCTGATACTGGGGAGGGATACTGGGACTGGAAATAGGCTGATGGAAAGAAGTGAAGAAAACGAAAGAAGAGATAAGAAATGGCAGATGGACCATAGACCACAGAAAGAGAGCTAAGAGAAGACAGGAAAGCAGAAGCCTCAGATCGGGACCAGCATGATCAGAGAATAAATTGGTCAGACAACAAAGGTAGAAAAAATATAATTTTTTCATATTAGTGATTAGACTACAAAATCATCATCATTTTGAAATCAAATATTGTTACTTGTGATTAATTATTGTGGTTTAAATAAGTACATTTTATAAATAAAAACATACTGCAAAGGCCTATAATATTAATAATTCAACAAATGATTACAGCAACAATGCGTTAACAATACAGGAAAAGAGACACATTTGATTTTATTGGGGGTCACCACAAGTTGACCAATGGTAAAAGGGGTCATGGTACAAAAAAGGTTGAGAACCACTGCTTTACAGTAACATGATAAAATCAAAATAAACTGAACCATCTAATTTCTCAACAAATAGGGGTGTCTTACATGAGGTGATGGGTTCACCCCTAAACAAAGACAATGGGAGGGGTGGCCTGCATGGAGCAGCAGGTGCACCTACTCTTGCCATCATACTGGGCAGACTAGATGGACTATACTGGTCTTTATCTGCTGTCATTTACTACGTTACTATGTAAACATTTACTCTGAGAAAGTGTCAGTCTGATTGGATCAGTGTGTAGTCCATTTCATATCTTTGAGGTACAACATGGCAGTGCAATCAAAAAATCCTCAAGATATGTGGGGAGTGGTCTCGGAGGCAGGCATCTGCCTAGACTGCTCGCAAGAGGCTAGTCATTGGAGCAGGGCCTGCAGGATGAGACGAGGTAGGAGAGTCCCTCCCGGTCACAAGAGACCCTGGAGGCAGGGGCGATGAATTACCTTCAAGAGATCTGGCCTCTGGTCCCTGCGAGATGCCCAGACCATCCACCCCTCAATCCCAGGGAGCAGTAGGGCTCCTGGGAGAGTTCTCACCGGAGTTTGTCTGTCTTTTGCATAAAGCGTTTTGCTATGTCAACAGGCAAGTTGCTCCTCTGCTCCGGAACACGGGGCTAAGAGGGTGTCGGACGCAAAAGAGTATGTCAGGGGCAGTGGCGACTAAACGGGCTAGAGGTCGGAGTGGCCTGCAGTCGTCATTGTCAGAGTGGCAGGATAGGGAAGACCGTGACATGGAGCTAGATCTGCAGGAGGCGTTGGAAAAAGGAGAGATCCCAGAACAGGAGGATCAGGCCCGGATTGATTGGGTGTTTTGCTGGAAGGAGCTGTCAGTGCTCATTTTGGAGGCCCTTAAAGCTCTGAATATGCCTGCTAATCTCCCGGCAGAGGAAGAAACGCTGGAGAATCGCTGCTTCAGGCAGTGCGGAAATCACGGAAAGTCTTCCTGGTACATAGAGTAGTATGATAGGTGATCCAGGGTGAGTAGGATTTCCCGGGGCCAGTCTTAAAGGGGTGCGATCCATGATGTGCCTGTACCCATTACCAGAGCAAGAACGAGAGCTCCTTTGATCACCCAAAGTGGATGCAGTGGTATTGGTGCAGTAGAGGAGACCTTGACTTGTTTCCTGCAGCTAAGAGATGTGGAACTGGTTTGGTGCTTTAGTTAGCATTTTTCAAATCATTCTGAAGTGAAGCTCCAGCAGTTTTATTTATTTTTATTTATTTATTTATTTAGCTGTATTTATATACCGCTTTTCACCGGGTCAAAGCGGTGTTACATAGGGGTGGGGAAATTAAGTACAAGGGTGGGGCCATCACCGGGGAGGCAACATTGATGATTTGACATAGGAAAGACTTTGGACATAGGACAGACGTTGGACATAGACAGGTTAGGGTAGCTTTGAGTTAGAGGTTCATTGTGGGTGAGATCAGGGGTTTGTGGGTTTTTCGGTGGGGTTCGAGTTGAAATATTTACATGTTTTATAAAATAACAGCTGAGGTGGTTGTTCCCCTGAAGAAGGCCCTTGGCGAAACACTTGTTGGGATGACCTCTCTGTTCCAATCAATTGGTCCTTCCACGGTGATTGTTTCCTGATCCTTGTGTGTCTGGCGTCGCTGTTGAAAGGGTGTTTCCTTTGCTCGTGTATTCGAAGATAGAGCAGCTTTTATACTAGATATTAGGGGAAAGCCGACAGTCGCCCAAGAGCAGATGGTTCTGAAGAATGTATCCTTGAAGGATACTACCAAAAGCAGGGAGGTTCCACAAAAGAGTAAAGTAGCCCAAATGCCCTCAAGTATGGAGCAGACAGAGCTTAAAGATCCCAATTTACCCATGTCTAACAATAGCCAAATTAACATGACTAAAATACATTCTCTAAAATGCTTGTATACAAATGCTAGAAGTCTAAAGAATAAGATGGGAGAGTTAGAATATATAGCACTAAATGAAAGGTTAGATATGATTGGAATATCAGACATGGTGGAAGGAGGACAACCAGTGGGACACTGATACCTGGGTACAAACTATATTGTAATGATAGAGCTGATCAAATTGGTGGAGGGGTTGCGCTCTGTTAGAGAGGGCATTGACTCAGAAAGGATTAAAGTTTTGCAGGAAACAAAATCTGCTGTAGAATCTATATGGATTGAAATTCCATATAAAAGGGGGAAGGCAATGGCAGTGGGTGTGTACTATCGAGCACCTGGCCAGAATGACCAAATGGATGATGAAATGCTCAAAGAAATCAAGGAAGCTAACAAAAGTTACAGCGCAGTAATAATGGGTGATTTCAATTACCCCGGTATCGACTGGGTCAGTGTCACAGCGGGACATGCTAGGGAGATAAAGTTCCTAGATGAAATAAATGACTGCTTCTTGGAGCAGCTGGTTCATGAACCGACCAGAGGGGAAGCCATATTAGACCTAGTCCTTAGTGGAACACCAGATCTAGTGCAAGAGATAAGGGTGTTGGGGCCACTTGGCAATAGTGATCATAGCATGATCGCCTTTGATTTAATTAGTGGAGGAGGGATAGTAAGGAAATCCACAGTACTACCTTTTAACTTTTGAAAGGGAGACTATGATAAAATGAGGAAAACAGTTAAGAAAAAAATAAAAGGAGCAGTTGCGAAGGTTAAAGACGTACATCAAGCTTGGGTGTTGTTGAAAAATACTATCTTGGAAGCCCAGACCAGCTGTATTCCATGCTTTAAGAAAAGTGGACGGAAGTCCAAAAAACTGCCAGCATGGTTTAAAGGTGAGGTCAGAGAGGCTGTTGCCAAAAAAGCATCTTTCAGGAAATGGAAAAAAGAGCCAAACGACGAAACCTGGAAACAGCACAAGCACTGGCAAGTCAAATGCAAGGCATTGGTAAGGCAGGCCAAGAGAGAATTTGAGAAGAAGCTTGCTGCGGAAGCAAAAACGCGAAATAAAGACCTTTTCAAGTACATTCGTAGCAAAAAACATGTGAGAGAGTCAGTTGGTCCATTAGATGATAAAGGGGTTAAAGGAGCACTAAGAGGCGACAAGGCGATAGCGGAGAGACTGAATGAATTCTTTGCTTCAGTCTTTACTGAGGAAGATGTAGGGATGTTACCCATGACTGAAGTGGTATTTAAAGGTGCGGAAGAATTGAAGGAAATATTGATACATCGGGAAGATGTCTTACAACTATTAGATAAACTGAAGAGTAGCAAATCACCTGGGCCGGATGGTATACATCCAAGGGTGTTGAAAGAACTGAAATATGAGATTGCAGAACTGCTATCAGTAATCTGTGAACTATCATTAAAATCATCTCTAATACCTGAAGATTGGAGGATCGCCAATGTAACACCAATTTTTAAAAAGGGTTCCAGGGGTGATCCGGGAAACTACAGACCGGTGAGCCTGACGTCAGTACCGGGAAAAATGGTAGAAACCATCATAAAGAATAAAATTACTCAGCATGGAGTTAGTCACAACCTAATGGGAGACGGCCAACATGGCTTTAGACAAGGAAGATTTTGTCTTACTAATCTGTTATGTTTTTTTGAAGGAGTGAATAAACAGGTGGACAAAGGTGAGTCGGTTGATATTGTGTATCTGGACTTTCAGAAAGCCTTTGACAAGGTCCCTCATCAGAGACTTTTGGCAAAACTAAAGAGTCATGGGATAGGAGGCAGTGTATTATTGTGGATCAGGAACTGGTTAAAAGATAGAAAGCAGAGGGTAGGGCTAAATGGCCAATTTTCCCAATGGAGAAAGGTGAATAGTGGTGTACCCCAGGGATCTGTGCTGGGTCTGCTGCTTTTTGACATATTCATAAATGACCTGGAAAGTGGAATAACGAGTGAGGTTATCAAATTTGCAGATGACACAAAACTATTTAAAGTTGTTAAAACCCAAGAGGATTGTGAAAAATTGCAAGAGGATCTTGACAAATTGGAAGACTGGGCATCAAAATGGCAGATGAAATTTAATGTGGACAAGTGCAAGGTTATGCACCTAGGGAAGAACAACCCAAACTATGGTTACACGATGCAAGGTTCCACATTAGGAACCACCACCCAGGAAAAAGATTTAGGCGTCATTGTGGATACCATGTTAAAACCCTCGGCCCAGTGTGCAGCGGCGGCCAAGAGAGCAAATAGAATGCTAGGTATGATAAGGAAAGGAATGGAAAATAAAACAAAAGATATTATAATGCCTCTATATCGTTCCATGGTGAGACCGCACCTTGAATACTGTGTGCAATTCTGGTCGCCGTATCTTAAAAAGGATATAGCGATTTTAGAAAAGGTACAGAGAAGAGCCACCAAAATGGTAAAGGGGATGGAAGGATACTCCTATGAAGAGAGGCTAAAAAGGTTAGGGCTCTTTAACCTGGAAAAGAGACGGCTTAGGGAAGATATGATAGAAGTCTATAAATTAATGAACGGAGTGGAACGGGTAAACGTAGATCGATTGTTTACCTTATCAGAATATAGAAAGACTAGGGGACATGCAATGAAGCTACAGGGTAAACTATTTAAGACTAAGAAAAGAAAATATTTTTTCACTCAACGTGTAATCAAACTCTGGAATTTGTTACCGGAGGATGTAGTAAAGGCTGTTAGTGTAGCTGGGTTTAAAAAAGGTTTGGACAAGTTCCTGGAGGAAAGGTCCATAAACCATTATTAAGAAGTGACCGAAGATATCAATGCTTGACCCAGTACAAGCATTGTGGAACTTGTCTCTTGGGGAAACTGCTAGGTACATATGACCTAGATTGGCCACTGTTGGAAACAGAATACTGGGCTTGATGGACCTTGGTCTGACCCAGTATGGCATATCTTATGTTCTTATGTTAACATCAGATGGGATACACACCAGTTGATCCACATTAAATTCAAACCCTGTGTGTCGCCAAAATACCATGCACTGACTGACTATCAAATATGGCTTCCTATTGGCTGAGGAGGTGCAGTATTCTATTGGTTCATTTCGATCCTGCTTTGATACAGAATCCGGTTGATCTTACTGGGACATGGTTTCCTCATGACAGCCATACAAAAGTTCACAGACAAGTAATTTTACATGCAGAAATGGCTGCAGAATTAAATTTGCAACTAAACAGTTTATAAATAAGCCAGGATTCTTTACAGAATTTGGAAAGATTGTAAAAAAAAAAAGCTGAGAATAGCTTGATCATGCAACCTATGCATGATTTTTTTGCACACCACTGTATGTTTGGAGATTTGGATATACCCCTCTCCTAAAACCAACAGTTTGCCCTGTTTTCAGCACAACTCCCCATGGGTTCCTAGTGCTTAATGCACCAGAGAGCAGATAAGAGGGACCCCACAAGGCTCTGGTGGAGGGGGTTGGTAAGATTGGGCCCAGGCCTCCCTTCCCTCTTAGTCCTCTATTTGCTTGTTGAGCTATTTTCTATTTTTCTTGACTTTTTTTTTTCTCCGAGTCCCCTATTCTTTCCAGTTGGATATATTTGTCTCTCAATACTGTTATAATAAAGCAGTATGTGTAAAAAAAAAAAAAAAAGTTTTCTTTTCCGCACCAGGGCCGGACAAGGGGGGGGGGGGGGGTTGGAGGGTGGCGGGTGGCCCGGCTTTCCCTTATCAGGTTTCTGTCAACCGGCCTTGCAGGAGCAGAGAATTCTCCCCTCCCCCCTTTTTGCCATAGCCACCTTTTTAATTTTTTTTGATGGGGTACACCAACTAATGTGTGGAGCCTAAGGGTTTGTCTTGGGTCCACTCCTTTTTCTCTCTATACCCAATCCCTTGGTGCACTCATCTCCTCCTATGGTTTTCAGTACTATCCTTACGCTGATGATTCTCTCAGATCTACCTCTACACCTGAAATTTCTCTAGCAATCCAGGCCTGGATCTCTGCCTGCCTATCTGACATTGCTGTCTGGATGTCTCACTCCATTTGAAAATAAATATGGCCAAAACTGAGCTTCATATCTTTCCCCCTAAACCAACCTCCCCCCTTTCTTCCTTTCTCTGTCTCCGCGGTTAACGCTCTACTCCTCCCATGAAGAGGCTTGCAACCTTGGGGTTGTCTTTGATTCCTTCCTCTCTTCCTCCACACACATCCAACTGATACCTAAAACCTGTCATTTTCTTTCTGTATAACGTCAGCAAAATTTGCCCCTTCCTTTCTAAACACATTACTAAGGCACTTATCCACTCTTTATTCACTTCCTGTCTAGACCATTGCAACCTCCTCCTTGCTGGTCTCCTTCTGAGTCTTCTCTCTCCCCTTCAATCTCTTCAAAACTCAGGTGCGCAGCTAATCTTCCGCCAGTCTCACTATGCTCCTTTAACCCCTCTCCTCATGTTGCTTCATTGGCTCCCTGGCCGTTTCCATATCCAGTTCAAACTTCTTCTACTGACCTATAAGTGCATTCATTCTGCTGCTCCTGACTACCTTTCCTCTTATCTCCCTACATCAGTGGTGTACCAAGGGTGGTGTGGTGAGTGCAGCCTGCTCCGGATGTCAGCCAGGAAGGGGTTGCACCCCTGGCTGCTTTGCTCTCCTGGCTAAAGTCTTGCAGTTCACGAGACTTGGCCAGAAGAGCAGAGCGAAGGGCCCCTGCAGCAGGAGGCACCACGGCAAACCAGCTTAATCTTAAGTTTGGGCACACTGCCTCTGTGGGGCCGATTGGGGGGTGCATCGCGTTGCACAGCACCACTGGCAGTGCGGGGGAGTGTCTGCCTCAGGTGATTGGGGGGAGGGGTAGGAACACCACTGCCTTACAGCCCTCCTTGGGAACTCTTGCCCTTCTCTTCTGTTGCCAACTCTAGACTTAGATCCTCGCACTTTGCTGCTCCTTATGCCTGGAACAAACTACTTGAGTCTGTATGTCAATCTTCATCTCTGGCCCTTTTCAAATCCAGGCTGAAAACTTACCTCTTCGAGGCCGCTTTTGGATTCTGATCCATGTAGTCTCCTGCTCTCCAACAATGTGTTTCCTTACCATTCCCCTAGACATATCCTTTTCCCCAGCTGTTGTGCTGTCTTGACTAGCACAATAGCTCTGAGCAGGGACCCATCTCTTACATATCTGTACAGCGCTGCATACGCCTATACTATTGTATAATGATCAATAGTAGTAGTTCTTTGTGTATATTCTTTTTGCCGCTGGAGCATTGCCACGATGCTGTACTTCCTGCGGCTCCCTTCAGATCAAATCCATGGCTAGTTCTGTTTTGTCCCATGTGTGATGGTAGCATCTTGGGGGGAGGGGGTGTGGGGATTTTTTTTTTTTTTTTGCATTTTTGGGACCCCTCCGTCCCCTCATCAAGGGCCCCTGTGCCTCTACTGATTCTACCACAGTTTTTCTGTCTGCAATACCTTTGACCATTTTGGATGCTTACATGATCTCTGCAGATGGGGAATGTGGTAGAGGCCACAGAATCTACCCAGCAGTCCCTTATGAGTTCCTCGGGCCCAAGGGTCCTTTTTTCCCCACTGGCTATGAGCAGCAGCTTCTGAAGCAGCTCACAGGCTGTTTTCAGACTACCATAGATGCTTGGCATCCTCCTCCATAGGGATCCAAGGCCCTCTAGCGTCTCTGCCACTGGTAATAAGAGGACCAAACACAGTTGTTTCTCCCATTCCTTCTGGAGTCCAGCCTTATCTCCTGCAGGGGTAATTTGGGATGACAAAGAGGAATCCTCCTCAAAAGTTGAGTCTGAGGAAGGAGAAATTCCCTTCAGGGAAGACCATGATCCATCTATGATCTGCCTATTTCACAGGGAAGACTTCTGTAAAGAATTGAAAACCTACCTCTATCTCCAGGAACAAGCAGGAATGAGTCTTAACATATGGGTACGTCGGTACCGACGGAGCCTGCGCGGGAACGCTCCCCAGCGTCCAGTCAGAAAGCTTTTGGGAGCATCCCTCAGCGCCTGCGTACTGCCTTCCCGCCTTTCCAACTGTCTCTCCTCAGTTTTCGTTTTTCCGTGGAGCCGGCAGGATGTCCTCCTGTCACCGCAGAAAATGTTTTCTTTAATTCTTTTTTTCTTGTGGTCGCGGCTGTTTCCCCGCCTCCACCAGTACCGCCGGTGGGTTTTTTCTTTTTCTCAAACTCAGGGAGAGTTTTCCCTCGGTTTCTGTCTTAAATCTTTGGGCCTGTAAGGCCTCTCCATCATGGAGCCGCCTTCTCCTAAGAACTGCCTTAACTGTGGAAATACAGTTTTCTTTTTAGACTCCAATAACTGGTGTCTAACCTGTTTGGGTCCTGACCCTTTTCCTCCGGAGCCATTAGGCTACAATTTTATGAGAAGAGATTTTCCATTTCGAGTTTCCCTCGATACCGAGTTCCCTTCTAGTGTCAGGGCACCGACCATTTCTTCTCTACAGGATCAGGTAACCCACAAACTGTCTGTTAAGACTAGCTAATCCTTGAGTGGTAGGTCTCATGCCAGGCATGATGATGGCTCTGGCCTTGCCCTCCAAACCCGATTGGCTTCAAAACCCCGGTGGGAGTCTTCGGTCTCCAAAGCCTTTCAGGGGTTTCAGGTTGTTCCTGGGGCTCAACCCTCACAGGACATACCTGAGCCATGCTCGGTGGTGGCATCCGCTTCGAGCGGTACCAATACCCCGGCATCGGCACTGGTGTTGAGTGATCTACTCTTTGCCAGGGATCGTCATCTGGCGTTCTCGGTGCCTTTGGGACCGATCGATACGTCCCAGATTGACTTTCCAGTATTGGCAGCATCGCCGATACGACCACTGACGTCGGTACCCTCTAGACATGCATCGATAGACTCGCTTCCTTCGATGCCGAGTCTGGAATCGATATCTAGTCTGGAAGACTGGGTACCGACGTGTCTCGGAACCGACGCTTACCAATTCCGGATGCGCTGCAGCGAGGATACTCCCCAAGGGTTTTTGGTTGCCTCAGTACCGCTTGAGCAGCCTCCGATGATTGCTTCGATGGCGGTATCGCCTCCGATTCCGGCACAGTTACCGGTATCGGTATCAATGCCGGTTCCTGCAGTAACATCGGGACCAGCTACTTCCATGCCTTTTTTCACCAGGATCACTCCTTTCTATACCTAGTTTGGAGTCGATACCTGTCATGGACGATGCAGTACTGACTGTCTCAAGTCGTAATTGCCAGTACCAGTATCCATCTATTGGGGCTCCTTTTCTGCACCGGACCAGTACATCCTCCGGTGCCCAGGCTACTGCTTCAACTTTAGCCTATCCAGGGATGGTTCCCATTGGAGATCCTTCCTTTCAGAAACTTCTCCTTGACATGGCAACATTCCTTACTATTCCTATCCCTGGCTATGATCCTACACAAGGCTCTTCTGCGGAAAAGGAAAATATAATGCTTCCTTTACATCATTCTTTGCAGGATCTTCTTCTGAGAATATGGGAAACACCTTTAAGGGTTTCCTCACCTTCTACAGCAACTGATCTTCTGTATCAGGTGCCCCCCTCTCCAGGGTTTCAAAAGACTCAACTTCCCCATCATTCCATTGTAGTGGAATCAGCAATGAGGAAGGTAAAAAGCAAGAAGAAGCATTCTTCTTATTATCCGCCAGGTCGTGAATCTAGAACACTAGATGCCTTTGGACGTCAAACCTTCCAAACATCCATGCTGGCAACAAGGATTATCTCTTATATTTTGTATGAGTCTATCCCTTCAGGAGGTCACAAAGAAATTATCTCTTTTGACTCCTTTTCTATCAGAGTCCAAGGCTGCAGACTATTCCTTACTTCTTAGTCATAGCCAAAATATCTCTTGGTTTCTCTCTCGTGCTTCCCTAGACTCTTTTGAGTCTGTTAGCAGAACCTCTGCTATAGCCATAGGAGCACGACGTAGAGCCTGGCTCCAGGCTTCAGACTTGAACAGATGGGCACAACAAAGACTGGGTAATACTCCTTGTACTGGAGAAAATCTCTTCAATAGGGAGTCTTTACGTCAGGTTGCTCATTGCTCTACTGACTTCCCTGTTTCTGAGGGCTATCCTAAGCCTTCTCCTTCCCCAGTAGGTGGGAAATGCCCTACCAAACCTTCTTTCCATAAAAGAAGGTTTTATTCTTCTCCTGCCCATCATACGGATGTTCCCAAACAAGGGAAACCTCGCTCTGATCTGAAGAATCCAAACTCAAGCCAGGAAAAGTAACCCCCTCAATAGGGTTCTAATTAATCTTTTTATAACCCACAGTTCACTTCTTCTCAGCAGAAGTCTTTTCACTTTTTTTTCATTAAAACTCTACAGATGAATTCCTGTTTTCTCCAGGACCAAGCAGGAAGTCAGTCCTCACTTATGGGTGACGTCGGCGCCGACGGAGCCCTCGCGGAGCAATTTTCCCCAGCTTTCAAAGAAAGCCTTTGGGAATTGCAGCGCGCATGCGCGGTCGTCTTCCCGCCCGAAGGTGCCATCTTAGCCAGTCTTCTTTTTTCCGCGGAGCCCTACAGACGTCCCCGTCTTGTCCCCGCGAAAAAGTTGATTTTCTTCTTTATTTTATCCTTTTTCTTTCGGTTCGACGCCGATCGTTTTCCCGCCCGGACTCGCGACGCCGGTCTCGAGTCCTCTTACTCTTTTTCGGTTTTTCTGACTTAGTCAGCTTTCGTTTTCGTTTTCCCTGGCAGCCCGGTCCTTTGACCTCGCAGGGGCCCTTTTTTCCCCCGATGGCTGCCAGTGGGTTTAAGCGGTGTGGTCGGTGTGACCGAAATATGTCACTAACCGACACACACGACTTTTGCCTCCGCTGCCTGGGCCCGGATCATGAGGAACTGATCTGTGGGCCCTGCAGCAAACTGTCCTCAAAGGCGTTGAGAAGTCGGCGGCATCAGCGTGAGAGAATCTTCGCTGACCCCAGCCGTACCCGGACCTCGTCGGAGGCCTCCGTGTCGTAAGGCTCCAGCTCGGACCGTCGCCGGAGCTCCTCCGACCGGGGTTCTCCCTCCGGGGATCATCGTTGGAAGGAAAAACCCGCGAGGGCGGCGTCGGTGGACGCTCCTGGCTCCGCGAGGGCCAGGTCGCATAGCCCCGACAGCCGCCCCGGGTCCTTGGAGAAGGAACACATCCCGAAGCGACCTCGCCTGGAGTCGGAGATGCCTGCCCGGGTAAGTCCTGTGGTCCTTCTGGACTCGCCTCCGCGACAGCCGACGTCGGGCCCGACGCCGTCGGGGCCCGAGTCGGGGGCTGCTGGGTCACCTGAGCTCGGACTCAGGTTGACGGCCTTGGAGAGCAGACTGTCTGCCTTCATGGACCAGCAGAGGGCACTGCTCGCTGGCTTCGCTGGCGTCGCTGCCCCGACCGCCGGGACGTCGACGTCCAAGTCGACCCCGGAGACCGAGCCGATCCTCGAGTCGATGAGAACTCGAGTCGATCCTCGGTCGAGGTCGCCCTCGGCCTCCCGTTCGGGACCGAGGTCGCCGACGCCGACTCCCTCGGCGTCGGGGCGGCTGGCGCCGCACCCTGCCCGGGCCGACCCCACCGAGTCCTCGTCGGAGTCGGTCTGGGAGTCTGAGGAGGAAGAGTCACCTGATTCTTTCCGGACTCAGTGTGTCCCATCGGACTCACCGGAGTCCGAGCCTTGGAAGCAGTCCCCCCCCGGAGGATGCCCGGTTCTCGGACTTCGTTGGGGATATGGCCAAGGCTTTGGCCTTCCCTGCGGATCCCGAGGAGGAGCCTCGAGCCGAAGAGCTCGACGCCCTCCAGTATGACTCTCCCGCGAGGGAACACTTTACTGTGCCGGTTCTTCCTATGCTGGAACGACTACTCTTCCGCATGTGGGAGAGTCCGGCCTCCTCGCCGGTCCTGAGCAAGCGGATCGATTCTATCTATCGAGTCCGCAAGAGCCCTGGCTTTCAAAAGGCACAGCTGCCACACCATTCCATGGTAGTGGAATCGGCCATGCATCGTCTTAAGAGCCAGAAGATGCACTCCTCGGTGCCTCCTGGCAGGGAGGCCCGTAACCTGGATGGCCTTGGCAAGAAGTGCTTCCAGGGCTCTATGCTCGCATGTCGTGTCCAGACTTACCAGCTATACATGGGCATGTATCTCCGGGATCTGGCTAAAGAGCTAGCCGGATTCTCCGCTGGTCTCTCCGAGGAGCCCTTGCGTAGGTTCCTAGCCTTGTCCACGGGCATTCGGGAATGCTCAAAGTTCATGTCCCGGGCAGCCTATGATGGCTTTGAAGCCTCGGCTCGAGTAGCCGCAGCCGGCATCGGTGCCCGCCGACAGGCTTGGCTTCAGTCGTCCGACCTTGAGCCCTGGGTACAGGACAAGTTGGTCGATGTCCCCTGCCGAGGCGAAAACCTCTTTGGCAAGCCCATGGCGGAAAAGGCTGCACAAATTGAGACTGAGACTCTCACCAGGACTAGGCTTTCTAGGAAGACCTCCGCCCCTTCCCAGAAAAAGAAGGGCTCGGGAAAGAAGTCCTTTTACCCGAGGAAGGCGGCTGCCTACAAACAATACCCCCATTATCAGGCCCCTGCAGCTCCCCAACAGGGCCAGCAGGCCAAGGGACGGGGTAACGGGTCCCGTAGGCAGCAAGCCCCCAAGCCTGCACCACCAGCCCCTGCTCAGCAGGGTGGGGGCTTTTGACTCGCTCAGCATAGCCTCTCCCCCCCCGCTGGTTCCTCCCAGCACCGGAGGCCGGCTGGTTCACTTCGCCCACAGGTGGTCCAGCATCACCGCAGATGCCTGGGTGCTTCAGGTCGTGCGAGAAGGCTACCTTCTCCACTTCCATCAGGTCCCTCCCTCCTATTTTCCGGGAGAGCCTCCGCGCCCCCCTCTGCACAGGGAGTTGCTCCTTCAGGAGTTAGCAGGTCTTCTGCAGGAACAGGCGGTGGAACCGGTGCCACACCACCTGAGAGGTCAAGGCTTCTATTCAAGGTATTTTCTGATACCAAAGAGAACAGGGGGCCTCAGACCCATCCTGGACTTGCGCAACCTCAACAAGTTCCTTGTGCGGGAGAAGTTCAAAATGCTTACCCTTGGAATCCTTCTGCCCTACCTCCAGCAGGGAGATTGGCTATGCTCCTTGGATCTAAAGGATGCCTACACGCACATCCTCATCCACCCAAGCCACCGCCAATACCTAAGGTTTGTGGTGGCAGGAAATCATTACCAGTACAGAGTACTGCCCTTTGGCCTGTCCTCCGCACCGCGAGTCTTCACAAAATGTCTCGCGGTCGTGGCGGCCCATCTCCGGCTTCACGGCCTCTATGTCTTTCCGTACCTCGACGACTGGCTCATCAGAGCAGCGTCCGCTCAGGAGGTCACCAACGCCACGTGCCGCACGGTGACTCTGCTGCAGCACTTGGGCTTTGTCATAAACTTCGCAAAGTCCACTTTGCTCCCCTCACAGGATCTCGAGTTCATCGGCGCAAGGCTGCACACTCCTCAGGCGCGAGCGTATCTACCGCTCGACAGGGCTCAGCGGCTCATGGACCTAGCCGACCGCTTTCGCAGCCAGCTCCTGGTCTCCGCCAGGCGCTTCCTGAGACTGCTCGGCCATATGGCTTCCACCATCCATGTGACCCCCAATGCCCGCCTGAATATGCGGTCTGCTCAATGGTGTCTCCGCCGGCAGTGGCGACAAGCCACGGGCGGCCTCGCCGACCTAGTGCGCGTTTCCGAGCCGCTGATCTCGTCTCTCCGGTGGTGGCTCCGGCAGCCGAACCTGATATTCGGTATGCCTTTCCAGTCACCTCAGCCGACCCGGGTGCTGACCACCGATGCATCCCTCCTGGGCTGGGGAGCGCATTGCCAAGAGGCGCGTACTCAGGGCCTCTGGACCACGTGGGAGTCTGCTCAGCAGATCAACTTCCTGGAGCTCCGGGCGATCCGCCTAGCTCTCAAGGCCTTCTCCCACCTGACTTCCCAACAGTCCGTCCTTGTCCAGACGGACAATCAAGTGGCCATGTTCTACGTGAACAAACAGGGGGGCACGGGCTCCTTTCTCCTCTGCCGGGAGGCTCAGAAGCTCTGCTCTTGGGCCGTCAGTCACGGCATTCTCCTCAAGGCAGTTTATCTCCCGGGCCAAGACAATTGCCTTGCGGACAAACTCAGCAGGGTCCTCCAGCCGCACGAGTGGCGTCTGGATCCCTTGGTAGTTCAGAAGCTCTTCCTCAAGTGGGGCCTCCCCACGATGGATCTCTTTGCCAGTCCTCGCAACCGGCAGCTTCCTCGCTTCTGCTCTCGTCAGCCACACCCCCTTCGGGTTGCGGCGGACGCCTTTCTGATCTCATGGTCGGGGAGCCTTCTGTACGCTTTCCCTCCCATCCCGCTGGTCTCTCGGACTCTTTTCAAGGTTCTCCGAGACAAAGCCTTTTTGATCCTGGTGGCCCCTCGCTGGCCCAGACAGCCGTGGTTTCCGCTCCTGCTGCAACTAGCGGTGGAGGGTCCGATCCCTCTGGGGGTACAACCGGATCTCCTCACTCAGGATCAGGGGTCCCTACTGCACCCCAACCTCAGGTCTCTCAACCTCATGGCCTGGCTGCTGAGAGGGTAGTCCTTGCTCCCCTTCTCCTGCCGGCGGAGGTGGAGGAGGTCGTCCTGGCTTCGCGACGCCCTTCTACCCGCAAATGCTACGCCCTTAAATGGCGTCGCTTTGCAGTCTGGTGTACCCAACAGTCGCAGGATCCCTTCTCCTGCCCGGTGTCGGTGATCTTGCAGTACTTGCTACACCTCTCTAATCTGGGACTTAAGTCCAACTCCGTCAAAGTTCACCTCAGTGCTCTTTCGGCACATCATGTGCCGGTGGACGGTAGACCTCTCTCCAGCGACCCTCTCGTAGCGCGGTTTCTCTCCGAGGTCTTCTTCTACTTAAACCACCTCTGCGCCCGCCAGCGCCGGACTGGGACCTGAATGTGGTTTTGCAGCGGATCACCTGTCCGCCTTTTGAACCTATGGCTACTTGTTCTCTCCGTTTTCTGTCTTGGAAAACACTGTTCTTGATAGCCCTCACTTCCGCTAGGCGCGTAAGTGAATTGCAGGCCCTCGTGTCTGATCCCCCCTACACTCGGTTCTACAAGAATAGGGTAGTCCTACGGACTCACCCAAAGTTTCTGCCTAAAGTGGTCTCCCCTTTTCACATCAATCAGGAGGTGGTACTTCCAACCTTCTTTCCCAGACCGCACTCCAGCCGAGCTGAGACGGTCCTCCATACCCTGGACTGTAGAAGGGCATTGAACTTCTACCTTGACCGTACGCGGGAGCACCGTAAAGCTGCTCAGCTTTTTGTGTCTTTTGACCCCAATAAATTGGGGACTCCCGGTCTCCAAGCGTCCTCTGTCCATCTGGGTTGCGGACTGTATCTCTTGGGCTTATGGGGCAGCCGGACTCGCCTTAGAAAGTCGAGTCACGGCTCATTGCGTTCGGGCAAAGGCCACGTCAGTGGCTTACCTCCGCTCTGTTCCGCTGGCAGACATCTGCCGGGCCGCTACTTGGTCTTCGAGCCAGACTTTTGCGGTCCATTACTGTCTCGAGAGGGAGTCCCGTAGGGACAGTGCTTTCGGACAGGCAGTCCTCCGTAATCTCTTTGAGGTCTGAGCAACTCCTACCCTCCATCCCGGATGTGGGCTACCGGTGGGTGATAATTCAGCGAAGATTCTATCCTTCTGTACTGCTGAGCTAGAGGGAGCTCATTTTTGTGCTTAGGGTCTCCGGTAGCCTTGAGCTTGGGAGTCCCATAAGTGAGGACTGACTTCCTGCTTGGTCCTGGAGAAAGCATAGTTACTCACCTGTAACAGGTGTTCTCCAGGAGCAGCAGGAATCAGTCCTCACTACCCTCCCTCCTCCCCTTGGAGTTGCAATCGTCTGCTTATGTTCTTTTTGCAAATTTTTATGCTGTCTTTTTTAGCTATGTCATCTGACTGGCTAAGATGGCACCTTCGGGCGGGAAGACGACCGCGCATGCGCGCTGCAATTCCCAAAGGCTTTCTTTGAAAGCTGGGGAAAATTGCTCCGCGAGGGCTCCGTCGGCGCCGACGTCACCCATAAGTGAGGACTGATTCCTGCTGCTCCTGGAGAACACCTGTTACAGGTGAGTAACTACGCTTTCCCAGGACATCCACTTGCTCTTAGGTAGGCTGAGCTGTCAGGAATTTCATGTCTATGGGTCACAGGGTTTTCCTCCTCTTTCTACCATGAAGAGAGGTTTTCCAACTATCTCATGATAGTTTTCTCCTGTACCACCATGAATTTTTTCCTTCTGCAGACTTACCATATGGCAAGTCTTCCTCCAGCTCCTATTTTTCTTTACCCTCTTTTTTAGGGCCTCCCCTGTAAGAGTGCTACCATACCACTGGAAGGTTTTCTTAGCCTTTCTAGTCTTCCTGTCCTTTCTAGTGTAGAGTTTTCTCTGGAGTAACATCCCTGCTTTCATTGGGCAGCTCATCAGACATCATCAGGATTTTCTCCTCTTGTTCTGTCTGTTCTCTCTGTTACAAACAGAAGGATTCTCTCTGCTGTTCTATTCAGCAGCTGCCCATGCAGGAGTCCCAGTGAGTGGACTACTGGTACTTTTCTACGCGTTCCAGTCTTGTCTTCCACTACTTTTCTCTGCCTTAGTAGTGCTTCCAAGATAGTGCTCATCTATCTTGGATAATCCTTATCGCTTCTTTTCTGTCATCTCCAAATCTCTGGAGTTGGCAGCATAACTGAGGTGGCAGCTGGTTTTCTCCAACAGCCACTTTTATTTCCCAGTTCTCCTGCATAGTGCTCTCTGCAATCCTACTGAGAAGCTTTCCACTATGGGCCCTTGCTAGAGAGCATGGGGATTTTTTCTCTAATTACTATCCTATATGGTTGAAAAAGGCTTCCTCAGTCATTCCTCATGACTGTAGGGGTTCTTTACACCCTTCTATTTCCTTTTAATAAAGGACATAAGCCTTCTCTATATGACAGTCTAAAGAGTTACCCAGTTTCTACAGGAAATATGCTCTTTTTCCTTGCAGCTTGTCCTCATGGTATCCTAATCCTTCATGGACAGCACATATTTAATTAAACAACGTATGATACCCCCCCTTGTTCCTCAAGTGGGTCAACCTGGTATCTCATCCTCTGCGTTTCTGTCCATTCACCATGTAAGAGTTCTACCGGACTCAGGACTTTCTGTTTACAGACTGATATTATATTCTGTTTTTTCCACGCAACCATCCTGGTTATTTCACTGGATAGTATTCCTGCTCCATCTTAACCAGGGGGAACAGATTCTCTATATCTTCTCAAGTAGGTTCCACCTTCTTGTTAGATGAATCTTTCCTCTTCACATCTCCCATGTGAATGTTCTTATGGGCATATCTCTTATCTGCTTAATTGCAGACATTTATCTTTAGACATATATATATATATTCATGTATGTATATATCTCTATATACTTCTCTACAGATACATATGTCTGTAAGCTGTGTGTGCATATGTTATGCCCCTCCAAATCTCACTATAGATATATAGAGATAGACAGAGAGATAGAGATAGAGAGAGAGATATTCTACATATATGTGTATCTGTTGAGATGCTTCCTTATAGGTAGATATGTATTTACATACTTATCTCCCTAACTGTCTATGCTTATGAAGGTTTACCTTCCTATAGGTTCCAGACAGTGGGCTTGCATATATTCATACTGTCCCACAGTATGTCTGGGGTTATTATGCACACAACCACTGCTGTGGTACTAACAGCTCCTACTTTAACCCTAGGTTTAGGTATCCCTGAAGCTCCATGCTCCAATATCTTTCCTTTCTCTCACCAGTTAGGAAAGACAGGGTGAATCTTCAGTATATCTGAGATTTCGTCCCTTCAGACATCTGTCCTTGGGAATACGGGCTTTTTTCCCATAACCCTTCTTCCCTCCAGGACTGGGCTAGTTTATCCAAATCGGTCAGTCTTCCTCTTTTGCTCCTAACTGTGAATAACTCTGTAGCCAAAAGAGTTCCCAGCTTTTTCCATAAAGCTTTCCCTAAAGACCTACTGTTTTTGTACTACCCCAGTTGACACCTGGATCACCTGTCACTTCCGGATTTGGACCTTCACCTTCACTTCAGTGAGGTCACCTTGAAGATTACTCTACTGGATCCCCAGTAGACTCCATCAGCCTCTCTACTTCCTGCAATCCAGTAGGTGAGATCCATATTGTGATTGTTCATTTTAATATTTTTCATGATAATTATCATACATACAAGGACTCCTTACCTGTAGTCCTATTTTAGGTTAACTGTTTTTTCCCTACAGCTCCTCTCTTTTCAACTCCTACCCTCCATTCTCAGGATGCCTGGCCATATGAGGTGCAGCATGTTCCAATCCCCACCATGCAGGGCTCCAGGCATCTTAGCTTGGGAGTCAGCATATGTGAAGACTCATTCCTGCTTGTTCCTGGAGATAGCACAGTTACTTACCTGTAACAGGTGCTCTCTGGGAACAGCAGGAATAAGTCTTCACAACCCACCCACCTCCCCTAGGAGTTGTATCTCTCTATCTTCCTTTCCTCTTTCTCTCTCTTTGTCTCAGTTGGAAAGGTGGGAAGGCAGCACGCAGGCGCTGAGGGATGCTCCCAAAAGCTTTCTGATTGGACGCTGGGGAGCGTTCCCACGCAGGCTCCGTCGGTACCGACGTACCCATATGTGAAGACTTATTCCTGCTGTTCCCAGAGATCACCTGTTACAGGTAAGTAACTGTGCTTTATTGAACACTGACCCCTCCACATACCACCCCCCCAGTACAGAAACCACTAATGTGTAGATATAAATCAAGGTTAATATGCTAATACTATAACACAAATCTAATTAGAAAAAGTCAGACCATCCAATCTCTGAAAAAATATATATATTTTTTATAAACGTTTCAAAAATTCCTTTCTTGTGTTTTTTGTTTGAGTGTTAGTAACGAAACAGGATAACCGTTCTCTCGAGACAACAGACTTTCCTTTTTATTCTAACTTTATAAGCCCTTCCTGAAGCGGTGCTTGCTTCAAAAAGGTTCTTATCAGGATTAAAATGGTGTGAGTGGTAACTCAGTGTCCCCCCCCCCTGGAATTTTTATTATGCTGAACAAGAGACATTACCGATGTGCGTCAGTAATAGCCCATGTATTAAAGTAAACCCCACCAGTCAATTTCCAGATTCAAACCCAGTGGAGAAACCGACTTCAGGCGATGAATCCATGATTGTTCATGGTATTGTAGACGTTCAATCCTGTTGCCACCTCTTGGGTTCTGTGGAACAAAATCCAATATGCGCCAACGCAAATCAATAAAGGAATGTCCTTTTTGGTGGTTTCATTTATTTAGCTGTACTTATATACCACTACTACTACTACTATTAAACACTTATAGAGCGCCACGCACGCAGCGCTGTACAGACATACATACAAGAAACAGTCCCTGTTCTTCCGAGCTTACAATCTAGTCAAAACAATACGGAGCATTAATCAGTTTGATGGGTTTTACAATTCGGTCATGAAAATGATGGGGTTAGGTTAAGATGAGGGATAGAAGTCAGGAACTGAACACGACAGTGAAGAGATGTTTTTTTTTTTTATTATTTTAAATGGTTTTTTTTTTATTAAGAACTACAAATACACAAAGCCAAAACATATAACCAAAACATTCTAATAATACATCCACTAAGTCCCCCACATATCCCTCTCCTGTGGTATCCCCCCCAGACCCCGTATCCCCCCCCCCCTCCCAGCTAAATCCCCAGAACCTTACCCATGTCCACCCAGTCAACCTCCCCCCAACCCCCCCTTCTCTATCCCAACCCCAGGACATGACACAGCTTCCCCCATACCTTCTTAAATTTCTCCCCCTGCTGCCTCCTGATAGCTGTAAGCTTCTCCATAAGGACAATGGCCTTCAGCCGGATCTCAAACTGTTCCGAATCTGGTAGCTCCTTTTGCTTCCATGCCTGAGCCCCCCCCCCCCACGTGCAGCACATAGACAGGCCAGCACCATTGTACCCCCATGCCCTACCCTTCCATCACCCCACCAGGACAGTAAGCAGATTGTCGGAGCTAAATCCACGTTCAACCCAAGCTTCTCCTTAATCCACCCCAACACCATTTTCCAATAGAATTGAGCTTTGCTGCAACCCCATCATATATGCCAGAATGTCCCCCTCTCCCCACACTCCCTCCAACACATAGGAGAGGCCCCAGGGTACATCCGACTCAATCGATCCGGTGTATAGTACCACCTCATCAGCACTTTGTAGCAATTCTCCTTAATTCGGCTCGCACTGGGACCTCTCCTAATTTGATCCCAAATCCCTTTCCACTCCTCTTCCCCCAAGGACTGCCCCAAATCTCTTTCCCAGTCATAGTAACATAGTAACATAGTAAGTGACGGCAGATAAAGACCAGCATGGTCCATCTAGTCTGCCCAGCAAGATGGCAAGGGTAGGTGCACCTGTCGCTCTGTGCAGGCCACCCCTCCCCATGTTTTTGTTTCTGTTTAGGGGTGAACCCACCACTCCATGTAGGACACCCTTATTTGTTCAGATGCTAGATAGTTCAGAAGTTAGATGGTACTGTTTATTTTGCTTTTATCCTGTTGCTGTAAAGGGATCCACTGTGTTTGTCCCATGCCGTTTTGAATTCCATCACCGTGTTTGCCCTCACCACTTCCATTGGGAGGGCATTCCAAGCATCCACCACCCTTTCAGTGAAGAAATATTTCCTGACATTGCCTTTCAATTTACCACCTTGCAGCTTCATGTTATGCCCTCTAGTTTTACAGCTTCCCCGTCTTTGGAAGAGGTTTGTTTGTTCATCATTTCTCTTTAAGTATTTAAAGGTCTGAATCATATCTCCCCTGTCCCTCCTCTCCTCCAAAGTGTACATATTTAGGTCTTCAAGTCTCTCCTCATAAGGCTTCTGACGCAGGCTCCAAATCATTTTGGTCGCCTTTCTCTGAACAGTTTCCAGTCTTTTTACATCTTTTGCAAGATATGGCCTCCAAAACTGAACACAGTATTCCAAGTGAGGCCTCACCAGTGACTTGTACAGTGGCATAAGTACCTCTTCCTTTCTGCTGGTAATCCCTCTTTGAATGCAGCCCAACATCCTCCTGGCTTTTGCCACCGCCTTGTCGCACTGTTTTGCCACCTTGAGATCATCAGAGATAATCACACCAAGGTCTTTCTCCTGAACCGTGCATACCAACCTCTCACCCCCTATTGTGTACTTTTCCCTTGGATTTCTGCTACCCAAGTGCATGACACTGCACTTTTTCACATTAAATCGTAGTTGCCAAGCATTCAGTCAACCATATACTTATGTTTCCCATCTCCCTTTCCACAAACCCCTTTATAAAGGCCCGAAATCAACCCCCGCGTACTCCTCTTGTCAAACCACACCGCCTCCAATCTAGACACCTCCCTTCCTAAACCTTCTTTCCCCAGCTCTTTTAAAAGGAAGGATCGCACCTGGACATAAGCAAACCTATCCCCTTCCCCCAACCCAAAATCCTTACTCACCACCTCAAAACTCCTAAGCTCCCCCTCCTCAATAAGTTGCAAACTACAGTCCAACCCCTTCTCCCGCCAATTATCAAACCGCCCCCCCTCCCACCCCGGACGGAAGACATGCCACCCCCTCCACGGGGTCATCACCGAGAAACCTGTGCCCCTAGCAGATATCTCCGGCTCCCTCACTTTATCCCATATCTTTACTGCCCGTCTCATTGCGGGAGTCCCAGCCCCCAGCTCCCCCCTCCTTCCCTTCGACGCCCATGCCCAGGCATCCAGCCTCCCTCCCTTAACTTGAAGTTTCTCCAGGCTAACCCATGGCTTCTCCTCCCCGCCCTCCCTCCACCCCATCACATGTGTCAGTTGGGCCGCACGATAGTAATCCCTTATATTGGGGACCCCCAAACCACCCTCCTCCTTGGCAGCATACATCACCCTTCGCGCAATGCGTGGAGGTCGTCTTTTCCAGATATAGCTAAACAGTTTCCTTTGCAGATTCCTTAGAGTATTCTCCGGGACCTCAACCGGTAAAACTTGAAACTAATAGAGCAAACGGGGAACAACATTCATTTTCAAAACCGCTATTCTGCCTACCCAAGAGGTTTCCAAGCGCATCCAACCCTCTAAATCTTTACCAATCTGTCCAATTATCCACGGATAATTAGCCTGATACAACTTCTCATAGCGCTCTGTTAATCGCACCCCTAGGTAGTCTAACGAGTGATGCACCCACTTCAGGGGAAACATCCTCCTCAGATTCTCCTCCCTCTCTCGGTCCAGCCGTACCTTGAGCACTTCCGTCTTATCTATGTTCATTTTAAAGCCGGAGACGGCCCCATAGCGGCCCACTTCATCCATCACCGCAGGGAGGGTCTCCCCGGGTTGCTTAAATACAGGAGGATGTCATCCGCATACAAAGAAATTTTATGATGCCGATCCCCCCCCCTCACCAGACCAGTTATCTTACCATTCGCTCGAAGTGTTTCTGCAAACGGCTCTACCACAAGTGCAAAAAGTAGCGGTGATAGGGGGCACCCCTGCCGGGTCCCTCGCCCCAACTCAAAATCTCGCGAGTACCTGCCATTAATTTTAATGTGTGCTCTGGGACCTGCATACAAACTTTGTACCCACCTCAGGAAGTTGGACCCACACCCCACCCTCTCCAGCACTTTCATCAAGAACCCCCAGTGCACCCTGTCAAAGGCCTTCTCTGCGTCTATAGACATCACCAGAAAATCCCCAGGTTCCTGTCGGGCCTTCCAGAGCACCTCAATCGCCCTCTTAATATTATCCCCCGCCTGTCTCCCCATAATGAATCCCGCTTGGTCCACTCCCACTATCCCCGGCATCCACCTTGCCAACCGTTCCGCTAGAATCTTAGCCAGGATCCTTCACATCCACATTAAGGAGCGAGATAGGCCTATATGAGCTGCAACTCGAGGGGTCCTTCCCAGGTTTCAACAAAATCGTGATCCCGGCCGTCAACATTTCCCTGGATAGTGCCCCCCCTGGACCTAAAATCCCATTAAAAACCCTTACTAAAAGATCCCCCACTTCCTCCAGAAAAAGATCCCCCACTTCCTCCAGAAAAACAACGAGTTTGCTTTTCTCTGATCAGAGAAGGGCTGTACTTTTACAGAGCTCTGCTAGTGAGTGGATATTTGCCTCCTGGGACATCTTACTGTGAGTTCTAGCTGTTTATTTAATTATTTACTGTTTGTCTAACTGTTTGTTTAATTATTTATTGTTTGTCTTAGTGGTGTGCTAGTTCAGCCTTCTCAGCTGTACTTACCTTGCCTCTCTCAACTAACTGGGCTTTGTGTGGTACCCCCATCCCCCTGCTGAGGGTTCAGGACAGGGTACCTTGTAACTGCCCTCTTTAATAGGACTTATCTCCCTCCCTCCCTCCCCAGCACCCACCCACCCCTGGGGTAATTGTAGTTTTATAGGTACTTGCACATCTTAGAGGAAAGGGGCTGCTCTCAGGTGCAGCTCTTAATCCAAATCAGTCATACACAGAGGACCTGAGATTAATTAAGCTTCAGGTACACAGGGTGTATTAGGGGTATTAGATACACTTTTATTAGTATTAGCATCTACACCAATCCTTATTATATACTGAATTTAAAAGACCTAAACACAAGCTTTAAACTAAGATGCAGACAGAGGTCCAGCAACGAGATGGGGGTTCTCCGGTCTTTTGCATTGAGTGTCACATGTATGATTTTCTCCCAGTTGGTGAGAGGTCCTACATATGCACTAAGTGCAGGGAGCTCTTTGCTCTCAGGGAACGAGTCCGTTCTCTAGAGGCTAGAGTAGCAGACCTGGAAGACATAAGAAAGACAGAGAAGTACATGGACGAGACCTACAGGGATATAGTCCTGAAGTCCCACCTCCAGTCTGGCAGCATCCCTGTTGCCATGGAGGAGAGAGGTCACGTGACAGGAGAGCATCACCCTGGTGTGGCAGGAAGTGATCCTGTAACTAGGACCTGTCCTCCAGGTGATGTAAAACCCTCTCGCACCGAGGACGTTTCTCCAGGGCCATGTCCCCATGAGGGGAGGGTCAGGACAGCTGTTATAGTTGGTGATTCAATCATTAGGAATGTAGATAGCTGGGTGGCTGGTGGACGTGAGGATCGCCTGGTAACATGCCTGCCTGGTGCGAAGGTAGCAGATCTCACGCACCGCCTAGATAGGATCATAGATAGTGCTGGGGCGGAGTCTGCTGTCTTGGTACATGTTGGTACCAATGACATAGGAAAATGTGGTAGGGAAGTTCTGGAGGCTAAATTTAAGCTTTTAGGTAGGAAGTTGAAATCCAGAACTTCCAGGATAGCGTTCTCCGAAATGCTTCCTGTTCCACGTGCAGGACCCAAAAGACAGGCAGAGCTCCGGAGTCTCAATGCTTGGATGAGACAATGGTGCAAGGATGAGGGTTTTGGATTTGTTAGGAACTGGGGAACATTTTGGGGAAAGGGGGGGCTCTTCCGAAGGGATGGGCTTCACCTTAATCAGGATGGGACCAGACTGCTGGCATTAACCTTTAAAAAAGAGATAGAGAAGCTTTTAAACTAGAAAATAGGGGAAAGCCGACAGTCACCCAAGAGCGCATGGTTCGGACAAAGGTATCCTTGAAGGATACTACCAAAAGCAGTGAGGTTCCAAAAGGGAGTATAGTAGCCCAAATGCCCTTGAGTAAGGAGCAGACAGAGCATAAAGATTCCCAATTACCCATGCCTACCAATAGCCAGATTAATATTAATAAAATACAGTCTCTAAAATGCTTGTATGCCAATGCTAGAAGTCTAAACAATAAGATGGGAGAATTAGAATATATAGCACTAAGTGAGAGTTTAGATATGATTGCACTCTGAGACATGGTGGAAGGAGGATAACCAGTGGGACACTGTGATACCTGGATACAAACTATATCGTAATGATAGAGCTGAACAAATTGGTGGAGGGGTTGCGCTCTATGTTAGAGAGGGCATTGAGTCAGAAAGGATTAAAGTTTTGCAGGGAACAAAATTTGCTGTAGAATCTCTATGGATTGAAATTCCATTTATGAAGGGGAAGGTGATGGCAGTGGGAGTATACTATCGACCGCCTGGCCAGAATGAACAAATGGATGATGAAATGCTCAAAGAAATCAAGGAAGCTAACAAAAGCCACAACAGAGTAGTAATAATGGGTGATTTCAATTACCCCGGTATCGACTGGGACAGTGTCACAGCAGGACAAGCTAACGAGATAAAGTTTCTAGATGAAATAAATGACTGCTTCTTGGAGCAGCTGATTCATGAACCGACCAGAGGGGAAGCCATACTGGACCTAGTCCTTAGTGGAACGCCAGATCTGGTGCAAGAAATAAGGGTGTTGGGACCACTTGGCAATAGTGATCATAGTATGATCATGTTTGATTTAATCAGTGGAGGACAGATAGTAAAGGAATCCACAGTACTACCTTTTAACTTTCAAAAGGGTGACTATGATAGAATGAGGAATATAGTTCGGAAAAAACTAAAAGGAGCGGTTCCAAAGGTTAAAGACTTACAGCAAGCTTGGGTGTTATTTAAAAATACTATCCTCGAAGCCCAGACCAGCTGTATTCCACGCATTAAGAAAAGTGGAAGAAAGTCCAAAAAACTGCCAGCATGGTTTAAAGGTGAGGTCAGAGAGGCTGTTGCTGCCAAAAGAGCAACCTTCAGGAAATGGAAAAAAGAGCCAAATGATGAAAACTGGAAACAGCACAAGCACTGGCAAGTTAAATGCAAAGCATTGATAAGGCAGGCAAAGCGGGAATTTGAGAAGAAACTTGCTACGGAAGCAAAAACACGAAATAAAGACTTTTTCAAGTACATTCGTAGCAAAAGGCCTGTGAGAGTCAATTGGACCGTTAGATGATAGAGGGGTAAAAGGGGCAGTAAGAGGAGACAAGGCTATAGCAGAGAGACTGAATTAATTCTTTGCTTCGGTCTTTACTGAGGAAGATGTAGGGATGTTACCCAAGACTGAAGTGGTATTTAAAGGTGATACTGCAGAGGAATTGAGAGAAATATCGCTACACCGGGAAGATATATTACAACTATTTGATAAACTGAATAGTAGCAAATCACCTGGACCGGATGGTATACATCCCAGAGTGTTGAAAGAACTGAAATATGAGATTGCAGACCTGCTATTGGTAATCTGTGAACTTTCATTAAAATCATCTGTAATACCTGAAGATTGGAGGGTCGCCAACGTAACACCAATTTATAAAAAGGGTTCCAGGGGTGACCCGGGAAATTACAGACCGGTGAGCCTGATGTCAGTACCAGGGAAAATGGTAGAAACCATCATAAAGAACAAAATTACACAGCATGTAGATAGTCATGGCCTAATGGGAGACAGCCAACATGGCTTTAGACAAGGAAGATCTTGTCTTACTAATCTGATCTGTTTTTTTGAAGGTGTGCATAAACAGGTAGACAAAGGTGAGTCGGTTGATATAGTGTATCTGGACTTTCAGAAAGCTTTTGACAAGGTCCCCCATCAAAGAATTTTGGCAAAGCTAAAAAGTCATGGGATAGGAGGCAGTGTACTATTGTGGATCGGGAACTGGTTAAAAGATAGAAAGCAGAGGGTAGGGCTAAATGGCCAATATTCCCAATGGAAAAAGGTGAATAGTGGAGTACCCCAGGGATCTGTACTGGGTCCGCTACTTTTTGACATATTCATAAATGACCTGGAAAAGGGAATAACTAGTGAGGTTATCAAATTTGCAGATGACACAAAACTGTTTAAAGTTGTTAAAACCCAAGAGGATTGTGGAAAACTGCAGGAAGATCTGGATAAATTGGAAGACTGGGCATCCAAATGGCAGATGAAATTTAATGTGGACAAGTGCAAAGTTATGCACCTAGGAAAGAACAACCCACACTATAGTTACACGATGCAAGGCTCCACATTAGAAACCACCACCCAGGAAAAAGATTTAGGAGTCATCGTGGATAACATGTTAAAACCCTCCGCCCAGTGTGCAGCGGCGGCCAAGAAAGCAAATAGAATGCTAGGTATCATAAGGAAAGGCATGGCGAATAAAACAAAGGATATTATAATGCCTCTGTATCGCTCCATGGTACGACCGCACCTTGAATATTGTGTGCAATTCTGGTCACCGTATCTTAAAAAGGACATAGAGTTATTAGAAAAAGTACAGAGAAGAGCCACCAAATTGGTGAAGGGGATGGAAGGCTACTCCTATGAAGAGAGGCTAAAAAGGTTAGGGCTCTTCAACCTGGAAAAGAGACGGCTGAGGGGAAATATGATAGAGGTCTATAAATTAATGAATGGAGTGGAACGGATAAACGTGGATCAATTGTTTACGCTATCAGAATATAGAAGGACTAGGGGACATGTAATGAAGCTACGGGGTAAACTATTTAAGACAAATAAGAGAAAATATTTCTTCACTCAACGTGTAATCAAACTCTGGAATCTGTTACCGGAGGATGTAGTAAGGGCTGTTAGTATAGCTGGGTTTAAAAAAGGTTTGGACAAGTTCCTGGAGGAAAGGTCCATAAACCACTATTAAAAAGGGACCCAGGATATCAATGCTTGACCTAATACAAGCACTGCAGAACCTGTGTCTTTTGGGGAAACTGCTAGGTACGTATGACCTAGATTGGCCACTGTTGGAAACAGGATACTGGACTTGATGGACCTCGGTCTGACCCAGTATGGCATTTATGTTCTTATGTTCTTAACTTTATAGAACGGTCCCGACAGACCGTCTAATCCCTGGGCCTTCCCACCTACCAACCCCTTAACTACCCTCTCTAGTTCCATTCCGGTGATCGGGGCTTCCATGGCCTCCTGGGCCTCCTGTGGAAGACGGCGCAAATCCACCCCCTCCAGGTACCCCATAATATCCTCCTCCCTTACCCCTTCCTCCCCTTTATACAGCAACCTATAAAATTCCGTAAATTGATCCCGAATTTCTTCCTCCCCCCGGCACATAATGCCCCCCTTCCCCTTAATTTGATAAATGACAGCTGCTCCTTTTTGCTGCTTTAACCGCCGCGCTAGCAATCTTCCCGCCTTATCCCCATGCTCATACAGCGTCTGGCGGGCCCTCTGTAATGCATATTCCACCTTCGCCATCTGCAGAGCGCGAAGCTCGTCCCTCACTTTCCCCAGCACTTCCCTATCCTTCCGTGTCCCGGTATCCCGGAAGGATGCCTCCGCTGCCCTCAACGCTCCCTCCAACTCCTCTTCCCTCCTCCCTCCTCACCCTCTCCTTCTTTCTCCTAGCCCCCCACATCACCAACCGCCCTCTTACCACTGCTTTCAGCCCCTCCCAAACCGATATCTCTGCCACTTCTCCCGTATCATTAAAGCTCAGATACTCCTTTATCACGTTTTTAACATCATCCACAATCCGCATTTCCTTAAGAAGGCTCTCATTCATCCTCCAAAACACCGTGCCACTCTTCCCCTGACAATGACAGCATATCTCTACAGCACTGTGGTCCGTCCAGCTCACCCCCTTGATATCACCCTCTGCCACCTCCAACATCCATTCCTTATCCATCAAAATCATATCAATCCTACTCCAGCTGCCATGAGGGTGCGAGAAGAAAGTGAATGCCCTCTCCTTAAGGTGGAGCGCTCTCCACGCATCCACCAAATTGAACCGCTTCATCAGCCGTCTCAAATCTTGCCTATTCCTACCCTCCCCACCATCCCCTTTGGGGGCCCTATCCACTCCCGGGTCTAAAACCACGTTAAAATTCCCCCCCCACCACCAGCCTCCCCCCCCACTGCCCTTTCAATCAACCGTCCAACCTCCCCCCAAAACCCCTTCTGACTCCCGTTTGGACAGTACACCACCACAAGCACGATATCTTCTCCCCCCAGTGTCCCTCTTATCCCCACCACCCGCCCTTCTACATCCTTAAAGCTACTCTCAACCTGAATCCCACAACCATTCCTCACACAAATGGCCACCCCCCCTTCTTCACCCCCCCCCCTACTACAAGAATAATACTGATCCGAGTAGCACCGGCATCGCAACCTCCCCACATCTCGGTTGCGCAAGTGGGTCTCCTGCAACATCACCACATCCCACTGCAACCTCCCCACCTCCCTTACCAACAAACTACGTTTCGCCGGGGAGTTCAGGCCCTTAACATTAATAGTACCTACACGCAGCATAAGTCATATTCTCCCCCCCACTCCCCTCCCCCAAGTGTGTCAGCAGTCCTGTCCCACCTCTCCCTTCCTAGCCCCTCACCACCCTCCCCCCCCCATTCCCCTCTCCCCCCCCACTATTCCCAACATGGCCTTCCAGACATCTTGTCCTATCCCGGCTCCCCGTACCCCCATATATACCAATCACCCCATTAATATCCCCATTTTGGCCGCATATACCCACACAATACACACCCCCACCCCCAGCATCTCTCTTATAACCCTCCCAGTCCCCAGTCTCTCACTCGGGTGTAGGGAGTTACTGCACTCCGCCACCCGCTTCTCACTGCCAGTCCAAATTCTCTACTCGCGCACTTCAGGTAGCTGGAGCAGATGTTACTCCTTGTCGCTCATTGGGCAGCCGCTGTAACCGCTTTCCTTTCTCTCCTGCCTGCTGCCACTGGGAACTCAGGGGCGGTCTCCCCAATGTCGATCCTCCGGACTTTTGGGTTACGGTTCCCGCTGCAGGTGGGAGGTCTTCACACCCCAGCTCCCGAAGCATTTTCCAAGCATCTTCCGCCGTTTTAATCCGTCTGGTCACCCCGTTCGCTGACACCAGCAGTCCAAAGGGGAAGGGCCATCTATATCGGAGTCCTTTCCCCCGCAAATAAGTCGTAACCTCCTTCAGCGCCCTCCGTCTCTCAAGAGTCCCTTTGGAGAGATCATTAAAAACTTCCACCTCTCCTCCTTCCCAGGCGATCCGCCCAAACCTTCTGGCCACCGTTAAGATCTGGTCCTTCAGGGGGAAGCTGCTCATGCATGCAATTATATCCCGCGCTTGCCTCTCTCGACGTGGCCCCAGACTCCTATGGGCCCTCTCCACTGCGATCGATATATCCTTTTAGGCCTGGAGCCTCCCCCAGCTATAGAATATGCCTGCACAGCTTCTGCACAACTACTACACAGTCTTTATGGGCATCCTCCTCCGACACCCCTCGTATGCGCAGGTTATTCCTTCGCGCTCTATCCTCGAGCTCTTCCAGCTTTTCTTGCATCTCCACGTGCCGCTGCTGTAGCTGACCCTGCTGCGCTGTGACCTCACGCACCTCCGTCGCATAGGCCTCCACATGGCTCTCGAGATCCTCCACTCTCTGGCCCAAGCACCCGATTTCTTTTTGAATCACCATCAGCGTCTCTTTCACCTCCTTCCGCATAGCTTTGATCTCGCCCTGCATCTCGCTTTTTTTTTTTTTATTTAATTTTGTTATTGAGATTGGCACAACCACAGAACATAACATGCACGATCAACAGATTCAAAAATCCAACACCAAACTCCAATTTTCCCCCCAATAAACCATCCCCAATCCCTCCCTCCAAATCCCCCCCACCCCTCCCCTGAGAGACACTTCAGCGTTGCAAATAAATTAACAGAGGTGACCATAAGGCTGTAAATTTCTCCTGCTTCTGCCTCCGCACAGCCGTGAGCTGCTCCATCAAAGCAATGCGTCTCAAACGGCTCAGCCACAAATCCATCCCCGGGAGTGAGGGGATAATCCGCACATTCCAGCCATGTGAAAAACAGGTGAGTCCATAAATGAAAGTTCCCTTGAACTTTAAATTTTTTTTCTCCATGTTGACTTGGAATGTTTGATCCAAAGTCCAAGCAGAGATAATCCCCCAAATAGTTAAAGCTTGCATCATACAATCAAAAGGAAAGGGTGCCACATCTGCTTTACTACAGTAGCAATTAAATAGCATAAGCTGTCTATTTCCATGGACATTATAGAAGGCCACTGGGCAAATTATTTTATAATACTGAGTAGGGCAGATATTTGTGACAGAAGGATGCAGATGTATTATATTTGTGGACACAGGTGCAGTTCAGATATACTAACACCTCTAACAGCAGCATGCTCGTGTGTACAGATTTAGTAAGCATTCTAAACTTAAGTTACACCAAAGAGGGGGAGAGCACAGCCCTGCCGTTTCCTGCTATCCATAGGAAACCTTGCTGTTAATCCATCAAAGGTTTGACCATATTTTATAAATTGCTCCCCCCAACCCATACCACTTTAAAACTTTTTGTACAGGTATGGTTGTAGTCTCTGCTGAATAATCTTGAGTAGAATCTTGCTGGCATCTGGGATCAGAGTGATTGTGCGATTAATTTCCACAGTCAGTTGGATTTCCTTTCTTTAATATTGGTGTAAACACAGATCTTTCCAGTCGGTTGGCCATGTCTTCCAGATTTCCTGGCAGAGCCTTGTAAGCATGGTAATATCTGCATCTGATTGTTGTAATACGTTGGTGGGAATGCTTTCAATGCCAGGTGCTTTGTTCTTAGATAAGGCTTTCAGTACTGCTTCAACTTTTTATCACCAGTGGTTCCTGATCATAAGGTACAGGTTGAAATGGCTGTTGGTCCACTTGATCTTTATCGTATAATGACTCTGTGTATTCTTTCCACCTTTTCTTGATCTTCTCAGCATCATTCAACATAGATCCTTGAGCATCTTGTAACATTCCAATTCGTGGCTGAAATTTTTCTTTAACTCTCGTAGCTCTAGGAAAGCTGATCTTGTTCTTCCTCTAATAGTTTCTGCATCTATTTCCTTGCATGTGTCATTGTAGTACTTCTCCTTGTCTTGTCTTGCTGCATGTTGGAAATCTGAGTTCTCTGCTTCTCTTTCTCCTCTGGCTTTAGCTTTCTTGCATTTCTGGGCAATTATCAGAGTTTCTTTGGCCATCCATTTTGGCCGTTTTTTTGCTTTTTTACTTTTTGTAGAGACATCTCGCTGTCATCCCATAACTCTTCTGTAGCTTTCTCATTTCTGTCTAAAGCAGCAAATCGATTTTGCAGGCAGTCTTTAAATTCCGGTGGTATATTCACAAGGTCATATTTTGCTACATTCATAATGGCTTGCTCTTTTTCAACTTAGCTTGAGTTTGCATAGTAGTAGTTGGTGATCTGTACCACAGTCGGCTCCAGGTTTTGTCTTTGTTATAGAGCTTTTTCCATAGTTGACTTCACAGATGTAGTCAACTTGACTTTTCTACAATCCATTGGGTGAAGTCCATATGTACAGTCGCAGTTTGTGTTGCTGGAAGAAGTGTTAAAAAGCAAATTGACTACGTCCGTGGAAACCCAATGATGGGGAAAGCTCAAAAACATCAACAAAGACAAACCTGGAGCTATGGAACAGATCACAAACTACTAGTATGCAAACTCAGTATATAGTTGAAAAATAGCAAGCCACTCATGAATGTAGCTAAATATGACCTTGAAAATATACCAGAGGAATTTAAAGACTGCCTGTGAAATTGATTTGCTGCTTCAGATACAAATGATAGAGCACCAGAAGAGTTATGAGACACCATCAAGAATGTTGTGCTCAAAGTGAGAAGTCTCTACAAAAGGTGAAAAAGCAAACATGGCCAAAATGGATGACCAAAGAAACTCTGAAAACTGCCTAGAAATACAGAGAAGCTAAAGCGAGAGGAGAGAGAAGCAATCATGGAACTCAACATATATTCAATATGCAGCAAGACA
The DNA here is from genome assembly GCA_033557465.1 of Ichthyophis bannanicus. Classification (NCBI taxonomy): domain Eukaryota; kingdom Metazoa; phylum Chordata; class Amphibia; order Gymnophiona; family Ichthyophiidae; genus Ichthyophis; species Ichthyophis bannanicus. The sequence goes on from CM066032.1 coordinate 1,733,084,377, forward strand.
AGAAAAGAAGTGCTATAATGATGCATGCAAGTAAATAGAATCAGAAACTATTAGAGGAAGAACAGGATCGGCTTTCCTAAAGCTACAAGAGTTAGAGAATTTCAGCCTTAAATTGGAATGCTACAAGATGCTCAAGGATCCATATTGCATGGTGATGAGAAGATCAAGAAAAGGTGGAAAGACTATACAGAGTCTTCATACCATAAAGATAAAGAGGACCGACAGTTGTTTCAACCTTTTATCTAATGATCAGGAACCATTGGTGATGGAGGAAGAAGTCAAAGCAGCATTGAAAACATTATCAAAGAACAAAGCACTGGGTTTTGATGGCATTCCCATTGAAGTACTACAGCAATCAGATACAGCTGATACCATACTTAAAAGGGTGTGTTAGGAAATTTGAAAACCACATCATGGCCAACTGACTGAAAAAGATCTGTTTTTATACCGGTACTGAAGACAGGTGATCCGATTGGACTTTGGAAATTATCCCACAGTCTCTCTGATCCCACATGCCAGCAAGATTATATTCAAAATCATCTAGCAGAGACTACAACCATACCTGGAACGAGAACTGCCTGAAGTGCAAATAGGGTTCAGGAAAGGGCAAGGAACAATAGACATTTATCGTGGATATGAGATGGATCCTTGAAAAGACAAAAGAATGCCAAAAGAACATCTATATGTGTTGACTGCAGCAAGACTTTATGTAAACCATGAGAAACTCTGGGCTACTTTAAGAAGCATGGGTATACCAGAACACCTGATCTCTTGCACAACCTCTTCATTGATCAAGATGCAATAGTTTGTACGGAACAAGGAGAACCAGAATGATTTAAAATCAGTAAAGGTGTACAAGGCTGTATATTTTCCCCCTACCTATTTAATTTATATACAGAAAAAATCATCAGAAAAGGACTATATGAAAGCAACAGAGGTGTGAAGATTGGTGGAAGGACTCGTCAACCTTCATTATGCTGATACCACAATACTGGCTGAAAGTGAAGACTATCTGAAACATTTGCTTCTCAAGAGCAAGGAATATAGTCTTAAAATGGGCCTGCACCTTAATGTAAAGAAGACAAAGATTCTGACAACTGGCAAAATCAATAAGTTCATCATTGGAGAAGGAATTGAGATAGTGGAAAACTTTAACCTGCTTGGATCTATAATCAAAGAAATGACAAGCAGTCAAGTTAGAGACATTGCTCTTGGCAGAATGGTTATGAAGGACCCAGACAAGGTGGTTAAGAGCAGAGATGTGTCTCTCTCCAAAGATTAGACTTGTCCAAACCATGGTATCTCTAATAACATCATATGGATGTGAACATTTAAAAGTGAAAAAGATAGGAAGAAAATCAGTGCCTTTGAATTATGGTGCTGGAAAAGAATACTGTGGATACCATGGACTGCTTATAGAACAAAGCAGTCAGTACTAGAGGAGATCAAACCTAAGCTTTCTTTAGAAGCTCAGATGACGAGACTTTTTTGACTTTCATACTTTGGACACATCATGCAAAGAGAGATCATTAGACGATATGCTCGGCAAGGTTGAAGGTCAGCGTAAAAAAATAAATGAGATGGATTGATACAATAACAGGAGCTATGGAGGCCACTCTATCTACTGAGCCGCTTGACTGAAGACCGAATGCAGTTTAGGACAACTATCCATTATAACAACTGAAAATTCATGTGACCCCAGATGATGAAATCAAACTGGCAGATCTCCATCCTCCTTCCCCTCCCTTCACTCTCTGAAATAGGAATGCAGCAGCAATCAGCACAGGGTCCATTGTGTCAGTGTTTGGCATGTGCTCACAGACCCCAGTACTTGTTACCAGTCTGACAGGAAGCTCACCCAGGAGGGGACAAGACCCAATGAATGTTCACTGGCTCATAGGCCACATGCTGACTGGTGACTGCCACTACTTGCCATAGGTCACAGTGAAATCCCAGAGAAGAAGCAGTATAAGAATCTTGATAGATAAGATGATAGCCGAGCATATCATTTATTTTGTTTTTGGTTAGCAACCGACTATTGCAGTCTTAGCCTTGAGATTATTAGCTAACTCTCACCCTGCCCTCTTATCACTAGAATTTTAGCATTCTCTTAAAAACAAATAGCTGGGCACCCACCTCCTCTCTCAAAATCCCATTATATCCAAACTTACTTTCTTTGCAACTTGGAAAGATTTTCTTTTCTACCAAATTTAATACACTTGGCTCCAGCCTTTAACATCTATCTCTGACTGATTTAGTTCTTGCGTTTATTGCTTAGCTTTAAGCATTGTAAATTCTCATCTCTGATCATAGCCTTAAAGGCCTCCCATGTAACTGAGAACTACTACTTATTTGCATAGTGCTACAAGATGTAAGCAGCGTTGTATATGCTCAAGTAAGAGAAGTACCTTCTTATTACAGCTTACAATTTAATCAAGACAGACCACACAATTGGGGATTAGGGTAAATCAAAGGGGATGGCAAGATTCAGATAGGTGATAAACGGGAGAATAAGGGGATCAGGATACAAACGCAAGCATGAAGAGGTGGGTTTTTAGCCTGGATTTGAAAAGGGCCAGAGAAGAGGAGCCTGGAGTGCTAACTCAGGTTTGTTCATTCTGTTTTGTTGCTCCATATGCATGGAACAAAATCTGGAGTTGACAGTGGCAGAGAAGGGCGCAGATAAAAGGGAACTGCCAGATGAGTGGAGTTCCCAAGGAGGGGTATAGGGAGTGATAAGACTAAAGATAATGAGGAGCTGCAGAATGAATAAACTTGTAAGTCAGTAGAAGAAGTTTGAATTAAATGTGTAAGCAGATAGGGAGCCAGTGAAGCGACTTGAGAAGAGGGGTTATGTGAGCATAGCAAGACTGGCGGAAGATTAGCCATGCAGCTGAGCTTTGAACAGATTGAAGGGGAGAGATGATTCTGAGGGAGGCCAGAAAGCAGTAAGTTGCGATAGTCAAGATGGGAAGTGACTAGAGAGTGCATAAGGGACTTAGCAGTGTGTTTGTAAAGGAAGAGACAAATTTTTCTAATGTAGAGAAAGCTAAAACCTGTATTTATTTACTTACTAAATAGTGTGGTATATTAAAGTAAGTATCAGAGTGGTTTACAAGAAACGTGAACAGTCAAGCAACTTTACATAGAACTGGCATTGTGTGCAGAGGAGAAAGAAGAGTTGGATGATCCCAATGTTGCGAGCTGAGGAAACAGGGAGAAGTAGAGTGTTATCAACAGAAATAGAAAAAGGGGAGGTGACTTTAGGAGCTCGGTTTTAGCTATGTTCAATTTCAGTTGGCAGTGGGACATCCAGGCAGCAGTGTCAGATAAGCAGACTGAGATACGGATCAGGATTCTTGGAGAGATTTCAGGTGTAGAGACGTAAATTTGAGTCAACATACAGATGATACTGAAAACCATGGGACGAGATGAGTGCACCAAAGGGTCTGAGTGTAGAGCGACAGAGGTAGGTCCCAAGACCACAGCCTTGAGGTACACTGACTGACAGTGGGGTGGGGGTAGAGGAGGATCCACCAGAACATAAACTAAAAGTGTGATGGGAGAGATGAAGAAAACCAGACCAGAACAGGGTCCCTATAACCAGGCCAGAACAGGGTATTTATTTATTTATTTACAGTTTCTTTTATACCGCGCTATTTGACATCAGTGCGGTTTACAATGAACAGAAACTACACGTCACAAAATTGATCAGTGCTTACAATGAAAAGGACAATGAACTGGGTATACATTAAACAGGTTTCATAAACAGAGAACATAACATAATAAAACTATGTACAAAAAGCAACTATGTACAAAGCAGCTAAATGCAGCTAATGTTTCTTGATGAGAGGAGAAGCAAAGTGAGATTGCAGCTCTGCGCGTTAAGATTATGGAGTGCATGAGTTTAATGTGTTGGCCTGGGGTGTAGAGGTAGGTTGGTGTGGGAAGGTGTCTGAAACATTGTAGTGCTGCAGGAACAGGTGATGCTTCAGTGCCTTCCTGAATTGGGAGAGGTCACTGATGGTTCTGATGCCTGTTGGTAGGGCATTCCAACATGATGGTGCAAAGTAAGAGAAGGCTCTGGATCTGGTGACTTGAGAGCACTTCGTGATTGCCTTAGGTAGTACAAGGGAGTTGGAGGCAGTTGATCTCCTTGCTCGATTAGGGGGTGTAATTGAAATCAGGTCGGTGATAGAAGATGCAGAGTTGTTATTGATTGCTTTGTGCGTCATAGTTAGGATCTTAAAAGAGATCCTGGACTGAATAGGGAGCCAATGTAGCTGTTTCAGTATAGGAGTGATGTGGGTTCTCTTGGAGGCTCCATAAAGGATTCTTGCAGCTGAGTTCATGGCCAATTGTAAGGGGTTGATCGTGCTCATTGGTAGGCCATGTTAGGATAGCATTGGCGTAGTCCAGGTGGGGCATTATTAAGGCCTGAAAGACTGATCGAAAGTCATCTGGTTCTAGCAGTTGACGCAGATGACGAAGGGTCTGGATTTTATGATAGATTTCGCTACGTTGCTGATATGAGCCTTCATATTGAGATGTTGGTCGAGCGTAACCCCTAGGTATCTAACTGTAGTCTTGCAGAGGAGCTCGGCGTCACGCACCTTGATGGACCCTGGTGAGGTGAATGCAGGGTTTTCTGGTCACGAAGAGGACTTCTGTCTTTTTAAAATTTATCTTAAGCATTTGTGATTTTAAACCAGTCTGTGACCGCGTCAAAGCACTTGATTAGTGGGGAGAGGTCAAGGAGTTCTGTTGAGAATGGCATATACATAAGGACATCATCAGCATAGACCAGGCAGTTGATGTTAAAAGAGTGGATGAGGTCACAGATAGGCTGCATATAAACGTTGAAAAGTAAGGCGGAGAGGGAGGAACCTTGTGGCACACCTTTGGTTTGCTGGAAGGGGTCAGAGGTAGAGGATCCAGAACGAACATGTTGCCAACGGTCTCTGAGGTATGAAGAACACCAAGAGAGGGCTGATCCATGAACTCCCTTCTCTCTAAGACGTGATAGGAGAACATCATGATCAACAGTATCAAATGCCGCGGCAATGTCCATGAAGATTAAAGCAAAACCTTGTCTGATGTTGTTTAGGCCTATGGTTAGAGTATTGAACAGGGAAGTCAGTAGGGTTTCCACACCGTGTGATTCACGAAATCCATGCTGACATGGGTGCAAGGGTGCATTGGAGTCAAGATAATCTTGTAGTTGACGTTGAGTAATCTTTTCGATGATTTTCGAAAGGAGAGGAATGCTGGAGATGGGTCTATAGGATTCCATCAAGGAGGGGTCCAACCTGCTGTTTTTTAGGAGAGGTCTGATGGAGGTCTGCTTCAGAGTGTGAGGGAATGTCCCTGTAGAGAACGATACATCTATCATTTTAGCTAGAAATGGGCTGAGATCAGCCCGAAGTGACTTTATCCAGGAAGCTGGACAAGGGTCGGAAGGTGATGTTGTGGGGTTTATTTTTAAGATGGTGTCTTGAATGACTGTCATTTGGGGTGGTGAAGGATGAAAGAGTGTGTTGAGTCCCACATGAGAGTTGGCTAGGTGAGGGTAGAGGGACAGTGTAGGGAGTGTTGGCTGAAGTGGGGGGGATAGAGGTTGGATCAGGCTGATTACTTTTGCTTCGTAAGTAGTTGGCATATTCCTGAGGATCTAGGTGGGGTGGAGCACCCTGAGAAGGTTCCTTTGCTAAGGTTTTCACAATGTGGAAGAGCTCGTGAGGTTTGTTGAGGGAGCGCTGTAGTCTGCCTGCGTAATATTTTTTCATACTGGAAGATACGGATGAGCGATGTCTTGCTAATTGTGTTTTGAATGCATCGTGATTTTCGTTTGATCTTGATTAAGGAGAAGGTTGTGATCAACTGTGTTAAAAGCAGCAGAAGGGTCAGGAAGGATGAGGATTGAGTAAAGGTTCTTAGATTTGATGAGGAAGAAGTCATTAGACTTGGACAAGAGCAGTTTCTGTAGAATGTAGAGGACAAAAGCCTGATTGCAGTGGATCCAGAAGGCCTTGAGAGGACAAAGTCCAGATAGTGGTGGTGTGGAACGACATGTTCGAGGAGTTTAGAAGCAAACGGGAGAAGGGATATGGGCTGATAATTAGGACAGGTAGGGTCTAGTGAAGGTTTGTTGAGGAAGGGTGTAACCACAGCATGTTTGAAGGCTGCAGGAGCAGTTGCAGTGGAAAGCGATAAGGTTGAGAATGTGACAGATGGAAGAGAACAGTAGAATAAGCTTAATAGATGGATGGGAATGGGATCAGAGAAACAGGTAGTAAGTTTGGAGGAGGAGAGAAGATGAGCAGTTTCCTATTCAGTGATTTTAGAGAAGGAAGGAAAAAAGAATGATGGAAGTTGAGGGAAGGATTTGGGAGTGCAGAAGGGGTAGTGGAAGTGACCCTGTGGGAATACTCAAGACTTGCTCTTCATTCATATTCTCATGAAAATATTGATCCTTTGATTTTGTGCTTAAATGCTTCTTCTTACAAAAGTGCTGAGCTGATCTTCCTTAATTATTCAACCTCTCCAGCCCTGTTGCTAAAGTAAGCATGATGCAGGCATGATCTGAAATATGGGTTGATTCAGTTGTTGCCACAAGAATAAAAGGGGTTAGAGGTTTAGGCACTAACAGTTTAGTTGGGGATATAGCCTGTGGTGCGGAAATAGAATAGTCAGGTTTTATTGGATGTAAAAACCTCCATATATCCACAAGGGTATAATTAACTAATTATTGTACAGTCTGATGGGCTTTAGATAGCTTTATCTTAATAGAAGACTTCTCCAATACAGGATCCATGGGGAGATTAAGGTCTCCTACTCTCCCACTCCCAGCAAGTTTTAAATGGGCTATAATGTGAAAATTTGTACAAGTCCATGTTGCAAATATGTGTTCATCAAAATATACTTAATCCTCCTCCCCACCCACCCATCTCCTTTCCCTATCTGTACATTTTGATAGCACAGTATAACTCAAATCTTTAGTCAATAGCAGTAGCCACCACATCTTTTATATTCAAAACTGCTTATTCAAACACAAGAAGTAAACAAACATATCACACATATCAATATCGCCAGCACACAGGTTTGAATATTCTTGACATTCCATGTTCCTCTTCATTTGTGTTATACCCCTCCCCCTTTCCCTCCCTCCACACCTGCCTCCCCCCACCTCCCCCTCCCACCCCCCTTCTCCCACCAAGCTGCAACTATGGTCTAGGTGTGGCGACTCTTACACACCTAAGACCTAAACCCCCAATCCCTTCTCTTCCCTCTGCCGATTCCCAAACCCCCTTCTCGCCATTTCCTAGGCACGTCTCGCTTACGTCCCCACTCCAATCCCAAATCAGACTCTCTCTTGTCTCTTAAAGATCATTGAGGACATAATTATGACTCCTCTATGGCAATGTTTGAATATAGGTGTCCCATAGTGCATGAAACGTAGGTATCCGTTGTCGTTCAGCTTTGGCCCAGAGTTTGTTAGTCTGCATGTATTGGTGTAGGGCTGAACGCCACTGCCAAAAACTCGGGGGGAGGGGGCGATCCGAGTTCCGCCAGCCTGTCAGGATTACCCGAGAAGCTAACACCCAATAGTTTCAACCAGCGTCTCCTGCCTCTTCTACCTAATTTCTTGTCCCTCCATTACAGGCAATAGAGCAGATTCTGATGTCAACCCAGGTTTGCCGCAAGACACATTCTATGAATTGATGAACAGCCCTCCAATAAGCCTGCACCTCTGAACAGGACCATAACAAATGAATCAGGGGCACACTATCTTCTCCACATTTAGGACAGGTGGTCCACTCACTATACCCTATCAGTTTCATGTGGCCAGGGGAAAGATAAGCTCTCCTATCTATGCAATATTGCATGTCCCGAAGGGCAACCATAGCTGTGAACCTCTATCTTACTAATGAGTTTCCATATAGTTTCTCCAGTCAGTGACATACTAAGATCTACATTCCAAAGCTCAGCCAATTTATGACATGTATGTTGGGAAGCTCTTATCACAAAGGAGGATTTTACCTGTGATACTGTAATCCTACCTGACTCGTCGCATAAAAAGAAGTCTTCCAACTCAGTGCAGAAGGAGCTGGACAAATGACCATTTCACAAATCCTGAAAGTAACTACAGAGCTGATAGTATAGAAACAGGTTGGCAACTTCCATGCCAAATTGGGTTTGTAACTCCTCAAACAACAAAAGAACTCCATCCTCTGTTAATACTTGCTCAAGGCGTTCTATCCCCAATCTCTGTCTGCACTGAAATTTAGAAAGCGTCATACCGGGGGGCGGGGGAAATCTGCGTTTCCCTGAATTGGTAAATATATCAACTGAAAAGCGGAGTGCCTCACTCTTGCACATATCCTTCTCCAAGTCTGCAACATGACAGAAATAAGGTTGCATTTCTTCAGTAATGCCTCTGCCCTCCTGCAGGTTACCTGCAAGATGTATCGAAGCACCAGAGGTGAGACCAACGTCTGTTCGCACTCCAGAGGAGTATAGTTTACTGTATCAAAAAGCCAATCTTTTAAGTGTCGCAAAAGACATGCTAAGTTGCAAGCCTGGAGATCTGGGAGCCACATGCCGCCGCCGGCCCCCCCCCCCCCAACACCATGACCCCTTAAGCATCTGTATCGCTATTCTCGCCCGTCGTTCCTGCCATAAAAATCCTATCTATCTTTTTTAGATCTCTCCAATATCCACAAGGACAGTAATGGCAACATATAGAACCACTGAGGAAACAAGGTCATTCTAAACAATGCAATCCTCCCCAAGCGAGAGGGGCAGTTCTTGCCTTCGGGATAAACTGTGCTAATTGACGCATCTTTGGCCCCACATTACATCGATACACCTCCTGGGGATCTCTAGGCAATATTACTCCAAGGTAACGGAACGAGTCCCCTGCCCACTTTAAGGGGAAATGCCCTTTTCATTCCAGCCTGACCGGTTCGAAGCCCACCAATGCTTCTGACTTTTTCCTAGATTGAGTTTAAAAACCCAAAACTTGCCAAAAATCTCAAATTCTACAAGCAGGTTTGCTAAAGATTGCTTGGGATTAGCAAGATGAAGAAGCAAGTAATCTGCAAAGGCAGCGAGTTTAAATTCATAGGTCCCCATACGAATACTCACTACACTCAGATTCACACGTATGTGTGATGATAATGCTTCAGGAGACAGAATAAAGATCAGGGGGGGGGGGGGGGACGACAGCAGGCAACCTTGCCGCATTCTGCGTTGCAAAGAAAACTTCTCCGTGCACTTGCCGTTTATCAACATTCTTGTCCATGGGTCCACGTATAATGCTTGTACCACTTGTAGAAAGAAGCCCTGGAATCCAAAACGTCTCAGCGTAACAAATATATATTGCCATCCCACTCTATCAAACGCTTTTTCAATGTCAAAGCTTATAAGGATCGAGGGGAGAGTGACGTTTTTGCAATAATGCTGTGTTTTAAGAATTTGGCGGATGTTGGTCACAGCCGGTCTGCCCTGCAGAAAGCATACTTTGGAGTGGTGTATTAGATCAGGCATTAGGGGGGGAAAGCCATTCTGCTAAGACCTTAGATTAGATTTTTTTTTTTTTTAAACTTTTTTATTACACACCAATTTGACAATCACACTATCACTGAATAACATTGCAACATATCCACAAAGGCCATCCACGATGCCTACAAATCTCATTACATTCCAACTGGTATAACTTTATATAACCACATTCCCCTCCCCACCTCCCTTCCCCCCCCATCCAAACAGCATTAGTTTTCACATATATTTCTATATTACTTATTGGCCATCCATATTATATACTTTCCCCACACCTTCAAAAACTTTTGTGGTCGCCCCTTCTTCAGTGCCGTGAATTTACTCATCAAAAAAATGTGGTCTAAGGAGCTACAGTACTCCTCCAGCTGTGGCACCCCCACTTGTTTCCATTTCTTAACAATTAACACCCGAAACGCTACACACCCCAAATTCACAAAATCCCCCTCCCAGCTTTTAAAATCCTGTGGCCGTACCCCTAACATCGCTGTGGCTGGCGATGGCTGCACCTCTTTTTCCAAAATCTGGCCAATAAGGCTGAACACCTCCAACCACATTCCCTATATTAGTTTACAATTCCACCATATATGCATATAAGAACCCCTTTCCTCACATTTCCTCCAACATTGATCACTTATATTAATATACATATTCTTCAAACGCACTGGCTTCAAGTGCCATCTATACATGACCTTATAATTGTTTTCAATTAGGGAGGTCGCCAATAGACCTTAATAGCGTGATTGATAAATTTGCTTCCAAGTGTCCTCCCCCCACTCAACCCCCAAATCTTCTTCCCACTTCCTTTGAAAGGCCGCTCTTAACCCTACCCCTTGCATCATGGCGTAAAATTTAGTCATAATCTCCCTGCTCCAGCCCATCAGGAACATCTGCTCCACCTCAGTAGGATCTCCCCGCAGGCCCGGCACTGTCTTATGTTGAATATAGTGTCTAAGCTGATGGAATCGAAAGGCGTCCTTATCCTCCAGTTGGAACTGCTCTTTCACAACTGTAAAGCTTTTCAAAGACCGTCCCTCCAACAGTTGACCTATCCACACTAAACCCTTCCGTTCCCAGTGCAGGTAAGCCGTGATCCCCACCCCCGGTGGGAAGGCGGGATTCCCCCTAATCGGTATCAGCCTAGAGACCCCCTCCTTACCTAGCCACATACATTTCCACTTATTCCAGACCTTCAATGTTATCTTCACATACGGATTATCCCCTTTAAACCTCTATTCCCATCTCTGGGCAGCCATAAGTAGTCCCCAATCTTTCCCCCCCCCCCCCCCCTAGTTCCTCTGACTCCATCCACACCCACTCTTTTTTTCTCATCCCCACACCATTCCACACTAGCACCCAATTGGGCAGCCTCCCAATATCGCCCTAAATCCGGTATAGCCATGCCCCCAAATGCCTTCCTTCTAGTCAATATTCACCTTGCTACTCTGTTCTTTTTCAGGCCCCCCACATATTTCATAATCCCCTGTTGCCATTTTGCAAGACAGCTCTTTGGTACCCAAATTGGCAACACTGTGAAGAGAGAGAGCCATTTAGGTAAAATCACCATTTTCACTGCTGATATCCTCCCGTACCAGGATAAGCCCTTACTCCCCCAGCTGTCTAGTTCCTTCCTGACTACTTTTTCCATTCTTCCATAATTCGCCTCAAACAGGTCCTGCTCCCTCGCCATTAATTTTATACCCAAATATGTAATACTGTGCTTGGCCCATTTAAATGGGAACTTCTCCTTTATTTGTAGCTCCGTGTCCACCTGAACCGATATGTTCAGAATCTCCGACTTTGTAGCATTAATTCTAAACCCTGAATATTCCCCAAATTCCACTAAGATGTCATATAGTTTAGTTAAAGACGTCAACGGATTAGTTAACATAAACAGTAGGTCATCCGCAAAGAGTGACACTTTACTTTCCAAGGCTTTCCACCTAACCCCCTTCACCTCCCCATACTCACGCACCTAAGGGTTCCATCGATAGCACAAACAAAATCGGCGACAGCGGGCATCCCTGCCTTGTACCTCGCCGTAATTCGAATACTGCCGTATATTCACCGTTTATGCGAATCTTCGCCCGCGGTTGATTATAGATCGCTTTAACCCATCGCAAATAGTTCCCTCCTATCTCCATATTCTCCAGAACTTTAAAAAGAAAGGGCCATGATACTCGGTCGAAAGCTTTCTCAGCATCAATTGTCAATAATATCTGTTTCTTCCCTTGCTTACCTTCCCACATAGCATTCAGCACTTTCCGTATATTATCGGACTTGTGCCTACCCGGGACAAAACCAGACTGATTCTCATGCACTAGTTGTGGTAAATAGGGTAATATCCTATTGGCCAGTACCTTGGTATAAATTTTAAAGTCCGTCCCCAGCAATGAGATGGGGCGATAAGAGCCACATAAAGTTAAATCTTTCCCCTCTTTTGGGAGCAATGTTATACCTGCTGCTGTTCTCATTGTTTCTGGCAACTCTCCCTCCTCCTTAAGAGTTAAAGAGCCTTGTCAATATCTCCCCCACCACATCCCCAAACTTTTTATAAAATTTGTTGGTATACCCGTCCAGCCCTGGTGCTTTATGAGACAGTAAGGTCTTAATAACCGCAAGCACTTCCCCCACCTCAATGGGCCGGGAAAACTGTTCTGCTTGCCCCGTACTCAGACTCGGAAGCTCCTCACTCAAAAAATTCTTCCAACTCCCTCTGCACGCCTCTCTGATCTGGTGTATACAATTGTTTATAATACTCTACAAAAGGCTCTTGCAGTTGCCCCGGTTGTTTCATATCTTTCCCCTGTGCGTCTTTGATTTTAGTTATGTAATTTCGCTGTCGCTGTTTCAGCCTATGTGCCAAAATCCTGCTGGATTTATTCCCCCACTCAAAAAATACTTGTTTTAGCCGATCTTGGATGAATTTAATCTCCCCTAGCTCCAACTCACCTAATTCCTTCCTAGCCCGTGCCAGTTTATGCAAACCCGTCCTGCCCAGGTTACCCATTTTTTGTAAATTCTCCCAAGTCCCTGATCTTATTATAAACTGTCTGCTTCTGTTGCTCATTCACCTTCTTCCCATAGGAGCCAATGGCAATCAACTTTCCTCTCACCACCACCTTTAGGCATTCCCAAAGTGTTCCAATTTTACACTCTGCTGTGTCATTTAGCTCTAGATATTTTCTTTATTATTGTCTCTCACTTGATTAATGATTTCAGGTACCTCCAGCAGAGATTCATTCAGACACCACCACTTTTCTATCGGTTTTCCCTACCCTAAGCTCTATCCAAACTGGGGCATGATCCGACAACGTTCTCTCACTGATCTCACACCCTCCCAGGTCCTGTACTAATGTCTTGGCCACCCACACCATGTCCAACCTAGACAGAGAATCATGCACTGGTGACCAATAGGTATAGTCCCTTCTCCTCCCTTTCATCTCGCACCACGCATCCACCACTCCCAACTGCACCCCCATGGCTTTCAGTGCTCTCCTGCTATTAACATTCCCTAGGGCCTTCCCCCTGGAATTATCCAAAATGGGATTACTCGTTAAATTAAAATCTCCGCCCACAATTAGTTGTCCCTCTGCAAATTCAGCCACCCTCTTGGTCAATTCCACAAAGAAGGCCCCTTGTGCCACATTTGGACCATAAATATTTACCAAAGTAAATTTCTGATCCTTTATTTGCATCCTAACCATAATGTAGCGCCCTTCTTTGTCCTGTTGTATTTCCTGTACCTGATAAGGTATTTGCGTTCTCACTAAAATTCCTACATCCCCCCCTTTCTTGAGTTCAACACGATTTGAGGCAAACCATTGTCCCTGAAATTTTTTATTTGCCATCCGCCACTCATCCCTTTTCTTCAAATGGGTCTCCTGAATGAACACCACACCCCCCCTGCAGCCTACTTATCTCTTTGTACACTCTCTGCCTCTTAATCGTGGAATTTAAGCCTCGCACATTCATCGTTACCAATCTTAATTTATCCATCATCACAACATACGTCAATAACCCTGTTCCTACGCTGTTTGGATAGGACGTCCCTACGCTTACCCCACCCCCCTCCCCGACCCACCCCACCACCTTCCAAGTCAATCTCACCTCCATCTCGCGAGGCATGACTCACCAGCCTGAGCCCCTATTTACCCTACTAATTTCAAAGGGCACCCCCCCCCCCGCCACCAATACTTTATTACTTTTTAACATCACACTTTGCACATCCATTTCCTTCACAGGAAATACTTAATATCTTCCAGAGAGTCCACTACTCCTTCTCAACCGTCAGGTTCCACGGTAAGCTTCTGTTGTTGTCTACGAAGCCGCCAGTCCCCTTGTGGCACTCTTCTCTAGTCACTTTCACCTGGCTGTTTCCTCGCTGTCTTGGGGCGATTTATATGCTGAATCTCGGGTATCTCAGTCCAACCAGCATTCTCCATCACCTTGACTGCTTCCTCAGCTGTTTTCATGTAAGAAGTGACCCCTTCTATACAAAATTGCAACCCAAACGGGAGCAGCCGTTTATATCTAATGGCTCTGTCCCGCAACTTCTTAGTAATCTGAGCAGTCTCTTCTCTTTCTCATCGTGATCGCTGAGAGATCTGCATAAATCTCAATTTGCTGATTTTCCCAATTAAAGTTCTTTACTTTCCTTGCAGCCTCCACCACAGTATTTTTCATGAGATTTTCATGAGATATTCATGAAAGCAGGCAATAATATCTCTATTATATTCCTCCTTTTTGGAGCCCAGCGCTCTATGGGCCCTATCTATCTTCCAACACAGTCCCTCCTCCGGTATACCAGCATCCAGCACCAGCTGTTTACACACTTTTTCCACTACTTGTGCACAGTCCAAGTTCTCAGAGGTTTCTGCGATGCCTCTCAGTCGAATATTCGCCCTCCTTGAACGGTTCTCCAGGTCTTCCAATTTAGACCATAATTCCTCCTGCTCCCCCTCCATACTCTCAATCTGCTCCTGCAGTTTCTGCATCGTGCTTTTCTGCGTTTCCACTTTGCTCTCCAGGTCCTCCACACGTTGGCCCACCTCTCTAATCTTGCCTCGCAGATCTTCCATCCATCCCTGCACATCTGCCTTAAACAGTGACATATCCTGTCTGAGGGTGGTAAACCAACTTTTAAGCTCACCTCGGAGTATCTCCAAATCTCCTCCCCGCTGCTTTTCCGCCGTTGAGGCCTCCTCATCGCTGCCTGCACTCACCTCTGCCATCTTGGCTTTCCCCGCGGCTCCCACCGCCGCCGCGTTCTTATAGGCAAACGCCTTCAGTTCAGCGCTACCTTTTTTTATGCCCGGGCCGCCTCTCCGTTCGCCCTGCTATCCGCTGCGTTTCTGACTCTCCAGACCCCGTGGTGTGGCTAGGGGTGCACCTCCAAATCTCACATTCACGGAGCCCCGTGCTTTTGCTGCCCCTCAGGCTGGTGACGTCATTTCCTCCCTTAGATTAGACTTTTAAAATCTACATTCAGTAGAGATCGGGCAATAAGACCCTGGCAAACATAGATCCTGTCCTGGTTTAGGGATGATGGTAATTAGCGCTTCATTGGTCGGATATGGGAAGTGCTGGACTTCTGCCAATTGCTAGTAAAATTCAGCTAATGGAACAGACTTTCTCCTAGAATCTGATAAAATTCTGCACTAAGCCCATCTAGGCTAGTTGCTCGGGGTGTCTTCAAACTTTTAATCACTTTCTGTATTTCCCGCGGATGAATAGGCGTGTTTAACTGCTCACATTGAGATTGCTCTAAGTGTGGGAGCATACAATTCTGCAAATATTCTACTGCCCTTTGGCCATCCACAGGTCCTCTCCGGTATAGGTCTTTATAATACTCTAGAAAAGCCGCCTCTACTACTTATTGCATTGTTAGTGGTTCTATCTGCTCCCCTAATGGTCACCGCAGTCCGTGGACTATTTTCCTTTTTTATCAACATGGACAGCATGCGCCCCGATCTTTTCCCAAATCGATAAAGTGCATATCTATAGTGCAACATAGACTGTTTAGCCCTTGTGTGTATCAGGATGTTGAGCTGGCTCTGCATAGATAAATATGCAGTACTATTTCAACAGTATCGTTACTTATCAATTGACGTCTCCACCTGTTTGATTAGCTTCTTTTTTTTCTTCGAGATACATAGCCTTGTATAGCTCCCCGCAAATACACCTTTGCTGTTTCCCAGAAGAGCGATGGGTTGTCTTTATGGATCACATTCATCTCTTCAAACAGATCCCAATGCTCTCCAAGGAACCGCTGAAAATCCACGTCTCCCTTCGAATAGAAGGGAAAATGCCAACCCCCACTGGGCACCCCCCCCCCCCCGAGAAACCTGGAGATCTATCCAGACCATTGCATAGTCCGAAATCTACACGTTCCCTATCTGAGCCTCTGTAACTTTGTGTAAGAGACACTAGGAGAGCAAAAAAATAATCTTATCTGTGAACCGAGTGCCATGAGCCCTCGAGAGGTGTGTATAGTTGCGTTCTCCTGGGTGGAGAATATGCCAGACATCCACCAAAGCATTACCCTCACAAAGGCTTAACACCCATCGTCGCTGCCTAGCCTTTCCATCAGTTCCCCCTTGGGAGCGGTCCACCCCTGGGTCACGCACACAATTATAGTCGCCCCCCAAGATTATTTAAGGAGTGGAGGAGTGGCCTAGTGGTTGGGGCAAGGTACCTCAGGCCGGAAGGTCGGGGGTTCAAATCCCACTAGAGGACAGCAACCTTGGGCCGGAAGGACTGGGATTTCTAGTCCCACAGGTGCTCCTTGTGGTCTTGGTCAAGCCACTTAACCCTCCATTGCCTATGTTCCCTGTAAAAGTTATCTCCAAGTTATAATGCCCTGTTCAGTGTAAGTTCAGTTTGTTCAATGTAAACCGCCTTGATATCATGAAAGGTGGTATATAAGAAATGTTAAATTAAAAATATTTCCTGGCTCTCACCTTCTGTCAACTGTCGCACAAGGTCGTCAGACTTTTTTCGCTCGTATCTATTTGGCCCATAGATATTTCCTAGCAGGATGGGGTGGCCCTGTAGGTGTCCCCATACCAACACATACCTCCCTCCCACGTCTCACTCGACACGCTCTACCTTAAAGTTAAGGGTGGTCTTAACCAAGATGACCACCCCTGCCTGTTTTTATTACCTGCTGTGGCCCCGTAAACCTCTCCCACCCACCATCTCTTGAGCTTCTCATGCTCCAAATCAGTTATGTGGGTCTCCTGGAGCATGGCAACATCCGTATGCGAGTCCTGCAAGGCCTTAAGCACCTTGTAACATTTGATAGGGTCTCCAATGCTACAGACATTCCACAAGATTACTCTGTCTTTAGTCGTGTGATCCCCAGTTGTCTTATAAACCAAAAAGAGATTACTTGCAGTTTGCCTGGGTGGGCCCCCCAGCCTAAGCCCAAAACCCAGTAGCCCAATTGTAGTGGAGACACATGCGGGGTGCGATCCCATCCCTCATAGGTCTGCCTACTACCCTCACCTTTAACCCCTGAGGGCCATTCCTTTACTTCCCGTGAGGAGAAGTCAGAGTTCCTAACCCTCCCTCCCCCTACTCCTCTTCCCCTCTTTTACTGTCCCTATTCCCCCCCCCCCCCCAATTTATATATCCCCCCATTTATATCCTTTTCTCACCTCCAAACCCTTGGTTGAGCCTCCAATCCCTCTGTTCTTATCTCCCTATCTTTTGCAAGGAAAATGTGAGGGTGATGCATTGAAGCTCTCTGCCCTCTTCCCCCCCCCCCTTCCGCCACCCCTTCCCATCTAGTTGGATGCTTATTCATTACATCTATCTACCACTCCGTGTTCCACTCTCAAATAGTTGAAAACATTGTTCTCCCCAGTCCAGCCCCTCCCATGCAGCTGCCCCCCCCGACAAACCTTAGACCCATTTCCTACTAGCTTAACTTCATGTTGATGTATAGATTGCTTTGCCTGCTATAGAGTTTAACATAAACTTAGCCCACCATTCAAGTATATTACAATGTATTACAGTAAGGCATCCTTAAATCCCCATGGCAACCTATCCACTCATTTTTTTTTAACAAATCTCCTTCATTACCCTTTCTTGAACCAACGAAGGGGCCAATACTGAAGACCACCACCTCAATTCAAAGTAAAAGGATCAGTCTAGGCCCTATTTGATAAATTCCAGTATCATCTATAGCCATCATGGCCTAAATTTAATGAGAATTCCCTGTAATAGTTCTCTATCTTGTTCATCAGCTGCCGCATAGACGCTCATTTTAAGATGCACAAGTAGGATTAACAGGCTTTACAAAGTCTTACACAAAGGTCCCTGGTTTCAGCTTACTGTCCCGTGCCTGGCAGGAAGACTGAGGGCGGCTGCTGCACTGGGAGAGTCAAGGAACTGGTACTTGCCATTGTTAAATACCCTCAGGTGGGCCGGATACAGCAGTGCAAATTGCACATTTCTCTGGACCAGCTTTGCACATACTTCAGCAAACACTGTGTCGCTTGGTAGTCGCTGCCGTGTAGTCCTGAAACAACAAAGTTTTGTTACCATTGTGCTCTAAGTCCCGGTGCTCCATTGTAGCACGTAGAATTGCCTCCTTATGGACAAACTGATGGAATCTGGCTGTAACGACATGTGGCCTACTCTCCTTTTCTCTATGGGGGCCCAGGCGGTGAGCGCTCTCAATTAGGTGGAGATAGAGCTGCGTAGGGAGCCACGTGTCCAAAATTCCTCGCAGTTTGACATCTGCCACTGCCTTGGGGATTCCCACCAGATGTCAGTTCTTCCTTCTACCTCTATTCTCTAGTTTATGGCTTGCTCCTTTAGCTGGTCAGTGAGTAGTTTTAGCGTTTGCTCGTAAGTCTGGTTCACATACTCAGTCTGACTCTCGTTCTTCCAAGCCTCCAAGTCTACACTGGAAGTCAGTCACCGCTTGCAAAAGTTTTTCTAGCGTGTTGGTTAAACTTTGGAAGTGGCTGTCAAGGGCTTGTACAACTGCCTGCGATACCTCCTACTATAGAGTCTGTACGCACTTTTTCCGTCGGGCTCTCCGGGGAGGGTAGCTGCCATCTTTGCCTCCACTCCTTTCGGTCTTTCTAACCTCTCTTTCTGAGTGGATTTAGTGGCCATCTATTGTTCAGCTAACATTGGCGGTTCACCTTATGGTATGCGCTGCCCACTAGTTAATTTTGGGGTTTTCAGAAGGTCTTTTTAATTTATTATTTCTGCGTTGTCAGGCAGGGAGCTTCAGAGCCAAAACAAACATGTTTGCTCTGGTTCACTACATCACGTGACCCCCTTGCCATCCCATCTTTTAATCTGTGATGAGGGGCATATACAGCATCTTAATTTTGGTGATTCACAAGCAGTAAAGAGGGTCTCTTGTAGGAACATGACTGTGGGGGTAGACATATATCTGTAGATAGCCCAAAGCTTTCTTTTAATAGGCTTATTCAGCCCCTTCACATAAATAAAATTAAGGCATGCCATTTAGACCATACTCTTTTCATCCAGTTCCAGACCAAATGCTAATGTGAATGTGAAAACAGAACCACACACTTCTAAATTAGCATAATGAACCTTGTGCCATTCAATAATTATAAACGGAAATAACCCCATAGTTGTCCAGTCCACAGATCCATCTTCACTTGTTCCTACCAAACGGCAACTACCAATTGCCATCTTACTCTCCAAGGGGGGGAAAAAAACCTGGCGTTAAGAGACCAGTAGGATTGGGGGGGGGGGGGGGGTCGGCAGGCAAGCAAGCACTGCAGATTACCACCTCGATTGCCTTACTGTACCAGTCACTTTTATTTTCATTCATTGTTCTCAAGTAGTCAACATAGCCAGCACTTCTTGATCAGTCAAAAACTGCTCCAGCATCCAGTGTCCTGTAAAGGTCTTAGTCTGGTTGCAGTAGGTCACTTATTTCTTTCTTCTTGACCAGTGCAGACAAGTCTGTTGTATTCCACTACCAGCAGATGTGGAGACAGAAGTTCCAGAGGCTGTCTATGACTTAATCGTGCCCTGAAAAGCCTGTGCCTCTAGGGTTGTAATCCAGTATTTCTCAGTCTCCAGCGGATGGTGGATGCAAGTTTTTTAGCTCTGATGAAATCTGGAAAAACAAAGTGATTAGTTTGCTTGTGAGCATACGCCCTTGTTGGTGAATTTCTCACTGGAGCGTGGCACAGGAGGCGTGGTGCACTTTTTGGATGCCATAAAGAGGAGGGGAATTGGTTCAGCTCCATGTCCTTATCCTATTAAGGACCTGCTGAGCAGCCAGAAGATTTAAAAAGGAGTTTGGAAAGAATTAAAACCTCACACCATCTGTGCCCCCTCCCTGCTCTCCTCCAAAGATTTGAAGAAGGTTCTTCAGAGGTATATGATGGCAAGTCTGGTAACAGGGGAGTAGCGCTGAGCCTGGCATGGATTGTTCCTGTATGGGGCTTCCCAAGGGCGAGTATCCAAACTAAATCTGTCTGAGGAGACAGTGAAAAAAAAGTTGTTAGCTCAGCTGGCAGTCTTCTGATCTCAGCAGGCTCCCAGGGTTTGGGATTATCCACAGTTTCTTGGATTGATGGCAGCAGCGATCAAAATGATGCCTTTGGTGCGAGCTCATATAAGGCCACTTAAGTCCTTACTGTCTCGGTGATCTCCATGCTTTCAGGAGTTTGAGGTGGTGTCCAGCCTGCGGTGGTGGCAGCAGCCACAGCATCTGAGGAGAAGGGTATGCCTCTGGATGATCACTTGTGGCTTCTTGTGGCCCTTTTGCATTTTTGGACCCTGGCTAAGGGCAGAGTGATCTGAGTGCTTGGACAATGCCCTGGCAGTGGCGTGTATCAGTTGGCAAGGGGGCACAGTGCCAGAGTGGTCCTGAAGATGACACTCCTGGGCAGAAAGGAACCTCCTAGCTCTGTTGGCAAAACACATCGCTGGATTCGACAACATGGAGGTGGACTTCCTCAATCACCACTCTCGTGATCTTGGAGTGGGAACTGGTTCAGATGGCATTTCAGCAAATTCTGCAACTCTGACGTCCTGAGATGAATCTCATGGGGACCTGATCCAATGCTAAAATGTGCAGATTCTTCAGTCTCCACAGAGAAGCAGGCTCAGAGGGCCTGGACAAAGCACTGCCTGCTTTGTATGTTTTTCCTCTATGGCTGCTCATGGGGCATGGGCTTCGATGCATAAAGTGACATCCGGTATGGGTGATGCCGGATTGGCCATGGAAGCCTTGGTTTGGGGATCTGATGCAACTCCTACAGGAACATCCTCTGCAACTGTTGCACCAAGGGTTGGTTCTTATGGATAAACTGGATTCCTTCTTGCTTACGGCTTGGCTCTTCAGACATCGCCTGGCCTGTGTGCATGTCTGGTGTCTTTTCAAGCATTAGTGCCATGGCATACAGTGGATCTGACATCCTTTCTGGCCTTTCTTCAGGATGGCCTGAACAAAGGTCTTTCCCTTAGTTCCCTGAAAGTTCAGGTAGCAGTCTTATCCTGCTTCAGAGGACAGGTGGTGGGATGGTCCATTGCCTCAAACCCAGATGTTTCCAGTTTACTTCAAGGAATACAGCACTTGTATGCTCACCTGTGTTCAGTTGTTCCCTTGTGGAATCCTACCTGTACTTCGGATCTTAATGTTAAAGCTCTTGAAGCGGACTATGCTTAAAGATCTAATCCCTAAGACTGTCTTCCTGGTCGCAAACTGTTTGGTGAGATGTATCTTGGTGCTGCAGGTGTTATGCAGGGATCCTTACTTATCCTTCTCAGAGGTCGTGTGCATTCGGCCCATCCCTCCCTTCTTGCCCAAGGCGGTAGCTTCTTTCCATGTGAATCAGGTAGTTTGTATACCCTACTTATTCTAACAGCTTAATTATAAATGAGCACAATTTCTTCTTTCATTTCTGGCATAGTATACTATGATCATCAGATTCAAAGTGCCCGATACCAGACCATTTTAGGTTGCTGATACCTAATAGATGTCATTGTACATGTTCCATTTCATTTTTGATGACATCCAGCTTCCTTTTGTTCATGCTTCAGATGTTCCAGGCCCTATGTATGACATCTTTGCAGCTTTTGCCTCTCTCTTCATGCACAGCTACATCAGCAGTCAGATGTCCTAAGGGCTTTGATCCAACCACATCATAAATTCTGGCTTTATTCTGAAATGTCTTCAGTTCTTTCCCAGTAGCCCGTTAAGTGCTTTCCATCCTGGAGGTCTCATCTATCAGCACTGTTTTGCGATTAGTTTTCTTGTGACTATTCATTAGGTTTTTGTGGCAAGATAAGGAAGTAGATTGCCAGCCTGCCTTCTACGCAGGTAATGTCCTTGTTGCTGTTGTCACAGAAATACAGTATGATCCTCTGCTGCCAGCACCATCCCATACTGCTGCCGTCCAGATGGGTGGTTCATTGTAGTCTGGCACCCAAATGGGTGGTTTGTTTTAGTCTGGCACCTCAGCTGAGATCTGCCCATCTTGGGAGACCCTGCCAGTTAAGCTAACGATAGCATAGTTCTCAGCATCACTGATGCACACAAGCCTTAAATTAAGCGAGGGTGAAGATCACATACAGAACTAAAAATCTGTCTAAAGCAGAGAGGTCGAGATGTGTTAGCAATAAAATTTTCTCAAGGGTAGTAGACATAGATCAAGTAATAGTTGGTCCAAGGCAAAAGTATTTCTGCTAATGAGCCCAGATTAGTATGAAAAGATTTCTCAGAAATAAATCCAGAGTGTATCTTGCTGCGTGAGTGGGGCCATCAGAGCTGCACAAGGTTGAGTTCTGCTAGGAGAGCTAGAAGATCTTTCTGCAAGTAAAATGAAATATTTATGTGGATGTTGAGGTCTCTGATAATAATAGGACATCCTGGACTGAGAGTATGAAGAGTAAGATGATCTGCCAACTCTGAAAAGAAGATAGAGAATACTGGTGGGTCTAGATAAAAGTATAAGAAAATTTAAAGCCAAATTAGATTGGTGATAAAAGGCTAGGCTTTTAAGCCCAGGGGAGACTGATAGTGATGTGAATTTCAAATTTAAAGATAATACAAATATAACTGCCAAACTAACATCTTTCCTGAGTGTCTATTACTATGATATAGTACTTTAGGGGATGTGCCTTGATCAAATGGTGAAGTTTATCAGCAAGCAAGGTATCAAAGAATGAGGATTAATCTGTAAGGCTAAGTCTTGAGTGAGATCACTCTTGTTCCTAATTTAATGGGTATTAATTAGTCCCCTAGTAAAAGAGCAGGGAGCAGGAGAAGGGGAATTATGCAGCAAGATATCCTGAGAAAGCTTGGGCTGGTGTAAAGGAGTTTGAACAAGCTGACTTAACTTTGCAATAGTGAAATAAGTTGCAACCTTTTGAGAATGGCCTGCGGTAGCCTTAAATCACAGATATGGATTGTGTAAATTTACATTCCTTATTGTTCCTCCAGCTTAGTCCTCGACGTATGGGTAGTGCACCTCCTCCTGCAGCATGAAGACTGGACCAATCAGATTTCAGCTCCACTGGAACCATCATACCCGGCAACTCAGGAACTCCAGTGTGTCCAGTCTTCATGCAGCAGGAGGACGTTAGTGAGCCTAGCTGGGCTCACTAGTTGATTAGATAGTTGAATTTTTTTTCCTTAGCTAACCTTTTGACTTTTATTTGGGTCCTATTAGGACTTATTTTCATTTGTTTCATGCAAGGATGCTGTCCCTTTAAATTTTACTTTTCTTATCACGGCACTCCGTGGGGGGGGGGGGGGGAGCCTGAGGAAGGTCCCTCTCCTGCTCAGCCTTTACTGCTCCTGTATTTTAGCCTGTCTACTTTGAGGGAATTGGATCTCTGTCCCAGGAATCTTCGGGGCAGAGCTCCAGCGGCGGCTGTACTGCAGCTCCTCTCCGGAGGCTTGAGGGGGCTGCTTCATTAGTGCCGGTGAGTACTGACGGCTGTGGGAGATCGGGACTGCTGCTGAGCCGAGTTCTGTAATCTCCCCAGCTGTTCGGGGGTCTCTCAACGCGGTTACTGTGGGTTCGGGGGGCTCCCAGTGTATCCGGATTCATGGGGCGCGCAGTCTCTGCCGCAGCGGAGTTGGGTTTTCCTCGCCGGGGGAAAATAAAGAAGCGCGCCAAAATTGCCTGCCTGCCGCGGCCATCTTTTCCTGACTCGCGGTTTTCTCTCCGGGGTGTCCCGCGGTAGATTTTGCTGTTTCTTTCATTGTTTTCATTCCTTTTAGTTTATTTAATTTCTTTAATTAATTTAATGCATTTCGGCCTTTTTGCCTTGTCCTTCAGCGGCTAAGAAGGGGGGGAGGTGCTTCAGCGGGTGCTTTTCCCTTCTTTTGCAGGGCGGTTGTTGTCTGTTTGATTTGTTGGTCTTTTTTTTTTTCGGTTTGTAAGCCCTCGGGTGTCCTTGGGTGAATTAAAAAAAAAAAAAAAAAAAAAGGCATAAGCTGCTTCTTACCAGGCGAAGGGGAAACGTTCCCACCTTGCCTGCACAGGCTTTCTCTTGTTAGCTACTGCCCAGTTCCCGCATGGTTCTTCTGGGTCAGTGAGCCGAGTCTTTCCCTTCCATTTTGCCCACTGCCTACTAGCTTCTCGCAGCGCAAAGGTCCCAATGTCAGGGTCTCTTTGTCTCATTTGTGGATCTCGGCGGGGCGCCGACGCAGAGACCGGAGTGTGTCCACGCTGTGCCTCGCTGTCTCGCAGCATGGAACAGCGCCTGGAAAGTTCTTTGCCTGCGACGGCGCAGTCTGGTGCCACATCAGGGGACTTAGAATCGCCTCTAGAGGGACCCTCGGGGCTTTCTTCTAACGGTGGTTCGGCGTCTGTGGGACAGTCGGGCCTCGGGGGGGCATTGCCCTTGGAGGATTTTTCTCCCGATTTTGTTTTGCTCCTGCACCAGGCGTTCTGCCGTAGGCGCCAGGTTATGGGAGCTGCGCCACTCCCGACGCAGGGGGTGTCTGCCCAATCCTCTTCGGGAGAGCCTCCGTTGACCGATAGCAGAGCTCCTAAGCGTCCGCGGATGCACGACCCTTTTTCTGCGGAGACGGAGTGGCCTGAAGGGGATGATCCCGAGTTCGACCCGGAGGTGGATGCAGACGGCTTGGAGGAAGGCGAGCTTCCGGAGCCGGAGGATCAAGCAAAGATTATTCGGGTGTTCAGACGTGAAGAGCTTCCAGCTCTTGTTTCGGAGGCGCTTCAGACTCTAGGACTGGCCCCTACTGCTAAGGTGGAGGAGGCGGACGGGGCAGATCCCATTATTCAGGCGGTAAGACAAACTAATGTCGTTTTCCCCATTCACAAGGTTATTGACCAGATGATTCAGGCCGAGTGGGACACTCCTGAGTCTGGTCTCAAGGGAGTTAAGATCATGCGTCGTCTTTATCCTTTATCGGAAACGGTTCTAGAGCGTTTTCGATCTCCCAAGGTCGACGCGGCCGTGTCAGCGGTGACTAAGAAGACCACCATTCCGGTGGAAGGGAGTGCGGCTTTGCGGGAGCCGCAGGACCGGAAAATGGACGGGCTGTTGAAGCAAGCCTTTGAGGCGGACGCAATTGCTTTACAGGCTTCCGTTTGTGGAGCTTGGGTGGCCCGTGCCTGTTTACGCTGGGTTCAGCGGTTTCAGCACACTCCTTCCTTGGATACCGACATGCTGACGGAGATTCACCGCTTGGAATCTGGCACGGCGTATTTGGCGGATGTCCAGTATGATCTCATCAGAGCTCTCTCCAATAGCATGGCATCCGTGGTGGCGTCACGTTAGAGCCCTTTGGTTAAAAAATTGGGCGGCCGATGGATCTTCCAAGTCGCGGTTGGGCAAATTGCCTTTTAAAGGTAAACTGCTCTTTGGTGAGGATTTGGATAAGTTGGTCAAAGATCTGGGAGACTCCAAAGGCGGTCGTCTGCCGGAGGATAGACCCAAGCGGGGTAGGTCGCTTCCGGTCGCAAGGGGGCAGTTTCGGGACTTTCGTAGGTTCCGGTCGCCCCGTTATGGGAGCTTCCAGCGGGGCAGATATAGCTCCCGGGCGTCGACTTTTCGCGGCTTTCGAGGAGCCAGCCGAGGGTTCTCGGCGGTTGGTTCCCCGGCCCCTCGCAAGCCCCAATGAAGGGCAGCGGGTCCAGGTGGAGCTGCCGGTGATCGGAGGGCGTCTTCGACGTTTTCTCTCCACTTGGACCCAAATTACTTCCGATCAGTGGGTTCTGGACATCATACGGGACGGGTATGTTCTCGATTTGGCCCGTCCCGTGCTCGATTCCTTTGTAGCGTCCCCCTGCCGGGGGGTTCGAAAGACCCTTCAGGTCCGCCAAACGCTCGATCGTCTTCTTCAGCTGGGGGCGGTCATTCCCGTGCCGCAAACGGAATATGGTCTGGGAAGGTATTCCATCTATTTCGTGGTGCCAAAGAAGGGTGGCGATCTTCGTCCCATTTTGGATCTCAAAGGAGTGAATCGTTGTTTGAGGATTCCCCACTTTCGGATGGAAACTCTACGGTCCGTCATAGTTGCCGTCCGTCGAGGCAAATTTCTCACGTCTCTCGACCTCACGGAGGCTTATCTCCATATCCCTATTCGGGAGGACCAGCAGAGGTATCTACGCTTCGCACTGCCGTGGGGTCATTTCCAGTTTCAGGCTTTGCCCTTCGGTCTGGCGACCGCGCCTCGCGTCTTCACCAAAATCATGGTGGTGGTTGCTGCAGCCCTGCGCAAAGACGGGGTGCTAGTACATCCCTACCTGGACGACTGGTTGATTCGCGGGAAGTCTCGCGCAGAAAGCTTGGCGGCGACGGCGAAAGTAGTGGCGCTCTTGCAGTCTCTCGGATGGGTGGTCAACCCACTCAAGAGCCATTTAGTTCCGACACAGCTTCTCGAATATTTGGGGGTACAGTTCGAAACGTGCCGGGGGTTGGTATCTCTTCCCGAACGCAGGATTTTGGCCCTTCAGTCTCTGGTGCGGAGGTTCCGCAGATCTCCAGCCCCGTCGGCCTGGCTCTACCTGCAGTTGCTGGGGACGATGGCGGCTTCCCTGGAGGTGGTGCCTTGGGCGCGCTTTCACATGCGTTCGCTCCAGCGGGCCTTGCTCCGTCGCTGGTCCAACCAGTCCGATCCTCTGAGCAAACGTCTACCTTGCCCGATGGCGGTTCGGAGGGATCTAAGTTGGTGGTTGAGTCCACTCACGCTTCGAGTGGGGATGCCATTGGAGCAGCCGGACTGGGTTCCGCTGTTAACGGATGCCTGCCTGATGGGCTGGGGCGCACACTACGAGGGCCAGTTCGTTCAGGGGCTCTGGTCTCTGGAGGAGAGTGCCTGGTCGATCAACCGATTGGAACTTCGGGCCGTTCGATTGGCATTGCAACACTTCGAGACCCGGATATCGTCTCGAGCGGTTCGGGTTCTCTCCGACAATGCAGCGACCGTGGCCTACATCAACTGACAGGGCGGAACCAGAAGCGTCGGTCTGGAGGCGGAGACTCGGACGTTGTTCGAGTGGGTAGAGCCCCGGCTGCCAGCCATCTCCGCGGCGCACATCGCCGGGAAAGACAATGTGACGGCGGACTTCCTCAGCAGAGTTCAGGTAGATCCCGGCGAATGGGAACTCCATCCCAGGGTATTCGCACAGCTGGTTCAGCGTTGGGGCGAACCGGTCATGGACCTGATGGCCACGTTCCGCTCAGCGAAGGCAGCTCGGTTCTACAGTCGACGGCGGGAGCCGATGTCCGAAGGTCTGGATGCTCTTTTGCAGATTTGGCCCTCCACGGGTCTTCTCTACGTGTTTCCTCCGTGGCCCCTGCTGGGGCGCGTTATTCAGCGTATCGAAGCTCACTGGGGTCGGGTGCTATTGATAGCGCCGGATTGGCCTCGTCGTCCTTGGTATGCCGATCTGATGCGGTTGGTAGACGGTCCTCCCTGGAAACTTCCCTTGTTTCCGGACCTGTTGTGTCAGGGTCCCCTCCGCATGCCGCAAGTGGAGAGATTCTCTTACGGCCTGGCTATTGAAAGGGCTCGGCTAAGGAAACGCGGTTACTCCCGGTCGGTTGTGGCGACCCTGTTACAAGCGCGCAAAAGATCCACTTCGCTGGCCTATGTCCGGGTCTGGCGTATTTTTGAGGACTGGTGTTCTAGGAATCAGATCCGAGCGGCTACAGCCTCTCTTCCGGTGATACTGGATTTTTTACAAGACGGTTTTGCTAAAGGTCTGGCCGCCAGCTCTTTACGTGTTCAATTGGCGGCACTGTCATGTTATCGCGGCAAAGTTCAGGGCGTGTCTTTAGGTGCTCATCCGGATGTCGTTCGTTTCTTGCGAGCTGTTTCTAGGTTACGCCCCGCCCGCAGAGTATCGGTACCCTCATGGGATCTTAATTTGGTGCTGCGAGCTCTCAGTGCAGCTCCTTTTGAGCCACTTTCTAGTAGTTCTGTAAAGGATTTGACTCTTAAAACGGTATTTCTGGTGGCGATTTGTTCGGCACGCCGTATTTCCGAGCTCCAGGCTCTTTCTTGCAGGGAGCCTTTTCTGTCTTTCTCGGCTCACAAAGTGGTTCTGCGGCCGGTGCCTTCCTTCTTACCGAAGGTGACTTCTCCTTTCCACTTGAACCAGGTTGTTTCCCTTCCGGTTTTTTCGGAGTCCGAAGGGCATGCTTCTGATCGCGGACTAAGTCGGTTGGACCTCAAGAGGGTTTTGCGACGCTATTTAAAAGTTACCAGTGATTTTCGTAAATCAGACCGCTTGTTTGTGCTGTTTGGCGGTCCTCGCAAAGGGGAAGCGGCGGCGAAGGCTTCTATTGCTCGGTGGATTATAGAGGCGATTGGTTCGGCTTATCTTTTACACGGTCGGGCTCCACCTGTTGGATTGCGTGCTCATTCTACGAGAGCACAAGCAGCGTTCTGGGCGGAATTCAGTTTGGTTTCGCCGGTGGATATCTGTAAGGCGGCCACATGGTCTTCTTTGCATACTTTCAGTAAACATTATCGCCTAGATGTCTTGGCGGCGAGCGATGCCGGTTTTGGTTCCGCGGTTCTGCGTGCCGGCTGGCAAAATCCCACCCGTTAGGCTGCTTTGATACATCCCATACGTCGAGGACTAAGCTGGAGGAATGATAAGGAAATAGTAATTACACTTACCTGGTAATTGTAGTTCCTTGAGAGACGACAGCTTAGTCCTCCTGCCTCTCCCTGTTTTCTTCTTTTTAGCGCGGCACGCCTTGGGTTCAGAGGTCCGTATTCCCAGGTGAGTGCGTCCCCTTGTGCTTTCTTTCCTTTTGCTCCAATGTTTTTTTTTTTCCTTCTTTTTCTCCCTATACGTTTCTGCTGTGGCAGGGGTGGGACTTTCCGTTCCGGTTAGTTGTGGCTTTTGGCTACAAGAAAAAAAAAAAAAATTGTTAATATTAAGGAATACATTTCCTGTGAGAGGGATCTTATTAAAGGTTAGCTACGTGTTTGAGTTTGCTTTGTCAGTAGTTCACTGGAGTTCCTGAGTTGCCGGGTATGATGGTTCCAGTGGAGCTGAAATCTGATTGGTCCAGTCTTCATGCTGCAGGAGGAGGTGCACTACCCATACGTCGAGGACTAAGCTGTCGTCTCTCAAGGAACTACAATTACCAGGTAAGTGTAATTACTATTTATCTGACATCTAATGATCTGAAGTTAGAGGCAATAATGTTCTCAGGAGGCACTCATGTTCTCAGGAGGCACTCAGGTGTAGTAAAGCACGCACCAAGGAGTGTTGTGCTCCTTGTGCGTGCCCCTTAAACATGCACTCATGGCGTGCGTTGGAGTAAGTAGTTAGATTTAACAACTCCAGCATATGTCATCTTGGATACGTGGTGCAGATGAAACAGCAGCACTACATTTGGGACCAGGAAAAATCATGGCTGCAATACCACCAATTGGGGTACAGTCTCTGTAGAGCAAGAAAACAAAGAATATTGCCACAAAAGAAAAAAGTGAGGACAAGAGACAATAACAGGGACAGTGTCCAGTTTTATACACTGTTGAAGATGAACAAATCCTTCAATATCTGTTGTTTAACTTTTAGACACTGGCAAAAAAATAACTCCACTTTTAATGTGAAAGTGATTTTAAGGGACATCATGTTATTTACTATACACCTTAGTCCCTTCTTTCCTCCATTTGTTTGTTCTAAATATAACTGTTTTAATTTTTAATCTAATCTTATCTTATTTTTGTTTTGTTTTTTATAAACAATGGCAAGGAGGACTGTGCAGCACAGGTAGTGTTTTGTAGTAGGATTAATAAGTGTTTTGTAGGCATAACATGGACATTGGAGTGCAAATTGAAAAAAATTTGTATCTTTATATAAGCCTAATTTCTAATAGGATCTGCTGTTAGAATGAATCTCTTCTGTGTGTGTGTGTTTTTTTTTGATGGTGTGTTTTTTTTCCTTTTTCTCACCATTTTGAATGATCTTTTTACTAGAAAAGTAGCATGAAGATCTATTAAAATAGATTTTTATTGTGCATAACTCATCCCATGTTTTTTAAAACCTGTCTGAAAATACACCATACTTTAGTCTAATTCCCTGAAAGAAATAAGCTGTTTATTTTATTTATTTATTTAACTGTATTTATATCCCGCTTTTCACTGGGTCAAAGCGGTGTAACACAAGAAGGGGGGGGGGGGGATAATCAGATAAAGGGGTAGGGCCATCACCAGGTGGACAAATATTGATGATTTCAACAACAGATGGACATAGACATGGACAAAGTAACACAGCTTTTGATCATGTGATCATGATGGATGGGGTAGGGGAATGTGGTGCAGTCAGTGGTGGGAGTCTGTTTCTGTTTTGAGATATTCTTGGAATAGGATGGTTTTTAGTTGTTTTTTAAATGACAATGTTGTTCCTGATGTGATTAGGCAGAGAATTCCAGAGGGACGGAGCATAAAATTCAAAGGCTGTTGCAGGTCCGTTGAGTGCATTTGGTTCTTTTGTGGGAGATGGTGAGGGAGTTGCTGGAGGTTTGTCTAGTTGATTTGCTGTGGGCTGGACGGGGCAGCAGAGTGCTGAGCTGGGAGGTCTGTGTTTGGTGGATGGCTTTGTGAGTGAGTAGAATGGATTTGTATTTAATTCTTGCTTCAAGGGGAAGTATGTGTAGGTCTCTTAGAATTGGGGTGATGTGGTCTCGTTTCTTTGCTTTCTGAATAATCCTTGCTGTGGTGTTCAAGGCAGTTCGAAGGGGGTTGGTCTGTGTGGCAGGTAGCCCGTGGTAAATTATGTTGCAGTAGTCCAGATGTGGGAGTGTCATAGCTTGCATTACTGTCCTGAGGTTCGAGGAGAGGTCTGAGACGTTGTACTGTTTTGGCTTTGTGGAATATAGTTCTGGTGGTTTTAGTGATTTGTTGCTTGAGCGTAAGAGCTTGGTCTATGATAATGCCTAGATATCTTATTTGTGGTTGTATTTGAATTTGTCTGGTTCCCATGTTGAGGTGTGTAGGTGGCGTGAAGTCTGGGTCCTTTGTTACTATGAGAGCTTCGGTTTTCTTTCTGTTGCCTATGGGAAGGATTTGTTGGAGTGTTTAGAAACCATTGTAGAACTGTTGTGCCATCAGCTATGAGGCAGTCTGATCTATTATCACAGCATGATAGTGTACATCTAAATTTTAATAAGTAGGACTCCTGCTTGTACACGAGTTAGAATGGAAGCAAATCACAAGAGGAGAGGAATATTTGAATACTGTTACTGGGGATGCAGCTTACTAGTTTGTCAATATCTCCAGCGTGAGTTCTTTTAAGTATTTGTTGAAAGAGAACATAACCATGCCAGAGATTAGACTGTATAAACTTTCAGAAAATGTATTTGAATACCGTGAATACCACTTTTAAAGATCGTAGCCCTTTGTCCCATGTTATACTATACCCAGTATGAAGAAAATGGTATGCCACCTTGTAGGCTGCCATAAAATATTGTTTATGAATTTCAGCCGAAGAACTGAAATATATTGAATCCAAATTTTGAAAAATGTGCCCTGCAACACTGAAGACCAAGTTATGCTAAAGTGTAGGGAAAGACTATACATCAGTTCAGGAGCTACATTATTCAAAAAATACAACCATAAAAAGGTAATAAGATTACATTTTGAGATTTCATGGCTAGTACTGTGCATTAGGCTGCTCAGATATTCATAACTTACTGTGACATTTTGGAAGATTACATTTTTGCTGTGCGCCGCTATTAAAATGCATCTTGCAGCTCAGACTATGATAACTAGCCACTGTTAAGACCTGGATGATGATCCTGTCATGGGAAACAAATTTGTGCTTTGAAGGTTGATCAGTTTTCTGTCCCCATTAGAAAGGGTTAATGGTGACAAGCTGAAGTGTGGGTGAGCATCTGAAAGTAATGGTGAGACATCTGTAAGGAGCATGCTCGCTGCTCTTGAGTCTTCAATTTTATATGACACAGATTTCTCTCTTGGATTTGTTTGGTAAACCATTCTGACAGATTTCCTGGAGGCAGTTTCCAATGATAGACTAGTATTGCAAGCATTAGTTTGAACTAGAGAGATAAAGTGAATGTAGCTGTAACTAAATTGCTAATCATTTTTGTAGTTTTCAGGCTTAAGGTTCAGAAGAATGGGGTCAGATGAGGGTTTGAATGGAAGAACATTTTTCTTCTCAGGCTGACTGTTGGCCTTCAGTCCTGCCCTGTTAAACAGTAGTATGTTGTCTTCAGACAGTCATGCAACCGCGTGCCTGTTATCATTGAATGTTTGGTCATTTCAAGGTCCGATGCATCAAAGTAAATTGTGCAGCAGTATATAAGCATTCCTTTTGGTATTGTGTGGTGTTCAATCCCCATGTAATAAGAAGCTGATATAACCTGGCAAGTTAAAATATTAAAGGTTAAAATGTTAAAGTTAAAAATGGTAAGGTTGGGGAAATTTTAATGCATAGCTTTTTATTTGCTGATTTTATAGATTGAAATTAAAGGGAATATGCAGATGGAAAAGTTTGGACACTTTTTTCAGTTGATTCATTATTGCTTGCTGCTTTCTACCCCAGTGGAAGTTGAAAATTTATACAAAAGGAGTCGGGACTGTGTCCAGGAGCAAAATAACTCTACAAAAATATAAATGCAGGGATGAAACCTGTCATGTGAGAACTCAATAAAGACACACAGGGTTTGATAGACCAAATCAGACCTGAAGGTTCCACAGAAATAAGCCCCCCCTCCCAAAAAAAGACCACTCAATTCATTTCTCTGGGAGGAAGAGTTAAAGCTTCTGTAGCATAGTGAAACATAGCAGTTAGGAAATTTCACCTTACTGGCTTTCTCTGTTTAGTACTGTCCCAACCAAAGGTTTTTTTACTCCCCCCTCCCCCTGCCAAAAAAAAAATACTGTCTGTTGCAACTACCCTGCCACTTTTCCAAAAATACCTTCCAGCAACTGAACCTACACCCTGCAAATTTTACCCAATTGAAAAAAATATCTACCTCAAAAAATACCCATCCTGCAAGTACTCCACAAATTAAAAGAAAAAGAAAAAATCCTCCCCCAACTGTCCCACCTCTACAAAAATACCCCAGCAATCTCCCTACTCTCAAATTACCCCCTTGAAATTGCCCCTATCTACAAAAGAAAACACCACAACCGAATCGCCACCCTGCAAACTTTATCTACCCCCAAGATTAACCCTTGCAGATTGCTCCCAGTACCTGTCCCATCTGTCTGCTTCCCTGCAGCTGTACCACTACCACACACAGTACCCCAGCCCCCAAAATACCACAAACTGCCCAAATTTGCAACAAAATGCCCTACCTTCAAATATTCTGCCCTGCAATTACCTGACCATCCCTCAAAAAGCCCTATCTTAAAAACTACCCAATTAACATCACCCCACAAACTATGCCAGGCCCAACAAATACCATCAGAACTGCTCCATCCCTTGAAAATGCCCTACCCCCCCAACAAACTAACAGTACCAACTCGCACTGCCCAACTTTCCCTGTAGAACACATGCACACACAATTCACAACACGTGCACACACTGATTACCAATTATTCCCTAACTGCGATGAGAGAAGTTTTGTTATTCAGATGTATATGTCAATTTTTTTTATTGAAAGGCAGCCATTGATTACAGAAAAACATAAACCGTAAGCATATTACAGTATCAAAAGGTAACAGAGCCAAATTCACAAACAAACACAAAGCAAGCCAACGAAACGCCTTTTGTTTTTTGTTATGAATGTTTTACCCGTCCCCTTCCCCTCTACTCCCACCCCCCCACCCATCACAAACCACAAAAAGCACCAAGTAGAGCATCAACCCCTCACCCTTCAGCGCCCCCTCCCACCCACCCGAACCTATCTCTGCCCCCCTCCAACCCACGAACCTCTCTACCAGCCAATAATGAGAGCAAGCCAGCCAATCAGCGCACATAGAGCAAAAGGTGGTACTCCAGAGGATCATCTCACAGCACAGCATGTGACCCGCAAGTTTCCAGGGCATACAGCGCCCTAGAGCAGGCAGGAGCCGTAACGGACAAAGGGTTCCCACACCTGCTCAAAGCCCATCAATCGCATCCTACTGGCTGCCACCCCGCGCTCCATTGTATACGTGTCCCACATCCGTTCCAACCAGACAGAAAAAGACGGTGGTAGAACCTGCTTCCAAGCAAAAGCTACAGATAGCCGGGCCGCGTTCAGACCATGTCGAAGCAAAGCCAGCTGGGGGCTACGTGCCCTGGGTACCGCAGCCCCGAAAAGAAAAATACCCGGATCCCATGGAATGCTCAACCCAATGAGTTGCTGTAAACGAGCTTGAATCCCCCGCCAAAAGGTTCAGATGCGAGGACAAGACCACCAAATATGCGCCAGAACACCTTTCTGCCCACATCTCCTCCAGCACAAGTCCGGAACCCCCGGATAAATGCGGGCAATCCGCGCAGGGGTCATGTACCAGCGATATAGTAATTTATAGTTAGTTTCACGGACATTAATCGCCACTGAACTCTTCCACAGCCTACCCTCTACCTGTTCCCACTGCTGCTCAGAATAAGAAAGATTCAAATCAGAGTTCCAAAGTTCCCTATGCTTGCCGAGTCTCGGCTGCTGCTCCCGCAGCTGGGCATACAAGGTAGCTATAAGACCTTTTGTGGTAGTGCACCCCTCGCAGTAACGCTCCAGATCCGTCAAATCTCGGGCCACATGAGGCTGAACGGATCTAGCCTGAGCCCAGTGAACCACTTGCGTATATTGGAAGATCTGGCTATCTGGAAGGTCAAATTCCTCCTGAAGTGTGCTAAACGTTAGCAACTTACCCTCATCAAATAGTTGTCCAGCACGGCTAAGGCCCTTATGTCCCCAAATCCGGAAAACCGGATCAGCCATCCCTGGGGGAAACAAGGCATTATCCACTATAGGTGCCAGAGGGGACAGGTCCATCCCGCGAGGCTGAAAGAATTGATCCCAGCAGCGGAGGGTATGAAGAATGTAGGGATTACTTAAATGCATTCCACTTCGTAGTTTGGGACCAAGCCACAAGCGATCTCCCAATCCCGCTCCCCCCGCAATATTCATTTCCAATTGCACCCATCGCTTGGAGCTATCCGCGATCATCCACTCCACCCCGGCATGACACTGCGCCGCCGCATAGTACCAGTGAAGATTAGGAGCCCCCATGCCCCCATAACGCGTACATGTATAGAGAATGCGGTGCACCAAACGCGGCCGACGGTACTGCCATATAAACTTCATGAGCATGGTTTGCCAAGTGGTCAAGATTCCCCGAGCCAACGATAGAGGGAGAACCTGGAAGAGGTACAAAAACGGGGGACGACCACCATCTTAACCACCGCAATACGCCCAAACCAGGATAGTGTCAGGCTATTCCAGGTCTCCAAATCTCGCCGAACCTGCCGAAGTAGCGGTTCATAGTTGGCCTTAAAAAGCGCCGCCCGCTCCACCGTCATATTCACACCTAGATAGCGTAGAGCACCCGACACCCAACGGAAGGGGTAGGCGGCTCTGAGCTCCTCACACCTCACAAACCTCTTCTGAAACCCCAACATTAAGGACTTCAGATTTAGTGTAATTGATTTTGAATCCAGACACCTGGGAGAAGGTCTCAAAGAGCTGCATAGCAGCAGAGAGGGACACAGCGGGTTTCACCAGAGATATGATATCATCCGCAAATAGCGCAATCCGGTAATCCGCGGGGCCCATGCGAATGCCCCATATGCCCGGATGTTCGCGAAAGCTTTGCGCCAAGGGTTCCATCACCAGTGCAAACAGCAGTGATGACAAAGGACATCCCTGGCGAGTGCCCCTTTCCAGTGAGAAAATTCTCGATTGACCCCCATTAGCCCGGACACATGCCTTAGGGTCTTGATATAAGCTATGAACCCAGCGAATGAAATTAGGACCAAAGCCCATCCTATCTAACACGCACCAAAGGTAACCGCAGCTAACACGGTCAAAGGCCTTTTCGGCATCAACCCCCACCACTAGGGTCGGTTGTGGGTCTTACTGTGCCACGTAAATAACCTGCAGCATTTGCCGAATATTATCTGCCGCCTGGCGGCCCGGCACAAACCCCAACCTGGTCAGGATGTACCAAAGTCGGGAGAGCCCGGTTCAATCGCGCAGCCAATGCGGAGGCGAGTATTTTGACATCCGTATTTAGTAGGGAAATGGGGCGATATGAGGCCGCGTCCTGCAGAGGCTTATCTGGCTTAGGGAGCATTACTATCACAGCCTCACGCTGAGATGTAGGAAGAGGCACCCCCCGCAAAACCTCATTAAAGAGTACTACCAGTGTCGGTGCTAATTGCACACGGAATTTTTTATAATACTCCGCAGGAAAGCCATAATTACCCGGCGCTCCCCCGGTTTTCAGCCGTCGGATTGCGAAGTCCACCTCCTCCACTGTAAGTTCAGTATCTAATTGATCCCGCTCTAAGTCAGTCAACTGTGGCAAAGTGATCGTCTGTAAGAAGCCCTACACTCGTGCCAAATCAAAAGGTTCAGCTTTATATAACTGTTCCAGAAACGAAGGGAAGACGTCGCGGATCTCCCGAGAAAGCACCCTCTTCTGCCCCCCAGAATCTCGAAGCTCACGAACCACCCTCAAAGATTGCTGCTGCCGGAGGCGTAAGGCAAGGAAGCGGCCTATCTTATTCCCCTGCTCATAAAAAGTTTGTCGCAATTTCCGCCGTTCATTGTCTAATTCTCTTTGTAAGCATGCATCCAAATTAGCCCGGACAACCCTCCACTGGCGCAAGACCCGTTTTGATCCAGTCCGGGCATGCTCTAAACGCAGCCGGGAAGAGTTTCCCACTAGTTGGCAGTGTTCCCGTCTCCAAGCCCTCCTCATGGAAGCCGCTTCCGCAATAAGCTGGCCCCTATGTCAATTTTTTAAATTGTATTGTTTTTTAAATGACTGAAGCATACAGTTTTCTTATTGGTTACTCATGTATAGTGGCAACTAATATCTGTTGCCATAGGCAGGGCTAGATTAAGGCATTGTCAAACTAGCCACTTAGCTAGTTTAGTGGGGGGAGGGGGGATAGGCTTTGTCAGATGTGATTAGTACTCAGGAGGTTAGGATTGACGAATGTCTTCTGCAGGATTCTAGTAGCTTTTACGTAAATGCCTGGATGGCTGCTGTTTGTATACTTTTCAGACTTTAAAAACTGTCTGCAGTACTCTAATCATCCCTGTATGTGCCCTTTCTGCTTGCACTGTAACTAGCAGC
Source organism: Ichthyophis bannanicus (assembly GCA_033557465.1). NCBI lineage: Eukaryota > Metazoa > Chordata > Amphibia > Gymnophiona > Ichthyophiidae > Ichthyophis > Ichthyophis bannanicus. Next base: position 1,733,121,653 of record CM066032.1, read on the forward strand.
AGAAACTGGATAGGATCCAGCCAGTAGGAAACCGCTGCTGTTGCTGCTACTACTATTTAATATTTCTCTGGCACTACAAGGCTTACGAAGCACTACACATATACACATAACAGATGGTTCCTTCTGCATGGGCGAGCAGGAAGTTAGTCCTCCCCGTGCAGGAACGCTCGCCATCTTCCAATGGAAGTTGTTCGGAGGCTCCATCGCGAATGCACTCCTGCCTTTCTATCTGTCGCAGCACCATGGTTATGGTTTAGGCATCTGATATACCGCCCTTTACTTACGCATCAGAGCGGTTTATATGTATATACTAACAGGTACTTTTTATTCCCTTGTCCCCCGCAGGGCTCACAATCTAAATGTACCATCTTCTTTAGTAGTCTTTTTCCACAGAACCCCTTGGACCAGTTCCTGCACCCTTTGGGGTCCTCTTCATCTAGTTTTTACTGCCTGTCATTCATAGCACCAGCCCCGGTACATTCTTTCATTTTTCATATTTTTGTTTGATTTAGTTAGAATGAATGAATAACTAAATAAATAACTATCTGTATTTATATCCCGCATTTCACCGGGTCAAAGCGGTTTAACAACAAAGGGAGGGGGGGGGGGAGGGACAGTAATCAATTCTTAGGGTGGAGGGGTTGTCACCGGGGAGGCCAACATTAATGATCTGAACAGAGAGTAAGGACTTAGACAATGGACATAGGTCTCTTAGTAGGTAGACCCGTGGGTATGTTAGAAGGTCTGGAGGGGTAGTCAGCGATGGATGTTTGTTTCTGGTCTGAGGTGTTCCTGGAACAGGATGGTTTTTAGTTGTTTTCTGAATGTTGAGATCTCCATTGTTTCTGATTTGACTTGTAGGGCGTTCAAGAGGGATGGTGCATATAGTTCGAATGCTCTGTTGCAGGTCCGTTGATTGTATTTAGTTCGTTCATGGGGGATGGTGAGGGTGTTGCTGGTGGTTTGTCTGGTGGTTCTGTTGTGGGTGGGTTGGGGCAGTAGAGTGCGGAGCTGGGAAGTCTGCGTTTGATAGAGGGCTTTGTGGATAAGTAGGGCAGATTTGTATTTGATTCTTGCTTCGAAAGGGAGTATGTGCAGTTCTTTCAGGACAGGGGTGATATTGTTTTTTTGCTTTCTGGATAATTCTTGCTGTGGTATTTAAGGCAGTTCGTAGTGGGTTGATGTGGGTTGCGGGTAGTCTGTGATAGATTTATATTGCAGTAGTCCAGGTGAGGGAGCGTCATAGCTTGCATGACTGTCCTGAAGTCCTGTGGATCAGTGAGAGGCCTGAGGCATCGTTCTGTTTTTTTGCCTTGTGGAATATTATTCCGGTAGTCTTTTTGATTTGTTGCTTGAGTGTGAGCGCTTGGTTTATGATGATTCCCAAGTATTTTGTGTGTGGTTGAATTTGTATTTGTGTGGTTCCTAAACTGAGGTGTGGTGGTGTGAAGTTTGGGTCCTTGGTTACTATGAGGGCTTCTGGTTTTTTTTTTTATGTTGATGGATAGGTTGTTCGTTTGTAGCCAGCTGGAGACTTCTATGAAGCATTCTGATAGGTGATTGTTGGGTTGGTGGTTGTGGTCGGTCCATAGAGTATTATGTCATCTGCATAGATGTGGTAGTTGATGATATGAGCACGTATGATCGAGCAGAGTGGTTGCAGGTAGATGTTGAAGAGCATGGCGGATAGTGTGGATCCTTGGGGTACTCCTTGGTGGTGTTGAAGGGGGGGGGGGGAGGTTGCTATGCTTGTGCGGATCAGTTGTTGTCTGTTGGTCAGGTAGGAGTGGAACCATTAAAGTACGACGTTTTTGATGCCAATTTCTTGCAGTCTGTGTAGGAGGATGTTGTGGGAGATGGTGTCAAAGGCTGTGGATATGTCCAGGAAGAGCATAGCATATCCAGAGTGCTTGGTCTGTGTGCCCTTGATGAGGGTGTTAGTGATGTCATGAGGGTCTCGACTCCGTGGAATGGACGGAAGCCATGTTATTGCGGGTCCAGTATGATGTTGGTATCCAGGTGGTCTTGAAGTTGTTGTTGAACTATCTTCTCAATGATTTTGGCGGTGAATGGAAGACTTGCTATCGGCCTGAAGGAGGTGGGGTCAAGGTTTTTTTTTTTAGAGTTGGGTGGATGATGGAGGTTATGAGGATGTCTGGCATGTGTCCTTGCCTGAGGGATTCATTAACAATGTGGGTTAGAGATGTGCTTATGTCCTCTTTGGATTTCTTTATCCATTCTGCAGGGCAAGAATCTAGTGGAGAGGTGGTAGTGTTTAGACAGGAGATGGTGGATTCTATTTTTTCTTTGGTGACTGTTTCGAATGTGCTCCAGTCTGTGTCTATGGTAGTAGGGTGGGTTGTTGTCTCTGCATTTAGTTGTGGGTTGTATGGTGGTTGAAGCTGTTTGTATTGGCGTGCTAGTAGTTCTGGTGGGATGTTCGGTAGCTGGTTGGAGTGGCTGGGTGCTTTTGTTAGCTTCTTGACAATCTCGAAGAGCTCACGTGGTTTGTTTATTGAGGTGTTTATGATCTTCGAGTGGTAGGTCCTTTTTGCTTTATCGGTTTCTGTGTGGTAAGCGTCTAGTTCACTCATGTATTTTGCTTTATCTTTTTTTTTTTTTTTTTCTTTCTCCATTTTCTCTCCGCTCTTCTGAGTTGGGTCTTTAGTCTCCGTAGGCTGGGGGTGACCATCGGGCTCTTGAGGCCAGTCTGGTTTTGGTGCTGTTTGCCGTTGCACAAGATGCAGAGGAGATCATAGTATTCCAGTTGTAGATTAGATCATCCATATTGGTGGAGCTTGTTTGGAGTTTAGGTAGTATTGTTCTCCCTTTTCTTTATTTTCCCATGGTTGGCACCAGTGAGCCTTTTGACCTTGCCATAGCCGTGTTCCCAGACATGTCCCAGAAACCAGCAAGTGGATTTAAAAATCACACCATGTGCCTGGACCATCTCTGTCAAGGCACACTTGGTGCCTTTGCCCTGACCTCCAGCCCATGTCTTGTAACTGTGCTTGCAGATGACAAGAAGGTGCCACTGAAGAGTTGGAAGAAGCAGTGGGAGTTACTCTTTGAGCCAACGGATTCTGCATCTTCAACCCCAACTATCAACCCCATTGGCACATCCCTTCTGCAGTATCATCTAGAAGTAAGGAGATATTGGATTCTCTACAAGGAGAACTATTCAGGCAACTTGTAACAGAACTCACACGTGAAGGGGACATATTGGACTTGGTGCTTACCAATGGTGAAAGTGTTTCTGATGTTATAGTGGGAGATCATTTTGCATCCAGTGATCACCAGATGGTGTGGTTCAGTATTAGGACTAGAGCTGCTAAAATCCATTCAAAAGCGAGGATGTTAGACTTTAGGAAACTAACTTTGCAAAGATGGGACAGTACTTCAGGGAGTTGTTAGCAGGATGGGAACAGCTGGGGGATGTAGAAAAACAGTGGGCAAAACTGAAAGGGGATATTTTAAGGGCAACCAACCTTTTTTTTTAAAATGATAAATAAAGATAAAAGGAAAAGGAGACAACTGTGGTTTTTGAAAGAAGCTGAAAAGGTGAAGAAAAAGAGGGAGGCCTTCATGAAATACAAGAGATCACAAAGAGAGGAAGACAGGCATCTATATTTGGAAAAACTTAGAGAAGCTAGCAAAGTAATCAGGAAAGCAAAGATTCAAAAAGAGGAGGAAATAGCCACTACAATAAAATGGAGGGGATAAGACATTTTTCAAATGTTAGTGAGAAGAGTAAGGGCAAAAGTGGTATTGTCAGATTCAAGGGTGAAAGGGAGGAATATGTTGAAGTTGATGAGGTTAAAGCAGAATTGTTCAACAAATACTTCTGTTCTGTGTTTACAGATGAAGAACCAGAAGCAGGACCTCAAACACCTACAAACAGGAACAGAAGTGAGCTGCATCTTGAACAATTTTCAGAAGACTGTTTTCGTGAGAAACTAGCTAAACATAAAGTAGACAAAGCAATGGGACCAGATGGGATAAACCCTAGAATACTAAGGGAACTTGGACGTTCTGGCAGCTCCACTGGCTGACCTTTTCGATTATTTATTTAAGCATTTTCAAAATACAATAAACGTAAAAAGAAAATATAACAATACAATCTTACTTGAAATCCAAGTTAGAAGAACAATAATAACACAGGTACACTACCAAAAAACTGCCTCCAGTTTTGCAACTGATTCCTATAGATTTTGGGGTGCTGAATCCAGGAAAAATAGCCAAAATGTTCCATCACGTCACGTTTTCTTGCAAAATTAGATTTCTTACCCATATAAGGAATGTTCACATAATTTCTTTTTAGCCGACTGCAGTTTATTTTCTTGGCCCAAAATAGAGGTTGTAATGGTTAACTAACTAGAAACACTCCCTCATGATATTTTAGAGTGTTTTGTATTCATTTTATACATTAACAGGACAATTGGGAGGCGGGGGGCTAAATCCAGTACTCGCGCTGGCGCATGTTCTTTCCTGTTCACCTCGCCTCGTTCGCTCGCTCAAACACGGTGGTTGCGACATGAACGTTCCTGTCAAATTTTAGTTTCTTGCAAGTTCATTATTACCTTTTGTTTGCTCAGTCGTAATCCATCTTTATTCCGAAGTGGTTCACTACAGTTGTAGTTTGCAGTGCTGTGTATTTGTGATGGCTCACAGAGCCAGAGGTTGCGTCAACTCTCCGGACAGTTTTTGTTTTATTTGTGGGGAATATACCGTGAAAAAGCGGCAGAGGAACATTTCTGCATTTATTAAAAAAGTATATTTTGCCTATTTCGGTTTGAAGTTAGGCGATCAAGACAAACCGTGGGCTCCTCACAAAGTGTGCAAGACATGTGAGGAAGATCTACGCTTATGGATGAAAGGTAAAAAACAAGCATTTTGTTTTGGAATACCTATGATGTGGCGTGAACAAAGAGACCACAGCAGTGACTGCTATTTTTGCTCTTGCATTGTGAAGGGATACAACTTAAAAAATAAGAACGTAATAAGTTACCCCAACCTTCCCTTAGCAACGAAGTACCTGTGCCTGAACCACCAAAATCTTTGGATCATATTTGTGTGGACGGTTCTGATCATGATGACTCATCAGATGGCTTTTCCCCATGAGTCCAGTACTTCTGAGTTTGAAACTGAACCAGATGCGAAACCTGAACTTTTCTCTCAAGCTGAATTGAATGATTTAGTCCGGGATTTAGGACTCCCAAAAGATGCTGCCCAACTGCTAGGTTCTCGGCTTAAACAGAAAAATCTATTGTCACCAGGAACAACTTTTTATTGGTACCGCAACCGCGAGACACAATTTTTGAAGTATTTCAGCAAAGAGGAAGATTTGGTATTTTGCAACGATATATACGGAGTGATGGAAAAGTTTAAACTCAAGTATGATCCTGCTGAATGGCGGCTGTTCATTGATTCGTCAAAAGACAGCATAAAAGGTGTTCTTCATAATGGCAACACATTCGCTTCAGTTCCTATTGCTCACTCTGTTATTCTCCAAGAAAAATACGAGAATTTGGCCCTGATTCTTCAGAAGATTCGTTATGATGAGCATAAGTGGATGATTTGTGGAGACTTTAAAATTCTATCCATGCTATTAGGGCAGCAATCCGGTTTCACCAAATATCCCTGCTTCCTTTGCTTGTGGGATAGCCGGGCCCGCGACCTACACTGGGGGAAAAAAGACTGGCCAATTCGGGAGTATTTGAGACCCGGTGAGAGAAATGTTCTCCATGAGAGCTTGGTACCTCGTGATAAAATTCTATTACCACCTCTCCACATTAAGTTGGGTCTCATTAAGCAATTCATCAAGTCCCTTCCAAAAGATGGTGAGTGCTTTCGGTACCTTTGCTCAAAGTTCCCCCGACTTTCTGAAGCAAAGCTAAAGGAAGGAGTGTTTGTTGGCCCTGATATAAGGAAACTCATTTCAGATGGAGCATTCGCTGAAACGATGTCTGAGAAGGAAAAAGAAGCCTGGGATTCCTTCAAGGATGTTGTTCTCAAATTCTTGGGGAACAGGCGGGATGAGAACTATAAGGATATTGTTGCCAGGATGCTCAATGCCTTCAAAGAACAAGGCTGTAACATGAGCCTGAAAGTCCATTTCTTGCACTCCCATGTGAACTACTTTCCCGAAAACTTGGGGGCATACAGTGAAGAACAAGGTGAAAGGTTTCACCAGGACATCAAGGATGCAGAGAGAAGGTACCAAGGAAGATGGAACACCACTATGATGGCTGATTTCTGCTGGTTGCTGCTGCGGGAAACCCCAGATGAAAAATACGCCAAGCAGCGCACCAAGAGAAGCATTCGGGGGAAGAAGAAACGGGCCCACCAGGAGATTGATTGACCCAAGAATGACTTTAAAATCTAAACTGTGTTGACAAATATTGTGTTTTTACTAAACTTTGAAATAAAAATTTGCTAGTTATTACCACAGTGTCGGATCTCATTTATTAGAATTTTATTTTCACACCATCGGGTGTTTGTCTTCATGTATTGCAATGGTGCGGTTTGCGTTTTCTATTCTTACATACATACCTGTACAACATTTTTTGCACATTTCTTTGCTTTGCTTTGTGTCTAACCTCGCTCTTATATGCTCAATGTTTGTGCACATGTATGTGGCTGTTTTACGTGCAGACAATTTTGCTACCATCACAGTGTGTTTTGTTGACATTACTCTATTCTTATGTGCTGCCTTGTTACAATTTTCTTTATTCTTATTTGAATAACTACTAAACAATTAGTATAAAGAATTCATCCAAGAAACTTTTATCTCGATCGCACTCAATCTGAAACGTTCACCTCAAACTGCTAACCCAATGTAGCAAAATATCTGTACGTGATGGAGCAAATTGGTTACCAGATTTGGATTCAGCGCACCAAAAAACGTAAAAATCAATCGAAACATTAGAGGCAGTTTAAAAAAATTTTTTTTAGTGTACCTGTGTAATTCCGCAATACCACATTAAGGAAGAGAGAAACTATGAAATACATATGTATACAGAAGAAAATAGGAGTAACAAGACCCCATAGTAGGGAGCCAAAAATTATGTCAACTCCTCCTCCAAAACTTCACCGACCTCCTTTCCATCAAGGAAATGTTGTAAAGATTTCACATCCATGTAAATGTATGTTTGTCCCCCCAGAGTGACAATACAGCAGCAAGGGAACTTAAAAAAAAAAAAGTAGCCCCCAATGCCACTACACGAGATTTCAATAACAAAAACTGCTTACGCCGTGATTGAGTGCACCGGCAGACATCAGGAAAAACCTGGAGTTTATATCCACAAAAAGGAACATCTTTAAACTTGAAATATGCTCTCAAAACTCGCAATTTGGCGGATTCAGACCCAAACCTTACCACCAAAGTATTATGCTTAGAAATAATATCTAAAGTATCCTCCAGGAAGGCAGTTAAGTTCTGATCCACAGAACAAACTGAGAGGGCCGAAGCTCCCTCAGTTTGTTTAGTGGGAGCAGAAACCGCCGAGAGATAGTACATATGAACTGGCTGACCTTTTCAATGCCTTGGAGTCAGGAGTGGTTCCAGAGGACTGGAGAGAGGCACATATCCCTTTACACAAAAACAGAAGTAAGGATGTGGTTGAAAACTACAGGTCGGTTAGTATAACTTAAGTGGTGAGTAAATTATTGAAAGCGCTGCTGAAAGAAAAATTAGTGAGGTTTCGGGAGTCCAACAGATTACCGTATCCGAGGCAGCATGGATTCACCAGAGGCAGGTCTTGTCAGAGAAATCTGATTGATTTTCTTTGACTGGGTAACCAGGGAGTTTGACCGAGGGAGAGCCCTAGATGTGGTGTATTTAGATTTCAGTAAAGCCTTTGACACTATTCCACACAGGTGACTTATAAACAAACCTAGGGATGGACCCTAAAGTTACTGCTTGGGTTAGAAATTGGTTGAGTGGGAGGTGACAATGAGTACCGGTAAATGGAGCTCACTCTGAGGTGAAGGAGGTTACCAGTGGTGTGCCCCAGGGATCTGTCCTTGGTCCGATTCTTTTTAACATCTTTGTTAGTGATATTGCGGAAGGGTTGTCGGGTAAGGTTTGCCTCTTTGCGGATGAGGGAGGAGTGGCCTAGTGGTTAGGACAAGGTACTTCAGGCCGGAGGGCCGGGGGTTCAAGTCCCACCTGGGGACAGCAATCTCAGGCCGGAGGGACTGGGATTTCTAGTCCTATAGGTACTCCTTGTGGTCTTGGGCAAGCCACTTAACCCTCCATTGCCCATGTTCCCTGTAAGTATTAGCGTATGTGTGTCATATCCCCTCGTGTTAAATGTATCTCCCAATTGACCGCTTTGACCCGGTGAAAAGCGGGATATAAATACAGCTAAATAAATAAATAAATAAATAAAATAAATAAATAAATGATACCAAATTCTGCAATAGAGTAGACACACAGGAAGGTGTAGATAATATGAGGAGGGATACCGCTAATCTCCAGGAACAAGCAGGAATGAGTCTTCACATATGGGTACGTCGGTACCGACAGAGCCTGCACGGGAATGCTCCCCAGCATCCAATCAGAAAGCTTTTGGGAGCATCCCTTGCGCCTGCGCGCTGACTTCCTGCCTTTCCCACTGCCTCTCCTCAGTTTTCGTTTTTCTGCGGAGCCGACAGGACATCCTCCTGTCACCGCAGAAACTTTTCTCTTTAAAATTCTTATTTCTTGTTTTCTTGTGGTCGCGGCTGTTCTTCCCGCCGATACCGGTACCGCCGGTGTTTTATTCTTTTCTTTTCTAAAATTAGAAACATTTTTTCTCAGTTTTTTGTCTTAACTTTTTGGGCCTACCAGGCCTCTCCAACATGGAGCCTTCTCCTAAGTGGTGCCTTCATTGTGGAAACATAGTTTTCTTTTTAGACTCCAAGGCTTGGTGTCTAACCTGTTTGGGTCTTGACCCTTTTTCCTCTGAACCATCAGGCTGTACTGTTGGGAGAAGATCTTCCCTTTATCGAGTTTCCCTTGATGCTGTTTTTTCTCCTGAAGTGAGGACACCGTTTTTTTCTTCTCTCCAGGATCAGGTAACCCACAAACAGTCTGTTAAGACTAGCCAATTCTTGAAGGGTAAGTCTCATGCACAGCATGATGACGGCTCCGGCCTTGCCCTCAAGTTCCCATTGGCAATAAAACCCCGGCGGGAGTCTTCGGGCTCCAAAGCATTCACGGGTTTTCAGGTTGTTCCTGGGGCTCACCCCTCACAGAACATACCTGAGCCGTGCCAGGGGGTGGTATCCGCTTCGAGCGGTACCAATAACCCGGCACCGGTGTTGAGTGCTGCACTCTTCACCAGGGATCGTCATCTGGTGTCCTCGGTACCTTCGGGGCCGATCGATGCGACCCAGATTGGCTTTCCTGTATCTCTGCCATGCTCGGGGTTGGTACCGGCTTCGAGCGGTACCGATACCCCGGCATTGGCATCGGTGTTGAGTGTTCCACTCTTCACCAGGGATCGTCATCTGCTATCCTCGGTACCTTCGGGACCGATCGATACCACCCAGATTGACTTTCCTCTATCTTCGCCATGCTCGGGGTTGGTATCAGCTTTGAGCGGTACTGATACCCCAGCATCGGCATCGGTGTCAAGTATTCTTCTCTTCACCAGGAATTGTCATCAGACATCCTCGGTACCTTCGGTACCGATCGATAACACTCTGACTTTCCTGTATCGGCATTGCCGATACCACCACTGATGTCGGTACCTTCTAGGCATGCATCGATAGACCTGCTCCCCTCGATGCCCAGTCTGGAATCGCTATCCAGTCTAGATGACTTGGTACCGACGAGTTTGGGAACAGACCCATATCGTTCCTGATTATGCAGTACCGAGGATATTTACCAAGCCTCTCGGGTTACCTCAGTACCGCTTCAGCAGCCTCGGATACCTGCTTCGATGGTATTACCGTGTCCGATACCGCTATCGGTATCGATGTCGATTCCTGCAGTTCCATCCGTGCCATCGATCCTTTCTATGCCTAGCTTGGAATCGATACCGGGAACCGATGATGCAGTACTAACTGCCTCGAGTCAGAACTGTCAGTATCGTTCTCCATCTAGCAGGATTCTTTTTCTGCACCAGTCCAGTATGTCTTCTGGTGCTCAAGCTGCTTATTCAACCTCAGCCTACCCAGGAATAGTTCCTGTTGGAGATCCTTCTTTTCAGAAATTTCTCCTTGACATGGTAACCTTTCTTGCCATTCCTATTCCTGGCTCTACTCTTAACCAAGATCCTGCAGAAAAGGAAAATATAATGCTTCCTTTACATCATTCTTTGCAGGACCACCTTCTGAGGATTTGGGAATCACCTTTAAGGGTTCCTTCGCCTTCTACAGCCATGCATGTTCTGTATCAGGTACCTCCCTCTCTGGGCTTTCAGAAAAGCCAACTTCCACATCATTCCCTTGTAGTGGAATCAGCAATGAGGAAGGTAAGAAGCAAGAAGAAGCACTCTTCTTATTCGCCTGGTCGTGCATCTAAAGCACTTGATGCCTTTGGACGTCAAACCTTCCAAACTTCTATGCTGGCTTCAAGGATTATCTCATATATTTTTTATATGAGCCTGACACTTCAGGAAGTCACAGAGAAATTATCTCTTTTGTCCCCTTTTTTGTCAGAGCCTAAGGCCACTGACTATTCCTTGCTTCTTAATCATAGCAGGAATATCTCTTGGTTTCTTTCTCATGCTTCTCTAGACTCTTTTGAGTCTGTTAGCAGAGCCTCTGCTATTGCCATTGGAGCATGTCGTACAGCCTGGCTGCAAGCTTCAGACTTGAGCAGATGGGCACAACATACACTGGGTAACTCTCCTTGTACTGGAGAAAATCTCTTCAATAAAGAGGCTTTACGTCAGGTTGCTCATTGCTCCGCTGACTTCCCTGGTTCTGGAAACCATCCTAAGCCGCCTTTTTCCCCAGGACGTAGGAAATGTCCTACCAAACCTTCTTTCTCTAAGAAAAGAAGGTTTCACCCTTCTCCTGCCCATCCTCCAGATGTACCCAAGCAAGGGGCATCTCATCCTAGTCTGAAGTCTCCAGACTCTAGCCAGTCTAATCATAACCAGCAACCATAGGTTCCTGTGTATTGCAATCTACAGTTAACTTCTTGTTAGCAGAAGTTTATTATTCAAACTACACTGGTTCTATCTTTTTCAGTATGCTAAGCTGTTAGGATACTTTTATCCATGGGTTACAGAATTCTCCCCTTCTTACTACCACGAAGGGAAGTTACAACTATCCCATGATAGTTTCTGTCCCCATATGGACATCTTTTCCTTCAGCTGACTTACGATATGGTAAGTCACTTTCCAACCCCCTCTCTTCCAGGGTTCCCCTACTTGAGTTGGTACCATACTGAAACACTTCTTTTTCTTCCAGTGTAGACTTTTTGTTATTCTTCAATGCATGCTCTGAACAACTCATCAGACAGGGACGGGAATCTGAGGTCCCACTGAGCTCCACCCGCTCCCCCCCCACCCAGATAATACCAGACTCACCTCTGCCTTCATCCTCCCCTGCTCACTACAGGAGCATAACACCCCCCACCCGAAGCCAAACTATATACTACCCAATGGGAACCCCCCCCTGTCATCTTCGCAAAAGGGATCGTGAAATGGAATATATACCCCATTGTAGGAAAATCCAGTGGGGGGATTCCACAAAATAGTATTAGGTTACAACAACAAAACAAAAATAGATTTAAAAAAAAAAACCAAGTAACATCGGCACTATAATGCGCGAGAGGTTAAGTCAAAGGTAAGTACAGCCTGAAACACACATGCGTGTAAGGCCACGGGGTGCCAACACGCCAAACGTATGAACGTTCAAGGAGCCATGCACACTGACTCATATCAGCAAACTGTACTTTTGAAGGCCCCTGAGAGAAAACATTAAGGCCATTAAGATCCACAGGAAAGCATAGAACCACCCGTGCACATTACCAGGCAATAAAACTAGTCAAGTAACCAAACAAGCACTAAAGCGGGGGAACCATCGGGGACCATGCCGCGATGGCTACGCCGCTATGGTCAGCGGCCTTTCCCCCATCATGTCTAGGGAAATGCTCGCTGTCCTCTGCTGGGAGTGGGGACCCCTCCACGCAAACCTCTCAAAGGGCGGCAAAGCCAAGCTCTTGAAGCTATCTAGTGGGGTAAGGGGCCAGCTCCCTCCTCAATCCCCTCTTCTCATCGGTCCCTCTCAGCCCACGCCAAAGTTCGGCTGGACGTACCACCAAGCGAGAGACAGTCCATGTTAAGATGCAAACATAAGAATAGACAAGGACACTGTCCCAAGTCCATTAGGGAGACGGTGAGGTCTCCCGCGCCCGTGTCACTGCTTGTTCCACGTAAGTCCCAGCCGCTGCAGCCGACTCAAACACTCGGTGTGTATTATTGCAGAAAACATGTAGTCGGGCAGGATATTGCACTGTGAAGCGTATCTGCGCAGCGATGAGTTTTTCACACAGGGGAGCATACTCTCGCCGCTGTTTGCTGAGAGCCACCGAATAATCCTGCGCTATACGGATTTTAACATTGTCATATGTGTAGTCTCCCTTCTGTCTCGCTGCCCGCAAGATCTTCTCTTTGAGAGGGAACCGTAAAAATTTGGCCAGCACAATCCCCCGTCTACGATCTCGGGCTTGTGTGTTCCCCACCCGGTGCACACTCTCAATGCATAGCCGCTCCTCGGGGTCAGTAGCACCCAGCAGATCAGTCACCAAGGCCTCCAAGTACTCACGGAGATCTCTGTCTGCCACTGTTTCAGGAACGCCCATAAACCGTAAATTATTCCGGCGCGAGCGGTTTTCGAGATCATCAAGTTTAGCCGCTTGCTGAGTAACTTGCGCCTTCAGGCCTTCCACCTCGTGTGCTAGTGCTGCGGCGCCATCTTCGGCCTGTCCCAAGCGCTCCTCAACTTCCCGGAGCCGACCTCCCAAGGTATCCACTGAGGTCTGCAACCCATCCATTTTTTCATGTAGGGCTGCGAATTGAGAAGACAAAGCCTCCGCTACAGCAGCCGACACCTCATTGAGGAAGGCCGCCGACTTTGGTGAGTGCGGTGCCCCCGTTACATCCGCCATTTTACTTGCACCCGCCAACCGCTCCTTGTCTCTTCGAGCGGATTTTACTGCGGACGCCATACCACTTTCCGCCGCGGGTTTTAGAATGCTTTCGGCTCTAGAATTCACTAGGCTCTGAAGGCGCCCTCGCCTCTCTGGTACAAAACGGTCAATCTTCGGCTTGGCTAAGGGGGAGCGGAGCTCGCTCAGGATGCGGCTATTACCTTGCTCGCATCACGTGACCTCCCCCCGAGGAGTGACTTTTATTATCCAACTTAGCTCTTTGGTGTTCCCACTAGGCTACAAAACTGATTGGGGGGAATTCCTGTGGATTTTCAGTCATGGAGGCATTGCTTTAGATCTCCTATTCCGACTGTAAGTTGGAGCAGGAAAGCTGTTTTGGGACGTAGAATGTCTTTGTGTATTGGCCAAGTATTGAATATCTTCTGGTTGTGGTGTCTGCTTTGTTACAGAAATACTGATGAGAGCAGGGAGGCACAGGACCTTTTATAGGATGATTTAATCAAATCAGTGGTTCTTAGTCTCCATCTGCTGGTAGGCAGATATAGCCCATGCATCTGGACTGGATGGACTTGAGGAAAGAAAATTAGTAGGTAAGGTCTAATTTCACCATTGTTAGTTGCTGATTGGTTTAGTGCGGTTTGTCTAAATCTAAAGAGAACTGAGTTTTTGGTCATGCCAGGAACCCTTCAGTGGATAGCCCAGAGAGTATAGACTTGCTTTGTCAAGGTCATTCCTGTTTGAATCAGAATTAGTAGTCAAGAGGCATCTCCAGTCATTTGAAACCTCATATTGGCCAGATTGTCAGGAGGGCATTCTATAAGTTTGGCTTAAGCCTATGTAGCAAACTATTCTTAAAAGGGTGCTTTCTGCACTGTTCTGCAACAAATGGTTTTAGGCCATCTTAATTATTGTAATTCTTTTTGGTCCTGCCTGACTTCTCCTTCATCAAAACATTTTACAGTTGATGGAGAATGTGGTTGCAAGACTTTTTTTTTAATTTCTGGTTGTGGTCCTGTGGCCCAAATATATCCTCTTAAGGAGTTTGTATTTGAGTTTGCATTTGAGTGGCATGTCAGACATGCCTGATTTTCAAAGCTTTAAAGTTGGCATCATCTTTGTATTTAACCATCACTTTGTCATTTCTGCGCTTCTGGAATCAGGGTTTACTCCTTGTCTGCTGCTTATCTCATCTGTAGATTGATTAACAAGAGAGCTCTCAAGTGCTGATCAGTGCCTCTGGAATATGTTACGTTTTGCAGTTAGAGACTGACATGTTTAGCTTTTGAAAGCAGCTGAAGGCCTCTTTCTTTGTGCGGGCTTTTAAGTAGAGGTTTATGTTACATTTTAAGTTTCTTCTATTTTGTTATAGGTGTTTTCTTCACTTTTGTATCCTTTTTGAGTTACATTAGTATTTTTATTACTGCTGTGTGCTGTTAGACTGCATCCACCCAGAACCTCTGTAATTAAGTGGAATATAAATGTTAAATAAAATTTGTGGCTGTCCCTCTTATTCCATTTCTTTTGTCTGTTAAAGCTTGTAGGAGGCCAATTTGATTTGGAAATGCACTTCATAATTCAAGAAGGAGAAAGTATCGAATGCATGGTGGAACTATTGGACAAGTGTGCTGTCACTTGCCAGGCAGAAATCTGGAGTATCTTCACTGCTGTTCTGAAGAAGAGCATTCGCAATCTACTCATCTGCACTGAAGTGGGACTCATTGAGTTAGTGCTGAAAAGGATCGATAAAGCTGACAGCATGATAGCAGGTACAAATTTACTAGGCAAAGTGTAACAGATTATAGTTGGACAAAATATGGCATCATTTAATTTTTTCTGTAGCTGAAATGTGATTTGTTGTTTATAATTATTATGAAGCACCAGGGGATTGGCCAATGAGTCCAGATGAATGCCCTACATTTCATTTGAGCAGTGTATATATAGTGTACAGTGATGCAGTGGGAAGGCAGTTCCTGTTCCACTGCTCAATGTAGGGGATGTTTAATCAACTAGTAAACTAAAAATATTTAATACTCTTAGAAGTGTGAAATTCTGTTTGTCATACAGTATAAGTCAGATGTTTATTGTAAATGGACTGTAGGCAATTTCATTGTAAAAACTTGTTCTAACTGAAAAATGATACTCTGGAGCATTTTTCCTTTGGATTGCATTAAGGGATATTTCCAGGAACAAGCAGGAATGTAGTCTCGACATATGGGTAACGTCGACACCGATGGAGCCCGCGCGGGAACGCTCCCCAGCGTCCAATAGGAAAGCTTTTGGGAGCATCCCACTGCGCCTGCGTAGCTGTCTTCCCGTCTTTCCAGCTCTCCCTCAGTTCTTTTCTGCAGAGCCGACAAGAAGCAATTCCTGTCACTGCAGAAAATTTGGTGGGGGGTCCTTATTTTTTGTGGTTGCGTCTGCCTTCCTGTCAACGCTGGTACTGACCCCTGTCGGTACTCTAATTTTCTTCTTTCTTTCTTAAAAAAAAAAAAAAAATCTGTGCTGGAAGGAATTTGTTTTTCTTCCTTTAGGCACATTGACGCCACCTTAGGCCTAGGCTTCCCCTTTTGTCATAGACAAAATGGAAAAACCATCCAGTGGTTTTAAAAAGTGTTCAAAATGTGGCAGTACCATTTCGGCCACAGACTCATGACTGGTACCTAAAATGCTTAGGTCTGGATCATCACCTTTGCAGGAAGATGACAGAGAGGCCTACAAAACCGAGCTGCTAAACTAGGCACCCTCTTTACCTCTGATGCAGCATCTTTAGCATCGACGTCATCGAGAGCTTCATCTTCCTCCCAAGGATCTCAGGTATTGAAACCTAGGTCGTCTTCAAAGACTGGTCGGCCCTCCAAGGGCAGATCTGCTCAGCATAGAGATGCCTCGGGCATTGCCCTGGAGGGGGGGGACACACTGGCCAAACAACCCTGGTGGAAGGACCTTGCCTCCAAAGCCTTAGTGGGGTCCCAGGATGCTCCCGAGGACTCCACCTCTGGAGAGCTCCTGGTGCTATGCTCAGAGATCGTGGCCTGCAATTCCGGTAGTTACCTAAGCATCAGCAAGTTCCATGAATCAGCGTATCCTGTCTATTGAGCGTAGCTTAGTGGCCTTACTAGTGGACTCCGTACCACTAAAGCCTTTACAGTCTATCCCTCAGGCACTGGTACTGGCTCCGGTACCGACACAGCCTGCATCGACTTTTTTGCCGCTTAACACATTACCGCCCATGCTGGCCCTCAAATTTGTTTCCGGTACCAAGGTTCTGGCACTGCCAGCCTCAGCTACCGATTTTGATTGGTATCAGGTACGGGTACAGCGCAAGCAATCCTGCCCATCAGTACTTTAAGTCTTTGGACTCCGATTCCTCAGACGATGAATCAGCTGATACCCGGGACATGAGAACTCTCCTGGAAGACCGATCTCCATCCTCAAAACGTCGCATGTCCCCTCTGGAGGACATGTCTTTCCAAGACTTTATTTGCGATGTTGCTTGGGGGTCTGTCCATAATGGTGACATCGGAGAAAGAGCCTAGAGCTGAAGAACTTGAAATTCTTCAGTACCCTGCAGCCCCAAAGGAAGCTGCAACTCTCTCTGTTCATCGCATTCTTCACGATCTTATACTTCATATATGGGAAGAGCGCCCCTTACAATTTCCCCACATTCCCGACGACTCGATACCATGTATCCGGGTTCCAGAGTATCCTGGTTTCCAAAAGATGTAATTACCACACCATTCCATGTTAGTGGAATCGGCAATGTGTCTGATAAAGAGTGCTAAGAAACATTCTTCGAACCCTCCAGGTAGGGAATCGAGACCCCTCGATGCCTTTGGTCGATGTTGCTGTCAGGTCGCCATGTTATCAGCTAGAATCAGTTCCTACATACTCTATATGGGTATGTTCCTCAAAAAGGTGGCTAGAGATTTGGAGTTAATGGCTCCTCTTCTCCCCAATGACAAGAGAGCAGATTATCTTGCCCTTGTAAAGCATACTCAAAATGCTTCAAAGTTTAACAGGGCAACTTTTGACTGTTTTGAGTGCATCAGCAGAACTTCATCTGTCTGCATTGGGGCACGCAGAATTGCTTGGCTTCAAGCATTGGATCTTGAACAATGGGTTCAGGACAACTGGGTAACACCGCTTGCACTGGTGAAAACCTTTTTGACAAGGATTGTCTAGACAAGACCTCTGTTAGAATCTGAGAACACTATTCTTAATAGACTAGGTCTACGGCCAACCCAGCTAAGAAATCAGCAAAGAAAGCTTTTTTTTCTCTCATTTATTAAGTTTATATATAACCATCAAGACAAATCTTGAACAGAAAAAGAGATACAAAGGAGAAATATAACATCAAAACCTAGATATTGGACAAAGGAAATAAAATTCCAATTAATCTCTTGTAGTCCACATGTTGGAGAGTAGAAAGGCCTAATAAAGCCCAAGGCAGAAGAACCTCAGGCATACCAAGAGGAAAAACCCCCAAAAACATAAGATTCAATAAATTCCAAGATGGACCCTGAGAACACAGGCTATAAACTAAGATAGATTGTTAACTATATTGCCTGCAGTGTGTGCCTTCCAAAACTTCCATTTTATATTGGAGAGCCATGTTATCTTTAAACAGAAATAAAGTAGATTTAGACAATGTTACCAATTGACTTCCATGATCTTCCACTTGCATTTTAAGATTTTCAATATTAGTCACAATAGAATCAATTCGGGCTGAGTTTTCCTGGATCCTGGAGGAGAGAGCCAAAGTCTGTCTCTTCACTGCATCCGATAAAGAAACAATTGCCTCTCAAATTACCTCCAAAGTGATCTAGAAAGAAGAGTAGGCGCAGAAGTGGAAGTCAACAAAGACTGAGATGGGGTACCTTCAGCCTTCAAGCCACTGACCGCTAGAGCTTCTGCCTGCCACAGTGAACCCAAAAGCTCCCCGGAAGCACCGGGAGACAACTGAGCTGAGACCCAAACACTGTCCTCAAGATCGGCTTCTTTCCTTCCCTCTACCGAGGGAGGAAGTGCCGAAGCTGCAGGAGTCAGGCTGAGAGCAGCAGGGCACTGTGGCGGTGTTCTCTCCGCGGGAGAAAGTGAGGTCTCCAGGTCCGAAAGCAGCAAAGAACTCTCCTCCATTGTCACTGCTAAGCCGGAACATATCTCCTGCTTCTGAGCCTGGGTAAGTTCAACATAACGATCCATCAGACCGCTGACCGGAGGCTGGGGCTCAGAGGGGAAAACCCTTGGCTTCCCTTTACGCTTAGGCATTTATCATGGGGAAAATCTCAGTGGCCATCTTGGTTTCTCTCTCTCCCCAAAGAAAGCTTTTTTTCAATAGTAAGTACTATCCTTCTTACACCCCTGCTGTACACTGTCAACACCATGCTCCTCAGAAGGGGCAGCAGCCACCAAAACAGCAGAGGAAGGCTAAGACTCTTAGGTCACAGACACCTCAACAGACCCTGCCTCCTCAGGGTCTTTGACTCCTTTCTAGAGAACATAACTGCTCTGCCTCTGGAGATTCCAAGTCCTACTCTCATCCCTGGCAGGCTTTTCCACTTTGCTCACAGGTGGCATCTTATCACATCAGAGCAGTGGACACTGTCCATAGTACGGGAGGGGTACAAGCTTCATCTTCAAAATCTGCCCCTCCAGACTCCTCCAAGAGTTCTGCTCTCAGGATCCTCTTTCTGCTCTGTTACAAAAGATCACCTCCCTTCTTGTTCAGGGAGCAATAGAGGAGGTTCTACCATCCCAGCAGGGAATGGGCTTTTTATTCCCCCTACTTCCTCATTCCAAAGAAAACCGGGGGGGGGGGGGGGGGGGTTACAGGCCCATTCTGGACCTCCGAGAACTGAACATGCACCTGATATGGGAGAAATTGAAAATGATCTCCCTAGGTACCCTTCTTCCCTCTTTCCAGAGTCAGGACTGGCTCTGTTTTCTGGACCTCAGAGGCATATACTCATATTCTGATTCACTCACAGCGCAGAAAGTTCCTGCACTTCATGTTTCAGGGGAGACATTATCAATACGGAGTCCTACCTTTCAGCCTCGCCTCTGCCCCAAGAGTTTTCATAAAGTGCATGGCGGTAGTAGCTGCATTCTTAAGAACTCTCGGGATATTTGTCTTCCGTTACTTAGACGATTGGCTCATTCGAGCACTCTAGAGGCCAGTACTTCCCTCTCGCGCACCATGCAGGTGCTGCAACACTTGGGATTTGAAATAATTCTTCCAAAGTCCCAACTCGTTCCCTCTCAAACTCTAGAGTTCATAGGGGCTCTTTTAGACTCAGCAATCAAAGGCATTTCTGTCTCGGCTCCGCTGCGCAAGTCTCAGCATCTCAAGCAAGCCTCAAGAGGTTTCTCACTGCTCGAGATCTACTACAACTGCGGGGTTATATGGCATCAACAGTGCATGTTGTCCCATATGCTTGCCTACATATGCGTGCAGCTCAATGGATGCTGGCTTCCCAGTGGTCTCAGGCATCAGGCCGCCTGGGAGACAGGATAATGGTCTCTACCCGCCTAATCTCATCTTTCCAGTGGTGGCCCCAGAAAACCACCTGGTAGGGTCACCTTTTCAGATGCTAGCACATCAGTGTACCCTGATAACGCATGTGTCCAAATTGGGCTGGGGAGCCTATCTGGAAAATCTCTCCACTCAGGGTCTTTGGTCTCATCAGGAGTCACAACTCCACATATATCTGCTGGAGCTCAGAACCATTCACAATGCTCTCAGGGTCTTCCAGGACCATCTTCGATTCCTCTCAGTTCTAGCCCAGACAAACAATCAAGTAGCCATGTTCTACTTGAACAAGCAGGGTGGAACAGGCTCTTGGACCCTCTGCAGCGAGGCCCTGCATCTGTGGTCTTTTGCCATACAGCATCACATTCATCTACTTGCGTGTATCTGCTGGGCAAACATAATGTCTTGGCAGACAAGCTCAGTCGAGGAGTCATCCCTCACAAGTGGTCTCATGCAGACAGAGTAGCTCACATCTTTCAGATCTGGGGAACCCCAGAGATAGACCTGTTTGTAAGTCCTCAGAATGCCAAGCTTCCTCGCTTTTGCCCCAGGACTCCTGCACCGGACAGCTAGCAGGTGGATGCTTTTCACCTTCACTGGGGTCAAGGCTTCCTGTATGCCTTCCCTCCCATTTCCTTCATTCCCAAGACACTTTTCAAACTCCAGAGAGACAGGGGCTTCATGATATTCATAGCCCCATGCTGGCCATGACAGCCATGGTATCCTCTCTTTCTACGTCTGTCTGGGCTCAACCCATAGATCTGCGATCTGCTCCAGATCTTCTTTCTCAGGAGGAGGGGGACACTGCTCCATCCCAAACCACAGTCCCTCCATCTTACAGCATGGCTGCTGAGGGCATAGCCTTCCAGGACATTAACCTCTCTCAGCAGGTTAAAGATATCCTTTTAGCATCCAGAAAGCCTTCCACCAGGCGTTCCTATGCTTTTAAATGGTGTAGATTCTCTCTGTGGTGTTTGCAAAGGGCACTTAACCCCTTCTCAGCTCCGGTGGATGCATTACTTGAGTGTCTTCTCCACCTGTCTTCCTATGGACTTAAAATCAACTCGGTAAGAGTACACCTAAGTGCAATTGCGGCCTCTCACATGCCCTTCGATGGTCAACCCCTCTCTTCTTAGCCTCTTGTAGCACGCTTCATGAACGGTCTTCTATTGACCAAACCTCCCATTAGACCCCCTCCAGTGGCATGGGATCTCAATATTGTTCTAGGACAGCTTCTCAAGCTGCCCTTTGAACCTCTAGCCATCACCTCCCTGAAGTTTCTCACCTGGAAGGTCACCTTCCTTATTGCTCTCACTTTAGCGAGATGCATTAGTGGGCTCCAAGCCTTAGTGGCTGACCCTCCTTATATACGATTCCACCATGATAAGGTAGTCCTTAGGACTCATCCTTACTTTATGCCAAAGGTGCTCTCGCCCTTCCATTTAAACCAGTCAATTTACCATCTCCAGGAACAAGCAGGAATGAGTCTTCACATATGGGTACGTCGGTACCGACGGAGTCTGCGCGGGAACGCTTCCCAGCATCCAATCAGAAAGCTTTTGGAAGCATCCCAACACACCTGCGTGCTGCCTTCCCAACTGCCTCTCCCCAGTTTTCGTTTTTCCACGGAGCCGGCAGGACGTCGTCCTGTCACCGCAGAAAATTCTTCTTTTATTTTTTAGTTTTCTTGTGGTCGCGGCTGCCTTCCGACGCCACCGGTACCGCCGGTGTTTCTTTTTTCTTTCTTGTAAAATTTTTCCTTTTTAAGGAACATTTTTCCTTCTTAGTGTCTCACGGTTTGTTAGGCCTGCTAGGCCTCTCCACTTTCCTTCATGGAACCGCCAGCCACTATCCCCAAGAAATGTACAAACTGTGGCGGTACAAACTTAATTTTAGACACTCACAATTGGTGTCTAACCTGCTTGGGTCCTGACCATTTTCCTCCGGAGTGTCCCTCCTGCAATAGCATTGTGGGAAGAAGTTTTCAACATAGAGTTCCCCTCGGCACGTGGTCCCCATTCAATTTCAGGGCACCGACCATCTCTTCTTCTACACAGGATCAGGTAACCAAAAAACAGTCTGTTAAGACTAGCCAGTCCTCGAGTGGCAGATCTCATGCACCGCATAGAGATGCCTCTGGCCTTGCCCTCGAGAATCCACTGGTTTCAAAACCCCGGTGGGAGTCTTCGGCCTCCAAAGCCCGTGTGGGGTTTCAGGTTGTTCCTGAGGTTCACCCCTCACAGAACATACCTGAGCCATGCTCGGTGGTGGCATCCGCTTCGAGCGGTACCGATACCCCGGCATCGGCAATGGGGTTGGATGAAACATTCCTCACCAAGGATTGTAGTCTGGCGTCCTCGGTACCTTCGGGGCCGTTGGATACGCTGCAGACCGACCTTCCAGTATCGGTATCGATCCTGGTACCGATACTAGTACCCATGTCGGTACCCTCCTGATGTGCATCGATAGACTCGCTTCCTTCGATGCCGAGTCTGGAATCGATCTCCAGTCTGGAGGACTGGGTACCGACTCGCCTCGGTACCGACACCAGATGGTACTGAGAGCTCGGTTCCGATAATCCGGATCCGGCACTCTCGGTTTCTTCGATACCATTAGAGTTGCCACCGGCTGGCCGCCTTCCACCGGTATCGGATACGGTACCGAACTCGGTACCGCTATCCACATTACCATTGCTGTCGGTGCCTTCAATGCTTTTCTCATCAGGCTCGCTTCCCTCGATACCGAGTTTGGAATCGATCCCTAGCATGGACAATGTGCTACCGACTGTCGCTGGTCCCGACCTCCTGCAGTACCGGCGACCATCCTCTAAGGATCCCATACTTCACCATTCAGGATCTTCTATTCCTATAAACTTCGATAGATCCCTCGGTGCCAAAGCTAGTTCTTTATCAGATCTAGCCTATCCAAAGGAAGTTCCCTCTGGGGATTCTTCTTTTCAGGCTTTCCTCCAGGATATGACAAAATCACTTGCCATTTCTATTCCTGAACAGGATCCTACACAAGAGAATACAGGATCCCTCTATATTACTGCGAGAGCAAAGAACATCATGCTTCCTTTGCATCATTCCTTGCAGGATCTCCTTCTACGAATGTGGGAAGTTCCTTTAAAGCTACCCCCACTTTCCAGAGCAACTGATCTTCTATATCAGGTGCCCCCCCTCTCCAGGGTTTCAAAAGACTCAACTTCCTCATCATTCCATTGTTGTAGAATCAGCAGTGAGGCGGGTGAAGAGTACTAAAAAGCACTCTTATCCGCCAGGTCGTGAGTCTAAGACTTTAGATGCCTTTGGACGCCAAACCTTCCAGGCATCCATGCTTTCAGCAAGAATTCTCTCATATATTTTTTATATGGGGTTATCTCTTGAGGAGGTCACAAAAAAATTACATTTTTTGACTCCTTTTCTTCAAGAGCCCAAAAGTGCAGACTATTCCTCATTGGTTAGTCATGCTCAAAATATCTCTAGGTTCCTTACTCGTGCTTCCCTAGACTCCTTTGAGTCTGTTAGCAGGACTTCTGCTATAGCTATAGGGGCACGACGTAAAGCCTGGCTCCAGGCTTCAGACTTGGACAAATGGGCACAAGAAAGACTGGGAAATACTCCTTGCACTGGGGAAAATCTCTTTAACAAAGAGTCTTTACTCCAGGTAGCTCAGTTAAACACTGACTTTCCTGTTTCCAGAGGCTGTTCTACACCTTTTTCTTTCCCAGTTGGTAGGAAATGTCCTGCCAGACTTCCTTCCCCTAGGGGAAGAAGGTTTTATCCATCTTCTGCCCATCATACAGATGTTCCCAAACAGGGGAAACATTGCCCTGTTCTGAAGAATCCACCACCTCAACAGGGTCAACAAACCCAGCAGTCGCACGGTTTCAAATAGGTCATCATTGCCCCTCTTGGTTGGTGGTTAGAGTGGCAGTCTGCTTCTTTTCATTTGCAGTATCTGCACTACAATTATTCTAACCTTCCTAGATATCTCTTCATGAGATATCTTTCCTTTAACTCTAAGTGTTTCTGATGATCATGCCCATACTTAACAGGTTTTCCTCCTTCCTCTTGGAGAAAAGAGAACTAACTACTATCAATAGACAGTTGTTTCCCTGTACTGGCATGTATCATCTCACCTGTCAGAGACTTCCTCCATAGTCAGTCTCCTTCGACTCTGTCTTACCTCCCTCTTACTACAACCTTTGGTTCGTAAGAGTGGCTCTTTACAATGGAAAGCCCCTATGGTCCTCTACCTATTCTACCGGGGGATTCTCCCTTCCGGAGTAATCTCCCCCCCTTTGTTACCTTAGGGCAGCTCATCAGACAATAGGAGATCCTACTATGTCTGTTCTTTCTTTTTTCCCAATCTAAAGGGAGAGGGAAAAGAAATTTTCTACGCTGGCCTGGTAGTTGCTGCAGATACAGCAATTTCTAGTGGTTAAGCCACTGGTTCTGTTCACCACACAACCAGGGATTCCCCTCCACGAGCAATCCTAGCCTCAGTGCTAAATCCCAGACAGGTTATCATCCTCGTTTGGGAAACCCCATTATCACAGTCTGGTTGGTTAACTTCTATTCTTCGCCACCTTGTCCTTGGCAGAATAGTTGGTTACCTACTAGCTTTACACAGCCAGTGTTTTCTTCTAACCAACCTGCAGCATGCTCTCTGCACCCCTACAGAGTAGCTTTGCACTATGGGCCCTTGCTAGAGAGCGTTAATATCTTGCCTAGCAGATAACCCCAGATGGTTAGGAGGGGTTCCCCCAGTCATGTTCCATGACTGGTAGGTATTCCCTATCCTTACCATCTCATCTTAAATCTCTTTTGAGACATAAGACTCAGGTTTTTCATCACATGAAAACCTAAAGAAGGGCCAATTCCCTGGCTTGGCTCATATCTCCTTTAGTCTTCTCGTCAGAGATAATTCTCTCTCAGTGGCAGCTAGAGGACGCCTAATACCCATCTTGCCCTCATAGGCGGGTCACTAGGGTATCTTTCTCCAGTGCCGTCCTCTATCCCGGCTCCATACTGTAATTCTGGAGAGATCTGGACTTCCTGCCTGCAGACGGAAGTTATTCTCTGCATTTTTCATGTAGGCCATCCTGGTTATTCAAGAGCTCAAATTCTGAAAAGAATCTAGACCTCTTCTTGTCAGGGAAACCTTCCCTCTGACTCTACCAGTCATAACCAGGAAAAGAGAATTCTCTGTCTTTATTCAACCTTCTTGCTGTCAGATGAATCTTCCTCTCTCCCCATATCCCTTTGGGGGATCGAGTTCCATAGACATCTCTCTATCCACATACCTGGGAGACGTGTCTATATATCTATATCTATTAATATAAAAATAAATATAATTTATCTATATCTCTCTGTGAGTCTTCTGCCATATGATCCTGACAGATGGGCACTACCCCTATCTATGCTGTGCCAGCATACTTAGGGTGCTTCACTTATAACCACTTCCTGTGGTAATTAACAAATTTTTCCTTACCATAACTTTTTAAGGTTAGGTACCCCTGAAGCTCTCCATGTACTGTTTTTTCTTTTCTAATTTACCACATTTAGGAAAGACATTGCGGAGCTTCAGTAAATCTAAAGCTTAGCACTCCTGAGTCTGTCCTTACTTTCTTATCAGATACAAGAGTCTCCATACCCTTTCTCTCCTACATGGACTGATTCCATCCCCAGTCCAGTTGGGTCAGACTCATTTTTCTTTTGGTCCCACGTTTGTACTGTTTTTTGGACCAAAACAGCTTAAGCTTCCTTTAATAGTACCTTCTGCGTCTTCCGCTGAAGCTCTACCTCTTATACTACCCCAGTTTTTCCCCTGAGGCTAATTCTCACCCTGAAGGGTTCTGACCTCCACTTGTTTTTCTACTTATTACCTTTACTTCTCAGTGAGGTACCCCTTGAGCACATTCACTGGCTCTTCCGACAGATCCATCCGTACTTCAGTGGACTTGTGCAATGCCAACAAGGGAGGCCCAGATTACAATATTTTACTACCAAATGCCCTCTCTACAGGGTCTTCCCCTTTAGAAGCCCTGTTCTAGCCAGCTGCTCCACAGCTCCTTCTCTATATTCAACTCCTACCCTCCATCCCCAGAATGCCTGAGGTCCTGAGGAATGGCATGGCTTGTTCTACACTTTCAACATGCTAGGACTCCCTCTGGGCATCTGAGCTTGGGAGTCCCCATATGTGAAGACTCATTCCTGCTTGTTCCTGGAGACAGCACAGTTACTTACCTGTAACAGGTGATCTCTGGGAACAGCAGGAATAAGTCTTCACAACCCACCCACCTCCCCAGGAGTTGCATTTCTCTATCTCTATCTTTCCCTTCCTTGCTCTCTCTCTCTCTCTCTCTCTTTGTCTCAGCTTTAAAAACTTAACTGAGGAGAGGCAGTTGGGAAGGCGGGAAGGCAGCACGCAAGTGTGTTGGGATGCTTCAAAAAGCTTTCTGATTGGGCGCTGGGAAGCGTTCCCGCGCAGACTCCGTCGGTACCGACATGCCCATATGTGAAGACTTATTCCTGCTGTTCCCAGAGATCACCTGTTACAGGTAAGTAACTGTGCTTTCCTGTCTTTTTCCCTAGACCTCATTTCTCTAGGGCAGAAGCAAACCTTCACACTGGATTGCAAATGTGCCTTGGTTTTCTATCTCCAGAGAACTCGAGAGCACAGAAAAGCTTCCCAACTTTTCATCGCCTTTGACTAGTCACCTGGGTTTGCCAGTATCTAAGCGAACTCTCTCCAGATGGATTGTGGATTGCATTTCCTTTGCTTATGAAAGTGCAGGTCTTTCTCTTGAGGGTCGCGTCACTGCACATAATGTTTGAGCCATGGCTGCTTCCATGGCAAATCTACGCTCTGTAGCAGTTGATGAAATATGCAAAGCAGCAACTTGGTCTTCTGTCCACACTTGCTGCCCACTATTGCCTGGACAAGGACTCCCGCCGGGATGTCTTGTTTGGCCAAGCAGTTCCCCCACATCTCTTTCAGGCTTAGATCAACTCCTACCCTCCGTCCTGGGTTTTGATACCAGACATCCTTGGAGGATACATGACCCACTTAGTTGTGCCTGTAATCCACAGCTCACCTGGAGTCATCTCTCTGGCATCTTCAAGCTAGGGAGTCCCATATGTGAAGACTACGTTCCTGCTTGTTCCTGGAGATAGCGTAGTTACTCACCTGTAACAGGTGATCTCCGGGAACAGCAGGAATTTAGTCTTCACAACCTGTCCTCCTCCCCTAGGAGTTGTAGGTAGTCGTTGTCTTTTTCTTCTTCTCTCCTTTTATCTCAGCTACAAACTCAACTGAGGAGGGAGAGCTGGAAAGTTTGGAAGGCAGCTACGCAGGTGCAGTGAGATACTTCCAAAACTTTCCTATTGGACGCTGGGAAGCGTTCCTGTGCGGGCTCCATCGGTGCCGACGTTACCCATATGGGAAGACTAAATTCCTGCTGTTCCTAAAGATCACCTGTTACAGGTGAGTAACTACACTTTCTTGGGAATGACTGGTGTACAGACTGAGTCAGCAGTTCTCAGATTTTGGCTGGAATGCATTTGTGAACATAAGAACATAAGATATGCCATACTGGGTCAGACCAAGGTCCATCAAGCCCAGTATTCTGTTTCCAACAGTGGCCAATCTAGGTCATATGTATCTAGCAGGTTCCCCAAGAGACACAAGTTCCACAATGATTGTACTGGGTCAAGCATTGATATCTTCGGTCACTTCTTAATAATGGTTTATGGACCTTTCCTCCAGGAACTTGTCCAAACCTTTTTTAAACCCAACTACACTAACAGCCTTTACTACATCCTCCGGTAACAAATTCCAGAGTTTGATTACACGTTGAGTGAAAAAATATTTTCTTTTATTAGTCTTAAATAGTTTACCCTGTAGCTTCATTGCATGTCCCCTAGTCTTTCTATATTCTGATAAGGTAAACAATCGATCTACGTTTACCCGTTCCACTCCATTCATTAATTTATAGACTTCTATCATATCTCCCCTCAGCCGTCTCTTTTCCAGGTTAAAGAGCCCTAACCTTTTTAGCCTTTCCTCATAGGAGTATCCTTCCATCCCCTTTACCATTTTGGTGGCTCTTCTCTGAACCTTTTCTAAAATCGCTATATCCTTTTTAAGATACGGCGACCAGAATTGCACACAATATTCAAGGTGCGGTCTCACCATGGAACGATATAGAGGCATTATAATATCTTTTGTTTTATTTTCCATTCCTTTCCTTATCATACCTAGCATTCTATTTGCTCTCTTGGCTGCCGCTGCACACTGGGCCGAGGGTTTTAACATGGTATCCACAATGACGCCTAAATCTTTTTCCTGGGTGGTGGTTCCTAATGTGGAACCTTGCATCGTGTAACCATAGTTTGGGTTGTTCTTCCCTAGGTGCATAACCTTGCACTCGTCCACATTAAATTTCATCTGCCATTTTGATGCCCAGTCTTCCAATTTATCAAGATCCTCTTGCAATTTTTCACAATCCTCTTGGGTTTTAACAACTTTAAATAGTTTTGTCATCTGCAAATTTGATAACCTCACTCGTTATTCCACTTTCCAGGTCATTTATGAATATGTCAAAAAGCAGCGGACCCAGCACAGATCCCTGGGGTACACCACTATTCACCTTTCTCCATTGGGAAAATTGGCCATTTAGCCCTACCCTCTGCTTTCTATCTTTTAACCAGTTCCTGATCCACAATAGTACACTGCCTCCTATCCCATGACTCTTTAGTTTTGCCAAAAGTCTCTGATGAGGGACCTTGTCAAAGGCTTTCTGAAAGTCCAGATACACAATATCAACCGACTCACCTTTGTCCACCTGTTTATTCACTCCTTCAAAAAAACATAACAGATTAGTAAGACAAGATCTTCCTTGTCTAAAGCCATGTTGGCTGTCTCCCATTAGGTCGTGACTATCTACATGCTGAGTAATTTTATTCTTTATGATGGTTTCTACCATTTTTCCCGGTACTGACGTCAGGCTCACCGGTCTGTAGTTTCCCGGATCACCCCTGGAACCCTTTTTAAAAATTGGTGTTACATTGGCGATCCTCCAATCTTCAGTGAAATATTTATTGTGAAATTTTTATCTTTACAATGAAAGTACAGAGAGCTATTGCCCTTTTCTCAGTTGACAACTAATTCCTGGATATTGTAAATACACAGACGACTTGCTGATATTGGAGGAGGATATAGATTATTTCATTAGAGGCACAGGAATAAGCAAATGCAGTAATATACTTTGGGGAAATATTTGCTAATGCTAAGCATAAAGTCCTTATCCTGCTTGGATAAGTCTAGATGAGTAAGTTCTCCAGGACCAAGCAGGAAGTCAGTCCTCACATATGGGTGACGTCGGCGCCGACGGAGCCCTCGCGGAGCAATTTTCCCCAGCTTTCAAAGAAAGCCTTTGGGAATTGCAGCGCGCATGCGCGGTCGCCTTCCCGCCCAAGGGTGCCATCTTAGCCAGTCTTCTTTTTTCCGCGGAGCCCTACAGACGTACCCGTCGTGTCCCCGCGAAAAAGTTGATATTTACTCATAATTTACTCTTTTTTTCCTTCGGTTCGACGCCGGTCCTTTTCCCGCCCGGACTCGCGACGCCGGTCACGAGTCCTCTTCTTCTTTTTCGGTTTTTCTGACTTAGTCAGTTTTGTTTTCGGTTTTTCCCTGGCAGCCCGGTCCTTTGACCTCGCCGGGGCCCTTTTTCCCCCGATGGCTGCCAGTGGTTTCAAGCGGTGTGGTCAGTGTGACCGAAATATGTCACTAACTGACACACACGACAATTGCCTCCGTTGCCTGGGCCCGGATCATGAAGAAATGATCTGTGGGCCCTGAGGCAAAATGTCCTCCAAAGCGTTGAGAAGTCGGCGGCATCAGCAGGATAGGATCTTCGCTGACCCCAGCCGTACCCGGACCTCGTCGGAGGCCTCCGCGTCCAGGGGTTCCAGCTCGGACCGTCGCCGGAGTTCCTCCGATAGGGGTTCTCCCTCCGGGGACCATCGTCGGAAGGTGAAACCCGCGAGGGCGGCGTCGGTGGACGCTCCTGGCTCCGAGAGGGCCAGGTCGCATAGCCCCGATAGCCGTCCCGGGTCCTTGGAGAAGGAGCACCTCTCGAAGCGACCTCGCGCCTGGAGTCGGAGCTGCCTGCTCGGGTAAGTCCTGTGGTCCTCCTGGACTCGCCTCTGAGACCGCCGACGTCGGGCCCGACGCCGTCGGGGCCCGAGTCGGGGACTGCTGGGTCACCTGAGCTCGGACTCAGGTTGACGGCCTTGGAGAGCAGACTGTCTGCCTTCATGGACCAGCAGCGGGCACTGCTCGCTGGCCTCGCTGGCGCCGCTGCCCCCGACCGCCGGGACGTCGACGTCTAAGTCGACCCCGGAGACCGAGCCGATCCTCGAGTCCATGCGAACTCGAGTCGATCCTCGGTCAAGGTCACCCTCGGCCTCCCGTTCGGGACCGAGGTCGCCGACGCCGACTCCCTCGGCATCGGGGCGGCAGGCGCCGCGCCCTGCCCGGGCCGACCCCACCGAGTCCTCGTCGGAGTCGGTCTGGGAGTCTGAAGAGGAAGAGTCGCCTGATTCTTTTCGGACTCGGTGTGTCCCCTCGGACTCACCTGAGTCCGAACCTCGGAAGCAGTCCCCCCCGGAGGATGCCCGGTTCTCGGACTTCGTCAGGGATATGGCCAAGGCTTTGGCCTTCCCTGCGGATCCCGAGGAGGAGCCTCGAGCCGAAGAGCTCGACGCCCTCCAGTATGACTCTCCCGCCAGGGAACACTTTACTGTACCGGTTCCTCCCATGCTGGAACGACTACTCTTCCGCATGTGGGAGAGTCCGGCCTCCTCGCCGGTCCTGAGCAAGCGGGTCGATTCTAACTATCGAGTCCGCAAGAGCCCTGGCTTCCAAAAAGCACAGCTACCACACCATTCCATGGTAGTGGAATCGGCCATGCATCGTCTTAAGAGCCAGAAGATGCACTCCTCGGTGCCTCCTGGCAGGGAGGCCCGTAACCTGGATGGCCTTGGTAAGAAGTGTTTCCAGGGCTCTATGCTTGCGTGTCGTGTCCAGACCTACCAGCTATACATGGGCATGTATCTCCGAGACCTGGCTAAAGAGCTAGCCGGATTCTCCGCTGGTTTGTCCGAGGAACCCTTGCGGAGGTTCCTGGCCTTGTCCTCTGGCATTCGGGAATGCTCAAAATTCATATCCCGAGCAGCCTATGATGGCTTTGAAGCATCGGCTCGAGTGGCCGCAGCCGGCATCGGTGCCTGCCGACAGGCTTGGCTTCAGTCGTCTGACCTTGAGCCCTGGGTGCAGGACAAGTTGGTCGATGTCCCCTGCCGAGGCGAGAACCTCTTTGGCAAGCCCATGGCTGAAAAGGCTGCACAGATCGAGACGGAGACTCTCACCAGGACTAGGCTTTCTAGGAAGACCTCCGCCCCTTCCCAGAAAAAGAAGGGCTCGGGAAAGAAGTCCTTTTACCCGAGAAAGGCGGCTGCCTACAAACAATACCCCCATTATCAGGCCCCTGCAGCTCCCCAACAGGGCCAGCAGGCCAAGGGACGGGTAACGGGTCCCGTAGGCAGCAAGCCCCCAAGCCTGCACCACCAGCCCCTGCTCAGCAGGGTGGGGGTTTTTGACTCCTTAAGCATAGCCTCTCCCCCTCCGCTAGTTCCTCCCAGCACCGGAGGCCGGCTGGTTCACTTCGCCCACAGGTGGTCCAGCATCACCTCAGATGCCTGGGTGCTTCAAGTCGTGAGAGAAGGCTATCTTCTCCACTTCCAACAGGTCCCTCCCTCCTATTTTCCGGGAGAACCTCCACGACTCCCTCTGCACAGGGAATTACTCCTTCAGGAGTTAGCAGGTCTTCTACAGGAACAGGCGGTGGAACCGGTGCCCCACCACCTGAGAGGTCAAGGCTTTTATTCCAGGTATTTCCTAGTACCAAAAAGGACAGGAGGCCTCAGACCCATCCTGGACCTGCGCAACCTCAACAGATTCCTCGTGCGGGAAAAGTTCAAGATGCTTACCCTTGGAATCCTTCTGCCCTACCTCCAGCAGGGAGATTGGCTATGCTCCTTGGATCTAAAGGATGCCTACACGCACATCCTCATCCACCCAAGCCACCGCCAATACCTAAGGTTTGTGGTGGCAGGAAATCATTACCAGTACAGAGTACTGCCCTTTGGCCTGTCCTCCGCACCGCGGGTCTTCACAAAATGTCTCGCGGTGGTGGCGGCCCATCTCCGGCTTCACGGCCTCTATGTCTTTCCGTACCTCGACGACTGGCTCATCAGAGCAGCGTCCGCTCCGGAGGTCACCAACGCCACACGCCGCACGGTGACTCTTCTGCAGTACTTGGGCTTTGTTATAAACTTCGCAAAGTCCACTTTGCTCCCCTCACAGGATCTCGAGTTCATCGGCGCAAGGCTGCACACTCCTCAGGCACGAGCGTTCCTACCGCTCGACAGGGCTCAACGGCTCATGGACCTAGCCGACCGTTTTCGCAGCCAGCCCCTGGTCTCCGCCAGGCGCTTCCTGAGACTACTCGGCCATATGGCTTCCACCGTCCATGTGACCCCCAATGCCCGCCTGAATATGCGGCCTGCTCAATGGTGTCTCCGCAAGCAGTGGCAACAAGCCACAGGCGGCCTAGCAGACCTAGTGCGTGTCTCCGAGCCGCTGATCTCGTCTCTCCGGTGGTGGCTTCATCGGCCGAACCTGGTACTCGGCATGCCTTTTCAGTCACCCCAGCCGGCCCAGGTGCTGACGACAGATGCATCCCTTCTGGGCTGGGGAGCACATTGCCAAGGGGCACGTACTCAGGGCCTCTGGACCACGTGGGAGTCTGCTCAGCAGATCAACTTCCTGGAGCTCAGAGTGATCCGCCTGGCTCTCAAGGCCTTCTCCCACCTGACCTCTCACCAGTCCGTCCTTGTCCAGACGGACAATCAAGTTGCCATGTTCTACGTGAACAAGCAGGGGGGCACGGGCTCCTTCCTTCTCTGTCGGGAAGCACAGAAGCTCAGCTCTTGGGCCGTCAGTCACGGCGTTCTTCTCAAGGCAGTTTATCTCCCAGGCCAAGAAAATTGCCTGGCGGACAAACTCGGCAGGATCCTCCAGCCGCACGAGTGGCGCCTGGATCCCTTGGTAGTGCAGAAGCTCTTTCTAAAGTGGGGCCTCCCCACGATGGATCTCTTTGCCAGCCCTCTCAACCGGCAACTTCCTCGCTTCTGCTCTCGTCAGCCACATCCCCTTCGAGTTGCGGCAGACGCTTTTCTACTCTCATGGTCGGAGAGCCTTCTGTACGCTTTCCCTCCCATCCCGCTAGTCTCTCGGACTCTTTTCAAGGTTCTCCGAGACAAAGCCTTCATGATCCTGGTGGCCCCTCGCTGGCCCAGACAGCCGTGGTTTCCACTCCTGCTGCAATTAGCGGTAGAGGATCCATTCCCTCTGGGGTTACAACCGGATCTCCTCACTCAGGATCAGGGGTCTCTGCTACACCCCAACCTCAGATCTCTCAATCTAATGGCCTGGCTGCTGAGAGGGTAGTCCTTGCTCCCCTTCTTCTGCCGGCAGAGGTGGAAGAGGTCGTCCTAGCTTCTCGGCGACCTTCTACCCGCAAATGCTACGCCCTTAAATGGCGTCGCTTTTCCGTTTGGTGTACCCAACAGTCTCAGGATCCCTTCTCCTGCCCGGTGTCGGTGATCCTGCAGTACTTACTATACCTCTCTAATCTGGGACTTAAGTCCAACTCCGTCAAAGTTCACCTCAGTGCTCTTTCAGCACATCATGTGCCGGTGGACGGCAGACCTCTTTCCAGCGACCCTCTTGTAGCGAGGTTTCTCCGAGGTCTCCTTCTGCTTAAACCACCTCTGCGCCCGCCAGCGCCTGACTGGGATCTGAATGTGGTTTTACAGCGGATCACCTGTCCGCCTTTTGAACCTAGGGCTACCTGTTCTCTCCGTTTTCTTTCTTGGAAAACGTTGTTCTTGATAGCCCTCACTTCCGCTAGACGCGTAAGTGAATTGCAGGCCCTCGTGTCTGATCCCCCTTACACTCGGTTCTACAAAAATAGGGTAGTCCTACGGGCTCACCCAAAATTTCTTCCAAAAGTGGTCTCCCCTTTTCACATCAATCAGGAGGTGGTACTTCCGACCTTCTTTCCCAGACCACACTCCAGCCGAGCTGAAACGGTCCTCCATACCCTGGACTGTAGAAGGGCATTGAACTTCTACCTTGACCGTATGCGGGAGCACCGTAAAGCTGCTCAGCTTTTTGTGTCTTTTGACCCCAATAAATTGGGGCTCCCGGTCTCCAAGCGTACTCTGTCCATCTGGGTTGCGGACTGTATCACTTGGGCTTATGGGGCAGCCGGACTCTCCTTGGAAGGTCGAGTCACGGCTCATTGCGTTCGGGCAAAGGCTACGTCAGTGGCTTACCTCCGCTCTGTTCCGCTGGCAGACATCTGCCGGGCCGCTACTTGGTCTTCGAGCCAGACTTTTGCGGTCCATTACTGTCTCGAGAGGGAGTCCCGCAGGGACAGTGCTTTCGGACAGGCAGTCCTCCGTAATCTCTTTGAGGTCTGAGCAACTCCTACCCTCCATCTCGGATGTGGGCTACCGGTGGGTAATAATTTAGCGAAGATTCCTTCCTTCTGTGCTGCTGAGCTAGAGGGAGCTCATTTTTGTGCTTAGGGTCTCCGGTAGCCTTAAGCTTGGGAGTCCCATATGTGAGGACTGACTTCCTGCTTGGTCCTGGAGAAAGCGTAGTTACTCACCTGTAACAGGTGTTCTCCAGGAGCAGCAGGAATCAGTCCTCACAACCCTCCCTCCTCCCCTTGGAGTTGCAATCATCTGCTTTAGTTTTTTTGCGAATTTTATGCTCTCTTTTTTAGCTATGTCATCTGACTGGCTAAGATGGCACCCTTGGGCGGGAAGGCGACCGCGCATGCGCGCTGCAATTCCCAAAGGCTTTCTTTGAAAGCTGGGGAAAATTGCTCCGCGAGGGCTCCGTCGGCGCCGACGTCACCCATATGTGAGGACTGATTCCTGCTGCTCCTGGAGAACACCTGTTACAGGTGAGTAACTACGCTTTATTTTCACTTGCCAGCAGGTGGAGGCATCACTGTATAAGTACTAATACAGCACTGAGAGAATACTGTGTGTGCCTCCAGCAGGTGGCAAGGTGAGTGGACTGGTGCAACAGTGCAGATAGGTCTCTCTCCCCCACCCCACCAAACCCCATTGGCTTGTGTAGCTGAGACCTGTAGGCCCAGCATTGCTTGGTGCTTGGGTATGCCCCATGTCTCCTTGAACAGACAGCTTGCCCTGTGTACAGTAGTGCTACCCAGAGGTTCCTAGCACTTGAGCTGAACAGCAAACGGGAAGACCCCATAAGGCCTCTGAGGGGGGGTTTGGTAAGTTGTGCCCAGGTTTCCCTTCCCTCTTGCTGCCCTTTATGGGCTTGCTTTATTTCCCAATTACTTCATTCTAATTTTTTTTTAGCCTATTCTTTATATGGGCTGTATTTGGCTCTCTTGGCTGTCTGAATAAAAGAGCTTAGACCATAAGAATATAAGAAATGCCATACTGGGTCAGACCAAAGTCCATCAAACCCAGTATCCTGTTTGCAACAGTGGCCAATCCAAGTCACAAGTACCTGGCAGATTCCCAAAAAGGTACAAGGCTTCCACAATGCTTGTCCCAGAATAAGCAGTGGTTTTACAGGGTCCTCTTTAATAATAATTTATGGACCTTTCCTCTGGGAACTTGTCCAAATCTTTTTTAAAACCCAGCTACACTAACAGCTTTTACTACATCCTTTGGTAATGAATTCCAGAGATGGATTACGTGTTGAGCGAAAAAACATTTTTCTGGGAGCAAACAGCAAGTAAGTTCTTGCCATATGGGTGACGTCACTGACTGAGCAGGCACAGGAATGCTCCTCAGCCTCCATAGGAAACTTATGGGAGGACCATCATGTATGTGTCGGTCTTCCTGCCCGAAAGGAGCCATCTTACTTCAGTCTTCTTTTTTCCATGGAACCTCTGACCTCTGTCCCCAGAAACTAGTTGATATCTTCAGGTTCATTTTTTCCTGCTTTTTACTACGTTTTTCAGTCGTGTGCTCATCGCTGTTTTCCTGCCTCTCTCCAGGAGTGATAGTGCCTTGGTGCTGCATTTTTCTCAGGTTCTTTTTTGGGGTGTGTTTTGTTTTTCTCATGCCTCCCTGGTTGGCTGGGACGTTGGAGTCCTTTGACAGGCTTGTCTGCAGTGGCTTCAAGAAGTGTTCCTAGTGTGGCCCGACCCATCTCCATGATGGACCTCCACAGCTGGTGCCTTCAGTTCCTCGGGCCTGATCATGAGCTCTCCACCTGCACACTCTGCTTGCAGATGCCATGCAAGGGGCTCTGGAATTGAGAGAAACAGTGGGAATCGCTGTTTGGTTCCTTAGTCTTCAGCATAGACACCGCCATTGATGTCAGCATCGATGCCTTTGAAGGCCTCCGCCAGGGGTTTGGCTTCACATGGTGGTCATGCTCACTTGGAGTCGAAGGGCTGTGGTGCACTGGACCAGTGCCTGTCCTTTGAAGGTAAGCCCAAGAAGAACCAGACTTTTGCCCCATGGATGTCTAGGGGCGATGCTGAGAGCCTGAAGCAAGATCCATGGGCACCGGCATCAAAGCCCCCCCTCAGCGAGACTCTAAGGGTGAGGCTCAGGAGCGGTCGCCTAAACTGCCCCCAGTGAGAGGAGTTGCATCCCAAGGACCAGGAGGGCTGTCGGGTGACTCTCAATACTGTGAGCATTGTGGAGACCCCGATGAGGGAGCCGGCACTGGAGACCGCGGTTGCTGCCATGGCTCCTAACACGTTGGACATCGTGCTACTCGCCGAGCGCATGCAGCCTGGCTGCGTTCCTCACCTTGCAGGCTGCCTGAGACCTGGTTCCCTCGGGTTCCTCAGTGCCAAGAGCAACCCTGTCTGCAGCGGTGGCCTCCTCATTGGAAGTGCAGCCCATCCTGGAGGCCCATGCTCTCCCTGACCGGGGAGACAGCTAAGGCATATGTCTAATTCCATCTTGGCGCCCTGGGGATCTCTCCTGAGCTCCTCTGGGTCTGACTTTCTGGAGCCTCTGACTCTCTCCTCCCCTCCCGAACGCCAACAGCGCCATGAGGAATCATGTTGGTACTGCGATTTCTTACAGACTCCGACTCCGATGGCTGGGAGACCGTGGAGGAGTCCCAGGTGTCAGAGTGCCATTGGGACATACGCTCTGATCTGTCTCCAACTTACGATTGCCAGAAGTTCCCACCGAAGGATATTTACTTCCATGATTTCTCGAGGGACTTGGCCAAAGCCTTGCCTTTTATCACTGAGGCTGAGGAGGAGCCCAGGGCAGAGGAGTTAGAAACATAGAAATATGATGACAGAAAAAGACCACATGGCCTTTCTAGTCTGTCCTTACATAACAACTACAACAGTCCCCTTTTTTCCTTTAGAGATCCTCTGTGTTTGTCCCATGCTTTTTTGAATTCAGTTACTGTCCTCATCTCCACCACCTCCACTGGGAGACTATTCCACGGATCCACCACGCTTTCCGTAAAGAAATATTTCCGCATATCACTCCTGAATCTATCCCCCTTCACTCTCATCTCATGTCCCCTCGTAGCAGAACTTGCTTTCAATTGAAAGAGGCTCTCCCCCTGAACATTTATGCCATGGAGGTATTTAAACATCTCAATCATATCACCTCTATCCCGCCTTTCCTCTAATGTGTACATATTAAGATCCTTAAGTCTGTCCTCATATGCTTTATAATGAAGACCACTAACCATTTTAGTAGCCACCCTCTGCACTGACTCCATCCTGTTTACATCCTTTTGAAGGTGCGATCTCCAGAATTGCACACTATACTCCAAATGAGGTCGCACCAAAGACTTATACAGAGGCACTATCACCTCCTTTTTTTCTGCTAGCCATTCCTCTCCGTATGCACCCAAGCATCCTTCTAGCTTTTGCTGTCGCCTTTTCTACCTGTTTAGCTACTTTAAGGTCATCAGAGACAACCATGCCTAGGTCCAGCTCTTCTTTAGTAGACAAAGGTACTTCACCCCCTATACTATATTGCTCCCTTGGATTGCTGCACCCCAAATGCATGACCTTACATTTTTTAACATTAAATCCAAGCTGCCAAATTCTAGACCATTCTTCAAGCTTAGCTAGATCCCTCCTCATGTTATCTACACCTTCCTGGGTGTCTACTCTATTGCAGTTTTTGGTATCATCCGTAAAGAGGCAAACCTTACCCGACAGCCCTTCTGCTATATCACTAACAAAGATGTTAAAAAGAATCGGACCAAGGACAGATCCCTGGGGCACACCACTTGTAACATCCTTATCCTCAGAGTGAGCTCCATTTACCTGTACTCTGTCGCCTCCCACCCAACCAATTTGTAACCCAAGCAGTAACTTTAGAGTCCATCCCTAGGGTGCTCAGTTTGTTTATAAGTCACCTGTGAGGAACAGTATCAAAGGCTTTACTTCCACTCCCAAGGAGGCTATTATCCTTGTGCACAAGATCCTGGAGCGTCTGATGTTCCGCATGTTGGAGACTCTTCTCACCATGCCCCCGGTGAGTAGGCAATTGGACTCCCATTTATCGAGTTCACAAGAGCCATGGCTTCGAGAA
Organism: Ichthyophis bannanicus; assembly: GCA_033557465.1. Taxonomy (NCBI): domain Eukaryota; kingdom Metazoa; phylum Chordata; class Amphibia; order Gymnophiona; family Ichthyophiidae; genus Ichthyophis; species Ichthyophis bannanicus. Next base: position 1,733,160,015 of record CM066032.1, read on the forward strand.
ACCACAGCTCCCACATAATTTCATGATGGTGGAATCGGCTATGTGGAGAATTAAGAGCACAAAGACCCACTCCGTGCCTCCAAGCGGGGAGGTTTAGACCCTGGATGACATCGGGAGGAAGTGCTTCCAGTGCTCCATGTTAGTAGCCCGCATCCAGGCCTGTCAGTGTTACATGGGCACATGTCTTAGGCATCTGGCAAGGCACCTGGCCAATTTCTCAGCTATCCTGTCTGAGGAATGACTTGAGCGTTACCGTTGTCTTGTCTTCAAGATCCAAGAGTGCTCCAATTATATGATTTAGGGCGGCCTATGATGGCTTTGAGTCAGTGGACCAGGTAGCTGCTGTAGGCATCAGAGCTCACCATCTGGTTTGGCTGCAGTTTTCTGATTTGGAACAGTGGGTGCAGGACAAGCTGGCAGATGTCCACTGCTGAGGCGAAAACCTCTTTGGCAAGCCCATGGAGGACAAAGCTGGAGTGCTCGTACGTGAGAAGTTGACGATGACCCGACTCCTCTGTAAGATGAGTGATCCCTCTAAGAAGTCATAAGAACATAAGATATGCCATACTGGGTCAGACCAAGGTCCATCAAGCCCAGTATCCTGTTTCCAACAGTGGCCAATCTAGGTCATATGTACCTAGCAGTTTCCCCAAAAGACACAGGTTCTGCAATGCTTGTACTAGGTCAAGCATTGATATCCTGGCTCCCTTCTTAATAATGGTTTATGGACCTTACCTCCAGGAACTTGTCCAAACCTTTTTTAAACCCAGCTACACTAACAGCCTTTACTACATCCTCCGGTAACAAATTCCAGAGTTTGTTTACACGTTGAGTGAAAAAATATTTTCTTTTATTTGTCTTAAATAGTTTACCCTGTAGCTTCATTGCATGTCCCCTAGTCTTCCTATATTCTGATAACGTAAACAGTCGATCTACATTTACCCGTTCCACTCCGTTCATTAATTTATAGACTTCTATCATATCTCCTCTCAGCCGTCTCTTTTCCAGGTTAAAGAGCCCTAACCTTTTTAGCCTTTCTTCATAGGAGTATCCTTCCATCCCCTTTACCATTTTGGTGGCTCTTCTCTGAACCTTTTCTAATAACTCTATATCCTTTTTAAGATACGGCGACTAGAATTGCACACAATATTCAAGGTGCGGTCTCACCATGGAACGGTATAGAGGCATTATAATATATTTTGTTTTATTTTCCATTCCTTTCCTTTCCTTATGATACCTAGCATTCTATTTGCTCTCTTGGCTGCCGCTGCACACTGGGCCGAGGGTTTTAACATGTTATCCACAATGACGCATAAATCTTTTTCCTGGGTGCTGGTTCCTAATGTGGAACCTTGCATCGTGTAACCATAGTTTGGGTTGTTCTTCCCTAGGTGCATAACTTTGCACTTGTCCACATTAAATTTCATCTGCCATTTGGATGCCCAGTCTTCCAATTTATCAAGATCCTCTTGCAACTTTCCACAATCCTCTTGGGTTTTTAACAACTTTAAATAGTTTTGTGTCATCTGCAAATTTGATAACCTCACTCGTTATTCCCCTTTCCAGGTCATTTATGAATATGTCAAAAAGCAGCGGACCCAGCACAGATCCCTGGGGTACACCAATATTCACCTTTCTCCATTGGGAAAATTGTCCATTTAGCCCAACCCTCTGCTTTCTATCTTTTAACCAGTTCCTGATCCACAGTAGTACACTGCCTCCTATCCCATGACTCTTTAGTTTTGCCAAAAGCCTCTGATGAGGGACCTTGTCAAAGGCTTTCTGAAAGTCCTTGGGGGAAGAATTCTTCCCCCAAGTTGTCCTTGGTGGAAGAATTCCTTCTATGCCAAGAAGAGGCAGTACTACCCTAGCCACCCACCATATCAACCCTATCATGGCTTATCTCCAGGAACAAGCAGGAATGAGTCTTCACATATGGGTACGTCGGTACCGACGGAGCCTGTGCGGGAATGCTCACCAGCTTCCCAAAAAGGAAAGCTTTTGGGAGCATCCCACAGCGCCTGCGCGCTGCCTTCCCGCCTTTCCTAACCGCCTCTTCCCGCTTCTTCTTTGCCGCGGAGCCAGCAGGTCGTGTTCCTGTCACCGCTGAAGAAGTTCTTTGTTTTATTTTATTTCTTTGGTCGCGCGTCTGCCTTCCCCGATGTCGGACCGGTACCACTGGTCTTTCTTTCTTTTCTTATAAAAAAAAAAAAAAAAAAAAAAGAACATTTTTTTTCCCCTCAGTGTGTTTTTCTTCTTTTGGGCCTTAGGCCTCACAAAGAATTTTCCTCATGGAAAAACCAGCCTCCGGGTTTAAAAAATGCACTAAGTGCAGCGGTACTATTTCTGTTACCGACACCCATGAATGGTGTCTTAAATGTTTGGGTCCTGACCACTCCATTTTGGATTGGATGTCCAAACGAGGGTTACAGAACCGAGCAGCCAAGCTCCATGTGCTGTTTCCCTCTGATGCAGCTTCAGTGGCATCGACGTCTTCCAGGGCTGCTTCTTCCTCCCATGGATCTCAGGTAACCAAACATAAATCCAGCCGGTCCTCGAAGGGTAGATCTCCTTCCAAGCATCGAGATGCCTCCGGGCTTGCCCTCGAGGATCCTGCACTGGCAAAACAACCCCGGCGGGAAGCTCCGGCTTCCAAAGCTCCACCTATGGGGTTACAGGTTGACATCGATGGCACGGCCTCGACTGATCACCTGTTAGAATGCTCTGGGGTACCGGCGCAACCTTCCGGTACCGAATTCCAGGCATTCATGGCATCGATGGATCAGAATGTCCTATCCATGCAGCAGACTATCACGGCCTTCATTCAAGCTGCGACGCCGCTGATACCACAACAAACTCCGTTGTCGATATCAGCTCCGGTACCGGCACCAGTGTCGGTACCGGTACCGACTGCATCGACATCGACCAGGATGCCGACTGCAGCGGTTCCCTGTCCAGGGATGCCCACGCCCGATGTCGATACCGCTCTGTACGCGTATCGAGCTTTGAAAGAGCACCCTGACAGTCGATACTTCGATTCCTCCGAAGATTTTGATGCATCGGAGGCATCTGCTGAAGTATCCATAGCCCTTCCTGAAGAGCCTTCTCCAAAAAGAAGAATGTCTCCTCCAGAAGACTTGTCTTTTCAAGACTTCATAAGAGAAGTGGCTAAAGGACTCTCTATTTCAGTAACCTCTGAATTAGAGCCTAGAGCTAAAAAATTGGATATTTTAGGTTATTCTAAGGCGGCTAAGGAGGCAGTCACCTTGCCAATTCATGAGATTCTTTATGATCACATGATTGACTTATGGGAGACTCCTCTCACTGTCTCTCCTCATTCTCGTAGATTGGACACTATGTACCGTGTCCCTCCTTGTCCTGGTTTTCATAAAACACAGCTTCCTCACCATTCTATTGTGGTGGAGTCAGCTATGAAAAAGATAGAGTGCAAAAAGACACTCCTCTGCTCATCTAGGAAGAGAATGCAGGACATTGGATGCTTTTGGTAGGAAAATCTTCCAAGCCAGTATGCTCATTGCCAGAATCAACTCCTATAGTCTCTATATGGGTATGCTTCTGAAAGAAGTTGCAGATAAGCTGCACACTTTCCTCCCTTTTCTTCCAGAGGATAAAAGGGAAGAATTTCTTATTTGGCTTAAGCATACTCAAGATATTTCAAAGTTTTCCAACCGTGCAGCTTTTGACTCCTTTGAGGGTGCCAGCAGAGCTTCGGCCATTGCCATAGCTGCTCGCAGAATTGCTTGGCTCCAGGCTTCTGATCTAGAATCTTGGGTCCAGGATGGCTTGGGAAATCTTCCCTGTAGAGGTGAAAACCTGTTTGGCAAAGATTGGCAAATAAAAGCCACTCAAATGGATGCAGAAAATTCTGCTTTGGATAAACTTTCAAAGTCAACCTCCATTCCTGCCAAGAAAAAACCTTTCAAGAAGTCTTTTTTCAGGAAGCGCAGATTCCATCCTGCTTCTGGCCAACAATCATCTACAGGTCGTTTTGCTGCTAAGCGTCAACAACCTAAACAGGCCAGGCCTAAGCCTACAGGGGCTGCTGCAACTCAGCAGACCCAGCCTCCTCAGGGCTTTTGACTTGATGCTAGAGAACTTAGCCTTTCTGGCTCTGAAACAGCCAGAGCCTCTCACCATTCCAGGAAGGTTAGCTCATTTTGCTCCCAGATGGGAGCAAATTACAGCAGAGCAGTGGACCCTCTCCATCATAAGGGAGGGGTACAAACTTCATTTCTCAAACCTTCCTCCTCACACCATGGTGAGACATTTCAATTCTCCAACATCTCTTCTCGACCTTCTAGGTCAGGAGGTGGCTGCCCTTCTTGCCCAAGGGGCAATAGAAGAAGTTCCCCTTCAACAAGGGTCAGGGTTCTACTCCCCCTACTTTCTGATCCCAAAGAAAACAGGGGGCTACAGATCCATATTAGACTAGAGTTCATAGGGGCCTGGTTAGATACTACCACTGCAAGGGCCTATCTTCCTCAGGCCCGTTGCCTACGCCTAGTGCAGTTAGCCTCCCAGATTCAGTCAGAGAGCCATTTAACTGCCCGGGAGATGCTACAACTGCTAGGCCACATGGCATCCACAGTGCATGTGGTCCCCTATGCTCGCCTTCACATGAGAGCAGCTCAATGGACTTTGTCCACCCAGTGGACTCAAGCATCAGGGGCTCTGTCAGACAAAATAGCAACCTCCAGGCACCTCTTTTGGTCTCTCCAGTGGTGGAAGTCCACCCAAAATCTGTTGCTGGGGTCCCCCTTCCAACAGTTGTTGCCCCAGGCAACCCTCACAACAGATGCCTCCCAAACAGGTTGGGGAGCTCATCTGCAAGATCTTTCCACTCAGGGCACTTGGTCTCCACAGGAGACCTCTCTACATATCAACCACTTGGAGCTCCGAGCAGTTTTTCTAGCTCTCAAGGTCTTCCATAACCTGCTCAGCTACAAGACAGTCCTCATTCATACGGACAATCAGGTAGCCATGTTTTACATAAACAAGCAAGGAGGAACTGGCTCTCTGTCGCTTTGCAAAGAAGCTTTAAGATTGTGGGCCTTTGCCAGAGAGCATCAAATCCATCTCCTGGCCGTATACCTTCCAGGAATCCAAAACTCGGGCAGACAGACTAAGTCGAGTTCTGCTTCCACACGAATGGTCCCTGCACATGGACCAGGTACTCAGAATCTTTCAAGAGTGGGGAACCCCGGACATAGACCTCTTTGCAAGTCCGTGGAATGCCAAGCTTCCCCGGTTCTGTTCCAGAATTCCGTGTCAGGGAGTTCAGGCCAAGGATGCCTTCCTCCTTCACTGGGGTCAAGACTTCCTGTATGCCTTTCCACCCATTTCCTTAATTCCCAAGACTGTTCAAACTCCAGAGGGATCAAGGATCTATGATCCTCATAGCTCCACGCTGGCCACGCCAAGTGTGGTACCCTCTACTTCTGCATCTCTCTGAAGCTCCCTCCCTAGACTTGGGAGCTGCTCCAGACCTTCTGTCCCAGGAGGAGGGGACTTTGTGGCACCCAAACCCCAAGTCCCTTCACCTCAGAGCTTGGTTGCTGAAGGCCTAGACGGTCAAGGTTGGAATCTTTCTCAACAAGTGAAGGATATCCTCCATGCTTCCAGAAAACCTTCTACTAGACGTTCCTATGCTTTTAAATGGAAAAGGTTTTCCATTTGGTGTACTGAGAAGGGTCTTGACCCTCTAGCACTACCTTTGAATTCTCTATTGGAATATCTCCTCCATCTCTCCAATGCAGGCCTTAAGACGAATTCAGTAAGGGTCTATTTGAGTGCTATTGCAGCATCCCTTAAGCCTATCAATCGACAGCCTATTTCCTCTCATCCTCTTATTGCAAGATTCATGAGAGGCCTAACTTTAACTAAGCCTCCCATTAGGCCTCCTCTGGTGGCATGGGACTTAAATCTGGTTCTTGGTCAGCTTATGAAGCCACCTTTTGAACCCTTAGCCACCACCTCCTTGCAGTTTCTTTCCTGGAAGGTTATTTTCCTCATTGCAGTCACCTCAGCTCGCCGCATCAGCGAACTGCAGGCCTTAGTGGCTAATCCACCTTATACAAGGTTCCATCATGATAAGGTAGTCCTTAGGACCAATCCACACTTTATGCCTAAAGTGGTCTCACTTTTTCATCTTAATCAAGAGGTGTATTTACCTGTCTTTTTTCCAGGTCCTCATGCATCAAGTGCAGAGAGGAATCTTCATACCCTGGATTGTAAGAGAGCTCTTGCCTTTTACTTACAAAGGACACAGCAACATAGAAAGTCTTCTCAACTCTTTGTTGCTTTTGATCCCTCTCATTTGGGACTTCCAGTCTCTAAGAGGACACTGTCCAATTGGGTTGCTCAGTGTATTTCTTTCGCCTACCAGAGTAAGAACCTTTCTCTGAAGGGCCGTGTCACAGCTCATAATGTGAGGGCCATGGCCACCACTATGGCTCATCTAAATTCTGTGTCCATTGACCAGATCTGTCGAGCGGCCACCTGGGCCTCGGTTCATACCTTCACAGCCCATTACTGTTTGGACAAGGACTCCTGCCGGGATGCCTTGTTTGGTCAGGCTTTTCTCAAACACCTGTTCCATTCTTAGTCAACTCCTGCCCTCCTTCCCTGGATGGATGCCTGAGTTCCATAGGAGGAGGTAGAGCCCTTCTCAGGGTCTCATAACCCTTGGGATCTCCCAGGTATCTATAGCTAGGGAGTCCCATATGTGAAGACTCATTCCTGCTTGTTCCTGGAGATAGCACAGTTACTTACCTGTAACAGGTGATCTCTGGGAACAGCAGGAATAAGTCTTCACAACCCACCCACCTCCCCTAGGAGTTGTATCGCTATCTATCTTTCCTTTCCTCTCTCTCTCTTTGTCTCAACTTTAAAACTCGAACTGGGGAGAGGCGGTTAGGAAAGGCAGGAAGGCAGCACGCAGGCGCTGTGGGATGCTCCCAAAAGCTTTCCTTTTTGGGAAGCTGGGGAGCGTTCCCGTGCAGGCTCCGTCTGTACCGACGTACCCATATGTGAAGACTTATTCCTGCTGTTCCCAGAGATCACCTGTTACAGGTAAGTAACTGTGCTTTACCAGGGGCAGCAGCAGAAGGGGCAAGGCCAGCATCAGCAGCACAGTTTTAATCCCCAAAAGTTCTAGCTTGTGCCACAACCGCAACCTGGAGGAGAGTTTTGACTCCTTCTTAGTGAGCATGGTGTCCCTTCCCATTCCAAGCACAGTTACAACTCGGGGGGGGGGGGGGGGGGGGGAGTTCAACCATTTTGCCCACAGGTGGCCACAATAACATCAGATTCCTGGACTCTCAAAATAGTTTAGGATGGGTACCTGTTGCATTTTGAGCAACTTCCTCCCCCTTTTTTCCCAGGGGAGTTCCCCCTTGATCCTTCACACAGAGAGCAGCTCCAGCAGGAGGTTCAGACTCTTGGCTGACCTGGCTGTCGAACTGGCCCCACCCCCTCTGATCGGAAAGGTGTTTTACTCCTGTTACTTTCTGGTTCTAAATTAGACGGGGAAGCTTCAGGCCCATATTTGATCTTCGAAACCTCAACCAGTTCCTGATGAAGGAAAAATTCAAAACATTCCTGGCTGGCTGTACTCCTTGGATCTCAAAGCTGCCTATACTCGCATCCCCATTCACCCCCTTCATTGACAGTATCTCCGATTCATTCTCAGTGGAAAGCACTATCGGTACCAGATGCTACCCTTTGGCCTAACCTCTGCCCTGAGGGTCTTCACAAAGTGTCTGGCGGTGGTTGCCGCTTTCCTCTGTACACTGGGGATCTGTCTTCCCCTACCTGGATGACTGGATGATCAGAGGACAAACGCCAGATGAGGTCTGGCAGTCGGCAAGAATCACCATTCAGCTGCTGGAGCATCTGGGCTTTGTCGTCAGCTACCCAAAGTCTCACCTGCAGCCTGCTCAGTATCTAGAGTTCATTGAGTCCTACTAGATACAACCATGGCTCCGGGCCTTCCTTGAGCCCTTCTGTCTGTCCAGGCTACCGTAGAGCCATACTGCTGTTGATGTCCAAGTTGGACGCTGACTCTTGGAACCTTATAGCAATTCTCAAGCTTCTTTTTTTGGTTTGTTTTTTCTGGTTGCCCCATTGGGCACTTAGTTTTTTTTTTCAATAGCCTGTGGCTTGGGAGTTCCATATCTGAGGATTTCCTGCTTGGTCCCCGAGAAAGTATAGTTACTCACCTGTAGCAGGTGTTCTCAGGGAACAGCAGGAAAAAGTCCTCGCTACCCTCCCTCCTCCCTGTGAAGTTGATCCTTTTTTCACTTAAGCTATGACGTCATATTGAGATAAGATGGCTCCTTTTGTGTGGGAAGACGGGCATGCATGTGTGGTGTTCCTTCCAAAAGCTTCCTATGGAAGCTGGGGAGTGTTCCCATGCGGGCTGTGTCTGTGACATCACCTATATATGAGGACTTTTTTCTGCTGTTCCTGGAGAATACCTGTAACAGGTGAGTAACTACGCTTTTCTCTTATTAATCTTATTAGCTACCTGGAAAACTAGTCCAACCCTTCCTCCCCCACCACACCCCCCACACCCCCCACAATATCTCTGCATCTTCCACCTAGCCTCATCCCCCCACTTCCCCTATAACCTCAGTACCTCCATATATTTACATATGTACATAGTTATTCCCTAAATACTTCCAAGTTGCTTTCCCTGTGTAAATTGCTTTGACCGTAGGATAAAGCAGTATAGAAAAACTGTTAAATAGATAAATTAGTCTTAAGTGGATTACATTGTAGCTTCATTGTGTCCCCTAAAGCCGGCCCTTCAAGAGTTCTGGGCATCCTTGGAGTCCTGTGGCGGCGGCTCCTCCCATACGGGCCCTGACCCTCCTAAAAAGAAGGTGGTCCCGAAGGAGGTGCTTCAAATCAAACCTGGCAAGGTCCCTCGCTTGGACTCGGGCAACTCTGAGCAGCGCCCTCAAAGTCTCGAAACAAGAGTCCTCGGCTGGCGGAGACCGTGCCAGGATCTGTGAACCTATAGTCCTCCTCGAGGACACACACTCTCCGGAGTGCCAGCATCGGACCAGAGGTCCTCGGTGTCCATGCCGAGTGTTGCACAGCCATCAGGCCTCGAGTCCCACATGGCAGCCATAGAGCAGAGCCTCTCCTCCATCTTGGCCTTGCAGCAGGCATTGAGGTCGGGCCCCCCTGGCATCATCTGCCCCAACACTGGGCCCCCCAGTCTCCGGGTGTCAAACTTGGCACCAAGCGCCACTGTCCTCGCATAAGTCCTCGGCATTGATCAAGGTCTTGATCACGCTCCTTGGGGATCTGGTCCTCCCCGGCAAGTTTCCGGGAGTCTGACCCCCTGGTCCTCTGGGGTGGGGGGGGTGGGGCCCCCGGTTCCTTGGAGCAGCTCCCGGGGCTGACTCCTTGATGCCCTCTGGCTCCAACTGGGAGACTGAGGATGAGGCCTTCCCGGAGACTTCCTGACACCGAGACATCCCGTTCTATCAGTCATACCCGGAGCTTCGGCGCCACTCTCCTCCTGAGGATGTGGCCTTTGGTGACTTCGTTCGTGACATGGCCTGGGCTCTCTCGAGCCAGACTGAGTTGGAGGAGTACCTGCGCACAGAGGAGCTTGAGATCCTACAATATGAGTCCTCTCCCAAGGAGACTCTCACTGTGCCAGTTTCACCCATCCTGGAAAGACTGCTCCTCCGGATGTGGGAGTCCCCTGCCTCGGTGCTGGTGGTCAGTCGGTGCCTGGACACCATCTACCACATCCGGAAGGGCCCTGGGTTCCATAAGCCACAACTCACCTACAACTCGATGGTGGTGGAGTCCTCCATGCAAAAACTGAGGAGTCAAAGGACCTACTCCTCAGTTCTCTCCCCCCCCCCCCCCCCGGCAGGGAAGCCTGGGCCCTCGATGCCGTAGGACGCAAGTGCTACCAGGGCGCCATGCTCGGGTGCTGAATACAGGCATACGAATTGTACATTGGGATGTACCTTAAGTGCCTGATTCAAGAACTCTCGGGGTTCTTGGTGGGCCTCGCCGGGGATCCTCTGCAGTGGTTCCAGTCCCTAGTAGCAGGCATCCCAGACTGTTCCAAATTAATCTCCCATGTTGCCTACGACAGGTTCGAGACTGCAACCAGGTTTGCAGCTGCTGGCATCGGTGCCTGGCACCAGGCATGGTTACAGACCTCGGACCTGGAGCAGTGGGTACTGGAAAAGCTCCTAGATGTCCTCTGAAATGGTGAGAACCTATTCAAGAAACCGATGTCTGATAAGGCTGCGGAGATTGAGGCTGAGGTTATGACCTGGCAGAGGCTGTCCAAAAAGACCTCATCCTTCCCCAGGAAAAAATCATTGGGGAAAAGGGCTACCCCAGGCCGGCCACTACCAGCCTTACTCAGGGCAGCCTCACCAAGCCTCACAGCCAAAATTCCAGGGACATGGGCTGAGGAAGCCCAAGGCTCTCAAGCCACAGGCACCAGCTCCCGCCCAACCGAGGGGAAGTTTTTGACTCCCTAGGCTGGGCCTCCCCTCCCCCAGGAGTCCCACCTCAGCCCACAGGAGGTCGACTGGCCTCTTGCTCACAGATGTCTAGCATCACCACAGACCAGTGGGTTCTAAAGTGGTGCAGGAGGGGTACTTCCTCTATCTGTAGCAAAACCCTCCAGACTTCCTCCTAGGAGAGCCTCCACAGCCCCTCCTCCACCAGGCCTTGCTCACCACAGAACTTGCAGGCTTGCTCAGTGACAGGGCAGTGAAACCTGTACCCCAACACCTCTGGGGAAAGGAATTCTACTCAAGGTATTCCTTTGTCCCAAAAAAAACAGGGGCCCATCCTGGACCTGCGCAACTTGAACAATTCCTGGTGCAGGAGAAATTCAAGATGCTCTCCCTTGGAACACTGTTGCCCTACCTCTGCCAGTGAGACTGACTCTGCTCCTTGGATCTCAAGGATGCTTACACCCACAACCTGATCCACCCCTCCCATGGGCATTACCTGAGATTCGTGGTGGGGGGCAGCACTACCAGTACAGGTTGCTGCCGTTCGGCCTCACTTCCTCTCCAAGGGTCTTTACAGAATGCCTGGCGGTCGTGGCCGCTCATGTACACCTCCAAGGGGCCCACTTTTCCCCTTACCTGGACGACTGACTCATCAGAGGCAGCACACGTCTTGAGGCCAGTCGGGTCGCAAGGATCACCATCTGCACCCTGTGGCATTTGGGGTTCATCAACAACTACCCCAAGTCCAGCCTCTCCCCGGAGACCAAGACCTGGAATTCATAGGGGCTCAGCTGGACACTCTGCGGGTCAGGGCCTTTCTCCCTGTCGGAAGAGCCCCCGCCTGATGCAGCTGGCAAGGGACGTGCAGAGCTTCAGTTTGGTGCCAGCTCGCCTACTCCTCCACCTGTTAGGCCATATGGCCTCAACAGTTCACGTTATGCCTCTGGCTCACCTACACATGTGGGCAGCCCAGTGATGCCTCCATTCCCAGTGGATGCAAGCAACAGGCAGACTGAGGGACAGAGTGAAGGTCACCCACCAGCTAGGAGCCTCTCTCATCTGGTGGCAGTCCCTGCATCACCTCAGGGCAGGGATGCCCTTCCAGGCACCGATCCGTCAGAAGGTCCTGACGACGGACACCTCCCTTGTGGGCTGGAGCGCACATTGCGAGGGCCAGTGCACCCAGGGCACCTGGTCCCCAGAGGAATCCCTCCTGAAAATCAATCTCCTCGAGCTCAGGGCCATCTATCTGGCCCTTCAGGCCTTCCACTGCCACCTGAGCAACCTTCTGGTCCTCATACAGACAAGACAAATCAGTTGTCATGTTCTATGTGAACAAGCAGGGGGGGGGGGGGGTATGGGCTCCTACTTCCTCTGTCAGGAGGCAGTGGCTCTCCACTCCTTTGCAGTGTTCAACTATATCCTCCTGAGCGCGGTGTACTTACCGGATCAGGACAACTGCCTGGTGGACAACCTCAGCAGTGTCCTTCGTCCTCATGCGTGGTGACTGGACCCAGAAGTCACTCGGAGGCTTTTCTGCCTCTGGGGAAAACCCTGGCTGGACCTGTTTGTCTCCCCGGGCAACTCGCATCTGCCCAGATTCTGCTCTACTCAGCCACACCACAGGAGGGTAGCGGCAGACGCGTTCCTGATCTCCTGGTCACAGGGCCTGCTTTATGCATTCCCACAGACACCTTTTCAAGATCCAGAGTGAGCATGCTTCAATAATCCTGATTGCACTCAGGTGGCCCATGCAGCCCTGCTGCTCTCCCTGTCGGTGGCAACCCCAGTACTACTGGGGTGGGACCTGAACCTCTTGTCCCAAGAGGGGGACTCCCTGCTACACCCCAACCTGGGGTCCCTAACGTTGACAGTGTGGCTGCTGAAAGGGAAGCACTGGCCCTTTTCAACCTCCCAGATGAGGTTGAGGAGATACTTCTGGCTTCCCGGAAGCCATCCGCCAGAAGGGCTTATGCCTTCAAGTGGAGGAGGTTCCCTTTCTGGTGTGCAGAAAGGAATGAGAATCTGTTCTCCTGTCAGGTAAAGCTCGTGCTGCAGTACTTGCTGCACCTCTCACACTCTGGCTTGAAATCTAACTCGGCGAGGGTGCATATCAGCGCCATAGCGGCTAAACATCACCCTATAGAGGGGAAGCCTCTCTCAGGCCAGCCTTTGGTTTCCAGATTCCTCAGGGGCCTCCTGCTATCCAAGCCCCCTCTCTGCCCTCCGGCAGTGGAATGGGACCTCAATGTGCTGCTTTCCCAGCTCACTAGATCGCTGTTTGAGCCTTTGGCCACCTTCCACCTGAAACACCTCTCCTGGAAGATGGCCGCCTTAGTGGCGTTGATGTCTACTTGCAGAGTAAGCGAGCTGCGGGCCCTGGTGGCAGACCCGCCCTATACCAGGTTCTATGCGAATAAGGTGGTGCTTCATACACAAACCAAATTTCTCCCAAAGGTGGTGTCTCCTTTTTTCCTCAATCAGGAGGTAGTCCTCCCCATCTTTTTCCCATGGCCACATGCCAGCAAGGAGGAGGTAGTCTTGCATATCCTGGATTGCAAGAGGGTCCTGTCCTTTTATTTATAGAGGACCAAGGCCCATCGAAAAGCTCCTCAGCTTTTTATCTCTTATGACCCCAGCAGACTGGGGCTACCTGTGCGCTGTCCACCTGGGTGGCGGACTGCATTGCCCTCATTTATAAGCGAGCTGGCCTCTCTCTGGAGCACCAGATCACTGCTCATCACGTGAGTGCTATGGCCACATCAGTGGCCAACCAACGCACAGTGTCAGTGCAAGAAATCTGTAAGGCTGCCAAATGGTCTTCAGTCCATACGTTTGCAACCCACTACTGCCTTGAGAGTGAGTCCCGCAGGGACAGTGCCTTTGGTCAGGAAATGATCAGAAGCATTCTTGGTGTATAGGCAACTCCTGCCCTCCAACCCTTCAGTGATCAGGCTAACGCAGTTATGGTTACGCTGGACGCTGGGGTCTGCAGAGTCTCTTGGTAGGGACTCACCTTCTGCAACTCATGACCTCCCTTGGGGCGCCGATGCTGTCATCGTGATTCGGGCCATGGCAGTCTGGAGCTAGGAAGTCCCATATGAGGACTGATTCCCTGCTTGTTCCCAGAGAAAGCGTAGTTACTCACCTGTAACGGGTATTCTCCAGGGACAGCAGGAATTAGTCCTCACAACCCTCCCTCCTCCCCTTGGAGTTGCCTCCTTTACCTTTTTTGACTTTTTCCTAAGCTATGTCATATGACTGAGCAAGATGGCACCCTTGGGTGGGAAGGGGACCATGCATGTGTGATAGCATTCCCAATGGTTTTCTTTGAAAGCTGGGGAAATGCTCCTTGCAGGCTCTGTTGGTGCCACAGTCACCCATATGTGAGGACTGATTCCTGCTGTCCCTGGAGAACACCTCTTACAGGTAAGTAACTACACTTAAGATACAGTGACCAGAACTGCACACACAATTCAAGGTGCGGCCACACCATGGAACAATACAGAGGCATTCTGATATCCTTGGTTTTATTCTCCATGCGTAGCGTTCTGATTGCTAACTTGGCCGCCACTCCACACTGGGTGGGGGTTTTCAATGTATTATCCACAATGATGCCTAAATCCTTTTCCTAGGTGGAGTTTCCTATTGTGAAACATTGCATCATGTAACCGTAGTTTGGGTTGTTCTTTTCTTGGTGCCTAACTTTGCACTTGTCCACATGAAATTTCATCTGCCAATTGGATGTCCAGTCTTCCAGTTTATCAAGGTCCTCTTGCAGTTTTTCACAATCCTCTTGTGGTTTAACAACTTTGAATAATTTTGTGTGTGCAGATCTGATCACCTCACTCGTTACCATTTTCAGGTCATTTATGAATGTTAAAAAAGCAACGGGCCCAGCACAGGTCCCTGGGGTACATAAGAACATAAGATATGCCTTACTGGGTCAGACCAAGGTCCATCAAGCCCAGAATCCTGTTTCCAACAGTGGCCAATCTAGGTCATAAATACCACACAGGATCCTCAATGATTGTATTAGGTCAAGCAGTGATATCCTGGGTCCCTTTTAATAATGGTTTATGGACCTTTCCTCCAGGAACTTGTCCAAAACCTTTTTAAACCCAGCTATACTAACAGCTTTTACTATATCCTCCGGTAACAAATTCCACAGTTTGATTACACGTTGAGTGAAAAAATATTTTCTCGTATTAGTCTTAAATAGGTTACCCTGTAGCTTCATTGCATGCCCCCTAGTCTTTCTATATTCTGATAGAAACATAGAAACATGATGACAGAAAAAGACCACATGGCCTATCTAGTCTGTCCTTCCATAACAACTACAACAGTCCACTTTTTACCTTTAGAGATCCACTGTGTTGGTCCCATGCTTTTTTGAATTCAGTTACTGTCTTCATCTCTACCACCTCCACTGGGAGACTATTCCACGGATCCACTACTCTTTCTGTAAAGAAATATTTCCGCATATCACTCCTGAATCTATCTCCCTTCACCCTCATCCCATGTCCCCTCGTAACAGAACTTGCTTTCAATTGAAAGAGGCTCTCTCCCTGAACATTTATGCCACGGAGGTATTTAAACATCTCAATCATATCACCTCTATCCCGCCTTTCCTCTAAGGTGTACATATTAAGATCCTTAAGTCTGTCCTCATATGCTTTATAATGAAGCCCATTAATCATTTTAGTAGCAACCCTCTGCACCGACTCCATCCTGTTCACATCCCTTTGAAGGTGCGGTCTCCAGAATTGCACACCATACTCCAAATGAGGTCGCACCAAAGACTTATACAGAGGCATTATCACCTCCTGTTTTCTGCTAGCCATTCCTCTCCGTATGCACCCAAGCATCCTTCTAGCTTTTGCTGTCGCCTTTTCTACCTGTTCAGCTACTTTAAGATCATCAGACACAACCACGCCTAGGTCCCGCTCTTCTTTAGTGGACAAAAGTACTTCACCTCCTATACTGTATTGCTCCCTTGGATTGCTGCAGCCCAAATGCATGACCTTACATTTTTTAACATTAAATCCCAGCTGCCAAATTCTAGACCATTCTTCAAGCTTAGCTAGATCCCTCCTCATGTTATTTACACCTTCCTGGGTGTCTACTCTATTGCAGATTTTGGTATCATCTGCAAAGAGGCAAACCTTACCCGACAGCCCTTCCGCTATATCACTAACAAAGATGTTAAAAAGAATCGGACCAAGGACAGATCCCTGGGGCACACCACTGGTAACATCCTTCTCAGAGTGAGCTCCATTTACTTGTACTCTTTGTCGCCTCCCACCCAACCAATTTCTAACCTAAGCAGTAACTTTAGGGTCCATCCCTAGGGTGCTCAGTTTGTTTATAAGTCGCCTGTGAGGAACAGTGTCAAAGGCTTTACTGAAATCTAAATACACCACATCTAGAGCTCTCCCTCGGTCCAACTCCCTAGTCACCCAGTCAAAGAAATCAATCAGATTTGTCTGACAAGACCTGCCTCTGGTGAATCCATGCTGCCTCGGATCCTGTAATCCGCTGGACTCCAGAAACCTCACTATTTTCTCTTTCAGCAGCGTTTCCAATAATTTACTCACCCCCGAAGTTAAACTAACTGGCCTGTAGTTTTCAACCACATCCTTACTTCCGCTTTTGTGTAAAGGCACCACATGAGCCTCTCTCCAGTTCTTTAGCACCACTCCCGACTCCAACGAGGCATTGAAAAGGTCAGTCAGTGGAGTTGCTAGAACATCCCCAAGTTCCCTCAGTATTCTAGGGTGTATCCCATCCGGTCCCGTCGCTTTGTCTACTTTAAGTTGAGCTAGTTTCTCACGAACACAGTCTTCTGAAAATTATTCAAGATGTCCCTCGCTTCTGTTCCTATTTGTGGGTGTTTTCTGAGGTCCTGCTCCTGGTTCTTCATCTGTGAACACAGAACAAAAATATTTGTTAAGCAATTCCGCTTTATCCTTATCAGCTTCTACATATTCCCCCCATGCACCCTTGAGTCTGACAATACCACTTTTGCCCTTCCTCTTCTTACTAACATATCTGAAAAATGTCTTATCCCCCCATTTTATTGCATTGGCTATTTCCTCCTCCTTTTGAATCTTTGCCTTCTTGACTACTTTGCTAGCTTCTCTAAGATTTTCCAAATACAGATGCCTGTCTTCCTCTCTCTGTGATCTCTTGTATTTCATGAAGGCCTCCCTCTTTTTCTTCACTTTTTCAGCTACTTCCTTCGAAAACCATAGCGGTCTCCTGTTCCTTTTGCCTTTATTTACCATTTTAACAAAAAGGTTGGTTGCCTTTAAAATACCCCCTTTCAGTTTTGCCCACTGTTTTTCTACATCCCCCAGCTGTTCCCATCCCACTAACGACTCCCTGAGGTGTTGGCCCATCTTCGCAAAGTTAGTCTTCCTAAAGTCTAAGATCCTCACCTTGGAATGGATTCTAACAGCCCTAGTCCTAATACTGAACCACACCATCTGGTGATCACTGGATGCAAAATGATCTCCCACTACAACATCAGAAACACTTTCACTATTGGTAAGCACCAAGTCCAGTATGGCCCCTTCACGTGTGGGGTCTGTTACCAATTGCCTGAATAGTTCTCCCTGTAGAGAATCCAGGATCTCCTTACTTCTAGATGATACTGCAGCAGGAATGTGCCAATCAACATCTGGCATATTGAAATCTCCTATCAGTAGCACTTCCCCTTTCCTAGCAATGCTGCGTAGGTCTTCAATTAACTCTGTCCACCTCTTCCTCTTGTGAGGGAGGTCTGTATATCACACCAATGCAAATAGATTTCTCTTTCCCTCTTTCTAGTTTAACCCACAATGCCTCCTCTCTCTCCCTTTTAAGCTCTGTAATTCCAAAGCTTTAATAGTAGTTTTTACATATAGTGCCACTCCTCCTCCCCTTCTTCCTACCCTGTCCTTTCTGAATAAAGTATAGCCAGGTATAGTTACATCCCAGTCATGGTTTTCTGTGAACCATGTTTCTGTAACTGCCACTAAATCCAAGTCAGCCACTCCCACCAAAGCGTCAACTTCAGGGATCTTATTTCCCATGCTACGGGCATTAATACACACTGCTTTCCATATGTTACCCCTGTTACCCATTTCCATAAAGGTATTTAATGTATCAACTACCTGGGGGCTTTCACTTATCTGGGGGCTTTCTTCACCCATCCCCAACGAATCTAGTTTAAAGCCCTCTTCAGTAGATTAGCCAGTCTACTACCAAAGATGCGTTGACCTTTCTTGGACAGATGGATGCCATTTCTGCTCTGCAACCCTTGGAACAGCATCCCATGGTCTAGGAAACCAAAACGCTCTCGATGACACCATCCACGCAGCCGTGCATTCATCTCCAGGATGGGAGCCTGTCTGCCTTGGCCTTTACTCTCAACAGGGAGGATTGAAGAGAACACCACCTGTGCACCTAACTGCTTCACCCGCTGTCCCAGAGCCATGAAGTCACTTTTGATACGTTCTGAGGTATACCTGGCAGTATCATTTGTTCCAACATGGATTAGCAACATTGGGTAATAGTCAGTGGGCTTGATGAGTCTCGGCAAACTCTCCGTAACATCTTGGATTTTGGCACCAGGCAGACAGCATACCTCTCTGGACATCAAGTCTGGTCGGCAGATGGACGCCTCAGTACCCCTCAGAAGAGAGTCTCCAACCACCACTACCCTTCGTTTCCTTCTGGTCACTGATTCCGCAACTTTGGGGTACTTGAACTCTGGTTCTTCCCTTTCCAGGGATGCTTTCACCTCCTCCACTTCCAGGGCTGCATAATGGTTCTTCAATTCAAGGGCTGGAGAAGTTGGATTGGTGATTTTGCAGGCCATGGTGACTTATGTCCAACCATAGACATTCTGTTGGCACCCATCTTCTCCTGTGCTGGAGAGCCTGGTTGCTGCAAGAAGCATCTCATCAATGTACTTCTCACTGTCTTGAATGCTCCTCAGCCTCGCCACCTCCTCTCTGAGTTCCTCCACTTGTTTCCTCAGAGCTTCAGCATGCAGGCACCCTGCACATGGAACCGGTCCTTCATCTGGCATTAGGACCTCTGGACCGAGGCAGAAGCTGTAATAGGGGCAACAGCTTTAGCAATACGATTTTTCCCAGCCATTGTTCTGTTCGTGGAGCTTAGGTATCTGTTAAAGCAGAGAGATCTACCAAGTACCAGCCGGTTTCGCAGCTGTCCTTTCAGAGAAAAAGCAGTTAAATCTCTTTAATTATATTCAAAATGTGCTGGTCCAATTCACTGTGATTTGTTAAAGGGGGAGGTGCCCTATAAAGCAAGACTGCTCACTAGGGGTGGGTGGGAGTCGGGGTGGGTAGGGAGGGAACTAACACCTGATTAGGTGTTAGCAGTTTCTAAACCTGAGGAGGTTACTGGAGTTCAGCAACCTACTGTGCTCAAGGAAAGTTCCCCTAAAACAGCAAAAATGAAAGTAACCTTGCTTTAAAAAAAAACCACAAAACCCTTTTAAGAGCTCCCAGTCAGAGAGCTAGCAATGTAATATAATAAAACAAAGAAACCCTCAAATCCTTACTGTTTGTTTGATCTGTGGAGCTCTGGTTAGGAAAGCTGATGACGTAATCAAATTGATCAACTTTTACCCATTCCACTCCATTCATTAATTTCTACACCTCTATCACATCTCCCTTCAGCCATCTCTTTTCCAGGCTGAAGAGCCCTAACCTTTTTAGCCTCTCTTCATAGGAGTATCCTCCCATTCCCTTTACCATTTTGGTGGCTGTTCTCTGTACCTTTTCTAGTAATGCTATATCCTTTTTAAGATATGGCGAGCAGAATTGCACAGAATATTCAAGATGTGGTCGCACCATAGAACGATACAGAGGCATTATAATATCGTTTGTTTTATTTTCCATTCCTTTCTTTATGATATCTAGCATTCTATTTGCACTCTTGGCCACCACTGCACACTGGGCGGAGTGTTTTAACATGTTATCCACGATGACACCTAAATCATTTTCCTGGGTGGTGGTTCCCAATGTGGAACCTTGCATCATGTAACCATAGTTTGGGTTGTTCTTTCCTAGGTGCATAACTTTGCACTTGTCCACATTAAATTTCATCTGCCATTTGGATGCCCAGTTTTCCAATTTATCAAGATCCTCTTGCAATTTTCCACAATCCTTTGAATAGTTTTGTGTCATCTGCAAATTTGATAACCTCACTCACTCATAAATGACCTTGAAAAGGGAACATGTTAAAAAGCAGCAGACCCAGCACAGATCCCTGGGGTACTCCACTATTAACCTTTCTCCATTGGGAAAATTGGCCATTTAGCCCTACCCTCTGCTTTCTATCTTTTAACCAGTTCCTGATCCACAATATTACATTGCCTCCTATCCTATGACTTTTTAGTTTTGCCAAACGTCTCTGATGAGGGACCTTGCCAAAGGCTTTTTGAAAGTTCAGATACACTGTATTAGACTCACCTTTGTCTACCTGCTTATTCACACCTTTAAAAGAAATAACAGATTAGTAAGACAAGATCTTCCCTGTCTAAAGCCATGTTGTCTGTCTCTGATTAAGCCATGACTATCTACATGGTCAGTAATTTTCTTCTTTATGTTTATTTTATTTCACTTGATAAAAACCGCCTTTCATTGGCAGGCAAAGCGGTGTACAATAAAACCAAAAATTTGTTTTTAAAAAAAGGCCAAAGCCAATAAAAAAGAAAGGAAATACACTTTCTGGACAGAAAAGCAATAAAAACAGGAGAGACAAAGCTAAACCATAAACAAAGACAAATCACAAAGAGAACACAGGATAATACAAATGGGATTCACACGAACGGGGAGGGGACATCAAACGCAAGGGGAAAGAGGTGGGTTTTGAGGTTTTGTTTAAATGTGGGGTGGTGAGGGTCCAAACGGAGTGAAGAGGGAAGGGAGTTCCAGAGGGCAGGGCCAGCAAAAAAGAAAGCAGAGGAACGAGTAGATTGTAAGTGGGCGCGGGAAGGGGAGGGAAGAGTGAGGCGGTTAAGATGGAAGGAGCGAGGGGTGTACCTAGGGGAGTGGAAGGAAAGAAGGTCCGTTAGGTATTGGGGGGTGCCTGTATGAAGAGCTTTATGAACCAGGATGAGCAGCTTGAAATGAGCACGGTGGGGGAAGGGCAACCAGTGAAGATGAAACAGTAGGGGTGTTATGTGATCACGGGGGGAGGAATTGGTGACCAAGCGTGTGGCAGTATTCTGAATACGTTGTAACCGGGACTGTTGCTTCTTGGAAAGACCAACGAAAAGTGAGTTTGCGAAATCTACTCGGGACATGACCAGGGATAGCAACAAAGTGGTGAGAGCGGATGGGGATAGAAAGGGGCGGACTGCACAGATTTGTCGGAGAAAAAAGAAAGAGGACTTGGTGACATGAGATACATGATAGTTATGATAGTTTCTACCATTTTTCCCGGTACTGATGTCAGGCCACCAGTCTGTAGTTTCCCGTATCATCCCTGGAATCCTTTTTAAAAATTGGCATTACACTGGCCATCCTCCACTCTTCAGGTATTACAGATGATTTTAATGATAGTTCACAGATTACTAAAATCAGGTCTGCAATCTCATAGTTCTCCAGGACCAAGCAGGAAGTCAGTCCTCACATATGGGTGACGTCGGCGCCGACGGAGCCCTCGCGGAGCAATTTTCCCCAGCTTTCAAAGAAAGCCTTTGGGAATTGCAGCGCGCATGCGCGGTCTCCTTCCCGCCCAAGGGTGCCATCTTAGCCAGTCTTCTTTTTTCCGCGGAGCCCTACAGACGTACCCGTCGTGTCCCCGCGAAAAAGTTGATTTTAATAATATTTTTCTCTTTTTTCCTTCGGTTCGACGCCGGTCTTTTTCCTGCCCGGACTCGCGACGCCGTCACGAGTCCTTCTCTTCTTTTTCGGTTTTTCTGATTTTAGTCAGTTTCGTTTTCGGTTTTTTCACTGGCAGCCCGGTCCTTTGACCTTGCAGGGGCCCTTTTTCCCCCGATGGCTGCCAGTGGTTTCAAGCGGTGTGGTCAGTGTGACAGAAATATGTCACTCACTGACACACACGATAATTGCCTCCGCTGCCTGGGCCCGGATCATGAAGAAATGATCTGTGGGGCCTGTGGCAAAATGTCCTCCAAAGCGTTGAGAAGTCGGCGGCACCAGCGGGATAGAATCTTCGCTGACCCCAGCCGTACCCGGACCTCGTCGGAGGCCTCGGCGTCCAGAGGTTCCAGCTCTGACCGTCGCCGAAGTTCCTCCGACAGGGGTTCTCCCTCCGGGGACCATCGACGGAAGGTGAAACCCGCGAGGGCGGCGTCGGTGGACGCTCCTGGCTCCGTGAGGGCCAGGTCGCATAGCCCCGATAGCCGTCCCGGGTCTTTGGAGAAGGAGCACCTCCCGAAGCGACCTCGCCTGGAGTCGGAGTTGCTTGCTCGGGTAAGTCCTGTAGTCCTCCTGGACTCGCCTCCGAGACTGCCGACGTCGGGCCCGACGCCGTCGGGGCCCGAGTCGGGGGCTGCTGGGTCACCTGAGGTCGGACTCAGGTTGACGGCCTTGGAGAGCAGACTGTCTGCCTTCATGGACCAGCAGTGGGCACTGATCGCTAGGCTCGCTGGCGCCGCTGCCCCGACCGCCGGGACGTCGACGTCTAAGTCGACCCCGGAGACCGAGCCGATCCTCGAGTCCATGCGAACTCGAGTCGATCCTCGGTCGAGGTCACCCTCGGCCTCCCGTTCGGGACCGAGGTCGTCGCCGCCGACTCCCTCGGTGTCGGGGCGGCCGATGCCTCCGCCTGCCCGGGCCGACCCCACCGATTCCTCCTCGGAGTCGGTCTGGGAGTCTGAAGAGGAAGAGTCACCTGATTCCTTTCGGACTCGGTGTGTCCCCTCGGACTCGCCTGAGTCCGAACCTCGGAAGCAATCCCCTCCGGAGGATGCCCGGTTCTCGGACTTCGTCAGGGACATGGCCAAGGCTTTGGCCTTCCCTGCGGATCCCGAGGAGGAGCCTCGAGCCGAAGAGCTCGACGCCCTCCAGTATGACTCTCCCGCCAGGGAACACTTTACTGTACCGGTTCCTCCCATGCTGGAACGACTACTCTTCCGCATGTGGGAGAGTCCGGCCTCCTCGCCGGTCTTAAGCAAGCGGGTCGATTCCATCTATCGAGTCCGCAAGAGTCCTGGCTTCCAAAAAGCACAGCTACCACACCATTCCATGGTAGTGGAATCGGCCATGCATAGGCTTAAGAGCCAAAAGATGCACTCCTCGGTGCCTCCTGGCAGGGAAGCCCGTAACCTGGATGGCCTTGGTAAGAAGTGTTTCCAGGGCTCTATGCTAGCTTGTCGTGTCCAGACCTACCAGCTCTACATGGGCATGTATCTCCGAGACCTGGCTAAAGAGCTAGCCGGATTCTCCGCTGGATTGTCCGAGGAACCTTTGCGGAGGTTCCTAGCCTTGACAACTGGTATTCGGGAATGCTCCAAATTCATGTCCCGAGCAGCCTATGATGGCTTTGAAGCATCGGCTCGAGTGGCCGCAGCCGGCATCGGTGCCCGCCGACAGGCTTGGCTTCAGTCGTCTGACCTTGAACCCTGGGTGCAGGACAAGTTGGTCGATGTCCCCTGCCGAGGTGAAAACCTCTTTGGCAAACCCATGGCGGAAAAGGCTGCACAGATCGAGACGGAGACTCTCACCAGGACTAGGCTTTCTAGGAAGACCTCCGCCCCTTCCCAGAAAAAGAAGGGCTCGGGAAAGAAGTCCTTTTACCCGAGAAAGGCGGCTGCCTATAAACACTACCCTCAATATCAGGCCTCCGCAGCTCCCCAACAGGGCCAGCAGCCAAAGGGACGGGGTAACGGGTCCCGTAGGCAGCAAACCCCCAAGCCTGCACCACCAGCCCCTGCTCAGCAGGGTGGGGGTTTTTGACTTCATCAGCATAGCCTCTCCCCCTCCGCTGGCTCCTCCAAGCACCGGAGGCCGGCTGGTTCACTTCGCCCACAGGTGGTCCAACGTCACTTCAGATGCCTGGGTGCTTCAGGTCGTACGAGAAGGCTATCTTCTCCACTTCCACCAGGCCCCTCCCTCTTATTTTCCGGGAGAACCTCCACGACTCCCTCTGCACAGGGACTTACTCCTTCAGGAGTTAGCAAGTCTTCTACAGGAACAGGCTGTGGAACCGGTGCCCCACCACCTGAGAGGTCAAGGCTTTTATTCCAGGTATTTTCTAATACCAAAAAGGACAGGAGGCCTCAGACCCATCCTGGACTTGCGCAACCTCAACAAGTTCCTCGTGCGGGAAAAGTTCAAAATGCTTACCCTTGGAATCCTTCTGCCCTACCTCCAGCAGGGAGATTGGCTATGCTCCTTGGATCTAAAGGATGCCTACACGCACATCCTCATCCACCCAAGCCACCGCCAATACCTACGGTTTGTGGTGGCAGGACATCATTACCAGTACAGAGTACTGCCCTTTGGCCTGTCCTCCGCACCGCGAGTCTTCACAAAATGTCTCGCGGTGGTGGCGGCCCATCTCCGGCTTCACAGCCTCTGTCTTTCCGTACCTCGACGACTGGCTCATCCGAGCAGCGTCCGCTCCGGAGGTCACCAACGCCACACACCGCACGGTGACTCTTCTGCAGTACTTGGGCTTTGTCATAAACTTCGCAAAGTCCACTTTGCTCCCCTCACAGGATCTCGAGTTCATCGGCGCAAGACTGCACACTCCTCAGGCGCGAGCTTTCCTGCCTCTCGACAGGGCTCAATGGCTCATGGACCTTGCCGGCCGTTTTCGCAGCCAGTCCCTGGTCTCCGCCAGGCGCTTCCTGAGACTGCTCGGCCATATGGCTTCCACCGTCCATGTGACCCCCAATGCCCGCCTGAATATGCGGCCTGCTCAATGGTGCCTTCGCAAGCAGTGGCAACAAGCCACAGGCGGCCTAGCCGACTTAGTGCGCATCTCCGAGCCGCTGGCCTCTTCTCTCCAGTGGTGGCTTCATCGGCCGAACCTGGTACTCGGCATGCCTTTTCAGTCACCTCAGCCGGCTCAAGTGCTGACGACAGATGCGTCCCTCCTGGGTTGGGGAGCACATTGCCAAGGGGCATGTACTCAGGGTCTCTGGACCGCGTGGGAGTCTGCTCAGCAGATCAACGTCCTGGAGCTCAGAGCGATTCGTCTGGCGCTCAAGGCCTTCTCCCACCTGACTTCTCACCAGTCCGTCCTTGTCCAGACGGACAATCAAGTGGCCATGTTCTACGTGAACAAGCAGGGGGGTACGGGCTCCTTCCTTCTCTGCCGAGAAGCTCAGAGGCTCTGCTCTTGGGCCGTCAATCACGGCATTCTTCTCAAAGCAGTCTATCTCCCAGGCCAAGAAAATTGCCTGGCGGACAAACTCAGCAGGATCCTCCAGCCGCACGAGTGGCGCCTGGATCCCTTGGTAGTTCAGAAGCTCTTTCTAAAGTGGGGCCTCCCCACGATGGATCTTTTTGCCAGTCCTCTCAACCGGCAACTTCCTCGCTTCTGCTCTCGTCAGCCACATCCCCTTCGAGTTGCGGCAGATGCTTTTCTACTCTCATGGTCGGAGAGCCTGCTGTATGCTTTTCCTCCCATCCCGCTAGTCTCTCGAACTCTGTTCAAGGTTCTCCGAGACAAAGCTTCCATGATCCTGGTGGCCCCTCGCTGGCCCAGACAGCCGTGGTTTCCACTCCTGCTGCAATTAGCAGTAGAGGATCCATTCCCTCTGGGGTTTCAACCGGATCTCCTCACTCAGGATCAGGGGTCTCTGCTGCACCCCAACCTCAGATCTCTCAATCTAATGGCCTGGCTGCTGAGAGGGTAGTCCTTGCTCCCCTTCTCCTGCCGGCGGAGGTGGAAGAGGTCGTCCTAGCTTCTCGGCGACCTTCTACCCGCAAATGCTACGCCCTTAAATGGCGTTGCTTTGCCGTTTGGTGTACCCAACAGTCTCAGGATCCCTTCTCCTGCTCGGTGTCGGTGATCTTGCAGTACTTGCTCTACCTCTCTAATCTGGGACTTAAGTCCAACTCAGTCAAAGTTCACCTCAGTGCTCTTTCAGCACATCATGTGCCGGTGGACGGCAGACCTCTTTCCAGCGACCCTCTCGTAGCGAGGTTTCTCCGAGGTCTCCTTCTACTTAAACCACCTCTGCGCCCGCCAGCGCCTGACTGGGATCTGAATGTGGTTTTACAGCGGATCACCTGTCCGCCTTTTGAACCTATGGCTACCTGTTCTCTCCGTTTTCTTTCTTGGAAAACATTGTTCTTAATAGCCCTCACTTCCGCTAGACGCGTGAGTGAATTGCAGGCCCTCGTGTCTGATCCCCCTTACACTCGGTTCTACAAAAATAGGGTAGTCCTACGGACTCACCCAAAATTTCTTCCAAAAGTGGTCTCCCCTTTTCACATCAATCAGGAGGTGGTACTTCCGACCTTCTTTCCCAGACCGCACTCCAGCCGAGCTGAAACGGTCCTGCATACCCTGGACTGTAGAAGGGCATTGAACTTCTACCTTGACCGTACGCGGGAGCACCGTAAAGCTGCTCAGCGTTTTGTGTCTTTTGACCCCAATAAATTGGGGCTCCCGGTCTCCAAGCGTACTCTGTCCATCTGGGTTGCTGACTGTATCGCTTGGGCTTATGGGGCGGCCGGACTCTCGTTAGAAAGTCGAGTCACGGCTCATTGTGTTCGGGCGAAGGCTACGTCAGTGGCTTACCTCCGCTCTGTTCCGCTGGCAGACATCTGCCGGGCCGCTACTTGGTCTTCGAGCCAGAATTTTGCGGTCCATTACTGTCTCGAGAGGGAGTCCCGCAGGGACAGTGCTTTCGGACAGGCAGTCCTCCGTAATCTCTTTGAGGTTTGAGCAACTCCTACCCTCCATCCCGGATGTGGGCTACCGGTGGGTAATAATTCAGTGAAGATTCCTTCCTTCTGTGCCGCTGAGCTAGAGGGAGCTCATTTTTGTGCTTAGGGTCTCCGGTAGCCTTAAGCTTGGGAGTCCCATATGTGAGGACTGACTTCCTGCTTGGTCCTGGAGAAAGCGTAGTTACTCACCTGTAACAGGTGTTCTCCAGGAGCAGCAGGAATCAGTCCTCACAACCCTCCCTCCTCCCCTTGGAGTTGCAATCATCTGCTTAAGTTTTTTGCAAATTTTTATGCTGTCTTTTAGCTATGTCATCAGACTGGCTAAGATGGCACCCTTGGGCGGGAAGGAGACCGCGCATGCGCGCTGCAATTCCCAAAGGCTTTCTTTGAAAGCTGGGGAAAATTGCTTCGCGAGGGCTCCGTCGGCGCCGACGTCACCCATATGTGAGGACTGATTCCTGCTGCTCCTGGAGAACACCTGTTACAGGTGAGTAACTACGCTTTTCTGTTCTTTCAACACTCTTGGGTGTACAGTATACATTTGGTCCAGGTGATTTGCTACTCTTCAGTTTATCAAATAGTTGTAATACATCTTCCCATTGTATCAATATTTCTTTCAATTCTTCTGCAGAATCACCTTTAAATACCACTTCAGTCATGGGTCACATCCCTACATCTTCCTCAGTAAAGACCGAAGCAAAGAATTCATTCAGTCTCTCCGCTATGGCCTTGTCCCCTCTTACTGCCCCTTTTACCCCTCTTACTGCCCCTTTTACCCCTCTTACTGCCCCTTTTACCCCTCTATCATCTAACGGTCCAACTGACACACTCACACGTTTTATGCTACGAATGTACTTGAAAACCTCTATTACACGGTTTTGCTTCCACAGCAAGCTTCTTCTCAAATTCTCTTTGCTTGCCTTATCAATGCCTATTTACCTTTCTCCATTGAAAAAATCGACCATATAGCCTCGCTGTTTGCTTTCTATCTTTTAACCAGTTCCTGATCCGCAATACTGCATTGCCTCCTATCCCGTTAGTTTTTTATTTTGCCAAGAGTCTCTCATGAGGGACCTTGTCAAAGGCTTTCTGAAAATCTAGATACACTATATCGACTGACTCACCTTTATCTGTTTATTCACACCTTCAAAAGAATATAACAGATTAGTACGACAAAACTTTCCTTGGCTAAATCCATGCTGGCTTTCTTTCATTAAGCCATGACTGTCTACATGTTCAGTAATTTTATTTTTTTTAACAATGGTTTCTACCATTTTGCCTGGTACTAACTTCATGCTCACGGGTCTGTAGTTTCCCAAATCACCCCTGGAGCCCTTTAAAAAAAAATTGACGTTAAATTGGCCGTTCTCCAATCTTTAGGTACTACAGATGATTTTAATGATAGTTCACAGATTACTAATAGTAGGTCTGCAGTCTCATATTTCACTTCTTTCAGTACCTTCTGATGTATACCATCTGTTCCATGTGATTTGCGCTTCGCTCTATGGGAGTTTATTGCTCTGCTAGACATGGTCGAGCGGTGCGAGTATTTTCCGACAATTTGGTAACCGTTTCCTACATCAACAAGCAAGGAGGCACGGGCAGTGCAGCTTTGCTTGAGGAGAGTCAAGGTTTGTTGCAGTGGGCGGAGGGCCATCTCTTAGCGCTCTCGGCAGCCCAAGTTGCAGGAAAGGACAACATTCAAGCCGACTGTCTCAGTCGCAGTGTCCTGGATCCCGGAGAATGGGAACTGAACTGGGCAGTCTTTCATGAAATCACTGTACAGTGGGGTCAGCCAGTCATGGATCTCATGGCTACCCTGGCCAATGCCAAGGCGGCCTGGTTTTTCAGCAGGCACAGAGAGCACATGTTAGAAGGTCTTGACGGTCTGGTGCAACCCTGACTGGCGAGGCAGCTGCTGTACGTATTCCCTCCATGGCCACTGCTGGGGCGGGTCATTCGGAGAATATCGAGGTACAGGGGAAAGGTGATTCTCATTGCTCCGGATTGGCCCAGGCGGCCCTGGTATGCAGATCTGGTGCGGCTCCTATTGGCTCCTCCATGGAGGCTGCCTTCGCAAATAAATCTCTTGAGCCAAGGTCCAGTGTTGATGTCGCAGGTGGATCGGTTCTTGCTTATGGCCTGGCTCTTGAAAGGCAACGGTTGAGACGTTGGGGTTACTCGGTGTCCGTAATCACCACTGTGTTGAAGTCCGGGAGCAGGTCGACATTATTGGCGTATATTCGTGTGTGGCACGTTTTTGAAACGTGGTGTGAAGAGCGTAGGGTTCAGCCCTGTTCCGCGAGCTTGCTAGATGTTCTGTCGTTACTTCAGGGGGGACTAGAAAAAAGGGCTAGCCCTCAGCACTCTTAAGGTTCACTTGGCGGCCCTTGCTTGTTATAGGGGGAGGGTGCAGGGGGGTCGCTCTCGTCGCACCCTGTTGTTCAACGGTTCCTTAGGGCAGCCAAGAATATTAGGCCGCCGGTTCGGCAGATAGTGCCTCCTTGGGACTTGAACTTAGTGCTGGAGGTGTTAACGGGACTGCCCTTTGAGGCAAGGGCAACCGATAATCGGAGAGAATTCTCGTGGAAAACGGCTTTCCTAGTTGCATTGTGTTCTGCTAGAAGAGTGTCGGATCTGCAAGCGCTCCTGTGTAGAGAGCCGTATATTCAGTTTATGGTGGAAAAGGTAGTTTTGAGGCCAGTACCATCCTATTTGCCTAAGGTTATGTCCGATTTTCACATGAATCAATCCGTTTTGCTTCCCACGTTCGGTGGGCAGGAGGGAAGTAAGGTGGATCGCTCTCTTAGAAAGTTGGATTTGGGACGCGTGTTGCGTAGGTATCTTAGGAGAACGGAACTGTTTCGGAAGTCGGATAGGTTGTTCATACTTTTTAGTGGTCCCCGGAGAGGGGGGGGGGGGGCGGCTACCAAGGCTTCTATCGCTCGCTGGGTGAAACAAGCGATAGGGGTGGCTTATGAGGCAAAAGGTAAGTCTCCTCCAAGCGTGCTCAGGGCGCATTCTACTAGAGCTCAGGTGGCGTCTTGGGCTGAGTTTTTGTCTTGATTCCGCCCGCAGATATTTGTCGAGCGGCGATGTGGTCTTCCCTTCATACGTTCGCAAAGCACTATAAGTTGGATGTACAGGCAAGGGGGGACGCGAAGATGGGGGCCCTCGGCCATTGTAGCGGGGCTCGCAGGACCCTCCCGAGTTTAGGTACTGCTTTGGTACTGCCCAACTGTACCTGGACTGGCCCGGAGAGACGAATAGGAGGGAGAAATTAGGCCTTACCTGCTAATTGTCTTGAGTTCTCTCTGGGCCAGTCCAGGTCCCACCCCGATTGTCTGCGAGTGATGGCCAAGCCCAGGAAATCGGTCATTGCGGTACAGATAGAATCGGTTAACTTGGTGGGGGTCGGAGATGGAGAGAGTAGGCAGGCATGGTTGTAGGGGATTCTGGGAGTTTCCTCTGGAGTTTGGCAAAATGCAATGTGTGCCTTCGAGTCAGTCCTGACTCCTGGCGACCCAGAAGCTCCTGGGTTTTCTTGGCAGTGTCTAGAGGGCTCCTTAAATGCAAAAAAAAAAAAGTAAAGTTCCCAAGAGGACGCTTCTTGACAGTGTAGGTCATATTTCGAGGCACCTAGAGTTCGTGGTGTTTTCCGTAGTTTATAGTTTAGTTCCGCTGCTTTGACAATAGGAGACTGACTCTCTGACATCAGGGGGAGCTCTATAGGCTGTCAGCAAGAGATTTTAGTATTCAGTCCTCAGTTGCTGGAGGAGGTTGACTACCCCAACTGTACCTGGACTGGCCTGGAGAGAACTCAAGGAAAGACAATTAGCAGGTAAGGCCTAATTTCTCCTTTATATACTTTGGAAGGAAGGCAGGAGATGGGAGATATGAATACCTCAATGGCATAAAGAGACAAGAAAGGAAGCTCTCAAATGAGGGGGCATAGGGTGAAGGTGAAAGGGGATAGTATTCCTTGAGTAATCTAAGGAAATATTCCTTTACAGAAAGGGTGGTGCATGTATGGAATAGCCTCCCTCAGAAGAGGTGGCAGAAACAAGGACTACATATGAATTCAAAAAAGCATGGGACAAACACAAAGGATCTCTAAAAGAGAGGAGGGGTTTTCAGAGCTTAGTGTTTTTGATATAGATGGGGAGACCGGATAGGCTAGTCGGTCTTTATCTGCCATCATTTTCTGTGTTTCAAATACATTAGAGGTGGTAGAGAATCAAAGAACTACATAGTAGAGAATCAAAGAACTACATACTTTAGAAAAATCTTCATTTCTAAATTCTTAAATTAAAAAAAAGACCTCAATATGACTTGAAAACTGATGGCACAATAGAGCTTCTGTAGAACATTGGTTCCATTTTCAACCTCTTTGATCTATTTCTCCTATTAAATGATATAAGCAAATATGACTAATTGAAGAGTTTTCCTGTAATAATGAGTTTCTAAGTTTAAAATTTGTTAGTGACTATTTTTTGATAGCATGTATGTAGTGCAGTATTTCCCAAACATTTTTTCCTGATGTAACCCCATTTGGTAAACAAAA
This sequence comes from Ichthyophis bannanicus, assembly GCA_033557465.1. Taxonomy (NCBI): domain Eukaryota; kingdom Metazoa; phylum Chordata; class Amphibia; order Gymnophiona; family Ichthyophiidae; genus Ichthyophis; species Ichthyophis bannanicus. The sequence goes on from CM066032.1 coordinate 1,733,190,998, forward strand.
CAAAACTATTACTAAAAACAGCATAATACCCAACATATTCTCATTGTGTGTCTCAAAGATTCAGCAACACAAATATGTAAATTTATATTTTTTAAAGTAATTATCTGATGTACCTGCCATACCTGAGATGGTCTACATACAGATTATTTCTCGCTCTCCTGCAGTAAAGCCACTGAGCCATTGATTGGGTCAACATTACACTATTTAGGTAGAGGCCGTGGTTTGGGGGGGGGGGGTTGGGGAAGATGATGAGGGTGTCTACAAGTGTAAGGCTAAAATCTGTGCAGGGGTGTTGAGTGTGAAGGGGGTGTGTGTAACCGAGTACATTTACTTGAGAATGGTACTGTCAGGAGAGAGTGGGTGCAGTATGTATGAGTGAATATTTACAAGTATATAGTTGAGATTTGTGTGCCTCAGTGAGTAGATGGAGGGGTATGACTGTGTGTGTGATTGCATGGGTAATAAATGAGTGACTGTTGGCTACTACTACTAATCACTTGTATAGCGCTATGCAATACACATAAGTGTCCCTGCTTAGTAAGGTTTACAGTGTATTCAGGACAAACACAATGAATTTGGAACTAGGGCAAAATTAACAGGTCCATAAACCATTATTAAGAAGGGACCCAGGATATCAATGCTTGACCCAGTACAAGCATTGTGGAATCTGTGTCTTTTGGGGAAACTGCTAGGTACATATGACCTAGATTGGCCACTGTTGGAAACAGGATGCTGGGCTTGCTGGACCTTGGTCTGACCCAGTATGGCATATCTTATGTTCTTATGTTCTTATGTTAAGGAATGTGTAAATAAGAGAATAAGCAGATTAGGATCCAAAAGCAACCTTGGAGAGGTGAAATGAATAAAGTCTGGCGTTAGCAGTGAAAGAAGGGCACAGATGAGTGATTTTGCCTGATGAGTGGAGTTTCTGAAGGACATGTGGGGAGAGATGAGAGGTAATGAGCAGCCACAGAATGAATGCATCAGTTGGTCAGTAGGAGTGGAAACAGGGAGCCAGTGAAGTAACCTGAGAAGAGGAGTTACAGTACATGGGCATGACGACACTGGCAGAAGATTAGTCATGCAACTGTGTTTTGAATGGACTGAAGGGGAGAGATGATTCTGGACCAGCAAGGAGAAGGCTACAATATTTTAAAGGTGTGGGGGGTGGCTAGAGAGTAGATAAGGATCTTGGTGGTGTTCATAAAGGAAGGGAAGAATTTTGTTATAAGAGGAAAAAAGACAGGTTCTAGCTATCTGCTGGATGTGTGCATAGAAAGAGAGAAGAGTCAAAGATGACCCCAAGGGTTGTGAGCAGAGGAAACACGGAGGATGATAGTGTTGTCCACAGAAAGAGAGAAAGGCGAGAGGTGGTTTTCTTGGGTTTCTCTCCACCTTTCGCTGCATCCGTAAATCATACTACTCTCTGATAACATCTGCTAAGAAATCCTACTATTCCAACCTTATCACCACCTCTTCTAATTCATTTCAACAGCTGTATCGAGTCTTGAATTCTCTCTCCTCGGCTTCTACCCTGCCTTCTTCGTCCCCTCCATCCGGTGCCCCCAGCCCTACGGCTCTTGCCACCTTCTTCTCAACCAATATCTTGACCCTCTGTTCCACTTTCAACCCTTGTCCTCTTCCTCTCTCACCTTCCCCCTCCTCCCCTACTTTAGCTACCTCTTGCCCCCCATTTTCTGCTCCTATATTTCCTCATACCTGGTCTGAATTCCACCCTGTTACTTCAGTCGAGTTAACCAAAGCTATTTCACTCTCTCATAAAACCACCTGTCCCCTCAAACCTTTGCCCTCTCCTTGGCTCCTTGATCCCTCTCTCGCTCTCCTCCCCCTTGCCCTCACCATTATCAATTCTAGTCTCTCGTTTGGGAGCTTTCCCTCTGCGTGGAAGCATGCATTGGTTCGCCCCCTGCTCAAGAAGGCTACTCTTGACCCAGCTGTCCCCTCAAATTGGCGCCCTGTCTCCAACCTTCCTTTCCTGTCCAAAATCCTTGAAAAGTTTGTTTTCCACCAACTCACTGCACATCTCGAGTCTACTATCTCCCTGCACCTCCGACAATCAGGTTTTAGAGCCGGTCACAGCACAGAAACCATCCTTGTGGCACTCCTCAACGAAATACACCGGTCTCACGATAAGGGCAATCTCTCAATCGCTGTCTCATTGGATCTCTCCGCAGCTTTTGATGTCATTGACCACCGCACTCTTCTTTCATGATAGTCAGAACTCGGTGTCCAGGGCACGGTTTATCAATGGTTTCATTCTTTTCTTTTCTCCCTATCTTTTACAGTGCGCTCCGGTTCCTCCTCTTCTACCTCCCTTCCTCTTCATTGCGGTGTACCACAGGGGTCCATTCTTGCACCGCTCCTCTTCAATGTTTTCCTTGCACCACTTGCCTTACTCATACAGCAAACCGGTCTATCCGCTTACTTCTTTGCCGACAACATCCTTTTGGTCCATCATACGTTATCACTTGCTCCCGATCTCTCCCCTTTAAACAATTGCCTCGCCTCTGTTGCCAAATGGTTCCGTGACAAACTATCTCATTGTCAACCCTTCTAAATCAGCAGCCATCTGGTTCACTTTTGGTGCTCCTTCCCCCACTCTGGCGCCACTTAAGTCTAATTCACCCATCCTCCTGGCACCTACCCTCCGCTATCTTGGTGTGACCCTGGATTCCTCACTGTCCTTCCACCAGCACATCTCCAGAGTGGTGCGTAGCTCCCTCTTTCAACTCCGGAAGATTAGGGCCGTCCGCTCTTTCCTCCCCTCTGCATCTCTTACCGCTTTGGTTCTCTCCTTGGTGACCAGCTGCCTCGACTATTGTAACTCCCTACTCGCTGGCATTCCTCAGTACCAACTTCGTAGGTTGCAGTTAATTCAAAACACAGCTGCCCGTCTTCTCACCTTTTCCTCTCATCACGACCATGTCACCCCTTGCCTGCTCTCCCTTCACTGGCTTCCTATCAAGGCCTGCTATGTCTACAAACTTCTCACCATCACTCACAAAGTTCTTCACACTAACACCCCCCATTACCTAGCTGATCTTATTTTTCTTCAACCTACCCCTCGCCTGTTACGTTCCGCCCATGGTAACTGCCTATCTCCAGGAACAAGCAGGAATGAGTCTTCACATATGGGTACATCGGTACCGACGGAGCCTGCGCGGGAACGCTCCCCAGCTTCCCAAAAAGGAAAGCTTTTGGGAGCATCCCACAGCGCCTGCACGCTGCCTTCCCGCCTTTCCTAACCATCTCTCCTCAGTTCTTCTTTGCCGTGGAGCCAGCAGGTCGAGCCCTGTCACCGCTGAAGAAGTTCTTATTTTATTTTATTTCTTTGGTCGCGTGTCTGCCTTCCCCGACTCCGGACCGGTACCGCCGGTCTTTTTCTCTTTCTTTCTTTCAAAAAAAAAAAAATCTATTTTTTCTTCACTTAGTGTATTTTTCCTCTTGGGCCTCAGGGCCTACAAGAAAATTTCCCTCATGGAAAAACCAGCCTCCGGGTTCAAAAAATGCACTAAGTGTAGCGGTACTGTTTCTGTTACAGATACCCATGAATGGTGTCTTAAATGTTTGGGTCCTGAACACTCCATTCCGGATTGTCCGTCCTGCTCTCTAATGTCTAAACGGGGTTTACAGAACCGAGCAGCTAAGCTCCATGTGCTGTTTCCCGCTGATGCAGCGTCGGTAGCATCGACATCTTCCAGGTCTTCTTCTCCTGATGGATCTCAGGTAACCAAACATAAACCTAGCAGGTCCTCAAAGGGTAGATTTCCCTCTAAGCATCGAGATGCCTCCGGGCTTGCCCTCGAGGATCCTGCACCAGCAAAACAACCCCGGCGGGAAGCTCCGGCTTCCAAAGCTCCTCCTATGGGGTTACAGGTTGACATCGATGGCACGGCCTCGACCGATCACCTGTTAGAATGCTCTGGGGTACCGGCACAATCTCCCGGTACCGAATTCCAGGCATTCATGGCATCGATGGATCACAATGTTCTGTCCATGCAGCGGGCTATTACGGCCTTCATTCAAGCTGCGACACCGCTGGTACCCTAACAAACTCCGTTGTCGGTATCGGCTCCGGTACCGGCACCAACGCCGATACCGGTACTGACTACATCGACAAGGATACCGACTGCTGCGTTTCCTTGTCCAGTGCTGCTTATCGGTACCGATCCGGTACCGGGGACGCCCGATGTCGATACTGCTCGATACGCGTATCGAGCGTTGAAAGAGCACCCTGACAGGCGATACTTTGATTCCTCTGATGATTCTGATACATCAGACGAGTCTCCTGAAGTATCCATAGCCCTTCCTGAAGAGCCTTCTTCTCCAAAAAGAAGAATGTCTCCTCCAGAGGACTTGTCCTTTCAAGACTTCATAAGAGAAGTAGCTAAAGGACTTTCTATTTCAGTAACCTCTGAATCAGAGCCTAGAGCGAAAAAATTGGATATTTTAGGCTATTCTAAGGCTCCTAAAGAGGCAGTCACCTTACCAATTCATGAGATTCTTTATGAACACATGATTGATCTATGGGAGACTCCTCTCTCCTCATTCTCGCAGATTGGACACTATGTATCGTGTCCCTCCTTGTCCTGGATTTCAGAAAACTCAGCTTCCTCACCATTCCATTGTGGTGCAGTCAGTTATGAAGAGGATAAAGAGTACAAAGAGACACTCTTCTGCTCCTCCAGGAAGAGAATGCAGGACCTTGGATGCTTTTGGTAGGAAAATCTTCCAAGCCAGTATGCTTATTGCCAGAATCAACTCATATAGCCTTTACATGGGTATGTTTCTAAAAGAAGTTGCACAAAAATTACACACTTTCCTCCCTTTTCTTCCAGAGGATAAAAGGGAGGAATTCCTCATTTGGCTTAAGCATACTCAAGACATTTCAAAGTTTTCCAACAGGGCAGCTTTTGACTCCTTTGAAGGTGCCAGCAGAGCCTCAGGCATTGTCATAGCTGCTCGCAGAATTGCTTGGCTCCAGGCTTCTGATTTAGAACCCTGGGTTCAAGATGGCTTAGGAAATCTTCCCTGTACAGGTGAAAACCTATTTGGCAAAGAATGGCAAATAAAAGCCACTCAAATGGATGCAGAAAACTCTGCTCTGGATAGACTTTCAAAGTCAACCTCCATTCCTGCCAAGAAAAAGCCTTTTAAAAAGTCTTTCTTTAAAAAGGGCAGATTTCCTTCTACTTCTGGCCAACAATCTTCTACATGTCGCTTTCCAACTAAGTGTCAGCAACCTAAACAGGCCAGGCCTAAGCCTATAGGGGCTGCTGCAACTCAGCAGGCCCAACCTCCTCAGGGTTTTTGACTTGATGCTAGAGAACTTAGCCTTTCTGGCTCTAAAGCAGCCAGAGCCTCTCGCCATTCCAGGAAGGTTGGCTCATTTTGCTCCCAGATGGGAGCAAATAACATCAGAGCAGTGGACCCTCTCCATCATAAGAGAGGGCTACAAGCTTCATTTCTCAGATCTTCCTCCCCACACCATGGTGAGACACTTCAATTCTCCCACATCTCTTCTCGACCTTCTAGGTCAAGAGGTAGCTACCCTTCTTGTCCAAGGGGCAATAGAAGAAGTTCCTCTTTTTCATCAAGGGTCAGGGTTCTACTCCCCCTATTTTCTCATTCCAAAGAAGACAGGGGGATACAGGCCCATCTTAGATCTCAGAGAATTGAACAAATTTCTATGCAAGGAGAAGTTCAAGATGCTTTCTCTGGGCACTCTCCTTCCATACCTTCAAAGTCAGGATTGGCTTTGTTCTCTAGATCTCAAGGATGCGTACACACATGTCCTCATCCATCCCTCTCACAGAAGATTCCTACGGTTTCTTTTCCAAGGAAAACATTACCAATACAGAGTCCTTCCTATCGGTCTGGCCTCTGCTCCAAGAGTGTTCACCAAATGCATGGCAATAGTTGCTGCATTTCTACGCACTCTGGGAATATTTGTCTTCCCATACCTGGACGACTGGCTCATCCGAGCTCCATCTCAGTCAGAGGCCCAGATTTCCCTGAACCGCACAAGGCGCATTCTGCAGTATCTGGGACTTGTGGTAAACCTCCCAAAGTCTCAGCTCACCCCTACTCACTTCCTAGAATTCATAGGGGCCTGGTTGGATACCACTACTGCAAGGGCCTACCTTCCTCAGGCCCGTTGCCAACGTCTAGTGCAGTTAGCCTCCCAGATTCAGTCAAAAAGCCACTTAACTGCCCGGGAGATGCTACAACTGCTAGGCCACATGGCTTCCACAGTGCATGTGGTACCCTATGCTCGCCTACACATGAGAGCAGCTCAATGAACTTTGTCCACCCAGTGGACTCAAGCTTCAGGAGCTCTCTCAGACCAAATAGCAACCACCAAACGTCTCTTTTGGTCTCTCCAATGGTGGATGTCCACTCAAATTTGTTGCTGGGGTCCCCCTTCCAACAGTTGTTGCCCCAAGCAGCCCTCACAACAGATGCCTCCCAAACAGGTTGGGGAGCCCATCTGCAGGACCTCTCCACTCAAGGCACTTGGTCCCCACAGGAGACCTCTCTTTATATCAACCACTTGGAGCTTCAAGCAGTTTTCCTAGCTCTCAAGGTCTTTCATACCCTCCTCAGCTACAAGACAGTCCTCATTCATACGGACAATCAAGTAGCCATGTTTTACATAAACAAACAAGGAGGAACTGGCTCTCTGTCGCTTTGCAACGAAGCTTTAAGATTGTGGGCCTTCGCCAGAGAGCATCAAATCCATCTCCTGGCAGTATACCTCCCAGGAGTCCAAAGCTCTTGGGCAGACAGACTCAGTCGAGTTCTGCTTCCACACGAATTGTCCCTGCACATGGATCAGGTACTCAGAATCTTCCAAGAATGGGGAACCCTGGACATAGACCTCTTTGCATGTCCGTGGAATGCCAAACTTCCCCGGTTCTGTTCCAGAATTCCGTGTCAGGGAGTTCAGGCCAAGGATGCCTTCCTCCTTCAATGGGGTCAGGGCTTCCTATATGCATTTCCACCCATTCCCTTGATTCCCAAGACTCTGTTCAAACTCCAGAGGGATCAAGGATCTATGATCCTCATAGCTCCACGCTGGCCACGCGGTACCCTCTACTTCTACATCTCTCCCAAGCCCCCTCCCTGGACTTGGGAGCTGCTCCAGACCTTCTGTCCCAGGAGAAGGGGACTTTGTGGCACCCAAACCCCAAGTAAAATCCCTTGGATTGCATGAATAGCAAGTGGCTAGACGATGTGTTTGTTACCCCATCCCCTCCACTCCTTTTTACTCTTCCCTTTTGTCTGCTTTCATCCTTTTTCTTTCCCTTGCCTTTTTCTTTTAGTTTCCTTTCCTTCCTTTCCCTTTTCCATCCAACCTATGCATCTTCCTTTTCTCATGTCCCCTCAAGCTTATCACCTCCCTCTTGCCCTCCATCAGGTCCATCCCCTCTTTCTAATCTTCCCACCATAGGCTCACTACCCCCAGATTAGACCACTCATCCATTTTCCCCAATTTACCACTGTTTGCATCCTTCATTCTGAAGCTTTCCTTGCTCATTCTGTCGTCAGCAGTGGGTGTGGCCAGGATGCATGGAGAAAGAGAAGGTTGGACATGGAAACTGGATAGAAGGGTGGGAGAGTGTCTAAAAGTACATTTGTGGGGGCTTGTGTGTGCATATATATGAATGAAATCAAGGGTGTGTGTGCGAGACAGTGGATTTACAAGGAGAGAGGGATGTGATTGTGTGGCAAATTAATTGGGATGTATGTGTGGGTGCTGTTGAGTGAGTGGAAGATCTCTACAATTTTTTAGGCGTGACTGGTTGTATACATTGTCTGCATGTGTGTGTGTATGGGAGTGGATGGGAAGGATCCAGTATATTGACTGAGTGGATTTGGCGTGTGCTGCGCGCTGCCTTCCTGCCTTTCCCAACCGCCTCTCTCCAGTTCTTCATTTCCGCGGAGCCAGCAGGTCGTGTTCCTGTCACCGCTGAAGAAGAACTTTATATTTCTTTTTCCTGTTCGTGTAACCAGGCTAGTCCCGGACCTCTGGGTTCCCTATCTCATCCAGCAGCTTTGGAGACTGAGAAAACTCCTCCTCTTTTTTATGATGTCACCGGTATATCCATTCGGGATCTGCCTCCTGCCATCAGTTACCTCAGTCTCCAAGCAGCTGGTGAGATAGGAGCCCGGAGTCCCGGGCTCACTGGAGAGACAACTGAGTTGGTTTTTGGGGTTTTTCTTTGGTTTGCACTGCTGAATTTGGTTCTGGGGCAGGGTAGCCCTTGCTAAACGGTACTGTCTCTTTAAGGGCATTAGGGCAGGCGTCTCGCTTACCTTTTCCCCCTGCCTCCTTCTCTCCTTCACTTCATTTGGTTTGCCTTTGTTATTTCTCTTTTGTGTCCCCTTCTTGCTTCGGCTTTGCAGCAAGGCTTCCTTTATTCTTTTATTATTTTTGGTCAGTACCTGGGGTTTGGCCGCATCGAGGAGAGGAACGCATTTCGGACCGGCCTAGCCAGCGCCACACAGAAGCCTGCCTGTAAGCGCGCTGGCAGGCTCGGGAATTTACCACCTGCGTTTCACGGAGCAGACTGCGAGAGGGGACAGTCTTTCTCCGTGGCGGCTCAGCGAGGCACTGTGGTCTCTGGGTGTGCGTTCCACTGCAGCTGCATTGCACGCGGCGCTTCCAGGTAAGGGGGCTTGACTTTAGCTGTTTCTATCAAGAAATCTTTTTGGCGCGCTGCTCCGCGTGCCGGGCCTACCCGCGTGGTGCTCGCGGCCCGGTTAACTGTTTTCTTCCTCTGTCTGCTCTGCCCGGGGGGCCCTCCTTTGTTTTTATTACTACTCCGGAGGGGTTTTTTGTTTTGAGTTGCGATTCCTTAGGCCACTCGGGTGTGCGCTTGGGAAAAAAAAAAAAAAACCGGCGACATCGCTCTCGAGAGCTCCAGTTTAGCTCGCAGCCATTTTAAGCAGCTCAGAGGGGACCTTACCCTCTGCCTCTACTCCTGCGAGCTGACATGTCTTCTAAACCACTCTGTCTGGTTTGTGGTTTAAGGAAGAGCTCCTCAGGCGTCTGTAAGGCCTGTGTTAAAGATTCTTCGGGCCTGGACCCCTCTAGAAGTGACAGAGAGGAGGCCCACCTGGATGAGCCCGGCGGTCCTTCCGTACCGGTGGTGGAGGCGGTCCGGGAGGAGCCTGTGGCAGGACCTTCTTCAGCACCGGATGGGGGTGGACCTGCTGTTCCGTTGCCCAAGGACTGGACTACTATATTTTCCAACGATTTTGTCCTGTTTTTGCAGAACGCATTTCTTGCGGGTCCACATCACGGGCAGCGGCAGGAACCCGTGGCGGGGTTAAAAAGAGCTGCCATGTCTTCCCTAGCCGAGGAGCCCGCTGTCCGGCCCAAGCGGCAACGGACTGAAGCATCATCGGCAGGTGGTTCTGTGGCCTCTGAGGGTCAGTTGTCCGAGGAGGAAGTCCGTGACTTAGAAGCAGAAGAGGAGCTTGAAGAAGGAGAACTTTCGGAAAAGGAAGATCAGGCCAGGGTAGTTCGCGTGTTCCGCAAGGAGGAACTGCCTGCGCTTATAGCAGAATCCCTTAAAGTCCTCAATATGCCGGTTCCCGGTGCATCGGAGGATGAGACTCTGGAAGATCCTTTGCTGCAGGTGTTCCGCAAGTCTCAACGGGCGTTCCCGGTACACAGGGTCTTCCGGGAAATGATTCAGGAGGAGTGGAACGTCCCAGAAGCTCCCATGAAGGGGTCGCGGGTCATGGGCCGCCTGTATCCCCTGCTGGATCAGGATAGAGAAGTGTTTAAGTCCCCCAAGGTTGATGCAGCCGTCGCAGCGGTTACTAAGAAAACTACCATCCCCGTGGAGGGTAGTGCAGCTCTCAAGGATCCGCAGGATCGGAAATTGGAGGTGCTCTTGCGCCAGATTTTCGATGTCAATGCCTTGTCCCTCCAGGCTGCCATGTGTGGGGCCTGGGTGGCTAGAGCCTGTCTTCGCTGGGCCCAGCGGGTGCAGGGTGACCAGGAACCCGACGGGCCCGGTGAACTTGCTAAGTTAGAATCGGGAGCAGCCTACTTGGCCGACCTGCAGTATGACTTGATGCATAGTCTAGCCAACAGCATGGCGTCCGCTATAGCGGCCCGCCGTTACTTGTGGCTTCGTAACTGGGCCGCGGACGCTTCTTCTAAGGCTCGTCTCAGCAAACTTCCCTTTAAAGGGAGGCAGTTGTTTGGCGAGGACTTGGAGAAGTTGGTCAAAGATCTCGGCGAGTCTAAGGGCGGCAAGCTACCCGAGGATAAAGCCAAGCCGGCCCGCCCCTTTCAGGGGGGTAGAGGCCAGCCCCGTGATTTTCGACGATTTCGGTCGCAGAGATTCTTTCCCAGTCAGCGGAGCCGCTACCCTGGTAAGAACCAGGGCTTCCGGGGGTTTCGGGGGGCAGGCAGAGGGTTTGGTCCTGCCTCATCCTCTACCTTCCCGGCCAAAAAGCAACAATGAGATGCGGGGGGCCCAGGCAAGCTTGGTGCCGGTGGGAGGCCGGTTGCAAGATTTTTATCCTGCCTGGGTCCGGGTAACGTCAGATCAGTGGGTCCTGGACGTGATTCGCCACGGTTATGCGTTGGAGTTGCGGAAGCCCGTCCGCCCGGCATTCGTGCGGTCCCCCGCAAAGTCGCCTTCCAAGATCGCGTCTATGCGAGTTACCGTTCAAAGGTTGTTACAGCTCAGGGCTATCGTGCCGGTCCCCTCGGACCAATGCGGAGAAGGTCGGTACTCCATTTACTTTGTGGTCCCGAAGAAGGGCGGCGGGGACCGCCCCATCCTCGACCTCAAAGGTGTAAACCGGTGTCTCCGCGTGTCGCATTTCCACATGGAGACACTGCGTTCGGTGATAGTGGCGGTCCAAAAGGGGGAGTTTCTTACCTCTCTGGACTTGTCGGAGGCTTACCTCCACATTCCCATCCATCAGGATCACCATCAATTTCTCAGATTCGCTGTGCCGTTCGGACATTTTCAATTTCGCGCCCTGCCGTTCGGCTTGGCGACGGCGCCACGCACCTTCACGAAAGTCATGGTGGTGGTGGCGGCGGCCCTCCGGAAGGAAGGTATTCTGGTACACCCCTACCTCGACGACTGGTTGATTCGAGCGAAGTCACGGGCCGAGAGCGTGGCAGTCACGGCTCGGGTGGTGGCTTTTCTGGAGGAACTTGGCTGGGTGGTCAACCTGGCGAAGAGTCATTTAACGCCTTCGCAGAACCTCGAATATCTCGGGGCTCGTTTCGACACAAAGCTCGGGAAGGTGTTCCTCACGACCGTCCGGGCGCGGAACCTCCGCCGGTTGGTGGTTCGATTCCTGCGGCTCCGCGCGCCGTCGGCCTGGCGCTATCTTCAGTTGCTGGGGACGATGGCCGCGGCCATAGAGACGGTGCCCTGGGCGAGGGCGCACATGCGACCCTTACAACGGTCTTTACTCCGCCGGTGGTCGCATCAGGAGGATCCGCTGTCCCGGACTCTCCCCTGTCCGCCTGTGACGCGCAGGTCCCTCCGGTGGTGGTTGTGTCCGACCTCCCTCGCGAGGGGACAGCCGTTGGTGGCTCCGTCTTGGATCACAGTGATGACCGATGCCAGTCTCTCCGGCTGGGGTGCGCACTGCCAAGGCCGCTTCGCGCAAGGGGTTTGGTCTCCTCAAGAACGGACCTGGTCCATCAACCGGCTGGAGTTGAGAGCAATCTTCCTAGCTCTTCTATCGTTCCAGTCACTGCTTCAGGATGCGGAGGTTCGCGTGTTTTCAGACAATGCATCCGCGGTGGCTTACGTCAACAGACAAGGGGGCACCTCCAGCATCCCGCTGGAGGACGAGGCGGCGGTTCTGTGTGCTTGGGCGGAAGAAAATCTACTGGCCCTGTCAGCGGCGCATGTGGCCGGGGTCGACAACGTGCAAGCGGATTTTCTCAGTCGCTTTCGGGTGGACCCAGGGGAATGGAGCCTCCATCCCGAAGTCTTCCAGTTGCTCGTCCGCAGGTGGGGCTTGCCCACCATGGACCTCATGGCGACGTTCGCCTCGGCGAAGGTGGAGCGCTTCTTCAGCAGGCGGCGGGAGCGCATGTCGGAGGGTCTCGATGCCCTCAGCCAGTCTTGGCCGCCGGACCAGCTCCTGTACGTCTTCCCTCCGTGGGTTCTCGTCGGCAGAGTTCTTCAGCGGGTGCAGAGGTACCCCGGACGCGTCGTCCTGATTGCCCCAGATTGGCCGCACAGACCTTGGTACGCAGATCTGGTGAGACTTCTGGTGGCGAAGCCGTGGAGGCTTCCGAGTCGGCCGGACCTCCTGTCGCAGGGGCCCCTTCTCATGCCGCACGTGGGTCGGTTCTCGCTTACGGCTTGGCTCTTGAGCGGGCACGGTTACGACAAAGGGGTTACTCGACCCCCGTTATCTCCACCCTGTTGAGCGCCAGAAAGCGGTCTACGTCCTTAGCCTACGTGAGAGTCTGGCGTGTCTTTGAGGCTTGGTGCGCGGACCGGCGGTATGTGGCTTTGCGATCCTCCATTCCTCAGATCTTGGATTTTCTTCAGCATGGCTTCGAGAAAGGTCTCGCTCCGGCGTCCTTGCGTGTGCAAGTCGCCGCTTTGTCCTGTTACAGAGGGAAGATCGGGGGACAATCGCTTGCGTGTCATGGTGATGTGAAGCGTTTTCTCCGGGCAGGGTCGCTCCTGCGGCCTCCGGCACGTCCCGTGGTGCCTCAGTGGCATCTTCCCTCCGTCCTCGACGCCTTGCAGGGCGAGCCCTTCGAGCCTCTCTCCCGGGCGTCGCTGAAAGATCTCACTTTGAAGGTGGTGTTTCTCGTGGCCATCTGTTCAGCGCGAAGAATTTCTGAATTGCAGGCTCTTTCTTGCAGGGAGCCCTATTTGGTATTTTTCTCGTCCAAGGTGGTCCTCCGGACAGTCCCGTCCTTTCTTCCTAAGGTGGTTTCCCCTTTTCATATGAATCAGGAGATTTCATTGCCAGTTTTTTCGCGCCGCTCGGCGGACTATGGCGGCAATTTTCACAGTTTGGATGCTCGTCGGGCCTTAAAGAAGTATCTTGCTCGGACGGCTAGTTTCCGTAAGTCCGACAGGCTCTTCGTTCTTTTTGCCGGTCCGCGGAAGGGCGAAGCTGCTTCCAAAGCATCCATAGCCCGATGGATTAAAGAGGCTATTGCTTCCGCGTATATGCTCAAAGGCAAGTCGGTCCCGATTGGTCTTCGGGCTCATTCTACCAGGGCGCAAGCGTCTTCCTGGGCGGAGTTTCGGTGGGTTCCGCCACTGGAGATTTGCAAGGCGGCCGTGTGGTCCTCCTTAAACACCTTTGCCAGACATTATCGCCTGGACGTCCAAGGAGCAGCGGATACTGCCTTCGGGTCCGCGGTGCTTCGGGCTGGTGTTTCAGGACCCTCCCATACTTGACTGGTTTACTGCTCTGGTACTTACCCAGAGGTCCGGGACTAGCCTGGTTACACGAACAGGAAGGTGAAATTAGACTTACCTGCTAATTGTAGTTCCTGGAGTGTAGCCAGGCTAGTCCCGTATCCCTACCCTGGAGCTATCATGTGTTTTCTCGCCTGACGTGTTTGCCGCATGAGTCTTGATGGCATTTACTGGTAAGGATTCCTTCTGTTTTTGCGGGCACATGGGCTCTGGGGGGTGCGTGCATAGTGGTCTGTCTGTGGGGCTTTCTTTCTTCCTTGCTCTTAAGGGGGAAGCCTGCTTCTCTTAAAGTTGCTGATATCAGAGGTTTCTGATATGTCTATACATTTGTTACTTGCTTAATATAGCGGGTTAAGCCAAAATTCTTTTTAGTGTTTATACGCTTACTTGTGTCTCCGGTGAGTCTGCTTTGTCAATAGGTTACTGATGGCAGGAGGCAGATCCCGAATGGATATACCGGTGACATCATAAAAAAGAGGAGGAGTTTTCTCAGTCTCCAAAGCTGCTGGATGAGATAGGGAACCCAGAGGTCCGGGACTAGCCTGGCTACACTCCAGGAACTACAATTAGCAGGTAAGTCTAATTTCACCATTTCTTTGGTCGCGCGTCTGCCTTCTTCGACGTCGGACCGGTATCGCCAGTCTTTTTTCTTCTTTCTTCTTTAAAAAAACAAAACAAAAAAAACCTAACGTTTCCCACTTCTGTGCATTTTTTCCTTTTGGGCCTTAGGCCTAGAAAACATTTCCTCATGGAAAAGCCCACTTCCGGGTTTAAAAAGTGCACGAAGTGCAGCGGTACTATTTCTATCACTGACACCCATGAGTGGTGTCTAAAATGTTTGGGTCCTGACCACTCCATCACCGGTTGTGAGTCCTGTTCCATGATGTCTGAAAGAGGTCGACAGAATCAAGCGGCCAAGCTCAGTACCCTGTTTCCCTCTGATGCAGCTTCGGTGGCATCGACATCTTCCAGGGTTGTTTCTTCCTCCCATGGATCTCAGGTAACCAAACATAAGTCCAGCCGGTCCTCGAAGGGTAGATCTCCCTCTAAGTATCGAGATGCCTCCGGGCTTGCTCTCGAGGATCCCGCACCGGCAAAATTACCCCGGCGTGAAGCTCCGGCTTCCAAAGCTTCATCTATGGGGTTACAGGTTGACATCGATGGCTCGGCCTCGACCGATCACCTGTTGCAATGTTCTGGGGTACCAGTGGTTTCCACTGGTACAGACATCCAGACATTGGTTGCGTCGATGGATCAGAATATTCTGACCGTGCAGCGTGCCATTACGGCATTCATACAAGCTGCGACGCCTCCGGTACCACAACAAACTCCGTTGTCGGTACTGGTTCCAGCACCGGCACCGATATCTGTTCCGGTGCCAGTACCAATTGCATCGACATCGGCTTCGGTGTCGACTGCAGCAGTACCCTGTTCTGTGATGCCCATCGTTACCGAATCGTTACCGATCACTCCCGATGTTGATACCACTCGGTATGCGTATCGGGCTCTGCAGGAGCATCCAGACAGGCGATACTTCGATTCCTCCGAAGACTCTGATGAATCAGAGGCTTCTGTCGAAGCATCGGTACTCCTTCCTCAGGAGCCCTCTTCTCCAAAAAGAAGAATGTCTCCTCCAGAAGACTTGTCTTTTCAAGACTTAATTAGGGAAGTGGCCAGGGGCCTCTCCATTTCAGTGGCCCCTGAATTAGAGCCTAGAGCCAAAAAATTGGATATTTTACAATATCCTAAGGCTCCTAAAGAGGCAGCTACTTTACCAATTCATGAGATCCTTTATGATCACATGTTGGGCATATGGGAGACACCTCTAACTATCTCCCCTCATTCTCGTAGGTTGGACACCATGTACCGTGTTCCTCCTTGTCCTGGCTTTCATAAGACTCGGCTTCCTCACCATTCTATTGTGGTAGAGTCTGCTATGAAGAAGATAAAGAGTGCAAAAAGACACTCATCTAATCCTCCAGGAAGAGAATGCAGAACCTTGGATGCTTATGGCCGGAGAATTTTCCAGGCCAATATGCTTGCTGCCAGAATCAACTCCTATAGTCTCTATATGGGGATGTTTCTAAAGGAAGTTACAGATCATCTGCAAACTTTCTCCTTTTATCTCAGAAGATAAAAGGGAAGAGTTTCTCACCTGGCTTAAACATGCCCAGGATGTTTCCAAATTTTCCAACCGTGCAGCCTTTGACTCTTTTGAGTGTGCCAGCAGAGCCTTGGCTATTGCCATAGGTGCACGCAGAATTGCTTGGTTACAAGCTTCTGATTTGGAACCCTGGGTCCAGGATGGATTAGGAAATCTTCCTTATACAGGTGAAAACCTTTTTGGCAAGGATTGGAAAGCAAAGGCCACTCAGATGGATGCTGAGAATTCTGCCTTAGATAGACTTTCAAAGTCTACTTCTGCTCCTGTTAGAAAAAGGTTATTCAAAAAGGCTTTCTTTCCCAAAAAGGGGAAATATTATCCTGTTTATGGTCAGTAGACATCTTCTGCAGGTCGTTTTGCTGCAAAGTGTCAGCAACAACCTAAACAAGCCAAGCCTAAGGCTGCAAGGACTGCTACGGCTCAACAGCCTCAGCCTCCTCAGGGCCTTTGACTTACATCTAGAGAACTTAGCCTTTCTGGCTCTAGAAGAACCAGAGCCTCTCACCATTCCAGGAAGGTTAGCCCACTTTGCTCCCAAATGGGAACAAGTCACGGCAGAGCAATGGACCCTCTCCATCATAAGGGAGGGGTACAAGCTTCATTTCTTAAACCTTCCTCCTCACACCATGGTGAGACAGTTCAATTCTCCAACATCTCTCCTCGACCTTCTGGGTCAGGAGATTGCTACCCTTCTTGCCCAAAGGGCAATAGAAGAAGTACCCCTTCAACAGGGCTCAGGGTTCTACTCCCCCTATTTTCTTATCCCAAAGAAAACAGGGGGCTACAGACCCATATTAGATCTCAGAGAATTGAACAAGTTTCTATACAAGGAGAAATTCAAGACGATTTCTCTCGGTGCTCTCCTTCCATACCTTCAGAGTCAGGATTGGCTTTGTTCTTTAGATCTCAAGGATGCGTACACCCATATCCTCATCCATCCAACACACAGAAGGTTCCTTCAGTTCCTTTATCAGGGAAAGCACTACCAGTACAGAGTGCTTCCTTTCGGTCTGGCCTCTGCTCCAAGAGTGTTCACAAAATGCATGGCAGTAGTAGCTGCATTTCTACGCACTCTAGGAATATTTGTATTCCCATATCTGGACGACTGGCTCATCCGAGCTCCGTCCCAGTCAGAGGCCCAGACTTCCCTAGCCTGCACAAGGCGTGTTCTTCAGTATCTGGGACTTGTAATAAACATCCCAAAATCCCATCTCACCCCTACTCAGTCATTAGAGTGCAGTTAGCCTGACAAATTCAGTTAAAGTCCCATTTAACTGCTCGACAAATGTTACAACTGTTAGGCCACATGGTATCCACCGTGCATGTGGTTCCTTAAGCTCGCCTTCACATGAGGGCAGCTCAGTGGACTCTGTCCACCCAATGGACCCAGGCATCAGGTTGCCTGTCAGACAAAATAGCAACCTCCAGTCGCCTCTTCTGGTCTTTCCAGTGGTGGAGGTCCACTCAAAATCTGTTGCTGGGGTCCCCCTTTCAACAGTCGCTACCCCAAGCAATCCTTACAACAGATGCCTCTCCAAGGGATTGGGGAGCTCATCTACAAGATCCCTCCACCCAGGGCATCTGGTCTCCACAAGAGACATCTCTACATATCAACCTCTTGGAGCTCAGAGCAATTCTTCTAGCTCTCAGAGTCTTCCACATCCTGCTCAGCTACAAGACAGTCCTCATCCACACGGACAACCAAGTAGCCATGTTCTACGTGAACAAGCAGGGTGGGACTGGCTCTCTGTCGCTTTGCAACGAAGCTTTGAGATTGTGGGCCTTCGCCAGAGAGCATCAAATTCATCTCGTGGCAGTGTATCTTCCAGGGGTTCAAAACTCTTGGGCAGACAGACTCAGTCGAGTTCTGCTTCCACACGAATTGTCCCTCCATGGGGACCAGATAGCCAGGATCTTCTGAATTTGGGGAATCCCGGACATAGACCTGTTTGCAAGTCCGTGGAATGCCAAAATTCCCCGGTTCTGTTCCAGGATTCCATGTCAGGGAGTTCAGGCCAGGGATGCCTTCCTCCTTCATTGGGGGCAAGACTTCCTCTATGCCTTTCCACCCATTCCCCTAATTCCCAAGACACTGTTCAAACTTCAGAGAGACAAGGGGTCTATGATCCTCATAGCACCACATTGGCCACGCCAGGTGTGGTACCCTCTACTTCTGCATCTCTCTCAAGCTTCCTCCCTGGACTTGGGATCTGCTCCAGACCTCCTGTCGCAGGAGGAGGGAACTTTGTGGCACCCAAATCCCCAGTCTCTTCATCTCAGAGCCTGGTTGCTGAAGGCCTAGACCTTCAAGATTTGCATCTTTCTCAGCAGGTGAAGGATATCCTTCATGCTTCCAGAAAGCCTTCCACTAGACGTTCCTATGCTTTTAAATGGAAAAGGTTTACCATTTGGTGTGCACAGAAGGGTCTTAATCCCTTTGCAATACCTGTGAATTCTTTACTAGAGTATTTGCTGCATTTATCCCATGCAGGTCTTAAAACGAATTCAGTAAGAGTTCATTTGAGTGCTATTGCAGCATCCCTTAAGCCTCTCAATGGACAGCCTATTTCCTCTCATCCTCTTATTGCAAGATTCATGAGAGGCATTCTTTTAACTAAACCTCCCATTAGACCACCTCCTGAGTGGCATAGGACTTGAATTTGGTTCTTGGCCAGCTTATGAAGCCACCCTTTGAACCCTTAGCCACTACCTCCTTGAAATTTCTTTCCTGGAAGGTTACTTTTCTCATTGCAGTCACCTCAGCTTGCCGCATCAGTGAGCTGCAAGCCTTGGTGGCTAATCTTCCTTATACAAGGTTCCATCATGACAAGGTAGTCCTCAGGACTAATCCACACTTTATGCCTAAAGTAGTCTCACCTTTTCATCTGAACCAGGAGGTGTATTTACCTGTCTTTTTTCCAGGACCTCATGCATCAAGTGCAGAGAGGAATCTCCATACCCTGGATTGTAAGAGAGCGCTCGCTTTTTACTTACAAAGGACACAGCAACATAGAAAGTCCTCTTAACTCTTTGTTGCTTTTGATCCCTCTCGTTTGGGACTTCCAGTCTCTAAGAGAACTCTGTCCAATTGGATTGCTCAGTGTATTTCTTTCACCTACCAGAGTAAGAACCTTTCTCTGGAGGGCCATGTCACAGCTCACAATGTGAGGGCCATGTAACAGGTGATCTCTGGGAACAGCAGGAATAAGTCTTCACAACCCACCCACCTCCCCTAGGAGTTGTATCTATCTTTCCTTTCCTCTCTCTCTTTGTCTCAGCTTAAAACTCGAACTGGAGAGAGGCGGTTGGGAAAGGCGGGAAGGCAGCGCGCAGGCGCTGTGGGATGCTCCCAAAAGCTTTCTTTCTGGACGCTGGGGAGAGTTCCCGCGCAGGCTCCGTCGGTACCGACGATACCATATGTGAAGACTTATTCCTTCTGTTCCCAGAGATCACCTGTTACAGGTAAGTAACTGTGCTTTATCCCCCTAGGGGAAAAAAGTGTTATCCATCTTCTACCCATTATGCAGATGTTTCCAAAGATGGGCAACATCACACCACGCTAAGAAAATCAAAACCTCAACAGCCTCATCAAACCCAGCAGTCGCAGGGTTTTTGATATTTTATTCATTTTTTCTGTGTGAGGTTTAGAACCTTTGAGCCGCCTTCTTTTCAACAGAAGCATCTAAATTTATCTCATCCATGCTGAGATATCAGTCATACATTGACTCAATCCTCGACTCTGGGCATGAATCTCTTGCTACAAGAGAAGTCTATCCTTCTATCTCTAAGAGCTATTAAGGATTATCATACCCAGAGATAACAAGTTTCTCCTTTTAAAACAAAAGGAGGACTAACAACAAGGTGAGATATACCCTTCACCTTTGACAGTTTCCTGTACGATGATATCTCATACTTTTAACTGCAAGAGGACCCTATCTCTTCAAAGACGTGTTAAATTGTAAGTCTTCTCAACTCTGTATTATTTTCTATCCCTCTTAGCCCAGACATTCAGTTTCTAAGAGTACTACTAATCAACTGGAGGGCTTATTCTCTAAGCCATAGGATTTTCTTCAATACCTACTCCAGTAAGTAGTTTCCATACAGTTTTTCTCCCCCTTTGCGATTCATCTTCTTCTCAAATACTTTTTTAAAGGCAGCTTTTCGGACAGAAATTGGGTATCACTACTCCAAATTATGTCTGTTGGACCTAACTTTTTATGCTGCCTTCAGATAATTCCAAAAGAGGTCCAGAACTCATTTTGGACTATTTATTGTTGCAGGCATCAGGCCTGTCTACTGTTCTTAGCCATCTTCAGTTCTCTTTTTCTTCAACAGAATAGATTAGGTTGCACACTGGCAATTCAACAGCCAGATCTAAGCAACCTACAGCATGCTCTCTGCAATTCTACAACGAAGCTCTGCAACTGTGGGCCTTTGCCAGAGAGCCTCAGAGCTACTCTTAATAGGTAGTTGCCAGATAGTTAAGAAGGGCTTCAACTGGTAGACTCTGCCAGTCATGCTCCTACATGACTGGTTTTTTCCTACTCTTTCCATATTCCTTAAAATTTCCCTTTAAGAAAAGGTAACCAGTGTTTAGACCACGTGAAAGCGTAGAAAATTGCACAATTCCCTGGTTTGTTCCACATCTCACTGGAACTTCCACAACAGGGATGTATTTTTTTCACTGCAGTTGGTCCTTATTCAATACTTTCCTTCTAATTTCCTATACTTCATAGTAGCTTATCTTGAGCAAGAGAACGCATGATACTCATATTGCCCTCATAAGGAGGCAAACATGGTATCCCCTTATATTGCGTCTTCTTCTCCAGCTACTATTTGAAATTATAGAAGTATCCAGGCTTGCTGTCTTAAGACTAAGGATCTCCTCTACCCTCATTTCACGTACGTCTTGAGACCTGGTTATTCAGGGGCTAGATCTTTTTCAAGAAGTCTAGTCCTATCCCTGTAATTGAAGAACATAATACCAGTTTTCCACGAAACTTTCTCTATAGTTCTTCCATACTTAACCAGACAGAGATTCGCCATCAATATTCTCAAGTAGGTCTTAATCCTTCTTGTTATTGTGTCAATCTCTATACAACATCTGACTTTGAAAGATTGGTTTACTGTCCATATTAATGCTGCCCCAGCATACCATAAAACTCAATGGACAAGGAATTTCTATGGTAAATTGGGACATACCTTCTTTTACCGTTACCTTTTCAGGTTATGTCACATCTGAAGCTCTACATGTAAGGTCGTCGTCATAAGTGACATCACTTACGAAAGACTTTTACTGATCTTCAATAAATTGCAGGCTCAACGCCTAGTACAAATGTCTGTCTTTCATTGGAATAAAGGGGGTCTTGAAGACCTATCCCTTTTTTCTGCAAAGGGTATTTCTGCCTTTTCATCCAAACCAGTCAGATTATCTCCACTCTTTCCTAGGACCTTATTCTGCTCCAAGGACAAGAATTTCAATTTTTTGGACTTTACAGAAGCTTTAGCTATTTCTCAAAAGTCCAGCCTCATTGAACTCCCCAGTACTTTATTCTGGGATTAGTTCTGGCCATGAGGGTTTCTCATCTCTTCCTGTATTTGCAAAATTTATTTTTTCCCTCTTCACATTGAGGGAATTTCTTTGAGGATAATGTACTGGCTCTCAACTACAGACCCTTATTACCCTCAAGTATTTTTACAATATTTTTGAGTGAGATCCACACTAAAAAAATTGAGACTCAATATTTTTCTAATATTTATGATTTACACAAGGACTCCCCTCTGGATACCTTGTTTAGTCAAGCTGTTCCACAGCACCTCTTTTTTTTTTTTTTTTTTTCCCAGTTCAACTCCTTCCCTCCATCCCTTGGATGTCTGAGGTTTTGAGGGGTAGGCATGGCCCAGTTTTAGATTTGCAACATGCTGGGGCCTCCTCCAGGCATCTTAGCTTGGGAGTCCCCATATGTGAAGACTCATTTCTGCTTGTTCCTGGAGATAGCACAGTTACCTGTAACAGGTGATCTCTAGGAACAGCAGGAAGAAGTCTTCACAACCCACCCACCTCCCCTAGGAGTTGTTCTCTCTCTCTCTCTCTCTCTCTCTCTCTCTTTTTCTCTCTAATTTGTCTACTTCCCTCCTTCGGTCTCAGCTACAAACCCAACTGATGAGAGGGAAGTAAATGGGCGGGAAGGCAGCGCGCATGTGCGTGGGATGCTCCCAAAGGCTTTCTTTTTGGACGCTGGGGAGCGTTCCCGCGCAGGCTCCGTCGGTACCAACGTACCCATATGTGAAGACTTATTCCTGCTGTTCCCAGAGATCACCTGTTACAGGTAAGTAACTGTGCTTTTCTTGTCTCCAGAGGGTTAAGTGACTTGACTAAGATCACAAAGAGCAGCAGTGGAATTTTAGCCCATCTTCACTGGCTCTCAGCCTGCTCTTAACTAGATGACTCCATTACAAAGGTTTGAGCGTGCATGATTCTTGCCGTGTGCAGTGGTCTTCTCATGAGGGAGGAGTGGTCTAGTGGTTAGGACAAGGTACTTCAGGCCGGAGGGCAGGGGGTTCAAGTCCCACCTGGGGACAGCAATCTCAGGCCGGAGGGACTGGGATTTCTAGTCCTATAGGCACTCCTTGTGGTCTTGGGCAAGCCACTTAACCCTCCATTGCCCATGTTCCCTGTAAGTATTAACGTATGTGTGTCATATCCCCTCGTGTTAAATGTATCCCCCAATTGACCGCTTTGACCCAGTGAAAAGCGGAATATAAATACAGCTAAATAATAATAATAATTGATTCACTGTTTTTTTTTCTGCTCTGCTGAATGGATGCAAAAGTAAAGCTCTTCTGTGTTTGAGGTTTTTCACCTCTTCCTATGTTTGTCCTCCTTTTCCTTTCCCTCAGTTTGTTTTTCTCATTGAAATGTTCCAATTCTGGTCTCTGTGTCTTTTTATTTATGTATTTATTTATTGGTATTTCTATCCCACCTTTTCCTTTAATCAAGGCGGTTACACAGCAAACAATCAATTAAATTGTAATTTGGTTCAAGGTGTGCATATAATGTACAGTGAATTGAGCATGTGTGGGTGTTTTGATTAGTGTGCGCTATTTACATCATGAGCTTTATACAGGTACATGTGCGCTATTTACACCATGAGCTTTATACAGTGAATGTGCAAAGAGTGTGCGGGTAAGTTGTTAATCCATAGTTGGAGGTCTCAATATGTGTTCTTAAAAAGGATATAGCGTTATTAGAAAAGGTACAGAGAAGAGCCATCAAAATGGTAAAGGGGATCGAAGGATACTCCTATGAAGAGAGGCTAAAAAGGTTAGGACTCTTCAACCTGGCAAAGAGACGGCTGAGGGGAGATATGATAGAGGTTTATAAATTAATGAACGGAGTGGAACGGGTAAACGTAGATCGATTGTTTACGTCATCAAAATATAGAAAGACTAGGG
Source organism: Ichthyophis bannanicus (assembly GCA_033557465.1). Taxonomy (NCBI): domain Eukaryota; kingdom Metazoa; phylum Chordata; class Amphibia; order Gymnophiona; family Ichthyophiidae; genus Ichthyophis; species Ichthyophis bannanicus. The sequence goes on from CM066032.1 coordinate 1,733,214,086, forward strand.
GGCATGCAATGAAGCTACAGGGTAACCTATTTAAGACTAATAAGTGAAAATATTTTTTCACTCAACGTGTAATCAAACTCTGGAATTTGTTACTGGAGGATGCAATAAAAGCTGTTAGTGTAACTGGGTTTAAAAAAGGGTTGGACAAATTCCTGGAGGAAAGGTCCATAAACCATTAAGGGAGACCCAGGATATCACTGCTTGACCCAATACAAGCATTGAAGAACCTGTGTCTTTTGGGGAAACTGCTAGGTACTTAGGACCTTGATTGGCCACTGTTGGAAACAGGATACTGGGCTTGATGGACCTTGGTCTGACCCAGTATGGCATATTTTCTTAGGGTTCTGTCCTTGCCTGTAGGGAGGGAGAGATCTCCTGAACTTTAACATTGTTCCAGAAGCCTAATTTGTCTGGACTGAGGCCATAATGAAACTGCAGACACTGTAGAAGGACATATGATTTTGAAAGAACCACCTGAATGAGTTCAGAGGTCATTACAAAGCAAAGAGGCTTTTACTTGCTAAGAAAGAGGAAAGGAGGGCATCATATGTACATATTGGCAGACCCTTTTCTGTAGAAGTTGCCTGCATCTCTCTGCAGTGGCTTAGGGTCTATCTAACCTTGGTGCAGCAGTGCCAGAGACCTTCCAAATTGGCACAAAAGCATAGTTGTCTTAAGTGCTCACATAGGCTTGAGAATTGTTTTTTCATTGTGATAGAATTGTCTCCAGGCAGTCTGAACCACCCCTCCCCTTTTTTTCTTGGACTATTACATAGAGAGCTATTAGACAATCTGAAGAAAGTTTGACCCTTTGGTACTCTGGTTGTCTTTCAACCTAATAGTTCTAAACTATGTAATTGGCTGCTTTTCCATATACAATGAACTTTACAACTTGGGTACAATCCTTTTGTGAGACAGTCTGTTCCCCTTCATAATTTAAGGAAAATATTTAAAAATAAAAATGTTTTTGTAGCTTGATTTAGTTAAAATCATGTGAAGCCCCTATGTATAGTGTGTACATAAGAGATAGTGTGTGATGGTATCTCATTCTTATATTTTCTTTTCAGATCTCTTGGTTGATATGTTGGGAGTGCTCGCTGGCTACAGTTTGACAGTTCGAGAGCTAAAATTGTTCTTCAGCAAGCTTCAAGGAGATAAAGGGCAATGGGTAAACAACCTTAGTCCAATTATCTAATAACATTAATTGAAGGAAAGTGAAGGGCCTACATGTTGAGTATTGTGTTCTTCATTTTGGAAGTATACTTCTAAATATTTATTTTCAAAATAGACATTAAAGAACATTTTGTGATGGGAAATAGTCTGTATCATAAAAATATTCTGATATTGCTGGACAGCAGCTACTATGCTCAGTTGTAATGGTTCACAGAATAAATGGTCTTGACGCTATAACATTGATAAGCTTTTAAAACTCAGACTTCATTCTCTTGCTCAGTTTGCCCTGATGAGATCCTTTATTGTTTTAGAAAACAAATTACATGTATGTTTTGTTTGCATTCGGTACTAAAACAAATAATCCAAAAGGAAACTGATGTAGAATTGATGTCTGTCAATATGCATTCTTTATCGTCCCTCCAGTCCAGTCCCACACCTCTATGGTAGTCGCCCTCTTCCAGCATTTTGTAGACTGAGCATGTCATCTTTTGATGACATCAGTGTACTTAGGCGGCCTGCTCCTCCTTCCAGCCCCAGTAAGCTCAGTCTCCAAGCAGCCGGAGGAGATAGTGAGTCCAGGTGCTGAGCTCACTGAAGAGACGACCAAGGAGAGTTTAGCTTTTCTTTTGCTTTGCCTTTTGTTTTTTTTTCCTCTTTTCTTAGGTAGTCTTAATTCTCAAGTTGGAGGGAGGGGGGAATAGTCAGACTCCCCCAACCCCGCACTAGTGGGAGAGACTGGGTAGTCCCAGGATGCCGGACTATATTATTTTGCAATTCCCAAACCCGTTACCGGGTGAGGAGCTTGGAGTGTTAAGGCCTGCAGGCACATCTGGGCAGTGCCTCTGTCTCAACGCCAAAGCCAGAGGAATCGGGCTGAGCGCGGGGCAGTATGCCCAACAGCAGTGGCTCCGTCTAAAGCACCGTGGAGCAAGCTGGTGAGTGGGGCATGGTTTTTTTCAGTAGGCCAACGGGAGCTTAGCTGCCCTGGATGGACTGAGCACAAGGAGAGCCCCCCCTCTGGGAGTGTTGTCAGCACGCTGCTGGGAACTGCGTGGTTGCTGGCGGTTGTTCAGCAGCATGGGAAATGTGCCATCGTGCAGTGGAGTTTTGCACTGCAGGGAGGAGTGTCCTTGAGCAGAAACCAAGGAAAGCCGCAGATACATAAGAGACCTGCTAATGTGGTTGCGGGGTAGCAGAGGACCTTCTCTCTGCTCTTAGCTGTTATAAACTCTGGTTGATTTAATTTTTTTGTTTTCCCTCGGGCCAGTGCAAACAGCTGAAATCTGTTGGTTACCCAGCAAAGGACTCCCACAGAGGCCAGAAAGGAAGAGTTGAGCTGGCGGACTGTACTGCGGAGGCAGGCAATGATCGAGGAGTGCTCGGGGTTCTTCCCCCTTTCTTCCAGGGTGTGGGCCATGACTTCTTGGTGGAAACTGAGGCTGGGTGATGGAGAAGGCTCCTGCTCGCGGGCCCTAGGTGATGCTGCCATTTTTCCCATCAGGTCTAGTTTCAGGTAGAGGGGGAACAGAGTGAGAGTGGCCTTGGACGCCGGGGCATATTTTACACCGCGTTTTATTGTGTTAGCTGCCTGCTGTCTTCTAACTGTAACTCCATATCTCCAGGAACAAGCAGGAATGAGTCTTCACATATGGGTACGTCGGTACCGACGGAGCCTGCGCGGGAACGCTCCCCAGCATCAAATCAGAAAGCCTTTGGGAGCATCCCACAGTGCCTGCGTGCTGCCTTCCCGCCTTTCCCAACTGTCTCTCCTCAGTTCTTTTTCGTGGAGCCAGCAGGTCGTGTTTCTATCACCGCAGAAGAATTTCCTTATTTTTTCTTTATTTCTTTTGTGTCACGTCTGCCTTCTTTGACGCTATACCGGTACCGCCGGTCTTTGTTCTTTTCTTCTTGTAAAAAAACAAAAACAAACTTTTTCCGTTCTTTTTCTTCAGGTGCACTTGCGTTTTGGGCCTTTCTTTAAATATGCAAAAGCCTGCCTCAGGATTTAAAAAGTGCACAAAATGTCGCGGTACCATTTCTGTCACCGACACCCATGACTGGTGTCTAAAATGTTTAGGTCCTGACTATTCCATAACAGGTTGTCTGTCCTGTTCCATGATGTCTAAAAGAGGTCGGCAGAACTGAGCTGCCAAGCTCAGTACCCTGTTTCCCTCTGATGTGGCTTCGGTGGCATTGACGTCTTCTAGGGCTGCTTCTTCCTCACATGGATCTCAGGTAACTAAACATAAATCCAGCCGGTCTTCGAAGGGTAGATCTCCTTCTAAGCATTGAGATGCCTCTGGCGTTGCCCTCGAGGATTCTGCACCGGCAAAATTACCCCGGCGGGAGGCTTCGGCCTCTAAAGCAGCATCATTGGGGTTCCAGGATGATCTCGATGGCGTGGCCTCGACAGATCTCCTGGTGCCATGCTCTGGGGTACTGGTGGTTTCCACCGGTACCGACTTCCAAGCATTGGTGGCGTCAATTGATCAAAGGATTCTGTCCATAGAATACAGTCTGGCAGCTTTCCTTGTGGCATCGATGCCTGTGGTACCGCAACAGACTACTCCACCGGTACCGGCTCTAGCATCGCCATCGGTATCGATACCGGTGGCATCGGCATCGGTGTCCGCTATGCCGGTACTCTGTCCGCTGAAGCCCTCCGGTACCGATACCCCAGTACTGGTTATTCCCGATACCGATCCCGGTCGGTACGGGTATCAGGCTTTGCAAGAGCATCCGGACAGACGATACTTCGATTCCTCTGAGGACTCTTGAGGATTCTGAAGAGTCGGTCGATGCAGTGATGCTTCTTCCACAGGAGGAGTCCTCTCCTAAACGAAGAATGTCTCCTCCAGAAGACTTGTCTTTTCAAGACTTCATCAGGGAGGTGGCTCGGGGCCTCACTATTACAGTGGCCCCTGAGACAGAGCCCAGAGCCAAGGAGTTAGATATTTTACAATATCCTAAAACTCCTAAGGAGGCAGCTACCTTGCCTATTCATGAGATTCTGTATGATCTCATGTTGAGGATGTGGGAAGCACCTCTAACCACCTCTCCTCATTCTCGCAGGTTGGATACCATGTATCGTGTCCTCCTTGTCCTGGTTTCCATAAAACTCAACTTCCTCACCACTCTATTGTGGTTGAGTCGGCAATGAAAAAGATTAGAAGTGCCAAAAGACATGCCTCTAATCCTCCAGGACGTGAATGTAGAATCCTGGATGCTTTTGGAAGGAGTCTTCCAAGCTTCCATGCTTGCTGCGAGAATTAATTCTTATAGTGTCTACATGGGAATGTTCTTAAAAGAAGTCACTGACCATTTGCAGACTTTAAGTCCTTTTATGTCTGAAGATAAAAGGCAGGACTTTCTCACTGGGCTGAAACATGCCCAAGATATCTCCAAATTTTCTAACCGTGCAGCTTTCGACTTCTTTGAATGCGTAAGCAGAGCCTCAGCTATTGCCATAGGTGCATGTAGGATTGCTTGGCTTCAAGCATCTGATTTGGAGATCTGGGTTCAAGATGAATTAGGGAATATCCCTTGTACAGGTGAGAACCTGTTTGGTAAGGATTGGCAAGCAAAAGCCAATCAGATGGATGCTGAAAATTCTGCTTTGGATAGACTATCCAAATCCATAGCTGCTCCTGCTAAGAAAAGGTTATTCAAGAAAACACCTTTTTCTAAAAAGGGAAGATTCTATCCTGCTTATGGTCAGCGAGCATCTTCTGCAGCTCAGTTCCCTACCAAACGTCAACAATCCTCCAAACAGAGCAAAGCAAAGGCTGCTAGGCCTGCTCCAGCCCAGCAACCTTAGCCCCCTCAGGGCCTTTGACTTTCCGCTAGAGAACTTAGCCTTCCTGGCTCTAGAAGGACCAGAGCCCTCCACCATTCCAGGAAGGTTATGTCACTTTGCTCCCAGGTGGGGGCAAATTACAGCAGAGCATTGGACACACTCCATCATAAGAGGGGTACAAATTTCATTTTTCAAGCTTGCCCTCTCTCACAAGAGTGCACCAGTTCAATTCTCCAACCTCCCTCCTCAACCTGTTGCAACAGGAGGTTGCCACTCGTCTCGCCCAGGGGGCAATAGAGGAAGTGCCTTTTCAACAACAGGGCACAGGGTTCTACTCACTGTTCCCTCTAAGCTGTGCGCGTGTGCGCGCGCACACACCTCGCTGAGCGAGCGCACATACTTTACAACAGAGCGCACAAAAATTATGGTTCTGATTCTGATAGAAAACAACACAGATGTCTTAAAATTTAAAAGTTGTTGTGTATTTACGATTTTCACAAGTTCTACAATATTTTCTAGTGCAATCAATGTGGTGTACATACTGTATTCTGGCGTGTAGTAAAATTTTAAAGTATATAACTCAGAGTGTCGTTATGTGGCGCACAAAAATTTAACCTTCCTTCAAAAGCCGCACAGCTGATATTTTATGCGCACACAGCCTACAGAAAATTAGAGGGAACATTGGTTCTACTCCCCCTATTTTTTTCTTCCAAAGAAAACAGGGGGCTTCAGACCCATCTTAGATCTTAGAGTTGAACAGATTCCTAGTCAAGGAAAAATTCAAGATGGTTTCTCTAGGAACTCTGCTGCCATACCTTCAGAGTCAGGATTGGCTTTGTTCTCTAGATCTCAAGGATGCGTACACTCATGTTCTCATCCATCCAACTCACAGAAGGTTCCTTCGGTTCCTTTTTCAAGAGAAGCACTATCAATACAGAGTGCTCCCTTTTGGTCTGGCCTCTGCACCAAGGGTGTTCACGAAATGCATGGCAGTGGTAGCTGCTTTTCTGCGCACCCTGGGCATATTCGTCTTCCCTTACCTGGACGACTGGCTCATTCGAGCTCCCACTCAATCAGAGGCCAAGAGTTCTCTAACCTGCACAATGTGTATCCTCCAGTATTTAGGGCTGGTAATAAACATCCCAAAATCCAATTTGATCCCTACTCAGTCCCTGGAGTTTATAGGGGCGTCGCTGGATACCACAAGGGCAAGGGCCTATCTTCCCCAGGCCCATTGCCTTCGCTTGGTGCAGTTAGCTTCTCAAGCAGAGTTGAAGCCCCTCCTAACTGCTCGAGAGATGTTACAGTTGCTAGGCCACATGGCATCCACCGTGCATGTGGTACCATATGCTCGCCTTCACATGAGGGCAGCTCAGTGGACTTTATCCACCCAATGGACCCAGGCATTAGGCTGCCTGTCAGACAAAATAGCAAACACAAGTCGCCTCATTTTATAGCTGATCCTATAGTTATGTTTTCAGTTCTGTTGAACCTTATCTTCACTAAGGTTGTGCGAGGTCAGTGATTCCTGACCATATGCTTGGGTACTAATATTGGTTATGGCCCTAGAGGAATAGACTGTTAATGGCATGATGATGTCATGTGTAGCCTCTGGAACCTTTGTCTCAACATCTGGTAGGGAAACACTTGTCTGGGGCTGGTCTAGCAGGACTCAAGGAAAGGACATTATCTGGTAAGTAAAATGTCACCTTCCACTTCTCAAATTTGTTATGTAACCCATTATCACTTAACCAATTTCCTGCATGGACAAAGGCATATATAGTAAGATGTCTGCATAGAGCTTATTTTCAATGAAAAGGTACTCCATAACCTACAAAATGGTTGAAAATACACATTAAACAGGGTTGCTGACAAGGATGATCCCTTGGGCACCCGTGAAGATAAAGTAAACCAGTAAGAATCTTTCTTCCTGTTGTCGCTCTGTATTCCAAGTTAATCAAGAAGGATTAAAACCATGCATGGACTCCTCTGCCCACCCCAAATTCCTCAAGCCTCTCTAATATCTCACAATTGACAACAAAATGTGGTGGACAAATTACTAAACAGTAGAGGAGCCTTATGCTTCATTTCCAAACCTTTTAAATGTGAATCCAATGGAGTGCTGAACAATGTCTCAGGACTATGATTTTTATTTGTCATGTTGGTGTTGATTCAAGATATTTTGCAGTTCTAGAAGCTCATCCAGCTGTCTCCTTACGACTTGCTCAATCAATATAGCAAAAGTTAAATTTACAAGTAGTTATGTGCAATCCATTAATCGGCCATCAGCCTTCTTCAGTACTGGGCAAATCATGAAATTTTTTTTCACCCCCCCAAACAACTTGTGTACTCCATTTATTATGCTATTAAGGTAATAACTACTCTTAACTGTATGTTGTATGTTGTAATCTGTGAAATACTTAATATTGAAACGAGGAATATTGTTTTTCTTATATAGCCTCCTCATGCGGTAAAGTTATTGTCTGTACTAAAACACATGCCTCAGAAACATGGGCCGGATGCCTTCTTCAACTTTCCAGGAAAGAGTGCTGCAGTAAGTATCCATTCGATGCCCACTGATCTTTACTTTTTTTTTTCCCCTTTCAATAATAGCGGTAGGCACAATCCATTCATCACTACTCACTGGCGCCCTGTGTGGAACATTTATATAGTACATGCTCTTAAGGTATATGCTAAGTTGAGAAGCAGCAGCAGTCAGAGGTGCACACATTGGCATGCATTAAACAGTGTAGAATCAAGCCGTACGAGTCAACAATGAGTATTGGATTTTAACTTAGATACTCATGTTTCAAAAAAATATTAGGAAAGGTGCAAAAAATGTCTGCTAAATGAAATGCAGGTATTTGTACTGAAGGTTGTGTAAGGGAAGGTCATTTTCATTAGGAAAAAAGATACTTAAATGAAGATTTGTGCTAATCAGTTTTGAGCCAATCAAGTTTAAGGTTTGAAAGAATGTTTCTAGCTGCAAAGCTTCCTATAGTTGTTTGCAGTGCCTTTTTTCCTGCCTCTAGATTGCCATTTTGAGAGACAGAGCTGCTAGGCATTCTGAAGTTTGGGTTTGATTAACCTATTTTTTTTCTTGCAGCTTGAGGGCTTAAGATTCCTCGTTTAAAACAGGTTGTCAGATTTAAGGATGTTCTACATTGATGGGCTGCTTCGGTACATGCTGTGCAAATGATTTTACATAATAGCCATGAAGACATCCCTTTTGTCTCAACTGTGTATTGAGCGTGGTGGTTAATATTCTGTGATTGGAAGTTCACCTTTTCCCTCTGTTTAACTTTTAAAGTTTTGATACCCCCTCCCCCCCAAAATGATTTTAATGGGCTTCTGCTGAAATGTCCTTGTGTTCTAATACCATTTTCATATTGTCCTGCTAGACTAGTCCAGACAAGTGGATCATATTTCCCTACCAGCAGAGGTGGAGATAAGAATAAACATCCAGAGGTCCTGCTATTATAACTAGTGCAGCTAGAAGCATACTCAGGTATTCCTTAGGTCCGGCAGATGGATACAAACTGATACAGCTCTGTCAATATCTTTGAGTTACCGCTCTCTGGAGAGGGCTCCCGGAAGGTCACCCTTAAATCTAGTGCTTTTCTGGGAATAGGTGTTGGTTCAGTTCCCTATCCTTTCCTCGAAGGGCTGGTAGAATAGCCAGAATTGTTGGATCAAGACCCCACTCCTAGCACAGCCTCAGTGCCTCTTTCCCCCCTCTCCTATACCCCAGTGCCCTTCTGAAGATTTAGATGAAGGTCTTCAGAGGTATGTGCCTCCAGATCTTGGCAGCAAGGGAGTAGCATTGAGCCCAACATGGTTGCTGCTGGGGCTCCTCAGGGGTGAGTACCGGATTTGTTTTACATCTGCTCAACTAAAACTGTCTTTGAGGTCACCTTGACTTTGAACACTGGGCAGTTTGACTGTCTGATTTGGGGATATTTTGGAGGAACCATTGGTTAGGCATTATTTTTATCCCACTAGTTTCTGCCTCATGCTAGCATGGTTTGTGTGTGTTTTCTGGCGCTTAGCTGTATGTTAGCCTGTGTACCGTGCTAAGTATGTTAGTATGTGTGGGTACTTCTATGCACATTCCCAGCGTGTGCTGTGTAGGCGCTTACTATCTTGGCCCGTGGTGACTACGCTTTTGGAACACACACTCTGAGCACATCCCTTTCTAGTGTGCTTTATTTAACTGTGGAGAAGATGTGTTGGATCATGGAGGTTGCTCTTCTTGAGGTAGGCATATGTCATCTAAGAAGAGATGCTACCTGATCAGTGGCAGACTGAGTTACTTCATTGGATTCCCTCTGCAATTCATGCATGGAGACTTCTGCTAACTCCTCGGAGGTATCTCCCTTACAGTTGGAGGAGAAGGGCCTACCTTCATTGCCAGGTCAGCAGGTGATCATTGGGGCAGCTGGAGGAAGAGACAATGCCCTGGTTTTGGATTCCTCATCTCATTCTGCTATCCTCGGACCACTTCTCAAAGCTTTTCAGTGGGATCCTGTAGTAGCTGGTTCACCCCCTACTGGTGGGAAGGCACAGGCTGTCACAGAGTTCTCAGCCTTCGGTTTGTCCTCTTTGGAATTCTTTTCCTTTATCTAGTAAGTGTGGTCTTTCTGGTGAGGCAACTCAGATTGAGAGTCCCCTGGGCCCTCCCATTCTCTCTCCTGTGTGGAGGGGCCTGCTTCCCATGATGAGCAAAACCCTATGAGAGCCCTGCTGCAGAAGCGGCCCTGGCAGAGATTTTGCACACTCGGACCATCTCTCTTTTACTCAAGATCTGGACTTGAGCTCTGATGGTTCTGATAGGAACTTCACCTTTGATAAAGGCAAACCTTTGATGCCAGATGGCCAAGATGATTCCTTAGTCATCCATTTGTTTTGGAGGAAAGAGCTGGCAGCACTTTTCGATCAGATGTCCTCTGCCTTGCGTCTGTCAGATCCTATGGAGCAAGTGTCACACATGCACACCACCTCTTGCAGGGGATTCGGAAATCCTCCAGGGCATTCCCCTTCCTGGAGGGTCTCAAGAGCATGGTGTGCACGGAATGGGACCTGCTCAACTCTTTGAAAAGGGCGATGGTTATGAGCAAGCTTTACACTCTTCCTTAGGAAGCTTTCAATTCCTTGTTGCATTTGCCCCAGGTAGATTCACGTGTGATAGCTTATGGCTTGTTCCCACCTCCATTGGATTCAGTTGCTCCCTCTGGATGATACCTTAATTCTTTTGTAGTCAGCAGCAGCAGCTTTCCTGATGGATGCCGCGTATAATCTGGACTGCCTCTTTGCCAAAGATATTGCCTTTTCTGTGTTTGCATGTTGCTGACTTTCGCTTTGCCACTGGACAGCAGAATTGGCCTCCAAGTCCAGGCAATCTAAGCTTCCCTTTAAGGGCTAGTTGGTGTTTTGGGAGGATTTGGAGAAACAGGATAAGGAGTTCGGAGAATCCAAGCTGGTCCCTGGGAAGCTCTCTCCTTTTCCAGGTCTAGCTTCTGCCAGGCACAGTGACAGGTTGGGGGTCCATTCTGAGGTGCTTTCTGTAGGCAGCAGAGTGTTTCTACTAGGAATGGGCTCGTATGACCTCAGATCATTGGATGCTAGACATTATTCGACATGGCTATGGCCTGTAGTATAAGGATCCCACCTGGATATCTTCATGACTTCTCCTTGCAGTTCTTCAGCAAAAAAGAGTTCTTCTAAGCCACCTTGAATAGACTGCTCAGTCTCCAGGCTGTCATGCTGATTCTGCCTGCCAAAAGGGTTAAGGACCAGTATTCCATCTATTTCATGGTGCCACAGGAGAGTGGATCCTTTTGGCCAATCCTCGATCTCAAGGGCATCAATGCTTACTGAGACCGTTTCACTTCTGAATGGAGATGCTGAGGTTGGTTATCCAAGCAGTTTGGTACAGAGAATTTCTCATGTCCCTAGATCTGGCCGAAGCCTGTTTCCATATTCTAGTCCGGGAGAATCAACAGCACTTTGTGCTTTGCTGTATTCAGCTCTCACTTTGTTCTTGGGGTGGTGAAGAGAGAGATCAATGGGGAGGGTGGTGAACTCAATCACTAAGATAATGGCGGTGGCGCCACTGCTCTGCAGCATTGAAGGGATTTGTGTTCGTTCATACCTAAGGACAAAAAATTACCTATCACCAAAGTCAGCAATAACACACTCTAACGAAGACTTTGTCCAATCAAAGAAACCAACCCCTCAAAATAAATCAGCTATTTTATTTGTCGGAATGGCCAACACAGTGAATAGGAACCATCCCTAACACTGCAGTGGCCCTTCCATTTTAATAAAGAAAAAAATTTTTTTAAACGCAGAAGCTTTACCTAGCTGGTAAATGACTCATTAAAGGCTGCTCCAAATAGCTCCGCAGTTTGCCAATCCAACGTGTCACGTTTTGGGTTCCTTCAATTTAGACACCCTGCTTCAGGTCGAGCACCTCACGGAAAATCATCAGCCATAAAGTGAGCAAGCCGAGGAGAGACAGTTTAAAAGTCCTTGCATCAGGTACGTTTGCACAGCTGTTAATCAGCCCCCACCAATCGGACGTGTCAGAATTTCAAGAGCCAGTCCGAAAAAACTAGAGGAGGAGCCACCAACACAGAAACCCCCTCTGTTCAGAAAGGCTAACACTTTAGAATACTGCATTCACAAGGTTCCTTCCCTTTCTGTTTCAAGGGAAGCACTACCAATACAGGGTTCTTCCTTTTTGCCTGGCCTCTGCACCAAGAGTGTTCACGAAATGCATGGCTGTGGTGGCAGCATTTCTCCACACCCTGGGAATATTCGTCTTTCCTTACTTAGACGACTGGCTCATTCGAGCCCCTTCAGAGCCAGAGGCCAGGGTTGCCCTCTCTCGCACAATGCGCATCCTTCAGTATTTGGGACTTGTCATAAACTTCCCAAAATCCAACCTTGCTCCCACTCAGTCCCTAGAGTTTATAGGAGCTCTGCTGGATACCAGACAGACAAGGGCCTATCTTCCACAGCCCCGCAGCCTTCGCATTGTGCAGTTAGCTTCCCAAGCAGTGCTAAAACCTCACCTCACTGCTCGGCAAATGTTACAGTTGCTAGGCCACATGGCTTCCACCGTTCATGTGGTTCCTTATGCTCGCCTCCATATGAGGGCAGCCCAGTGGACTTCATCCACTCAGTGGACTCAGGCGTTAGGTTGCCTATCAGAGAAAATAGCAAACTCAGATCGCCTTATTTTGTCCCTTCAATGGTGGCAATCACCCCAAAACCTTTTCATGGGGTCTCCTTTTCAGCAGCCCCCACCCCAGGCCACTCTAACAACAGATGCTTCAGAGGTGGGTTGGGGAGCCCACCTGCAAGGCCTCTATACCCAGGGTACCTGGACTCCACAAGTGGCCTATCTTCACATCAATCTCCTAAAACTCAGAGCAATTTTCCTTGCTCTTCGAGTATTCCACACCCAGCTCAGGTACAAGACAGTCCTAATTCAAACGGACAATCAAGTAGCTATGTTCTATGTGAACAAGTAGGGCGGAACAGGCTCTCTGTCGCTCTGCAACGAAGCTTTGCGACTATGGGCCCTTGCCAGAGAGCTTCAGATTCATCTCCTTGCAGTGTATCTTCCAGGCATTCAAAACTCTTGGGCAGACAGACTCAGTTGAGTTCTGCTTCCACACGAATAGTCTCTCCATGCAGACCAGATGGCCAAAATTTTTCAAATTTGGGGAACCCCGGACATAGACCTTTTTGCAAGTCCGCTGAATGCCAAACTTCCCCAGTTCTGTTCCAGAATTCCAGCTCAGGGTTGTCAGGCTAGGGATGCTTTCCTCCTCCATTGGGTCAGGACTTCCTGTATGCCTTTCCACCCATTCCCCTAATTCCCAAAACCCTGTTCAAGCTTCAGAGAGACAGAGGTCATGAGATTCTCATAGCTCCACGTTGGCCACGGCAAATGTGGTACCCTCTGCTCCTACAGCTCTCTCAAGCTCCGCCTCTGGAGTTAGGATCTGCTCCAAATCTCCTTTCTCAAGAGGACGGGATGCTGTGGCATCCCAATCCCCAGTCTCTGCATCTCAGGGCCTGGTTGCTGAAAGCTTAGAGCTTCACGGTCTTAACCTTTCCCAGCAGGTAAAGGATATCCTTTATGCTTCCAGAAAGCCTTCCACAAGACGCTCTTATGCATTTAAGTGGAAAAGGTTTACCATATGGTGCTCGCAGAAGGGTCTTAACCCTCTTGCGCTACCGCTGGAATCATTACTGGAGTGTCTCCTTCATTTATCAAATGCAGGGCTTAAGATCAATTCAGTGAGAGTTCATTTGAGTGCTATTGCAGCTTCTTTCAAGCCTCTAAATGGACAACCTATTTCCTCTCATCCTCTCATAACGAGATTTATGAGAGGCCTTCTTTTAACTAAGCCTCCCATTAAGCCACCACCGGTGGCATGGGACTTAAATCTGGTTCTTGGGCAGCTCATAAAACTGCCTTTTGAACCATTAGCCACTACCTCTTTGAAATTCCTTTCCTGGAAGGTCGTCTTTCTTATTGCAATCACATCAGCACATCGCATCAGTGAGTTGCAAGCGTTGGTGGCTGATCCTCCTTATACAAGGTTCCATCATGATAAGGTAGTCCTTAGGACTCATCCACACTTTATGCCAAAGGTGGTATTACCTTTTCATTTAAACCAAGTGGTTTACCTTCCTGTATTCTTCCCAAGGCCTCTTGCCTCAAATGCAGAAAGGAATCTTCATACTTTGGACTGCAAAAGGGTTTTGGCCTTTTACTTGCAAAGGACACAGCAACATAGAAAGTCCTCCCAACTCTTTGTTGCTTTTGATCCTAGTCATTTGGGACTTCCACTGTCTAGCTGGATTACACAGTGTATATCTTTTGCCTATGAGAGTAAAAGCCTTCCTCTTGAGGGCCATGTCACAGCTCACAATGTGAGAGCCATGTCAGCTTCTATGGCTCATCTTCACTGTGTCTATCGACGACATCTGTCGAGCAGCTACTTGGGCTTCGGTTCATACCTTCACAGCCCATTACTGCTTAGACAAGGACTCCTGCCGGGATGCCTTGTGTGGTCAGGCTGTTCAACACCTGGTCCATACTTAATCAACTCCTACCCACCATCCCTGGTAGGATGCCAGAGATCGTTGGGGGGAAGTGGAGCCTTTTCACAAGGGCACACAACTTCTGGGGGCTTCTCCCTGGCATCTGCAGCTAGGGAGTCCCCATATGTGAAGACTACATTCCTGCTTGTTCCTGGAGATAGCATAGTTGCTCACCTGTAACAGGTGATCTCCGGGAACAGCGGGATTTTGGTCTTCACAACCCACCCACCTCCCCTAGGAGTTGTATCTCTCTATCTCTCTCTTTCTCTCTTTCCCTCGCTCTTTGTCTCAGCTTTAAACTCAACTGGAGAGGGACAGTTGGGAAAGGCGGGAAGGCAGCACGCAGACACTGTGAGATGCTCCCAAAAGCTTTCCTATTGGACGCTGGGGAGCGTTCCCATGCAGGCTCCCTCGGTACCGACGATACCCATATGTGAAGACTAAATTCCTGCTGTTCCTAGAGATCACCTGTTATAGGTGAGTAACTATGCTTTCCAGGCAGGGTGCTGAGATGTGAAGAATTTTGAAAATTATTATTTTTTTTGTATTTTATGCGGCTAGCCAGAGGGAGCCAATGTAGCTGTTTAAGTATGGGTATGATGTGATCAGATTTCTTTGCTCCCATTATGATCTGGCTGCTGTGTGTTGTGCAAGTTGGAGTTGATGTAGTGACTGGGGAGGCCTTGGAGTATGTTCCTGAAATCTAGGTGAGGAAATATTGCTTGGAATATAGTTCTGAAATCTTCTATGCTGATGAGGACTGAGATTTTTTAGAACTCATACTTTGTGATGTTGCTGATGTGCAAGATGAAGCTTAAGTGTTGATCTAATGTTACGATTGAATCCATTTGAGGTGTGTTCCGCCATCTCGAATAGAGGTGAGTCTGTTTATGAGAAGGTTATGAGGGATAGAGTCAAATGCTGAGGAAAAGTCTAGAAATATGAGAATGAAGCCCTGGTGGAAGGTGGATGTTCCTTTTATTAGAGTGTCTGAGTGATGTAATTAGCGTTTCAAGACCCTGATGTTTGAAGCCATGTTGCTGATTATCTAGTGGGGTGTGGTTGTCTAGATGGTTTTGTAGTTGTACAACCTTGATTTTTGCCAGGAAGCATAGGCTGCTTATTGGTCTATAGGATGCTGGGTCACTTTCATTTGTAGCATTATTTTTCATAGTTGGATATATAGATGCAGTTTTTAGTTGTTCGGGTAGGTGACCTTGTTCTAGGGATAGGCTAGCTAGTTTATGGATGAATGTTGACAGTTCAGCTCTGCATAGTTCCCTTAAACCACCTTGACCCAGTGAAAGGCGGTATATAAATACAGCTAAATAAATAAAAATGAGACTGTGCAGGGGTTGAGTGGAGATGTGGTGGTATTAAGGCTATTTATTATTTATTCAATGTTTTCAATTGAGATCTGCTTTGGTTAGGTCTTGTGATAGTGGAATGGTATTTTGAATGATAGTATGCTGTGGTCTGACCAAGGGACTGGCTAATGGAGATGGTGTCTGACCATGGAGAAGTATGTTTTTAGGTTTGAAAATTAGGACTAGTTTGCCTCCTTTTCTATGTTGGTTCGCTTATTGTTGATATTGCAGTGCAGCCATTGTCTCTGAGAATGCTGACTCTTGATTTGCTGTAAGAATAGCGAGGTTGAAGTCACTAAGTAGAATCAGGTATTTGTGCTGTCGAGTTTTTGTAGAGAGACTCAACTGTTGATAGGTCATCAGAGTTTGTTGTTTGTGCTCTCTATGTCAAGGTGATGTAGTAGTAGTTGTTTGATAATACTAATATATCTGATGATTCTATGTTGATAGTTTCGAGTGTTCTGAATCCAAGATTGGATTTGACTGCGACCAGTACTCCTGCTTGTTGGTTCTTGGACAGTGGTGTATATCATAATCTGGTAGTTTTAGCTGGATTATTAGTACAGAATCTTCCTTTGAGAACCATGATTCCGTTATACATAGGATGTCTGTGCTTTATGTAGTCTGTGAGTATAGGTATTTTATTTCTTGCAGAACGAGTGTTGATGAGTGCACTATCTTAGTTGTATCAGTTTAATTTATCAAGGTTTTCATGTATGGTGAGTGGTATATATAGGAGCCGTTGAGGGTATTCATGCCATTTACTGTCTGCTTTGTGGTGTCTTTGGTTCCCAGACCTGTGTAGAGTTGGTATGTTGCTGTTTGCGTTAGTCCATAAGAGATTGTCTAGTAACTGCAGCAATGGTATGAGGTTGCCACCCTTGCATTGTGGTAGGATGCAGTAAATTGCCTTTATGCTCTCTTGGATGTGTGGATTGTGTCTTGGCCAAGTTATTCTGTGTGGAAGTTCTCCTCAAACTGCTTTGTTGGTTATTCTAGTGCGAATGTGTCATTGAGATGTCGAGATTGATGCTTTAATGTTGATGTTGTAAATATTGGGATGCCTATTCAGTATGAAATGCTCTCCTTTGATCAGTGGTTGAATCTTTTTCTGGCACCTTTCCAGAAGTTACCCTCAGCTCTTATCTCACTTTCTTCTTATCTCACTCTACACTCCTTCTCAGAAGGTCCGCTCCTCTGGCAGATCTCTTTCATCTGTGCCCTTCTTTGCCGCTGCCAACTCCACTTGCTGTTCCTTATGCCTGGTACAAACTACCTGAGTCAGTGCGTCTGGCTCCTTCTCTGGCCTTATTCAAGTCCAAGTCCTCTTTGAGACTGTTTTTGGATCCTGATGCTCCTGTCCACTATTTATGTGTATCTTGCTAGGAATCATAAGGAATGGAGAATAAAACCAAGCCTCTGCATCGTTCCATGGTGTGACCACACCTTGAATATTGTGTGCAGTTCTGGCCACCATGTCTTAAAAAGGATATAGCAGAATTAGAAAAGGTACAGAGAAGAGCCACCAAAATGGTAAAGGGGATGGAAGGATAACCCTGAGGAAAAGCTTAAAATGTGGGTGTTTTTTTTAAATTTTTGTGCCATCAAGTCAGTGTTGACTCATAGCGACCCAGCTACCTCTGGGTTTTCTTGGCAGTGTATCACCGGAAGTAGATTGCCAGCCTTTTCTTCTCTATAAATAAATGAATGGAGTGGAACGGGTAAATGTAGTTCGATTGTTTACACCATCAAAAAGTAGAAAGACTAGGGGACATGCAATGAAGCTATGCTGTAACCCAGGGGTTCTCAAATCCAGTCCTGGAGGGCCACAAACCAGTCAGGTTTTCGGGATATCCCTAATGAATATGCATGAGATATATTTGCATGCACTGTCTCCGTTGTATTTGACTCTATCTCATGCATATTCATTAGGGATATCCCGAAAACCTGACTGGTTCGTGGCCCTCCAGGACTGGATTTGAGTACCCCTGCTGTAACCTATTTAAGAGTAATAAGAGAAAATAATTTTTCACTCAATGCATAATCAAACTCTGGAATTTGTTACTGGAGGATGTAGTAAAAGCTGCTATTGTAGCTGGGTTTAAAAAAGGTTTAGATAAGTTCTTAGAGGAAAGGTCCATAAACCATTATTAGAGAAGACCCGGGAAATCCACTGCTTACCCTAGGACAAACATTGTAGAACCTGCCAGGTACTTGTGACTTGGATTGGCTACTGTGGGAAACAGTATACTGGGCTTGATGGACCTTTGTCTGACCCAGTATGCCATTTCTTATGTTCTTATGCCATACTCTAGTCCCCATTTTTGAGATGTTTTTTCATCTTGATTAGATTGTAAGCTCTGACATGCAGGGACTGTCTTATACCTATATGTACAGAGCTGCATACGTCTTGCAGCAGTATACAAATGAGGCGTTAGTAGTAGACTGAGCTACATGCTAGTGCAATGTAATGAAAATAGCCGATGGTGTTAAGATATTAGTAAGCCCACTCAAGCCTCTATTAACATGATTTGGGAGTACTACATGAATGGCCTGCTTTTGTTGGTAGTTTTTGTACACCAAATGTTTCTTGGTGGCTGTTGCCTTAGGCACAGATGCTTGAACTTTGGATGTGGAAGGTGATGGAGCCGAATTCTAATCCCAAAGCACTGTGTAGAAATGTACAACAAATGGGTTATATAAATCTCTAATTTTGGATCAGATATTTCTGCAGTTTCCTATTCTTGTTTCATCTGGTATAGCATTCGTTCAGGTAAAATTTGTGAATTAAAAAATGTGCATTCCTTATCGTCACTCCAGTCCAGTCCCTTTACTTCTGGGTTACGCAACCCTTCCAGCAGCTTGGAGGCTGAGCCCAACCTTTTTGGGGGTGGAGCGGTATAAATACCACTGGGACCACCTCCCCAATCCAGTATACTCAGCCTCCAAGCAGCTGGAGGGTTCCGTAAGCCTGGGGCTTACTGGAGTCCTACCTTAAAAACCTAAAAACTTTTAATTTATTTTAACTTTAATTTTAGTTAATTTTACCTTTATTTTCCCCCTTCCCCCGGGTTCCCCGTTCTGGAGCTCTGCTCCTTTAAGGGCTGCCGGCTCTCTCCTTCATCCTCACCCCCCCCCCCCTCGTTCCCGGCACAGACCTTGAAGCGGCCTCGCTGTTGGCAGCTGCGGGGAGGTGCGCTGCTCTGCCCGACAGTCGGCTCCTTTGTTCCTGTGCTCTTTAGGGGGGAGACAGCCTCGCGCCGAAGCCCTGCGGGTGGCTGAGCGCTAGAGGCTGCAACACTAGTCGGCGTCGGCCGCCCGGTCCGTCTCAGATCGATAGGACGGCGAGGTGAGCCACGCGGCGCCTGGTCTCTGCACGCTGCAGTAGCGATCTCGGACAGCAGCAGGAATCAGCCTCTGAGCGCCGGTCGCACAAGAGAGCAGCGGGACTCGGATCGGAGCGCAGTTCGCCGCCACGAATAGGCCCGCGGCTCCCCGTTCAGGCTCCACGTGTTAGGCCTGGAGACCGCGGAGTCGGGCCCAGGATCCTCTCAGTCAGCACCAGGAAACCGCAAGTACCACGATAGAGGAGTTTTAAGATTTAAGCTAATTTAATTTAATTTAATTTAATTTAATTTTATTTTAATTTAGTTTAATTTATTTTATTTCAACTATGCCTTTGTTTTAATTTCTGGGTGCTTACCAGGCTTATTGCCAATCAACTAGGCCCTGTTCCTGGCTTTCCCTCGGCTACTAATCTAAGGGCCTCTTAGTTTTCCTCTGGGCAAATTATTCTCTAGGATCCGGTGCTTTCAGTGGGATCACCAGTCCTATTCCATGGCATCCAAGCCGCGCTGCCCATCCTGTGGAGTCCGCAGGGGCACCTCCGCAGATACAGGAGTCTGCAGGAGCTGTGCTGCAGTGGCCATCTCAGTAGAGCAGGAGATTAGCTTGGCCATGTTACAGCCCTCCCAGGAATCAGGAGACTCTCTAGAAGGGGAAGGGGGGTCCCAGCTCCCTATCACTACTCCTTCGGATCTGCCCACGCCTTCCCTGCCTCTCCCATCTCCCCCCTCTAGTGCGGGGGGGGCCGGAGATTTTTTCTCTCCTGACTTTATCCTCCTACTTCACAAGGCCTACTGCCTACGTAAGCAGGGCACGGGGGCAGTAGGGGCTGCTCCACCAGTGGAGGACAAATCAGCTAGACCTCTTGAGGTTACCATTCCGGAATCCGGTATTCCTTCAAAGCGCCCACGTCTGGGTGGTGAGGAGCTCCTAGCGTCCCTCTCTCAGGGTACCCTGGAGGAGGATGGCTCCATTAGGGACTTGGAGGAGGATGAAGAGGAGCTGGAGGAAGGAGAGATCCCGGAAGAAGATCAATCACGGATTGTCAGAGTTTTTCGTCGAGAGGAGCTCCCGGCATTAATTAATGAGTCTCTGAAGGTTCTCAATGTGACCTCCGACACGCCATCTCAGGAAGAGGCATTGGAGGATCCCCTAATCCAAGCCATTAGGAAATCGCAGAAGGTTTTCCCGGTCCACAGGGTTGTGCGACAGATGATCCAGGAAGAGTGGGACCAACCAGAATCAAGCTTAAGAGGGACCAGAACCATGTCTCGCCTATACCCCCTGCCAGAGGCAGATAAAGAGCTGCTGAAATCTCCCAGGGTGGATGCGGCGGTATCAGCAGTTACTAAGAAGACGACTATCCCGGTGGAGGGCAGTTCAGCCTTAAAAGACGCGCAAGACAGGAAGTTGGATACGCTCCTGAAACAAGCCTTTGACGTAAGCGCCCTCGCCTTGCAGGCCTCCGTGTCAGGTGCCTGGGTGGCGCGGGCCTGTTTAAGGTGGGCCCAACAGCTCCAGGCAGAGAGCTCAACGGGCGAAATACAGGCCAACTCGGCCAGGGTGGAATCCGGAGCAGCCTTCTTGGCAGACAGTCAGTATGACCTCATCAGAAGTCTAGCCAAAAACATGGCCTCGGTGGTGGCGGCTAGACGTTACCTGTGGCTACGTAATTGGGCTGCTGATGCTTCCTCAAAGTCCCGCCTGAGTCGGCTCCCCTTCAAGGGGAAGCTTTTATTCGGGGAGGACTTAGAGAAGCTAGTTAAGGACCTGGGTGAGTCTAAGGGAGGCAGACTGCCGGAGGATAGGCCAAGGCAAGGACGTCCTCTAGCTCCAGGGCGTACCCAGGCTAGAGACTCGCGGAGATTTCGCCCAGCCAGGTCTATCTCCTTTCCCAGGGGTCGTTTTCCCTCCAAGGGACAAGGTTTCAGAGGTTTCCGAGGAGCAGGTCGAGGATTTGGAGCTCCCTCCTCCTCCTCCTTCTCGGGACCTAGAAAACAACAATGAGATGACGGGGGTCCAGGGGGAAGGGCGGCCGTTAGGCGGGCGCCTGGGGCGGTTCCTTCCCGCCTGGTCCCGAGTCACGTCCGATCAATGGGTCCTAGAGGTGATCAGGGAGGGTTATGCTCTCGAATTTGCAAAACAAATACCTCCAGCCTTTGTTCAGTCCCCCTGCACCTCTTCCGCAAAGAGGGCGGCAATAGAGGCAACTCTTGCCCGTCTAATAACCTTAGGGGCGGTGGTCCCAGTACCACCGGACCAGTGCGGCTCGGGTCGATACTCAATTTACTTCGTAGTACCAAAAAAGGAGGGGTCCTTTCGACCGATCCTGGACCTAAAACAGGTCAACCGCTGCCTCAGGGTCCCACATTTCCGGATGGAGACCCTAAGGTCAGTCATAGCGGCCGTGAGAGGAGGAGAGTTCCTAACGTCCCTAGACCTGACGGAAGCCTACTTGCATATCCCAGTCAGGAAGTCCCATCAGAAGTTCCTGAGATTCGCAGTACCGAGAGGCCACTTTCAGTTCCAGGCGCTACCATTCGGCCTAGCCACTGCCCCCAGAACGTTCACCAAGGTAATGGTAGTGGTTGCGGCCTTCCTCCGGAAGGAGGGAATATTAGTGCACCCCTACTTGGACGATTGGTTAATCCGAGCGAAGTCGGAAGGGGAAAGTCGTTCGGCGACGACCAGAGTGATCCAGGTCCTAGAAGAATTGGGGTGGGTCATCAATCGGGCAAAGAGCAGGATGACTCCCTCACAAGAACTCGAGTACCTCGGAGCCAGATTCGACACCCACAGGGGCAGGGTCTTCCTGTCTCGGGCAAGATCAAGGGAGCTAAGACTTCTCGTCACGCAGTTCTTGGGCAGACGAAACCCCTCGGCGTGGCATTATCTGCAAGTCCTGGGAACTATGGCCGCGACAATAGAGGTAGTGCCATGGGCCAGGGCCCACAAGCGACCGCTGCAGCGGGCGCTATTACGTTGATGGTCCCCTCAACAGCAGCCTCTCCGGATGCAGTTACCTTGCGCTCCGCGGACCAAGCAGTCCCTCCACTGGTGGCGTTGCCCAAGGAATCTGGACTGCGGGATGCCCCTCGAACCTCATCAGTGGTTACTCTTGACGACGGATGCCAGCCTGACAGGCTGGGGAGCACACTGCGAGGACCAGTTCGTCCAGGGCAGCTGGACTCTGCTGGAATCTCATTGGCCCATCAACAGGCTGGAATTGAGGGCCGTCACCCTAGCACTCAAGGCGTTCAAGACCTTAGTGCAAGGAAAAGCAATTCGCGTTCTCTCCGACAATGTCACCACGGTGGCCTACATCAACCACCAGGGAGGCACCAGCAGCCCCGCCTTGGAGAAGGAGGCGGACGGGCTTTTCCAGTGGGCGGAGATCTGGCTACTAGCAATTTCAGCTCAACACGTGGCGGGCGAAGACAACGTCACGGCCGACTTCCTCAGCAGGTGCAAGATAGACCACGGAGAGTGGGAACTAGATCAGGAGACCTTCAACCAGATAGTGACCCGGTGGGGTCTCCCAGTCATGGACCTCATGGCACGGTTCGCCACAACCAAGGTAGACAGATTCTTCAGCCGAAGGAAGGAAAGGATGTCCGAGGGCTTAGACGCCCTGTCACAAAAGTGGCCGTCGGAGGGTCTTCTCTATGTATTCCCTCCGTGGGCCCTGATCGGAAAGGTGCTGCAGCGGGTGGAGTCCCACCAAGGTTTGGTAATCCTCATAGCCCCGGATTGGCCTCGCCGCCCCTGGTACGCCGATCTGGTGAGGTTGATCGCCGACCGGCCTTGGCGGCTTCCTTACAAAAGGGACCTGCTGAGGCAGGGTCCGGTGCGGATGCCTCACGTGGATCGATTCTCGCTTACGGCCTGGCTATTGAAAGGGCGCGCCTCCTAAAACGGGGCTACTCAGGAGCGGTCATCTCGACGCTGTTAAAAGCTAAGAAGCGCTCGACCTGTCTAGCTTATGTGAGGGTTTGGCGCATCTTCGAAGCCTGGTGTGCAGAGCACCATCGGAAGCCCCTTGCGACCTCCGTCCCGGAGGTTCTGGAATTCTTGCAGGCAGGTTTGGACAAGGGACTGGCGCACAGCTCCTTACGGGTTCAACTGGCGGCGATCTCTTGCTATAGGGGCAAGATCCGTGGCAAACCCTTAGGGGCACACTCCGACGTCGCCAGGTTCTTAAGAGCGGTCAGACGGCTTCGCCCTCAAAGGAGGTCTGTCGTCCCCCCTTGGGACCTTAACCTAGTACTGAATGCCTTGATCGGGGAACCCTTTGAGCCGGTAAAGAGAGCCTCCTTAAAGGATTTAACCCTTAAAACAGTCTTCCTGGTCGCCATCTGTTCGGCCAGGAGAGTGTCGGAGTTACAGGCCCTGTCTTCTCAGCCTCCCTTCTTGACCTTCCTCAAAGACAAAGTGGTTCTGCGTACAGTTCCTTCCTTTTTGCCCAAAGTTATCTCCCCCTTTCACCTGAACCAGACAGTTACCTTGCCGGCCTTTTCGGCCAAAGGAGATCCTCGGAAGGATAGCAAGCTACGTCTCCTAGACGTCCAGAGAATCTTGAAGCGATACCTCTCGCGCACAGCGCCCTTCCGAAAGTCAGGTCGACTGTTCATTCAGTTCGGGGGGCCGCACAAAGGCGAGGCGGCGGCTAAGGCTTCGATCTCCAGGTGGATCAGAGAGGCGATTGCCTCCGCCTACATCCTGAAGGGGAGGCAGGTACCAGTGGGGCTGCGGGCCCACTCCACTCGGGCTCAGGCTACCTCTTGGGCGGAATTCAGCCTGGTTCCCCCGCTAGATATTTGCAGAGCGGCGACATGGTCTTCTCTTCATACCTTCTCCAAGCACTACAGACTGGATGTGCAGAGTGCGACGGACACTCGGTTCGGGGTAGCTGTTCTTCAGTCCGGGATGCCGGATCCCACCCAGGTGTGAACTGCTCTGGTACATCCCAGAAGTAAAGGGACTGGACTGGAGTGACGATAAGGAAATAGTAATTAGATCTTACCTGCTAATTAGTGTTCCTGAAGGAACGACAGTCCAGTCCCTGATCCCACCCAGCTCCGGCGATCGTGAAGATAGCGGGTACTTTGAAGAAATTCGGACCGAGCGTACGGTCGGTGAGACAGGAGGGAACGCAGGAGGAAGCAGGCTCGGGCAGAAGCAGCCATCTCCCCCGGTCGTGGTCATTCCTTCTATCCTTCCCTCTATTCCTTCTACAAAAAAAAAAAAAAAAAAAACTCTTTGATAGAATTTGGAGGTGTTATGTTTTACTCCATGAGTTAAGGTTTGGTTAGAAGTTCGATATATCTGCTTTTTCATTCGGATACTGGATTGGGGAGGTGGTCCCAGTGGTATTTATACCGCTCCACCCCCAAAAAGGTTGGGCTCAGCCTCCAAGCTGCTGGAAGGGTTGCGTAACCCAGAAGTAAAGGGACTGGACTGTCGTTCCTTCAGGAACACTAATTAGCAGGTAAGATCTAATTACTATTTACACTTTCCTGGTAATTGTACTTCCTGGAGGGTCCAGTTTAGTCCTCCTTCCCTCCCATGTGTCAGGTTTGGTTGGTGCGGCGCGCTTACTGTGAACGGAGCGTTATTATGTCAGCATTTTTCTTCGGGTTTCCGTATCACGGACTCGTTTATTCTGTCTTTTTTCCAGCTATTAGGTTCATGTGGCTGGGGTTATGACTGCCTCTTTATTCGGGTAAAGAGCAGAGGCAATGTGCAGAACTCTGGCTTCCTCGTTTGGGGAGGGGGTCGGTTAATAAATAAGGGGACTAAATTCTGTTCCGGTTACATATTTATGCTGGTCTCATGTGTTGCTTCTTTAAGTCTGCTTTGTTATTAGTTCACTGGGGGCTGATAGGAGCTCCGGCAGCATACATCCTGGCATAGGAAGATTCTGATTGGTCCAGTCTCCAGGCTGCAGGAGGAGGTGCACTACCCGGATGTGGAGGACTAAACTGGACCCTCCAGGAACTACAATTACCAGGTAAGTGTAATTTCCATTTACTGCCACTGTAAAAACAGGTCTTCCTCTGTACAGCATTTGAGCCATGCAGTGCAGAATTCTCATGCTACTCTAATGGTTTCAGGTCTTGTGAGATCTGAGACTGGGTGATCAGCTCAGGAGTTGCCTCACCACATGGCTCATGTTTCTAGTCCCACAGGTGCTCCTTGTGGTCTTGGGCAAGCCACTTAACCCTCCATAGCCCATGTTCCCTGTAAAATTGTTATCTTCAAGTTATAATGCCCTGTTCAATGTAATTTCAGTTTGTTCAATGTAAACCGCACTGATGCAGAATAGCGCGGTATATAAGAGAATTAAAATAAATAAAATAAAATAAATGGCTCATAATTGAAACAAGTCATGCTGTGCAGAGGAAGACCTGTTTTTACAGTAGCAGCAGTGGTGATGCAGCAGTGGCAAAAGCAAGGTTAAGGAAACAGGGAAAGATTAGCAAGATCAAAAAAAAAAGATGGGGAGAGAAAAAAGGTAGAGGAAGAAAGTGAAGGGAACAGAAAAGGTAAAGAGAAGCATAAAAAGGAAGCATTCAGGGAAAAATAGAAAAAAACAACAACTGAAGACTGATACAATAAAAGAGGGAACTAATTCCTACTCCTTCTGGAACCTGCCTGCAGTGGTGGGTGGGAGGCTTATTTTATTTACTATACTGATTTTTCTAGGGTATGCAAAATGGTTCACAAATTGAAATCAAAAGTCAAGAAGGTGAAAGGAGCTCCACCTCTAGTGGGGTGAAAAGGAAGCTACAGCTGAGGACAGAAGAAATGAGATGAATATACTTGAAACATGGGAGACAGAGGAAGGAGACTGGATGAGGAAGAGCAGGAAACTAACAGGACATAGTAGGGAGGAGTAAAAGAAAAAATGACAATGAAGGATGGAGGAGGAGGAGAGCGGTGTGGCCGAGGAAGGTCAGGATAAAAGTCAGAGGCAGTTGAGAGAGGGCAGAGTAGTGGGGGTAATGGAATTATCGAGAGGGGGGAGATGGGTGGAGACCTAACTCAACAGCAGATAGCTGAACCAAAAATGTTTTACCTCTTGGGGAGAAGGAGGGAGGAGGAAAGGGCAAGGAAGCACTGGCAGCATGCTTGGGGAAGAGGGGCTGCTGGCTTCGAACCTAACTTATTAAGCTTTCTTTTCCCATGGAAATAGAATAGGAAAATAGTCTTAGTAAATTAGGCCCCAAAGGAGTTGTGGCAGACCTCTTAAGGGGATACCCTTCATTCCCTGCTCTTGAACTTGGATTGTGACAATAGGAAATGAGGGGAGGGGTGAGTGAGGTCTTTGCCACTGGCTCTTAGTTTCTAGGTTGGCTTGTAGATCGAAAGAAAATGTGTCAAGGCCTTTTATGCTGGTTTTCTAACTTTCTGCCAGCTATCTCCAGGGCCTACTCTCTTATCTGTTCTGAGAGGCAGATGGACAGTGGGAAAGGGTGGGGGGAAAGGGGGAGGAAATCATTATGATCAGGTGAATTTGGCTACCCTATTTTGAACCTTCATTGAGGAATCCATCAACAGAGAGGATACATTGGTAGCTTCCTTTATTTTGATCTCTGAGTGAGATAATGTTTAATTTTATTTTTAGGCGTGGTTTTGCTAGAGCACTAGTGCCTATTGGGGAGGATTTATCTGTCCATATGCATGGGTTTATTTGCACATGTGCAAGCAAACTCATGTGTATAGAGGGGTTGGCAGACAAATGAGAGAGAAATTAAGTTTTCCACAAAATAATTTACCTGAAGTCTTGGACTGTGGAATTGCTTGCTGAAGCTGTGTTACAATGGTGTTAATGGAAGACAGGAGCCCTAGGTCTGTATTCACATGAGTCATCCGCTGACAGCAGGTGAGGATACACGTGGAACTCTGCTTTATGCACAGCTGGAGGGAGGCCTGTTCTGTGGCTGTGGCCTGAGCTGCCAGTGTCAGCGGTACTTAAAACCACATTTAAGGGAATCACTGGAGTTCTTTCCTCCACAAAGGGAGGAGAGGCGAGCAGTAGCAGTACCGGAGAGGCTCCAGTGTGAAGATCATTTTTGGTCTGCAGAATTGTAGTGCTAGTGGCTGTGAAAATTTAAAGGGGCTGCACACACATGCACCCTTGGCACTCTGCTACATTCATGCACACCCGACACACTGCTGCACATGTGCACGCGTATGTATTCCTGGAACTCTGCATTCGTGCCTGTTTGTAATGCTTCTGGCATTCACTTTCCAGCTTGTTTGAAAATAGGTTGGCCATGATTCATGGTCATAGAATAAACGTATTGTCAAATGTTTCTCCTATTACACAGAATCGAAGGAAGGAATTAGTTCAACTTAGATCCTGAACTTTGGCTTTTGATGAACATAGAAACATCGAAAAATGATGGCAAATAGACTATACTGTACAGCCTAATCAGTCTGCTCTTCTATACCATCTAAGTTTTACAGTCCTTTTCTTTTAATGTCCTCAGTGTTTGTCCCATGCTTTCTTGAATTCAGATACAGTCCTTATCTCTACCACGTCCACTGAGATGCTGTTCCATGCATCCACTGCTCTTTCCATAAAGAAATGTTTCCTTAGATTACTCCTGATTCTATCCCCTGTCACCTTCTTCCTTTGTCCCCTCGTACAGCTTTCTTTCAGTTGAAAGAGGCTCTCTTCTGCATTTATGTCATGGAGGTATTTAAATATCTGTCATATTTCCCCTCTCCCACCTTTTCTTCTAAAGTATACTGTGATAAGGAAGCTTATCATAGCTCAGGTAGGAGCTATAGAAAAGATGATGTGACTCTGAACAAGCAACCTGTCAGTTCTGGTAGAAGCAAGAAAACAGAGTTTTCACATAAAAGACTACCAGTCCCAGAATGCACCAGGTTTCCAGCAGCCATGAGAGGGGCTGAAGTGAGAAAACGTGTGTGCAATCAAGAGAGCTATGAGGTAATCCCTAAGCACTCATCTCAAAGGGCAGGACCTGATTCAACACAGCTGCGCTGTGTTAGGGAGGAGCACACATTAGAACAGAATAAGAATAGAGCTTATTCTTCAGATAACAGCTACAGAGGGAGAGACGGCTTCAGACACAGATACAGCAACGGCTACAAGCTCAAGCACCAGTATCACCTGGAGAAACAGAAGCCAAGCCAAGCGGATAGAGAAAGAAGGAAACTCTCTGGAAGGAAGAGAAGAAAGCCCATTGGAACGTCTGGGAGAGTCCAAGGCAGTACCTATACTGGGAGGTATTCCAAATGCCAGCAGAGTCCATTGGACTGGAGTCAGCCAGAGGAATGGAATGGCAGAGATAGGAATCACCAGTGGCTACCTGGAAGAGAGAAGACAGCACGTGGAAGGGACTTTCAGACCAAGGCCAGAAGGTATGTGAGAGGAGATCCAGTGTCCAGGGATCAAGATTGGAAGGCTGGACATCAGAATTGGATTACATACTGGCCAGGCTATACAGAGAGGAATTATGATAGCAGGAGAGGCTCAGGTATGAACACTGATCCAGACCCTATCTATAATAGAGAATGGCAGCAAGGGAATAAGCATTCTCATGATAGTGCCTTATTGAAAGACTCGTCTGTGCCAATGTATGATAGTGACCCTATGCTGATTGATGAAGGGGGAGATACAGCAGATGAAACTATTGATTACATGGACTGTTCTTTATCCAAGTGCTATTGCTAGCTTTCTGTGAGCAAACACATCAGCCATCACAAAGAAACCTAACTTTGTTCTTATTTCCACTGCAAAACAGCTCTTAAAGCAGGATTTGGGTTCACACAGTAGCAGCCAGCCAGCTAAAGGGTTTCAGCTGGTCAATTGATAGTAATTAAAGCTGCACCTGATTGTATGTGTGAGCAAGAGAGAATCACTGCAGGATCTGTGTGGAAAATAAGCAGAAGTTAACCTAACAAGCAAAGTTCATTTATTTCTTTGTGCCTTTTTAGTTGGTAATTATTTGCTAAGAAAACATTAGCTAATTGCCTGACAAGCTGAAGGTTGTTTTCTGATTTGCTTTGTGACTTTGTTATCCATTTAAACACTGCAAGCAAGTAACCTCATTTATATTGCTACCAAGCATATTTGTGCTGGGTGAATTAAACCCCATCAATAAAAGAAGTATTTTATTGGCCTTACCACTGGTTACACAACTCAATTATTGTCTTCAGCTGTGTTTGGGAGTGAATGAACTACATTACCCACAATACCTTGCAAGAATCATATGAATATATGCATCGTCAAGATTGTGTAAGTTCTCACCCTAGGCAGCCGTCTGACAATACATATTGAGATCTTTAAGTCTGTCCCCATATCCCTTATGTTGAAGACCACTAACAATTTTAGTAGCTACTCTGCACAGATTCCAGTCTGTTCATATCCATTTGAAGGTGTGGTCTCTAGAATTGCACACAGTACTCATAAGAACATAAGATACACTATACTAGGTCAGACCAAAGATTCATTAAGGTCAGTAGCCTCTTTTCAACAGCGGCCAATCCAGGTCACAAGTACCTGTCAGTTTCCCAAAAAGTAGACCAATTCCATGCTGCTTATCCCAGGGTAAGCAGGGGATTTCCCAAGTCCATTTTAATAATGGTTTATGGACTTTTCCTCCAGGAACTTGTCTAAACCCCTTTTAAACCCAGCTGCACTAACAGCTTTTAGTGTGTCCTATGGCAACAAATTTTAGACTTTGATAATGCACTGAGTGAAAAAATATTTTCTTTGACTAGTCTTAAATGTGCTGCATTGTAGCTTCATTGCATGTCCCATAGCCTTTCTACTTCTTGAAGGCATAAACAGATTTACATTTACTCATTCTACTCCACTCATTTTATAGACTTCTATCGTATCTCCCCTCAGTCATTTTATTTCAAGCTTAAGAGCCCTAACGTTTTAAGCCTTTCCTCATTGAGGGTATCCTTTCACCCCATTTATTGGAGTGGAGGAGTAGCCTAATGGTTAGAGCGCACTGGCTTGGGAACTGAGAGACAAGGGTTCGATTCCTACTTAACCCTCCATTACCTGAGAAAAATTCAAGTTACCAATGTCCCTGTTTAATGTACATTACCGGTTATCCTGTTCAAAAATTGTTTCCTGTTCTTTGTAAACTGTTGAGTTCCTTGTAAACTGCTCCTGATCTCTGGAAGGGGCGGTATAGAAAATGTAGCAAATAAATAAAATAAAATGACCAAGTCTAAGTTACAATGTAAACTGCTTTGACTGTAATGATAAAGCGGTATAAAAAGCCTGTTAAAAAGTATGCTTGCTCATTTCTGTCCTTTCTTATTCTGCTATATCCTTTAAGATATGGTAACTACAATTACACACAATATTCAAGGTCTGGTTGCACCATGGAGCAATAGAGGCATTATATCCATTGTTTTATTCTGTTCCTTTTCTTATGATTCCTAGCATTCTATTTGCTTTCTTGACAGCTGCTGCACACTGGGCAGAGGGATTCAATGTATTATCCATTATGATGCCCAGGTTCTTTTCCAGTGTGGCGTGTCCTAATGTGGAACTTTGCATTGTGTAACTGTAGTTTGAGGGTGGTTTTCTAAGTGCTTATCTTTGTACTTGTTCATATGAAATTTGGTCTTTTATTTGCACGCACAGTCTCCCATTTCCTCAAGGTCCTCTTGCAATTTTTCACAATCCTTTTGCGTTTGAACAACTTTGAGTATTTTTGAGTGGTTCTACATTCTTTATTCATGCACTTGATATACCGCCCAAATGATAGCATCGGGACAGTTTACAGTAATGATAAACACTACAAGAAATCAGAATGAAAGGAATGCCATTGTCTGATACAACAGAGGGTAGGTAGTCATGCAAAGGAAAAGGGAGAAAGATACAGCAGATGGGGTAGGAGAAAAGAGAGCAAGGTAGTCAATCCCAAAGGGAGGGAAGGTCAAAAGCTAGATGGAAAAGGTGAGTTTTAAACATTGCTTTGAACCTTTGAAAAGAGAGTTCCAGTCAGAGAGTGTGGGG
Source organism: Ichthyophis bannanicus (assembly GCA_033557465.1). Classification (NCBI taxonomy): domain Eukaryota; kingdom Metazoa; phylum Chordata; class Amphibia; order Gymnophiona; family Ichthyophiidae; genus Ichthyophis; species Ichthyophis bannanicus. The sequence goes on from CM066032.1 coordinate 1,733,244,909, forward strand.
GAGGGAATTCTAGTGGGACCATGGAAATAAAAAGCAGAATTGAGTGCATTCCAGATGAGCACGGGAAACGGGTGGGAGGGATAGACGGTTAGCATGGACAGAATGAAGCAGGTGGGGGGTGGGGCTTGAAGATGAGGTCAGATAGGTACTGTGGGGTAGAGGTGTGGACGAGGATGAGGATCTTATAGTGGATCCTGAACTTGATTGGAAGCCAGTGGAGGTAGATGAGAAGAGGGGTGATGTGGTCCGAACGGGAGGAGTGAATGATAATACATGACACAGTATTTTGAAGAAGCTGTAGTAACTGATAATGTGGAAAGCCTGCTAAGGCAACATTACAGTAGTTGAGTCTTGTAATGACTAGAGATAGAAGTATAGTTAGGGATGGGGCAGTCAAAAAAGGCTGAATTGCATGGATCTGACGTAGGGAATGAAAGGTGTTCATGGAAAGATAAGGAGGAATCAAGGGTAATGCTAAGGTAGCGGAGTGATACCATTGGGACAAGAATGCAGGCAAGCGAGGGGGCCAGTGGGGGACAGGGGGCACCGAACATGAAGCAGATTATGGCAGATTTGGAGGAGTTAATGTGTAGATAATTCGTAGACAGACAGGAAGGAGATATGAGAGACAGGAGGTCAGTGGAGTCAAATCAGGAGAAACCGGACTAGTATGGTAGAAAACTATTATATCGTTGGCGTAATAGGCTGACACAGCATGGTGCTGGACAATGGAGGGTAAGGGGGGGGGGGACCAAGAAGATATCGAAAAGGAGTGGAGACAGACCAGAACCCTGGGGAACACTGCAGGTGGGAGGGTAGCAGAAGAAGTGGAGAGGCTGGACTGAACGGCGAAGGATCATGCAGTGAGGAAGGAACAGAACCAGTGCAGAATAGTTCCCTGCAAACTGAGATCGTAGTTGAGAGAGGAGGGTGGAGTGATCAATCGGGACAAAAACCGAGGAAAGGTCCAGTGAGACAGCAAGAGAAATATCACGATCATGTGAGGTGTGAAGTCCATTTAGGAAAGAAAGGAGGATAGTTTCTGTGCTAGGACTAGGTCTGAATCCGGATTGTCTAGGGCAGGGGTCTCAAACTCAAATTGCTTTGAGGGCCAAATGAGGACTTGTAAAATAACCCGGGGGCCGCATGAGACGTGGGGCCTCATTTGCATAAGGGACCTCATTTGCATAAAAATTTGCATAATGTTACCATACCCTAACTTTTAGTAAACATGCCTCTTAATGAGTGCATGAATAAAGAAAGACTAAAAGATTTCTACATTACTATAATCCAGTGGCAACCGCCAGGCACATTAGGAACTACTACAAACAAACACTGCCCATTTAGAACCCATAGCAAACCCGCCATATCCTAACAGCACTACCAGGACTCACAAAGCACCATACCCTACCTATCAAAAGGCAACACTGCAAATATTAAATCAATACATTTCAGAGAATAACAATACATGACCTACTGGGGACAGAGAACAAGTAGCAATGTCAAATAGGAATTACATAAACAGAATACCTCAGCTCAGTTACACATGCAGAATACACCATCACCAAACAAGGAATCAAAATTTAGAAACAAGACAATTTAAACTGGGACCCCCCCAAAAGCCAAGCTTGGAATGTACAACAACACTGTAGAAATAAAACTATAAATTAATTTCCTCTTGTACTAAACAAAGCGCAGACGTTATTGATGCACATTTCCCAGAACTGACATATTCCAGTTAATAAATTCAAAATAAAGATATTTTTCTACCTTTTGTGCATTTTTTTTCAGTTCCAGCCACTTTCTTCTGGTTTCTTCGTGCCTTCTGCTAACTCTCCATCGTCTGCTGTCCATTTGTCCTTCTCTCTTCTAGCTTTTTCCATTCTCCCTCTACATCTGCTTTAACATATTAATCTTTCTCCTTTTGCTCTTTCCTCATTCCTATTTTCATCCACTCAAATTTTACCCCTCCATCCTCAATCCCCACTTACCTGGCCAATTGTAGATTTGTCTTCCCTCCCACACAAAATATTTTCCCCTCTCCATTTCACTCTCCCAGCTCCATCCCATTCTAATCCTCCCCCAACATCAGCTCCCTTCTAGTTCCAGTCCCACACAGCACCCCCTCCCTTCTAGTCACTGCATCAGCCCATTTTCAGTCCTAGCCCCCCATCAGCCCATTTCCAATCGTAGCTCCCCCCCATCAGCCCATTTCCAGTGCTAGCTCCCTCCGCTCACAGCCCATTTCCATTCCAAGCCCCCCTCCCCATCAGCCATTTGCAGTTCAAGCCCCCCTTCCACTCAGCCCATTTCCAGTCCTAGCAGACCCCCCAGCCTATTATCAGTCCTAGCCCCCCCATAGCCGATTACCAGTCCTAACCCCCCATAGCCCACTTCCAGTCTTACCCCTCATAGCCCATTACCAGTCCTAACCCCCCCCATCACCTCATTTTCAGTGTTACCCCCATCACCCCATTTTCAGTTACCCCGTCATAGGCCATTACCAGTACTACCCCCCATCACCTCATTTTCAGTGTTACCCCCATCACCCCATTTTCAGTTACCCCCTCATAGGCCATTACCAGTACTAACCCCCCCTCACCCCATTTTCAGTGTTACCCCCATCACCCCATTTTCAGTTACCCCCTCATAGGCCATTACCAATCCTAAACCCCCCACCATCACCCCATTTTCAGTTACCCCCCTCATAGGCCATTACCAGTCCTAACCCCCCTCCCACCATCAGCCAAATTAGATGAAAAAAAATATATATTTGCTGCTGCTGCAGTATTAAGCGTCCCGCGGGCCCCTCTGCCTGGTCCTCTCCTCCCTGCAGTATCAGCTCCAAAAGCGGCGGCTTTCAGAGCCGCGAAGAGAGAGAGTTTCTCTCGCGCGGTTCTGAAGAGCAGCGCGAGAGTCTTCAGAACCTCGCGAGAGAAACTCTCTCTCTCTTCGCGGCTCTGAAAGCCGCCGCTTTTGGAGCTGATACTGCAGGGAGGAGAGGACCAGCAGAGGGGCCCGCGGGACGCTTAATACTGCGGCGGCAAGTTTGGAATTTTTTTTTTTTTACTCGCCAGTACTTCGCGGGCGGCCCGCGAGCCGCGTGTTTGAGACCCCTGGTCTAGGGTGAAGGGCACGAGTGGGAATCAAGATGGGTGGAGAGTGTAGGAAAAAAACCTATTTCTCGAGGATCTTTGAAAGAAAAGGAAGTTTTGAAACCAGGCACCAGTGGGAGAGAATAGAGGGATCCAGGGTAGGTTTCTTGAGAATAGGGCAGATGATGGTGTGTTTCCAGAGGTTTGGAATGTACCAGAGGTAAGATTAGAATTGAAGATACTGAGGATGAGTGGCAAGAGGGCAAGAGATGGTTCATACAACCAGTGGGAAGGGATGGGGTCCAGAGGGCAGGTGGTCTTGAGAGAAGAGGAGAGAGCCTTGGACAATTCTGGAGAAGAGATCAGCCAAAACAAAGGCCAGGCGTGTGATAGGTAGGGGGTCGGGGAAGTGGGGAGGATGGGGGGGGGGGCGGTTAGGGGAGAGGGGCAGGCGGGAAATGTGGAGCGGAGCTGAAGGATTTTGTTGGAGAAGAAAGTGGCTGATTGGGCCGGATCAGGAGGCGCCAAGTTCGTAGCTGGAGGAAGAGGCTTGAGGGGCAGAGAAGGGTACAGAGAATAAACTAAAGTTGCTGGGAAGAGTTGGAAGAGGAAGAGATAAAGGTAGTAAAATAGGACTGACTGGCAGTGTGGATTAAGAAGCGGTAGTGTTGATAACAGAGACAGAAATGAGACAGTGCATCAGACAAGGGGTGTTTCTGCCAGTGATGATCGGTGTGACACAGTTGAGTGTGGAGAAGGCAGAGACCGGGATGGTACCAAGGGATATGATTATGGGCATATGTAAGAGGAACAGAACGGAGGGGAGCTGTTTGGTCAAGTGCAGAGGTGAGGATATTCTTCCAAGTTTGAACCTGGCAGTCAGTTTGGAAAGAAGTCAGAAGGGAAAAGGGCATCTGAAGGGGGGAACCTCTGGAGGGTAGAGGAGGATGATGTGATGTTTGGGGCGAGAGGGCCTAGAAGCAGCGGAGAAAGTTGAGGCCCGGAGGCAAGGCACCCACCGCTATGATCATGTTACCCCTCTTCTTCTTCGCCTACATTGGTTACCCCTTCGTTTTCGTTTTCATTATAAATTTCTTATCTTAATTCACTGGGCTATTTACACGGGTGAACTTGCATATCTGGCTAATCTTATTTCCCTTCACATTCCCTACCGTCAGCTTCGATCCCTTCACGCCAATCGTCTAGTCTTGCCTGCTCCTTCACGGGCGCACCTGGAGCAGACTCGACACTCGGCTTTCTTCTTTTTGGGTCCTCTTTTATGGAATGCTCTACCATCTTCCCTCCGATTAGAATCTTCCTACCCGCATTTCAAGTCATTACTCAAAACTCACCTGTTTAAACAAGCTTTGACCTTCCCATCCCTGAAATATGCTGTCCTTGTCATTTTGTCTGTCCTTTTGTCTTTGCTTGCAGTATGTGTATGGTTTTGTGTTATTTAATAATTTTATCTCGTACTGTCTTTTGTCTCGATTTCTTCTTTCTGTCCAGTCTTTATGTACCTATCTGACTCTTTGCTTTCCTATTATGTTATGGCGTTCTTTTCTTTAATTTTGCAGTGTTGACTTTTATTTTATTTTATTTTATTGTACACCGCTTAATGCCTTGGCCATAGCGGTTTATCAAATGTTTTAATAAAGATAAAGATAAAGGCAGGGGTTTGCAATGAGAAGAGTATACAAAAATGATAGGTCCAGGGGAGGGGAATAGTGGAGAGAGAGCTGAAGGTACAAACGGGGAGTCAGAAGAGGTGATGATTAGGTCAAGGGTGCAGCTAGCAGTGTTGGGACCACTGTTCCCTCTAAGCTGTGCGCGTGTGCGCGCGCACACACCTCGCCGAGCGAGCGCACATACTTTACAACAGAGCGCACAAAAATTACAGCTCTGATTCTGATAGAAAACAACACAGACGTCTTAAAATTTAAAAGTTATGATTGTAATTACTAGAAATTTCCCGCTTCATTTAGTAATCATCTATTTTCATTTAATTTGATTAAAATCAATGTGGTGTACATACTGTATTCTGATGTGTAGTCAAATTTTAAAGTATATAACTCCGAGTGTCGTTATGTGGCGCACAAAAATTTAACCTTCCTTCAAAAGCTGCACACAGCTGATATTTTATGCGCACACAGCCTACAGAAAATTAGAGGGAACATTGGTTGGGACCCGAGGACATGTTGCTACAATGAGAGGTCATCTAGTAGGGTGAGAAGTTAAAGTTGTTAAAACCCAAGAGGATTGTGGAAAATTGCAAGAGGATCTTGATAAATTGGAAGACTGGGCATCAAAATGGCAGATGAAATTTAATGTGGACAAGTGCAATGTTATGCACCTAGGGAAGAACAACCCAAACTATGGTTACACGATGCAAGGTTCCGCATTAGGAACCACCACCCAGGAAAAAGATTTAGGCGTCATTGTGGATACCATGTTAAAACCCTCGGCCCAGTGTGCAGCGGCGGCCAAGAGAGCAAATAGAATGCTAGGTATCATAAGGAAAGGAATGGAAATAAAACAAAAGATATTATAATTGCTCTATATCGTTCCATGGTGAGACTGCACCTTGAATATTGTGTGCAATTCTGGTCGCCGTATCTTAAAAATGATATAGCGTTATTAGAAAAGGTTCAGAAAAGAGCCACCAAAATGGTAAAGGGGATGGAAGGATATTTCTATGAAGAAAGGCTAAAAAGGTTAGGGCTCTTTAACCTGGAAAAGAGATGGCTGAGGGGAGATATGATAGAAGTCTATAAATTAATGAACGGAGTGGAACGGGTAAACGTAGATCGATTGTTTACGTTATCAGAATATAGAAAGACTAGGGGACATGCAATGATGCTACAGGGTAAACTATTTAAGACTAATAAAAGAAAATATTTTTTCACTCAACGTGTAATCAAACTCTGGAATTTGTTACCGGAGGATGTAGTAAAGGCTGTTAGTGTAGCTGGGTTTAAAAAAGGTTTGGACAAGTTCCTGGAGGAAAGGTCCATAAACCATTATTAAGAAGGGACCCAGGATATCAATGCTTGACCCAGTACAAGCATTGTGGAACCTGTGTCTTTTGGGGAAACTGCTAGGTACATATGAACTAGATTGGCCACTGTTGGAAACAGGATACTGGGCTTGATGGACCTTAGTCTGACCCAGTATAGCATATCTTATGTTCTTATGTGCTCAATCTCTGGGCCTGGATGGGGGGTCCAGATGGGTATTAAAATCCCCAAAAATGAAAAGAAGTTGGTAGGAAAGGGAGATTTTGGAGAGCATTATCAGGAGGGAGTTTCAGAGGTCAGGGCAGAGAGATGGAGGGACATATAGGAGAAGAAAATGAAGAGTTGGGGGTAGAGTCAAGTTTCATTAGGTTTTCTGCGTAATGGAGAGCTGGAGAATGGACCTCACTGATAGGGAGAATTGAACAGATTGGAACACCACCACCACCGCTCCAGGTTGACTGGGAAGTGGAGAAGGCAGAAAAGTTCAATAGGAGGCAGCGGCTGAGCCATAGGGCCTTCGCCCTCCTGCAGCCAGGTTTTAGTCAGAAGGAGAACGTTGAGACACTGTTGTAGCAGGAGATCCTGGATGAGAAGTCTTGTATAGACCTGCAGTTGATAAAGGCAAGGCTGAGTAACAAACTGGGGGAGACAGACGACTGGTTGAGGGTGAGGGGAGCCAGAGGTATGTTGATCGAGCAGATTAGCAGAGACCCGAGAAAGATGACCTGGGAGTGGGGTGGAAGAAAGAAGGCAGCAGCCGCAATGCATCGTGATGGTTGTCATGACACAGAGCAAAGGAAAATAAAAGAAACAGAATAAAGTGAAGTACAGAGGCTGAGAAGACTTACACCAGGCAGTGCTCTGACAGGGCAAAGCAGATCATAAGCGGTGCTACAATAATGTTGCCCCCAGAGTCGCCACAACGAATGAGGGGGTCCTCCTTGAGCATGGAACGCCGCAGAAGGCTGTTAAATAATGTCCAGGTTACCTTGCAGGAAGTCGCCACGTCACTTCCAGGTATGCAGGAGGTGGGAGAAAGGCACTGATTGAATGGTAGCAAATACCTGTGTGCAAGCTTCCCACCTGCTACCACCTCGTCCTGTTGCTTCAATCTTCTTGTTTGCAGAGCCTATCGCATGTGTTTGTGTGTTTCTGTTGTGTTCTGCACAGTCTAGGTTTTGCATTCAGTTGCACTTTTGTAAGGCGATTGCCTGCTGCCATTCTAATGTTTTTCCCTTGTAGTTCTCTTTATTCAAGTTATTTGGTTGTTTAATATGTTTCTTGATTTCCCCCCCCCTTGCCATTTTAGACTGTATTTAGGTTTGTCTGCTCCCCTGGCCGGGTTATCATTTTTATCAAGATAGTTGTTTGATTTCACTGTGGCTATTTTTCTGGACATGTCTGAGTCAAAACACTCCAGCAGGTTTAAGAAATGCATCCATTGTGGCAGGACGGTGGCCATCACGGACCCCCAAAGATGGTGTTTACTGTGGTTAGGCCCGGCCATGCACTTTCTTGTTATCTTGTGTCCACAGATGACTGAGGAATCGGGGGTTATGAAGAACAGCACAAAGATTTTGGGTGCTTCTAAGTCAGATCCCCCATCAGTATAGATGGCATCAATCCCCATGGCCTCAGGAGTTGCACTGGGTGTTTGAGAGCCCACTTGGAGTCTAGCATTGATAGGAGGCTCTGGGAGTTGTCAGGTACAGACTTGAGCCTGAAGAAGAGGAAGGACTCATCCTCGTTTTCGAAGATATTGAGGGCTAGAGACAGAGCATCAGGTGAAGGAAGTAGTACATTGGTGTCGAGGTCATTGGAGCAAAGTGTTAGGAGCATGGATGTATCTGATGATTCGTGGCTCTTGAAGTAGTCCCAGCATGAGTATCTTTCACTCTTCTCAGTACTGGAGGGGCCATGCCTGTTTGCATAAGACTGGAACCAGCCTGCAAATACACCCTGCTAGATTTCACCTACATCAACCATATCTCCTGAAACTCCCCTGCACATTTGTCGATTGCAGCCCTTGAGGAGTATTTTGTAGAGGGCCTTGAGAAGATATTGACTATGTTCTCTGCCCTACACAAAGCTGCTGCTTTAATAGCATTGCTGCATCAAGCCGATCTTCAAGACTCCATTGCCTACGGGAGAAGCATTAACATTGGACCTCGAAGGACCTTGACACAGGTGTCTGCCTGGCTGGTGTCTGTCTTGAGTGCTTTGAGAGTTGATCACTCCCTGAAGCATCAAAGAGTATCGATGCATTGACACTCCCAGAGGAGCTCAGTTTCCCAAGTGGATGAAGCGCCAGCCCAGGCAGAGACATTAATGACCTTTGAGTGCCTCTCTGAGCTTGCATCAGAGGACTCCTGGGATGCTGATTATGACTTGGAGAGTACTTCTTGGAGGAGTGGTCTCCTGAGCTACCATCAGATCCCATGCCTCCATATGAGTGACTCAAGTCTCTTCCAGAGGAGCTGTCTTTTAATGATTTTCAGGGTTATGGCTAAGTTCATACCTTTTCAGTTTGAGATGGAGGAAGAGCCCAGGGCACAAGAGTTGGAAATCCTCCAGTATTCAAATGCTTTTTAGGAAGTGGTAACAAATCCTGTATGCCTGATCTTTTAAAGGTTACAGATGAGAATGTGGGAGACCCCCCCATGCCCTCCAATCAATAGGAAGGGTCCCTGACTTGAGAAGCTCCAGCTACTGCACCACTCCGTGGCCGTTAACTCCGCTCTCAAAAGAGCTGATAGTTCCAAGTCTCACTTTCCGGCACTCTCAGAGCAGGCGGCTAGGAGATTTGGTTCTTTTGGGAGAAAGTTTTAGCAGAATGCTAGTCTTGAATCTTGCATGATGTCCTACCAGCTCTTCATGAGCGTGCATTTGAGGAACATTATGCACATACTTGAGTTCATGGACTCCCTCCAGAGAGAACCTCATAACTAGCTGCCTCAATGAATATTGGTGCCCAAAGACGCTTATGGCTCTGGGGGGTGTTCTTGCAACCGAGTGTACAGGAGAAGCTTGCTGGCATGCCGTAGAGAGAATTACTATGGAGATAAGGTGCAAGAGGCTGTTGACATGATCAAGCAGCACATTGACACTCTCTTCTGATCCTCTCCAGGTCCCCTCCTAACCCAACCTCTTCAACATCTTGGAGATACCTTAGCGAGAGGGCACAGGAGGACTTATTACCCTCAAAGGCGTAGGAGCCCTCCTCCTTGTCCTTGACCAGAGTTCTCGCTCCCATCTCAGGCAGCATAAAGCTCAGAAGTTCCAGCTAGCATCCCAGGTAAAACCCAGAGATGGAGATTTGACTGGTAGCTAGAGAACATAGCCAGGACTGTCGTCCTGGTCATGGACAACTTTCAATTTGTAGGGAAGTTCATGTTCTTTGTGAACCGATGGATACTCAAAATAGTCTGGGTTGGGTACAGATTACATCTATTTGAGCTTCTGCCGAATCGCCCACTGAGGAAACATTCAGTCCCACAGCACCAGCGGGTACATTTTTAGGCATTCTCTGCCCATTAACAGGGCAGTGTGATCGAGCCCATTCCACCAAGGCAGGAAGGGCAGGGATTTTTCTCTCAGTTTCTGATTAACAAAAAAAGAAAACTCCAAACCAGGGGATTCTCTCCCATATTAGATCTAAGGAAGCTGAACAAACATCTGGCTTGAGAGAAGTTTGGGATGGTTTCCCTCTGCAGCCCAAAGAGATCGGCTAGGTTCTTTAGACCTCAATGATGCATTCAGCCACATTCAGATACATTACAAGTCCAAAGAATTATCTGTGATTCATCATAGCTGGATGCGAGGAAGCCAGATATAGTGGTTAAGGATAGAAACACCAGAACAGCATTGATGATAGGTGTCAGTTCCAAGCGACGACTATGTGAATCACGTGGAGAGGCAGAAGATCCTGAAATATCAGGAAATGCAGTCAGAGACCAAGAAAATGTGGCAGAAAGATACAGAAATGTTTCAGATTGTGCTGGATGCCACAGGCTTGATAAAGAAGAATTTCCAAGCACATCTTGACAAACTACCCATACATGTTGCATCTTACGAACTCCAGCTGGAAGCTCTCTTTGACATGATGCAAGTACTACGCCAAGCCTTAGCAGTAAATTTGAGAGACTGAGATCATACTCCCCATGCCCTGGTTTAGAAGTGAGGTTCACAGCTATCATGGTATGTGCAAAACTAACCCATTTGGAGAAACTGCCCCCAGAACACCACTACCAGTATTGCATTCTTCTTTTTGGTCCTTGCATCCACTCTTTGCATTTTACACAATGCTTTGTGGTAGTCTCAGCATATCTACACAAACTGGGCATGTATGTGTTCCCCTACTCAGATGACTGGATGATGGAGAGCCATTCAACGAGTGCGGCAATTGGTATGTATTATCTGAGTACTGGGGTTTGTCATCAACTATGGCAAATCTCGTTTGATTCAATCATATTCATTGGAGCTCTGCTAGACATGGCTCAGATGAAGGGTCCTGCCTTCTGGTGGCAGCAGTGGAGAACATAAAACGGTGTTAGAGACATCAGTGAGAAATATGTTGAGAATGTTGGGCCACATGGCCTCAATGGTATGTGTAAGTCCCTTGGCGCATTTCAAGATGAGACCAGTTAACCTTGAATACAGAGCGGACACAGTCCGTTAATAAACACAACAGTGTCAACTCTGTCACTGCTCACCTCCGAGACTCCTTTCTCTGTGGCAGGTTCCTTCTATTCTGGCCAAAGGTTTACCTTTCCAAACAGCTCCCTACCAAAAATTGCTCTCGAGAAGAAAGGTTGAAGTGTCTAGAGAATCAGACTGACTAACCTACTGAAGAGAGCTTTAAGCTAGATTTGTTGGGGATGGGTGAAGAAAGCCCCCAGGTAAGTAAAACATTAAATACCTCTATAGAAATGAGTAAAAGGGGGGCAACATCTGGAAAGCAGTGTGTTTAAATGCCTGTAGCATGGGAAGTAAGATCCCAGATATTGAGGCTTTAATGGACGAGGCTGACTAAGATTTAGTGGTGATTATGGAGACATGGTTCACAGAAAACCATGACTGGGATGTAATTATACCGGATTATACTTTATTTAAGAAGCACATGGTAGGATGAAGGGGAGGTGAAGTGGCACTATATGTAAACAAAAAAATACTAAAGCTATAGAATTGCAGGGCTTAAAAGGAAGAGGAGAGACTCTGTTGGTTAAACAAGAAAGAGGGAAAGGGAAATTTATTTGCATTGGAGTTACGTACAGAATCCCCCCTCACAGGGAGTAGAAGTGGACGAAGATTTTAATAGAAGACATACGCAGTACTGCCATGAAAGGAGATGTGCTACTGATAGGGATTTCAATATGTCAGATATGGATTGACACATCCCTGCTGCGGTGTCATCTAGAAGTAAGGAGATCCTGGATTCTCTGCAGGGAGAACTATTCAGGCAACTGGTAACAGAACCCATATGTGATAGGGCTATACAGGACTTAATGCTTACCAATTTATTTAGCTGTATTTATATCCCGCTTTTCACCGGGTCAAAGCGGTCAATTGGGGGATACATTTAACACGAGGGGATATGAGACACATACGCTAATACTTACAGGGAACATGGGCAATGGAGGGTTAAGTGGCTTGCCCAAGACCACAAGGAGTGCCTATAGGACTAGAAATCCCAGTCCCTCCGGCCTGAGATTGCTGTCCCCAGGTGGGACTTGAACCCCCGGCCCTCCGGCCTGAAATACCTTGTCCTAACCACTAGACCACTCCTCCCTTCCAATGGGGAAGTGTTTCTGATGATCTCCAGGAACAAGCAAGAATGTAGTCTTCACATATGGGTATCGTCGGTACCGATGGAGCCTGCGCGGGAATGCTCCCCAGCATCCAATAGGAAAGCTTTTGAGAGCATCCCACAGCGCCTGCTTGCTGCCTTCCCGCCATTCCCAACTGTCCCTCTCCAGTTCTTCATTTTCTGCGGAGCCGACAGGTCGCACATCCTGTCACCGCAGAAAAAAATTCCCTTCTATTCTTCGTTTTTGTGGTCACGTCTGCCTTCCCTCGACGCTACACCGGTACCGCCAGTGGTTCTTTCTTTTTTTCTTAAAAAAACAACAAAAAAACCCTTTCTTTCTGGAGTCTCTTCCAGTAAATTTCTCTTCAGGTGCCACGCGACATTTTGGGCACTAGATCCAACTTTTTCCTTCAAAATGGAAAAACCCGCTTCGGGTTTTGTGTTCTAAGTGTAGCGATACCATCTCCATCACAGACACCCATGAGTGGTGCCTCAAATGTTTAGGTCCTGACCACTCTATTTCAGAGTGTGTTGCCTGTGGGATGATATCGAAAAGGGGCCGGCAAAACCAAGCTGCTAAGCTTAGCACCCTTTTTCCCTCCGCTGCAGCCTCCGTGGCATTGACGTCTTCCAGGGCTTCGTCTTCCTCCCATGGATCTCAGGTAACTAAACATAAATCTAGCCAGTCCTCAAAGGGTAGATCTCCTAGACAACAAGATGCCTCTGGCGATGCCCTTGAGGGACGTCCACCGGCAAAATTGCCCCGGCGGGAGGCTTCAGCTTCCAAAGCACTAACGGGGCTCCAGGATGTTCTCGAGGCTTCAACCTCAGCAGAACTACTGGTGCCATGCTCTGGGGTGCCGGCTGCTTCATCCGGCACCGATACCCAAGCATCGGCAGCGTCGATAGATCACAGATTCTTGGCTATTGAGCGCAGTCTGGCGGCTCTTCTCACGACCTTGATGCCCCTGAAACCGCTTCAGACAATTCAACCGGTACCAGCACCGACTCCGGTGCCGGCACCGACTGCATTGACATCGGCAGGTATTCTACCGGGACTGAGTCATGCGTCTCTATCTGGCATCGACAAGTGGGTACTGGACCACTCCGATGCCAACTTCGATTGGTACCGGTACCGTGCATTGCACGATCACCCGGATCGGAGATTCTTTGAATCCTCGGATGAGTCTGAAGACTCTGAAAGCTCTGCCGATACCAGAGTACTTCTTCCTGAGGATTCTTATCCTCAGCGTAGGATGTCTCCACCAGAGGATATGTCCTTTCAGGATTTTATCCGAGATGTGGCCCGAGGTCTTTCCATCACAGTGGCTCCTGAAAAAGAGCCTAGGGCAAAGGAATTAGAAATCCTACAATACCCTAAAGCTCCCAAGGAGGCAGCTACCTTACCTATTCCTGAGATCTTGCATGATATCAAGTTAAGGATGTGGGAAACACCTCTAACCACATCTCCTCACTCTCAAAGACTCGACACCATGTATCGAGTTCCTCCCTGTCCTGGGTTTCAGAAGACTCAATTACCACACCATTCTATGGTGGTGGAATCAGCCATGAGAAGGATAAAGAGTGCACAAAGGCATGCATCTAATCCTCCAGGACGTGAGTGTAGGACTCTTGACGCCTTTGGACGTCGAACCTTCCAGGCTTCCATGCTTTCTGCTAGGATCAGTTCCTATATCTTATATATGGGAATGTTCCTTAAGGAGGTCACAAGAGATTTAGAGCTTATGAGCCCTCTCCTTCCTGATAATAAAAGGCAAGATTATCTCGCTCTTGTCAAACATGCTCAGGATGTTTCCAAGTTTGTGGATCGTGCAGCCTTTGACTGCTTTGAGTGCATAAGCAGAACCTCTGCCATTGCCATAGGTGCACATAGGATTGCCTGGCTCCAGGCATCTGACTTGGAAATTTGGGTACAGGACAAACTAGGGAATATTCCTTGCACAGGAGAGAAAAAAGCTAATGAGAGAGATGCTGACAATATCACTTTGGATAGATTGTCTAAGTCTACAGCTGATCCTGCGAGGCAAAAATCCTCTAAGAAACCATTCTTCAGTAAGAAGTTTTTATCCCTCCTTTACCCAGCAGGGGCATCGTTTAGGTCAGTCTGCCCAAAAGGGACAGCAGCAACAACCTAGGCAAAGAAAGACAAAAGTAGCTAAGCCTCAACCGGCTCAGCAGACTCAGCCTCCACAGGGGCTTTGACTCCTATCTAGAGACTCCTATTTAGAGAAACGACAGGGTAGGAAGAAGGGGAGGAGTGGCACTATATGTAAAAAATAATATTAAAGCTTTGGAATTACAGAGCTTAAAAGGGAGAGAGGAAGCATTGTGGGTTAAACTACAAAGAGGGAAAGAAAAATCTATTTGCATTGGTGTGATATACAGACCTCCCTGACAAGAGGAAGAGGTGGACAGAGTTAATTGAAGACATACGCAGCATTGCTAGGAAAGGGGAAGTGCTACTGATAGGAGATTTCAATATGCCAGAAGTTGATTGGCACATTCCTGCTGCAGTATCAGCTAGAAGTAAGGAGATCCTGGATTCTCTACAGGGAGAACTATTCAGGCAATTGGTAACAGACCCCACACGTGAAGGGGCCATACTGGACTTGGTGCTTACCAATGGTGAAAGTGTTTCTGATGTTGCAGTGGGAGATCATTTTGCAACCAGTGATCATCAGATGGTGTGGTTCAGTATTAGGACTAGGGCTGTTAGAATCCATTCAAAGGTGAGGATCTTAGACTTTAGGAAGACTAACTTTGTGAAGATGGGCCAATACCTCAGGGAGTCGTTAGTGGGATGGGAACAGCTGGGGGATGTAGAAAAACAGTGGGCAAAACTGAAAGGGGATATCTTAAGGGCAACCAACCTTTTTGTTAAAATGGTAAATAAAGGTAAAAGGAAAAGGAGACCGCTATGGTTTTCGAAAGAAGTAGCTGAAAAAGTGAAGAAAAAGAGGGAGGCCTTCATGAAATACAAGAGATCACAGAGAGAGGAAGACAGGCATCTGTATTTGGAAAAACTTAGAGAAGCTAGCAAAATAGTCAAGAAGGCAAAGATTCAACAGGAGGAGGAAATAGCCAATGCAATAAAATGGGGGGATAAGACATTTTTCAGATATATTAGTGAGAAGAGGAAGGGCAAAAGTGGTATTGTCAGACTCAAGGGTGCAAGGGAGGAATATGTAAAAGCTGATAAGGATAAAGCGGAATTGCTTAACAAATATTTTTGTTCGGTGTTCACAGATGAAGTACCAGGAGCAGGACCTCAGAAAACACCCACAAATAGGAACAGAAGTGAGGGACATCTTGAACAATTTTCAGAAGACTGTTTGTGAAACTAGCTCAACTTAAAGTAGACAAAGTGATGGGACCGGATGGGATAAACCCTAGAATACTGAGGGAACTTGGGGACGTTCTAGCAACTCCACTGACTGACCTTTTCAATGCCTCGTTGGAGTCGGGAGTGCTGCCAAAGGACTGGAGAGAGGCTCATGTGGTGCCTTTACACAAAAGCGGAAGTAAGGATGTGGTTGAAAACTACAGGCTGGTTAGTTTAACTTCGGTGGTGAGTAAATTATTGGAAACGCTGCTGACAGAGAAAATAGTGAGGTTTCTGGAGTCCAGTGGATTACAGGATCCGAGGCAGCATGGATTCACCAGAGGCAGGTCTTGTCAGACAAATCTGATTGATTTCTTTGACTGGGTGGCCAGGGAGTTGGACCGAGGGAGAGCTCTAGATGTGGTGTACTTAGATTTCAGTAAAGCCTTTGACACTGTTCCTCACAGGCGACTTATAAACAAACTGAGCACCCTAGGGATGGACCCTAAAGTTACTGCTTGGGTTAGAAATTGGTTGGGTGGGAGGCGACAAAGAGTACAAGTAAATGGAGCTCACTCTGAGGGGAAGGATGTTACTAGTGGTGTTCCCCAGGGATCTGTCCTTGGTCCGATTCTTTTTAACATCTTTGTTAGTGATATAGCGGAAGGGCTGTCGGGTAAGGTTTGCCTCTTTGCGGATGATACCAAAATCTGCAATAGAGTAGACACCCAGGAAGGTGTAGATAACATGAGGGATCTAGCTAAGCTTGAAGAATGGTTTAGAATTTGGCAGCTGGGATTTAATGTTAAAAAAATGTAAGGTCATGCATTTGGGCTGCAGCAATCCAAGGGAGCAATATAGTATAGGGGGTGAAGTACTTTTGTGCACTAAAGAAGAGCGGGACCTAGGCGTTGTTGTGTCTGATGATTTAAAGTAGCTAAACAGGTAGAAAAGGTGACTGCAAAAGCTAGAAGGATGCTTGGGTGCATACAGAGAGGAATGGCTAGCAGAAAAAAGGAGGTGATAATGCCTCTCTAAGTCTTTGGTGCGACCTCATTTGGAGTATGGTGTGTGCAATTCTGGAGACTGCACTTTCAAAAGGATGTGAACAGGATGGAGTCGGTCCAGAGGGTGGCTACTGAAATGATTAGTGGTCTTCATTATAAAGCATATGAGGACAGACTGAAGGATCTTAATATGTGCACCTTAGAGGAAAGGCGGGATAGAGGAGATATGATTGAGCTGTTTAAATACCTCCGTGGCATAAATGTTCAGGGAGAGAGCCTCTTCCAATTGAAAGCAAGTTTTGCTACAAGGGGACATGGGATGAGGTTGAAGGGAGATAGATTCAGGAGTGATATGCGGAAATATTTCTTTACTGAAAGAGTAGTGGATCCATGGAATAGTCTCCCAGTGGAGGTGGTAGAGATGAGGACAGTAACTGAATTCAAAAAAGCATGGGACAAACACAGAGGATCTCTAAAGGTAAAAAGGGGACTGTTGTAGTTGTTGATATGGAAGGACAGACTAGATAGGCTATGTGGTCTTTTTCTGTCGTCATATTTCTATGTTTCTATGTTTCTAGAGAACTTTCCTTTCCTGGCCCTGAACGGCCCAGAACCCTCCACCATCCCAGGAAGGTTGTGTCATTTTGCCCACAGATGGGTCAGATAACAGCAGAAAATTGGACTCTGTCTATTGTAAGAGGGGTACAAGCTTCATTTCCTCAGTATGCCCCCTACTACAATGTGCTCCTTGCTCAAGGGGCAGTAGAAGAGGTACCCATTCCCCAACGGGATACAGGGTTTTTACTCTCTATTTCCTTATTCCAAAGAGAACAGGAGGACACAGACCTATTTTAGACCTCAGAGAATTGAACAAATTCCTGTTCAAGGAAAAGTTCAAAATGATCTCTTTAGGAACTTTGCTGCCATACCTTCAGAGTCAGGATTGGCTTTGTTCTCTAGATCTCAGGGATGCGTACACTCATGTTCTCATCCATCCAACTCACCGAAAGTTCCTTCGCTTTCTGTTTCAAGGGAAGCACTACCAATACAGGGTTCTTCCTTTTGGCCTGGCCTCTGCACCAAGGGTGTTCACAAACTGCATGGCTGTGGTGGCAGCATTTCTCCGCACCCTGGGAATATTCATCTTCCCTTACATAGACGACTGGCTCATTCGAGCCCCTTCAGAACCAGAGGCCAGGGTTGCTGTCTCTCGCGCAATGCGCCTCCTTCAGTATTTGGGACTTGTCATAAACTTCGCAGAATCCAACCATGCTCCCACTCAGTCCCTGGAGTTTATAGGAGCTCTGCTGGATACCAGACAGACATGGACCTTCGCATTGTGCAGTTAGCTTCCCAGGCAGTGCTGAAACCTCACCTCACTGCTCGGGAAATGTTAGAGTTGTTAGGCCACATGGCATCAACCGTGCATGTTGTTCCTTATGCTCGCCTCCATATGAGGGCAGCCCAGTGGACTTTATCCACTCAGTGGACTCAGGCGTCAGGTTGCCCATCAGACAAAATAGCAAACTCAGATCGCCTTATTTTGTCCCTCCAATGGTGGCAGTCGCCCCAAAACCTTCTGGTGGGGTCTCCTTTTCAGCAACCCCCACCACAAGCCACTCTAACAGAAGATGCTTCACAGGTGGGTTGGGGAGCTCACCTGCAAGGCCTCTCTACCCAGGGTACCTGGACTTCACAGGACGCATATCTACACATCAAGCTCCTGGAACTCCGAGCAATCTTCCTTGTTCTTTGAGTATTCCACACCCAGCTCAGCTACAAGACTGTCCTAGTTCAAATGGACAATCAAGTAGCCATGTTTTGTGTGAACAAGCAGGCTCTCTGTCGCTCTGCAACAAAGCTTTGCGACTATGGGCCCTCGCCAGAGAGCATCAGATTCATCTCCTTGCGGTGTATCTTCCAGGCATTCAAAACTCTTGGGCAGACAGACAGTCGAGTTCTGCTTCCACACGAATGGTCTCTCCATGTAGACCAGGTGGCCAAACCTTTTCAAATTTGGGAAACCCCGGACATAGACCTCTTTGCAAGTCCGCTGAATGCCAAACTTCCCTGGTTCTGTTCCAGAATTCCGGCTCAGGGTTGTCAGGCCAGGGATGCTTTCCTCCTCCATTGAGATTGACTTCCTGTATGCCTTTCCACCCATTCCCCTAATTCCCAAAACCGTGTTCAAGCTTCAGAGACAGAGGTCATATGATTCTCATAGCTCCACGTTGGCCACGGCAAATGTGGTACCCTCTGCTCCTACATCTCTCTCAAACTCCGCCTCTGGAGTTAGGATCTGTTCCAGATCTCCTTTCTCAAGAGGACAGGATGCTGTGGCATCCCAATCCCCAGTCTCTGCTTCTCAGGGCCTGGTTGCTGAAAGCCTAGAACCTTCACGGTCTTAACCTTTCCCAGCAGGTAAAGGATATCCTTTATGCTTCCAGGAAGCCTTCCACAAGACGCTCTTATGCATTTAAGTGGAAAAGGTTTACAATATGGTGCTCGCAAAAGGGTCTTAACCCTCTTGCGATACCTCTAGAATCATTACTGGAGTGTCTTCTTCATTTATCAAATGCAGGGCTTAAGACCAATTCAGTGAGTTCATTTGAGTGCTATTACAGCTTCTTTGAAGCCTCTAAATCAGCGGTTTTCAACCTGTGGGTTGCGACCCCCATGGGGGTTGCCTCAGGATTTAGCGAGGGTTGCCTCGTCTCCACCAAGTTAAAAAAAAAAAAAAAAGTTAAAACGCGCACAAGTTGCTGCTGCTGCCGAGCCCGCTTCCCTGCAGCTGCAAACTCGCCGCCTCCCTTCTAATGCAGCTGTGGCTCCCTGCCTCTTAGGGAACCACGGCTGTGCCTGTAAAACCATTGCGGAGCCTTCCTGTCTCTCGACGGCTCCGTGCAGCATTGTCCCGCCTCCAAAGGAAGTGGTAAACAACTTCCTTTGGAGGCTGGACAATACTGCACGGAGCCCGTGCAGCATTGTCATGGAGGGAGGGAGGGGGGCTGACCTGGACAGATGGAAGGATGGGGGCTGACATGGAGGGATGGAGGGAGGGGGGCTGGCATGGACAAAGGGGAGAGACAGGGGGACATACTGGACAGACAAGGGATAAATGCTGGACAGAGGCGTGAGATAGTACAGGTTAGGATTATAATGGGCTGATGGGGGAGCTAGCACTGGTAATGGGGGGGGGGCTAGGACTTTTAATGGGTTGATTAGGGAAGGCTAGGACTGGGAATTGACTGATCAAGGGGGGGTTGGGACTGTAATTGGCTGATAGGGGGGTAGGACTGGTAATGGACTGATGGGGGGGGGCTAGCATTGGAAATGAA
Organism: Ichthyophis bannanicus; assembly: GCA_033557465.1. Lineage (NCBI taxonomy): Eukaryota > Metazoa > Chordata > Amphibia > Gymnophiona > Ichthyophiidae > Ichthyophis > Ichthyophis bannanicus. Next base: position 1,733,264,515 of record CM066032.1, read on the forward strand.
CTGATTGGTGAGTTTAGGACTGGAAATGGGCTGATGGGGGGGATAGGACTGGTGGTAATGGGCTGATGGGGGGGTAGGACTGGTAATGGACTGATGGGAGGCTAGCATTGGAAATGGGCTGATCGGGGTGGGGCTATGACTGGAAATTAGCTGATTAGTGGAGGCTAGGACTGGTAATGAGCTGATGGGGGGTAGGACTGGTATTGGTCTGATTAGGGGAGGCTAGCACTGGTAATGGGGTTGAGGGGGGATTAGCACTAGAAGTGAGCTGATTGGGGGGTTTTGACTGGGAATGGGCTGATTGTGGGGAGGGGAGGATAGAGCTGCTGGCCTTGGAAGAAAACTGGGGGCTAAGGCTACAAATGGGCTGATACGAGGGGATGGGAGAATGGAACTGGAAGGGAGTGGATCTGAGAGGGGCTGCCATGGTATTTGTACTAGAAGGGACTGGTCAGTGGGTAAGGAGGGGGACTGGAAGGGAAGGGACACCAGTGTCAGTCATGGGAATGCAAGTTGACATTATAAGATACTGGGAGTGAGGACTGGAAAGGGGCTGATACTGGGGAGGGTTACTGGGACTGGAAATAGGCTGATGGAAAGAAGTGAAGAAAACGAAAGAAAAGATAAGAAATGGCAGATGGACTATAGATGACAGAAGGAGAGCTAAGAGAAGACAGGAAAGCAGAAGCCTCAGATCGGGACCAGCATGATCAGAGAATAAATTGGTCAGACAACAAAGGTAGAAAAAATAATTTTATTTCATATTAGTGATTTGACTACAAAATCATAATTTTGAAATCAAATATTATTACTTGTTATGATTGTGGTTTAAATAAGTAAATTTTATAAATAAAAACAATGCAAAGTCCTGTAATGTATTAATAATTCAACAAATGATTACAGCGACAATGCGTTAACGGTAAAGGAAGAGAGATGCATTTGATTTTATCATTGGAGGTCATCACAAGTTCACCAATGGTAAAAGGGGTCACGGTGCAAAAAAGGTTGAGAACCACTGCTCTAAATGGGCAACCTATTTCCTCTCATCCTCTCATAGCGAGATTTATGAGAGGCCTTCTTTTAACTAAGCCTCCCATTAAGCCACCACCGGTGGCATGGAACTTAAATCTGGTTCTTGGGCAGCTCATGAAACTGCCCTTTGAACCATTAGCCACTACCTCTTTGAAATTCCTTTCCTAGAAGGTCATCTTTCATATTGCAATCACATCAGCACGTCGCATCAGTGAATTGCAAGCATTGGTGGCTGACCCTCCTTATGCAAGGTTCCATCATGATAAGGTAGTCCTTAGGACTCATCCACACTTTATGCCAAAGGTGCTGTCACCGTTTCATTTAAACCAGGTGGTTTACCTTCCTGTATTCTTCCCAAGGCCTCACACCTCAAATGCAGAAAGGAATCTTCATACTTTGGACTGTAAAAGGGCTTTGGCCTTTTACTTGCAAAGGACACAGCAATATAGAAAGTCCTCTCAACTCTTTGTTGCTTTTGATCCTAGTCATTTGGGACTTCCAGTCACCAAAAGAACACTGTCCAGCTGGTTTGCACAGTGTATATCTTCTGCCTATGAGAGTAAAACCCTTCCTCTTGAAGGCCATGTCGGAGCTCACAATGTGAGAGCCATGGCAGCCTCTGTGGCCCATCTTCACTCTTTGTCTATCGACAGCATCTGTCGAGCAGCTACTTGGGCTTCAGTTCATTATTGCTTTGACAAGGACTCCCGCCGGGATGCCCTTTACAGCCCATTACTGCTTAGACAAGGACTCCCGCCGGGATGCCTTGTTTGGTCAGGCTGTTCTTCAATACCTGTTCCATACTTAATCAACTCCTACCCACCATCCCTGGTAGGATGCCAGAGATCCATGGGGGGAAGTGGAGCCCTTTAACAAGGGCATGCAACGTCTGGGGCCTTCTCCCTTGCATCTGCAGCTAGGGAGTCCCCGTATGTGAAGACTACATTCCTGCTTGTTCCTGGAGATGGCATAGTTACTCACCTGTAACAGGTGATCTCCGGGAACAGCAGGAATTTAGTCTTCACAACCCACCCACCTCCCCTAGGAGTTGTATCTCTCTTTCTCTCTCCCTTTTGTCTCAGCTTTAAATTCAACTGGAGAGGGACAGTTGGGAAAGGCGGGAAGGCAGCGCACAGGTGCTGTGGGATGCTCCCAAAAGCTTTCCTATTGGTCGCTGGGGAGCGTTCCTGCGCAGGCGCCCTCGGTACCGACGTTACCCATATGTGAAGACTAAATTCCTGCTAATCTCCAGGAACAAGCAGGAATGAGTCTTCACATATGGGTATTGTCTGTACCGACGGAGCCTGCGCGGGAACGCTCCCCAGCGTCCAGTAGGAAAGCTTTTGGGAGCATCCCACAGCGCCTGCACGCTGCCTTCCCGCCTTTCCCAACCGCCTCTCTCCAGTTCTTCTTTTCTGCGGAGCCAGCAGGTCGTATTTCCTGTCACCGTTGAAGAATTTCTTTTCTTTTATTTCTTTAGTCGCGTGTCTGCCTTCTCGACTCCGGACCGGTACCACCGGTCTTTTTTTCTTTCTAAAAAAAAAAAAACGACTCTTTTTTCTTCAGTGCATTTTTTCTTCTGTGGCTTTAGGTCTGCAGAAATATTTTTCCTCATGGAAAAACCCGCCTCCGGGTTCAAAAAGTGCACAAAGTGCAGTGGCACTCTTTCTGTCACTGACACCCATGACTGGTGTCTAAAATGTTTAGGTCCTGACCACTCCATTGCGGATTGTGGGTCCTGTTCCATGATGTCTAAAAGAGGGTTACAAAATCGAGCAGCCAAGCTCAGTACCCTCTTTCCCTCTGATGCAGCTTCTGTGGCATCGACGTCTTCCAGGGCTGCTTCTTCATCCCATGGATCTCAGGTAACCAAACTTAAATCCGGCCGGTCCTCAGAGTACATCTCCCTCCAAGTATCAAGATGCCCACGGGCTTGCTCTTGAGGAATCCACACCGGCAAAATTACCCCGGCGGGAGGCTCCGGCTTCCCAAGCTGTATCTATGGGGTCACAGGTTGACGTCGATGGCTCGGCCTCGACCGATCACCTGTTACAATGTTCTGGGGTACCGGCGGTTTCCACTGGTACCGACATCCAGAAATTGGTGGCGTCGATGGATCAGAATATTCTGACCATGCAGCGTGCCATCATGGCATTCATACAAGCTGCGATGCCTTCGGTACCGGAACAAACTCCGTTGTCGGTACCCGGTACCGATTCCGGTACCGGATCCGATATTGGTTCCGCTACCGGTACCGCTTGCATCGACATCAACGTCGACGGCAGCGGTACGCTATCCTGTGATGCCCATTGGTACCGAGTCGGTACCGATAACTCCTTATGTCGATACTCCCTGGTACGCATATCGGGCTCTGCGAGAGCATCCAGACAGTCGATACTTCGATTCCTCTGAAGACTCTGATGCATCAGAGGCCTCTATTGAAGCATCGGGGATCCTTCCTCAGGAACCCTCTTCTCCAAAAAGGAGAATGTCTCCTCCTGAAGACTTGTCTTTTCAAGACTTCATCAGGGAGGTGGCCAGAGGCCTCTCCATCTCAGTGGCCTCTGAAACAGAACCTAGAGCCAAAAAATTAGATATTTTACAATATCCTAAGGCTCCTAAAGAGGCAGCCACCTTACCAATACATGAGATTCTTTATGATCACATGTTGGGCATATGGGAGACTCCTCTTTCCACCTCCCCTCATTCTCGTAGGTTGGACACCATGTATCGTGTTCCTCCTTGTCCTGGTTTTCCTAAGACTCAGCTTCCTCGCCACTCCATTGTGGTAGAGTCTGCTATGAAAAAGATCAAGAGTACAAAAAGACACTCCTCTGCTCCTCCAGGAAGAGAATGCAGAACCTTAGATGCCTTTGGCAGGAAAATTTTCCAGGCCAGTATGCTTGTAGCCAGAATCAACTCCTATAGTCTCTATATGGGGATGTTTCTAAAAGAAGTTACAGATCTGCAAACCTTATCTCCTTTTATGTCAGAAGATAAGAGAGAAGAGTTTCTCACCTGGCTTAAACATGCACAGGATGTTTCCAAGTTTTCCAACCGTGCAGCCTTTGACTCTTTTGAGGGTGCCAGCAGAGCCTCGGCTATTGCCATAGGTGCACGCAGAGTTGCTTGGTTACAAGCCTCTGATTTGGAATCCTGGGTGCAGGATGGTCTAGGTAACCTTCCCTGTACAGGTGAAAACCTGTTTGGCAAAGATTGGCAAGCAAAGGTCAACCAGATGGATGCTGAAAATTCGGCTTTAGATAGACTTTCAAAGTCTACTGCTGCTCCTTTTAAAAAGAGGTTGTTCAAAAAAGGATTTTTCCCAAAAAAGGGGAAATTTTCTTCTACTTATGGTCAGGCCTCTTCTCAGGGTCGTTTTGCTACAAAGAGACAGCAGCAACCAAAACAGGCCAAGCCTCAGGCTACGAGGACTGCTACGGACCAACAGCCTCAGCCTCCTCAGGGCCTTTGACTTTCCACTAGAGAACTTAGCCTTTCTGGCTCTAGAACATCCAGAGCCTCTCACCATCCCAGGAAGGTTAGCTCATTTTGCTCCCAGATGGGAACAAATCACAGCAGAGCAATGGACCCTCTCCATCATACGGGATGGGTACAAGCTTCATTTCTTAAACCTTCCCCCTCACACCATGGTGAAACAGTTCAATTCTCCAACATCTCTCCTCAACCTTCTAGGTCAAGAGATTGCTACCCTTCTTGCCCAAGGGACAATAGAAGAAGTACCCCTTCAACAGGGCTCAGGGTTCTACTCCCCCTATTTTCTCATTCCAAAGAAAACGGGGGGCTACAGACCCATATTAGATCTCAGAGAATTGAACAAGTTTCTATGCAAGGAGAAATTCAAGATGACTTCTCTCGGAACTCTCTTTCCATACCTCCAGAGTCAGGACTGGCTTTGTTCTCTAGATCTCAAGGATGCGTACACCCATGTCCTCATCCATCCAACACACAGAAGGTTCCTTCGGTTCCTTTATCAAGGAAAGCACTACCAATACAAAGTGCTTCCTTTCGGTCTGGCCTCTGCACCAAGAGTGTTCACAAAATGCATGGCAGTAGTAGCTGCATTTTTACGCACTCTAGGGATATTCGTATTCCCATATCTGGACGACTGGCTCATCCGAGCTCCATCCCAGTCAGAGGCCCAGACTTCCCTGGCCTGCACAAAGCGTGTTCTTCAGTATCTGGGACTGGTAATCAACATTCCAAAATCCCATCTCATCCCTACTCAGTCTCTAGAGTTCATAGGGGCCTTACTGGATACCACAACTGCAAGGGCCTATCTTCCCCAGGCCCGTTGCCTACGCTTGGTGCAGTTAGCCTCCCAGATTCAGTTAAAATCCCATTTAACTGCTCGAATGTTGCAACTCTTAGGCCACATGGCATCCACTGTGCATGTGGTTCCTTACGCTCGCCTTCACATGAGGGTAGCTCAGTGGACTCTGTCCACCCAATGGATCCAGGCATCAGGTTGCCTGTCAGACAAAATAGCAACCTCCAGTCGCATCTTTTGGTCCCTCCACTGGTGGAAGTCCACTCAAAATCTGTTGCTGTGGTCCCCCTTTCAACAGGTGTTACCCCAAGCAACCCTTACAACAGATACCTCTCCAAAAGGTTGGGGAGCTCATCTACAAGATCTCTCCACCCAAGGCATCTGGTCTCCACAGGAGACATCTCTACATATCAACCTCTTAGAGCTCAGAGCAATCTTTCTGGCTCTGTCTTCCACACCCTGCTCAGCTACAAGACAGTCCTCATCCACATGGACAACCAGGTAGCCATGTTCTACGTGAACAAGCAGGAGGGGACTGGCTCTCTGTCACATTGCAACAAAGCTCTGAGATTGTGGGCCTTCGCCAGAGAGCATCAAATCCATCTGATGGCAGTGTATCTTCCAGGGGTTCAAAACTCTTGGGCAGACAGACTCAGTTGAGTTCTGCTTCCACACGAATGGTCCCTCCATGGGGACCAGATAGCCAGGATCTTTCAAATTTGGGGTACCCCAGACATAGACCTGTTTGCAAGTCCGTGGAATGCCAGACTTCCCTGGTTCTGTTCCAGGATTCCGTGTCAGGGAGTTCAGGCCAGGGATGCCTTCCTCCTTCATTGGGGGCAAAACTTCCTCTGTGCTTTTCCACCTATTCCCCTCATCCTCAAGACACAGTTCAAGCTTCAGAGAGACAAGGGGTCTATGATCCTCATAGCACCACGTTGGCCACGCCAAGTGTGGTACCCTCTACTTCTGCATCTCTCTCAAGCTCCCTCCCTGGACCTGGGGTCTGCTCCAGATCTCCTCTCCCAGGAGGAGGGAACCTTGTGGCACCCAAATCCTCAGTCTCTTCATCTCAGGGCCTGGTTGCTGAAGGCCTAGACCTTCATGCTTCCAGAAACCCTTCCACCAGACGTTCCTATGCTTTTAAATGGAAAAGGTTTTCCATTTGGTGTGCAGAGAAGGGTCTTAACCCTCTTGCAATACCTTTGAATTCTTTACTAGACTATTTGCTGCATTTATCCCATGCAAGCCTTAAAACAAATTCAATCAGAGTCCATTTGAGTGCTATTGCAGCATCCCTTAAGCCTCTCAATGGACAACCTATTTCCTCTCATCCTCTTATAGCAAGATTCATGAGAGGCCTTCTTTTGACTAAACCTCCCATTAGACCACCTCCAGTGGCACGGGACTTGAATCTGGTTCTTGGCCAGCTTATGAAGCCACCCTTTGAACCCTTAGCCACTACCTCCTTGAAATTCCTTTCCTGGAAGCAATGTTCCCTCTAATTTTCTGTAGGCTGTGTGCGCATAAAATATCAGCTGTGCAGCTTTTGAAGGAAGGTTAAATTTTTGTGCGCCACATAACGACACTTGGAGTTATATACTTTAAAATTTGACTACACGTCAGAATACAGTATGTACACCACATTGATTGCACTAGAAAATATTGTAGAACTTGTGAAAACCGTAAATACACAACAAATTTTAAATTTTAAGATGTCTGTGTTTTCTATCAGAATCAGAACCGTAATTTTTGTGCGTTCTGTTGTAAAGTATGTGCGCTCACTCGGCGAGGTGTGTGCGCGCGCACACGCGCACAGCTTAGAGGGAACAGTGCCTGGAAGGTTATTTTTCTCATTGCAGTCACCTCAGCTCGCCGTATCAGTGAGTTGCAAGCTTTAGTGGCTAATCCTCCTTATACAAGGTTCCATCATGACAAGGTAGTCCTCAGAACTAATCCACACTTTATGCCTAAAGTGGTCTCACCTTTTCATCTGAACCTGGAGGTGTATTTACCTGTCTTTTTTCCAGGACCTCATGCATCAAGTGCAGAGAGGAATCTTCATACCCTGGATTGTAAAAGAGCACTTGCTTTCTACTTACAAGGGACACAGCAACATAGAAAGTCCTCTCAACTTGTTGTTGCTTTTGATCCTTCTCATTTAGGACTTCCAGTCTCTAAGAGAACTCTGTCCAATTGATTGCTCAGTGTATTTCCTTCGCCTACCAGAGTAAGAACCTTTCTCTGGAGGGCCATGTCACAGCTCACAATGTGAGGGCTATGACAGCCTCTATAGCTTATCTAAACTCTGTGTCCATCGACCAAATCTATCGAGCGGCCACCTGGGCATCGGTTCATACCTTCACAGCCCATTACTGCTTGGACAAGGACTCCCGCCGGGATGCCTTGTTTGGTCAGGCTGTTCTCAAACACCTGTTCCATACCTAATCAACTCCTACCCTCCATCCCTGACTGGATGCCTGAGATTCATGGGTGGAGGTGGAGCCCTTCCCAGGGACTCACAATCTGGGTGATCTCCCAGGCATCTCTAGCTGGGGAGTCCCCATATGTGAAGACTCATTCCTGCTTGTTCCTGGAGATAGCACAGTTACTTATCTGTAACATGTGATCTCTGGGAACAGCAGGAATAAGTCTTCACAACCCACCCACCTCCCCTAGGAGTTGTATCTCTCTATCTTTCCTTTCCTCTCTCTCTCTTTGTCTCAGCTTTAAAACTCGAACTGGAGAGAGGCGTTTGGGAAAGGCGGGAAGGCAGCGCGCAGGCGCTGTGGGATGCTCCCAAAAACCTTCCTACTGGACGCTGGGGAGCGTTCCCGCGCAGGCTCCGTCGGTACCAACGATACCCATATGTGAAGACTTATTCCTGCTGTTCCCAGAGATCACCTGTTACAGGTAAGTAACTGTGCTTTCCCTGAGGTCACCTGTTATAGGTGAGTAACAGTGCTTTCCTGGAGATCACCTGTTACAGGTGAGTAACTATGCTTTACAGTGGAAGATGATCTCGCATCCAGTGATCTCCAGATGGTATGGTTCAGTATTAAGACTAGGGCTGATATAATCCATTCTCAACCGAGGGCCTTAGACTTTAGGAAAACTAACTTGGTCAAGATGGTCCAAAACCTCAAGGAGCCATTAGTGGGGTGGGAACAACTAGGCGATGTAGCAAAACAGTTTTTCAGAATTGAAAAGGGATATTTTAAGGGTAACAAACCTTTTCGTTAGAAAGGTAAATAAATGTAAAAGGAGGCCACTGTGGTTTTCAAAAGAAGTAGCTGAAAAAGTGAAGAGAAAGAGGGAAGCCTTCAAGAAATACAAGAGATCAGAGAGAGGAAGACAGGCATCTATATTTGGAAAAACTTAGAAAAGCTAGCAAAGTAGTGAGGAAAGCAAAGATACAAAAAAGAAGAAGAAATAGCCAATGCAATAAAATGCAGGGAGAAGACCGTTTTCAGATGTGTTAGTGAGAGGAGGAAGGGCAAAAGTGGTATTCTCAGACTCAAGGATGAAGGGGAGGAATATGTAGAAACTGATGAGGATAAAGCGGAATTGCTTGACAAATATTTCTGATTTGTGTTAACAGGTGAAGGGCCAGGAACAGGACCTCGGGAAAAAAACCACAAAAAGGAACAGAAACAGGGATCTTGAATGATTTTCAAAAAGACTGCGTTCATGAAGAACTAGCTAAACTAAAAGTAAACAAGGCTATTTGGTCTGGATGGGGTACATCCAAGAATACTGAGAGAACTTGGGGACGTTCTGGCAGCTCCACTGTCTGACCTTTTCAATGCTTCTTTGGAATCTGGAGTGGTGCCAGAGGACTCAAAAAAGTCACATGTGGTCCCTTTACACAAAAGCAGATGTAAGGATGACTTTGAGAACTACAGGCCGGTTAGTCTATCTTCTATGGTTAGTAAATTATTGGAAAGGCTACTAAAAGAGAGAATAGTTAGGTTTCTGGAGTCCAGTGGACTGCAGGATCCAAGGCAGCATGGTTTCACCAGAGGCAGGACTTGTCAGACAAATCTGATTTCTTTGACTGGGTGACGAGGAAGTTGGACTGAGGGAGAACCCTACATGAGGAGGGATCTAGCAAAGCTTGAAGTAGGGCCTAGAATTTGACAGCTGAAATTTAATGCTAAAAATGCAATATTATGCATTTGGGCTGCAAAAATCCAAAGGAGCGTTAGTGTAGGGGGTGAGTTACTTCTGTCCACAAAAGAAAATTAAGACTTGTACAAAATTGTGTCTGATGATCTTAAAGTAGCTAAACAGAAAAGGTGACTGCAAAAGCCAGAAGGATGCTTGGGTGTATAGGGAGAGGAATGGCCAACAGAAAAAAGGATAATAAGTTGAAGAAAAGGCTAGCAGGCACGCCATTGATGGTGGGATCCTATGTGGAGCAAAATGCTGCTGACCTTGGCGTGTGTTTTACTGGGTCTGGTGACCTGCTGTTAAAATACCATCCAGGATCCTCTTTTGAGGAAGAGGAGACCTGCTGGTGAAATGTCAGCTAGGACTCTCCCTTGAAGTGGAAGTGAAACGTTAGCTGGGCGTCTGTTGCAGGAATCAGTTGATGATATTACAAGTGCTGGGATAAGTGGTATCCAGTGACATCTTTGAGAAAGCTTTTTAAGCATAAGAGATACGTTGAGATATAAGTGCTAAGGCTTACAGGGTGTGTGTAATATATACAATATTATAGAGCTTGTGTGTGTGTGTATATATTTGTATATAGAGTGTATTTTTATGATGGGTTCAAGGGTTTAAGGCATAAGGGTTGTGTGCAATACATGTAATTGTTTGAGGCATATGTATTATATCTTTTGTCCTGCCTTTTTGTGTGAGTTTAAAGGCATATTAATTGTACTGAATATATGTGTATCCCGTCTGAAAGGAGTTTTTTTGGACCCATGATGTCCTAGAGCTAAGACCATGGCCCAATTTTCTTAAGCCGGGACATTGAGCTCGTGGGTGTCAAGTTCCTTTTTCTCCCTTATTGATGTGAGTTAGGAATTATCTCCATGTGTTAAGGATAGGTAAAATGATGTTTGAAATTCTGACCTAGGCTGGTTCCTAGATTTTTAGGCTAGCTCTTAGATTCCAAGAAAATTTGTGAAGGCCTGACTTATATGTAGTAGGTTTTCTCCGTGGCCAACAAGATAAATCCTCAAAACCTTCCCTCCTCCACTTGGAGTTGTAGTCATAAGAACACATGGCTAGCGGAGCATAACCTTCAAATAAACTTTAATAAAACTGAAATACTCTATTACAAAAGACAGCTCCTTCACCCTTCTGGAATCAATAAAGACAAAAGAAGCAACCCTCCAAGTTTAAAAAAAAAAAAAAAAGAGAGAGGAGAGATACTTGGGCATCACCCTAAATCAGCAGCTCAGTTTCACTAAGCATGTGAGCAGTACAACCAGGGCCATTTACACTAAACTAAAAATGCTCCAACACTTAAGACCTCTCCTCTCCACAAGTGACTTCAGAACAGTCCAGGCAATGATCTTCCAACACTTAGATTTCTGTAATGGCATACTAATGGGTCTCCCAAAATAAGCCATTCGCTACCTTCAGCTGGCCCAAAACACAGCTGCTATAGTCATTTCTCAAATCCCAATCAAAGAATACATTACCCCATTATTAAATCAACTACATTGGTTGCCAATAGAAAGAATAAAATTCAAGGCAATTGACACACTTTTCAGATCTCTCCAAATGGAAACATCCACTAGCCTGAAGTCGCTCATTGAAATCACCCTGGAAAACAGACCATGAAAAAGTAGCAGCAAAACGTTTTCTTGTGGTACCCCCAGAATTCAGGAACAGCAATGCCATTATATCCAAGAGAGCATTTTCCCTTTACGCCCTATCCCTTGTGGAAATCACTCCCTGACACCATAAGAGACCCTAAGGAACCAATTACTTTCCGCAAGCTTCTAAAAACATATCTCCAGGAACAAACAGGAATGTAGTCTTCACATATGGGTATCGTTAGTACCAACGGAGCCTGCGTGGGAACGCTCCCCAGCGTCCAATAGGAAAGCTTTTGGGAGCATCCCACTGCACCTGTGTCGCTGCCTTCCCGCCTTTCCAACTTTCCCTCTTCAGTTTTTCGTTTTCCGTGGAGCTGACAGGAACCCTGTCACTGCAGAAAATTTTCTTTTTGTGGTCACGTCTGCCTTCACTGTCGACGCCTATACCAGTACTACCGGTGTTTTCTTCATTTTCTTTCTTCTTTTCCTAAAAGAAAAAAAGAATTATTCTTTTTGGAGGGTCTGTCCCCTCTGAGTGCCAGGTGCCATTTTGGGCACTAGGCCCTCTTTTCTTCTAAAATGGAGAAACCATCTAGTGGTTTAAAAAAATGTTCAAAGTGTAGCGGTACCATTTCTGCTAGACTGGTGTCTTAAATGTTTAGGCCCTGACCATTTACCATCAGAGTGTCTCCTCTGTAGTAAGATGACCAAGAGAGGCCTGCAGAACAGAGCTGCAAACCTCAGCACCCTCTTTGCCGCAGATGCGATGTCCGTTGCATCAACATCTTCTAGGGCTTCATCTTCCTCCCATGGATCTCAGGTAACTAAACCCAGGTCTTCCAAGACCCGGCCGGTCCTCGAAGGGTAGATCTCCTTCGAAGCATCGAGATGCTACAAGCGTTACCCTCAAGGAAAACATACTGGCAAAACAGCCCCGGCAGGAGGCCCTGGCCTCCAAAGCATTAACGGGGCTCCAGGATGTTCCTGAAGCTTCCACCTTGGGAGAACTCCTGGTGCCATGTTCTGGTGTCATGGCCTGTTCCACCGGTACCGACATCCAGGCATCGGCAGGAGCTATGGATCAGCGCATCATGGCCATCGAACGCAGCTTAGCGGCTCTCTTAGCAACCTCAGTACTGTTAAGGCTGCTTCAGATGGTTTTGCAGTCATCGATACCGGTACCAACCGCACCTGCTTTAACCGATGTGCTAACCCCCATGCCGGCCCTTGAATCAGTATCCGGTATCGAGGGCCCGGTATCGAGATAGTCCAATGTCGACTTCGATCGATACCGACGTCGAGCAATGCAAGAACACCCAACGCGGAGATACTTAGAGTTCTCCGATTCCAATGACTCGGAGGACTTCACCAGTACCGGAGTGATTTTTCCAGAGGATCCCTCTCCTTCTCCTCAGCATAGGATGTCTTCTCCAGAGGACATGTCTTTTCAGGATTTCATACATGATGTAGCACGAGGACTCTCCATCACTGTGACCTCTGAGAAGGAACCGAGAGCAGAAGAATTAGAAATTCTTCAGTACCCGGCAGCTCCTAAAGAAGCTGCTACCCTTCCCATTCACCAAATTTTGCATGACTTCATGCCAAGGATGTGGGAAACTCCTTTAACAGTGTCTCCACACTCTCGGAGACTCGATACCATGTATCGAGTTCCACAATGCCCTAGTTTTCAGAAGACACAATTATCACACTATTCAGTGGTAGTGGAATTGGCGATGCGTAGGATCCAGAGAGCTAAAACACATTCTTCCAATCCTCCAGGCCGTGAAGTGAGGACACTCGATGCCTTTGGGCATCGATGCTTTCAATCCTCGATGCTATCAGCCAGGATCAGCTGTTACATTCTTTATATGGGAATGTTCTTTAACACTAGAAGCCCCAAAGTGCGTCGATTGACGCAAATGCATCTTCGAAGTTGTATACCAGTGCCGCTGCTAGAATCATGTCAGTCATGTTCCAAGACTTTGTTAGCAAAGTCAAGATGTTCAAATATGTGCATCAAAAATTAATGATAGATGCACCACCTAGCGGGAAAATGAATTTATACCTAGAAGCCCCAAAGTACGTCAATTGATGCACTCAGTTGTCTTGGATGCGTCAATTGATGTACTTTGGGGCTTCTAGGTATAAATTTATGTTCCCACTAGGTGGTGCATCTCAATCACTGTTTACAGTTTACTCCGACATTACAAACAATAAACACACGGTGACATCATGTAATGACATCACAAACTGCACGTATTTAACAAATAAGTAACTTCACATTAATTCACATCTGCATTTCATGCTAAATGCAGTCGTCGTGATAATGCGACAATTGACGCACTTTGGAGTTTCTAGGTAAAATTCCTTTTGGGGCTTCTGGTGTTAAGGAGGTTACAAGGGATCTAGAGCTCACACGTTCCACTTCTCCCCGATGATAAAAGAACAGACTTCCTCATTCTGAACAGACTTGTCCAGAATGTGTCTGTCTATGAATCGTGCAACCTTTTATTGCTTTGAGTGCATTAGCAGAACCTCTGCTATTTCCATCAGTGCAAGTTGAATTGCCTGGTTTCAGGCATCCAATTTAGAACAATGGGTGCAAGATAAGCTGGGGAATATTCCTTGCACAGGAGAAAATCTCTTTAGCTTTGTCCTGCCAATCCTTGCCAATCAGCTTGAGTCTGAAAATACCACCTTGAACAGATTATCAAGGGCCACAGCCAACCCAGCAAAGAAAAAGACAATTAAGAAACCCTTTTTCAACAAGAAAAAGAAATTCTACCCATCCTACACCCAGGCTGTCCACTGTCCAGTTCATGTTCCCCAGAAGGGGCAACAGCAACCCAGACAGCAAAGGATGGCCCAAGTTCCCAGAGCTCAACCAGCTCAGCAGACACAGCCTCCTCAGGGGCTTTGACTCCTTCCTAGAGAACTTAGTCTTTCTGCCCCTGAAAGGTCCAGACCCTCTCACCATCCCCAGCAGACTTTGTCATTTTGCCAAAAAATGGCAACAGATAACATCAGAACAATGGACTGTTTCCATTGTACGAGAGGGCTACAAACTCCATTTTCACAGTATGCCCCCTCCCACCATCACAAGACAGTTCAATTCTCAGGGCTCTTGTGTCAAGAGGTCACCTCACTACTTGCTGAAGCAGCAATAGAAGAGGTACCCATATCCCAACAGGGTATGGGTTTCTACTCCCCCTACTTCTTCATTCCAAAGAAAATAGGGGGATACAGACCTATACTGGACCTCAGAGATGAACAAGTATCTGTTCCAAGAAAAATTCAAGATGATCTCTCTCGGAACACTTTTTCCTTATACTCAGTCAGGATTGGCTATGTTCTCTAGATCTAAAGGATGCATACATGCATATTTATTTATGTATGTATGTATGTATGTATATGTCTGTCTTTATGTATGCATTCATTCAACCAACACCGGTGATCACTACAAACAGGTACTGGATACATTCCCTTGTCCCCAAAGGGCCCACAATCTATGTGTACCTGAGGCAGTGGATGGTTAAGTGGCTTGCCTAAGGCCACAAGGAGTGCCTATAGGACTAGAAACTCCAGTCCCTTCGGCCTGAGATTGCTGTCCCCAGGTGGGAATTGAACCTCCGGCCCTTCAGACTGAGGTACCATGTCCTAACCACTAGGCCACGCCTCCCTGCATATCCTCATCCATACAGATCACAGGAAGTTTCTTCGATTCCTTTTTCAAGGAAGACATTACCAGTACAGGGTTCTTCCCTTCGGACTGGCTTCTGCCCCAAGAGTCTTCACAAAATGCATGGCAGTAGTAGCAGCATTCCTGAGAACTCTGGGAATATTTGTCTTCCCATAATTAGACTGGCTCATCCGAGCATCAACAGCTCCAGAAGCCAGCTTCGCTGTCTCCCGCACAATGTAAATCCTGCAGTTCCCGGGACAGGTCATAAACCTCCCAAAATCTCATCTCACCCCTTCTCAGTCTCTAGAGTTCATAGGGGCTCTTCTAGACACAAGGCAGTCAAAGGCTTTCCTGCCACAACCACGTTTTCTTCATATACTCCAGCTGGCATCTCAAGCAGCTATGAAAACTCCGCTAACTGCTCGAGAAATACTTCAGCTTATGGGGTATATGGCGTCCACTGTCCATGTGGTTCCCTATGCTTGCCTTCACATGCGAGCAGCCCAGTGGACCCTAACCTCTCAGTGGACACAGTCCTCGGCTTGCCTGATGGACAAAATCAGAAACTCGACACGTCTCATTTCATCCCTACAGTGGTGACAATCGCTGGGAAACCTTCTAGTAGGGTCTTCTTTTCCAGCAGCCACTACACCAAGCCACCTTGATGACAGATGTGTCCAAGTTAGGTTGGGGGGCTCACTTGGACAATCTCTCCACTCAGGGTCTCTGGACCGAGCAAGAGGCTTGTCTTCATATAAACCTTCTGGAACTCAGAGCCATCTTCTATGCTCCCTAAGTATTTCAGGCTCCCCTGAGCTATAAGATGGTTTTGGCCCAGACCGACAATAAAGTAGCCATGTTCCATGTGAACAAGCAGGGTGGAACAGGTTCTCAGACTTTGTGCAATGAAGCTCTATGCCTCTTGGGCGTTCGCCAGGAACCTTCAAATCTTAGTGGTGTATCTTCCAGGCACACACAATCTCTTGGCAGACAAACTCATTCGAATATTGCTGCCACACGAGTGGTCTCTTCATCCAGAGCAAATTACTCAAATTTTTCAGATCTGGAAAACTCCAGATATAGACCTCTCTGCAAGTCCTCAGAATGCCAAACCTCCCCGGTTCTGGTCCAGGAATTCTGGCTCAGAACTGTCAGGCAAGGGATGCCTTCCACCTCCACTGGGGTCAGGGCTTCCTCTATGCCTTCCCACCCATTCCCCTCATTCCCAGAACTCTGTTCAAGCTTCAGAGAGACAGGGGTCATATGATTCTCATAACCCCACGCTGGCCACGACAAACGTGGGTATCCTCTGCTTCTACATATCTCTCAAGCCAGACCTCTGAAGTTGGGTTATGCTCCAGATCTTATTTCCCAGGAGAACGGAACACTATTGCACCCGAATCCTCAGGCTCTACATCTCAGGGCGTAGCTGCTAAGAGCCTAGAATTCCAGGATATATCAACCTTTTTCAACAGGTAAGGATATCCTTTTGGCTTCAAGAAAACCTTCCACAAGGCGGGCCTATGCCTTCAAGTGGAAAAGGTTTTCTATCTGGTGTTCAACAAAGGAACTTAATCCCTTTTCAGTGCCAGTGGAGGCGTTCCGGAAGTATCTCCTCCATTTATCATCCTCTGATCTCAAGACCAACTCAGTCCACTTTAGTGCCGTTGCGGCTTTCCACAAGCCTTGGATGGACAACCTGTTTCCTCTCAACCACTTGTAGCAAGGTTTATGAGAGGTGTACTCTTGACTAAGCCTCCCATCAAGCCACCGCCCATGGCATGGGATTTGAATCTTGTCCTTGGACAGCTCATGAAACCACTCTTCGAACTACATCTATAAAATTTCTTTCTTGGAAAGTAATCTTCTTAATTGCCCTCACTTCTGCGAGATGCATCAGTGAGCTACAGGCTTTAGTGGCTGATCATCCATATACAAGGTTCCACCATGATAAAGTAGTTCTTAGGACTCACCCTCACTTTATGCCAAAGGTGGTTTCGCCTTTTCATTTAAACCAATCGGTTTACCTTCCTGTACTCTTCCCTAGGCTTCATGCCTCCAATGCAGAAAGGAATCGTCACACTCTGGATTGTAAAAGAGCCTTGGCTTTTTACCTTCAGAGAACTAAGCAACATAGAAAGGCTTCCCAGCTTTTTGTTGCTTTTGACTCTAGTCATCTTGGATTGCCAGTTTCCAAGCGAACTTTGTCTAAATGGATTGCAAATTGCATATCCTTTGCATATGAGAGTAAAGGACTTTCTCTCGAAGGTCATGTCACAGCTCACAATGTGAGAGCAATGGCAGCCTCTATCGCTAACCTTCACTCGGTGTCGATTGACGACATTTGCATGGCAGCCACTTGGGCTTCGGTACACACCTTTGTAGCACACTACTGCTTGGACAAGGACTCCTGTCGGGATGCCTCGTTTGGCCAAGCTGTTCTCCAGTATCTCTTTCAGACTTAGAACAACTCTTACCCGCCGCCCCGGGTTTCGATGCCAGAGATCCATGGGAGGAAGCATGACCCATCTCAACCTGGGTTTCGCAGCTTTGGGGTCATCTCCCTGCCATCTCTCAGCTGGGGAGTCCCCATATGTGAAGACTACATTCCTGCTTGTTCCTGGAGATAGCGTAGTTACTCACCTGTAACAGGTGATCTCCGGGAACAGCAGGAATTAAGTCTTCACAACCCACCCACCTCCCCTAGAAGTTTTCTCTCTTTCTCTCCTTTGCCTCAGCTATAAACTCAACTGAAGTGGGAGAGTTGGAAAGGTGGAAAGGCAGCAATGCAGGCGCAGTGGGATGCTCCCAAAAGCTTTCCTATTGGACGCTGGGGAGCGTTCCTGTGCAGACTCTGTCAGTACCGATGATACCCATATGTGAAGACTTAATTCCTGCTGTTCCTGGAGATCACCTGTTATAGGTGAGTAACTATGCTTTCTGTTCAGATTACTTCAGAGAATTAATTACCTAACACAGTGTACTCAAGGCTAGCGCTTATATCCAAATTCTCCATGTAAAGCCAGCACCTCTTTCAATATCCCTACTCATCTAGCATGAAAATCTATTAAGGACACATCAGTCTAAAGCTCAAATTTTGGCTCATGTAATTAGTTTTTAATTATAATTCAGTTGTTTAATATTTTAAAGTTACTTTTTTGTTTATCTCCCAGCACTCCATGTTATCAATGTTTCTTGTATGATTTTGTTGAATGTATTTTTTCGTTGAGTTCATTGTAAACTGCTTTGATTCCTGAAAGGTTGTATATAGGCACAAATAAATAAATAAATAAATAAAATATGCTATGCTATGCCATGCCGGGCCAGACCCAAGGTCCATCAAATCCAGTATCCTGTTAACAGCTAATCAAGGTCACAAGTGCCTGGCTTTTTCCCAAAAAGATACCCATATTCCATGCTGCTTATCCCAGGGATAACCAGTGAATTTTCCTGATCCTCTTTATGGTTTATGACCTTTTTCTCCAGGAACTTGTCCAAACCTCCTTGAAATCCAGCTGCACTAACAATTTTTACTACATTCTCTGGTAACGAATTTGAGTTTGATTATGCGTTGAGTGAAAAAATATTTTTTCTGATTAGTCTTAATTTTGCTATATTGTAGCTTCATTGCATGTCCTCTAGTCTTTCTGCGTTTTGAAGAAGTATATCACCAATCTATATTTACCCGTTCTACTCCATTCATTATTTTATAAATCTTTATCATATCTCCCCTCAGCTGTCTCTTTTTTCCAGGTTGACAAGCCCTAATTTTTTAAGCCTTAAGGTGTGAGTTTCTGCATGTAGAAATCAATGTATGTATTTCTAAATTATGGAGGAGGAAGGGGATAGTTGAAGCATTTTTGGCAGTTAGCAGACTTGCTAACCGGCTAAAATGTGCTGATCCCAAAATCCTCTCTGGACAATACCGCTGAATATCACCAGGACAGCATAAAAATGCTAGGTAAGATCAGTCAGGTTTCCGGGATATCCACATTGAATATGCATATGAGATCTGCATGCACTGCTTCCACTGTCTGCAGATCTATCTCATGAATATTCATTGTGGATAGCCTGAAAACCTGACTGGCTTGGGGGTATCTGAGGACTGGGTTGGGAACCACTACTTTAGGGGGTGAGGTGTTCTTTCCTCCTGGGGAACATTTGCTGGCTCTCTAGAGTTTGGGGGCTTTCTGTTTCCTGAAAGCTGATATACTTGAGTTGAAGTCTGATTGAAGTACCCTTCTCCATGGTGTACTGCAGTATGCTCCCAGAGCTCTCAACATGCAAGGAGTATGGGTTTATACTGTGGATTGCCTCCAAGGCAGTTGTTTAGCCAAAGGAGTATGTGTCTACCTTCTGGAACACCAGTTTGTGGTGGGGGTATCATATGCCAAACCTAGGAGCTGAGTCTGGATAACCTGGAACTCAATTAGGAGGGATAGATGGCTGAGGGCACCAGCCATGTGTCGCCTGTCTCTGTTGGACCAGCTGATCTGCACACCAGGCCATTGTGCCCCGTCCTCCCCCTTGAACCACATGAAGGGATCCATTCTTCCTACCAAGGATACAGTGCAAGGTGGTTAAGGGGGGTGACAGGGTAGTGACCTAACCACCCTCCCCCACACCAGAGGCTTGTATACCTGTCTAATGTACCCTAGGATGTGAAGCACCCTGGACTCCATTGTGTTCATTCTGGGCAGTGTTGATGCACCTACCTTCACCAGACTGAGGCTTCTGGTCATGTGGATGCAGCATGTTATGCTCTGACACCCGCAGACACTGGCACAACAGTCTCTATCCATGTGTTTGCTTCACTGATTTGCCTACCCTGCCCCCTTGTACTTTGGCCCATATATCTGAGCTATGCAGCAGGGTGCACCTCTCCTTCATTCGTCCTTCTCTAGCCTTCAGTGGCCACTTCCAGTTTAGTCTGTTGGTGTGGTTGGTGACCCTGTTTTATTGTCAGTTTTCTCTTCTAGAGTGTGATGGGCCGCTTCCACAAATGTCGGCAGGGAGGCACTTCGGTGTTTCCAAGCCCTGGACCACTCACAGCCTTGCTTCAAAGGGAACGAGTTACTGTACATGCATGTCCTCCACTGACTGTATGCCGCCCTCCCTTGTGCAGTAGCAGTCCTTTGATGTCACACTCCATTTCAGGTGTCAGGATATGCAGGTTCCATGGCTTCTGGCTTCTACCTGGATGTGTCCATTCATGTCCTGCATCTGCCATGTGCTCCCAACCCTCCACACAGCGCACAGATGTAGCCCCAGTGAGATACACCTGTCGGGGGGGGGGGCGTGGGGGGCGTTGCATTGGTGTTAGCACAGAAGTGTGCCTTCACAGTCTGCATGCACAGTTGCTACTATTGTGTGACTGACATGCCTAGCATAGCAATGCCCCCTTATTGCAACTGTGCCTCCTGCTTTTAATGTGGCTGTTTTGTTCTGGCACAGTTGAGAAGTACGCTAATTGCATGTTTGTCCCATGCTGCTTACATTACTTTAGTAAACATGCCTATAAGGCCTTATTTTTTAGTGCTTTTATCTAGGATCTAGAACCTGTTAGCATAAACCATAAACCATTACATGTATGACATTACTGTTATCTCCAGGAACAAGCAGGGATGCAGTCTTCACATATGGGTGACGTCCCTTGATAGAACCTGCTTGGGAGCACACTCCAGCATCCAATAGAAAGCATTCAGAAGCATCCCTCTGTGCATGCGTGCATGCCTTCCCATCTTCCCAGTGAATCTCCTCAGTCTTAATTTTTTCTTGGAGCCCTATGGACACTTGTCCTGTCACCGCAGTTAAAACTTTTGTCTTCGTACCCTTTGGGGTGCTTTTTTTCTCCTCTTTACCTTCCCATCTCTTCAGTACTGTCGCTAGTCCCTTCCTTATATTTTTTCTCTTTTTACCAAGTGGTTCCCACCGTTTTTTTCATTGGTCCAGGCTGCCAATGAGTCTTTTGACCTGGCAGAAGCTGTCTTTCCTAACGTGGAGAAGCCAGTCAGTTTTAAAAAGTGCCAAAGTAAAAATAGAATACTCTCAGTTCTGTTCTGAAAGTGTAACTGTATAATTTACATATTGTTCTTGAAACACTTCATCGAGTATATCTTGTAGAATATTTCACTAATGGTGGCAATAGGAGGTCTCAGAACTCACGGGCTGCCAAAGGTTAATGTAAACACCTTTTGGACTCGGCGCCCTTAGGTACATCAATGACCTGAAAACATACTATCCACCATTAACTTTTTATAATTTTTTGTAAAAGTTCTTGCAATCACTTATAAATGCCTGAGTGCAGTTAGGTATAAACCAAGGCTGGCAACTTCCAAACATGGACCAATTCGCTGTTACTTAACTTTGTTCAGACGACTTGTTTCAATAGCTGATTTCAACAGCTCACATATCAGTCCAACGGAGGCCCCCGCCAATTTCTAATGTCAATAGGTAGCACAATCCCGACGCCATCTAGCGCGCTGGTTGTAAGCGTTTCTTCCAAGGGTTTCTTCAGGGGAAATCTTATTCAATAATGCACTGAAAACAAAATAAGTTATGTAAACCAAAACTTTCCTGCATTTTACAGAAATGACTTCAAAATTCAGAAGAATTACTTTCACTTACACTAAAATTTGCATAAACCTTCATATATTAAGCAGAGAAAAAGACTTAGAAATTCGTAGGTTTCAACTGCTGCTGGTGATGCCTTGAGACGCCGCGCATGCGGGAAGATTTAAAGGGCTATGTTTGCGTCAATCAATGAAATCACCTGAAACACGCTTCCCATTCAATACGTGCATTCAGTCCTCCTGGTATCAGGGTCTGCAGTTGGTAAATCCAGCGTTGTTCTGCATACAATAATGCTTGCTCTCGTGTTTTGCCAAAACGGGGTGTCAACACTTGCTCAGTACAAAAGCAAGTGAGATTCTCAAATGTGTGTTGATATTCGAGACAATGATCTACTAACGGTGCCTCTCGTCTTTATTTATTTATTTAACAGTATTTTTAAACCGCCTTATCTTATTAATCAAGGTGGTATCACAGCAAACGGGTAAAGTGAGTGTGTTAATCATGCAGTGAGGGTGAAATTTAGTTGAGTGTGTGTTGTATCGTGTGCTGGATTGGGGTGAGCTATGTACAAGGTGTGGTGTATTGTGTGCTAGAGTGGTTTGAGCTATGTACAGTGTGGGCTATATACAGTGGTGCTGTAAAACATTTTCAATACAGGCGGTATCATGTGCTGTCATACATTCTCTTAGGTTATGTGATGTGTCCATAGTGTTCTATGAACAGCATGGTTTTTAGCTGTTTTCTAAAGTCTTTGAGGTCTGTAGTTGCCCTCAAGTCGTCCGGTAGTTTGTTCCATATTGTTGGAGCAGCCATGGAGAGTGCTCTGTCTGTTGTGTCCTTGCGTGTGTGTTTGAATTCACTTGGGGTGCTGACTCGGTTGTGTGTGTGTTTTCTTCTAGGACGAGTGCTGGTGTCTGGTTGAATGAGAGTGTGTAGGCTGTTGGCTGATGTGTGCTGATTTATCTTAAATAGGTTTATGATAGTTTTGTATCTGATGCGTGCACCGATTGGGAGCCAGTGTAAGTCCTTTAAGGTAGGTGTGATGTGGTCCTGTCTTGCAGTACCGGATATTATTCGTGCTGCAGTGTTTTGTGCTAGCTGGAGTGGTTTGAGGGCTTGTTTCGGTAGTCCAAGGTATATCGGATTGCAGAAGTCCAGAATTGGGGTTATCAGTGCTTGACAGACGGTACGAAAGTGTTCTGGAGCAAGGAGTGGTTTCAATCTCCTGATGATTCGCATCTTGTAGTAGACTTTTTGTATTGTTTTGTCTATGTGTGGCTTGAGGTTTAGCATATTGTCCAGAGTAACACCGAGGTATCTCACTTCTGATCTTATTGGTATAGTAGTGTTTTGTATCTTGATATTTGGCGGGTGTATGAAGCTTTGGTTCCGAGTGATGATTAAAGCTTCGGTCTTGTTGTAGTTTATTGCGAGGTGGTTGTTTTGACACCAGCTCGTCATTTGGGTAAGGCAGTCTGTTATCTTGGAGAAGTCCGGGTTGTCGATTGATATCGGGGTGTATATCATGATGTCGTCTTTGGCATTTGAGCTTGCTTTTATGTTCGTTCATACGAACCTTAAACGATCGAATGGTTTTCCCAATGTATAACAGGTCACAAGGACATCTTATGCCATAAACTACATGTGTGGAATTACATGTCGTTGCATTTCGAAGTTTATAGCTTTTCCCTCTGTACGCAAACTCAGACGACCCTTGAGTGATATTGCATATGTTGCAGGACCCGCATTTGACATGTCCCGCTGTCACATTAGATGTAGTAAGTGAAAGGGGGTGTAATGACGCTGGACTTAATATTTCCTTAAGATTGCGGGATCTTTTCCAAACACAACGGACTTGGTAAGATTCCAAGCCAGCAATACTGTGCAATACATTCATGTGTCGTTTGACACTGCGTTTGAGATGTGAACTTAAAGGGGTAAAACTAGTAACCAAGTTCACTTGTTGGGTGGGAGAGACCTAACTTGTCCTCTCAGGAATATGTAGCAATAAGTCACGATTAGAATATAGTGCTCTTTTATAAGCTCGGTTGGTGTCTCTGTTTAGCCAGGCATGGAATTGAATCAGATGTTCTTGAGTACCATGCCAGAGGACAAAAATGTCATTGATGTACGTTGTTTTGGGGTCATTGATGTACCTAAGGGCGCCGAGTCCAAAAGGTGTTTACATTAACCTTTGGCAGCCCGTGAGTTCTGAGACCTCCTATTGCCACCATTAGTGAAATATTCTACAAGATATACTCGATGAAGTGTTTCAAGAACAATATGTAAGTTATACAGTTACACTTTCAGAACAGAATTGAGAGTATTCTATTTTTACTTTGGGGCTTACTTTACTCTCGTGAACACTAGACCATTTAGTTATTAGTTTTAAAAAGTGTACTAAATGTAATGGCACTTTCTCCAGGAACAAACAGGAAGTCTGTCGTTGCATATGAGTGATGTTGGCATCGACTGAGCCCGCGCGGAGCATATCCCCAGCTTTCAAAGAAAGCCTTTGGGATATGCTACCATGCATGCATAGTCTCCAATTTGCCCAAGGGTGCCATCTTGCTCAGTCTCCTTTTTTTCTGTGGAGCCCAACGGACGTCTGTCCTGTTTCTCCGGAAAAATCCTTGCTAATTATCCTTAAAGTTTCCCAGTTTGCCTACTGGTTCCTCTTCCCACCTTGAGCCAGCACCGGCGCTGTTCTCTGCTCCTTTTGTCTTTGATCAAGGCTTGCCTCGATGAGTGTTTGTGCACTTTTTCGTCCGGGGGTCATCGACCTGGTCCGGGTATTCCCCATCATGTCCCCCAGCGGGTTTAAAAAATGCGATTGCTGCAGTCAAACCATGTCAGTCACAGACACCCATGACTGCTTCCTGAGCTGCCTGGGCCCGGACCATGACAACACCTTCTGCGACCTGTGCCAGGCCACGATGACTAAGACCAATAAAAAGAGGTCAGAGTTGCAGGAAAAACTGTTCCCCAGGTCCGACTCTGCAGTGGCCTCCCTGATGTCAAGTTCCAAGCACAGCACTTCCTGTGAGGCCCGAGCATCCTTGGAGTCCCTTGGCGGCACTCCTCCAAGAATCCTGGACCCCGAGAGAGAGAAGAAAAAATCCTCGAAGTCTGACAAGGTTCAACTGGAGAAACCCAGTAAAATCGCCTGGAGGGCTGCTTAGAGAAGCACCCTATCAAGGACTTCAATTAGGATTCCTCAGCCGGCAGAGACTATGTGAGGTTCCATGAGACCATAGTCCTGTTCGAGGATGCACTTGTGAGAGTGCCGGCACTGGGCCCGAGATCCTTGGTGCCTGTGCCGAAAGCTGTGGAGTCTTCTGGCTTGGAAACCAAAATGACAGCCCTGGAGCAGAACATCACTGCTATCCTGACCCTGCAGCAGGCAATGATGGCTGCATCATCTGCCCCAACGACTGGGCCCCCGACTGGGGGGGAGTTTCCGGTCGTTGAGCTGAGCTCCAAGCGCCATCATCCTCGGGTAAGCCTTCTGCCCCGTTCCTCGGGCATCCGATCTTCCCTGGCCAGTTTCCACGACTTGCACCTCAGGTCCTCCGGAAGCCACAGGCCCCTCGGCACCAGCCTCAACGTATTGACGGCCTTGGACTCATCATTGTCACTCCTAGACTCCGAGTGCGAGACAGACTACAAGGCATCCCTGGAAACCTAATGGCACTGAGATATTCCCTCGGACCAGTCTCCCCCGGCACCATTCTCCGGAGGACGTGGCCTTCCACAACTTTGTCAAGGATATGGCGAGAGCCCCCTCGGTGCAAACAGAGGCGGAGGAAGTTCCACGCACTGAAGAACTGGAGATTATCCAGTACAAGTCTCCGCCCAAGGAAACTCACTGTGCCTGTGCAGCTGATCCTTGAGCGGCTAATGCTCAGAAGGTGAGAGGCGCAGGTGTCTGTGCCGGTGGTCAGCCGGCGCCTCGACACTGTACCGCATCCGGAAGGGCCCGGGGTTCCACAAATCCCAGTTCCCACATAACTCTATGGTCTTCGAGTTGACCATGCAGAAACCTAAGAGTCAGAAGACCCACTCCTTTGTTCCCCCTGAAGGGACGCTAGAGCCCTCGACACCTCTGGATGCAAGTGTTACCAGGGCTCGATGGTTGGTTGCTGGATCTAAGCCTATGAATTATACATTTATTTATTTATATTCTCTTATATACCGTGCTATTCTGCATCAGTGCGGTTTACATTGAACAAACTGAAATTACATTAAACAGGGCATTATAACTTGGAGATAACTATTTTACAGGGAACATGGGCTATGGAGGGTTAAGTGGCTTGCCCAAGACCACAAGGAGCACCTGTGGGACTAGAAACCCCAGTCCTTCCGGCCCAAGGTTGCTGTCCTCTAGTAGGATTTGAACCCCCGACCTTCCGGCCTGAAGTACCTTGCCACAACCACTAGGCCACTCCTCCACTCCATTGCATGCATGTATTGGCATGTATCTGAAGGCCCTAACCCAGGGGTTGTCTGGGTTTTCAGCAGGGCTCACCAGGGAACTCCTACAACAGTTTCAATCTCTGACCTCTGGAATCAAGGACTGCTCTAAGTTCCTCTCCTGGGCAGCCTATGACTGCTTTGAGTCAGTGGTTCGAATAGCTCATTGGTGCCCGGCACCAAGTCTGGCTACAGTCTTCTGACCTCGAGCAATGGGTAGAAGACAAGCTGCTCAATGTCCCCTGCACCAGGGAGAACCTGTTCTGCAAGCCTATGGCCAACAAGGTGGCTGAGAGGCCGATGGGGTGGCTCGCCAGAGGCTCTCTAAAAAGACCTCATCCTTTCCCGTAAGAAAGCATCGGGGAAAAGACCCCTGTTCCCGAGGAAAAAGGGGCCCTTTCAACAGAGTCACCACTACCCTCCCTTCTTGGGCCAGCAGCAGGGTTCTCACCCTAAAAGACAAGGCTATGGAGCTCAAAAGCCGAAGGCACAGAAGCCCCAGGCCCCAGTTCCTGCTTTTGACTCCCAGGGCAGGTCCTCCCCTCCCCCGGGAGACCTTCACCAGCCAATAGGGGGCTGTCTGGTGCTCTTCACCCACAGGTGGGCTGATGTCACCTCGGACAAGTGGGTACTGCAGGTGGTAAGGGAGGGATACTTCCTCCACCTACAGGAGGTACCACCCAGGTTCTTCCCAGGAGAGCCAGTGCGACCTCTCCTTCACCAGACCCTTCTGCTCTCAGATCTCGCAGGTCTTCTCAGGGACAATGCAGTAGAGCCTGTACCCAAGCACCTAGGGGGAAAAGGCTTCTACTCCAGATACTTCCTTGTCCCAAAGAGAACTGGGAGCCTCAGGCCCCTACTAGACCTGAGAAACTTAAACAAGTTTCTGGTGATGGAGAAGTTCAAGATGCTCTCCTTTGGAACACTACTGCCTTACTTTCACCAGGCTGTGCTCCTTGGACCTAAAGTATGCATACACACAGATCCTGATTAATCCCTCCCACCGGCAGTACCTACGATTTGTAGTGGGAGGAGGGCACTACCAATACAGGGTGCTATCCTTCAGCCTGGCCGCCTCGCCAAAGGTCTTTACCAAATGCCAGGCAGTGGTAGCTGCCCACCTGCACCTTCAAGGGGCTTTCATCTTCCCCTACCTAGGTGACTGGCTAATCGGGTAGTACAACCTCAGATCAGTCAGGCCGCAGAGCGTGCAGCCCTCCTTCTGCAGCATCTGGGGTTCGTCATCAACTACCCCAAATCCCACCTCTCTCTAGCCCAAAGCCTGGCATTCATAGGTGCTCAGTTGGACATGTTACAGGTCAAGACCGTTCTCCCAAGAGAGAGGGCAGAATGCCTCAGGCAACTGGCAGGAGAGGTACGATGCTGCCAGTCAGTGCCGACTCATCTCCTCCTCCGCCTGCCTGGCCATATGGCCTCGACAGTCCATGTCATGCCCACAGCCCAGTGGTGCCTCTGATCACAGTGGACTCAAGCCGTGGGCAGGCTACGGGACAGGGTCAGGGTTACCTACCAACTGGCAGTCCCTCAACTGGTGGCAAAACTTGCATCATCTCCAGGCAGGAATACCCTTCCAGGCACTCACGTCTCAGAGGACCCTGACCACAGATGCTTCCCTCCTGGGATGGGGACCACCACAAACAGGGCAGCTGGTCTCAGGAGGAGTCACTATTGCAGATCAATCTCCTGGAGCTCAGAGCAATTTTCTGGCTCTACGAGTGTTCTGCCACCGCCTGCGACACCAGCCCGTACTGATCCAGATGGACAACCAGATCGCCATGTTTTATATCAATAAGCAGGGGGCGTGGGATCGTACTCCCTCTGCCAGGAAGCGGTGACTCTCCTCTCCTTCGCAGCACGCAACAGCATGCTCTTGCGAGCAGGGTACCTCCCGGGCCAGGACATCTGCCTAGCAGACAGGTTTATTTATTTATTATTTATTACACATTCTTATATACCGCGCTATTTAGAATCAGTGCGGTTTACATTGTAACAACATTTGCAATAGAACAAAATCTTTTGCTTACATTAAACAGGGATTTAACTTGGAAGTAACAGGGTAACTATATACATATCAACAAAGGCGCTTATAGATTATTTAAACTATATTGTGTAATAGAATCGTAATGCGTTCATGGTGATTATGAATGTTCTTGATGGTGGATTCTTTGTAAGTCACTGGGGGTTATGTTGTTGGTATGTCAGATGCTGTGTGGGTGACAAGAGGTGTTTGATGTGAATGTACTGGGTCAGTTTGGGTAAAGTGAAGGCAGAACAGGTGATGTTTAATAGCCTTTCTGAATTGCGAGAGGTCAGTAATTGATCTTATATGAGGTGGGAGATTGTTCCAGCACTTAGGAGCATATAGTGTAAATGCTCTGTTTCTTGTTTGAGTACATTTGATGGACTCAGGTGGTATAGATAGAGTATTATTGGTTGTTGATCTCCTCAGTCTGGTAGTGGGTATACTAATCAGGAGTGATGAGAGGGATGTGGAAGATATCCAGTTAATTGCTTTAAATGACAGTATTAATGCCTTGTAGGTGACTCTGGATTGTACTGGTAGCCAGTGTAGGTCCATAAGTATGGGAGTTATGTGGTCTTTTCTAGAGATGTCGTAGAGAACGCGGGCTGCTGTGTTCATTGCCATTTGAAGAGGATTGAGAGAGCTCTTAGGGAGTCCAGGTTGAGCAGAGTCCTTCATCCATACGAGTGGCGCTTGTACCCCAGGGTGATGGAGCAGCTCTTCCACCTCCGGGGCAGGTCCGTGATTGTCCTATTCACTTCCCCAGACAAACACGCAGCTGCCCCACTTTTGCTTGCATCAGCCACACCTGGAGAGAGTGGCGGCAGATGACTTCCTGATCTCGTGGTCCGAGGGCCTACTCTATGCGTTCCCACAGACCCCTTCTGGTCGACAGGACCCTCTTCAAGGTCCAGAGCGAGAGGACATTGCCCCCAGGTGGCCCAGACAACTTTGGTTCCCTCTGTTGCTTTCCCTGTCAGTAGGACTGGGCCAAGCCCCGGACTTCCTGTCCCAGTGTGGCTGCTGAAAGGGTAACATTGGCCCCTTTCATTCTCCCAAAAGAAGTCAAGGAGATCCTACTGGCCTCCCAGAAACACACCACCAGACGGGCTTATGCCTTTAAGTGGAGGAGGTTATCCGGCTGGTGTGCGGAAAGGGAGGGGAACCCCTTCTCCTTCCATGTGCAACTAGTACTCCAGTACCTACTGCACCTGTCATACACCGTGCTGAAGTCTAACTCTGAGGGTACATCTGAGCACCATAGTTGTTCACGACCACCCTGTCGAGGGAAAACCCCTCTCAAGTCAGCCCCTGGTCTCCAGGTTCCTCTGGGGCCTGCTGTTATCCAAGCCCCCTCTCCACCCCGGCAGAGTTGGACCTCAACGTGGTGCTCTCCAAGCTTACCAAACTGCCATTCGAGCCCCTAGCTACTTGCCACCTGTGATATTGGTCTTGGAAAGTGGCCTTTCTGGTGGCCTTCACGTCCGCTCGAAGAATGAGCAAATTCCAGGCCCTGGTGGCAGATCCACCATATACAAGGTTCTATAAGATCAAGGTAGTGCTCCACGCACACCCCAAATTCCTCCCGAAGGTGGTATCTCCTTTCCACCTCAACCAAGAGGTGGTCCTCACCATCTTCTTCCCGTGGCCTCACACCGGCAAGGAGGAAGTAGTACTTCATACACTGGATTGCAAACGGGCCCTGTCCTTTTTACATCGTACTCAGGCCCATCGCAAACCTCCTCAGCTTTTCGTGTCTTATGACCCCAGTAGACTGGGGCTCCCCATGACTAAGATGTCCCTCTCTCTTTTTAACATCTCATTTTTATTTGTTTTACTTTTTATTTATGGATACTAGCCATTGCATTTCTAACACCTCTTCTTTTTAATATTTTGTGTGTTTATTTCATAATGTAAAGACTGAGTTTTAATTGTTTTATTTTGGTCTTAGGAGATGCAGTCATTGTGTTATTACAGACTATTTATGTATTTATTTTATTGTTTTATTGCTGTTCTTTATGCAGTACCCCCTGACGAAGGCAATGCCAAAACGCGGCTGGGTAGGGGTAATTTCAGTAAAGGACCTTTTACCTACTCGCCCGTTTGTGGTCTCTGGTTTTAGCAAGTGAGGTTGTGTGCTTCCTGTGGCCTCTACAAAAAGATTTTTCCATTCAGTCCTTCAGTAATTTCATGCACAAATACGTTGAACAGTACCGGTCCCAGGACTGATCCCTGGGGCACGCCACTAATGGCTGGCCTTTCATTTGAGTGAGTTCTGTTTACCATCACCTTGTGTCATCTGTCAGTCAACCAATTTCTGATCCAATTCACCATCTTGGGACCCATCCCCAAGCTGTTGAGTTTGATAAGCCTCCTGTGAGGAACAGTATCAAAGGCTTTGCTGAAATCTAGGTAGATCACATCCATCGCATGCCCTTGATCTAGTTCTCTGGTCTCCTAGTCAAATAACTCAATCAGATTTGTTTGACATGATCATCCTTTGGTAAAATCCTGTTTCCTCGGAGCATGCAACCTATTAGTTTGGAGAAAGCCCACTATTCTCTTTTTCAGGAGTGCTTCCATTACTTTTCTTGCCACCGAGGTAAGGCTTACTGGTCTGTAGTTTGTCATTTCTTCCCTATTGCTGGAATACCACACCAGCCCTTCTCCAGTCCTGCAGAACTTCTCCTGTTTCCAAGGATCTATTAAAAACATCCTTTAAAGCCCCCTGCTAGAAACTCTGAGCTCTTTCAATTTCCTGGGATGTATCCCCTCAGGTCCCATTGCTTGTCCACTTTTAGTTTTGCAAGTTGTTCAAACACATCATCCTCTTGTGAATGGTGTAGTATCTACTCCATTCTCCTTTGTATATTTGACAATCACAGATGGTCCTTCTCCAGAATTTTCTTTAGTAAAACAGAACAGAAGTATTTAGCATTTTTGCTTTTTCAATGTCACTTTCAGTTGGTAATTCTTTCAACCTTTTTTCCCAAGCCACATGCATCTCGGGCTGAAGCGGCGCTTCATGCCCTAGATTGCAATGAGCGTTTGCTTATTACCTTGACAGAACAAGGTACGCCGAAAATCTTCACAGTTATTCATTTCTTTTGATCCTAGTCACCTTGGTCTTTCTGTGACTAAACATGCTCTTTCTCTTTGGATAGCAGACTGCATATCCTTCACATACTCTCAGGTGGGTCTGACATTAGAGGATTAATGTAGCCGCTCACAATGTCTGATCCATGGCTCCATCTGTAGCCCACTTACGCTCTGCTTCCATAGTGGAGATCTGCCATGCTGCTACATGGTCCTCCATTCATATCTTTGCAGTACATTACTGTCTGGGCAAGCGGTCTTGTAAGGACAGTGACTTTGGCCAAGCCATACTCTGGCACCTCTTTGAGACTTAGCTACACCTCCTTTCCTCCTGTCCTCTGGCCATCCAGGCTACTGCCACTACCATCTCGATTGGGGTGTACTGGGGATGCAGAGTCTCCTAGATCACCTGGACTTTCCATGTTCTTCAACATTTTTTTCCATTTATAATGGGCCATGCTCCTTGCCGTTTTCCGGTAGCCTGGTGCTAGGGAGTCCCCATATGTGAAGACTGAATTCCTATTTATTCCTGGAGATAGCATAGTTACCTGTAACAGGTTCTCTCCGGGAACAGCAGGAATTGGTCTTCACAACGTGCCCTCCTCCCCAAGAAGTTGTAGATTTTTCCTTTTTTCTTAGCTGTAAATCTCATTGAGGAGATTCACTGGGAAAGTGGGAAGGCAGGCAGACATGCATGCATGCGCAGAGGTATGCTCCCAAACGCTTGCTATTGGATGCTGGGCAGTGTTCCCAAGTGGGCTCCATTGGGGTACATCACCCATATATGAAAACTGATTCCTGCTGTTCCCAGAGTTCACCTCTTACAGGTGAGTAACTACACTTTCCTTTTCGTCTCTCCGGGCCAGTCCAGAAACAGTAGGGGAGTCAACCTCCTTCAGCAGCTGAGGACTGAAATCTTGCTGACAGCCTACCTAGCTCCCCCTGGTGTCAGAGAGCCAGTCTTTTCAGTCCTCAGCAGCTGTAGGGGTGTGTTGACAGGCTCCGAGAGAAGGAAAAAGATTTATACTTACAAGAGGTTCTCCTAGCTGGCCCTAGCAGGGTTGGTTTAGGAGGGCTGATGTTAACTTAGTTATCAAAAAAAAAAAAAAGAGAGAGAGACGGTGGTCAGCTGCCCGGTTCTCAGTCTACGGGAGCAGCAGAGGCAGGGCCTTCCTCGGGGACCAGAGCTGTTAAGGAGTACAGAGGAAGGTACTGGGAGCCCCAGAGACCAGCCCTCTGCCTTCGGAGACCCAACTTACTCAGCCGCGAGCAGCGGTGACTGGCAGTTTGGGTGTGAGTCTCTTCTCTGTCAGGTGCGTGTTGCTTCTGGTTTTGGTGGACCGCGATCGTCGGTAAGCTGGGGGAGCGGTTCTGAGGCTGGGTGCACGCTGCTGGCTGCGGCGGGAGACAAGCAGTGCAGGAGACGCCGCATTTGATTGGCACGGGGTTTTGGTGTTTCTGGGGTAACGCTTTAGTGGGCCTTTTTGGCGGCGATATGGAAGAGAAATTGATGGCACAGAATGCTTCAGCGAAGCTTCAGGCCACGGCAGAAAAGGCGGGAACGGCTGCCATTTTAGAAAACACAGCAGTTTCTCCTGCTCTGCAGCAGAAGACGCTGAAAAGGAAAGCAAAGTCTAGGAAGTCGGCTCAGCAGTGGTTGTGGACCCCGCTCCAGTTTTGGAGGTTCCAGATAGTCTGCAATTATTTTTCTCTCCGGATTTTATTCTTTCCCTCTATAAGGCTTACTGTTTAAAGCTGAAGCAGGGGAAGAATAGGAATTCTTTTTTTAACATGGCTGAGTTTGCTCCGATTCAGGACACGGCAGAGGACCCTGGAGAAGGGTCTTCAAAGGGGGGTGTCTGTCGGCCGGGGTGACGTTGGAAGGTCCAGGGCAACAGAGCCTTGACTCTCAGGGGCCGAAAGAGGGAGAAATCCCTTCAGAGTATGGGATGGATCTGTGCCCAGGGGATCTGGAAGAAGGTGAGCTGGGGGCAGGTGAGGATCCTAATATTTTCAGAGTGTTTCGTAAGGAAGAGTTAGGAGTGCTGATTATCCACTCGCTAGCGGCTCTGAATATTTCTCTGCCAGCTGTGCATGCGGAGCCCTTGGAGGACCCTTTGCTGCAAGGGTTTAGAGCAGAATAAAGGTGTTTCCAGGTCCATAGGGTGATTAAATAGATGATTAAGTTTGAATGGGAGTGTCCGGAAGCCTCCTTGAGGGGTGGACGGGCGTTAGGCCGCTTATATCCAGTACCTCAGGAGGAGAGAGAGTTGATGCTTATGCCCAAGGTGGATGCGTTGGTATCGTTGGTGACTAAGAAGACTACTATCCCAGTAGAGGGCGGAGCTGCCCTTAAAGATCTGCAGGATAAAAAGCTGGAGTCCATCCTCAAGCAGGCGTTGGAAGCCTGCAATGCCAGCGCATTGGTGTCAATCTGTGGAGCATATGTTTCCAGAGCTTCTATTAGGTGGCTTCAGGCGGAGTCTCTTACAGGTTTGGAAGGGTCTTTGGCTCCAGAAGGTGCAAAATTAGAGTCGTCGGCGGCGTATCTCGCCGACGCCTTTCTATGATTTGGTAAGAATTTCAGCTAAGTCAATGGCATCAGTGGTAGCCGCTCGAAGATTCCTCTGGCTGAGGAATTGGGCTGCGGACACGTCGTCCAAGGCACGGCTGAGTAAGCTCCTGTATAAGGGCAGACTGCCTTTTGGAGAGGCTTTGGAAAAGATCGTAAAGGATTTTGGAGATTCCAAAGGCGGAAGGCTACCAAAAGATCGTCTGAAGGGTCCGAAGCCAGGTGCTTCGCAGAAAGGGCAAGGCAGAGAAT
Source organism: Ichthyophis bannanicus (assembly GCA_033557465.1). Taxonomy (NCBI): domain Eukaryota; kingdom Metazoa; phylum Chordata; class Amphibia; order Gymnophiona; family Ichthyophiidae; genus Ichthyophis; species Ichthyophis bannanicus. Next base: position 1,733,298,307 of record CM066032.1, read on the forward strand.
TTCGAAGATTCGGAGGGACTTGGTTTGCTCCCTATCAGAGAGGCCGATTTTATACACAGAGGACAGTCCTTTCGGGGAGCTTGGGGTTTCGGTCGGGGGTATGGCGGAAACCCCAATGAAATGAGGAAGGTCCAGGCGGAGATCCAAGTGGGAGAGCGGTTGCAGTTTTTCCACTCCGTCTGGACCACAGTGACTACGGACCGCTGGTTATTGGAGATCATTCGCAATGGTTATGCTTTGGAGTTCAAGCAACCTCTGGCGGGGGCATTCGTAGGGTCGCCATGCGGTTCCCCAGCAAAAATAAGGGCGGTGAGCGAGACGCTTCAACGATTGCTACAGCTTCAAGCGGTCGTTCCGGTGCCTCCAGACTAGTATGGCTTAGGTCGATACTCGATTTACTTTGTGGTCCCCAAGAAAGAGGGTTCTTTTCGGCCAATCCTCGATTTCAAACATGTCAACCACTGTTTAAGGGTGCCCCATTTTCGGATGGAGACTCTGCAATCCGTGATCCGGTCAGTGAGACCGGGCGAAGTGCTTTCGCCCAAAGATTTAACGGAAGCGTATCTGCACATACCCATCAGACCAGAGCATCAGAGGTTCTTGCGCTTTGCAGTGCCCATGGGACATTTTCAGTTCCGGGCATTACCGTTCGGACTGGCTACGGCGCCACGCACGTTCATGAAGGTGATGGTGGTAGCGGCGGCGGCGTTGCGAAAAGAGGGTATTTTGGTGCATCCCTATCTGGATGATTGGCTCATTCGAGCTCGGTCAGTACAGGAGTCGAGGGAGGCCACGACCAGGGTGGTAGAATTTTTGGAAAGCCTAGGTTGGGTGGTCAATTGAACCAAGAGTCAGTTGCAGCCAGTGCAGAACCTAGTCTATTTAGGGGTGCGTTTCGACACGAGTGTCGGGGCGGTATGTCTACCGGAAGACAGGGTGCAAAAGATCCTGAGGCAGATAACAGCATTTTTGCGCATCAGGGCTCTGACAGCGTGGAGATACTTACAGCTCCTAGGCTCTATGGCAGCGACCTTGGACCTGGTGCCGTGGGCCAGGGCGCATATGCGACCTCTCCAGCAGTCGTTGCTATCTCGTTGGTCTCTGCAAAAGCATCCGCTGAGTCAACGGTTGGTTTGTCCTGCAACGGTCTCCGACAGTCTTCAGTGGTGGCTAGATCCCACACATCTTCGGGCAGGAGTGTCGCTGGAGATGCCGGATTGGGTATTGGTCACTACGGATGCCAGTCTCTCCGGCTGGGGGGCGCATTGTATGGCCCAGGTAGCTCAGGGATGCTGGTCAATAGAGACGGCCAACTGCTCCATAAATCAGTTGAAAATGAGGGCAGTGTGGTTGGCATTCCAGGAGTTTGAGTGTCTTCTGAACGGGAAAGCGGTGCAGGTTTTCTCGGACAATGCGGTAACGGTGTCCTATATCAATCGGCAGGGAGGCACGGGGAGTGCGGTCTTATTAGAGGAGAGTCAGGCACTGTTGCAGTGGGCAGAGGGGCATTTGTTAGCCCTATCGGCAGCTCATGTGCCAGGAAAGGACAACGTGCAGGCCGATTTTCTCAGTCGCCATGTATTGGACCCGGGCGAATGGCAGCTGAACGATGCAGTCTTTCACGACATAACGAGGCGTTGGGGTCAGCCGGTGTTGAACTTCATGGCCACCTTCGACAATGCCAAGACGTCACGCTTTTTCAGTAGAGGCAGGGAACGCACGTCGGAGGGCCTCGATGGCTTGGTTCAGCCTTGGCCGTCTGTAGATCTTCTGTATGTGTTTCCGCCGTGGTCGATGATCAGTCGAGTCATTCGGAGGATAGCACGTCATCAGGGGCAAGTGATTCTCATTGCACTAGATTGTCAGAGGAGAGCGTGTTATGCGGACTTCATGCGGCTTCTGGTTGACCGTCCTTGGAGGCTGCCAAGTTGGGTAAATCTGTTGTAACAGGACCCGATTCTCAAGCCGCAAGTGGGATCGCTTCTTGCTTACGGCTTGGCTCTTGAGAGGGAGCGCTTGAGACGTAAAGGCTATTCTGCGGCGGGGGTAACTACCATGTTACAAATGAAGAGAAGGTCGTCGTCGTTGGCGTGTATTCGTATTTGGCGTGTTTTTGAAGGCTGGTGTAAGAGGCGTAGAGTGCAGCCGGGGTCAGCGACGGTGTCTGATGTGTTGTCATTCCTACAAGATGGGCTGAATAAGGGCCTAGCGTTCAGCACTCTAAAGGTGCACCTAGCTGCTCTGGCTTGCTATTGGGGCAAGGTACAGGGCCGTAGTTTGTCTCTACATCCGGATGTTCTCAGGTTTCTCCGAGTGGTCAAGAACATGAGGCCGCATATGAGGCCATTGGTGCCGCCTTGGGATTTAAATTTGGTCCTGCAGGCGTTAACGCGAGCTCCGTTTGAACCCAGGAAAACACTGAGGGAGCTCTCTTGGAAGGCCGCCTTTTTGGTAGCCTTGTGCTCGGCTAGAAGGATTTATGATTTACAGGCGCTTTCCTGTAGGGAACCATATATTCAATTTTCGAAGGAGAAGGTGGTATTGCGCCCGGTTCCCTCGTTTCTACCGAAGGTAGTGTCGGTTGTTCATGTCAATCAACCAATTTCATTGCCTATTTTTAGATCTAGGGAAGAGATTAGTAGTAATCTTTCGCTGTGTAGTTTGAACCTCTGAAGAGTGCTCCATAGGTACCTCAGTAGGACAAAGTCTTTTCGGAAGTCTGATAGGTTGGTGGTTCTATTTGGAGGAGCGCGAAAAGGGGGGGGGGCAGCTTCTAAGGCCTTCGTTGCGCGCTGGGTGAAGCAGGCAATGGCAGCCGTGTATCAGGCAAGCGGGAAGATGCCTCTGGAGGGGCTGCGAGCTCATTCAACTCGGGGACAGGCAATGTCCTGGGCCGAGAGGGCTTTGATTTTGCCGGTGAATATTTGTCGGGCAGTGACCTGGTCGTCTTTGCATACGTTTGCGAAGCACTATCGCTTGGATGTTCAGGCAGCGGGAGATGTGAAGGTAGGAGCTTCGGCCATTCTGGCTGGGCTGTTAGGACCCTCCTGAGAGTAGGTACTGCTTTGGTACGACTCTACTGTTCCTGGACTGGCCCGGAGAGATGAAAAGGAAGAATAAATTAGACCTTACCTGCTAATTTTCTTTCCTTGAGTATTCTCTGGGCCAGTCCAGGACCCACCCAGAACATATCAGTGGAGGAACTGGTTTCAGTGCTGTCGCCATTGAAGGCGCAGGGGAGCTCGTCCAGGGAGAGCCGTAAGGGTTGCTGTTTGGGGTAGCGAAATGGAAATTTTGGGGCCTCAAACGGGCTCTGGCTTTTTCGGAGGGGAACTGGCTAGGGGGCTCCCGTTTTGAAGAATAGAAAAAAAAAATAGAGCAGAAAACCACCCGTGGTAACAGAGGGTAATAGTGGAGTTGTGGGTGGTTGGTTTAGTTGGTAGTTTAGTTCCGTTACCATTTGTAGTTATAGCATATAATGGCTTGGTTACTGCTTGGACATGGGTAGACTGGCTCTCTGACACCAGGGGGAGCTAGGTAGGCTGTCAGCAAGTCTTTGAAGATTTCAGTCCTCAGCTGCTGATGGAGGTTGACTACCCTACTGTTCCTGGACTGGCCCGGAGAATACTCAAGGAAAGGCAATTAGCAGGTAAGGCCTAATTTATTCTTTTTGTTTGATTTATGGTGGTGATGTGGGTCATTTTGGAGAGCACCCAGATATGCAATATAGGTGATCTTTAAAGTTTATTAAATGAAATGAAAATGTTCAATGTATCCACCACAAAATCAGTCATGCCAAATGGCAGATTCTAACTGTAGTCCCCCTCCTGTACATTCTAGAACGTTTTTTGAGAGATCACGTCAACTGGAATTTTAAGTTGGAAAACCAGCAGTACACTGTAGTTCAATTAGGCTGCTCCTTGTGAACTTAACTGCAAGCTTTTCTCGACCTAGTTTTATGTTTAGATCAGGGGATCCCAACCTAATCCTCGGGACACACCTAGCCAGTCAGGTTTTCTGGGTAACCACAATTGATATACATGAGAGAGTTGCATGCATTTCCTCCTTTGTATGCAAATCTCTCTCATGCATTTTCATTGTGATTATCCTGAAAACGTGACTGGCTAGGTGTGTCCTGAGAACTCCTGGTCTAGACACCTTTTGAGAACTGGCAGGAATTTCAATGTCTGACTTTAGGTGTTAGGCTTTTTTAGATTTTTAATTTAAGAGCTCAACTGAGCCATATGAATAAGATACCAAAATAAATTATTTTTGGTTAAATAATTGTGTCTTTTTAGGCTATTGCCTTACCTCCAATAGCTAAGTGGCCGTATCAGAATGGTTTTACGTTTCATACCTGGTTACGAATGGACCCAGTAAACAACATCAACGTGGATAAGGATAAACCTTACTTGTACTGGTGAGTACTGCGCAGTCCAGTGTCTTAAGAGGTCTTCAAGTTCTTGTTTACTCTGCCCTCTGTACTGGAAAAGGTAGATGCCACTAAATTATTCTTGTTGTTGGATTTCGGTTTTCTTGTTAACTCTGTGCACACTATTTTCTCCCTTTCTAGTTTCCGAACTAACAAAGGTCTTGGCTATTCTGCTCACTTTGTTGGAGGCTGCCTGATTGTAACATCAATAAAGTCAAAGGGGAAAGGCTTTCAGCACTGTGTCAAGTATGATTTCAAGCCGCAGAAGGTACATGTATATTATAAATGTTAGATAAATTGTGACCATGCTAAGAAAAACTTACGGGGACTGGGCAAACTCTTTGAAATTAAAATATGCCATAAATAATAAACTAGAATTTGGAATAAAAAAAATATATAAAAAACTGAAGTGGAAAGAAGCCATGTTAAATAGGCCTGTGGTTTCATGAAAAAGTGTTAAATCCTCAGTTATGAAGGGAGCTAATAGTAATAATTGTCCTTTCCTGGGCTGTTGCTTAATTGTTTTTTTTGCTTGCTTTTCAATGTTGTGTGGAAAAATTTTCAATACATACCAATAAAAATAAACGCTGAAAAGTTCCAAAGAGCAACATAGCATGTCAACTAAACTGACTCAGTTGATCCATTTTAAATGATGTGAAAAACTTGAAAAGTGATTGTTTTTGGAAGCAGTACTTTAGTGTGAAAAGTATATGTGCATTTACATTACAAAAAAATAACTACCTAATAGAACAAGAACTGGCAACTTCCAAGCGGGAACAATCATCTTTGGCTTTGAAGGTAATCGATCAGTTAAATAAAATATGGAATAATAGTGCTGAGACTCCTCAGAAGTGTTCTCCATTGACGACTAAGATGAAATTGAATACATTGGTGGTATTTCTATGTGTGCTCAGGACTTCTCACACAGCTACCAACTCATTCTTTTAGACTCCCTTGTGATTTTGTCTGAACAACTTCAGGGGCTGTCGTCTTCCTTGCTCTAGTAAACGTTTTTTTCTTTTTTAATAGAAAACCTTAAAAAATAATCAACTATCCTATCTGTTGATTTTATGTAAATTTTCAATTGAGTTTGTATTGTAAATAGTTACCCTTTGTTATCCAAGTTTTTGCCCTGTTATCTGTAAACTCATACGTGTTCAAATGTACTGAGATTTTATTGTTCAATGTAAACCGCGCTGTTGCTGAATAGTGCGGTATATAAGAAACTTTAAATAAATTAATAAAAAACTTGAATCCACCCCCATTTCTTTGCTTCTGAAGTCCCTTCACTTTGCTCCTTCCCCAACCTACCTCATTAAGCATATGGGGGTCTTTATGAAGCAGAAGTAATCTGTGTTCACATCTACCCCCCCGCTAGCAGCTATATTTCAAAATGGTACTGGCTGCCCAGAGACCCTCCTTTGATTTTCTCCCTCTATGTGTGTAAATAAATACCATGCTATTGAAAAGAAATGGAAAAATACATTATGACTTGAAGGTTTGTTTCTAAAATAAGTGTTTTTTTAAATATCTAAAAATTATCCTGATCATGCACCCCTTTATGCTCCAGATTACAGGTTCTCTAGTACTCATTGCTCACCTTCCTTCCTTCTGCCCCCCTCCCTTTGGATATTCATAATTGGCATTCTCTGGGAACAAGCAGGAAGTCGGTCCTCACCTATGGGTGATGTCTGCACTGATGGAGCCCTTGCAGAAGCATCCCTCCAGCTTTCAAAGAAAGCCTTTGGGAGATGCCACCACGCATGCATGGTTCCCTTTCCGCCCAAGGGTGCCATCTTGCTCAGTTTCCTTTTTTCCGTGGACCCCTTCAGACTTTTATGTGGCTTGTCCCTGGTAAAAGTTGATTTTTCCCTCCGAGTTTCATATTCATCTCTGGTATCACACTGGTACTCTTCCCGCCACCGACCTCGTTGCCTCGGCGTCGAGTTCGGATATATTTTTGTAGTTTTTGTTCTTTTCTTTTTCTGGCATCTTCTCACCTTTTTTCTCCCACTGGCAGCCGAGAGAGTCTTTGACTTCACAGGGGAACTTTTTTCCCCCATGGCTACCAGTGGCTTTAAGAAGTGTGATCGGTGCTCTAAAATTATGTCTTTGACCGACACACACAACTGCTGTCTTCGCTGCCTCGGGCCATACCATGACCCGGCAACCTGCGGTCTCTGCAAAAGGATGTCCAGTAAGGCCCTCAAGAGCCGCCAGCAGCAGCACGACACGTTTCTCCCCCGTGATGGCCCTGATGTCTCAGGCCCTGATGTCTCAGGTGGAACTCCCCGAATCTGAGCCACCTCATGGGTCCTCAAAGGGGATCTGCCTTGAGGGAACCCAGGAAGTAGAAGAAACCCTCGAAGGCGGCATCCTTGGACGGTTCTGACTGGCCGGGTGCTCCCCGGTCACGCAGTCTGAGACATTCATCTGAGGCTTCGGAGAGGAAGCGGCCTGCAAAGGTCCCCAGGAAGGATCCAATCATGGACCAGCCTCGGTCCCCAGACACCATCCTCATCAAGGATTCCCCTTCAGGGGAGCTGGCGTCTGACCCAAGTCCCTCAGTGCCTGTACCGAAGGCTGCGGAGCCTTCTGGTTTGGAGTCCATAGTGGCGGCCCTGAAGCGCAGTTTGTCTTCATGGACCAGAGACGGGCACTGTTGTCTGGCATGACCGGTTCATCCGCTCTAGCCACAGGGTCCAAGATCTCCCCGGAGGCTGAGCTGATCCTCAAGGTCCTTCGGCCTCAAGTCGATTCTTGGTCAAGGTCACGATCAGAGTTTCTCTCGACGAGACCCCGGTCATTCCTGGCAAGTATGCCAGGCACCACGGAGCAGCCCTCTGAGTCCTCTATGGACTGCTCCGAGTGGGAGATGGAGGACAAAGAGTCCCCCGATACTTGTTGCCACTGCGACTTCCCATCTGATTCTCCCATCTCAGAACCTCGACGATGGTCCCTGCCGGAGGATATGGACTTTCTTGATTTCGTCAAGGATATGTTAAAGGCCCTGATGTTCCCCACCGAGTCGGAGGAGGACCCTCAGATGGATGAGTTGGAAATCCTCCAGTGCGAGGCTCCTCCGAAGGAATCGCTCATAGTGCTCATCCCTCTGGATGTGGGAGACACCAGCTTCGGTATCGATGGTGAGCAAGCGACTCAACTTGATGTACAGAGTCTGCCAGAGCCTGAGCTTCCTAAAATCACAGCTGCTGCACAACTCCATGGTGTTGGAGTCGGCCATGTGTCAGCTGACAAGCCAGAAGATGCACTCCTCTGTGCCCCCTGGCATTGAGGCCCACACCTTGGATGCCCTTGGCAGAAAGTGCTACCAGGGCTCCAATGCTCATCAGCCACATCCAGGCCTACCTGTACCTGAGAGACCTGGCAAAGGAACTTGCCGGGTTCTCGGCTGGTCTCTCTGAGGATCCCTTACAGTGGTTCAAGAACCTGGCCAAGGCAGTCTGTGAATGCGCCAAATTCATGTCTTGAGCGGCCTATGATGGGTTCGAATAGGCAGCTCGAGTAGCAGCAGCTGGCATTGGTGCACGCCGCCAAGCGTGGCTACAGTCTTCAACCTCGAGCAGTGGGTTCAGGACAAATTGGTCGATGTCCCCTGCCAAGCAGAGAATCTCTTCGGCAAACCCATGACTGACAAGGCTGCCGAGCTAGAGACAGAGTTCACGGCGAGGACCGTGCTCTCTAAAACGACTGCTGCCCCCCCTCCCCAACGGAAGGGCTTGGGTAAAAAGGCCTTTTACCTGAGGAAGGGAGCTGCTTACAGAAATTACCCACCTTTTCAGGCCGCCTCAGCTCCACAACAGGGTCAGCAGGCCAAGGGACATGCACATGGCCCTCGTAAGCAGAAGGCTCAAAAAACCCAGGCACTGGCTCTGGCCCAACCAGGGGGGAGCTTTTGACTCCTTGAGCATAACCTATCTACCCCAAGGAGGTCAGCAGCCCACAGGGGGACGTCTGGCCCTCTATGGCTAGAGGTGGTTGACCATCACCACCGACTTCTGGGCACTTCGGGTAGTCAGGGAGGGTTACTTCCTCTATCTGACTTGTGATAAGGAAGTTTATCATAGCTCAGGTAGGAGCTATAGAAAAGATGATGTGACTCTGAACAAGCAACCTGTCAGTTCTGGTAGAAGCAAGAAAACAGAGTTTTCACATAAAAGACTACCAGTCCCAGAATGCACCAGGTTTCCAGCAGCCATGAGAGGGGCTGAAGTGAGAAAACGTGTGTGCAATCAAGAGAGCTATGAGGTAATCCCTAAGCACTCAACTCAAAGGGCAGGACCTGATTCAACACAGCTGCGCTGTGTTAGGGAGGAGCACACATTAGAACAGAATAAGAATAGAGCTTATTCTTCAGATAATAGCTACAGAAAGAGCTTCAGGAAGGGAGACAGCTACAGCAACGGCTACAAGCACCAGCATCACCTGGAGAAACAGAAGCCAAGCCAAGCGGATAGAGAAAGAAGGAAACTCTCTGGAAGGAAGAGAAGAAAGCCCATTGGATGGTCTGGGAGAGTCCAAGGCAGTACCCATACTGGGAGGTATTCCAAGTGCCAGCAGAGTCCATTGGACTGGAGTCAGCCAGAGGAATGGAATGGCAGAGATAGGAATCACCAGTGGCTACCTAGGAGAGAGAAGACTGCACGTGGAAGGGACTTTCAGACCTATGCCAGAAGGTATGTGAGGAAAGATCCAGTGTCCAGGGATCAAGATTGGAAGGCTGGGCATCAGAATTGGATTACATACTGGCCAGGCTATACAGAGAGGAATTATGATAGCAGGAGAGGCTCAGGTATGAACACTGATCCAGACCCTATCCATAATAGTGAATGGCAGCAAGGGAATAAGCATTCTCATGATAGTGCCTTAATGAAAGACTCGTCTGTGCCAATGTATGATAGTGACCCTATGCTGATTGATGAAGGGGGAGATACAGCAGATGAAACTATTCATTACATGGACTGTTCTCTATTGCTAGCTTTCTGTGAGCAAACACCTCAGCCATCACAAAGAAACCTAACTTTGTTCTTTATTTCCACTGCAAACAGCTCTTAAAGCAGGATTTGGGTTCACACAGTAGCAGCCAGCCAGCTAAAGGGTTTCAGCTGGTCAATTGATAGTAATTAAAGCTGCACCTGATTGTGTGTGTGAGCAAGGGAGAATCACTGCTGGGATCTGTGTGGAAAATAAGCAGAAGTTAACCTAACAAGCAAAGTTTATTCATTTCTTTGTGCCTTTTTATTTGGTAATTATTTGCTAAGAAAACATTAGCTAATTGCCTGACAAGCTGAAGGTTGTTTTCTGGTTTGCTTTGTGACTTTGTTATCCATTTAAACACTGCAAGCAAGTATCCTCATTTATATTGCTACCAAGCATATTTGTGCTGGGTGAATTAAACCCCATCAATAAAAGAAGAATTTTATTGGTTTTACCACTTGGTTTCACAACTCAATTATTGTCTTCAGCTGTGTTTGGGAGTGAATGAACTACATTACCCACAATACCTTGCAAGAATCATATGAATATATGCCTCGTCAAGATTGTGTAAGTTCTCACCCTAGGCAGCCGTCTGACAGACTCCGACACCTCCCCCTTATTTCCTGGGAAAGCCCCTCAGGTCTCCCCTTCACTGGGACCTTCTACTGAAGGAGTTGGCGGGTCTTCTCGAGGACAAAGCAGTGGAACCGATGCCTCACCATCTCAAGGGCAAGGGGTTCTACGCCAGGTACTTCCTTATCCCAAAAAGGACAGGGGGTCTAAGGCCCATCCTCGACCTGCACAACCTCAGCAAATTCCTGGTGAGGGAGAAGTTCAAGATGCTCTCCCTTGGAACATTGCTGACATACCTCCAGCAGGGAGACTGCCTATGCTCCTTAGACCTCAAGGATGCTTATACTCACATCCTCATCCAGCCCCACCACAGGCATTACCTGCGGTTTGAAGCAGGGAGCAGACATTTTCAGTACAGGGTGCTCCCCTTCGGCTTGACCTTGGCCTCGGCCTCGGCCTCAAGAGTCTTCACAAAATGCTTGGCGGTCGTGGCCGCCTTCCTCCGTCTCCAAGGGGGTCTCTGTCTTCCCCTATCTGGACGACTGGCACATAAAGGGAGGCACGGCCTCAGAGGTGCAGCAGGCCACCACACACACCATTCAGGTCCTGCAACACTTGGCGTTTGTCATAAACTACCCCATCTCACCTCCTCCCGGCACAATGCCTGGAGTTCATCAGGGCAAAGCTCAACACTCTCCAGTCAAAGGCTTTCTTGCCCAAGGACTGGGCCGCTCGTCTCAGGATTCTGGCACGGGACATACAGTACCATCCCTTGGTGTCCGCTCGGCTTCTTCTGTGCCTCCTCAGGCACATGGTCTCCACGGTCCACGTCACCCCAGACGCTCGCCTCCACATGAGGGCAGTACAGTGGTGTCTCCGGGACCAGTGGTCTCAGGCCACAGGTCGTCTCCGAGACAGTCTAACCCTCCAACTGGCAGACTCCCTGGTCTGGCGGCAGTCCCTCCAGCATCTCGAGGTGGGTATGCCTTTTCAGGCCCCAAGACCCTCAGGGATCCTCACCACGGACACCTCCCTGCTCGGCTGGGGAGCCCACTGCAGAGAGTTCCACACCCTGGGGAACTGGTCACCAGATGAGAGTACCCAGCAGATCAACCACCTGGAGCTCCGAACCGTATGCTTAGTCCTGCGAGTCTTCTGTCACCACCTGTGTCACCAGCGGGTGCTGGTCCAGGCAGACAACCAGGTGGTGGTGATCTGTGTGAACAAGCAGGGAGGCATGGGGTCTTGTACCCTTTGTTGGTAGGCACTGGTCCTCTGTTCGTATGCAGTCCAACAGGGTATCCTCCTGCGGGCGCAGTGTACCTGCCAGGCCAGGACAATCTTCTGGCTGACAGGCTGAGCAGAGTCCTCCAGCTGCATGGCAGCTGGACCCCAGCATAGCCAGTCGGCTTTTCCAGCTCTGGGGGGAACCTGTGATGGACCTGTTCGCCAGCCCAGACAACTTCCAGTTTCTCCGCTTCTGTTCCCGGTAGGCCCACCCCTCCAGGGTGGTGGCAGTCGCGTTCCTTGTCTCATGGTCGGAAGGCCTCATGTACGCCTTCCCTCCCACACCGCTGATCGCCAAAACCTTGTTCAGGGACCTCCGTGACAGGGCCTTGCTTATCCCTTATAGCTCCTCGGTGGCCCAGGCAACTATAGTTACCGCTGCTCCTTTAGTTAACGGTGGAGACCCCCATTCTCATGGGGACCGCCCCGTGACTTCTGTCTCAGGAGGGGGGACTCTCTTATGCACCCCAACCTGGCGGCCCTGTTGCTGACAGCATGGCAGCTGAGAGGGTGACTCTGGCCCCCTTCAGCCTTTTGTTTGAGGTGGAGGACTTTCTGCTGGCCTCTCGGAAGGCCTCTACTAGGAAGGCTTACGCTCTCAATGGCGCAGGTTCTCGGTGTGGTGCTCCGAGCATAGGCCTGACCCTATCTCTTGCCCAGTGGCATTGGTGTTACAGTATCTTCTCCACCTCTCCCAGTCCGGGCTCAAGCCTAACTCTGTCCGAGTGCACCTTAGTGCCCTGGTGGCACACCACCACCTAGTGGATGGTAAGCCCCTCTCGGTCCAGCCTTTGGTGACCCATTTTCTTCAGGGCCTGCTCTTATCGAAGCCCCCAGTTCGTTCTCCAGCAACTGAATGGGACCTCAATGTAGTGTTGGGGCAGCTCACTCGCCCACCCTTGAGCCTCTGGCTACCTCCCACCTTCGCTACCTCTCTTGGAAGGTGTTTTTCCTGGTTGCGCTCACCTGAAGCTCGCAGATTTAGCGAGCTTCAGGCTCTTGTGGCAGAGTCCGCCTTATACCAGGTTCTACAAGAACAGAGTGGTGCTTTGCATGCACCCCAAATTCCTGCCGAAGATAGTATCGCCCTTCCATCTCAACCAGGAAGTGGTGCTCCCTACCTTCTTTCCAAGACCTCACTCCAGTCAGGTGGAGACGGTCCTTCACACCTTGGACTGTAAGAGGGCTTTGTCCTTCTATATCCAACGCACCCATGGTCACCACAAAGCTTCTCAGCTTTTCAGCTTTTTATCTCTTACGACCCCAGTAGGCTGGGGGAGGCAGTGACCAAGCGTACGCTGTCCATATAGGTGGTGGACTGCATCTCTCTTGCTTATGAGCATGCGGGGCTCCCGCTGGAAGGCTGCGTCACGGTGCACTGTGTCAGGGCCATGGCGGCAAACTTGTGCTCTGTCCCTGTGATGGACATCTGCCGGGCCACCGCCTGATCTTCAGTCCATACCTTCGCAGCCCATTACTACCTGGAAAGAGAGTCCCAACGGGACAGTGCCTTTGGCCAGGCCGTGCTGCTTAACTTCTTCGGGGTTTAGGCAACTCCTACTCTCCGACCCTTGTGTATTCAGGCTACCGGAGTGCTGGTTTTATCGGACACAGGGGTCCTACTGTGGTCTGTGGACATGGACTAAATTGCTGCCGCTTGTTGGTCTATTTTTGCTATGGGTTTTCGGTAGCCTGTAGCTGGGGAGTCCCATATGTGAGGACCGACTTCCTGCATGTTCCTGGAGAAAGCGGAGTTACTCACCTGTAACAGGTGTTCTCCGGCAACAGCAGGAATCAGTCCTCACAACCCTCCTTCCTCTCCTTGGAGTTGCTACTTTACCATCTTTTGTCATCTGACTAAGATGGCACCCTTGGGTGGGAAGGGGACCACGTATCTCACAAAGGTTTTCTTTGAAAGCTGGGGGGATGCTTCTGTGAGGACTCTTGGTGCCAACGTCACCCATATGTGAGGACAGATTCCTGCTGTTCCCAGAGAACACCTGTTATAGGTGAGTAACTGCGCTTTCTCAGGGAAAGTGTATATAGGACTCCTACACTGGCATGAACATCTGCCATCTTGGGATTTTGCCTCAGCCAGACTTTCCATTTGTGTGATATGGTGGGCATTTTGCCAACCCCACTACAAAGGAGAGGAAGAGAATGCATCTAGTGTAACAAAATCCCTTTTCCATATTGTCCTGCTAGGTGAGCCCAGACAGATGGGTTGTCTCCCCCTGCCAGTAGAGGTGGAGACAGAAAAAAAATCTTGAGGTTTCTTATGACCTTATCCTGCTACCATATGAGTCAGCTAGAGGCATACTTCCACAGTATTTCTCTGTCTCCTGCAGTGTGTGGACACATCTGAGTAACTCTGAAAATGTTGAAGAAAATTTGATTTAGCTGATGAGTCACCACTCTTAGGGGCACCTCCTCACTTGATCTTGAAGTGGGAGGCTCCTGTTGGGTCACCCTTAAAACCGGTGCCCTCCTGGGTTTGCCAAAGGAGGACAGGTGTTCGTTCGGTTCCCAGTCCTTATCCTTATTAAGCAGCCAGAATTGTTGGAGCAGGGCCCTGGAGGAATCATTGGTTATATAGCCTCAGTGCCCCATCCCCTCCTCTTCCTAGCTCTCCCCTGAAGATGTAGATGATCTTCAGAGGTATGTGTCTGCTGGCCTTGGAAGCAGGGGAGAGTAGCATTGAGCCCAGCACTGTGTGCTTGGGGCTTCCTGGTGGTGAGTACCAGATTTAAGTTCCTGTTTTCCATACCAAATCTACACTTCTGTGCTTTTTTTAAAGTTGTCTGTGAGGGCTTCCGACCTCGTCTGCTTAGTGGGTCAATTGACTTGTCTGGGAGCAGAACCGTTAGTTAATTGCAGGTTCTTTTTTTCCCACCAGTTTCTGACTTGTGCTTTTGCGCTCTGTGCATGCTAGTAGCACTAGACTGTGCCTTAACTCACATTCCACGCTGAGTGTGTTGGTAATTTGCACTGTCTGCATGCTTTCAATGTGTATTGTGAGCATTTTATTTGAGTGCTACCTCCACAGTGTGCGGTAGTTCTACATTACTGGTAGATGCACTCTCAGGGTGGCCCTCCACAGGGTGCATTGGTTGAGTGAGGAAGGACTTGCTACAGGAAGCTGCTCTGCTTGTGTTAAGCGGTTGTCCAGGAGGAGATGCTGCCTTGCTGACCTCCCTCTGATCTTGGCACGGAGGATTCTGTTTGCTTCTCAGCGGTATCATCCTTTACAGTTGGTGGACTTCTTTCTTTCTCCAGATCTACAGGCAGCAATGGGGTTGGCTGGAGAGAGTGTGAGTGCCTCTGCTCAAGATTCCTCTGCTAGCTCTTTTGAGCTTAGTCTTCCTTTTTCTAAGGGGATGACCAATGTTGGCGAAGAGTTCCAAACCTCCAGCCTATCATATCCAGAATTCTTTTCCTTCAAGCATGGTCTTTCTGGCATTACAGTTCGGATCCAGTGGCCTCAGGGCCCTCCTATTCTTTCTTCTTTCACTCAGTGTCAAGCCCTTCTTCGCTGGGTGGGCGGAACCCTGCAGGAGCTCCTCCATAGAAACGCCTCTGGAAGAGGATGGATTCTGGGCACTTAGATCATCTCTCCTATGCGTGGAATCCTGCTTGAGCTCTGAGAAATCTGACAGTGACTCCACATATAAAGAAAACAAACCTCTGTTGCCGGACAACCAAGATGAATCTCTCATCTGTTTCAGAAAATGGTGCTGGCAGCATTGATCAAGTTTGCTCTGCCTGTCAGATGCTGTGTTTGAAGAGCAGGAGCAGCAAGTGCATCGCTTCTTGCAGGCGGTTTGAAAACTCTCCACGGCGTTTCCTTTCCCAGAGGTTCTGAAGAGCATGGTGCACATGGAATGGGACTCAACTGATACCCTGTGAAAAAGTGGGCGGGGTAATGAGTAGATTAAATGCTCTCCCTTAAGAGGACCTTGTTGCCTGGATTCAGTTATCCCAGATGACTGCACAGCTGATGACTAAACCCACTACCATCCTGTTGGAGAGTGTTGTGGCTCTCATAGACCCAGTGGATTGAAAGGTTGACACATTGTTCCTCGAGTTTGTTTGGAATATGTTGAATGCTTTGTCCTTCAACACGTTGTCAGAGGAAGACCCTTGTATGGAGGAACTCTAAATCCTCCAATCGAGGCCCCACCCAAGGGGACCCTGATGGTTCCTGTCCCTGCCATCCTCGGGTTGCTCCTCCATCGCATGTGGGAGACACCAGCATCAGCAGGTGTCCATAGTCAGCTGACGCCTGGACACCATGTACCGAGTTAAGCAGGGGCCCGGCTTCTGAAAATCCCAACTGCCACACACCTCCATGGTGGTGGAGTCTAATATTTCCCATCAGAAGAGCCAGAAAAGACACTCCTCCGTGCTCGCGGACAGGGAGTCCTGCACCCTCTATGCCTTTGGCTGCAAATGCTACCAGGGCTCGATGCTGACCTGCCGAATCTAAGTCTACCAGCTGTATATCGGCATGTATCTTCTGGACCTGACAAAAGAACTGGCAAATTGCTCAGTGGGCATCAGAGGGGATCATCTCCAGAGGTTCCAAACCCTCATGAAGTGCATCGGAGAGTGCTCAAAGTATGTGTCTTGAGCTGCCTATGACTTCTTCAAGTCAAACGTGAGGGTAGCTGCCGTGGGTATCGGTGCTCAATGCCAAGCTTGGCTCCACGCTTTGGACCTCGGGCAGCGAGTCCAAGAGAAGCTCCAAGACGTCTCCTGCCTCAATGAAAACGTATTCAGCAAGTCGATGAAGGAGAAAGGCGATTGAGACAGAGTACCTCATGAAGACTTGGCTCTCCAGGAAGATCTCCACATGTCCTAAGAAACAACCACTGGGGAAGAGGCCCCCATTCCAGAGAGAGGGCCAACCTTACTGGGGCTACCCCCACAATCAGGCTCCCCAGACCCCACAGCAGGGTCACCAGAGCAAGGGAGCAGGCCAAGGCCCTCACAAGCCTAAGGGCTCCAAGCCCCAGACCCCGGCTCCTGCCCAGCTGGGGATGGGTTTTTGACTCCCTGAGCATAGCCTCTCCACCCTTGGGGAGCAGCTACCAACAGGGGGTCATCTGGTACACTTTGCAAATCGGTGTCCTGCTATCACCACTGACTCCTGGGCACTCCAAGTAGTCACAGAAAGCTCCCCCCTTCACCTGGACCAGATGCCTCCCCTTTCTTTTCAGGAGAGCCTTTTCGGGCTCCCCTGCACCAGGCCCTGCTACTACAGGAATTGGCAAGGCTGCCTGACAGACAGCCATGGAACCAGTACCCCATCACCTCAAGGACAAGGCGTTCTACTCCTGATACTTTCTCCTCCCAAAAAGAACAGGGGGCCTAAGACCTAACCTAGACTCGCAAAACCTGAACAAGTTTATGATGCAGGAGAAGTTCAAGATGCTCTCCTTTGGAACATTGCTGCTATACCTCCAGCAGGGAGGCTGTCTATGCTCCTTAGACCTAAAGGATGCTTATACACACATCCTCATTCATTTCAATTACAGACAGTACATAAGATTGGTGGTCAGAGGCAGCCACTACCAGTACAGTGTGTTACCTTTCAGTCTAGCCTCCACACCAAGAGTCTTCATCAAATGCCTAGCAGTGGTGGCCGCCTACCTCCATCTCCAAGGGGCCTTCGTCTTTCCATATCTGGACAAATGTCTCGTAAAGGGAGACACGGCCTATGAGGTGCAACAGGCCTCGGCCCACACCATCAGTGTCCTACAGTATCTGGTGTTTGTGATAAACCACCCCAAGTCTCACCTCACTCTGATACAGGGCCTGGAATTCATAGGGGCTCGATCTGACATGCTTCAGGCCAAGGCCTTTCTCCTCTTGAAAGACTAGAAAAGGGGACTATTACTTCTGGAGAGAGATCTGCAATTGTGAGTATATACTTCTGGGAATTTTCTGAAAGGAATTATTTTTATTAAAGCTAATTAATCTGTGAACCCACTATTTTTTGTTAAATCAGTCAGGGCCTAGTAGCAGCAGTTTAAGTTTACATTTAAAACCCAGAATAGAGCTTTTTGGTTAAATTTCATACCCAGCAGAGAGCTTGTAGTTTAAATTTAATAGTCATTTAGGGCCTAGCATCAGCAAAGTACTTTTAGTTTAAAGATAAAACACAGAAGAGAGCTTTCTGGTTAAATTTAGAACCCAGCAGAGAGCTTGTAGTTTAAATTTCATAATAAGTTAGAGCCTAGCAGCAGCAAAGAGCTATAATTTAAATCAAATAAGAATATAGCTTACCTCAGCAGCACAGGACAGTGTACTGTGTAGCAGCCCTCTTTTAATAAGTGTTATTTCCCTCCCTCCCCACACCCACCCCTGGGATAATCGTAGCTTTATAGGTACTTACACATTTTAAGAGACACGAGGTGCTCTCAGGTGAAGCTCGTTACCCAAATCAGTCATACACTAAGGACCTGAGATTAATTAAGCTTCAGGTGAACAAGGTATATTAAACGTATTAGGTACAGTTTTATTGGCAACCCTTAGTAAGTAAAGAACTTAAAGATCTAAACAAAAACTTAAAACTAAGATGCAGACAGCAGTCCAGCAGCGAGATGGGGGCTTTCCAGTATTTTGCATTGAGTGTCACATGTATGATTTTCTCCCTGTTGGTGAGAGGTCTTACGTGTGCACTAGGTGCAAGGAGCTGTTTGCTCTCAGGGAACGAGTCCGTTCTCTAGAGGCTAGAGCAGCAGACTTTGAAAACATAAGAAAGACAGAGAGGTACATAGACGAGACCTACAGGGATATAGTCCTGAAGTCCCACCTCCAGTCTGGCAGCATCACTGTTGCCATGGTGGAGAGAGGTCACGTGACAGAGCATC
Source organism: Ichthyophis bannanicus (assembly GCA_033557465.1). Lineage (NCBI taxonomy): Eukaryota > Metazoa > Chordata > Amphibia > Gymnophiona > Ichthyophiidae > Ichthyophis > Ichthyophis bannanicus. The sequence continues at coordinate 1,733,316,472 of CM066032.1, forward strand.
ACCCTGGTGTGGCAGGAAGTGATCCTGTAACTAGGACCTGTCCTCCAGGTGATGTAAAACCCTCTCGCACCAAGGAAGTTTCTCCAGGGCCATGTGCCCATGAGGGAAGGGTTAGGACAGCCGTTATAGTTGGTGATTCAATCATTAGGCATGTAGATAGCTGGGTGGCTGGTGGACGTGAGGATCGCCTGGTAACATGTCTGCCTGGTGCGAAGGTAGCGGACCTCACGCGCCACCTAGATAAGGTCTTAGATAGTGCTGGGGAGGTGTCTGCTGTCTTGGTACATGTAGGTACCAATGACAAAGGAAAATGTGGTAGGGAGGTTCTGGAGGCTAAATTTAGTCTTTTAGGTAGGAAGTTGAAATCCAGAACTTCCAGGGTAGCGTTCTCCGAAATGCTTCCCGTTCCACGTGCAGGACCCAAAAGGCAGGCAGAGCTCCAGAGTCTCAATGCATGGATGAGACAGTGGTGCAGAGATGAGGGTTTTGGATTTGTTAGGAACTGTGGAACATTCTGGGGAAAGGAGAGGCTCTTCTGAAGGGATGGGCTTCGCCTTAACCGGGATGGAACCAGGCTGCTGGCATTAACCTTTAAAAAGGAGATAGAGCAGCTTTTAAACTAGATGATAGGGGAAAGCCGACAGTGGCCCAAGAGCGGATGGTTCGGAAGAATATATTCTTGAAGGATACTACCAAAAGCAGAGAGCTTCCAAAAAAGAGTAAAGTAGCCCAAATGCCCTCGAGTATGGAGCAGACAGCTTAAAGATCCCAAATTACCCATGTCTACCAACAGCCAAATTAATATAAATAAAATACAGTCTCTAAAATGCTTGTATGCAAATGCTAGAAGTCTAAAAAATAAGATGGGAGAGTTAGAATATATAGCACTAAATGAGAGGTTAGTTATGATTGGAATATCAGAGACGTGGTGGAAGGAGGACAACCAGTGGGACACTGATACCTGGATACAAACTATATCGTAATGATAGAGCTGATCAAATTGGTGGAGGGGTTACGCTCTGTTAGAGAGGGCATTGAGTCACAAAGGATTAAGGTTTTGCAGGAAAATTTACTGTAGAATCTCTATGGATTGAAATTCCATGTATGAAGGGGAAGGTGATGGCAGTGGGGGGTGTACTATCGACCGCCTGGCCAGAATGAACAAATGGATGATGAAATGCTCAAAGAAATCAAGGAAGCAAACAAAAGTTACAGCGCAGTAATAATAATGGGTGATTTCAATTACCCTGGTATCGACTGGGTCAGTGTCACGGCAGGACATGCTAGGGAGATAAAGTTCCTAGATGACATAAATGACTGCTTCTTGGAGCAGCTGCTTCATGAACAGACCAGAGGGGAAGCCATATTAGACCTAGTCCTTAGTGGAACACCAGATCTAGTGCAAGAGATAAGGGTGTTGAGGCCACTTGCCAATAGTGATCATAGCATGATCGCCTTTGATTTAATTAATGGAGGAGGGATAGTAAGGAAATCCACAGTACTACCTTTTAACTTTCGAAAGGGAGACTGATAAAATGAGGAAACTAGTTAAGAAAAAACTAAAAGGAGCAGTTGCAAAGGTTAAAGACTTACATCAAGCTTGGGTGGTGTTGAAAAATACTATCTTGGAAGCCCAGACCAGCTGTATTCCACGCTTTAAGAAAAGTGGAAGGAAGTCCAAAAAACTGCCAGCATGGTTTAAAGGTGAGGTCAGAGAGGCTGTTGCCAAAAAAGCATCTTTCAGGAAATGGAAAAAAGAGCCAAACGACGAAACCTGGAAACAGCACAAGCACTGGCAAGTCAAATGCAAGGCATTGATAAAGCAGGCAAAGGGAGAATTTGAGAAGAAGCTTTGCTGCGGAAGCAAAAACGCGAAATAAAGATTTTTTCAAGTACATTCGTAGCAAAAAACCTGTGAGAGAGTCAGTTCATTAGATGATAGAGGAGTTAAAGGGGCACTAAGGCGACAAGGCGATAGCGGAGAGACTGAATGAATTCTTTGCTTCAGTCTTTACTGAGGAAGATGTAGGGATGTTACGCATGACTGAAGTGGTATTTAAAGGTGCGGAAGAATTGAAGGACATATCGATACATCGGGAAGATGTATTACAACTGTTAGATAAACTGAAGAGTAGCAAATCACCTGGGCCGGATGGTATGCATACAAGGGTGTTGAAAGAACTGAAATATGAGATTGCAGACCTGCTATTAGTAATCTGTGAATTTTCGTTAAAATCATCTGTAACACCTGAAGATTGGAGGATCGCCAATGTAACGCCAATTTTTAAAAAGGGTTCCTGGGGTGATCCGGGAAACTACAGACCGGTGAGCCTCAAGTCAGTACTGGGAAAAATGGTAGAAACCATCATAAAGAATAAAATTACTCAGCATGTAGATAGTCATGGCCTAATGGGAGACAGCCAACATGGCTTTAGACAAGGAAGATCTTGTCTTACTAATCTATTATGTTTTTTTGAAAGTGTGAATAAACAGGTGGACAAAGGTGTGTCGGTTGATGTAGTGTATCTAGACTTTCAGAAAGCCTTTGACAAGGTCCCTCATCAGAGACTTTTGTCAAAACTAAAGAGTCATGGGATAGGAGGCAGTGTACTACTGTGGATCAAGAACTAGTTAAAAGATAGAAAGCAGAGGGTTGGGCTAAATGGCCAATTTTGCCAGTGGAGAAAGGTGAATAGTGGTGTACCCCAGGGATCTGTGCTGGGTCCGCTGCTTTTTGACATACTCATAAATGATCTGGAAAGTGGAATAACGTGTGAGGTTATCAGATTTGCAGATGACACAAAACTGTTTAAAGTTGTTAAAACCCAAGAGGATTGTGGAAAATTGCAATAGGATCTTGATAAGTTGGAAGACTGGGCATCAAAATGGCAGATGAAATTTAATGTGGACAAGTGCAAAGTTATGCACCTAGGGAAGAACAACCCAAACTATGGGTTACACGATGCAAGGTTCCACCTTAGGAACCACCACCCAGGAAAAAGATTTAGGCGTCATTGTGGATAGCATATTAAAACCCTCGGCCCAGTGTGCAGCGGCAGCCAAGAGAGCAAATAGAATGCTAGGTATCATAAGGAAAGGAATGGAAAATAAAACAAAAGATTTTATAATGCCTCTATATCGTTCCATGGTAAGACCGCACCTTGAATATTGTGTGCAATTCTGGTCGCCGTATTTTAAAAAGGATATAGCGTTATTAGAAAAGGTTCAGAGAAGAGCCACCAAAATGGTAAAGGGGATGGAAGGATACTCCTATGAAGAAAGGCTAAAAAGGTTAGGGCTCTTTAACCTGGAAAAGAGACGGCTGAGGGGATATATGATAGAAGTCTATAAATTAATGGAGTGGAACGGGTAAACGTAGATCGATTGTTTGTTATCAGAATATAGAAAGACTAGGGGACATGCAATGAAGCTACAGGGTAAACTATTTAAAACTAATAAAAGAAACTATTTCTTCACTGAACGTGTAATCAAACTCTGGAATTTGTTACGGGAGGATGTAGTAAAGGCTGTTAGTGTAGCTGGGTTTAAAAAAGGTTTGGACAAGTTCCTGGAGGAAAGGTCCATTAACCATTATTAAGAAGAGACCCAGGATATCAATGCTTGACCCAGTACAAGCATTGCGGAACCTGTCTTTTGGGGAAACTGCTAGGTACGTATGACCTAGATTGGCCACTGTTGGAAACAGGATACTGGGCTTGATGGACCTTGGTCTGACCCAGTATGGCATATCTTATGTTCTTATGAAAGGGCAGGTCACCTCGTGGCTCTGGCCACTGAAGTGCAGCACCACCACACAGTGTTGGCGTTGTCCATGCTCCGCTTGCTGTGCCACATGGCATCCACAGTCCATGTTCACATGCGGGCAGCTCAGTGGACTCAGGCTGGCTCTGGGACAAAGTTTTAGTGACCTGCAAGCTAGTAGAGTCATACTAGTGGCAGGCCACACAGCATGTGCAGGAGGGCATGCCCTTTCAGCTCCTAAATCCTCAGAGGGTCCTTACCAAGGACGTCTCCTTAGCCCCTTTTCTGTCATCAGTTGCACCCGTCCCTAGTAGCAGCGGACGCCTTTCTCATCTCATGGTCAGAGGACCTTCTGTATGCCTTTCTTCCCATGTCACTAGTTGCCAGGACCCTCTTCAAGGTCCTGCGGGACAAAGCTTCTCTGATCCTGGTCGCCCTGTGGTGGCCCAGGCAGCCTTGGTGCTCCCTGTTGCTTTGCCTCTCGATGGAGCCCCAGGTCTCTCTGTGGAAAGCCCTGGGGCTACTTAGGAGAGCTTCCTTCGCCACCCCAACCCTGGGGTCCCTGACATTAACAGCATGGCTGCTGAACAGATAGCCTTGGCCCCCTTCAGACTCCCACAGGAGATGGAGGAGGACCTCCTGGCCTCTCATAAGAACTCTCGGTGTGGTGCTCAGAACAGCAGATTGACCCCTTCTATTACCATGTGCACACAGTGTTGCAGTACTTGCTTCATCTCTCGCAAGCTAGACTAAAGCCTAACTCTGTCAGGGTGCACCTGAGTGCGCTGTCGGCACATCATCATTCTTTGGAGGGTAAACTCCTCTCTGCTCAGCCCCTCATTTCTTGGTTCATGCAGGGCCTCCTGCTCTCTAAGCCTCCTATCCGCCCGTCCCCGGCAGAATGGGACCTCAATGTGGTCTTGACACAGCTCACCGAGCTGCCATATGAGCCTCTGGCTACCTGCCAAATGCATTACCTCTCATGGAAGATCATCTTCCTGTTGGCGCTAACCTCTGCCCGCAGAGTCAGGGAGCTTCAGGCTTTGGTGGCTGAGCCACCCTACACCTGGTTCTAAAAGAACAGGATCATGCTCTGCACCCAGCCTAAATTCCTTCCGAAGTGGTGTCCACTTTCCACTTTAATCAGAAGGTGGTGCTCACCACCATCTTCCCACGGCCCCATGCTGACAAGGTGGCAGCCGTTCTCCATACTCTGGATTGTAAGAGGACCCTGTCCTTTTACCTGCAATGTACTCAAGGCCATTGTAAATCCTCTCAGCTTTTCGTTTCCTATGGCCCCAGTCGCCGGGAGGGGGGGGGGGGAGGAGAGGCTGTTACTAAGCATACCCTGGCCATCTGGGTGGTGGATCGCATCACCTTCACCCATGATCAGACTGGGCTTTTGTTTGAACGCCGGGTCATGGCACACTTCAGGGTTATGGCGACCACTTTTGCAAGCTTGTTCTCTATCCCTGTGGCAGATATCTGTTGGGCTGCCACCTGGTCCTCCGTCCATACCTTTGCAGCTCACTACTGCCTGGAGAAGGAATCAAGACAGGGACAGTGCCTTTGGTCATGCCATACTCTGTAATCTTTTTGGAGTCTAGGCAACTCCTGCCCTCCGACCCTTCTCTGTTCAGGCTACTGGAGTGATGATTCTCCCTGGACTCTGGGGTCCTTAGAGTCTTTCCTCAGACTCGCTTGTGGCTGCTCATGTCTTGGATGTATTTTTCTACAGGTTCTCAGTAGCCTGTAGCTAGGGAGTCCCATATGTGAGGACTGACTTCCTGCTTGTTTCTGGAGAAAGCGTGATTACTCACCTTTAACAGGTGTTCTCCAGGGACAGCAGGAATCAGTCCTCACAACCCCTCCCTCCTTCCCATGGAGTTGCTGTATTTTTTGCCATCTTTTGTCTGCTCTAGCTATGTCACCTGACTGAGCAAGATGGCAGCCTTGGATGGGAAGGGGACCATGCATACATTGTGGCATTTCCCAAAGGCTTTCTTTGACAGCAGGAGAGATGCTTCTGCGAGGGCTCTGTCGGCACTGACGCCACCCATATGTGAGGATGATTCCTGCTGTCCCTGGAGAACACCTGTTACAGGTGAATAACTATGCTGTATTGACTGGCAGGATTTTTTCTTCTGAATCTACTTCTGGTCATACCTTCCCAAGAAAACCCAGGGGCTGCTGGGTCACCAGGAATCAGCATTGGCTTGACGGCAGTTAAAAATTAAAAAAAAAACAACAAAAAACAAGAAACGTTTTCCAAAATCAGGTCTGAGGCGGCACAGTTCATCAGAACAAATGTTATCGTCACATATGGGTATCTGTACGAAGGAGCCTGCGCGGGAACGCTCCCCAGCGTCCAATAGGAAAGCTTTTGGGAGCATCCCACAGTGCCTGCGTGCTGCCTTCCCGCCTTTCCAACTCTCCCTCTTCAGTTCTTCGTTTTCAGTGGAGCCGACAGGACACATACCCTGTCACCGCAGAAAATCTATTCTTATTCTTTGTGTTTTTGTGATCACGTCTGCCTTCATTTGATGCCTTCCGGTACTGCCGGTTTTCTTTTCTTTTTAAAAAAAAAAAAAAAGCCCCCTTTTTATTCAGGGGCCTTTCCCCTCTTGGTGCTAGGCGCCATTTTGGTCACTAAGCCCATTTTTCTTCAAACATGGAGAAACCAGCTAGTGGTTTCAAAAAATGTTCTAAGTGTGGCGATACCATATCCGTCACTGACACCCATGACTGGTGTCTTAAATGTTTAGGTCCTGAACATTCTCTATCGGAGTGTCTCTCCTGCAGAAAGATGACCCAGAGGGGCCTGCAGAATAGAGCTGCAAAACCCGGTACCATTTTTGCCACAGATACGATGTCCGTTGTATTGTGACATCTTCCAGAGTTTCATCTTCCTCCCATGGATCTTGGGTAACTAAACCTAAGTCTTTTAAAACTGGCCGGTCCTCAAAGGGTGGATCTCCTTCCAAGTATCGAGATGCCACTGGCATTGCCCTTGAGGAAAGTTCACCGGCAAAACAGCCCTGGCGGGAGGCTTTGGCTTCCAAAGCATTAATGGGGTTCCAGAATGTTCTAGAGGTTTCCACCTCTGCTGAACTACTGGTGCCATGTTCTGGGGTTATGGCCGCTTCCACCGGTACTGAAACCCAGGCATCGGCAGGGGCGATGGATCAGAGAATCTTCGCTATCGAACGCAGTCTAGCGGTTCTTAGCAGCATTGGTACCACTATGACTGCTACAGACGGTTCCACAGGTATCGGTACCGACATTGATGCCGGTACTGACTGCACCTGCCTCAGCCGGTATGCTTCCCCCCCATACCGAGCCTTGAGGCTATCTCAGGTATCGAAAGACCAGTACCGAGACACCTCGATACCGACTTCAAACCGCACTGGTACTGTGCATTGCAGGAACACCCGGCACAGAGAGATACTTCGAATCTTCCGATTCTGACGGTATTAGAGCAATGCTTCCGGAGGATCCATCTCCTCCTCCTCAGTGTAGAATGTCTCCTCCAGAAGACACGTCCTTCCAGGATTTCATACGTGATTTAGCTCGAGGTCTTGCAATCACGGTGACTCTGGAAAAGGAACCCAGAATAGAAGAATTAGAGATTCTTCAGTACCCTAAGGCTCCTAAAGAGGCAGCTACTCTGCCTATTCATAGGATTTTGCATGATCTTATGCTAAGAATGGGGGAAACTCCTCTAACAGTGTATCTCACACTCTTGACGACTCGATACCATGTATCGAGTTCCAAGCTGTTCTGGTTTTCAAGAGACTCAGTTACCACACCATTCAATGGTAGTGGAATCGGCGATGCATAGGATTAAGAATGCTAAAACGCATTCTTCCAATCCTCTAGGCCGTGAGTCGAGGACACTCGATGCCTTTGGGCGTCAATGCTTCCAATTCTCCATGTTGTCAGCCAGGATCAGCTCTTACATTCTCTATATGGGAATGTTCCTCAAGGAGGTTGCAGGAGACTTGGAGCTCATGAGCCCTCTTCTTCCTGAGGATAAAAGAGGGGAATTTCTAACTCTGGTCAAACATGCCCAGGATGTTTCAAAGTTTGTAAACCGTGCAACCTTTGATTGCTTTGAATGCATTAGCAGAACCTCTGCTATCTCCATGGGTTCACGTTGTATTGCCTGGCTTCAGGCATCAGACTTAGAAATATGGGTGCAAGATAAACTGGGAAGCATTACTTGCACAGAAGAAAATCTCTTTGGCAAGGATTGGCAAGACAAGGCTAATCAGATTGAATCTGAAAATACCACTTTGAACAGAGGGTCTACAGCCAATCTAGCAAAGACAGTCACTCAAACCCCTTTTCAACAAGAAAATGAAGTTTTAACCATCATACACCAATCAGGCTCATTGTCCAGTTCATATTCCCCAAAAGGGGCAACAACAGACGAGACAGCAGAGGAAGCCACAAGTTCCAAGAGCTCAGCCAGCTCAGCAGACTCAGCCTCCTCAGGGACTTTGACTCCTTCCTAGAGAACTTAGTCTTTCTGCCCCTACAAGGTCCAGAACCCTCCACCATCCCTGGCAGGTTATGCCATTTTGCCAAGATGGCAACAAATAACATCAGAAAACTGGACTCTGTCCATTGTACGAGAGGGGTACAGACTTCATTTTCATAACATGCCCCCTCCTACAATCATAACAGTTCAATTCTCAAGTCCCTGCCACCGATCTCTTAAGCCAAGAGGTCGCATCACTTCATGCTCAGGGAGCAATAGAAGAAGTACCCATACCCCAACAGGGTACAGAGTTCTACTCCCCCCCTATTTTCTCATCCCAAAGAAAACAGGAGGACCCAGACCTATACTGGACCTCAGAGAATTAAACAAATATCTGTTCCGAGAAAAATTCAAGATCTCCCTCGGAACACTCCTGCCATACCTTCAGAGTCAGGATTGGCTGTGTTCTCTAGATCAAAGGTATGCATATATGCATATTCTCATCCATTCAGATAACAGGAAATTCCTTTGATTCCTTTTCCAGGGAAGACACTTCCAATGCAAGGTTCTTCCCTTCGGTCTGGCTTCTTTCCCAAGAGTCTTCACAAAATGCATGGCAGTGGTAGCAGCATTCCTGAGAACTCTAGGAATATTTGTCTTCCCCTACTTAGACGACTGGCTTATTTGAGCATTGACAGCTCTAGAAGCCAACTTTGCTCTTTATCGCATGATGCAAATTCTTCGCTACTTGGGACTGGTCATAAACCTCCCAAAATCTCACCTCACCCCTTCTCAGTCCCTGGAATTCATAGGGTTTCTTCTAGATACCAGACAGGCAAGGGCTTTCCTATCACAGCCCTGCTGTCTTCGTATAGTGCAGCTAGCATCCCAAGTAGCTATGAAAGTCTTCCTGACTACTTGGGAAATGCTTCAACTTCTGGGGCATATGGCATCCACTGTCCATGTGGTTCCCTATGCTCGCCTTAACATGCAAGCAGCCCAGTGGACCCTATCCTCTCAGTGGACACAGGCCTCGGGTCACCTATCAGACAAAATCAGAAACTCCACACGTCTCATTTCGTCCCTTCAATGGTGGCAATCACTGGAAAACCTTCTCATAGGCTCTTCTTTCCAGCAGCCTCTATTCTTAAGCCACCCTAACAGATGCGTTCAAGTTGTGTTGGGGGGCTCACTTGCACGATCTCTCGACTCAAGGTCTCTGGACCCCACAGGAGGCTTGTCTTCACATAAACCTCCTAGAACTCAGAGCCACATTCGATGCTCTTCGAGTTTTCCAGGCCAAGCTCAGCTACAAGACAGTCCGGGTCCAGACCGACAATCAGGTAGCCATGTTCTATGTGAACAAGCAGGGTGGAATGGGCTCTCTGTCATTATACAACGAAGTTTTGCGACTGTGGGCCCTCGCCAGAGAGCGTCAAATCCACCTCCTAGTGGTATATCTTCTGGGCATTTAAAATCTTTGGGCAGATAAACTCAGTCGAATATTGCTGCCACACGAACGGTCTCTTCACTCAGACCAGCTTGCTCGAGTGTTTCGAATCTGGGGAATGCCAGATATAGACCTCTTTGCAAGTTCACAGAATGCCAAACGTCCCCGATTCTGTTCCAGAATTCCGGCTCAAAACTGTCAGTCAAGAGAGCCTTTCCTCCTCCACTGGGGTCAAGACTTCCCACCCATTCCCACCCATTCCCCTCATTCCCAAAACATTGTTCAAGCTTCAGAGAGACAGAGGTCATATGATACTCATAGCTCCATGTTGGCCACGGCAAACGTGGTATCCTCTGCTTCTATGTCTCTCTCAAGCCACGCCTCTAGAGTTGGGATATACTCCAGATCTTCTTTCCCAGGAGGACGGGATGCTATTGCACCCGAATCCCCAGTCGCTGCATCTCAGGGCCTGGTTGCTGAAAGCCTAGAACTTCTTGATATCAACCTTTCTCAACAGGTAAAGGATATTCTTGTGGCTTCAAGAAAACCCTCACAAGGCGATCCTATGCCGTCAAGTGGAAGAGGTTCTCTGTATGGTGTTCTCAAAGGGGACTTAACCCCCTTTTAGTGCCCGTGGAATCGCTCCTGGAGTATCTCCTCCATTTATCAAATTTTGGTCTTAAAACCAATTCAGTAAGGGTCCATCTTAGTGCCATTGCAGCTTCTTGCAGGCCTCTGGATGGACAACGTATTTCCTCTCATCCACTCGTAACAAGATTTATGAGAGGTCTGCTCTTAACAAAACCTCCCATTAAGCCTCCGCCGGTGGCATGGGATCTAAATCTTCTTCTCGGGCAGCTCATGAAACCGCCCTTTGAGCCTTTAGCCACTACAGTTCTAAAGTTTCTTTCCTGGAAGGTCATCTTCCTAGTTGCTCTCTCTTTCTGCAAGACGCATCAGTGAGTTACAGGCTTTAGTGGTGGATCCTCCTTATACAAGATTTCACCATGATAAGGTAGTTCTTAGGACTCGTCCTCACTTTATGCCAAAGGTGGTTTCGCCTTTTCATTTAAACCAAGCGGTTTACCTTCCTGTATTCTTTCCTAGGTCTCATGCCTCTAATGCAGAAAGGAACCTTCATACCTTAAATTGTAAAAGAGCATTGGCTTTTTACCTTCAAAGAACTAAGCAACACAGAAAATCTTCTCAGCTTTTTGTTGCTTTTGATTCTAGTCATTTGGGACTTCCAGTTTCCAAAAGAACTCTGTCTAGGTGGATTGCAAATTGCATATCCTTTGCTTATGAGAGTAAGGGACTTTCTCTCGAAGGCCATGTCACAGCTCACAATGTGAGAACAATGGCAGCCTCTATAGCTAATCTTCGTTCTGTGTCCTTTGACAACATCTGTAGAGCAGCCACTTGGGCTTCGGTACACACCTTTACAGCCCACTACTGCTTAGACAAGGACTCCCGTCGGGATGCCTCGTTTGGCCAGGCTGTTCTCCAGCATCTCTTTCAGCCTTAGTACAACTCCTACCCGCGGTCCCAGGTTTGGATGCCAGAGATCCATGGGAGGAAGCATGACCCATCTCACCATGGGTTTGCAGCTTCCTGGGTTCATCCCCCTGGCATCTCTCAGCTGGGGAGTCCCTATATGAAAGACTACATTCCTGCTTGTTCCTGGAGATAGCGTAGTTACTCACCTGTAACATGTGATCTCCGGGAACAGCAGGAATTAAGTCTTCACAACCCACCCACCTCCCCTAGGAGTTGTCTCTCTCCCTCTTTCTCTCCTTCTCTTTTTGTCTCAGTTATAAACTCAACTGAAGAGGGAGAGTTGGAAGGGCGGGAAGGCAGCACGCAGGCACTTTGGGATTCTCCCAAAAGCTTTCCTATTGGACTCTGGGGAGCGTTCCCGCGCAGGCTCTGTCACTACCGACGATACCCATATGTGAAGACTTAATTCCTGGTGATCACCTATTACAGGTGAGTAGCTACGCTTTCTCAGCATCAAAGCTGATCAGTAATGTTGGGATTCAAAGATCCTTGTCTGTGCTCAACTGATGCCAGATTTTTTTCTGAGGTGAACCAGAGAATGCTGCTGCCTTAAATCCACCTGATCTTCAGCAATTTTATTTTTAAAGTTACTCCTCCATTGGACCCTGTCTAATGTTGATTGACGTAATCTGCTTTCTTAATGGGCAGTCCCCCCCGTCCAGGATCTTCCTCTTAAAGTCCAACATCCCCTGTAGCCAATACCATCACATGCTTCTCACTGTCAAGAGCAGTGCAGCATAAAGTTCACTAGCTGTGGTTGGTGAATTGCTGCGCATCTATTTGGAGGAGAAAATATGGCACCTTCCCAAGTCTTGCTTGGTACCTTCACTTGGTGATCCTGCTGTACAAAATCTCTGCACTAAATCCCAGCCAGACATCACTACAGTTGAAGTATGGTAGGAAAGAAAAATACATACTGGTTGCATGTTGCCCAGGATAAAAAGTTGTCCACCCACAGCCTTTGCACTAAGGCGAACGACGGTGGTAGCAATAGTGCAGACACTGCAGATGCGGGTAACATCCCTGCAATGGTTAAAGGCCATTGTGAGTGGTTTCATGGGCCCACTGTGGCAGGAGATAAAGCACAGAAATTAATGAAAAAGTTAAGAGGCTTAACTACAGTTAAGTGGACTAATGCAGATAAAGAGGAGATAACGTACTGCTATGTCTACGCTACAAACTCTATATTTAAATCAAGAGGGTATGCAAAGAGAATCTGCCAAAAATTGGAAGAGAAAAATTTCCACAGGAAACTGCAAAAAGCAATGGATGCAAATTTAAGATCTTTAATTTCACAGATCAAAGTAAAGTAATGTGTGAATGATATGTTCAGTCAACTAAAGGATTCCATGGGAAAAAAGAAAACAAAGGGAGGAGGAGGAGACCTAAGTGAGAGAGTACCAGAAGAAAGGAATACACAAAAAAGAGCAGTTGAGGGGGTATGGAGCTTATAGATATGGAATGGACGGAGAGTGAGCTGAATAAAGGACAGGTCAACAAATCATCTGAAGAGGAGGAAGAAAGGGAGGAGAAAGATGCAGAGGTGGAATAATTCAAGATTGAACTCCTAGTCCACATGGAAAAGATGAATATGCTGGGTTCCAGGCAAGGGAAAGATTACCCAAGTTAAATTTAACACCCAAGGTTAAAAGTAAGTAAATAAAATGAACGAGCCATATCCTCTTATAAAGGGATTATTTTTTGATATCGCCAAAATAAATCAAATAGAATATTGTGCAGCTAAAATTATAACTGCAAGAATACTATAAACTAAAGTGCAGGGCCAGAAGAAAAAGAATAACAGTTCCTCCTTGGAAAAAGCGCATCGAAGGAAAAAGTCATTGCGTGTAGAGCCCTGATAGACGGGTATCTAAAAGGTTTAAGATCATCAAAGATATTGAGAAAGATCCAAGACATCAAGCTGAAGCATGCATTAATAGCAGGTGACCTGAAATTTATATGTTCTAACAATAATTTGAAAGTAGCAGCAGAAGCGCAAAAACTGCAGAGATATGAAGAAAACAGAAAAAGATGTCACAATAAACTATTTAGAGTGAACCCAAAGCAGTTCTACAGGGAATTGGGAAAGAGCATTAATATGGTAAAAATACCACCAACCAAAGCTGAAAAAGAAACCTTCTGGAGAAGCCCATATGAGGGACCCTATAAAGCACAGTCAGGAAGCAGAATGGTTACCCTGCATAAGAGAAATCCTGGTTTGATTGAGTACATTAAGGTTCACTATGACAATGTGGCAAACCATCCTGTTTTTGAAGTATGAAGATGGCCAGTATATCATTCCTAATATCAAGATCCAGCAAGGAATATTTCAGGGAGATTCCCTGTCGCTGCTTCTGTTTTGTATGGCACTTAATCCAATGAGTGTACTCTCATCATCTTTTTAGGATACAAATTTAGCCTGAATCCTAAAGAAGGTAACAACCCAGAGGTCACATCCCATTTACTATTTGTAGATGACCTGAAGCTCTATAGTTCCAGTGACCAACAATTTGCAGAGCAACTCTGTGTAGTGAAAAGCTTTTCTGATGACATCAGGATGACCTTTAGACTTGACAAATGTGCTAAGGCAATTTTTTTTTTGAGGATAATTGAGCAAAACAGGAAAACATCTCCCTTGCTGAGGGCTGTGACATCAAGGAACTTGAACAGGAAGGCATATATAAATATCTTGGAATAGAAGAAGGAATGACACTTGAGCAGAAATTACTGAGAGAAACAATCAGTAAAGAATACTATAGAAGGTTAAAATGCTTTAACGTTACAGAATAAGATATAAGCCATCAATCAGCTGGAAATTCCTATACTCATACAGCTTTGGGATTGTAGACTGGTCTCTTAAAGATCTTGAAAAACTGGATGTGCAAACAAGAAAACTCCTCCATGCCCATGAGATAATTTACAAAAATCAATGTTATGCCAAGACTGTACATTCTTAGAGCTGAAGGAGGGCTAGGCCTCATACAGATTGATTACACATACAGATCTGCTATCATAGGCCTCCAGGCCTACCTAATACCTTTACGCTTATTAGGCAGATGGGCGACAGTTCTACATTTTCAACTGAATATGTCTGAAACAAAGGTTCTTTGCCTCAATAATATTAAACTACTTCCTGATTTAGTATTTATTTTATTTAGACAGTTTTTGTATACCGCCTTATCCTTCAATCAAAGCGGTCACAACACAATTGGGGGATACATTTAACACGCAGGGATGAGATACATACCTAATACTTACAGGGAACATGGGCAATGGAGGGTTAAGTGGGAGGAGTAGCCTAGTGGTTGTGGCAAGGTACTTCAGGCCGGAAGGTCGGGGGTTCAAATCCCACTAGAGGACAGCAACCTTGGGCTGGAAGGACTGTGGTTTCTAGTCCCACAGATGCTCCTTGTGGTCTTGGGCAAGCCACTTAACCCTCCATAGTAGTAGAGACACTGAATTGGTTAAGTCTTTGTGCCAAGCCAGCCCTTCAAGTTCTTGGTGTTTTAATAGATAATTTATCTTTTGAGGGCCCATATGATTAGTTCAGTGGTCTCTTTTAATCCCAACTGCCAGCTACAGACAGGTCAGCTATTCTACCATCAATCTCCTGTAATCAGAGCTAAACATTCTCTGCTGACTGCAACCCAATCGGGGCTCTGAGAGGGGAGGAGCAGTGCGTTTTAAATCCCAACTGCCAGCTACAGACAGGTCAGCTATTCTACCATCAATCTCCTGTAATCAGAGCTAAACATTCTCTGCTGACTGCAACCCAATCGGGGCTCTGAGAGGGGAGGAGCAGTGGCGTTTTAAATCCCAACTGCCAGCTGACAGGCCCGCGCCTGTCGGGCCCGCGCCTGAGGGCCTCGCCAGAGGGCCCTTTGGCGCGGCCCTTAGGCGGAGATCGTAGAAGGAGACCACCGCCCATCAAGCTAACCCCTCCAACATTGTGTAAATTAATGTTACAACCTCAAAATCGCAAGTAACCATTGTAATATCCTTGTATACAAACAAAATTGTCTCTTAATCCACCTAAATATAAGTACTATAATTTATTTAAATACCCTTTCAATATATCCTCTCCTTCTACAACTATTAAGTTATCTTTATATATACATTCCAGTAACTACAGAGTTAAGCACTATTATTTGTTATATGTACTTATTCAACCTGTCAACTGTAATTATCCTGTTATCACTGAAACACTGTTAACTATGTCATAGTTCCTCATTCATCCTATAAGCTTCAGTTAACCTCCTGTTACCACATATCACTGTAATACTGTAATAGTGTTTTAGCTTTTCATCCATCCTGTATGCTCCAATCAGCCTGCTATCACTGTAATACTGGTAATAGTGTGTTAGCTTTTCATCCATCCTGTACGCTCCAATCAGCCTGCTATCACTGTAATACTGGTAATAGTGTGTTAGCTTTCCATCCATCCTGTAAGCTCCAATCAGCCTGCTATCACTGTATTCACTAATTGTACATTTAAATTTCACTTACACATACAATATGGCCTTACTCTACATTATAACATTTACCTTCTACCTTATCACTATAGGAATATGTAATGTTACCAGCCTACACACTAGCTATAATAGAATACCAACAATCCATAATCACAGAAGAAAGTGGTCTGATACTCCCTTCTACAATTCTAGAGTATCTACCCAAAATTCCCACCATCATCTGTTACTCATCTCATTACAAAACACCACAAAAAAGAAACAAGTAGGAAATCCAATTCCCCGATATCTGAAATGTGCATTAATAAATGCTCGATCCATACGCAAGAAATGGCCTATCATCTCTGACATAATTTCATTACATAGCCTTGACCTTCTCCTAATCACTGAGACATGGCTTTCTTGTGCTGACAATGTATTAATCAACCAATTTTTGCCTTCTAATTTTTCTATACATACATGTCATAGAAGTGGCAAGAGGGGAGGTGGTGTTCTAGCCATCACCAAATCTGACCTTCATTTCAACCTTAAAGAAGCAACAAGCTCATCACTCCTAGATACTTTTACAATAGCAAATAAATGTTGTTCTTTCACTTTACTATACTGCTCTCCTTCTTCCAATTCTGATTCTCTATCTATGATAATTGACTTGGCCTCCAATACACAAAACCCCCACATAGCAAGTTGGGTGCTAGGAGACTTTAATCTCCCTTCTCTCCAAGACTCCCATGTAACAGCTTTTCTTGAAGCTCTACAAGTTTTGGGGTATAATCAATTAATTAAAGATCCAACCCATATTAAAGGTGGTATATTAGATCTAATATTTACAACTGAAACAACCGCCAATTTACCATCTATCTTGGATCTATCAATCAACCCAGTTCCATGGTCAGATCACAAACTAATTATATTCAAGGCTAGATGTAACCAAAAGGATGAAAGAGGAATAAACATCCTAGTACCCCTCTGAGAAGATTCAAGCCATTTGACAAAGACCTAATCCTAAAATCAACACTTCCACTAACCAACTTACCAGAGTGCAGCATTGATGATTTAGTTTCTAATTGGAATAGTACTTTCAGTTCGATTGCCACATATCCGTCGACCAACAAACTACAAAGCAAGCGACACTCTGCTATATGGTACTCATCTGAGCTGAAGGCCTCGCGCACAACCCTAAGGAAACTTGAAAGACGATGGCGACACTCACACTCTGAAGTTGACAGAGCTGTATATATCCAACATCTCACGTCTCATCGCATGGCAGTTACTGAATCAATGAGACGTCACCATGCAGTCACTTTAAAAAGATCTCTGAACAAACCTCATGACCTGTTTGCCATAGTTAAGCGTTTGACAAATGAACCTGCCTCACAACTTAAATATGAAATCCACCCTCAAATATTTGCTAACTATCTACAATCCAAACTCTGCCAAATTGACAATAACTCGGCTCCTAACATAGTCCTAGTTCCAGTAGATCAAACTCTACTCACTATCTTCTCAATACCATCTAAACGACAAATCGAAGACACCATTGCTTGCATAAACATGACCACCGCTCATACTGATCCTTGCCCTGCGTTCTGGATCAAAGATCTACGAGCTGATCTCAGTCCCATCATATCCAGACTCATGATTCAATCATTTACAACAGGAACTTTCCCTCGTACCCTTAAGCAAACATCCATAAGGCCATTACTAAAAAACAACAAACTTGACCCTCTTAAACCAGAATCATATAGACCTATTTCAAGTATTCCATTACTAGCAAAAATTTTGGAAAAAGAAGTACAAAAACAAATTCAGGATCATATAGATCTTAACGCCCCACTGGACTCATGCCAGCACGGTTTCAGAGAATTCCACGGTGTGGAAACGCTTCTAACTACTCTGTTCAGCAGCTTATTATCAGGAATTGATAACATCCGCCAAGGGTTCGTCCTTGTTTTTCTTGATATCGCAGCCGCTTTTGATTCTGTTAGCCATGAACGCCTCCTTGAGCGTCTCAAAGGGAAGGGAATTACTGATAAAGCACTTGAGTGGTGTAGATCCTACCTTTCTGACAGATGGCAACAAGTACGATCCAACGATACTTCATCAGATCAGTTTCATCAAAAACAAGGGGTCCCTCAAGGCTCATCCCTTTCCGCCCTTATGTTTAATATATACATGCAGCCTATCTGTAACCTGATTCGATCCTTTAGAGTTAACTGCATGATATACGCGGATGATGTACTTTTATATTTTCCTTTTATAACTGAGAACCCTGATCTCAATCCATTAACTAACTGCATAAATGAAGTATCCAACTGGCTACAATCCCAAAATCTAAGGATCCAACACAAGAAAACGGAGGTGTTATTTATTACACGTAACCAAAATTTCACTGCTCCATCCTTTTTGAAAGTGAATGATGCTAACCTCCAGACCAAGACCACCATCAGATACCTCGGTGTCACTTTAGACCAGAAATTAGATATGAAAGCACATATTAGTAATATTGTAAGAGCAGTATATCACAAAATACGCTCCCTTAGACACCTTCGATCCTTGCTAGAGCCAGACGATTTTAGAACCATCTATCAGGCGCTAATCATACCTCATTTTGATTATGCGAACTCAATTTTACAAGGTCTTCCACAAACCACCTTACACCCACTTCAAATGGCTATGAATGCTGCAGCTAGAGTCCTTCATGGAGCTTCCCGGAAAGACCATATCTCACCTATTCTAAAACATCTTCATTGGCTCCCAATTCAAAGTAGACTCACTTTCAAAATTTTACTAATTACATTCAAAGCCTTCAAAGAACTCTCATCTTCATCAATATCAGACTTGATCCAAACACCACCCCTCAATAGAGACAGAAGGTCAGTAACACTCAATACTCTGTTAGTCCCTAAATCAATATCACAGTGTACCAAAACTACTTCAGACAGGGCCTTTTTATTCTGTGCACCAAGGTGTTGGAATAGCCTCCCTCAAAACATCCGAGCAATACCAGACCTTTTGCAGTTTCGCAAAGCTTTGAAACACTACCTCTTCCTTTTATCTTATCCAGTAAACAATAAAGACATCTCAACCAACCAACAGACCTTCCACTCATACACATACAATACAGATACCCCACAGACCACATACACACAAAACTGAAGCCATGATGATATTATGACTATGTTTATTAATTATATACCCTGTTATCCGAGTTATATTCTCCTGTTTTCTGTAAACACAAAGTACTGTTGAATTGTGTATCTCACTGTTTTTTGTGAACCGCGCTGATGCCTAATAGTGCGGTATATAAGAGTCTATAAATAAATAAATAATCATACTACTTTTAATCATTTTCGACTTTTAGTGCAGAGTGCCATCCATGCATATCTAGATTATGACAATATGCAGTTTCTAAATTGCTCACAATCGCAGGTAAAGCGTGTACAACTTTGCCAAAATACTGCAGCTCGCATAATTTTTGGAGTCTCTAGACATACTGCGGTGACTTCTCTACTTTGCAAGCTGCATTGGCTTAAGATTTTGAAACGGGCCCTTTTTAAGTTTTATACATTCTCGTATACATTTTTTAATGGCTATGTCCCTATACATTTTTCTTCATTCTTACTCCCACTTCTGGCAGTTAAATCAAAGTGACTGCAGTTCCCTTTTATTCTCCCATTATAGAGGGGTTAGTTTAAAGACTAGATTCATGCATGCTATTTCTTCCAAGGTGGTGAAACTTTGGTCTAAATTACCAGTGAGGATCAAGGATTCATCATCTGTTACAATTTCAGAGATATCTGAAGTCTTGGTTATTTGACTCTTAATTTTACTACTACTACTGAGCATTTGTATAACGCTACAAGTCATACACAGCGCTGTACAGACATGTAAAAGACAGTCCCTGCTCATCAGAGCTTACAATCTAGCCAAGACAGACAACACAAAGTGCAGACAGGGATAAAACAAGGGGGAGTGATAAAGAAACAGAGATCAGGTGAGTCAAGAACCAAAAGCAGCAGAGAAGAGGTGAGTTTTCAGCCTGGATTTGAAAAGGGTCAGAGAAAGGTGCCTTGCGTACAGGCACAGGTAGTTTATTCCAGGCATAAGGGCAGTGCTTGCTTTGTTCAGTGCTGATGTGTGTGATTTGATTTTTTTTTTTATTGTAACCCCAGTGAACCATAACATTTGGGAGTGTAGCAGTATAAAAGCGCATGTTGGAATTAGTGTAGCATCATCGGATCCAAATACACAAAAAGTGCTGAAATATGAAAGTAAATGTCCGGAATCTGTCTCCATTGTCAAACTTGAAAAACCATTCTGGTGACTAGAAGGAATGAGTGAGAATCCGCAAGCTCACACAGGAAAGGAAGCAACAGAATTTGCAAAAGAAGAGAAAAAAAACTTCAGAGAATTAGATCAGCAAACGAGGTCAAGAACAAATGCCAAATGCACAAATACAGTGGGAAATACAAAGTGTTGCTCCAGGGATCCTTTCTCTATCAAAAATTGATGCATAAATTGTTAAGGAGAGGTGAACTGAAGCTGAAGGATGAGAGATTGATAGTTGCAGCCCAGAACAGCGTATTACAGATGAGATGGTTTACAGCAAGCATTGCAAAAAACTGGCAACAGACATATACAGATTCTGTAAGACCTGGAAACAGTGACTTATCTCATATCTGGCTGTGAAGTTCTGATGGTGATAATTTCTATACACGAAAGGCACAACAAAGTAACACATCTCATCCATTGGAAACTCTGTAAACACTTCAACATCACCGTGCATGATGAGCACTGGGATCATGACCCTAAGATAATTAGATAATGAGGAGGTTATGAACACCTGGAACATTCCTATTCCAACGGATAAGAAACTGGATGCAAGGAAACCAGACATAGTGGTAAAAGAGAAAAACACCAGAACGGCATTGATAGAGGTGCCTATTCTGTGAATTGCGCAGAGAGGCAGAAGATCCTGAAGTACAAAGAAATAGTCGAGATCAAGAAAATGTGGCAGAAAGATACAGAAATATTTCCCATTGTACTGGGCACCACAACCCATGTATGTTACATCTTATGAACTCCAGAAGGAAGCTCTTTGGCTTTATTCAAGTAATACGCCGAGTATTAGCAGTAAATTTGAGAGACTGAGATTATATTCCACGTACCCTGGCTTAGAAGTGAGGTTCATGACTGTCATGGTATGTGCAAAACTAACCCATTTGGAGAAATTGCCCTGTGAAAAATCCCAACCTGAAGAGACATTCCCAATACCTCTTCACCCTCCTTTCATCTCCCATTGACACTGTCCTTATCTACCACCCATGGACTGGGTATATTCATGCATGTCTGTAATTGGCTGTAGATGACAAATGCAGTGTATGCTGTCAAGTCAGTACTGACTCCTGGCAACCCAGTAGCCCCCCTGGGTTTTCTTGGCAAGGTGTGTGACTCAACTAGATTGCCAAGACTTTTTTCCAAGGCAATGGAGGGTCAGTCTTTAAGGACTACAGAAAGGGACTGCTACATCTGGAGAGAGATCTGAAATTGTAAGTATTTACTTCTGGGAATTTTTCTGAGTCTTGGGGAAAAAGGAATACTTTAGCTGATCTGTGTAAATTAGAATCCAGTGTATTTGTTAAGTCTGTCAGGGCCTAGTATCAGCAAATAGCTTTTAGTTTTATTAAAAACGCAGCAGGTAGCTTTCAATTTAAGTTTAAAACCCAGCAGAGAGTTTTCAGCTTAAATTCAGAACCCTGAAGAGGGCTTTCAGTTTAAATACAGAACCCTGCAGGGAGACCTTTAAAACTTTAAGACTAAGATGCAGACAGCAGTCCAGCAGCGAGATGGGGGTTATCCAGTCTTTTGTATTGATATCACATGTACGTTTTTCTCCCAGTTGGTTAGAGGTCTTATGTGTGCACTAAGTGCAAGGAGCTTTTTGCCCTCGGGGAACAAGTGCAATCTCTGGAGGCTAGAGTAGCAAACTTGGAAGACATAAGGAAGTCAGAGAGGTACATCGACAAGACCTACAGGGACATAGTACTGAAGCCCCACCTCCAGTCTGGCAGCCTCTCAGCTGCCATGGCGGAGAGAGTCTCATGAAAGGAGACTATCATCTTAGGCAGGAAGTGAACCTGTAGCTAGGACCTGTCCACCAGGAGCTGTAACACCCTCTTGCACTTGCATGTGCCCATGAGGGTTTTATTTATTTTTATTTAACCAATTTTCTATACCACTTTATCCTTCAATCAAAGCGGTTTACATTATATAATCACTACAAACAGGTGCAAACAGCCCCAAAGGACTCAGTCTATGTGTACCTGAGGCAACGGAGGGTTAAGTGGCTTGCACAAGGCCACACAAGGAGTGCCTATAGGACTAGAAACCCCAGTCCCTCCAGCCTTAGATTGCTGTCCCCAGGTGGGACTTGAACTCTCCAGCCCTCTGGCCTGAGGTACTGTGTCCTAACCACTAGGCCACGCCTCCCTCCTAGGTTAGGATGACTGTTATGGTGAGTGATTAAATCATTAGGCATGTAGATAGCTGGGTGGCTGGTGGATGTGAGGATCGCCTGGTAACATGCCTGCCTGGTGCAAAGGTAGTGGTCCTCACATGCCACATAGACAAGGTTTTAGATAGTGCTGGGGAGGAGTCTGCTGTCTTGGTACATGTTGGTACCAATGACATAGGAAAATGTGGTTGGGGGGTTCTAGAGGCCAAATTTAGCCTTTTAGGTAGGAAGTTGAAATCTAGAACTTGTAGGTAGCATTCTCTGAAATGCTTCTTGTGCCACGTGCAGGACCCAAAAGGCAGGCAGAGTTGCATATTCTCAATTCATGGATGAGACGATGGTGTCAAGAAGAGGGTTTTGGATTTATTAGGAACTGGGTAACATTTTTGGGGAAGGAAGGGGCTCTTCCGAAGGGATAGGCTCCACCTTAACCAGGATGGAGCCATGCTGCTAGCATTAACATTTAAAAAGGAGATAGAGCAGCTTTTAAACTAGATAATAGGGAAAAGTCGACAGTCGCCCAACAGCACATGGTTCGGAAGAATGTATCCTTGAAGGGTAATAACAAAACAGGGACGTTAGGACATCCAGAGAGGTTCTAATAAAGATGTTACCCAGATGCCCTTAAGTACAGAGCTGAAAGATTCCAAATTACCTGTATCAACTGATAACCAGGTTAATATGATTGAAATACAACATCTAAAATGCCTGTATGCAAATGCTAGAAGTTTAAAAAAAAAAAAAAAAAAAGCAGATGGGAGAGTTAGGATATATAGTTCTAAATGAGAGGTTAGATATGATTGGTTTTAGTCTTTGTGGATGGAGGACAACCAGTAGATACTGTGATACCTTGGTACAAACTATATTGCAGTGATAGAGTAGATCAAATTGGTGGAGGGGTTTCACTATGTTAGAGAGGGCATTGAGTCACATAGGATTAAAGTTTTGCAGGAAACCAAATACCCTGTAGTATGTCTATGGATAGAAATTCCATATAAAAAGGGGAACACAATGGTGGTATGAGTGTACTACCGACTGCCTGGCCAGAATGAACAGATGGATAATGAAATACTGAAAGAAATCAGGGAAGCTAACAAAAGTTATAATACAGTAATGGTGATTTCTTTTACCTGAGTATTGACTTGGTCAGTGTTACAGCAGGACATGCAAGGGAGATAAAGTTTGTAGATGAAATGACTGCTTCTTGGAGCAGCTTGCTCATGAACTGACAAGAGGGGAAGCTATTTTGGACCTAGTCCTTAGTGGCATGCAGGATCTGGTGGAAGAAATAAGGGTGTTGTGGCCACTTGGCAATAATGATTATAGCATGATCACATTTGATTTAATAAATGGAAGAAGGAAGGCAAGGAAATCCACAGTATTCCCATTTAACTTTCAAAAGGGAGACTGATAAAATGAGGATAATAGTTGACAAAAGGCTAAAAGGAGCAGCAGCAAAGGCTAAAGATTTGCATAAAGCCATGGGCATTGTTTAAAAAATGCTATCTTGGAAGCCAAGAACAGATGTATTCCATGCTTTAATAAAAGTGGAACAAAGGCAAAAAAACTGCCAGCATGGTCTAAAGGCGAGGTCAGGGAGGCTGTTGCGTCAAAAAAGCATCTTTCAGGAAATGGAAAAAGGAGCCAAATGACGAAAATGGGAAACATAAGCTTTGCCAAGTTAGATGCAAAGCATTGATAGGCAAAGAGAATTTGAAAATAATCTTGCTGTGGAAGCAAAAATGCATAATACAAACTTTTTCAAGTACATTCGTAGCAAAATAAAACCCTCTGGCAGTCATTTGGACCATGGGATGATAGTGGAGTAAAAGGGGTGCTAAGTGAAGACAAGACCATAGCAGAGAGCCTGAATGAATTCTTTGCTTTGGTTTTTACTGAAGATGATGTAGGGAATCTACCAGTGCCTGAAATGGTATATAAAGTTGATGTGTCGGAAGAACTGAAAGAAATATCGATAAACTGGGAAGATGTATTATAACTGTTTGTTAAACTGAACTGTACCAAATCACCTGGACCGGATAGTATACACATGCAAGGGTATTGAAAGAACTGAAATATGAGTCTTATTTTGGTAATCTGTGAACTATCATTAAAATCAACTGTAGAACCTGAAAAGCAGAGAATGTCCAATGTAACACCAGTATTTAAAAAGGGTTCCAGGGGTGATCTGGGAAACTACATACCTGTGAGTCTGACATCAATACTGGGCAAAATGGTAGAAACCATTATATAGAATAAAATTATTGATCATGTATAGAGTCATGGTTTAATGGGAAAAAGCCAACATGGATTTAGCCAAGGAAAGACTTGTCTTACTAATCTGTTATATTTTTTTGAAGCTGTGAATAAACAGGTAGACAAAGGTGATATAGTGTATCTGGATTTTCAGAAAGCCTTTGACAGTGTTCCTCATGAGAGACTCTTGGCAACATTAGAAAGTCATGGGATTGGAGGCAGTGTAGTATTGTGGATCAGAAACTGGTTACAAGATAGAAAGCAGAGAGTAGGGCTAAAATGCTAATTTTCTCAGTGAAGAAAAGAAAATAGTGGAGTACCCCAGGGATCTGTGCTGGGCCTGCTGCTATTTAACATATTCATAAATGACCTGG
Organism: Ichthyophis bannanicus; assembly: GCA_033557465.1. Lineage (NCBI taxonomy): Eukaryota > Metazoa > Chordata > Amphibia > Gymnophiona > Ichthyophiidae > Ichthyophis > Ichthyophis bannanicus. Next base: position 1,733,341,337 of record CM066032.1, read on the forward strand.
AAATGGGAATAACAAGTGAGGTGGTCAAATTTGCAGATGACACAAAATTATTCAAAGTTGTTAAAACCCAAGAGGATTGTGAAAAATTGATAAATTGGAAGACACGGCATCCTAATGGCAAATGAAATTTAATGTGGACATGTGCAAAGTTATGCACCTAGGAAAGAACAACCCAAGCTTTGGTTACACGATGCAAGGTACCACCTTAGAAACCACCACCCAGGAAAAAGATTTAGGTGTTATTGTGGATATGTTGAAACGCTCCACCCAGTTTGCAGCGGCGGCCAAGAAAGCTAATAGAATGCTAGGAATCTTAAAGGAAAGGAATGGAGAATAAAACCAAGGATATTATAATGACTCTATCATTCTATGGTGCGACCGCACCTTGAATATTGTGTGCAGTTCTGGTCGCCGTATCTTAAAAAGGATATAGTGGAATTAGAAAAGGTACAGAGAAGAGCCACCAAAATGGTAAAGGGGATGGAAGGATACCCCTATGAGGAAAGGCTTTAAAGGTCAGGGCTCTTCAACTTGGAAAAGAGAAGGCTGAGCGGAGATATGATGGAAGTCTCTAAATTAATGAATGGAGTGGAACGGGTTAACGTAGATTGGTTGTTTACGTCATCAAAAAGTAGAAAGACTAGAGGGGACACAATGAAGCTACAAGGTAACCCATTTAAGACTAATAAGAGAAAATATTTTTTCACTCAACTTGTAATCAAACTCTGGAATTTGTTACCGGAGGATTTAGTTAAAGCTGTTAGTGCAACTGGGTTTAAAAAAGGTTTGGACAAGTTTATTTAGCTATGCTTATATACCGCTTTTTTTCACTGGGTCAAAGTGGTTTACAGGCACTATTTATTCCCTTGTCCCTGAAGGGCTCAAAATCTAAGTGTACCTGAGGCAATGGAGGATTAAATGATTTGCCCAAAGCCACAGGGAATGGCCATGGGACTAGAGACCCCAGTCTCTCCGGCCTGAGGTTACTTGTCCCTACATGGGAATTGAGCCCCTGGCCCCCTCCAGCCTGAGGTGAAGTTCCATAAACCATTATTAAAGAGGACCCTGTATAGAAGACTTTAGAGGAGATTCCCACTCATGCCACATTGTTTCTTTTTTATTGGAAAGAGATAAGGATATGATTTTTCGATCTTATTTTAAATACCGACATGAAAAGTTTTTTGGTCAAGCGATACAGATGTTCCCCGATGTTTGTCATAGTACACAAATGAAGAGGAAGGCTTTCCTTGCGCTTCGTCCTCATGTCGTAGCAATTGGAGCTTCCTTTCTACTTAAATATCCTTGTAAATGTGTTATTGTACTTCAGGGTAAATCGTATATTTTTTTTTATTCTTCTCAGTTTGAGGTTTTTTTGCAGAGATCGGGATGAAGTAATTTTTACTTTGTTTAAACTTTCTTGGCTCCTGCTTAGTATTAGGGGTTTGTCTAGAATTTTGGCTCTACTTTGTATTCAGGTTTATCTTACCCTGTATATCACACTCCATTTTGTGGGCTGGGTTAATTCATATGATCTGTTTTCTATACATGTTTGAATATTACTTTATATTTCCTGTGTTTTTCCTTAATAAAAGGATTTAAAATGTAAAAAAAAAAAAAAAAAAAAAAAAAAAGGACCCGGGAAAGCTACTGCTTACTCCAGAACGAGCATTGTGGAAGCTGTGAACTTTGGGTACCTGCCAGGTACTTGTGATCTGGATTGGCCACTGTTGGAAACAGGATACTGGGCTTGATGGGCCTTGGTTTAACTCATTCTGGTATTTCTTATGTTCATACGTCTTACCCAAGGCCACAAGGAGTGCCAGTGGGAATTGAATCCTGGTCTGTTGGTTACCAGGCTGCTAGTAGCCTATTAAGGTGCTCCTCCTGGCTGTATATAACTAGTGTATTTTCATTCCTCCTTGGACTAGAAGAAGCTGACTCTCCTGGTTTTAGAGGAGTCATCCAGATAATCTGCTCTTAACCCACCAGAATGAATGAATGAATTTCCTCTATGCCGAGATTAGCTGGCTCTGCTCTTCATAGTTACCTCCCCTCCTTGCATAGTGGCCCCAGACGGCCATTTACAAATGAACAAGGTCTTCCTTGGTAATAGGGAAGACGATTTCCTTGGAGATTGCCAGAACAAAATCGCATTTGTCTTAACAGTGTTTTCATAGGTCAGAAGATGGGGTGTCTTCTCCAGGCCACCTAAACCATGCAGCATCTTGTTTAATCCTGTTGACCCTGACGCCTTTGGCTCATGTTCTCTGCATGCTGTCTTTGAGCAGCAGCCTCACAGCAGTACAACAATCTTCCAGTACTGTGCTGCTTTCTGTTCTCGGTGCAGATTGGCAGTCTGTGCCATTGCACTCTTCCCCCATGTGACCTTAGTACAGCTTGGCTGCATGATTCTTCACTGCAGGATGCTGTTTTTTGCCAGTGCAAGTGTACCATCAGCTACTTTTATTGTAAGCAAAGCAGAGGTCTCCTTTAAATAAGCACATACTCATATTTTCCTAGTGCATGTACCTGGACATGGAACTGCCAAGTCGGTATCTCTCCAGTTCAGTCTCCTGAACTGGGTGATCCACATCCAAAGCTCCAGAAAACAGACCTGATCACCCTTGCATGCTCCTCTAGCATATTTTATAAGGTTTATTGCAAAGCTGGTCCAAAATTTTGCATTACTATCTCACACTTTTCTTTCTTGTCTGCAGGCAGATAACCTGCATACACTCGCTAGTATGTTGAGACCTGAGGCTTGCTGTTATGCCATTTGAGGAGTAGAATCTTCCTCCTTTGTGCAGTCAAGGTTGTTAGACAAAAATTCATGCAACCCTGCACTACTTGCCACAGATCTCATATCTACAAATATATACTTACATTGCAGAAGTGGCTCAATGTTTGGGATAGGTTACCTCAGGCTGGAGGGCCAGGGGTTCAATTCCCACGTAGGTACATGCAACTTCAGGCCGGAGGGACTGGGGTCTCTAGTCCCATGGCCACTCCTTGTGGCCTTGGGCAAGCCACTTAACCCTCCATTTTCTCGAGTACGCTTAGATTGTGAGCCCTTCAGGGACAAGGGAATAAAAAGTGCCTGTTAGGATATATCTATAAACCACTTTGACCCAGTGAAAAGCGGTATATAAGCACAGCTAAATAAATATTTCTGTTTGAAATATGTGCTTAACATTTATTGTATTTTATTTATTAGTATTTAGCACCTTCCTTTCCAGGAGATGATCAAGGTGCATTACATTCAGGTATAGTATGTATTTCTCTATCCTCAGAAGGCTCACAATCTAAGTTTGTACCTGAGGCAGTGAAGGGTTAAGTGGCTTGTCCAAAGCCACGAGGAGTGCCAGTGGAATTTGAATCCTTGTCATTCCGGCTCTAGGCTGCTGCCCTAACCACTAGGCCACTCTTTGTAACCCATAGGTTGTAGTCCGTGACTACTTATATGTAGAACCTATGATGTATTGGGCACTTCCACTGTAAATTCAGGTTCTGTCTTGACAGCCATGCATTCTTAGCTGAGTGCCTTCGGCTTACATGATGCTGGCAAAAGTTCCATGCACCTATGGCTCTGTATGGAGAAGTGGGAAAAACAGTACATTTTGACATACGGTTACTCTTTTATGTAGCATCTCTCTACTGTTCTGCCAGTTCATCTAGTCAGTTTTTCTCGTACTGCTGACTGACTTCTGCAGTAAAAGAATCTCTTTTTTGCCCTGTGAAAGAGGTGCAAAGTCCTGGTTTTATTAAAATTCAGTAGTGAGACAAAGTACTAGAAACAAAAAGGGGGAAGGCGATGGCAGTGGGAGTGTACTATTGACCGCCTGGACAGAATGAATAAATGGATGATGAAATGCTCAAAGAAATCAGGGAAGCTAACGAAAGTTACGGAACAGTAATAATGGGTGATTTCAATTACCCCGGTATTGACTGGGTCAGTGTCACGGCAGGATATGCTAGGGAGAGAAAGTTCCTAGATGAAATAAATGAGTGCTTCTTGGAGCAGCTGGTTCATGAACCGACCAGAGGGGAAGCCCTTTTGGACTTAGTCCTTAGTGGAACACCAGATCTGGTGCAAGAGATAAAGGTGTTGGGGCCACTTTGCAATAGTGATCATAGCATGATCGCGTTTGATTTAATTAATGGAGGAGGGATAGTAAGGAAATCCACAGTACTACCTTTTAACTTTCGAAAGGGAGACTATGATAAAATGAGGATAATAGTTAAGAAAAAACTAAAAGGAGCAGTTGCTATGGTTAAAGACTAACATCAAGCTTGGGTGTTTAAAAAAACTACCGGACCAGCTGCATTCCACAATTTAAGAAAAGTGGAAGGAAGTCCAAAAAACTGCCAGCATGGTTTAAAGGTGAGGTCAGAGAGGCTGTTGACAAAAAAGCATCTTTCAGGAAATGGAAAAAAGAGCAAAATGACAAAAACTGGAAACAGCACAAGCACTGGCAAGTTAAATGCAAGGCATTGATAAGGCAGGCAAAGGGAGAATTTGAGAAGAAACTTGCTGTGGAAGCAGAAACGCATAACAAAGACTTTTTCAAGTACATTCGTAACAAGCAATCTGTGAGAGAGTCAGTTGGACCATTAGATGATAGAGGGGTAAAAGGGGTAGTAAGAGGGGACAAGGCTATAGCAGAGAGACTGAATGAATTCTTTGCTTCAGTCTTTACTGAGGAAGATGTAGGGATGTTAGCCATGACTGAAGTGGTATTTAAAGGTGATACTGCAGAAGAATTGAAAGAAATATCGCTACACCGGGAAGATGTATTACAACTATTTGATAAACTGAAGTGGCAAATCACCTGGACCGGATGGTATACATCCAAGGATGTTGAAAGAACTGAAATATGAGATTGCAGACCTGCTATTTAGTAATCTGTGAACTATCATTAAAATCATCTGTAATACCTGAAGATTTGAGGATCACCAATGTAACGCCAGTTTTTAAAAAGGGTTCCAGGGGTGATCTGGGAAACTACAGACTGGTGAGCCTGACCTCGGTACTGGGAAAAATGGTAGAAACTATCATAAAGAATAAAATTACTCAGCATGTAGATAGTCATGTCCTAATGGGAGACAGCCAACATGACTTTACACAAGGAAGATGTTGTCTTACTGATCTGTTATGTTTTTTTGAAGGTGTGAATAAACAGGTAGACAAAGGTGAGTTGGTTGATATAGTGTATTGGACTTTCAGAAAGCCTTTGACAAGGTCCCTCATCAGAGACTTTTGGCAAAACTTAAAAAGTCATGGGATAGGAGGTAATGTACTATTGTGGATCAGGAACTGGTTAAAAGATAAAAAGCAGAGGGTAGGGCTAAATGGCCAATTTTCCCAATGGAAAAAGGTGAATAGTTGAGTACCCCAGGGATCTGTGCTGGGTCCACTGCTTTTTCACATATTCATAAATGACCTGGAAAAAGGAATAACGAGTGAGGTTATCAAATTTGCAGATGAGACAAAACTATTTAAAGTTGTTAAAACCCAAGAGGATTGTGGAAAATTGCAAGAGGATCTTGATAAATTGGAAGACTGGGCATCAAAATGGCAGATGAAATTTAATGTGGACAAGTGCAAAGATATGCACCTAGGAAAGAACAACCCAAACTATGATTACACGATGCAAGGTTCCACATTGAGAACCGCCACACAGTAAAAAGATTTAGGCGTCATTGTGGATAACATGTTAAAACCCTCAGCCCAGTGTGCAGCAGTGGCCAAGAGAGCAAATAGAATGCTAGGTATCATAAGGAAAGGAATGGAAAATAAAACAAAGGATATTATAATGCCTCTGTATCGTTCCATGGTGCGACTGCACTTTGAATATTGTGTGCAATTCTGGTAGCCATATCTTAAAAAGGATATAGCATTATTAGGAAAAGGTACAGAGAAGAGCCACGAAAATGGTAAAGGGGATGGAAGGCTACTCCTATGAAGAGAGGCTAAAAGGGTTAGGTCTTTTCAACTTGGAAAAGAGACGGCTGAGGGGAGATATGATAGAGGTCTATAAACTAATGAATGGAGTGGAACGGGTAAACATAGATCGATTGCATTATCAGAATATAAAAAGACTAGGGGACATGCAATGAAGCTCTAGGGTAACCTATTTAAAACTAATAAGAGAAAATATTTTTTCACTCAACGTGTAATCAAACTCTAGAATTTGTTACCGGAGGATGATGTAAGAGCTGTTTGTGTAGCTGGGTTTAAAAAAGGTTTGGACAAGTTCCTGGAGGGAAGGATGATAAACCATTATTAAAAGGGACCCGGGATATCACTGCTGGACCCAATACAAGCATTGAGGAACCTGTCTCTCTTGGGGAAACTGCTAGGTACTTGTGACCTGGATTGACCATTGTTGGAAACAGGATACTGGGCTTGATGGACCTTGGTCTGACCCATTATGGCATGTCTTATGTTCTTATGTTCTTAAATGAAGCAAGCTATGCCCTCTCAGTAGAATCTGGAATCTTTTTGACTGTTTCCTGCTCTTGCAACTGATCTTTTCAGAACATACAACTTACCGTACTTGTAGTGGGCCAGATTTGCTACTTCCTTCACCACTGGGAACAGATTTCCATGCATAGTTAAAAAAACAAACAAACCCCCCCCAAACGTCTGCATGTTAAGGTTCATCACCTGACTACCATATCAGCCACTGCAGTGCGCTCACCTGCCCCCATTCCTACCCTCACCTGCTTTAGGAACAAGTCATTCTATCAAGTCAAAACAGAGCCTATCCTGCCATCCGAAAGAAATTGAGGCTTCTGCCTCATTGTTAAAATTGCAAATAAGCTTTAGAACAGCGGTTCTCAACCTGTGGGTCATGACCCCCATGGGGGTCGTCACAGGATTCGGTGGGGGTTGCCTCACTCCGCTGTTTAAAAAAAAAAAAAGCGCAGAAGTTGCTTTCACCGCCTCACATCTAATGCAGCCGCGGTTCCCTGCCTCTTTGGGAACCGCGGCTATCCCTGTAAAACCGTTGCGGAGCCTTCCTGTCTCTTGACGGGCTCCATGCAGCATTGTCCCGCCTCCAAAGGAAGTTGTTTACCACTTCCTTTGGAGGCGGGACAATGCTGCACGGAGCCGGTTTAGAGACAGGCTCCGCAACGGCTTCACAGGCCCAGCTGCGGTTCCCTAAGAGGCAGGGAGCCATGGCTGCAGAAGGAGGCAGACATGGGGATAGGGGAGGGAGGGGGCAGGGAACCTGTAACGGAGCTGACATGGACAGAGGGTGGGCAGACATGGAGGGTGGGAGGGGCTGACATGGACGGAGGGGGTCTGATATGGATGGATGGAGGGAGGGAGGGGGGAGGCTGACATTGATGGATGGATGGAGGGAGGGAGGGGAGGCTGACATGGACTGAGGGGGGACTGACATGGAGGGATGGATGGATGGAGGGAGGGAGGGGGGCTGACATGGACAGAGGAAAGAGACAATGGGACATACTGGACAGACGGGGGATAAATGCTGGACAGATGGGAGAGACAGTGCGGGTTAGGATTATAATGGGCAGAAGGGGGGCGGGCGAGTACTGGTAATGGGTTGATTAGGGAAGGCTAGGACTGGGAATGGACTGATCAAGGGGTGGGGTGGGATTGGTAATGTGCTGATAGGGGGGGTAGGACTGGTAATGGACTGATGGGCTAGCACTGGTAATGGGGTTGAGGAGGGACTAGCACTGGAAATGAGCTGATTAGGGGAGGCTAGGACTGGTAATGAGCTGTTGGGGGGGGGTAGGACTGGTTTTGGGCTGATTAGGGGAGGCTAGCACTGGTAATGGGGTTGAGGGGGGACTAGCACTGGAAGTGAGCTGATTGGGGGGCTTCGACTGGGAATGGGCTGATTGTGTGGAGGGGAGGATAGAGCTGCTGGCCCTGGAAGAAAACTGGGGGCTAAGGCTACAAATGGGCTGATACGAGGGGATGGGAGAATAGAACTGGAAGGGAGTGGATCTGAGAGGGGCTGCCATGGTATTTGTACTAGAAGGGACTGGTCAGTGGGGAAGGAGGAGGACTGGAAGGGAATGGATACCAGTGGCAGTCATAGGAATGCAAGTTGACATTGGAAGGTACCGAGAGTGAGGACTGGAAAGGGGCTGATACTGGGGAGGGTTACTGGGACTGGAAATAGGCTTATGAAAAGAAGTGAAGAAAACGAAAGAAGAGATAAGAAATGGCAGATGGACCATAGACCACAGAAAGAGAGCTAAGAGAAGACAGGAAAGCAGAAGGCTCAGATTGGGACATGTATGATCAGAGAATAAATTGGTCAGACAACAAATGTAGAAGAAAGATTTTTATTTCATATTAGTGATTTGACTACAAAATCATCATTTTGAAATCAAATATTGTTACTTGTGGTTTAAATAAGTAAATTTTATAAATAAAAACATATTGCAAAGGCCTATAATATAGTAATAATTCAACAAATGATTACAGCAACAATGCGTTAACGATAAAGGAAGAGAGACGCATTTAATTTTATCATTGGGGGTCACCACAAGTTGACCAATGGTAAAAGGGGGTCACGGTACAAAAAAGGTTGAGAACCACTGTTTTAGAACATTATGGTCAGGAACAGGTAATTCCTTGATGCTGCCATCATGCAAATGTCATATTAGATATTAAATCTGAAATCTAGTGTCATAGCTTTAGCCATAATATGGCATTTTAAAAGAAATTGGAGACATATTAAGGTACTAGATGGTATGAATTTGTGGTGTTGGATAATTTTTGGTAAGCTATTTTATATTCCCACTGCTATTGTGTTACTGTTATGGAATTTTGCAAACTGCAGACTATAATAGGAATTAGCGGAATATAAATGAATTATAGCTCCAGGAACAAGCAGGAAGTCGATCTTCACATATGGGTGATGTCGGCACCGATGGAGCCCAGTGCGGGAACACTCCCCAACATCCAATAGGAATGCTTTTTGGAGTGTTGCTCTATGCATGTGTGCCTGCCTTCGCTACTGGTCTTCTCAGTCTTTTTTTCTGTGGAGCCGTCGGGACATTGTCCCTTGTTCACAGCATGTAAAAATTTTTCCAGTGGTATTATCAAATACTTCAGTTTTTGCCTTCCCGTCGACTGACTTGACTCCCTATCCATTCTGGTTCCCGTTTCTCTTTTCTTTTACATACGGTATATTTTCATTTTTTCTTTATTTTTCTCTTCAGAATTTACGTTAGGCCTAGCACCCACTTGGGCACCATTGCCCAATTTTATTTTGCCTCCCTTCTTTTTCAAAAAATGGAGAAACCCTGAAGTGGTTTCAAGAAATGCCTTACGTGTATAATCTCGATCACCAATGAGCATGACTGGTGCCTTAAGTGTCTAGGCCCATAGTACGATGTGGATTCTTGTTCCTCCTGTCGCCACATGACTTCCAGAGGGAGGAAGAACTAAGACAAACAGAAGGCTAAGCTGTTTCCAACAGACTCTTCTCCTTCGGTGCACTCCTTGGGAGTTTCGACTCCTTCAAAATCATCGCTAGGTGTCGCCACGCATAAGCGTGCCATCGCCATTGAGAAGAGCATTGCAGCAATTCTAGCGGCGGTGGCATAGATGTTATTGAGTATGCCACAGCCAGTATCTATATCTCGGACACCAACTAGAAGCACCGATGGAGCTATCGGTTACAGCTCCACAGACGTCACCTACCTTACACCGTTTGGTGGAACAGCCAGTATCGAGGCCTTCGATGCTGCCTCACCCAATGTCTTCTACGTCCGAACAGCCTAGATCCTCAGATCATCAGAGGTATTGATGATCAGATAGAAACTACTTTGATTTCCTGCTGGACTCCAATTCTGGCTTTAAAGTCTCGGACCAGAAATACATCTATTCCGAACCCTAACAGGACATACCTTATTGATTCATCGCCTCCCTATGAATGACGGCAGTCACTGCCTGAAGACGTTCTTTCAGGACTTTATTAAGGATATGGCAGCTGCTCTGAGGTGTCTTTAGCTAGAGACGGAACCAAGAACTGAAGAGCTGAATATCTTTCAGTATCCATCAGCATCGAAAGAGGCTGCAAGAGAAGTTAGGGAATCTTGAACGATTTTCAGAAGACTGTGTTTGAGTGGAGCTACTAAACTGAAAGTGAACAAAGCCTTAGGTACAGATGGGATGCTTCCAAAAATACCGAGAGAACTTGGGGACGTTCTAGCGGCTCCACTGTCTGATCTTTTCTTTGGGGACGTTCTAGCGGCTCCACTTTCTGATCTTTTCTGTGCCTCTTGGGAGTTGAGTGGTGCCAGAAGACTGGAGAGAGGCACATGTGGTCCCTTTACACAAAAACGGACGTAAGGATGACATTGAGAACTACAAGCCGGTAAGTCTAACCTTTGTGGTTAGTAAATTATTGGAAAGGCTGCTAAAGGAGAGGATAGTTAGGTTTCTGGAGTCCAGTGGATTGCAGGATCCGAGGCAACATGGATTCACCAGGTCTTGTCAGACAAATCAGATTGATTTCTTTGACTGGGTGGCCAGGGAGTTGGACCTAGGGAGAGCCCTAGATGTGGTGTATTTCGATTTCAGTAAAGCCTTTGACACTGTTCCACACAAGCGACATAAACAAACTGAGCACCCTAGGGATGGACCCTAAAGTTACTGATTGGGTTAGAAATTGGTTGAGTGGGAGGCGACAAAGGGTACAGCAAAATGAAGCTCACTCTGAGGAGAAGGAAGTTACCAATGGTGTGTCGAAGGGATCTGTCCTTGGTCTGATTCTGTTTAACATCTTTGTTAATGATATTATGAAAGGACTGTCTGTAAGGTTTGCTTGTTTGCAGACGATACCAAATCTGCAATAGAGTAGACACTCAAGAAGGAGTCGACAACTTGAGGAGGGAACTAGCTAAACTTGAAGAAGAATGGTCTAGATTATGGCAGCTGAAATTTAATGCTAAACATTTTAGGGTCATGCATTTAGGCTGCAAAAATCAAAAGGAGCTGGACAGTGTAGGGAATGAGGTACTTCTGTCCACAAAAGAAGAGCGGGACCTGGGCGTAATTGTGTCTGACTATCTTAAAGTAGCTAAACAGGTAGAAAAGGCGACTGAAAGCCAGAAGGATGCTTGGGTGTATAGGGGGAGGAATGGCCAGCAGAAAAAAGGAGATAATGCCTCTGTATAAGTCTCTGTTGCGACCTCATTTGGAATATGGTGTGCAGTTCTGGAGACCGCACCTTCAGAAGGATATAGGTGGGTTGGAGTCAGTGCAGAGGATGGCTACTAAAATGGTTAGTGGTCTTCATTATGAAGCATATGAGGACAGACTTAAATATCTTAATATGTATACTTTAGAGGAAAGACAGGATGGCGCGATGATAGACATTTAAATACCTCCATGGCATAAATGCACAAGAAGGTCTCTTTCAATTGAAAGCAAGCTCTGCTACAAGGGGACATAGGATGAGAGTGGAAGGGGTTAGACTCAGGGGTAATATGTAGAAATATTTCTTTACAGAAGAGTGGTAGTGCATGGAATAGTCTCCCAGTGGAGGTGGGTGGACACAAGGACAGTATCTGAATTCAAAAAAGCATGGGACAGACAGAGGATCTCTAAAGGTAAAAAGGGGACCATTGTAGTTGATATGAAAGGGCAGACTAGATAGGCGATGTCTTTCTGTGCTGTCATGTTTCTATAACATCCTTAAAAATTTCATGACTCGATGTGGGCATCTCCCATATCAACCCCTTGGTCAGTAAGATACATGACACCCTTTACAGGGTTCCTCCCTCTCTTGGTTTCCAGAAGCTACAGCTCCCTCACCATTCTATGTATGTTGAGTCTGCCATGAGAATTAAGAGCCAAAAGAACCATTCCTCAGTACTTCCTGAAAGGAGAGGCAAGGACCCTTGATGCCTTTGGAAGGAAAGCTTTCCAGGCCACAATGTTATCCTTCAAAATTGACTCCTACATGCTCTACGTATATGGGCATGTTCCTTAGAGAGATGTCTCTAGGACCTGGCTGGGTTCACTATCCTGCTGCCTTCTGACAAACAGGCACCTCATCAGATACTGATCACGCATAAGAACATAAGAGATGCCATACTGGGTCAGACCAAGGTCCATCAAGTCCAGTATCCTTTTTCCAACAGTGGCCTATCTAGGTCATAAGTACCTAGCAGTTTCCACAAAAGAGACAGGTTCCACAATGCTTGTATTGGGGCAAGCAGTGATATCCTGGGTCCCTTTTAATAAAGGTTTATGGACCTTTCCTCCAGGAACTTGTCCAAACTTTTTTTTAAACCCAGCTACACTAACAGCTTTTACTACATCCTCGGATAACAAATTCCAGAGTTTGATTACATGTTGAGTGAAAAAATATTTTCTCTTATTAGTCTTAAATAGTTTACCCTGTAGCTTCATTGCATGTCACCTAGTCTTTCTATATTCTGATGACGTAAACAATCGATCTACGTTTACCTGTTCCAGTCCATTCATTAGTTTATAGACCTCTATCCTATCTCCCCTCAGCCGTCTCTTTTCCAGGTTGAAGAGCCCTAACCTTTTTAGCCTCTCTTTATAGGGGTATCCTTCCATCCCCTTTACCATTTTGGTGGCTCTTCTCTGTATCTTTTCTGATAACGCTATATCCTTTTTAAGATACGGCGACCAGAATTGCACACAATATTCAAGGTGCAGTCGCACCATGGAACGATAGAGGCATTATAATATCCTTTGTTTTATTTTCCATTCCTTTCCTCATGATACTTAGCATTCTATTTGCTCTGTTGGCCATTGCTGCACACTGGGCTGAGGGTTTTAACATGCTATCCACAATGACGCCTAAATCTTTTTCCTGGGTGGCGGTTCTCAATGTGGGACCTTGCATCGTGTAATCATAGTTTGGGTTATTCTTTGCTAGGTTCATAACTTTTCACTTGTCCACATTAAATTTCCTCTGCCATTTGGATGCCCAGTCTTCCAATTTATCAAGATCCTCTTGCAATTTTCTAGAATCCTCATGCCCAGAACACATCAACATTTTTGACAAGAGCAGCCTTTGATGCTTTTGAAGTGAACAGCAGGGCTGCTGCTGCCGTCATTGCTGCTAGGGCATCAGACCTGGAGCAGTGGGTCCAGGATAAATTGATCAACATACGTTCTAATGGAGAAAATATATTTGGCCAGAGGTGGAGAGAGAAGGCAGGGGAAAGAAACGAATGACCTCACCATGAAGAGGCTCTCAAGGAAGACAGCAGATTCTTCCAAAAAGAAGGCTGCTACTAAAAAACCATTCTCTCTAAAAATAGGCATTACTATACACCCTACCATTCATTCTCTGCCTTTTCTGCTTCACAATAGCAACAGAAACGGCAAGGCCCAAAGCAACCTCGGAAACCCAATGTTACCAAATCTCAATCTGCATCTGCAACTCAACCTACACAGTTTTTGACTTCTTCCTAAGGAGCATGGCCCAATGTCCCATAAGATTTTCCATTCCTCAGCTGATCCCAGTGAGATTAGTGTATTTTGCAGACTGCTGGGTCAACATCTCAGAACCCTGGTCTTTACAGCTAGTCAGCCAGGGCCTCGAGTTGAAATTCAGAGATCTTCCACCTGTGATTTTATGGGACAGCCCTGCTTAGATCTCCATCACATCTTCTTGCTTCAACAGGAGATCCGCTCTTTGCTTGCGTAGGATGCGATAGAGGATGTTCCTCCATCTCAGCATGGCCAAGGGTTCTACTCCCGATACTTCCTAATACCGAAGAAGACCAGAGGCCGCAAAACTTTCTGAGATCTCTGAAATCTCAATAAATTTCTTATATAAAAAAAGTACCTTTCTTCCTTACCTCCAACTAAACGATTGGCTATGCTCTTTGGATCTTAAGTATGCTTATACACACATTCTGATCCACCCAAAGGACAAAGTTCCTCAGATTTATATTTCAGAACAATCATTATCAATATCGAGTCCTTCCCTTCGGACTAGCCTTGGCACCCAGAGTCTTCACAAAGTGTCTGGCTGTCGTCGCAGCTTACCTTTGAACTTTGGGGCTCTTTCTGTTCCCTTACTTAGGCGACTGGTTGATAAAGAGCAGGTACTGCTGTCAGTCACCGTCACCCTACAACAAACCATCCATGTCTTACAGGACTTAGATTTTGTTATAAATTACCCAAAGTCACACCTTGCTGCAACTCAAAACCTGGAGTTCATAGGAGCTTGGCTGGACACAATCGAGGCACAAGCTAACCTACTAGATGACGGATGTCTCTGGCTAACTACTTTAGCCACCCAGGTCCAACAGAAAACATCAGTTAACTGCAAGGACTTTCCTATGCTTGCTAGGCCACATGGCATAGACAGTCCATATTGTATCCCATGCCCATCTCAACATGAGTGGGACAATGGACTCTCTTACAATAGTGGATGCAGGCCACAGGCCACCTTTATGATCTTGTCACCATTTCTCCTCAGGTGTGAACATCCCTTCAATGGTGGTACACACCATGGAACCTCATTGTAGGGTTATCTTTTCAGTGGTCTGCACCACAGTGCACCCTGACCACCGATGCATAAAATCACGGTTGGAGGGCTCACCTAAATGGCCTCACAATCCAGGGACTATGGTCTGTTTCGGAGAGCCCCCTTCACATCAATCTCCTGGAACTCAGAGCAATCTTCAACACCATTTGCGTCTTCTCTCCCCACTTGGTGGGCCGCTCAGTCCTCATTCAGACGGACTACCAAGTGGTCATGTTCTGTAACAGTAAACAGGAAGAGGCTTTCACGCCTTATGCAGAGAGGCAATACACCTATGGAATTGGGCAGTCCCTCGGGGAATTTATCTTCATGCAGTATACTTTCCAGGAGCAGAAAATCAATTAGCCGACAGGCTAAGTCAAATTCTCCATCTGTATGAGTGGAGGCTGAACCCTCAGATGGCAGAATCCATATTCCACCTTTGGGGGATGCTGCTCCTTGACCTCTTTGCTTCTCTTTGCAACGCCCAACTACCTCACTTTTTTCCTAGGATTTTGTCGTCTCACAAGGAGAGCTCAGATGTGTTTCTCTTCTACTGGGGACAGGATCTGTTCTATGTTTTTCCTCCTCGCCCCCTTATTGCAAAAACACTATTCAAGCTCCGGGCCGACGGGAATAATGATCTTCATTGCCCCTTACTAGCCCAGACATCCTTGGTTTCCTCTGCTGCTTTTGTCCACTAAAGAAGGCGGGACCTAGGTGTGGTTGTGTTTGATCTTAAAGTAGCTAAACAGGTAGAAAAGGCGACGGCAAAAGCTAGAAGGATGCTTGGGTACATATGAAGAGGAATGGCTAGCAGAAAAAAGTGATAGTGCCTCTGTATAAGTCTTTGGTGCAACCTCATTTGGAGTATAGTGTGCAGTTTTGGAGACCGCACCTTCAAAAGGATATAAACAGAATGGAGTTAGTACAGAGGGTGGCTGCTAAAATGGTTAGTGGTCTTCATCATAAAGCATATGAGGACAGACTTAAGGATCTTAATATGTACACCTTAGAGGAAAGGTGGGATAGAGGTGATATGATTGAGGTGTTTAAATACCTCCATGGCATAAATGTACAGGGGGAGAGCCTCTTTCGTTTGTAAGCAAGTTCTGCTACAAGGGGACATGGGATGAGGGTGAAGGGGGATAGATTCAGGAGTGATTTGCGGAAATATTTTTTTACGGAAAGAGTGGGTTGGGGTGCTCATCTCATAGTAACATAGTAAATGATGGCAGATAAAGACCAGTATGGTCCATCTAGTCTGCCCAGTAAGATGGCAAGAGTAGGTGCACCTGCTGCTCCATGCAGGCCACCCCTCCCCATGTCTTTGTTTTAGGGGTGAACCCACCGCTCCGTGTAAGACACCCCTCTTTGTTGAGAAATTAGTTAAGCTTATTTTGATTTTATACTGTTGCTGTAAAGGGATCCACTGTGTCTGTCCCATGCCATTTGGAATTCTGTCACTGTATTTGTCCTCAACACTTCCATTGGGAGGGCATTCCAAGCATCCACCACCCTTTCAGTGAAAAAGTAGTTCCTGACATTACCTTTCAGTTTACCCCCTTGCAGCTTCATGTTGTGCCCTCTAGTTTTATAGTTTCCCCGTCTTTGGAAGAGGTTTGTTTGTGCATTATTTCTCTTTAAGTATTTAAAGGTCTGAATCAATCTCCCCTGTCCCTCCTCTCCTCCAGAGTGTACATATTTAGGTCTTCAAGTCTCTTCTGATAAGGCTTCTGATGCAGGCTCCAAATCATTTTGGTCGCCTTCCTCTGAACAGTTTCCAGTCTTTTTATATCCTTTGCAAGATATGGTCTCCAAAACTGAACACAGTATTCCAAGTGAGGCCTCACCAGTGACTTGTACAGTGGCATTAATACCTCTTCCTTTCTGCTGGTAATTCCTCTTTGTATGTAACCCAACATCTTCCTGGCTTTTGCCACTGCCTTGTCGCACTGTTTTGCCACCTTGAGATCTGCAGAAATAATCACACCAAGGTCCTTCTCCTGGTCCGTGCACACCAACCTCTCGCCCCTATCGTGTATATTTCCCCTGGATTTCTGCTTCCCAAGTGCATGACACTGCATTTCTTCACATTAAATCTTAACTGCCAAGCATTAGACCATTCTTCCAGCCTTTGTAGATCTTTCCTCATGTTATCCACCCCCTCAGGGCAGTCCACTCTGTTACAAATTTTCGTGTCATCTGCAAAAAGACAGACTTTTTCATGCAGTCTTTCAGCAATATCACTCCGAACCTTGGGGCACCCCACTAATCACCCTCCTTTCATCTGAGTGAGCTCCATTTACCATCACCTTCTGTCGTCTGTCAGTCAACCAATTTCTGATCCAGTTCACCACCTTGGGACCCATCCCCAAACTACTGAGTTTATTGATAAGCTTCCTTTGAGGAACAGTATCAAAGGCTTTGCTGAAATCCAGATAGATGACATCCATCGCATGTCCCTGATCTAGTTCTCTGGTCACCTAGTCAAAGAACTCAATCAGATTTGTTTGGCAAGATCGTCCTTTGGTAAAACCATGTTGCCTCAGATCATGCAACCTGTTGGTTTTGAGAAAGTCCACTATTCGCTCTTTCAGAAGCGCCTCCATTACGCCACCGAGGTAAGGCTCACAGGCCTGTAGTTTGTCCCTTCTTCCCTGTCACCACTTTTGTGAAGAGGTACCACATCCGCTCTTCTCCAGTCCTGAGGAACTCCTGTTTCCAAGGATCTGTTGAAAACATCCTGCAAGAACCTCTCTGAGCTCTTTCAGTATCCTGGGATGTATCCCATCTGGTCCCATGGGCTTGTTCACTTTCAGATTTGCAAGTTGTTCTAACACATCTTCAGTGAATGGTATGGTATCTACTTCATTCCCATTTTTATATTTGGAGTCACAGATGGTCCTTCTCCAGGATTTTTTTAGTAAAAACAGAGCAGAAGTATTTGTTTAACAGTTCTGCTTTTTCAATGTCACTTTCCACAAATCTGTTCCCAGCACTTCTGAGTCCTGCAATTCCATCTCTGATTTTCCTCCTCTCCCGAATATACCTGAAGAAAGTTTTGTCCCCATATTTCACATCTTTAGCCATCTTTTCCTCTGCCTTTGATTTTGCTTTCCTTATTTCTCTTTTTGTCTCTTTTAGTTTGATCCTGTATTCTCCAGGACCAAGCAGGAAGTCAGTCCTCACATATGGGTGACATCGGCACCGACGGAGCCCCCATGCGGAGCATTTCCCCAGCTTTCAAAGAAAGCCTTTGGGAATGCAGCACACATGCGCGGTCCCCTTCCCGCCCAAGGGTGCCATCTTGCTCAGTCTTCTTTTTTTCTGGCGGAGCCCAACGCAAGTGTGTCGTTACCCGTGAAAAAGTTGATTTTTTTTTCGGTGTGGATCCCTGGGTTTTTTCTTGGTTCGCCAGTTTCCCTTTCCCGCCTGGGCCCAGTACACCGGTATCGAGCCCGGACCTCATTTTTCGGTTTTTGTCCTTTGAGACTAGCGTTCGCGCCATTTTTTCTATTTTTCACTGGCAGCCCTGTCTTTTGACCTTGCAGGGGCCCTTTTTCCCCCAATGGTTGCCAGCGGGTTTAAAATGTGTGATCGGTGTAAGAAACTTGTCTCTTACCGACACACATGACTGCTGCCTCCGCTGCCTCGGGCCCGATCATGACCCGATGATCTGTGGCCCGTGTGGGAAAATGTCCTCGAAGGCGTTGAGGAGCCGTCAGCATCAGAAGGAAAGATTCTTCTCTGACTCCACGTCCGGCCGGGCCAGGTCTTCGTCAGAGGCCTCGACGTCTCGGGGCTCCAATCCCGAGCATCACTGGGGTTCCTCTGAAAGGGGGTCTCCCTCTAGGGAGCACCGCAGGAAGAAGAAACCCGCGAGGGCGCCATCGGTGGACGCACTTGGCTCCTCGAGGGCCAGGTCGCATAGCCCCGACCGCCGTCCTGGGTCTTCGGATTCTGAGAGGCCTGCTAAGCAACCTCATGTAGAGACGGAGGCTCCGAGTCAAGTGAGTACTGTAGTCCTCGTGGACTCTCCTCCGGGGGAGCCGACGTCAGGCCCGATGCCGTCGGGCCCCGAGTCGGAGGCTGCTGGGTCTCCTGAGCTTGCACTCAGGTTGATGGCCTTGGAGAGCAGCTTGACTGCCTTCATGGAACAGCAGCGGGCACTGATCGCCGGTCTCACCGGTGCATCTGCCCCGACCACCGGGACCTCGACGTCCAAGTCGACCCCGGAGGCCGAGCCGATCCTCGAGTCCATGTGGTCTTGAGTCGATCCTCGGCCAAGGTCTCCCTCGGCCTCCCGTTCGGGACCGAGGTCGTCTATGCCGGTACCCTCGGTGTCGGGGCGGAGGGCATCGGTGCCTGCCTGTCCGGAGCCGCTCGATTCCTCCTCTGAGGGCTCTGCCTGGGAAACGGAGGACGAGGAGTCCCCGGACACCTTTCGGACCCGGTGTCTGAACCTCGGAGAAGGTCCCCCCCGGAGGATACCTGGTTCTCGGATTTCGTGAGGGACATGGCCAAGGCTTTGGCGTTCCCCACGGACCCCGAGGAGTAGCCTCGAGCCAAGGAGCTCGAGGCCCTGCAGTATGACAATCCCCCAAAGGAGGCCTTTACTGTACCGGTTCCTCTGATGCTGGAACGGTTGCTCTTCCGCATGTGGGAGGCGTCGGTCTCGATGCCGGTTCTTAGCAAGCGGGTCGATTCCATCTATCGAGTCCGCAAGAGCCCCGGGTTCCAGAAGGCACAGCTACTGCACCATTCCATGGTTGTGGAATGGGCCATGCATCACCTGAAAAGTCAGAAGATGCACTCCTTGGTGCCTCCCGGCCGGGAGGCCCAGAACCTGGATGCCCTTGGTAGGAAGTGCTTCCAGGGCTCTATGCTTGCTTGCCGTGTCCAGACCTACCAGCTGTACATTGGCATGTACCTTTGGGACCTGGCAAAGGAGATTGCCGGGTTCTCTGCTGGTCTCTCCGAGGAACCTTTGCAGAGGTTCACAGCCTTATTTATTTTATTTTTATTTATTTAACAGTATTTCTAAACCGCCTTATCATGATAATCAAGGTGGTATCACAGCAAACAATCTGGTAGTGTGAGTGTGTTATACATGCAGTGAGGGTGGAAATTTAGTTGGGTGTGTGTTGTGTTGTGAGCTAGATTGGTTTGAGCTATGTACAATGTGGGCTATATACAGTGGTGCTAAAAACATTTTATATATACATATAGTGTTAGTCGGTAACGTGTGCTGCTATACCGTTACTTTATGTGATGTGGCCTTGTCAACTGGGATCCGAGAATGCTCGAAGTTTGTCTCGAGCAGCTTATGATGGCTTCGAGGCTTCGGCCCGAGTAGCCGCGGACGGCATCGGTGCACGCCATCAGGCCTGGTTACAGTCATCGGACCTCGAGCCATGGGTGCAGGTCAAGTTGGTCGATGTCCCCTGCAGAGGTAAAAACCTCTTTGGCAAGCCCATGGTTGAAAAGGCTGCAGAACTCAAGTCCGAGACTCTCACCAGGACAAGGCTGTCCAGGAAGACCTCTGCCCCTTCTCAAAAGAAGAAGGGCTCGGGAAAAAAGTCCTTTTACCCGAGAAAGTAAAATGCCTACAAAACTTACTCTCAGTACCAGGCCTCCACAGCTCCCCAACAGGGTCAGCAGGCCAAGGGGCCAGGTACATGGGCCCCGTAGGCAGAAAACCCCCAAGCCACCAGCTCCGGCTCCTGCACAGCAGGGAGCGGGGTTTTGACTCCAGTGGCATAGCCTCTCCTCCTCAGCTAGCCCCTCTCAGCACAGGAGGCCGGCTGACCCTGTATGCCCACAGGTGTTCAGCCGTAACAAGGGATACCTGGGTGCTAAGCATAGTCCAGAGGGGCTATTTGCTGCACTGCCACCAGTTACCCCCCTCCTACTTTCCCGGGGAGCCTCCACGAACCCCTCTGCACAGGGACTTACTCCTGCAGGAGTTAGCAAGTCTTCTAAAGGAACAGGCGGTGGAACCGGTGCCCCACCACCTGAGAGGTCAGGGCTTCTACTCCAGGTACTTCCTGGTACCAAAACGAACAGGCAGCCTCAGGCCAATCCTAGACTTGCTAAATCTAAACAGGTTCCTGGAGAGGGAAAAGTTCAAGATACTTACCCTTGGGATACTGCTGCCCTACCTGCAGCAGGGAGATTGGCTATGCTCCTTAGACCTAAAGGATGCTTATACTCACATCCTTATTCACCCAGACCACGGACAATACCTCAGATTTGTGGTGGGAGGAAACCACTTTCAGTACAGGGTACTTCCTTTTGGCCTAACCTCCGCCCCCATGGTTTTACCAAGTGCCTGGCGGTGGTGGTGGCCTTTCTCAGGGTTCAAGGGCTCTTTGTCTTTCCATACCTGGACGACTGGCTCATCAAGAGTCAGTCTCCACAAGAGACCAACCACCCTTCGCACTATCTCTCTTCTACAGCATCTGGGGTTTGTCATAAACTTCGCAAAGTCCACTTTGCGTCCCTCCCAGAACATGGAGTTCATTGGAGCGACACTAGACACCCTTCAGGCAAAGGCTTTCTTACCTGTGGACAGGGCCCACAGACTGATGGATTTGGCCAGGCAATTCCACAGCAATTCTCTGGTTTCTGCCAGACGATTCCTGAGGCTCTTAGGCCACATGGCATCCACAGTTCATGTCACTCCAAATGCCCATCTGCACATGAGGCCAGGTCAGTGGGGTCTCAGAACTCAATGGCTACAGGCCTCAGGAAGCCTAAGGGACAAAGTGAGGGTGTCCAAACTGCTAGCATCTTCTCTGCAGTGGTGGCTTCATCTTCCGAATCTAGTGCAAGGAGTGCCTTTCCAGGCCCCTCCACACTCCCAAGTGCTGACAACAAATGCTTCTCTTCAGGGTTGGGGTGCACATTGTCAGGGAGCCTGCACTCAGGGCCTGTGGTCTCCTTGGGAGGCCGCACAGCAGATCAATCTCTTAGAGCTGAGAGCTATCTGCTTAGCCCTGCGGACTTTCTCTCATGTCCTCTCTCACCAGTCCGTCTTAGTTCAGAAGGAGAATCAATTTGCTATGTTCTATGTCAACAAACGGGGGGGCACAGGGTCCCGCCTTCTCTGTCAGGAAGCACAGGACCTGTGCTCCTGGGCAGTCAATCATGGTATAGCTCTCGGGGCGATCTATCTCCCTGGGCAGGAGAATTGCCTGGCAGACAGATTGAGCAGGATCCTACAGCCACACGAATGGCAGTTGAATCCTCTGGTGGTTCAACAAATCTTCCTAAGATGGGGTCTTCCACACGCAGATCTTTTTGCCAGTCCACTGAACCGTCAACTGCCCAGGTTCTGCTCCAGACAACTGCATCCTCTGAGTAGCAGCGGATGCGTTTCTCATTCCGTGGTCTACAGGCCTCTTATATGCGTTTCCTCCCACGCCTCTAGTGCCCAAGACACTGTTCAAAGTGATCCGGGACAAGGCCTCGGTGATCCTAGTGGCCCCCAGATGGCCAAGGCAACCGTGGTTCCCGCTGCTTTTGCAACTAGCGGTGGACACTCCTCTTCCTCTGGGGATGCAACCAGATCTCCTGACTCAGGAGCAGGGATCTCTTACACCTCAACCTCCAGTCCCTCAATCTGATGGCCTGGCTGCTGAAAGGGTGGTTCTAGCATCCTTACTGCTGCCTAGGGAAGTGGAGGATGTGGTCTTGGCCTCCAGAAGGCAATCCACCCGGAAATCTTATGCCTTCAAGTGGCGTAGGTTCTCCACCTGGTGTGCTCAACACAAGGAGGATCCTTTCTCCTCTTTGGTGTCAGTGGTGCTGCAATGTTTGCTTCACCTTTCCAACCTAGGCCTTAAATCCAACTCTGTTAGGGTCCATCTCAGTGCTCTCTCAGCGCACCACTCACCGGTGGAGGGCCAGTCTCTTTAAAGCCACCCTCTGGTGACTCGCTTCCTCAGAGGCCTGCTTTTGCTTAAGCCTCCGGTTTGTCCACCTGCCCCTGAATGGGATTTGAATGTGGTCTTGCAACAGCTTACTTGCCCACCTTTTGAGCCTATGGCTACTTGCCCTTTGCGTTTTCTCTCCTGGAACGCATTGTTTTTGGTGGCTCTTACCTCAGCAAGGCGAGTGAGCGAGCTTCAAGCTCTGGTGTCAGATGCACCATACACTAGGTTCTATAGGAACAGAGTAGTCTTGCGGACTCACCCTGAGTTCCTTCCAAAAGTTGTCTCCTCCTTCCACCTCAATCAGGAGTTGGTTCTTCCGACTTTCTTTCCCAGGCCGCACGCCAGCCGGGCTGAGATGGTCTTGCATACCCTGGACTGTAGGAGGGCGTTCTCTTTCTACCTTGATCGTACGCAGGGACACCGAAGGGCTGTACAGCTCTTTGTCTCTTTTGACCCTAATAAGCTGGGGTTGCCTGTCTCCAAGCATACCTTGTCCATCTGGGTAGCAGACTGTATCGCTTGGGCATACAGGGCAGCTGGCCTGTCATTGCAGGGTCGAGTCACGGCCCACCGTGTCAGGCAAAGGATGTGCCAGTGGCTCATCTCCGTTCTGTTCCATTGGCAGACATCTGCCGGGCCGCTACTTGGTCTTCATGCCAGACCTTTGTGGCCTACTACTGCCTCGAGAGGGAGTCCCGCAGGGACAGTGCTTTCGGACAGGCTGTACTCCGTAATCTCCGGCCCTGGTGTTGGGCTACTGTACGGGGGCGTTCTCAGAGAAGATTCTTTTCACACATGCTGAGGCTCTAGAGGGAGCTCATTATTTCAGCTTTGGGTCCCCAGTAGCCTTAAGCTGGGGAGTCACCCATATGTGAGGGCAGACTTCCTGCTTGGTCCTGGAGAAAGCGTAATTTCTCACCTGTAACAGGTGTTCTCCAGGAGCAGTAGGAATCAGTCCTCACAACCCTCCCTCCTCCCCTAGGAGTTGCAGTCATATATTTCATTTTGTTTTTGCTGTCTTTAGCTATGTCATCAGACTGAGCAAGATGGCACCCTTGGGCGGGAAGGGGACCGCGCATGCGTGCTGCATTCCCAAAGGCTTTCTTTGAAAGCTGGGGAAATGCTCCGCATGGGGGCTCAGTTGGCGCCAACGTCGCCCATATGTGAGGACTGATTCCTGCTGCTCCTGGAGAACACTTGTTACAGGTGAGTAACTGCGTTTTCCTTACTGAATTCCTCTGTTTGCAAGCTTTTGAATTTTGTGAAAGCTGTGTGTTTTGCCTTTATTTGAGCAGCCACTTTGGAGAACCAAATAGGTTTCCTTCTCCTCTTGTTTTTATTTACTTTCCTTACATATTTATCTGTTGCCCCTTTTATTGCCACCTTTAGTTTAGCCCATTGCAATTACACTTCCCTTATCCCCTCCCACCCTGCCAACTCCTTCTTTAGGTACTTGGCCATTTTACTGAAGTCAGTGTTTTTGAAGTTTAGGACTTTGAGCTTGCTATGATTGGACTGCACCTTGGCTTTTATCTCAAACCACACTGTGTGTTGATCGCTGCTGCTCACAGAGGCACCCACCCAGACATTCGACACGCTCTCACCGTTGGTGAGCACTAAATCCAGCATTGCGCTTTCCCTGGTTGCTTCCATCACCATTTGTTTAAGTGACGCATCTTGGAAAGCATCCACAATTGTTTTGCTTCTTGCCAGATTCGCAGAAGGAGTACTCCAATCCACATCGGCTAGATTAAAGTCACCCAATATGATCACTTCCCCCTTTTGTGGCTTTCTTGGCAATATCTATAATCAATTCATTATCTATTTCTTCAATTTGAGTCGGAGGTCTGTAGACTACAGCAGTATGGATGACAGTGCCATCTCCTCTTTCCAACACAATCCAGAGTGCTGCTTCTTTTCCCCATGCTCCCTGCATTGCAGTAGCTTTAATACTCCTCCTTTTCCTCTTTCTCTGTCTCTTCTGAATAGATTATAGCCAGCTATGGCTATATCCCATTCATGCGATTCATTAAAACTTGTTTCTGTGATGGACGCAATGTCGAAGTCCATTTCCACCATTAGGGCTTCCAGGTCTGGAACTTTGTTGGCTAAGCTTCGAGCGTTTGTGCTCATTGCTTTCGAGCATTTAACTGACTTGCATGTATTTTGCATTGATTTTGTTCTGCCCACGTCTTCCCACTTGTCCTTGATGTGTGGTTTAAAAGTGTGGCTGTTTCTGATGTTCTGCGTTTGCCGGGAGTGACGTCCTGAACTAGTCGTCCTCCATCCGTCACCCCCTTTTTCTAGTTTAAATGCATATCCACACACTGCCTGACTTTTTCACTTAGGATTCTTTTCCCTGCAACAGAGAGATGTAGTCCATCAGCACAGTATAGTCTCTTGTTGGTCTGTTTCCCCAGTTGCCAATAAAACTGAATCCTCCTCGTTCGCACCAGGTCTGGAGCCATGTATTAAAGCTGTTTATGCGATGCAGCCTTTCTACCCCCCTTACCATGAACAGGTAGAACTTCTGAGAATGCTACAGTGTTAACAATGGGCTTGAGTTTCTCTCCCAGAGTCTGGAAGTCCCTTTGAACTGCAGAGGCACTGTTTCTAGCCAGGTCATTTGTACCCAGGTGGTTGACGACATCAATTTTGGAGCGCTCACTTTCTGTGCTAAGTACATCAACATTTCAATGGGTTTCACACTCAGGGTGAATGGTCCTTCCAGGAAAGTCTCCATCAGATTAACCTCTTGGCACAAAAAGCTGTAGCAAACTCTCTAAAGGCTTTCAAAAATTGGTTGCCCAATCAAATTGTCCTAATACAGGTAATCAAGTAGTAATGCTCTATATCAACAAGCAGAGAGGAACAAGCTTGTACCTTCTGTGTTGGGGAAACAGGTTGTGGAAATTTGCCATCATTATGGGATATACTTAAGAGCCACATACCTACCAGGCAAACAAAACACTAGTAGATAGATTGAATCGAGGCCTTTAACTGCTTGAATGGACCCTGAACAGCAAGGTTGCAGCCTGCATCTTGAGAGTGGGGCTCTTCCTCAATAGATCTCTTTGTGACTCCTCAGAAAGCCCAGGTGGATTAGTTATGCACTAGAGCAGGGGTGGGCAACTCCGGTCCTGGAGAGCCGCAGACCATTCAGGTTTTCATGATGTCCCTAATGAATATTCATGGCCCTATTTCCATACAATGGAAGGCAGTGGATGCAAATAGATCTCATGAATATTCATTAGGGACATCATGAAAACCTGACTGGTCTGCGGCTCTCCAGGACCGGAGTTGCCCACCCCTGCACTAGTCATGTCACACAGCAAACTAGTCTCGTTTGCTTTCTTCCTCGATTGGTGGGAGGATCTTCTGTTTGTGTATCCTCCAATCCCTCTTATTGCTAAGATGCTCCTGAAGCTAAAAAAAAAAGAGGCTTGATTTTCATCGCTCCCTACTGGTACAATCAATCGTGGTTTCCTCTACAGCTGCAGCTCTCCAGTCGGAAACCAATTCGGTTGGGCAATGTATTGAATTTGATATTGCAGGAGAATGGTATGATACATCCCATTATCAAGTTTTTGGCCCTCACAACTTGGATGTTGAGAGGCTAACATCCGAGCTCATTCTGCCGACTGGTGTAACTGATGTTCTTTTGGCTTCCAGGGGGGCCTCAATGAGAAAATCCTATTCATGCAAATGGAAGAGGTTTGCTATCTGGTGTGAGGAACATTCACTAGATTCCTTTGCCTGTTCTACACAAAAACTGCTTTTGTATCTTCTGCACCTCTGAGTCTGGACAGGACCCACTCAGGGTTCATCTCAGTGCAAATGGAACTTACCATCAGGTTGTAGAGGGTATTCCTTGCTCTGCACGGCTGTTAGTTTGATTTATGCGGGGTTTACATCTGTTGAAGCCTTCCTATAAAATCACCTTTCATGTCTTGGGACCTCAGCGTGGTTCTTACCTAGCTGATGAAGGCTCCTTTTGAACTGCTCTATTCCTGTCCTCTGACATTCTTAACCTGGAAGGTTTTGTTTTGGTGGCAGTCAGCATACAGGGTGAAGTGAGCTTCAGGCTGTAGTGGTTCATCCACCTTACACTAAATTCCATCACAGTAGGTTTGTCCTCCATACTGATCCTAAGTTCCTTTCAAAGATGGTATCAGATTTCCATTTTAATCAGTCAGTTGTTCAACCAACATTTTTCCCAAAACCTTATGCTCATAAAGGGGAAACTGTGCTGCACATGTTGGACTGCAAACGAGCCTTAGCTTTCTACTTGGAGCAGACAGAAGCCCATAGAAAGTCCATCCAGCTTTTTGTTTTTGGCCCCAACAAGTTAAGGGTTGCTGTCTCTAAAATGCTCACTATCAATTTGGCTAGCAGACTGCATCTTTTTTTTTTTTTTTTACTTGCATTTAATATGTTTACAGAGTGGAAACAAATACAGAAATGAGAATATCACATGATTTCACACAATGAAAAAGGAAAATACCTCTCACAGGCCCACATCCAGAGGAGACTGGTACCATAACAATCAAGGAAAACAAGACACACTGGTTACCCAGATATCAAATATATAAATCCTTTCTGTCTAAGCTAACTAGCAAAACGAAAGTCTGTGATAAAGCCATTTTGAGTCGCAAAATGAGACTTTACAAAATCTTCCAACTGTGATACTTCCTCAAAAACATAGCTACCCTGCCCCCCCCCCCGACTTCAACAGGCATTTGCAGGCCTAAGCCTTGAGGGTCATATTACGACCCATAGTGTCAGGGCCATGGCTGCGTTGGTGGCCCACTTGCGCTTTGTCTCCATGGAAGAGATTTGTAAAGCTACAATGTGGACATCGGTCCACACATTCACATCTCTGGAGGGGGATTCCTGATGCGACAGCAATTTCAGCCAGTCACTACTTAATCTGTTTGGGGAGTAGAATCCAACTCCATCCCCCCAGGCCCATTATTTTCTGTTCAGGCTACCTATGAAAACAAAACAAGACTTCCAGTTTAGCCACGGAGGAGAGGAGACGTGAGTGAGAGAGCTCTCTGTCCCGCACGGAAAAAAATCGGGTAGAGACAGCTCCACTGGGACTCAAAGGGTGTACTATGCCGAAGCTGGTAAAACCTAAACAGAGCAACACGATAAGAGTTGTATGCGGCAAAAGTGGGAGTTGATAAAACAGCGGTGGCCAGAACACGGGCCTTGCAGGCGCCGGCGTCTCCTAACATGTCGGAGGTCCCAGGAGTTGAAGAGGGGGAGGAAGTTCCCCAGATGGACTTGGCGGCCGTGCTGAAAGAGATTAGAGATTCCAAAGACGAAATAGTGGAGAGAGTCTTCCAGAAATTGGAGGAAAGGTTTGCGGACATAGGGCAACGGCTTGAGGAGGTGGAGACCCGGGTAGGCCAGACAGAGGACTCCCAGGCAGCGCTACAACGCACGGTGGGTTCCCTGCCACAGCAAATCAGTTGGTTTCATGCTAAGATGGAGGACATGGAAAACAGGGACTGTCGATCTAACCTGCATATTTTTGGTGTGCCTGAGGGGTAGAGGGAGAAGACACTATCGGATTTGTGACAGAAATGCTGGCGAAATGTTTCCCAGGTCCGCCGTCCGTTCCAGCTTTCGAGATAGAGCGGGCTCACAGAGAACTGAGGCCTAAGCCTGGGGCAATGGGGCCGCCACGTGCTCTCATAGTTAAGCTCCTTCGGTTCCAGGATAGAGAGCACGTGATAAGAGCTGCCAGAAAGTCAAAGTATGTGACATACAAGGACTGGAAGGTGTATGTGTTCCCAGACCTGGCAGCTGAAACAGTCAAGAGAAGTTTGTAAATAGTTACCCCTGTTATCCAAGTTATTTGCCCTGTTATCTGTGAACTCATACGTGTTAACTGTACTGAGCATTTCTGTTCCATGTAAACCGCGCTGATGCCGAATAGTGCGGTATATAAGAGACTTTAAATAAATAAATAAAATAAATAAGAGAAGGAAGGATTTGATGAAACTGAAAGAATCCCTGGCGAAAAGAGGTATACAGGTAGCGATCTGGTACCCGGCTAGAATCACGATGATGGTGAACGGCATGCGGCGGTTTTTCAGCTCGAAGGATGCGTTGGAGAAATTCTTGAAAGCTCAGAAGGGGAATGCTTCGGAAGAAACGGAGGCCTCTACAAGGAGAGACTGTTGTGATGCGGTTGGAGGAACCGAGGAAGCGGCGCAGCCATTAGAAGATTGAGGGGTCTCTCTCTTGGACTCGATGGGGTTTGAGTACTGGAAGGGGAGGCATGAGCCGGGGAGGGGGGTTCGGGCTGTACCAGGCTGTATAAATAAATGTAAACGGTAGAGGAGGGCCATGCTGGGTGGGGAAGGAGAAGGGGACCTGGGTGGGGGGAGTGCTTGCATTAAGTGTAGGGAGAAGGACCAGCAGGAATTGGTGGCTGGGGGGATGTGCGCGGATGCGGGGAGGAATCTCTGGGAATGTTAATGGAGAAGGAGGTAGGGAAAGGGAACTGTGTAACTGGGAAGTGCCCCCCTGCCAATACAGCCCAGCAAAAGGGAGAGGGAGGTTGGGGGGAATAGGTGAGACATCAGGAGAAGGTCGCTGGGGGGGGGGGGGGAGGGCAGAGCGAGGGAACGGAGTTGGCAAGTGGATGGGAGGGCTAAAGGGAGTTGAAGCAAAAAATTTGTGGAGATAGGGGGATTGCGGAGTATGTTTTGGGTTGTGGTTGTATGTTAACTGTTGAATGTGTTTTATGTGTGCGTAGGATATCAGAGCTCCAGCAGGTAGATCGGGGGACCAGAGGGGTACAGGTGGAGGATGACGGCTATGTCCCGAACAGGGGGTATAAAATTGCCTCTTATAATGTAAGGGGATTTAACAGCCCAATTAAAAGGAAAAGGATTCTTACACAGTTAAATAAGAAGGGGGTGGATGTGACCTTGTTACAGGAGACCCATCTGACAAAAGTAGAACAAGAGAAATTAAAAGCCCAGGGATTTGAGCAACTTTATGGGTCACCCTACAACTCTAAGAAACGAGGGGTGGTAATCCTTATACATAAGCGGGTTAGGTTCATTCCATATGAGAGCGGGGGAGATGGGGTGGGAAGAGTGGTATGTGTGGTGGGGAGGGTAGACCTGAGGGAAGTATCATTTCCCAACATATATGCTCCTAATGAGCAGAAGGGCTCCTTTTTTACTGAAGCTATGCAGGGGTTTAAGGGTAAAGCTAAGGGAGACTGGATCATTGGGGGGATATGAACTGCATGGTGGGGGCTAAAGATAGATCCAATTTCAAAGAAAAGTTGCACGGGAAAGAGGGAAGGGAGTTAAGGAAGTGTTTGGAAGAATTTGAGTTGGTAGATATATGGAGGTGGGAGAACCCTGGGGGATGAGAATACACTTGCTATACGGCCAGACAGGAGATCTACTCAAGGCTGGATTTACTTTTAGGGAAGCGGGATCAATTAGGAGTGCTAGCGCATGTAAAAATTTACCCGATCACATTATCCGACCACAGGATGATAATAGGGAGTGGTGTGGAAAGGGAGATGGGGGGGGGGAAAGGGGGGTGGAGAGGTAATTGTCATTGTATCAATCTGAGGAAGGGAGGGTCAGAATTCGGAAGGCATGGAGGGAATACCTGGCCTGGAATGATAACGGGGAGGTATCGGACGCAACGGTATGGGATAGTGGGAAAGCATATATGAAGGGGATATTGATCCAAATCGGAAGTCAGAGGAAGAGAGAAAGGGAAGTGTTGCTGCATAGATGGATGCAGGAATTGGAAGAGATGCAGGCAGAACACAGCCATACTGGGTCTAGGATCTTGAAACAAAAACTCGCTTGTCTAAAAGCGAAGATAAATACATTGGACCTGGAGGAGGTAGAGAAGATGAGGGCCACCAAAAGGAACTTTATGGAGGGTGGAAATAAAGCGGGGAGAATGCTAGCACGACAATTGCAAAAGCGGAGAGAGAGCAGGATAGTGAAGGAGATTAAGAACGATAAAGGAGAGAGGGCAGTAGGTAGCCAAGACATATGTAGGGCCTTTAGGCTGTTCTATGAGGAGTTATAATAAGGGTCAGGATGGGATTAGTCGGGAAGGGATAGAGGAGTATTTGGATGGGATTGAGATTCCAAGAGTGGAGGAAGACACAGCGCACTGGTTGGGGAGTCCCATATCAGAGGTGGTGGTGATCGGTGGCATTAAAAAGCTGCCGAAAGGGAAGGCAGCAGGGGAGGACGGATTCCAGGCCGAATACTATCACATGATGCGGGAGGAGTTGGCCCCATTTCTGGCAAAACTCTTTTCAGGGCTACTGCAGGGAAACAAATTACCTGACTCGATGGCTCAGGCCAAAATTGTGGTTCTCCCCAAGGAAGGTAGGCCCCCGGATAGATGTGAGAACTACAGGCCAATCGCACTGATTAACAGTGACGCTAAACTATATGCAAAGATATTGGCTAGTAGATTGGAGGGGATATTGCCGGACTTAATTCACCCGGATCAGACGGGGTTTATAAAGGGTAGGCGGATTGCGGATAATGTAAGGAGAGCAGTGGGTCTTCTCCATCATGTAAGGGAACGGAAAATTCCCACGCTATGCGTGGTGCTGGACGCCGAAAAAGCCTTCGAAAGGGTGGAGTGGGCATTTCTGTTCCAAGTAATGGGGAGGATGGGATTGGGGGAGGGTTTTATCCAGGGGGTAAGGGCTCTGTACCGGAGGCCGGTAGCAAGGATTTGGGTGACTGACCAGTTCTCGGCAAGATTCCATCTGCAGAGAGGCACAAGACAGGGCTGCCCTCTGTCGCCCCTCTTGTTCGCCATAGAGATTGAAGCTCTAGCGATAAGTATAAGAGCGCAGCAGAATATTAAGCCGGTGGAGGTGGGGAAGGCGGAGCATAAGATACTTCTGTATGCAGATGACACACTAATATTCAAGTCTAAGCTGTAAGAATCGCTCCCAGTGTTGCTGAAGGAACTAGAGAGGTTTGTGGTAGTCTCGGGATTTAAGGTGAATTTGTCAAAAACAGAGGCAGTGGCCCTAGGGGGACTGCATAGAGGGGTCTTGGCAACATTTCCTTTTAAGTGGACTCGGGTACATTAAATACTTAGGGGTGTGAATTTCAGAGGACCCTTCACAGTTGTTTGAGCTGAATTATAGGCCGCTGGTAGGGCAAATTAATACACTGTTGGAGGGGTGGGCTCCCCTGCAGCTGAGTTGGAGGGGACGGGTGGAGGTGCTCAAAATGAATGTGGCTCCGAAATTTTTATTTCTTTTCTTGCAGTTGCCCCTTCGGATTCCGGGGAGTATGATTAGACAGTGGGAAGCCAGACTGACGAGGTTCGTGTGGGGAGGGAGAAAGGCAAAGATAAGCAGAAGTGGCCTGCTTCTACCTAAGGATCGGGGAGGCATTCGGTACCAGTCGTTGAAGTGGTACCATCAGGCCTGTATACTGAGGGCATGGAGGGACCACTATAGGGGAGGGGGTGAGGTCGCATGGGTTGAGATGGAGAGATCCGTGATGGGAACCCTGTCCTTGTCTCAATGGCTGGAGGGGGAAGAGGGGGGAGGGGCAAGAGTACAAAGGCATGGGCATCCCCTGTTAGATGCTATGTTGCAGATTAGCAATCAGGGGAAGAAAAGAGGGTGGTTTCCGAGCCCCTTCTCTCCGTGGTCTAAAGTGGGGGATTTTCTCCCATTTGGCAACATGAGGTGGGTAAAGAAAAGGGCGGCAGCTGGAAACAGGGTGTCTGGAAAAGCTCAGGGAGTTTGTAGCGGGAGGGGTGATAAGATCTCACTGGGAGTTGGAAAGCCGGGTGCAAGAGAAAATATCCTTTTATTAATATTTTCAACTGAGACACCTCATAGCGTCAGGGGAGGTTAAGTCACAGATAGGCAGAGAGAGCACACCGATGGAAACAGTGTTGTATCAAGGACAGGGGGATAAAGGGATCATTGCGAAGATTTATAAAGTTTTACTGCAGGAGGAGGAAGACAGAGGTGGGTTACCTCATAGGCTAAGGTGGCATAAATGGTTAAGGGAGGAGATGGAGGAGGACTGGGGAAGGATATATGCGAACATCTCCAGGTGCACATGGGTGTCCTCCTGGAGACAAACTCAGCTGCAAATAATACTTGGGGTTTATAGTACTCCCAGACAGTTGTTTCTGGCGGGAGGGCAGCAAACGGATAAGTGTTGGAGAGGCTGTGGGGGTGTTGGAAGTTTCCTTCACATGTGGTGGGAATGCCCGGTGATTCAAGATTTTTGGGGGATGGTGAGGGAGGGCTTAAAGGGGGAAGAAGGGGGAAGTAAGGTAAAGGAGCCGAGCCCGGGGTGCCCAAAGGATTTAATTTTGGGATACAAGGGGTCACAAGGCAGGAGAAGATGGCGGTGGCTGCTGGAGGAGAAGCTGAAATTGGCTGCGAGAGTGGCGATAGCTGGGAAGTGGAAGAGTGAGAAAGGGCTGACGGGGGAGGGCTGGAACAGGAAAATTGCTGTGGCGGTGCGATTTGACCTCTTAACGTATCGGCTGAGGGGTAAAGAATGGATGTTTCATAAGATATGGACACATACCTGGAAGGGCGTCTGGGAGAAGCGGGGGAGGCGCGTGAGGGGGACTGGAGGGAGGGCATCTTGCACACAAAGTTAAGAAAGTTAAGTGTGGTTAAGTTATTGATAAGATATGATGTGTTAATTGCTGCAGGGTGAAATGGGGGGGGGGATATAATTTGGAGGACAATACCCGGGAAGGCGAAGAACTGTATGTAACACTGTGTTATAACTCAGTAAGGGGAGGGGATTGAATGTACGGTATGGGATTTTCTGGAGGGAACAGGCGGTGTAGGAAGGCGGGAGGGTAGTGGTGCGTTTTGTATTGGCTGTGATCTATTTTACCCTGTATGTCACAAAGTTTAATAAAATACGGTTTAAAAAAAAAGAGTGGATGAATGAAGTCTATTCAGGGGTACATTACAGCCACACCAGACACGTCTGTGTTTTGCCACCTGCCTTCCTCAGGGGTGTATTGGCACTACAACAAAGTGTATTAATTTAAAACACATATATAAGTAAATATAAAATTATAATGAATATAATAAAATAATATAACATATATGTACATTGAGCCAAATGAGAAATAATAAAAACAATTAAAATAATGAAAAGCCATTCAAAAACAGATGTATCAAAATTATACAATACAATAATAAACACAAACAAAAAGTGAACATAATATATATATATCAACATGCATGTGTGATAACTCTCAAGAACCAGAGGTGAAGATATTCAACCTAACACAAGTGAAATGTGAGGAAAGATCTTTCAACTTGTAACAAAAAGAGAAAATGCATAATATGATGAGAGAGGATGATGAGCAACTCAATGCGGGTAAGTGAAAAAACGGGGGATTTTAGGGATAATACATTACCCGATACTGCAGCACTATGAACAGTCTAATGTATACAAAGTAGACTTCAAAAGAAGCACTGTATTTGAGTAATGTAGTGATTAATCCATCATAGCAAAATAGGACCTCAACCACCGTTTAAAACTGGTCTGACTCATTCAAAGGAAAGGACCATGGCATCCTTTAATCTGATGATATACACAAAATACAAAATGTTGAATAGACCCTCTCAATGATGAAAGGCTTTCATATCTTTTTAGAGGCAAGCCAACAACTCATTCAGAGAAAAAATAAAAATAATATGCCATTGTTAAGTTGTTTGAACGATATGAATAGATTGGTATATATACCATCGTGGGGATTGGGAACCCCCAACCTCGCATTTCAGCAATCCAATGTTCTATTCAGAGAACACGGTCGCAGCACAGATTGGAAAGAACTGGCTTGATAGCCAAGTTAATGTTCTTGAATTAGAAAAATCGGGTATTAATATCTATTTGAGCTATAATTGTCTTCTCTGAATAGAAAATTGGAAGCTTCCTGGGGCTGCTCAGTCTAGGGTGGAGGTTGCACCTATTTGTTTTTTTTCTTTGCCTTTTTAATACTCATTACTTTCCTGTTTAAACTGGTGTTCTTTTCTATTTTTGCAATTTTAGTTGATGTTAACTGTTCTGATGCTATCCAGTATATAGGGTGGTATAGAAAGTTTTTTTTTTTAATAAACACATACACAAGCTGGGTGAGGTCAATCTTAATATTTCTGGAAACAGCTCTTAGAGGTGAGCAACAATACTTTCCCTATCTGCACAAATCAGTAACTGTATTTTTTTTTGTGATGTTCTAGAAGAGCCCCCAGCAGTTTAAAAAATGCAAGTGAATGCAGTAAGACCGTATCTGTTATGGCTACCCAAAACTTAAGTTTGCAGTGCCTTCTTCCTGATCATGAACTCTCTCAATGCCATTTATACTTACATTAAGAACATAAGAAATGCCATACTGGGTCAGACCAAAGTCCATCAAGCTCAGTATCCTGTCTCCAAAAGTGGCCAGTACCTAGCAGGTTCCCAAAAACGTACACAAGTTCCACAATACTTGTTCCATGGTAAGCAGTGGATTTCCCGGCTCCTCTTCAATAATGGTTTATGGACCTTTCCTCCAGGAACTTATCTAAACCTTTTTTAAACCCAGCTACACTAACGGCTCCCACTTCATCCTCCGGTAACGAATTTGAACATGCATTGAATGAAACAATATTTTCTCTTATTGGTCTGAAATGGGTTACATTATGGCTTTATTGCGTATCCCCTAGTCTTCCTACTTTTTGATGGCATAAACAGCCAGTCTACGTTTACCCATTCCACTCGATTAATTTTATAGATCTCCTTCGTATCTCCCTTCAGCCTTCTCTTTTCCTTGTTGAAGAGCCCTAACAATTTAAGCCTTTCCTCATAGGGGTTTCCTTCCATGCCCCTTACCATTTTGGTGGCTCTTCGCTGTACCTTCTAATTCTGCTGTATCCTTTTTAAGATATGGCAACTAGAATTGCACATGATATTCAAGGTACGGTCGCACCATGGAACAACACAGAGGCATTATAATATCCTTGGTTGTATTCTCCATTCCTTTCCTTATGATTCCTAGCTTTTTAATTTGCTTTCTTGGCCACTGCTGCATACTGAATGGAGGGTTTCAACGTGTTATCCACGATGACACCTAAATCTTTTTCCTGGGTGGTGGTTCCTAATGC
The DNA here is from genome assembly GCA_033557465.1 of Ichthyophis bannanicus. NCBI lineage: Eukaryota > Metazoa > Chordata > Amphibia > Gymnophiona > Ichthyophiidae > Ichthyophis > Ichthyophis bannanicus. The sequence continues at coordinate 1,733,376,961 of CM066032.1, forward strand.
GGAACCATGCATTGTGTAACCATAGTTTGGGTTGTTCTTTCCTAGGTGCATAACTTTGCACTTGTCCACATAAAATTTCATCTGCCATTTGAATGTCCAGTCTTTCAATTTATGAATGTCCTTTTGGAATTTTTCACAATCCTCTTGTGTTTTAACAACTTCGAATAATTTTGTGTCATTTGCAATTTTGATCACCTCACTCATTGTTCCCATTTCCAGGTTATTTATGAATATGTTAAAAAGCAGCTGACCCAGCACATATCCCTGGGGTACTCCACTATTCACCTTTCTCCATTGAGAAAATTGGCCATTTAGCCCTACTCTCTGCTTTCTACTTGCATATAACAGAGAGGAATTTAGAACAAACAGCAGTGTGAAATAATCTTTAGCGTGTCTGAATTCAGTTCATTGATACGTATTGGCAATCATCTTGAGGAGTTCAGTAGCTGTACTGGGTGTGGGGGATGCATTTATGTTGGGAGTGCATTGATAACCTTTGATTTTGAGCAGCAGAAGCCACTGGGGACAGAGAGTGACCAATTCCTGTCCAAAAAGGAGGAAGACTTTGTCCTTTTTATTTCATAGACACAAAGGATGGTTGATGTCACAATGATGGGAATTTCAGAATCATAGATGTTCATTTTGGAGCATAGCGTTAATTGTCAAGGTACTGGCAGTTGCTGTGCACTTGAAGCATCTCTATATAAAGGATCCATTCTATCTCCTCAACATTCGAATTGGTCCCGCCAATCTCCGAGGACTTTGATCAGGTTACCAATGTTTCTCAGGTGATTTGGGAGAACATGGCTTCACCTATATTGCTATCTTCAACATTGACGTCAGTCTTCGGGGAGGAGCCCAGGGAAGAGCAAGAGGTTTGCTTGACTCCTTGCTCAAAGCAATGTCTTGATTTTGTCATTGATGCATAGGATTCTGTAGTCTCTCCTCAAGAGACCCTGCTCCTCCCTGGAGGTGAGTCATGAACATGAAGGCCTCAAAGGGCACTGGAGAGGATTTCAGTCATATTGGGGCCCATCTCCAGTGCACCATAGAAACATAGAAATATGACAACAGAAAAAGACCACATGGCCTATCATGTCTGTCCTTCCATATCAACAACTACAACAGTCCCCTTTTTACCTTTAGAGATCCTCTGTGTTTGTCCCATGCTTTTTTGAATTCAGATACTGTCCTCATCTCTACCACCTCCACTGGGAGACTATTCCATGGATCCACTACTCTTTCCGTAAAGAAATATTTCCACATATCACTCCTGAATCTATCCCCCTTCACCCTGATCCCATGTCTCCTTGTAGCAGAACTTGCTTTCAATTGAAAGACGTGCTCTCTCCCTGAACATTTATGCCACGGAGGTATTTAAACATCACAATCATGTCACCTCTATCCTGCCTTTCCTCAAAGGTGTACATATTAAGATCCTTAAGTCTGTCCACATACACTTTATAATGAAGACCATTAACCATTTTAGTAGCCACCCTCTGCACCGACTCCATCCTGTTCACATCCTTTTGAAGGTGTGGTTTCCAGAATTGCACACTATACTCCAAATGAGGTCGCACCAAAGACTTATACAGAGGCACTATCACCTCCTTTTTTCTGCTAGCCATTCCTCTCCGTATGCACCCAAGCATCCTTCTAGCTTTTGCCGTCGCCTTTTCTACATGTTTAGCTACTTTAAGATCATCAGACACAACCACGCCTAGGTCCCGCTCTTCTTTAGTGGACAAAAGTACTTCACCCCCTATACTATATTGCTCCCTTGGATTGCTTCAGCCCAAATGCATGACCTTACGTTTTTTAACATTAAATCCCAGCTGCCAAATTCTAAACCATTCTTCAAGCTTAGCTAGATCCCTCCTCATATTATCTACACCTTCCTGGGTGTCTACTCTATTGCAGATTTTGGTATCATCTGCAAAGAGGCAAATCTTACCCGACAGCCCTTCCGCTATATCACTAACAAAGATGTTAAAAAGTATCGAACCAAGGACAGATCCCTGGGGCACACCACTGGTAATATCCTTCCCCTCAGAGTGAGCTCCATTTACCTGTACTCTTTGTCGCCTCCCACCCAACCAATTTCTAACCCAAGCAGTAACTTTAGGGTCTATCCCTAGGGTGCTCATTTGTTTATAAGTTGCCTGTGAGGAACTGTGTCAAAGTATTGAAATCCAAATACCCCAAATCTAGGGCACTCCCTCGGTCCAACTCCCTGGTCACCCAGTCAAAGAAATCAATCAGATTTGTCTGACAAGACCTGCCTCTGGTGAATCCATGCTGCCTCGGATCCTGTAATCCGCTGGACTCCAGAAACCTCACTATTTTCTCTTTCAGCAAGGTTTCCAATAATTTACTCACTACCGAAGTTAAAAATAACCGGCCTGTAGTTTTCAACCACATCCTTACTTCTGCTTTTGTGTAAAAGCACGACATGAGCCTCTCTCCAGTTCTTAGGCACCACTTCTGACTCCGAGGCATTGAAAAGGTCAGTCAGTGGAGCTGCTAGAACGTCCCCAAGTTCCCTCAGTATTCTAGGGTGTATCCCATCCGGTCCCATCGCTTTGTCTATTTTAAGTTGAGCTAGTTTCTCACGAACACAGTCTTCTGAAAATTGTTCAAGATGTCCCTCACTTCTGTTCCTGTTTGTGGGTGTTTTCTGAGGTCCTGCTCCTGGTTCTTCATCTGTGAACACAGAACAAAAATATTTGTTAAGCAATTCCACTTTATCCTTATCAGCTTCTACATATTCCTCCCCTGAACTCTTGAGTCTGACAATACCACATTTGCCATTCCTCTTCTCACTAACCTATCTGAAAAATGTCTTATCCCCCCATTTTATTGCATTGGCTATTTCCTCCTCTCTTTGAAGCTTTGCCTTCCTGACTACTTTGCTAGCTTCTCTAACGTTTTCCAAATATAGATGCCTGTCTTCCTCTCTCTGTGATCTCTTGTATTTCATGAAGGCCTCCCTCTTTTTCTAAACTTTTTCAGATACTTCTTTCGAAAGCCATAGCGGTCTCCTTTTCCTTTTACCTTTATTTACCATTTTAACAAAAAGGTTGGTTGCCCTTAAAATATCCCCTTTCAGTTTTGCCCACTGTTTTTCTACATCCCCCAGCTGTTCCCATCCCACTAACGACTCCCTGAGGTATTGGCCCATCATGGCAAAGTTAGTCTTCCTAAAGTCTAAGATCCTCACCTTTGAATGGATTCTAACAGCCCTAGTCCTAATACTGAACCACACCATCTGTTGATCACTGGATGCAAAATGATCTCCCACTACAACATCAGAAACACTTTCACCATTGATAAGCACCAAGTCCAGTATGGCCCCTTCACGTGTGAGGTCTGTTACCAATTGCCTGAATAGTTCTCCCTGTAGAGAATCCAAGATCTCCTTACTTCTAGATGATACTGCAGCAGGAATGTGCCAATCAACATCTGGCATATTGAAATCCCCTATCAGTAGCACTTCCCCTTTCCTAGCAATGCTGTGTATGTCTTCAATTAACTCTTTCCACCTCTTCCTCTTGTGAGGGAGGTCTGTATATCACACCAATGCAAATAGATTTCTCTTTCCCACTTTCAAGTTTAAACCACAATGCCTCCTCTCTCCCTTTTAAGCTCTGTAATTCCAAAGCTTTAATAGTAGTTTTTACATATAGTGCCACTCCTCCCCTTCTTCCTACCCTGTCCTTTCTGAATAAAGTATAGCCAGGTATAGTTACATCCCAATCATGGTTTTCTGTGAACCATATTTCTGTAACTGCCACTACATCCAAGTCAGCCGCTCCCACCAAAGCTTCAACATCAGGGATCTTATTTCCAAAATGCTACGGGCCTTTATACACAGTGCTTTCCATATGTTACGCGTGTTACATTAAATACCTTTATGGAAATGGCTATTACTTACCTGGGGGCTTTCACTTACCTGTGGGCTTTCTTCACCCATCCCCAATGAATCTAGTTTAAAGCCCTCTTCAGTAGATTAGCCAGTCTACTACCGAAGACACGTTGACTTTTCTTGGACAGATGGATGCCATCTTTGCTCTGCAATCCTTGGAACAGCATCCCGTGGTCTAGGAAACCAAAACGCTCTCTGACACCATCCACGCAGCCATGCATTTATCACCAGGACTCCAGTGTGTAGATGCCTGAAATGCCTGGTCTGGAAGGTCATCCTTTTTTTTTTTTTTTTTTTTTTTTTGTGGCACTCTATTTCTGTGTGTAAAATTAGTGAGCTTCAGGTTCTGTTGACTCATCACCCTACACCAAGTTTTTCAACAATAACATGGTTCTGTACACGCGAGTTCCTTTGTAAAGTAGTATCTGATTTCCAACTTAACAAAGCAGTCCTTCCAACATTTTTCTCTAGGCCATATGGAGACAGTGGTGGAAATGTCTTACATGCTGTTGATAGCAAATAAGCCTTAGCTTTCTCCTTGAAGTAGCCTAAACCTTCAGAAGGTCCACCCAGCTTTTGTTTTTGTTTCACCTGAATAATCTTCAGACTGCCATTCCCAAGCATACATTATCCATTTAGCAGCAGAGTGAATCTCCTTTGCTTATGCCCAAGTAAGCCTGATCGAGGCATTTCATTTGAAGGCTCATAGTGTTTGAACAATAGGTGTGTTAGAAGCCTACTTGAGGTCTGCTGCTGTGGAGATGATTTGCAGGACTGATATGGACATCTGTCCATACATTCACATTGCATCATTTGGAAAGGGATTCTTGATGCAACAGTAACTTGGTGAGTCTGTTCAGAATCTTTGAGGATTAGAATCCAACTCCGAGCCTCCCAAGGCCTATTTACTTGATTTCCAAGCAGCTTCCAAAAGAATCTTTAAAATCAAAAGGCTCATTGCCACTAAAATACAGGTTTTAATGTCGGTTGGCTTTGCCTTTTCCTCTTTTTTTTTTTTTTTTTTTTCTTTCTTTCCTATTGAAGGCAGTCAGTAGCTAGGGAATCCCCATCTGTTAGGACTTAACTTCTTTCTTTGAAAACAAGCAGAAAGTTATCTGTAGCAGGTGTTCTCAATGGACAGCAGGATACAAGTCCTTGCATACCTGCTGACCTCTCCTAGGATTTTTTGCCAAAGACTATGGCGTTCCTATCCTAGAACATGAAGAGGAAACTAGCAGATGTGTACAGTGGGGGTCTGTGAAAAACTTCCAGAATAGTTTAAAGCTGGGAAAGCTTTGTCTTGTGAAAACTGTCAGATGACCTCTCTCATCTGTGAGGACTTGTATTTTGCTGTCCAGGGAGAACACATGCTACATGCTAGATTCGTTTTTCTTGCTTCTGTAGGGTATTATTTAGATGACTGGCTTCAAAAACTTTCTGAAGTTGCTCTGCTTGTTAACTGGGGAAACAGATCTTTAAGTTTTAGAGAGAGGGCGTGACTTGTAACCTGGCCTAATACCCCAACCCCAACCTCAACCAACTTGAAAAATGCCTAAGCGAACTACAAAATTGGCTGCAACGAAATATGTCAATAAACCATAAAAAAACAGAAGTGATGTGTATTTCCAGAAAACCCGACTTTAACCCACCATCAACGGTTACCATGAACAATAACGTTTATACCACAAAGCCTGAAATAAAATACTTAGGTGTAATGCTGGACAGCAACCTAAATATGGAAAAGCACCTCCGAATTACCAATCGGGCCATCTTCCACAAATTAAGAGTCCTGCAACCACTACGGAATATTATTGATCACTCCGACTTCAGGACAGTTGCACAAGCCCTCATCATTCCCCACCTAGACTACTGCAACACTATATTACAAGGTCTGCCTAAAAAAACCCTAAACATACTTCAGCTAGCACAAAACGTAGTAGCCAGAATCATCATGAAAAGAGGTCTAACTGAACACATCACTCCAGTGCTTATTGAGCTTCATTGGCTCCCTATCACGGCCCGCATCCAATATAAGCTCTTAGTAACCACATTCAAGCTCGTTCATAACGTAGCACCCTCATACCTCAACACCTTAATCTCCACCCAACCAACCATCAGAAGCAGAAGAACAGTAAATAGCAACACCTTTCATGTCCCGAATAGCCTGAGAATTTGCAACGCGAACACCACCAACAGAGCGTTCTTTACTGCTCCAATACTCTGGAACCAACTGCCCTATGAACTGAGAGCAAACAAGGACTTGAAGGTCTTCAGGAAAAAACTTAAGACTCACCTCTTTCAGACCCATTACAACCTAACCTAGGCAGAGTGTCCTTTACTATTTGAGCAACATGCCCACTTAAATTAATCATAACAGCAAGAAATGTGTCCTGTAATTATGTAAAGTATGTATATATGTAAAGCCGCTCCGCAAGCAATCAAATGTATATATGTAAAGTCTCCTCGCAATCAATCAAATTTAAATCTGTAACCGTTTGATGTGCCTATTACCCCTCCCTGCAATCGTACTGTATGTTATAATTCTGGCCTGTACAGCCTCTCCTTTATGTATAGAAAACCGCTGCTGATCGCTGGAAGTAGCGGGATACAGGTGTACACTAAATAAATAAATAAATACACACATTGCAAAGCTCCCCAAAGAACTGCAATAAATGAGGAAGTAAATGTAGAACAAAAAGAAAAATGCAACAAAATATATAAATGTTAATTTGCAGAGAAATCTTATATAGTTCAGTTTTGTAAGCACTGTAACAAAGTATGGGCAGATATTTTCAGAAAGCTTCATTTTTTATTTTGGGAGAGGTGATGTAGCTCTTGGTTTATTGCAATTAAGTGCTGAAATGTATTAAGGCTGCACAATCCAGGGAAAGTCTGAGCGCATTACCTTGCTTGCTCTAGCCTTCAAAGGATATTCATATTTTCTGATGGACATTTTTAATATGTATGTACATAATGGTTGTTAGCCAGATATTTATGCAGATTTCAAAATGTAATGATGCTTATTATTTTTCCTTTTTTGTTCAGTGGTATATGGTGTCAATAGTGCACATATATAATCGTTGGAAGAACAGTGAGCTTCGGTGTTATGTCAATGGTGAATTGGCATCATATGGCGAGATAACTTGGTTTGTCAGTACAAGTGATGTAAGTAAGCTCATAAATACAATATTGAAAGTTGGAGATGAGTGCAGGGAATAATGTTCAGCATCTAAAAATCACTCTAATCTTTGCATTGATGCAGCAAACTGCACTATGCTCTAGCACAGTGTTTTTTTTGCTAGAGATTTTCCCATGCTAGCTTTGCAATGAGGGGGGGGGGTGTTTGGGCCTTTTGGGTCATCTGAAATGACATATCAAATTTCACCTCAGATCCTTTTGTTCCTTGCTGCATCCTTACACTATACAAGATAAGCTGGGGGCGGATGATAAAGCACTAAAGGAAGTAGTGCTTTTCTGGCCTTTATCCAATAAATGCTTTTTTTTTTTTTGCATCAGTGTGGTTAGTTGTAAAACCTAAAATCAGAAGCCCTAATTTTTATTTCACTTGGCAGAGTTTAAGCGTTTTAGGAAGTAGCATGTTTTCCTTCTCTTCCCCTCCCTCTTTGGGTACCATGTGTTTGATTATTTTGAGTACATAGCTGTCAGACTGGAGCAGTTCATCAAAGAAGGTGGTTAGGTAAGTTTCTGGTAATGTAAATAGTAAATGTTATTGGATAACACATAATCAGTTTCATTATGCAGTTTTGTCTACAGTTTTTGGATTATTTAAGATGGACTTGCAGGTACTGTAAAAATTGTGGAAATTTATTAAGAATTTTTGTTTTCTTACATAGACAATAAAGCCATATAGTTGTGGTTAATGTTGTTGGCACCCTTGGGTTCAACCCCTTAATATCTCTCTCTTTTTTTTTTGTGCCATCAAGTCAGTGCTGACTCCTGGCGACCCATCTGCTTCTGAGTTTTCTTGAAAATGTATCACCAGAAGTAGATTGCCAGGCCTTTTCTTCCAAGGCAATGGAGGGTAAAGTGACTTTCCTAAGGTCACAAGAAGTGCCAGTTGGAATCAAACCCTTGATCTTCTGGATACTAGGCAGTTGCTCTAACCACTAGGCTGCTACTCCACTCCCTTAATGTCTAATATCTCCTAAAAAAAAAAAAAAAGGCCCGTGACATGGCTTTGGACTAAATAGGCGCACATAGTTGACCCACAAAAGAATTAAATAAAACAAGACCAATTAAAAAAGGAAATACTATAAAAACGGACATTGCTAGGACATGATTATTGGCACCCTTTATAAACAATTAAAATTTGAACAGAAGAACCACTTTCCCATTGCAGTAAAATTAGATGCACCTGTGATCAATTGTCAATACTCACATGACATGAATCAACGAATGAATGATGGCTCTAATGTTTAAAATGGTCACATTCACTCCCTGTTACATTTTAACAATGGTGAAGACGAGTGCTGCCTGAGACAGAAAAGCCATTATCATCAAACTTCAAAGGGGAGGGGGAGGGATACAAGGCCATCTCCAAAGATCTTTGGATTCCTGTGTCTATAGTTCGCAATGTTAAGAGGTTTTCTGCTCATGGAACGGTCAGGAACCTCCCAAGATGTAGTGGGAAGGGGGAAAATTTAATCCAAGATGTCTTCGAAGGTTAGTGCGAACTGTTGTAAAAACACCATGTGCAATATCCAAAGAGCTTAAGGCTGACCTGGAGCAAACTGGAGTGGTGGTTTCAACTCGCACCATACACTACACACTAAACAAAGGACGACTTCATGGGCAAAGGCAGAGAGGACTCCACTGCTCAAAAACAGACATAAAAAGGCACGTCTGATCTTTGCCTAAACCTACCTTGAGAAACCACAATCCTTCTGGGAAAATGTTCTGTGGACAGATGATTCTCCAGGACCAAGCAGGAAGTCAGTCCTCACATGTAGGTGACGTTGGCTTCGGAGCCCCCATGCGGAGCATTTCCCCAGCTTTCAAAGAAAGCCTTTGGGAATGCAGGCACCCATGCGCGGTCCCCTTCCCGCCCAAAGGTGCCATCTTGCCCAGTCTGCTTTTTTCCGCGGAGCCCTACGGATGCCTGTCCTTGTCACCTGTGAAAAAAGTTGATTTTTCCTGCGTTGGGTCGAGTTTTTCATCGGTTCGACGGCGGTTTCTTTCCCGCCTGGACTCGGTACACCGGTGCCGAGCCCGGATCTCTATTTTTCGGTTTTTGTCCTTAAGAGACTGCATTCGCGCCTTTTTTTCTTTTCCCTGGCAGTCCAGTTTTTTGATCTTGCAGGGGCCCTTTTTCCCCCGATGGCTGCCAGTGGCTTTAAGAAGTGTGATCGGTCAAGAAACTGATGTCTCTCACTGACACACACGACTGCTGCCTCCGGTGCCTGGGTCCAGACCACGATTCTACGGTCTGCAGTCCCTGTGGCAAAATGTCTTCCAAGGCATTGCGGAGCCGTCAGCACCAGCGTGAGAGGATCTTCTCCGAGTCTGCCTCTGGACGGGTCCGGACTTCGTCAGAGGCCTCGACGTCTTGGGAGTCTGACCCCGAGCATCGTCGGGGCTCCTCTGAAAGGGAGTCCCCCTTGAGGGAGCACCGAAGGAAGAAGAAACCCCCGAGGGCGGCATCGGTGGACGCTCTTGGCTCCTCGAGGGCCAGGTCGCATAGCCCCGATCGCCGTCCCGGGTCTTCGGAGCCGGAGAGGCCTGCCAAGCATCCTCGTGTAGAGTCGGAGGCCCCGAGTCACGTGAGTACTGTGGTCCTCGTGGATTCTCCTCCGGGGGAGCCAACGTCAGGCCCGACGCCGTCATCGGGGCCCGAGTCTGAGGCTGCTAGGTCTCCTGAGCTCGGACTCAGGTTGACGGCCCTGGAGAGCAGATTGTCTGCCTTCATGGAGCAGCAGTGGGTGCTGATCGCCGGTCTCACCGGTGCATCTGCCCTGACCACCAGGACATCGACGTCCAAGTCGACCCCGGAGGCCGAGCCGATCCTCGAGACCATGCGAACTCGAGTCGATCCTCAGCCGTGGTCACCCTCGGCCTCCCGTTCGGGACCGAGGTCGTCGACGCCGATTCCCTCTGTGTCGGGGCGGATGGCGTTGGTGCCCGCCCACCCACTCAGAGCCACTCGATTCCTCCTCGGAGGAATCGGCATGGGAGACGGAGGAGGAGGATTCCCCTGACACCTTCCAGACTCTGTGCGTCCCTTCGGACTCACCGGGCTCCGAGCCTCAGACAAGGTCCCCCCCGGAGGATATTAGGTTCTCGGATTTCGTACGGGACATGGCCAAGGCACTGGCATTCCCTGCGGACCCCGTGGAAGAGCCTCGAGCCGAGGAACTCGAGGCTCTGCAGTATGACTCTCCTCCCAAGGAGGCCTTTACTGTCCCGGTTCCTCTGATGCTGGAGCGGTTGCTCTTCCGTATGTGGGAGGCGCCGACCTCGATGCCGGTTCTGAGCAAGTGGGTCGATTCCATCTATCGAGTCCGCAAGAGCCCCGGGTTCCAAAAGGCACAGCTACCGCACCACTCCATGGTTGTGGAATCGGCCATGCATCGTCTGACGAGTCAGAAGATGCACTTCTTGGTGCCTCCCGGCAGGGAAGCCCGGAACCTGGATGCCCTTGGTAGAAAGTGCTTCCAGGGCTCTATGCTTGCTTGCCGCGTCCAGACCTACCAGCTGTACATGGGCATGTACCTTCGAGACATGGCAAAGGAGATTGCTGGGTTCTCTGCTGGTCTGTCCGAGGAACCTTTGCAGAGGTTCAAGGCCTTGTCTTCTGGTATTCGAGAGTGCTCAAAGTTTATTTCTTGAGCAGCCTACGATGGATTTGAGGCTTCGGCCCAAGTAGCAGGGGCCGGCATCAGTGCACGCCATCAGGCCTGGCTACAATCCTCGGACCTCGAGCCGTGGGTACAGGACAAGTTGGTCGATGTCCCTTGCCGAGGTGAAGACCTCTTTCGCAAACCCATGACCGAAAAGGCTGCAGAGCTCGAGACCGAGACTCGTAACCGGACAAGGCTGTCCAGAAAGACCTCTGCCCCTTCTCAGAAGAAGGGCTTGGGGAAAAAGACCTTTTACCCGAGGAAGACCACTGCCTATAAAACCTACCCTCACTACCAGGCCTCTGCAGCTCCCCAACAGGGCCAGCAGGCCAAGGGGCAGGGTCATGGGCCCTGTAGGCAGAAGGCCCCCAAGCCTCCTACTCCGGCTCCTGCTCAGCAGGGAGGGGGTTTTTGACTATGCCAGCATAGCCTCTCCTTCTCTCCAGGGCACAGGAGGTCGGTTGACCCTGTACGCAGACAGGTGGCCAGCCATCACAGAGGATACTTGGGTGTTAAGTATCATCGAAAGGGGCTATCTGCTCCACTTCACCCAGATACCCCCTCCTACTTTCCAGGGGAGCCTCCAAGACCCCCTCTGCACAGAAACTTACTCCTTCAGGAGTTGGAAGGTCTACTGAGGGACCAGGCGGTGGAACCGGCGCCTCACCACCTGGAAGGGCAAGGCTTCTATTCCAGGTACTTCCTGGTACCAAAAAGAACAGGAGGCCTCAGACCCATCCTCGACCTGCGAAATCTGAACAAGTTTCTGGAGAGGGAAAAGTTCAAATGCTTATCCTTGGAATCTTACTGCCCTACCTCCAGCAGGGAGATTGGCTTTGCTCCTTAGACCTGAAGGATGCTTATACTCACATCCTCGTCCATCCAAGCCACAGACAATTCCTCAGATTTGTGGTGGGAGGAAGGCACTTCCAGTACAGAGTGCTTCCCTTTGGCCTCACCTCCGCCCCCAGGGTTTTTACAAAATGCCTGGCGGTGGTTGCGGCCTACCTCAGGAACCAGGGGATCTTTGTGTTCCCTTACCTGGACGACTGGCTAATCAGGGGCCAGTCTCCACAAGAGGCCAGGCAAGCCACCTGCAAAACCATATCCCTGCTTTAGCACCTGGGGTTCGTTATAAACGTCCCAAAGTCCACTTTGGTCCCCTCACAAGACGTAGAATTCATAGGGGCCAGGTTGGATACCCTCCAAGCAAAGGCCTTTTTGCCTGTGGACAGAGCTCACAGGCTGATAAAATTGGCCGGTCAGTTTCGGGCGGACTCTCTGGTCTCGGCCAGAAACTTCCTCCGGCTCTTAGGTCACATGGCTTCCACAGTGCATGTCACCCCACATGCCCGGCTGCACATGAGGCCAGCTCAGTGGCACCTCAGGATGAAGTGGCTGCAGGCCACAGGGAAGTTGTCAGACAGAATAAAGGTGTCCAAACCCTTGGTGGACTCCTTACGCTGGTGGCGGCATCTCTCAAATCTGATCAGGGGTGTTCCTTTTCAGGCCTCCTCACACACTCAGGTACTGACAACCGATGCTTCCCTGCAGGGCTGGGGGGCTCACTGCCAGGGAGCCTGCACCCAAGGCCTGTGGTCTCCATGTGAGGCTGCCCAGCAGATCAACCTGCTGGAATTGAGGGCCATTTGGCTGGCCTTGCGGACTTTCTCTCAGATCCTGTCTCACCAGTCTGTCCTAGTTCAGACGGACAACCAGGTGGCTATGTTCTACATCAACAAGTAGGGAGGCATGGGATCCAGACTTCTCTGCCTGGAAGCACAAGCTCTCTGCTCCTGGGCTATCACCCAGGGCATGACCCTCAAGGCAGTCTACCTCCCAGGCCAGGAAAACTACCTGGCGGACAGACTCAGCAGACTCCTGCAGCCTCATGAGTGGCAGTTGGATCCTCTGGTAGTGCAAAAGATATTTCTGAAGTGGGGTCTTCCGACCATGGATCTTTTTGCCAGTCCACTCAACAGGCAACTACCCCGGTTCTCTTCCAGGCAACCGCATCCCTTGAGGGCAGCACCAGATGCATTCCTGATCCCTTGGTCAGGGGGCCTGCTGTATGCCTTTGCTCCCACACCTCTGGTGGCCCGGACTCTATTCAAAATCCAGCAGGACCGAGCCACGGTGATCCTGATAGCTCACAGGTGGCCCAGGCAGCCGTGGTTCTCCAGGACCAAGCAGGAAGTCAGTCCTCACATATGGGTGTCATCGGCGCCGATGAAGCCCCAGCGGAGCATTTCCCCAGCTTTCTATGAAAGCCTTTGGGAATGCAGGCACGCATGCGCGGTTCCCTTCCTGCCTAAAGGTGCCATCTTACCTCAGTCTTTTTTTTTTCCGTGAAGCCCGTCGGACGTATGTCCCGTTTTCCCGGTTAAAATCAGATTTTTAGCAATTTTTTGCTCTTTTTTTTTTCTACCGGTTCGACGCCGGTTCCTCTCCCGCCGGGTTCGGTACACCGGTATCGAGCCCGATTCTTCTTTTTTGGTTTTTGCCCTTCGTGGCTGGCGTTTGTGCCCTTTTTTCTCTTTTTCCCTGGAAGGCCGGTCCTTTGACCTTGCGGGGACTCTTTTATTTCCCCGATGGCTTTCAGTGGCTTTAAGAAGTGTGATCGGTGGAAGAAACTAATGTCTCTCACCGACACACACGACTGCTGCCTTCGGTGCCTCGGCCCCGACCACGATCCTAAGTCATGCGGGGCCTGTGGAAAAATGTCTTCCAAGGCACTACGGAGTCGACAGCAGCAAAGGAAAAGGCTATTCTCGGACTCAGCCTCCGGCCGGGCCCGGACCTCGTCTGAGGCCTCGACATCTCGGGATTCTGATCCCGAGCGCCGTCGAAGCTCCTCGGACAGGGGGTCCCCAGACCGGGAACGCAAGAGGAAGAAGCGGCTCGCGAGGGTGTCGTCGGAAGAGGCCCCTGGCTCCTCGAGGGCCAAGTCTAAGACCCCCGACCGTCGCCCCGGGCCTGTGGAACCGGAGAAGCCTGCCAAAGTTCCTCGTGTGGAGCCGGAGTCTGCTGGACACGTAAGCCCCATAGTCCTCGTGGACTCTCCTCCCAGGGAGCTGACGTCGGGCCCGGCGCCGCCGGGGCCCGAGTCGGTGGCTGCTGCATCTCCCGAGCTGAGTCTCAGGATGACAGCCTTGGAGAGCAGAATGTCTGCCTTCATGGAGCAGCAGCGGGCACTGATGGCCAGCCTGTCTGGCGCATCTGCCCCGACCACCGGGACATCGACGTCAAAGTCGACCCCGGAGGTCGAGCCGATACTCGAGTCCATCATGGCTCGGAGTCTATCTCGGTCGCGGTCTCCCTCGACCTCCCGTTCGGGACCGAGGACGTCGACGCCGGTGCTTTGGGGGCGGGTGCTCCAGGGCCCCACGGGGTCGGACCCCGACTCGTCCTCGGACGAGTCAGCTTGGGAGACGGAGAACGAGGAGTCTCCCGATACCTTTAAGACTGGGTGCGTTCCTTCGGACTCATCGCAGTTTGAACCCCGGAGTAGTTCCCCTCCGGAGGACACCCGGTTCTCGGAGTTCATCCAGGATATGGCCACTGCCTTGGCTATTTCGGCGGATCCCGAGGAAGAGCCTCGAGCTGAAGAGCTCAAGGCCCTACAGTATGACTCTCCTCCGAAGGAGGCCTTTACTGTCCCGGTTCCTCCGATGCTGGAACGGCTCCTCTTCCGTATGTGGGAGGCACCGGCCTCGGCGCCGGTTCTTAGCAAGCGGGTCGATTCCATCTATCAACTCCGGAAGAGCCCTGGGTTTCAAAAGGCACAGCTACCACACCATTCCATGGTTGTGGAATCGGCCCTGCATCGTCTGAAGAGTCAGAAGATGCACGCCGCGGTGCCTCCTGGCAGGGAGGCCCGAAACCTAGATGGCGTCGGTAGAAAGTGTTTTCAGGACTCGATGCTTGCTTGTCGTGTCCAGTCTTACCAGCTGTACATGGGCATGTACTTGCGGGATCCGGCCAAGGAGTTGGCCGGATTCTCTGCTGGTCTGTCCGGGGAACTCTTGCAGAGATTTAAGCCCTAGTCCTCGGGGATTCGGGACTGCTCGAAGTTCATGTCCCGCGCCACCTACGATGGCTTCGAGGCTTCGGCCCGAGTTGCGGTAGCCGGCATCGCGGCTCGATGCCAGGCATGGCTGCAGTCATCGGACCTCGAGCCATGGGTTCAGGACAAGTTGGTCGATGTCCCTTGCCAAGGTGAAAACCTTTTTGGCAAGCACATGACCGAGAAGGCCGCACAGCTTGAGACCGAGCACCTCACCCAGACAAGGCTGTCGAGGAAGACCTCTGCCCCTTCTCATAAAAAGAGGGCTCGGGTAAAAAGCCCTTTTACCCGAGGAAGGGCACTGCCTACAAACAGTACCCACAGTATCAGGCTGCCCAAGCTGCCCCCCAGGGTCAGCAAGCCAAGAGCCAGGGTAATGGGCCCCGTAGGCAGAGGACCCCCAAGCTTCAGGCCCCTGCTACCACTCAGCAGGGTGGGGGCTTTTGACTCCTTGAGTATAGCCTCTC
The DNA here is from genome assembly GCA_033557465.1 of Ichthyophis bannanicus. Taxonomy (NCBI): domain Eukaryota; kingdom Metazoa; phylum Chordata; class Amphibia; order Gymnophiona; family Ichthyophiidae; genus Ichthyophis; species Ichthyophis bannanicus. The sequence goes on from CM066032.1 coordinate 1,733,392,276, forward strand.
CTCCACTGCTCTCCCAACCCTGCACAGGACGTCGTCTCGCCCTCTTTGCCCACCAGTGGCCCCTTATCACCGTGGACAGTTGGGTGCTGGAGATAATCCACAAGGGATATGCCCTCCATTTCCACCAACTGCCACCCCCCTATTTTCCAGGGGAGCCTCCAAGGCCTCCTCTGCACACAGACCTTCTCCGTCAGGAGCTTCAGGGTCTGTTGGTGGACAGGGCGGTGGTGCCTGTGCCTCCCCACTTGCAAGGTCACGGATTCTACTCCAGTTATTTCCTGGTGCCCAAAAGGACCGGTGGCCTTCGTCCCATTCTGGACCTCAGGAACCTCAACAAGTTCCTAGTGAAAGAGAAGTTCAAGATGCTTACTCTTGGAACCCTTTTGCCCTACATCCAGCAGGGAGATTGGCTATGCTCCTTAGATCTAAAGGATGCGTACACTCACATCCTCATTCATCCAGACCACAGAAAGTACCTAAGGTTCATCGTGGGAGGAAACCATTATCGGTACAGAGTGCTGCCTTTCAGCCTCACCTCTGCCCCCAGAGTCTTTACAAAGTGCTTAGCAGTGGTGGCGGCCTACCTGAGAAATCAGGGCATCTTTGTCTTCCCCTATCTGGACGACTGGCTCATCAGGGGTCAGACAGGTCTGGAGGCCAATCAAGCCACCCTCAGGACCATTGCTCTTCTACAACGCCTGGGGTTTGTCATAAACTTCGCAAAGTCCACTTTGCTCCCTTCCCAGAACTTGGAGTTCATAGGGGCAAGGTTGGACTCTCTCCTGGCAAAGGCATTCTTGCCAGAAAACAGAGCCCGAAGGTTAATGGCCTTGGCAAGTCAGTTTCTCAGCAGGTCCCTGGTCTCCGCCAGACTCTGCCTGCGGCTTATAGGCCACATGGCTTTGACAGTACATGTGACCCCCAATGCCAGGCTCCCTATGAGGCCTGCACAGTGGTGCCTTCGGTCTCAGTGGTCACAGGCCACAGGCAGCCTCAGAGACAGGATAAGGGTGTCCAGACCATTTCTGCACTCCCTCAACTGGTGGCTACACCCACCCAATCTGCTGAAAGGGGTGCTCTTTCAGATTCCAGATTACACAGTGATGCTAACAGATGCCTCCCTGCAAGGCTGGGGAGCGCATTGTCTGGACAAGTGCACACAGGGCCTTTGGTCTCCCTGGGAAGCTGCACAGCAGATCAATCTTCTCAAACTCAGAGCTATTCGATTAGCACTCAAAGCTTTCACTCCTACCCTGGCTCATCAGTCTGTCCTGATTCAGACAGACAACCAAGTTGCCATGTTTTATGTGAACAAACAGGGCGGAACTGGGTCCAGGATCCTTTGTCGGGAAGCTCAGGACCTTTGTTCTTTTGCCCTCAAGCACCACATGCTCCTCAGGGCTGTGTATCTTCCTGGCCAGGACAACTACCTGGCAGACAGATTGAGCAGGATACTGCAGCCCCACGAGTGGCAGCTACATCCTTCAGTAGTTCAGAAGATCTTCCTGAGATGGGGTCTCCCTTTGATGGATCTCTTTGCCAGCCCCATCAACAAGCAACTGCCACAGTTCTGCTCCAGGCAACCACATCCTCTGCGGACAGCAGCGGATGCTTTTCTGATATCTTGGTCTCAGGGCCTCCTCTATGTGTTTCCTCCCACACCCTTGGTGGCCCGAACCCTATTCAAGATTCTCCAGGACAAGGCCTCGGTCCTGTTGGTAGCTCCCAGGTGGCCGAGACAGCCTTGGTTTCCTCTTCTGCTTCAACTGGCGGTGGATCCTCCACTGCCTCTGGGGTTGCAACCTGACCTCCTCACACAGGACCAGGGTTCCCTTCTGCACCCCAATCTCAAGTCTCTCAATTTGATGGCCTGGAGGCTGCAAGGGTAGTTTTGGCTCCCTGGGGCCTACCTCAGGAAGTTGAAGAGGTTGTCCTAGCCTCCAGGAAACAATCCACTAGGAAAACCTGTGCTCTCAAGTGGAGAAGGTTTTCTGTGTGGTGTCACCTACGTACAGAGGATCCTTTCTCCTGTACTGTGCCAGTAGTTCTTCAGTACTTACTGCACTTATCCAATCAGGGACATAAATCCAATTCTGTTCGGGTCCACCTCTCAGCTCTAGCAGCTCACCACTCATTGGTAGAGGGACAATCTCTATCTGGTCACCCTTTGGTGTCCCGCTTTCTCAGGGGCTTGCTTTTGCTCAAGCCTCCCATCCGTCGTCCTGCCCCTGAGTGGGAGCTGAATGTGGTCTTGCAGCAACTGACTCGCCCACCTTTTGAGCCGATGGCTACTTGTCCACTGCGCTTCCTCTCCTGGAAGACACTCTTCCTGATAGCCCTTACCTCGGCTAGGCGAGTAAGTGAGCTTCAGGCCCTGGTCTGTGACAGGCCTTACACCAGGATTTACAGGAACAGGGTAGTCCTCAGGACTCATCCAAAGTTCCTCCCTAAGGTTGTCTCCTCTTTTCACTTCAATCAGGAGGTGGTTCTTCCAACATTCTTCCCTAGGCCTCATGCTAGCCAGGCTGAAGCAGTCCTGCATACCCTGGACTGTAGGAGGGCCTTATCCTTCTACTTTGACCGTACGCAGGGTCATAGAAGGGCTACTCAGCTCTTCGTATCTTTTGACCCCAATAAGTTGGGGTTGGCTGTGTCCAAGCGTACCTTGTCCATCTGGGTGGCTGACTGTATCACCTGGGCTTATAAGGCGGCTGACCTTCCTTTGCAGGGTAGGGTCACGGCCCATCGTGTCAGGGCAATGGCTGCCTCAGAGGCTCATCTCCGCTCTGTGCCCTTGGTAGACATCTGCAAGGCTGCAACTTGGTCTTCAAGCCAGACTTTTGCAGCCCATTACTGCCTGGAGAGGGAGTCCCGTAGGGACAGTGCTTTTGGCCAGGCAGTACTCCGGAATCTCTTTGAGGTATAGGCCACTCCTGCCCTCCTGCCCTCTGTTGGGCTACCGGTGGAGGTTGTGTCCTTGGAAATCCTTTCTTTGCTGCTGAGACTAGAGGGAGTTCTCTTGTTCAGCCTGGGTTCCTCGGTAGCCCAGAGCTGGGTAGTCACCCATATGTGAGGATTGACTTCCTGCTTGGTCCTGGAGAAAGAGTAGTTACTCACTTGTAACAGGTGTTCTCCAGGAGCAACAGGAATCAGTCCTCACAACCCTCCCTCCTCCCCTTGGAGTTGCAGTTGTACATAGTTTATCTTTCATTTTTGTGTGCTGTTCTTAGCTATGTCATCTGACTGAGGTAAGATGGCACCTTTAGGCGGAAAGGGAACCGCGCATGCATGCCTGCATTCCCAAAGGCTTTTATAGAAAGCTGGGGAAATGCTCCGCTGGGGCTTCATTGGCGCCGATGACACCCATATGTGAGGTCTGATTCCTGCTGCTCCTGGAGAACACCTGTTACAGGTGAGTAACTACTCTTTCCCTCTTCTTTGAAAGTAGTGTTAACCCCTTTTAACGCTTTCTCTCTCCCTTTTCCTTTAATTTATAGTTGTGTTTTGTATAGGCATAACTTTGTAGGGACAATAACTTGACCAAATCACTACTTAGCTTAAACGCTGCCTCTACTCCCCTCCTACCTCTTGTCTACAAGCCTATTACTCATATGATAAAGCTAGCATTGCCCGACTAATCTCTTAACCCTATTACTGCTATGTGCATACCTAGGTTTGATTATAATTTATGCTTGACCTTATTTAACCAATGTTATAAAGTAAAAATTGTTTTCTTTCTGCTAGTTACTGCACCTGTTCACCATTAACTGTAACTCCCCGTTATTTATTTATTTATTACAATTTCTTATATACCGCACTATTCGACATCAGCGCGGTTTACATGAAATAAAAAGACCAGAACAACAGGCTGTTCGTTTTTACAGAGAACAGGTGCACAAACTTGGATAACATAGGGGAACTATTTATATGTAATGTCTACATATTTGTAAGTTTTTGTACCATTCTTTGTAAACAGCTTTGATTTTGGATAAAGCAGTATATAAGAATCCATAAGTAAAATAAATAACTTGTTTTCTGCCTTTTAGACTTTTGACAAATGCTTCTTGGGCTCTTCTGAGACAGCAGATGCCAATCGAGTATTTTGTGGTCAGATGACAGCTGTTTACCTGTTCAGTGAAGCTCTGAATGCTGCTCAGATTTTTGCAATCTATCAGCTGGGTCCTGGGTACAAGGTAATTTTTTTCCCTTTGTTTTTCCCCTAAGGGCTTTTCCTCTATTATGTAGTTTTAACCAGAACCAAGTCTGTTGTTTCTTCTCTGCAACTTTCAAATAGACTGACAGGAAGGGTGCAACATGGTTTCATACCTCTGTTATACGCAACACATTAGGCTTGTTGTGTTCTTGAGGTCTTGTCCAATTCCAACTCTGAGTTGGAGATCAATGATGAGTCCCCGGACACCAGATGACACCGGGATATCTCCTCGGACCCGTCTCCGCCACAGGGAGGGTTGGAGGACCCCTCCTTCCTGGACTTCGTCTGGGACATGGCGGAGGCCTTGGCCTTCACCATGGAGTCCGAGGACGAGCCTCAGGCGGAGGATCTAGAGATCCTGCACTATGATGCCCCTCCCAAGGAGGTGGTCATAGTTCCATTCCCCCTATCTCTTAAAGCTTTTTCAGGACATGAGTCTCCTGTTATGGTGCCCATTTGAGCAAGTGGCTCGATTCCATGTATTGAGTCCACAAGGGCCCTGGATTCCAAAAAACACAGCTAACATACAATTCCATTGTGGTGGAGTTGGTCATGTGTAGGATCAAGGGCCAGAAGACGCATTCTTCGGTGTCTTCTGGCAGGGAGGCCTGCACCATAGATGACTTTGGTAAGAAGTGCTACCAAAGCTCGATGCTCATGGCCTGTATCCAGGCATAGCAGCTGTACATGGGCATGTACCTAAGGGACCTGGCCAGGGAACTGGCCGTGTTATTGGCTTGTCTGTCTAACACAAAAGGAACCTCGGTTCTCAGGACAACGACATTTACATTTAAACGTAAAAGGTGGGAAAAGACGCAAGTGCCTAAAAACAGAACATATTCATATATGAAAGACTTTTAAAAGAGGGGGTGATCTTTAGCGTACAGAAGATCTTTTCAGACCAAAAAACGGCATGCATTGAGAAGATCCTTCATAAGAAATCAGGACCTTAGAAAAATTACTTTTAAAACTAATCTTACATACATTGTTAGGATCGTAAAAAAATACTTTCTGAACTGAACATAAACTTCAGATTCATAATCCATATTACATAAAAAGATATCACAAAGATGAAAACTGAAAAATAGACACCTTACATTCTACTGAGGGTCCTAACTGTGCATCTGCATCTATTCTCAAAAAAACGCCAGCGCCTGCGTACTGGCGAGGCGGGGTCTATTTATAGCAATGAAGTGACTTGAACTAATGACGTGTACAGCTAATCGTGGCTAACATAAACCATAATAAAAAGCTGAAAGTAAATTTAAAGCCTTGTCTTTTCAAATACTATATAATAAAAAAAAAAAAAATAATAATAATAAACTGACCAGGTGTTATAAATAAATAAATAAATAAATAAATAATAAACTGACCAGGTGTTATAAAAAAAACGGACAAATCATTATGGTTCCATTTTAAGGTCGTTATGTCTATATTTATTGCCCTGTACGCCCAGGCGATACAATCCGCTACCCAAGTGGACAGCGTATGCTTGGAGACAGGCAACCCCAGTTTATTAGGGTCAAAAGATATGAAGAGCTGAGCATACGGTCTATGTAGGAGGACAACGCCCTTCTACAGTCCAGGGTATGCAGGACTGTTTCAGCCCGGCTGGCATGCGGCCTGGGGAAGAATGTTGGAAGAACCACATCCCGATTGAGGTGGAAGGAGGAGACAACCTTCGGAAGGAACTTAGGGTGAGTCTGCAAGACCACCCTGTTCTTATTGAACCGTGTGTACGGTCTATCAGAAACCAGAGCTTGTAGTTCTCTCACACGCCTGACCGAGGTAAGAGCCACCAAGAACAACGTCTTCCAGGAAAGGAAGCGTAAATGACAGGTAGCCATCGGCTCAAGCGGTGGGCAAGTAAGTTGCTGCAAGACCACATTTAAATCCCACTCGGGCTGGTGGACGGATCGGAGGCTTGAGCAGAAGCAGGCCTCTGAGGAAGCGGGACGCCAAGGGGTAGCCCGACAGCGATTGGCCCTCTACCTGTGAGTGCTGTGCCGATAGAGCACTGAGGTGGAGCCAAACAGAGTTGGATTTAAGGCCTAGGTCCGAGAGGTGGAGCAGGTACTGCAGCACCACTAGAACCAGGCACGAAAAAGGATCCTCCTGGCGCTGAGCACACCAGGTGGAGAACCTACGCCACTTGAGGGCATAAGATTTCCGGGTGGATTGCCTCCTAGAGGCTAAATCCACCTCTTCCTCTTCCTTATTAAGAAGTAAGGGGGCTAGAACTACCCTTTCAGCAGCCAGGCCATCAGATTGAGGGATTTGAGGTTGGGGTGCAAGAGAGATCCCTGATCCTGAGACAGGAGATCGGGTCGCATCACCAGAGGGAGTGGAGTGTCCACCGCCAACTGTAGGAGGAGTGGAAACCACGGTTGCCTCGGCCATCTGGGGGCTACCAGAATCACTGAGGCCTTGTCCTGAAGAACCTTGAACAAGGTTCGGGCCACTAGAGGCGTTGGAGGAAACACATACAATAGGCCCGTAGACCAAGAGATTAGAAACGCAACTGCTGCTATTCGCAGAGGATGCGGTTGTCTGGAACAGAACCTGGGTAGCTGACGGTTCAGTGGACTTGTAAAGAGAGTGATGGTTGGAAGACCCCATCTTAGAAAGACCCCTTGGACCACCAGAGGATTCAACTGCCATTCTTGAGGCTGTAGAATCCTGCTCAGTCTGTCTGCCAGGCAATTTTCCTGGCCAGGCAGATAAACTGCCTTGAGAAACATGTGTTTGATTGCCAAGGAACACAGGGCCTGTGCCTCCTGACACAGAAGTTTGGAGCATGTGCCCCCTTGCTTGTTCACGTAGAACATTGCCACTTGATTGTCCGTCTGAACTAAGACAGACTGGTGAGAGAGGACATGAGAGAAAGTCTGTAGAGCTAAGCGGATAGCTCGCAACTCCAACAGATTGATCTGCTGTGTGGACTTCCAAGGAGACCAGAGGCCCTGAGTGCAAGCCCCCTGGCGATGTGCACCCCAGCCCTGAAGGGAAGCATTGGTTGTCAGCACCTTTGTGTGAGGAGGGTCCTGAAAAGGCACCCCCTGGACCAGGTTTGGGAGATGCAGCCACCACTGTAGGGAGGCTGCCATAGGTTTGGACACCCGTATCTTATCTTTCAAGTTGCCTGTGGCTTGCACCCACTGAGCTCTGAGGCACCACTGAGCAGGCCGCATGTGCAGGCGGGCATTCGGAGTTACATGGACCGTGGATGCCATGTGGCCCAAGAGCCTAAGGAAGTTTCTGGCGGAGACCAGAGAACTGCTCTGGAACTGTTTGGCCAAAGCCATCAGTCTGCGGGCCCTGTTCTCGGGCAAATAAGCCTTCGCCTGGAGGGTATCCAATCTTGCCCCTATGAACTCCATGCCCTGTGAGGGGAGCAAAGCCTAGATGCTGGAGAAGAGAAACAGTGTGAAGGGTGGCCTGTCTGGCCTCCTGTGGTGACTGACCCCTGATGAGCCAGTCGTCCAGGTATGGGAAGACAAAGATGCCCTGGTTTCTGAGAGAGGCTGCCACCACCGCCAGACACTTGGTGAAAACCCTGGGGGCGGAGGTGAGGCCAAATGGAAGTACTCTGTATTGAAAATGACTTCCTCCCACTACAAATCTGAGATATTGTCTGTGGTCTGGATGAATGAGGATGTGAGTATAAGCATCCTTTAGGTCTAAGGAGCATAGCCAATCTCCCTGCTGGAGGTAGGGCAGCAGTATTCCAAGGATAAGCATCTTGAACTTTTCCCTCTCCAGGAACATGTTGAGATTTCGCAAGTCTAGGATGGGCCGGAGGTCCCTGGTCCTTTTTGGTACCAGAAAGTACCTGCAATAGAAGCCTCGCCCCATCAGGTGGTGAGGCACCAGTTCCACCGCCTGCTCCTGTAGAAGACTTGCCAACTCCTGAAGGAGAAGGTTCCTGTGCAGAGGGAGTCTTGGAGGCTCCCCTGGAAAATAGGAGGGGGGTTAACTGGTTGAAGTGGAGCAAATAGCCCTTTTGGACTATGCTTAGCACCCAGGTATCCCCAGTTATGGCTGACCACCTGTGGGCGTACAGTGTCAGCCGGCCTCCTGTGCTGAGAGGAGCCTGCTGAGGAGAGGCTATGCAGTCGGAGTCACAACCCCCCTCCCTGCTGTGGAGGAGCCGGAGCTGATGGCTTGGGGGTTTTCTGCTTACGGGGCCCATATCCCTGCCCCTTGGCCTGCTGCCCCTGAAGGGGAGCTGTAGAGGCCTGAAATTGAGGGTAGGATTTGTAGGCAGTAGCCTTCCTCGGGTAAAAGGGTTTTTTCCCCGAGCCCTAGTTATTCTTAGAAGGGGCAGAAGTTTTCCTGGACAGCCTTGTCCTGGTGAGAGTCTCAGACTCGAGTTCTGCAGCCTATTCAGCCATGGGTTTGCCAAAAAGGTTCTCACCTCGGCAAGGGACATTGACCAACTTGTCCTGTACCCATTGCTCGAGGTCCGATGACTGTAGCCAGGCCTGACGGCGTGCACCGATGCTGGCCGTGGCTACTCGGGCCGAAGCCATCATAGGATGCTCGAGAGAAACTCTGAGCACTCTCGAATCCCGGATGACAAAGCCTTAAACCTCTGCAAAGGTTCCTCGGAGAGGCCAGCTGAGAACCCTGCAATCTCCTTTGCCAGGTCTCGGAGGTTAATGCCCATGTACAGCTTGTAAGTCTGGACACGGCAAGCCAGCATAGAGCCCTGGAAGCACTTCCTACCGAGGGCATCCAGGTTCCGGGCCTCCCGGCCGGCGGGCACCAAGGAGGGCATCTTCTGACTCTTCAGACGATGGATGGCCGATTCCACAACCATGGAGTGGTGCGGTAGCTGTGCCTTCAGGAACCCAGGGCTCTTACGGACTCGATAAATGGAATCGACCCGTTTGCTGAGAACCGGCGCCGAGGCTGGTGCCTCCCACATGCGGAAGAGCAGCCGTTACAGCATCGGAGGAACCGGTACAGTAAAGGTCTCCTTAGGCAGAGAGTCATACTGTAGGGCCTCGAGCTCTTCGGCTCGAGGCTCCTCCTCAGGATCTGCGGGGAAAGCCAAGGCTTTGGCCATGTCTTGCACGAAGTCCGAGAACCGGGTATCCTCCGGTGGGGACAGTCTCCGAGGCTCGGACTCCAGTGAGTCCGATGGGATGCACCGGGTCCAGAAACTGTCCGGGGGACTCCTCGTCCTCCGTCTCCCACTCTGACCCCTCCGAGGAGGAATTGAGTGGCGCCGGCTGGGCGGGCACCGTTGTCATCCGCCCCGATGCCAAGGGCACTGGCGTCGATGACCTCAGCCCCAAGCGGGAGGCCGAGGGGGACCTTTGCCGAGGATCGACTCGGCCTCCGGGGTCGACTTGTACGTCGAAGTCCCGGTGGTCGGGGCAGATGCACCTGTCAAACCAGCGATCAGTACCCGCTGCTGCTCCATGGAGGCAGCCAAGCTGCTCTCCAAGGCCATCAACCTGAGTCCGAGCTCAGGAGACTCAGCAGCCCGCGACTTGGGCCCCGACGGTGGCTCCCCCAGAGGGGAGTCTACGAGTACAACAGCACTCACGTGGCTCGGGGACTCCGGCTCCACTCGAGGAAACTTGGCAGGCCTCTCTGACTCAGAGGACCCGGGGCGGTGGTCGGGGCTATGCGACCTGGCACTCGAGGGGCCAAGAGCGTCCACCGCGCCGCCCTCGTGGGTTTCTTCTTCCTTCTGTGTTCCCGAGAGGGAGACCCCCTTTCAGAGGAGCCTCGATGGTGCTTGGGGTCGGACTCCCGAGACATCGAGGCTTCTGACAAAGTCCGGGCTCTGCCGGACACGGAGTCAGAAAAGGAATCTCTCACGCTGATGCTGACGGCTCCTCAGCGCCTTATAGGACATTTTGCCGCATGGGACACAGACCACCGGGTCATGGTCGGGCCCGAGGCACTGGAGGCAGCAGTCATGTGTGTTGGTGAGAGACATCAGCTTCTTACACTGATCACACTTCTTGAACTCACTGGCAGCCATCGGTGGAAAAAGGGCCCCTGCAAGGTCAAAAGACTGGGCTGCCAGTGAAAAAGAGGAAAAAAGCGCGAGTGCTAGTCACGAAGGACAAAAAATGAAAACCTAGCTCCGGGCTCGATACCGGTGTACCGGGCCCAGGCGGGAAGGGGAACCGGCGTCGAACCGGGCAAAACCCACGAATCCAATGCAGGAAAAATCAACTTTTTACTGGGTGACGACGACACGTCCATCGGGCTCCGCGGAAAAAAGAAGACTGAGCAAGATGGCACCCTTGAGCGGGACGGGGACCGCGCATGCGCGCTGCATTCCGAAAGGCTTTCTTTGAAAGCTGGGGAAATGCTCCGCACGAGGGTGCCGTTGGCGCCGACGTCACCCATTTGTGAGGACTGTTTCCTGCTGCTCCTGGAGTACACCTGTTACAGGTGAGTGAGTACTCTCACCCGGCGCAGAGATACTTTGCATTCTCCGATTCTGATGACTCTGACTCTGCCGGTACCAGTGCAATCCTTTCGGAGAATCCATCTCCTTCTCCTCACCGCAGAATGTCTCCTCCAGAAGACATGTCCTTCCAGGATTTCATACGTGATTTAGCTCGAGGTCTTTCAATCACGGTGACTCCGGAGAAGGAAGCCAAATCAGAAGAATTAGAAATTCTTCAATACCCTAAGGCTCCTAAAAGGACAGCTACCCTGCCCATTCATAGGATCTTGCATGGTCTTATGCTAAGAATGTGGGAAACTCCTTTAACGGTGTCTCCACACTCTCGACGACTCGATACCATGTACCGAGTTCCAAGCTGTCCTGGTTTTCAAAAGACTCAGTTACCATACCATTCAATTGTAGTGGAATTGGCGATGCGTAGGAGTAAGAGTGCTAAAATACATTCTTCCAACCTTGCAGGCCATGAATTGAGGACACTCGATGCCTTTGGGCGTTGATGCTTCCAATCCTCCATGCTGTCAGCCAGGATCAGCTCCTATATTTTCTATATGGGAATGTTCCTCAAGGAGGTTGCATGAGACTTGGAGCTCATGAGCCCTCTTCTCCCTGAGGAAAAAAGGGGGGAATTTCTTACTCTGGTCAAACATGCCCAGGATGTCTCTAAGTTTATGAACCATGCAACCTTTGATTGCTTTGAATGCATTAGCAGAACCTCTGCTGTTTCCATCGGTGCACGTCGTATTGCCTGGCTTCAGGCATCAGACTTAGAACAATGGGTGTAAGATAAACTGGGAAACATTCCTTGCACAGGAGAAAACCTCTTTGGCAAGGATTGGCAAGACAAAGCCAATCAGATTGAATCTGAAAATACTACCTTGAACAGACTATCAAAGTCTACTGTCAACCCAGCAAAGAAAGTCAGTCGAAACCCTTTTTCAACAAGAAAAAGAAATTTTACCCATCTTACACCCATCAGGACCACTGTCCAGTTCATGCTCTCCAAAAGGGGCAGCAACAGACGAGACAGCAGATGAAGCCACAAGTTCCAAGAGCTCAACTGGCTCAGCAGACTCAGCCTCCTCAGGGCTTTCATTCCTTCCTAGAGAACTTAGTCTTTCTGCCCCTGAAAGCTCCAGAACCCTTTACTATCCCAGGCAGGTTATGCCATTTTGCCAGAAGATGGCAAAGAAGATAGAATCAGAAAACTGGACTCTGTCCATTGTACGAGAGGGGTACAGACTTCATTTTCACAGCATGCCCCCTCCTACAATCATAACAGTTCAATTCTCAGGTCCCTGTCACCAATCTCTTGGGTCAGGAGGTCGCATCACTTCTTGCTCAGGGAGCAATAGAAGAGGTACCCATACCCCAACCGGGTACAGGGGTTCTACTCCCCCTACTTTCTCATCCCAAAGAAAACAGGGGGACACAGGCCTATACTGGACCTCAAGAGAGTTAAACAAGTATCTGTTCCGGGAAAAATTCAAAATGATTTCCCTCAGAACATTCCTGCCATACCTTCAGAGTCAGGACTGGCTATGTTCTCTAGTTCTAAAGGACGCATATTCTCATCCATGCAGATCACAGGAAATTCCTTTGATTCCTTTTCCAGGGAAGACACTTCCAATACAGGGTTCTTCCCTTCGTTCTGGCTTCTGCCCCAAGAGTCTTCACAAAATGCATGGCAGTAGTAGCAGTATTACTGAGAAATCAAGGAATATTAGTCTTCCCCTACTTAGACAACTGGCTCATCTGAGCATCAACAGCTCCAGAAGCCAGCTTCGCTCTTTCTCGCACTATGCAAATCCTTCGTTATTTGGGACTGGTCATAAACCTCCCAAAATCTCATATCACCCCTTCTCAGTCTCTAGAATTCATAGGAGCTCGTCTAGATAGAAGGCAGTCAAGGGCTTTCCTGCCACAGCCACGTTGTGTTTGTATAGTACAGCTGTCCTCCCAAGCAGCTATGAAAGCTTTCCTGATTGCTCAGGAGATGCTTCAGCTTCTGTGGCATATGGCATCCACTGTCCATGTGGTTCCCTGTGCTCGCCTTCATTTGCGAGCAGCCCAGTGGACCCTATCCTCTCAGTGGACACAGGCCTCGGGTCGGCTAACGGACAAAATCAGAAGCTCCACACATCTCATTTCGTCCCTGCAATGATGGCAATCACTGGAAAACCTTCTCATAGACTCTTCTTTCCAGCAGGCTCTATGCCAAACCACCCTAACAGATGCGTCCAAGTTAGGTTGGAGGGCTCACTTGCATAATCTCTCAACTCAGGGTCTCTGGACCCCACAGGAGGCTTGTCTTCACATAAATCTCCTAGAACTCAGAGCCATTTTCCATGCTATCCAAGTACTTCAGGCCCATCTCGGCTACAAGACGGTTCTGGTCGAGACCAACTATCAAGTAGCGATGTTCTATGTGAACAAGCAGGACTTAACAGGCTCTCTGTCATTATACAACGAAGCTTTGCGACTATGGGCCCTTGCTAGAGAGCTTCAAATCCACCTTCTAGTGGTATATCTTCCGGACATTCAGAATCTTTGGGCAGACAAACTCAGTCGAATACTGCTGCCACACAAATGGTCTCTGCACTCGGATCAGCTTGCTCGAGTTTTTCGAATCTGGGGAACGCCAGATATAGACCTCTTTGCAAGTCCACAGAATGCCAAACTTCCCCGATTCTGTTCCAGAATTCTGGCTCAAAACTGTCAGGCAAGGGATGCTTTCCTCCTCCACTGGGGTCAGGACTTCCTCTATGCCTTCCCACCCATTCCCCTCATTCCCAAAACTTTGTTCAAGCTTCAGAGAGACAGAGGTCATATGATACTCATAGCTCCACGTTGGCCACGGCAGACGTGGTATTCTCTGCTTCTGCGTCTCTCTCAAGCCACACCTCTGAAGTTGCGATGTGCTCCAGATCTTCTTTCCCAGGAGAACGGGATGCTATTGCACACAAATCCCCAGTCCCTGCACCTCAGGGCCTGGTTAGTGAAAACCTAGGATTCCTGGATATCAACCTGTCTCCAGATGAAGGATATCCTTGTGGCTTCCAGAAAGCCTTCCACAAGGCGATCCTACACCCTGAAGTGGAAGAGGTTCTCTGTATGGTGTTCTCAAAGGAGACTTAACCCCCCCCCCCCCCAATACAGTGCCTGTGGAATAGTTTCTGGAGTATCTCCTCCATTTATCAGATTCTGGTCTTAAAACCAATTCAGTAAGGGTCCATTTAGTGCCATTGCTGCTTTTTGCGAACCTCTGGATGGACAATGTATTTCCCCTCATCCACTCGTAGCAAGATTTATGAGAGGTCTGCTCTTAACAAAACCTCCCATTAAGCCACCAGCAGTGGCATGATATCTGAATCTTGTTCTCGGGCAGCTCATGAACCCGCCCTTTGAGCCTTTAGCCACTACAGCTCTAAAGTTTCTTTCGTGGAAGGTCATCTTCCTAGTTGCCCTCACTTCTGCAAGATGCATACGAGTTACAGGCTTTAGTGGCGGATCCTCCTTATACAAGATTTCACCATAAGGTAGTTCTTAGGACTCATCCTCACTTTATGCCAAAGGTGATTTCGCCTTTTCATTTAAACCAAGCGGTTTACCTTCCTGTATTCTTTCCTAGGCCTCATGCCTCTAATGCAGAAAGGAATCTTCATACTTTAGATTGTAAAAGAGCCTTGGCTTTTTACCTTCAAAAAGCTAAGCAACATAGAAAATCTTCTCAACTTTTTGTTGCTTTTGATTCTAGTCATTTGGGACTTCCAGTTTCCAAAAGAACTCTCTCTAGGTGGATTGCAAATTGCATATCCTTTGCATATGAGAGTAAGGGACTTTCTCTCGAAGGCCATGTCACAGCTCACACTGTGAGAGCAATGGCAGCCTCTATGGCTAATCTTCGTTCTGTGTCCATTGATGACATCTGTAGAGCAGCCACTTAGGCTTCAGTACACACCTTTACAGCCCACTATTGCTTAGACAAGGACTCCCGTCTGGATGCCTCGTTTGGCCAGGCTGTTCTCCAGCATCTCTTTCAGACTTAGAAACCCGGGACGGCGGATAGGAGTTGTACTATGCCAGAGATCCATGGGAGGAAGTATGACCCATCTCAGCTTGGGTTCGCAGCTTGCTGGGGTCATCCCTCTGCCATCTCTCAGCTGGGGAGTCCCCATATGTGAAGACTACATTCCTGCTTGTTCATGGAGATAGCGTAGTTACTCACCTGTAATAGGTGATCTCTGGGAACAGCAGGAATTAAGTCTTCACAAACCACCTACCTCCCCTAGGTGTTGTCTCTATCTCTCTCTTCTCTCATTTGGTCTCAGCTATAAACTCAACTGATGAGGGAGAGTTGGAAAGGCAGGAAGGCAGCACGCAGGCACTGTGGGATGCTCCGCAAAGCTTTCCTATTGGACACTGGGGAGCGTTCCCGCACAGGCTCTGTCGGTACTGACGATACCCATATGTGAAGACTTAATTCCTGCTGTTCCTGGAGATCACCTGTTACAGGTGAGTAACTACACTTTATCACCCTTTCCCAGATCCACAGTTATATGGACCATTGCGTGATCACACTCAACAATGGATGAGAGATGTGCCCCCTTAATTCTCTGCAGATCTATTTCCCTCCCACTCAAAATATCTAAGCAGTAGTATGATTGAATCTTAGCAGAGCAGTAAGTGAAATCCTTTTCTCCTGAGTGTAGCATCCTCCATACTTTCATATACCTAAGCTTCGCCATTTCCTTCCTTAGGGCTTCCCCCTCAGCCAAATGCCCCTTCGCCTTCTCTGGAGTTGATCTATCAGAATGTGTAAAACAGTTCATGTCCCCTCCAACCCATATTGCACCCTTCCCTTTATTCACAAAAGGGGTAAAAGATTGTTGAAAAAAGTTTCCCTTCACCTCATTAGGTGCATAAATATACAGGAAGGATATCGCGTGTTTCTCCACCTACCAACCATCCAAACTACCTGCCCCTGGTTATCTCCTCCAGACTCGTACAAAGTGAAAGGAGCCTTTTAACTCACAAAGATCACCACACACCCCTTTTGTTTTTTGTAGCTCTATGCACAATAGAACACCTGACCACACTACCTGGTCTGAAGCTTATCCATCTCCAAAGGTATGAACTTAACTTCCTGCAGTAAGGCAATACCCACTCACTTCCTCTTCAGATAAGCAAGCACTCTTTCTCTTGGTAGGGCTTTTAAATCCACTCACATTGTGTTTCAGTCTTAAGAATCATTTCCATTAGAAACAAATCCAAGGCCATTATCAGCATCTATCTCTTTCCACATTGACTTGATAGAATGGGCATTCAGTCATTCCCACACAATTATTAACACTCTGCACTACTTTTTCTCACAATAACCTACTCCCCCCTGCTTTCAGTGTCCCCTTTGCAAATAACAGAAAGCTCAAGCATATACACATAGATATCAACATATCCTCTTTTGTCTTTTAATGCCATGCTCCCCGGCTTCTATCTAGAAAGAGACAGAGACCATTGCTGTTTTTTAAAATTTAAATCCATCTCTGCCTCCCTCTACTGCCACAGAACCTTCCCCCCCAATCCTTAACACCAATAACCGTTTTGCTACCCTCAGACAGAGCCTAACCCAGGGATTACATGCTTAGCACACCCGATGCCGTCGGTCTCCAAAGAAAGCTCTTCAGCAACTTAAACCAAGTATGTACTCCCCATTGCATTCATTCGCACCCATCAAAACGTATCACACATGCACACCCCGATATACTCTAACCCAGGGTGGGCAACTCCGGTCCTGGAGGGCCACAGACCATTCAGGTTTTCATGATGTCCCTAATGAATGTTCATGGCCCTATTCCTATACGTCTCTCCAGGCCAGGACAAATGGGTGATCAATCCGCTCCAGCAGCTGGGGACTGAATACTGACAGCTTTTCCTGACAGCCTATCCTGCTCCCCCTGGTGTCAGAAGATCAGTCTTTCAGTCCTCAGCAGCTGGATAGGACGTCTTTGGATCCTGCTCCCCAGAGGGTCAATTAGTGTATTCTTAGTTTAAAAAAAACCAAAAAACAGGGAACCTATATATAAGGTGGCAAGCGCTAAAGGAATGAAGACTAAGACAAAGGGCTATTCTACCACTGTAACAGGTTTGTCGGGAGTTTTGCCCTGGAGTTAATTTCTGTCCTAGCAGGGCAGTGTAAAAAATAAAAATAAAAATAAATAAATCTATCATATAATATAATATTAAGAGCGGCAGTTAAAAACGGGGCGGCAGAATTAAATTGCAGGGAGGGACCTCATTTGAGGCGTCCAACTTCGCTTCTACTGCCGTCTCTGTCAAGCGGATAGTCGAGGCAGAGCCTGCCTCTCTGCACGCAGTGCATCCGCGGTACAGGAATTAGGCCTGGGAGCCCCAGAGTCCTCTTCCTTACCTGGTCGACTGTTTTATTTCCCGCCGGCCTTCCGCTAGCAGTGGCTCAGCGCCAGACGGTGCATCTGCCCCTGGGGTGAGGGGGCAGGCTTCGTTAGCGGAATTTCACCTCAGGCTCTGTCTTCAACGCGGCGATCAGCAGCGGGAGCGCGCTTTCGGAGCCGCCGGTTCCCGATCCCTCGCAGTTCGGAGAGAGCACCTGTTTGCGGTGTTCGTTAGGCTTGGGGTTTTTACCTTGCGGGTAAGTGCTGGTAAGGTTCGGGGATGGAGAACACAGCTTCGGGAGACTATTTAGCTCCTCCTCACAGCTCGGGGGAAAGAGCGGGAACGGTGGCCATTTTGAGTGCGCCGACCATTGCTCCCGCACTGCAGAGCACAGCACATAAGAAAAAAACGAAGTCCCGAAAACCTCCTCCAGAAGTTAGAGAAGCCTAAGGAGTCGCAGCAGCAGTCCTCTCCTTGGGATTTAAATTTGGTATTACAGGCATTGACAGAACCTCCGTTTGTGGCATCGTGGTCAGAACGCCTTCGAGAGTTATCCTGGAAAACAACTTTTTTGGTAGCGTTATGCTCAGCAAGACGCATTTCAGACCTGCAAGCTCTCTCGTGTAGAGAGCCCTACCTTCATTTTTCGGCGGAAAAAGTAGTGTTGCGTACGGTGCCGTCGTTCCTGCCGAAAGTGATTTCTAGTTTTCATGTCAACCAGGTCATTTCGCTCCCCACTTTTTCTGACCCGTCAGGTGGGAAGCTGGATCGTTCGCTTCGGCGGCTGGATTTGGGTCGTGTATTGCGTAGCTATTTGAAAGCGACAGAGCCGTTTCGGCAGTCCGACCTGTTGTTTGTCCTTTTCGGCGGGTCAGCCAAGGGTAAAGCTGCTACTAAGGCTTCTATTGCCCGCTGGGTGAAGCATGCTATACGGGCAGCCTATGTGTCTAAGGGTAAACCTGTTCCAGCAGGGCTGGCAGCTCATTCGACGAGAGGACAAGCGGCCTCTTGGGCAGAGTTCGCATTGGTTCCACCAGTAGACATCTGTCAGGCAGCAACCTGGGCCTCGCTACATACCTTCGCAAAGCATTACCGGTTGGATGTTCAGGCACGGGAGGATGCCAGAGTGGGCGCCTCGGCAATTATTGCAGGGCTCGCAGGGCCCTCCCGAATTTAGGTACTGCTTTGGTACTACCCATTTGTCCTGGCCTGGCCCGGAGAGACGTATAGGAAGAAGAAATTAGGCCTTACCTGCTAATTGTCTTTCCTGGAGTACTCTCCGGGCCGGGCCGGGCCAGGCCCCGCCCATACCGTTTGCGAGCCGGAGAGATGAAGGGGAGTTCGTCGGGAAATGGACATGGTTGCCGAAGGTAAGCGGGGCTCCTCACTGGACTAGTTCGATGGCAGAGCGCTTCTGGGGCTTCCTTCGTAAGCACACGGCAGTTTCAGAAAGAGAAAAAAACATTTTTTAGTTGCATTAAGTAAGGCACTTAACTTACCGAGACACAGTTTAGAATATTCTTTCAGTCTTAGTTCTTGGTTTCATCGTTAGCAGTTGTCACGCAGTGTAGATTTCTTGTTTTTGATTTTAGTACTAGACGAGTATCTCTGCTTTGGGACGATAAGACTGACGTTCTGACACCAGGGGGAGCAGGATAGGCTGTCAGGAAAAGCTGTCAGTATTCAGTCCCCAGCTGCTGGAGCGGATTGATCACCCATTTGTCCTGGCCTGGCCCGGAGAGTACTCCAGGAAAGACAATTAGCAGGTAAGGCCTAATTTCTTCTTTCCATACAGTGGAAGGCAGTGGATGCAAATAGATCTCATGAATATTCATTAGGGAAATCATGAAAACCTGACTGGTCTGCGGCCCTCCAGGACCGGAATTGCCCACCCCTGCTCTAACCAGTCAAGAGCAGGCCTCAATTTCAAAACCCTCCCCTTCCCCTAGAATACAGCCTTATAAGAGACAAATATCCAGTGCCAGCAGGGGAGACTAATTGGGAAGATTGTGTTTGTATAACAGTGGGTTTAAGGATAGTGTATGTCCTGCTAATGTCTTCATATTGCTTTTATCATCAATGGTTCCTGATCATAAGGTACAGATTGAAACGGCTGTTGGTCCACTTGATCTTTGTGGTATAATGACTCTCTAAATTTTTTCCACCTTTTCTTGATGATCTTGGCATCGTTCAGCATGGATCCTTGAGCATCTTGTAGCATTCCAGTTCGAGACTGGAATTTTTTCTTTAACGCTCGTAGCTTTAGGAAAGCTGATCTTGTTTTTCCTCAAATAGTTTCTGATTCTGTTTCCTTGAATGCTTCATTGTAGTACTTCTCCTTGTCTTGTCTTGATGCACATTGGAAATCTTGAGTTTTGCTGTAGCCTCTTTCTCCTTGGGTTTTAGCTTCTGGGCAATTTTCAGAGTTTCTTCAGTCATCCATTTTGGCTGATTTTGCTTTTTCACCTTTTGTAGAGACTTCTCACTTTCCACACAATCTTCTTGACTGTGGAAATTATTGCACAATTGCTCTGATTCCACATGCCAGCAAGATTCTACTACTACTATTGAGCATTTATATAGCGCTACCAGTCGTACGCAGCGCTGTACAGACATGTAAGAAACAGTCCCTGCTCGTCAGAGCTTACAGTCTAATCAAGATTCTACTCAAGACTACAGGCGTTCTTTTCATTTTCCTGCTTGACTTTTATTGTATTTTATTGTAAACTGCTTAGCTGTACCCACATTAAGCGGTATATCAAATTTGAAATAAACGAAATAAACGAAACGAAAAGCATACCTGGAACGAGAACTGCCTGAAGTACAAGCAGGGTTCAGGAAAGGGTGAAGAACCAGAGACATCGCGGATGTGAGATGGATCCTTGAAAAGACAAAAGAATACCAAAAGGATATCCATTTGTGTGTTATTGACTACAGCAACTCTGGGCCACATTAAGAAGCATGAGTATACCAGAAAACCTGATTGTTCTCTTGTACAACCTTTACAGAAGATCAAGAAGCAACAGTTTGAATGGAACTAGGAGAAAATGGTTTAAAATCAGCAAAGGTGTACAACAAGGCTGCATCCTTTCCCCCTACTTCTTTAATTTATATGCAGAACAAATCATCAGAGAAGCAGGACTGTATGAAGACAACTGAGGTGTGAAGATTGGTGAAAGACTCATCAACAACCTTAGCTATGCTGATGATACCACATTACTGGCTGAAAGTGAAGACAGTCTGAAACATTTGCAGCAGCAGCAGCACAATAAGTTTTTCCCTGAGTCCCCGGTGCCTCCAAAGGCCAGGGCATCATCTGAAGCCTTGACAGCTTGGATGGACCCTTCTGAGCCCAAACCCTATCGTGGGTCTTCCGAAAGGGAAGCCCTTGAAGGTGGAGTTCTTGGATGGATCCGACGGCCAGGTGCCCCCCGTGCTGGGTCCTGCAGTCCAAGACGCTCGTCTGAGGCATCAGCGAAGGAGCAGCCTACAAAGGTCACCCATAACGATTCAACCTCAGACCAGCCTCTGTCCCCCAGACACCATCCTCGCCAAGGATTCCTCTTTGGGGCAGCAGGTGCCGGGCCCAATTCCCTCGGTACCTGTGATGAAGGCTGCAGAGTCTTCTGGCTTGTTGTCCAGAATGGCGGCCCTGGAGTGCAGTTTGTCTGCCTTCATGGACCAGCAGCGGGTGCTGTTGTCCGGTACAACCGGTTCATCCTCCCCAACCAGTGGGCCCTCGACATCAAAGATGTTCCCGGAGGTCAAACCAATCCTTGAGGTCCTTCGGTCTTGATCCTCGGCCGAAGTCTCAATCCGATTTCTGCTCGACGGGACTGCGATCATCCTCAGCAAGTGTGCCGGGCACCGGCCGCAGAGCATCGGGAGGCCCGTGGAGCAGCCATCCTATGAGTCCTCAACAGACTACTCCGAGTGTGAGATGGAGGATGAGGAGTCTCGTGATGTCCCATCACTTTCTTGTCTCGGAGCCTCAATGATGGACCCCACCAGAGGATATGGGCTTCCTTGATTTTGTCAGGGATATGTCTAAGGCCCTAGTGTTCCCTTCGGAGTCGGAGGAGGAGCCTCAGGCAGATGAATTTGAAATCCTTCAGTATGAGGCTCCTCCGAGGGAATTGCTCACAGTGCCCATCCCTCCCATCCTGGAATGGCTGATGCTCTGTATGTGGTAGACACCAGCGTCTGTGCAGCTGGTGAGCAAACGGATTGACTTTGATGTATTGCGTCTGCCGGAGCTTGGGCTTCCAGAAATCACAGCTGCCGCATAACTCCATGGTGGTGGAGTTGGCCATGCATCGGCTGAAAAGCCAGAAGACCCACTCCTCAGTTCCTCCCGGCAGGAAGGTCCACAACTTGGACGCCCTCGACAGAAAACGTTACCAAGGCTCAATGCTCAGTGGCTGCATCCAGGCCTACCAGCTGTACATGGGCATGTACTTGAGAGGCCTGGCGAAAGAACTCGCCGGGTTCTCAGCTGGTCTCTCCGAGGAACCCTTGCAGTGATTCAAGAACCTGGCCAAGGCAGACCGTGAGTGCTCCAAGTTCATGTCTCGAGTGGCCTATGATGGGTTTGAGTTGGCGGTGGGCATCATTGCATGACGCCAAGCTTGGATGCAATCGTTTGACTTTGAGCAGTGGGTTCAGGACAAATTGGTCGATGTCCCATGCCAAGGAGAGAACGCCTTTGGCAAATCCATGACCAACAAGGCTGCCAAGCTGAACCAGAGTTCATAACGAGGACCATGCTCTCAAAAAAAGACGGCTGCCCTTCCCCGACGGAAAGACTCAAGTAAAAAGTACTACTTCCCGAGGAAAGGGGCTGCTTACAGAAACTACCCATCTTTTCAGGCTTCTCCAGCAGGGTCAGCGGGTCAAGGGATATAGACATGGCCCTCATAAGCAGAAGGTTCCAAAACCCCAGGCACCTGTTCCGACCCAGCCAAGGGGGAGTTTTTGACTCCTTGAGCATAGCCTCTCTACCCCACAGAGATCAGCAGCCCACAGGGGAATGTCTGGCCCTCTATGTTCAGAGTGGTTTGACCATCACCACTGACTCCTGGGCACTTCAGGTGGTCAGGGAAGGTTACCTCCTCCACCTGACTCACACCACCCCCTTATTTTCCGGGAGAGCCCCTCAGGTCGCCCCTCCACCGGGACCTTCTACTGAAGGTGGTCTTGAGGACAAGGCGGTGGAACCCTTGCCCCATGATCTCAAGGGCAAGGGATTCTACTCCAGGTATTTCCTCGTGCCAAAAAGAACAGGGGCCCTAAGGCCCATCCTCGACCTGCGTAACCTCAACAAATTCCTGGTGAGGGAGAAGTTCAAGATGCTCTCCCTTGGAACATTGCTGCCCTACCTCCAGTAGGGAGATTGGCTGTGCTCCTTAGACCTCAAGGATGCCTACACACACATCCTCATTCACCCCAACCACAGGCAGTACCTGTGATTCATAGTGGGGGCAGGCACTATCAGTACAGGGTGCTCCCTTTCAGCTTGGCTTCTGCCCCAAGGTCTTCACAAAATGCCTGGCAGTCATGGCTGCCTTAATCTGTCTCCAGGGGGTCTTTGTCTTCCCCTACCTGGACGACTGGTTCATAAAGGAAGGTACGGCCTCAGAGATGCAGCAGGCCACTGCACACACCTTCCAGGTTCTGCAGCACTTGGGTTTTGTCATAAACTACCCCAAGTCTCACCACCTCCCGATACAATATCTGGAGTTCATCGGGGCAAAGCTGGACACTCTCTCCAGTCAAAGGCCATCTTGCCCAGTGACCAAGCCGACCGTCTCTGGACTCTGGCACGGGACATACAGTATCATCCCTCTGTGCCCGTTTGGCAGCTTCTGTGCCGCCTTGGGCACATGATCGCCATGGTCCACATCACCCCAGATGCTTGCCTCCACATGAGGGTGGCGCAGTGTTGACTAGTGGAATCAAGCCATGGGGTGTCTCCAAGACAGAGTCTCTGTAACCCGCCAAGTGGCGGACTCTCTGGTCTGATGGCAGTCTCTCCAGTATCTTGAGGCATGCCTTTTCAGACCCCGAGCCCCTCAAGGGTCCTCACCATGGATGCTTCTCTGCTCGGCTGGGAAGCCCACTGCGGGATTCTCAGCACCCAGGGCATTTGGTCACCAGGCAAGAGCACCCAGCAGATCAACCTCCTGGAGCTGCAGACGACTTAGCCTTGCGAGTCTTTTGCCACCACTTGCATTACCAATCAGTTCTAGTCCAGACGGACAACCAGGTGGCGATGTTTTATGTGAACAAACGGGGGGGCACGTGGTCTCGTGCCCTCTCCTGAGAGGCAGTGGGGCTCTGCTCATACGCAATCCAGCAGGGTATTCTGCTGAGGGCAGTATACCTACTAGGCCAGAACAACCTGCTGGCCGACAGGCTGAGCAGATTCCTCAAGCTGCATGAATGGCAGCTGGACCCCACGGTGGCCAGCTGGCTCTTCTGTGGGAAATCCGTGATGGACCTGTTCGCCAGTCCGGATAACTTCAAGTTGCCCCGTTTCTGTTCCCGGCAGGCCCAGACTGTAACAGGCCTCCAGAGTGGCAGCGTACATGTTCCTCATCTTATGGTCGGAGGGCCTCATGTGTGCCTTCCCTCCCATTCCGCTGATTGCCAAAACTTTGTTCATGACCCTCTGTGACAGGGCCTCACTCATCGTGATAGCCCCTCGGTGGCCCAGGTAACCGTGGTTCCTGCTGCTCCTCCGATTAATGGTGGAGATCCCTATCCCGATGGGGACCTCTCTGGGACTCCTGTCTCAGGAAGGGGGCTCTCTTCTGCACCCCATCCTGGGGTCCCTATCGCTGACAGCATGGCTGCTGAAAGGGTGACCCTAGAACCTTTCAACCTCTCTGGTGAGGTAGAGGAGATTCTGCTGGCCTCTTACAAGGCTTCTACTAGAAAAGCTTATGCTCTCAAATGTTGCAGGTTTTTGGCCTGGTGGGCCGAGCACGGGACTGACCCGTTCTGCCCTGTGGGCTTGGTGTTAAAGTACCTTCTCTACCTCTCACAATCTGGGCTCAAGTCTTACTCTGTCCAGGTGTACCTTAGTGCCCTGGCGGCGCACCACCACCTGGTGGATGGCAAGCCCCTCTCTGTCCAGCCGTTGGTGACCCGCTTTCTTTGGGGTCTGTTCTTATTGAACCCCTGGTTCGCTCTCCGACAACTGAATGCAACCTCAATGTGATATTGGGGCAGCTCACTTGTTCCACCCTTTGAGCCTTTGGCTACTTGCCACCTATGATACCTCTCTTGGAAGGTGGCGGTCCTGCTTACAGTTATCAAGCTTCAGGCCTTAGTGGTGGAGGCGCCTTATAGCATTTTCCTCAAGAACAGAGTGGTGCTCCACACGCACCCTAAATTTCTTCCGAAGGTAGTATCGTCCTTCCATCTCAACCAGGAAGTAGTACTCCCGACCTTCTTTCCAAGACTTCACTCCATTAGGGCGGAGACAGTCCTTCACACTTTGCATTGTAAGAGGTCTTTATCCTTCTATATCCAACGCACTCAGGGCCCCACCGCAAAGCTACTCAGCTTTTTGTCTCCTACGACCCCAGTAGGCAGGAAGAGGCAAGCGTGTGCTCTCCACCTTGGTGGAGGACTGTATCGTCCTCGCCTATGAGCAGGTAGGGCTTCTGCTGGAAGGCTGTGTCATGGTGCACCGTCAGGGCCATGGTGGCCTCGGTGGCAAAATTGCGCTCTGTCCCGATGGTGGACATCTGCCGGGCCGCTACCTGGTCTTCAGTCCTTACCTTCACAGCCCATTACTGCCTGGAAAAAAGTCTTAATGGGACAGTGCCTTCGGCCAGGCTGTGCTCCGTAATCTTTTCAGGGTTTAGGCAACTCCTAACCTCTGACCCTTCTGTGTTCAGGCTACCATAGTGCTGGTTTTCATCGGACACGGGTTCTACTGTCGTCTGTGGACACAAACTTAATTGCTGGTTCTCACGGCTCACCATGAGGGAGTCTGATTTTTGCTATGGGCTTTCGGTAGCCTCTTGTTCCCGGAGAAAGCATTTAGTTATTCACCTGTAACAGGTGATCTCCAGGAACAAGCAGGAATGAGTCTTCACATATGGGTACGTCGGTACCGACGGAGCCTGCGCGGGAACGCTCCCCAGCTTTCCAAAAAAGGAAAGCTTTTGGGAGCATCCCACAGCGCCTGCGCGCTGCCTTCCCGCCTTTCCAACCGCCTCTCTCCAGTTCTTCTTTTCCGCGGAGCCAGCAGGTCGTGTTCCTGTCACCGCTGAAGAAGTTCTTTGTTTTATTTTATTTCTTTGGTCGCGCGTCTGCCTTCTCCGACGCCGGACCGGTACCGCCGGTCTTTTTTTTTCTTTTCTTTAAAAAAAAAAAAAGAAAATTTTTCCCTCACTTAGTGTGTTTTTCCTTTTTGGGCCTTAGGCCTCACGAAACCTTTTCCTCATGGAAAAACCAGCCTCCGGGTTTAAAAAATGCACTAAGTGCAGCGGTACTATTTCTGTTACCGACACCCATGAATGGTGTCTCAAATGTTTGGGTCCTGACCACTCCATTTTGGATTGTTCGTCCTGCTCCTTGATGTCCAAACGAGGTTTACAGAACCGAGCAGCCAAGCTCCATGTTCTGTTTCCCTCTGATGCAGCTTCAGTGGCATCGACGTCTTCCAGGGCTGCTTCTTCCTCCCATGGATCTCAGGTAACCAAACATAAAACCAGCCGGTCCTCGAAGGGTAGATCTCCTTCCAAGCATCGAGATGCCTCCGGGCTTGCCCTCGAGGATCCTGCACCGGCAAAACTACCCCGGCGGGAAGCTCCGGCTTCCAAAGCTCCACCTATGGGGTTACAGGTTGACATCGATGGCACGGCCTCGACCGATCACCTGTTAGAATGCTCTGGGGTACCGGCACAACCTTCCGGTACCGAATTCCAGGCATTCATGGTGTCGATGGATCAGAATGTTCTATCCATGCAGCAGGCTGTCACTGCCTTCATTCAAGCTGCGACGCCACGGATACCACAACAAACTCCGTTGTCGGTATCAGCCCAGGTACCGGCACCGACTGCATCGACATTGGCCATGGTGTCGACTGCAGCGGTTCCCTGCCCAGGGGTGCCCATCGGTACCGAACCGGTACCGATAACGCCCGATGTCGATACGGCTCGGTACGCATATCGAGCTTTGAAAGAGCACCCTGACAGTCGATACTTTGATTCCTCCGAAGATTCTGATGCATCGGAGGCGTCTGCTGAAGTTTCCATAGCCCTTCCTGAAGAGCCGCCTTCTCCAAAAAGAAGAATGTCTCCTCCAGAAGACTTGTCCTTTCAAGACTTCATAGGAGAAGTGGCTAAAGGGCTTTCTATTTCAGTAACCTCTGAATCAGAGCCTAGAGCTAAAAAATTAGATATTTTATGTTATCCCAAGGCTCCTAAGGAGGCAGTCACCTTGCCAATTCATGAGATTCTTTATGATCACATGATTGACTTATGGGAGACTCCTCTCACTATCTCTCCTCGTTGTAGGTTGGACACCATGTACCGTGTCCCTCCTTGTCCTGGTTTTCATAAAACACAGCTTCCTCACCATTCTATTGTGGTGGAGTCAGCTATGAAAAAGATAGAGTGCAAAAAGACACTCATCTGCTCCTCCAGGAAGAGAATGCAGGACCTTGGATGCTTTTGGTAGGAAAATCTTCCAAGCCAAGTATGCTCATTGCCAGAATCAACTCCTATAGTCTTTATATGGGGATGTTTCTGAAAGAAGTTGCAGATAAGCTACACACTTTCCTCCCTTTTCTTCCAGAGGATAAAAGGGAAGAATTTCTTATTTGGCTTAAGCATACTCAAGATATTTCAAAGTTTTCCAACCGTGCAGCTTTTGACTCCTTTCAGGGTGCCAGCAGAGCTTCGGCCATTGCCATAGCTGCACGCAGAATTGCTTGGCTCCAAGCTTCTGATCTAGAATCTTGGGTTCAGGATGGCTTGGGAAATCTTCCTTGTACAGGAGAAAGCCTGTTTGGCAAAGATTGGCAAATAAAAGCCACTCAAATGGATGCAGAAAATTCTGCTTTGGATAGACTTTCAAAGTCAACCTCCATTCCTGCCAAGAAAAAACCTTTCAAGAAGTCTTTTTTCCTCAAGAAAGGCAGATTCCATCCAGCTTCTGGCCAGCAATCTTCTACAGGTCGTTTTACTGCTAAGCGTCAGCAACCTAAGCAGGCCAGGCCTAAGCCTACAGGGGCTGCTGCAACTCAGCAGACCCAGCCTCCTCAGGGCTTTTGACTTGATGCTAGAGAACTTAGCCTTTCTGGCTCTGAAACAGCCAGAGCCTCTCACCATTCCAAGAAGGTTAGCTCACTTTGCTCCCAGATGGGAGCAAATTACAACAGAGCAGTGGACCCTCTCCATCATAAGGGAGGGGTACAAACTTCATTTCTCAAACCTTCCTCCTCACACCATGGTGAGACATTTCAATTCTCCAACATCTCTCCTTGACCTTCTAGGTCAGGAGGTGGCTGCCCTTCTTGCCCAAGGGGCAATAGAAGAAGTACCTCTTCTTCAACAAGGGTCAGGGTTTTACTCCCCCTACTTTCTGATCCCAAAGAAAACAGGGGGCTACAGACCCATATTAGATCTCAGAGAATTGAACAAATTTCTATGCAAGGAGAAATTCAAGATGCTTTCTCTGGGCACTCTCCTTCCATACCTTCAGAGTCAGGATTGGCTTTGTTCTCTAGATCTCAAGGATGCGTACACACATGTCCTCATCCATCCATCTCACAGAAGGTTCCTCCGTTTCCTTTTCCAAGGGAAGCATTACCAATACAGGGTGCTTCCTTTCGGTCTTTCCTCTGCTCCAAGAGTGTTCACCAAATGCATGGCAGTAGTAGCTGCATTTCTACGCACTCTGGGGATATTTGTATTCTCATACCTGGACTACTGGCTCATCCAAGCTCCATCTCAGTCAGAGGCCCAGACTGCCCTGGACTACACAAGGCGCATTCTGCAGTATCTGGGACTTGTGGTAAATCTCCCAAAGTCCCAGCTCACCCCTACTCAGTCCCTAGAGTTCATAGGGGCCTGGCTAGATACTACCACTGCAAGGGCCTATCTTCCTCAGGCCCGTTGCCTACGCCTAGTGCAGTTAGCCTCCAAGATTCAGTCAAAGAGCCATTTAACTGCCCGGGAGATGCTACAACTGCTAGGCCACATGGCATCCATAGTGCATGTGGTCCCCTATGCTCGCCTTCACATGAGAGCAGCTCAATGGACTTTGTCCACCCAGTGGACTCAAGCTTCAGGGGTTCTGAGAGACAAAATAGCAACCTCCAGGCGCCTCTTTTGGTCTCTACAGTGGTGGAGGTCCACCCAAAATCTGTTGCTGGGGTCCCCCTTCCAACAGTTGTTGCCCCAAGCAACCCTCACAACAGATGCCTCCCCAACAGGTTGGGGAGCTCATCTACAAGACCTCTCCACTCAGGGCACTTGGTCTCCACAGGAGACCTCTCTACATATCAACCACTTGGAGCTCCGAGCAGTTTTTCTAGCTCAAGGTCTTTCATACCCTGCTCAACTACAAGACAGTCCTCATTCATACGGACAATCAGGTAGCCATGTTTTACATAAACAAGCAAGGAGGAACTGGCTCTCTGTCGCTTTGCAACGAAGCTTTAAGATTGTGGGCCTTCGCCAGAGAGCATCAAATCCATCTCCTGGCCCGTATACCTTCCAGGAATCCAAAACTCTTGGGCAGACAGATTCAGTCGAGTTCTGCTTCCACACGAATGGTCCCTGCACATGGACCAGGTACCCAGAATCTTTCAAGAGTGGGGAACCCCGGACATAGACCTCTTTGCAAGTCCGTGGAATACCATACTTCCCCGGTTCTGTTCCAGAATTCCGTGTCAGGGAGTTCAGGCCAGGGATGCATTCCTCCTTCACTGGGGTAAAGACTTCCTGTATGCCTTTCCACCCATTCCCTTAATTCCCAAGACTCTATTCAAGCTCCAGAGGGATCAAGGATCTATGATCCTCATAGCTCCACGCTGGCCACGCTAAGTGTGGTACCCTCTACTTCTGCATCTCTCTCAAGCTCTCTCCCTAGACTTGGGAGCTGCTCCAGACCTCCTGTCCCAGGAGGAGCGAACTTTGTGGCACCCAAACCCCAAGTCCCTTCACCTCAGGGCTTGGTTGCTGAAGGCTTAGACCATCAAGGTTGGAATCTTTCTCAGCAGGTGAAGGATATCCTCCATGCTTTCAGAAAACCACCTACTAGACGTTCCTATGCTTTTAAATGGAAAAGGTTTTCCATTTGGTGTGCTGAGAAGGGTCTTGACCCTCTAGCACTACCTTTGAATTCTCTATTGGAATATCTCCTGCATCTCTCCACTGCAGCCCTTAAGACAAATTCAGTAAGAGTCCATTTGAGTGCTATTGCAGCATCCCTTAAGCCTCTCAATGGACAGCCTATTTCCTCTCATCCTCTTATTGCAAGATTCACGAGAGGCCTAACTTTAACTAAACCTCCCATTAGGCCGCCTCCGGTGGCATGGGACTTAAATCTGGTTCTTGGTCAGCTTATGAAGCCACCTTTTGAACCCTTAGCCACCACCTCCTTGAAATTTCTTTCCTGGAAGGTTATTTTCCTCATTGCAGTCACATCAGCTCGCCGCATCAGTGAGCTACAGGCCTTGGTGGCTAATCCTCCTTATACAAGGTTTCATCATGATAAGGTAGTCCTCAGGACCAATCCACACTTTATACCTAAAGTGGTCTCACCTTTTCATCTGAACCAAGAGGTATATTTACCTGTCTTCTTTCCAGGTCCTCATGCATCAAGTGCAGAAAGGAATCTTCATACCCTGGATTGTAAAAGGGTTCTTGCCTTTTACTTACAAAGGACTCAGCAACATAGAAGGTCTTCCCAACTCTTTGTTGCTTTTGATCCTTCTCATTTAGGACTTCCAGTCTCTAAAAGGACACTGTCCACTTGGATTGCTCAGTGTATTTCTTTCGCCTACCAGAGTAAGAACCTTTCTCTGGAAGGCCATGTCACAGCTCACAATGTGTGAGGGCCATGGCAACTTCTATGGCTCATCTAAATTCTGTGTCCATCGACCAGATATGTCGAGCAGCCACATGGGCCTCGGTTCATACCTTCACGGCCCATTATTGTTTGGACAAGGACTCCCGCCGGGATGCCTTGTTTGGTCAGGCTGTCCTAAAACACCTGTTCCATACTTGAGCAACTCCTACCCTCCATCCCTGTTTAGATGCCTGAGATCCAAGGGGGAGGTAGGGCCCTTCTCAGGGTCTACAACCCTGGGGATCTCCCCGGCATCTCTAGCTGGGGAGTCCCCATATGTGAAGACTCATTCCTGCTTGTTCCTGGAGATAGCACAGTTACTTACCTGTAACAGGTGATCTCTGGGAGCAGCAGGAATAAGTCTTCACAACCCACCCACCTCCCCAAGGAGTTGTATCTTCTATCTCTCTTTCCTTTCCTCTCTCTCTCTTTGTCTCAGCTCTGAAACTCGAACTGGAGAGAGGCGGTTGGAAAGGTGGGAAGGCAGCGCGCAGGCGCTGTGGGATGCTCCCAAAAGCTTTCCTTTTTTGGAAAGCTGGGGAGCGTTCCCGCGCAGGCTCCGTCGGTACCGACGTACCCATATGTGAAGACTTATTCCTGCTGTTCCCAGAGATCACCTGTTGCAGGTAAGTAACTGTGCTTTCTCCGGGGACTGCAGGAATCAATC
The DNA here is from genome assembly GCA_033557465.1 of Ichthyophis bannanicus. Lineage (NCBI taxonomy): Eukaryota > Metazoa > Chordata > Amphibia > Gymnophiona > Ichthyophiidae > Ichthyophis > Ichthyophis bannanicus. Next base: position 1,733,423,098 of record CM066032.1, read on the forward strand.
CTCACAACCCTCCCTCCTCCCCTTGGAGTTGCTCCTTTTCCATCTTTTATTTTTGCCGTCTTTTAGCTATCATCTGACTGAGCAAGATGGCACCCTTGGGTGGGAAGGGAACCATGCATGGTAGCATCTCCCAAAGGCTTTCTTTGAAAGCTGGGTGGATGCTTCTGCAAGGGCTCCATTGAGTCGATGTCACCCATATGCGAGGACTGATTCCTGCTGTCCCCGGAGAACACCCGTTACAGGTGAGTAACTACAGTTTGTGTGATAAATTTATTAAAAGCAAATAATAAACCCCTCGCAAAACACAAAATGAGGAACGTGTAGATATGCAAAACTGAAGCGAATTAAGACTCGAATCCTATATATATTGCTATCTACAATATTTGTCTGTTTTACTATATGTATAGAGGTTCTTAACGCATTCCTTGGGACACAACTAGCCAGTCAGTCTCTCAGGATAACAATAATAATCATATGAGATAGGTGAATGCAGTGCCTTCATTGTTTGCAGAGCTCTCTAATGCATCTTCATTGTGGTTATCCTGAAAAACTGGCTAATTGTGTACTGAGAACTGGTTTGAGAACCCCTGTTCTGTATCTATGTGTAAAATATAAATGTGTTTTTATTTTTGGTCCAGAAGAGGAGAATAAAGCAGATAAAATTGTTGACATCTTAGACTGGATGAAGAAAACAAGAAATATTTGACAATTTAAAATCAATTTGTGAGAATAACACAAAGCAAGAGGGGAGCAATTTTCATTTTGTTGAAATAATTGCAAGGTTAGAAGGTATTGATAGATTACTGATTATTAGCTTAGGAAAAAATGAACTGGCCAACTGTGGCCTGTGGTTAGAAAATATATGGATGGGAAAAAACTGATTAGCATAGATTAGCATTACTGAGCGCATTTTCTTTTTAGCTAAATACTTCCACTTTTAAAGAACAAAATTAGCTAGGTGGGTGAAAGGCTATGCAAATTTTATACTTCATTTACTTTTTCAGAGCCATATATCCTCTCTGTACTGTCATTTTTAGTGACTGTCTTGTTTTAAACTGAACATGATGATGGTGGAAATCGTTATTTGGTATTTGTTTTTACAGGGCACATTTAAATTTAAGGCAGAAAGTGACCTTTTTCTTCCTGATCATCACAAACTATTGCTATATGATGGCAAACTTTGTAGTTCCATTGCATTCATGTACAACCCAAGGGCTACAGATGCACAGCTCTGCCTAGAGTCATCCCCCAAGGATAACCCATCTATCTTTGTTCACTCACCACATGCCCTTATGCTGCAGGTAAAGTATTACACTAACATTGATTAAATGTTGCTAGTGAAGTATTGTGCAATATAATGCAAACTTAAGTGGTTTCTTTGTTTCTAAGTTACAGTAGGGCATTTAGTTAAAGGTAGAAGGATAAACACCGGGAGGAATGAGGCATCTGAATTTGGAGTAGGTAGGCTTTTTACCTGAAGGTTATTTATAGTCAGATTACTGTTAAAGATTGTCTTGTATTTGTAAGATGCATTAGTAGCTGACATAAGGTACCGGCAGGGTTCTAAGCAGTCTCTATTATTTCTACTGCATTCTTCCCATTTAGTTTTCATATTTCCTCATAGTATCTAATGACAAATTTAATTGTATTTTTCAACAAGTTCTTAATGACTATTCCTTAGCCCTCCAGTCCAGTCCAGATGTGTGGGTTATGCATGACTACCAGCAGGAGGAGACTGAGAACCATTGGCTTGAATTTTTCTGACGACATATGAGGGTCCTGTGCAGCCCTCACTCTCGCCAGTATTTCTTAATCTCCAGTAGATATGGTGGATGTCTTAACCTGTGCAGTCTAGATCTGTTTGAAGGAGCTGTGTTATGTTATCTTGGAAAGGCACAGAAGGGCTAGTTTCCTTGCCTTAGGGTGCAAACGTGGTGGTCCAGGTCACTCCCCTTTCCACCATTCCCTGACCCCACTTGAAGAGGTCCTTGCTTGCCTACTTCTCAGCTTTCCCCCTTCCACACGAGGGGACACAGTCTGAGTTGGGGACCTTCGGGAGGAAGCCTGAGGAAAAGTGGTGAAGTGCAGGATGAGTGTTGTCGGCTGTGGCTTAAGCAGGCTAATGCCAACAGAAAAAAAAAAAAAGGAGCCGGTTGTAGATACAAACTGCATTTGTGGAGCTCTCTTCCCTATGGGGAAGGTATGAGTGCTCTTAGCCTTGAAGCTGCCAATGGCGATGGTGCCTCAGGCACCCCCTCTTTCCTTAGCATCCCTCAAGTCTAGTCCCGACCTCTGGGTTATGGGCCACCTGTATCCACTGGTGGAGAAGGATAGCAAATTGTTCAAGGCCCCAAAGGTGGATGCCGCCGTCTCGGCAGTGACAAAGAGGACTACCATCCCGGTGGAGGGTAGTACTGCTCTCAAGGATTCTCAAGATAGGAAGCTGGACGCCCTGTTGAAGCAGGTGTTTGAAGTGAATGCACTTTCCATGCACGCGACGATCTGTGGGGCATGGGTGGCGAGAGCCTGCCTTCTCTGGTCGCAGAGAATTCAGGGAGAGCGTGGAGAGCATACGGTCGGGGAGTCGGCCAGGTTGGAATCGGGGTCTGCGTATCTGGCCGACATACAATATGATCTCATTTGGGGCCTATCAAAGATCATGGTGATGGTGGTATCGGCTCGTCGATACCTGTGGCTGCGCAATTGGGCGGCGGATGCGTCGTCTAAGGCCATACTGAGTAAGCTGCTGTTCAGGGGGCGATTACTGTTTGGGGAGGATTTGGAAAAGTTGGTTAAAGACCTAGGTGAGTCCAAGGGTGGTAGACTGCCGGAGGATAAGCCGAGACAGGGGTGGTCGACGCCAGCCCCCAGAGGACAACAGAGTTTCGTCGGTTCCGTTTTCCTAAGTTCAGTCAGGTGCAGAGGGGACGGTTTCCCGTGAGGCCTCTTCCTCCTCCTCTACAAATCTTCGAAAATCACAATGAAGTACGGGGGGCCCAGGTAGAGTTAGTACCCGTTGGAGGTCGGTTACGGGATTTTTACCCTGCATGGGTCCAGATAACGACAGATCAATGGGTCTTGGAGGTGATTCGAGAAGGTTATGCGTTGGAGTTTCAAAGGCCAGTAAAGGATTCGTTCGTTCAATCCCCTTGCAAAGCGCTGGGCAAAGCCGCGGCGGTGGGGGAGACGGTACAGAGGCTGCTGGATCTAAGCACGATTGTTCCGGTTCCCTTAGACCAATACGGCTGCGGTCGGTACTCTATTTAGTTCATAGTGCCCAAAAAGGAAGGAACTTTTCGACTGATTCTGGATCTCAAGAGACTAAATCGTTGCCTTCGCGTATCCCATTTTCATATAGAAACTCTGAGGTCCGTTATTGTCGCGGTGAGAAAAGGCAAATTCCTCACGGCGATAGACCTTTCGGAAGCGTACCTTCACATTCTGATTCGGCAGGAGCCCAGAGGTTTCTCAGGTTCATGGTCCCGGGAGGTCATTTTCAGTTTCGGGCATTGCCCTTCGGGCTCGCTACAGCACCACGGACGTTCACCAAGGTGATGGTGGTGGTAGCGGCAACGTTGCGAAAGGAGGGCATTCTCGTTCATCTGTACTTGGACGATTGGTTGATCCGAGCGAAGTCGAGGGACGAGAGCGAGACTGTGATGCAGACCAAGCAGCTGGAGGATCAGTGGACCTGGAGCTAACGCCAACAGAAAAAAAAAAAAAAAGGAGCCGGTTGTAGATACAAACTGTATTTGTGGAGCTCTCTTCCCTATGGGGAAGGTACGAGTGCTCTTAGCCTTGAAGCTGCCAATGGCGATGGTGCCTCAGGCACCCCCTCTTTTTGCAGCTCTGACAATGGGGTAAGTGTGTCTTGTGAGTTTTCTCCACACCCTCTTGAAAAGGGGAGTGGGGGAGGTAGTACCATGCCGCAATGACCGGATTTTGGCAAATTTTTGCTTACCCTTACTTGTTTCAGCAGCCAACAATGATGGCTGGCTGCTTCTGGCATAAGGGTCGGCTCTGGGGTGAGGCAAAGAAAATGTTTGGGGAGTCTGGCTGTTCTTGCAATCCGCCATCAGGTTCATTGGGCTGTCACACCTGGATGTTTCCCTCTGGCTGCCTGGGGCTGCATTTGGGTCCAGAGGGAACAGAGTGGCAGCAGATAAGAATGTTGGTCGGGTTAAGCCTTCTGCGGTAGTCCACATTGGCTAAATTGTTTTCATGACGGTATTAGTTATGGTGGGTCATTCACATTCAAGGAAGTGTTTAGGTATGAACGGCTGCCATTTTATCTAGCATTTTGTTTTTTGAGGATTCATGTTTCTTTAGCGTGTTGGCTTTTAGTTTTGGGTTACAAAAACAAACAACAAAAAAAAGAAGTAATGGCATTGCGTATCTGCCTTGTTTTGCTTTCAATTTTGGAGTTTCGCTCTGCTCAGTGGTTGGGGAAAAATAAAACAACCTACTGACTTCAGTGTGGCAGCTATCTGGGGCAGTTTAGTATCTCCAGGAACAAGCAGGAATGTAGTCTTCACATATGGGTACCGTTGACACCGACGGAGCCTGCGCGGGAACACTCCCCAGCGTCCCAAAAGGAAAGCTTTTGGGAGCATCCCACCATGCATGCATGCTGCCTTCCCGCCCAACTACCTCTCTCACTTCAGTTCTTTGTTTTCCGCGGAGCCGACAGGACGTGTCCCCTGTCACCGCAGAAAATCTTCTCTTAAATTTATATTTTTTGTGGTTGTGTCTGCCTTCCGTCGACGCCTACCGGTACCACCAGTGCTTTTCTTTCTTTTCTTCTAAAATAACTTAATTTTAGTGCTTTCTCAGGGTTTTTTTCCCCCCTGCTCTGGTGCTTGGTGCCATTTTGGGCTTCCCTTATGGAAAAACCAGCCACTGGTTTTAAAAAGTGTTCAAAATGTGGCGGTACAATTTCTATTACCGACACCCATGACTGGTGTCTTAAATGTTTAGGTCCTGACCATTGCCCTATGGAGTGTCTCTCCTGCAGGAAGTTGACTAAAAGAAGTCTTCAGAATCGAGCAAATCAACTCGGTGCCCTATTTGCTTCAGACACGATGTCTGTTGCATCGATGTCCTCCAGGGCTTCTACTTCTTCCCAGGGATCTCAGGTAACTAAACACAAGTCTTCTAAGACTAGCCTGTCCTCGAAGGGTAGATCTCCCTCTAAATATCGAGATGCCACTGGCGTTGCCCTCGAGGACACTTCACCGGCTAAACAGCCCCGGCGGGAGTCTTAGGGCTCCAAAGCTTTATTGGGGCTCCAGGATTTTCCCGAGGCCTCGACCTCGATGGAACTATTGGTGCCATGCTCGGGGGTCGTGGCCGCTTTCGTGGCCGCTTCCACCGGTACCGACGCCCCGGCATCGGCAGTAGTGATGGACAAAAGACTCCTCGCTATCGAACGCAGTTTAGCGACTCTTTTAGCTACTTCGGTACCGCTAAAGTCGCTGCAGACGGTTCCGCAGGCACCGGTGCCGATGCCGGTACCGGTGCCAGTGCCCTCGGTACCTGTTTCAACAGGCATGCTTCCCCCGATGCCGAGCCTGGAATTTCTCTCCAGTATGGTGGATCAGGTACCGACTCGTTTCGGTACCGACATTGAGCGGTACCGACACCATCTGCTTCAGGAGAACCCGGTACTTCCTCCTTTTGAGTCTTCCGATTCCGATGACTCAGATGATTCCACCGGTACCAGAGCTGAACTTTTGCATGATTCATCTTTTTCTCCTCAACACAGAATGTCTCCTCCTGAGGATATCTTTTCATGATTTTGTACGTGATATGGCAAAGGGTCTTGCCATTACAGTATTACCAGAAAAGGAGCCTAGAGCAGAAGAATTGAGAATTCTTCAATATCCTTTGGCTCCAAAGGAGGCAGCTATGCTTCCTATACACCAGATCTTACATGATGTAATGTTAAGAATGTGGGAAGCTCCTTTAACAGTATCTCCACATTCTAGACGTCTTGACACTATGTATCGAGTACCACCTTGCCCAGGGTTTCAGAAGACTCTGTTACCACATCATTCTATGGTGGTAGAGTCTGCCATGAGGTGGATTAAGAGTGCTAAATGACACTCTTCCATTCCACCAGGTCGTGAGTCTAGAACACTGGATGCCTTTGGTCATCGATGCTTTCAGTCCTCCATGCTATCAGCAAGAATTAGTTCCTATATATTATACATGGGAATGTTTCTTGAGCAGGTTACAAAAGACTTGGATCTTTTGCTTTTCTTCAAGAGGATAAATGGACAGATTATTTGGGTTTGGTCAAACATGCTCAAAATGTCTCTAAGTTTATGAATCATGCTACCTTTGACTGTTTTGAATGTATTAGCAGAACGTCTGCTATATCCATAGGAACACGTCGTATTGCCTGGCTCCAAGCTTCAGACTTGGAGGAATGGGTGCAAGATAAGCTGGGTAACATTCCTTGCACAGGAGAAAATCTCTTTGGCAAGGATTGTCAGCTTAAAGCTAATGAAATAGACACTGATAATACAACTTTAGACAGGTTGTCAAAATCTACAGCTAACCCAGCTAAGAAAGTTTTTCAAAAAACCTTTTTTCTCTAAGAAGAAGAAATTCTATCCATCTTCCACCCAGCAAACACATGTTCCCCAGAAGGGGCAACAACAAACTAGACAAAGAAAGACACAAGCTCAGAAGGCTCTGCAGGCTCAGCAGACCCAACCTCCTCAGGGTCTTTGACTGTTGTCTAGAGAACTTAGCCATTCTTCCTGTTCTAAGCCCAGAACCTTTAAATATTCCAGGCCATATTTGCCATTTTGCCAAAAGATGGCAACAAATCACTTCAGAAAATTTGACTCTCTCTATAGTGAGTCTGGGATACAAGCTTCATTTCCTCAGCTTGCCCCCATCCACACTAATAAAATAGTTCAAATCTCAACCACCTGTCTCAGACCTATTGTGGCAAGAGGTCACCACTCTTCTGGCTCAAGGGGCTATAGAAGAGATTCCTAAGTCCCAGCAGGGCACAGGATTCTATTCCCCCTATTTTCTCATTCCAAAGAAGTCAGGGGGACTAAGACCAATCCTGGACCTCAGAGAACTGAACAAATATTTAGTCCGAGAAAGGTTCAAGATGATCTCCCTTGGCACTCTTCTTCCATACCTTCATGAGCAAGATTGGCTATGTTCTCTGGATTTAAGGAATGCTTACATGCATATCCTTATTCATGGAGATTACAGAAAATTCCTTTGATTCCTAGTCAAGGGAAGACATTTTCAATACAGGGTCCTTCCTTTTGGGCTGGCCTCTGCTCCAAGGGTCTTCACAAAATGCATGGCAGTAGTAGCAGCAGCATTTATGAGGACTCTAGGAATTTTTGTCTTCCCTTACTTAGACAATTGGCTCATTCGAGCACCGTCAGCTCCAGAGGCAACTCAAATACTGCAGTACTTAGGATGGATGATAAACCTTCCAAAGTCCCAGCTCACCCCATCTCAATCCTTCGAGTTTATAGGGGCTCGCTTGGACACACAGCAGTCAAAGGCTTTCCTTCCTCAGCCTCGCTGTCTGCGCATCATTGAACTAGCATCTCAAGCAGTGCTAGAAACCTTCCTCAGTGCTCGACAGATGCTTCGACTTCTAGGACACATGGCATCTACAGTCCATGTGATTCCTTATACATGCCTTCATATGCGAGCGGCCCAGTGGACCTTGGCTTCCCAATGGTCCCAGGCCTCAGGATGCCTGTCGGACAAGATCAGAGTTACCACATGCCTGATTGCGTCTCTGCATTGGTGGCAATCTCTGGAAAACCTTACAGTAGGCTGAACTTTTCAGCAATCCCTACCTCAGGCTGTCCTGACGACAGATGCATCCAAGTTGGGTTGGGGAGCCCACTTGGGCAGTCTGTCCACCCAGGGTCTCTGGACCCCACAGGAGGCTTCTCTTCAAAGAAGCCTCCTATAACTAAGGGCCATTTCCAATGCTATTCGAGTCTTTTGCTTTCATCTCGTAAGCAAAACAGTCCTGGTGCAAACCGACAATCAAGTGGCCATGTTTTACCTAAACAAACAAGGCGGAACAGTCTCTCTGCAATTATGCAATGAAGCTTTCCAACTGTGGGCCTTTGCCAGAGAGCATCACATCCATTTGTTGGCAGTATACCTTCCAGGCATTCAAAATGTTTGGGCGGACAGGCTCAGTCGAGTCCTGTTGCCACAAGAGTGGTCTCTCCACTCATATCAACTTGCCCGAGTGTTTCAGGTCTGGGGAACTCCAGACATAGACCTCTTTGCAAGTCCACAGAATGCCAAACTTCCTCGGTACTGTTCCAGACTGCCAGCTCAGAATTGTCAGGCGAGGGATGCATTCCTGCTCCATTGGGGCCAGGATTTTCTCTATGCCTTCCCACCAGTTCCCCTAATTCCCAAAACCTTATTCAAACTCCAGAGACACAGAGGTTGCATGATATTCATAGCTCCCTGCTGGCCAAGGCAAACATGGTATCCTCTTCTCTTAGTTCTCTCTCGAGCCACTCCTCTGGAGTTGGGGAGTGCTCCGGATCTTCTGTCCCAGAAAACGGATCCCTACTGCTCCCCAATCCCTTCATCTCAAGGCCTGGCTACTCAAGGCATAGAACTTCAAGATCTAGGCCTTTCACAACCAGTGAAGGATATTCTTCTGGCTTCCAGAAAGCCTTCCACAAGGCGTTCTTATGTATTTAAGTGGAAGAGGTTCTCAATCTGGTGTTCCCAGAGAGGACTTAATCCCCTCTTGGTACCGGTAGAGTCCCTTCTGGACTATCTCCTTCACTTACCAGCTTCTGGTCTCAAGACCAATTCTGTTAGGGTCCATCTTAGTGCTATTGCTGCATCTCATAAGTCCCTTGATGGACAACCAATTTCCTCTCATCCTCTTGTTTTAAGATTTATGAGGGATCTCCTTTTAACTAAACTTCCCATCAAACCACCTCTAGTGGCCTGGGATCTTAATCTTGTTCTGGATCAACTCATGAAGCCTCCCTTTGAACCTTTAGCGACTTTGGAGCTAAAGTTTCTTTCATAGAAAGTCATTTTCCTAATTGCTATCACTTCTGCAAGACGCATTAGTGAACTGCCAGCTTTAGTGGCTGACCCGCCTTATACGAGGTTCCATCATGACAAAGTAGTCTTGAGGACACATCCTCACTTTATGCCAAAGGTGATATCACCTTTTCATTTAAACCAGTCGGTTTATCTCCCAGTCTACTTTCCTAGGCCTCATGCCTCCAGCGCGGAAAGAAATCTTCTTACCTTAGATTGTAAGTGGGCTCTGGCTTTTTATCTTCACAGAACTCAGCCATTTAGAAAGTCTTCTCAGCTTTTTCTGGCTTTTGACTCTAGTCATTTAGGACCAGTCACTAAGAGAACGCTCTCTAAGTGGATTGCAGACTGTATTTCCTTTACCTATCAGAGTAAAGGAATCCCTCTTGAAGGCCATGTCACGGCTCATAATGTTAGAGCCATGGCAGCCTCAACAGCTAACCTTCGTTCAGTTGCTATTGATGAGATCTGCAAAGCAGCAACCTGGGCTTCTGTGCATACTTTCACTGCCCACTATTGTTTAGACAAGGACTCCCTTCGGGATGCCTTGTTCGGTCAAGCTGTTCTACAGCATCTCTTCTACAGCATCTCTTCCATTCCTAGATTAACTCCTTCCCACCTTCCACTCTTGGATGCCTGAGGTCCCTGGGAGGAAGCATGGCCCATCTTACTTAGATCCGCAACATGCTGGGGTCATCCCTAGGCATTTTTAACTGGGGAGTCCCCCATATGTGAAGACTACATTCCTGCTTGTTCCTGGAGATAGCGTAGTTACTCACCTGTAACAGGTGATCTCCGGGAACAGTAGGAATAAGTCTTCACAACCCACCCACCTCCCCTAGGAGTTGTCTTTCTCTTTTTCTCTTTTTCTTCTCCTTCTCTCCTTTGGTCTCAGCTTTCAACTCAACTGAAGTGAGAGAGGTAGTTCGGCGAGAAGGCAGCACGCATGCGTGGTGGGATGCTCCCAAAAGCTTTCCTTTTGGGACGCTGGGGAGCGTTCCCACGCAGGCTCCATTGGTGCCGACGGCACCCATAAGTTAAGACTTATTCCTGCTGTTCCCAGAGATCACCTGTTACAGGTGAGTAACTATGCTTTCTTTACAGGCTTACTTCTGCACTGGTTTGCTTGTGGGTTACAGTGCCTGGTGAATTTTTCTGGGGGAAAAAAAGGGGGGAGGGGGAAGAGAAGGTAACTAAGGCAGCTGAACCTTAAATGGTTCTTTCTGCAGAATACCGGCATCCTAACCTAAGAGTCTCTGAAGGCCAGCCTCTTTAAAAAACAAACAAACAACCAACCCCCCCCCCCCCAAAAAAAAAACCCCAAACAAACAGCAGAGGAGAAAGGTAAGGGCTAGGGCGAAGATCCTATCTGTCCTCTTTACTCACTCCTAAAGGTCTAGTGGTGGAGTTTTCTATTCTGATGCAGTCCTTTTTCTAGGAGACCAGCACAGTCCACAAAGGGTTCTTTTCTGGCTGCCTTGGCCATTCTTTGGCCAGAATGTTGGTAGAGTCTAATGTTGAACCTGTTGGCTTCTTAGAGTGTCACAGTTGGTTTTAGAAAGGCCTATCTGCTTTCTCTTGATGGTCCTTTTGGGACTTGGTTTGAAGTCGCCTTTTTTGTGGGGGTCCCTCTCTGGGAAGTCTCTCCTTTTTCTCTAGCTGTAGTGCTTGCTGAGCTACAGGGTGTGTGCCCAGTCTCTCAGGAGGCCGCAGTGTGGTATAGGTTTTGGCGGTTGGTATTTGTTGACGTTTTCTGGTTCTGAGTTTGTCTATTCTGATTCAGTTCTTTGAATGCACAAGACAGGCGCTCTGGTGTTCTGCGCATTTCACTGCTGCAGGCCTGGCTTGGTGCTTTGCTGGTGGCTACTGACAATGCTTCCACTACTGGCTGGTTGCCTTCCAGAGGTGCAACAACTGTAGTGGACTATGTCCCCTGTATGTGTTTCAGATGATTTCTGTCATACTCTGAATGGATGGGCAGTCAAAGTCGCTTTTACAGTAGTTTTTCCTTTGTCGTCCTAGAAGGTTCCATTCTGGCTTTCCAAGGCAGTTTTCAGTCAGACCTTTTGGGTGTCCATTTGAGATACGATATGCTTGCTATTATTTCTCTCTCTTTAGGCTGCACATGGCTTGGTTCCTTGGGGGGGACCAGGGGGTACATTTTGGCTCCACAGCTTTATGACTTCTATAGCTGGTAGTTGGATAGAGGTTGATCCACTGTAATTTTGAGCAGGGCCGGATTTACCTGTACGTCATGGCGTAGGGCCCACAGCTGGCAAGGGCCCACAAAAATGGAACAAGTTAGCGCTTTTTTTTTTTTAAAATAAAATTAAAAAAAAAAACCTGCTGGCTGCCGTCGCGGGGCCCCCTCTGCTGCCGCAGCAGCATGGACTGACCCGCGGGGGCCCCCTCTGCAAGCTCGATCCGTCCCTCCCTCCCTCCGTGCAGGCTGTGAGAGGCGCGAAGGGAGCGTGTCTCCCTCGCTTCTCTGTTAAGCCCGCAGGGGCTGATGGGAAATTTCCCATCAGCCCCTGCGGGCTTAACAGAGACGTGAGGGAGACACGCTCCCTTCGCGCCTCTCACAGCCTGCACAGAGGGAGGGAGGGAGGGACGGATCGACGGATCGAGCTTGCAGAGGGGGCCCCCGCGGGTCAGTCCATGCTGCCGCGGCAGCAGAGGGGGCCCCGCGGCGGCAGCCAGCAGGTTTCTTTTTTTAAATTAAAGTTTGCTTTAGGCCGGGGGGGGGGGGTAGGACTGGTAATGAGCTATTGGGGGGGCTGGGACTGGAAATGGGCTGGGGGGGTTAAGGCTGGAGGTGGGCTGATGGGGTTAGGACTGGTAATGGGCTGTGGGCTGTTGGGGGGGGTTAGAACTGGTAATGGGCTTTGGGGGGGTTAAGACTGGTAATGGGCTGTGGGCTGATGGGGGCTGTCTGGTAATGGGCTATGGGGGGGCTAGGACTGGAAAGGGGCTGAGGGGTTAAGACTGGAGGTGGGCTGATGGGGTTAGGACTGGTAATGGGCTGTGGGCTGATGGGGGGGGTTAGGACTGGCAATGGGCTATGGGGGGCTGACTGGAAATGGGTTGATGGGGTTAGGACTGGAAGTGGGCTGATGGGGGGTTAGGACTGGTAATGGGTTATAGGGGGGCTTAAACTGAAAATGGAGTGATGGGGGGTTAGGACTGTAAGTGGGTTGATGGGGGGCTAGGACTGGTATTGGGTTGGGGGGTTGCTAGGACTGGAAATGGGCTGATGGGTGGCTAGGACTGGAAATGGGCTGATGCAGGGACTAGAAGGGAATGGATGCTGGGTGAGGCTGGAACTAGAAGGGAGCTGATGTTGGGGGAGGATTAGAATGGGATGGGGCTGGAAGAGTAAAATGGAGAAGGGAAAAATATTTTGTGTGGGAGGGATAAAAAATCTACAATTGGCCGGGTATTGGGAGAGTAAGTGGGGATTGAGGATGGAGGGGTAAAATTTGAGTGGATGAAATAGGAATGAGGAAAAAGCAAAAGGAGAAAGATTAGTATGTTAAAGCAGATGTAGAGAGAGAATGGAAAAAAACTAGAAGAGAGAAGAAAGGACAAATGGACAGCAGACGATGGAGAGTTAGCAGAAGACACAAAGAAACCAGAAGAAAGTGGCTGGAGCAATTGCAGCTGAAAAAAATGCACAAAAGGTAGAAAAATATCTCTTTATTTTGAATTTATTAATTGGAATATGTCAGCTCTGGTAAATGTGCATCATTAACTTCTGCGCTTTGTTTAGTACAAGAGCAAATTAATGTATAGTTTTATTTCTACAGTGTTGTACATTCCAAGTTTGGCTTTTGGGATTCCCAGTTTAATTATTGTCTTCCTGTTTCTAAATTGTGATTACTTGTTTGGTGATGGTCTATATTCTGCATGTGTAACTGAGCTGAGGTGTTCTGTTTATATAATTCCTATTTGACATTGCCACTTGTTCTCTTTCCCCAGTAGGTCATGTATTGTTCTCTGAAATGTATTGATTTAATATTTGCAGTGTTGCCTTTTGATTGGTAGAGTATGGTGCTTTGTGAGTCCTGGTAGTGCTGTTAGGATACGGCGGGTTTGCTATGGGTTCTAAATGGGCAGTGTTTGTAGTAGTTCCTAATGTGTCTGGCAGTTGGCACTGGATTATAGTAATGTAGAAATCGTTTAGTCTTTCTTTATCCATACACTCATTAAGAGGCACGTTTACTAAAAGTTAGTATATGGTAACATTATGCAAATATTTATGCAAATGAGGCCCCTTATGCAAATGAGGCCCCGCACCCCCCTTGGGCCGCCCCTGCTGGGGGCCCACAGTTTTTGTTGGCGTAGGGCCTCACTCAAGGTAAATCCGGCCCTGATTTTGAGTAAGGATACTTGCCCTTTTTGGGGCTTCTAGAGGTCGTCTCCTTAGCTTGGACTCTCTGCTAGTCCTTGACCATACACCTCGCTATTTCCAAGTGGCTAAGTTCTTATCTTTCTCTGGTTGGAGTGGAGGGGTCAGTGGTGTCTTGTGTCTGTTATGTCTTGAGCGACTGCTGTTTTGAGATGTACAGCAGTTCCTTCGGTTTTTGGCGGTTCGCATTGGAGTTAACTCTGGCGTTTTTGTATCTGGGCTCTCCTTTTTCGGCTGCATGTTTCATTTTTATAGAGACGCCCTCACAATCAAGAGGCACTTTTGGACCTTGATGGGTCTGGAGATCGGTGCTTCTCAGAGTCTTTTTGGTCAGTATGCATCTACGTGTGCCAGGGAGCCAAGAGTTCCTGATACACTTTTTTCCTTGTTTCTCGTTTTAGTAGTAGTAGGTGTAGGCAGCAGGTTTAGCTGTCGGGTAGCTCACACTGCGGGACTAGGATCTTGGTCGCTTGTCATTCTTCTCACATAGTTTGTCCCTGGCTAGATCGGAAGTTTTCTGTCACGTCTTGCAAGAATGCTTCTTTGACTTTGAATTGGCCTCATGAGGTTCTTTTGGTTTCAGTGGCAAGGCTGTGGTGTTCTAGTTCCGTCAATGCCGTCATACTATTCTAGCATAGTCTCGAGGTTGCGATCACGGCATCTTGCAGGTGATTGAGTCCTAAAGCTTCAGTGCTTACATAATTGCTTAACAGGTTTTGGGATCCCTTCGGGATCATATATTCTGTTTTTTATTTATTTTTTTTAACAAACAACCCCCCCCCCCAAAAAAAAACATAAGAGGGGGGGCTGTGATCATCTGCGTATGCCTGTCCGGATGCCCTTATCAGGGGCACATCTCATGGGTCGTCTTCAGGTCCTCTCTTACAGGTTCTCTGTGGAGTCTCGTGGATATTGAGCCTTGGCTTCTCCTGATATACAGTAGTTTGTACTTCGGAGTCCTTTTATCTTGCAGGTAGTGGACTTCATTATACTTATTGTGGAAACGGGTCTCAGGGAGGCAGTGTTACGAGACAGTGAGGCACGATCAGCGAAACATCAATGCTTCTTGGTGTCTGCAGTGGCTGTAGGTGGCTGGGGCTAGCAGATAGGTGTAGAAAGGTCACATGCTAACCCTCGGAGTATCTCGCGGTTGAGACTCTGGCTATTGTGGTTGGTGAAGCTTAGTTTCTGTACCTAGTTGCTTTCATAGTCGGTCATCCTTTGGAGGGGCTGTTGGCCTAAGAGGATTGTAATTTAGGTGTGAAAATGGAAGGTTCGCTGTCTTCCTCTGGATTCAAGTAATAATTTGAACATGCGTTATTTACCGGAGAGGTATATTTTGGAGAATAATATCCAGTATCAAAAGCCCGGTTTTGGGCCTCGTCCAGTGGCAGTTATTTCACATTTCTTGACTAGTCTTTTGGCTTCTTGTTGGAGTTAGCTACCTCTTGAATTCCTGTGGCTCTTGATGCCGCTGGGTTCTTGAGTATAGGACACCTGGTGCTCTTGGTGGTTAGGTTGTGCAGTCGTATGCACCTGTTGAGTCGTTTCACAATTTACAGTGTTCTTATTTGGTTTACACCACACCTCGTCTTTGCAGGCAAGGTCTGTCCTTACCATCTGTCTACCAAGCATAGCGATTTTGTAGTTGTGCTGCTTTGCTTTCCTTGCTGACTGTTTAGGGGTCCTGCAGTCAGGCAGGTCATCTTAATGGTGACTATATCTGACTTCCATAGGAGAACTAATGATGATGGCATCCAGGTTCTCCTCCGCAGGCAGGCATTTTCTGTACCTAATATTTGAAACTGTGGGCCTTTGTCAGCGGGTGCTGGAACAAGACTAGCGGTTGACTGCTTCATGTGGCAGTGTCGTTATGTCTATAGCTTTGTAATGATCAGTTTGGCCCTTCAGGCCAGATTGTGGTGTTCCCTGCCTCCTTGTGGATGAAGTACTGCTTTGTTAATCCCACGTGTCTGGATTGGACTGGAGGGATGATAAGGAAAGAGAAATTAGATCTTACCTGCTAATTGTCTTACCTTGAGTCCCTCCAGTTCAGTCCCTGCCCTTTGTCTCTAATTTTCTTGTGGTGTTCCTGGCCTTAGGAGTCAGTAGATGGCTGGCGCAGTACATTCAAGTTCTTCTCTAGTGCATGCAGTCATTTTCACTTTCCAGGGGATTTCCTAACATGGCAGCAGTAGGATTTTGTGTTTTACCCTCCTGGTACGGTAGCTATCCTTTCTTCAAGAAGGGTCGGCTCTTAGGAGAGTATAATTGCAAGTGTGGTTTTGGATTGCTGGCATACCTAATAATTTTTAGTCTCCTAATCTGCTTTGTTACAGAAATACTGGTGAGAGTGAGGCTGCACAGGACCTCTTATATCACGACGTCAGAAAAATTCAAGCCAATGGTTCTGTGTCTCTATTTGCTGGTAAGCTTGTATAACCCACGTGTCTGGATTGGACTGGAGGGATTCAATGAAAGATAATTAGCAGGTAAGGTCTAATTTCTCATTATCAGGAAGCCATGGCTGGAGTAAGACGGTCTTTATGCCTGCTGCAACTGTGTATATTGCTGCTTTATGCACATTGAGTACTTCAAGTACATTTATTAAAAGCAAATACCCCTTCCCCCTCAACACAAAAATTGTAATGAATTTTGTCTGTTTTTGGAACGGGGTATTTAAGGTTCTAATACATAACTGTAATTGTTCTGCCCGTTTCTATTAGGATGTGAAGGCAGTTCTAACACATTCTATCCAAAGCGCTATGCATTCCATTGGAGGTGTGCAGGTACTGTTTCCTCTCTTTGCTCAGTTGGATTTCAGGCAGTATGCATCTGACAAAGTTGACACCTCCGTTTGGTAAGTGTGTGCTACTCTGTAACATAGCACCATAAGCTGCCTTATTGTTTTCTGTGTGTGTGTGTGGGGGGGGGGGGGTTATTACCCTATTGAATATTTCTACGAAAGGTTTTTTTGTGTTTGGTTTTTTTTTAAACAAAAACAAAATTTAAAAAAAAGTTGTCATTATACATATATAGCACCTCAAGTTGCCAAAATTGGAGAGAGAGTGGCATCATTAATATAATAAGGGGGAACATGTGCAGCTCTTACCCCCCCCAACCTATTCAAAAACCACTATATCCCAGCAGTTGAAAGAGAAGATCCAATATTAAGTTAATTTGTATCAGTTATTTCCTGACTTTGCATAAATAACATTAATTGAGAATGATTTATTGTACTATCTCTCCCTTTTAATTTAAACAATACATTTTCTAGGGTACTTTAGGAAGAAGACACTCCTAGAGAAAAAGCCCTGGGCACCAACAACAAAAACTCCCTTCTAACAGACTGCGTCTTGAGAGAACAGGAGATATAGACCTTGTAACTATGAAGCATAGCTTGATGTAATCTAAAAGAAATTTTCATCACCCTATTCTTGTCAGAGACCCCACCATAAAGGAGGTCAGCAAAGTATTCTTGTTGGTGGCCTCCTGAATCAAGGTCTCCAGCAAGGTAGTTACATCAACTTCACTCTTATTATCCAAAACACTTCCTCTACCTCTCCCCAACCTACTTAACAATACCTGGAATATAATCCACTTTGGTAATAGCAGAGAGAACTTCATTCAAAGTGTAAAATATCAACAAAATATTGTCTGAGCGTCTCATAGGGAGAAATCATTATACAAACTGGAAAATTAGAAACATAGAAACATAGAAAAATGACGACAGAAAAAGACCACATGGCCTATCTACTGTAGTCTGTCCTTCCATAACAACTACAACAGTATAGAAACATAGAAAAATGATGACAGAAAATTACTAGAATGAATAGCTTTTCCATCTTTTCCAGCTTATTTTCAAGAACAGTATTCCTTGAATCAAAGCAGAAACTTTCAACACTTCAGTTTTGGAATGGTCTCAAGCTGAGATCTCACATGATTCCACAATTTCTTCCGGGGAATAAAAATTAACCACTGCCTCGCCTGAGAACTTGCAGAGCTGTGACAAGTACAGTAAACTGAAAGTGTCTCCTCCATTATAGTACTGATCTCCAGCTTTCTGGATTGGATACTTCTTTAGGTGGATTAATGGCTATCAGCCCAACGCTACCAAGTTATCCTGAAAACACAACAGATTTCAATGAGCATGCCCAATCTGAACTCTGCAGTTTTTTGTTTTCTCCATACTTCTCACCTAGTTCGAGGTTAAGTCTATTTCAGATTCCAAATGAGGAGAGACAGTAGTCTTCTATATGATGGCATATGGGGACAGGGAAATACCTACTGTACCTGATTGTAACTTGCCTTGAACTGCTACTGGAAAGGTGTGAGCTAAACAGCACTAAATAAATAAATACCCCCAATGTGGCAATTTTATTCCTTCTCTATCTAAAAGTATAGCTAGGAGGGGATTCCAAGACCAATATTTAGCTGGTGAAAGAACCAGTAAGTGAGGGGACTGGGCTTAATGAAAACACCACCTCAGTCCCTCCTCTGAGGTCTGGAGATGAACTGTCCCCACACTATCCCCAAGGATACCCAGATATACCACAAGCAAGTCCATAGGACCTTGCACCATATTGTTTTCATTGTCACCAAGAGGGAGGAAGAAACCTCAGAGAGAAGCTCATTTAGAAGCACCAGCAGATGAATGACACATCCCTGGACTCGTTCTTGGGTAGTCTTAGTTGCTCTCCTTCAATGAACTTTGTGCTCAGATATCACCAAGGGTGGGAGTAGAAACCTGGGGCAGCATTATGGTATTCTTTTATTCATCATTCCTTTCCTAATTCTTAGCATTCTATTTGCTTTTTTTGGCTACCACTGCATACTGAGCAGAGGATTTCAAAATAATATCCACAGTGACACCTAAATCCTTTTCCTGGGTGGTGGCCCCTAATGTGGAACCTTGAATCGGGTAGCTATAGTGTAGCAGCGGAGTGTATGCAACCAAATACCAGGAGTCACTTCAGGATCCAAGCCAATTTATTGTGCACAAGGCTCAGAAAAGTCAAACTTCAAAAAGGACTGAGCAAGCTTAAACAGGAACGAATTCATTATGTACTTTTTCTAACAGTTTGATACACACAAGCTCTCTATTGGTCCCAACACGCTCCCCCCTACATTTATCCAATCAGGGACCTTGTCTGGGCCTTTTTCCTTATTCCCCCTTCTCAATACAGCTGAACAAAAGGCATATTAAAAGTGTTAGTTACATTTTTACTTCAAGGACATCTGTAGCCAGAGGAATGTGAAAGTATCTTAATGAGAAATGTTTTGTAGCAGAAAGTGTTGAAAGACATTATGCAGACTCTGCAATAAGCAGATTTCTCTAACTTGCAATTCTGATTCTTAGCAGCACTACTAAAAAGTAGGGGGTTTAAAATCCAAGCCTAACTTACAGGCTCTTACAGGCCCATCATGTTTACAGGTCATAGCATACAGCTTATAGGCCATAGCCTATCACATTCCCCCCTTTGATTATTCTCACCCTAATGATAAAGCGGGTGAGAATCAAATCACACAGCACGCTCAGTGTATGGTGGGGCTTCCTCTTGGGGTAAAGCCCGATAGCGCCAGACAGCTAATATTCCGGCTGCTGTTTTACGTTCAACTGTACTATCAATTATGGAGGTCACCATTCTCAAACAAAGGGGTAGCAAGCATGGAAGAAATAAACACATGAGTATCATTAGTATAATTACAATAACAAAAGTCTTCAACCCTCCTAATCCAGAGAACATTGATCCAAACCATCCATCAAGCTCCAGTCCATTCCAAGTCTGGACTGGTACATATGCTTGCTTTCGCATCTGATCAGCTATGTCTTCAACAACTTGTCCATTATCAATTTTTATCCCAGTCCGAGTAGTAGTTATGCAGGCTGCACAGGGAGGTAGGGCAAAAGTCATTTCAAGGCACCCCAAGGCTGCTGCCAGAATAAAGCAATAATAAGGATTCATGATGATCATAGTCTGGAAAATTGGTGGAACTGTCGGCTTCCACAACGTGTGACAGATGTAGAGTTGATTGTAGATCCTCAAGCTTCCGCCGTACGTGAACCTACCAGCTTTGTGGCAGGAGTAGGGCTGTAGATTCCAAAATATCAGTCTTTTTTAGGATGTCTCAGACTCTAGCATAGTCTCTCAATATAACAGTCTCTTTAGAAGATCGTGATTCCTCAAAATAACACAGTCTCTCAGGATGGTGGTTGTCATCATAGGGTGAGCCGCAATGGAGTTTCAGGATCATTTATGGAAGTCCAGTGGCCAAGTTCAAAAGCGGCTGCTGGCTTTACTCGGCTGTGATGAATCCAAGGCTCAAATTCTGCAACTTTAACTGCTTTAGGGGTTTTTTATTTATTTATTTATTTATTACAAGTTCTTATATACCGCACTATTCGGCATCAGCGCGGTTTACATTATAACATAAAGACCATAACAACAAGCTGTTTGGTTTACATCGAACAGGAGTACAAACTTGGAGAACGGGGGTAAACTATATACAAGAGATAATTACATAGAACAGAATAGAGTCTTAATAATATCAAGAACGGCATGGTATGTTCATGAGTGGGTCACTTCCTCTGGTTCAATTGCTGGTAGGGTAGTATTGAAGGAAGAGGTGGTATTTGAGTGCCTTCCTGAACTGGAGTAGGTCAGTAATGGCCCTTATGTCGGAGGGTAGAGCGTTCCAGCATTTGGGTACATAGAAACTGAAGGCTCTGTTTGAGGTTGTCATGTTGCACTTTGTCAACGCCTTCGAGGTTGTCAGTAGGTTTACGGCTGATGTTCTTCTGGATCTGTTGGGGGGTACTGTGTGAATCAGATCTGTGAGTGAGGAGGATGAGATACCCTTGATTGCCTTGAATGATAGGACTAGGGTTTTAAAGATGATCCTCCCATGGATGGGGAGCCAGTGAAGCTGTTTAAGAATGGGAGTTACGTGGTCGCTTCTGGAGGCTCCGTAGAGGACTCTTGCTGCGGCATTCATGGCCATCTGTAATGGGCTAAGAGTGGATTGAGGGAGACCTTGTAATATGGCATTTGCAAAGTCGAAGTGTGGCAGGATTAGTGCTTGGTATATGGTTCGGAAGTCATCAGGGTCCAACATGGAGCGCATATGCCTAAGCGAGCGTATTTTGAAGTATACAGCTTTGACTATGTTATTTATGTGATGTTTCATATCCAGACGTTGGTCCAATGTAACTCCAAGGTATCTTATTGTTTCTTTAGCTTGTAGGTCAGCTTCCTTGACACTGACGTGGGCTGGAGGGGTGAAGTTGGGGTCTTTGGAGATGAAGAGCACCTCTGTTTTTTTATGTTGAATGCGAAGGTTTTGTGATTGGAGCCACTCTGAGACCGAATTGAGGCAGTCTACCAACGGTGCCAGGTCTAATTGAGTTGTGGAGAAAGGCATATATAAGAGAATGTCATCTGCGTATATCAAGCAGTTGACTTTGAAAGATCTTATGATGTCGCAGATGGGCTGCATGTATATGTTAAATAGTAGGGAAGACAATGAGGAACCTTGAGGCACACCTTGCTTTTGATGGAAGCGTTGTGACTCTTCTGTACCGGACTTCACATATTGCCATCTACCATCCAGGTAAGAGTTGCACCATTCTAATGCACTGTTGCAGATACCTTTCTCTTTCAGTCGTCCGAGGAGAATTTCGTGGCTTACTGAGTCGAACGCCGCAGCGATGTCTAAGAAGACGAGTACAAATCCTTGTCGGATGTTGTTAATGCCTGTGATAATGTCGTTGAATAGGTTCGTGAGAAGGGTCTCGACCCCATGATATTCTCTGAACCCATGTTGGCAGTGATCTAGGGGCGCTGTGGTGTCTATATGATCTTGGATTTGCCGTTGTGCCTCCTTCTCAATTATCTTGGCTAAGAGGGGAATGCTAGCTATAGGCCTATAAGATTCGACCTTTTGCGGGTCTAGCTTGGGGTTTTTCAAAAGTGGCCTGATGGAAGTCTGCTTGAGTGCTGCAGGGAAGTACCCTGTTGTGAATGAGAGGTTCATTAGATTTGCAATGAAGGGGCTGAACGCACAACGTAGCTCCTTAATCCAAAAAGCTGGGCATGGGTCCGTTTGTGCAGTGGAGGTATTGAGAGATGCTATGGTGTTCTCGATGCATTTAGTGGATGGTGTAGAGAAGTTATTTAGTGGGGTTGCATTCGTTGGTTCTTGGAACGGGACTGTTGACACCTTGTTAGTTTGCACTATCTTGGATTGCATGTAGTCAGCGAATTTCTGTGGATGAATCTCACTGTGTTGTTCGGGAGAAGGTTCCTTTGAGAGGGATTTGACCAGGTTGAAGAGGTCACGTGGTTTATTCAGTGATCTCTTTAGGGTGTCTGTGTGATATTGTTTCATTGTGGTTGTGATTGCTTCACGGTGTGTGGAGAGGTGAGTACGGTAGGCGGTCTGATCTTCAGTGGAAAGTGATCTGCGCCAGCGGCGTTCCAGTCTGCGGAGTAGAGTCAGAGAGGCTCGCAATTCAGGAGAGAACCATGGGGCGGTGCTTCTTTTTCTCCTCTTTGTGTTATTGGAAATTGGAGGTTGTGATATGGCATGCAGATTGGAGTTCCAGGAGGTGATTAGTTCGTCGAGGTCTGGTGTGGTTTTGTTGAGGAGTGATTGGGTCTCAGCCAAGATGTGTTCTCTGTTAAATGGTCTAAATCTTCTTGTGGGCGTCCGTGATGTGCTGTGCATGTTTTGGCTTCTGTGCAGCTTCTCATTGATGATGGGGATCTGGAAAATGATCAGTTTGTGGTCTGACCAGGGTACATCAACGATTGATATTGGTAGGTTGTGGTTTTGTTGAATGACTGTCTGAGGAGCAAATACCAAATCCAGAATGTTTCCCTTTATATGAGTGGGTTTATTGATAATTTGCTTGAGTCCCAGGTCTTCCATAGCACCAAGGAAGGCAATTGCGTGGTTTTGGGATAACGATGGGAGATTGAAGTCACCCATTATCCAATTTGGTTTATTGGGATTGAGGGTGCTGGCAGTAAGGTCAATAATGGTTGGGAGGTCATCTGGAGACGTGGACGGTGTCCTGTATAAGAGGTTGAGGGAGATTTGCTGGTTTGTAATGGAGAGTATGTCTAGATTGCTTGAGCTAGAGGAATCTGTTATGTGGAAGTTAAGGTCCGATTTGGAGACTATGAGCACCCCTCCTCCTTTTTTGTTTTCTCTATGTCTTGTGTGTATGGCGAAATTGGGTGGTAGAAGTTGGTTGATGATAACATTATCTTCAGCTGATAGCCAGGTTTCTGTGATCATGAGTATCTCTAGGTCATAGCGGGAAATTGTTTCAAGAACCACAGGCCACTTTTTGCGAATAGAACGCGCATTTATGATGGCACATCTTAGGGGTCGGTAGTTCGGAGGTTCTTCCTGGGTGGGTGTATTGGGCAGCTGGAGTGCTATGTGTATCAAATGGGAGCGGCGTGTGTAGGTGTCATTTCCTGGGTGGGAGTATGGAGGTCCAGACCACCTTTTTCCATGGCTATTTAAGATGGGGATATTTCCATGAGATATGTAAAGGGCTTGGGAGGTTCCAAGCCAGTGAGTCAGTAGGAAAAAGCTGATAAGGGCGAAGAGCTGGAGGGCCATTTTGCGAGTTCCTGTTGTGTGCGAAGTACTGTAGATATACTGCAGTATAGTGCAATAGCAGGACAGAGAGTACGGTAGTGAGACACAAAACAGTACGGCAATGGACAACGGTATATGATGCTACTGACAACAGTATAAGAAGCTATTGACCGTGTTATATAGTCTACTGACAACAGTATGAGTACTATCAACAATGTTATACAGTATAAGAAGCTATTGACAGTGTTATATAGGCTATTGACAATGGTATAGGTACTATCAATAAAGTTATATAGGCTACTGACAACAGTATATGAGGCTACAGATCATAGGATATGTGTGACCATAGGAGAATATTGATATTGGCTTAGATGGGTGTGCTGGAAGACTCATTTTAGCCAGTGTTTTAGAAGTGGTATACTTGCTGTGATCGGTAGGTGGCTTGGTTCAGTGTGAGAGCGAGGTCTGCCATGGGTGCGCTCCAGCTGGAGGTTTGAAGAAGACGGAGATCTTTTCAGATGATGTTGATGATGTTAGTTTCAAGCCCGCCGGGCAGTCGGGATACTGCTGTGCTTATACGGGTTATCATAAATGACAGTCTATTTAGAGAATAGCTGGACTTGAGAGTGGCTGCTGGTTTTCGTTATGTTGCAGATTTCTTCATGGACTGTGATCAGCATAAACAATGGAGACGGTAACGATGACTGTAGTTGTGGACAAAGGGCTGTCTCGGTGCGGCGTCGTTTCTTTTCTATAGGCCTCTGTGACCTCAAACACAATGGCTTCTTGCACTTTGCTCAGCACTGATACGTGCCCCGCCTAAGGGCCACGCCAAAGGGCCCTCTGGCGAGGCCCTCAGGCGCGGGCCCGACCAGGCGCGGGCCCGCCTGGCAGCGGCTCCCTTTTAAGCCGGCCTGCTGCTCCTCCCCTCCTCCCACAGCCCCGAATGGGCCGGAGTTGCTGCTCGGGGGGGCAGGCTGGCCGGGTGCAGATCACAGCCCCGATTAGGGGAAGATGGTGGCTGCTTTGGTTTTCCCGCCGGCAGCGGCTCCCTTTTAAGCCGGCCTGCTGCTCCTCCCCTCCTCCCACAGCCCCGAATGGGCCGGAGTTGCTGTAGGTTGACAGGGTTGACAGTAGGACGATGTAGGGTCCCTTCCAGTGAGTCGCTAATGGCGTCTTCCTCCACTCCTTGACCCACACTGAGGTTCCAGGCTTGAAAGGATGCAGCGGTTCAGTCATGTTGATGGGCAGCTGATCTTGTACCCAGGCATGAAGATTCTGCAAGACAGAACTTAAAGCCAATAGTTCTTGTCTAGTAATTTCAGATCCAATTTGTCTCATATCCCCTCTTATCCCTTGGACAATAGGAGGGGGTCGCCCATACAGGATCTCAAAAGGGGAAACTCCTAATGACTTGGTGGGGGCTGAGCGTATCCTGAGAAGTGCTATAGGGAGAACCTGGGGCCATTTCAGGTGAGCTTCCTGACAGAGTTTGGACAACTGAGATTTCAAGGTACGGTTCATACGCTCTGCTTTCCCTGAACTTTGGGGTCTATATGCCGTATGCAATTTCCACTGCACCTGTAGGGCTCGGGCTAATTGCTGAGTTACTTGGGATACAAATGAGGGCCCATTGTCTGACCCTATCGTTAATGGTATGCCAAATCGGGGAAGGATCTCATGGAGCAGGACTTTAGTAACTTCCCTGGCTTTCTCAGTTCTGGTGGGGAATGCCTCTACCCACCCAGAGAAGGTACAAACTAAGACCAACAAGTAGTGATATCCGTTTGCTCGTGGCATCTCAGTGAAGTCCACTTGCAGGTTACTCATGGGGGCAGCCCCTGCTGACTGAACTCTCGGGGGTGGATTAGGACCCTGCTTGGCATTGTTTTTGGCACAAGTTAAACATTGGTGAGCTACTGAAGCTGCCAGGGGCCCTAGTAATGAGATACAGAAATGGGGTCTAAGGGCTTTTTCCATAGCAGTTTTTCCATAATGAGTGGTCTGATGAAAAGCCCGAACAAAAGCTGGACCTAGTGCCTCAGGGATTACAGTTGGACCTGGGGGTTGGCCGCCCTCTGGCGGCAGCAGCACTATATCCACCCATCTGTTAACACTCCCCCTTCCTTTTCACAGTAGTAATCTAACTCCTTGGTAGTATATTGGGGAGCCCCTAAATTGAGAGGGGTTGGAAACAGAGCTGCCTGGACTGATGTATCTTGGGTCTGTGTTTGTCCAGTTGTGGCTGCTTTTCGGGCAGAGGTATCTGCAAACCTATTTCCTTGTGAAATCTCTCCTCCCCCTGTCTGATGACCTCGACAATGCATGACTGCTACTTGCTTGGGGGCCCACACTGCCTCTAATAGTGTCAATATCTCGGGGCCATACTTGATGGACTTTCCTCCTGAAGTTATCAGCCTTCGCTCTTTTTTTTTTTTGGGCATGTAAAGTTGTGAAAGCATACTTTGAGTCTGTGTAAACATTTATGCAAAGCCCTTTTCCTAATTGTAATGCCCTAGTGAGGGCTATCAGCTCAGCTTTCTGTGCTGAAGTCCCTGGGGCCAGAGCTGAGGATTCGACTACCTGGTCCAGAGTCACCACTGCATACCCAGCACATCGATATCCATTGATGACGAGGCTGCTCCCATCCACAAAGAAAGTTCGTTCTGGGTTCTCCAAGGGAACATCTGTCAGGTCCGGGCGACTTGAGAACACAGTGTCCATAACTTCCAAACAGTCATGATCGGGGGGCCTGGACCGACTGGTAACAGCGTGGCAGGGCTCAAAGCTTGGCTGACAGTCAACTGTAGTCGGGGGTTCTCACACAACATACTCTGATACTTCAACATTAGTGAATTTGTGAAACAATAATTTCCTTTGTGTTCCATAAGGGTCAGAACAGAGTGTGGCACTATAACACTAAGATTTTGTCTCAAAGTGAGCTTGTCTGCTTTGCTCACTAGGAGGGCTGTAGCTGCAACAGCTCTCAAACAAGGGGCCAGCCTTTTGCAACTACATCCAATTGTTTTGACAAATAGGCTACTGGCCATTGCCAAGATCCAAGAGATTGAGTCAGCACTCCTAGAACATTTCCTTGTGACTCATGGACATAGAGACTGAAAGGTTTCTGGACATCTGGTAAGAGCTGGTGATGACATCAGAGCGGCTTTTAAAGATCGAAATGCTGCATCCTGTTCAGGCCCCCACTCCAATGGAGACCTTTCCATTCCTTTTGTAGCTTGATACAAGGGTTTTGCCAGCAGAGCGAAATTGGGGATCCATATACGACAGTACCCTGCGGCACCCAAGAAGGCTCTCACTTGCCTCCTGGTGGTTGGAGTAGGAATACTGCATACAGCTTCTTTGCGTTCTGGTCCCAAGCGTCTTATTCCGCTGGACAACTGGAATCCTAGGTATTTAACTTTAGTTTGACATAATTGTGCCTTAGCTCTTGAGACTTTGTATCCAGCCTCGTTTAGAAGGTGCAAGAGTTCACTGGTGGCTTGTAGGCATTCACTTTCTGAATTTGTGGCTATGAGCAGGTCATCCACATATTGAAGAAAAACCCTTTGTCCCTGGGTTCACAGAGTAACTTGAGAGAGCTTGATTTAAAGCAGCACTGAAAAGAGCAGGTGAATTCTTAAATCCTTGGGGTAATCGAGTCCAGGTAAGTTGACCCCGCCTTCCTGTTGTGGGGTCTTGCCATTCAAAAGCAAACAAAAGTTGACTGGTGGGGGGGCTAGGTGTATACAGAAGAAGGCCTCTTTCAGGTCCAGGACAGTGAAATGAGTAGCCTCAGCGGGGATCAGTCCCAAGAGAGTATAAGGATTTTGGTACCACTGGGTATATAGTTTCAGCTGCATCATTCACTTGCCTCAGATCTTGTACTGGGCGGTAATCCCCTGTCCCAGGTTTCTTGACTGGGAGAAGGGGGGTGTTCCAAGGTGACTGGCACTCTTTGAGAAGTCCATACTTCAGCAGTTTCATTAGATGGCAGTGGATACCTTCAATGGCTGGTCGGGGAAGAGGATACTGCTTCACATGCACTGGTTCCGCTCCTGGCTTGAGGGTGACGATGACAGGGGCTATGTTCTTCGCTAGGCCAGGTGGATTATCTTCTGCCCATACTTCAGGCGGGGCTATAAGGTTGGTGGGTATACAGGAACTAGCTAACTTGGTTAGAGATGTACTATAGAACCGCTACTCTTCTTCTCGGGGAACAGTCAGCACCATCAATCCAGCAGGCTTTGGGTTCACAGTCATTTGCATTTCTCCCCCTTCAGCAAAGGATATCTGCGCCTGGAGCTTTGCAAGCAGATCTCGGCCCAAAAGTGGAATAGGGCATTCAGGCATATACAAGAACTGGTGCGTTATTTTCTGTCCGTCCAAGTTCACACGTGCGGTTCTGCAGGAAAGGCTTAGTGGCCCTAGCCCCAGTAGCTCCAACAATGGTGATGCATCGAGAAGACAAAGGGGCTACTGGCTTTAGTGTTCTGCTCCTGTATCCACCATAAAGTCCATATATTGGTCCCCTATTTTCAGACTGACCATAGGCTCCTGGGGACCCAGGGTGAACTTGGAGTCCGGTCTGGCCTAGTCTTCATCCATATCATAGCCTGTCGCAACTGCCACTCCCCCAATAGCTTCTTCCCTCTCTTGCTGGAACTGTGCTCGGTTTATTCTTCCACGACTCTGAAATCGACCTCCTGTTCTCCAAGAGCTCCCTCCTCCCTTCCTGGGGGTGGAGTCAAGATGCGGGCATTCACTTCTCTAATGTCCTTCTTCTCTGCAATGGGCGCACTGATTCGCACCCAGTGGGGTCCAATTATTTTCATGACCCCTTCCACTTCCTCTGCTCCTTCGATTAGGAAAACCTCCTCCACGTCATTCAACTAAAGCAGCAGCAAGATCATCTGCTTTCTTCTTCATTTTACATTCACTTTCTCTGTCACATTCATTTTCACGATTCACAAACACTTTCTGAGCAACTTCCATTAACTGTGCTGTATTCATGCCCACAAATCCATCCATTTTCTGTAATTTTCGTCTTATATCTCTCTGGGACTGACTGACAAAAACTGCATTTACCATACGCAAATTCTCCTGGGCTGCTGGATAGTATGGGGTATATAGTGAGGGCTGCCTGCACTATTTGGATCCCACTTGGGGCCATCAAGGCTGATGGGTCTGCATAATACTGTGCATTAGTTAAATCAAATCCTAAGGCTTCTCAGTGTAGGAGGCATAATGCATCTTTCAGTTCAGTAAATCAGTGGTGGAAAAAGGCACATAAACAAGGCTGGTCAGCCCTACCATGACCTGGCCTTCGGTATTAAGGGTGGGTAGACCCTGGACCTGGTGCAATAACGTGACCATCCCTTTTACTGGTAGTTGTACTTCTGAAGGCATACGGCAATCGGGACTGTCTGGGTTCCACTTCATGTTCTTGGGCGCTGGCTGTGAGTGACCCTGAACTGGCAAATGAATCCCTGCTTGCAGTATCACTGGTGGACTGTGGCCCACTCGGAGTACTTTAAACTGAACTGGGGTTTCCGGTCAAGAGGGGGTGCACGTCCTCCTGCTGCGGAGGTGGCTGGTGAACTACTTGGGGTACATCTGCAGGGAGGTGTCCCCCCCTGCCCCAGGCTCTGCCCGGGGTGGTGGCAGAGCTGAGGGGACTGGCCTATAAAGATAATAAACGGGCAGTTTTTTCTTTTCTTTTTTTTTTTTTCCAGACTTCCCAGCCTCCCCCCTTGTGGCTGCTACTAATCTCCTACACTGTTCCTCATAGCAATGCTTTATCCAGGAGGGCTTTTTTTTTCACAAACATTTAACCAGGAGTCTATGTAGGGAAACTGATCGGGGAGCATTTTTTGCACAATCTGATGAACACGGGACACTACATTAACATCAAAGGTGCCCTCACGGGGCCATGAAGTAGCTAACACTGGCCACTCCCTTTCACAGAGCATTTCTAATCGGGACGGAGACATTCTATTCCATAGTCTCCAGCAAATCCCTTGCTAAAATTCCTAGTCATACATTTCAACAGAATCTGCGTGGACTCCGACCCCCCCCCCCCCCCATGATGACGTACTTGACAACAGACAGAGGGGACGGGCAGTCAGGCTGCATTTTACAGTGGACTAAACATAATGGATGTGTGTGCTAATTCTAAATAGGAACAGTTTAGATAAAGTCCTTAAAATATAAAACTATTATTTTGCAACATGTTATAACAGTCCCAATAGAAAGAACTATGGCTCCTAACATGACAGCCACATATCTGTTACGTATGACTGGAATAAAAATACTTAGCATGGAACTAACTGCCAGTCGTAATCAGCACTTAAGCTGAACAATGTCTCTGCAAAAGAAATTACTTTAAATTTTACAGTTCAGAAAGCAGACATTCAAAGGACATGTACATTCCCTCAGGATTTAAATCATTTTCAAGTCGCGATCTGGTAACTACTGGCTTGGGATGCTTCATAGTCCTGTCAGGGTTCTTAGCCTCTACTTCGAAAGTCAAAGGAAAAACGAGAGCAGTTTCCTTAATTTCTCTATCATTTCTGTTTGGACCATTACAGTGTTTGCTGAAGATTCAAACATAAAAATCCTCTTCACTTGGTCCGTACTCGATATTTACAAGAACAGTTGAGGAGCTAAAAAGGGGTTAATAAGAACTTAACCCTTTCCAGGCTGAGCCCAAAACTGTCGGGATCCAAAATTGACTAAACATTCCTATCAAATGATATATATAATACATGACCATAGCAGAAGGAACATCACTATTAGAACATATTGAATAAAACAGGTACAATTTTCTTGAAATAAGCACAAATTAACCCAGCTGCAGAATGTAGAATAAATTGAAAGTGAGCCTTCTAAGGATTAAAGAATCTCCAGGAACAAGCAGGAATGAGTCTTCACATATGGGTATCGTCGATACCGACGGAGCCTGCGTGGGAACGCTCCCCAGCGTCCAATAGGAAAGCTTTTGGGAGCATCCCACAGCGCCTGCGTGCTGCCTTCCCGCCTTTCCCAACCGCCTCTCTCCAGTTCTTCTTTTCCGCGGAGCCAGCAGGTCGTGTTCCTGTCACCGCAGAAGAAGTTCTTTATTTTTCTTTATTCTTTTGTGTCGCGTCTGCCTTCTTCGACATTGGACCGGTACCGCCGGTCTTTTCTTTTCTTTCTTTCTTTCAAAAAAAAAAATGCTTTCTTTCTACTGTGCATTTTCAGTTTTTGGGCCCTAGGCCTAAAAATATTTTCCTCATGGAGAAGCCCGCTTCTGGGTTTAAAAAATGCACAAAATGTGGCGGTACTATTTCTGTCACTGACACCCATGACTGGTGTCTAAAGTGTTTGGGACCTGACCATTCCATCACGGATTGTGTGTCCTGTACCATGATGTCTAAGAGAGGTCGGCAGAACCAAGCAGCCAAGCTCACTACCCTGTTTCCCTCTGATGCAGCTTCGGTAGCATCGACGTCTTCCAGGGCCTCCTCTTCCTCCCATGGATCTCAGGTAACCAAGCATAAATCTGGCCGGTCCTCGAAGGGTAGATCTCCCTTCAAGCATCGAGATGCCTCCGGGCTTGCCCTCGAGGATTCCGCACCGGCAAAATTACCCCGGCGGGAAGCTCCGGCTTCCCAAGCATTATCTATGGGGTCACAGGTTGACATCGATGGCTCGGCCTCGACAGATCACCTGTTGCCGTGTTCTGGGGTACCGGTGGCTCCCACTGGTACCGACATCCAGACTCTGGTGGCGTCGATGGATCAGAAAATTCTGACCATGCAGCACACCTTAACGGCTTTCATACAGGCTGCGACGCCTCCGGTACCGCAACAATCCCCGTTGCTGGTACCGGCTCCGGTACCGGCATCGCTACCGGTACCGATTGCATCGACATCGGCTTTGGTATCGACTGCAACGGTACCCTGTCCTATGATGCCCATCGGTACCGAACCGGTACCGATTACTCCCGATGTCGATCCCACTCGATACGATTATCGGGCTTTACAGGAGCATCCAGACAGGCGATACTTCAATTCCTCTGAGGACTCTGAGTCTGAGGGTTCTGTAGAAGCATCGATACTTCTTCCTCAGGAGTCTTCTTCACCTAAACGAAGAATGTCTCCTCCAGAAGACTTGTCTTTTCAAGACTTTGTTAGGGAAGTGGCTAGGGCCTCTCTATCACAGTGGCCCCTGAGTCAGAACCCAGAGCCAAGGAGTTGGATATTTTATAATATCCTAAAGCTCCTAAAGAGGCAGCTACTTTACATATGATCTCATGTTGAGGATGTGGGAGACACCTCTCACCACCTCTCCTCACTCTCGCAGGTTAGACACCATGTATCGTGTTCCTCGTTGTCCTGGCTTTCACAAGACTCAGCTTCCTCACCGCTCTATTGTGGTAGAGTCTGCCATGAAGAAGATAAAGAGTGCAAAAAGACACTCATCTAATCCTCCAGGGCGTGAATGCAGGACCCCTGGATGCTTTTGGCCGAAGGGTTTTCCAAGCTGCTATGCTAGCTGCTAGGATCAATTCCTATAGTCTCTATATAGGAATGTTTCTAAAAGAAGTCACAGATCATCTGCAGACTTTAGCCCCTTTCATTTCAGAGGATAAAAGAGGAGTTTCTCACTTGGCTCAAACATGCCCAAGATGTCTCCAAATTTTCCAACCGTGCAGCCTTTGACTTTTTTGAGTGTGTAAGCAGAGCTTCGGCTATTGCCATAGGGGCACGCAGAATTGCTTGGCTACAAGCTTCTGATTTGGAGCTCTGGGTCCAAGATCAATTGGGAAATCTCCCTTGTACAGGTGAAAACCTTTTTGGTAAGGATTGGCAAGCAAAGGCCACTCAGATGGATGCTGAAAACTCTGCTTTGGATCGACTTTCAAAGTCTACCTCTGCTCCTGTTAAGAAAAGATTGTTTAAAAAGACATCTTTTTCCAAAAAGGGAAGATACTATCCTGCTTATGGCTAGCAGGCATCTTCTGCAGGTCGTTTTGCTGCAAAGCGTCAGCAACCATCTAAACAGGCCAAGTCAAAGGCAGCTAGACCTTCCACGGCCCAGCAGCCTCGGCCTCCTCAGGGCCTTTGACTTGCAACTAGAGAACTTAGCCTTTCTAGCTCTGGAAGGACCAGAGGCCCCTTACCATCCCAGGAAGGTTGACTGACTTTGCTCCCAGATGGGAGCAAATCACAGCAGAGCAATGGACATTTTCCATTTTAAGGGAAGGGTACAAGCTTCATTTCTTAAGCCTTCCCCCTCACACCATGATGAAACAGTTCAATTCTCCAACATCTTTCCTCAACCTTCTAGGTCAGGAGATTGCCATCCTTCTTGCCCAAGAGGCAATAGAAGAAGTACCTCTTCTTCAACAAGGCACAGGGTTCTACTCCCCTTATTTTCTTATTCCAAAGAAAACAGGGGGCTACAAGACCCATCTTAGATCTCAGAGAATTGAACAAATTTCTGTTCAAGGAGAAATTCAAGATGATTTCTCTCGGTGCTCTGCTTCCAAACCTTCAGAGTCAGGACTGGCTTTGTTCTCTTGATCTCAAGGATGCGTACACCCATGTCCTCATCCATCCAACTCACAGAAGGTTCCTTCTTCAGGGAAAGCACTACCAGTACAGGGTGCTTCCTTTTGGTCTGGCCTCTGCACCAAAGGTGTTCACGAAATGCATGGCAGTAGTAGCTGCATTTCTGCGCACTCTAGGAATATTCGTCTTCCCATATCTGGACGACTGGCTCATTCGAGCTCCATCTCAAGCAGAGGCCAAGACTTGTCTAACCTGCACAATGCGTGTCCTTCAGTATTTGGGACTAGTAATAAACATCCCAAAATCCAATCTCACCCCTACTCAGTCTCTCGAGTTTATAGGGGCTTTGTTGGATACCACAACTGCAAGGGCCTATCTTCCTCAGGCCCGTTGCCTACGCTTGGTGCAGTTAGCCTCCCAAATACAGTTAAAGCCCCTTTTAACTGCTCGAGAAATGTTACAACTCTTAGGCCACATGGCTACTGGCCACTGTGCATGTGGTTCCATATGCTTGCCTTCACATGAGGGCAGCTCAATGGACTTTGTCCACCCAATGGACTCAAGCATCAGGTTGCCTGTCAGACAAAATAGCAAACTCCAGTCGCCTTTTTTGGTCTCTCCAGTGGTGGAGGTCCTCTCAAAACCTGTTGCTGGGGTCCCCTTTTCAACAGCCACTTCCCCAAGCAACCCTCACAACAGATGCCTCTCCAATGGGTTGGGGAGCTCATCTGCAAGATCTATGCACCCAGGACATCTGGTCTCCACAGGAGACTTCACTACACATAAATCTCTTGGACCTCAGAGCAATTTTCTTAGCTCTGAGTGTTCCACTCCCTGCTCAGCTACAGGACAGTCCTCATCCACACAAAGAACACAGCAACATAGAAAGTCTTCTCAACTCTTTGTTGCTTTTGATCCTTCCCATTTAGGACTTCCAGTTTCTAAGAGAACACTGTCCAACTGGATTGCTCAGTGTATTTCTTTCGCCTACCAGAGTAGGAACCTTTCTCTGGAAGGCCATGTCACAGCTCACAATGTGAGGGCCATGGCAGCCTCATTGGCTCACCTAAACTCTGTCCATCGATCAAATCTGTCGAGCGACCACTTGGGCCTCGGTTCATACCTTCACAGCCCATTACTGTTTGGACAAGGACTCCCGCCGGGATGCCTCGTTTGGTCAGGCTGTTCTCAAACACCTGTTCCATTCCTAATCAACTCCTACCCACCTACCCTGGTTGGATGCCAGAGATCCATGGGGGGAGGTGGAGCCCTTTTCAGGGACACACAACTCTGTGGTCTCTCCCTGGCATCTGCAGCTAGGGAGTCTCCATATGTGAAGACTCATTCCTGCTTGTTCCTGGAGATAGCACAGTTACTTACCTGTAACAGGTGATCTCTGGGAACAGCAGGAATAAGTCTTCACAACCCACCCACCTCCCCTAGGAGTTGTATCTCTCTATCTTTCCTTCCCTCTCTCTCGCTCTCTTTGTCTCAGCTTTAAAACTTGAACTGGAGAGAGGCGGTTGGGAAAGGCGGGAAGGCAGCACGCAGGCGCTGTGGGATGCTCCCAAAAGCTTTCCTATTGGATGCTGGGGAGCGTTCCCGCGCAGGCTCCGTCGGTACCGACGATACCCATATGTGAAGACTTATTCCTGCTGTTCCCAGAGATCACCTGTTACAGGTAAGTAACTGTGCTATACTAAACATTCCTTTCTACAGACACACCCCTTCTCTCTCTGCTTGCCAGTGTCTCATGCTGTGCTAAAGAAAAACCTGAAACAGCTTAAAAGCTGCACTTAGAAGAGTCTCCCAAATTACCCAACAGAATAATCTTACATTATACCAGAAGGGCAACCCGCGGTTTCAACAGATAGCAAAAATCAGATACAAACAACAAATAGTAAGGACAACGGAACAATGGGGGAGACAAACACCAAACGCTTCCTCCTTTTCGCGACCTGGGCGCAGTCGCCTGGCCAGGAACTTCGCTAATCAGGAGTCCGCTCTCACTTGGTCTTTATTGCAAGACCTCTCAATCGCACAACACACAGACAAACATGCTAGCAATTCCCAAATTCCCAGGCCTGACTGACTGAACCACGATTAACCAAAAGGGTCGGTGGGTTCCCCACGTGCATACTCATGCAGGGGTACTAGGACCTCCCAGAGAGGTGATCAAGCTCTCTTTTACCAAATAATTCCCAAACTGACTGAATATCAAAAAATCTTCTACTCACCGGATCCGGTCAAAACCAAAGCCAAACCAGCTCATGGATTGAATCCTGGACTCCCCTCGGCTTCGAAGGTGTTGGCCAGCTGGACCCGGTGATCTTTCGAGGCCAGGCGGAACCCTCTCCGATGCAATAAGACCGGTGGCGCCAGAGAATTCCCCCGCGTCGGGCGGACACGGTTCCAACTGGGCCAAACCTGGAGGCGGGAAGTCGTGGTATATTTACTTGAATACCATCCCCCACTCACACAGTCCCATCTGGGTTGCCAGAACTATGTAGCAGCGGAGTGTATGCAACCAAATAATACCAGGAGTCACTTCAGGATCCAAGCCAATTTATTGTGCACAAGGCTCAGAAAAGTCAAGCTTCAAAAAGGACTGAGCAAGCTTTAACAGGAACAAATTCATTATATACTTTTTCTAACAGTTTGATACACACAAGCTCTCTATTGGTCCCAACGCCCCCCCCCCCCCCCCGCTACATTTATCCATTCAGGGACCTTGTCCGGGCCTTTTTCCTTATTCCCCCTTCTCAATACAGTTGAACAAAAAGCATATTAAAAGTGTTAGTTACATTTTTACTTCAAGGACATCTTTAGCCAGAGGAATGTGAAAGTATCTTAATGAGAAATGTTTTGTAGCAGAAAGTGTTGAAAGACATTATGCAGACTCTGCAATAAGCAGATTTCTCTAACTTGCAATTCTGATTCTTAGCAGCACTACTAAAAAGTAGGGGGTTTGAAATCCAAGCCTAACTTACAGGCTCTTACAAGCCCATCATATTTACAGGTCATAGCTTACAGCTTATAGGCCATAGCCTATCACAATAGTTTGGCTTGTTCTTTCTTACATGCATAACTTTACACTTGTCTACATTAAATTTGGATGTCTTGTCTGCTGTTTTTTTTTTTATGAATTTCTACATACATATCAAGAATACATCTTGAAACAGAAACTGTGCAGGGTAAGGAACAACATAACAGACCTAAAATGGTCCCACCAAAACGCTAAAGGGTAAATACATCAAAATACCCGACCCACTCTAGCCCTCAATTGAGAGAATACCAAGAAAAAGGAAAAACTATACAGCCAACATTTCGATAGGAAATTAGAGGTGTGAAAAACAGTATCTATTATGCTGAAACAGAGGCAGATGGGGGAGCATCTATAACCCTATGATGACTGGCATTAATAAAGTCCAGCAATTGGGAAGGCTCAGAAAAAATAAGACTCAGACTGATACCTGATCAAACACTTACACGGAAATTTTAGGAAAAAGAGCCCTCCCAATTGCTGAACACCAGGGTGGAGAAGGAGAAAATCCCGCCGGCACCGCTGGGTTTCCCGGGAGAGGTCTGGAAACATACAGACCGACAATCCCTTAAAGGAAACGTTACGCTTTTTAAAGAATAACTTCATAAGCCATTCCTTATCAGAAAGCAAGGCTAATGTAATCAATAAAGTAGAGGGCACTACCTGCTCCTCCTGCGGTAGTTCCAACATTGCAGTTACATTCAAGACATCTACATTAGATATTCCCTTAACCACCCCCGAGCCCTCCCCTTTTTTCCCCAAAGGCAAATACATTTTAGCTATAGGGGGGTGTGATTCGGGGGGGACACCCAAAATCTCTACCAGATACATCCTAAACATATCCCTCGTGGATATTAAAGATGTCCTAGGAAAATTAATTAGATGTAAATTCACAGCTCTAGACATTATTTTCCAACATCTCTAATTTAAAACTCATGGGCACTATGTTCTTTCTCAGGGTTTCCACCACCTTCTCAAGAGACACTGAACTTTTCTGTACTTCTGCAACATCCTTCTGGAGATTAGTTATTTTACATACATTTTCCCGAATAGCCAAATCGTTATTTGTAACCTGAGACGCCAAGCCCGGCATCCGTGGCAACATTTCTTCACGAAGTTGCATAATAGCGGCCCATATTGTTTCCAGCGTTACCATCTCCGGAGCCTCCA
Source organism: Ichthyophis bannanicus (assembly GCA_033557465.1). Classification (NCBI taxonomy): domain Eukaryota; kingdom Metazoa; phylum Chordata; class Amphibia; order Gymnophiona; family Ichthyophiidae; genus Ichthyophis; species Ichthyophis bannanicus. Next base: position 1,733,459,972 of record CM066032.1, read on the forward strand.
TAGACGCCCCGGGTGAAACCTCCCCTACTCCACAAAATGATGATCCGCCCAGCAGCGGGGTTGATGCAGTCGGTCCAATCTCGGTGCCAACCCCACCTTCTGCCATCTCTCCTGCGACCTCCGCCCTCTTACGCTGTACTGGGGAAGGAGTACTGTCCTCGCTGCTCTTCACGGGCAGGCGCTGCTCACCGGGGGAGTCCGATGACTCAACACCCTCCACCAATTTCCCCTCACAGCCGATATCCTGATGAGGGACCTTCGAGGCCCGGATGGAGCCAGGGGAAGACACATCACCTCCCGAAACAACAGACGAGGACTCCACCTCCGACTGTTGCAAAGCCGAGCTACTCTCCCCTGCTGCGCAGAACTCTCGGTGTGGGGAAAAATACGAGTCCAAAGGACCAACAATGGCTGCAGGTAACGATGGGGAGACCTGGGGGCTATAGAAGGCTGTTTAGCCCCTCTGGACTTCCGTTTTTTGTCCATAGATAAAACACCGCACCGACGGGGGGGCGGAGCCCGATGTCCAGCGGGATGGTCGCATAACGCTGAGGCTCCCGAGAGGCCTACTCAGAATCCTGAATTAACACCGGACATACTTGAATTTCTGCTCTGATCTTGCCGGGGCACATTGGTGAGATGGCGGGGACCAAACCTACGCGCCTGGAATTTGGATCTCCAGCGGCTTCTCACGGCAAACGCTCCAAAACTGAACCTCCGTCCCCGCAGAAGGGGCTGGCTTTGCGCGAGGGCCCTGAAATGCAGCAGGAAATCCTCGCAGAGATCAGAGGGGTTAAGGACCTCGTGCAGTCAAACGGTGAAGCACTCCGAGCGCTGCGGGAAGATCTTGGTGTATTGCAAGGCAGGCTAGAGGGGCTCTCTTCGCGTCAGGACAAAATGGAGAGCGTATTAGACTCCCACGCGGTCCGGCTGTCCAAACTCGACAAAGTTGAACGTCAGGTGCGGGCCTTGCAGAAAGAAGTGGAAGATGGCAATAATAGAGCGCGCCGCAATAACCTACGACTCGTGGGCATACCGGAGGGAGCGGAATCGGGAGACATGAAGGAGTTTTTATATAAAATCCTCCCTTCCTTGCTCCAAATCACCTTTACCAAAGAATTGGAGATCGATCGCGCTCATCGTGTACCCACAAACATAACGCTCAACAGGAAGACCCCGCGGCCTATCATCTTTCGACTTCTGAGATATCAACATGTGGAGCAAATTCTCAGTGCCTCTCGGGCAAAGGGCCATATGGAGTTTGAGAGCCATAAGATCTCCTTCTATCCTGACCTGGCTAAACCCACGGTCGACCGCCGAAAGCGCTTTCTGGAATTCCGGCCGAGGCTTCAACAACTACAAGCACGCTATGGCCTGATGTACCCGGCCAAGCTTCGAGTCACGCTTCACAATCAGACAAGAACATTTGAGGACCCTGATCTACCAGCGGAGTTTTTGGATGCTAAAGAAGCCGACTTGATGCGTTGACTTCCAGAATGTTCCTGCCAGTATTCTCATACCCGCTGTGCCTGCCATATTGGATTTGCCGCGGCTCAGCAAAAGTCTGCCGAGGGCGGTTTGTTGCCTTATCTTGATGATATCTGTGACCCGACTCCATCTACCCATCGTAGCCTCGATGAGTATCAGAGACAGTGTTAATTATGGACTCTGGTGTTTTTTTTTTCTTTTTTTATGTTTCTATCTTCCTCTCTAGGGCCTCCTCCCGCAGACATATGGTCGCCATTTTCATTGGGGGTTTTGCTTCTTCTCTAAGTTACTTTGGTACATACTTTTCAATATGGGGTGTATTAGTCAGCAGACTCGGTGATTATATCATTGTTGTACAGATTCTGATTATGTTGTATGTTTTCAAGCGCCCTTATCTAAAATGTCTATTTCCGATCGATGGCACCATGTAAGATTTTATCATTGAACGTAAAAGGAATCAATAATCCGATAAAACGGAAGAAAATCCTAAGCTATCTAAGTCATGAAGCTGCGGATCTGATTTTCCTCCAAGAAACGCATTTAAATTCGAAGGAAACTCTTAAACTCAATATTAAACCTTACATGGTGGCCGCCTATTCTCCAGCCGTTTCTAAGAAATGTGGGGTTGCCATACTGGTTAGGAAATCCCTGCATGCTACTATTATTGCGACTAGCTCAGATACAGCAGGTAGATGGTCCAGAGTTCACCTCAAGATAGGTAACCTTGAAGTTACATGTATATGCCTTTATGCTCCTAATGTGGATGACCCTGCCTTTTTTGCTACCATTGCTCAGGTTGCGCAGGCCTCTGCTAATACTTCATTGATAATAGGGGGGGATTTCAATTTAGTTCTTGATCCCCTGATTGACAAACAGCCGCCTAGGACAAGTGGTCCCCCCAAGAGTCACACTACGCTTACCTCTGTGATCAAAGATCTTGCTTTACACTGCCTCAAAAGTGCTCGAATCCTGCCGCCCTCTGTCTCTACTGAGGACGGGCTATTAGACCTAATTCACTCTATTAGTAGTACACATGGGGTAGCCTCTAACTTTTATAAACTATTATGTCAGGGTACAGATACTGCTACTTGTAGAGCCCAACAAGCCTGGGAGCGCGAACTGCAAATCACTTTAACCCCTGTGCAATGGAGCGTTTTCTGGAGCAAAGTAGTGCGGGTTTCCCGATCTGCCTCAGTTACCCAAACTCTCTTCTTTTTTGCACATCGATGCTTTTATACTCCAGAAAAAATAGCCAAATGGAACACTACTGCTAGGGACCAGTGTTGGTCTTGCCATACTGCTGTGGGAACCCTCGCTCATGTTATTTATGAATGTCCTCAATTACAGGTTTACTGGGGGCGGGTCTGGGGTCGTATTCAATTTATCTTACACCTCCACGAGCCCCTTTCTTGGAAGATTGTGGGACTCCGCTCAGTGGCGGAGGTCCCCTCTCTTCCTAAGAAGGGTCGCTTTCTCCTTGATTTCATGCTGGGTATAGCTATATGTTTAATCACGAGGAATTGGAAGGATAGCTCTCGACTTACTGTCAATGAATGGTGGAACCTTGTCTGCTTATATAGTAAATATGAGCAGATATCTCGGAGAGCTATTCCCCATACCCAAACTCATTCTCGCTTGTCTAAATGGCAGATGCTCAATGATTATGTACAATCTGCTCATTGCTCCGACATGTCTGTTTAATGGACACTCATCATGTTTCAGATCACCGTTAGATTTTGTAACACAATAATGTCAGTACACGCCCGTTTCGGGAATGATTAGTTTTCTAGAGAAGAAGCAGGGGGGAGGGGGGTGGTAGGGGTTTACTTTGATGTATGTATCTCATTCTATGTATGTATCTGTCTTTTAGCTGTATGTCTTCCTTTCCTTTGTTGTTATAAAACGAAAATAAAGAATTAAAAAAAAAAAACACCGCACCGACTGTCACACCTCAACAAATCGCCATCTTGGATTCTCAAAGTCACTGGCACCGTCTGCTGATTTCTTAAGGTCCTCTTAAAATTTCTCACAAGTCTCTTATCAGTTAACAGTGTATACCAATAATTTGGTGTCGTCTGCAAATTTGATCACCTCACTTGTTTCCTTTTCTGGGCCCTATATAAACGTGTTTAAAAAAAAAAAAAAAAAAAAAGCAAGCAGCGTGCTCAGTAATGATCTCTAGTGCATTCAACTATTCACTTTTCTCCATTGAATCTGTAAATGCAAAGCTCTTCCAGTTTTGAAGTTTTTTTATCTCCTGTTTTCACTGTTGTGCATTAAAAAACAAAACAAGAGTTTAGGGTTTTGTTTTGTTTTTTTTCCTTTTCCTGTTGAAAATATTCAGATAAAGTTGGGGTTCTGACCATGGCCTTTGTATGGAGGAAAGATCCAGAACTTCAGTGCCCACTTAAGATGCCTTGATTTTCACAATGTAGTCAGGCTGACTGCAAGGATTGTGGCAAAATATTTCTGCAACCCTGAAGTGACTACCTAAACCACCTCCATAATCGCCACAGGGCGGAAAAGAGGCTGCTGCTAATTCAGGAGGAGGAAAGGAGAATGTCATCTGTGCAAAGACTGCTTGATATTACAATAGATCCTATTCTGTGGATGTTCTTTACCTCCTTGCACAGTGATTTTAAGAATCTATCTGTATTGCAAGATGGCGCAAATCTCCTCTGAGACTTCCAGGCTAAAGCATGGTCACCTTCGGTGCACAGTGCAGGCATATCTTTGTACTGACAGCACAGAGTCAGCACAGATGTCTTGATCTGATTGTGGTGCAGCAATTAACAGCTCAGCCTCCAATAGTGTCCAGCCCAGTCCTCGTCATAGTTGTCAATAAGTCATCTCCATCTGTTTCACTGTTTCTGCCAGAGCAGCCATATTCATTTCTGCATATTCAAAGGCTGCTATAAAGATGAACTGTATTCGGTATCAACAGCCACGTATGCCATATCAGTCATGGGCATTTCTCCTGTACAGAGATGCTAATTTATCACAAGATCTGATAGTCTCTTCTGTCTACTTCAGACTCTGAACTGCAAAGAAGGAACCTCTCTACCTCCTTCACCACATCCAGTGATTTCTCAAAGTGACTTAGATTGTCCAGGTCAAAGTTATTTCATTGGAATCATCCTTAGATGAAAAACTGTACCGAACAGGTATCCCATTCAATCCATCTCTTCCTGCATGGGCTAATTCTTCCTATGCAGATTATATCTTACCCAAAGTTTATTCAGTGCATGTCTAGAGGTTTTTGTCTTTTTTAAGCATAGACAGAACTGTCACATGTATTTAGCCTTTTAAATTCAGAGGTGCAAAAAGCCACTGTGCAACAGCAAGATTAAGATGATATTGCTCATTTAGTCTGCACATGTTTCCTGCAAGTGGTCATAAAATAAATATTGTTTCTGAAACTAAAGACAAAATAAAATTTACACTGAGCCTCGCTACAATTAACATGAATGCAGTCGTCGTCTGCATTTTTCTCCAGGACCAAGCAGGAAGTCAGTCCTTGTATATGGGTGATGTCAGCGCCGATGGTGCCCTGCGGATGCATCTAACCAGCTTTCAAAGAGAGCTTTTGGGAGATGCCATCATGCATGCATGGTCCCCTTCCTGCCCAAGGGTGCCATCTTACTCTGTCTCCCTTGTTCCATGGTGCCTTGCAGACGTCCGTCTTCCCTTGATAAAAAGTTGATTTTCTTTTACATTAAAGTGCATTTTCTTCTTTGGTTAGCACCGGTCCCTTTCCCATCTCCAAACCCGGTCTCCTTGCTTTGAGGCTCGGAACCATTTTTATTTTTTTGTTTTTCTCCAGCGCGGTTTCGTGCCTTTTCTAACCACTGTCCGCGTCAAGGGTCTTCGACCTCATGGGGATCCTTTTTGCCCCAGTGGCCAGAGGGTTCAAAAAGTGTGATCGGTGCGCAAAGAACATGTACCTAACCGATACACAAGACTGCTGTCTCCGGTGTGTAGGTGCTAACCATGACCCAGAGGTTTTGTACTCTGTGCAAAAAGATGTCTGCTAAGGCCATCTAAAGTCGTCAGCAGAAGCAGGATGACATCTTCCACAGGTCAGATTCAGCCCCAGTGTCCCCGGTAACATCGTGCTCTAAGGCCCCGCATGAATCCTCAGTTGCGTAAAGCCCCTGTGGTGCCCAATTGGGTCTGTGGACACTCCGATAAGGTTCTCCAGAGTGGGAGAGGGAGCGAAAGAAGAAATCCTTGAGGACCTCATCTTGGGAATCAGAGACACATGGCAAGTCCTGTGCAAGGTCCCAGAGTCTCTGGAGGGTATCAGAGGTGTCGGAGCTGGAGCGGCCAGCGAAGGTGCCCAGAACAGATGCCGTGGCCTTCGGCGATGGATCACAAACCCCCAAGGCTCGTCCCTTTGAAGACTCCCTCTCCTTACAGATGCCGGACCCGATCACCCTGATGTCCACAACAAAGGCTGCAACTCTTGAGTGGGAAGCCAGGATGATGCTGTTGGAATGCAGTGTTACTGCTTTCCTTGCCTTGAGCAAGCATCTATGCCAGCCCCACTGATACTTGTGCTGAGACCGCAGAGACCTCAATGTCGAGGACTCCCTGAGCCACTGATGTGATCCTCAAGAGACTTGAGCCAATCCTTGGCGAGGGTCTTGGTCCAAATCCTGGTCTTTGGGAGCGTAATACTCTCTGGCAAGTACTTCTGGCTCTGGCCAAGTAGCAGCCATGGGTCACCAAAGACCCGATTCGAGCCCAACGCCTCAGGAGCTGTCAGGCCTTGAGTCCTCAACGGACTACTCAGACACTGAGTCAGAGGACGAGACTTCCCTGGAGACACATGTGCACCGTGATCTCCCCTCAGATCCGTCGTCTCCGGCATCAATATGCTGGTCCCCTCCTGAGAACATCTCGCAGCGGGGTCACCAGGACAAAGGAGCTAGCCAGGGCCAACGTAAGCCTAAGGGCTCAAAGCCCCAAATGCTGGCCCCTGCCTAGGCTGGGTCGGGGTTTTGACTCCCTGAGCATAGTCTCTCTCCCATGGGGAAGCATCTGCCAATAGGAGGGCCATCTGATTCCTTTTCCCCATTGGTGGCCTGCCATCACCACAGATGCCTGGGCACTCCAAATGGTCAGAGAAGGTTGCTTCCTTCACCTGAACCAGGCACCACCACCTTTCTTTCCAGGAGAGCCCTTTGGACTCCCCTGCACCAAACCCTGCTACTGCAGGAACTTTCAGGCCTTCTCAGGAACAGGGCCATGAAGCCAATGCACTACCACCTCAGTGGAAAGGGGTTCTACTCCAGGTACTTCCTGGTCCCAAAAACAACTGGAGGCCTAAGGCCCATTCTGGACTTGCAAAACCTGAACAAGTTCCTGGTGCGGGAGAAGTTCAAGATGGCTCTCCCTTGGAACATTACTGCTTTATGTTCGTTGGACCTAAAGGATGCTTATACCCACATACTTATTCATCTCAGTCACAGGCAGTACTTAAGGTTCATGGTCGGGGGCGACAACTACCAGTACAGGGTGCTACCATTCGGCCTAGCCTCTGCACCAAGAATCTTCACCAAATTCCTGGCAGTGGTGGCCGCCTACCTCCATCTCCAAGGGGCCTTCGTCCTCCCATACCTGGATGACTGGCTCATGAAAGGAGACATGGCCACCGATGTGCACCATCAAGGTCCTGCAGCATTTGGAGTTTGTGATAAACCACCCCAGATCTCACCTCACTCAGACACAAGATCTGGAGCTCATAGGAGCTCATCTAGACACTCCAGGCCAGGGCCTTCCTCCCCCTGGACAGGGCGGATCGCCTCAGTGCCCTGGCTACTGAGGTGCAGTGCCATCATGCAGTGTCATTGTGGTCATGCTTCGCCTACTAAGCCACATGGTATCCACAGTCCATGTGGTCCCCAACGCCCGCCTCCACATGTGTGCAGCTCAGTAGTGTCTCCGCTCACAGTGGACACAAGCCACGGACAGGCTTTGGGACAGAGTCTGTGTCCCGTCAACAAGCAGTTGCTTAACTCATGGCAGGGCATACTGCACCTGCAGAAGGGCATTCCCTTCCAGCCTCCAAACCCCCAGACGGTCCTGACCACAGACATGTCCCTACTGGGCAGGGGTGCCCAATGCGAGGAGCTGCGCATGCAGGACAACTGGTCCCTAGTGGAGAGCCAGCAGCAGATCAACCTGCTGGAAAAGTCCATTTTTTTGATGAACAAGGCTTTCCACCACCGCTGGTGGAACCAGTTTGTGCTAGTCCAAACGGACAACCAGGTTGCGGTGTTCTGCTTGAACAAGCCCAGGGGCTCAGGGTCTCAGGGCCTCTGCCAGGAGACAGTAGCCCTCTGCTCATACGCGATTGATCAGGGAATGCTCCTCAAGCACTATATCTTCCGGGCCAGGACAATGCCCTAGCTCAGGGTGGGCAAGTCCGGTCCTGGAGAGCCGCAGACCAGTCAGGTTTTCATGATGTCACTAATGAATATTCATGAGATCTATTTGCATCCACTACCTTCCATTGCAATCTCAATGCAGCACCTCAAACTCATGCATGTCACATTCCCAGACTGATCACTCGCAATCACACCTTCCCCTCCAACCACCATGAGAAACTTATGCAGTGCCGCATAACTCATTATATTGTTGCATAAAGTAGACTGTATTTATTCATCGTGTCTCCTTGTTAAGTGACTGGTTATTTATACCCTATTTTACCTGTTATACCTGCTTAATGCATACCCAAGTTTAATTTTCCTGTTTAATGTATACCCAACTTATTATACCTGTTTCACTGTAAGCACAAATCACGAAATTGAGATGTGCAACTCTTATGTTCATTGTAAACCGCACTGATGTCGAATAGCGCGGTATAAAAGAGACTACAAATAAAATAAAAATAAATAAATAAATTAGTAGAATGACTGCTAAGCGGATATCCTTAGCACCCTTTAACCTCCCAAAGGAGATGGAGGAAGTTCTCCTGGCCTCTCTTAAGAACTCTATGAGATGAGCCTACACCTTCAAGTGGCGCAGATTCTCAGTATGGTGTGTGAAGCAACTGGTAGACCCATTCTCTTGTCAGATGCACATGGTGCTGCAGTAACTTGCTCAACCTTTCGCAGACTGGACTCAAGTCCAACTCCGTCAGGGTGCACCTGAGTGTGCTCTTGGCGCACCATCACTCCATAGAGGGAAAACCTATCTCCAGGAACAAGCAGGAATGAGTCTTCACATATGGGTACGTCGGTACCGATGGAGCCTGCGCAGGAACGCTCCCCAGCGTCCAAAAAGAAAGCCTTTGGGAGCATCCCACACGCATGCGCGCTGCCTTCCCGCCCATTCACCTCCCTCTCATCAGTTTTCTGTTTTCCGCGGAGCTGGCAGGACGTATTCCTGTCACCGCAGAAAATTCTTCTTATTTATTCTTGTTTTTTTGTGGTCTCATCTGCCTTCCCTCGACGCCACCGGTACCGCCGGTGCTTTTCTTTCTTTTTACTAAAAATGTCTTCTTTTTTCTAAGGAATTTTTTCCTGTTTAGTGCCTGACTGTTTCTAGGCCATTAGGCCTCTACCCTTTCCATTATGGAAAAGCCAGCCACTATCCTTAAGAAATGCCCAAAGTGTGGCGGTACAAATATATTTTTAGACACTCATTCTTGGTGTCTAAAATGTTTAGGTCCTGACCATTGCACACTGGAGTATCTTTCCTGCTGGAGCTCAAACAGAAGTCGTCTTCAGGATCGAGCACAATTTGATACCCGGTTCACATCGGACTCGATGTCACCAGCCAGAATATCATCTTTTTCACAGGATCAGGTAACCAAACAAAAGTCTGTTAAGACTAGCCAGTCCTCAAGTGGTAGATCTCCTTCTAAGTATCGAGATGCCTCTGGCCTTGCCCTCAAGGGCATTTTGGCAATAAAGCCCGGGTGGGAGTCTTCGGGCTCCAAAGCATTAACGGGGCTTCAGGTTGTTCCCAAGGTTCTTACCTACATGGACATACCTGGGACATGCTCGGCGGTTGTGGCCGCTTCGAGCGGTACCGACACCCCGGCATCGGCTATGGTGATGGATGAAACACTCCTCACCGATGAACGTAGTCTAGCTCTCTCAGCTACTTCGGTACCGCTAGAGTCGCAGACTGTTCCTCGAGTATCGGCTTCGGTACCGGTATCGACATCGGCTCCGGTGTCGGTACCGTCGATGCTTTCTTCAACAGACTCGCTCCCTTCCATGCCAAGCCTGGAATCGCTCTCTAGCATAGAGGATTCGGTACCAACTCATCTCGGTACCGAAAACATCTCTTTAAAGAAAGTCCGATGCTTCATCCTGTCAAGTCTTCCAATCCCGATGACTGGGATGAATCCATCGGTGCCAAGGCTGGAATTTCAATAATTTCAGCCTTTACCCCTCATTTCAGAGGGTCCTCCTCAGGAGAGATTTCTTTTCAAGCTTTTTTGCTTGATATGGCAAAGTTACTTGCCATTTCTGTACCTGGTCAAGAATCTATACCAGGGGATTCAGAAACTCTGCAATTCCTCTGGATTCCAAAGGAGGTGATCATGCTTCCTGTGCATCAGATCTTACAGGATCTACTATTAAAAATATGGGAAACTCCTTTAACATGATCCCCAATTTCTAAAACACTTGACACTGTGTACAAGGTGCCACCTTCTCCAGGTTTTCAAAAGACTCAACTTCCTCCTCATTCTATTGTTGTAGAATCAGCAATGAGGCGTATTAAGAGTGCAAAGAAGCACTCCTCTTATCCGCCAGGTCATGAGTCTAGGATTTTAGATGCCTTTGGATGTCGATGCTTCCAGGCATCTATGCTTTCAGCAAGAATTATCTCATATATTTTCTATATGGGATTGTCTCTTGAAGAGGTTACAAAGAGTTTAAAACTTTTGAACCCTTTCCTTCAAGAACAGAAAAGAGCAGACTATTACTTATTAGTCAGTCATGCTCAAAATGTCTCTAAGTTCCTTAATCGTGCTTCCCTGGACTGTTTTGAGTCTATTAGCAGAACGTCTGCTATAGCCATAGGGGCACGACGTATGGCCTGGCTCCAAGCTTCAGACTTGGATAAATGGATACAAGAAAGGCTGGCAAATACTCCTTGTACTGGTGAAAATCTCTTTAACAAGGATGCTTTATTCCAAGCTAATCAGTTAAACACTGATATTGTTGCTTTCAGAGGATTGTCAAAACTTTCCTCTATTCCAGCTAGTAAAAATCTCCTAAAAATCTTCATCCCCCTAGGGGAAAAATGTTTCATCCATCTTCTACCCATCATACAGATGTTTCCAAAGAAGGGCAACATCAAACCAGGCTAAGAAAATTAACACCTCAACAGGCTCAGCAAACCCAGCAGTCGCAGGGTTTCTGATATTTTGTTAATTAAATCTTTTTCTTGTTTGAGGTTTAGAACCGCTAACCTACTTCTTATCAACAGAAACATCTACAGTTCATCCTTGCTGAGGAATCGGTGATACACTGACTCAATCCTCGTCTCTAGGCATGAATCTCTTGCCACAAGAGAAATCCATTCTTTTAGCTCCTAGAGCTTTTGAGGATAATCATGCCTTACAGGTAACAGGTTTCTCCTCTCCTTTTTGAAGGAAAAAGAGGTGTAACAACTAATAACAAGGTAGGCTATGCCCTTCACCTTGACAGTTTTCCTGTATGAGGATATCTCATAGTTTTGACTGCAAGGGGGCTTTACCTTTTTCAGGGACTTACCAAATTGTAAGTCTTCTCAACTCTGTATTACTTTCTATCCCTCTTAGTCGAGACATTTAGTCTGAGTGATTCTATTCAACTGGAGGGCTTACTTTTTAAGCCCATAGGATTTTCTTCAATACCTACTCCAGTAAGTGGTTTCCATACAGAGCTTTCTTCCCCATTACAATCTTCTCAAATATTTCTTTTAAGACAGCTTATCAGACAATTGAGTTTTGCCACTCCTAATGTCTGTCGGTCCTTTTCCAATCCATAGGACCTAACTTTTTCGGTTGCCTTGAAAACTGATAATTCCAAGAGAGGTTCCAAAACCCACTTGGACAATTTATCATTTCAGGCAACCGGCCTGTCTACTATTCTTAGCCAACTTCAATTCTTTTGGCTCCAACAGAATAGATTAGGTTGCACACTGACAATTATACAGCCAGATCTCCAGGAACAAGCAGGAATAAGTCCTCACATATGGGTACGTCGGTACCGACAGAGCCCGCGCGGGAAAGCTCCCCAGCTTCCCAGAAGGGAAAGCCTTTGGGGCCTCCCACTGCGCATGCGCGCTGCCTTCCTGCCTTCCTGACCAACTCTCCTCAGTTCTTCTTTTCCGCGGAGCCAGCAGGTCGTGTTCCTGTCACCGCTAAAGAAGTTGTTGTTTTAATTTATTTCTTTGGCCGCGTGTCTGCCTTCCCCGATTCCAGACCGGTACCGCCGGTCTTTTTTCCTTTATTTCTTTAAAAAAAAAAAAAAAGAAATCTTATTTTTTCCCCACTTGGTGTGTTTGTTCTGTGAGGCCTCTAGGCCTTCACAAATTCTCCCTCATGGAGAAACCAGCCTCTGGTTTTAAAAAATGCACCAAGTGTAGCGGTACTATTTCAGTCACAGACACTCATGAATGGTGTCTTAAATGTTTGGGGCCTGACCATTCCATTCCGGATTGCCCGTCCTGTTCTTTGATGTCTAAACGTGGCTTACAGAACCGGGCAGCCAAGTTTCACATGCTGTTTTCTACAGATACTCCAGCATCGACATCTTCCAGGTCTTCCTCTCCTGATGGATCTCAGGTAACCAAACATTCCTCTGGCAGGTCCTCAAAGGGCAAATCTCCCTCTAAGTATCGAGATACCCCTGGGCTTGACCCTGAGGACCCTGCCCCAGCCAAACAACCCCGGCGGGAAGCTCCGGCTTCCAAAGCTCCTCCTATGGGGTTACAGGTTGACATCGATGGCACGGCCTCGACCGATCACCTGTTAGACTGCTCTGGGGTACCGGCTCAATCATCCGGTACAGACATCCAGACAGTTGTGGCGTCTATGGATCACACAGTTCAATCCATGCAGCAGGCCATTTTGGCTTTTATTATGGCTGCGACGCCCTCGGTACCGACTCCGGTTCCGGTACCACAACCGATACCGGTACCCAGGGCATCCACATCGACCAGGATACCAATTCTGGTTCCCGGTTCCGGGGTGTTTCCCGATACCGATCCGGTTCCGGGTACCCCCGATGTCGATACCGGTTGATACGCTTATCGATCCCTGGAAGCAAACAGACGATACTTCGAGTCTTCTGATGATTCTGATTCATCAGATGACTCTGCTGAAGTATCCCTTACTCTACCTGAGGAGCCCTCTTCTCCAAAAAGGAGAATGTCTCCTCCAGAGGATTTATCCTTTCAAGACTTCATCATTGAAGTAGCTAAAGGTCTTTCTATTTCAGTATCCTCTGAAAAAGAACCTAGAGCAAAAAAGTTAGACATTTTAGGATACTCTAAGGTTCCCAAAGAGGCAGTCACCTTGCCCATCCATGAAATTCTTCAAGAACACATGATGGACTTATGGGAGACTCCTCTCACCCTATCTCCACATTCTCGTCGTCTGGGCACCATGTATCGTGTCCCCCCTTCTCCTGGGTTTCAAAAAACTCAGCTCCCTCACCACTCCATCGTGGTGCAGTCAGCTATGAAAAGGATCAGGAGTACAAAAAAACACTCTTCTACTCCTCCAGGAAGAGAATGTAGGACTCTGGATGCTTTTGGTAGAAAAATCTTTCAAGCAAGTATGCTTATTGGCAGAATCAATTCATACAGCCTCTATATGGGCATGTTTCTGAAGGAAATTGCATTAAAAATACGCCATTTTCTCCCCTTTATCCCAGAGGATAGAAAGGAGGAGTTCCTTCTTTTGCTGAAGCATACCCAAGATATTTCAAAGTTCTCCAACAGAGCAGCCTTTGACTCCTTTGAGGGTGCTAGCAGAGCCTCAGGTATTGCCATAGCGGCTCGCAGAATTGCTTGGCTCCAGGCCTCTGACCTAGAACCCTGGGTCCAGGATGGGTTGGGAAATTTGCCCTGTACAGGTGAGAATCTGTTTGGTAAGGAGTGGCAAATCAAAGCCACTCAAATGGATGCAGAAAATGCTGCTTTAGATAGACTTTCTAAGTCTACCTCTACCCCTGTCAAGAAAAAATCTTTCAAGAAGCCTTTCTACAAGAAGGCCAGATTTGCCACAAATACTGGCCAACAATCTTCTGCAGCTCGCTTTACACCTAAGCGTCAGCAGCCTAAACAGGCCAGGGCAAAACCTGCTGGGGCTGCTACAGCCCAGCAGTCCCAACCCCCTCAGGGTTTTTGACTTAAAACTAGAGAACTTAACCTTTCTGACTCTAAAACATCCAGAACCTCTCACCATTCCAGGAAGGTTAACTCATTTTGCTCCCAGATGGGAGCAAATCACCTCAGAACATTGGACCCTCTCTATCATCAGAGAGGGCTACAAACTACATTTCTCCAACCTTCCTCCCCATACCAAGGTGAGATGTTTCAATTCTCCCCCATCTCTCCTAGACCTGTTGGGTCAGGAGGTGACCACTCTTCTCGCCCAAAAGGCAATAGAAGAGGTTCCTCTTCTTCAACAGGGGTCAGGTTTTTACTCCCCTTATTTTCTCATTCCCAAGAAAACAGGGGGGTACAGACCTATTCTGGATCTCAGAGAATTTAACACATTTCTATGTAGGAGAAATTCAAGATGCTTTCTCTAGGTACTCTCCTTCCATACCTACAGAGTCTGGACTGGCTTTGTTCTCTAGATCTCAAGGATGCGTACACACATATACTCATCCATCCCACAGAAAATTCCTACGGTTTCTGTTCCAGGGAAAACATTTCCAATACAGAGTACTTCCCTTCGGTCTAGCCTCTGCTCCAAGGGTATTTACCAAATGCATGGCAATAGTAGCTGCATTTCTACGTGCCCTGGGAATTTTTGTCTTCCCATACCTGGACGACTGGCTCATCCGAGATCCATCTCAGTCCGAGGCTCAGACTTCCCTGGATCGCACCAGGCGCATTCTACAATATCTGGGACTTGTGATCAATCTGCCAAAGTCCCAACTCACCCCTACTCAATCCCTGGAATTCATAGGGGCCTGGTTGGATACCACCACTGCAAGGGCCTATCTGCCTCAGGCCCGTTGCCAACGTCTAGTGCACTTAGCCTCTCAGACTCAGTCCAGAAGCCACTTGACTGCCAGAGAGATGCTACAACTATTAGGCCACATGGCCTCCACAGTGCATGTGGTGCCTTATGCTCGCCTACATATGAGAGCAGCTCAATGGACTTTATCCACCCAGTAGACTCAAGCATCAGGAGCTCTCTCAGACCAAATAGCACACTCCAAACGTCTCTTTTGGTCTCTCCAATGGTGGATATCCACTAAAAATCTGTTGTTGGGGGCCCCCTTTCAACCATTGCTGCCCCAAGCAATCCTCACAACAGATGCCTCCCAAACAGGTTGGGGAGCTCATCTTCAAGATCTCTCCACTCAGGGCACTTGGTCTCCACTTGGAACTTCGAGCAATCTTTCTGGCTCTCAAAGTTTTTCATACCCTCCTCAGCAACATGACAGTCCTTATTCACACGGACAATCAAGTAGCCATGTTTTACATAAACAAACAAGGAGGGACTGGCTCTCTGTCGCTTTGCAACGAAGCTCTAAGATTATGGGCCTTCGCCAGAGAGCATCAAATCCATCTCCTGGCAGTATATCTTCCAGGAATCCAAATCTCTTGGGCAGACAGACTCAGTCGAGTTCTGCTTCCGCACGAATGGTCCCTGCACATGGATCAGGTTCTCAAAATCTTTCAGAAATGGGGAACCCCGGACATAGACCTCTTTGCAAGTCTGTGGAATGCCATACTTCTCCGGTTCTGTTCCAGAATTCCGTGTCAGGGAGTTCAGGCCAAGGATGCCTTCCTCCTTCATTGGGGTCAGGCCTTCCTGTATGCCTTTCCACCCATTCCTTTGATTCCCAGAACTCTGTTCAAACTTCAGAGAGATCAAGGGTCCATGATTCTCATTGCTCCACGCTGGCCACGCCAAGTGTGGTACCCTCTACTTCTGCATCTCTCCCAAGCCCCCTCCCTGGACTTGGGAGCGGCTCCAGACCTTCTGTCTCAGGAGGAGGGGACTTTGTGGCACCCAAACCCAAGTCCCTTCACCTCAGAGCTTGGTTACTGAAGGCCTAGACCTTCAAGACTTCAATCTTTCACAGCAAGTGAAGGATATCCTACACGCCTCTAGGAAACCTTCCACTAGGCGTTCTTATGCTTTTAAATGGAAAAGATTTTCCATTTGGTGTGCTCACAAGGGTCTTAACCCTGTAGCACTCCCGTTGAATTCTCTTTTAGAATATCTCCTGCATCTCTCCAATTCAGGACTCAAAACGAATTCAGTAAGAGTCCATTTGAGTGCTATTGCGGCTTCACTTAAGCCCATCAATGGACAACCTGTTTCCACTCATCCTCTTATTGCAAGATTCATGAGAGGCCTAACCTTAACTAAACCTCCCATTCGACCTCCTCCGGTGGCATGGGACTTAAATTTGGTTCTTGGTCAGCTTATGAAGCCACTCTTTGAACCCTTAGCCAATACCTCCTTGAAATTTCTTTCCTGGAAGGTTATTTTTCTTATTGCAGTCACCTCAGCTCGCCGTATCAGTGAACTGCAAGCCCTAGTGGCTAATCCACCTTATACAAGGTTCCATCATGATAAGGTGGTCCTTAGGACCAATCCCCACTTTATGCCTAAAGTGGTCTCCCCTTTTCATCTTAATCAAGAGGTATATTTACCTGTCTTTTTTCCAGCTCCTCATGCATCCAGTGCAGAGAGGAACCTTCATACTCTAGACTGTAAAAGAGCTCTTGCCTTTTACCTCCACAGGACTCAGCAACATCGAAAGTCTTCTCAGCTTTTTGTTGCTTTTGATCCTTCTCATTTAGGACTTCCAGTCTCCAAAAGAACACTCTCCAATTGGATTGCTCAGTGTATCTCTTTTGCTTACCAGAGTAAAAACCTTTCTCTGGAGGGCCATATCACCGTTCACAATGTGAGGGCCATGGCCACCTCTATGGCTCATCTAAACTCTGTGTCCATTGACCAGATCTGTCGAGCAGCCACCTGGGCCTCGGTTCATACCTTCACAGCCCATTACTGCTTGGACAAGGATTCCCGCCGGGAAGCCTTGTTTGGTCAGGCTGTCCTCAGACACCTGTTCCATTCTTGAACAACTCCAGCCCACCTTCCCTGAATGGATGCCTGAGATCCATAGGAAGATGAGGAACCTTTCAGGGTCTCATACCCTTCAGGGGATCTCCCCGGCATCTTAGCTAGGGAGTCCCCATATGTGAGGACTTATTCATGCTTGTTCCTGGAGATAGCACAGTTACTTACCTGTATCAGGTGATCTCTGGGAACAGCAGGAATTAGTCCTCACAACCCACCCACCTCCCCTAGGAGTTGTATCTATCTCTCTCTTTCCTTTCCTCTCTCTATTGTCTCAGCTTTAAAACTCGAACTGAGGAGAGTTGGTCAGGAAGGCGGGAAGGCAGCGCGCATGCCCCAAAGGCTTTCCTTCTGGGAAGCTGGGGAGCTTTCCCGTGCGGGCTCCGTCGGTACCGACGTACCCATATGTGAGGACTAATTCCTGCTGTTCCCAGAGATCACCTGTTACAGGTAAGTAACTGTGCTATCTCACCTAAGCAACCTCCAACATGCTCTCTGCAATTATACAAAAAAGCTCTGCAAGTATCGGCTTTTGCCAGAGAGCGTCAGAGCCATTCCTAATAGGTAACTTCCAGATGGTTAAAAAGGCTTTGCCCAGTCATGCTCCTACATGACTGGTTTTTCCTGCTCTTACCATCTTCCTTAAAATTTCCTTTTGAGAAAAGGAACCAGGGCTTAGACAACGTGAAAGCATAAGAATTGCTCAATTCCCTGGGTTGTTCCACATCTCCAGTGGAACTCTTGCAACAGGGATGCATTCCTTTTCGCTGCAGTCGGTCCTTGTCTAGTACATTTCTTCTAATTCCCAATACTTCATTGAAGCTTATGCTGAACAAAGAGCGCATGATACCATGTTTGCCCCTCTATGAGAGCAATATGAGTATCCCCTTATATTGCGTCCTTCCTTCTCTTGGCATTGCTGTAGAATTTTTGTCAACTGATTTTGTCGGCTCTATCTGTCATCTGATTAAGATGATATCCTTGGGTGGGAAGGGGACCACGCATGCGTGGTGGCATCTCCCAAAGGCTTTCTTTGAAACTGGGGAGATGCTTCCATGGGACTCTGTCGGCGCCAACATCACCCATATGTGAGAACTGATTCCTGCTGTCCCTGGAGAGAATAACTGTTGCAGGTGAGTAACTACGCTATACAATTGTCGTGAAAATTATTGATATCCTTGCATTTTAGGTATGTTATGTACAAGATCTTGAGAAATAAGTGAAAATATTACAACTGTATGTCATAATATTTTAATAGTATGTTCAAAGGTATACAATAAAAAAAAAGAGATGTCTGTGCAATTTAGATGTAGTAATTTCTAAGAAAAAAAATGACCTAGACAGAATTATTGGCACCCTTCATTAATATTTGGTTGCACAACCCTTGATAGTGATTATAGCCTCCAAACATTTCTTGTAGCCATCTAAAAGTTTCATACATCTTTCTGCTGGTAATTTCTTCTATTCTTCAATTGTGATTTGTTCCAGCTCATGAATGTTTCCAGGATTCCTTTTATCAATGGTAGATTTCAGCTCTTTCTAAAGGTTCTCAGTTGAATTGAGATCAACACTCATTGCTGGCCAGTTTAATACAGTCCATTTTTTCCTTTTTAACCATTCTTTTGTACTTTTGTATGTATGTTTTGGGTCATTGTCCTGTTGAATGATGCATGACCTTCGACCCAGACCTAGCTGTCTGACACTAGGTAGTATATTTCGCTCCAAAATACCTTGGTAGTGCTTTGACTTCATGATTCCTTTAATACGTTCCAGGCCTCTTGTTTCTGATGCAGCAAAACAGCCCCATAACATTATGGAACCTCCACCATATTTAACTGTAGGAAGGGTGTTTTTTTCCTTACAAACTTCATTTCTTCAGCTGTAAAATGTATTGCTGGCCTGCACTGTCAGAGCTCAAGTTTGGTTTCATCTGTCCACAGAACATTTTCCCAGGATTGTGATTTCTCAAGGTGGGTTTGGGCAAAGATCAGGCATGTCTTTTTATGTCATCAAGCCCACTGACTATTACCCAATGTTGCTAATCCATGTTAGAACAAATGATACTGCCAGGTATCCCTCGGATTGTATCAAAAGTGACTTCATGGCTCTGGGACAGAGGGTGAAGCAGTTAGGTGCACAGGTAGTATTCTCTTCAATCCTCCCTGTTGAGGGTAAAGGCCAAGGCAGAGAGGCTCGCATCCTGGAGATGAATGCATGGCTGCGTGGATGGTGTCATCGAGAGCGTTTTGGTTTCCAAGACCATGGGATGCTGTTCCAAGGGTTGCAGAGCAGAGATGGCATCCATTTGTCCAAGAAAGGTTGACGCGTCTTTGGTAGTAGACTGGCTAATCTATTGAAGAGGACTTTAAACTAGATTCGTTGGGGATGGGTGAAGAAAGCCCCCAGGTAGGTGATACATTAAATACCTTTATGGAAATGGGTAATAGGGGTAACATATGGAAAGCAGTGTGTATAAATGCCCGTAGCATGGGAAATAAGATCCCTGATGTTGAAGCTTTGGTGGGAGTGGCTGACTTGGATTTAGTGGCAGTTACAGAAACATGGTTCACAGAAAACCATGATTGGAATGTAACTATACCTGGCTATACTTTATTCAGAAAGGACAGGGTAGGAAGAAGGGGAGGAGGAGTGGCACTATGTGTAAAAACTGCTATTAAAGCTTTGGAATTACAGAGCTTAAAAGGGAGAGAGGAAGCATTGTGGGTTAAACTAGAAAGAGCGAAAGAGAAATCTGTTTGCATTGGAGTGATATACAGACCTCCCTCACAAGAGGAAGAGGTGGACAGAGTTAATTGAAGACTTACGCAGCATTGCTAGGAAAGGGGAAGTGCTACTGATAGGAGATTTCAATATGCCAGATGTTGACTGGCGAATTCCTGCTGCAGTATCATCCAGAAATAAGGAGATCCTGGATTCTCTACAGGGAGAACTATTCAGGCAATTGGTAACAGACCCCACACGTGAAGGGGCCATACTGGACTTGGTGCTTACCAATGGAGAAAGTGTTTCTGATGATGTAGTGGGAGATCATTTTGCATCCAGTGATCACTAGATGGTGTGGTTCAGTATTAGTACTAGGGCTGTTAGAATCCATTCGAAGGTGAGGATCTTCGTCTTTAGGAAGACTAACTGCAAAGATGGGCCAATACCTCAGGGAGTCGTTAGTGGGATGGGAACAGCTGGGGGATGTAGAAAAACAGTGGGCAAAACTGAAAGGGGATATTTTAAGGGCAGCCAACCTTTTTGTTAAAATGGTAAATAAAGGTAAAAGGAAAAGGAGACCGCTATGGCTTTCGAAAGAAGTAGCTGAAAAAGTGAAGAAAGAGGGAAGCCTTCATGAAATACAAGAGATCACAGAGAGAGGAAGACAGGCATCTATATTTGGAAAAAGTTAGAGAAGCTAGCAAAGTAGTCAGGAAGGCAAAGATTCAAAAGGAGGAGGAAATAGCCAATCCAATAAAATGGGGGGGATAAGACATTTTTCAGATATGTTAGTGAGAAGAGGAAGGGCAAAAGTGGTATTGTCAGACTCAAGGGTGCAGGGGAGGAATATGTAGAAGCTGATAAGGATAAAGCGGAATTGCTTAACAAATATTTCTGTTCTGTGTTCACAGATGAAGAACCAGGAGCAGGACCTCAGAAAACACCCACAAACAGGAAGAGAAGCGAGGGACATCTTGAACAATTTTCAGAAGACTGTTCGTGAGAAACTAGCTCAACTTAAAATAGACAAAGCGATGGGACTGGATCAGATACACCCTAGAATACTGAGGGAACTTGGGGACGTTCTAGCAGCTCCACTGACTGACCTTTTCAATGCCTCGTTGGAGTCGGAAGTGGTGCCAAAGGACTGGAGAGAGGCTCATGTGGTGCCTTTACACAGAAACGGAAGTAAGGATGTGGTTGAAAACTACAGGCCGGTTAGTTTAACTTCGGCGGTGAGTAAATTGTTGGAAATGCTGCTGAAAGAGAAAATAGTGAGGTTTCTGGAGTCCAGCAGATTACAGGATCCGAGGCAGCATGGATTCACCAGAGGCAGGTCTTGTCAGACAAATCTGATTGATTTTTTTGACTGGGTTACCAGGGAGTTGGACCGTGGGAGAGCCCTAGATGTGGTATATTTAGATTTCAGTAAAGCCTTTGACACTGTTCCTCACAGGCGACTTATAAACAAACTGAGCACCCTAGGGATGGACCCTAAAGTTATTGCTTGGGTTAGAAATTGGTTGGGTGGGAGGCGACAAAGAGTACAGGTAAATGGAGCTCACTCTGAGGAGAAGGATGTTACCAGTGGTGTGCCCCAGGGATCTGTCCTTGGTCCGATTCTTTTTAACATCTTTGTTAGTGATATAGCGGAAGGGCTGTCGGGTAAGGTTTGTCTCTTTGCGGATGATACTAAAATCTACAATAGAGTAGACACCCAGGAAGGTGTAGATAACATGAGGAGGGATCTAGCTAAGCTTGAAGAATGGTCTACAATTTGGCAGCTGGGATTTAATTTTAAAAAATGTAAGGTCATGCATTTGGGCTGCAGCAATCCAAGGGAGCAATATAGTATAGGGGGTGAAGTACTTTTGTCCACTAAAGAAGAGCGGGACCTAAGCGTGGTTGTGTCTGATGATCTTAAAGTAGCTAAACAGGTAGAAAAGGTGACGGCAAAAGCTAGAAGGATGCTTGGGTGCATACAGAGAGGAATGGCTAGCAGAAAAAAGGAGGTGATAATGCCTCGGTATAAGTCTTTGGTGCGACCTCATTTGGAATATAGTGTGCAATTCTGGAGACCACACCTTCAAAATGATGTGAACAGGATGGAGTCTGTGCAGAGGGTGGCGACTAAAATGATTAGTGGTCTTCATTATAAAGCATATGAGGACAGAATGAAGGATCTTAATATGTACACCTTAGAGGAAAGGCAAGATAGAGGTGATATGATTGTGATGTTTAAATACCTCCGTGGCATAAATGTTCAGGGAGAGAGCGCCTCTTTAAATTGAAAGTAAGTTCTGCTATGAGGGGTCTTTGGATGAGGGTGAAGGGAGATAGATTCAGGAGTGATATGCGGAAATATTTCTTTACGGAAAGAGTAGTGGATCTGTGGAATAGTCTCCCAGTGGATGTGGTAGAGATGAGGACAGTAACTGAATACAAAAAAGCATGGGACAAACACAGAGGATCTCTAAAGGTAAAAAGGGGACTGTTGTAGTTGTTGATATGGAAGGAAAGACTAGATAGGCCATGTGGTCTTTTTCTGTCGTCATATTTCTATGTTTCTATGTCCGTCTTTGAGTACTTGGTTCTCCTTGGCCTTCACCCATGAAGTCCTCCTTTGTTTATTGCACGGCGTATGGTACATTTGAAACCACCACTCCAGATTGTTCCAGGTCAGCCTTAAACTCCTTGTATTTTGTATGTGTTTTTTTTCCAACAGTTCACACTAACCTTCAAAAATTTCCTGGATTAATTTTCCTTTCCCACCATATCCTGGTAGGTTCCTGACAGTTCCATGAGCAGAAAACTTAATAAGATTGTGAACTGTAGACACAAGAATCCTAAGGTTTTGTGGATGGCCTTGTACCCCTTTGAAGTTTGATGTTTGGTGATAATGGCTTTTCTGGCGATCTTAGGCAGCTCTCTTGGCTTAACCATTGTGAAAATGGAACAGCGGGTGAATGTGGCCATTTTAAGCATTAGAGCAATCTTTCATTGGTTGATTTAAGTTATGTGATTAATGACAATTGATCACAGGTGCATCTAATTTTACTGCAGCGGGAATGTGATTCTTTTGTTCAGACTGATTTGAATTGTTTGTAAGGGTGCCATTAATCATGTCTTAAATTTTGAAATGGCCAAATCCCAAATCTAAGTCGTCGTCCACATAAAAAATATTTTTTGTCGGATGCCATCTGTTTGAGGTGTCAACCATTACACCAGAACAAATCCATTTTAATCATATTTGTGGTAAAACATATAGCCCTTTGTATATTGAAAAGCTAAAGTACTTATCTGGACCGACAAAATCCAGCATGAGAGCCAACACTTGAACGTGGTCACAAGTGTTGACTCTTGTGCTGGATTTTGTTGGTCCAGATAAGTACTTTGGCTTTTCAATATGCAGTTATAGGGCTGTGTGTTTTACTGCAAATATGGTTAAAATGGACTTGTTTTGGTGTAGTGCTTGACACCTCACACAGATGGCATCCGACAAAAAATATTTTTCCTGTGGAAGACGACATAGATTTGGGGGTTGGCCATTTCATAATTTAAATTGTTGTGGGGCATGCTTTTCTCTTTTGCCCTTGCAGTTTTGTTAATTTTGGAATAATCATGTCCTGGCAATGCCCTAGTTTTTATACTATTACCTACTATTTCCTTTTTTAATTGGTCTTGTTTGATTATTTTATGTGTCAAATATGTGTGCATATATAGTCCAAAGGCATTTCCCTGGCCACTTTCTTTTAGGAGATATTGGACATTAAGGGGTTGAACTGCAAGGGTGCCAATAATGTTGACCATAACTGTAATAGGGTATCATATTTTTATGAGGTATTGCAATGAACTTGTCTTATTTTCTCTCTCTAAATGGTCTGTCAGTAAACTAATCTCAATCTGTTTTCAGTTCCACTCTTCTAGCCTTTATAATGGAGTTGGTGAAGAACTCTGTTGCTATGCAAGAGCAGATGCTTTCTTCGAAGGGCTTCCTTGTGATAGGATACAGTCTTGAGAAGGTAAGCCAAAATGAACTAAGGTCTTGGAGCAGGTTTAGTTTGATTATTTAGCTATTACTTTAATAGTTTGTTTTAATTTTTTTCTCTGTGTTAAGCAGGATAAATGCTTACTTATGTGTGAGGTCACCAATGGAGCCCAGAACGGGAATTTCTCTCATCTCCTTCTAAAAGCTTATTAGAGCAGTCTCTCTCTTCTTGCCTGAGGGTTCCTGCCTGCCACTGCTGTGCCTTTTAGTCTCATTATTCCATTTTCCATGGAGCCCCAAAGAGGTTTAGCATCTGACCACAGTATTGATCTGATTTTGCTATAACAAGTTATTTTCTTCATTCTCCGGGAACAAGTAGGAAGTCAGTCCTCAAATATGGGTGACATCGGGGCAGATGGAGCCCATGCAGTAGCTTCTCCCCAGCTTTCGAAGTAAGCCTTTGGAAGATGCACCCATGCATGTGTGGTCCCATTCCTGCCCAAGGGTGCCATCTTGCTTCAGTCTTCTCTTTTTTTCTGTGAAGCCCACCGAACATGTCTGTTTTCCTCGGAAAAAGTATTATTTTTTTTTCTTTTGACTTTTGTTTCTCCGTTTGCATACCGGTTCTCTTTCCTGCCCCCTAGCTCGCTTGCCTTGGCATCATGTCTTTGGTTCGTTCCTTTTTCTTGTTCACTTCGAGAGCTTCTTGACCGACTTCGCGCCCTTTTTTTTGTATCTGACTGGGCCTGAGGTTTTTGATTTCACGGGATCTCTCTTCCCCACCATGGCCTTGGACAGTGCCTTTAAAAATTGTGACCCCCTGCGCCAAAAGGATGTCGCGCACTGACCCACATGACTACTGCTTCTGATGTTTAGGGGTAGACTATGGTCCCTTGGACTGTGGTCCCTGTAAAAAGATGACCTTCAAGGCCATCAAGAGCCATCAGCAGTAGCGGGAGTCCTTCCATAAGACAGACTCTGCACCAGAGTCTCCAGCGACACTGTGCTCCAGGGCCCCCTCTGGAACCTCAGAGAGACCAAGCTGCCCTGGAGTCCTGAGGCTGTGGGTCCTCCGGCCAGACCCCAGAGGAAGAGCTGGAAGCCCTTAAAGACTGCGTCGGAGGACGAGCCTGTGCTAGTCCCACTGACCCCAGAACCACAGTCCTAGCCACAAGTCCGAGGGGAAAGAGCAGGAGCAGCTGATCAAAATATCTCGACTGGAATCGTTGGCATCTGGTGACCAGTCTCGGCCCCCGAGGCCATTGTGGTTGAAGACCCCCTCGACGGAGCCAGCATTGGGCCCGTTCCTTGGTGCCCATGCCAAAGGTTGCGGAGCCATCTGGCCTCGAGACAAGGATGGTGACCTTGGAGCGCAGTCTGTCTTCATAGCCCAGCAGCGGGCCCTGATGCACGGCTCAAACCGGGTCATCACTCCCAACTACCAGGCCCTTGACCTTGAGGAATTCTCTGGACATCGAGCCGATCCTCAAGCCCTACCAGCCTTGAGAGATCCCTCGGCATCGGTCCCAGTCCTTAGGATCGAGGTCATCCCTGATGAGTGCCTGTAATTCTGACAGCAGGGCCTCCGGGGGCCAGGGGCCGTCGGCCTCGGGACATGACCCCAAAGTCCGAACTGTCCTCAAAACCTCCACAGACTACAAGTCGGACTGGGAGACCAAGGATGACAAGTCCCTGGATACCCTTTGGCACTGGGACATTCCCTCCAATCCATCTCTTCCCTACACCCGGCGTCTGTCCCTGCCTGAAGACATGGGTTTCCTCGACTTCATGTGAGATATGGCCAAGGTACCAACCTTTGATACAGATTCAGAGGAGGACCATCAGTCCAAGGAGTTCGAAATCCTCCAGTATGAGACCCCCGTGAAGGAGGCACTCGCAGTCCCTGTTCCTTTGATCCTGAAACGGCTGCTTCTCCACATGTAGGAGACCCCCACATCCGTGCCTATAGTAAGCAAGTGGTTGTACCGGGTCAGCTGGAGCCCTGGCTTCCAGAAAGCACAGCTGCCACATAACCCCATGGTGGTGGAGTCGGCCATGTGTCGCCTTAAGAGCCAGGAGACACACTCCCCTGTGCCCCCAGGTAGGGAGGCCTGCGCCTTTGATGCCCTGGATAGAAAGTGCTACCAGGGCTTGATGCTCATTGGCTGGATCCAGGCATACCAGCTGTAACTGGGCATGTACCTAGAAGACCTGGTGAAGGAACTCACTGGGTTCTCGGCTGGTCTCTTCAAGGAACCTCTCCAGCAGTTCCAAACCCTGGCATCGGGTGTCAGTGTGGTGCTAATTCATGACTTGGGCAGCCTGGCTACACTCCTCCAACCTGGAGCAATGGGTTCAGGTCATGCTGGTTCATGTCCTTTGCCAGGGAGAGAATCTCTTTGGCAAACCCATGACAGATAAGGCTGCAGAATTGGAGTCTGAGTTCCTGACCCAGGACCAGGCTCTCCAGGAAGACCGCCAACACTTCCCGACAGAAGTCTTCAGGTAAAAAGTCCTTCTACCTGAAGAAGAGGAAGGCTCATGGAAACTACCCTCAGTACCAGGCCTTCCCAGCTCCCCAACAGGGGCAGCAGGCGAAGGGACAAGGGCATGGCCTTCATAACCCTAAGGCTTTCCAGGCACCAGCTCCAGCCCAGCCTGGTGGGAGTTTTTGACTCCTTGGGCATAGCCTCTTCCCCCAGGAGTCCCAGCCCAGCAGCCCATAGGGGGGGGTTTCTGGTTCTCTATGCCCACCAGTGGCTATCCATCACACTCTACTCCTGGGCACTGCAGGTGGTGAAGGAGGAGGGTTACCTCCTCAACCTGACACAGGCGCACCCCCTCAGTTCTTTCCGGGAGAGCCCCCTAGGACTCCCCTCCACCAGACCTTACTGCTGCAAGAGCTCACATCCTTCTCAAGGACAAGGAGGTGGAACCGGTGCCTGCACATCTCAAGGGCAAAGAATTCTATTCCTGATACTTACTCGTACCCAAGAGCATCGGGGACTTCTGGCCCATTCTGGACCTGTGGGACCTAAATGATGCCTGGTAAAGGAGACGTTTAAAACGCTCTCCCTTGGAACACTGCAACCATACCTATGCTCCTTGGATCTAAAGTATGCATACGCACACATCCTCATCCATCCCAACTACAGGAAATATCTCGGGTTCATGGTGGGAGGTGGCCACTACCAGTACAGGGTGCTACCCTTCAGGCTGTCCTCCCC
Source organism: Ichthyophis bannanicus (assembly GCA_033557465.1). NCBI lineage: Eukaryota > Metazoa > Chordata > Amphibia > Gymnophiona > Ichthyophiidae > Ichthyophis > Ichthyophis bannanicus. The sequence goes on from CM066032.1 coordinate 1,733,486,691, forward strand.
ACTCAGGAGTGTTCACCAAGTGCCTGACAGTCGCAGCCAACCTTCGTCTCCAGGGAGTCTTCGTCTTCCCTTACCTGGATGACTAGTTTTATAAGGGGCCGCTCGGTAGCAGAGGTGCAACACCCAACGGTGCGCACTATCTTCATCCTGCAGCACTTGGTATTCATAATAAACCACCCAAAGTCCCATCTCCTCTCAACACAGTGTCTGGAGTTCATAGGGGCAAGGCTGGATACCGTTCAGGCCAAAGTCTTTCTCCCTCTGGATAGGACCGATCGCCTCAGGGTGCTGGCCATGGCTGCCGCGCCGACACTCGGTGCCCGCCTGCCTCCTGCTCAGTTTCTTGGGTCACATGGCATCTACAGTTCGTTATCCTAGACATCCACCTTCACATGAGGGCGGCTTAATGGGGCCTCTGCTCCTAGATGACCCCAGCCACAGGCTGGCTGAGGGTCAGGGTGGTGGTGACCCACCAACTGGCCGGCTCTCATTTGGTAGTAAGCTCCCCAGCACCACCTGGCCAGGATGCCTTTCCAGTTCCCACCCCCCAGAGGGTCCTAACCGAGGATGCCTTCCTCTTAAGCTGGGGCGCCCACTGCGATAGCCTCTGCACTCAGGGCGGGTGGTTGCAGGCAGACAGCATGCAGCAGATCAACCTCTTGGAGCTTTGGGCCATATCCTTAGCCCTCCAAACCTTCAGTCACCACCTGCAACACCAGTGCTAGTCCAGAAAGGCAATCAAGTGGCGATGCTCTGTCGTCAAGCAGGGGGTCCTGGGGTTGTATACCCTCTGCCAAGAGGCAGTAAATCTCTGCTCATATGTGAACCGCCATGGGATGCTCCTGTGGGCGGTATACCTGTTGTATCAGGACAGCGTCCTGGCAGACATGCTGAGCAGGGTCCTCCAATTGCACGTGGCGGCTAGACCGCACAGTGGCCTGTCTACACTTCCAGCTCTGGGGGGACCACATAAATGGACCTTTTCACCAGTCTGGCCAGCACCCAGCTGCCCCGCTTCTGCTCCAGGCAGCCATACCCATTCTGGGTAGCAACGAATGCATGCCTCATCCCGTAGACGGAGGACCTCTTCTACACTGCTGATTGCCAAAACCTTGTTGGAGGTAGGAGGACAGGGCATCCCTGATACTAGTAGCCCCTTGGTGGCCCAGGCAGCTGTGGTTCCCACTGTTCCTTCGCTTTTCCATGATGCCCCTGGACCCCCTGGGGAGTGCCCCAGGGCTGTTGTCTCAGGAGGTGAGCTCCCTCCTACTCCCCATCTTGGGATCTCTGATGCTAACGACTTAGCTGCTGTAAAGGTAGCCTTGGCCCCTTTCAACCTTTCAGGGGAGGTGGAGGAGGTCCTCCTGGCCTCTCATCGGACTTCCACAAGGCGGCGTACGCCTTCAAATAGTGAAGATTCTCAGTGTGGTGCATGGAGCGATGGGTCAGTCCGTTCTTGTGCTCTGTGCAGCTTGTGCTGCAATATTTTCTTCCCCAGTCTCAGGCAGGCTTGAAGTCCAACTCCGTCAGGGTTCGCCTGAGTGCTCTTGTGGCGCACCACTACCTTATCTGGGATAAGCCCCTCTGCCTAAGTTCTTGTGACCCGCTTCTTGCAGGGTTTCCTGTTGTCCAAAGCTCCTGTCAGTCTGCCAGCAGCAGAGTGGGATCTCAACCTCAACTCACTGGCCCACCGTTTGAGCCCCCGGCTACCTGCAGTACCTTTCCTGGTAGGTAGTCGTCTTGGTGGCACTCATTTCTGCTTGCAGGATCAGCGAGCTCCAAGCATTGGTGGAGGATCCACCCTACCCAAGGTTCTATAAGAAAAGGGTCATGCTCTGCATGCATCCCAAATTCCTTCCCAAGTTCCTTCCCAAGGTAGTGTTCCCTTTCCACCTCAATCAGGAGTTTTTGCTCCTCGCCTTCTTTCCACAGCCTATTCCAGCGGGGCAGAGACCGTCCTTCACACTCTTGACTGAGAGGGCCCTGTCTTCCTACCTCCAACATATCCTGGGCCACTGCAAAGTCTCACAGCTTTTTGTCTCCTATTACCCCAGTCAGTTGGGGGCAGCAGTGACCAAGCAGACTGTGGCGGACTACATTACCCTCATCTATGACCTGGCTGGGCTTTTGCTGGAGCGCCGGGTCACGGTGCCCAGTGTCAATGTCATGGCAGCTTCTGTGGCAAACCTAGGTTCCGTTCCCTTGTCGGAAATCTGCCGAGCTGCCTCCCGGTCCTCAGTCCATACTTTCACAGCTCATTACTCCTTGGAGAGGGAGTTCCGCAGGTACACTGCCTTTGACCAGGCAGTGCTCTGTCATTTATTCGGGGTATAGGCAAATCCTGCCCTCCGGCCCTTTGTGTGTTTCAGGCTACCACAGTACTGGTTTCTCGCTGGACTTGGGCCACTCAGGAGACTGTCTTAAGACTCATTGCTGCTGCTCACGCCTCACTTTTCCTGGTCACCCATGGCGCTTTATAGGTTTTCAGTAGCCTGTAGCTAGGGAGTCCCATATGTGAGGACTGACTTCTTGCTTGTTCCCAGAGAAAGCGTAGTTACTCACCTGTAATAGGTGTTTTCTGGGGACAGCAGGAATCGGTCGTCACAACCCTTCCTCCTCCCCATGGAGTTGCTTTTTGTGTCATTTTTGCCTTTGAGCTATGTCATCCTACTGAGGCACGATGACATTCTTGGGCGGGAAGGGAACTCCAAATGCATGGTGTATCTCTCAAAGTCTTTCTTTGAAATCTGGGGAGAAGCTACCGCGTGGGCACCCATATGTGAGGACTGATTCCTGCTGTCCCCAGAGAATACCTGTTACAGGTGAGTAACTACGCTTTTTCATTAGTGGATAAGTCTTCCGTCCTGCCACTGTCATTGCCATGTATTTTTCCCCTTTATTTAACCTACTGTAAGTTTTTAGTATTTCAGTCATTAAGGTTTCCTTTCCTTTTCTTGTGGCGCTGCTATAGGCTGCGTTTAGGCCTCAGTTGTTCTGGTCATGGTAATTTTTAGTGTTCATCAAAATCGTGATGCTGTGGCTGTTTTTCTGGCTAATATGTCCCAAAAACCTGTTGGTAGGTTTAAGAAGTGCATCTGATGCTTCAGAATGAAGACTGTCAGACACTCACAAATGGTGCTGGGGGTCACCTTCTGGTATTGTGTTCACAGACAGGCAGAGGGCTCCAGGTTCAAGAGAAACTGCACAACCACATTTTTGGTGCTGAAAAGACCGATTCATTATCTTTGGCATCAGTGGCATCGGTTTCCATGGCTTCTGGAGCTGCATCAGAAGTTGGTGATAAGTTAACATTGGAGGATGCTTGAGCTCTATTGAGCCTATCACCACTTCTCTCCCCCGGCATCAGACACCTGTATATCATGCTTCAAGGAAGAGGAAAGATTCAGACTCATCCTCTGAGACATCAAGGACTTCAAGGATGTGGAGCATTGAGCGGAAGCATTGCTGTATTGCGTTTCATTGGAGTGCAGTGTCAAGAGCATCCGAGGTTTTGGATGAACCCCAACCTTGAATTCAGCCCCAACATGAGGACAGCTCATCCCCCTTCTTATTGGGGAGCTAATCTAGCCTCTAATGAGCTGAGACCAGCCTGCTGGTGGTTCTGCTCAGATTTTGCTAACATCTGCCAAATCTGCTGTAGGCTTTATACCTTTGTCCATAGCAGCACTTGAGGAGCAGCTTATGAAAGGATTAGAACAGAGGATGACTAACTTGCACTTTGTATGAGGCTGCAGTTTCAGTGACATCAACCGATGGCACATTGAGGTCATCCTCAAAACCATGAGGCTACCTGCAGAAGAGGAATTATCAGAGACCTTGAAGAGCGAAAATACCAGCTCCTGCCTGATATCGCTTTCCAGTGCAGTAGGGGGTGATTGCTCTCCATCATTGGATGTCATCTGTGCATCTGCACTCCCAAAAGAGAGCTGACTCTCCTGTGAGACTGAGACTGTCACTCCTCTCTGGGACACTCCCCCTGTCCTGGTGGATGGATCACCATACCCCAGGGCCCCCTCTGATACCTCTGTGCCCTGCGAAGCCAGAGACTCTTTGGAGTCCTGCGGCCGTGGTTTCTCCAAGTGGACGTCCCCAGAGGTGGGAGCATAAGAAGAAAAATTCCTCAAAGGCCACCTCGGAGGATGGATCTGGGAAGAAGATGAAATCTCACCCCAGGTCCCACAATCACAGGCATGAGTCCGGGGAGTTGGGGCAGTTGCGGTCCACCAAGGAATTGTCAGCTCCCGCCGACCAGCCTCAGGCCTCCGAGGCCATCCTCATCAAGGACTCCCTCTCGACAGTACCGATGCTGGACCTGAGGTCCTTGGTGCCCGCGTCAAAGGCTGTGGAGCCAACTGGCATGGAGACCAGAATGGCAGTTCTAGAGAGCAGTATATTTGCCCTGTTGGCCATGCAGTGGGCGTTTTATGTCCGGTTCATCTGCCATGACATTGGGACCCTCAACAGTGAGGGCTTCCCTGGACGTCAAACCGGTCCTCAAGCACCATCAGCCTTGAGAGAGCCCCAGGCCCCAATCGAGGTCCCGTCCCATTCCTTGGGACACCGGTATTCACCTTCGAGCGCCTTCGGCTTGGACCGACGATCCTCCGGAGGTTATGTACCGCAAAGAGTGGTCCTTGACCAAGGAGATTGTGCAGTGTTGGAGTCTTGCTCGGACTTAGAGTCTGAATGGGAGACTGGGGATGAAGAGTCTCCGGACATGAGGCACCAGCGTGACATGCCCTCGGACCTGTCTCGCTAGCAACCCAACGCTGTTCCCTGCCCGAGGACATGGCATTCCCCAATTTTGTGAGAGTTATGGCCAAGGCTCTCACTGTCTAGACTGAAGCTGAGGAGGACCCACGAACCGAGGAATTGGAGATATTCCAATATAAGGCACCCCCAAAGGAAACCCTTACGGTCCCGGTGCCCCCGATCCTCGACCGCCATCTCTTAGGTATGTGGGAAACACTGGCATCAGTACCAATTGTTAGCAGGCTCCTCGATGCCATGTACCAAGTACGCCAAAGCTCAGTGTTCCAAAAGACCCAGCTTCCCCACAATTCCATGGCTGTGGAGTCAGTCATGCATAGGCTCAAAAGCCAAACAACTCATTCATCAGGGCCACCCAGCAGGGAGGCCCAAATCATCCGACGCCTTCCAGAGCTTGATGCTAACATGCTGAATCTAGTCCTACTACCTCTACATCGGCATGTACCTGAAGGAACTGACAAAGGAGCTCGGGGGATTCTCGGTAGGCCTTGATGGTGAACCCTTGCAGAGATTCAAGACTCTAACCTTGGCAGTAAAATAATGCCAGATGTTTGTCCCGAGCAGCCTATGATGGCTTTGAGTCATCGACCAGGGTGGCTGCTGCCAGTATTGGGGCATGATGCCAAGCATGGCTCCAGTCATCTGACCTGGGGCAATTGGTACAGGACAAACTAATCAATGTCCTCTGCATAGGTGAAAACCTATTCAGGAAGCCCATGGTGGATAAAGCAGTGGAGATAGAGAGAGAGTATATCATGAGAACCAGACTTTCGAAGAAGACCTCAGTGCAACCCTGGAAGAAAACCCCGTGGAAAAAGCCCTTCTTCCCGAGGAAGAAAAGAGGCTTTGGTAGCATTCCGCATTTCCAGGTCTTCTCGGCCCCTCAGCAGGGCCAACAACAGAAGGGCCAGAGACATGGTACCAGAAAACAAAAAGCCCCATGCACCGGCTGAGACCCAGCCTGGGGTGAGCTTTTGACTACTTGGGCAGAACTTCTACTCCCCCAAGAGATCCTCTGCTGTCCACAAGGGGGGGGGGGGTGCCTAGTCCTGTTTGCCCACAGGTGGACAGCCTTCACCATCGATTCCTGGGTGTTACAAGTGGTCAAGGAGAGTTACTTCCTCCACTTACATTGGCCACCATCCTCGTGCTTTCTGGGAGAACCCACCAGGCCTCTCCTCCACCAAACCCTGCCCCTTACAGAGTTAGCAGTACTACTCTGGGACAGAACAGTGGAGCCAGTGCCACAACCTTTCTGGGGCATCAGCTTCTACTGCAGGTATTTCCTCATCCCCAATAAGACTGGGGGACTCAGGCCCATCCTGGACCTGAGAGGGCTCAACACGTTTCTGGCAGGGAGAAATTCAAGATGCTCTCCCTTGGAACACTGCTGCCATTCCTCCAGCAGGAAGATTGGCTCTGCTGCTTAGACTTAAAAAATGCCTACATTCACATTCTCATTCACCCCAGCCACAGAAAATACCTTTGGTTTGTGGTGGGGGGGATAGCATTACCCATATAGGGTGCTGCCCTTTATCTGGCCTTGTCTTCACAAAGTGCCTCGTCTGTAACAGGTGTTCTCCAGGGACAGTAGGAATCAGTCCTCACAACCCTTCCTCCTCCCCTTGGAGTTGCTTCTTTACCATCTTTTATTTTTGCCATCTTAGCTATGTCATTTGACTGAGGCAAGATGGCACCCTTGGGCGGGAAGTGGACCACGCATGCGTGGTGCATCTCCCAAAGGCTTTCTTTGAAAACTGGGAAGATGCTTCTGCGTTGGCTCTGTTTGTGCTGACGTCACCCATATGTGAGTACTGATTCCTGCTATTCCCAGAGAACACCTGTTACAGGTGAGTAACTATGCTATATAGCACACCAAGGAACATTAAACACACAAGCTTTTGTTGAGAGCCTCAGTCATACAGCTGCAATCAGCTATATATAACACTACAAATGCCCCAGAGAAATTAGGGTGGTTTCCTGTGTTGAAGCAGCTCTCATGCATATTTAACCATAGGCACTTCCTTTTTTTTTTGCATCAGTTATGATCCTTCAAAATTCTCAAAATCATAAAGGCAATCAGCACTATTCAAACTTATACAGTAATTGAAAAATTGACAGACTGCATTAGGGGGAAAAACAAATTTATTTTCTGCTGTTTGAGTGGTTCTCTATAGTGTAAGGCCTTGTGACATGCCTTTAAGATCAACACGTGAGCTTTCAATGTTGACAATGCAGCTCTTTCTACTGCGCAGTTGTGTAAGTACAAGAAGATGGCATCTGTGAAATCATGGTGCTGAAATGAGCACCGGCATGTGTGCTTTTGAGTGATCAGTGTATGTGTGAAGCTTGCAGCACAAAGTTAATTACATTTGTTCCCCTGTTGCAAGTCAAGGAGTACCACCAGTGGGAAAAAAAGGTCAAAATCAAAATATATGAAGGTGCAGTTTCCAGCTACCTAAGTCCAAGCATACTTCTTATATAGCACACCAAGGAACATTAAACGCACACTTTTTTGAAAGCCTCAGTCATATAGCTGCAATTCTATAAATACCCAGCTGTATGACTGAGGTTCTTCTGAGCTGTATGTTCCTTGGTGTGCAGTACTTTGGTAATTGGATTTTCCACTTTATATAGTTTGATTTTTGACTTTTTTTTCTGGTGGTATTAGAACAGTCAAGTGCTTCAGTTCTGTTGTAAGGTGGAGTCACATGGCAAACTAGCTGCAGTTGCCTTCCTTTTACAATGGGGAGACTATCTTCTATACGTGAATCCTCCTTTTCCCCTGATGGCAAGAACTCTCCTAAAGCTCAGACAATGGGGCCATGCTAAATCTCATAACATCTTATTGCCCCAGGCAGCTATGGTTTTCTTTACTGCATTAGTTTTCCAGTTCACCTGGGCAACTCATGCAGGATCGGGGAACATTGTTGTACTCCAACATCAAGTCCCTAGCTCTCACAGATTGGATGTTGAGGGGGTAACTTTCTCCAACTGAATCTGCCAGCAGCTGTTGCCTCAGTCCTGCAATGTCTTGAAATCTCAACTTAGTTTTGATGCAGCTGATGAAGGCTTCTTTTGTGCCACTAGGTACCTTTGCACTGAAGTACTTGAACAGGAAGGTCTTGTTTTAGTGGCAGTCACTTCAACACACAGTGAACTCCAAGTTCTTCAACGTGGATGCCCCCTTTACTTTCAACAAGAATGTGGTTTTGTATATTTGTAAATTCCTTCCTAAACTGATGTATGATTTCCACCTTAACCAGTCAGTTGTCCTTCAGACATTTTTCCTAAGAACTCATGCTCACAAAGGGGAGAGCATGTTAACAGGTTATATTGCAAGAGAGCCTTGGCTGTCTCTTTGGAGTGGACTGAAGGCTATAGAAATCTGCTCAGCTTTTTTTTTGTTTTGACCGCAGTTGATTGGGGAGTGCTATCAACAAACACACTCTGGCTAGCAAAAGGCACTTATTTTGCTTAAGAAGTCTCATGCAGGATGGTCATGCACTGCTCACGATGTTGTAGCCATGGCTGCATCGGTGGCCCACTTGTACTCAGCCTCCATGGAAGAGATTTGCAAGGTTGCAACTTGGACCTCAGTCTACACATTCACATCAAACTACTATATTGAAAGGGACTGACGTGATGACAGATTCAGCCAGACTGTACTTCACAATTTGTTCGGGGATTAGAATCCAATTCCATCTTCCCGACCCATTTTTTCTTTTGTTCTGTACTGCCTTATTCTGGCTGTATATACCTAAGGGTCTTTTACAATTTAACAACAAAAAAGCTGTTCTGTTAGGGTAAAACAGTGGGTCACAAGTGGCAGACATTTTCTCATTTTCAGGCAGCCAATAACTAGGGAGTCCCATATGTGAGCACTTCTCCTGTTTCTCCATAGAGAAAACCATCACTCAACTGTTGTAGGTGTTCTCTTTGGGATAGCAGGTTATGTCCTCGCAACTCTTCTTCCTCTCCTTGCAGTTGTAGTTTAAGTGGATTACCAGACTGAGGTAATGAGGCATGGAGCTCTGAGAAATTCCCGCATGGGGCTCTGTTGGTGACATCACCCATATGTGAGAATTTATCCTGCTGTTCATGAAGAACATCTGCTTCAAGTGAGCAACTTTATTTTATAATAGTTTGTTGCACAGTTTATCAGATAGTGGTATGTCGTGTTTGAAATTTTTTTCAACGTTTATATAGTTTACTAACCTAGGTTGTTTTGCAACATAATACATTCAGATTAAAGTGCATCTCTGAAGGAGCTTAACATATAAGTTGCTAACTGAGGCACCTGGAGAGAAAGTAATTTGCCAGGATTTTAACACCAATCTCCTGGTTCCCAGCCCCTTTATTCTGTTGCTTTGTAAGCCGGTCATGGACTTTTCCTACTGTACCTGAATAGTAACTTGCCTTATACACAGTTTGGAAGGTGACATTTTGCTTGCTAAATGTCCTTTCCTTGAGTCCTGCTAGACCAGTGCAGCTAAGTGAATATTGTTTCTCTACCAGCAGATTGGTAGAGACAAAGAACCAGTGAAATGCCCAGGTTTCAGTGGTATCACAAAAAAGAACCAAACCCAAATAAACTATAATACCTCTATCTAAAATAAATTTTTTGTTGGAACAGACTGGAGGCGACTGAAAGGGAAACTCAGCCGCACCAGACAACCGGTTCCTTTTTAATCAAACAAAAATGTAGTACTTATCTAGGAAAAGTCCCAGTGAAATGTTTTCATATTCATCATAAGCATCTCCTCGTGTATTCCTTGCAGAACAGCGGTCAAAAGCAACATAACCACGACGCGCACGTTTCGGGCCCTAAGCCCTGTGTCAAGTGTTCATAAACGCGCTAGTATCCCGCTTCTAAATCAAAGAAAGCAGCAACCACTGGTTATAGAGGATGAATCACACACATTGGCTAATGCATTTGTCAATCCATCGGAAGCACCAATCACCAAATGGGAGACCCCACTAACACCGGGGAATCCCTTGGTTCACAGGTGATGTCACAGCAAGCTAGGCCAATCCACTTCCTTATTCAAACCCATCGGATGGACAGCAGCCATGTCAAAAATCAACTGTTGCTCACGTCTTTGCAGTAAGGCTAGCCGATTCCCACCCCGGGGGTTCAAAGGAATATGATCTAACACAGTCCAGGAAACATCCACCCCAGGTTTCAGTGGTGACATTTCCATGCCTCTATCTGCCTCAGCCACCAGAGGTCTCTTTAGTATTTATCCTAAAGCATATGGGAGAACATAGCAAGCCTCACACAACCTCAGCATGGGCAATAATGAGTAATGAGACATAAGTATGTACAGGAAAGCATAAACAGAAGGCTGTCTGCAGAATATGGACCCACAGAGCCAAGTATATAAATCATAACAGACCCAAGGGTACTGCCACAGAAGCACAGAGTGCAAACGGTTATGCGGGGGAGGGGGGTGGGGCCTGGACTGGTCCAGCACGACTCAAGAAAAGGGCATTATCTGATAAGTAAAATATTACCTTCCATATAGTCTTGCTAGACTAGTACCAAAGCTACCTCTCCACTGGGTGGGGACACAACAGCTCACCAAATTTATTTATTTTATTTATTTATTTAGCTGTATTTATATCCCGCTTTTCACCGGGTCAAAGCGGTCAATTGGGGGATACATTTAACACGAGGGGATATGAGACACATATGCTAATACTTACAGGGAACATGGGCAATGGAGGGTTACGTGGCTTGCCCAAGACCACAAGGAGTGCCTATAGGACTAGAAATCCCAGTCCCTCCGGCCTGAGATTGATGTCCTCAGGTGGGACTTGAACTCCCAGCCCTCTGGCCTGAAGTACCTTGTCCTAACCACTAGACCACTCCTCCCACCTTAGAGCCAAATCTTAGAGCCAAAGGTTGTGTCTGCCCGAGCATGGATATCCAAGCAAGAATGCTTGACAGAAGTGGAAAGTGATGCCCACATTTCCGCCAGACAAATGTCTGCAGGGGCTACTGAGCTCCCCTCTGCTCCGCCTATAAGGATGCTAATGCTAGAGTAGAATGGGCCAGTTATGCAGCAGATACACCGAGCCAATGGCTTCCTTAATCTAGCACCTCAAGGCAGACTTAGCCACTGCATCACTTTCCAGAGGCTAGAAAATAGCACAAATGGTCTGACTTACACAAAGAATTCGTAACCTCCAAGAACTGAAGCAGCACCCTCCTGACATTTATTTATTTTAAAACATTTGTTTACCGTCCTATGCACATGGCATTCAAATCGGTGTACAACAGATAAAACACAACACAATAATCCCCCACTGGCCCCTCCCAGCAGGACCCCCAAATCATCCCACATCCACAAGACGAAGATCCTTACTATCCCCCTGACACTGCTCCTTGGAGATGGAGGGCAGGCATACCACCTGCTTTACATGAAAGGGAGAAATCACCTCCGAGAAGAAGGAAGGCACAGGCTGAATGGAAAAGGCCTCCTCTGAAAAAGATAGATAAGGATCTTTGCAAGACAGTCTGCAGCTAAGAATCCTCCTTGTGGAACAAATCACAACTAAGACGACTGTCTTGAGCATCAAATCATTCAGAGTAGCACGCTTCAACGGCTCAAGGGGCTCCGACATCAGCACCCTGAGCACCAGACACAGATCCCAGGAAGGGGGCCACAGATGCCGAACCCCCTGAAGAAAGCACGAAACATCCAGGTGTACAGCTAGAGACCTTTTGAGCCACTAGGCCTCTGAAACAGGCCAGAGCTGCCACCTGAATCTTCAGGGAGCTAAGAGGCCCTTCTCTAGGCCGTCCTGCAGAAAAAGCCAACAAACGGCACTTTGGTTGCTCTGAGAGCCAGCTGACGTGCACCGCACCAAATACGAACTTATGCCAGGTTGATAGACTTCCAAGCTGTGAGGAGAATGGAAATCACTGCTGGAAAGTAGCTTGTACACGCAAACTGCCTCCTTTCAGGAGCCAAGCCATAAGTGAGAAGGGTGCTGGGTTCCCCAGGACAATAGGCCCCGAGATGGAGGCAAATGAAGAGGTAGCGCTTGTAGGAGCTGCATCAGATCTCTGACTTATACTCTTTGGCCAACCTGGCGCCACCAGAATAATCCTTCCCAGGTGGCGTGCCATATGCCAAATCCCACGTCCCACCAGAGGCCACGGATGAAATTTCTACAGCATGTGTTGACTTGGTCAAGGTTGAGCCAGGGCACTGATGCTCTTGGACCCTGTCTCCGTGCGGTGATTGAAGAAGCAGCACATTTTGGTATTGGAGTGAATCACCATCAGATCCCTCTTGGGGTGACCCTGGCGGTGCCAAAACAACTGAAACGCCTCTTGACTCAACTCCCACTCTCCTATAATCAGCGAGTGCCAGCTGAGAAAATCTGTTACCATGGTATCCAACCTGGTAATATGCAGAGCTGAAAAACTAGGAGGTGGTTCTCCACCCAGGCAAACAGGAGAGCCATCTCTAGGGCTACCCTGGCACTCATGCTACCTTGCCAGTTGACAAAAGCCACTAACATGGCGTTGTCTAAGAACACTCAAACCACCTGGCCCTCGACCAAGGACTGGAGACGCAGAGGCAACCTGATGGCCCTTGCCTCAAGGCATTTGATAGACAATACCCCTCCCTGTGGTTCCATTCGACCTTGGAAATGGGCTCGCCAGCCCAAGAGACTGGCATCCATCGTCAGGATATGGGAGCAGTCGTTCAGCGGCATGCACTTTCTCAGAGACTGGGCTGCTGCTGCCACCATAGACTGGCCATCATCATTATTGGACCTGAGCTAAAAATGCTGAGAACTCATGGACCACAGAGTCAGTAAGGATTGTTGGAGTGGCCATATATGAGCATGTACCTACGACACCTTCTGGATTGTCGCTGTCATCAATCCGAGCAGCTGAATTTCAACCCAGTCTCTGGGAGCCTGTTGTGAACAGAACAGCACTTGGCAATCCAACAGCCTTTTACTTCTCTGGCAGGAAGACTCTGCACACTTGAGTATCAAAACGTGCTCACAGGAACTCCAGGGACTGGGACTGCAACAACTGGCTCTTTCCCCAGTTGATCAACCAGCTGAGGCTTACAGAAAGGACACCACTCAGGGAGCTATCTGCAATACCTCTGAAAGAGAATGGGCTGGAATGAGCCAGTAGCAATGTTCCCTCTAAGCTGCGCTGGGTCCACTGGCAACATTCCTGCCGGGGGGGGGGGGGGGTGCAGTGCAATTTAACGCTCCACCCCTCCCCCACCGGCGGGAATGCCGGCGGAGGACCTGGTGCAAATGAAAGGGAATATTGTGAGGTGCTGCGGCGTGTGTTAGATCTGTGTCTAGCACATGCCGCAGCACCCTCACAATGTTCCCTTTCATCTGCGCCGGGTCCTCTGCCGGCATTTCTGCCAGTGGGGGAGGGGCAGAGCGATCGATCGCACTGCACACCCTCCCCCTCGCCGGCAGGAATGTTGCCGGCGGACTCAGCGCAACTTAGAGGGAACATTGGCCAGTAGTCCAAATATGAGTGCACACAACCTTTGGCACTGTAGCACTGCAGTCATCACCACCATGATGACCTTGGAGAATATCATTGGGGCATTGGAGAGTCCAAATGGGAGGGTGGTGAACTGAAGGTGAGAATCAAGCATAGCAAAATACAGATACTGTGCTGATCTCCCCCCCTCCCCCATTGGGATATGAAAATATGCCTTTGCCAAATCCAGAGATGCCAGGATCTGCCCTCAGTATACCACTTGTATCATGGATCACAAAGGTTCCATCCAGAAGCACATGACACACAAGCATTCGTGGACACACGAGTTCCAGAATGGGCTGGAATGTTTCTTCTATGTTGACACCACAAAACAGATTGAATACCTGCCCTTGCCTTGATTGTCTGGGGGAATGGGCACAGCTGCCTTCAGGAGAGGCAACTTGTTCAAGGTGATCAGCTGAGTGGCCCTTCTGTTCACAGATCCACAAGGGGAGAAGACAAAAGCAGTGGTTTCAGCTCTTTGCATTCAGGAGATAGTTATACTGAATGGGGTCTAGCACCAAACGATCCTTGGGTGACTCAGGCCTATACCTGTAAAAAGAGGCAAAGCCTGCCCCCAAACCTTCATTTCGCAGCCTGGGAGGGTCCTCTGCTGGGTGGGACCGGATCCCTGGGCTCAAGCACTCCACAAAAGGACTGGGAACGAGCCCGAAGTCCATAAGCAGAGGGGAAGAAAGGCTTTCCAGGCCAGTAGAGATGGGAGTCTGACCAGTGTGCCCACGAGGAGCAGGCGGAGGTTGATGGAAAAGTGGCTCCTGCCTGCCTCACAGACCCCTTGGACCTGTCCATGAGAAGGCGGTGAGATTGTCTCGCCCAGGTCCTTCACTAGCCTCTCCAAACCATACCCCACAGAAGTATCCCTCTAAGGCCAGATGGGCAACCGGGCTTTAGAAGATGAGTCCACTACCCCATGCCAAGCCAAGACCATGTCACCATCGACAGGGTACGATTCCTGGCCACTAGACGTACCAGTGCCATACATGGCATCAGAAAAGAAGGCCATAGCTGACTCCAAAATAGGGGTAGAACCATCTGGCAGAAGAGACTGAAGCCACTGGATGAGGGCTCGAGATGTCAAGCTTCACATACTGCAAACTGAAGACTAGTAGCCAGCGCAGTGAACTGGTTCTTCAACACGAATCCATCTTTCAGTCCAGAGCATCCTTTAAGGCCAGTCTGCCTTCCTCAGGAATTGTGGTCCGTCTGGTAACTGCCGTGACCTCTGCGCATCCACCTTAGAAAATATCAAACTACACAATGCACTCCTTGAGAAAGCATGCATCGTTTTATACACCCTTAGGTGGGGAATTGGCGGAATCCCATTCTGACCGGAACAGGCCCTTGAGCACTCCCAAGAATGGGAAGACTGTAATGGATTTCCGCACCCCTTGCAGTAGTGGATGCATTTTCATTTCCTGTTCCATGCTTGGCGCATCTGCCAGGCTCAAGGTGGATAAAACCCTGGGAATCAACTTCTCCCGTTCCTCCTCCTAGAACATGTGGATAACATCGGCTTCCTCACGATCCTCTGAAGGCGTGATTACTAATTCATCCCACATCAGACATCTGAATCTAAACCACAGTCCAAATCTTGGACAGGTCCCAGCTGATCCCCCATCTCCAGGGAGTGCCCTTTGCTGTGGACACTTAACCACAGGCAGTCAAACAGGGCTTCCACTCTCATCCTGCCCCTCATGAGACTGCTCTTGAGAGAACCCAGAGGACAGAGGGTCGGAACTTCCATGCCAGAATGACCAGATCTATTGTAAAAAGGAAAAGAATTCCAGATAAGACAGTCCAGACTCTGGAAGCTCTCCTGCACCAGAGAACATAGTTGCTGTCGATCTCCTAGAGGTTAGGGAGCATCACACAGCATAGTCACTGGAAACTCCGACTAACTAGTTATCCTTACTCAAATCACTATCTGTCTCTTCCTGCCCTAAGGCAGGCAAGGCCGGACCAGCCACATACCCTGGCGTAGAGGGATAGCAATCCCTCCAGCGACAGCTCGGAAGCTGTCATGCAAGAAGAGCAGAGTCCAGAAGCCGAGATGAGGCACCTTGCTTGCTTCAGGACAAACAACATTTCCTGGAAGAAGACACAGAGTTAATGCAAGTATTTTAACAGCACATGTGAAGGCTGCGGTGGTCCTAATAGTGTGTGTTAACAGCACTTACACAGCAACTTGCGTTATGGGCACTTGGGTAGGACTGCATATTGGAACCAGGACCGTGCGACTGCCAGGTGCACAATAATAAAAAATGCTACGAACACATGCAGGAAAGGGCAGGAAATCCTCACACCGATCCAATAGTCACCAGCAGTCCTCCCCAAATTGCACTCCAGACAGACTGAATTGGGAGCCCCCCAACAAGGACAATGGTACTTACCCCCTGAGAGCCCCAGGCAGAGAATGCATGCCAGTATCAGCTCCCCTGAAACTGTTTTTCTGGCTTGGCAGGTACTGTTTTTATGATGGCTCGCAGGCAGATCCCTCTGAGAGCCATTTGCAATCTTCAGGAGGGGGGGGGGGGGCAGAGGAGGAGGGAGGGGGCATTGAGATGTAAGGCTGCCGAACTCTCCAGATCCTTCCAATTTTTCTGGCTGCTTAACAGGCTCTTATTGGGGTAAGAGTATGGAGCTGAACCAATTTTCCCCTCTCCTATGGCTACCAAAAAGATCAGTCTAGTGGAACCTCCTATGTTGTGCCCAAGTGAGAGTCGCTCTCAAGGTGATCATTCAAGCATTTAAGAGTCTCTTCCTCTCAACTCTTCAGATTTTTCTTAAGAGGGGAAAATCCACCCACCATCTGTTGGAGACAAAGTGGATGGCTGAGGTGGATAGAGGCATTTATGTCATTGAAACCTGGGCTTTTCATTGGTTCTTTGTCTCCACCAATCTGCTGGTAGGGGAGCACAATCCACTTGTCTGGACTGGTCTAGCAGGATGATATGGAAAGGCAATTAGGTAAATCTAAAATCTGAACTGAAATTAGTCTGTCCTTTAGGCTACTTTCTTTCCTGCTAAAGTAAGAAAAACAGGTAGGGGAGCTATTCAAAGGCATTTATGCGATTTGCATACCTGCAAACCGCGTAAATGCCACTCACCAGGATATTCATCGGCACTAACCCGGTTATTGCCACTGAATACCCCTGGCTTGGGCTGCTAAACGCCCTGATGCTAAGCACTTGGTTTTGGAGTGTTCCGGGAGTGGCACCAAGGATTAACAAGGCAGTGGCAATATTCAGCAACTGCCCGGTTAACCTTAATTGGCTAAAGTGAGGAAAGCTGAATGGCTGTCTTAACATTAGTCATTTTTGCAATCTGTCGGTGGCTGAATATCACCAATCCAGGCAACCCAGATATTCAATGCCGGTGTCCAGATATGGCCATGGCATTGAATGTCTGGGGTGAATTTAAAGTGGCAACGGCCAGCTGTTTTAAGTGTGGTAGCTGCTGCTGCTGCTGAAACATCCCCCCCTTCCCCTAGTGTCTTATGAATTGTTAGGATCATGTACAGAATTTTCATTGATTCAATATCTCACTGAATTTTATATGGAGACTTTCATCTTATGGAAGTGGAGGAGTGGCCTAGTGGTTAGAGCAGCAGCCCTAGTACCCAATAGATCAGGGTGTGATTCTCACTGGCACTCCTTGTGATCTTGGGCAAGTCACTTTACCCTCCATTGCCTCGGAAGAAAAGGCCTGGCAATCTACTTCAGTCATACTTTACCAAGAAAACCCAGGAGCTGCTGGGTCATCAGGAGTCAGCATTGACTTGAAGGCACCTAAAAAAAAAGAAAAAAAAGTTCCTTCCATATCTCCAGCAACAAGCATGAATGCAGTCTTCACATATGGGGTGATGTCGGGAACGCTCCCCAGGGTCCATTAGGAAAGCCTTTGAGAGCACTCCACTGCTCCTGTCTACCTTCCCAACTCCTCTCCTCAATTCTTCATTTTCTGTGGAGCCAGTGTAATACCGTGCTCTGCCTTTCCATCTATGCTGGTTCCATCAGAATAGACACTGGTCTAGTTAAAATTATTCTTTTCTAGTTATAAAATGTTCTATTTCTTTTCTTTTCTTCTGTGGGTTGACTGCTATCTAGGCCTTTAGGCCTCCATATCCCCTTCAATTTTTTAGTTATATTTTCTAACATGGAAAAACCAACTAGTGGTTACAAAAAAAAAAATAATCTACCATATGTGCTGGTACCATATCAGTCATGAATAGACATGTCTGATGTAAAAATTGTTTGGGCCCTGACCATTTATCAGATTCTTGTCCTTTGTGTTAACAAATGACAGAGAGAGGCCTAAAGAACAGAGCCAGACAGTATGAATCGCTGTTCATCCCTAACTTTATTTCAGTGGCTGCCACATCATCAAAGACATTATGGGTCTCGGGTCTCTTCCAAGTTCATTGTAAATACAATACAGCCTGACTGCATTGTATACAGTTCTGTTATATGTAAACCACACTGATTTGAATAGCGCGGTATAGAAGAGAACTTAAATAAATAAAATAAAATAAGTCCAAACATCAGAGTAAGTCTTTGATTTCTAAGAAGTCATTTGCATCGAAGACAAATACTGAGACAAGAGGAAAGTCCCAGCATAATCATCGAGGATCCCCTAGAGGTGCTTCCAATGCAGATTGGCCAGCCAAGCAGCCCTGGCGGGAGGATCTATCCTCCAAAGCACAAGAGAGGCTCTTGGATGCTCCTGAGGAATCAACTCTGGAGAGCTTCCGGTTCTATGTTCTGGGACGGTGGCTCAAAGCCCCGATGGTGATTCCATCCAGACATCGGCCATCTCCCTTGACCAGGCATGCTGGCTCTTGAGAGAAGTTTGGCCACACTCCTGGCAACCTTGGTGTACAGACAGTATCAACAGCTCCAGCAGTGCAGGCTTCGGCACCCTGCCTACAGCCAAGTGTATCGGCCCAGATGCCAGCCCTCGAACCCGCATCCTTGAAGCTCCTGAGGCTGATGCCTCTGTTGGAATTGACCGGTACCACCGGTACCCAACAGTCTAAGACTGCCATGGCTACTGATGCCGATACCTCTGCGCATCAGTATCGACATCAACCCTTGACGTTAACAAAGCATCAAGGTCAAATGCAAGACAGCCAATACTTCGACTTCTTGTCAGACTCTGATTTCAGTTCCTCCGATTCTGACGAGGGATCACTGGATTCCCAATAACTTTCAGACATCCCTTTAGACCCATTCCCTCCACATGAATGGTGCAGGTCCACACCAGAAGATGTTTTTCCAAGACTTCATCCGTGATATGGCAGCAGGATTGGCCATCACAGTAGCCTCAGAGAAGGAACTGAGGGCAGAGGATTTGGAGATACTCCAATACACTCCCACGCCCAAGGAAGTGGCTATTTTACCAGTGCATTGCATCTTGCAAGATATTATGCTCTGCATGTGTGAGGCCCCTCTCATGGTTTCACCTATCAGTAAGAGGCTCGTGTGGAAGAGTAGCCTAATGGTTAGAGCATTGGCTTGGGAAACAAGAGACCAGGGTTCATTTCCCACTAGCACTCTTTGTGACCTTGGGCAAGTCACCTAACCCTCCAATGCCTTAGAATCCAAGTTATCAATGTCCCTATTCAATGTACATTACCAAGTTTAAATTAGAATCTAAACTTCTTTGACTAAAAATGATAAAGTGGTATAAAAAAATCCTGTTAAATAAAAAATACCATTTACCAAGCTCCAGAGTGTCCCAGCTTTCCAGAAGCCTCAGCTCCCACACCACTCAATGGTGGTGGAATCGGCGATGCGCCGAATAAAGAGTTAAAAAAATCACTCTTCCATGCCTCCAGGTAGAGACTCGATGGCACTTGATGCCTTTGGGCATCGATGCTGTCAGGCATGCATGCTGGCCTCTGGGATAAACTCCTACATACTATACATAGGTATGTTTCTAAAAGATGTTACCGGGGATCTGGAGACATTTGCCCCCCCATGCTTCCTGGTGATAAGGAGTGCATGCCAGACAACATCAGACAAGGTCAGAATACTTCAAAATTTATTAGCAGAGCATCTTTTGATGCCTTTGAGTCAACCAGCAGAGCTTCAGTAGTCTGCATTGGGGCTCAGAGGATGGCCTGGTTACAGGCATCAGATCTTGAACAGTGGATCTAGGACAAGCTAGCCAGCATCCAGTGTACTGGAGAAAATCTTGGAAAAGTTTGGAAAGGAAATGCTGGGGAGTTGAGACAGATGATCTCACCCTCAAACGCCTTTCCAGAAAAACATCTGACCCCTCCAAAAGGAAGGTTCTTCCCAAGAAACCTTTCTATTCTAAGAAGAAGAGATTATCCTTCCTACCCACCTTCAGCTACTTACCAGCCTCAGCAATCTCGGCAGTGGCAGCAGGGCCCTCGCCAGCCCAAAAAAGCTCAGGGCTCCTAAACCTCAGCCACCAGCTCAGGCACAACCTGTGCCTGTTTTTTGAAGCCTCCTTAGAGAGCATTGCCACTCTGCCTCTGGAAGTTCTCAGCCCCTCCCCATAGTAGGCAGACTCTGTTCCTATGCTCACAGGTAGCATCTCATAACTTCAGAACAGTGGACTCTCAACATCATCCAAAGGGGGGTATCTGCTTCATTTCAAGACCTTACCCGTTACTAGCTTCACAGGGGACTATCCCACCCATCCCTTTCAAAGAACTTTTTTAAGAGAAGAGCTGTCCACCCTCTTATACCAAGGTGCAGTAGAAAGGGTTCCTCCTCCTCATGAAGGGATGAGCTTCTACTCTTCATATTTTCTCATCCCAAAGAAAGCAGGTGGCTTCAGGCCCATCTTGTATCTCAGAGACCTAAACAAGTTTCTGGTCCACAAAAAGTTCCAAGATTTCCCTGGGAACTGTTCTCCCATACCTCCAGAGACAAGATTAATTATGTTCTCTAGAGCTAAAGGAGGTGAATACACACTTAATGATCTACCCTCACCACAGACAGTATCTGTGCTTCATACCGAGTGCTGCCCTTCGGCTTAGCTTCTGCACCGTGAGCATTCACAAAATGCATGGCAATGGTCGCTGCCTATCTCTGCACTTACTTAGACGACTGGCTAATCAGGGGAGACTCCCCTCAGGAGGTAACTCTCCCTTCATCACACCATCACAGTGCTCCAGCATCTGGGATTTGTCCTAAACTTCCCAAAGTCTCGCCTCGCTCAGACTCAACATCTGGAGTTCATCGCAGGCCCGATCTTTTCCTTCCACAAGATTGCTGTGCCTGCCTCATCGAGCTGGTGAAACAAATGCAACAGCAGAGCTGTGAAACATTACGTCCATTGGGACACATGTCCCTTATGCTCCATGTTGTTCCCGATGCTCAACTACACATACAGAGTCCATTAGGCTTGTATGTGGACGCAAGCAAAGGGGCATCTCTGAGACAAATTCCATATCACCCCTCAACTAACCAGGTCTCTTCAGTGATTGTGGTCTCCACAGAACCTACTCGGCATATCACCTTTTCAGATGCCTCCACCTCGATACACCCTGACAACGGATGCCTACAAGCTGAATTGGGGAGCGCATGGGCGAGCTCAGTGTACTTGTGGACAGGCTAAGCTGAATCCTTCGTCCACACGAGTGGACTCTACATCGGGAGATGGCTGCTTGGATCTTCCAAATGTGGGGAACCCCAGTCATAGATCTTTTCGCCACTCTGCAGAACACACAGCTTCCACTCTTCTGCTCCAGGCTTCCGCCCCTGCACTAACATGCCCTGGATGCCTGCCTTCTCCATTGGGGATTGGGTCTGCTCTATGCATTTCCTCCTATCCCCTTGATACCCAAAATGCTGTTCAAGCTACAGGCCGACAAGGGCTCCGTGATCCTCATAGCCCCTTTTTGGCCCCGTCATCTGTGGTTTCCTCTACTGCTTTCCCTTGTGCAGGCTCAACCTCTGTCTCGGATGTGCGCCCGAACTCCTCTCCCAGGACCAATGGATGCTTCTCTATCCCAATTTTCACGCTCTTTGCCTCTTGGCATGGCTTTTATGAAGGGATAGTGCTTGCTGAGCTCAACCTACCACAGGAGGTCAAGGATGTCCTGCTTGCATCACACAAGCAGTCCACCATGCAATCTTATGGCTTCAAATGGCAAAGGTTTGCCCTCTGGTGCTCCCCAAAGGACATTGACCCTTTGGTCTGCCCAGTGGAATCCCTTCTACAGTATCTCCTTCACTTGTCCTTAGCAGGTCTTCAGACTAACTCAGGCTGCAATGGCACTAAGATGAACTCTATCTCCTCACACCCCTTAGTAGCGTGCTTCATGCGGGGTCTCCTGCTGTCCAAGCCACCCATTAAGCCACCTCCGGTGGCCTGGGACCTCAACGTGGTCCTAGCTGAACTTCTAAAGCCTCTTTTCAAACCTTTAGCTATTGCTTCACTGAAGTTATTGTCTTGGAAGGTGATCTTTCTCATTGCTGTCATGTCGGTTTGCTGCATCAGCGAACTGCAGGCTCTGGATGCAGATCCGCCATATACCCAGTTCCACCATGACAAGGTTGTCCTCCGTACTCATCCATACTTCCTTCTGAAGGTGGTCATCTCCTTCCATCTGAACCAGTCTGTAATCCTACCAATTTTCTTCCCGAGACCATATGTGTCTCGGGCTGAAACAGCACTACACACCTTAGACTCCAAGTGAGTGCTGGCTTACTACTTGGATAGAACTAAGGTTCACAGAAGATCCTCTCAATTATTCATTTCCTTTGATCCCAGTCACCTTTGAGTACCGGTGACAAAACAAACTCTATCCTGATGGATATTAGATTGCATTTCTTCTGTTTATGCACAAGCAGGACTCTCCTTGGAGGGTCATGTAACTACTCATAATGTGCAGGCTATGGCAAGCTCCGTTGCTAACCTCCGTTCAGTATCCATTAATGAGATCTGTCGGGGAGCTACCTGGTCCTCCATTCACTATACATTATTATCTGGACAGGGACTACTGTCGGGATGCTGTCTTTGGCCAAGCTGTACTCCAAGACCTCTTTGGGACTTAAGCTTAACTCCTACCCATCATCCCAGACTTCTACAAGAGACCAGACTATCATTAGAGAGGGTATAAACTCCTGGAATTGAGTCCAACAGGAAACATTGTGTTCACACTCTTCGGCTCCTTTAGCCTCCGGGATCAAACTGCCCCCCCCCCTCCCATGTCAGTCTGCTGCCTGGAAGCTAGTGAGTCCCATATATGCAGACTCCATTCCTGCTTATTCCTGGAGAAAGCGTAGTTACTCACCTGTAACAGGTGATCTCTGGGAACAGCAGCAATCAGTCTTCACCACCCACCCTCCTCCCCTAGGAGTTCTAGGATTTGTTTATTTTTTTCTTTTCCTTTCTGCTACAAACCCAACTGAGGAGAGTAGTTGGGAAGGCAGGAAGGCAAATGCACAGGTGCATTGGAGTGCTTCCAAAGTCTTTGCTATTGAACTCTGGGAAGCGTTCCTGTGTGGGCTCCATCGGTACAGACATTATCCCATATGTGAAGACTTATTCTTGCTGCTCCCTGAGATTACTTGTTACAGGTGAGTAACTACGTTTTCTTCACAAGCATGTTGGAAAACCGTGTGTCATCCTTAACACAAGCTGCTACAAATTTTTAATATATCTGTAGTAATAGGGAGGGAATAGCAATACAAGTCAGCATAAACTGAGATTTGACTTCTCTTCCATCAGTCCCATTCACAATATTCCTCAGTTCCATGTCGTCCTCACTGAGATGTTAAGTGATTTTGCTAGATTTATTTATTTAGGTGCTGCAGAAGAAAATCCTCTAAGAAAAAAAATTCTTGTTTTCACTGCAGTCTTCCAAAGCTCATGTTACTAGACCCGTGCTGGAACTTTGCCTGGCTTTTGCTAAGTACCTGAGCAATTTGTACAATGGAGTGCCATTGCTTAAGCAACTTTGTGATTACATTCTTCTGAACCCAGCAATCTGGATTCACACCCCATCCAAGGTAAAGTTGTTTCTGGTATGTCTGTGCATTTATGTATGTAGCAGAATCTCTTTAATGTAGTAATAAATGAGCCTAGTTCAGGCTTTATTTTTTTTATATTTTTTTGGGCAAACAGTTCCTTGTGTTTGGGCTCCCATTTCAGTGGAAGCTGACCACCTTACCTCTTGGTCTACAGCATCTTTAGTCTTCATTTGCAATTATCTGGGGTTTTCACCATTTTTATGTCTCCTTCCAACTTACCTAGTTCAGCTCTTGCAGTGACTTTTATTGGCTAGAGACCACACATTGTGGCTTAAAGTGGACCTTGAGTATGCTTTCTAGATGTGTTTGAGTGATGGTTTTGACTTTGTGCCACAGAAGATGTGAACTCTGTATTGACAGTGAGTTTCACCATTGAAACTGACGGTGAGTTTAAGCGGTATCAGTAAATATATGCAATATATACAGCATAAAAATATTGTTGGCAGTGTACCAGTTTTGGGAGCTAAAGTGCTGTGAGAATTTAAAAGAACAATTTATCACTGCTTCAATTCTGAGATTGAGGGGGGGGGGCCCCCTCAATCTCAGAATTGAAGCAGTGATAAATTGTTGACTTTGACAGAAATACAAATCTACCTGTAATTCTGAGGGGCTTCAGGTTAGAAATAATTAAGGGATCCTTGCCCTCATATAACTGATTCCTGACTCTTTTGAGTACTAGCAGGAAGTAAGTCTTCATGTATGGGTGATCTCATCTACTAGATCCTGGCACAATAAAATGTTTAATAAAGCTCTCCTATCTTGTTGAGCCTTTTAAGGAGGGGAACCACACAGATTTGGCGGTGTGTGGAGCACTTCAAATAATTTTTTTCAACTGCAGTGACAAGTGCAGGAACTAAGCAGAATATGGTATACAGGTATATTATAGAAAAAATGGAGCATAACACCTAAAGAGCATTTTATGCATGGTCTTCAGCTATGTAGATTATCTTAACAAACCTGGTTTGACTATGTACTTGATATTACAGTAATGGCTTCAATTCTCAAGATGATTATAAAAGCAGTTCATTAGTTTTGTTTATTTACAGAGGTGTGGAAGTCATGTTAATGTCTGTTTGATATTGAAAAACCTTTCTTTAATAAAGTCAGTAAGAGGAGTCTGTGTACAGAGTATGAGCTGCTTCCATTGAAAGGATATGTCCTCTTGTCCGAAAAGAGCAACTTCGATATATTGAGTAAACGGAAACTGTTCAATTTTTTAATGGTGATTTTAGAATTTACTTTCCTTGCTTATTCATTTAGTATTTTGAGTATTGCACATGCTGCTGTTTCACATCTCTCCTTTTTTCTGCAATTTTGTTTGTTGTAGGTTCAATTAATCCTTTACACTTACTTGTCTACTGACTTCATTGGTACAGTAAACATATACAATGCAGTTCGTAGAGTTGGGACAGTACTATTGGTGATGCACACATTGAAATATTACTATTGGGTAGTGAATCCTCAGGATCGCAGTGGTATTACCCCAAAAGGTTTAGGTACGTATCTTTTTATGTGCTTGTGTTAAGCTTTTGATGACGGGTTTAGTAAGTATGCAGTAATATATTTTAAAAGTGAAAGAAGTAGGAATGTAAATCTTCAGTGTGCATAGTAGCTAAAGTGATATTTTTTTTAGGAGCAAGTGATAGCCAACAGATATGTTTTCCATCATAGATTACAACTCATTGTCAGTGGTATATGCTTCTCTGTTAACAATCGGGCACACAAGTGAGTGATGTCATCCATTGGGGCTGAGACTAAACGGTGCTTTCCAGAGCTCAGAACCTACTGGGCACAAAATGTGTACAGTATTTGCAGTCCTTCCCACAGTTTTCAGTTTACTTTTATCTGGGTGTCTGGTGTGTGACTAGCTCTGCCACCTCAGTAATGCAAAAACATTCTTTTCTCTTCCTGTTCTATTCATGCATTAGTTTCATTTCTTTTTCAACTTAACAAAAAGCAAAAAACTATTTTCCACAGTGCTTTATCTTACATTGTCTGGAGAAAAACTAGTCTTCTCTAGATGCTAGATGTGTGATAAGAATGCTGTGGCAAATGCCCGTGCTATTTGTGTTCTCTGCATTTTAATCAGAGCATTACATAAGTAACTGTTTAACTGTGAAATGTCACCAAGGGACAGAAGTTTAAGGTAATCATTATCTCACGAGCATCTCCAAATGGTTATTTATTTATTTACATTCTCTTATATACCGCGCTATTCTGCATCAGTGCAGTTTACATTGAACAAACTGAAATTACATTGAACAGGGTATTATAACTTGGAGATAACTATTTTACAGGGAACATGGGCTATGGAGGGTTAAGTGGCTTGCCCAAGACCACAAGGAGCACCTGTGGGACTAGAAACCCCAGTCCTTCCGGCCCAAGGCTGCTGTCCTCTAGTGGGATTTGAACCCCCGACCTTCCGGCCTGAAGTACCTTGCCCCAACCACTAGGCTACTCCTCCACTCCACTGGTTGAGAGCTTAGTCAGCTCTTGGCTTTTTGGATGTTCCAGCACTTTGCCCATGCAGTTGTCCCCTGTGCTTCATGGTGCTGCTAGAAAGATGCACCATTTCTAATAAGCAAGTGTCCTTCGGTAGCAAGCAGGAATTCAGTCCTCACATATGGGTGACGGCGCCAATGGAGCCCGTGCGGAAGCATTTCCCCAGCTTTCAAAGAAAGCTTTTGGGACATGCACCACACATGTGTGGTCCCCTTCCCGCCAAAGGGTGCCATCTTTCCTCAGTCTCCTTTTTTCTGTGGAGCCCATGGGACGTCTGTCCCATTTCCCCGGGAAAAGCATCTCTTTTGCCTTAAAATTATCCTTTCTGGTATACTGGTTCCTCTTCTTGCCCCCGAGCCAACTCGCCTCTGCATCGCTCCTCGGGTTAGCTTTTTTCTTTTTTCTTGAGGTATCCTTCGACCAGCGCTTTGCACCCTTTTTGGCCGGTATGCCTCAGACCCTCGTCTGGATTCAAGGACCCGTTTTTCCTCGTGGCCTCTAGTGGCTTAAAAAAAATGTGATAGGTGCAGTAAGATGATGTCCCTCACTGATCCACATGACTGCTGTTTCCATTGCCTCAGACTGGACCACAACAAATCGGGCTGCGACCTTTGCAAGTCCATGTCCCCAAAGGCCATCAAGAGCAGTCAGCTGCAGTAGAAGTTGTTCCTTAGATCCAAATTTGCACCAGAGTCCCCAGCAATACCACACTCCAAGACCCCCCTCGGGTACCTCGGTGCCCTGTGATGCCCAGGCTGCCTCAGAGACCCGTGGCCACGATTTCTCTGAGAGGAATTCCCTGGAGATGGAACACAAGAAGAGCTCGAAAAACTTGAAGACCACCTCAGAGGATGGGTCTGGAAAAGTGGGTAAATCCCATGCCAAGCCCCACAGTCCCCAGTGAGTCTGAGGGGTCAGAGCAAGAGCGGCCTCAAGCTGCCCCAGAAGGATTCATCGGCATTGGTGACTGGTCTTGGACTCCCCCTCAACAGAAAGGACATTGGGCCCGAAGTCATCTGCCCATGTCGAAGACTGTAGAGCCATCTGGCATGGAGACCAGAATGACAGCCTTGGAGTGCAGTATCGCTGCCCTCCCGGCACAGCAGCAGGCATTGTCCAGTTTCTCCGGTTCATCTGCTTCGACGTCTGGACTTTCGACCTCGAGGGCTTCCCCAGTCATCGAGCCGATCCTTGAGCGCCATCCCCCTTAAGAGACCCATCAGCATTGGATTAGGTCCTGGTCACATTCCTCAGGACAACAGTCCTTTTGGGTGAGTGCATGCGGCTTGGACCGCAGATCCCTGAGGGGTCGCAGGCCTTCGGGCTCGGGGGACCTGACCATGGAAGCCGTGGAGCCTTGGATTCTTCCTCTGACTTAAACGACAAGGCGTACCCAGACACCTGGTGACACCGAGACGTGCCTCAGACCCGTCTCCACCAGTGCCCCCATGCCATTCCCCACCCGAGGATGTTGTCTTCTTTGACTATGTGCGGGATGTGGCAAAGGCAATCTCATTCAAGATTGAGGCGGAGGAGGACCCCCGCACGGAGGAACTTGAGATCCTCCAGTATGAGGCTCCTCCAAAGGAGGCCCTCATGGTGCCCGTCCCTCTGATCCTTGAGTGCCACCTCCCCCTTATGTGGGAAACACCAGTGTCTGTGCCCATTGTGAGCTGATGGTTCGACTTAATGTACTGAGTCCACCGAAGCCCCAGGGTTCCAGAAAACCAAGCTCCATCATAATTCTATGGTCATAGAGTCGGCCATGCAGCAACTCAAGAGCCAAAAGACGTATTCCTCGGTGTCCCTGGATAGGGAGGTCCGGACCTTGGACGCCCTCGACTGAAAATGCTACCAGGGCTTGATACTGGTTTGCAGAGTCCAGTCCTAATGGTTGTACAATGGCATGTACCTAAAGGAACTGGCGAGGGAGCTTGCCCGTTTCTCTGCAGGCCTTGATGGGGAACCTCTTAAACGGTTTCAAGTTACTGGCCTTGGCAGTCGAGGAGTGCTTGAAGTTCCTGTCTCGAGCAGCATACAGTGGGTACAGGTCCTCAGCCAGAGTGGCCGCTACAGGCTTTGGAGTCCGACGCCAGGTGTGGCTGCAGTTGTTTGATCTCGAGCAGTTGGTCCAGGACAAATGCATAGATGTCCCTTGCACTGGAGAGAACCTCTTAGGAAAACCCATGTCAGACAAAACTGCTGAGATAGAAACTGAGTTCCTGACCAGGACCAGCCTCTCAAAAAAGACCTTGGTGCACCCTCGTAAGAAGGCTCTGGGGAAGAAACCTTTCTTCCCGTGAAAGAAGGGAGTGTTTAGTAATGCCGCACAGTACCAGGTCTTTCCTGCCCCACAGCAGGGGCAACAGTCCAAGGAGCAAGGGCCCTTGCAAGTTTAAGACCCCTAAGAACCAGGCACCAGCTCCGACCCAGCCTGAAGGAGTTCTGACTCTTTGGGTATGGCCGCCTCTCCCTCAGGAAGCCCTCAGCAGCCCATGGGGAGGGGGGGTGTCTGGCCCTCTTTGCCCACAGGTGATCCTGCATAACCACAGACTTCTGGGTGCTGCAAATAGTCAAGGAGGGATACCTCCTCCACCTGCAAAATATGCCACCCTCGTTCTTCCCAGGAGAACCTGTAAGGCCTCTCCTTCACCATATTCTGCTCTTCACTAAGCTTGCAGTTCTCCTCACGGACAAGGCGGTGAAGCCAATGCCCAAACATCTCTGGGGCAAAGGCTTCTACTCCAGATATTTCCTCATCCCCAAGCGAGCAAGGAGCCTTAGACCCATCCTGGACATATGGGACTTGAACAGATTTCTTGTGAGGAAGTTCAAGATAATACTGCAGCCTTACCTCCAGCAGAGAGACTGGCTATGCTCTTTAGACTTGAAGGATGCTTATACATGCATCCTGATTCATCCCAACCACCGACAATACCTCTAGTTCATGGTGGGAGGCGGTCACTACCAGTACAGGGTGCTACCTTTCAGACTGACGACATTGCAATGGTCTTCACCAAGTGCCTAGCAGCGGTTGCAGCACACTTTTGTCTCCTAGGGACCTTCGTCTTTCTCTACTTGGATGACTGGCTCATAAGGGGAGGCACAGCTGCAGATGGTGCACCACACCACTGAGCGCACCATTCATGTCCTGCAGCCTCGGGGGTTCATCATCCACTACCCCAAGTCCCATCCTTCTCTGGCGCAGTGCCTGGAGTTCATAGGGCTGAGCTGGACACCCTCCAGGCCAAGACCTTCTTCCCTCCAGAGAGGACAGAACGTCTTAGGGCGCTAGCTCAGATGTGCAACTCTGCCGGTTGGTGCCCACTCGCTTTTTCCTCTGCTTGCTGGGCCACATGGCCTCCATGATTCATGTAACCCCTTATGCCCACCTGCAATGAGGGTGGCTCAGTGGTACCTCCACTCCTAGTGGACACAAGCCACAGGCAGACTTCGAGACGGGTAAAAGCAACACACTAACTTTCGGACTCCCTCGACTGGTGGCAGATCCTCCACCCCTTCCAGGCAAACATGCCCCAGAAGGTCCTTACTATGGATGCCTCATTGCAAGGATCTCCGTATCCAAGGCACATGGTCCCAGGCAGAGTGCCAGTTGCAGATCAATCTCTGGAGCTGCGGGTGATATTTCTGGCCCTCGGAACCTTTCGCCACCGGTTGCAGCACTGGTGCTGGTCCAGATGGACAACCATGTCGCAATGTTGGTGTATTTATTTTATTTATCCGATTTATATACTGCTTTGTCTGGGTAATCTAGGTGGTTTACAGGGAATATCTTACAAGCTCTGCACAGGGCAGTAACAAGGAACATTTTACAAATTTACAGTTAACAATTATTCTATCCAACTATATACAGGTTGAAATGTTGATTTAGAACTATTTTCATAAGGATTGCGCTATGTTGTCTCGTGTGCGAGTATGTACTGGTAGATTACGAGTGATGGGTTCCTTGATTCATTAATCAGATGGTGTAGGTTCTTTTGAGGAAATACTGGTTGTGGAGAGGGAAGGTAATGTTCAGTGGTTCCCGGTGGGTTGTTCATGTATGTAGAAGTCTGTAAAAAGGAGTGTCTTTAGGTGTTTTTTGAACAGTGATAAGTCCTTGATTTCCCTCAGGTTGTTGGGTAGGTTGTTCCATAATGTTGTAGCGAAGAGTGAGAATGCTCTGTTGGTTGTTGATTGAGTTGCATTGCGGAACATTCTTGGTGTGGTTAATGTATTCTTCTGGTTGCCCCTTCTTTAGCAAGAAGAAAGTGAGTGGTCTTGAGTGGCTCAGTCAAAGCTCAGATCTGAATCCGATAGAAAATCTGCAGCAAGATTTGTGCAATGTTGGTAAACAGTTATCCTGAATGACTCATGGCTGTTGCTGTAAAAGAGGCTTCCACCTCAATCAATGAGTATGAAGTCTTATGCAACTTTTTAGTTCTGAATTACTTAATATTTCTATAATTCATTTATGTTGAAATTGTAGAATATGTTGTGTTAAGTGAAACAAATATCTACTTTAATGCATTTTGAATTTTTAGACAGCAGAATGTGGAATCTATAAAGGCTGTACACAGGTGTACAAATTTCTGGTTGAGACAAGGTTTTTAGTCTAACTTATATATAGTGACTATTGTGATGGGTGGGATGCTAGATTTGTGGCAGGGC
This sequence comes from Ichthyophis bannanicus, assembly GCA_033557465.1. Classification (NCBI taxonomy): domain Eukaryota; kingdom Metazoa; phylum Chordata; class Amphibia; order Gymnophiona; family Ichthyophiidae; genus Ichthyophis; species Ichthyophis bannanicus. The sequence continues at coordinate 1,733,517,231 of CM066032.1, forward strand.
TATGGTTTGATGAAAGCTGTGTGTGTTAAATGTTTTGTGTTTTATATCTATCTATATATATATATCTATATATATATATCTATATATATATATCTATATATAGTTTTATGCTGTATAGTTTTTATATTAAAGAATTTTTTTTTGTTTACTGATAAATGTGCATGTGCTTTATTGTGATACTGTTTGTAGGTGGTATTGTGTTCAACATATTTACTGATGCAGGTTATTTTTTATAATTTTTTATTTTTTCAAACAGAAGGAAGTTGGAAAAGTAGTCGAAAGTGACTGGGGGCAAAATTATTCTCCAAAAATTAAACATAACGGGGTAAAATTTAGCATTTGGGAAAAAAACAGTGAAAAGACATGCACAATTTGGAAAACTGGCCAGATCAGACTGAGAGTTCTAGATAAATAAGCTCCTCTTCTCCCCCTCTAAAAAATAAATAAACTAATAAAATAAAATTGATTGCATTTCTATGGCTGAAGCAGTACTGCAGATAAAAAACTTAGATATAATGAAACACACCAGTTAGGGAATTGCTTCTTTCAATCTGCTTACTACCCCACAACTGTCCCATCACCTCTCCGAGCTATTCTCCCCCACCACTGTCCCATCACTCCCCCCAGATACTATCTCCCCTCATAACTGCATCCCTCCCTCTCCTCAAAATCAGATGCACACATTGACAACACACAGCTGCATGCACATTCTTTTGTGGAGGGGTTAGAAGGAATTCAATTAGCTATATTCTGCATGCTTTCTCCTCTTGTTTTGATAAAGTATGATAGAATGGAAATGCTGTTCAGTGAGAAAACTGTAAATAAAATTTGTTGACAGGATGCTTAGTTGTAGTTTGTACAAATACTTTTGTGAGATCTTCCTGTGTATTATTTCTTTAGATGGGCCACGACCTACACAGAAAGAAATTCTTTCTCTGCGTGCATTCTTGCTGATGTTCATTAAACAGTTGGTGATGAAGGTGAGTAAGAAACATTTTTAGTACTGTGTAATGATGCTTTTTATTTTAAGCAGCAGTCTGTTGTACCTAGCCATAAAAACATTTTAAGGGAAAACTTGCTCTACTTATGCTGAAATTCATTTTATAATTTATACATTATTATTTTTTATATATCTTTATTCGTCATACAACATCTCGGTCCGCGATGGGTACACTTACACCGCCAACTGAGTCTGGAAACATACATTTATCAATATGACGATCTTAACAATTTTACTCATGTCCTCCTCTTACTCCCACCCTCCCTACCCCCCTCTGCTGACCCCCCCTTAGTGGTTCAGGATTCTACTATTCTGTTTAATGTCTGTCTTTGTACAAGCTCTTCCTCAGTGGACATATTCCTATTTATTTGCCTTTTTGAAACTCCCCCCGATGGGCTCTCCTCCCCCCGGAACCACATCACATCGATAATAGTGTTCCATGCTCTGGGCGCTAGTGTAAAAATATACTTTTCCTAGATTCATGTAAACTCTTCCCACTTCTCCAGATTGTCCCTTGCCTCTAGTCTCTTCATTAACATTAACTGGTGGAAGCTATTCCACCATTCCCAGAAGATGGGTGCTTCATCTTTTCTGTAGTTCCTTAGAATGGGCAGTTTACCTGTTATACACGCCTTCCTTACAAGAAGCCTAGCCCATCTTCCCTTGGGAAGAGGGGAGGCCAGTCGATCGAATATCACAAGAGCCATTCCACTCACTGATCGATCAGTTGGCTAATGTATGTGTGGATTTGCTGCCAAAATCTTTGTATCACTTTACGCGACCACCACATGTGGCTCAACCCTGCCATCCTTGGCAAGCACTTTTGGCAATTAGCATCTTGTGTCAGGCCACTTCTCTGCGCCTGCTGGGGTGAGTAATGTGCTTGGCACACCATGCGGTATTGTACCTCCCTAAGCTTGGCTGACTGTATCATCTTCGGGATGTGCCTGACCGCATCTAATACTTCCCTGTTTGAACTGCGAACCCCAGCTCTTCTGCCCATTTATGTTCTATATACGAAAAATCTGGGGTGCTCACCTCTCTGCGCAATCTGGCATAGTAACCGGAGACTGACAGGCTTTGCTGTTCCCCTAATTCAAAAAACTGTAGTATCGCTAAAGCCTTCTCTGCCGTTAAGTGTTCATGCGGTAGTGATGTCACGTAATGTCGCAATTGGAGGTAGGCAAATAGTTGTCCCCTGTCTGCACCATATTCTTTATGCAAACTCGCAAAAGGCTTGCACCTTCCACTCCCATTCACTACATGCCCCAAATTTTGCATCCCTTTTGCCCCCCATGCTCAAAACATCTTAGTTTCTGTACCTGGTAGGAATTGTGCATTACCCCATATAGGCAGCCAGCTGGACACCACGGGAGACTGCCAGTGATGGCATAAAACTCTCCAAATTCTCCTGATCAGCTCAATTAATAGGCTTCTCTTCCGTCTCTGCAGCAGCAGTGCCCAATTCATATGAAACACCGCTAATAGAATGTGAGGCAACAAAGGCTTCTTCTAATCCCCTCGGGGTATATCTCTCTGTGTATCCTAGCCAATCACCCAAATGGCACAGCTGACACTCCTGAGCATAGCTAGCTATATCCGGGAGGCCCAGTCCACCATACTTCCATGTACCCCGCATCTGCGCCAAAAATAGCCTCGGCCCCCTCCACAAAAAGCTCTGCAACATCTGCTCTAACAGAATATCTTTACAGAGTAAGCCCAGTGGGAGGGTCTGGAGCACATACAGCATTTTTGGGAATAACACCATACAGTAAGCCGCCACAATAATGATAGCAGCAGGGAATTCCAGTCTTTTAGGCGAGTTCTCATATGTTCTCACCTTGTTATAGTTACACTTGTACAGCTTGCTTGGATATCGAGACAGCTGTATACCCAAGTAAGTAAAGGCTCTACCAGCCCACTTCAGGGGGAAGTCTGGTCCCCATGTCATCTCCAACTCTCCCAGCACATCCAATGCCTCTGATTTTTCTGTTTATCTTTTAGGCCTGTTATTTCTCCGAACTTGGCAAACCCCTCCAATACCCTAGACAAGGCTGCTCAAGGCAAGCTTAAATGAACCAACATATCGTCCACGAAGGCTGATATCTTAAATTCAGGCCGCCCTATCTTAATACCAGGCGCCTCCCTACAAGCCACCAACTTGCGTATCAGTGGATCCAATGAGAGGACAAATAGCAATGGGGAGAGAGGGCAACCCTGTCTTGTCCCCCGCCGCACCCTGATATCTCCTGATATCACCTCATTGACCACCACCGCTGCTTTCAGCTGCTCATACAATAACCGAGTCATACAAAGAAACTGATCTCCTATACCATATTGTGGTAGAAGGTGGAACAAATAGCTTCACTCCACCTGATCAAACACCTTTTCGGCATCAAAGCTCTGCAGGAGGGATGCCACACGATGTTCGTGTGCCCACTCAAGGGAGGCAATAATCTTGCATAAATTTCTAGAAGCGTATCTTCCCCTGAACAATCCCACCTGGGATTCCCGGATCAGGTCAGGTAGTAGGGCAGCCAACCACTCTGCCGGAACCTTAAATCAAAGTTGATCAGAGAGATTGGTCTGTATGATGCAGCGAGCAGTGGATTTTTGCCCAGTTTGGGTATTGTGATAACATGGGGCTGCTTGTTCCCTCACTGCATCTTGCCCCACTCTATCTGCTCTCGATACACTTCCATCAACACAGGTGCCACCCCCTCCTGCAATAGCTCATAAAATTCTGCGCTATAGTCATCTGGACCTGGGGCCTGCCCACATTGGGCTCCCCGTATGTTCCTCACTATCTCCTTAAGCGAAATGGGCTTTTCTAACAGTTCTGTGTGCTGCGTTGTAAGACTTGGCAATGGAAGTCTTTGAAATAATCGGTCACCCCTGTTATAGAGGTGTTCTCCGCTCTGTATAGCACCTCGTAGAACTTTTGGGAAAGTTGCGCAATCACACCCGATTCTTTGTATATTCTCCCCTCCTCATTCTGTAGTGCAGTAACCATATTGGGACCTCTATGTCCCCAGAGGCAGTTGGCTAGCAACCTCCCTGATTTGTCTCCATACTGGTATAATTGGATTTTGTAGTACAACAATGATTTCTTTGCGCCCTTTGCAGTACTTCATTGAGGACTGCCTGTGTTTCTGAGAGTCTAGCTCTAGTCTCTTGCATGGGATTCCTGGCGTGTCACTTATGTTCTACTCGGACCTGACTCTCCAGCCTGAGAATTGTGGCATTCATTTGTCTTAGTCTGTTTGCCACATATGCTATGATATCTCCCCGGAGGACCACTTTGGCGGCCTCCCAGAAGAGCTCTGGAGTCTCTTTATGTTGCATATTATGCAACTTGTATTTTTGTCAACATTCCTGTAGATAATAATCACAAAACTGGGCATCCCCATAGAGATACCTGGGGAACCACCAGTGTCTTTGCTGTGCCTGTGACTTCAGCCAGGAAACGTCCATCCAAACTGGGGAATGATCAGACACCTTGTCAGGGCCTGTATCTGTTTTGATCACCTGCGCAAACAGAGGTTCTGAAATCAATAGACTATGCGAGCACTTGTATCATGAGCCTGAGATCTATGCGAATAGTCCTGGTCTGTTGGGTAGAGCAAGCACCAGGGCTCTACCACACTCAGCCAGCGCACAAATCTTCCTAGCACCTGTGATGTAGCTCTTTGCATCTCTACACTCCCCCGGTTGGAGACATCCATCTCCGGATCTAGAACACCATTAAAATCTCCTCGCAGTATTAGAGGGTCCTCATGAAGATCCTCCAGCTCAGAAGCCAGTTTTGCATAGAAAGGAACATTTGTGCTGCTGGGGCCATAAATGTTACCCAAGATGACTGGTCTACTCTCCAATTCCCCCTGCAAGAACAAACAGTGGCCCGAATCATCGGACTGCATGTTTGTGATTGTAAAACGGAGGCTCTTGCAACACAGAAAAGCCACCCCCTCTTCTTCCCCTTTGCGGGAGTCTCAAATACCTGCCCCACCCTCTCTCAGTTCAATTTTATGTATTCTGCCTCAGTCTGATGGGTTTCCTGTAAGAATGCTATATCGCAGCGGTGTCGTGCTAATGCCCGTAAAATTTTATACCGCTTGATGGGGGAGTTGAGTCCACAGACATTCCAGGATATAACCCTTAAAGGGCTACCCATTTTCCGTGACTGCCAGGGTACCACATGCTTTTCCATCTGTCATGGGGAACCTCCCAGCCTAGGAGTCCCGTTTCCTTTTGCCACTGAGTTTTGTCTCTCCTACAAAATTGTTCTGTATAGCTGATTGAGCCACCACCTTCTCCCTCCCCTCCTCCCCTCCCTCTCCATCATGTTAGGTCACGCCTTAATGCTAGGCTTCGTCCTTTTTTATTTTTATTTTTTTTTGTTTTAAAATTTTTATTGAGACAACAAATCTTTACAATACAATTCCTTTGAGACACAGCAAAAACATGTGATAGACTCACCTATCCAATCTTACCCCCTAATATAATCCCATATCACAATACAAACATGAACCAATTAAACTAACACCAAGCTTTCTTTAGCCTCCTTTTTGTTTTCCCTTTAGCCTCCTCCCACTTCCCCCCTCCCTCCCTCCCCCCCCCCCCCCGGATCTCCGCACAGCCATAACATACTTAGGGATTGGCTGTCCATCTAATGTATGCCCCCCATACGCTCAAAAATTTCTGTGGCCTCGCTTGCTTCAGAGCCGTGAGCTTACTCATAAGGAATATATGCCCCAAATACGTTCTAAATTCCTCCAAAGTTGGAACCGCCACCTGCCTCCATTTCCGGGCTATCAATACCCGAAGGGCCGTACATCCTATATTTAGGAAAGAGAACTCCTCCTCCCTCCGGCCTCACCCCCAATAACGCCACAGCAGGCTGCGGTTCAATCACCTTTCCCACAATAGTACCCAGCAATATAAATATTTCCTCCCATAGACCACTTACTCTGACAGTTCCACCATATATGCATGTACGACCCCGTCCCCCCACACATCCGCCAACATGTATCCTCCACATGTGCAAACATTTTATGTAATTTTGCTGGTGTTAGGTGCCATCTATACAGCACTTTATAATTATTTTCCAACAGATTAGAGGCTAAAATACCTTTATATCTATTATATATCCGCTCCCATACTCCCCCATCCCACTGAGCCCCCAAGTCTTTTTCCCAGCTACCTTGTAAGCTCACCCTATAGTCAGCCTTCATCATAATAGTATATACAGCAGATATCACTTTAGTTTTCGGTCCCCTCAAAAAATGTTTTTCAAACTCTGAAAGCTCTGGCTGTAGCCATGGTATAATCTGAAGCCGTATATAATGACTAAGCTGTAAGTAGCGGAAAAAATCTTTCCCCGCCAGCTGGTATTGCTTCTGTATCAATTCAAAAGACTTAATTCCTTTCCCCTCCAACATCTGCCCTATCATTGTCAACCCCCACTCTTCCCACTCCTCAAACCCCCCTTCCTCCAATCCTGGAAGAAATTCTGGATTCCCTCTTATAGGGCTCAAACGGGATACCCCTTCCTTCTCCAGCCACACCTTTTTCCATTTATCCCACACTTGCAAGGTCAGCTGTACATAAGGATTCCCCCCTTGACCCATTTTCCCTCCCTCTCTCGGGCACCACAGTAACTCCCTCAAACACCTCCCCGGCACCGCCTCATTCTCCATCTGTACCCACTCTTTAGGACTCTCCTCCCCCCACGCTAACACACCACGTATTTGAGCAGCCTCAAAATATTTAGATAGGGTCCGGAATCGCCAACCCCCCATCTTCTCTTTTCCTCATCAATGTTTTCCAAGCCACCCTGGTCGTCTTCCCTCCCCCTATGAATTTCATAACACTCCTCTGGATCCGAGCTAAGAAGCCCTTTGGAACCCTCATAGGCAAGTTGGTAAACAGATAGATAGATCCATCTTGGGAGTATCATCTTTACAGCATGCATCTGCCCCATCCAAGATAAGTCTCTACCACCCCACCCCTCCAGCTCCTGTTTGACAACATTCTCCATCTTAATATAGTTAGCCTTAAATAACTCCTCTACCTTTGGAGCCAGATTAATCCCTAAATACTTAATACAATGCTTTACCCATTTAAATGGGAACTTTGCCTGAATTCGTAATTTTGAGGCCACTGAAGTTGAGATGTTCAATATCTCGGACTTAGAAGCGTTATTTTAAACCCCGATACCTCTCCATAGCTAACCAATAATTTATACAGTGCCTCTAACGATCCCGTGGGATTAGTCACCATAAAAAGCAAGTCATCGGCAAAGAGCGCCACTTTGCTTTCTATCGCTCTCCACTTTACCCCTGTAATCTCACAACACTCCCTCACCCGGTGTGCTAAAGGTTCCATGGATAATGCGAATAGTAGAGGTGAAAGGGGGAACCCCTGCCTAGTTCCCCTGGCTAACTCAAACGCAGCCGAGTACTCCCCATTAATGCGAATTCTAGTCAGGGGCCGATCATAAATTGCTCTAATCCACTTCAGGTAATTTCCACCTATCCCCATCCTTTCCAATACTTTAAACAGAAAGGGCCAGGACACACGATCGAATGCTTTTTCAGCGTCAACTGTTAAAAGCAACAACTCCTCCCCCTCCTTTCCCCCCTGTCCACATCACATTCAACACTTTCCGTATATTATCCACGGTTTGCCGTCCCGGAACAAAACCTGACTGATTTTCATGTACTAAGTTAGTTAGGAATGGAAGGAGCCTATTAGCCAATATTTTCGTAAAAATTTCAAAATCCGTTCCTAATAGCGAGATAGGTCGGTACGACCCACGTACAGTGGGATCTTTCCCTTCTTTTGGAAGAATAATCACACCCGCCATCCGCATCGACTCTGGAATCTGCTGCCCCTCCTTAAAGGAATTAAATAAACGGGTCATTAGGGCACAGATCATGGGACAACAAACTTTGTAGAATTTATTTGTAAACCCGTCCAAGCCCGGTGCCTTATTTGCAGGGAGTGATTTAATCACTTCCGCCACCTCTTCCTCCCTAATAGGTCTTGATATTAACTCAACTTCTTCCGGGGCAAGCCTAGGGAGATCCATCTGCAAAAATTCTTCTATTTTTTCAAACCCCCCCCCCCCTGCTCTGAGGAGTATAATTTTTTATAAAACTCCATAAAGCGCTCCTGTATGGCCTCCACAGTCCTAACCTCTTGCCCCTTGCCATCCCGAATCTTAGTAATATAATTCCTATTTCGATGCTGCTTCAGCTTATACGCTAGTAAGTGGTTTGGTTTATTGCCCAGCTCAAAAAATTGCTGTCTCAAACAGTCCTGTGCATGTTTTATCTCGGCCAATTCTAACTCCCCTAGTTCTCGCCTGGCAGATTCCAATGTATCCCGCCCCCCCTTCCCCAACCTACCCTGTTTGTGCAAGGGGTCCAACTCCCTAATTTTCTCCCGTAACATTTCTTTATTTCTCTCCTTGACTTTTTTCACATGTGTGCCAGCAGAGATCAACGATCCCTGAACCACCGCCTTCAGGCACTCCCATAGGGTTCCAATTTGACACTCATTATCATTGAGCTCCAGGTAAGTTGCAATATCTGCCCAAAGTTTCTGGACTATCTCCTCATCCCCTAATAAGGATTCATTTAAGGTCCAACTCCCTCCCTGCTTCCTTCCCTGCCCCACCCCGACCTCTACCCAAACAGGCGCGTGATCTGACCACGTTCTCTCCTCAATCCCACACTCCTCCACCCGAGCTATCAGGGGTTTGGACATCCAGATCATATCAATCCTGGAGAAGGAATCATGAACTACAGAGTAATATGTATAATCCCTCTTTCGCCCCTTCAACTCCCCCCAAACATCTACTATCCCCAGGGCCTTCCCCATCCATTTCAATGTCCTTCTACTCTTAGCACTCCCCGCTGCAACATGTCTAGAATTATCCAGCAGTGGATTTACGGTCAAATTAAAATCTCCGCCCACAATCAACTGACCTCCTGCAAATTGCCTAAGTTCACTAGTAATGGCTTCCATAAAACAGCCTTGCTGAGTATTGGGACCATAAATATTGGCCAAAGTAAATAATTCATAAATTTTAAGCTTAAGGAACACATATCTGCCCCCTTTATCCCTTTGGATTTCATAAATCGAATAAGGGATGGACTCCCTAATCAAAATTCCCACCCCTCCCTTTTTTACTTCCAACCTGTTTGAGGCAAACCACTGACCCCGAAACCTTTTATTGGCCATCCGCCACTCTTCTCCCCTCTTCAGGTGTGTCTCTTGAAGAAATACTTTATCTCCTCTCAGTCTGTCAATCTCCTTATACATACGTTGTCGCTTAATGGGAGAATTAAGACCTCGCAAATTCATTGTCATCACACGTAACTTAATCATTTATCCCGCTCTCCTCCCCTCTCTCCTCTGATTCCCATCTGCACCGAGATCCAGTTCCCCCCCATCCCCCCACCCCTCCACCCCCACCTCCCCCTCCCCTCCTGCAAAGCATAGCCTTTGCCCATCGAGGCATGACACCCAGAGCATTTGTCTCAACTCATATACATTAACAATTCGAGCAATGTTAACACCCCCCCTCCCCTTTCTTCAAAAACTTTTCAACTCCAACCATCACTTAACAGCTTCCAAATAAATCAATTTAACCCCTTGTCCCATATCACAGATCATCCTTTTCCCTCCATCCGGGTCTGCGTCTTCCGCTGTTGCCTGCGGAGTCTCCGGTCTCCTTGTTGCACTCTCTGCCAGCCCCCGATCTCCTGCTGCCAACCGAGAGTCCTTCCTGGCCCCGTGGTCTCCACCTCCAGCAAATCCTCCCAGCCTGCCTCCTGCATGGCCGTGATAGCCGCTTGCACCTTCCTAACTTGCGTAGTTACTCCCGAAATGCAAAACTGCAAACCAAAGGGAAAGAGCCATTTATATTTGATTTGGCCTTCTCTCAACCTTTTGGTAACGGCAGCAAATTCTCTTCTCTTCCTCATTGTTATTGCCGATAAATCCGCATAAATTTCAATTTTCTGATTCTCCCATTGTATGCGGGGCATCTTTCTTGCAGCCTCCACCACCACATTTTTAGTCTCATATTCATGAAAACAGGCCACAATATCTCTGTCCCAGCCATCCCGTTTAGGGCCCAGTGCTCTATGCGCTCGGTCCAGGTTCCAACAAAACTCAGTCTCATTCAAGCCTGCGTCTGTTACAATCTACTTGCAGATCTTCTTCACCACCTCTTTACAGTCCCGTTTCTCTCCACTCTCCGGGACTCCTCTTATGCATATGTTAGTTTTTCTAGATCTGTTTTCTAGATCTTCCACCTTTGCCCAGAGTTCCTCATGCTCATTCTCACTTGCCTCCATTCTTTCTTGCAGAGTTAGTAAGGTGTTCGCCTGGGATTCCACTTTCGTTTCCACCTCCTCTAGTCTCTGCCCCACTTCCTTGATATCTCCCTGCAGCTCTTCCAGCTACGAGCGGACCTCTGTTTTAAAGTGGGTGAGATCTCCTCTCAATGTGCTGTACCAGCCTTCCAGATCCCCTCTGAGCTCCCCCAATTCGCCTCCTTGCTCCTCTGCACCTTTCTTTGCAAGGCCCACATTTTCCTCGCTCACCACGCTCCTGGACGCCATCTTGGTTTTTCCCCCGGGGACCGCTGCGGCATTCTTATAAGCATATGTTTTCAGCTCAGCGGCACCCTTCCGTGTTGCCATGCCTTCCCGCTGGCCCCGCACTATTTCACTGCTATCTGGGCTCTTTTCTCTGCAGATTTGGAGTGGAATTGCTTAAACACTGCTCTTCTCGCCACGGAGCTCCGTTTCGCCCAGCCGCTCAGCTCTGTGACGTCATTTCCTCCGCTTCGTCCTTTTTTAAATAACACTTTTCCACCCTGCGATAAGCTAGTATTGCGACCCTCAGTTTCTGTCGTTTATAAAACTTTTTCCCCCATGGCCCCTCACCCTTACTTTTCCTCCCTAAAACTAATTTCCTTTAACATTTATCCCATTATACCACATTGCCCGATCAACCACCCTCTCATCCCATTGGTCTCCCTCTCTCCAATGGCCCCCCCCCCCCATCTCTAACAATGTTGGATCCTGGCCCTGCCCTCCTGCTACCTCTTGCCTTAAGGGTGCTATCCATCCTTTCTCCGTGTCACCTTTCGGGCATCTAACACAAATGTTATAATACTTAACCTTACAACCCATACAAGCTTTCAGGCCACAAAGTGAAACATCGAGCCTTGGCAACACCAAGAGTGATTTTTCAAAGGCGCTGTGCTGTCAAGCCTATGGGCTGGCGTGATTCCTCTCTTTTGACAGCCCCAATCTGCATGTTCTGCACCATTCTCCGCCTGTGTTCACGAATGTCCTTTCTGCATGCCTTATTTCAACAGTCTTGTTTAAAAATTGCCCACATCGAACCAAAGTGTTCAGGCAGCTTTATACTCCCTTACTCCTTACACTTGACCAGGAAGACAGTGAACTTGGGGCTCCAAGCCACATTTCCTCCTAATCCAGTATTCATTCCGTGTGCTGGCACCTAAATAACTGAATTAGGCTGTCCACATATGGGGCTGTTGCCTCTGCTGCTTCAAATATTATACTGTTCCATTGTGGGAGATGTGAGCCGAGCTGGATAAAGTACTGTGAATTTTATCTTGGTGTCCACAAGTTTCTGAAACACTCCCACATAAGCTCGCCTCTTCTGGCTCAGTGCCAAGGAATAGTCCCGAGAGATTTAGATTTAGATTCCTTCATGTGAGAGGGATCCCTTTGCTCGAGCCGGTCTCAGTATATTTTTCTTTTGTGCAAAATTCAAGAAACCTGTTAAAACTGTACATTTCTGTTACGTTGTAAGTTCAGTGTTGTTTGTCTTCACTGCACAGTTATTGTTACATGTAAACCGCGCTGATGATGAATAGTGCGGTATATAAGAAAAATAAATATATAAATCTTTCCAGTACAACCTGGGGCTGTTGATCCTGTGCTCGGATGAGCCCCAAATGATGCACCCTCTCTATGATTATTGGGCCTGTGGTCTCCAGCGGCAAGTTGAGTGGTGTTTTTAAGTATCCTCTCAGTTCCCTCTTTTACCGATTCCGGGATGCCAAAAAATCTCAGGTTTTTGTGCCGCCCTCTATTGTCCAAATCGAGTTTGTTCACTTGCGATGCCGCTAGCTCCGCCAGGCGTTGAACTTCTTTTTCCGTAGTGGAGAGGCCTTCCTCTTGCCGGGCCAAATGCTCCTCTGCCTGTTGAAGCCAGTTTCCAAAGACACGAAAGGTTTGAGCCATAGCATCCAACTTACCGTTGAGCTCATCCAACTTCATGCTAAGTGCTCCTACTACTGCTCCAGTGACCACCCCCACCAGTGTGACTTGATGTGGTGAGGTGGGAGATCTGCCATTTTCCCAGGTCCTGCTGTTCCCTTCTCCCTGTCCTTCCTTGCCAACTTCATGTCTCGTTCAGGTTTTAAACCTAATTCGGGAACCAGGAGGGGGGTGTAAGGAAGCTTTCCCTTACTCGGGGCTTGTTTTGCAGGGGAAATGCCGGCAAGTATGTTCGCTTTTGGGGCAAGCCTGGGAGAGAGATTTCAGTGTGCTGCCATCTCTCCCAGCACACCACGTGACCTCTAATTTATACATATTTTTTCTGTGTTTTGGAGTTCAAGGCAAATTACAACATTTAATGCATGAAGCATTTATGCAAACCTTTTACGGATTAAAATTCTGCAGTAAAAGCAAAATTGTTTCTGTAACGGGTATTTTCCATCGAAGCAGGATTAACCAGGCTAATGAATGACATCTGATGGCGCCAGGATAGGACAGCTCTTAGAACTTAGAAATAGTGTAAAGTTCTGCGCATACATGGTCCTTCATGAGCTTAGCATTTCCCCTTTGATGAAGCTGCTAGTCAACTATTGGGGAGCCAGGTAGAAATATGTGCCTTGTAAATTATGTGGTGGTATGGAAATTACCATTTACAAGTAAACAATTTTGCTTTCTCCTTTGACAAGCAGGATTGAATCAGGCATACAAGTGGATGACTCAAGATCATGGTTGCTCAGATTTTTGATAAATGCCTCGCTGTTGAACAATACTTTTTTTTTTTTTTTTTTTTTTGTATCTTAAAATTTATTCAGCAAAAACACAAACACAATACACAACATCTGTAAAGCACTTTGTTTGAACAGGTGTAGCACCGGTATCTCTAACATCTCTTATGTGTGCGCTTACAGTGCCTTTGGAAGCACCGCCTGTTACTCTGCAACTCTTATCTACACCACTCTTGCTTTAATTACATCCCCATCCCTCCCCCCCTCCCCTTCAACCCCCTTCACCTTAACCCTGACTTGCATATATTACCGCCTGCATTAACCTTCATACTCCTTCCTTATTTTACCCCTACCCACGCCCCCCCACCCCTGTCTTCCATTCCCCCCTGCTTAACCATCCCCACAACCCTTCCCCCTGTCTCACCACCTTCTCCCCTTCCCCCTTCTTCAGCCCTGTTAACCTGTGCATTTGATACAATTCTGCCATGCGTCGTGCATATTTTTCTATGGGTGGCATACCCCCATGCTTCCAGTGTAGTGCAATTTCAAATCTAGCCGCAAGTATACATTGCCACACTATACTCCAATTCCCTTCTCCCTCGTCATTCTTCTTTAGTAAGAGACATAATTCCGGCGTCAGGTTAATTCTAGCACCTGTTATGCCCTCTATAATATCTCCAATATTCTCCCAATACTGTTGTACTACCGGGCATGTCCACCACATATGCAACCAGGTTCCTTTCTCTCCACACATCCTCCAACATTCATCCGTCCCGCATGCCCCCGCTTTATACAATCGCTCCGGTGTCAAGTACCACCGGGACAGCACTTTCCATCCATTCTCACGCAGGAATGTGGCGATGGACGCCCTTGCTATACCTTGAGCTATTCGCTCCCACTCCTCTACCTCCCACGTTACCCCCAAATCCTTCTCCCACACCTTCATGTAACTTAATTTCTCCCTCCCTCTCTCAGTTAATCCATTATATATTCGAGAAATGACCCCCTTCCTCCCCAGCGAACCCAGACAACTACCTTCAAACCATCCTGGGTCCTTTACAATGTCCTGCCAATGCCTTCTCTGCTTCACTTATGAACCTATCTGTAGATAAATGGAGTCTGTCATTTTCGCGCAACTGATACAAGTCTCGCATGCCCTCAAATTCTCTTACCCCTTGCCCAAAGATTATCTGGGACACTTGTTGCAGCCCCTGTTGTGCCCACCTTTGCACTACCATCACATCCGGGCCTTTTCCCTCTTCACAGCAAGCCAGTAATGACATCACTCACGTCCACCTCTTTTCCCCTATCAGCCTCTTCCTATGTAGCTGCCACACCCCCAGAGTATGACCAACCATCGGATTCTCACCCTTGCTTCCCTTCCCTCCCCAGACCATTCTCTCTAACTCACCCGGTCTGAATCCCGCTCCCTCCATCACCACCCAATGCTTATGTTGCTCCCTCAGCCAAGAGTAAACCGCCCTCAACTGCGCCGCAATGTAGTACTTTCTGAAATTGGGAACACCCATGCCTCCCTCCATCCTTGCCACTTGCAGAGTTCTAGCTGCCACCCTGGGTCATTTATTTCCCCATATAAATCCCTCCACTTGCTTTTGCAGCCTAGTTAGCGCCCTTATGGGTGCCGCTACTGGCAGCACTTGAAAATAGAAAAGGAACTGGGGGAGCAACATCATTTTCACCACCGCCACTTTCCCCGACCACGATATAAACCCCCTATTCCATGCCCCCAATTGCGCCTCTACTTGCCGAAACGCCTTCGTATAGTTCAGCTTATACAGGTCCTCCAAGTCCCGCCCGAGATATACCCCCAGATATCGAATTGAGCTTTTTGCCCACCTAAATTGAAAGGTATGCTGTAGGCTCCTTTGCAGCTCCCTCCCCTACTGTCAAATTCAAGATTTCCAACTTCAGTTAATCTTAAACCCCGCCATTTCCTCATATACCTGTACCTCCCTCATTATCGCAGGCAATGTCTCCTGTGGCCTTGTGATCATAAGTAGGATGTCATCAGCAAACATGGCCATTTTGTATTCCCTCTGCCCTACTGTTACCCCCATAATGTCTAAGCCCCTCCTTATCTTTCCCGCTAACGGTTCCAATGATAAGGTGAACAGTAATGGTGAAAGGGGGCACCCCTGTCGCGTCCCCCTCCCCAACGGGAAAAATCCTGAATAGCCTCCATTGACTCTCACACACGCTTTAGGTCCTGTGTATAATGCCTTAATCCAGCCTAAGAAGCCGTTCCCAAACCCCATGTGGTCCAATACTGTGAACAAAAATCTTCACGACACTTGGTCGAACGCTTTCTCTGCATCTTGCGAGAGAAGCAGTGCAGGTTCTGGCGTGTGTTTCACTGGCCATATGACATTTAAAGTTTTCCGGATGTTATCAGCCACCTGCCTCCCTGGTATGAACCCCGCTTGATCCTCATGCACTAACTTCCCCAGTATTTTATTGAGCCTCCCCGCTAATACTTTGGCCATCAATTTAGCATCTATGTTTAGCAGTGAGATGGGCCGGTACGACGCGCACTCTTGCGGGTCCTTACCCGCTTTATGAATCAGTGTGATTCCTGCCCACCCCATCGTTTCTGCTAGACTCTCTCCCTCCCTTGGTATATTGAACAAACTTGTCAGGGGCTTCACCAGCTCTCTTGAATTTTTTATAAAAGCTAGCCGTCAGCCCATCCATTCCGGGGGCTTTCCCTGTTTTCAGGCCCTGAATCACCACCTCTACTTCTGAGGCCTGTATTTCTCTTTCCAGCGCCTCTTTCCCCTTCCTCCAGTTGAGGGAGTCCAGCTGCCTCCAAGTAGTCCCTCATCTCACCCTCTGATCTATCCAGTTTAGCTTCATATAACCCCTTATAGTATTCCACAAATTCTTCTCTGATCTTCTGCTCATCTCTTACAACCCCCCCTACCCTTAATCTGCGTTATTATTGACATATTCCACTTATGCTTTAACCTCCTCGCCATAAACTTTCCTGCTCTATTCCCTCCCTCAAAGAACTCTTGGCGTAATAGTTGCATCCGATAGTGAATTCTATCTGCTTCAAGCGCATTCAACTTAGCCCTAGTCTCCAGGACCTCCCCCCTTAATATCCCGCTTGTACTTAGGGCATCTGCCTCTTCTAGTTGTACCAGTTTTTGTCGCAATTGAAGCTCCTTCTCCTCCCCTTCCCTCTTTATTCTCGCCTCCCATTTGACCAATGTGCCTCTTACCACCTCCTTGAGGCTTCTTCTACGTTGTAGCGTTCCGGGAGATAAGTCTTGAAAAAATTCCAGCTTATGCTCTTCCCAGACAAACTGTTTCATTTTCCTTGCTGCCCACAGTAGTTTTTCTTTACTCTTGTATGAGCTGAGGCATATCACTATATCACGAGGTTTATTGTCCCTCACCGGGCCTAAGCTTCTGTGCGCTCTCTATGAGTAGGGTCGTTCCTGTCTCACCTTCCTCCACAGCTACAGAAGCTAGTAGCGAACTGAATATTTTGGCAACCACTTCAGTGTTTTTATATTTTGGCTCTTCCAGGAGGCCTCGTACCCTTATATTGCATCTCCTCGATCTATCCTCCAGGTCCTCCAGTTTCACTTGCAACTCTTTGCACACACGTGTGTTCTTCCCATCCTTTTTGTAACTCTTCTAGGGCTTCTCCTTGTTTATTGTTTATTATTGTTTACAAAAGACTTGATATACTGCCCCCCCCATTACATCGGGGCGGTTTACAATATAAAATCATCATATTTGGAAAAGGAAAAAGAACTACAATAACATACAGGAAAGAAGGTGAAAGGTAGAAATAGCAGAAGGACAGAAGAGGAAAAAAGTCAGGAAAGGTTACAGAGAGGTGTCAAAGGCAGAGGAAAAGAAGTGGGTCTTGAGAAGGGAACGAAATTTAGGGTAGGATTCTTCGAGATGGAGGGCAAGGGGGAGGGAATTCCAGAGGGAAGGGCCCAGGTAAAAGAAGGCTGATTTCCGGGTGGACTGTAGGTGAGCTTGATAGGGGGCTGGGAGGTGCAGACGGTTAATGTGAACGGACCGGAGGCTGCGTGAAGGTGTATGAAAAACCAGTAAATTTGACAGATACTGCGATTTGCGGAGATAGAGAGCTCGATGCACTAACGTGAGGATTTTGAAAGGGATCCGGAACCTGAGGGGCAACCAATAGAGATGACGTAGTAATGGGGTAATGTGATCCCGAGGGGAGGCATGCAAAATCATGCGTGCAGCTGTGTTCTGTATTAACTGTAAGCGCCGTTGTTGATATTGTGGGATGCCAGTGTAGATGGAATTACAGAAGTCCAAACGGGTTATGACCAAGGAAAGGAGGAGGGTGGTGAGAGCCTGAGAGGAAAGAAATGGCCGAATAGAACGAATTTGCAGGAGGCAGAAAAAGGAGCGCATCTGCAGTTCAGATTCTTCCACACGGTTGCCCAAGTCCACTAGGTCTTGTCTCAGTGCTTGGATTTTCTCTCTTAGTTCCTTCTTTACCCCACTGAGTTCCATCTTGATCTCATCTTTCAATTCCGTGAGCCAGTCCTTTAACATGATTGCTATCTCTGGACAGCCCTCTTTCTCCAACTCCTGCTCAGATTCATTTGAAGCAGTGGGAAGTGTTTTGCCCTCCTTTTCCCTCTCCTTTCCACCTTTGGGTGCAGCATATGGGGAGCGGAATTCAGATAGCTTCTTTTTGACTGACTGCCTGCTTTTACTTTTCTCCATGGTCTCATGCGGCACAGCTGGGCTGTCCCAGGAATTCTAGGATCAGTCCTCCCACTTGTGCTTTGTCTCCTCTTTTCAGGCAGCGCCTACTTGTTTTACTTCTACTCTTCTTGGTCGCGTGCTGCGTAATCCCCAGAGCACAGTTTTTCCTGAGCGTCCTGCTTCTTAGCACACCCTGCTGCCTACTCCTGGCAGTTCTTTTATTATTCATGCACTATAGCACTACAATTCAGCGTGTGACTGAGTCCAGAACGTGCTCAACAATGACCAGTACTTTTTATTTTAGCTCTCAGGCACTTTACACCTCCAGGGCTTTGTAGATCTCCACCTCACACTCTGGCGCTGAGGCTGCTGTACCGCAATTACTTTGGTCTTCCCTTCTTCTTCCTGGTCAGGCTTTCACTAAGCACACCCTTTGTGTCTCAGCTCTTCCTCTGAAACTCAGCTATTCCAGCCTCCTTAGTGTCCTTCAGCGCTGCTCTCACTGACTGGCAAATCGCTGCTACTCTCCCCTGCTCACCCACTCGGGCCTCCGTCTGTGCTGGGCTTTGCTCGGGGGTCAAGCTTACTGCACCACGGCTTACACTGCCTGCCTGTGTGCCTCGCTTCCTCTTTACTCACCCCCGCCAACTGCACAGCCCTCTTCACCTTCAACAAGGCACTTGCCCCTGCTGCTCGATCGCTCGCTCGCTCTGTCCACTGCTCTTCCGGCGCTGTTATTTTAACGATTTACTCACTCTGTGGGCCCCCGAGCAAACCTCTTCCGGCCTGCTCTTCCACCGGCCACATGCTCCTGGACTCTGCCGTGTTTCGTCCTGCTCGGACTAGCCCGGTCGTGATCACCACACTTCTGCCTCTGCCTCCTCAGCTTATAACCTCCTCAGCTGCTGCCCCATCATTTTCCCCTCTCAATTTCGCCACTTGGAGGGGGGGGTTCTCTTTTTTTTTCCTGCAGGCTTAGTGGCGGAGCTCTCCTTCACGCCGCCATACAGCTCGCTGACGTCACCGGAAGTCGAACAATACTTTTACATGATGCAAGAGTCTAATAAATCACAATCAGTAGGCATGACCGACAGCACTGTCTGAAGATTGGCCCACGCCATGGTGTGCCGTGAATGGAGCAAGGACCGAGTAGCTTCTTTGTAGATGCTCTTTAGCAAAGTGTATTTCAAGAGGCCTGTGGTAACAGCAACGGCTCTGATTTGATGAGGTTTGATTGTACAGGATAATCGGTCTGAGAGCTGAATGCAAAATGGTTTCCAAATTGCTAGTGTACTCATTGCCACCAAAATATCAAGACTGTTCTGCTCCATGGAGAGAAAAAATTTAGTAGACTTTGATGGACTCTTTTTAAGATGATAATGAAAAGCTAGTTCACAGATCAGTTTGGAGAGGCTTCTTGCATTAATACTTTTGAGGTTTACTGTAGAAGATAGACAGTACTAGTTATCTTATTTATATTTAGCTCACACCTTTTCAGGCGAGTTAAATTCAGTATGGAAAGATGTGATTACCTTTGGCAGTTACTTAATATACCCACAGATTAATGCAAGTACAATTGATTTGCATGCTTAAGGTTTGTATGCATTTAAAAGCAGTGTATAAGTCACGTGATACAATACGCTGGTGAGGACATACTTTTGCTAGCTCTGATGTTGCCCAAACAAACTTTCTAATTTTACCAGAGGCAAGCCCTGCAAATTCATATGACCTGATTGATTATGTTTTTGCATGAAAATGGCAATGAAAGCACAAAGGAAGGAGAACAGGCAGCTCAGCAATGAAGTTAAAATGCAGATGATTCCCCTATATTTCCACGTGCAGTGAGCATGGAATTAGCTAAAACAGAACTGGCTCAAGAAGTGGTAAACGTTTGAGTCAAATTTAAGTAATTTAGAAAATGTGAGCAGGTCAGCAAGGTTATGGCTGACATAAGACAAGTGGATATTGTGGAACAAGGGGTCAGAATTCTCAAGTATTTCAGCATCCATAGTATTATCGAATATAGGGCCTTAACGTCTTTGGAAGTGAAAATTGACAGTTTAGAAAGTCACCAACGGTGCAATAACTTATATTTTGTGAAGATCCCAAAGTCAGTTTAGAAGCTGCCTTGCTCTTTCTGCTAGAATTGTGGCTTCCTTGTAAGCTTAGACTGGAAGAGCTGGAATTGCAGCTAAGAATTGAGTGCATTCCATCAGCTGGGGATTAAGGCCAGCACAGTCAATACAGTAGGTCATAGGTGGTAACAGTGGTGGGGATATTCAAAGGCATTTACAAGTTTTGCAGACCTGTAAACCATATAAATGCCAGTTAGCGAGATATTCAGCGCTTGGTGCCACTCGATATCCGCAAGTGCCGCTGCTACATGCCTTGATGCTATGCAGTTAGCATTGGGGTGTAAGTGGGTGTTCTGGGGCGGAACAGAGGTGGCACAGGTTACCTGTGGGTAAAGTCAGGAGCAGCAAATGCTGGCCTAACTTAACCTGTGGAAGTAATCGGGCAGCGGCTCAATATCGTCACTGCCCACTTAGCTTCCGGGTTTATTTATTTATTAGCAAGGCTTGATATACTGCCCATACCAAAGTGTCAGGGCAGTGTACAAAAGTAAACAAGGAGGATACTAGAAGATTAAAGGAGGAAAGGAACGCCATTGGGTTGACAGGAAAGCACTAGTGAGAGGGGGAGAGAAAGATAGGAAAGGAGCGAAGTCAAAAAAATAGACAGGCTGATTGTTGAGGGGGGGAGGGGCAAAGGGAGGGGAGAGGGGGTGGTGTATGGCATCAGAATCATCACGTGGCTACAGGGAGGTCAAAAGCCTGGGAAAAAAGATGGGTTTTAAGAAGAGCTTTGAAGCGAGGGAATGAAGGTTCGGTGCAGAGCGGGTAAGGGAGAGAATTCCATAGGGCAGGACTCAGAAAGAAGAATGCAGAGTGCCGAGTGAGTTCAAGGTGTGCTTGGGATGGGGAAGGAAGAAAAAGGCGATTACTATGGGTGGACCGGAGGAAGCGAGGAGCAGGCTGGTGGTAAATAAGATCAGACAAATATTGTGGAACACCAGTGTGAAGAACTTTGTGGGTGGTGATGAGATACTTATAGACTAATCTTAATTTAATGGAGAGCCAGTGGAGAGAGAGAAGGCAAGGAGTGATGTGGTCGAAAGGGGAAGAGTGAGTGACTAGAAGGGCGGCGGTGTTTTGGATGAGTTGAAGTCGAAGGAGCTGGTAGGTGGGAAGGCCGGCGAAAATTGAGTTACAGTAGTCCAAGCGGGAGATTACAAGGGAGAGAACCAGGGTGGTGAGGGAGGGGGCAGAGAGGTAGGGCCAGAGAGAGATCTAATTCTATGGAGATGGAAAAAACAGTTCCGAACAAGGGAGGAAATATGCGGGTGAAAAGACGGAGGAATCAAGGGTGACATGAAGGTAACGGAGAGTGGAAACAAGAGGGATAGGGAGTGAGGACATTGTGGGAGCTAGAGTGGTAGGAGTGGCAGCAAAGGAGAACCAAATAACAGAGGACTTAGAGGGATTGACACACAGAAAATTATCAGAGAACCAGGTGGCAATGAGATCAAGACAAGCATTGAGGGCGGAGAGTTGTAGAACTGGTGTGGTGAATGAGGAGAATGTCATCAGCGTAGAAGTAAGAGGCAATACCGGTTTGTTGAATGAGGAGGGTGAGAGGAGCAAGGATAGATCCTTGAGGAACACCACAATGCAGGGGGAAAGAGGAAGAGATATCGGGGCCTGAGTGAACAGCGAAGGTGCGGAACGGAAGGAACGAACGAAACCAATGCAAAACAGTGCCTCTAATAGCAAAATCAGACAGGCGGGTGAGGAGAGTATGGTGGTCGACGACATCAAAAGCGGCAGAAAGATCCGAGGAGACAGCGATAGACAGATCACCAGTCGTGAGAGCGGTGAAGTTCACTAAAGAGAGCTAGAAGAATAGTTTGTGCTGTGGCCAGTCCTGAAGCCGGATTGACAAGGGTGAAGGGAGAGGGTAGTGTCAAAATGTGCTGAAAGCTGTGTGAAAACCAATTTTTCAAGAACCTTGTAAAGAAAGGGGAGATTTGAAATGGGCCGCCAATTGGCGTGGAGACTGGGATCAAGAGTGGGCTTCTTCAGAAGTGGACGAACCATGGCATGTTTCCAACAAGTAGGAAAACTGCCAGAGGTAAGACTGGAATTTATTATGGCCAGAACATATGGAAGAAGTGTGAGAGGGATCGAGGAGCCAGGTGGAGGGATCTAGTGGACAGGTCATTTTGTGAGACGAAGAGATTACCATAATGAGCTCAGCAGAAGTGACTGGTCAGAAAGAGTGCCACATGTGGGGAAAGATACTGGACGGAGGGGGGGGGGGAGCATATAATGGGGGGGGGGGGAGAGGGGGGACTGTGATGAAAAGAAGAGCAGAGAGACTGGATCTTATCAACAAAAAAGGAGGAAGACTTGGGCTAGGGGCAGCGGGAGGGAGTGCTGACGAGGGGGGAAGAGTCGTGGGGGAAGACAGCGAATGGAGTACCTGATACAAGCGACGGGAAGAGTTAGAAGAAGAAGCAATAAGGTCTGAGTAATGAGTCTGTTTGGCCTCAGTGATCATAGCACGGTATCGGTGGTGTTCGTAGCGAAAGGAGGCTAGGGAGGTAGCAGAGGGGTGTTTGCATCAACAGCGCTCGGCACGCTGAAGGTGGGTATGCTGAAGGTATAGACCCGGATGATACCAGGGATGGCAAGACATAGGGCGGTAGGGAATGGGACGGAGGGGAGCCAATGTATCGAGGGCAGCAGTAAGGGTGGAGGACCAGGAATCGACCTGCTGATCCACAGGGAGGGAGAAAAATTCAGAGAAGAGATGTGGTTGAAGGAAAACCCTGTAGGGTAAGAGGTGTAAGATGCCGTTTGAGAATCTTGGAAGAGGTGTTCTCGACAGGTAAGGTGGGTGCTTGTAGGGGAGGAAGAGAAAAGGAAAACAGCAGACAGTGATGGTCAGACCAGGGGAAAGGAATGGGTAGGATATCAGATGGGATATAAGGGGAAGGGGTGGAAGTGAGGATAAGATCAAGAGTATATCCGGAGGAATGAATTTGGACAGTCCACATGCTGGGTGAGGGATAGATCGGTGAAGAGCAGCAGAAGAGCCTTATTGCGAGGTCGGGTCTGAGAGCTCAGATGGACGTTGAAGTTGCCAAGAACGACCAGATGTGAAGGAAGAAGAGATGTCTCGGAAAGGGTAAGCAAAAGAGACTCCCAGAGATCAGGACGCATTGAGGGTGGTGCATAAAGAAGAAGAAAAAACACAGGAATAGAGGTCTCTGAGCACAGTAATAGGGCTTCAGGATAGCGGGGAGGGGGGGGAGACAAGTGTGAGAGGGAGAGAGGATCGGTGAATGACTGCTACACCACCACCTGTCCGATGGAAGCGGGGAACATTGAAGGCAGAATAGCCAGGGGAAAGACAGCGATGGAGAAGACCATCTTCCCCCTCGCGAAGCCAGGTTTCAGTGAGAAAAAGAGCGTCGAGTGAATGCTGTAACAGTAAATCGTGGACCAGAGGGGTTTTTGCGCGGAGAGATCTGCAGTTTAGAAGGGCGAAAGAGAGGGTCAGTAGGGAGGAGACTGGCCAAGTGGATGGTACAGGGGGAGGCTGACTCGGGTGGCAGACAAGGAGGTTACTCGTGTTACGGACATTGGCCCCAAATGGGAGTGAGAAGGCATTGGGAGGACAATGCCCCCAGAATACAGGGAATAGTGGCCATGAGGAGCGCCTGCGCAGAGGGCGATAAGTGAGATGAGAGTATAAGGGCGGCCCTAGGGGGGCAGGGTGGAGAAGTTGCTGGGGAGATATGAAGTAGAAAAGATGCAATGAGTCACAGAAAGGCCCACCTAAGGAAAAGGGACTGACCTGTTGGGAAATGAAAGGCGCCCCAATCGTCGCCCCAAGGAGCAGGGCCTACTCCTTGTGTGCACGCTGCTGCGGCGCGGAACGGCGCCCCGGTTTTCTTTAAATGTGGCAGGGTACCTGGAACCTGGTGCGGATGCGTGCCGGGAAGCGGAGCAAGTGATGGAAAGCCAATGGTTAGGCAAAGCAGCAATACAGGACCTGGCAATAGGGCAGAGAGTCAGCGTACAAGCAAACAAAGCACACAGCAGCAACAGTAGCAGCAAAACAAGACACAGCAGCAGAGCTTGAACGGTGCCCCGGTGTTCTTTAAATGTGGCAGGGTCCTGGATCCTGGCGCGGACGCGTGCAGGAGGTGGAGCAAGTGGTGGTAAGCCAATGGTTAGGCAAAGCAGCAGTACAGGACCTGGTAAGAGGGCAGAGAGTCAGCGTACAGCAAAGCACACAGCAGCAACAGTAGCTGCAAGACAAGACACAGCAGCCACCCCAGATATTCAGTGCCGGTGGCCAGATATGGCTCAGGCATTGAATATCCAGGGTTAGTCTTCAGCAGCGATGGCTATGTGCTTTACAAGCACTAGCTGCCGCTACTGAATATCTCCCTGCTGAACTTATAGCAAAAGTTGGTGGTGCTACAGGCATACTGAAATTGACACGTAAGCTATGAGAATGTGTGCCCTTATTTCAGGATTATTCAGCAGTGGTGATCACAAAGTGCAAGGAATTTCCCTCCTTTGTTTGGAACTCTTTAAGAGAAATGTAACATTTGTTTTACAATACCCGGCTCAATTGAAGGTAGCCTATGCAGGCCAGACCAAAGTTTTTGACAATCTCCAGGAACAAGCAGGAATTGAGTCTTCACATATGGGTACGTCGGTACCGACGGAGCCTGCTCGGGAACTCTCCCCAGCGTCCAATCAGAAAGCCTTTGGGAGCATCCCTCAGCGCCTGCGTGCTGCCTTCCCACCTTTCCAACTGTCTCTCCTCAGTTTTTGTTTTTCTGCGGAGCTGGCAGGACGTCCTCCTGTCACCGCAGAAACGTTTTTCTTTACCTTTTTCATTCTTGTTTTTTTGTGGTCGCGGCTGTTTTCCCGCCGCCACCGGTAACCGCCGGTGGGGTTTTTCTTTTCTTTTTCTCAAACTGAGGGACAGTTTTTCCCTCAGTTTCTGTCTTACAATTTTTTGGGCCTATAAGGCCTCTCCATCATGGAGCCGCCTTCTCCTAAGAAGTGTCTTCACTGTGGAAACACAGTTTTCTTTTTAGACTCCAATGACTGGTGTCTAACCTGTTTGGGTCCTGACCCTTTTTCCCCTGAACCATCAGGCTACAATGCTGTGAGAAGAGATTCTCTCTTTCGAGTTTCCCTCGATACCGTTTTCCCTCCCTATGGCAGGGCACCGGCCATTTCTTCTCTACAGGATCAGGTAACCCACAAACAGTCTGTTAAGACTAGCCAATTCTTGAGTGGAAAGTCTCATGATAAGCATGCTGACGGCTCCGGCCTTGCCCTCAAGACCCCATTGGCATTAAAACCCCGGCGGGAGTCTTCGGGCTCCAAAGCATTTCAGGGGTTTCAGGTTGTTCCTGGGGCTCACCCCTCACAGAACATACCTGAGCCATGCTTGGTGGTGGCATCCGCTTCGAGCGGTACCGATACCCCGGCATCGGCACCGGTGTTGAGTGATCCGCTCTTCACCAGGGATTGTCATCTGGCGTTCTCGGTACCTTCGGGACCGACCGATATGTCCGAGATTGACTTTCCCATATCGGCAGTACCGCCGATACCACCACCGATGTAGGAACCCTCTAGGCATGCATCGATAGACTCGCTTCCTTCGATGCCGAGTCTAGAATCGATTTCTAGTCTAGAGGACTGGGTACCGACGCGTCTCGGAACCAATGTTTTCCGATTCCGCATACACGGTACCGAGGATAATCACCAAGGGTTTTTAGTTCCCTCGGTACCGCTTGAGCAGCCTCCGATGACTGCTTCGGTGTCGATTTCCCCTTCGATTCTGGCACAACTACCGGTATCGGTATCGATGCCGGTACCTGCAGTATCATCGGAACCAGCTCCTTCCATGCTTTTTTCACCTGGATCGCTCCTCTCTATACCTAGTTTGGAGTCGATACCTGGCATGGATGATGCACTACTGGCTGTCTCAACTCATAACTGCCAGTTCCAGTGTCCATCCATTTCAAGCCCTGTTCTGCACCGGACAGGTACTCCCTCCGGTGCCCAGGCTACCTTTTCAAAATTAGCCTGTCCAGAGAGGGTTCCTATCGGAGATCCTTCTTTTCAGAAATTTCTCCTTGACATGGCAACCTTCCTTAATATTCCTATCCCTGGCTATGAGTCTTCTCGGGGTTTTTCTGCAGAAAAGGAAAATATAATGCTTCCTTTACATCACTCTTTGCAGAATATTCTTCTGAGGGTATGGGAAAAACCTTTAAGGGTTTCTTCACCTCCTACAGCAACTGATCTTCTGTATCAGGTGCCCCCCTCTTCAGGATTTCAGAAGCCTCAACTTCCCCATCATTCCATTGTAGTGGAATCAGCAATGAGGAAGGTAAAAAGCAAGAAAAAACATTCTTCTTTCCCGCCAGGGCGTGCATCTAGAACACTGGATGCCTTTGGACGTCAAACCTTCCAAACATCTATGCTGGCAACAAGGATTCTCTCATATATTTTCTATATGAGTCTATCCCTTCAGGAGGTCACAAAGAAATTCTCTTTTGACTCCTTTTCTATCAGAACCCAAGGCTGCAGACTATGCCTTACTTCTTAGTCATAGCCAAAATATCTCTTGGTTTCTTTCTCGTGCTTCCCTAGACTCTGAGTCTGTTAGCAGGACTTCTGCTATAGCCATAGGAGCACGTCGTAAAGCCTGGCTCCAAGCATCAGTCTTGAGTAGATGGGCACAACAAAGACTGAGTAATACTCCTTGTACTGGAGAAAATCTCTTCAATGAGGAGTCCTTACGTCAGGTTGCTCATTGCTCCACTGACTTTCCTGTTTCTGAGGGCCATCCTAAGCCCTCTCCTTCCTCAGCAGGTAGGAAATGCCCTACCAAACCTTCTTTCCCTAAAAGAAAGAGGTTTTCCTCTTCTCCTGCCCATCATTCGGATGTTCCCAAGCAGGGAAAGTCTCGCCCTGGTCTGAAGAATCCAAACTCTAGCCAGGCTGAATAAACACAGTTACCATAGGTTTCTGATTACTCTTTTTATAACTACAGTTAACTTCTTTCAGCAGAAGTTTTCACTGTTTTTTTTCCATTCAAAACCCTGCTCAGGGATTCCTATTCTCAGGAAATCCATCTACTCGTCAGTATGCTGAACTGTCAGGATATTCATATCTATAAGTTACAGAGTTTTCCACCTCTTCCTGACTAGAAGAGAGGTTTAGCAACTATCACATGATAGTTTCTCTGTACCAGCATAAATGTTTTCCTTCCAGGGACTTACCATGTGGTAAGTCCTTCTTCAGCTTCTTTTTCTACCCTCTTCCCCAGGGTTTCCCCTGTAAGAGTGGTACCATACCTTTGAAAGACTTTTCTTGTCTTTCTTTTCACTATAGAGTTTCTTCTCCTGAGTAAACTCCCTTCTTTATCTGGGCAGCTCTGCAGACAGGGACAGCTTGCTCTCTGTTCAGTCTGTTCTCTCTGTTTGACACAGACCGACTCTCTCTGTTGTCCTTTTCAGTAGCTGCCCATGCAGGAGTTCCAGAAATTGACTACTGGTACTTTTCTACAAGTCCCAGTCTTGTCTTCCATCACTTCTGTATGGCCTTAGTAGTGATTCCAAGACAGTTTTCTACATCTTTCTTGGATAATCCTTCTCACTACAGGCTTCTTACACTATCTTCTACCCTTGCCATCTCCACTCTCTGGGTTTGGCAACGTAGTGGACGTGGCTGTCAGTTTTTCTCCATCAGCCATTTCTACATCCCAGTTCTCCTGCATAATGCTCTCTGCAATCCTACTGAGAAGCTTTCCACTATGGGCCCTTGCTAGAGAGCATAGAGTTTCTCTAATGGCTATCCATCATGGTTGAAAAAGGCTTCCTCAGTCATCCCCTATGACTGAGGGTTCTTCACACCCTACTATCTTCTTTTAAAAAAAAAAAAGAAGAGGGAAAAGGGCATAAGCCTTTACTACGTGAAAGTCTAAGTGTTATCCCATTCCTACAGTGAATATACTCTTTTTTTTTTTTTTTTTTTCTTCTTGCAGCTTGTCCTCATGGTATCCTAATCCTTCAAGGACAGCACATATTAATCTGTAAAACGCCTGATACCTCCTTTGTCCTTCACGTAGGTCAACCTGGTATCTCATTCTATGCGTTTCTGTCCTTTTACCATGCTGGAGTTCCACAGGACTCCAGACTTGCTGTTTACAGACTGATATTATCCTCTGTTTTTTCACGTAACCATCCTGGTTATTCACTGGATAGCATTCCTTTACCATCATCTCTGGGGGAATAGATTCTCTATATATCTTCTCAAGTAGGTTTCACCTCCTTGTTCTTAGATGAATCTTTTCCCTTCACATCTCCATGTGAATGTCCTGATATGCATAGCTCTGTCTGCTTAGTTGCAGGCATCTATCTTTAGACCTATATATTCATATATATATATATATATCTGTAGATGTATCTGTCAGCTAAGTGTGCATATGCTATGCCCTTTAGATCTCATTATAGATCTATATCTATATACCCATATATATATACATATATCTACATATATAGGTGTATCTGTCCCGATGATACTTATAGGAAGATATGTATTTCCATACTTATCTCTCTGACTGTCTATGCTCATAAAGATTTTTACCTTCCTATATGTTTCTGACAGTGGGCTTGCACAGCTTCATACTGTTCCACAGTATGTTTCGGATATTATGCACACAACCACTGCTGTGGTACTGACAGCCCTACCGTATCCTAGGCTAACGTATCCCTGAAGCTCCATGCCACAATGTCTTCCTACCTCTCACCAGTTAGGAAAGACATGGTGGATCTTCAGTGGATTTCAAATTCAATTCCTCAAACATCTGTCCTTTCTTGGGAGTATGGGGTTCTTCTCATACCCTTTCCTCCCTCAAGGACTAGGTCTGTTTGTCCAGATCGGTCAGTCTTCCTCTTTTGCTCCTACCTTTGAATACTTCTGTAGCCAAAAGAGTTTTCAGCTTTCCATGAAGCTTCCCACTGAAGACCTGCCGTTTTTGTGCTACCCCAATTGAATCCTGGGGTCACCTCTCACTTCCAGATGCTGACCTCCACTTTCTCTCCAGTGAGGTCACCTTGAACATTATTCTACTGGATCCCCAGTAGACTCCATCAGCCTCTCTACTTCCTGCAATCCAGTAGGTGAGCGTCATATGGTAATTGTTCATTTCAATATTATGGTGATTGTTCATTACAATATATCTTTTGATAATGATCATGCATACAAGGACTCCTTGTGGGTCGTCCTTTCTTAAGTTAGCTGTTTTTTCTGCAGCTTCTCTCTTCAACTCCTGCCCTCCATCCTCAGGATGCCTGGCCATATGAAGTGTAGCATGTTTTCAATCTTCAACATGTTAGGGCTCCAGGCATCTTAGCTTGGGAGTCCCCATATGTGAAGACTCATTCCTGCTTGTTCCTGGAGATAGCACAGTTACTTACCTGTAACAGGTAATCTCTGGGAACAGCAGGAATAAGTCTTCACAACCCACCCAACCTCCCCTAGGAGTTGTATTTCTATATCTATCTTTCCTTTCCTCTTTCTCTCTCTTTGTCTCAGCTATGAAACTCAACTGAGGAGAGACAGTTGGAAAGGCGGAAAGGCAGCACGCAGGCGCTGTGGGATGCTCCCAAAGGCTTTCTGATTGGACGCTGGGGAGCGTTCCCGTGCAGGCTCCATCGGTACCGACGTACCCGTATGTGAAGACTTATTCCTGCTGTTCCCAGAGATCACCTGTTACAGGTAAGTAACTGTGCTTTCTTGCCACTTTAATTTGTTGCTTCCAAGTCATCCTGCTAAACCAGTCCAGACAAATGGGGTTCCTCATCATTCCTCCAGTTTAGTCCTCCTCCTCTGGGTAGTGTACCTCCTCCTGCAGCATGGAGACTGGACATGTCAAAGTCGTGACATCACTGGATATAGCCTGCTGGTATCTCCCATCAGCCCCAGTGTGTCCAGTCTCCATGCAGCAGAAGGACATAGTGAGCCTAGGTGCTGGGCTCACTAGAGGAAAGATAAGCAGCATTAGTTACATAGGTTTAATATTTATTTTTTTCTTCCTATATAATTTAAGTTAATTTCATCCAAGTTAATGTGGGTCTTCGGTGAAGAAGGAGGTCAGGGGGGTCGACCTGGGTACGGGCCGGCGCTATCCCTTTCTCTCAAAAGCCCCTCCGACTTTCAGTGCTGATCTTCCCTCCTGGCTTGGACGAAGGGGAGCTGAACAGCAGATTAAAGTCCTGCCTTTCAGCGGTAGTGTTGCCCTGTGTTAATTCCTGGGATGATCGGCAGAAGCAGCCGGTGCAGGAAGGCCCTCTCAGCGGTAGCTGTTCTGTGCTTCAGAGCAGCACCGCGGATCGCAGGGCAGCCTACGGGGTGGCGGAAGATTCAGTTCGGGGCTAAGTCAGCGCTGAGCAGGGTAGGTGGACAACACGCTTCTAAAGTTTGGAGAGACCTGCTGGCCCTAATCGGGAGTGTTTGGCGGGAAAGCACCTCCTGAAGAGTCGTAAGCAGTTCTTCCCGTGCATTTTAAGGGCGCGAGGCAGATGTATTTGCAGATATATTTTCAGATTGCTCTGAGGCAAAGTTGGGGATTTGATCGGTTCCCACTTCAATCGCAAGCGTTTCGGCAGTGTAACAGGCCGGAGGAAGCGCGAGCCGTTAACTCCCGCACTTTTGCAAGCGCGAGGCAGACTAAGTTTTCTTTTCTTCTCACGGCCACAGTCTCGGTTTCTTTTTTTTTTTTTTTTTTTGAGCCGCCTAGTCTGGCGGTTAGAATTATTTTCCACAGGTTATTTGCTTCCATGTAATTTAATTTAATGTAGTTCTTATTCATTTTAGTTGTTTTAAAAAAAAATGAAGGCTTTGTTCCGTCATTGCTGAGGGCTTTTAGGTGTATGTGGGAGCCAAGGGAAGACAGTTTAGCTCCTTAGGTGGTCTCTGGTGAAGTGCCACTTTCAGCCCCTGGATTGGCTAGCAGGTGGCATAGAGAAAGGAAAATATCACTACACTTTCAGCACTGGTGTTGTGGAGTGGACCTCTTCCGAAAGCTGGCCAGAACTGACACTGCTTGGCTTCTCAGCTCAGCCGCAGTGCAGGTAACTGGGACACTGATCCCAAGCGGGCTCCTTGTACCTTAGGGTTTTAATTGAGTTTACATTCATTTCAAGCCTGTTTCCTGGTTGTTCCCTTCTTGTCAGGCTTAGTATCCTTGGCTTAGCAGGGGCACTAAATGTTGGCAGCAGGGGAGCAGTTTGGCTATATGAGAAATGACACGGGCAGTTAGAAAGGACTTCTGTTGCTCCGGCCGGGTGCTTATGCATTACCCTGGGAGGAGAAGTGAGGAAAAAAAAAAAAAGCTTCTGTCAGCACCTAAGCTTAGAGAGATACATGCATCCATGGTGCTTCTTGGGGTCCTTTATCTGGAGATTGCTCCGCCGCATAGCTGGTAGTCCGGGGATATACTCAAGCTTTTTGGGGGTTCAGGTATTTCCTTGGCCTGGGGTTCACAAGTTTCCAGTAGGATTGAAACTTAGCACTATTTAAAAGGAAATCTACCCCTCTGCATTTATGCGCAAGCTCTTTCTATTCAGGCCCGCTTATGTTTTTACTCCGGCTGTATTGGGGGCCTGAGGAACGCGAGCCCGAGAGAAGGAAGCAGGGCGGAGCATTTTGCATTTTCTTTCTAAGGGGGCGTTTGCAGTTTTCGTTTCGGTTAATTAGTTTTATTTTATTTACTTCAAAGGCGGGGGAACTGCGCCTGTGGAGATACACTTTACTGGAGATCCGGTTGCATAACTGTTTTCAGAGGGCTTACTGGGAAGTGTTCCCAGGCCGTTTCTCCAGGCCGGCCACACCTCTGTGCCTGGCAGGGGCTGCTATCGAGGGGGGTGGCTCCCACCTAATTTTTGATTATTCCTTGGGCATCACAGCTCAAAACCTATTCGATGTGCAATGGCCTGAGGTAGACAGAGTGGGAATGGTCTAATCAGATAAGCCATGGTTGTTGCCGCACAAGTTTCAGAATGTTGTGTGACTGATCAGGTGATCTAAACTGTTGACACTATGGTGTTCTCTCCTGTGCAAGGTCTGATAAACACTCAGAAACAGGAATAAAGATAGTAGGTAGAGAGCAAATCAGATCCTTCCATCTGTCTATGGTCAGGGTGTTCCAGCCTGTTTGGGGAGTGCCAAAAAGCCAGCCCGGCCCAGAGGGCAGCTCAGTCGATGACTGGAAGTCTGCAGGAGATTCTTCCGACCGGGGACTAGAATCGGCAGAGCAATGAGCGTTCGGGATAATATGCAAAGGGTATTCTCTAGAATTTGCTCGCCTGGGTCCAAATTAGTTGGTTCTGCCGCCTTGACAAAGGACAGCGGAGAGCGTCCTCAATTCCGCAAGTTTGGGATCGTATTTGCCAGTTAGGAGCCTTGCTTTCGAGACCGTGGAAGTTTTTCAGCATCGAACACTGTTCTCCTTAGTCCATGGTTTCGAAAAACAAACAAAACAAAAAAAAACGGGTCTCCGTTATTTCTAGATCTCAAGGCAATACATCACTGTCCCCGAGCATTTCACTGTTGAATGGAACAGTTATCAGTAGTGATGGTGGCCTCGTAAGGGGAGTTCTTATCATTCCTTGGTCTTACGAAAGTAGACCTATGCCTTTCCTGCTCCCCTTATGCAGCGCAGGAGCAGTTCCCTTGTTGGGAAAATGTCTAGGTTTTGCCATTAATCCACGGTAAAGGTCCAGAGAAGCTGATTTCTGGGTTCCCTTATGTTTTGCGGGGACAATAATTTGTTACCGAGGTGGAAAAAAAGAGGAATAGTCATTTGTTAATTGGGTTTCCATTTTGGGTCTTCCTGGAGTCCCTTGATTGCAATTTGTTGCTCCGAGGTATCTGGTACCTTCGCTTCTAATTTCTATGGACATTTGAACTGCTA
This sequence comes from Ichthyophis bannanicus, assembly GCA_033557465.1. Taxonomy (NCBI): domain Eukaryota; kingdom Metazoa; phylum Chordata; class Amphibia; order Gymnophiona; family Ichthyophiidae; genus Ichthyophis; species Ichthyophis bannanicus. Next base: position 1,733,550,098 of record CM066032.1, read on the forward strand.
TGCCGAGGTGTCAAATGGCTAATCTGCAAGTAAAATCCCTGCGGTCTTTCTATTTTGTATAGGTGGTATGTTGTCCATCAAAGTTTCGGCTAAGATTTATTTTCCCTTCTTCCTGGCTCTTGCGAAATAGCATTTGCGCTATCAGACCCCAATGTGTTAGACTTATCTGCCATTAGGCTTATGCATTGTGCCTGGCTGCTCCGTTACAAATACTCTTAAGACCAGCTTTCTAAGGCAAATATTTCTCTTCTCAGCCACACTGGTGGCAGACCGTATTAATCAAAGCATTGGATGCTTGTTAAAAAAAAAAAAATTCTTCTGAATGAGGACATTGGTTTAACTGGAGTGCTGTGCTCTGAGACACAGAAGTCTGGGTTTGGATTGCTGGACCAATGTCGTCTCTTCTGTCAGGGGTTTCTGCAGAGGTACACTTTGCAGCTCCTGGAAAGAAGGAATCTCGCTCAACACTCAACAGCAAGGTCTAGTGGCCAGACATTGGTGGGATCTGTAGGGAGCTGTAGCTGGTGGCTTCAGGGTGATTAGTGCCAGTGTAATAGCTGGGAAGAAGATACAGATCAGGTTTGACTCCAAGCTGATTGCAAATGAAGTCTTACAGGGTCATCATCCGTTGAAGAACAGGTACGGTTGCGATGGATGCTCCAGGAATTGAAGGGAAATGGCAGGTCCATGGCATAACACCTCTTTCTGGTATAGCAATACAACTGCACATAGGAGCTTTTCATCTGTCTATGTTCCGGGAATAACCGATAGGTCAACGAAAAACCCTGGCGGTTCGCGTTCGTTAGATCGCCCTTTGCAAATGAGAGCAGTCATTCCGGTGTCGGTTGCAGTCTACGGCGTGAGTCCATACCCCGTTTATCTCGTGGTGCCATAGACAGAGTCTTGCGCCCTATATTAGATCAAAAAGGGGTCAAGCGGTGTCATCGGATACCGCATTTTAGGATGGAAATGTTGCGGTCGGTCATGGTGGCAGTGCGACGGGGAGAGTCCTTGACTTCCCGTGACCTTTTGGAGGCGTACTTGCATATTCCCATCAGAGCGGCTCATCAAAAGTTTTGAGGTTGTCTCTGCTTTGGGGACACTATTAATTCCAGGCATTCCCTTCGGTCGGACGACAACACCTCCAACTTTCACCAAGATTATGGTGGTGGTCGCAGCGGCATTACGCAAGGAAGGGATTCTCGTTCTTACATGTCTCAACGATTGCTTCCTTCGAGCCGAGGCCGAGGGTGTTCATGTTGCGGACACAGTGGTAAAGTTTTGCAAGGTCTCGGTTGGGTGGTCAACCTGACCAAAAGCCGTGTGTTACCCTCCCAGGAGCTAGGGTATCTTGGGGGCCGGTTCGACACGCAGGGAGGACAGGCGTGTCTATCGGACTGGCGAGTTCAAGTAATTTGGCGATTGGTGCGTGAGTTCAAGACCATTCCACTTCTCTGTGTGAATGTATCTGTGTGTGCTGGGAACAATGGCGGCAACCCTGGGAGCAGTGCCTTGGGGCCAGGTGTCTTATGCGGCCTTTGCAGAGAGCACGGCTTTGCCGGTGGTCGCATCATTCCGATTTCTTGAACAAACGTCTCCCGTGTTACCTCAAGGTCTCTTCGGTGGGGTCGACGTCCGAGCTCGCTGTAAGCCGGAATGTCTCTGAAGCAGCCAGAGTGGTTTCCATTATTGTCAGACGCAGTTATTATTGGCTTCGGACTTTAATGGCATCAGAACGATTTTTCGTTCTGTTTGGTGGTCCTCGTAAAGGGGAAGCGGCGGCCAGAGCATCTTTTTCCAGAGGGGTCCGGGAAGCTATGGCGTCGGCATATATGTTGCAGGGCCGTCAGGCACCAGAAGGCTGGCGGGTTTATTCTTCTAGAGCGCAAGCGACATCTTGGGCGGTACGTGTCTTGGTCTCGTCCATGGAAATTTACAGAACGGCTACTTGGTCGTCTTTTCATATGTTCCATTGGCACGGCCGCTTGAATGTTATGACAGCAGATGAGGCCTGCTTCGGGTTGGCGGTGGTGCGATCCGGGTGAAAAGGTCCCTCCCAATGATTACTGCTCTGATACATCCCAGAGGTGGAGGACTAAACTGGAGGAACGATAAGGAAATGGAAATTACACTTACCTGGTAATTGTTGTTCCTTTAGTGACTCCAGTTTAGTTCTCATTCCCGCCCGGGGGGTGATCAGTTATGTGGTTCTTTTCGGATGGGGAGGAGCTTCCGTCTCGTGGAATGGAGAAATCCTTTAAGTCTCTGGATCGCAGTGAGCATTGGTCAATGACCTGTTTTACTTTCTCTTCTCTGATTCGGCTTAAGGGGTGGAACAGGGAGATTAAAAGTCTAGGAGCAATGTGCATGTTAAAAAAAAAAGACAGTCCTTCTTGTTGAGGGATTGGTAGTTTAGTTCACTTATTGTGGTTGTTTCAGTTAGTTATGTTATGGCTACTTATTTGTTGCTCCTTTGAGTCTGCTTTGTTAATAGTACACTGGGGCTGATGGGAGATACTAGCAGGCTATATCCAGTGATGTCACGACTTTGACATGCCCAGTCTCCATGTTGCAGGAGGAGGTACACTACGCAGAGGTGGAGGACTAAACTGGAGTCACTAAAGGAACAACAATTACCAGGTAAGTGTAATTTCCATTTAAGTCCCCCTGCCAGCAGATGTTGGAGACAGAGAAAAACTACCAGAAGCTTGATTGGTTGAGCCCTGGTAGACATATAACTGTACCCCTAGAGGTCGCCCTCAGTATTTTCTGTCTCCAGCAGATGCTGGTGGTGGTCAGGTTTTCTCTTCAGGTTTTCTTTTAAGTTATTAATTTCAGCTGGACGTTTTCAGGGCGCACAGGAGGTACCCCTCTGAAATTTCCCAGCTCATCGCCTTGGGGATCTGGCTGAGCTCCTGGTTAAGAGGACTAGTCGAACTCCCATTATGCGAGGGGAAGGCTACCTCCTGATCACGAGGACCTGGTAGGCCGGCAGCAGTGGGAGCCTTCATTGCTTTTATAGAGCTTAGCTACAGCAGTAGTTTTTGGTCAGCCTTCTTGCAGCGTCTACCTGGGGAGGTAGCTACAGCAGCAGTGTTTGGTCAGCCTTCTTGCAGCGTCTGCCTTGGCTCCCCTGCTCTACTACTCTAGTGATCGCATGGGGCACAGTGGGTAAGTTCCTCCCCCCCCCCCCGGTCTGCCGCTGCTCTTTACCTTCTGGGATACGGAGGCTCCAGGCACTTGTACAGCGGGGGGGGGGGTTCCAGTAGGCCGGCAGCAGGGAGAGCCTTTTTATTTTTGCTAAGCGCTCTGAGTCAGTCTCTTTCAATACTGCTCCTGCCTTGGCTCTCCTGCTTCTCCAGGAGGGCACAGGGAGTTTGAATCCCCCCCCCCTCCATTTTGAGCGCTTGGTCGCGCTGCCACTATCGCAGAGACACTGTGGTTATTTCTTTACTTCAAAACTGCTGCGGCTGCACTGCCCTGCTTTCCGCACTGCTGTGTTTCCATTTCTCTGCTTCCTGCCTTTTTGTTCGGACTGATCTAGCGTGTGTGGCAGCCATTTCCTCAGCCACAGGGGGTGCAACGTCCATTTTAAATGTCAGAGCTGCGCAGCATTCTCAGCCACGGTGGCTGGTTTGGAGCGGGAAAGTTAGCTCTGCAGCCTGCAAGAGCCGCAGCGTTTTCTTTCTCCTTTTGTGTAACATTATTTCGGGGGAATGTTTTATTTATAGTGCCCTCCTCCAGAAGTGTACTGTCTACAGCTACAAGCGGAAATACTTACATCACAGGGGGTGCTTGGCCTGTTCCGCTTACCCGGGTGAGTCTTCTCGCACAGTCAGTAGGCCGCGATTGAGGGTCCTGTGCTCTGTCACCCACAGTGGTCTCCAGGGTCGCTCCTCCCTCCCTCCTCCTTCCTCAGCCTGCCGGTCCTCCGGCTCAGATGCTGCTGCCTCAAAACCCATCTCAGTCTTCTTTGAACCAAGATTCACAACAATTTCTAGTGCTCCTTAGGCTTGGACCCTTGGCACTTGGACCCTGTCATTTCTGGCTTGGAGGCCTGTTCAATCTATAGAACCTCGCTAGACTCTACGTTGGGGTCCCGGAAGCGTTCTTCGAAGGAGTGAGTTCTTAGGAACACGGGGCATCCTCTCAAGGAACTTTTCTTGGGCTGTGGCCACCTGTGCACCTGATTTCCCAGATGAAGAAGCCTTGTCAGCCGAGGATAGCCTGGGTGTCTCTGACTGGGAGGATGGTGAGCTGATGAGCAAGACAAGAACGCAGGATATCCGCCTGTTCCGCAAGGATGAACTCCCTGTTCTGATGGTTCAAGTAGTGGACGGCTTACACCTCACCGATCCTCTAGAGCACAGTCAGCCTCAGGTGTGCTCTCAGGTCGATCTGATCCTGCAGGGCATTCAAAAGCCTTTTCTACCAGAGCTCTCCTGCGGGGCATTCCAAAACCCGCCAGGGCCTTCTTGACGGACTTTTAACTGCCCCGCTGGAGAGCCCTGGTGGGAAAAAGGTCTTCTCTTTCCCACCGGAGCCCTAGCAGATGGGTATCTCAGAAGTGCGATTCGCCTGATGCATACGGCTCGCCATCTGGGACAGCACTACCTTAGGGACAGCGCCATCTTTGGTCTTCAGCAGATCTGGACAGGTGCTTTGCATATCCAAAGATGGCTGCTCTGGTGACTGCTGTCACTAAGCACATCACTATTCCGGTTGAAGGGGGTGCGGCCCTTTCGGATCATTAGGATAGGAAGCTCCACTCAGGCATCAGTTTGTAGCGGTCTGGCAGCCTATGCCCTCCTACACTGCTCTAGCTTTGTCAATTGTCGGCTGATACAGCCTTTAAGGCGCGCCTCTCTAAGTTCCCCTTCCAAGGCAAGTGGCTCCTTGGTGAAGACTTTGACAATCTTGTCAAGGACCTGGGGAAGGTCAAGCCACAGCGGCTATTGGAAGGCAAGTCATAGTCCTTTACACGCTATGGAAAGGCCTTTGCTGTGACCTCATGCCGGTCAAAGGTCACAGTCCTTCAGGGAGTCAGGAAAGGACGGGATGCCTACGTCGCCGCCAATACGAGGAGGGCGGATGCCTTTTTCCAGCAGTGAGCCCACATGGCCTTCTATCAATGGGTCCTCAACATCGTCAGCCAAGGCTATGCTCTCCCATCCAAGAAGCCTTCCTATTTCCCCCAGTGGAGCGTCCCGAAAGAGGGCAGCCATACAATCCATCCTCCAACGTCTGCAGTTTCTTTGAGCCATTCGACTGGTCCAACTCGCAAAGAGGGACTCTGCTCATTATTCCATTTACTTTGTGGTATCCAATAAGGAGGGGTCCTTTCAGCAGAGTCTGGGTCTCAAGGAGGTCCATTGGGCCCTTCATGTACTGGTGTTTCACATGAAAATGATATGTCCAATAATTCAAGCAGCCCTTATGGGATAATTCCTTGTCTCGTCCAGCCTAGTGGAAGCATATTTACATATTCTTCTCTGGGAGTTTCACCGGCGTTTTCTGCACTTTGCCACGCTCGGGCAGCATTTTCAGTTTTGCATTCTGCCATTAGGCCTGATGACTGCAAAGTCATTGTGGTGGCTGCGGCAGCCTTGCGCAGACAGTGCATTCAAGTCCTCCCATACTTGGACAACTAGCTCATTCACGCAAGTTCCATGTTGGAAGCCAGTCAGTCTCCTGGCTGATCACCTTCTCAGAGAGCCTCGGTTGAGTAGTCAGTTATTCCAAGGGTTGCCTCTGGCCACCCAAAACTATGGAGTTTCTTGGCACACTAGTTGATAACTGGCTGGGCAAGGTATCCCTGATGCAAGAACATTTTCTCAAGCACTCTGCACACCTTCAACTCTTTCTCCTACAGAGCTGCGCGCGTGTGTGACTATCTTCAGACCCTAAGGTCCATGGTGGCCACCATCGTTTATCCCATGGACCAGAGCCCACATGCGGAGCCTTCAGCACTCCTGCCGGAGCCTTCAGCACTCCTGTCCGTCCTGCTGTCCCTGCTTTTCGTGGTCTGACTGTCGCCTCTCCCCCCTTATGCTATGTTGTGCAGTCTTCTATGGTGGCATTCAGCGGCCCATCTGCTTTGGGGCATTCTCTTGCAGACTGCTGTATTCTAGTAAACACTCACGCCAGTCTCTTGGGCAGCGGAGCACTTTGCCAGTCCCAGACGGCTCAGAGGACCTGGTTGCCTCAGGAGGCATGCTGGACGATCAACTGCTTAAAAGCCCGGGCGGTCTGCCTTGCCTCTCCTTTGATTCCAGGCGGTCTACTTTCTTTCTGACAATGCTATGACGGTGTCCTATTTAAACCGACAGCGCGGAACAAATGGTCTGGGAATGGCCAGGGAGAGATGGCTGTTCTCCTCCCCTGGATGGAATGTCATCGACAAGTCGGCACAGCACATTGTGGGGATGGACAGCGTACAAGCAGCTTACGTCAGCTGTCACATTTTAGATCCCGACAATTGGGAACTAGCCTTCTGGGCATTTCCACAAATAGTTCACACCTGGGGGTTGCCCACAGTAGATCTCGGGCCGTCTGCACAGAACATAGAAATATGACGACAAAAAAATACCACATGGCCTATCAAGTCTGTCCTTCCATATCAACAACTACAACAGTCCCCTTTTTTCCTTTAGAGATCCTCTGTGTTTGTCTCATTCTTTTACTTCCTAATTTTCTTTCTTGGAATCCTTCCAGTCAAGTCCAGGACCCACGTGGGTCTTGATTTCTGTCTATTGCTGGTCTTGTATCTGTTCTGAGAGAGAATTTGCTAGAAGAGGCGCGTTTGCACCAGTCCTGTGTGTCAGTTCCCCCTTCGATTTAGCGGTCAGTCTTGGAGGTTCCCCTGTACTGTTGTACTGCTTGCTCTTCCCGTTGTGGGCCTTCGTCCTGCAAAAGGGGGAGGGGGGTGAGGCATGCCATGTGCAGGCACTATTTCAGATGTAAAACAAAGAAACCTGTGGGAGCTCTGCTTGTCCTTTGGGTGAGCGAGCTTCAAGGCAGGGCTGATGGAGATTTGGGACTCTATTCTGCTGCTCTGTGAGGTTCATACTGGCTCTGCAGAGGGGCACAGGCTACATAAGAGGTGTGGCGTTTGTTCTCGGTCTCCATCAGCTGATGGATGAGCATAACCCACACATCTTGACTGGACTGGAGGGACTCCAGGAAAGAAATTTAGCAGGTAAGGCCTAATTTCACCTTAAACTCTTATTTGGGTATGGCTGCAATTTTCTACTGCTGTTCCTAATGGTCTGCAGGAGTGCTGTGGGAGTTTGGGGGAGGGTCATTTTTTAGGAGGGCCATTGGGGTAGTTTGAGGGAGGGTGGAGCCAGTGTCATTCTTCAGTCAGCTGTTGTTTAGATCGGGTATGTTCTCTTCGCCTCTGCATGCAACCTTCCGGCTACACCCTGTTGACCCGGTTTATTTGTTTGTCTACATCTGTCTGTCTTCCCCACGCTCTACACTTTAACTCACTTCCTTCTATTTTCCTCTTTCCTGTCCCAACTATGTAGTTCTTTTCTCGCTATGGGGTTTGTGCCCATCCCAGCTTGTTTTTGTACTATGTAAACTGCCCTGGTGTAACGAAGGGCGGTATATCAAATTAAATAAACATAAACATATTCCATGTATTTCCTGTCACTTAATATATCTTCCTTGGATTGGGTGAGAGATCCGTTTGTGTTAAGTGCATGCAGGTCAGCGGAATGAACTGTTGACTGAAGAAGATGAGTTGTCGGAAATCAGAAATAATAGAGGACTGAAACTGAAACACTCATCAACAGATATGGCCTCATTCTGGTGATTAAAGCATTTCTTCCTTTGTCAACGTCTTATCTGTGTGAAGCTAGTTTCTGTGCTATGAACACAACGAAGAGCAAGAACAGGTCACGGCTTCAAACACTGGAGGAGGACTTGAGGGTGTGCTTATCAATCATCCGCCCTTGGACAAAGAACATCATGAAACATCAACAAGCACAGCTTTCCCACTGATTTATTTAAAAAAAAAACACAATAATTACAATTTTAGTTATTGAACTTTAAACACAATCTTAATACTCAGTTCTAAATGATAAAATATATCTTTAAAATAAATGATGGTGTACCTTGACAATTTTAATGCCTTGTCAGTGTGCCCTGAGATGAAAAATGTTGAAAATTGCTAGGGTAAGGAAAGAAATACTGTAACTAATCAGAGAAAATGTAATAAATGTAGATATCGGAACTATCCCTTTTATATTCAGACAAGTTTGGTAGAAACTGAAGTAAGCTGGAGGCATCCTGCTCCTTGGTCTTTGAGATGTTTAAATACCTCCGTGGCATAAATATTCAGGGAGAGAGCCTCTTTCAATTGAAAGCAAGCTCTGCTACGAGGGGACATAGGATGAGGGTGAAGGGAGATAGATTCAGGAGTGATATGCGGAAATATTTCTTTACGGAAAGAGTAGTGGATCCATGGAATAGTCTCCCAGTGGAGGTGGTAGAGATGAGGACAGTAACTGAATTAAACAAAGCATGGGACCAACACAGAGGATCTCTAAAGGTAAAAAGTGGACTGTTGTAGTTGTTGATATGGAAGGACAGACTAGATAGACCATGTGGTCTTTTTCTGTCGTCATGTTTCTATGTTTCTAATGTGGACAAGTGCAAAGTTATGCGCCTAGGAAAGAACAACCCAAACTATGGTTACATGATGCAAGGTTCCACATTAGGACCCACCACCCAGGATAAAGAATTAGGCGTCATCGTGGATAACATGTTAAAACCCTCCGCCCAGTGTGCAGCGGCAGCCAAGAGAGCAAATAGAATGCTAGGTATCATAAGGAAAGGAATGGAAAATAGAACAAAGGATATTATAATACCTCTGTATCGTTCCATGGTGCAACCGCATCTTGAATATTGTGTGTAATTCTGGTCGCCATAACTTTAAAAGAATATAGCGTTATTAGAAAAGGTACAGAGAAGAGCCACCAAAATGGTAAAGGGGATGGAAGGATACCCCTATGAAGAGAGGCTAAAAAGGTTTAGGGCTCTTACCTGGAAAAGAGATGGTTGAGGGGGAGATATGATAGAGGTCTGTAAATTAATGAATGGAGTGGAATCGGGTAAACGTAGATCGATTGTTTACGTCATCAGAATATAGAAAGACTAGGGGACATGCAATGAAGCTACAAATTGGCCACTGTTGGAAACAGGATACTGGGCTTGATGAACCTTGATCTGAAGCAGTATGGCATATCTTATGTTCTTATGTTCTTTTATCCCATACTGGCAGGATGCATTTAAGATTCTTGAGCTCCCTAGATGGCTTTATGTCCTGCAACAATTGCCTATCATGCTCTGTAAGAAAGATATTTGGAAATACTGAGAAAAACGTAGCTAAATGTTATTAGGCTAACAGCTCCCTCTTAAAATACAGATTAAGAAATATAATAACAGAAGATAAGAACATAAGATATGCCATACTGGGTCAGACCAAGGTCCATCAAGCCCAGTATTCTGTTTCCAACAGTGGCCAATCTAGGTCATATGTACCTAGCAGTTTCCCCAAGGGACACAGGATCCAGAATGCTTGTATTTTATTTATTTTATTTATTTATTTACATTTCTTATATACTGCACTATTTGCGATCAGCGCGGTTTACATACAACAAAATGGTATCCGACAATAAAGAAAGTCAGGTCATTACATTGAACAGGAACAAGTAACTTGGAGAACAGGGTAAACTATATACATATGCGGAGCATTGAAAAGGGTAACTATATACATGTCAGATGGGGTTATTGGGTATTGATCATATTTGGTGGCTGGGGTTCGGGGCAGTCAGTGAGGTGTTTGATAAAGAGAAAGTGTTTCAGGGTCTTCCTGAATTGGCTCAAGTTGGGGATTGCTCTGATGTGTGGTGGTAGGGAGTTCCAGAGACTTGGGCGCATAGTCTAAAGGCTCTGTTCGATGTTGCTTTGGAGCATTTTGTCATGTCTCTCGGTATCGCTAGCATGTTGTCTACAGTGGTTCTTCTTAGCCTGTTGGGTGTGGGTGGTTGGATGAGGTCACATAGTGAAGAGGAGGAGAGCCCCTTGATCGCCTTGAATGTCATCACTAGGGTTTTGAAACTGATCCTGGCTTGAATGGGGAGCCAGTGAAGCTGCTTCAGGAGGGGTGTGATATGATCTCTTCTTGGCGTTCCGAGGAGAATCTGCGCTGCACTGTTCATGGCAAGTTGCAGGGGACGTAAGGTGGCCTGAGGGAGTCCTTGTAGGATGGCGTTTGAGTAATCAAAATGAGGAATGATGAGGGCTTGATAAATGGTGCGGAAGTCGCCTGGTAAGAGTAACGGGCGTAGGTGTCTAAGGGATCTAATCTTGAAGTAGATCGCTCTTACAGTGTTGGCTATGTGTTGCTTCATGTTGAGGTTCTGATCCAATGTGACTCCAAGATAACGTATAGCTGATTTTACTTGCAATTCGCCGTTGTCCACTTCCAAGTGGCCGGGTGGAGTAAACTCAGGATTTCTGGAGATGAACAGGACCTCCGTTTTCTTGTGTTGGATGTGCAGATTTTGAGAGAGGAGCCATTCGGATATTGCGTTGAAACACTTGGTCAAGGGGGTAAGGTCTGGGCGGTCCAGGGATATTGGCAGGTAGAGTAAGACATCGTCTGCGTATATCATGCAACTCACATTGAACGATCTAATGATGTTACAGATAGGTTGGATATAGATGTTAAACATAAGTGATGATAGGAAGGATCCTTGAGGAACTCCTTGGCTTTGTAGGAATGGTTCGGATGTGGACCCGTTTGCTCGGACATATTGCCATCTGCCAGACAAGTCTCTGGCCAGAATGAACAAATGGATGATGAAATGCTCAAAGAAATCAAGGAAGCTAACAAAAGCCACAACAGAGTAGTAATAATGGGTGATTTCAATTACCCCGGTATCGACTGGGACAGTGTCACAGCAGGACAAGCTAACGAGATAAAGTTTCTAGATGAAATAAATGACTGCTTCTTGGAGCAGCTGATTCATGAACCGACCAGAGGGGAAGCCATACTGGACCTAGTCCTTAGAGGAACGCCAGATCTGGTGCAAGAAATAAGGGTGTTGGGACCACTTGGCAATAGTGATCATAGTATGATCATGTTTGATTTAATCAGTGGAGGACAGATAGTAAAGGAATCCACAGTACTACCTTTTAACTTTCAAAAGGGAGACTATGATAGAATGAGGAATATAGTTCGGAAAAAACTAAAAGGAGCGGTTCCAAAGGTTAAAGACTTACAGCAAGCTTGGGTGTTATTTAAAAATACTATCCTCGAAGCCCAGACCAGCTGTATTCCACGCATTAAGAAAAGTGGAAGAAAGTCCAAAAACTGCCAGCATGGTTTAAAGGTGAGGTCAGAGAGGCTGTTGCTGCCAAAAGAGCAACCTTCAGGAAATGGAAAAAAGAGCCAAATGATGAAAACTGGAAACAGCACAAGCACTGGCAAGTTAAATGCAAAGCATTGATAAGGCAGGCAAAGCGGGAATTTGAGAAGAAACTTGCTACGGAAGCAAAAACACGAAATAAAGACTTTTTCAAGTACATTCGTAGCAAAAGGCCTGTGAGAGAGTCAATTGGACCGTTAGATGATAGAGGGGTAAAAGGGGCAGTAAGAGGAGACAAGGCTATAGCAGAGAGACTGAATGAATTCTTTGCTTCGGTCTTTACTGAGGAAGATGTAGGGATGTTACCCAAGACTGAAGTGGTATTTAAAGGTGATACTGCAGAGGAATTGAGAGAAATATCGCTACACCGGAAGGGAAGATATATTACAACTATTTGATAAACTGAATAGTAGCAAATCACCTGGACCGGATGGTATACATCCCAGAGTGTTGAAAGAACTGAAATATGAGATTGCAGACCTGCTATTGGTAATCTGTGAACTTTCATTAAAATCATCTGTAATACCTGAAGATTGGAGGGTCGCCAACGTAACACCAATTTTTAAAAAGGGTTCCAGGGGTGACCCGGGAAATTACAGACCGGTGAGCCTGATGTCAGTACCAGGGAAAATGTTAGAAACCTTCATAAAGAACAAAATTACACAGCATGTAGATAGTCATGGCCTAATGGGAGACAGCCAACATGGCTTTAGACAAGGAAGATCTTGTCTTACTAATCTGATCTGTTTTTTTGAAGGTGTGCATAAACAGGTAGACAAAGGTGAGTCGGTTGATATAGTGTATCTGGACTTTCAGAAAGCTTTTGACAAGGTCCCCCATCAGAGACTTTTGGCAAAGCTAAAAAGTCATGGGATAGGAGGCAGTGTACTATTGTGGATCGGGAACTGGTTAAAAGATAGAAAGCAGAGGGTAGGGCTAAATGGCCAATATTCCCTATGGAAATAGGTGAATAGTGGAGTACCCCAGGGATCTGTACTGGGTCCGCTACTTTTTGACATATTCATAAATGACCTGGAAAAGGGAATAACTAGTGAGGTTATCAAATTTGCAGATGACACAAAACTGTTTAAAGTTGTTAAAACCCAAGAGGATTGTGGAAAACTGCAGGAAGATCTGGATAAATTGGAAGACTGGGCATCCAAATGGCAGATGAAATTTAATGTGGACAAGTGCAGAGTTATGCACCTAGGAAAGAAACAACCCACACTATAGTTACACGATGCAAGGCTCCACATTAGAAAACCACCACCCAGGAAAAAGATTTAGGAGTCATCGTGGATAACATGTTAAAACCCTCCGCCCAGTGTGCAGCGGCGGCCAAGAAAGCAAATAGAATGCTAGGTATCATAAGGAAAGGGATGGAGAAAAAACAAAGGATATTATAATGCCTCTGTATCGCTCCATGGTACGACCGCACCTTGAATATTGTGTGCAATTCTGGTCACCGTATCTTAAAAAGGACATAGTTATTAGAAAAAGTACAGAGAAGAGCCACCAAATTGGTGAAGGGGATGGAAGGCTACTCCTATGAAGAGAGGCTAAAAAGGTTAGGGCTCTTTAACCTGGAAAAGAGACGGCTGAGGGGAGATATGATAGAGGTCTATAAATTAATGAATGGAGTGGAACGGATAAACGTGGATCATTGTTTACGCTATCAGAATATAGAAGGACTAGGGGACATGTAATGAAGCTACAGGGTAAACTATTTAGGACAAATAAGAGAAAATATTTCTTCACTCAACGTGTAATCAAACTCTGGAATCTGTTACCGGAGGATGTAGTAAGGGCTGTTAGTATAGCTGGGTTTAAAAAAGGTTTGGACAAGTTCCTGGAGGAAAGGTCCATAAACCACTATTAAAAAGGGACCCAGGATATCAATGCTTGACCTAGTACAAGCACTGCAGAACCTGTGTCTTTTGGGGAAACTGCTAGGTACGTATGACCTAGATTGGCCACTGTTGGAAACAGGATACTGGGCTTGATGGACCTCGGTCTGACCCAGTATGGCATTTCTTATGTTCTTAGGATCTGCACCACTCGAGAGCTGTTCCACTAATGCCTTTCTCTCTTAGCCGACCTAGGAGAATTTCGTGGCAGACCGAGTCGAAGGCTGCCGCTATATCTAAAAAGACGAGTGCAAAACCTTGACGTAAGTTGTCAATGCCTGAAATTATAGTGTCGAAAAGAGTTGTGAGTAGTGTTTCGACTCCGTGTGACTCTCTGAATCCATGTTGAGATGAATCTAGAGGGGCGTTGGTAACTGCAGTATTGGTTCAAGCATTGATATCCTGGGTCCCTTCTTAATAATGGTTTATGGACCTTTCCTCCAGGAACTTGTCCAAACCTTTTTTAAACCCAGCTACACTAACAGCCTTTACTACATCCTCCGGTAACAAATTCCAGAGTTTGATTACACGTTTAGTGTAAAAATATTTTCTCATTAGTTTTAAATAGGTTACCCTGTAGCTTCATTGCATGTCCCCTAGCCTTTCTATATTTTGATGATGTAAGCAATCGATCTACGTTTACCCGTTCCACTCCATTCATTAATTTATAGACCTCTATCAGATCTCCCCTCAGCCGTCTCTTTTCCAGGTTGAAGAGCCCTAATCATTTTAGCCTCTCTTCATAGGGGTATCTTTCCATCCCCTTTACCATTTTGGTGGTGGTTCTCTATACCTTTTCTAATAACACAATATCCTTTTTAAGATACAGCGACCAGAATTGCACACAATATTCAAGGTGCTGTCGCCCCGACATTATAATATCCTTTATTTTATTTTCCATTCCTTTCTTATACCTAGCATTCTATTTGCTCTCTTGGCTGCCGCTGCACACTGGGCGAAGAGTTTTAACCTGTTATCCACGATGACGCCTGAATCTTTTTCCTGTGTGGTGGTTCTTAATGTGGAACCTTGCATCGTGTAACCATAGTTTGGGTGGTTCTTTCCTAGGTTCATAACTTTGCACTTGTCCATTTTAAATTTCATCTGCCATTTGGAAGCCCAGTCTTCCAATTTATCAAGATCTTCTTTCAATTTTCCACAATCTTCATGGGTTTTAACATCTTTAAAGAGTTTTGTGTCATCTGCAAATTTGGTAACCTCACTCGTTATTCCAATTTCCAGGTCATTTATGAATATGTTAAAAAGCAGTGGACCCAGCACAGATCCCTGGGATACTCCAGTATTCACTTTTCTCCATTGGGAAAATTGGCCATTTATCCCTACCCTCTGCTTTCTATCTTTTAACCAGTTCCTGATCCACAATAGTACACTGCGTCCTATCCCATGACATTTTAGTTTTGCCAAAAGTCTATGATGAGGGACCTTGTCAAAGGTTTTCTGAAAGTCCAGATACACTATATCAACCGACTCACCTTTGCTTACCTGTTTGTTCACACCTTCAAAAAGACATAGCAGATTAGTAAGACAAGATATTCTTTGTCTAAAGCCATGTTGGCTGTCTCCCATTAAGCCATGACTATCTACATATTCAATAATTTTGTTCTTTATGATGGTTTCTACCATTTTTCCTGTTATTGACGTTAGGTTCACTGATCTGTGGTTTCCCAGATCAGCCCTGGAACCCTTTTTAAAAATTGGCATTACAATGGCCATCCTCCAATCTTCAGGTATTACATACGATTTTAATGACAGTTCACAGATTACTAATAGCAGGTCTGCTATGAAGGAGAGTTTGTGGTGGCCAACCTCCAGTTAGCTACACAATTTAGTTTGCACTTTGCTCACATATCTGTGACACTTCTCTTTACATCCCAAAGCAGTAGTGAGCTCTTGGGTTAGCCCCACTAAATTTAGTTTTTATTTTCATGCTGAGAAAGCTGACTTTCCTACTCTCCGCACCAGCCTTATGGAACACCCTTCCAGAGAACATCAGAACAACAGTCTGGCAAGGAATTCAGAAAAATGTTAAATACATTCTTGTATGACTTTTGGTGTTGTCAAGGAGCATGATAGGCACAGCTTGAAACAGCTCCTTTGAAATCCTACTTAGTATCAGCGAAATTCTCTCGCACCAAAGCACAAAGTGGTGAAAAACCAACAACCTCACCATCCAATTGTCGGTCCGAAAAAAAAGCTGGAGGTGTTTTTCGACCTACGCTAGGAGGGAGTTCGCAAATAGACAGGGAATAGAGGAACAGGAGGAAATGAGTGACTCGAAGGGTGGTTGGGGGAGAAGAATTGCGCGGCTGCTTTCAGGACTTTAAATGTGAAATAAAAGCAGATTTAAAATCCATGCATGGTTATTAAAGCGGTGCTGGTAACTATACAACAGGATTTGGGAGCTCTGGGAAATTGCATAATGGAGGTTGAGGAGAGGGCAGAAAGACACATGGCTAAGATACATTCGCTGGAAGAGGGCTGTGCAAATCTCTGGGCCCAACACGACGCACTGCAGGAAAAAATGGAAGAAATAGAGGATCGTTCCAGATGTTGCAATCTCTGAGTAAGGGGGTTTGGGAAGAGGAGGAATTTAAAGACTGCTCCTCGGTGGCTAAGAGATTGTTTAAACATATATTGGAGCTGGATAGAGGCGGAGACAGCGTAGAAAGTCCGGTAGGAATTGAAAGGGCTCACATTAACTTTGGACTCGTGCACGACAAAAGGCCACGCTACTTAATTATCTGCCTTAGCTTCTATCCAGTAAAAGAGCATCTACTTAACATTGCTAGGAAATGTGGTCACATTTAATGGGAAAGCTGCGAGAGAAATTTACAATGACTTATTCATGGAGTGGAGGAGAGCCCTGAGAGACATGACTGCTGCCTTACGTCAATGAGGGCTGAGGTATCGGTGGATCTTCCCCTTTGGATTATTCTTCACAATAAATGGGGCCTCTTAGAAAGTAAAAGCAGAATTAGAGGCTTGGAAAGTTCTGCAGGAGATGGGATGCCACAGTCTTTCTAAGATTAAGGTGGCAGTGCAGAAATCTGGAGAAAATCTGGCATTGCAAATGTCTCAATTATACTCACAATGGCAGAGGGTAGCTGCAAATGGGAAGCTGCTGAAGAAATTATCGAAGGAGCAGCAGCAGAGTGATGGAACTACTGGAGCAGGGCTCTGAGGAGCAATGAGGGAGAGTAATGGAGACTTGATTAACACTGTCTATATGGGCTTGACACTGAAATTATAGGGCCCATCGATGGGTGCGGTAAAAGGGAAATGCTGGTATCCATTGGAGATGGATGAGGATGAATATGGAAGAAGGCATAGAAGACAGTAGATATGGGGTAGAATCTGTAGAGTGCTGAGAAAGGTGTGTGAGGAGGGCTGGGGGTGGGGGGTGTTAATGTGGAGGAGGGAGAGAAGAAGTGGGGGGAGTAAGGGAGGAAAGGACTCGTAGACTCACTCGGAAAGTTGGTTCCGATTAGAAATGTGTGGATCAACTAGGAAGAGGGTTGGGGAGCGGGGAGAAGAACACGGGGGTAGTGAGGGAGAAAGGCAAGGTAGGATTTTGGGGATTGTGGGGATGCCAGAGGAATAGGGTTTTGCTTCTGGTTGGATCAGATCAGTGAACATTAAGTACTACTACTTACTATTACTCAGCATTTGTATAGCGCTACAAGTCGTATGCAGCGCTGCACAGACATGTAAGAGACAGTCCCTGCTCATCAGAGCTTACAATCTAGTCAAGACAGACAACACAGAAGGTGTAGGCAGGGAGAAAACAAGGGTGAAAGGAAAAGAAAAAGGACATCAGGTGAGTCAAGATCCAAAAGCAGCAGCGAAGAGGTGAGTTTTCAGCCTGGATTTGAAGAGGGTCAGAGAAGGTGCCTGGTGTACAGACACAGGTAGTTTGTTCCAGGCGTAAGGTGCAGCAAGGTGAAAGGAACAAAGTCTGGCGTTAGTAATAGAGAGAAGGGCACAAATAGAAGCAGTTTGCTAGAAGAGCGGAGTTCCTGAGGGGGGTTGTAAGGAGAGATAAGAGAAGAAAGGTAGTGAGGAGCTGCGGAGTGAAT
Source organism: Ichthyophis bannanicus (assembly GCA_033557465.1). Taxonomy (NCBI): domain Eukaryota; kingdom Metazoa; phylum Chordata; class Amphibia; order Gymnophiona; family Ichthyophiidae; genus Ichthyophis; species Ichthyophis bannanicus. Next base: position 1,733,567,543 of record CM066032.1, read on the forward strand.
GCATTTATAGGTCAGTAGGAGAAGTTTGAACTGGATGCGGAAACGGATAGGGAGCCAAGGAAGTGACTTGAGAAGACGAGTAATATGGGCATGACGAGGCTGGCAGAAGATTAGCCGCGCAGCAGAGTATTGAACAGATTGAAGGGGAAAGGGAGACTAGCAAGGAGTAGGTTACAGTAGTCAAGATGGGTGGTGATTAAGGAGTGGATAAGTAAGTGTCTTAGTAGTGTGTTCAGAAAGGAAAGGGTGGATTTTGCTGATGTTATAGAGAAAGAAACGGCAGGTCTTAGCTATCAGATGAATGTGTGTGGAGAAAGAGATAGTCAAAAACAACCCCAAGATTCTGAGCCGAGGAAACAGGAAGGAGTACAGTGTTATCCACAGAGACTGAGAAAGGAAGAAGAGGAGGGGAGGTTTTAGGGGGAAAGATAAGAAGTTCAATCTTGGCCATGTTCAATTTTAAGTGGCGGTGAGACATCCAGGCAGCAATGTCAGAAAGGCAGGCAGAGATCCGGGTATGGATTGCCTGAGAGATTTCAGGCGCAGAGAGGTAGATCTGGATAACAGAAGACAAACTAGCTAACTAGCTATCAAACCTAGAATGTCATTTCAAAAATTGCATATAAAACTTAACTCATGCTCCTTATTCTGTACAATTAATCTAACATTTATAGTTGGACATCCAATTACACTGCAAGGTACATAGTACATTCGCAATGGTACAATTATTTTGTATATAGTTCTAATGCTCCACAAAAATTGTTATGCTTTCTGTAAATAGTTCATGCAATATATTATGTTTTGCTTATTAAGGCGCAAGCCTTTTGTACATAGTTCACCGATGTTAGCTTATGTTTCATGTAAAAATAACTAACTATATCACTCTGTTCTTTATCGTTGTTTTTTGTAAACCGCACCTGATCCTTGGGAAAGTGCGGTATATTAGTGATTATTAAATAAAATAAATAAATCTGGGAGTTATCAGCATAAAGATGGTACTGAAAGTCATGGGAAGAGATATGCGCACCAAGGGACTGGATATAGAGAGAGAAGGAGCGGACCCAAGACAGATCCTTGGGGTACACCAACTGGGAGCGGGATAGCAGAGGAGGAGGAGCCACCAGAACACACACTAAAAGAGCGATGGGAGGAGAACCAGGATAGTACAGAGCCCTTAAAAACCAAGCGAGGACAGGGTATTGAGGAGAAGGTTGTAGTCAACAGTGTCAAAAGCAGCAGAAGAGGTCAAGAAGGATGAGGACAGAGTAGAGGCCCTTAGATTTTGCCAGGAACAAGTCACTGGAGACTTTGGCAAGAGCCATTTCAGTGGAGTGTAAAGGACGAAAGCCAGACTGTAAAAGATCCAGGAGGGCATAAGAGGAAAGGAAGTCGAGGCAGTGGCGGTGAACTGCTGCATGTTCAAGTAGTTTAGAAATGAAGTGAAGGAGGGAGTGGATCGATAATTAGGACAGGTGGGATCAAGAGAGGGTTTCTTGAGGAGAGATGTTACCACTGCATGCTTGAAGGCTGCAGGGACAGTTGCAGTGGAGAGCAATAGGTTGAGAATGAGATGGAAGGGACAACAGTGGAGGAGATGGGGCTTAGGAGATGGGTGGGGAAAGGATCAGAGGAGGAGGTAGTGAGTTTGGAGGAAGAAAGAAGGTGTGCAGTTTCCTCTTTAGAGATCACAGGAAAGGAAGAGAGGGTAGCAGAGGTAGGGGGGGGCAAGTTGGGAGTGAAGAGGGGGAGGAGGGGAAGCAGCTGATTTTGTGGAGAATTGGAGGATGATCTTGTGGATCTTGTGGACTGAATTCTCCTATGGAACGCCAGCAACTCTTCAGGGAAGCTGAGTGGGGTAGATGGGAGATCATATTGCTGTAGGAAATGCATTTGAGAACTTGGGGTGTGGGACAAATTAAAAAAGCAAAAAAATATCTAGATCAGTTTTTCTCAAGGAGCAAGGATGGGGGGGGGGGGAGGGGAGTAGCAATCTTGATTAGACAGGGAAGTGGGGTCCGAGACCAAGATTGTTTTCGGCATCAGGGCAGGAAGGTGGTAAGGGTGAAGGGTAAGATTGGAGGAGAAGAGGGTAACTATTGTCTCAATATATGGGCCAAATGGGGCTCAAGTGGAATTTTGTAGGGGGGTTAGGAAATTGTTGGGGGAATGGATTAAGGGGACATAACTGATCGGAGGTGATTTTAACGTGGTAATGTGTCCCAGCCAGGACAGGCAGGCTAGGGCCCCGTAATGGGGAAGGAAAAATTAAAGAAGCCTACGTCAGCTAATGAGCTGCTATCACTTTGCAGATTCCCAGTGGGAACTAAACCCAAAGGGTAGATAATACACCTTCTACTCTAATCTACACAATAGCTTTCGTAGATTAGGCATGATACTTATTGATAGGGGCTGGATGATGGAGGTGAAAGCAGCTGGTATAGAGCTATTACTTGATCAGATCATGGCCCGGTGTGGTTGGAAATAAATCGGAATAGCTGAGGAGCACTAAATTTTGGAGATTAAATTAGTTTATTAAAAAGAAAAGTGGTAGATATAAGGTCAGCCATCCTGGAATACCTAATGCTAAATGATACTGGAGGAGGTGAAAAATATCACCTTATGGGGAGGACTTAAAGCAGTCATAAGAGAGAGATTCATTATGTGTTTGGCTGAAATAAAAAAATAATAGATTCCAGCGAGAGGAGGAGTTAACCGAAGCTAGCAAAGAAGCACCACTCGAGTATCAAACGTCAGGGGCCAAGAGGGTATGTGAACAGGTCAATTCTGGACAAAATTACAAATCCTACTAGTAGAAAAGATTGTCTTTGTGTTGCAACAAGCGAAGCAGGTATTTCATGAGTTTGGAGATAGAGCAAGTAGACTACTAGCCTGGACGTTGAAGCAGCATTTGGCACAAACTATGCCTATACTTAATCACTGCTATCAGTAGCTCCACACTTAAATAACCGTTCTCACTAACTTAATCACAACTCATTACTGTTGCCAGTAACAATTCTGATTTATTAGTGTTACCAGTCAGTATATTTACCTCACCGAAACAATATATCAACTTCGTAGGTTCCTCAACTGCAACAAAATATATTGCTCAATATATATGCTTCATTAAAAATTCATATAACAATCCCTCTACCGCTAAATCTATATTACCTTGGATTAACTCCATAATAATGACTCTCACAAGACCTCAGACCACCATTCTCTTCACTATACTTATTCTCCAATTAATCCACAACATATACACACACAAAACAAACTACGCAACACACAACACTATCCCTATTATACACAATCCATACAGAAATACATTACAAGCACACAATTACACACCTAACCCAACCCACCGAGTCCACCCCCATAGACCTCACTCAAGATTGATACAAATAAACCTGCAACCACCTAACGATACAAACACCACTTCTAACACACACCCCTCTAGAAAATTTATCCTTATAAATGCCAGATCCATAAAAAATAAAATACCAATAATCAATGACTTAATCATAGACGAAAAACCTGACGTACTCCTCATCACCGAAACCTGGCTAACCCCCACCGATACAATCATAATAAACCAACTCAATATACAACAATATGACCTTTTCTCCTGCCACAGAGAAGCGAAAAGAGGAGGTGGAACCCTCATCCTCGCTAAAAAAGATCTCCAATACACCCTAACAGATATAAACAACTTAGAGGGTCTAGACATCATCAGTATAGAAAATAAAACCCTTGCACTTTCCCTTATCTACAGACCCCCCTCAGCTGACCATAAAAACCTCACCCCTATCCTAGAACTTGCTTGCACAGCCTCCCTAAAAAAACCTCGTATCACACTAGGAGACCTGAACCTACCTTCAATCAATCCACAACACACGACAAATTTCATAGACACCATGACAGAAATGGGCTATATGCAGATCATACACACCCCCCCACACACATAAAAGGAAACACCCTAGACCTCATTTTCATCCCTGCACCACTCAATAAACATCAACTCCATACCCCTCCAACATTAACCAATGTACCATGGTCAGACCATCATCTAATAACTTTTAACCTCATCACTCTCACAGCACCCTCCAACACCACACCAGCTATTCCTCCACACAAATCCCGCTTTACCCACTTTAACAAGGATACATTCCTAAATGAAGTAATACCTAAGCTCTCAACATACACAACCAACGTCAACGAATTAACAGACCAATGGAACACAACTATAAAGAGCGCAGCAACTCCCACCCAGCTCACACAGAAACAACCTTCAAAAAGATCTGAAAAATGGTTTACTAAAAACCTCTCTACTCTAAAAAAAAAAAAAAAAAAAAAAAAAACCCATAAAAAAATACAAAAAAAAAAAAAAAAAAAAACCCTGAGAAAACAAGAGAAAATATGGAGAAGAGTAAAATCTGATGACAACAAAGCCCAATATCTCTCACTACTCAATATATACAAAGACGCAATCAACAAATCTAAAAAAATTACCACTCTAAAGTGATAAATATGGCGATCAACCGCCCAAGAGAACTATTTAATATCGTAAAATCCCTTACCAAAACCCAAACACCAGAACCAGATCACCTAGACATAAATGTACAAACCTTAGCCACACACTTTGCTGAGAAGCTAAAAAATAGAACTAACATCCAAACTATAACACTGCACTCAGACCCAAAACAACCAAATAAATGGACAACCTTTCACGAAATCGACCAAAGGCACCTCCTCAATGTCATAACAATGATCAACACTACAACTTCCCCCCTTGACCCATGCCCAGTTTCATGGATAAAAGCCTCAAAAACTGAACTCGCTGTACATATCCAACCGATAGTGAATCAATCCCTAGCTCAAGGCTTAATGCCAGATCCTCTAAAACTCACCTCCATACGACCCATCTTAAAAAACAACAAATTAGACCCAAAGGACCCAAACTCATATAGGCCCATAGCCAGCATACCATTCGTAGCTAAAATAATTGAAAAAATCATACAACTCCAAGACCATATTGACTCTCATGCCCCCCTTGACTCCCACCAATTTGGATTCCGCCCATCTCACGGGGTAGAAACCCTACTAATAACATTGTTGGACAACCTCATTAAAGGCACAGATGATAACAATCAAGGATTCCTCCTCATTTTCATAGATATATCAGCCGCTTTTGACAGTGTCAACCACAATACATTAATTAACAGACTCCAAGATCTGGGAATCAGCGGGACAATCCTCCAATGGTTCATCTCATATATAACCCACCGAGTAATACACATTCAACTAGGCCAAAACACATCAGAACCCTTCACACAAGGCCAAGGCATACCTCAAGGCTCCGCTCTCTCAGCCCTCCTTTTCAACATTTACCTCCAACCTATCACAAATATATTAAAAAAATACAAAGTTAACCATTATATTTACGCTGACGACATCATGCTCACCCTCCCAATTAACACAAACAACCCCACATACCAGAATATGTCTGATTGTATCAAAGAAACAGACTCCTGGCTTGAGAATAACCACCTCAAAATCAATTTGAAAAAAACGGAAGCAATGTTTGTCGCAAGAAAACCAAACACAACCTTCCCTGAAACCATCACAATAAACAACACAACAATCCCAATCAAAAAAGAGGTGAAATACCTAGGAATAATACTAGACCAGGGGTCTGCAACCTTTAAGACATAAAGAGCCACTTGGACCCGTTTCCGAAGGGAAAAAAAAACTGGGAGCCGCAAAACCATTGCGACATTTAAAACAAATCTAACACTGCATATATTGTTTCTTACCTTAATGCTATATACAGGATCGTGCAGTCAGCTGTCAATCTGAAGACAAAAAGGACTTTTTCACTTAACAATGTAAAATATATTTTTGCACATTAATAGCTAATTAAAATATTTAATTTACCTGGTTAATGGGATTTTTGCTCCTGAACCTCAGTGCACAGTGTCTGCACATCAGGGCTGTAAGACGTCACCTTCATTTTCACACAGGCTTGCAAGCTGTCATCTGTGAGGCGTGTTCGATGTTTGTTTTTAATATAGTTTATGTTGGAGAAGACCTGCTCACATACATATGTGGAGCCGAAGATCGACAGCACTCCAAATGCATACTTTTTCATGTTTATATAAGTGTTGGGGATGGCATTCCATGTTTCAAATACAAGTTTGTCCTGTTTGGGAAGGTTTTCAATATCACTCCATTTATGATGCTGAGCCAGAATGGCCTTCTGACGGGCAACATCCTCAAGAGTAGCGGTCAAGCATTTGAACTTGGACACCCATATATCTTTGTCGGCTATATCGGCCAATTCCATCTCAAGATCAGGTTGACTTACATCTGCAAATGCAGTCATATTCAATAGGGATGAATCGATCGCCAGGGGAATGACAGGGAAGGATAATGTGGTTTTTTCCTCTCTGAACTCACAGAATCGTTTCCCAAACGAACTTTGCATTGCGGTGACTGCAGACTTGAAATATTCCAAATTGATCGTATCATGACTTTGTTTGAACTCTCTCAAAGAGGGAAAGTGAGACAGTGTACCTCTCTGTAAATCTTTGACAAACACTGTCAACTTGCGCTCGAATGCCAAAACCTCCAGCATGTGCAGGGCTGTGCCTCCTTTCCCCTGAAGGGTTGTATTTAGCGTGTTTAGATGTGCTGTCATGTCTACCATAAAATGTAATTTTTCCAGCCACTCTGGCTGTTCCAGCTCAGCAAAGGTGAGCTCTTTGCTGGCCAGGAAGGTTTTTACTTCTTCCAAACATGTGACAAAGCGTTTTAGCACCTCGCCTCTGGACAGCCACCGGACCTTGTTGTGGAGCAGGAGGTCAGAATATATGCTTTCAACCTCATCCAATAACAAACGGAACTGGCGGTGGTTTAAACCCTTTGCCATTATCTTATTAACAATCTGAATGACCACATCCATCACTTTTGTGCATTCCGGCGGAAATGTTTGAGCACACAATGCCTCTTGGTGCAGGATGCAATGAAATGACAGCAGCGTTCTACCAAGCGCCTTCTGCAGTAGAGCCACAAAGCCCTTCTGTGCTCCTCTCATGCTCGGTGCCCCATCAGTAGCCACTGAGACCAGGTGTTTGGTGTTTATTTTTTTAGCAGTTAAAAAGTCCAGGACAGCCTTACAGATATCCTCACCCCTTGTTTGGTCTTTTAGTGGTATCAGCTCAATCAGTTCTTCCTGTGGTCCCAAAGAGTTCACATATCGGCAGAACAGCGCTATTTGTTCAATATCACCTTTATCTTTGGACTCATCACAGGCGATGGAGTACGCCACAGCTGAATTAATGTCTTGAATTTGCTGTTTGCTAATGTTTTCTGCCATTTTTAGGGTTCTGTCTTTGACAGTCTTCGCAGAGAGTGGCATGTCTTTGATTTTCTGCACAATTTCATTCTTGTTTTTGACGTCCATGTATAGATGTTCCGAAATCTTAATGAATGTTTCTTTTATATACTCTCCATCTGTGAAGGGCTTCCCGTGCTTGACTATTTCCTGAGCGGCCACAAAACTAGCATATGTTGTGGAATTTGCAGACTTCACCCACTTCTTGAAATTATTTTTGCTCATATTAACCTTCCTCATAAGTTCTGCAACGGCTTTTCGTCTCTCATCTCCATCTGGATATTTTTCAGCAAAGGCTGTGTGTTTATTCTGGAAATGTCTTGCAATATTGGACTTTTTGTGGTTTGCTAATTTCTCACCACATATTAAGCATACTGGTAAACCACTCTCGTCAGTAGAGAATGCAAATGATTCTGTCCATGTATCATTAAACACTCTGTTTTCTTCAGAAATTTTTCTCTTCTTGCCTTTATCCATGGCTGGTACCAACGGAAGGGCACAGAACCACGTGCTATAGGAGACCCAGTAAGAATACGTGGACAGCAAATGGGAGGTAATTCTGTATTTATTGTTGAAAAAAGCCTATGGCCCGACACAGGCCGTGTTTCTTTGCCTTCTTCAGGGGCAGGCTACATGGACATATAAAAATTAAAAACATAAGTAGCGTTTATATAAAAACAATATTACATGAAAAGAATGGAAGTTAAATGCCAAAGGGATAACAAGGGCAAAGAAATATGACTATCATATAAATATTACACTTAAAAGAAAACTAAAAAATGGAAGACTAGAAAACTAAAAGAGATTAGCACAGCCATGAAAAGGATCTGAAGATGTATTGATCACAAACCATCATAGGCAACAAGTAAAACATATAAATTGTTAAAAGGTGAGGTAATAAAAGCATATAAGGATACATATCAAAAAGTAATTAAAACAGAAACTAGTAAGATAATAAATACATAAATAAGCTAAAAGGCAGCATGTATGTAGGCAGTATGAACAATAAATAACTAAAAAACATACCTTCTTAGTAGCAAAAACTTATGCATTCATGATGGTCAAAATTCTGAGGGGGCAAAAAAGAGAGAAGAGGGAAAAGACAAATACATGGATATGTGTACCAATAGGGGGCAAAAACAGGACCTGATGTGTCAAAGGAAAGAAATATAAATAATTTACCCATAATATCAGATTGCCAATCAATTCAAACTGATTCTGCAGGAATCAAACTCAGGGTGTCTACTGAAAAACAGAAGATAAACCAAATCATTGCTGAATAAAGGCATCCAAAAAAGGCTATAAAGAGAGCCATCACATATGGGTTACATAGGAAAAATTATATTAGTTTAAAAAACCTCTATATTTAAACAACGCTATATACTCCGTTTACTATAATCGTTAGGAGACAACACGTGAAATGAATTAAAACGGGCCATGGTGTTGAATCCAACCTAAAAATGTCAACGAGTATAAAGAGAGATAAACCGTTCTTAATCCAAAAGAAATGTGTACTTCTATTAGAACTTTGAGCAATAATATAAAACGAAATATACCGACTTACCACCCTACAGATATCAAAAAAAGGTGGATGATCTCTGCACCGTTCGTTATCAGATTTTTGCTGTGCACCGTGACAGCGAAAGTGAAAGTAAAATCGTCGGCGTCTCGCGTGCTATTTTAAAATATTTCCCACTGCATTCTAATGAGCTGACGTCGGAGCCAATGAAAACCTTTTTAACCGGGTTGTCAGAAAACATAAAAAAGGGGCCAATAGTTTTAATACAATTGGGCAAAATAAATAGATTATTGCCTGTCACCGGGCGGGCAGTGTGCTCCGGAGCCACGGCAAAGGTGAAAAAGAGCCGCATGCGGCTCTGGAGCCGCGGGTTGCCGACCCCTGTACTAGACCATACCCTCAGTATGACCCCTCACATAAAGCAAACAGTTAAGACAATATTCTTCAAGCTAAAAACCATACAACACTTAAGACCACTCCTAGACTCCCATGATTTCAGATCGGTCATCAGTACACTCATCACTCCTCACTTTGACTATTGTAATAGTCTCCTAAACGGTCTACCACTAGCAAACACTAACCTCCTCCAAAGAGCCCAAAATATCTGCACTCGCGTAACAACAAAAGCTCGCCTGACAGACCACATAACTCCCATCCTATTTGAACTGCACTGGCTCCCCATAAATAGCAGAATAACATACAAAATAATCATAACCACATTTAAACTCATCAATGACATCTCACCATCACATCTAACCACCCTCTTGCAAGCCCCACCAGAACACAGAACTAGAAGACAAAACGCAACATACTCGTTAGGCATACAAAATACTATCCGTAAAACAAAAAAAACTACGAGCTCTAGAGCCTTCTCATATGCTGCCCCCGCCCTCTGGAACAAACTACCTTTAAATCTTAGAATGATAAAAGACCTCCATCTCTTCAGGAGAGAACTTAAAACCCACTTATTCACAGAACACTTCACAAACACAATATACCTCTCAAACCCACCTTAAATGCAGACGTTTACACCGTAAACACATCAGAAAAGTCTAAATGAAACCCTACTGATGATTAAATCCAACAAATGTCTACCAATGCTACCTACTCTACTACTCCTGTATATAGTTGTTTACAATTAATAATATAGTTACTCGGAAAAATTGCTAATTTAAAAGTTGTTTGTAAATAATTTAAAATCTGCTCCATGTAAAACCTGTTCTGGTTACACTTGTTATATGTAAACCGCCTTTGATCGCTGGAAGAGGCGGTATATAAGAAAGTTTTAAATAAATAAATAAAATAAATAAATATCAAATTCAGGGAGAAGATGGGGTAATATATAGAGATGAAAATAAAATCAGAACACTTATTTGCGCAGTTTTATCAGGAGTTCTACAAATGGCAAGGGGAGATAAATGGTGAGCAGATAAAGCAATATTTGAAGGGGCTGGATCTTCCTGCTCTACCAGAAGAGGTGCAAAACAGCCTAAAAGGGGAGATTGCGGGAGAAGAAATAGGACGGGCAATTCAAAGGATGGCAGCAGGAAAAGCTCCAGGTTTAGACAGCCTTCCAGGGAGTTTCTACACAACTTACCTGGGGGAAACATTGAGCCCTCTGGGTAAGGTGTTTAATGGGGTATTAGCGGAAGAGGAGGCATTGATGGGGGAAATGCTTGCAGCAGGGATAACAGTACTCCCTAAACTGGGGAAGGATCCAATGAAAGTGGCTCCTACAGGCCCGTTTTGCTTATAAATATGGAAGTTAAAATCCTGGCCAAGGTATTAGCCACATGCCTAGCCCTGTGGCTGCAGGGGCTGGTGAAACACGATCAAACAGTTCATTCCAGGGCGTCAAGCAGCAGATAAGATCAAGAGGGTGGTGGAGGTGGTATGGGCAACACGACAGGGAGAGGACTGCTATTATCCATAGATGCCGAAATAGCCTTTGATAGAGTGCATTGGGCATTCTTGTTCAGTAATGGAAAAGATGGGCTTCGGACCTAAATTTGGGCATGGGTGAGGGGACACTGCAGGCCTGTGGACATGGGCGAAAGTGAATGGTTGTTACTTGGAGGGGTTTGAGATGGGGAGAAAGATGGGACAGGGGTGCCAGATGTCACCACTATTAGTTGTGCTAGCATTGGAACCTTCGGCACAGAGGATTTGGAAAAACTGCCAGATAAAAGGGATGGAAAAAGGGGGAGAGGAACACACGATTTCACTATTTGCAGATGACGTTGTATTTAGAAGCCTCAGCAATCACTCCCTGTGATGGAAGAATTGCAGCAGTATAGAGGGGTATCGGGGTTCAAAATGAACATTTGAAAAGACAGGCACTAAATCTAACTGTACCCCCAGGCGTAGAAGCAATTTTACAGGCACAATTTCCTATAAGATAGGTTACAAGATAGCTAACTACTTGAGAGTGCAGATACTAGTTAAATAAGACTGCCATTGATTTCGGCCATAAGCATAGATTTGGCGGGGTGGATGTGCCTAGAGACATCTTGGTTGGATAGAATTGTGGCAATTAAGATGAATATTTTATCCAGACTACTATACCTGTTCCAAGTACTAGCTGTACCGATACCGGAAACTGCATTAAGAGCACTGAAGAGGAAAGTATTTAGATATAACTGGTGACGTAAATTGTCAAAGATAGCTCGAGAGGTGATGTATAAACCTAGGGGGGAGAGGGAGGGATTGGGGTGCCGGATATTTGGGCCCACTATAGGGCAGCACAGATTAGGCATTTAATGGATTGGAAACAAAAAGGGGAACAAAAGAAATATGTGGAGTTCGAGAGATCTTATATTCAAGGTGGTAAGATAGAGGTGTGGCCTTGGTTAAGTCCGGGGGAAAGGAGGATTATGGGTGAGGGTACCCCCAGTATGAGACAGGTGGTAGGAGTCTGGGATTAAGTAAGGAAGAGGCGACAAAGGTGTCAGGGATAGCTTTTCAGTAATGACTCTGCTGAGTGGGAGGTGGTATTTTCCACCAGGGTGAGATGGGGGGGTTGTTTGAGAAATGGCGGCAAAGGGGTTAACATGTTTTTTCAATTTGTGGATGAGGGGGATATCATACCCTTTGAGAAAATGAGAGAGGGGGGGGGGATAGGTTCCACTATGGACAGGTATGTCATTTCTTGAGGGAAAGTGGGTAAGCATGGCGTTGGTAGGGAGATCTCTGGCATGGAAATTGATCTGGTATGGAAAACAAACTTCCAGGGTGGTGATGTCAGCCCTTTATAGGGGAGTGAGAGGGAAGGGGACCCATACATTTACATATATGAAGGAATGGAAGAAGGATCTAGGGCAGGAAATATTGGAAACAGATATTTGACCAAATCAGACAGGCTCCCTGGTCTAGTAGTATTAGGGAGAACTGTTACAAAATTATTTTAAGATGGTGGTATACACCAATAAGGTTACATAGTATCTTCCCCACAGTATACCTGAGCTGCTGGCGGAAATGTGGAGAAAGGGGGGACCTTTGGGCATATTTGGTGGTCAAGTCCAAAGATACAAGATTTATTGGGGGGGGGGGGGGTGCAGAGGAGTTGGTTGGGGTGTCAGTGGAATTTGATCCGGGCATCTACGTGCTATCATGGTGAGGGAAGGGCAAAAGGGGAGCCTGAGTACAGCAGCAATAGCATGCTTGAGTGCAGCAAGGTGTGAACTTCCAGCTTTCTGGAAACAAACGAAGGTGCCTAGTCCGGAGAAATGTGTGGAAAGAGTATGCTATATAGTGCTTCCCTGGAACAAGCAGGAAGTTGGTCCTCACATATGAGTGACGTCAACACTTACAGAACCCGTGTGGAGCATTTCCCCAGCTTTCAAAGAAAGCCTTTGGGACATGCTACCCCCTATGAGTGGTCCCCTTCCTGCCCAAGGGTGCCATTTTGCTCAGTCTCCTTTTTTCCGCAGAGCCCAATGGAAGTCCTGTTCCAATGGAAAAATCCTTACTAATTATCCTTAAAACAGTTTCCTGGTTTGCATACCGGTTCCTCTTCCCGCCTTGAGCCGGAACAGTTAGTGCTGTTCTCGGCTGCTTTTTGTCTTTTTGATCGAGGCTCGCCTTGACTGTTGTTCGTGCCCTTTTTTGCCTGGGGTCGTCTACCCCGTCTGGGTGTTCCCCACCATATCTCCTGGTAGGTTCAAAAAATGCAACCTCTGCAGTCAAACCATGTCAGTCACCGACATCCATAACTGCTGCCTGGGCCCGGACCATGACAGCACCTCCTTTGACCTATGCCAGGCTTTGATGCATAAAACCAATAAAAAGAGGTCAGAGTTGCAGGAAAAACTGTTCCCCAGGTCCGACTCTGCACCGGCCTCCCTGACGCCAAGCTTCTAAGCCCAGCACTTCCTATGAGGCCCGAGTGTCCTTGGAGTCCCACAGCGGTGGTTCCTCTGAAAAGACCTCGGATTCCAAGAGAGAAGAAAAATCCTTGAAGTCCACCGAGGTTATACCGGAGAAACCTGGTAAAATTGCCTGGAGGGACTCAGGTGGCTCTGAGAAGCGCCCTACCAGGGTCCTCAAGAAAGATTCCTCAGCTGGTGGAGACCGTAGTCCTTGTCAAGGACACACTCGCGAAAGGGCCGGCACAGGGCCCGAGGTACTCGGTGCCCATGCCGCAAAGCTGCAGAGCCTTCTGGCTTGGAAAACAAAATGGCGGCCTTGGAGCAGGACACCACTGCTATCCTGGCCCTGCAGCAGGCAGTGATGGCTGGTTCATCCACATCATCTGCTCCGACGACCGGGCCCCGACTGCATGGAGTCCCCGGTCATCGAGCCAAACTCAGTGCTATCGGCCTTGGGTAAGCCCTCGGTGTGGTCGAGGTCTCTGTCCTGTTCCTCGGGCATCTGATCTTCCCCAGCTAGTTTCTGCAACCGAACCCCAGGTCCTCCGAACGTTATGAGTTGCAGAGCCTCGGACTCGTCATCACCACTCGACTCCGAGTGGGCGATTGACGAGAAGGCGTCCCTGGAAACCAAGCGGCACTGAGAAATTCCCTCAGACCCATCGCCCCGGTGCCATTCTCCTCTGGAAGTTGTGGCCTTCCACGACTTTGTCAAGGATATGGCCAGAGCCCTCTTGGTGCAACCAGAGGCGGAGGAAGATCTGCGCACTGAGGAGATTCTCCAGTATGAGTCTTCATCCAAGGAGACTCTCATGGTACCCATGCAGCCGATCCTCGAGCGGCTGCTACTGAGACACTGGCCTCTGTGCCAGTGGTGAGTCGGCGCCTCAATGCCATCTGGAAGGGCCCCGGGTTCCACAAGCACCACCTCCTACATAACTCCATGGTCATCGAGTCGACCATGCAGAAACTTAAGATCCAGAAGACCCACTCTTCGGTCCCTCCAGGAAGGGATGCTAGAGCCCTCAGTGCCCTTGGGCACAAGTGTTACCAGGGCTCCATACTGGGTTGCTGGATTCAAGCCTATGAACTGTATATAGGCATGTATCTAAAGGCCCTAACCCAGGAATTGTCTAGGTTTTCAGCGGGGCTTACCGGGGAACTCCTCCAACGGTCCCAATCCCTGACCTCAGGGATCAAGGACTGCTCTAAATTCCTTTCCCAGGTGGCCTATGATGGCTTTGAGACAGCACCTTGGGTAGCAGCGGCTGTAATTGGTGCCCGGCACCAAGCCTGATTGTAGTCTTCGGACCTCGAGCAATGAGTCCAAGATAAGCTGCTCGGCGTCCCCTGCACAGGGGAGAATCTGTTCGGTAAGCCTATGGCCGACAAGGTGGCTGAGATCGAGGCTGACGTGGTGACTCGACAGAGGCTCTCTAAAAAGACCTCATCCTTTCCCCGTAAGAAAGCATCAGGGATAAGACCCCTGTTCCGAAGGAAAAAGGGATCCTTTCATCAGAGTCACCACTACCAGCCTTTCTCAGGCCAGCAACTGGGTTCTCACCCTAAAAGAGAAAGCCATGGGGCTCAGAAGCCAAAGGCACAGAAGCCCCAGCTACTGCGCAGCCCGGGGGGAGCTTTTGACTCCGGGGCAGGGCCTCCCCTTCCCCCGGGAGACCTTCACCAGCCCGCAGGTGGGCCAGCATCACCTCAGACCAGTGTGTACTGCAGGTGGTAAGGGAGGGATACCTCCTCCACCTACAGCAGGTACTACCCAGGTTCTTTCCAGGAGAGCCGGTGTGACTTCTCCACCAGACCTTTCTGCTCTCAGAGATCGCAGGTCTACTTAGGCACAACGTAGTGGAGCCTGTACCCATACATCTATGGGGAAGAGGCTTCTATTCCAGATACTTCCTTGTCCCAAAGAGAACTGGGGGCCTCAGGCCAATACTAGACCTGAGAAACTTAACCCTTTCCAGGCCGAGCCCAAAACTCTCGGGATCCAAAATTCTGACTAAATATTCCTATCAAATGGTATATAATACATGACCATAACAGAAGGAAAATCACTATTAGAACATATTGAATAAGACAGGTACAATTTTCCTGAAATATGCAAAAATTAACCCGACTGCAGAATGTGGATTAAAAATTTAAAGTAGGCCTTCAAAGGGTTAAACAACTTTCTGGTGAGGGAAAAGTTCAAGATGCTCTCCCTTGGAACACTGCTGCTTTACCTCCACCAGGGAGATTGGTTGTGCTTCTTGGACCTAAAGGATGCATACACTTAAATCCTGATCCACCCCTCCCACAGGCAATACCTACTGTTTGTGGTGGAGGAAGGTAATACCGTCAAGGGTCTTTACCAAATGCCTGGCGGTGGTAACCCCCTTCCTGTGCCTACAAGGGGCTTTCGTCTTCCCCTGCCTTGACGACTGGCTCTTCTGGGACGTTATGGCCTCAGAGGTCAGTCAGGCCACAGAGCATACAACCCTCCTTCTGCAGCACCTGGGGTTTGTCATCAACTACCCCATATCCCATCTCTCTCCAGCCCAAAGCTTGGAGTTCATATGTGCTAAGTTGGACACGTTATAGGTCAAGGCCATCACCCCAAGAGAAAGGGCAGAATGCCTCACGCAGCAACTGGCAGGAGAGGTACAGCACTGCTGGTCAGTGCCGACTCATTGTCTTCTCCACCTGCTGGGACATATAGCCTCGATGGTCAACGTAACGCCCTCAGCCTGCTTACACATGCGGATAGCCCAATGGTGCTTATGCTCGCAGTGGACTCCGGGCCATGAGCAGGATACGGGACAAGGTTAGGGTTACCCGCCAACTGGCAGAGTCCCTCAACTGGTTGCAAAACTTGTGCCATCTCCAGGTGGGAATGCCTTGACCAGACGCCTCCCTTCTGGGTTGGGGGGAGGTTTTGTGGGGACTGTTGCACACAGGGCAGCTGGTCTTGGGAGGAGTCACTCCTACAGATCAATCTCCTGGAGCTCAGGGCAATCTTGGCCCTATGAGCGTTCCACCACCACCTGCTACACTGGCCTGTGCAGATCCAGACAGACAACCAGGTCGCCATGTTTTATATCAACAAGCAGCGGGGCTTGGGTTTGTACTCCCTCTGCTAGGAGGCGGTGGCCCTCCTCTCCTTTGCCGCACGCAACATCATGCTTCTGCGAGCGGTGTACCTCCCAGGCCAGATAACTTCCTAGCAGACAGGCTGAGCAGAGCCCTTGGTGTCCATATGAGTGGCGCTTAAACCCCAGAGTAATGAAGCAGCTCTTCCACCATTGGGGCTGGCCCGTGATGGCCCTATTCGCCCCTCTGGACAACACATAGCTGCCTTGCTTCTGCTCCCATCAGCCGCACCTGGAGAGAGTGGCAGCAGATGCCTTCCTGATCTCATGGTCCACGGACCTACTGTATGCGTTCCCACCAACCCGACCCCCCCCCCCCTCCCGATTACCAGGATCCTCTTCAAGTTCCAGAGCGAAAGGGCATCAGTTATACTGATTGCCCCCAGGTGGCCCAGGCAACTCTGGTTCCCTCTGCTGCTTTCCCTGTCGGTGGCACTCCCAGTTCCACTGGGCTGAGCCCCAGACCTCCTGTCCCAGGAGGAAGGCTCCCTCCTGCATTCCTATTTGGGGTCACTAACGCTAACAGCGTAACTGCTGAAATGGTAGTGTTGGCCCCTTTCAATCTTCCAGGAGAAGTCGAGGAGATTCTATTGGCCTCCCAAAAACCCTCCACCAGACGGACTTATGCCTTTAAGTGGAGAAGGTTCTCCGTCTGGTGTGCGGCTAGTACTCCAATATCTACTGCAGCTATCCCACACCGGGCTGAAATCTATCTTGGTGAGGGTACATCTGAGCGCCATAGTCAATCACCACCACCCTTTTGAGGGGAAACTGCTCTCAGCCCAGCCACTCGTCTCCAGATTCTTCTGGGGCCTCCTGTTAGCCAAGCCCCCTGTCTACCCTCCAGCGGCAGAGTGGGACCTCAACATTGGTACTCTCTCAGCTCACCAAACCGCCTTTCAAGTCCTGGCCATTTGACACCTGCGGTAACTTGTCTTGGAAAGTGGCCTTCCTAGTGGCCCTCATATCCATGCAAAGAGTGAGCGAACTCCAGGCCCTGGTGGCAGATCCACTACACACAAGGTTCTACAAGAACAGGGTAGTGTTCTGCACATACCCCAAATTCTTCCCGAAGGTGGTGTCTCCTTTCCACCTCAGCCAGTAGGTGGGACTCCCCACTTTCTTCCTGCTGCCCCATGCCAGCAAGGAACTAGTACTTCATACACTAGACCTCAAATGGGCCCTGTCTTTCTACTTACAACGGACTCAGGCCCATCGAAAAGCTCCTCAGCTTTTTTTGTCTTATGACCCCAGCAGACTGGGGCTCCCCGTGACTTAAGCGATCTTTATCCACTTGGGTGGCGGACTGTATTGCCCTCGCCTGTGAGGGAACTGACCTCTCCCTCGAGCAACAGATCACAGCGCATCGTATGAGGGCAATGGCCACATAGGTGGCCAACCTTCACTCAGTGCCTGTGGCTGAGATCTGCAAGGCCACCACATGGTTTTCAGTTCATATGTTTGCAGCTCACTACTGCCTGGAGAGTGAGTCCCGCAGGGTCAGTGCCTTTGGCCAGGTAATGCTCTATAATATTCTCGGTTTGTATGCAACTCCTGCCCTCCGCCTCTTCTGTGTTCAGGCTACCGGAGTGAGTGTTGCTGGACACTAGGGTCTGCAGAGTCTCTCAGTGGGGACTTACCACCTGCAACTCACGACTACTCGATTGGTCGCCATTGGTGCTGTCATGGTTTGGTCCTTGGCAGCCTGGAGCTAGGGAGTCCCATATGTGAGGACTGACTTCCTGCCTGTTCCTGGAGAAAGTGTAGTTACTAACCTGTAACAGGTGTTCTCCAAGGACAGCAGGAATCAATCCTCACAGCCCTCCCTCCTCCCCTGGGAGTTACCTCCCTATCATGTTTTAGTATTTACTACCGTCCTAGCTATGTCATCTGACTGAGCAAGATGGCACTCTTGGGCAGGAATGGGACCACTCATGCATTCTTTGAAAGCTGGGGAAATGCTCCGCGTGGGCTCTGTCAGCACCGACATCACCCATATGTGAGGACTGATTCCTGCTGTCCCTGGAGAACACCTATTACAGGTCAGTAACTATGCTTTATGGAGAAGCTAACGGTGCTTTGTAGATTTTAAAAAAATGGACTGATTTGAAGATGATTGGGAGGAATTTGTAACTTGGCTTGGCGGAGTTTGTAACTTGGCTTGACGGAGGGGAGGGGGGAGTAGATAGGGACAGGGGATAAATGAGTGGGAAAGAAAGGAGGGGAAGGGGGAAGCTTTGGTTATTTGTGGAGGAGAGGGAAGGGGAAGGGATGGTTGGGATACATATAAAGGGAGGAGGAAGTTACTTTAATATATGGTTGGCTTGTAAGTTAAAGTGATTGTAGAAATGTATAGCCTTAGTAAATGAAAGGATAATGTAGATAAGTATTTAGGGGGATTATAGGAATAGTAATAGGTATATATGCTACCTCTTGAAGTAGATAAATATTCAAGGGGATTTTAGGATCCTCATTATGCATGTAGCCTCATGAACAAAGATAAAATAAGGGTGAGGGGGGAATGGATTTAGAGAATGAGCAACGACCATTTGGCAACGTGAATATTAAAAGATTTATTGTGCTTTGGTATACATACAGAATGCTTGAAACACTCGAAACAATCTGTTAAAGTTCAAAAGTTGAATAAACAGATAAATTTAAAAAATTCCCGTATACAGAACACTTTGGAAACATTACTTAGATGCACCATAGGAAGAAGAAGAAGAAGAAAAAAACAACATAAAAAACGTTGAACCAATAGCTGACTCCGGCCTCATACGAGGCAAGAATCGACAACTCCTAAGAGCCACTGCCATACAACCACTGCAGCTTCTCAATTTTATTTATTTATTTATTTATTTTCT
This sequence comes from Ichthyophis bannanicus, assembly GCA_033557465.1. Taxonomy (NCBI): domain Eukaryota; kingdom Metazoa; phylum Chordata; class Amphibia; order Gymnophiona; family Ichthyophiidae; genus Ichthyophis; species Ichthyophis bannanicus. The sequence continues at coordinate 1,733,586,829 of CM066032.1, forward strand.
ATACTGCGCTCTTTGGTATCAGCTCTGTTTACAAATATCAGTTTTGTTCAGACACAGGTAAACGCCTGTTTTGGGCTTACAGAAAACAAGGTTATTCAACTTGGATTAACTGGGGGAACTATTTACAAGCTCTGGGTTAAAGGTATTTTACAGTTTTTAGGTAGTTATATACATGTTCTAGTTGGGGTTTGAATGTGCTATCGTGGCACACAGAGAATTTGTATATAGTTTATCATGTTTAACTTACCCTGCATGCCAAGTTACTCCCACCCATCTTTGTTTCAGTGGGAACAAGCAGGAAGTCTATACTCACATATGGGTGCCGTTGGAGCCCTCGTGGAAGCATCTCCCAGCTTTCAATTGTGTTCCTTGACTTCATACGGGACATGTTGAAGGTCCTGGCATTTGCCACCGAGTTGGAAGAGGACCCTTGCATGGAGGAGCTTGAGATCCTCCAGTACGAGGCCCTGCCGAGGGAAGCACTAACAGTTCCTGTCCCGCTTATCCTGGAATGGCTGCTCTTCCGTATGTGGGGAAACACCAGCATCTGTGCCCATCGTGAGCCGACGGCTCGACTTGATATATCAAGTCCACTGGATACCAGGCTTTCAGAAAGCACAGGTGCCGCATAACTCCATGGTGGTGGAGTCGGCCATGCGTTGACTCAAGAGTCAGAAAACTCATTCCTCAGTGCCCCTGGGTAGGAAGGCCTGCATCCTGGACGCCCTCTGCAGAAAGTGCTACCAGGGCTCGATGCTTATCGGCCGGATTCAGGCATACAAACTGTACCTGGGCATGTACCTGAGGGACCTGGCGAAGCAGGTTGCCGGGTACTCTGCTGGTTTCTCTGATGAGCTCCTCCAGTGGTTCTGAAACCTGGTCAAAGCCATCCGTGACTGCTTTGAGTCGGTGGCTAGAGTGTCCGTGGAGGGCATCAGTGCCTGATGCCACACTTGGCTACAGTCATCTAACCTGGAGCAATGGGTTCAGGACAAATTGGTTGATGTCCCCTGCCAGGGAGAGAATCTCTTTGGCAAACCCATGACCAATAAGGCTGCAGAGTTGGAGACTGAGTTCATGATGAGGCTAGGCTCTCCAAGAAGACCGCTATCCTTCCACGCTGGAAGAGCTCAAATAAAAAGCCCTTTTACTCGAGGAAGGGAGCTGCTCACAGAAATTATCCGCAGTATCAGGCCTCCCCAGCAGGGTCTGCATGCCAAGAGACAAGGGCAACAGAATAAAATCAAAATAAACATAACTATCTCTTATATCTCAACAAATAGGGATGACCTACACAGAGCGGTGGTTACACCCCTAAACAAAGGCATGTGGAAGGGTGACCTGCACGGAGTGACAGGTGCACCTACTCTTGCCACCTTGCAGGGCAGACTAGATGGTCCATACTGGTCTTTATTTGCCGTCATATACTATGTTACCATGTAAGCAGAAGGCTCCCAACCCCAGGATCCAGCTCAGCCTGAGAAGAGCTTTTGACTTCTTGGGCATAGACTCTCCACCCCCAGGAGGTCAGCAGCCCACAGGGGGACGTCTGGTCCACTTTGTCCACTGGTGGCCATCCATCACCACCGACACTTGGGCACTCCGGGTGGTTCAGGAGGGTTACTTCCTCCACCTTGCACAGATGCCTTCTCCTTTCTTCTTGGGAGAGCCCTTCAGGACGCCCCTTCACCAGGATCTACTACTGCAAGAACATGCAGGTATCCTTGAGGAGAAGGCGGTGGAACCAGTGCCCCAGCATCTCCGGGGCAAAGGGTTCTACTCCCTCATACCCAAGAGAACCGGAGGCCTTTAGCCCATCCTAGACCTGCAGGATCTAAACAGCGTCTTGGTGAAGAAGTTCAAGATGCTCTCCCTTGGAACACTGCTGCCTTATCTCCAGCAGGGAGACTGGCGCTATGCTCCTTGGATCTGAAAGATGCTTATACCCACATCCTCATCCATCCCAGCCACAGGCAGTATCAAAGTTTCATGGTGGGGGTGGCCACGATCAGTACAGGGTACTGTCCTTCAGCCTGGCCTCCACCCCCCGTGTCTTCACCAAATGCCTGGCGGTAGTCTCGGCCTACCTCCATCTTCAAGGGCCTTCGTCTTTCCCTACCTGGATGACTGGCTCATAAAAGGGGACATGGTCACCGAGGTGCAGCAGACTACGGTCTGCACCATTACACATCCTGCAACATCTGGGGTTTGTGGTAAATCACTCCAAGTACCACCTCCTCCCGACATAGTGTCTGGAATTCATTTGGGCAAGGCTAAACACTGTTCAGGCCAGAGCCTTCCTCCTTCTGGACAGGACTGACAGTCTCGGGGCACTAGCCGCAGACGTACAGCACTGACCTCAGTGTCTGCTTGCCTCCTGCTTCGCCTACTCGGCCACATGGCCTCCACGGTCCATGGTCCCCAGGATGCCTATCTTCATAGGAGGGCGGCCCAATGATGCCTCTGCTCCCTGAGGACACAGGCCACGGGCCAGCTGCGAGACAGTGTCAGTGATCCGCTAGCTGGTGGAGTCCCTCGGATTGTGGCAGGCAACAGAGCATCTATAAGCGGGGATGCCCTTTCAGACCCCCCAATCCCCCAGAAGTTCCTTATTACAGATGCCTCCTTGCTGGATTGGGGAGCGCATTGCAAGGAACTCTGCACTCAGAGCAATTGGTCCAAGGCGAAAGCCAGCAGCAGATCAATCTCCTGGAGCCTGGGCTGTATTCCTGGCTCTCCGGTCCTTCCACCACCGTCTGCAGCACCAGTTAGTGCTGGTCCAAATGGACAATCAGGTCGCAATGTTCTGCATCAACAAACAAGGGGGTATGGGGTCCCACACCCTCTGCCGGAAAGCAGAGGCTCTCTGTTCATATCCTAGGGGATGCTCCTGCGAACGTTGTACCTGCTGGGCTAAGACAATGCCCTAGCGGACAGACTGAGCAGGGTCCTGCAGCTGCACAAGTGGCAGCTGGACCACAGAGTGGCCAATTGGCTCTGGGGACCCCAGTAGTGGATCTCTTTGCCAGCCTGGACAACTCCCAATTGCCCGCATCTGCTATCAGCAGCCCCACATGTCCTGGGTAGCTGTGGATGCATTCCTTATCTTGTGGTTGGAGAACCTTCTGTATGCCTTCTCGCCCATGCTGTTGATTGCCAAGACCCTTTTCAAGACTCTTCGCGACAGGGCATCGCTGATTTTGGTGGTCACGTGGTGGTCAAGGCAACTGTGGTTCCCACTGCTTCTCCACTTGTCTGCAGAGATCCTGGTCCCTCTGGGGAGTGCTCCAGGGTTACTGTCTCAGGAGGAGTGCTCCCTCCTGCACCCCAACCTGGGGTCCCTGTCTCTGACAGCATGGCTGCTGAAAGGGTAGCCTTGGCCCCTTTCAACCTCCCAGGGGAGGTGGAGGAGGTCCTCTTGGCCTCCCGTAAGACCTCTACCAAGTGGGTCTACACCTTCAAATAGTGTAGGTTTTCGTTATGGTGTGCGGAGTGACGAGTGAATCCATTCTTGTGCTCAGTGCAGCTGGTGCTGCAATACTCGCTTCGTCTTTCGCAAGCCAGGCTCAATTCTAATTCCATCAGGGTGTACCAGAATGCTCTTGTGATGCAGCACCATCCCATAGAGGACAAACCCCTCTCTGTGCAGCCCACTTCCTTCAGGGTCTTCTGTTGTCTAAGCTCCCCATCTGCCCACCAGTGACGGAGTGGGACCTCAACTTGGTGTTGTCACAGCTCACTGGGCCACCATTCGAGCCCCTGGGCACCATTCGAGCACAAATCACAAATCACACCTGAATCATCTCTCTACCCAGGGCACCTGGACTCCACAGGAGGTTGCTTTACAAATAAACCTCCTGGAATTAAGAGCAATCTATTTAGCTCTTCGAGTGTTCCACGCCCAGATCAGCTACAAGACAGTCCTAGTCCAGACGGACAATCAAGTAGCCATGTTCTGTGTGAACAAGCAGGGCGGAACAGGCTCTCTGTCGTTATGCAACAAAGCTTTGACTGTGGGCCCTCGTCAGAGAGCATCAAATTCACCTTCTAGTGATATAGCTTCCAGGCATTCAAAACCTTTGGGCAGACAAACTCAGTCGAGTACTGCTGCCTCACGAGTGGTCCCTCCACCTAGACCAGGTGGCAAAGATACTTCATCTCTGGGGCACCCCAGACATAGACCTCTTTGCAAGTCCACTGAATGCCAAACTTCCCCGGTTCTGTTCCAGGATTCTGGCTCACAACTGTCAGGCAAGGGATGCTATCCTCCTTCACTGGGGTCAGGACTTCCTTTATGCCTTCCCACCCATTCCACTCATCCCCAAAACAATCTTCAAGCTTCAGAGAGACGTGGGTTGCATGATTCTCATAGCGCCACGATGGCCACGCCAAACGTGGTATTCCCTGATTCTACATCTCTCTCAAGTGGCACCTCTTTAATTAGGGCATGCTCCAGATCTCCTTTCCCAGGAGAACGGGACACTATGGCACCCGAATCCCCAGTCCCTGCACCTCACGGCCTGGTTGCTGAAGGCTTAGACCTCCAAGATTTCAACCTGTCCCAGCAGGTAAAGGATATCCTTCAGGCTTCTAGAAAGCTTTCCAGAAGAAGATCTTATGCCTTCAAGTGGAAACGTTTTACTATATGGTGCTCCAAGAAGGGATTAAACCCCTTGGTCGTCATACCCTTAGAATCGATACTAGTGTATCTCCTTCACTTATCGAATTCTGGTTTAAAGACCAATTCGGTAAGAGTCCATCTTAGTGCAATTGCAGCTTCTTATAAGCCTCTAAATGGACAACCAATTTCCTCTCATCTATCAAGATTTATGAGAGGCCTTTTATTAACTAAACCTCCCATCAAGCCACCACCGGTGGCATGGGATCTAAATCTAGTTCTCGGGCAGCTTATGAAGCTGCCTTTTGAACCTTTGGCCACTACAGCCTTTGTTTTTGACATGGAAGGTCATCTTCCTAATTGCAATCACCTCTGCCTGTCGCATTAGCTAATTTGCAAGCTTTAGTGGCTGATCCTCCTTATACTAGGTTTCATCATAAGGTTGTTCTTCGGACTCGCCCACACTTTATGCCAAAGGTGGTTTCGCCTTTTCATTTAAACCAATCGATTTATCTTCCTGTATTTTTTCCGAGGCCTCATGCCTCTAATGCAGGAAGAAACCTTCATACTTTGGATTGTAAAAGGGCCTTAGCCTTTTACATACAAAGAACACAACATAGAAAGTCCTCATGTCTTTTTATAGCTTTTGACCCTAGTCATTTGGGACTTCCAGTCTCCAAAATAACTGTATCTAAATGGATTGACCAATGCATATCCTTTACTTATGAGAGTAAGGGTCTTCCTCTTCAGGACCATGTCACAGCTCATAATGTGAGAGCCATGGCAGCTTCTATGGCTAATCTCCACTCTGTGTCTATCGATGACATTTGTCGAGCAGCCACCTGGGCCTCTGTACACACCTTCACAGCCCACTACTGCCTGGATAAAGCCTCCCGTCGGGATGCCTTCTTTGGCCAAGCTGTTCTTACAACTCTTTCAGACCTAATTCAACTCTGGTGGAATGCCAGAGATCCATGGGAGGAAGGATGCCTACCTTTTTAGGGTGGCACCTTCCTGGGGCTATCTCCCTGGCATCTTCAGCTAGGGAGTCCCCCATATGTGAAGACTACATTCCTGCTTGTTCCTGGAGATAGCATAGTTACTCATCTGTAACAGGTGATCTCCGGGAACAGCAGGAATTTAGTCTTCACAACCCACCCACCTCCCCTAGGAGTTGTCTCTCTCTCTCTCTCTCTCTCTTTGTCTTTTTCCTCTCTCCCTCTATCCTTTCACTCAGCTACAAACTTAACTGAAGAGGGACAGTTGGAAAGGCGTGAAGGCAGCGTGCATGTGCTGAGGGATGCTCCCAAAAGCGTTCCTATTGGACGCTGGGGAGCGTTCCCGCGCAGGCTCCGTCAGTACCGGTAATACCCATATGTGAAGGCTAAATTCCTGCTGTTCCCGGAGATCACCTACGCTTTCTTTTTATTTATTTTTATTTATTTAGACAGTTTTGTATACCGCCTTATCCTTCAATCAAAGCGGTCACAACACAATTGGGGGATACATTTAACACGCGGGGATATGAGACACATACACTAATACAGGGAACATGGGCAATGGAGGGTTAAGTGGCTTGCCCAAGACCACAAGGAGCATCTGTGGGACTAGAAACCCCAGTCCTTCCGGCCCAAGGTTGCTGTCCTCTAGTGGGATTTGAACCCCCGACCTTCCGGCCTGAAGTACCTTGCCCCAACCACTAGGCTACTCCTCCCTCAAGGACATCACCAGGGTGGTTGCTTATGTCCATTGCTACGGCGGCATGAGAAGTGCCGGGGTAGCCCTTGAGATGGCTCTCCTGTTTGCCTGGGCGGCAAAGAATCTCCTAGTTTGTCAGCTCTGCACATTGTCGGGGTGGATATTATGGAAATGGATTTTCTTAACTGACAATCTCAGGTTCCAGGAGCATAAGAGTTGAGTAAGAAGGCGTTTGTTGTTTCTGCATCACTGGGGTCGCCCTGAGAGGGACCTGATGGCAACCTCCTACAGTGCCAAAGTGTACCTCTTCTTCAGTGGCTGCACAAAGACTGAGTCCAAGGACATTGGAGCCATGGCTCAACCTTGATCAAGTCAATACCTGCTGTATGTGATTACCTCTGTAGCCTCTGGTGGGGCATGTGATTTGGTGTATGGAGCACCACCCAGGAAGGATTATCCCATTGGCGCCAGGTCAGCCAAGTAGAGTGTGATTTGGAGATAAGATGCAGCTACTGCAAGCACCACCTCTTCGGAAAAACTAAAGAGTCCTGGGATAGGAGGCAGTGTACTATTGTGGATCAGGAACTGGTTAAAAGATAGAAAGCAGAGGTAGGGCTAAATAGCTAATTTTCCCAATGGAGAAAGGTGAATAGTGGTGTACCCCAGGGATCTGTGCTGGGTCCACTGCTTTTTAACATATTCATAAATGACCTGGAAAGTGGAATAACAAGTGAGGTTATCAAATTTGCAGATGACACAAAACTATTTAAAGTTGTTAAAACCCAAGAGGATTGTGGAAAATTGCAAGAGGATCTTGATAACTTGGAAGACTGGGCATCAAAATAGCAGATGAAATTTAATGTGTACAAGTGCAAAGTTATGCATCTAGGGAAGAACAACCCAAACTATGGTTACATGATGCAAGGTTACGCATTAGGAACCACCACCCAGTAAAATGATTTAGGCGTCATTGTGGATAACATGTTAAAACCCTCGGCCCAGTGTGCAGCGGCGGCTAAGAGAGCAAATAGAATGCTTGGTATCATAAGGAAAGGAATGGAAAATAAAACAAAAGATATTATAATGCCTCTATATCGTTCCATGGTGAGACCACACCATGAATATTGTGTGCAATTCTGGTCGCCGTATCTTAAAAAGGATATAGCGTTATTAGAAAAGGTTCAGAGAAGAGCCACCAAAAAATGGTAAAGGGGATGGAAGGATACCCCTATGAAGAAAGGCTAAAAAGGTTAGGGCTCTTTAACCTGGAAAAGAGACGGCTGAGGGGAGATATGATAGAAGTCCATAAATTAATGAACGGAGTGGAAAGGGTAAACGTAGATCGATTGTTTACGTTATCAGAATATAGAAAGACTAGGGGACATGCAATGAAGTTACGGGGTAAACTATTTAAGACTAATAAAAGAAAATATTTTTCCACTCAATGTGTAATCAAACTCTGGAATTTGTTACCAGAGGATGTAGTAAAGGCTGTTAGTGTAGCTGGGTTTAAAAAAGGTTTGGACAAGTTCCTGGAGGAAAGGTCCATAAACCATTATTAAGAAGGGACCCAGGATATCAATGCTTGACCCAGTACAAGCATTGTGGAACCTGTCTTTTGGGGAAACTGCAGGTACGTACGACCTTGATTGGCCACTGTTGGAAAAAGGATACTGGGCTTGATGGACCTTGGTCTGACCCAGTATGGCATATCTTATGTTCTTATGTTTGTCTCCATCTCTGGGCCTATTGTGTCAGAGGCTGATTGTCCTGGAGTTCCCAGCTCCCTTCCCGCTTATGGCTTTGCTCCTGAAAGGAGATGGTTAGCGTGTACAGGCTACTCTCCGGCAGTGGTTTTCCACTCTGCTGAGAGCCTGGTAGAGATCTACCACCTGGCATAAGTGTGGATCTTGTGCTTTGAGTTCTGTTGTGGTGCATGGCAGCTGGCTCCTAAGGCGGCCAAGGTGCCTTCTCTGTTGGTCTTTCCTGAAGGACGGTCTTGAGAAGGGGCCTCTTAGCTCCCTGAGGGTTCAGGTGGCAGGCTGATGTTTTGCATTTTCTTCAGTTGATTTGGCATCTGTATCCTCCATTCCGGTCTGGTCTCTTCCTGGGATCTGTGTTTGGTGCTTGGGGCTCTGATGTCTGAGCCCTTTGAGCTGCTGAAGCATGCTACTCTGAAGGATTTGATGTTCAATATGGTGGTCTTAGTTGTGATTTGCTCCACAAGGAGGATTCTGAGATCCTTACCTAACCTTTTCTGAGGGGACCGTTTGCATTTGGCCTTTACCTGCCTTCCTTCCCTGAGGTGATTTCTCCCTTTTATGAGAACCAGATGGTTTGTCTTTCCTCATCTCAGGAGCACTGTTGGCAGAATGGTAAGGATCTTCGCCTTGTGGATGTCTTGAGCATGCTTCTCCGGTTCTTGGAGGTTATGAAATCTTTTAGTCAAACCATCTTTTTGTGCTGTTTGCTGACACAGCAGCTAAGTCTGCATTGGGGTGCTGTATTAAAGAGGCCATTGCCTTGGTGGATCTGTTGTGGAACTTTCCAGTTCCAAAGGGTTTTGTATGCCCATTCTACCCAAGCGCAAACGTCCTTGCAGGTGAGCAGAGCTCTGTAGCCCCTGCAGATAACTGTCGGGCAGCAGCATGAGTAGTATTTTTCACTTTTGTCAAGTGTTTCTGTTTGAATGTCCATGTTCAGGTGGATACAGCCTTTGGCTCTAAAGTTTTGCAAGCTGCTGTGTCTTCTTCCTGCCCAGTGAAGTTGTTGCTTTGGTATGTCCCACTTGTCTGGACTGATCTAGCAGGATGATATGGAAGGTGACATTTTATTTACCAGATAATGTCCTTTCTCCAGGACCAAGCAGGAAGTCAGTCCTCACATATGGGTGTCATCGGCGCCGATGAAGCCCCAGCGGAGCATTTCCCCAGCTTTCTATGAAAGCCTTTGGGAATGCAGGCACGCATGCGCAGTTCCCTTCCCGCCTAAAGGTGCCATCTTACCTCAGTCGCTTTTTTTCTGTGAAGCCCATCGGACGTGTGTCCCGTTTTCCCAGTTAAAATTAGATTTTTCAGCGATTTTTTGCTCTTTTTCTACCGGTTCGACGCCGGTTCCTCTCCCACCGGGTTCGGTACACCGGTATCGAGCCCGATTCTTCTTTTTCGTTTTTTGCCCTTTGTGGCTGGCGTTCGCGCCGTTTTTTCTCTTTTTCCCTGGAAGGCCGGTCCTTTGACCTCGCGGGGACTTTTTTTCCCCGATGGCTTCCAGTGGTTTTAAGAAGTGTGATGGGTGTAAGAAACTAATGGCTCTTACCGACACACACGACTGCTGCCTTCGGTGCCTCGGCCCCAACCACGATCCTAAGTCGTGTGGGGCCTTTGGAAAAATGTCTTCCAAGGCACTCCGAAGTCGCCAGCAGCAAAAGGAAAGGCTTTTCTCGGACTCAGCCTCCGGCCGGGCCCGGACCTCGTCTGATGCCTCGACATCTCGGGATTCCAATCCCGAGTGCCGTCGAAGCTCCTCGGACAGGAGGTCCCCCGACCGGGAACGCAAGAGGAAGAAACGGCTCGCGAGGGCATCGTCGGAAGAGGTCCCTGGCTCCTCGAGGGCCAGGTCTAAGACCCCCGACCGTCGCCCCGGGCCTGTGGAACCGGAGAAGCCTACCAAAGTTCCTCGTGTGGAGCCGCATTCTGCTGGACACGTAAGCCCCATAGTCCTCGTGGACTCTCCTCGCAGGGAGCCGACGTCGGGCCCGGCACCGCCGGGGCCTGAGTCGGTGGCTGCTGCGTCTCCCGAGCCGAGTCTCAGGATGACAGCCTTGGAGAGCAGAATGTCTGCCTTCATGGAGCAGCAGCGGGCACTGATGGCCAGCCTGTCTGGCGCATCTGCCCCGACCACCAGGACATCGACGTCTAAGTCGACCCCGGAGACCGAGCCGATACTCGAGTCGATCGTGGCTCGGAGTCGACCTCGGTCACGGTCTCCCTCGACCTCCCGTTTGGGACCGAGGGCGTCGACGCCGATGCTTCCGGCGTTGGGGCGGGTGCTCCAGGGCCCCGCGGGGTCGGACCCCGACTCTTCCTCGGACGAGTCAGCTTGGGAGACAGAGGGCGAGGAGTCTCCTGATACCTTTAAGACTCAGTGCGTCCCTTCGGACTCACCGCAGTCTGAGCCCCGGAGTAGGTCCCCTCCGGAGGACACCCGGTTCTCGGAGTTCGTCCGGGATATGGCCACTGCCTTGGCTATTCCGGCGGATCCCGAGGAAGAGCCTCGAGCTGAAGAGCTCAAGGCCCTACAGTATGACTCTCCTCTGAAGGAGGCCTTTACTGTCCAGGTTCCTCCGATGCTGGAACGGCTCCTCTTCCGGATGTGGGAGGCACCGGCCTCGGCGCTGGTTCTTAGCAAGCGAGTCGATTCCATCTATCGACTCCGGAAGAGCCCTGGTTTTCAGAAGGCACAGCTACCACACCATTCCATGGTTGTGGAATCGGCCATGCATCGTCTGAAGAGTCAGAAGATGCACTCCGCGGTGCCTCCTGGCAGGGAGGCCCGAAACCTCGATGGCGTCGGTAGAAAGTGTTTTCAGGGCTCGATGCTTGCTTGCCGTGTCCAGTCTTACCAGCTGTACATGGGCATGTACTTGCGAGATCTGGCCAAGGAGTTGGCCGGATTCTCTGCTGGTCTCTCCGGGGAACCTTTGCAGAGATTTAAGTCCTTGTCCTCAGGGATTCAGGACTGCTCGAATTTCATGTCCTGCGCCGCCTATGATGGCTTCGAGTCTTCGGCCCGAGTTGCAACAGCTGTCATCGCGGCTCGACGCCAGGCATGGCTGCAGTCATCGGACCTCGAGCCATGGGTTCAGGACAAGTTGGTCGATGTCCCTTGCCGAGGTGGAAACCTTTTTGGCAAGCCCATGTCCGAGAAGGCCGCTCAGCTCGAGACCGAGCACCTCACACAGACAAGGCTGTCGAAGACCTCTGCTCCTTTTCATAAAAAGAAGGGCTCGGGTAAAAAGCCCTTTTACCCGAGGAAGGGCACTGCCTACAAACAGTACCCACAGTATCAGGCTGCCCAAGCTGCCCCCCAGGGTCAGCAAGCCAAGGGCCAGGGTAATGGGCCCCGTAGGCAGAGGACCCCCAAGCCTCAGGCCCCTGCTACTACTCAGCAGGGTCAGGGCTTTTGACTCTTTGAGCATAGTCTCTCCTCCACTACTCTCCCAACCCTGCACAGGAGGTCATCTCGCCCTTTTTGCCCACCAGTGGCCCCTTATTACCGGGGACAGTTGGGAGATGGAGATAGTCCAAAAGGGCTATGCCCTCCATTTCCACCAACTGCCACCCCCATACTTCCCAGGGGAGCCTCCAAGGCCTCCTCTGCACAGAGCCCTTCTCCGTCAGGAGCTTCAAGGTCTGTTGGACAGAGCGGTGGAGCCCTTGCCTCCCCACTTGCAAGGTCACGGATTCTACTCCAGGTATTTCCTGGTGCCCAAAAGGACTGGTGGCCTTCGTCCCATTCTGGACCTCAGGAACCTCAACAAGTTCCTAGTGAAAGAAAAGTTTGATGCTTACTCTTCGAACCCTTCTGTCCTACCTCCAGCAGGGAGATTGGCTATGCTCCTTAGATCTAAAGGATGCGTACACTCACATCCTCATTCATCCAGACCACAGAAAGTACCTGAGGTTCATCGTGGGAGGAAACCATTATCAGTATAGAGTGCTGCCTTTCGGCCTCACCTCCGCCCCCAGAGTCTTCACAAAGTGCCTAGCAGTGGTGGCGGCCTACCTGAAAAATCAGGGAATCTTTGTCTTCCCCTATCTGGACGACTGGCTGATAAGGGGTCAGACAGGTCAGGAGGCCAATCAAGCCACCCTCAGGACCATTGCTCTTCTGCAACGCCTGGGGTTTGTCATCAACTTCGCAAAGTCCACTTTGCTCCCCTCCCAGAACTTGGAGTTCATAGGGGCAAGGTTGGACTCTCTTCTGGCAAAAGCATTCTTGCCCGAAGACAGAGCCCACAGGTTGGTGGCCTTGGCAAGTCAGTTTCTCAGCACGTCCCTGGTCTCCGCCAGACTCTGCCTGCGGCTTCTGGGCCACATGGCTTCGACAGTACATGTGACCCCCAATGCCAGGCTCCATATGAGGCCTGCACAGTGGTGCCTTCGGACTCAGTGGTCACAGGCCACTGGCAGCCTCAGAGACAAGATAAGGGTGTCAGACCATTTCTGCACTCCCTCAACTGGTGGCTGCACCCACCTAATCTCCTGAAAGGGGTGCCTTTTCAGATTCCAGGTTACACAGTAGTGCTGACCACAGATGCCTCCCTGCAGGGCTGGGGAGCTCATTGTCTGGGCAAGTGCACCCAGGGCCTCTGGTCTCCCTGGGAAGCTGCACAGCAGATCAATCTCCTCGAACTCAGAGCTATTTGATTAGCACTCAAAGCTTTCACACCTACCCTGGCTCACCAGTCTGTCCTGATTCAGACAGACAACCAGGTTGCCATGTTTTATGTGAAGAAGCAGGGCGGAACTGGGTCCAGGATCCTTTGTCGAGAGGCTCAGGACCTTTGCTCCTTTGCCCTCAAGCACCACATGCTCCTCAAGGCTGTGTACCTTCCAGGCCAGAACAACTACCTGGCAGACAGTTTAAGCTGGATTCTGCAGCCCCACGAGTGGCGACTGCATCCTTCGGTAGTTCAGAAGATCTTTCTCAAATGGGGTCTTCCTTTGATGGATCTTTTTGCCAGCCCGCTGAACAAGCAACTGCCAAAGTTCTGCTCCAGGCAACCACATCCTCTGTGGATAGCACCGGATGCTTTTCTGATATCTTGGTCTCAGGGCCTCCTCTATGCGTTTCCTCCCACGCCCTTGGTGGCCCCTAACACACTTCAAGATTCTTCAGGACAAAGCTCCCAGATGGCCGAGACAGCTTTGGTTTCCTCTTCTGCTTCAACTGGCGGTGGATCCTCCACTACCTCTGGGGTTGCAACCCTACCTTCTCACACAAGACCGGGGTTCCCTTCTGCACCCCAATCTCAAGTCTCTCAATTTGATGGACTGAAAGCTGCAAGGGTAGTCTTGGCTCCCTGGGGCCTGCCTCAGGAAGTGGAGGAGGTTGTCCTAGCCTCTAGGAAACAGTCCACTAGGAAAACCTATGCTTTTAAATGGAAGAGGTTTTCTGTGTGGTGTCAGCTACGTACAGAAGATCCTTTCTCCTGTACTGTGCCAGTAGTCCTTCAGTACTTACTGCACTTGTCAAATCAAGGTCTTAAATCCAATTCTGTTCAGGTCCGCTCTCAGCTCTAGCAGCTCACCACTCCTTGGTGGAGGGACAGTCTCTCTCTGGTTACCCCTTGGTGTCCTGCTTTCTCAGGGGCTTGCTTTTGCTCAAGCCTCCCATCCGTCGTCCTGCCCCTGAGTGGGAGCTGAATGTGGTCTTGCAGCAGCTGAGTCGCCCACCTTTTGAGCCGATAGCTACTTGTCCACTACGCTTCCTCTCCTGGAAGACTCTCTTCCTGATAGCCCTTACCTCGGCCTAGGCGAGTGAGTGAGCTGCAAGCCCTTGTCTGTGACAGGCCTTACACCAGGATCTACAGGAACAGGGTAGTCCTCAGGACTCATCCAAAGTTCCTACCTAAGGTTGTCTCCTCTTTCCACCTCAATCAGGAGGTGGTTCTTCCAACATTCTTCCGTAAGCCTCATACTAGCCAGGCTGAAGCAGTCCTGCATACCATGGACTGTAGGAGGGCCTTATCCTTCTACCTTGACCGGAAGCAGGGGCATAGAAGGGCTGCTCAGCTCTTCGTATCCTTTGACCCCAATAAGTTGGGGTTAGCTGTGTCTAAGCGTACCTTGTCCATCTGGGTGGCTGACTGTATCACCTGGGCTTACAAGCCGGCTGACCTTCCTTTGCAGGGTAGGGTCACGGCCCATCGTGTCAGGGCAGTGGCTGCCTCAGTGGCTCATCTCCGCTCTGTGCCCTTGGTAGACATCTGCAGGGCTGCAACTTGGTCTTCAGGCCAGACGTTTGCAGCCCATTACTGCCTGGAGAGGGAGTCCCGTAGGGACAGTGCTTTTGGCCAGACAGTACTCCGGAATCTCTTTGAGGTTTAGGCAACTCTTGCCCTCCTGTCCTCTGTGGGGCTACCGGTGGAGGTTGTGTCCTTGAAAAGCCTTTCTTTGCTACTGAGACTAGAGGGAGTTCTCTTGTTCAGCCTGGGTTCCTCGGTAGCCCAGAGCTTGGGAGTCACCCATATGTGAGGACTGACTTCCTGCTTGGTCCTGGAGAAAAGTAGTTACTCAAAAACACCCTAAAACCAAAGCAAAGAACACTATTGGATCTCAAATACAACTCACACGAACCACACACCAAGAACATCACACATGTAACATTATCCTTATTAATGCTAGGTCTATAAGGAATAAAACGCATATTATCCACAACATTCTAACTGACGAACAACCAGATATCCTATGCATAACAGAAACATGGCTCACTGACTCAGACTCTGCAACAATGAACCAAATACAGAAGCCCGGATACCAACTATACAACTGCCCACGCATCAACAGAAGAGGAGGCGGAGTCCTTATAGCAGCCAAAACCAGCCTTCAACTCACAACCACATCTACGGTCACAAATCCAGATCTTGACCTACTTAAAGTCGAGAGCATGGCATTATCCATCTGCCTAATCTATCGACCTCCCTCACCACAGCACGAAACAGTAGCCACAGCACTAGAAACCATCACATCCACACAAAGCAAAAAATTCCAGATCATCCTCGGAGATTTGAACCTAGCATCAATTCCTCCGTCCCACACGGACTCCTTCTATGAAGCCATCGACCAATTGGGTTTCCAACAAATAATAAGCAACCCCACACACGATAGAGGAAACATCCTAGATATGATTTTCATACCCAGAAATCCACAACAAAGCAATGAACCACCTATAATAAACATAACTCAAGTACCATGGTCAGACCACCACCAAATCAACTGTAAACTTAAACTACAGTGCCAACCCAAAAACTCAAAGGAGATGAGAATGACCAACCCCATTAGGAAATTCAGCAAACTCAACGAGGAACACCTCATAAGCACCATTGCATCCCACATAAACCTAGAGTCCACAGACCTAGACGAACTAACTAACAGATGGAACACACACATCCAAAATACATCTAACCCAACTCTGAAACACACATCAAACCCACATAAGATCAACTCGGAACCCTGGTACACAGGAACTCTAATAAAATCAAAAAGGGAGCTCCGTAAAATAGAGAGAAAATGGAGACAAACCAAATCCTCCGATCTCAAAACTAAATACATGGCCCATCTCGCAAAATACAAAGACGACATGAACAATGCAAAAAAATTACATCACACCAACATCCTAAACAAGGCAATCAATCGCCCACGAGAGTTATTTGAACTTGTCAAATCACTAACCAAAACCGACCAAAATGCCAACCTCAACAAATCCATCAAGGTCCAAACACTGGCAAACCACTACGCGACCAAACTGACGGCCCCTGGTCCTCCACCCCCCCCCCCACCAACACCACAAATCAGAAGTGAGAACAACACAACGCAAAACCAGTTATGGGAGCACTTCCACAAAATAGGAACCAAGCAAATCACAGCCATTGTCACAAGCCTGAAAAGCACCACCTCCCCACTAGATCCCTGACCTGCATCCTGGATCAAGGCAGTGAAACAAGACATAGCACCTCACATAGCACACATAGTTAACCTATCCCTACAACAAGGAATCATGCCCTCAGAACTAAAGAAATCAGTCATTAGACCGATCCTAAAAAACACTACACTCAACGGAGAAGACCCAGCCTCCTACCGTCCCATATCAAGTATCTCATTCCTGGCAAAGATCATAGAAAAAATGGTCCTTCTACAACTCCAAGACCATCTGACTGACAGTGCTCCTCTTGATGACCAGCAATATGGCTTCAGGCAACATCATGGAGTTGAAACCCTGTTACTAGTTCTACTTAACAACCTCCTAAAGGGCCTTGAAAACAAAAAGAAAATGTACATTCTTGTATTCATTGACATCTCAGCTGCCTTTGATACAGTTAATCATGGGACCCTCATAAATAGGATAAAATCAATAGGAATAACAGGAACCCCACTAAAATGGTTCTCATCCTACATCTGAAATCGAACACAACAGGTTCAATTCAACGGAGAAAAAGCAGAATCTTTCTCACAAACACAGGGAATCCCCCAAGGCTCTGCTCTCTCAGCACTTCTGTTTAACATATATATGCAGCCACTATGCAAAATTTTCTCACGGCACGAAATTAATTACCACATCTATGCCGATGATATCATGCTATACACACAACTAGACACTAAAAACCCAGACTACAACCCACTGGAGACATGTATCGGAGAGATGCAAGACTGGTTACAACAAAGTAGCATGTCAATTAATCACAAAAAAACCGAAGTAATGTATATCTCCAAAGAACCGAATTTTGACCCTCCCACATCAATAACACTATGTAACAACACTTACCAAACAAAAAAAGAAATAAAGTATCTAGGAGTCACATTTGACTGTGACCTAAAGATGGAAAAACACCTCCGAAAGACCAACAGAGCAGTTTTCCACAAGCTTAGAGTGCTCCAACCCATTCGGAATATTATTGATCCCCAAGACTTCAGAACAGTGGCCCAAGCACTCATCATGCCACATTTTGACTACTGCAATGCCATCCTACAAGGTTTACCTAAAAAAAACCCTAAACATATTACAAATGGCACAAAATGTAGCTGCCAGGGTCATAATGAAGAAAAATCTAAGTGACCACATCACACCAGTACTAATTCAATTACACTGGCTACCCATAACAGCTCGCACAAAATACAAAATACTAACAACCACCTTCAAACTCATCCACAACTTAGCACCTTCCTTCCTCAACAACCTAGTAAGATTGCAACCTCCTACCCGAAACAGAAGAACCCACAATTCCAACATCCTTCACACTCCAACAGATATAAGATCTGCCAAAGCTAACACCAGCCACAGGGCTTTCTCATATGCGGCGCCAACACTGTGGAACCAACTCCCACCAGAACTACGAGCTAGCAATGACCCTCTAGACTTCAGAAAGAAACTCAAAACGCACATTTTCCAATCACATTTCAACCTGAACTAAATCCACAGATGGAGCAGCCCCTGACCACTGTGTCCAAGAAGATTATCCTGTATATATGTATTTATGTATATATGTAAATGAACTCCCCCATAGCTAAGAAGTGTTAACTCTGTATGATGTGCTTTTCTGACAATCTGTATGTAAACAAAATTTGTACCTGCCTTGATTCGGCAGTTTCACAATAGTAATCCTACCCGCTTCTGATCGCTGGAAGGAGCGGGCTACAAATGCTTGCTAAATAAAATAAATAAAATAAATAAATAAATAATAAATAAATAAATAAATAAATACTCACCTGTAACAGGTGTTCTCCAGGAGCAGCAGGAATCAGTCCTCACAGCCCTCCCTCCTCCCCTTGGAGTTGCAGTTGTACATAGTTTATTTTTCATTTTTGTGTGCTGTTCTTAGCTATGCCATTTGACTGAGGTAAGATGGCACCTTTAGGCGGGAAGGGAACTGCACATGGGTGCCTGCATTCCCAAAGGCTTTCATAGAAAGCTGGGGAAATGCTCCGCTGGGGCTTCATCGGCGCCGATGACACCCATATGTGAGGACTGACTCCTGCTGCTCCTGGAGAACACCTGTTACAGGTGAGTAACTACTCTTTCCTTGAGTCCTGCTAGACAAGTTCAGGCTGCCCCCTGGAACTGTGTACTATTGTTCTGTGGTGGTACCCTTAGGTCTGCTATGATCTATATACTTGGCTCCACAGGTCCATCTTCTAATGACATCCTTCTGTTTATGCTTTCCAGTACAGAGTTCTCTCTTGTTTGATTTCTTGTTGTTGCCCACATTGTGGTTGTGTGAGGCTTGCCATGTTCTCCCATTGAAACCTAGGCTTTTCATTTGTTCTTTGTTTCAACCAGTCTGCTTGTAGGGGAACACTACTCACTTGTCTAGACTGGTTTAGCAGGACTCAAGAAAAGGACATTATCTGGGAAGTAAAATGTCACCACCTGTGGCTTTCCTCAGGGTGAAGTGGTTATGCAGTGAATGTTTGTTCTTATATAGAGTGGTTCTCATACCAGTTTGGTGGGTTTGAAGCAGGAAATTTTAATTTTTAGCAGGAAAGTTTGTTGAAGAAAAAGCAGGAAAGTTGAACTTGATTTTGGAGGGAAAGTTAGTTGGAAAAAGGCAGGAGTTTGTGAAATTTGAATTTTGGTGAGAAGGTTTATTGGATAAAAGACAGGAAAAGTGCAAGTAGAAATCCTGGAGGGAAGGAAGTTGGGTTTTATCTGGAATATTGTTGACCCTCTCAGATTCTGGAAGGTGGACAGAATCTTTTGTTCTCCAGGACCAAGCAGGAAGTCAGTCCTCACATATGGGTGACGTCGGCGCCGACGGAGCCCTCGTGCGGAGCATTTCCCCAGCTTTCAAAGAAAGCCTTTGGGAATTGCAGCGCGCATGCGCGGTCCCCTTCCCGCCCAAGGGTGCCATCTTGCTCAGTCGTCTTTTTTCCGCGGAGCCCGACGGACGTAGTTCGTTTTTCCCCGAGGAAAAAGTTGATTTCCCTATTTTTTTCTTTTTTTACTTCGGTTCGACGCCAGATCCTTTTCCCGCCTTGGCCCGATACGCCGGTATCGAGTCCACTCTCACTTTTTCGGTTTTTGCCTGCCCGACCGGAGCCGCTCGATTCCTCCTCCGAGGAGTCGGGCTGGGAGACGGAGGACGAAGAGTAAACCGACACTTATCGGACTCGGTGTGTCCCATCGGACTCGGTGTGTCCCATCGGACTTGCCCTAGTCCGAACCTTGGAGACGATCCCCACTTTAGGATACCCGGTTCTCGGACTTTGTGTGGGATATGGCCAAGGCCTTGGCCTTCCCCGTGGATCCCGAGGAGGAGCCTCGAGCCGAGGAGCTCGAGGCCCTCCAGTATGACTCTCCCCCGAAGGAGGCCTTTACTGTTCTGGTTCCTCCGATGCTGGAGCAGCTGCTCTTCCGCATGTGGGAGACCCCGGCCTCGACGCCTGTGTTAAGCAAGCGGGTCAATTCCATCTATCGAGTCCGCAAGAGCCCCGGGTTCCAAAAGGCACAATTACCGCACCACTCCATGGTTGTGGAATTGGCCATGCATCGACTGAAAAGTCAGAAGATGCACTACTCGGTGCCTCCCGGCCGGGAGGCCCGGAACCTGGATGCCCTCGGTAAGAAGTGCTTCCAGGGCTCTTTGCTTGCTTGCCGTGTCCAGACTTACCAGCTCTACATGGGCATGTATCTCCGAGACCTGGCAAAGGAGATTGCCGGGTTCTCTGCTGGTATGTCCGAGGAACCTTTGCAGCGGTTTCAAGCCTTGTCCACTGGTATTCGAGAGTGCTAGAAGTTTATCTCTCGAGCAGCCTACGATGGCTTTGAGGCTTCGGCCTGAGTAGCCTTGGCCGGCATCGGTGCCCACCGACAGGCTTGGCTACAGTCTTCCGACCTCGAGCCATGGGTGCAGGATAAGTTGGTCGATGTCCCCTGCCGAGGTGAAAACCTCTTTGGCAAGCCCATGGCTGAAAAGGCTGCAGAACCCAAGACCGAGACTCTGACCAGGACTAGGCTGTCCAGAAAAACCTCTGCCCCTTCTGAGAAGAAGAAGGGCTCGGGAAAAAAGACCTTTTACCTGAGGAAGTCCTCTGCCTATAAACCATACCCTCATTATCTGGCCTCTGCAGCTCCCCAACAGGGTCAGCAGGCCAAGTGGCAGGGTCATGGCCCCCGTAGGCAGAAGGCCCCCAAGCCACCAACACCGGCCCCTGCTCAGCAGGGTGGGTGTTTTTGACTCAGCAAGCATAGCCTCTTCTCCTCAGCTGACTCACATCAGCACAGGAGGCTGGCTGGCCCACTTTGCCCACAGGTGGTCAGCCATCACATCAGATACCTGGGTGCTCCATATAGTCCAAAAGGGCTATCTTCTCCATTTTCACCAGGTACCTCCCTCCTATTTTCCAGGGGAGCCTCCAAGACTCCCTCTGTACAGGGACCTACTCCTTCAGGAGTTAGCAAGTCTGCTAAAGGACCAGGCTGTGGAACCGGTGCCCCACCACCTGAAAGGTCACGGCTTTTATTCCAGGTACTTCCTGGTACCAAAAAGAACCGGAGGCCTCCGACCCATCCTAGATTTGCGCACCTCAACAAGTTCCTGGAGAGGGAAAAGTTCAAGATGCTTACCCTTGGAATCCTGCTGCCCTACCTCCAGCAGGGAGATTGGCTATGCTCCTTAGATCTAAAGGATGCTTATACTCACATCCTTATTCATCCAGACCACAGACAATATCTCAGATTTGTTGTGGGGGGAAACCACTACCAGTACAGAGTACTTCCCTTTGGCCTATTCTCCGCTCCCAGGGTGTTCACCAAGTGCCTGGCGGTGGTGGCGGCCTACCTGAGGTTTCAAGGTCTTTTTGTGTTTCCATACCTGGACGACTGGCTCATAAGGGGCCAGTCTTCCCAGGAGGCCAGTCAAGCCACCCTTCGCACTGTGGCTCTGCTTCAGCACTTGGGGTTTGTCATAAACTTCGCAAAGTCCACTTTGCTCCCGTCCCAGAACTTGGAATTCATAGGAGCAAGGCTAGACACTCTTCAGGCGAGGGCTTTTCTGCCAGTGGACAGGGCCCTCCGGTTGATGGATGTAGCCAGGCAGTTTCACAGCAGTTCCCTGGTCTCTGCCAGGCAATTCCTGAGACTTCTCGGCCATATGGCTTCCACGGTTCATGTAACCCCCAATGCCCGCCTGCGCATGCGGCCTGCTCAGTGGAGCCTTCGAACTCAGTGGCATCAGGCCACAGGGAGCCTTGTAAACTCGGTGAGAATATCCACCCTGCTCGTCTCCTCTCTACAATGGTGGCTTCATCTTCCGAATCTGGTACTCGAAGTGGATTTTCAATCCCCTCCGCATTCTCGAGTGCTGATGACAGATGCTTCTCTTCTAGGTTGGGGAGCACATTGCCAGGGGGCATGTACTCAGGGTCTCTGGACTCCTTGGGAGGCTGCTCAGCAGATAAACTTCCTGGAGCTACGGGCAATACGCCTAGCTCTGAGAGCTTTCTCCCACCTCACATCTCACCAGTCTGTACTGGTCCAGACGGACAATCAAGTTGCCATGTTCTACGTGAACAAACAAGGAGGCACAGGCTCCTTCCTTCTTTGTCGGGAGGCACAACGGCTGTGCTCTTGGGCCGTCAATCATGGAATCCTCCTCAAGGCTGTCTACCTCCCCGGTCAAGAAAATTACCTGGCGGACAGACTGAGCAGGATCCTGCTACCACACGAATGGAGATTGAATCCATTGGTGGTTCAGCAGATCTTTCTCAGGTGGGGCTTCCCCACCATGGATCTCTTTGCCAGCCCTCTGAACCGGCAACTCCCGAGATTCTTTTCCAGACAACCGCATCCTCTCCGAGTAGCAGCGGATGCCTTTCTGATTCCGTGGTCCCAAGACCTACTATATGCGTTTCCTCCCACGCCACTAGTGTCTCGAACACTGTTCAAGGTCCTCAAGGACAGGGCCTCAATGATTCTTATAGCCCCCAGGTGGCCGAGGCAACTGTGGTTCCCACTCCTGCTGCAACTGGCGGTGGACACTCCCCTGCCTCTGGGAATTCAACACGATCTTCTGTCTCAGGACCAGGGGTCTCTTGCACCCCAACCTCCAGTCCCTTCATCTGATGGCCTGGCTGCTGAAAGGGTAGTACTGGCTCCCCTACTCCTGCCTAGAGAGGTGGAAGACGTGGTCTTAGCCTCTAGGCGGCAATCCACCAGGAAATCCTACGCTCTTAAGTGGCGTAGATTCTCCACATGGTGTGCTCAGCACAGCGAGAATCCCTTCTCGTGCTTGGTAGCGTTAGTATTGCAATATTTGCTTTACCTCTCCAATCTAGGCCTTAAGTCCAACTCTGTCAGGGTTCACCTCAGTGCTCTCTGTGCACCACTCGCCGGTGGACCGGAGGCCTCTTTCCAACCACACTTTGGTGGCTCGTTTTCTCAGAGGCCGCCTCCTGCTTAAGCCTCCTTTGTGTCCACCAGCCCCTGAGTGGGATCTGAATGTGGTCTTACAGCGGATTACTTGGCCGCCATTTGAACCTATGGCTATCTTCCCTCTCCGTTTTCTCTGCTGGAAAACCTTGTTTCTGGTAGCTCTTACCTCTGCTAGGCGAGTGAGTGAACTTCAAGCACTAGTGTCTGATCCTCCTTACACTAGGTTCTACAGGAATAGGGTAGTCTTACGGACTCACCTGAAGTTTCTCCCTAAGGTTGTCTCCCCTTTTCACCTCAATCAGTAGGTGGTTCTTCCGACCTTCTTTCCCAGGCCGCATGCCAACCGGGCTGAGATGGTCCTGCATACCCTGGACTGTAGGAGGGCGTTGTCCTTCTACCTTGACCGTACGCGGGAGCATCAAAGGGCTGTTCAGCTCTTCATTTCTTTTGACCCCAATAAATTGGGGTTACCTGTTTCCAAGCGTACTTTGTCCATATGGGTCGCTGACTGTATCGCCTGGGCTTATGGGGCAGCCGGCCTCTCGTTGGAGGGTCGAGTCACGGCTCATCGTGTCAGGGCGAAGGCTGCATAAGAGGCTCATCTCCGCTCTGTTCCGTTGGCAGACATCTGCCGGGCTGCTACTTGGTCTTCAAGCCAGACTTTTGCGGCCCATTACTGCCTTGAGAGGGAGTCCTGCAGGGACAGTGCTTTCGGACAGGCAGTACTCCATAATCTCTTTGGGGTTTAGGCAACTCCTACCCTCCGGCCCTGGTGTTGGGCTACCGGTCGGGGGCGTTCTCAGAGAAGATTCCTTCCTTACGTACTGACGAGCTAGAGGGAGCTCATTTTTTCGGCTTGAGGTCTCCGGTAGCCTTAAGCTGGGGAGTCCCATATGCGAGTACTGACTTCCTGCTTGATCCTGGAGAAAGAGTAGTTACTCACCTGTAACAGGTGTTCTCCAGGAGCAGCAGGAATCAGTCCTCACAACCCTCCCTTCTCCCCTTGGAGTTGCAGTCATATGATTTATTTTTGCTAATTCTTTTGCTGTCTTTTAGCTATGTCATCAGACGGAGCAAGATGGCACCCTTGGGCGGGAAGGGGACCGCGCATGCGCACTGCAATTCCCAAAGGCTTTCTTTGAAAGCTGGGGAAATGCTCCGCACGAGGGCTCCGTCGGCGCCGACGTCACCCATATGTGAGGACTGATTCCTGCTGCTCCTGGAGAACACCTGTTACAGGTGAGTAGCTACTCTTTTTCAGCCCCATACCTTGTAGCACTAAAACCTATGAAAGGGGTTGCAGTGCTTTAGGTTCTTTGTCTCCATTGATGTTTCATGGGTGTCTTGCTATCTCTACCGCCTCTTTGATCCTCCTTGGCCACCAGCTGCTTTCTTTTTCCAGGATTCTTTTGTCATGATTGCATGGCCCATTTCCGTCACATAGAGGGCTACAGCAGATTTCTCTATTGCAGAGTTTATAATGCCGTCTTTGTTTTTGTTGCCTTTTTTCTATGGTGTGGTCAATTTTGCCTATATATGATTGGCCGCAGCTGCATGGAGTTTCGTAGACTCGAGCGGTTTGGGCTGTGCAATCCTTTACTTGTGTGAGTGAGGATGCCAGCTTTTGTGTTGCGCTATACACTGCTCCCAATGTCACTTAAATCTTGCAAGAAGCATGCAAGTCCAACATAAAAATTTTTAAGAACAATAGTTTTATACCTTAAGCTTTATACCTCTCTAGTCCCATGGCCACTCCTTGTGGCCTTGGGCAAGCCACTTTACCCTCCATTGCCTCAGGTACACTTAGATTGTGAGCCCTTCGGGGACAAGGGAATAAAAAGTACCTGTTAGTATACATGTAAACCGCACTGATTCTAAAGAGCGTGGTATAAAAAATAAATAAATAAAATAAAATAAAATTAAGCACATCGTATTACCCAAATGTGAAAGTGGGGGTTCAAATTTTTTCACATTCTGTGAATAACACTTCTGCTTGAGATTCATCATTGCTCTACTTTTTTTTTTGTATAGATAAATTCCACTAGTGTGTGAATATTCTTCTAATAATTTTTTTTATATTCAATTCTTATACTTATTAGATTTAATTAAGTCTCTCCAAGGTCATACAGAAGTACTGGGGGTAGCAGGTTTCATAGCCCCAACATGCTGGTCGGTTTCACCTCCACCAGGGGCTGCTTCAGCGTATGACAATCCAAGATTACTGCACAAAAGACCCAAAATGCTATTGGCGAGGCAGGAACATTTTCAATTCAGCAGTAAGGCTGGGACTCTCCTGGCACAGCAATTGCAGAAGCAGAAGACAAGGGCTTAGCTTCAATAAGGGACCTGCAAGGCCAACTTATTGCTGAACGGGATATTCATGTGGATTTATAAGATTTTTATGTGAGGTATGAGGCTCATCCTAAAACCCTAGAAAGGATATAGATATTTGGACGCTGTCCCTCTAAAGAGTTTGGAGGGGGGAGGCCACGGAGAGGTTTGGACTAGGCTCTTGGCTTGGATGGCTTTACAGCCTGGTTTTATAGGAAGTTTTGGAGATATCCTGTGTAAGTCTTTGGCAACACTATTTCGTTTAGTTAAGAACAGTGGGTCCCTGGCATAGAGAATGCAGTGGGTAGGGATTTTGTTAAAGAGATGGATTTACAGGTATGTGCTTTGTACTGCCCAATTTCACTATTGAACCTGGATGTGAAGATATTAGCCAAGATCTTGGCAGTGCATTTGAATACAGTGGAGTTGGGATTAATCCATGCAGACCAGGCAGGCTTTATGCTGTATATGAGGTGACCGATGATAATCAGAAGATACTACATAAAATAAGGATGGCAAGAAGGGGGAGGGGAGATGCCATTATTTCTGACCATAGATACAGAGAAGGCGTTTGACCAGGTGTCATGGGAATTTATATTCAGGGTACTGGGCTTCAGGGATGGTTTTAGGGGTTGGAAAAAAGCATTGTTTTACTAGGCCCAAAGCACATGTGAAAGTGAATGGGGGTTATTTAGGTTTTTTTTTAACAGGGCAGTGGAGCACAGCAAGGCTGCCCTATTTCTCTGTTCTTGTTTGCCATATCGGTCAAGCCACTTGTTGAGAGGATTTAAACAGGGATCAGGGTGGGAGGTGGCACGTATCGAATTTCATTGTTTGCAGTTGTTTTTGCAGTAACTTGACCATAAATTTCTTTGCCAATGATTGTATTGGGAGTATCACAAAAGGTTTGTTCCACTCTCTAACCAAAAAAGAAGTATCACTATTTTTTGCGGGAAATGGGTCTCAGACTTGATCGGGGAAAACGTCGGAGAGGAGCTTTGCCTCTATAACCGACTAACCCCTCTATTGCATCAACGACCCAATTGTTTCCCCTTATTTCCCTTTTTTTTATATATATATATTTTCTTTATGTTATAAAATAAGTTTAACTCAACGTTCAGTGCGCTTCAAGTAATAAATAATTTCAAAACAAAGCTGAACGCTTATCTGTGAAGTCCATGAGGACTGTAATCTCATCCCTGTGATCGCATCCCAACGCAAGTTGACAGCGCCTGTACGTTTTACCGCTTACGCGGTTTCATCGGGGGAGTATTGCATGAGATTAGCTTTCAAACCGCTTGACCTGGTGAGTTCTAAAAAGACAACAAGGTGCAATCAATACTTCAATATCAAATGGAATTATTCGACTGTGCCAATCTCACGGAGGTTACTTTCTGCAGTTGGTAACTATACCTTATACATCATTCTCACCAGACCCGTCTCACATCCAAAAGACGCCAGCGCATGCGTGGTAAAGAACAGTAGTGGGCTTTTATCCTCGAACCCGATTGTGACGTCAGTTCGAGGATAAAAGCCCACTACTGTTCTTTACCACCCATGCGCTGGCGTCTTTTGGATGTGAGACGGGTCTGATGAGAATAATGTATAAGGTATAGTTACCAACTGCAGAAAGTAACCTCCGTGAGATTGACACAGTCGAATAATTCCATTTGATATTGAAGTATTGATTGCACCTTGTCTTTTTAGAACTCACCGGGTCAAGCGGTTTGAAAGCTAATCTCATGCAATACTCCCCCGATGAAACCGCGTAAGCGGTGAAACGCACAGGCGCTGTCAACTTGCGTTGGGATGCGATCACAGGGATGAGATTACAGTCCTCATGGACTTCACAGATAAGCGTTCAGCTTTGTTTTGAAATTATTTATTACTTGAAGCGCACTGAACGTTGAGTTAAACTTATTTTATAACATAAAGAAAATATATATATAAAAAAAAGGGAAATAAGGGGAAACAATTGGGTCGTTGATGCAATAGAGGGGTTAGTCTGTTATAGAGGCAAAGCTCCTCTCCGA
This sequence comes from Ichthyophis bannanicus, assembly GCA_033557465.1. Lineage (NCBI taxonomy): Eukaryota > Metazoa > Chordata > Amphibia > Gymnophiona > Ichthyophiidae > Ichthyophis > Ichthyophis bannanicus. The sequence goes on from CM066032.1 coordinate 1,733,613,658, forward strand.
CGTTTTCCCCGATCAAGTCTGAGACCCATTTCCCGCAAAAAATAGTGATACTTCTTTTTTGGTTAGAGAGTGGAACAAACCTTTTGTGATACTGTTGTGCTATTGTTCCAACAAACCCGTTGAGTTTTTGTTGTTCTTCACAATGATTGTATGGGAGCTAAAGGAGTATGATAGGCTGTCAGGTTTCCGGCTAAATATGGGGAAGACAGAGATCTTGAACCTAATGGTGCCAGAACAGCAAGTAGAATGACTTTGAAAGAGCTTACCCTTTAAGTGAGCAATTAAAGGGGTGAGGTATCTGGGAGTTCAGTTTGGATGGGATTACCAGGAGCTGTATGCAGTGAATTATGGGAGTTTGGGCTCGGATTTGGAGGCTGTACTGGGACAATGGATGAGGATATGTTGATCATGACTGGTAAATGATGATCCTGCCGAAGTTTCTGTACTTGTTCCAGGCACAACCAGTGCTGATCCCAGACAAAGCATTAGGAAGAAAATTGAATGGTTTGTATGAAATAGAAAACCACCAAGGGGTGGCACTTGGAGCACTGCGAGAACTAAAAGGGATGAAGATATAGCTCTTCCAGATTTTAAAACGTATTTCTTGATGGCGCAGCTAAGAGCAGTTTACTCCTATTTTTAGGAGGAGGGGGAAACAGTGGGTTGGTGTAGAGAAGGCCATGGTAGAGGAAGGGCAATTTGTTGGTATCTTATAGGGTAAGAAGGTGAAGATGTGGAGAGGGAGTCCATTTGTGCAGCACACACTAGATACCTGGTTTACATGTAGAGAAAAGTTGCTAACCAATAAAAAGGTATCTCCACTTTTCACAATTAAGGACCAGCAGATCAGTCTCTTGGAGCTTTGGGCCATATTTCTGGCCCTCGGAGCCTTCTGTCACCACCTGCAACACCAATCAATGCTGGTCCAGACAGATAATCGAGTGGCAATTTTCTTCATCAACAAGGGGGGGGGGGGGCACTGTATCTGTTGGGCCAGGACACAACACCCTGGCTGATATTAGTGTGTAGACCTTAGATGCTTTATTGTGGGTAGAGCAGGGAGTCATTGAATGTTGGATGGCAGTGTATGGGATTTAGATATCTTTATGTGAGTAAGTCATATGGAATATTACACTATAAAACACTACAGCACGCATCATTACAGACACTCCAAGGACTGAGCACATCACCCCCGTCCTACAACTACACTGGCTCCCAATGGTGGCAAGAGCTAAATACAAAACAGTCATGATCATCTTCAAAATCATTCACCAACTCTCAGCAGGCGCACTCCAAAATGTTATAACAAGGGACATTAACATCAGACCAAGAAGATCCAATAATGACAACATGATCGGCACACCCGCAGGCTATCACAAAACCAAACAACTTCAAAAAGAGCACCATCACTGCTGGCATCTACACTATGGAACTCCCTCCCAACGAGCCTGAGGGCGTTAGATGACCTCACAGACTTCCGCAAAGACCTCAAAACATTCCTATTTATAGAAACCTATGAGCATTCAGGCAACATCCCCTACCCAAACAATAACACTACTACCTCCAACAACTAAATACACATCCATACTACCCACCCACACAAATCTTTCATACCACGTTTTAAATAACTTCATGTTAAATGTTACCTCAATTGTACTGTCTAATTAAAGATTAAAGATCCCGAAAGATTATACAAGAGCACATAAATCAACAAATAACAGAGCCTTTTCCCACATAGCCCCAACGATCTGGAATTCCCTCCCAGAGGAGCTACGAACACTAACGGAGATCATGGAACTTCGAAAAAAATTAAAAACTTATCTGTTCACCAAACACTATAACATAGATAACTCACAACCTGCTTTAGACAAAGGTTAAACGGGTATCTGTCTGCATCAAGCAAAAAACCCTTTAACCCACACAGATAACACACACTCATGATGACCTCACAGCTTATGTCCTTTCACTTCCATGTATATATATACATATATAAAATTGTATATAGTTTATTCTGTTCTGTATTCTCACATTGTTTAGACTGTATATTCTATATATAATATGATGTTCCTTGTAAATATGTTCTGTTATAGTATGACGTTCCCTGTAAAACAAACTTGCTTTGTTAACTATTGTTCACTGTAAACCGCAACTGAACTTTGGAAGATGCGGTATATAAATGTGTATAAAATAAATAAATAAATAATTACTGTTAAGTAACTGTACTGTCTAAATGTTTACATGTACCCTAATGTTTAATGTAACCCTCCAATTGTCATGTGACATGACCACCTTGATTGAAGGAAAAGGTGGCATACAAATCTGTCTAAATAAAATAAATATGGAATATTAAAGTGGTCTAGTGTGTGGTGGCTGAGCATATGGGAGTAAGCCTCATAATGACTGAAGTATTTGTGTTGGTGCTGGATGGCCGCATGTGAGGTTGAGGGGCCTTTAAATCATAGGAAGTGTTGATGGCAGTATATGGGGCTGAAACCTTTCATTGTAAGGGTTAGTCTGTGTGGCATTGAGTGGTCTCACTGTGTTATAAGGCAAAAGCAGGACCACTGGCATAGTGCAGTTAAAACAAATTTAAAGTGTTTTATATATTGTGGCTTTGAAAGCCTTTAATACTTTTCTGTTTTGCCTTTTTCATTTAGTTTTCTTTTTAAATTTAATTTCCTAGCAGCTTCATTCTGTATACATTAAATCAGTGATGTGCTAACAAATTTCTTTGTTTTGATTTATAGCCCTCTATCATAACACTCTAGGTCAGGGGTTCTCAACCCAGTCCTCGTAACACACCTAGCCATTCAGATTTTCAGGATAATTGTCATGAATATACAAGAGGCAGTGCATGCAAATCTCTCATGCATATTTATTGTGCTTATTCTGAAAAAAAAAAGACAGGCTAGGTGTGTCCTGAGGATTGGGTTGAGAGCCCCTGCTTTAGGTGGATTACAGAACACATGAAATAAAGATGTATGAACCACAACACACATCCAACTACATAAAAGTACTTTGTAATGATATGAAGCGTTAGATCTGTTTTTATTGCATGGAGTTACTAATTCTGCACTGCAGAATTATTTATATTCCCGGGTTTCCTTTCATTTTACCTGTCATGTTTTCTCTTCTGTTTCATTTCTGTATTCCATTTTCTTTCTCTGGACTCTTTATATTTTTACTTACGGCAAAAAACATTTCTGCTATAGACACCATAAAAATATGGATATTAAACCAATTTTACCTAGTATGATACAGTGAGTATTTCCTGGAAGATCATAGAAATACCTTTGTAGTAGGTGTTGCCAAACTATGGCCCACAGTCCAAAACTTGCCTGCAAACCAGTTTCCCTGACCCGCTCTTTGTTACCTAGGCTGAACTGCTTCTGGTCTGTGCTGCCATTCCTTCTCTTTTTCTCCATCCCCTTCCCTTGTGGTACAGCATATCTTCTTCTTTATTCCCTCTCTCCATTTCCCCCACCGTGTCTAACATTTCTCCGTCTCCCTTCTCTCTCCCTCTTTTCCTCCCTCCATACCTCTCCCCAGCTACACAGTCCTTCATCTTGCATTTACTTTGTGATTGTAGCAATGACTGATTTACAAAATGCTGCTGTTTACTGACCCCCTTAGCCTTCCCTCTAACCTGTCCCTTGCCAGAAACAGGGGGTGGGACATAGCAGAGCAAAGGCTATGGGACCAATGAAGGGTAGCATCTGTAAATCGTTTCCGTGATTGCCAAAAATAAGGCAAGTTGAAGGGCCACAGCAGTGAGCAGGTGGGATGGGAGGAAGGGAGGATAATGACAGACTAGACTATGGAGGAGGGGCACGGGGAGAGGGAAGATGCAGGACCATGGGGAATGAAGAGAGGGAGAAGATGCTAGAATGGGGGAGGAGGGAGAAGGGGAGCTGCAAGATTGTTACCCTCTATGCCAGGTGTCCCTAAACTATTGTCCAGTGCCTCAGCAGCATCTGCTGCATGGGGCTATAGAAGAAGAGGCAGGAGGTGGTACTTTTGAGATAGGGGGAACTGACCCCTGCCCTGCCCTGCTCATTCAGCAAAATCCTTCTCCCTTTCAGTGATCTGACAGGTCCAACGTTGATCTCTGCCTAAATGGTTTGGGGGACCCTGCCTTATAGATATGTTTTTTTATTTTTACATGATATTGAGTAAAATGATTGTGGTACCCAGTCCAACCAAATTATAATGTTATCTACATGTAAGTATAGTTTATTACTGAAAAAAGATTTGCTGGTGGCCTCTAGAATTAGCTATGTTTGCTAATGGAAGAATTATAAACAACTGAAGATGGGATGGGTGGTGGTGATGCTTCAGACAGTATGCATGTCTCATTTTTTTTCATGATTTTGTGTTGCCCCTGATTTGCTTTTATATACTTATATACTTTTTCTTCTACTGAAGGATTATGGCGTGAAAGAAGATGAACTGCAGGCTATTCTGAATTATTTACTCACTATCCATGAGGTAATGTTTGACTTTTTCTTTCTTTCTTTTTTTTTTTTAATTTCAAATTTACACATCCAAAGGAGAAAAAAATCCATGAATGCAGATATTGGATACAATCAAAGTACCAAGGGAAAAAAAGAACATATGGAAAATACGCATCCAAATCATTTTTAGTCCACAATAAAGGAAATATCAAAGGGGGATATAAGAGTAAAGCATAAAAGGGGTCTGGACAAAATCCCAACCTCCATTTTCAAAAAAGAACAAACAAAGGCAGGTAAAGACTTACGCATCAGCCATATGAGAAGGAACATCACTCAGTACACCTACTTCTTCTCTAGCACTTAGAAACTCCAACCGTTATCTGGGCTCAAAGAACACACAAACCTTATCTTTATAGGAAACATAACATCTAACTGGAAATTTTAACTGAAAGGAAGCCCCAAGGGTCAAAGCCCTAGACCGAAGGCCCATGAACTCCCTCCTCCATAACTTAGAACCCCTAGACAAATCAGGAAACAACCTAACTGGAGAGCCCAGAAAAGACTTACTGAAGTTTCTAAAAAAAAAAAGCGGAAAATTAAAGTTTTTTATCTGATTCCAAGGCCAGGGTAACAAGCAAGGTGGTTTTATCTGTGACTACCTCCAAGAAGTCCTCCAAGAACCTAGTTAGTTCCCCACCCCCTAAGGAAACAGACCCAGGGACATTACCAGGGATCCCAGCCCCAGAGACAAATATTGGATCCGAGTCATAGGTGGAAAATGTTCTTGAGGAAGCTTCAGCACCTCAGCAAAATATTTCCTCGGCATCTCTTCTGCTGATAAAACAGATCTTGGAAAATTCAAAAACCTGATGTTACACAGCTGGGCTTGATTTTTGAAATACTGCATTTTCCTCTGAGACACCAACTTGTCCTTAATCTGGGCCTCCACCAGACCCTGGAGATGACCCAGCTTCTGTTCCACAAGGAGGATCTTACCTGCTTGCTGTTCCTGCACCGAGGAAATCTCAGAATAAACAGTCTTAACCCCATTCATATCAGCACTCAGTGAAGCCATAAGAGTTCACTGCTGCAATTGCTTCCCACAGCACATCCAAACTTACAACCGCAGGTTTTACCCAGGACTTAACTCCGGAAGATGTTAAAACGCCAAGCTGCTCCGAAGCTGTACTCTCTGCCATGGCCGTCACCACACCAGAGCCGTTCCCTTGTGCCCCAAATACCAGAGATGCTGACCCTGTCAGAGGAGAGCCCCCTTCAACAGCGTACTTGTCGGCAAGCTGGAGGGGAGCACAACTCCATCTGGACAATCACTTCCGGGTTGGGGGGGGGGGTGGTTCGCAACTCCAGCGAGAGCTGCACACCTGAGATGCCCCGATACGACAGATCATCTGCCGGCCCCACTGAAGTTGCTGCTCCAGCACTACAAGCAAAGCCACAGGACACCAGAGTCCTTTGACCAGGGGAACTCCTCACCACAGGACCCGAGGGTAGGTCCAGCTGCTTCCGTTTTCTGTGCCCCATAATGCCAGCAGCAGAAAGTTGGGGTCTCAGGAACTCGCGCTCAGGCGATGCAGAGCAGTGCTTCCTGCCACCATCATTAGCCCCATGTTTGACTTTCTAAGCAGTGAGATCTATTTTGGATTTTTCTGTATACTCCTTTTGGCATAATTAATGGTGAGTGGGATATACATATAAATAAGTAAATAAAATACAGTTCTAGAATTTTAAGGTTTTGTTGACAATTAATGCCTGCCTAAGTCTTACAGTAATGAGTGTACCTTATTTGCCACAGAGTGACTTTGCGGTAAGAGGGTAATCATTTGGGAAGTGCCTAAGAGTGAGGTCTTCAGTTAATAGCCCTTCAGTGATTTAGGCGCTATGTGCACAGTGCAGGAACAGCGGAGGACTGAAGTTCATTAAGCTAGCAGATAGAAATCATTTCCTGCCCTTTTTAAGAAACTGCTGCTTATAGTGAGAGAACAGATGCTAAAAGCCCATAACTAAATGTTGATTTTATGCTGTCTGGAGAGTACACTCTTCTGTTGCATTGTCCACATATTCATTCCAGCTGTTTTCTATTCAGTGACAAAGAAAGAAAAAGTTAATTAAAGGGAAATATACATTGGGAGTAGCTTGCTAAAAGTAGCCTGCAAATTTTCAGTATTTAAGTACTGATTGAACATTTAAATTAATATATTTTTAATAACCTCATTTGATCACCACAGGGTTTTCTCTTGCATCAAAAAATGTTAAGTCCCTGGTTTTCCAGTTATTTTTCTCTGAATCCTATTCAATAAAGCTTTTTGCCATGAGCCCAGAATGGAAGATCCTTTTTGATTAAGGTCCTTTATGCATACTTGATGACAAAACACTTGCAAGCTAGTTTTAAGAATTTCTCTGACGAGGAATTATTGGAGTCAAGACTTACTGTATTGTTCAGTCTGTCAGCTCCAACAAATTGTTCCATATAAAGTTTAAGTTCTGTGTTCTAATTGTTCCATGTAAACCACCTTGACTGGTATAAAAGAGTTGTTAAATAAAACACACAAGACATTTGATGTAGCTGAGACAAATAGCCCTCTCAGACATACTGACTCAGGTAGTCTCTTCTAGGGATATGATGCAGCAAGGTGAAATGAACGAAGTCTGGAGTTGGCAGTGGAAGAGGTGGTCACAGATAAGCGATTTTGCCTGATGAGGGGTATAAGGAGAAATAAGATAGAGGTAATGAGGAGCTGCAGAATGAATGCATTTGTAATTCAGTAGGAGAAGCTACAGGGTAACCTATTTAAGACTAATAAAAGAAAATATTTTTTTACTTCATGTATAATCAAACTCTGGAATTTGCTACCAGAGGATGTAGTAAAAGCTGTTAGTGTAGCTGGGTTTAAAAAAGGTTTGGACAAGTTCCTGGAGGAAAGGTCTATAAACCATTATTAAAGTGGACCCGGGATATCCACTGCTTGCCCCAATACAAGCATTGTGGAACCTGTGTCTTTTGGGGAAACTGCTAGGTACTTGTGACCTGGATTGGCCACTGTTGGGGAAAAAGGATACTGGGCTTGATGGACCTTGGTCTGACCCAGTATGGCATATCTTATGTTAAGTTTGAATTGGTTGCAGAAACAGGGAGCCAATGAAGTGATGTGACCAGAGGGGTTAATGTGGGATTAGTGACCCAGGCTGAAGATTTGCCATATGGCAGAATTTCAAATGGATTGAAGGGGGAGAGATGATTCCGGGGTAAGCCAGTGAGGAGCAGGTTGCAGTAGTCAAATGGGAGGTGATAAGGGTCTTGGTAGTGCTTTCATAAGGGAAGGGATACATTTTGTTGCTGATATAGAGAGAAACAGGTTTTAGCTGTGTTAGATATGTGCAGAGACACATCAAAGATGACCCCCAATGTTGAGAATGGAGGAAACAAGGAAGATGGCAGTATTAACCACAGAAAGAGAGGAAGGGAGGAGATGAGTTTAGGTGGAAAAATAAGGAGTTCTGTATTAGACGTGTTCAGTTTAAGACCACGGTGGGACAGCCAGGCAGCAACATCAGACAAACAGGCTGAGATATGGGCTTGGAGCAATTTCATGTTCAAACAAGTAAACATGAGTCAACAGCAGAAAGATGGTATTGAAAACCATGGAGGGAAATTAGAACACCAAGAGAGTAAGCATAGAGAGAAAAGTAGAAGTCCTAAAGCTCTGAAGGTACACTAACTGAAAGTGGGATAACAGTGGATGAAAATCCACCAGAACATACACTGAAAGTGGGATGGGAAAGATAAGAAAACAGGACAGAATAGAGCCCCTAAATCCATGTGAGAACAGGATATTGAGGAGAAGGTGGTGATCAGTGGTGTCAAAAGCAGCAGACAGGTCAAGATGTATGAAGATCGAATAAAAGCCCTTAGATTATGGCCAAGGTTACTGAGGTTTTGGGCAAGAACTGTTTTCTGTAGTGTAGAGGATGAGTACCAGATTGCAGTGGATCCAGAATGGTTTGAGAGGAAAGAAATTAGACAGCGGTGGTGAACCACACTTTTGAGTAGTTTGGATGCAAAAGGGAGGAGGGGGATGGGTTAAAAATTTAAAGGGCTGGTAGGGTCTAGTGAAGGTTTTTCGAGGAGAGGTGTGACCAAAAGATGTTCAAAGGCTGCAGGAACAGTTGTAGTGGAAAGTGATAGGTTGAGGATATGACAGACGGAAGGGACGACAGCGGGAGCTAGAGAGCATAGTTAGATGGGTGGGCATGGGATCAGAGGGACAGGTAGTGAGTTTGGATGAGATATGCAGTTTCCTCCAGGGCTGCTTTTATTTTTGGGGAAAAGGTGTAGCTACCCCAGACCCTTCCATAACAAGGGCCCATGCAGTTGTCAGTTGCCCATAGATAAATTCAGCCCCAAGTGCAGGCTACTGAAATTAACTGGCCTTTTATTTATTTATTTATTTATTTTATTTATTTATTTGCAGTCTCTTTTATACCGCGCTATTCGACATCAGTGCGGTTTACAATGAACATAAGAGTTGCACATCTCAATTTCGTGATTTGTGCTTACAGTGAAACAGGTATAATAACTTGGGTATACATTAAACAGGAAAATTAAACTTGGGTATGCATTAAGCAGGTATAACAGGTAAAATACGGTATAAATAACCAGTCCCTTAACAAGGAGACACGATGAATAAATACAGTCTACTTTATGCAACAATATAATGAGTTATGCGGCACTGCATAAGTTTCTCATGGTGGTTGGAGGGGAAGGTGTGATTGTGAGTGACCAGTCTGGGAATGTGACGTGCATGAGTTTGAGGTGCTGCATTGAGATGTGAGAGTGGGTGAGTGTGGGGAGAAGACTGAATCATCGTAGTGATGAAGAAAGAGGTGCCGTTTCAGTGCCTTCCTAAATTGGGAGAGTTCACTGATGGTTCTGATAGTTGCTGGTAGTGCGTTCCAGCAGGATGGAGCAAAGAAGGAGAAGGCTCTGGATCTAGTGAATTGAGAACACTTCGTGCTTGCCTTAGGTAATACGAGAGTATTTGCAGCATTCGATCTCCTTGCTCGATTGGGAGGTGTGATTGAAATTAGATCAGTAATGGCAGTAGCAGGGTATTTATTGATGGCTTTATGGGTCATAATTAGGATCTTGAATGAGATCCTGGCTTGTATGGGTAGCCAGTGCAATTGTTTTAGTATTGGGGTAATATGAGAACTTCTTGAGGCTCCATGAAGGATTCTTGCAGCTGAATTCATTGCAAGTTGTAAGGGGTTAGTCGTGCACTTAGGTAGACCATACAAGATCGCATTGGCATAGTCAAAGTGAGGCATTGTTAGGGCCTGAAAGACAGTTCGGACGTCATCAGGTTCTAACAGTTGACGCAGATTGCGGAGGGTCCGGATTTTATGGTACACCGACTTTGTTATGTTTTTGATATGAGCCTTCATATTAAGTTGCTGATCAAGCATTACACCTAGGTATCTTACTGTAGTCTTGCATATGATCTCTGCGTCGCGAACCTTGATAGACAGGGGTGGAGTAAAAGCCGGATTCCTGGTTACGAAGAGGGCTTCTGTCTTTTTGAAATTTAACTTAAGCATTTGTGCATTTAGCCAGTCTGTGACAGCGTCAAAGCACCTGATAAGTGGGGATAGTTCAAGATGTTCTGTCGAAATTGGCATGTACATCAAGACGTCGTCAGCATAGACCAGTCAGTTGATATTAAATGATTGGATGAGATCACAAATGGGTTGCATATAGACATTGAATAGCAAGGCGGATAGAGATGAGCCCTGTGGAACACCTTTAGTTTGGGGGAAGGAATCGGAGTTGGAGGGGCCAGAACGGACATGTTGCCAGCGATCAGTGAGGTATGAAGCGCACCATGACAAGGCTGAAGCTTGAACTCCCTTTTGCTGCCAGTGACAAGATGCTCGTTTTCCTCTGTGGCTTTTGGCTATTTTATTTAACTAATTAAGTGGTAGAAGCTGCAGGCCAGTTTCACCTCTCAAGAAAAATAAAAGTTGGCAGTCAGTGAAGTGGTTTGCTGCTCAGTTGTGCCACCTCTATTTTTCCTCCACTTGAGTCCAGAAGCAGGATGTGCAGCTCAGGCAGTCAGTAAATGCAACAGTTATAGTCACAGATAAAATCTGACCACATGAAGTGATGTCGCACATTGGCTCAATCAGAGGACCCTGAGGTGTGCTCTGCATTGGGCATGTTTGGGGACAGCAGGACACATGATATGGTGGACATTGGGCCAGGGCCACGGGTGTGCTATAGGCATCACTGTATCCATGTGAAGAAATGGGGACAAGACTTGGCTGGCAGTACAGGAATTCCACAAGAGTTCAACGATCACTGATCTTGGATGTGACAAATATGATGGCAAACTACTTTTCCCTGCACATTTCCCCCTTATTTCTTTTTATTTAAAGTTTTTTAATTTAAGAGTAATCAAATCTTTATACCACAGTATCATTTACTACACACAACAGTAGTCTTGAAGGACTAGAAAAAGGGACTGATACTTCTGGAGAGAGATCTGCAATTGTGAGTATATACTACTGGGAATTTTCTGAAAGGACTTCTTTGTATTAAAGCTAATTAATCTGTGAACCCAGTGTTTTTGTTAAATCAGTCAGGGCCTAGTAGCAGTAGTTCCTTATCGGTCCTACAGTTCAGTCCTCCACCACTGGGTAGTGCACCTCCTCCTGCAACATGGAGACTGGACAAGTCAAACTTGTGACATCACCGGGTATATCCTGCTGGTCTTCTCCCATGATCCCCCAGTGTGTCCAGTCTCCATGCAGCATGAGGACGTAGTGAGCCTAGGTGCTGGGCTCACTTGAGAAGCAGTTTAGGAGCAGCTAGTCAGGATTTGATTTACCTTGCATTTCTTTTGCCCTTCTTTAGGTGTAATCCTGTAAATTGAATTCATTTTCATTTAATTTAATTTACTTTTACTTTATTTATTTTCACCTAGTCTGCCTTAGTGTAAAGGGGGGTTCTGTCCCTTTTCAAAGTTCACGCTGCCAGCTAGCCTCTCTGCTTGGGATTCTTCGGTCTCTGTGCCCGGTGATGATCTCTCCCCCAGTGTCCATGCGGCAGATTCCCATCGTGGCGGGAGCATCAGGCCGTTCGAGGTTCTTTAGCCGGTGGGCCGGGGCTCGCAGCGTCTGCTACTTCTGGTGGCGCGAGGCAGCAGCGTGTCTGGACAGCTCTTCACCCCGCAGCTACAGCGGGGTAACTGCTGCATCCTGACACCACAAGGGAGTCTCTCGAGTCCGCATGGAGGGGCTCTGAGCTCTTGCCGCCTCTGTGGTGTTTGGCGCCAAGCGGGCCTGCTTCGGATTGGCGCCATTTTCTCGGCAGGACTGAGGCCTCGTGGCGGAGAGCGGAGCAGCCCGCGTTTGAGCAGACGATGCTGTTCCACGCGGCTACACCCAGATAAGGACTTCCTTTTGCTGTTACTTTTAATTCTAATTTTAATTTCCTTTTAATTTTAATTTCCTTTTAATTTCATGATAGTTTATAGTTCTTTGAATGCAATGTGATTGGTTTTGGTTTTTACTTCTTGGGGGGTGCCTTTACCTTTGTCTGCATTCTGGCAGTTAGCGACGTCTGTCAGCAGCAGGTTTCCGTGCTAGGATTTGGCCATTCAGGGTCATCGGCGGCACAACCACCTACAAATTGAGCCCTTTCTGAAATTGTCATTTACATAAGGATGCTATTTCCATGTTTATACGCTTGGAAATTGTGCAGACAGCCTCTAAATGTCGTTATGCCATCTGCAAATTTGATCGCCATGCTTGCTGATCTCTTTTCCAGATCATTTCAGTGCAGTAGATGTTACCAGATGCCAGTTCCAGTACAGATCCCGAGACATTCCACTATTTACGGGTCCCCTGTGAGAAAACTGGCCATTTAGTCCTATTGTGTTCCTGTTTTTGATCCATTTCCCATTCTATAATAGCACATCATCTCCTTCCTCAGGAGAAGTTCATAAGGGGCTTTGTCAAGTACCTTCTAAAACATCCAGATACATATCATTTGGCTTACTCACATGTTTATTAACCCTTTGAAAAGACAGCTTGGTGCTGCTTTTCAGAACAAGTTCTATCATTTAACTGGCACTGAACTCAGATTCATTGGTCTGTAGTTTCCAAGATCGCCTTTGAAGCTCTTTAAAAAAAACAAAAAAAAACCCCCAATTAGTGTTACATTAGTAACTCTTCAATCTTTAGAGATCATTAATACTAATGTTATGATTGAGCCTGGCTGATATTATGAATGATCACTATTAGACAAAAATTAGCTAGGTTAAGACACTTTGATTTGGTTTTCTGCACTATGTTCTCAGAGCGCAGCTTGCCCATTTGGCGGGAACACTGCCCATCTGGGCCATCTGGGGAAAGGCCCCTGCTGGGGATCGTGAGAAGTGTTGCTGGATGGCACAGTCCAGGGCTTAGTGTTCCAGGGTCCTGGAAGGGTTGATAGCGGCAGTCAGGTCTCCCTGTCTTTGCTATGATGGTCACCTAGGTTCAAGCGTCCTGTGTTTTGGGTGACAGGAGTGGGACACCTGGACATGTGGTGCTGGATGTTGGATAGGCTCATACTTCTTAGGTGCACTCTCCTTGAGTGCGTCTACATGTCCGTGTTCCGTCTGTGATCTCATGCTCAGGTGATTGTTGCAGCAATGACAGAGATCGCTTGGGATATCGTGAGCGGGGTTGTCATGGTGTTGCATGGGGTTGCCAATGCAAGACGGGGCCATCCTGAGGAGTTTGGGCCTCAGTCATCAGCTTTCCCTTCGGTGGCCCGGCTGTCCAGGAGGCACCCCTCCAGATCCGCCGGTCCAGTTCTTCTCTGCCTCTTTTCAATGTGGGCAGGGGGGCTGGCAGATCTGGAAATTCACGTCCACTGCACATTCTACTGTTTTACCTCTGTCTTGGGGTTCTGAGGTCATATATTCTCAATCATTTGTTTGGTGGTGTGCTGCTGTCTGTTGTGCAAGACCAGGTGGTCAACAGTCGGAGGCTGTCGTCTATTCCCCTTACCCCTGAAGGTGCTCACAATTTAAGTTTTTTTGTACCTGCGGAGGTGTGTGTATGTTAAAGGCTAGCAGGTGCACCTGTGGGACCAGAATCCTCAGTTCTTCCGACCTTCCGTTGAGGTGCACGTGTGGGGTTTACTCCCTTGGTCGGCTAGCAACTTGCTTCACCCATTGGGCCTTCCCTTTCCTCAAGGCATCGTTGCGTCCCACTTCTTCGTGGGGGCTCGCCGCAGGGCCTGGAGTTATGCTCAGCCGGTTCCAGCCAGGGCTGAGTCCTTGGGGGGGAGGCTCCGATCCTAACGATACAGGGAGTGCTGGGATCCGTTCAACCAGGTTCCTTCGGGCCCAGCGTACGTCGTCTTTTGCTGGCCGGTTTAGGTCTTCGGGTCGTGGCGGTGCTCCGAGAAGACCAGTAGGCTGCACAATGCTTGTCTTGGAGCAAGCGCGGGATATCTGTAGGTTCATATTCAAAGCCGTCCGGTTACATGTCCCTCCATTGTGGAATGCTGTACTAGTAGGCATACTTCATATGTTGGGCTTACAAGTTGGCTTCCGCGCTGCTCGGCATCAGCCAAGGTGACTGCCGGTTTAGGCTGTGGAGTCAGCCTGGAGGAGGGGCCTTGCGTTCTCTGGACAATGCCCTGTTCGGTTGTGTGCCTTGTGGCCCTTATGGAGTTGTAAAAAGGAAAAACAAAACAAAAAAAAAAGAATAATCAAACAGGAAAGCCTTCCTAATTGTCCCCACTTCTTTTGTATAAGGTTCTGTCCCTTTCTTCCGGGAGCTTGGCCGGAGCGTGGTTAGACTCAGCTACATTTTGGGGATCCTTTATGTACAAGGCGTTTTAGTGTACGCAGCACGCCCAGTGTTCCATCGTCTGACTGGAACGGTACGCGGTACGTCAGCCGTGGCAGGCGTTCACGGACACGGTAGCGGATCGAGCGCTGTAGGTGCTGTCTGAGATCTCCGGGATGGTGGCCTATTTCGATCGGCAGGGTGGAGTCGGTCGGGTGGTCAGGGTGGCCCGAGCAAAGGGACAGCGTGCGCGGTTGAAGCCTTGGCAGCCTGCGTTTCGGTGGGGACACTGTGGTAGCGAATGTCTTTAGCGGAGTCCGAGTGTTTGCCGGAGGAGTGAGATTGCATCAGGCGGTGTGCGCGCCGCGTGTGCTCAGATGCGGTCAGCCCATATTGGACCTCATGGCGACCTGTCAGTCTGCGGCGACGGGTCGATGTTTAGCAGAGGACATATGAGGCTACTGGATAGCGTCGACGCATTGGTACGGGGCCGTGGCCCGGTCCATTCTATGCCTTTCAGAGGTCATTGTGAAAATGGCCGACTGGGGCTGGTTGCTAAGATATGTGCTCTTCATTAGTCAGTGGGGACCATTACCAGTGTATTCTGCAACATTTGCGTGAGCTTGCATAATCTTTACTTGCAACCAATCGAAATAACTGTCCAAAACCAGTTGATGCAGTCACTACTTAAATTTGCCTCGCTTGACAGTAAAAAAAAAAAAAAAAAGACATATTTATTTTATACCGATAGGTCACTCACAGCATATTTGGCGATTCCTCGTCCTGGTGTTAATCATGCAGATAATTTCTGCTCTAGTTGTGGTGATGTGACTTTTACATCACAAAAATGGCATATGACTGTGGCGGTTCAGAAAGCCTACAATTTATATTTTGGCTGCAGAATAAAAGATCAGGATAAAAGCTAGGCGCCACACATATGCTGCAATACATGTGTAGCAGATCTCAGGCTGTGGATGGATGGGAAAAGACCATCAAAGTCTTTTGCGGTTCCAATGATCTGGAGAGGGCCCATGGATCACGTCGGCGATTGCTACTTCTGCATGGTTCCTCCAATTCCGAAAGGCATATCCAGGTGATGTAAGCGGTTGGCCTACTGGCATTGCGTCGTGGGCATGGCTACCAGAGTCTCCTTTCTTTTTTGTCACACTATGTAAGACTCCACATCTTCTGAAACAACGCTGCACTCTGGGGCACTTGACACCCTCTTATATGCCCTTGGTGGATCACGCTTGGTTTATTGCATCTCCTTGCTTAGCTGCATTCCACATTCTCAATTAAAAAGACTCCAACTGGTGCAGGACATAGCTGTAGAGCTACTTTGTGTTGCAAAGAATAAAGCCCTTAAGAGGTGTGACAAATAGGGTGTTTGACGCTGGTGGTTTTTTCCATTTCCCTCTTTTTGCTTCCCACCTCTGTCTGGATGGACCTCGGTTCCGTTCTCCCTCGTGGAATCCGGCTGTGCCTGTTTAGTTGTCGGTTTGGGACTTACGCAAGAACATTTTGCTTGTAACCTGCGTTCCTTGGACCTTAGGTGCGGTTCTGTCGCTTTCTGGGAGGTCTCTTCGCTGCCTGTCCCTCCGTGGAGGCGGGTTCTGCGGGAGAGCGGCAGGTTGCTAACACTTGACACCCTGGTGGGGTCGAGAGCCAAGGTGGAGCTCAAGCGGATTTTTCAGGCGGAGCTCCGGTAGCCTTCTCAGTAGGTCTGTTTCTAGGGCGTTCAGTGTGTTTGCGATGGCGAGTTTGTCTTTCTGAAGCACTAGCGCTGCTTGGGGCAGAGTTCTGTGGTTTTCACCAGTGAAGAGGATCCAAGTGGGCTCTCGGTCGTGTCTTCCTGGTTGGCT
Source organism: Ichthyophis bannanicus (assembly GCA_033557465.1). Taxonomy (NCBI): domain Eukaryota; kingdom Metazoa; phylum Chordata; class Amphibia; order Gymnophiona; family Ichthyophiidae; genus Ichthyophis; species Ichthyophis bannanicus. Next base: position 1,733,629,838 of record CM066032.1, read on the forward strand.
TACCGCCTGTTGACGTGAGGAGCGGGCTGGGGTCGGTGCCTGCTCTGTTCGTTTAAGGGCCGAGCCGACTGGATAGGTCCCTCCCAATGATTACTGCTCTGGTACATCCCAGTGGTGGAGGACTGAACTGTAGGACCGATAAGGAAATGGAAATTACACTTACCTGGTAATTGATGTTCCTTGAGGGAGTACAGTTCAGTCCTCATTCCCGCCCGGGGATGGATGTTTCAGACGCGAGGCGTCAGTTCCGAGTATGCTTTCGGATCCTAGAGTCGACAACGGGCTCTGATTGGCAGGTAATCGCGAGAGCAACCTTTTCTGCCTATACTCTTCCTTAGTTCTCCTTCCTTCTAGCTCTCTGTCTTCCGCTGTTTGGTGCGCAGGGGGACAGGGGCATGGAGGAGGGTGTTTTCAGCCTTTCTTTTTGGGGCCCTGTGATTTTAAAGTTGAAGTTTGGGCATAGCTTTGTATTTAGTACTTTAACTGGTTGTTTGCTCCTTTGAGTCTGCTTTGACAGTAGGTCACTGGGGGATCATGGGAGAAGACCAGCAGGATATACCCGGTGATGTCACAAGTTTGACTTGTCCAGTCTCCATGTTGCAGGAGGAGGTGCACTACCCTGTGGTGGAGGACTGAACTGTACTCCCTCAAGGAACATCAATTACCAGGTAAGTGTAATTTCCATTTTAAGTTTAAATTTAAAACACAGAAGAGAACTTTCTGGTTACATTTCATATCCAGCAGAGAGCTTGTAGTTTAAATTTAATAGTCGCTCAGGGCCTAGTATCAGCTAAGTACTTTCAGTTTAAATTTAAAGCACAGAAGAGAGCTTTCTGGTTAGATTTAGACCCCAGCAGAGAGCTTGTAGTTTACATTTCATAATAAGAGCCTAGCAGCAGCAAAGACCACAGGTGCTCCTTGTGGTCTTGGGCAAGCCACTTAACCCTCCATAGCCCATGTTCCCTGTAAAATAGTTATCTCAAAGTTATAATGTCCTGTTCAATGTAATTTCAGTTTGTTCAATGTAAACCGCACTGATGCAGAATAGCGCGGTATATAAGAGAAATAAATAAATAAATAAATCAAATCAGAATATAACTTGGCATAAAAGGCAAAACAGGGTCAGTACTCTTTGAGCAACCAATAGTCTTCAAGAGACCTTTACAAAGAGGCCTTTTACCTAGGGGGCAGGAGACCTGTGAAACTTTTTCCATAGGTGTTCACACCAGGTGACAGGTCAAAAGGCCATTTTGAAAGACTCCTATCCAAGCAAGGACTGTTAATCACCCAGGAAGTTGGTCACAGCTTACCTCAGCAGCACAGGACAGGGTACTGTGTAGCAGCCCTCTTTTAATAAGTGTTATTTCCCTCCCTCCCTCCCTCCCTCCCCAGCACCCACCCACCACTGGGATAATCATAGCTTTATAGGTACTTACACATCTTAAAGGAAAGGAGGTGCTCTCAGGTGAAGCTCGTTATCCAAATCAATCATACACTAAGGACCTGAGATTAAGCTTCAGGTGAACAAGGTATATTAAACGTATTAGTACAGTTTTATTAGTATAAATATCCATAGCAAACCTTAGTAAGTAAAGAACTTAAAGATCTAAACACAAGCTTAAAACTAAGATGCAGACAGCAGTCCAGCAGCAAGATGGGGGCTTTCCAGTCTTTTGAATTGAGTGTCACGTATGGTTTTCTCCCAGTTGGTGAGAGGTCTTATGTGTGCACTAGGTGCAAGGAGCTGTTTGCGGTCAGGGAACGAGTCCGTTCTCTAGAGACTAGAGTAGCAGACTTGGAAGACATAAGAAAGACATAGGTACATAGACGAGACCTACAGGGATATAGTCCTGAAGTCCCAGCTCCAGTCTGGCAGCATCCCTGTTGCCATGGAGGAGAGAGGTCACGTGACAAGAGAGCATCACCCTAGTGTGGCAGGAAGTGATCCTGTAACTAGGACCTGTCCTCCAGGTGATGTAAAACCCTCTCGCACCGAGGAAGTTTCTCGAGGGCCATGTGCCCATGAGGGAAGGGTTAGGACAGCCGTTTTAGTTGGTGATTCGATCATTAGGCATGTAGAAAGCTGGGTGGCTGGTGGACATGAGGATCGCCTGGTAACATGCCTGCCTGGTGCGAAGGTAGCAGATCTCACACACCACCTAGATAAGGTCTTAGATAGTGCTGGTGAGGAGTCTGTTATCTTGGTACATGTCGGTTCCAATGACATAGGAAAATGTGGTAGGGAGGTTCTGGAGGCTAAATTTAGGCTTTTAGGTAGGAAGTTGAAATCCAGAACTTCCAGGGTAGCATTCTCTGAAATGCTTCCTGTTCCACGCGAAGGACCCAAAAGGCAGGCAGAACTCGAGTCTCAATGCATGGATGGAGACAATGGTGCAGAGATGAGGGTTTTGGATTTGTTAGGAACTGGGGAACATTCTGGGGAAAGGAGGGGCTCTTCCGAGGGGATGGGCTTCACCTTAACCAGGATGGAACCAGGGTGCTGGCATTGACCTTTAAAAAGGAGAGAGAGCAGCTTTTAAACTAGATAATAGGGGAAAGCCGACAGTGACACAAGAGCACATGATTCGTAAGGATACTATCAAAAGCAGAGCGGTTCCAAAAAAGAGTAAAGTAGCCCAAATGCCCTCGAGTATGGAGCAGACAGAGCTTAAAGATCCCAAATTACCCATGCCTACCAATAGCCGGATTAATATGAATAAAATACAGTCTCTAAAATGCTTGTATGCAAATGCTAGAAGTCTGAAAAATAAGATGGGAGAGTTAGAATATATATCACTAAATGAGAGGTTAGATATGATTGGAATATCAGAGACATGGTGGAAGGAGGACAACCAGTGGGACACTGTGATACCTGGGTACAAACTATATCGTAATGATAGAGCTGATCACATTGTTGGAGGGGTTGCGCTCTATGTTAGAGAGGACATTGAGTCAGAAAGGATTAAAGTTTTGCAGGAAACAAAATTTGCTCTAGAATCTCTATGGATTGAAATTCCATGTAAAAAGGGGAAGGCGATGGCAGTGGGGGTTTACTATTGACCGCCTGGCCAGAATGAACAAATGGATGATGAAATGCCCAAAGAAATCAAGGAAGCTAACAAACGTTACAGCACAGTAATAATAACACAGGTCTGCGACTAAAAAGCTGTTTGATTATTTTCATCTAATTTCCATGTATTTTGGTGTGCTGAAAACAAAATATTGAAAAAACTCCTAAACGTCATGATTTGCCACAACATGCAAAATTGTCTTCAAATTTATCAAATTTTTTTCAAATTACTATTAATTAATTCACATAAGTGCATTTAAGATATAAAATGCCAAAAAAACCTTAAAGGGGTTGTCCGTGTTATGTAAAAAAAAATAGCACTGTAAATCTGATGGTCAGCAATATATACATAAGCTAAGCAAGTTTTAAGTCCGTGCTTCTAATGGTAGAAGGGGTTCATCTTTCCTGAAGAATCCAGTGGGAGGGAGACACAGGGCAGATAGCAGCAGCTCCGGTCAGTGCAGGGGGCGTGGCCAGCACTGTGACGTCTCGTGTACAGACACAGAGCTGCTCTCTCCTGCATGCCACACTTGTGCACGAATCATCATCAGTTTCTTGGTTCTAGGCTGTTCACACTTTTTCATCGCAATTCGTGTTAGCTCGTCATTCTTCAACCGTTAGGGCTCCGCGAAAGTGTATTAATTCGCCAGACAGTTTCTGTTTCATCTGTGGTGAATATACAGTGTTGAAGCAACAGCAGAATATTACAGACTTTGTGATAAAAGTATACTTTGCATACTTTGGACTAAAAATTGGAGATCAAGATAAAGTCTGGGCACCTCATAAAGTGTGCAAACGGTGTGTTGAGGACCTCGGAAACTGGTTCAAGGGTAAGAAAAAATCTTTCCGTTATGGGATTCCTATGGTATGGCGAGAGCAAAAGAACCATAGTGACGACTTACTTTTGTTCATGCGATGTGAAAGGGTTTAATTCCAAATGGAAGCATTCCATTTCATACCCCAATCTTCACTCGGTAATTCGTCCCATCCCCCATGGCACAGATATACCAGTACCCAAGCCCCCTGCTACCTTGGAAGAGATACCTAGCTCCGATGAAGGTGAAGTCATACCTGAACCAGATGACGAATCAAGTTCTGACGTTGAAGATGATACAAGACCAAAATTGTTTTCTCAGGAGGAGATGAATGATTTGGTAAGAGGCTTGAATCTTCCCAAAGATGCCGCTGAGTTACTCGGATCAAGGCTGAAAAAAAGGAATTTATTGCCAGGAGTGTTATCTTCATGGTTCAGACATCATGAAAAGGAGTTCGTTCCTTACTTGCCAAGGAAGACAAGTTGGTTTATTGCATCGATGTCGAAGGTCTGATGGGTCAATTTAAAATCCAATATGATTCAGAGCAATGTCGTCTTTTTATAGATTCTTCAAAAAAGTCTCAAAGCAGTTTTACTTCACAACGGTTTTTACGCTTCCATACCTGTAGGTCATTCCGTACACTTGAAGGAAACCTATGAGAACTTGGAATTGGTTCTTCGTAAACTTTAATATGAAGACCATGGTTGGCAAGTGTGTGGGGACTTAAAGGTCTTGTGCATGCTGCTCGGGCAACAAGCTGGGTATACCAAATATCCTTGTTTTCTGTGTCTATGGGACAGTCAAGACGACAAAATCCCTGGACCAAGAAGAGTTGGCAGCCGAGGGTGCTAACAGTCGGTGAAAAAATTGTCCTCCGAGAAACTTTGGTACCTTCCCATAAAGTTCTTCTATCACCTCTCCACATAAAATTGGGATTGATGAAGCAATTCGTAAAATCACTTCCAAGAGATGGAGAATGCTTCAAATACTTGGCCACCAAGTTTCCAGGCCTGTCGGAGGCAAAATTGAAGGAAGGTGTGTTCGTCAGACCAGACATTAGAAGGCTTATAGTTGATGAAGAGTTTGTCAATGCCATAACGGATCCTCAAAAAGAAGGGTGGATTGCATTTAAAGAAGTCGTACTGAAATATTTAGGCAATAACAAAGATCCTCACTACAAAAAGATCGTCGGACGAATGCTGAAAGCATTTCAAGCTTTAGGTTGCCTGATGAGTTTGAAAGTGCATTTCCTCCAGTCCCACCTTGACTACTTTCCTGAAAATTTGGGAGCTGTGAGTGAGGAACAAGGTGAACGATTCCACCAAGACATTAAAGAGATGGAAAGGAGATACCAGGGAAAATGGAGCATTACAAAGACGGCAGACTACTGTTGGATGCTTCAGAGAGACATTCCAGATGCTACTCACAAGCATAAATGCACCAAGAGGAGCCTCACAAGGAGGAAGAATGGAGTTTAGTATGTGTAGGTGAGCTCATTTCAGTTCAAAAAAGGATTTTCATGAAAATATTGTAATAAAACTTTAATTTTATAAATCTATTTCCATTTATTTTGAGGTATTGCCTTATTTAACATAGTTACCTAAATTGTCAGGAAATGTGATGTCCTATAACAAAATGGAGGTCATTTTTGGATTCAGCACACCAAAAAACATAAAGATTACGTGGAATAACCAAAACAGCTCTCACAAAAAAATATTTGCAGACCTGTGTAATGGGTGATTTCAATTACCCCGGTATCGATTGGGTCAGTGTCATGGCAGGACATGCTAGGGAGATAAAGTTCCTAGATGAAATAAATGACTTCTTCTTGGAGCAGCTGGTTCATGAATCGACCAGAGGGGAAGCCATATTAGTCCTAGTCCTTAGTGGAACACCAGATCTAGTGCAAGAGATAAGGATGTTGGGGCTACTTGGCAATAGTGATCATAGCATGATCGCGTTTGATTTAATTAGTGGAGGAGGGATAGTAAGGAAATTCACAGTACTACCTTTTAACTTTCGAAAGGGAGACTATGATAAAATGAGGAAAATAATTAAGAAAAAACTAAAAGGAGCAGTTGCAAAGGTTAAAAAGACTTACATCAAGCTTGGGTGTTGAAAAATACTATCTTGGTAGCCCAGACCAGCTGTATTCCACGCTTTAAGAAAAGTGGAAGGAAGTCCAAAAAACTGCCAGGCTGTTGTTGCCAAAAAAGCATCTTTCAGGAAATGGAAAAAAGAGCCATTTTACAATATCCTAAAACTCCTAAGGAGACAGCTACCTTGCCCATCCATGAGATCTTGTATGATCTCATGTTGAGTATGTGGGAGACACCTCTTACCACCTCTCCTCATTCTCGTAGACTGGATACTCTGTATCGAGTCCCTCCTTGTCCTGGATTCCAAAAAACTCTGCTTCCTCACCACTCTATTGTAGTGAAATCAGCTATGAGAAGGATCAAGAGTGCAAAGAGGCATGCCTCTAATCCTCCAGGATGTGAGTGCAGAACTCTGGATGCTTTTGGACGTCGTGTTTTCCAAGCTTCCATGCTTTCTGCCAGGATCAGTTCCTATAGTCTATACATGGGAATGTTCCTGAAGGAGGTCACAGATGACTTAGAGCAGTGGTTCTTAACCTGGGTTCGATCGAACCCTAGAGGTTCGGTGAGTCAGTCTCAGGGGTTCGGCGGAGGTCAAGACACAAGACACGCACCCGACTCATATGATTCGTGATGACACGCCTCGCTTGGCCATCATTGGCTGCAGGTGATCATGCTACATTGCTTGGCCAATCTGTGCTGCAGGGAATTTGGTGCACTCAGTAGTTGACTTGTGACTGTCGTGATGGTATGTCGTGTGATTTCTTTCTTAATATTTTAAATCCATACTAACTATGTCGAGCAAAAAAAGAAAGTGGTCGGACGAATATGTACAACATGGATTCACATATATATCAGAACGTGATGGGAGTCAGCGTCCTATCTGCATGATTTGCAATGCCAAGTTAAGCAATTCTAATCTAGTACCGGCAAAACTAAAGGAACACTTCCTTAACCTGCATGGAGATGGGGAATACAAGAACACAACACTTGCTGAATTCAAGGTGAAGAGAGCCAGATTCGATGAAAAGGCTACTCTGCCTGCTCTCGGCTTTGTACCCATCAACAAACCGATCCTCACAGCATCATACGAAGTTGCTTACCTGATCGCAAAGCAGGGCAAACCACACACCATTGGTGAAACACTCATAAAACCAGCTGTGTTGAAGTGATGTTAATGCACCATTCATTTTGTGAACCAGTAAAACATATACCTATGTCTTGAATTTGAAAAAAAATCATATTTTATTTTTCAATAAAGAAGGGTTTGGTGAAATGTGCATATGAAACTGGTGGGGTTCAGTACCTCCAACAAGGTTAAGAACCACGGACTTTGAGTCCTATCCTTCCTAAGGATAGAAGACAGGATTTTCTCACATTGGTCAAACATGCCCAGGATATTTTGAAATTTGTCAACCGTGCAGCTTTTGACTGTTTTGAGTGCATAAGCAGAACCTCTGCTATTGCCATAGGTGCATGTAGATTTGCTTGGCTCCAGGCATCTGATCTGGAGCTCTGGGTACAAGACAAACTGGGAAATATTCCTTGCACTGGTGAGAACCTGTTTGGTAGAGATTGGCAAGAGAAAGCCAACGAGATGGTTGCTGAAAACTCCACCTTGGACAGACTGTCCAAGTCTACAGCTGATCCTGCAAGAAAGAAATCTTTTAAGAAACCATTCTTTTCTAAAAAGAAAAAAATTTATCCTGCTTATTCTCAGCAGGCACGTTCTGCAGGTCAATCTGTTCGGAAAACTCAGCAAGCACCCAAACAAAGCAAGGCAAAGACTGTTAAGCCTCAACCGTCTCAGCAGTCTCAAACTCCACAAGGTCTTTGAATTTCATCTAGAGAACTTAGCCTTCCTGGCCCTCAATGGACCAGAGCCTTCCACCATTCCAGGAAGGTTATGCCATTTTGCCCCCAGGTGGGAGCAGATAACAGCAGAGCACTGGACACACTCCATTATCAGAGAGGGGTACAAGCTGCACTTTCTGTGCATGCCCCCACCCACAATGGTAAGGCAGTTCAATTCTCAGACTTCTCTCATCAACCTGTTAGATCAAGAGGTCTCTACACTTCTTGCAATAGAAGAAGTACCCATTCATCAGCAGGGTACAGGGTTCTACTCCCCCTATTTCCTTATCCCAAAGAAAACAGGGTGATACAGACCTATCTTGGACCTCAGAGAATTGAACAAATTCCTGTTCAAAGAGAAATTCAAAATGATTTCTCTAGGAACTCTGCTGCCATACCTTCAGAGTCAGGATTGGCTTTGTTCTCTAGAGCTCAAGGATGCGTACACCATGTTCTCATCCATCCAACTCACAGAAAGTTCCTTCGGATCCTTTTCCAGGGAAAACACTACCAATACAGGGTGCTTCCTTTTGGCCTGGCCTCAGCTCCAAGAGTGTTCACGAAATGTATGGCTGTGGTAGCAGCATTTCTCCGTACTCTAGGCATATTCATCTTCCCCCACTTAGACGACTGGCTCATTCGAGCCCCAATAGAGTCAGAGGCCAGGACTTCCCTATCTTGCACAATGCGTATCCTTCAGTATTTCGGTCTAGTCATAAACATCCCAAAATCCAGTCTAACTCCCACTCAGTTTCTAGAGTTCATAGGAGCTTTGCTGGATACCAAAAGGGCAAGGGCCTATCTCCCCCAGGCCCGTTGCCTTCGCATGGTGCAGTTAGCTTCTCAAGCAGTGCTAAAACCTCATCTCACTGCCTGAGAAATACTACAACTACTAGGCCACATGGCATCCACAGTGCATGTGGTTCCTTATGCTCGCCTCCATATGAGAGCATCCCAGTGGACTTTATCCACCCAATGGACCCAGGCATTAGTGTGCCTGTCAGACAAAATAGCAAACACAAGTCGCCTTATTTTGTCCCTCCAATGGTGGCAGTCCACTCAGAACCTGTTGCTGGGGTCCCCTTTTCAACAACCCTTACCCCAAGCAACTCGCACAACATATGCTTCACCAGTGGGTTGGGGAGCTCATCTACAAGACCTCTCCACCCAAGGCACCTGGACTCCACAGGAGACTCATCTGCATATCAATCTCTTAGAGCTCAGAGCAATTTTTCTTGCTCTTCGAGTATTCCATACCCTGCTCAGCTACAAGACAGTCCTCATTCATACGGACAATCAGGTAGCCATGTTCTATGTGAACTAGAAGGGGGGAACAGGCTCTCTGTCGCTTTGCAACGAAGCTTTGTGACTATGAGCCCTCGCCAGAGAGCATCAGATTCATCTCCTGGCAGTGTGTACCTCCCAGGTCCAACTAAGAGCAACCAGTCACGTCAGAGACAATACACAGTAGAAGAACGTGATGTGTCCAAGGATAGAACAAAACAATCATATAATATTGAAAAGAGGCATTTTATTCACAAACCAATAGTTGGTGCCCACCCGACACAGGCCGTGTTTCGTTTAACAAAACATCAGGGGTATAGGGCAACTAGAAACAGAAACATTCAATTATTACACTCAAATATATATAAAATATAATAAAACATATATTAAAACATATATTAAGAAAGAGAGGAATAATTAAAATCATAATAAATCACTTACTACAGAAACATTCAATTATTACACTCAAATATGTATAAAATATAATAAAACATATATTAAAAAAGAGAAGAATAATTAAAATCATAATAAATCACTTACTATATAAAATACATTTATACAGTAATATCAAAACTGGGTTGGAACGCTATACGTATAAATAAAGATACAAATAAAAATAAAAATAAAAACGAAGACAAGGGCAAAAAATGCATAATACAACGTACCATAAGAAATAACAATAATTAAAATCATAATAACTAAATCACTATATAAATAAACATTTATATACTAATACCAAAAAGGGGGGGGTTGGAGTGACTGAAGCAAGGGCCAAAGAAGAAGTAGGTCAAACAGGTACATTGACCGTGAACCAAAAGAAGAAGAGAAGGGGACCACACATGTATCAATATGAAAGTGTTGACACTTAACAAGAGTAACTTAATAAAATAGAAACCTATTGTAGTATGTGCCAAAAGGTGCTCCAAATTAAAAAAAACCATCCCATTGTGATGACAACTAACTCCAAAAGTACATGAAATGATACCTTATTGGTTAAAAATCTTGAAACCTACTTACTTTTACCGGGCTCACTAAGCTGCACAAAACGCCGCGCAAAAAACGTAAAAACGTTTTAAATTCGTAGCAAATTCGTTATTCCATCAAATGGCATGAAACACGCCAAAGTAGTGCAGTGCTGGAAAGATTTCTCTAAATAATGCCGACGCATGCGCAGCTGGAGTCTCAACCGGCGCCCAAGAATGACGTCAGAAATAAAGGACAAAGCAAACGCCGAATCACGGCTTGTAAAACAAACTTCAAACAGCGAAATTAGACAATAAATATAAAAGGTGTGCATCTACTAAACCATGTACCTGAACTAAAGGGGAATTAAAAAACGGGAAAATTAAAAGTAACCATGGTAAAAGTAAGTAGGTTTCAAGATTTTTATTGGGTTTTAGTTGGTTTGTTACACTGGTCTGTTACATTGGTAATGGTGACCCTTGATTTTCAATACAGTTGCAAAGAGGATATCTCTACAGCATTAACCAATAAGGTATCATTTCATGTACTTTTGGAGTTAGTTGTCATCACAATGGGATGTTTTTTTTTAATTTGGAGCACCTTTTGGCACATACTACAATAGGTTTCTATTTTATTAAGTTACTCTTGTTAAGTGTATTATGCATTTTTTGCCCTTGTCTTCGTTTTTATTTTTATTTTTATTTGTATCTTTATTTATATAGCGTTCCAACCCAGTTTTGATATTACTGTATAAATGTATTTTATATAGTAAGTGATTTATTATGATTTTAATTATTCTTCTCTTTTTTAATATGTTTTATTATATTTTATACATATTTGAGTGTAATAATTGAATGTTTCTGTAGTAAGTGATTTATTATGATTTTAATTATTCCTCTCTTTCTTAATATATGTTTTAATATATGTTTTATTATATTTTATATATATTTGAGTGTAATAATTGAATGTTTCTGTTTCTAGTTGCCCTATACCCCTGATGAAGTTTTGTTAAACGAAACACGGCCTGTGTCGGGTGGGCACCAACTATTGGTTTGTGAATAAAATGCCTCTTTTCAATATTATATGATTGTTTTGTTCTATCCTTGGACACATCACGTTCTTCTACTGTGTAGTGTGTACCTCCCAGGCATACAAAACTCTTGGACAGACAGACTCAGTCGAGTTCTGCTTCCACACGAATGGTCTCTCCATGCAGACCAGGTGGCCAAGATTTTTCAGATTTGGGAAACCCCAGACATAGACCTCTTTGCAAGTCCATTGAATGCCAAACTTCCCTGGTTCTGTTCCAGAATTCCGGCTCAGGGCTCTCAGGCCAGGGATGCCTTCCTCCTTCACTGGGGTCAGGACTTCCTTTATGCCTTTCCGCCCATTCCCCTAATTCCCAAAACCCTATTCAAGCTTCAGAGAGACAGAGGCCATATGATTCTCATAGCACCACATTGGCCACAAGCTCCCTCACTAGAGTTAGGGTCTGCTCCAGATCACCTGTCTCAGGAGGCGGAATGTTATAGCATCCCAATCCCCCAATCCCTGCATCTCAGGGCTTGGTTGCTGAAGGCCTAGATCTTCATGATCTTAACCTTCCTCAGCTAGTAAGAGAGATCCTTTATGCTTCCAGGAAACCTTCCACAAGACTCTCTTATGCTTTCAAGTGGAAAAGGTTTACCATATGGTGTTCGCAAAAGGGTCTTAACCCCCGTGCGATACCTCTGGAATCATTACTGGAGTATCTCCTTCATTTATCCAATGCAGGACTTAAGACTAACTCAGTAAGAGTCCATTTGAGTGCCATTGCAGCTTCTTTCAAGCCTCTGAATGGACAACCTATTTCCTCCCATCCTCTTGTAGCAAGATTTATGAGAGGCCTTCTTCTAACTAAGCCTCCCATTAGGCCACCTCCAGTGGCATGGGACTTAAACCTGGTTCTTGATCAGCTCATGAAGCCGCCTTTCGAACCTTCAGCTACTACATCATTAATTCCTTTCTTGGAAAGTTATCTTTCTCATTGCAATCACATCAGTACGCCGCATCATTGAGTTGCAAGCACTAGTAGCTGATCCACCTCACACAAGGTTCCATCATGACAAGGTAGTCCTTAGGACTCATCCACACTTCATGCCGAAGGTGGTCTCGCCTTTCCATTTAAACCAAGCAGTTTACCTGCCTGTCTTTTTTCCAAGGCCTCATGCATCTAATGCAGAAAGGAATCTTCATACTTTAGACTGTAAAAGAGCTTTAGCCTTTTACTTGCAAAGAACACAGCAGCATAGAAAGTCCTCTCAACTCTTTGTTGCTTTTGATCCTTCTCATTTGGGACTTCCAGTCTCCAAGAGAACACTGTCCACCTGGATTGCACAGTGCATTTCCTTTGCCTATCAGAGTAAGAACCTTCCTCTGGAGGGCCATGTCACAGCTCACAATGTGAGAGCCATGGCTGCCTCAATGGCTCATCTACACTCTGTGTCTATCGACGACACCTGTCGAGCAGCTACTTGGGCCTCAGTTCATTACTTCACAGCCCATTACTGCTTGGACCAGGACTCCCGCCGGGACGCCTTGTTTGGTCAGGCTGTTCTTCAACGCATGTTCCATACCTAATCAACTCCTACCCGCCATCCCTGGTTGGATGCCAGAGATCCATGGGGGTAAGAGAAGTCCTTCACAGGGGCACACAACTTCTGGGGTCTCTCCCTGGCATCTAAAGCTAGGGAATCCCCATAAGTGAAGACTACATTCCTGCTTGTTCTTGGAGATAACATAGTTACTCACCTGTAACAGGTGAGCTCCGGGAACAGCAGGAATTTAGTCTTCACAACCCACCCACCTACCCTAGAAGTTGTATCTCTCTCTCTCTTTCCTTTCCCTCTCTCTCTCTTTGTCTCAGCTTTAAACTCAACTGGAGAGAGGCAGTTGGGAAACACGGAAGGCAGCACGCAGGCGCTGTGGGATGTTCCCAAAAGCTTCCTGGTTGGACGCTGGGGAGCGTTCCCGTGCAGGCTCCGTCGGTACCGACGTACCGTTATGTGAAGACTAATTCCTGCTGTTCCCGGAGATCACCTGTTACAGATGAGTAACTATGTTTTATCCACGATGACTCCTAAATCTTTTTCCTGGGTGGTGGTTCCCAATGTAGAACCTTGCATCGTGTAACCATAGTGTGGGTTGTTCTTTCCTAGATGCATAACTTTGCACTTGTCCACATTAAATTTCATCTGCCATTTGGATGCCCAGTCTTCCAATTTATCCAGATCCTCCTGCAGTTTTCCACAGTCCTCTTGGGTTTTAACAACTTTAAGCAGTTTTGTGTCTGCAAATTTGATAACCTCACTAGTTATTTCCTTTTCCAAGTCATTTATGAATGTCAAAAAGTAGCCGACCCAGTACAGATTCCTGGGGTACTCCACTATTCACCTTTTTCCATTGGATAAATTGTCCATTTAGCCCTACCCTCTGCTTTCTATCTTTTAACCAGTTCCCAATCCACAATAGTACACTGCCTCCTATCCCATGACTTTTTAGTTTTGCCAAAAGTCTCTGATGAGGGACCTTGTCAAAGGCTATCTGAAAGTCCAGATACACTATATCAACCAACTCACTTTTGTCTACCTGTTTATTCACACCTTCAAAAAAACATATCAGATTTGTAAGACAAGATCTTCCTTGTCTAAAGCCATGTTGGCTGTCTCCCATTAGGCCATGACTATCTACATGCTGTGTAATTTTGTTCTTTATGATGGTTTCTATCATTTTCCCCGGGACTGACGGAAGCTCACCAGTCTGTAATTTCCTGGATCACCCCTGGAATCCTTTTTAAAAATTGGCGTTACATTGGCGATCCTCCAATCTTCAGGTATTACAGATGATTTTAATGAAAATTCACAGATTACTAATAGCAGGTCTGCAATCTCATATTTCAGTTCTTTCAACACTCTTGGATGTCTACCATCCGGTCCAGGTGATTGGCTACTATTCACTTTATCAAATAGCTGTAATACATCTTCCCGGTGTAGCGATATTTCTCTCAATTCCTCTGCAGTATCATCTTTAAATACCACTTCAGTCTTGAGTAACATCCCTACATCTTCTTCAGTAAAGACCGAAGCAAAGAATTCATTCAGTTTCTCCACTATAGCCTTGTCTCCTCTTACTGCCCCTTTTACCCCTCTATCATCTAATGGTCCAATTGACTCTCTCACAGGCCTTTTGCTACTAATGTACTTGAAAAAGTCTTTATTTTGTGTTTTTTCTTCCATAACAAGTTCCTTCTCAAATTCTCACTTTGCCTGCCTTATCAATGCTTTGTATTGAACATGCCAGTGCTTGTGCTGTATCCAGTGATATAGTGTATCTGGACTTTTAGAAAGCCTTTTACAAAGTCCCTCATTAGAGACTTTTGGCAAAACTAAAGAGTCATGGGATAGGGGGCAGTATGCTATTATGGATCAGGAACTGGTTAAAAGATAGAAAGCAGAGGGTAGGGCTAAATGGCCCATTTTCCCAGTGGAAAAAGGTGAATAGTGGTGTACCCCAGGGACCTGTACTGAGTCTGCTGCTTTTTGACATATTCATAAATGACCTGGAAAAGGGAGTAACGAGTGATGTTATCAGATTTGTAGATGACACAAAACTATTTAAAGTTGTTAAAAACCCAAGAGGATTGTGGAAAATTGCAAGAGGATCTTTTTGGAGTGGAGGAGTGGCCTAGTGGTTGGGGCAAGGTACTTCAGGCCGGAAGGTCGGGAGTTCAAATCCCACTAGAGGACAGCAACCTTGGGCAGGAAGGACTGGGGTTTCTAGTCCCACAGGTGCTCCTTGTGGTCTTGGGCAAGCCACTTAACCTTCCATAGCCCATGATCCCTATAAAATAGTTATCTCCAAGTTATAATGCCCTGTTCAATGTAAACCGCACTGATGCAGAATAGCACGGTATATAAGAGAATGTAAATAAATAAATAAATAATAAATTGGAATACTGGGCATTAACATGGCAGATGAAATTTAATGTGGATAAGTGCAAAGTTATGCACCTAGGGAAGAACAACCCAAACTATGGTTACACGATGCAAGGTTCCACATTAGGAACCACCACCCAGGAAGAAGATTTAGGCATCATTGTGGATAGCATGTTAAAACCCTCGGCCCAGTGTGCAGCGGCAGCCAAGAGAGCAAATAGAATGTTAGGTATCATAAGGAAAGGAATGGAAAATAAAACAAAAGATATTATAATGCCTCTATATCGATCCAAGGTGAGACTGCACCTTAAATATTGTGTGCAATTCTGGTTGCTGTATCTTAAAAAAGGATATAGCGTTATTAGAAAAGATTCAGAGAAGAGCCAACAAAATGGTAAAGGGGATGGAAGGATACCCCTATGAAGAGAGGCTAAAAAGGTTAGGGCTTTTTAACCTGGAAAAGAGACAGCTGAGGGGAGATATGATAGAAGTCTATAAATTAATGAACGGAGTGGAACGGGTAAACGTAGGTCGATTGCTTGTTATCAGAATATAGAAAGACCACGGGACATTCAATGAAGCTACAGGGTAAACTATTTAAGACTAATAAAAGAAAATATTTTTTCACTCAACGTGTAATCAAACTCTGGAATAAGTTACCGGAGGATGTAGTAAAGGCTATTAGTGTAGCTGGGTTTAAAAAAGGTTTGGACAAGTTCCTGGAGGAAAGGTCCATAAACCATTAAGAAGAGACCCAGTATATCAATGCTTGACCCAGTACAAGCATTGTGGAACCTGTCTTTTGGGGAAACTGCTAGGTACGTATGACCTAGATTGACCACTGTTGGAAACAGGATACTGGGCTTGATGGACCTTGGTCTGACCCAGTATGGCATATCTTATGTTATGTTCTTATGTAGTCAATGGAACATCAAACAACATTGTCAATGTATTCCTTCTTTTCTGCTATTGCTGTACCTTCCCCCCCCCTCCCTCTCCCCTCCCTTCCCCTCCCCTCCCCTCCTTTCTTACAAAAGTAATCCAGCATGTTTTGCCAGTCACTCTCAAACTTCTCTTCCTCTGCCTGCGAATATCGGTCAATTTTTCCATTAGAAAAATCTGATTGAGCCTCTCCACACAGTGTTTTATGAGGGGTGGCCCGACCTGCTTTCATCTATATCCTACTTCACATTTTGCTGCACTTAAGCAGGCCATAATTTGCTTCCTTACCTTGCCTGGGCTTCTCTCTCCACCATCCCAATAAAAATAGTTCAGGTTCCCTGTGTACCTCCACCCCTACTACATGCTGTATCCACTTTTGTACTTGCTCCCAGAAAGGCTTAATCTGCGATACGTCCACCAAATATGGTACATTGACTCCTCTTCTCCACTTTCTATCCAACACCCTTTTGACGCTGATGGGAACATTTTATTCAATCGAACTGGTATGTAGTACCATCTCATTAAAACCTTATACCAATTTTCTCTAATAGCCACCGAAATGGGTAGGTGTCGGGCTTGATCCATTATGGTCTTCCATTGTTGTATTTCTATGTTGACACACAGCTCCTTCTCCCAAGCCACCATATATCCAAGCGTATCTCTTTTTTTCCCTCTCTCACTGCTTTATATGATATAGACATAATCCCAAGGACTGTCTCTTCCCATACCATATAGCTTTTAGGTATGTATAATCCCACTCTAATCCATCTTTGCCTAGTTTCTGCTTTAAATAATGGAGCATCCGTCCATAATGAAAAATCAACTATGGGCAGGGAGTATATGTGTCTGGTAATTCCCAAAATGGAACCCACTCTCCCCCGTCTATGAACTGATAGAACCACCTTAATCCCGATCTTTCCCACTTTTTATATATGCCTCCCTCTTATCCTGGGACAAAGTCCCTTGTATAGCATAGGGCCTTCGTTACTGAGAATTCTATCTTTCTCATGCCCTCTACTGACCTCAGTACCTTATACCATATCTGTAGGGTATGTCACTCAAAGGGGTTCTCTTGTATTTGATAGCCCCGCTCCTCCCTAGCCATCCATGGAAGGTCGCCCAGGGGCCGCCCCCTATTTACCGCCCCCTCCAACGTCACAAACGTTTTCCTCCTCCCCCTCTCGCCAATCTATCAGATGTCTAACCTGCACTGCCCAATAAGACTGGAAATCTGGCACCCCTAATCCCCCTTCCTCTCTGGGCCTATACGTTACTGCTCAAGCAACTCATGGTGGCCTTTTTTTCTATATAAATCTATACACTTTTCTTTGGAGATCTCTCATGTGCCTTGTTGGAATCGCTATGGGACGTGCTTGAAAGTAATATAACACCCTAGGCAAAGTATTCATTTTAACTGCTGCTTATATGTCCCATCCATGATATTTCATTCTCCATCCATTCCCCTAAATCCTGAGCCACCCTTTTCCACAGTGAGGGGTAGTTCGCCTCATAGAGCCTCTGGGAGTGGGCCGTTATCACCCCCAAATACTTAATGGCCTTGTGAGCCCACGTAAAGGGGTACTTTTGTTTTATTTAAATACAACTGTTTTTTGTAACTTAATGATAAGTGCCTCTAACTTGTCTATGTTCACTTAAGAACATAAGATATGCCATACTGGGTCAGACCAAGGTCCATCAAGCCCAGTATCCTGTTTCCAACAGTGGCCAATCTAGGTCATACGTACCTAGCAGTTTCCCCAAAAGAGACAGGTTCCGAAATGCTTGTACTGGGTCAAGCATTGATATCCTGGGTCCCTTCTTAATAATGGTTTATGGACCTTTCCTCCAGGAACTTGTCCAAACCTTTTTTAAACCCAGCTACACTAACAGCCTTTACTACATCCTCCGGTAACAAATTCCAGAGTTTGATTACACGTTGAGTGAAAAAATATTTTCTTTTTAGTCTTAAATAGTTTACCCTGTAGCTTCATTGCATGTCCCCTAGTCTTTCTATATTCTGATAATGTAAACAATCTATCTACGTTTACCCGTTCCACTCAGTTCATTAATTTATAGACTTCTATGATATCTCCCCTCAGCCGTCTCTTTTCCAGGTTAAAGAACCCTAACCTTTTTAGCCTTTCTTCATAGGAGTATCCTTCCATCCCCTTTACCATTTTGGTGGCTCTTCTCTGAACCTTTTCTAATAACGCTATATCCTTTTTAAGATGCGGCGACCAGAATTGCACACAATATTCAAGGTGCGGTCTTACCATGGAACGATATAGAGGCATTATAATATCTTTTGTTTTATTTTCCATTCCTTTCCTTATGATACCTAGCATTCTATTTGCTGTCTTGGCTGCCGCTGCACACTGGCCAGAGGGTTTTAACATGCTATCCACAATGACGCCTAAATCTTCTTCCTGGGTGGTGGTTCCTAATGTGGAACCTTGCATCGTGTAACCATAGTTTGGGTTGTTCTACCCTAGGTGCATAACTTTGCACTTATCCACATTAAATTTCATCTGCCATTTTGATGCCCAGTCTTCCAATTTATCAAGATCCTCTTGCAATTTTCCACAATCCTCTTGGGTTTTAACAACTTTAAATAGTTTTGTTTCATCTGCAAATTTGATAACCTCACTCATTATTCCACTTTCCAGGTCATTTATGAATATGTCAAAAAGCAGCGGACCCAGCACAGATCCCTGGGGTACACCACTATTCATCTTTCCACATTGGGAAAATTGGCCATTTAGCCCAACCCTCTGCTTTCTATCTTTTAACCAGTTCTTGATCCACAGTAGTACACTGCCTCCTATCCCATGACTCTTTAGTTTTGCAAAAAGTCTCTGATGACGGACCTTGTCAAGGCTTTCTGAAAGTCCAGATATACTATATCAACCGACTCACCTTTGTCCACCTGTTTATTCACACTTTCAAAAAAACATATCAGATTAGTAAGACAAGATCTTCCTTGTCTAAAGCCATGTTGGCTGTCTCCCATTAGGCCATGACTATCTACATGCTGAGTAATTTTATTCTTTATGATGGTTTCTAACATTTTTTCCGGTACTGACGTGAGGCTCACCAGTCTGTAGTTTCCCGGATCACCCCTGGAACCCTTTTTAAAAATTGGTGTTACATTGGCGATCCTCCAATCTTCAGGTATTAGTGATGATTTTAATGATAGTTCACAGATTACTAATAGTAGGTCTGCAATCTCATACTTCAGTTCTTTCAACACCCTTGGATGTAAGCCATCCAGCCCAGGTGATTTGCTACTGTTGAGTTTATCTAATAGTTGTAATATATCTTCCCGATGTATTGATATTTCCTTCAATTCTTCTGCACCGTTAAGTACCACTTCAGTCATGGGTAACATCCCTACATCTTCCTCAGTAAAGACCGAAGGAAAGAATTCATTCAGTCTCTCCGCTATCGCTTTGTCGCCTCTTAGTGCCCCTTTAACTCCTCTATCATCTAATGGACCCACTGACTTTCTCACAGGTTTTTTGCTACGAATGTACTTGAAAACATCTTTATTTCGCGTTTTTGCTTCCGCAGCAAGCTTCTTCTCAAATTCTCCCTTTTGCCTTCTTTATCAATGCCTTTCATTTGACTTGCCAGTGCTTGTGCTGTTTCCAGATTTCGTCATTTGGCTCTTTTTTTCCATTTCCTGAAAGATGCTTTTTTGGCAACAGCCTCTCTGACCTCCCCTTTAAACCATGCTGGCAGTTTTTTGGACTTCCTTCCACTTTTCTTAAAGCTTGGCATACAGCTGGTCTGGGCTTCCAAGATAGTAGTTTTCAACAATACCCAAGCTTGATGTAAGTCTTTAACCTTTGCAACTGCTCCTTTTAGTTTTTTCTTAACTATTTTCTTCATTTTATCATAGTCTCCCTTTTGAAAGTTAAAAGGTAGTACTGTGGATTTCCTTACTATCCCTCCTTCACTAATTAAATCAAAGGCAATCATGCTATGATCACTATTTCCAAGTGACCCCAAAACCCTTCCCAACACCCTTATCTCTTGCACTAGATCTGGTGTTCCACTAAGGACTAGGTCTAATATGGCTTCCCTTCTGGTTGGTTCATGAACCAGCTGCTCCAAGAAGCAGTCATTTATTTCTACTAGGAACTTTATCTTCCTAGCATGTCCTGCCATGACACTGACCCAATCGATAACGGGGTAATTGAAATCACCCATTATTATTACTGCGCTGTAACTTTTGTTAGCTTCCTTGATTTCTTTGAGCATTTCATCATCCATTTGTTTATTCTGGCCAGGCGGTCGATAGTACACCCCCACTGCCATCGCCTTCCGCTTTCTACATGGAATTTCAATCCATAGAGATTCTACAGCAAATTTTGTTTCCTGCAAAACTTTAATCCTTTCTGACTCAATGCCCTCTCTAACATAGAGCGTAACCCCTCCACCAATGTGATCAGCTCTATCATTACAATATAGTTTGTACCTAGGTATCAGTGTCCCACTGGTTGTCCTCCTTCCACCATGTCTCTGATATTCCAATCATATCTAACCTCTCATTTAGTGCTATATATTCTAACTCTCCCATCTTACTTTTCAGACTTATAGCATTTGCATACAAGCATTTTAGAGACTGTATTTTATTCATATTAATCTGGCTATTGGTAGGCATGGGTAATTTGGGGTCTTTAAGCTCTGTCTGCTCCATACTCGAGGGCATTTGGACTACTTTACTCTTTTTTGGAACCGCTCTGCTTTTGATAGTATTCTTCTGAATCATGCGCTCTTGTGTCACTGTCGGCTTTCCCCTATTTTCTAGTTTAAAAGCTGCTCTCTTTCCTTTTTAAAGGTCAATGCCAGCAGCCTCGTTCCATCCCGGTTAAGGTGAAGCCCATCCCTTCGGAAGAGCTCCTCCTTTCCCCAGAATGTTCCCCAGTTCTTAACAAATCCAAAACCCTTATCTCTGCATCATCGTCTCATCCACGCTTTGAGACTCCGGAGCTCTGCCTGCCTTTTGGGTCCTGCACATGGAACAGGAAGCATTTCGGAGAATGCTACCCTGGACGTTCTGGATTTCAACTTCCTAACTAAAAGCCTAAATTTTGTCTCCAGAACCTCCCTACCACATTTTCCTATGTCATTGATACCCACATGTACCAAGACAGCAGACTCCTCCCAAACACCATCTAAGACCTTATCTAGGTGGCGCGTGAGGTCTGCTACCTTCGCACCAGGCAGGCATGTTAGCAGGCTATCCTTATGTCCACCAGCTACCCAGCTATCTACATGCCTAATGATCGAATCACCAACTATAACGGCTGTCCTAACCCTTCCCTCATGGGCACATGGCCCTGGAGAAACTTCCTCGGTGCGAAAGGGGTTTACATCACTTGGAGGACAGGTCCTAGTTACAGGATCACTTCCTGCCATACCAGGGCGATGCTCTCCTGTCACGTGACCTCTCTCCTCCATGGCAACAGGGATGCTGCCAGACTGGAGGTGGTACTTCAGGACTATATCCCTGTAGGTCTTGTCTATGTACTTTTCTGTCTTTCTTACGTTTTCCAAGTCTGCTACTCTAGCCTCTAGAGAACGGACTCGTTCCCTGAGAGCAAAGAGCTCCTTGCACCTAGTACACACGTAAGACCTCTCACCAACTGGGAGAAAATCATACATATGACACTCAATGCAAAAGACTGGAAAGCCCCCATCTCGCTGCTGGACTGTTGTCTGCATCTTAGTTTTAAGCTTTTGTTTAGATCTTTAAGTTCTTTACTTACTAAGGTTTGCTAAGGGTATTTATATCAGTAAAACTGTACCTAATACGTTTAATATACCTTGTTCAAATGAAGCTTAATTAATCTCAGGTCCTTAGTGTATGACTGATTTGGGTAACGAGCTTCACCTGAGAGCACCCCCTGTCTATTAAGATGTGTAAGTACCTATAAAGCTACGATTATCCCAGGGGTGGGTGGGAGGGTGTGGGGAGGGAAGGAGGGAAATAACACTTATTAAAAGAGGGCTGTTACACAGTACCCTGTCCTGTGCTGCTGAAGTAAGCTATATTCTTATTTGATTTAAATTATAGCTCTTTGCTGCTGCTAGGCTCTAACTTATTATGAAATTTAAACTACAAGCTCTCTGCTGGGTTCTAAATTTAATCAGAAAGCTCTCTTCTGTGTTTTAAATTTAAACTAAAAGTACTTTGCTGATGCTAGGCCCTGAGTGACTATTAAATTTAAACTACAAGCTCTCTGCTGAGTATGAAATGTAACCAGAAAGTTCTCTTCTGTGTTTTAGATTTAAACTTAAACGGCTGCTACTAGGCCCTGACTGATTTAACATAAAATAGTGGGTTCACAGATTAATTAGCTTTAATAGAAAGAATTCCTTTCAAAAAATTTCCATAAGTGTATTCTCAAAATTGCAGATCTCTCTCCAGAAGTAACAGTCCCCAATTGTAGTCCTTTTTTGGCGTTTTTTGGAATCTCCACCACTTGATAAACTTTACAGAAGTGAACGTTGGCAGCATTGAGAATATAAAGTTTTTCTTGATCCCCCTGAAGGAACTCTATTTTGGAGTGAAACGCATAATCGGCAGCTGAGGGAGGCGTTGGGGAGCACCAAAAGCTAAGCTTTAATTCATTCACTGTTATCTTTGAAGATTTTAATTGTGGAAAGTTTTTCATATTAAAAAATAGATGCCAGAATAGTCATTGATGCTACTTGGCGCTGGCATTTGATAAAGTACATTTGGTAAACATCGTTGGTTTAAAGCGCCGTTGAGACTGAGACATTCTGAGCATTTTAAAGTATTCATGGTGTTTATATTGAATATAAAAATCTTTTCCACACGATACCAGACATGTCTCCACGTTGAATGACAGTTATCATAGAGCAATTAGTATCTGAAGTGTTAATTGATTCTCACCCTGGCAGAGGGGTCCTGATATAGGGCCTGCACCCATCGTAAATAATGGGGCCCCGAATCCCGTTCTTTGCATCATTGCAAACAAGACATTCCAGTTAACACTATCAAATGCTTTTTCAGCATCTACTGATAATGGCATCAATTTCTCCTGCTTTTGATGTGCTGCCCAAACTACTTCCAGTACTCTTTTAATATTATTCACTGCCATTCACTAATAAAGCCGGTTTGATCTATATTTATAAGTGCGGACATTCCTTTAGCTAATCGATTTGCCAATACTTTCGCTAGAATCGTTACATCTGTATTAAGTAATGATATTGACCTGTAAGAACCGTACCGCAGAGGGTCCTTTCCTGCCTTTGGTAAAATTGTAATTCCAGCAGTTAACATGTCTGCTGACAATTGTCCTCCCTCCTCTAAAATCCCATTGAATACCCTCCCCAGTATCTCCACCAGCTCTTCTCTGAAAGTCTTATAAAAGTTATTAGGTAGCCCATCTAATCCTGGTGCTTTCCCTATGGGCATGTCCTTAATTACCCTCTCAAATTCCTCTTTTTGGATCTCGTCCTCCAACTCTTCCTCCAGATCCTCCTCAAACTTTGGCAGTTCGATCCCTTCTAGATAATTCTGGATTTTTTTTGCGCTCTCTCTGCTCTGTTGGGTATACAATTCTTTATAAAACTGACAGAATCTAGCCCTAATCAATTTCTCTGTCTTCAATATTTCCCCCTCCTTCCCATAAATTACCACTATGGCACCGTCTGTTTCTCTTTTCTGTAGCTTATGCACGAGCAATCGCCCTGCTATCTCCAGGAACAAGCAGGAATGTATTCTTCACATATGGGTATCGTCGGTACCGGCGGAGCCTGCGTGGAAACGCTCCCCAGCGTCCAATAGAAAAGCTTTTGGGAGCTTCCCACAGCGCCTGCGTGCTGCCTTCCAGCCTTTCTACCTCTCAATTCAGTTCTTCTTTTTCCATGGAGCCGACAGGACATGTTCCCTGTCACCGCAGAAAATTTATTCTTATTCCTTGTTTTTTGTGGTTGCGTCTGCCTTCCCTCGACGCCTTCTGGTACCGCCGGTGGTTCTTTTTCTCTTTAAAAAAAAAAAAAAGCTTTTGTATCTTTCAGGGGCCTCTCCCCTTTTTCGGTGCTAGGTGTCATTTTGTGCACTAGGTGCCATTTTGCGCACTAGGCCCATTTGTTCAGACATGGAAAAACCAGCTAGTGGTTTTGAAAAATGTTCTATCTTTGGCGGTACCATATCCGTCACCGACACTCATGATTGGTGTCTAAAATGTTTAGGTCCTGAACATTGTCCATTGGAGTGTCTCTCCTGCCGAAAGATGACCAAAATGGGACTGCAGATCAGAGCTGCAAAACTCGGTACCCTTTTTGCTGCAGATACGATGTCAGTTGCATCGACGTCTTCCAGGGCTTCATCTTCCTCCCATGGATCTCAGGTAACTAAACTTAAATCTTCCAAGACTGGCCGGTCGTCAAAGGGTAGATCTCCTCCTAAGTATCGAGATGCCACTGGCGTTGTCCTCGAGGAGAGTTCACTGCCAAACCAGCCCCGGCAGGAGTCTTCGGTCTCCAAAGCATTAACGGAGCTCCAGGATGTTCCAGAGGCTTCCACCTCTGCAGAACTACTGGTGCCATGATCTTATGTTAAGGATGTGGGAAACTCCTTTAGAAACATAGAAACATGATGACAGAAAAAGACCACATGGCCTATCTAGTCTGTCCTTCCATATCAACAACTACAACAGTCCACTTTTTACCTTTAGAGATCCTCTTTGTTGGTCCCATGCTTTTTTGAATTCAGTTACTGTCCTCATCTCTACCACCTCCACTGGGAGACTATTCCATGGATCCACTACTCTTTCCGTAAAGAGATATTTCTGCATATCACTCCTGAATCTATCTCCCTTCACCCTCATCCCATGTCGCCTCGTAGCAGAACTTGCTTTCAGTTGAAAGAGGCTGTCTTCCTGAACATTTATGCCACGGAGGTATTTAAACATCTCAATCATATCACCTCTATCCCGCTTTTCCTCTAAGGTGTACATATTAAGATCCTTAAGTCTGTCCTCATATGCTTTATAATGAAGCCCACTAATCATTTTAGTAGCCACCCTCTGCACCGACTCCA
Source organism: Ichthyophis bannanicus (assembly GCA_033557465.1). Classification (NCBI taxonomy): domain Eukaryota; kingdom Metazoa; phylum Chordata; class Amphibia; order Gymnophiona; family Ichthyophiidae; genus Ichthyophis; species Ichthyophis bannanicus. Next base: position 1,733,654,917 of record CM066032.1, read on the forward strand.
TCCTGTTCACATCCTTTTGAAGGTGCGGTCTCCAGAAATGCACACTATACTCCAAATGAGGTCGCACCAAAGACTTATACAGAGGCATTATCACCTCCTTTTTTCTGCTAGCCATTCCTCTCCATATGCACCAGAGCATCCTTCTAGCTTTTGCTGTTGCCTTTAATGGTGTCTCCACATTCCTGACGACTCGCTACCATGTATCCAGTGCCAAGCTGTCCTGGCTTTCAAAAGACTCAATTACCACACCATTCAATGGTAGTGGAATCGGCCATGCATAGAATTAAGAGTGCTAAAATGCATTCTTCTAATCCTCCAGGCCGTGAATCAAAGATTCGATGCCTTTGGGCGTCGATGCTTCCAATCCTCCATGCTATCAGCCAAGATCAGCTTCTACATTCTTTATATGGGAATGTTCCTGGAAGACATCGCACGGCACTTAGAGCTCATGAGCCCTAATCTTCCTGAGGACAAAAGGGGAGATTTCCTTGCCCTAGTTAAGCACGCCCAGAATGTCTCTTAATTCATGAACCGTGCAACTTTTGATTGCTTTGAATGCATAAGCAGAACCTCTGCTATCTCCATAGGTACGCGTCGTATTGCCTGGCTTCAGGCATCAGACTTAGAGCAGTGGGTGCCAGACAAACCGGGAAACATTCCATGTACAGGAGAAAATCTCTTTGGCAAGGACTGGCAGGACAAGGCTAATCATGTTGAATCTGAAAATACTACCTTGAACAGACTATCAAAGACTACAGCCAACCCAGCAAAGAAAAAGTCATTCACGAAACCCTTTTTCAACAAGAAAAAGAATCATACCCCCATTTGAGCCACTGTCCAGTTCATGTTCCCCAAAAAGGGACAACAACAGAACAGACAGCAAAGAAAGCTGCAAGCTCAAAGAGCTCAACCGGCCCAGCAGACTCAGCCTCCTCAAGGGCTTTGACTCTTACCTAGAGAACTTAGTCATTCTGCCCCTGAAAGGACCAGAACCCTTAACCATTCCAGGCAGGTTATGCTATTTTGCCAAGAGATGGCAACAAGTAACATCAGAAAACTGGACTCTGTCCATTGTACGTCTGGGGTACAAGCTTCACTTTCTCAACATGCCCCCGCCTACAATAATCAAACAGTTAAATTCTCAGGTCCCTGCCACCGACCTCTTGTGGCAGGAGGTCACATCGCTTTTTGCTCAAGGAGCAATAGAAGAAGTACCCATATCCCAACAGGGTACGGGGATCTACTCCCCCTATTTTCTTATTCCAAAGAAAACAGGTAGACACAGACCTATACTGGACCTCAGAGAATTAAACAAATATCTGTTCTGAGAAAAGTTCAAAATGATCTCCCTCGGAACACTCCTACCATACCTTCAGAATCAGTACTGGCTATGTTCTCTAGATCTAAGAGATGCGTACACGCATATTCTCATCCACGCAAATCACAGGAAGTTCCTTCGATTCCTGGTCCAGGGAAAACCCTTCCAGTACAGAGTTCTTCCCTTCGGTCTGGCTTCTGCCCCAAGAGTCTTCACAAAATGCATGGCAGTGGTAGTAGCATTTCTGAGAACTCGAGGAATATTCGTCTTCCCTTACTTAGACGATTGGCTCATTCGAGCATCAACAGCTCCAGAGGCCAGTTTCACTCTTTCTCGAACAATGAGAATCCTTCAATACTTGGGATTGGTCATAAACCTCTCAAAATCTCATCTCACCCCCTCTCAATCTCTCGAGTTCATAGGGGCTTGTCTAGACACACAGCAGTTAAAAGCTTTCCTGCCACAGCCGCGCTGTCTGCGTATAATACAGCTGGCATCCCAAGCAGCTATGAAGGTCTTCCTGACTGCTTGGGAGATGCTTCAGCTTCTGGGGCATATGGCATCCACTGTCCATGTGGTTCCCTAGGCTCGCCTTCATATGCGAGCAGCCCAGTGGACACAGGCCTCGGGTCGGCTAACGGACAAAATCAGAAATTCCACACGTCTAATTTCGTCCCTGCAATGGTGGCAGTCACTGGAAAACCTCCTCGTAGGCTCTCCTTTTCAGCAGCCTCTGTGCCAAGCCACCCTAACAGATGAGTCCAAGTTGGGTTGGGGGGCCCACTTGCACGATCTCTCAACTCTGGGTCTCTGTACCCCACAGGAGGCTTCTCTTCACATAAACCACCTAGAGCTGAGAGCCATTTTCAATGCTTTTCGAGTATTTCAGGCCCATCTCAGCCACAAGACAGTTCTGGTCCAAACCGACAATCAGGTAGCCATGTTCTATCTGAACAAGCAAGGCGGAACGGGCTCTCTGTCACTATGCAAGAAAGCTTTGCGACTATGGGCCCTCGCCAGAGAGCTTCAAATCCACCTTCTTGCGGTATACTTTCCAGGCATTCAAAATTCATGGGCAGACAAACTGTCGAATACTGCTGCCACACGCATGGTCTCTCCACTCAGACCACCTTGCTCGAGTGTTTCAAGTCTGGGGAACACCAGATATAGACCTCTTTGCAAGTCCACAGAATGCCAAACTTCCACGATTCTGTTCCAGAATCCCGGCTCGCAACTGTTGGGCAAGGGATGCCTTCCTACTCCACTGGGGTCAGGACTTCCTCTATGCCTTCCCACCCATTCCCCTCATTCCCAAAACTTTATTCAAGCTTCAGAGAGACAGAGGGTCATATGATACTCATAGCTCCACGTTGGCCACGGCAAACGTGGTACCCTCTGCTTCTGCGTCTCTCTCAAACCACTCCTCTGGAGTTGGGAAATGCTCCAGATCTTCTTTCCCAGAAAAACAGATCTTTACTGCATCCGAATCCCCAGTCCCGTGCATCTCAGAGCCTGGTTACTAAAAGCCTAGAATTCCTGGATATCAACCTTTCTCAACAGGTAAAAGATATCCTTCTGGCTTCCAGAAAACCTTCCACGAGCATTCCTACGCTTTTAAATGGAAAAGATTCTCTGTCTGGTGTTCGCAAAAGGGACTTAACCCTCTTTTGGTGTCTGTGGAGTCGCTACTGGAGTATCTCCTGCAGTTATCCACTTCTGATCTTAAGACCAGTTCAGTGAGAGTCCATCTTAGTGCTATTGCTGCTTTTCACAAACCTTTCGATGGACAACCTATTTCCTCTTATCCACTTGTGTCAAGGTTCATGAGAGGCCTACTCTTAACAAAACCTCCCATTAAACCACCATTGGTAGCATGGGATCTGAATCTTGTTCTTGGGCAGCTCATGAAACCGCCCTTTGAACCTTTAGCCACTTCAGCCCTAACGTTTCTTTCATGGAAAGTCATTTTCCTAATTGCTATCACTTCTGCAAGACTCATTAGTGAATTGCAGGCTTTAGTGGCTGCCCCTTCTTATACATGGTTCCACCATGATAAAGTGGTCCTCAGGATTCATCCTCACTTTATGCCAAAGGTGGTTTTGCCTTTTCATTTAAACTAGTCGGTTTATCTTCCTATATTCTTCACACTTTGTATTGTAAAAGGGCCTTAGCCTTTTATCTTCAAAGAACTAAGCAAAATATAAAATCTTCTCAGCTTTTTGCTGCTTTTGACTCTAGTCATTTGGGACTTCCAGTTTCCCAAAGAACTTGATCTAAATGAATTGCAGATTGCATATCCTTTACATATCAGAGTAAAGGACTTTCTCTCGAGGGCCATGTCACAGCTCACAATGTGAGAGCAATGGCAGCCTCGATGGCTAATCTTCGTTCTGTCTCTATTGACGACATCTGTAGAGCAGCCACTTGTGCTTCGGTACACACCTTCACAGCCTACTACTGCTTAGACAAGGACTCCCATCGGGATGCCTCTTTTGGCCAAGCTGTTCTCCAGCATCTCTTTCATATTTAATACAACTCCTACTCGCCGTTCCCAGGTTTTGATGCAAGAGATCCATGGGAGGAAGCTTGACCCATCTCACCTGGGTTCGCAGCTTGTTGGGGTCATTGCCCTGGCATCTATCAGCTGGGGAATCCCCATATGTGAAGACCACATTCCTGCTTGTTCCTGGAGATAGCGTAGTTACTCACCTGTAAAAGGTGATCTCTGGGAGCAGTAGGAATTGTCTTCACAACCCACCCACCTCCCCTAGGAGTTGTCTCTATCTTTCTCTACTCCTCTCCTTTGGTCTCAGCTACAAACTCAACTGAAGTGAGAGAGGTAGAAAGGCGGGAAGGCAGCACGCAGGCGCTGTGCGATGCTCCCAAAAGCTTTCCTATTGGACGTTGGGGAGCGTTTAAGCACAGGTTCCGTCGGTACCAACGGTACCCATATGTGAAGACTAAATTCCTGCTGTTCCCGGAGATCACCTGTTACAGGTGAGTAACTACGCTTTATCTCCCCATTCATAAAACTTCTGTCTCACCCTCTGCATGTGAAATACAATCAATTCCAATTGCAGCTTATTCAGCTCCATCCTTAGTTGGTTTAAGTGTTTCAATCTCCTTGCCGTACCCTTTGTTCTGTATTGTTCTGCAGTTTCTCTAATCTCCTCATGCAGTTTTACCACCTCTTCCCTTCTAAGAAGACTTTTGTTAACTCTCCAAAAGCATACTCCCCCTTCTCCTCTAGCTTCTCGAACTTCCATCCAAGTTGGGGGCATGATCAGACCATGTTATATTACTAATCTCTGCCTTCCCCAATTATAGTTCTCATATTCTATTAATCAGTATGTATTCTATCTGACTAAAGCTTTTATGTGGATATGAGTAGAAAGTATATTCTCTACTATCCTTATTTTGTGTCGGCCAAGCATCTGAAAGTTGAAATTTCTTTATTCCTTTCACTATTCAACGACGTTTTGTGTTGCCGTCCTCTCCCTTGCCTGCCGGTCCCTGCGGGGCTGCAATGCCAAATTGCAATACCCTCCTATGACTAGTTTCCCTTGCACTGTTCAGCCCACTATCTCACGGACTTCCCTCCAAAAGGGGACTTATCTCATGTTTGGAGCATAGATATTTGCCAAGGTGATCGCTTCCTCCATCAACTCTCCTGTGAGTAGCAACACCCTCCCTGCTTTCTCTTGTATTACCTCCCACAACCGGAATGGGCACCCTCTCCTTATCAAAATAGCTACACCTCCTTTCTTTACCCCCCCCCCCTTTCTACCCACCCTCCCTTTCTATCCCCCCCCCCCCCCCGGGCTCCCAAAGAACTGATGTGGATACTAGCTACTAGACAATAACCCCTTGTCCTTACGTCATAAATGAGTTTCCTGTACCAATACAATATCCACATTTAATCTCTCTACCTCCCTAAAGAGGTTTTGCGTTTGTGGAGTATTATGCCCCTTAGCATTTATAGTACTTATTTGCATCATCTTATCGTTTGACGTGCTGGTTCCCTATTGTACTCGCTCCTAACCCTTCCCCTCCCCTCCCCTCCCCTCTCCAGTCGTCTCCTGGAGGCTTATCCATCCTGGGGGCTGACGTCTGTCCTGGCTTCATTTTCCACACACTTCCCCCCGCTACCCCTATTTATGCACCCATTTACACCTCATCCCTTCCTTTTTTCCCTACTTACATGGATTTGGAACCCCCACACCTTCCCAACTCTAGCCCAAGTACCCCCATCTCCTGCTACCCAATAGGCCTGTCATTTTCCCCTCTCCCCCCCCATCTGATGTTCGGAGTGCATTTAATGCTCCTATTGAACTTTCAATAACTTTAACTGTTTCCCCGTTTGCCCCAATGTTCACAATTTAACTAACTTTAAAAATCTACACCTCCAGCATACATACCTGTTGTTGTTAAGTACTGTCAAGTCGGAGTCGACTCATGGCGACCCTCTGGATAGCTATCCTAAATTGTGTTCGGTCTTGAGTCAGGCGGCTCATTGTTGACAGACTGGTACCCGTAGCTGCTGTTATTGTATCGATCCATCTCATTGCTGGCCTTCCTCTTTTGCGCTGACCTTCTATCTTGCCAGGCATGATGTCTTTCTCTAATGATCTCTCTCTTCGCATGATGTGTCCAAAGTATGAAAGTTGAAGTCTTGTCATCATTGCTTCTAAAGAAAGCTTAGGTTTGATCTCCTCTAGTACTGACTGGTTTGTTCTTCGGGCAGTCCATGGTATACACAGTATTCGTCGCCAGACCCATAATTCAAAGGCATCAATTTTCTTCCTGTCTATCTTTTTCACTGTCCAGCTTTCACATACATATGATGTTATTGAAAATACCATGTCTTGAACAAGTCGAATCTTTGTATGGAGAGAGACATCTCTGCTCTTGAGAATCTTATCTAGGTCTTTCATAGCCATTCTGCCAAGAGCAATGCGTCGTCTGATTTCTTGACTGCTTGTTGCTTCTTTATTGATAGTTGATCCAAGTAGGTTAAAGTTGTTCACAATTTAAATTTCTTCTCCTTCAACGATGAAGCTGTTGATTATGCCAGTTGTCATGATCTTTGTCATCTTTACATTAAGGTGCAGGCCCATTTTGAGACTATGTTCTTTGATTGTGAGAAGCAAATGTTTCAGATCATCTTCACTTTCAGCCAGTAATGTGGTATCATCAGCATAGCGAAGGTTGTTAATGAGTCTTCCACCAATCTTCACACCTCTGTTGTCTTCCTCATACAATCCTGCTTCTCTGATGATTTGTTCTGCATATAAATTAAACAGGTAGGAGGAAAGTATGCAGCCTTGTCTTACACCTTTGCTTATTTTAAACCATTCTATTTCTCCTTGTTCCGTTCGAACTGCTGCTTCTTGATCAATGTACAGATTGTGCAAGAGTACGATCAGGTCTTCTAGTATACCCTTGCTTAATGTGGCCCAGAGTTTCTCATGGCTTACACAGTCAAAAGCCTTGCTATTTATTTATTTATTTTATTTATTTTACATTTCTTATATACCGCACTATTTACGATCAGCGCGGTTTACATAAAACAAAACAGAATCCGACAATGAACAAGAGTCAGGTCATTACAATGAACAGGAGCAATCAACTTGGATAACGGGGGAAACTATGTACATAAATGGAATACTGAAATTGGTAAACTATGTACATAAATGGGATACTGAAATTGGTAACTGTCTATATGTGAGATGAGTTCATTGTGTGTTGTTCGTACCTGGTGGCTGGGGTTCGAGGGAGGCTGTGAGGTATTTAATAAAGAAGAGGTGTTTTAAGGCCTTCCTGAACTGGCTCAAATTGGGGATAGCTCTGATGTGTGGTGGTAAGGAGTTCCAGAGGCTTGGGGCGCTCAGGCTGTAGGCTCTATTTGAAGTTGATATGGCGCATCTTGTCATAGCTTTTGGTATTGCTAGCATGTTGGTTACAGCCGTTCTTCTTATCCTGTTGGGCATGGGTTGTTGTATGAGGTCACATATTGAAGAAGAGGATAACCCATTGATGGCCTTGAATGTCATCACTAAGATCTTGAAGTTAATCCTGGCTTGGATGGGGAGCCAGTGCAGCTGCATCAGGAGGGGTGTGATGTGCTCTTTCCTTGGTGCTCCTAAAAGGATTCGCGCAGCGCTGTTCATGGCGAGTTGTAAGGGATGTAAGGTTGCTTTAGGGAGACCTTGTAGGATGGCGTTTGCATAATCAAAATGAGGGATGATGAGGGCTTGGTAGATGGTACGGAAGTCATTCAGCTCGAGTAGAGGGCGTATGTGTCTGAAGGATCTGATCTTGAAGTAGATCGCTCTTACTGTTTTTGCTATGTGCTGCTTCATGTCGAGGTTCTGATCCAGTGTGACTCCGAGGTATCGTATGGCTGATTTTACTTGCAGCTTGGCGTTGTCGACTTCCAAGTGGTTAGGTGGAATAAACTCAAGATTTCTAGAGATAAATAGGACCTCTGTTTTCTTATGTTGGATGCGTAGATTTTGAGAGAGGAGCCATTCGGATACTGCATTGAAACACTTAGTTATTGGGGTGAGGTCTGGGCAATCCAGGGATATTGGCAGGTAAAGTAGGACATCGTCGGCGTAAATCATGCAACTCACATTAAAGTGTCTAATGATGTTACATATGGGTTGGATATAAATGTTAAACATAAGAGACGATAGGGAGGATCCTTGAGGGACTCCTTGACTTTGTAGGAATGGCTCAGATGTGGTTCCATTTGCTCGTACGTGTTGCCATCTTCCAGACAGGTAAGATCTGCACCACTCCAGCGCTGTTTCAGTGATGCCTTTCTCTCTTAGCCGAATCAGGAGGATCTCGTGGCAGACAGAGTCGAAGGCTGCCGCAATATCTAAAAAGATAAGTGCGAAACCTGTACGTGAGTTGTCAATGCCTGAGATTATGGTGTTGAAGAGAGTGGTAAGTAGTGTTTGCACTCCATGTGACTCTCTGAACCCGTGTTGTGATGGATCTAGAGGTGCATAGGTGTCCACATGATCTTGTAGCTGCCTGTATACTATTTTTTCAATGATTTTAGAGAGCATCGGGATACTGGATATGGGTCTGTAAGACTCGACCTTTAGAGGGTCTAATTTGGTGTCCTTAAGCAGCGGTCTAACAGAGGTCTGTTTGAGCATGGATGGGAATGATCCGGTGCTAAATGATAGTCGCATCATTTTGGCTAAGATTGGGGCAAGGTCAGATCGCAGATCTTTTATCCAGAATGCTGGACATGGATCTGAGAATGAAGTAGAGGTATTTAGGGTAGCAATGGTGTCTTCAATAATTATCTTAGACGGAGTGGTAAAGGTGGATAGATACGTTGCGCATGCTTGAGCATAAGGGGGGTCCGGTATCACCATCTTGTCGGTTCTGCATAGCTTTGATTGCATAAAGTTTGCTATAGTCGATAAAGCACAAATAGATATCCTTTTGGTATTCTTTAGTCTTTTCAAGGATCCATCTCACATCTGCAATGATGTCTCTCGTTCCTCGCCCTTTCCTGAACCCTGCTTGCACTTCAGGTAGTTCTTGTTCCAGGTATGGTAGTAGTCTCTTTTGAATAATCTTCAGTAGAATCTTGCTGGCATGTGGGATCAGAGCGATTGTGTGATAATTTCCACAGTCAGTTGGATCACCTTTCTTTAGTATTGGTATAAACACAGATCTTTTCCAGTCAGTTGGCCATGATGTTGTCTTCCATATTTCTTGGCAGAGCTTTGTAAGTACGGTAACAGCTGCATCAATGCCTGGTGCTTTGTTCTTTGATAAGGCTTTCAATGCTGCTTTAACTTCTTCTTTCATCACCAATGGTTCCCGATCATAAGGTACAGGTTGAAACGGCTGTTGGTCCACTTGATCTTTATCATATAAAAACTCTGTATATTCCTTCCACCTTTTCTTGATCTTATCAGCATCATTCAACATAGAACCTTGAGCATCTTGTAACATTCCAATTCGAGGCTGGAACTTTTTCTTTAACTCTCGTAGCTTTAGGAAAGCTGATCTTGTTCTTCCTCTAATAGTTTCTGCTTCTATTTCCTTGCATGCGTCGTCATAGTACTTTTCCTTGTCCTGTCTTGCTGCACGTTGGAAATCTCTGAGTTCTGTTATTGTCTTTCTTTCTCCTCTGGCTTTAGCTTCTCTGTGTTTCTGGGCAATTTTCAGAGTTTCTTCCGTCATCCATTTTGGCCGTTTTTGCTTTTTCACCTTTTGTAGAGACTTCTCGCTTTCTTCCAACACAATCTTCTTGATGTCATTCCATAACTCTTCTGGAGCTCTGTCATTTGTATCTAAAGCAGCAAATCGATTTTGCAGGCAGTCGTTAAATTCCAGTGGTATATTCTCAAGGTCATATTTTGCTGCATTCATGAGTGATTTGCTCTTTTTCAACTTTAGCTTGAGTTTGCATACTAGTAGTTGATGATCTGTACCACAGTCAGCTCCAGGTTTTGTCTTTGTTGATGTTATAGAACTTTTCCATTGTTGACTTCCACAGATGTGGTCAATTTGATTTTTATACAATCCACTGGGTGAAGTCTATGTGTACAGTTACCGCTTGTGTTGCTGGAAGAAGGTGTTTGAGATGAATAGATCGTTGGTCTTGCAGAATTCTATCAGTCTTTCTCCAGCTTCATTTCTGTTGCCAAGTCCATATTTTCCAACTACTTTGCCTTCTTCTTTGTTGCCAACTTTTGCATTCCAGTCACCCATGACTATCAGGATATCCTGTTTGCATGTTCTGTCAATTTCAGCTTGTACTTGTTCATAGAACTCTTCAATTTCATTGTCTTCTGCAGCTGTTGTTGGGGCATATACTTGAATTATAGTTGTGTTGATAGGCATTCCTCATAGACTAATAGAGATTAAGTGTTCGCTGACTGCATTGTATTTCATTACAGTTCTTGCAAGTTTCTTCTTTATTATAAATGCAACACCATTTCTTCTTTGTCTTTCATTTCCAGCATAGTAGACCATGTAATCATATGATGCAAAGTGCCCGATGCCAGTCCATTTCAGTTCGCTGACACCCAACAGATCAAGTTGTACATGTTCCATTTCATTCCTGACCACCTCCAACTTCCCTCGGTTCATGCTTTGTACGTTCCATGTTCCAATGCGTAAGACATCTTTACAGCTTCTGACTCTCATTTTATGCGCAGCTACATCAGCAGTCAGACGTCCTGAGGGCTTTGATCCAACCATATCATAAATGCTGGCTTTACTCTGAAAAGTCTTCAGCTCTTCCCCAGTAGCTAGTTGAGTGCCTTCCGACCTGGGGGTCTCATCTTCCACCACTATAGCACAATTTGTTTTGTTGTAACTATCCATTGGGTTTTCATGGCAAGATACAGAAGTAGATTGCCGGGCCTTTCTTCCGCGCAATTTAAGTTTGGTGGTGTTGCCGTTTGTCACAGAAATGTGATCCTCCGCCTTCAACACTATCCCATTCTGCTGCAGCCCAGATGGGTGGTTTGTCTTGGTCTGGCACCTCAGCTGAGACCTGTCCATCTTGGGAGACCCTGCCAGTAGTCAAACTACCAATAGTTTAGCTCTCAGTATCACTGATGCAGACAAGCTCTCACAGCACGACAAGCTGCAAACCAAGTGAGGGTGTACAAACGTTTAAACATCACATGTAACAAATTTATTACTAAGCAGCTATGCAACATGAAGCCTTGTGACCTGATATTTAACCTTTAACAATTAACAATCCCAGCAGGCCATGCTCACCCAGACTCAGGCTTGAGCCTTCACAAAAGATTGTCAGGACTGACCTCCCTGTCAACCTCAGGCCTTCCTCAGCCCTTCCTCAGCCACCAGAGTTTTCCCCCCTATGAACCATCTGGGATATTCTGAACCCCCCCCCCCTCCAGTTCTTTCAATGCTCTCCATGCTTCTCCTCTGTTCTTCATGCGCCATGTTACTCCTATCTCCAGGAACAAGCAGGAATGAGTCTTCACATATGGGTACGTCGGTACCGACGGAGCCTGCGCGGGAACGCTCCCCAGCGTCCAAAAAGAAAGCTTTTGGGAGCATCCCACGTGCATGCGCGCTGCCTTCCCGCCCATTCACTTCCTTCTCATCAGTTTTCCGTTTTCCGCGGAGCCGGCAGGACGTATTCCTGTCACCGCAGAAAATTCTTCTTTTTTATTCTTAGTTTTTTGTGGTCGCGTCTGCCTTCCCTTGACGTCACCGGTACCGCCAGTGCTTTTCTTTCTTTTTTTCTAAAGAATTTCTTCTTTTTCTTCAGAAATTTTCCTGTTTAGTGTCTGAGACTTTCTAGGCCACTAGGCCTCTATCTTTCCTTCATGGAAATGCCAGCCACTACCCTTAAGAAATGCTCAAAGTGTGGCGGTACAGATATGTTTTCAGACACCCATACATGGTGTCTAAAATGTTTGGGTCCTGACCATTGCCCACTGGAGTGTCTTTCCTGCTGGAGCTCAAACAGAAGTCTTCAGAATCGAGCACAACTCGATACCCAGTTCACATCGCACTCGATGTCACCAGCTAGAATATCTCCACAGGATCAGGTAACCAAACAAAAGTCTGTAAAGACTAGCCAGTCCTCAAGTGGTAGATCTCCTTCCCAGTATCGAGATGGCTCTGGCCTTGCCCTCGAGGACATATTGGCAATAAAGCCCCGGCGGGAGTCTTCGGGCTCCAAAGCATTAAGGGGGCTTCAGGTTGTTCCTGGGGTTCTTACCTCGATGAACATACCTGGGCCATGCTCGGTGGTTGTGACCGCTTCGAGTGGTACCGACACCCCGGCATCGGCTATGGTGATGGATGAAACACTCCTCACCGATGATCGCAGTCTAGCGCTCTCGGCTACTTCGCTACCATTAGAGTTGCTGCGGACCGATCTTCCAGTATTGGTATCGGCTTCGGTACCGGTATCGACATGGGCATCGGAGTCGGTACCGTCCATGCTTACTTCGACAGACTTGCTTCCTTCGATGCCGAGACTGGAATCCATCTCTAGCATGGATGATTCGGTACCGACCTGTCTCGGTACCGACCTCGGGCGGTACCGAAGACATTGCTTTAAGGAAAATCCGATGCTTCACCCTTTCAGGTCTTCCAATCCCGATGACTGGGGTGAATCCATCGGTACCAAGGCTGAATCTTCAACAAGTCTAGCCTTTACCCCTCATTTTAGAGGGTCCTCCTCAGGGGAGATTTCTTTTCAAGCTTTTCTGCTTGATATGGCAAAGTTACTTGCCATTTCTATACCTGGTAAAGAATCCTTCCCAGGGGATTCAGAGATCCTGCAATCCCCCTGGATTCCAAAGGAGGTGATCATGCTTCCTTTGCATCAGATCTTACAAGATCTACTTTTAAGGATGTGGGAAACCCCTTTAACGGTATCACCACATTCTAAGACACTTGACTCCATGTACAAAGTGCCACCTTCTCCAGGTTTTCAAAAGACTCAACTTCCTCCTCATTCTATTGTTGTAGAATCAGCAATGAGGCGTATTAAGAGTACAAAGAAGCACTCTTCTTATCCGCCAGGTCGTGAGTCTAGAACTTTAGATGCCTTTGGACGTCGATGCTTCCAGGCATCCATGCTTTCAGCAAGAATTATCTCATATATTTTCTATATGGGATTATCTCTTGAAGAGGTCACAAAGAACTTAGTCTTTGAACCCTTTTCTTCAAGAACATAAAAGAGCAGACTTTTCCATATTAGTAGACAGTCATGCTCAAAATGTGTCTAAATTCCTTAATTGTGCTTCCCTGGACTGTTTTGAGTCTATTAGCAGAACTTCTGCTATAGCCATAGGAGCACGACGCATAGCCTGACTCCAAGCTTCAGACTTGGACAAATGGGTACAAGAAAAGCTGGGAAATACTTCTTGTACTGGTGAAAATCTCTTTAACAAGGATGCTTTATTTCAAGCTAATTAGTTAAACACTGATAATTGTTGCTTTCAGAGGATTGTCAAAACTTTCCTCTACCCCAGCTACTAAAAAATCTCCTAACAAACTTTATTCCCCTAGGGGGAAAAAGTTTTATTCATCTTCTACCCATCATGCAGATGTTTCCAAAGAAGGGTAACATCATACCAGGCTAAGAAAACCAAAGTCTCAACAGGCTCAGCAAACTCAGCAGTCGCAGGGTTTCTGATTTTTTTTATTTCATTAAATCTTTTTTCCTGTTGAGTTTTAGAGCCACTACTTCTTAACTACAGAAGCATTTGTACTTCTTCTCATCCTTATTGAGAGGTCAGTGATACACTGCCTTAATCCTCTACTTTAGGCATGAATCTCTTGCTAAGGGCAATCCATCCTTTCAGCTCTTAGAGCTATTGAGGATAATCATGCCCTACAGGTAACAAGTTTCTCCTCTCCTTTTGAAGTAAACAGAGGAGTTATAACTACTTACAAGGTATGCTATGCCCTTCATCTTGGCAGTTGTCCTGTACGAGGATATCTTATACTTTTGACTGCAGGGGAGCTTTACCCTTTTCAGGGATTACCAAATTGTAAATCTTCCCAACTCTGTATTACTTTCTATCCCTCTTAGTTGAGATTTTCAATCTAAGAGTGATATTTGACTGGAGGGCTTACCTTTTAAGCCATAGGATTGTCCTCAATATCTACTCCAGTAAGTAATTTCCATACAGAATTTCTCCCCTCTGCAATCTTTCAAATATTTCTCTTAAGACAGCTTATCAGACCATAATTGAGAGTTAGTCATTTCTAATTCTGTCTGTCGGTCCTTGTCCAATCTATAGGACCTATCCTATTCTGCTGCCTTAACACACAATTCCAAGAGAGGTTCCAAAACCTACTTGGACAATTTATTGTTGCAGGCAACCAGCCTGTCTGCTAGTCTTAGCCATCTTCAATTCTTTGGCTCCCTCAGAATAGATTAGGTTGCACACTGGTAATTAAACAACCAGATCTCACCTGGGCAACCTACAACATGCTCTCTGCAATTCTACAAAAAGCTCTGCAACTATGGGCCTTTGCCAGAGAGTGTCAGAGCCATTCCTGGTGGTTAACTTCCAGATGGTTGAAAGGCTTGCCCAGTCATGCTCCCACATAACCTTTTTTTTCCTACTTTTACCATCTTCCTTAAAATTTCCTTTTAGGGAAAATGAACCAGGGCTTAGGTCACGTGAAAGCATAAAGAATTGCTTAAATCCCTGAGTTGTTCCACATCTCCAGTGGAACTTCTCCAACAGGGATGCATTTCTTTTCACTGCAGTCTGTCCTTGTCTAGTGCATTCCTTCTAATTCCCAATACTTCATTGGAGCATTTGCTGAACAAAGAACACATTATACTCATATTGCCCTCATAGATGGGCAAATATGGTATTCCCTTTTATTGCGTCTTTTTCTCCACACTGAAGTTATAGAAGGATCCAGACCTCTCGTCTTAAGACTAAGGGTTTCTCTGCACCCCTTCACGTAGATTTCCATTTCTGGTTATTCAAAGTCTAGAATTTTAAAGAGATCTAGACCTATCCTTCTGACTAGGAAAATTCCACTGGTTTTCATGGTTCTTCCACGTATAACCAGTAAGGGGTTCTCTATCCATATTTTCAAGCAGGTCTTACCCCTTCTTGTTATTGAGTCTCTCTCTCTCTCTCTCTCTCTCTCTCGATAGAGATAGATAGATAGATATATGTGTGTGTATAAATACTGTCAGAAGGCTGCCTAGGGTGAGAACTTACACAATCTTGACGATGCATATATTCATATGATTCTTGCAAGGTATTGTGGGTAATGTAGTTCATTCACTCTCAAACACAGCTGAAGACAATAATTGAGTTGTGATACCAGTGGTAAGGCCAATAAAATACTTCTTTTATTGATGGGGTTTAATTCACCCAGCACAAATATGCTTGGTAGCAATATAAATGAGGTTACTTGCTTGCAGTGTTTAAATGGATAACATAAAGTCACAAAGCAAATCAGAAAACAACCTTCAGCTTGTCAGGCAATTAGCTAATGTTTTCTTAGCAAATAATTACCAAATAAAAAAAAGGCACAAAGAAATGAATAAACTTTGCTTGTTAGGTTAACTTCTGCTTATTTTCCACGCAGATCCCAGCAGTGATTCTCCCTTGCTCACACACACAATCAGTTGCAGCTTTAATTACTATCAATTGACCAGCTGAAACCCTTTAGCTGGCTGGCTGCTACTGTGTGAACCCAAATCCTGCTTTAAGAGCTGTTTGCAGTGGAAATAAAGAACAAAGTTAGGTTTCTTTGTGATGGCTGATGTGTTTGCTCACAGAAAGCTAGCAATAGCACTTGGATAAAGAACATTCCATGTAATTAATAGTCTCATCTGCTGTATGTTCCCCTTCATCAATCAGCATAGGGTCACTATCATACATTGGCACAGATGAGTCTTGCAATAAGGCACTATCATGAGAATGCTTATTCCCTTGCTGCCATTCACTATTATAGATAGGGTCTGGATCAGTGTTCATACCTGAGCCTCTCCTGCTATCATAATTCCTCTCTGTATAGCCTGGCCAGTATGTAATCCAATTCTGATGTCCAGCCTTCCAATCTTGATCCCTGGACACTGGATCTCCTCTCACATACCTTCTGACCTTGGTCTGAAAGTCCTTTCCACGTGCAGTCTTCTCTCTTCCAGGTAGCCACTGGTGATTCCTATCGCTGCCAATCCATTCCTCTGGCTGACTCCAGTCCAATGGACTCTGCTGGCATTTGGAATACCTCCCAGTATAGGTACTGCCTTGGGTTCTCCCAGACCTTCCAATGGCCTTTCTTCTCTTCCTTCCAGAGAGTTTCCTTCTTTCTCTATCCGCTTGGCTTGGCTTCTGTTTCTCCAGGTGATGCTTAAACCTGTAGCTGGGCTGGAGCTTGTAGCCGTTGCTGAAGCTCTCCCTGAAGCTCTTTCTGTAGCTGTTATCTGAAGAATAAGCTCTATTCTTATTCTGTCCTAATGTGTGCTCCTCCCTAACACAGCGCAGCTGTGTTGAATCAGGCCCTGCCCTTTGAGATGAGTGCTTAGGGATTACCTCATAGCTCTCTTGATTGCACACATGTTTTCTCACTTCAGCCCCTCTCATGGCTGCTGGAAACCTGGTGCATTCTGGGACTGGTAGTCTTTTATGTGAAAACTCTGTTTTCTTACTTCTACCAAAACTGACAGGTTGCTTGTTCAGAGTCACATCATCTTTTCTATAGCTCCTACCTGAGCTATGATAAGCTTCCTTATCACAATACACATCTCACTCTGAAAGATTTGTTACTGTCCATATTAATGCTGTTCCAGCATGCCATAGGGTTTAAATGGACAACCAATTTCTATGTTAATCAAAAACTACCTTCTTTTACTGTAACCTCTCTGGTTACGTTACATCTGAAGCTCTCCATGTAAAGTCCTCCTAAGTGACATCACTTGGGGAAGACATTCCTGATCTTCAAGAAATTGGAGGCTACACAGCCTACTACAAATGTTTCTTTCATTTGGATAGAGGGGTCTCAAAGACCCATCCTTTTTCTGCAAACCAGTCAGATTTATCTCCTCTCTTTCCTAGAGCTTTTTTCTGCTCCAAGGACAAACAGCTTCAAACGTTGGCCTACAGAAGCTTTAGCTTCTCATCCAAAGTCCAACCCCATTAAACTCTCCCAGTTTTTTTCTTCTGGTATTAGTTCTAGCCATTTAGGCTTCTGGCCTCAGCCTGTATTGCAAAATTTATCCTCTACTTCACAGTAAGGTATTTTCTTTGAGGATAATGTACTGGTTTCTAGCACCAGACCATTACTCTCTACAAATACTTTCGCAATATTTTTCACTAAGGTCCACATTAGAAAATTGGAATCCAGTTTTCACTAACATTTCTGATCTACACAAGGACTCCTCTCTAGACGCCTTGTTTAGTCAAGCTGTTCCACAGCACACCCTTCTCACTTCATCTCCTACCCTCCATCCCTTGGATGCCTCAGGTTCTGGGAAATAGCATGGCCCATCAACTACATTTGCAACATGCTGGGACCTCCTCCAGGCATCTTAGCTTGGGAGTCCCCATATGTGAAGACTCATTCCTGCTTGTTCCTGGAGATAGCACAGTTACTTACCTGTAACAGGTGATCTCTGGGAACAGCAGGAATAAGTCTTCACAACCCACCCACCTCCCCTAGGAGTTGTTTCTCTCTCTCTCTCTAATTTGTCTGCTTCCCTCCTTCGGTCTCAGCTACAAACCCAACTGATGAGAGGGAAGTGAATGGGCGTGAAGGCAGCGTGCATGCGCGTGGGATGATCACAAAAGCTTTCTTTTTGGACGCTGGGGAGCGTTCCCGCGCATGCTCCGTCGGTACCGACGTACCCATATGTGAAGACTTATTCCTGCTGTTGCCAGAGATCACCTGTTACAGGTAAGTAACTTCTTTCACCGTTTTTGCCAGTCCAAAGGGGAACAGCCACTTGTACTTCAACCCCTCTCTCTTCAAGAGCACCGTCACTTCCTTCAATTCCCACCAATGCTGTAGAGTTCCTGATGACAGGTTTTGATACATCTCAATTCTATGGCCCTCCCACTGAAAAGTCTCCAGTTTTCAAGCCTCAGCCTGGATCTGCTCTTTGATTTTATAGGAGCTCAGATACGCCACTATATCTTGGGGGTGGTTTCCTTTAATTTGTACCTGGATCTCCTCTCCTGCTGGCTCCGGATCAGCTGATCGAAACAATAACCCAAATACTTCTTTTAGCACTGCATCAGACTCTAGGCTCCTCTGGGATTCCTCTCACCCGTATTTTGCTCCTCTGGGAACAATCCTCCATCTTTTTTTCAGCAGTTCTTGTGCCTGCTTTAAGGTCTCCCACCTGCTCTGTAGGTCTCCAAGCATGTCTGACTGGTTCTATTTGGGTCTCGTTTTCCTCCACTCTAGCTCCGAGGTCCACTATGTCTTGCTTCAGTGCTCCCAGGGTCTCTTTAATTTCATTTTAATCCCACTGATTTCAGCTTTCAACTTTTTTTTCAATTCATCAAGCCATGTTTTCAGCATCGTTGCTGCGCCCAATCTCAAGGCCTCATCCATCACCACCTCAGTGTCACTCACATTCCTGATGGCCATCTTGCCATCTCCTTTCTCTTTCCATGTTGCTTCAGCAATGGCATATGCAGAGCAATACGCTCTGGTGCTGCTCGGGGCTAGCGAGGTTGAATTCTGCTACCTTTATAGCTCTATTAGAGGCAGGTTGCCATGCAGCTCCCTCACCATGTGGCCATCCTGCCTGCTCTTCCCCCTTATTTGTTAGCCCTTTTTTTCCCCATTTATGGTACCAACGAACCACGAAATGACTGTGTAATTCTAACAAACCCTAATAAAGCCTTATCAATGATGAATATTTAACTAAAAACATAATACCACTAATAATAATTCTCTGGGAACAAGCAGGAAATCAGTCCTCACATATGGGTGACTTCGGTGCCAATGGAGCCCGCGTGGATACACTCCCCAGCTTTCAAAGAAAGCATTTGGGAGCTACACTGCACATGTGCAGTCACCTTCCCGCTCAAAGCTGCCATCTTGCCTCTGTCTGAATTTGATCTTGTGGGTCTCATTTTCCCCGCTATGTCCTCGACTAGTGGTTTTAAGCAGTGTAGCAAGTGCAACTGTACTATGTCATGTACAGACTGCCACAGCACCTGCATCAAGTGCCTCATGGCAGACCACAGCGGGTCTTCCTGCCCACTTTGCCACCTCATGTCTGCCAAAACTTGGAAGGCATGTGAAAAGTGGCAGGGGGAGCTGTTTGGTAGGTCTGGCTCCAGTACAGCATCAGGGTTTGAATCCCCCTTCCTTTGGCGCCAGGCAACATGGCATTGCGTGCCCGGGCTCGTTCTGAACCCGGGTGTCTGAGTTGTCCTCTGAGGATCTTCTATGTGCGTTGGTGACTCCCCTCGAAGTTGATGTTGAGGATGAATCCGGCATCGAGTAGTAGGTCCATCTCAACTCTGCCTCAAACCCTTCGGCACAACTCAGGGGGTGACAGATGGGAGCGCCCATCGAAGCAGCCCTGAAGAGATGAGTCGCCTATAATGTCGAAGGAATGTAGAGTCACCTCCAACTCATCACGATTTGGACTCCCCGGTCAGGGATTTTGCACTGGTGGGGTCGGGACCAGCTGCGGAGCCCTCTGGCATTGAGACCCACATGACTGCCTTCGAGCAAAGTTCTCGGTGTTCAAGATGCAGCAGGGCCTGACTCTTTGTCCCCTCTGGGTCATCAGCGCCCCTTATAGGGTCCTCTTGGGTGAGGACTTCCCCAGAGGAGGCTCTACCCATTCTGGAGTGCCTCGCGCAGTCTTTGTTGAGATCATCGATGACCGACACTACGCTGTCAGATCACTGATGTCCAGAGGAGTCAGTACCAAATCAGTCCAGGGACGAAGGGCGCTCATCGACGATTCAGGCTCTGAGTCTGACTGGGAAACCAGTGAGGAGTCTCCCGACACCATGCTCCACTTAAACGTCCCCTCTGACCTTTCTCCGCTGCATCATTAGCGTAGGTCCCCCAGAGGACTTAACCTTCCTCTAATTCATGAGGGAGATGTCCCAGGCTCTTGCCTTCGTGGCAGTGCCCAAGGACGAGCCTCGTGCTGAGGACCTCTAGATCCTCCAGTATGAGGCTCCAATTCAGGAGACATTGATCGTGCCCGTACCCCCATCCTGGAACGCCTGCTGTTCAGGATGTGGGAGACCCCGGTGACAGTGCCGATTGTGAACAGTCTACTCTATTCTCAGTATCAAGTTGGCAAGAGCTCAGGATTCTAAAAAGTACAACTTCCACACAATTCCATGGTGGTGGAGTTGGCTGTGTGTCGAATCAAGAGCCAGAAGATGCATTCTTCAGTGCCCCTTGGCAGGGAACCACCGTACCATGGATGCGTTTGGTAGGAAGTGTTTCCAGGGCTTGGTGCTTGCAGCCTGGATCCAGGTCTAGGCCTACAAGTTGTACATGGCATGTACCTGAGAGACTTGGGAAGGAGCTCACCGGGCTCTCGGCTGGTCTATTAGGTGAGCCCCTTGATCGCTTTCGGACCTTGGTTTCCTCTGTCAAGGAGTACTCCAAATTTCAGACTCAAGCAGCCTTTGACGGCTTCATGTCTGTGGCTCGTTTGGCTGCGGTGGGCATTATTGCCCTCCGCCTTGCCTGTCTGCAGTCCTCTGACTTAGAGCAATGGATGCAGAACAAGCTAGCCAATGTCCCATGCCGAGGAGACATCCTCGTTGGCAAGCCCATGACCAACATGACGAGTTGGAGAAGGAATTCATGATTAGGACCAGGCTGTCTAAAAGTGTCAGACCCTTCCACCGGAAGGCTTCGGGGGAAAAATCCCTTCCACCCGAAGTCCAAGAAGGCGTATGGAAACTACCGTAAGTTCCAGGCTTACCCTGCTCCCCCTCAGGGGCAGCGGACCAAGGGCACAGCCCCCGTAAGCCTAAAGCTCCTAAGCCCCAAATGGTAGCTCAGCCATAGCCTGGAGGGAGTTTTTGACACCTAGGGCATAGCCTCCCTCCCTCAGGAGTTATGGGGCCCAAGGTTCACGGGGGGACAGGTCGTCCACTAAGCACACAGGTGGTCCTCTATCACCGCGGATGCCCAGGTGCTGCGAGTGGTCAAAGAAGGTTACCTCCTTCACTTTATTCAGCTGCCTCCTCCCTCATTCACAGGAGAATTACCCTTGGACCCTTGAATAAGGAGCTGCTCCAGAAAGAGCTTGAGTTGCTACTTGAGGATCAAGCAGTCAAACCCCTCCCCCCTCATCTGCAGGGACAGGGGTTCTACTCCCACTACTTCCTGGTCCCCCAAGAAGACAGGGGGTGTCCGGCCCATCCTGGATCTTCAGGACCTCAAAGGCTTCAAAATGGTATCCCTTGGAAGCTTGCTGCCTTATCTCCTCTAGGGAAATTGGCTATGCTCCTTGGATCTCAAATATGCTTACACCCACATCCTGATTCATCCAAGGCATTGTCAGTACCTCCGGTTCATAGTAGGAGGCCACACTATCAGTACAGTGTGCTTCCCTTTGGCCTCGCTTCTGTCCCATGGGTATTCACAAAATGCCTGGCGGTCGTAGCCACCCATCTCCAGGTCCGCAGAGTCTTTGTTTCCCCTATTTGGACAACTGACTCATGTGGGCTGCCACGCCAAGCGAAGGGCTGCCGCAGTACCTAGCGTTCGTGGTGAACTTTCCAAAGGTTCACCTCATCCTGATGCAATGCATGGAGTTCATAAGGGCCCTGCTTAACTCCACTCGAGCAAAAGCCTTCCTATCCCTGGGATGGGCTCAGCGCCTCACTGCCCTAGTGCAAGAGGTACAGTGTGATGCTCCAGTGATTGCCTGACAGATGCTCCACCTCCTGGGGCACATGGCATCCACCATCCACATTTGGCAGGCCCAGTGGGTGCAGGTGATGGGCCGCCTGGAGGACCATATCCAGGTCACCTGCCTTAGCAGCCTCCCTGATCTGGTGGCAGGACTACTGCAACCTGAGGGCTGGCCTGCTGTTCCAGGCCCCTCCAGTTCAGCACATCCTCTTTACATATGTGTCCAAGGCAGGCTGGAGAGGCCCACTGCGATCACCTCAAGTCACGGGCCATGGTCGCCGAAGGAGAATGCCTCACAGATCAACCTGCTCGAGCTCAGGGCGGTCTGTCACGCCCTGTGAGTCTTCCAGGACCATCTGAAGGGACAGGTAGTCCAGGTCCAGAGGGACAACCAGATAGTGATGTTCTACATCAACAAACAAGGGGCATGGGTTCGTACCACCTCTTTTTTTAAAATTTAATCTTTATACATTTTACAATAAATGTCAAGTGTAACAAAACCACTTGTAGGAAAACAAGGAACATCTCTTCCTCCTGTACTACCCGGCAGCTAGTGCTACAATAGCCCATCCCACTACCTAGCCTATGCAGTACATCTAAACCTTATCACACAAACACCAATGACTACGACTAGTGAAATACGACTTGTCTAGTCGCCTAAATGTAAATAGTTACCCCTAGTTATCCAAGTTTTAGTACCTGTTCCTTGTAAACACAGATCAGCCAATGAAATGTATAAGTTTCTATGTTCCATGTAAACTGCACTGATGTTGAATAGTGCGGTATAAAAGAGACTGTAAATAAAAAAATAAATAAAACATTGGGTAGAAATAACAAATTAGGAAAAATATAAAGGAAAAATCATTACAGACAACCTCCATCCCCAGCCCACAATTAAAGAGGGGGAATACCAAAGGAAATAAACATACTATTACACATGCAGGAAAACCACAGCATCTAAACAGCCAACATACTAATTAAGCTAGCGTGGAATCTCCTCCAGAAGAACTCAAAACTGGGTGAGCATTTAGTAAAGACCAAAGCTGCGAAGAATACAAAAATACATAGGAATGCAAAAAATGTTTAATCAAGCACTTACAGGGGAATTTAAGAAAAAATAAAGTCCCTAGCTGGGTTACCCTAGGTCGGAGAAGAAATTCCTTTCTACAACGCAGGGTTTCATGAGCCAGGTCTAGGAAAGTCCTGACCAGAAGCCTGCAAAATCTCACATTTCTTTTCCTGAAAAACATTTTCAAGAACCACTCTCTATCAGATGACAAAGCAAACTGGACTAAACATGTAGCAGGAACAACATTCTCAGATACCGAACCCTCTAAAATAGCTTTAACATTCAATACATCCAATTGCATATCTGTCCCCTCAGTTTGAGGGGACACTTTCTTCCCAGAGGGTAAATAATACACCTTAGTCACTGATGGGTGAGTGTCTGGCGGAGCACCTACAACCTCTTCCAGATAACACTTAAACATGTCTCTAGGAGGGGTATAATGGAATTTAGAAAAATTAATCAACCGCAGATTTGCCAACTTAGAAACATTCTCTATATGCTCCAGTCGTGCCTTAAGGTGGGTCAAATCTTTCATTGCTCCTTGGACATAATTCTCCATGTGTTCTACTCGAACTGAGAGATCATTACCCAAGTACCTGCAATTTAGATATTTCAGTCATATTCCTGACAGTCTGCCTGAGTTGCTTGAAGTTGGGTATTCAAAGACTGAACTTGAGGAAGAATCGCTTTAGCCAATTGCCTGATAGCAGTCCAAATAGATTCGAGGGTAATCTGATCAGGTCTTGAGAGAATAGAATCAATTGTAATCCCCACAGAACTCTAACACTACCATACCATTTTGCTGCACACCCAAATTCAGAGACCAGAGGGGCTCTCCAACTTCTGAGGGAACGCTGCTGACATGCTGATCCAACGGGGGGTCTATATTCCCTGCATCATTTTGTGGAAGGTCCCCCCCCCTGGCATCTGCAGGCACACCAATGGAACCGTCTGCAAGACCCGAGCACCCTGAAGGCTCAGCTGCGTCTGAAACCCCCAGCAGTCACTGCACTTCAGGAGGGCAAGGTCAACACCTGAAGAGGACGCTGAGCTCTCCCCCTCCGTCCCTTCAACCAGGCTCAACACCGCTCCTACCATTGACTGTTGCGCTGCACGCAAAACAAATGCATCCAAAGGTCCCTTAAGCAGTCTGACTTTAGACACCGCAGTAGCTGGGGGCAGCTTACTCGCTCTGGCCTTCCTCTTCCCCATCGGAAAAATGCGTGTTTAATGCTCAGATGCTGCGTGCGTCCATCTTGGCTCCCCTCTTTTCCGTAACACCTCTTTTGGGAGATGGTGTGTATCTGGAACTTCGTTGGGGAGGAACATTTCCCTCAGGTCTGTGTACTTGCTGGGTCAGGACAATATAATGGCCAACTGCCTAAGCTGCATCCTCCAACCCCACGAATGGATGCTGAAACCATCTGTTCAGGAGGAGATCTTCTGGCAGTGGGGCACCCTGGAGAACGCACAACTCCTGAGGATCTTCTCCAAGAAACCAGCCCGGGGTCGGGAAGTGGCAGATGTCTTCCTCCTCCCGTGGTCCCAAGGGCTTCCAGTATGCCTTCCTACCGATGCCCCTGGTGCCTCGGGCCCTCCTGAAAATTCAGGTGGAAATAGCTTCCATCCTCTTCCTTGCACCCCAGTGACTGAGGCAACCCTGGTTTCCCCCTGCTACTACAGCTGTCATGGGAACCCCTGGCCATTGGGGTGTGCCCCAGACGTGCTCTCACAAAAGGACAGCATGCTGTGACACCCCAACCTCCATTCCCTGACTCTAACAGCCTGGCTGCTGAGAGGATAGCCGTTATGCACTACTGCCTGCCTCAATTGGTGGAGGATGTCTTCCTGGCCTCAAGTAAGGTCACTATAATGGCATACGCCGGGCTTATGCCTTTGAATGATGCAGGTTCTCCCTCTGGTGTGCAGAACAGGGCTTTAACCCTTTCTCTTGCGCCATAGCGGAGGTATTGCGGTACTTCCTACACCTGTCAGGTGAGGGTCTGAAGTCCAATTCAATCACAGTGCATCTATGCGCCATCTCTGCTCATTATTATGAAGTAAAGGGCCATGTCTGTCTACCCCTTGGTAGGCTGGTTCATGCAGGGACTTCACCTCTCGCGACCCCCAGTCTGCCCATCGGCGGTGGCGTGGGGCCTCAATTTGTTCCAAGGGAAGCTCATGGGGGTCCCTTTTGAGTCCCTGGCTACCTGTCCTCTCAAGTACATCTCTTGGAAGGTCGTCTTCCTGGTGGTGCTCACCTCTGCTCGGTGAGTGAGCGAGTTGTAGGTGCTCGTGGCGCATGAACCCTACACCAAGTTCCATAGGAACAGGGTGGTCCTTGGAACACACCCGAAGTTCTTACCAAAAGTGTTCTCAGCTTTTCATCTGAACCAGGAGGTGGTGCTACACACCTTTTTGCCCAGGCCTCATGCCTCCAGGGTAGAGGCATCCCTGCACAGGGTAGAGGCATGCCCTGTCCTTCTACATCCAAAGGATTCGGCCTCATCGCTAATCGACGCAACGTTTTGGGTCTTTCGATCCCAGTCGCCTGGGGGTCGTAGTCTTCAAGTGTACCTTCTCTCGATGGATAGCAGACTGCATCGCGTTTGCCTACTGGCAGGCGGGGCTCTCCCTGGAGCACCATATGACAGCTCACAACATGCAGGCCATGGCGGCCTCCGTGGCTAGCCTGTGGTCGGTGCCGTTGCTGGACATCTGCCGGGCAGCCACTTGGTCCTCTGTGCATACTTTCGTGGTCCACTACTGTCTGGAGGAGACCTCCCGGAGTGATAGTGTCTTAGGCCAGGCTGTACTTCATCCCCTCTTCGAGGAATAATGCAACTCCTTTCCTCCAGCCCTCTGTGTCCAGGCTACCGGAGTGTGGATTGCATCTTCGATGCTGCTGATGCAGTGTCGGACTTCCAGCCAACCAGCACTCCTGCTGCCCTTTACAGTCTGTTTTGGGTCGCTTGTGGCTTTTACAGGTTTTTTTTTCAGTAACCTGTAGCTTGGGAGTCCTAGATGTGAGGACTGACTTCCTGCTTGTTCCTGGAGAAAACGTAGTTACTCACCTGTAACAGGTTTTCTCCGGGGACAGCAGGAATCAGTCCTCAGAACCCTCCCTCCTCCTTTTGGAGGAATGTTTTTCATTTTTTGCCATCCTGTGCTATGATATTATACTGAGGCAAGATGGCAGCTTTAAGCAGGAAGGTGACTGTGCATGCACGGTGTAGTTCCCAAAAACTTTCTTTGAAAGCTGGGGAGTGCATCTGCGCCGGCTCTGTTGGCGCAGACATCATCCGTATGTGAGGACTGATTCCTGTTGTCCCTGGAGAACAGCTGTTACAGGTGAGTAACTGTTTTACTACACTACATTTAGCTCCACCCCCTCCCCACGGCCATCACATGTTTCTCTCTATTGCTCTACCCCCCTCCCCTGCTATCACTTGATTTGTATATGTCTCTCTGCCCCCCCCCATCCATCACATGATGATTTTATCTCGCTCTCTCTCAGCCCCACCCAGCCTTGGCCCGATGTCTGTGTCTCTCATATGCTAATCTTGTGGTTTCAAGTCTCTCAAGACTTGAAGCGGTGATATCACCCACATTTCCTCCTTGCATGTCTCAAGCTCTTTGCAGAGCCATCGCAGTGAGAAAGCAGCAAAGTTATTTTGCTGCAGCTGCAAGGTAAGAGACTGGAGTTAAGTTTTCCATCACCGCGGGCCAGTCAGAAACCTCTGCCGGGCCGGATGTGGCCCGCAGTCTGCCAGTTGGGCATCCCTAAGCTAAAGGGAAATGTTGAATGTTGCCTTAAGCTTAATATGCATGGATATCTCTTACCAAATTGTGGAATCTCAAGGGAAGGTGTTGGTAAAAAGTCCACACTCTAATTTCTGAACTTTCAATGGACACTGATGACCTGGTCTCAAAACAAATTCCTGTTGTAAAATAAGCTAAAAATTCTGTGAGGGGGAGTGGTTAAACAAAATAATGAGCGCATGGCGTGCTTTTTATGTTAAGCAGAGCCCTATTGGGTTAAGACCTTTAACCTAATGACTTTATCTTGTACTGCAGTGCTCTGACCTGACAGTCATGATTTTTGCATTTTTGTCTTTAATGCTGCACTTACATAGCACCTTCTTATGAGCAGGATATCTGACATAGGGCAAAGCTTGGATGGTTCTTGCCTAGAATATAGACCTTAATAAAATAAGAGCTCGATATTCAAGATACAGCTTCTTATTCAATTACAACAATATGAAAGGAAACATGAGGCCAATGACTGACTACTTCATTTGTCGTCACAATGCAGAGGCAAAATCGTGGCTCAGATTTGTTTTTTATTTAGAGATCTTTACTAAATATAATTTTAAAATCAAAATACTTCTAAATCCAAAGTATAGAATGTTAAAATATAAAGGTATTGCCCTTCATTAAAATTCTCATATATGCATGCACACTGTAGCACAGCTTCCCAGTTTTCCCATATGGCTAGTTTGCATGCTCATTCCTTTGTCCATATGCTTATTTTTTTGTGGAGTTTTTTTCTCTTGCTCATACTGATAAACCATTTTATCCATCTTTCCAACCTCATTCCAGGTATTTGAGTGGATTGTCAGTGACTGGGAGATTGCACAGAGTGAGAGGGGCCTTGGGTGGGGTGGGAAGCCAGGGGGAGCGCTTACACATATATAATACTGTAAAATACAAATGTGTAAATGAAATTTTGATATAGTCTTGCTAGATCAGTCCAGACAAGTGAGTTGTGTTCTCCTACCAGCAGTTATTGAGACAGAGAAAACGTTCTAGAAGCTTCTTATATTAGCATTGTGCCATTAACAGCTAAACAATAGCTAAACAAATCTTTAAAACTAAAATGCAGACAGCAGTCCAGCAGTGAGATGGTAGCTGTCCTGTCTTTTTTTGCATTGAGTGTCACGTGTCACGTCTGGAGACTAGAGTAGCAGACTTGGAGGAGCTGAGGAAGACCTACAGGGGACATAGTAGTGAACTCCCACCACCACTCTGGCAACTCTCTGATGCCATGGAGGAGAGGGGTCATGTGAACAGAGAGCATCACCTCGGTATGGCAGGAAGTGATCCTGATCTAGGACCTGTCCTCCAGTTGATGTAAAACCCTCTTGCACTGTAGTGGTGTCTCTAAGGCCATGTGTCCATGAGGGAAGGGTTAGGATGGCTGTTATAGTTGGCAATGTGATTATTAGGGCATATAGATAGGCTGGTGGGCATGGTGATTGCCTGGTAACATGCCTGCCTGGTGCGAAGATAGTGGACCTCATGCACCACCTAGGTAAAGTTTTAGATGGTGCTGGGGAGGTGCCTGCTGTCCTGTTACATGTTGGTACTAATGACAGAAAAGTGTGGGAGGGAGGTTCTGGAAGCCAAATTTAGGATTTTAGGTAGGAAGTTGAAATCCAGAACTTCCAGCATAGCATTCTCAGAAATGCTTCCCATTCCACATGCAGGACCCAAGAGGCAGGCAGAGATCCAGTCTCAATTCATGGTTGAGATGATGGTGTAAAGAAGAGGGTTTTCGATTTGTTAGGAACTAGGCAATGTTCTGGGAAGAGGAGGGGGTTCCGAAAGGATGGGATCCACCTTAACCAGGTTGAACCAGACTGCTTGCATTAACCTTTAAAAAGGGCATAGAGTAGCTTTTAAACTAGATAATGGGGTGAACTTCTGGTATGGCGATGAGCTAAGTCAGATGTGTGACATCTAGCTCTGGGGCTCCCTGTCTAAAATCCCCTGTATCTTGTAGTACTTAACGCTTGCTGACCACAGAAACTGAAAGACTTTGATTTCCTGTTCCCAACTTTGACTGGCGATATCAGCAGTAGGGGAGTGGATGGCGGCTAAACCTCAGCATAAGGAGAAATCTTTTGAGGTGGATACCAAAATGTCTGATGTCCCATCTCCTCCCAGCCCTGGTGTAGTGACATCGGCACTCGTTGAGGAGGTTTCAGCAGTGATGGTTCGAGCTCTGAGTGATCGCTTTCAAGGATTAACAGCAAAGCTAGCTTGACTAACTTACCGCCTCCATGGCCAATTTCACAAGCAGGATCCAACATATAGAAAACGGAGTATCTTCATTGAAAGACAGCTGTGGTACAATGGATAAACTGCCGCAGAAACGATATCATAACATAGTATATGATGGCAAATAAAGACCAGTGTGGTCTATCTAATCTGCCAAGCAAGGCGGCAAGAGTAGGTGCACCTGCCGCTCCATGCAGGTCACCCCTCCTCATGACTTTGTTTAGGGGTGTACCCACCACTCTGTGAAGGTCACTCCTATTTGTTGAGATATGAGATAGTTACGTTTGTTTTGATTTTATCCTGTTGCTATAAAGGGATCCATTGTATCTGTCCCATGCCATTTTGAATTCTTTCACTGTTTTTGCCCCCACCACTTCCATCTGGAGGGCATGCCAAGCATCCACCACCCTTCCAGGAGGAAGAGGATTAGCGGCAGGACCTAAAAATTGATGATTTAAAAAATATTGGCAGGAGGAAAAACTTTTGGTTGGTCGGTGTGCCCAAATTCATCTTGGATAATGAGCTCCGCGGCTTACTGGAGACATGGCTGCCTTTGGGCCTGCATCTCCTGGACTTGGCAGGAAAAATTCACATTGAACGTGTCCATCCATTGGGCCCCCGCCGAGATGGCGACACTCAGCCTTAAGCAGTGCTGATGCTATTTCTCAGTTTCCAGCAAAAAGAAATACTTCTACGAGCGGCAAGAATTCAGCATAACAAAGAGCACGAAGACAAGTAAATACTAATTTTCCAAGACTTCTCAGCAGCTGTGGCCCAGAAGCGGAAAGCCTTTTCAGAGATTTGCAGCTCCCTTGTGCAAAAGGACATTCGCTTCTCCTTATTAAACCCAGCCAAGCTTCGACTCATAGTTAAAGGAAAGCAGCAGGTTTTTCTTAGTCTGGAAGAGATGAGAGTATACTTTGCAGAACACCCGTGGAAGTTACTGATTTGTAACATAACTCTGTTTGGGGATGCTAGGTGGAACTCAAATGCTATGTAGGCCCTGGATTAGGACATGCGGTCTGGAATGGCCACTGGATTGTGTCATTCATCCTGAGTCGACTGATACCGAGATTTGGGATTTTTATTCTGTTTTTCCTTTTGTTCTCCCCACTCCCCTACATTTTCATTTTTCTTTATCGTTTGACCAATTTTTCCCTTACTTTAATTTATTTTAGTTTCCGACCATATCTGCATCTACTACTTTGTAAGCACCTGGCCTTTGTCAATGTGTTGGTGGGAGGGCCGAGGCACCCGGTAATGGGGTGGATGGGGTGCACTTGTGGGGGATAGCGGCACACTATTGAAAACATGGAGGGCTTTTGAGCCCCCAGAGTTCCTTCTCTTTGCTCACTCTCCTTTCTCACTGGCAGAGGCTAAGGCAGATAAACACTGATTTCTTAGTGGCTGGTTCTCGTATGTATCTCTGCCGTCAGCCCTGCCTATTCCTCCCCCTCATATGTGTGTGTTGTTTTTTTCTTTTCTGTCTTTTTTGTTTTCTGTGCTTTCTAGTCTATTATCCAATTTCAGCTCCTCCGGGTATACTCTTCCTCCCTTCAAGACTTGATTTTTGATGTATGTACACCACTTTGCTGTTATAATTGAAAGACGGTATATAAAGCTCAATAAACATAACATAGCTCCCTTTGTTTCGAAGAGGAGCCATGGTTATATATATATATGGGGATTTGGGAGACGGATGTCACAATGGTGGGCCCTCAAGTTAATCATGGGAAAGGGAGGTTTACCATGATAGCATAGATAGGGTTTGGAGGGTTGTCATGTTAACTCAGGGATAGGCAGGAAGGGGACTTGTTATCTAAGAGTGCTTCTATGACAGTATGGGGACTGTATGTAAGGAGGGGGAGTGGGCAGGGCATGTGTGGAAGTGGGTGAGAGTCTTGCTATTGAATGTAAGTGAGCATGTAGGGATTAAGATTCTGGATGGAACACCACGGTGCATTCAATGGCGGTGGTGAGTTCTGAAACAAGATCAAGGTTAATGGAATGCTAATCTTATGTGGGAAAGCCTAACCTTGGGATCACGCCGATGCGTGGCGCTTCTCCTGTCACACAGCTGTTTATACATGGTGGTGAGAGTGAGGTCTGGTACTGTCTTGCTTGGACCCAAGGAAATAGAACAGGATCTTCTCTGCAACACAGTGGGGATGTTCCCAGGGATGGGTGGGGAGCTAGTCACTTTACGGTACCAGGAAGGGTCCCTCATGGAGGCGGATGGAGTTACGAAGAGGTGTGGGTAAGGGGGGGGCAAGGAAGTGGGAACTGGGGAGTCTCAGGATGTCTTAATGGGGTGGGGACAAAAGAATAGGATTAAGATTAGAAATCCATGTAAGTGTAAGGTTGCATGGGGTTAAGGGGTGGGTAAGTAGTTCTATTTAGACTGGATGTCTGGACGAGTGACTCTAAGCTGGGGGAGGCCACTACGTTCAAAATTTAGCAAAGTAGTTATGCTCATGCAGAGGATCACTGGGAATTTGATCCTGGCTAGGGCCTTATGCATAGCCTCTTGGAATGTGTGCAGTATAGGGCACCCTCTTAAAAGGCACAAGCTTTTGAAGATAAGGGGACATGCAAGTGGATATTGCTCTGTTCCAAGAGATGCACTTAATCGAGACCATGGCAAATTACAACATTGGTGGATGAGGGATGTGTATGGAGCATCCTCTGGAGATCGGAAAGCCGGTGTGGCTGTTTTGGTTCGGAAGCAGGTGGGTTTCACTGTGGATGTGGTGCTTGCAGATCCCCAGGGGTAGTACCTGTTTTTGGAAAGGAAATTACAGGGACAAAAGATTGTGCTAGGTACTTTATATGTCCCAAACACATACAATGCATGTTTCTATAAGGAGGTGACACAGCTGATCTTGAAGCTAGATCACACTCGGCAAGTATTAGGGGACGACTTAAATTGCATCCTGGATGAGACAGTAGACTGCACGGGGGGGGGGGGGGGGATGCACGGCAGACACGGCGAATTAGAAGGCTTTGCAAGGGTTATGATGATCTTATGGCTGTCTGGAGGGTCACCCATCCCACAGAGCATGACTATACATGACTCCAGGGCGCATGGCCCTGGCTATCGGTTAGACTACATCCTTGTGGTGGCAGCATTATTAGATCTGGTACTGGCTGCTGTAAACAGACCCAATCATAATCTCAGACCATGCAGGGGGTAGTTATTGGAGGTTTCCTTTACACCTGTCAGCCAACAAAGTTGCACACCTTCTTGCAGGCCCGATGGACCGAATAAGAAGAGGACAATGCGATATACAGAGACAACCTGACCTTATTTTGGGAGGTTGCCAAGGCTGTACTGAGGGGCAACATTATTGTCTACTACAATACAAATTGTAAGGAGCAAGGCAAGCAGCTTATACAACTGGAGAAAGATCTATGTAACCCAGATGCCTTTTAAGTAAAGAGCAGAGGCAAAAGATGCCAGGTTACCCCTGTCAACTGATAACCAGATCATGTATGCAAATGTTACAAGTCTAAAAAATAAGAACATAAGATATGCCATACTGGGTCAGACCAAGGTCCATCAAGCCCAGTATTCTGTTTCCAACAGTGGCCAATCTAGGCCATACGTACCTAGCAGTTTCCCCAAAAGAGACAGGTTCCACAATGCTTGTATTGGGTCAAGAATTGATATCCTGGGTCCCTTTTTAATAATGGTTTATGGACCTTTCCTACAGGAACTTGTCCAAACCTTTTTTAAACCCAGCTACACTAACAGCCTTTACTACATCCTCCGTTAATAAATTCCAGAGTTTGATTACACGTTGAGTGAAAAAATATTTTCTCTTGTTTATCTTAAATAGTTTACCCTGTAGCTTCATTGCATGTCCCCTAGTCTTTCTATATTCTGATAACGTAAACAATCGATCTACGTTCACCCGTTCCACTCCGATCATTAATTTATAGACTTTTATCATATCTCCCCCTCAGCCATCTCTTTTCCAGGTTGAAGAGCCCTAATCTTTTTAGCCTCTCTTCATAGGGGTATCCTTCCATCCCCTTGACCATTTTGGTGGCTCTTCTCTGAACCTTTTCTAATGACGCTATATCCTTTTTAAGGTATGGCGACCAGAATTGCACACAATATTCAAGGTGCGGTCGCACCATGGAATGATACAGAGGCATTATAATATCCTTTGTTTTATTTTCCATTCCTTTCCTTATGATACCTAGCATTCTATTTGCTCTCTTGGCCTACACTGCACACTGGGTGGAGGGTTTTAACATGTTATCCACAATGACACCTAAATCTTTTTCCTGGGTGGTGGTTCCTAATGTGGAACCTTGCATCGTGTAACCATAGTTTGGGTGGTTCTTCCCTAGGTGCATAACTTTGCACTTGTCCACATTAAATTTCATCTGCCATTTTGATGCCCAGTCTTCCAATTTATCAAGATCCTCTTTGCAATTTTCCACAGTCTACATGGGTTTTAACAACTTTAAATAGTTTTGTGTCATCTGCAAATTTGATAACCTCACTCGTTATTCCCTTTTCCAGGTCATTTATGCATATGTCAAAAAGCAGCGGACCCAGCACAGATCCCTGGAGTACACCACTATGCACCTTTCTCCATTGGGAAAATTGGCCATTTAGCCCAACCCTCTTCTTTCTATCCTTTAACCAGTTCCTGATCCACAATAGTACACTGCGTCCTATCCCATGACTCTTTAGTTTTGCCAAATGTCTCTGATGAGGGACCTTTTCAAAGGCTTTCTGAAAATCCAAATACACTATATGAAACGACTCACGTTTGTCTACCTGTTTGTTCACACCTTCAAAAAAACATAACAGATTAGTAAGACAAGATCTTCCTTGTCTAAAGCCATGTTGGCTTTCTCCCATTAAGCCATGCCTATCTACATGTTCAGCAATTTTGTTCTTTATGATGGTTTCTACCATTTTTCCCAGTACTGACGTCAGGCTCACCAGTCTGTATTTCACGGATCACCTATGGAACCCTTTTTAAAAACTGGCGTTATGATGGCCATCCTTCAATCTTCAGGTATTACAGATGATTATAATAGTTCACAGATTACTAATAGCAGGTCTGCAATCTCATATTTCAGTTCTTTCAACACCCTTGGATGTATATCATCCGGTCCAGGTGATTTGCTACTCTTCAGTTTATCAAATAGTTGTAATAAATCCTCCCGATGTATCGATATTTCCTTCAATTCTTCTGCATCTTTAAATACCACTTCAGTCATAGGTAACATCCCTACATCTTCTCCAGTAAAGACTGAAGCAAAGAATTCATTCAGTCTCTCCGCTATCTCCTTGTCACCTCTTAGTGCCCCTTTAACCCCTCTATCTTCTAATGGACCAACTGACTCTCACAGGTTTTTTGCTACATATGTACTTGAAAAAAATCTTTATTACGCATTTTTGCTTCCGCAGCAAGCTTCTCAAATTCTCCTTTTGCTGCCTTATCAATGCCTTGCATTTAACTTGCCAGTGCTTGTGCTGTTTCCAGTTTTCGTCATTTGACTCTTTTTTTCCATTTCCTGAAGGATGCTTTTTTGGTAGCAACAGCCTCTCTGACCTCACCTTTCAACCATGCTGGCAGTTTTTTGGACTTCCTTCCACTTTTCTTAAAGCTTGGCTGTGATAAGGAAGCTTATCATAGTTCAGGAGGGAGCTATAAAAGAGGTGAATTGGCTCTGAACAAGCAACCTGTCTTTGCTGGTAGAAATACTAAAACAGAATGTTTTCATAAGACTACCAGTCCCAGAATGCACCAGGTTTCAAACAGCCTCTAGAAGGGCTGAAGTGGGGAAGCGTGTGTTCAATCAGGAGAGCTATGAGGTAATCCCCAATCACTCATCTCCAAGGGCAGGGCTTGATTCAGCACAGCTGGGCTGTGCTAGGGTGGAGTGTCCCTCTAAGCACGTTAAAAGTAAAACATATTCTTCACAGAGGGAGATCAAGGACAGAGAGAGCAAGGAGAGACAGAAGCAGCAGCAACGTGGAAAGAAGAAGAGAAAGACACATTGGAGGTCTAAAGAAGGAGCCCACAGCAGTATGTGTGTTGGGAGTCATTCCAGAGGCAAGCATACTCCATTGGACTGGAGGAAGCCAGAGGAGTGGGGTTATAGAGCCAGGAATTCCCAGACAGCACCTTTGAAGGAGACGGCTGCATGTGGAAGGGGCCCTAAGACCGGTGCAAGGAGGTATGTGAAGAGAGACCCAGTGTCCAGGGATCTTGATTGGAAGGCTGGACATAAAAGCTGGACTACTTACTGGGCAGGATACCTGGAGAGGAAGCCTAACAGCAAAGGAAGCTCAGGTATGAACTTTGATCTATGCCCTAGCTCTTCTCCAGGAAGACAGCGGGGAAATAAATATTATCCTGAGAATGATCAAGTAAGGAATTCCTCTGAGCCAGACACTGATATTGATTCCATGATATTTGAGGAAGAAGGAGATATATTAAATGATCAGAATGAATACATGGATTGCTCTCTTTCTAGGCTGCTGTGGTAAAATACTTTCTCAATAATACAAAAACCACCAAAAGGAACTATAATTTGTTCTTTTATCTACCCAGAAAAGTCTGCAAGAAAGCTTTTGGGTAGGATTGAGCCACGTAGAGAAAGTGAACCAGCAAAGGGGTTTGCAGCTGGCTAATTGGTGATAATTGAGCCAGGCACAAGTGCACGTGAGCTCTGAAAGGAAACTTTTCTTTTTGTGTGTGTAAATAGAAAGTTATCCTTGATAAAGAACAGTTTGTTACTTTTGGGTTTTGTTTTTGCTTTTGAAGCACTGCTAAGGAAGTTATTAGCAGGAGCCATCAAAAAGACCTTTTCTGTTTCCCCTCAAGGTCTTATTTGATTTTTGCTTATTTCATGTTTTGTTTTCCTGAATGCAATACTGAAAGCAAGTGTCCTTTTTGTGTTACCAAGTAAATCTGTGTGGGAGAATTAACCCCATGAATAAAATCCATATTTCTTTGCTTACATTCGTGCATCACAACTCATTATTTTGTGAACGGCTGATTCTGGTATAAGTGAACTACATTCCCCACAATCCTTTGCAAGTCATAATATTTTTGCCTTTGCTAAGATTGTGGCCATTCATGACCAGCGCCCCCGTTTACAGTGGCATACAGCTGGTCTGGACTTTCAAGATAGTATTTTTAAACACCCAAGCTTGATGTAAGACTTTAACCTTTGCAACTGCCTCTTTTGTTTTTTCTTAACTATTTTCCTCATTTTATCATAGTCTCCCTTTCGAAAGTTAAAAGGTAGTACTGTGGATTTCCTTACCATCCCTCCTCCATTAATTAAATCAAACACAATCATGCTATGATCACTATTGCCAAGTGACCCCAACACCCTTATCTCTTGCACCAGATCTGGTGTTCCACTAAGGACTAGGTCCAATATGGCTTCCCTTCTGGTCGGTTCATGAACCAGCTGCTCCAAGAAGCAGTCATTTATTTCATCTAGGAACTTTATCTCCCTAGCATGTCCTGCAGTGACACTGACTCGGTCGATACCGGGGTAATTGAAATCACCCATTATTACTGCGCTGTAACATTTGTCAGCTTTCTTGATTTCTTTGAGCATTTCATCATCCATTTCCTCATTCTGGCTAGGTGGTCGATAGTACACCCCCACTGCCATCGCCTTCCCCTTTTTACATGGAATTTCAATCCATAGAGATTCTACAGCAAATTTTGTTTCCTGCAAAACTTTAATCCTTTCTGACTCAATGCCCTCTCTAACATAGAGCGCAACCCCTCCACCAATTTGATCAGCTCTATCATTACGATATAGTTCGTACCCAGGTATCAGTGTCCCACTGGTTGTCCTCCTTCCACCATGTCTCGGAGATTCCAATCATATCTAACCTCTCATTTAATGCTACTATTCTAACTCTCCCATCTTATTTTTTAAACTTCTAGCATTTGCATACAAGCATTTTAGAGACTGTATTTTATTCATATTAATCTGGCTATTGATAGGCATGGGTAATTTAGAATCTTTAAGCTCTGTCTGCTGCATACCCAAGGGCATTTGGGCTATTTTACTCTTTTTTGGAATCTCTCTGCTTTTGGTAGTATCCTTCAAGGATACATTGTTCCGAACCATGCAATGTTGGGTGACTGTCGGCTTTCCCCTGTTATCTAGTTATCTCCTTTTTAAAGGTTAATGCCAGCAGCCTGGCTCCATCCCGTTTAAGGTGAAGCCCATCTCTTCGGAAGAGCCCCTCCTTTCCCCAGAATGTTCCACAGTTCCTAACAAATCCAAAACCCTCAACCTTGCACCATCGTTTCATCCATGCATTGAGACTCCGGAGCTCTGCCTGCTTTTTGGGTCCTGCGCGTGGAACAGGAAGCATTTCGGAGAACGCTACCCTGGAAGTTCTGGATTTCAACTTCCTACCTAAAAGCCTAAATTTAGCTTCTAGAACCTCCCTACCACATTTTCCTTTGTCATTGGTACCAACATGTACCAAGACAGCAGACTCTTCCCCAGCACTATCTAACACCTTACCTGGGAGAGTTATATTATATAGCACTAAATGAAAGATTAGAAAGAATTGGCATCTCAGAAACCTGGTGGAAGGACGACAACCAATGGAACACCATGATACCTGGGTATACAAATTATATTGCAATGATAGGGCAGATCGAATTGGTGGAGGAGTGGCACTCTGTTAGAGAAGGC
Organism: Ichthyophis bannanicus; assembly: GCA_033557465.1. Classification (NCBI taxonomy): domain Eukaryota; kingdom Metazoa; phylum Chordata; class Amphibia; order Gymnophiona; family Ichthyophiidae; genus Ichthyophis; species Ichthyophis bannanicus. The sequence continues at coordinate 1,733,692,446 of CM066032.1, forward strand.
AATGAGTCAAACAGGATAAATGTTTTTCAAGAAACAAAATTGTGTCATCGTGGAAAACACAGTGAAACTCTCCGCCCAGTGTACAATGGTGGCCAAGGAGGCAAATAGAATGCTAGAAATAATAAGGAAAACAATGGAGAATAAAACAATGGATAGCATAATTCCTCTATATCGTTCCGTGGTGCAACCGCACCTTGAATATTGTGTGCAATTTTGGTCGCTGTATCTTAAAGGATATAGCGGAATCAGAAAAGGTATAGAGAAGAGCCACCAAAATAGTAAAGGGGGTAGAAGGATACCCCTATGAGGAGAGGCTTAAAAGGTTAGGACTCTTCGTTCTGGAAAAAAGATGACTGAGGGGAGATATGATAGAGGTCTATAAATTAATGAATGGTGTGGAATAGGCAGAGCCATACTGAGGCAGAATTGTGCCTTGTACATCAGGCCCCCCCTCACCCCCCCATACCTCCATCCAGCTGCTGCCTGTTGTTGCCCTGCTGCTGCCGCTCTCCTGTTTTCTCCACGTTAGCGCTGGCAGCAGCATCAGAGCAGACCTAACTTTAAAATGAAAATGAAAAAAAAACAAAAAACAATCTACCTAGGTCTTTCAATGTCATGCTTTAAACAGATCTGATCCCTCCCTGCTCTGACGTCATGTCAGATGAGGGAGGGACCAGACCTGTGGAAAGACCTGCATGGTTTGGGTTTTTTTATTTTAGGTCTGCTCAGCTGCTGTTTGGCTGCTGAGAGAACAAAAAGTGGCGGCGGCAGGGCAACAGCAGGCAGCTGAAATGTGCACCCTAAGCCTTTGTACCCTGTGCAGCTGCATCACTTGCCCAGGACTAGGTACAGTGATGAGAATGGGTAAACATAATTTGATAGTTTACACCATCAAAAAGTAGAAAGACTAGGGTACATTCAATGAAGCAACAGTGTAACCCATTTAATATGAGAAAATATTTTTTTCACTCAACACTTAATCAAACTCTGGAATTCACTACCGGAGAATATAGTAAAAGCTGCTAGCGTAGCGGTGTTTAAAAAAGACTTAGACAAGTTTCTGGATGAAAGGTTCATAAGCCATTAGAGGACCCAGGAAATTCACTGCTTGCCCCATTACAAGCATTGTGGAACCTGTCTCTCTTTTTGGGAACCTGCCAGGTACTTGTGACCTGGATTGGCCTACTGTTGGAAACAGGATAGTGGGCTTGATGGACCTTAGTCTGACCCGATTCCATGTAAAAAAGAGGAAAGCAATGGCAGTGGGGGGGTGTACGACCGTCCGCTTGATGAGAATGAACAGATGCATAATGAAATGCTAAAATAAATCAGGGAACCTAACAAAATTTACAAAACAGTAATAATGGGTGATTTCAATTACTCTGGTATCGACTTGGTCAGTGTCACAGCAGGACATGCTAGGGAGTTAGTTTCTAGATGAAATAAATGACTACTTCTTGGAGCAGCTGACTCATGAATTAATTCAAGGGGAAGCTATTTTAGACCTAGTCCTTAGTGGAACACATGATCTGGCAGGTTAGATGCAAGGGATTGATAATGCAGGCAAAGCAAGAATTTGAAAAGAAGCTGCCGTAGAAGCCTAAACGCATAATAAATTTTTCAAGTACATTTGTAGCAAAATACCTGTGACAGTCAGTTGGACCATTAGATGATAGAAGGGTAAGGGAAGACAAGGCCATAGCTGAGAGACTGAATTCTTTGCTTCAGTCTTTACTGAAGATGATATAGGGAAGTTAACCATGCCTGAAATGCTATTTAAAGGTGATATATTGGAAGAATTGAAACCAATCTTGATAAGTTGGGAAGATCTATTACAGTTATTTGATAAACTAAACTAAAGATTAACAAATCACTTGGACTGGATGACATACATCCCAGGGTGCTGAAAGAATTAAAATATGGGATTGCAGACATACTATTAGTAATGTGTGAACTATCATTAAAATTATTTGTGGTACCTAAAGACTGGAGAATGGCCAATGTAATGCCACTTTTTCAAAAGGGTTCCAGAGGTGATCCAAAAAACTACAAACCAGTGAGCCTGATGTCAGTACCAGGCAAAATGGTAGAAACCATTATAAAGAATAAAATGACTGAAAATATAGATAGTCATGGTTTAATGGGAGAATGCAAACATGGATTTAGCCAAGGAAAGTCTTGTATCACTAATCTGTTATATTTTCTTGAGGGTGGGAATAAAACAGGTAGATAAAGGTGAAAGTAAAACGTTGAGGGCTAAATGGCCAATTTTCTCAATAGAGAAAGATGAATAGTGGAGTACCCCAAGGATCTGTGTTGGGTCCGCTGCTTTTTAATATATTGATAAATGACCTGGGAATGAGAGTAATGAGTGAGATGATCAAAGTTGTTAAAGCACAAGAAGATTATGAAAAATTCAAAGAGGACTTTGAAAAATTGGGAGATTGGAGAGGGGGGTCCAAATGGCAGATAAAATTTAATGTGGGCAAGTGCAAAATTATGCACTTAGGGAAGAACAACCCAAACTATGGTTACACAACACAAGGTTGCACATTAGGAACCACCAGCTAAGAAAAGGAGTTTAGGTGTCATCGTGGATGACTGAATGTGAAGCGGTGGCCAACATAGCAAATTGAATGCTAGGAATCATAAGGAAAGGAATGTATAAACAAGGGATATTATAATGCCTCTGTATTGCTCCTTGAATATTGTGGCAAATCTTGTTGCCATATCTTACAAAAGATAAAGCAGAATTAGAAAAGGTACAGGGAAGAGCAACAACATGGTAAAGGGGATCGAAGGATATCCTGATATGGAAAGGCTTAAAAGATTAGGACTGATCAACTTGGAAAAGAGATGATTGCTAGAAATATGATAGAGGTCTGTAAAATATTGAATGGAGTGGAATGGGTAAACATAGATCAGTTGTTTTACGCCTTCAAAAAGTAAAAGACTAGGAGACACTCAATGAAGCTACAGCGTAGCACTTTCAGCACTAATTGGATAAAATGTTTTTTTCAGTCGATGCATAATCAAATTCTGGAGTTCGTTACCAGAAGATGTTGTAAAGGCTGTTCATGTAGCTGAGTTTAAAAAAAGTTTGGAGAAGTTCTGGAACAAAAGTCCATTAATCATTATAAAAGAGTTTCTAAAGTTTTTAAAAGGCAGTTTCCAAATGCCATTATACCAAGACAGAGAAAACACCCCTGAACCAACTGAAAATACAGTAGTGCATTCCAGATGCTTCAGACACTTTGACAGTGAGGAGATCACCAAAAACGTCCTCCCCAACATCAAGACTAATTCTCCAAATCTTGAAGAAGTACTAGACTCATGGAATACCAACCTGAATACCTTTTGCTTACGTACCTTCCCAAACGAAACCACAAGTCATAGAGCAGCAACCACATAAGAAGGGTTCTGCACCCTGGTATACCGCTGAATTAAAGACCTCTCTACGAGCCCTCAGGAAATTGGAAAGAAAGTGGCGACGCACCCGAGCCACATCAGACCTGACACACTACAATTCCCACCTGCTAGCCCATCGAAATCTTATATCCTCTAAAATGAAAGAATACCACTCTGAACTGCTAAACCGATCACTGAACAAGCCTTACGACCTGTTCAACATAGTTAAGTCCCTAACGAAGGATCCATCAGCGTCACAACCAGTTCTGATACTCCCTCAAGACTATGCCGACTACCTGATAGCCAAAACCAACAATGTTAGTAAAGCCACACTATCCTCCCCCACCACGAACCCACCCAAACAGCTCTCCACTTTCTCAACACCGTCTCCAAGAAGCATCGAGAGCATCATTTCCAGCATCAACGCCACAACGGCCCCTAACAACCCTTGTCCAGCTCTCTGGATAAAGTCACTACGCCATGCCGTCAGTCCGATAATAGCCAAAATCATCGACCTATCCTTCTCCTCTGGACATTTCCCATCAAGCCTTAAGAAGTCATCCATCAGGCCCCTCTTAAAGAACGCCAAACTTGACGCCCAGAAGGTCGAATCATACCGACCTATATCCAGTATCCCATTTCTAGCAAAGATAATCGAGAAGGAGGTACAACAGCAGCTGCAGGATCATATTGACTCTAATGTCCCCCTCGACTCAAGCCAACACGGTTTCAGAGAATCCCACGGTGTTGATACACTCCTCACCACCCTCATCAACACACTCATTACCGGGATTGACTTCATCAAACAAGGATATGCACTAATTTTCCTCGACATTGCTGCAGCATTTGACTCTGTAAACCACAAACAACTTCTAATTCGACTGCATGATAAAGGGATAAGCGACCTAGCATGGCACTGGTGCAAATCTTATTTAACCGACAGATGGCAGCAAATACAAACAGGAGCTACAACCTCTCTACCATTCAAACACTACGGAGTGCCCCAGGGCTCATCCCTCTCCGCACTCCTTTTCAATATTTACATGCAACCGATATGCAAAATAATTCGATCATTTAAAATCTCCTGCCTGCTCTACGCAGACGACGTATTACTCTCTACGCCATTCACAACTGAGACCCCAGATTTCACCCAACTGATAAACTGCTTGAATGCCATAACCGATTGGCTCCTCTCCCAAAGTCTCAAAATCAACTTTAAGAAGATGGAAGTTCTATTTGTGACAAGGAACCAGTCCTTCATACCTCCAAAAACCATAAAGACAAGAGATGCGGAACTCATATGCAGACCCTGCATCCACTATCTAGGCGTGACCATAGACCAACAACTCAATTTCAAAACACACAACAACATATTCAAACAAATATACCACAAGATACGAACCCTACGACGTCTTCGACCCTTGCTACAAGTTGAGGATTTCAGAACAGTCTTTCAGGCTTTGGTGATCCCCCACTTTGATTATGCCAATGTCATCCTACATGGCCTTCCCAAAAATACGATAAGCCCCCTACAATTAGCGATGAATACAGCTGCAAGATTCCTGAGCAGAGCCTCCAGAGCTGATCACATCACCCCAGTACTAAAAGACTTACATTGGCTACCAATATACTGTCGACTAACATATAAAGGTAACCATCATCACTTTCAAAATCATCAACAAGATGGCCCCCACAGCCTTAATGGACCTCATCCAACCCATCACTGCGAACAGAGAAAGGAGAACATGCACAACAAATACACTAACGATTCCCAGGGAAATAACAAAATGCACAAAGTCAACCAGGAACAGAGCATTCAAGCTATATGCCCCTAGTTGCTGGAACATACTTCCTGCACCCATTAGAGCCATCAAAGACCTAGCTCAGTTCAGAAGAGCGCTTAAACATCACCTCTTTCTCCTGCACTATTCACAGCAATCTAACACGCCACCCCTTAACATGCTATCAAGTATGAGCACATAAACCTTACCAATGGATGTACATACTATAAATGCAGTCTGTAAATAGATGTAAATTGTTGTACATAGTTACCATCAGTTGAAATCCAAGTTAATCTACCCTGTTCATTGTAAGTGCTTTGCTTTGACTGCACAAATCTGTTATATGTAAACTGTGCTGATTTTTTAGAGTGCGGTATATAAGAACAACAAATAAATAAATAAATACATAAACCAGGGAAATCTACTTCTTACCCCGGGATAAGCAATGTGGAATCTGTGTATCTTTTTGGGAACCTGGCATATGCTTGTGACCTGGATTGGCTGCTGTTGGAAACAGGATAGGGTGCTTCATGGACCCTTGGTCTGACCCATTATGGATGGAACAGACAGCATGGATCTCTGAGGGATTGGCCTGTTGATTTGGATGAGCAGAGTGGATAGGCCATATGGCCTATTCCTGCTATAATTTTTCTATATTTCTGTGAAGAATGTGTGCCTATCTCAGATGTTTCAGTGCTGGGATAGGGCGGTATATTAAGCACCTGATAAATAAGTGCCCTAGTTGTAGCTCATTTCATGTGCTGTCCTGCTCCTGCTCCTGCTGCTGTCCCCATTACCATTGCAGCCATCCCTTTCTGGGACCAGCAGTGGCTGCAATGACTCGAAGCAGCACCACAGTACTTACTAAAACCTCTGGCACTGTGATGCTGTCGCTACTTCAACCCCCCCTCCAAAAAAAAAATTCAAATTCCGTTTTGCATGGGGGTGGAAGCAGCAACAGCGCCACAGTGCTAGAATTTTGGTAAGAGCTATGTTGGTGTCGGTGGGCCAACCTCATAACATTGGTGCTCTATTCTACTTTCCAGCTTGCCTAATGGTAGTGCTAGTCCTGCATTTGAGACGTGATTATGCTTTTTGAGTAGGTGTGCTAGACTGGAATACAATGCCCCCCTTTCATCAAAGGTGAGGTAAATTACTTTAGTATTCTGGGGGGGGGGGGGGGAAACCCAAAAAGCACATTGGTTTGAGCTGGCATTTGGTTTCAACTAAATTAAAGTAATTATGAACTATTTCTGTTCACTGCTCTGCAAATATTTAGCCTTTGCTTATATGTCATGAATTTTGTTACCATTTGATGCTCTCTACAATGAACTTGCTTATAATTATTCCAAAGCACAAGATGTTAAATAAAGATAGAGATGGCAATTGTGAACAGAGCCACAAAATAAACACTATTATGTCCTCATAAGTTGAATAGTTAAAAATGTTAACTTTGTATGAGAACAATATTTGAAGAATTTGGAACTTTGCTAAGGGGACCAATGTTCTTTCTGTAATTTCAAAAGTTACAACTTGAATATTACTCTTCTCTAAATACAGGATGACAATTTGATGGATGTCCTTCAGCTGCTGGTAGCTTTGATGTCTGAGCACCCAAGTTCTATGATCCCAGCCTTTGATCAAAAGAATGGACTGCGGTAAGAATCAACTGGGATGTGAAAAATCTTTTTTTTTAAATTAAAAGAAATTTGTAGTGAAGGTAAGAAAGCGCTCTCAGTAGAAACACACAAAAGTATGAAAATAGTATGTCATAAAAGCACAGTAGCAAAGCATGTTAAATGCCAGATATGAGGGTAACATGGATTGGCTTTTTCTTCCTGAGGCAGCATGTCACTTTAAGGGTTAAAATGCTGAGATGCAGAGGTGTTTCTTTCCTGCCTGGACCTTCACATCTCCTCCTCTTCACACAGGTGTGCCTGACTTGATCTGGGTGCCTATGCTGCTTCTGCAATTTGTGGTTCTGTAACTAGGTGCTGTTGCATTAGTATACCGCAATACACTCGCTACTTCTGAAGACGACACTGGAAAAAGAAGGCAATCCTGTGCACTATTACCTTGTAGACAGGGAAGAAGAGGGAAATTAGCAAGCATGACATTGGCAATTTTTCCTTCATTCAGGGAACTGAACTGTAAGCTGCTTAACTAGTTTTTGTACATGTCCCGATCATCTACAAAATGTCAGATCCAGTCTTTGGGATGAAAGGATAGTAGAAATAGAAGAGCAGAAGGAACTGAAATGACTGGAGCAGTACAAGTGAGCAGTAGCAGCAGTATGATCAGTCATGTGAGTGCCTGTTCAGGTTCTCTCATGCACTGGGACCTCATGTGGTTGCTTGGGCAGTAGTTGCACAACTGATTACATAGTCGTAACAGAAATCAAATATTGTGCAGTTATGAAGAGTGAATAGCCATTTTACTATTAAAGGGGTGTGTCTACTGAAGGAGGCATATTGACCAGGGAGTTTGTGGAACTTGCTAGTTTTTGGATAAATGGATGGTCCTTTACTTACAGTTCTTTCAAGAACACTATCATTTTCTTAACATAGAAAAGAACATTTGAACTGCCTATTTTAGAAACAAAGCCCTTGTTGCTGCATTCAGCTGTCACGCCCTCCTCTGAGGCTCACTGTAGCTTGCTGGAATTTCAGGTCAGCAATGGCATCTCTATACTAAAGTGTTTTGGGGTGGTAGTGGAGGGCAAGCTACGTATGGAGTGGGGCAAAACAAAGTGGCATTTCTGCTCACATGCCCACCTCATCATAGCCTGCCTCCTACCCGTTACCAATAAAAGACACTATAAGAAAAAATCCCAAGGCTTACTGTAAAGAAACCACCCTCTTAACCAGTTTTGAGCACCCAGTAAAGCTATCATAATTGGATAGCAACATTCAAGGAATTTTTATATCTAAGTGAAGTCTGGATTCTATATTGGATGGGAAAGAATCTCAATAATAAGCCCTGCATTTTGCCTGTAACACACACCCTATATTGGAGCAAAGCTATTTGCCATACAGCTCACTATACCAAAAAAATTTCAAACTGTAATGTAATTTCAAGAACAGCAGTAAAATGTTGCTTCCACTGCATGACACTAAAATAACACAACCCTGAATATAAGCTCCATATCATAATGACCCAACTTTGAAAAGGCAGCACTGGAAATAGTACACCAGATCAATACATCATCTCCAGGAACAAGCAGGAATGAGTCTTCACATATGGGTACTTCGGTACCAACGGAGCCTGCGCGGGAACGCTCCCCAGCATCCAAAAAGAAAGCCTTTGGGAGCATTCCACACGCATGTGCGCTGCCTTCCCGCCCATTCACTTCCCTCTCATCAGTTTTCCGCGGAGCCGGCAGGACGTATTCCTGTCACCGCAGAAAATTCTTCTTTTTTATTCTTGTTTTTTGTGGTCGCGTCTGCCTTCCCTCGACGCCACCGGTACCGCCGGTGCTTTTCTTTCTTTTTACTAAAAATCTCTTCTGTTTTCTTAGGAATTTTTTCCTGTTTAGTGCCTGATGGTTCTAGGCCACTAGGCCTCTAACCTTTCCATTATGGAAAAGCCAGCCACTATCCTTAAGAAATGCCCAAAGTGTGGCAGTACAAATATATTTTTAGACACTCATTCTTGGTGTCTAAAATGTTTAGGTCCTGACCATTGCCCACTGGAGTGTCTTTCCTGCTGGAGCTCAAACAGAAGAAGTCTTCAGGATCGAGCACAACTCGATACCCGGTTCACATCGAACTCGATGTCACCAGCCAGAATATCATCTTTTTCACAGGATCAGGTAACCAAACAAAAGTCTGTTAAGACTAGCCAGTCCTCGAGTGGTAGATCTCCTTCTAAGTATCGAGATGCCTCTGGCGTTGCCCTCGAGGACATTTTGGCAATAAAGCCCAGGCGGGAGTCTTCGGGCTCCAAAGCATTAACGGGGCTTCAGGTTGTTCCCGAGGTTCTTACCTTCATGGACATACCTGGGCCATGCTCGGTGGTTGTGTCCGTTTCAAGCGGTACCGACACCCCGGCATCGGCTATGGTGATGAATGTAGTCTAGCGCTCTCAGCTACTTCGGTACCACTAGAGTCGCTGCAGACTGTTCCCCGGGTATCGGCTTCAGTACCGGTACCGGTATCGACATTGGCTCCGGTGTCGGTACCGTCAATGTTTTCTTCAACAGACTCGCTGCTTTTGATGCCGAGCCTGGAATCGCTTTCTAGCATAGAGGATTCGGTACTGACTCATCTCGGTACCGACGTCGAGCGGTACCGAAAACATCTCTTTAAAGAAAATCCGATGCTTCATCCTTTCAAGTCTTCCGATCCTGATGACTGGGATGAATCCATCGGTGCCAAGGCTGAAATTTCAATAATTTCAGCCTTTATCCCTCATTTCAGAGGGTGGTCCTCAGGAAAGATTTCTTTTCAAGCTTTTTTGCTTGATATGGCAAAGTTACTTGCCATTTCTATACCTGGTAAAGAATCTATACCAGGGGATTCAGAAACTCTGCAATTCCCCTGGATTCCAAAGGAGGTGATCATGCTTCCTGTGCATCATATCTTACAGGATCTACTATTAAAAATATGGGGAAACTCCTTTAACGTTATCCCCAATTTCTAACACACCTGACACTGTGTACAAGGTGCCACCTTCTCCAGGTTTTCAAAAGACTCAACTTCCTCATCATTCTATTATTGTAGAATCAGCAATGAGGTGTATTAAGAGTGCAAAGAAGCACTCCTCTTATCCGCCAGGTCGTGAGTCTAGGATTTTAGATGCCTTTGGACGTCGATGCTTCCAGGCATCTATGCTTTCAGCAAGAATTATCTCATATATTTTCTATATGGAATTATCTCTTGAAGAGGTCACAAAGAGTTTAAAACTTTTGAACCCTTTCCGTCAAGAACATAAAAGAGCAGACTATTACTTTAGTCAATCATGCTCAAAATGTCTCTAAGTTCCTTAATCGTGCTTCCTTGGACTGTTTTGAGTCTATTAGCAGAACTTCTGCTATAGCCATAGGGGCACGATGTATGGCCTGGCTCCAAGCTTCAGACTTGGATAAATGGGTACAAGAAAGGCTGGCAAATACTCCTTGTACTGGTGAAAATCTCTTTAACAAGGATGCTTTATTCCAAGCTAATCAGTTAAACACTGATGATGTTGCTTTCAGAGGATTGTCAAAACTTTCCTCTATTCCAGCTAGTAAAAAATCTCCTAAAAAACTTCATCCCCCTAGGGGAAAAATGTTTCATCCATCTTCTACCCATCATGCAGATGTTTCCAAAGAAGGGCAACATCAAACCAGGTTAAGAAAATTAAAACCTCAGCAGGCTCAGCAAACCCAGCAGTCGCAGGGTTTCTGATATTTTGTTAATTAAATCTCTTTTTCCTGTTTGAGGTTTAGAACCGCTAACCTACTTCTTATCAACAGAAGCATCTACAGTTCATCCTTAGTGAGAGATCAGTGATACACTGACTCAATCCTCGACTCTAGGCATGAATCTCTTGCCACAAGAGAAATCCATTCTTTTAGCTCCTAGAACTATTGAGGATAATCATGCCCTACAGGTAACAGGTTTCTCCTCTCCTTTTTGAAGGAAAAAGAGGTGTAACAACTAATAACAGGGTAGGCTATGCCCTTCACCTTGACAGTTTTCCTGTACAAGGACATCTTATAATTTTGACTGCAAGGGGACTTTACCTTTTTCAGGGACTTACCAAATTGTAAGTCTTCTCAACTCTGTATTACTTTCTATCCCTCTTAGTCGAGACATTCAGTCTAAGAGTGATTCTATTCAACTGGAGGGCTTACTTTTTAAGCCCATAGGATTTTCTTCAATACCTACTCCAGTAAGTGGTTTCCATACAGAGCTTTCTTCCCCGTTGCAATCTTCTCAAATATTTCTTTTAAAACAGCTTATCAGATAATAATTGAGTTATACCACTCCTAATTATGTCTGTCGGTCCTTTTTTCCAATCTATAGGACCTAACTTTTTCGGTTGCCTTGATAACAGATAATTCCAAGAGAGGTTCCAAAGCCCACTTGGACAATTTATCATTTCAGGCAACCGGCCTGTCTACTATTCTTAGCCATCTTCAATTCTTTTGGCTCTAACAGAATAGATTAGGTTGCACACTGGCAATTAAACAGCCAGATCTCACCAAAGCAACCTCCGACATTCTGTCTGCAATTATACAAAAAGCTCTGCAACTATGGGCTTTTGCCAGAGAGCGTCAGAGCCATTCCTAATAGGTAACTTCCAGATGGTTAAAAAGGCTTTGCCCAGTCATGCTCCTACATGACTGGTTTTTCCTGCTCTTACCATCTTCCTTAAAATTTCCTTTTGAGAAAAGGAACCAGGGCTTAGACCACATGAAAGCATAAGAATTGCTCAATTCCCTGGGTTGTTCCACATATCCAGTGGAACTCATAACGGGGATGCATTCCTTTTCACTGCAGTCGGTCCTTGTCTAGTACATTCCTTCTAATTCCTAATACTTCATTGAAGCTTATGCTGAACAAAGAACGCATGATACTCATATTGCCCTCATAGAGGGGCAAACATGGTATCCCCTTATATTGCATCGTCTTCTCCACGCTGAAGTTATAGAAGGATCCAGACTTCTTGTCTTAAGACTAAGGATCTCCTCTGTACCCCTTCACGTAGGTCTCCATTTCTGGTTATTCAGGGGCTAGAATTTTTAAAGAAATCTAGACCTCTCTTTCTAAGTAAAGAACATTTCACTGGTTTCCATGTAACCTTCTCCATGGTTCTTCCACTTGTAACCAGAAAGAGATTCTCTTCTATATTCTCAAGCAGGTCTTACCCCTTCTTGTTGTTAAGCAAATCTATCTATATTTATTTATATCTATCTATATCTATTTATTTATATATATCTGACTCTGAAAGATTTGTTACTGTCCATATTAATGCTGTTCCAGCATACCATAGGGTTTTAAATGGACAGCCAATTTCTATGGTAATTAGAGACTACCTTCTTTTACCGTAACCTTCCGGTTACGTTACATCGGAAGCTCTCCATGTAAAGTCATTATCCTAAGTCATATTGCTTAGGGAAGACATTACTGATCTTCAAGAAATTGGAGGCTACACCGCCTACTACAAATGTTTTTCTTTCATTTGGATAGAGGTGTCTTAAAGACCCATCCTTGTTCTGCAAACCAGTCAGATTTATCTCCTCTCTTTCCTAGAGCCTTATTCTGCTCCATGGACAAAGAGCTTCAACTTTGGCCTACAGAAGCTTTAGCTTCTCCTCCAAAGTCCAACCTCATTAAACTCCCCCAGTTTTTTCTTCTGGGATTAGTTCTAGCCATTAAGGCTCCTGGCCTCTGCTTGTATTGCTAAATTTATTTTCCTCTGCTTCACAGGGAGGTAATTTCTTTGGGGCTAATGTACTGGCTCTTAGCACCAGACCTATATTAGCCTCAATATATACTTTCGCAATACTTTTGAGTAAGGTTCACATTAGAAAATTGGAATTCAATATTTACTAACATTTATGGTCTACACAAGGACTCCCCTCTAGACGCCTTGTTTAGTCAAGCTGTTCCACAGCACACCCCTTTTAATTCAACTCCTACCCTCCATCCCTTGGATGCCTGAGGTTCTGGAAAATAGCATGGCCCATCTGTCAGATTTGCAACATGCGGGGACCTCCTCTAGGCATCTCTAGCTTGGGAGTCCCCATATGTGAAGACTCATTCCTGCTTGTTCCTGGAGATAGCATAGTTACTTACCTGTAACAGGTGATCTCTGGGAACAGCAGGAATAAGTCTTCACAACACACCCACCTTCCCATGGAATTGTTTTCTCTCTCTCTCTCTGTCTACTTCCCTCCTTCGGTCTCAGCTACAAACCCAACTGATGAGAGGGAAGTGAATGGACGGGAAGGCAGCGCGCATGCGTGTGGAATGCTCCCAAAGGCTTTCTTTTTGGACGCTGGGGAGCGTTCCCACGCAGGCTCCTTCGGTACCGACGTACCCATATGTGAAGACTTATTCCTGCTGTTCCCAGAGATCACCTGTTACAGGTAAGTAACTGTGCTTTCTATACAGAAAACATGACGAGCTAGTTTGTTACAGATTCCTTCACAGAAACATCACACTAACTGAATCCTTCACCTTCATCACACATGCAGAGCATGGACAGACCCTCATCTAGTACAGAAAAGAGGTCATAAATTAGAAACAAAAACAAACACAACACCTAGAAAAAAAGTAAACTCCCCAAAAGACAGATTTTGATCAGTGCAATGCTTGAATTAAAAAAAATGCATCTTCTCCTATACTTTGCAAAATACAGTAGAAGAGATGCACAATTCCCAAAACTCTAACCTATTTTAGCCCCTAAAATTGTAATATTTTTTCTTTAATACCTTTGGGGATTTTATTTTTCTAATCAAGTGATGCTGGACTCTTCCACTTTCCTTGTATCTATCTTATAAATTCTTTTTCAGATCTCCTTTCCATTTCTTCTCTCTCCGCCTGTTATCTTTTCTTCTCTACATCTGTCTTGACATTGATGTTTTCCTTTAATCATTTTCACCTTGCCTTTCCCCTCATAGCTAGATTTTGTTCTTCATTCTCATTTTTTCTCACCTTCAGTCCTCGATCTCGCTCTTTTCACCTCCTACTTAACAGCTTTCTATCTCTCACTTGCCCCCTTTCAAGCTCTTCTATTGCTTGCTATGTTTATTTCCCATTTCCCAGCCTTCTTTCTCTATCTTCTCCCCTTTCCCATTTCTTTACTTCTCTCCCAAGCCCCTATCTACCTTCCTTTGACTATCGTTCTCTCACCAGTCCTATTTTCTCCCCATCATTCAGCCTCTCTTGACAGCCAGCCCTTTTTTTTCTTACTCTACCCAATTTTCCATTCTCCCTCTTTTAGCCCTCCCCAGTTCCTTTCCTCATTTTTGCCTCTTCCGTAGTCCCCTGTCTTTTTCTAAAATCATTATTTACAAGTGTAGATGATCTACATGTTTAAAAGCCTCTATTTACATGTGGGATGCTAATAAAATAAATGATAATTACACTTACCTGGTAATTGTAGTTCCTTGAGTGAGGACAGTTCAGTCCTCCACCTCTGGGTTGTGCACCTCCTCCTGGAGACTGGACTTGCCAAAACGTTGACGTCACTGGATAAGGTCTGGTGCACACTCCCCTTTCCTCCAGTGAACTATTGACAAAGCACACTCAAAGGAGCAACAAATAAGTAGCCAATAATGAATAATATCCAACTAAGCCATCATAACTATCTAAAACCCCAATATGGAACAAACATTGCACAGTACCGGTTCCTGCAAACCCCTTTATAGAAAGAACAGAGATAGACAGAAACAGGACAGAAAGGAGTCGGACCTACCTGTGACTGAATCAGGCGATCCAAGAGAAAAACACATCTTCCTTATGAGACCTGGGTGGGAATGAGGACTGAACTGTCCTCACTCAAGGAACTACAATTACCAGGTAAGTGTAATTATCATTTCTTTATCGTTCCTACAGTTCAGTCCTCCACCTCTGGGATGTAACAGAGCAGTGTTTAACGGGAGGGGACTTCCATCGCAGCACGCAAAACCCCCGCGCTTCTAGACGATAGTGCTTACTGAATGTGTGAAGAGAAGACCATGTCGCTGCCTTGCAAATGTCCACCGGAGGGACTAAACCGAGCTCCGCCCAAGAGGCCGCCTGCGCTCTAGTAGAGTGCGCCCGCAAGCCCGAGGGCACTACGCGCCCCTGAAGAAGATACGCAGACGCAATGGCCTCCCTAATCCATCGAGAAATGGAAGCTTTAGCCGCCGCCTCACCCTTGCGAGGCCCGCCGAACAGCACGAACAGACGATCCGATTTACGAATCGACGCGGACACTTGCAAATAACGTCGCAACACCCTCTTAAGATCCCATCGACGTAACGGTTCCTCCGAAGAAGAGTCCGTCCCCCCGAGGAAAGCACCGGGAGGGAGACCGACTAATTAAGGTGAAACGGAGAGACGACCTTAGGCAAAAAGGAGGGTACGGGACGCAGGACCACTTTCTCCCTCGAAAAAAACAGGAATGGCTCCCTGCAAGAAAGCGCCTGCAACTCTGAAATGCGCCTCGCGGAACAGATGGCCACCAAGAACACCGTCTTCAAGGTTAAATCCTTCACCGTCGCCGAACTCAAAGGCTCAAAGGGTTCCCGAACCAGCGCCCGCAAGACCAGGTTGAGGTCCCAAGGAGGCACCAGAATCCGGCGACAGGGCCGCAGATTCGATACCGCCTTCAGGAAACGCAACACATCCGGGTGCGCTCCCAACGGGACATCCTGCACCTTGCCCCTATAGCAGGCCAAAGCCGCCAATTGTACCTTTAACGAACTAGCCGCCAAGCCCTTTTCGAAACCGTCCTGTAGAAAGCTCAAGACCACTGGCACGGAGGCTGTAGCCGTGCGAATCTGTCGCCG
Organism: Ichthyophis bannanicus; assembly: GCA_033557465.1. Classification (NCBI taxonomy): domain Eukaryota; kingdom Metazoa; phylum Chordata; class Amphibia; order Gymnophiona; family Ichthyophiidae; genus Ichthyophis; species Ichthyophis bannanicus. The sequence goes on from CM066032.1 coordinate 1,733,708,121, forward strand.
CGCACACCAATCCTCAAAAACGCGCCATATCCAAACATAAGCCAAGGACGTTGACCTCTTCCTGGCGCGCAGCAGCGTCGCCACCACCGAACCTGAGTATCCTTTCCTCTTCAACTTCGCCCTTTCAATGGCCAAACCGTAAGCGAGAATCGATTCACGTGAGTCATTCGAAGTGGACCTTGGAGCAAGAGATCTTCCGAAGCCGGCATTCTCCACGGCTCGCCGTCTAGCAGACGGACCAGGTCCGCGTACCACGGACGCTGCGGCCAGTCCGGAGCCACCAGCAACACTCTTCCGGGGTGAGCCTCGATCCGTTGCACCACGCGACCTATCAAGGCCCAAGGCGGAAAACCGTAGAGGAGGCCGTGCCTCGGCCACCGTTGCATCAAGGCGTCGATCCCTTCCGACATCCTTTCCCGCCGCCTGCTGAAGAATCGGCTCGCCTTTGCGGACTGGAAGGTAGCCATGAGATCCATAATCGGGGGTCCCCAGCGATGGACTATCTGAGCGAACACCTGGGGATTGAGTTCCCATTCCCCCGCGTCCACCTGGACCCTGCTGAGAAAATCCGTTGTCACATTGTCCTTCCCCGCAATGTGCGCCGCGGAAAACGCAGGAAGACGCTGTTCCACCCAAGCGAACAGCAACTCTGCCTCCTCTTCCATGGCCACGCAGCCGGTCCCCCCCTGACGGTTGATGTAGGCTACCGTTGTGGAGTTGTCCGACAGCACTCTGACCGCCCGACCGATCACAGTGGACTCGAAGGCCTGGAGCGCAAGCAAGACCGCCCTCAGCTCCAGTTGATTGATGGACCAACTGCCCTCCTGGGCGGACCAGAGTCCTTGCGCATACAGATCGTAGCAGTGGGCTCCCCAGCCCGCGATACTCGCATCCGTCATCAGCGGAACCCAGGCAGTCTGTTCCAGGGGCATGCCCACCTGAAGCGTAGCAGGCACGAGCCACCACCGCAACGCTCGCCTGACCCGCGGAGGACAGGGAAGCCGCTTGCTCAATGCGTCGGACTGGTGGGACCAGCGGCGGAGAAGCGCCCGCTGCAAGGGCCACATGTGACCCCGAGCCCAGGGCACCACCTCCAGGGTCGCTGCCATTGTCCTGAGCACGCATAGGTACTCCCACGCCGAAGGAGCCGGGGCTGCGCGGAACCTGCGGACAAGACGCTGCAGGCCCAGGACCCGGCGATGAGGCAGAAATACCATCCCCGAGCGGGTGTCGAACCTCACCCCCAGATACTCGAGCTCCTGGGTCGGCACAAGATGACTCTTGACCGGGTTCACTACCCAGCCGAGATGCTGTAAGAACTGCACCACTCTGTCACTCGCACACTCTCGGCTGCGGACTTCGCCCGTATCAACCAGTCGTCGAGATAGGGGTGAACCAAGATGCCCTCTTTTCGCAACGCCGCCACCACCACCACCATAATCTTGGTGAAGGTACGCGGAGCCGTAGCGAGGCCGAAGGGCAATGCTTGAAACTGAAAATGCCCCCATGGGAGAGCAAACCGCAGAAACCTTTGGTGACCCTCCCTGATCCGGAATATGAAGATACGCTTCCGTAAGGTCCAGGGAGGTCAAGAACTCCCCTTTGCGCACTGCCACAATAACGGAACGCAAGGTTTCCATCCTGAAGTGGGGTACCCGCAGACAACGATTTATGCCCTTCAAATCCAGAATGGGGCGGAGGGACCCATGCTTTTTGGGCACCACGAAATAGATTGAGTACCGACCCAACCTGTAATCTTCCAACGGTACAGGCCGGACGGCCCGCAAGCGCAACAGGCGATCGAGAGTTTGGCGAATCGCCAGGGCCTTGACCTGATTTCTGCAGGGAGACATCACAAAGGAATCTCGGGCAGGATGGGCGAACTCCAGAGCATACCCGTCGCGGATGATTTCCAACACCCACTGGTCCGTGGTGATCTGGGTCCAAGCAGAAAGAAACTCCCGCAGCCGTCCCCCCACCGGAGCGCTTTCCACCAGGACCCGCAAACCTCCATTGGGGCTTCCTGCCAGCCGAGGAGGAGGAGGATCCAGCGAATCCTCTGCTTGCCCCCCGAAAGCCACGAAAATTCTGTCCCTTGACGGAAATCTACCTCTCTGGGCGCCACCCAGCCAAGACGTCCGAAAGCGCCAAAATTCCCTGGACTGGCCCCGATAGGACGGCGCAGCCCTACCTGGCTTGGGTTTGTCCTCTGGGAGCCTGCCGCCCTTGGACTCACCCAAATCCTTTACCAGCTTATCCAGATCCTCCCCAAAGAGTAACTTACCCTTAAATGGCAGCTTACTCAGACGGGATTTAGAGGAACCATCAGCCGCCCAGCTCCGCAGCCAAAGGGAGCGGCGCCGCCACTAAGGAGGCCATGCTGTTAGCGAGGGCCCTGATCAAATCATAATGAACATCCGCCAGATACGCAGCACCGGATTCCAAGCGATCCAGCTCCGCAGTCCCGTCCTGGTCCAATCCAGAGGACTTCCGAAGCCGCTGAGACCAGCGGAGGCACGCTCTGGCCACCCAAGCTCCACAAATAGAAGCGTGTAAGGACAAGGCGTCGGCCTCAAAGGACTGTCTCAACAGGCCATCCACCTTTCTATCCTGCGCATCTTTTAAGGCGGCACTACCCTCCACAGGGATAGTGGTCTTCTTGGTAACCGCCGAGACCGCCACATCAATTTGGGGGGATTTAAAACGTTCTTTATCCTTATCTGCCAGAGGATAGAGCCTGTTCATCGTCCGGACATCTCTGAGTGCAGCCTCGGGTTGATCCCACTCGTCCTGGATCATCTTCTCTACCACCCTGTGGACCGGGAAAACCACCTGAGTCTGCCGCTCCGCTTGGATAATGGGGTCCTCAACCCCCACTTCCTCCGTCGGAGAAACAGCCGCCAAATTCAACATCTGGAGGGACTCGGTGATAAGGGCCGAGAGTTCCTCCCTGCGGAATATCCGGATAATCTTGGCCTGATCCTCCGGCTCCGGAATCTCCACCTCTTCTAGACCTTCCATATCCGCCTCCAAATCGCGGTCCTCCCCATCCGAAGCGATCGCCTCCCCGCAGGAAGGGGAGAGTTCGTATGTCCGAGACCTCTTAGATGGCCTGGGGGAAACTGCGCAGCCACCAGCTACGGTGGCCTGAGGAGATGTCAAAGACCTATCCGCTGTCTCCGGCAAGAACCCCTGACGTTGTCTGCAGAACGCTTGATGCATGAGCAAGACAAGATCAGGGGAGAAACCTCCACATGGAGAAGGAGACTCCAGGGCTGGGAACATGGCCGGAAGCCCAGCCGCCGCCTCCTGGGGAGCCCCCGACGAGGAAGCCATCGCTAAGTCCTCCTCCGGGACTGCCGCCACCGGCTGGATATCCTGGCACGGCTTGGCCTCTATCTGCCGTTCCATGCTGGCAGACCCCGAGGCACAAGCCCTGCAAACCCCTGATTCCGCCACCGTACCTCTGCGAGAACCACAGAGGACGCACTGGGGTCTAGACCCAATCCCAAAGATCCTTCTCAGGAAAGGGAGTCTTGGGCTCTGTAGCTGCAGCCAAACACAAGACTGCTGTCTGTAAGCCTTTATGTCTTTCTGTGGAGGCTTAAACTGAAAGAAAAAAAATACCCCGTGACAAGGACTGCAAAAAGAAACTGCTCACCGACGCAGCCCGGGTCAAATGGAAGAAGAAAGAAAGAAAGAAACCTAAAACAAAGTGAAAGAAGCCGAAGAAAGACGGAGCGCAGAGCCGCCGCCGCCGAGTTCCCCCTGCAAACAGCCGAACAGAGCCGCTCCGACAAAGCACACCCGAGGCTAAAATGGCCGCCGGCACTTAAGCGCGGCCGAAAAGGGCACCAAAATTTGCCGCGTGAGCAGAGGGAACAAACAATGCGTCCTGCTCAGCCGAGGACCAGGGCAACTATCCCCCCAAACTACCCCGAAAGGAAGTATGCCCTCACAGACAACTTACGTGCCTTCCACGGGGCTCCAGCCAGAGGAACTGCTTGTCAGCTAAGCAGTCTCCCGCCAGCGAGCCTCCCGTGCAAACGCTCCTGCCCTGAAGTGCAGACCGGCTCCCTGACCCGACAAAAACGCCACCTCGGTCCTGCTCAAGGGCTCTCCCCCGTACAGTCCAGGGAGAGAGACCTGAAGATGAGCCCAGAGCCCCGGAGATCAGGAGCAGACAGGAACCGGCACCTGAGGCAGTGCTCGTTGTCTTTTTTTTTTTTTAAAGGAACAGTAGCTCCCCAAAAACAAAAGAAAGGCAGTGGGAAAGAAAACCAAAATCCCAACTAAACTACACCTAAGCTAACTACACTAAGGCTCCTTATGAGTTCCTCAAGTGAGCCCAGCACCTAGGCTCACTAGATCCTCCTGCTGCATGGAGACTGGGCACACTGGAGGAAAGGGGAGTGTGCACCAGACCTTATCCAGTGACGTCAACGTTTTGGCAAGTCCAGTCTCCAGGCTGCAGGAGGAGGTGCACAACCCAGAGGTGGAGGACTGAACTGTAGGAACGATAAGGAACCCTCCGAATATAAGATTTTAAAATGTTTCATTTGGATCAACTTTTATGTTTTGCAGATTCTTTAACCCCTTACAGACTGTCTAGGGCCCTCCATTTATCTTGAGCCTTGTTGTTTTCGTTCCCTCCCTCACTAAAATTAAGCTAGCTATGTCATGGAGGGCATTATTTGCATTCCTTCTACCTTTGCTTTGGAACTTCCTGCCATTTTATATTGTGTATATATATATATATATATATATATATATATATATATATATATATATATAATACATATATATATATACATATATATATATGCAAAAAAATTGTTTAAATTGTAAAACTATCTTAAAACTTTATTTTATCAACATGCCTTTGGAGTAAAGATGGTGGTTTAGGGCTGGAGATTTTTGAAGTTGTCAAAACTTGAATATTACTTTATTTATTTTATTTATTTAGCTGTATTTATATCCCGCTTTTCACCGGGTCAAAGCGGTCAATTGGGGAATACATTTAACACGAGGGGATATGAGACACATACACTAATACTTACAGGGAACATGGGCAATGGAGGGTTAAGTGGCTTGCCCAAGACCACAAGGAGTGCCTACAGGACTAGAAATCCCAGTCCCTCCGGCCTGAGATTGCTGTCCCCAGGTGGGACTTGAACCCCCGGCCCTCCGGCCTGAAGTACCTTGTCCTAACCACTAGACCACTCCTCCCTCTACTTGATAGTTTTTATTTGACACCTCTGAATTTGTTAAAGTATGGATGTCCTCAGTGAACTGATTGTTTTTTGTGAATTGCCTATTTTACTTTGATTAATGTTTACTAGAGCTGTATTATATATGGGTAATTCAGTTAATTTTTTTAAGTTGTAAACCACCATGATGGACTATTGTTGCAATGGCAGTCAAGCCCTTCGTAGACCCTTTAGATCCTTAACACATACAGTCTCTACCCCACCCTCTAGACCGGGGCTGGTGTTAAGGGATAACAAACAGGGCAATTGCCCTGGACCCCCATGCCACAACAGGGCCCCAAGCTGTGCCTCAAACTAAAGGAAACACAGCATGCAGGCTGGCCTTAAGCTCCCCTCTTCAGTTTCTTCCCTGGGCCTCCTGCAGGTCTAACACCAGCCCTGCTCTAGACACTTTTCTAACCACCTTCTTCCATCTCCAGAAGCTTTGTTCTTCACACTTACTCCAGACCCTGTCCCCTTTCACATTTGCTCCCTCCGCATGTGCTTCCCCCTTGCATCCATTTCCTCCCTCTACAACCATCCTTTCTCTACTCTTCCCATTTTCTCCCTTCATTCTTCTCCTTCCTTCATTCTTCTCCTTCCTACCCCTCCTTCAGACACTCTTCCTTCTCATCCCTCCCTCCAGAAAGCTTTTCTTCATTCCATCCCTCCTCCTCACTTGCCCTTTCAAACCTCCTGATAGGGAAGGAGGAGGCTGGGGCTAGAACTATATGACTGAGCATTGCCCATGATTGCAGGATGTTTCCCATGGTAGCAGCAGGAGGTGTGTTGGGAATCATCTCCCACCACTGCAGGGCCAGTCATGATAAGATGCATAATCTTGGAACTTGTATCACAACACCAGCCCCACAGTAGCAAGATATGACGTCTGATTAAACATCTATCCTCCTGCCTTCATAGGGAATGTGCTTGAGCATGATGATGAAAATACAGTAGGGGCTGGTTTGCACCTGATTGGATTGGACAGGGGTTTGGCTTAGCCTGGGAAGGATCCAATATCTTAAATGTGTGCACAAGCCATTTTTTGGAGGGTTGCACTTGTTACCCATTGCCACCCTATAGCATCACCTAAGTAGGCCAGGACTTTGTAATAAGCAAATTCCTGTTCTTGCCCCCACATGTCTACCAACAAATAATCCCCCCTCCCTACCCCTCTCTCCACTTTGCACTTAGAGGGGAGGAATAAAAGGAAGGAGTGATGGAGACAGGGTAGAGCACTTAAGTATATGGAAACATGTGCAAGTGTATATATGCTAGAGCTCTCCTTGAGCTGCTGCTACTACTATTTATATAGCACTACAAGGCATACGCAGCACTGTACAGATACATATAAGAGGTGGTCCCTTCTTGTCAGAGCTTACAACCTAATTAAGACAGACAATACAATAGCTGAAAACAAGGGTACAATAGGTAAAGGTAAGGAGAACAAGGAAAACAAGGAAAACAAACTATGTACATTATATACAGATACACATAATGTGTATCTGTATATAATGTACATAGTTTGCACTGTTCCGTGCTGTTCAGTTTTAACATTTGTTGTTTACTTATACTATTGCTTTTGGTTATATGTTACATGTAAAACAAACTCTGCTTTGTTGATTGTTGTTTATTGTGAACCGCAACTGATCTATGGAAGATGCGGTATATAAATGATAAATAAAATAAATAAATAAAATTAGGATCCAAAAGCAGCCTTTAGCATGGATTTGAAAGGGGGAAAGAAGAAGCTTGACGTACAGATACTGATTGTTACAGGCATAAGGAGCAGCAATGTGAAAGGATCTAAGTCTGGAGTTTGCAGTGGAAGAAAAGGGCGTAGAAAGAAGCAAGCTGATGGAAGAGCGGAGTTCATGAGGCTGGATGTAGGGAGAGAGGAGAGGTAGTGAGGAGCAGTAGAATGAATGCAATTATAGGTCAGAAGGAGAAGTTTAAATTGGATATGGAAACAGAAGGGGAGCCCATAAAGTGACTTGAGAAAAGAGGTTATGTGAGTATATTTGGACTGGAGGAGGATTTGCTGCGCAGCAGAATTCTAGACAGGTTGAAGGGGAGAGAGATGACTCTGAGGAAGACCAGCAAGGAGGAGGTTACAATAATCTAGATGGGAGGTGACTAAAGAATGGTTAAGAGTGTAAGTAGTGTGAGTGTAAGTAGTGTGTTCAGAAAAGAAGGGGTGAATTTTGTTAGAGAAAGAAATGACTTGTTTTAGCAATCAATTGGAGATGTGAGGAGAAGGAGAGGGAGTAGTTAGATGACCCCAAGATTGCAAGCTGAGGAAACAGTAGTGTTATCTACAGAGATTGAGAAAGGAGGATGGGGGGAGGAGAGTTTAAGAGGAAAAATGAGAAGTTCGTTTTTGGCCATGTTTGATTTCAAATGACAGTGAGACATCCAAGGAGTGGTGTCAGATAGGCAGGAAGAGATTAGGAGTGTCAGAGAACTATCAGGTGAAGTGAGAGAGATCTGAGAGTCGTCAGCATAAAAATGGTACACACAGGCATGGGGAGAGATGAGAGCACCAAAGGACTGGGTATGGAGAGAGAAAAGTAGAGGGCTCAGACAGACCCTTGGGGTACACCAACTGAGAGTGGGATAGCAGTAGAGGAGAAATCGCCAGAACAAATACGGAAAGGGCAATGGAGAGATAAGAAGAGAACCAGGACAGCACAGAGCCCCTATAACCAAGGGAAGACAATGTATTGAGGAGGAGGTGGTGGTGGAAACGGTGTTACAAGCAATTCTGAAACGTAAACATTTTCTTCCTCTAATTCATCCCTCTCTTTTCTCTCTGAAACTGCCTCTTCCAAAACATCCTGCTAGATCAGTCCAGATTAGTGGGCTGTGGCCCCGTGCCAGCAGATGGAGAGACAGAGAAAAATTCCCAAAGCTTTGTAACATCACCCTTGGTATAAAAACCCATTCCCAAAGGGGAGCTTCAGTATTTTCTCTGTCTCAGCAGATGGTGGACATCTCCTAGCTCCTGGCATTCTCTGATAAGATTTGGTGTCAGTGTAGCTATCTTTGGCAGTTGTGCACACTGTGGTACCTCTTCTTTGCCGACAGTTTTCCTTTCTTCACTTTCCAGAGCTGCCTCTGCTCAAGAGGACCAGTAGAGCACCTCTAAAGGGAAGTGCCTCCTGCTCATGAGGAGCAGTTGCAGCCTTCCGTTCTGACTGTTCTGCAAGCATGTATCAGCTAAGTTGGCAGTTACCTTTTGTTATTTTTCTAACTCAAAGTTTGTTTAAAAAAACCCCACCTTATTCAAGGACCCGGTTGCTGAGGAAGTTGTCGGGTTGTTTTTTCTTCTCCGGATCCTTCCTTCCTCCATCTTTGTTTTTCTCCTTCGAGAACAGTGAGTGTTTTATTTCTTTCGTGGTTCTCTTTTAAAGCAGCGTCCCAATCTGTTTTTTGACGGTATCTTGTTTTTCTGACAGCGTGCGCCTCCCTTCTTTTTTCGGTGTGCTTGTTTTCTACAGTTGCCTTTTTCCTGCTTCTCTTCATGCAGTCAGTTGGCAACTGCTTCCTGGCTCTGATTTGCTGTTTCCTGCCATGATTCTTGGCAGCAGCTGCCATTCTTTCTTCAGAGTCTGTTGATTTTTGACTCCCTAGCTCTTCATTTGACTTTTTCTTTTATCCTGTTGTGAAAATGCTGCCTTCCCTACAGCGCTGCTTGGGCTGTGGGAAGAAATGTAGGACTTTGACAGGTACTTTGTATCCTCCTGTGGTTCTGTTCAAAGGGGTCCTTCTGCATCTGCAGGTCCTGGTTCCGGTAGCCCTTCTAGGTCTCGTTCTTTAGCTCCCTCTGGGTTATCTCAGGATGATGCTAGATTCAAGATGCCCTTCTTCCGGTTTTGTTGTCTGAGCAGCCTGCTCATCCTCTACAACTCTCTCTTCAGTCTATGCAGATTTCAGCTGACAGTTCTGATCTTCAGTCTATGCAGATATTCCATCATACCTGGGATATGTGGAACTTGGGGACTTCAGCTACTCTGACTGCCGCTGATTCACAGTCTTGAAAGCGTGCCTGCTGAAATTTGGCTGGAGCTTCATTAGATCTGGTCAAGGGTACCTTCTTTCCTCCAGGGGACTGGCGCCCTGCAGGGGAAGACTGTGATGGTCCTTCAGATGAACATTTTATCACTTTTGAGTCTGACCAGGAAGAAGGAGAGCTCTTGCCATTGGAAGACTACCAGGAGCCTTGAGAAGACTGTCAGGATATCCAGTTATTCTGTAAGGAAGAGCTTCCTGCTCTCATTATTCAAATAATGGAGACACTGCACCTCTCGGACTCTCAAGTGCAACAGCCTTCGGATTCCTCTAAACTTCAGGCAGACCCTATCATTTTGGGCATCAGGAAATCTTCTAAGGCTTTTCCCTTTCCCCTGGAGCTACAACAGATGGTCTCCTTAGAGTGGGATTCTCCTGATGTGTGTCTACGCTCCGCTCGTTGCTTGGGGTGTGGTCACTTCAGATGATCTTGACAAGTGGTTGCATTTCCCTAAAGTAGACTTCCTGTTCACTGCAGTCACTAAACGCATAACCATTCCTGTGGAGGATGGCACTGCTGTCCATGATCAACCGGATTGCAAGGTGGAGGGCCTCTTAAAAACACTTTCTCGTCATCAACCTTATTTATTTATTTAACAAACATTTCTATACCGCGCTTTCCCATGGATCAAGTGCGATTTACAATGAACAGTGGTTTACAAGGTATGATAAAATGCATACCTAGTCATATTACATGGAACATTTGTGAACTTTTTACAGATAACATGGCAGCTATATACATTCGGTACAAATTACATTAGAAAGAGGTTTACTTGGAGTGTAATCTGAGCTTTTTACATTTTTACATTACCAAGGGAATGGAGGAACTGCTATATACAGGGTGGAATGTTTGTTTGAGACAGTATTAGTTTAGTTTTAACATATAGGTTATTGTTAGTTAGCCTATGTCCCTTTGTGTGTCTAGGTTAACCTGTGTGACATGTTGTTAAGTGCCGTCGAGTCGGAGTCGACTCATGGCGACCCTCTGGATAGCTATCCTAAATTGTGTTTGGTCTTCAGTCAGGCGGCTCATTGTTGACAGACTGGTACCCATAGCTGCTGTTATTGTATCGATCCATCTCATTGCTGGCCTTCCTCTTTTGCGTTGACCTTCTATCTTGCCAAGCATGATGTCTTTCTCTAATGATCTCTCTCTTCGCATGATGTGTCCAAAGTATGAAAGTCGAAGTCTTGTCATCTGAGCTTCTAAAGAAAGCTTAGGTTTGATCTCCTCTAGTACTGACTGGTTTGTTCTTCGGGCAGTCCATGGTATACACAGTACCATAATTCAAAGGCATCAATTTTCTTCCTGCCTGTCTTTTTCACTGTCCAGCTTTCACATCCATATGATTTAGGTTGGGGCTGAGTGTGAGAGAGCCCTATTAAGTTTTTTAGCTTTTGTAAATTCTTTAGGTATCACTATTTTATTTGTGTTATTACTCCTTTGGCTGCGTTTAGGTATTTCCTTGGTGATTAAGGTATTGAGAGCCGATGGCGCAAGATTATTTATTAATTTGAAGGTAGTTACTAGTATTTTGTAGTTTATTCTACAGTAGATTGGTAGCCAATGGAGCTTAGCTAGTATGGGTGTAATATGTTCTATTGAGCGGACCTTCAGTATTATCCTGGTTGCTACATTTTGTGCTAACTGAAGCCTTTTAAGATTTTGTTCAGAGATGCCTTGAAGGATTGTGTTCGCAAAGTCGAAGTGGGCTGTTATGATTGCTTGGATTATGGCTATGAAGTCTTGCAGATGAATCAATGGTCGTATTTGTTTCAGTGTCTTGAGTTTAAAGTGTATTTTTTTTAATTGTTTTTAATATGTGAATCCATACTAAGTCTCTTATCAAGTATCGCTCCTAGGTACTTTACTTGGCATTGCAGGCTTCTGTCTTTGGAGATCTTGCTGCACGTGCTCTGCTCCTATGGCTTCTGTCACTTCTAGATGATCCGGCATTGCCTCATTTAGTCTGTTAGTGCCTTTCTTGCCAGATGCCTTTTATGATCTGCTGCACTTATCTGCTCGGTCTGTGGCTGCTGCTACAGTGGTTTGGCGTTGACTGTGGCTTTGTTATTGGAATGCAGATGCTGCTTACAAGTCCTGTCTCACCAAGCTTCCTTTCAAGGACTGCCTTCTTTTTGGTGAGGATTTGAAAAAAACTTGTGAAAGATTTGGGGGAAGTCAAGCCTCAATGTTTGCTGGAGGATAAGCCCAAATCCAGTTTTCGTCATCCTGCCACATCGTCATCCGCATCCTCCTCATATAGAGTCCATTTTCATAGACGTTCGTTGCTACCGACCTGACAAATTTGGTGGTTCCTCGAATAGGGCTGCTTCTAAGCCTCAGTCCTTTCGGGGTATCCGTCGCAACTGGGACAATTTCTCCTCATCCAACAAGTTTTCTGGTTCAGTCAAATCTTCCTTTTGACGGTTTTCAGGTCCATTCTGGGGTGCCTCCGGTGGCGGATGCTTACAGTATTTTTCCCGTGAATGGACCCAGATAACATCGGACCGGTGGGTACTCGAGGTAGTAACACAGGGTTATGCTCTCAACATCACAGAGCCCATGCTGAATGTCTTTCTCATCGCTCCATGCGGTTCCACGGTCAAGTCAGCGGCTGTACGCCTGACTCTCCACCGCTGTCTTCAGCGCAATGCGGTATGCCCAGTTCCTCCCTCAGAAAGAGGTTCTGGTTATTCCATTTACTTTAATTCCCCAAAAGGACGGCTCCTTCCATCCTATCCTGGACCTCAAGGGAGTCCATCGCTGTCTTTAGGTGCCGTGGTTCCGGATGCAAACCCTCAGGGCAGTCATTCAAGCTGTTTGGCCAGGCAAATTTTTTGCATCCTTGGACCTGGCAGAAGCATAGTTTCACATTTCAATCCATCAAGATCATCAGCAGTATTTACGTTTTGCGGTCCTCAACATTATTAATCTCGTGCCCTGCTTTTGGTCTTGCCACAGCTCCTCATACTTTAAGGTGATGGTAGTAGTGGTAGCTTTCCTGCAGCACCAAGGTATCAGGGTTAATCCTTATCTAGATGATTGGCTGATCAGAACAAGAAGTTTCGAGGAGGCTACTTCTGTGTTCTCTCAGGTCCTCTCCTTTCTGCACCGTCTCAACTGGATGGTCCATTATGTCAAAAGCAATCTGTGCCCAGTTAAGTGTCTGGAATTCCTCGGTGCCTGCTTTGACACCAGAGTGGATTGTGTCTCTTACAACAGATGCAAGAAGCTCTGCGTTCAGATCCATGCCTTCCAGCACCTGGCAGCTCCCACTGCCTGGGATTACCTACAACTCCTCGGCACCATGGCTTCTGCTCTCGATGTAGTCCTCTGGGCCCATGCTCACATGCGTCCTCTTCAGTGCTCTTTCCTGTCACGCTGGACCCCATCCACCCAAACTATCAGATTTGTCTACCCCTTTCTTCAGTGGTTCGCCTCGGTCTTTGCTGATGGCTTTTTCCTCATCACTTGTTGAAGGGCATTCCCTTGAAAATTTTGCGTTGGATGGCCTTGCAGATAGGGGAGCCCACTATCAGGGACAGTCAGCACCAGGATCTTGGTCCATTCAAGAAGCCTCTTGGACCATCAATCGCCTCGAAGCCCGGGCTGTTCATCTGGCTCTACTCTTCTTTCAATCCCACCTCCAGGGTCAAGCAGTCAGTACTTTTTGACAATTCCACCACTTTGACTTACCTCAACAGACAAGGTGAAATCAAGTCGTCGAAAGGAACCAAACTCTTGATGCCCTGGTTCTGACCTGGCCCTCGAACCAGCTTCTCTACATCTTTCCTCCTTGGCCGCTAATCGGCCGTGTACTCCGTCAGATAGTCATACTCTGGATGGGTAGTGTTGGATGCCCTGGATTGGCCTTGGCATCCATGGTATGCCAAACTCCTCCACCTCCTGCAGGAGTCGCCTCTACCCCTCTGTGCCCAGAGGGGTCTCCTGTTTCAGGGGCTGGTTCTCATAGCCAACCCCACTCCTTACTTGCTTATGGTTTGGCTATTGAATGGTTTCGCTTGCATCTCAAAGATTACTCGCCACAAGTAGTGCTCACTCTACTACAGGCTGGACAGTCTTCTACCTGATGTGCCTATGCTCGGATCTGGTGTATCTTTTTTTCTTGGTGTTCTAAGAGATCTCTTTCCCCTTGGTGAGTTCATATTCCAAATATTCTTTCCTTCCTTCAGGGTGTATTTTAATTCTTTAAAGGTGCATATTGCGGCCTTGACATGCTTTCAGGGCCCTCTCTATGGGCTGTCTCTTGCTTCTCATATAGACATTTATTTATTTATTAACATTTCTTATATACCGCGCTATTATAATCAGTGCGGTTCACAGAAGAACAGAAACACACTGCAATGCGGTATGATGCATTGAGTTTACATGGAACAGGTGGTCAAAAACTTGGATGAACTGGGGAGAACTATATACATATTATATACAAATTATAGTGATAAGTATTCAGACGGGGCATGTAGGATTCATAGTGGCTGGGGGTGCTCTTGAGATGGGGGGAGCAGGAGGTGGCGGTTGAATATCCATTGTCGACCGGGGGCTGTTCAATGGGATGTGGTAGGCGGGGGGTCAATGGGGTCAATTTACTGTTTTCTGCGGGGCATTTGTCCAATCGTCCCTTCTTGGGATCTATCATTAATATAATTTGTGCGCTCATCTGTGCCCCGTTTGAGCCTCCCCGTAGGGCATCTCTCAAAGATTTGACTCTCAAAACTTTTTCTTATAGCAGTCACTTCAGCATGGCACCTTTCGAAGCTCAAGGCACTTTCTTGCTGGGATTCTTCTATCTTTTTCACCGGGGGGGGGGGGGGGGGTTACCATTCATAGAAACATAGAAGCATGACAGAAAAAAACACATGACCTATCTAGTCTGTCCTTCCATATCAACTACTACAACAGTCCCCATTTTTCCTTTAGTGCCCTCTTTTCTGCCTAAGGTCCTTTAGGATTTTCATGTCAACCAATCGGTTGTGCTTCCTTTCTTTTTTTTAAGGAGCAGTCATCTGGTGACAGCAGTGTCCTTCGCTTGTTGGATGTAAGTAAGGTGTTGCGCCGTTACCTCAGACTCGCTAATACATTTCTCCTCTCTGATCACCTTTTTGTCCTGGCTTCTGGTCCACAAAAAGGAGCGGCCACTTCCAAAGCAACCATTGCACACTGGATCAAGCAGACTATTGAGTCAGCTTATATTTTCTTGAACAAACCTGTGCCGGTAGGTTTTTGGGCACATTCTATGCAGGCCCAGGCTACCTCCTGGGTAGAATGCTTACAGGTAGCTCTGCTAGAGACTTTTAGGGCGGCCACCTGGTACTCCCTCTCTACTTTTCCACGTCACTATTGCTTGGATGTCCAGGCTCGAGAAGCAGCTTGCTTCAGAGCCTCTGTCTTGGCTGCAGCTGTTTCTTCTCACCCTTGAGTGGTTTAGCTATGGTACTCCCCACTAGTCTGGACTGGTCTAGCAGGATGTATTTGGAAGGAAAAATATTATTTACCGATAATTTCCTTTCCTGGAATCCAGCTAGACCAGTCTAGGACCCATCCCTCTTAACTGTTTAGTCTGTTGCCTAGCTAAGACTCTCTTTACGTATCAGTGACATTGCTGTACCTTAGTATGTACATACTTCCTTGGTCTGTGGGTCCTGTTTCACATTGTTCAATTTAGCTTGTTATTAGAGTTATTCATTTATGAACTCATTTTTGGTCTGGTTTTGAGCTTCCTTGGGTGTTTGAATTCCGGCTGCTTGTTATGGTTATACTGAAGCTCCCCTTGGGGGATGGGTTTTTATACCAAGTATGATGTCGCAAAACTTCAGGAATTTTTCTGTCTCACCATCAGCAGGGAGACACAACCCACTAGTCTGGACTGGTTTAGCAGGATTCCAGGAAAGGAAATTATTGTAAGTAATATTTCTCCATCCTCATTTCTGTCATGCCATCTCCTCTCTGTCTTGTACTCTTCTCCTCCTTCTTCTATCATCCGGTGATGATATTTCCAACCCTGGCCTCCCTAGACTTCTCTCTCACTTCCATGATAGTTCTTCTCTCAGCTACTCCAATCTCATTCATATTCCTCTCCTTTCCCCCTTTCTCATGTGCCTTATGGAACGCTCATTCATATTTATTTATTTATTTATTTAACAGTTTTTATATACCGCACTATTTATCAGTGCGGTTTACATCAAACAACATACTACCTAGACAGAATAAAACTGACATAGGTTTACAGATAACAGGGAATATAAACTGGGTATGAACAGGGGAAAACTATATACATTTAAACAGGTAACATTGTGGCTTGATATTTACAGAAAAGCAACACTTTCCGCAGTTCTATTATCTCTGTTCTGGATTACAGTTGTGTGAGAGGTAATTGAGGGTGGTCAGACAGAAGGCAATGCTAAGGTCAGTAAGGTAGGTTGAAGTGCAAAGTGAATAAGTAGTGCTTAATGGCCTTAATATCTAACAAACTCCCCTTTACTCATGATTTCTTTCTTTAATGCTTTCCATCTTCTAGCTCTTAGTGAGACCTCCCTGATGAGACAGCTTCAGTCGCTGCCCTCTCTCATGGTGTCTACCAATTCTCCCACACTCCTTGTCCCATTGCTATGGTGATGGTGTTGGGTTTCTGCTTTCTCCTTCCTGCCAATTTCAACCTCTCCTCCTTCCTCAATCTCACTCCTTTTCCTCCTTTTGAAGTTCCTTCCATCTGCCTTTTAATTCCTTACCTCTCCAGATAGCTGCTATTTATAGAAGATCCCGTGACAAATCCACCACTACCTTTCTCTCTGACTTTGACTCATGGCTTTCCTTATTTCTGGATACTTCTTCCCCATCCCTTATTCTTGGAGACTTTAATATTATTCATGTTGATAATCTTTCTGACCCTGTGCTTCTAAGCTCCTTTCTCTTACCACCACCTTCAACTTCCAGCTACTACTGAAAAGAAGTGAGCTAAATTCAGATAAAGGTTAATTTAATGCATCACTTTTGGATGAGTTCTAATTGTGAGAAATGAATGCCCAAACAATTTGAAGGAGGATACTAAATCGGTCACAAAAGCAAAAATTAAGGATAAAGGGCTTACCTTGTAGCTTTGGTGGTAAGTGATATGCACTGCTATGTGGATGTGTGAGATCCCAGGTTTGATCCCTGAGTTGGCTCTTCCACTTTCTGAATTGATTAAGCCAGTGCTTAGAACCGCTGGAGGGGAGGGAGGTGACTATATTAGGACCCATGATTGCATGTTTCTGAAAGGACATGAATGGTCCCCAGTGCAGGACTGTTGTTGCAGTGACTAGATGAGGTATGTTTTAGGTGGCTAAGGGGATATAAAATCAGGCAAAAATCCCTAGATGGTCATGCATGAAGATTCATGGTGCCAGATCTCAGCCATGGTTCTGATCAAGCTCGAAGTTTAATAAAAACAAATTAAAGAAGACTAGGATGATACCTCAGTAGGTGACCATTTTCAGAGGAAGATTATTCCCTTAATTGCCTTACAATCACTACCACTACTATTACTACTACTGAGCATTTGTATAGCGCTACAAGCCATACGCAGCGCTACACAGACCATGCAAGAGACTGTCCCTGCTCATCAGAGCTTACAATCTAGTCAAGGCAAGCACAGAAGGTATAGGTAGGGATAAAGCAAGAGGAAAGAAAAAGGAGATCAGGTGAGTCAAGATCCAAAAGCAGCAGTGAAGAGGTGGGTTTTCAGCCTGGATTTGAAGAGGGTCACAGAAGGTGCCTGGCGTACAGACACAGGTAGTTTGTTCCAGGCGTAAGATGCAGCAAGGTGGAAGGAGTGAAGTCTGGAGTTAGCAGTAGAAGAGAAGGGCACAGATAGAAGCAGTTTGCTAGAAGAGCGGAGTTCCCGAGGGGGGTTGTAAGGAGAGATAAGAGAAGAAAGGTAGTGAGGAGCTGCAGCATTTATAAGTCAGCAGGAGAAGTTTGAACTGGATGCGGAAACGGATAGGGAGCCAATGAAGTGACTTGAGAAGAGGAGTAATATGGGCATGACGAGGCTGGCGGAAGATTAGCCACGCAGCAGTGTGTTGAACAGATTGAAGGGGAGAGAGATGATTCAAAGGGAGACCAGCAAGGAGTAGGTTACAGTAGTCAAGACGGGAGGTGATTAAGGAGTGGACAAGCGTTTTAGTAGAGTGTTCAGAAAGGAAAGGGCAGATTTTGCTGCTGATATAGAGAAAGAAACGGTATGTCTTAGCTATCAGATGGATATGTGTGGAGAAAGAGAGAGAGGAGTCAAAGACAACCCCCAGATTGCAGGCTGAGGAAACAGGAAGGAGTACAGAGTTATCCACAGAGACTGAGAAAGGAGAAAGAGGTGGGGAGGTTTTAGGGGGAAAGATAAGAAGTTCAGTCTTGGCCATGTTCAGTTTCAAGCGGCAGTGAGACATCCAGGCAGCAATGTCAGAAAGGCATGCAGAGATCCGGGTCTGGATTGCTGGAGAGATTTCAGGCATAGAGAGGTAGATCTGGGAGTCATCAGCATACAGATGGTACTGAAAGCCATGGGAAGAGATAAGCGCACCAAGGGACTGGATGTAAAGAGAGAAAAGGAGCGGACCCAAGACAGATCCTTGGGGTACATCAACTGGGAGCGGGGTAGCAGAAGAGGAAGAGCCACCAGAACACACACTGAAAGAGCGATGAGAGAGATAGGAGGAGAGCCAGGATCGTACAGAGCCCCTAAAACCAAGCGAGGATAGGGTAGTGAGGAGAAGGTTGTGGTCAACAGTGTCAAAAGCAGCAGAGGGGTCAAGAAGGATGAGGACAGAGTAAAGGCCCTTGGATTTTGCCAGGAACAAGTCACTGGAGACTTTGGCAAGAGCCATTTCAGTAGAGTGTAAAGGACGAAAGCCAGACTGTAAGGGATCCAGGAGGGCATGAGAGGAGAGGAAGTCGAGACAGCGGCGGTGAACCGCTTGTTTCAAGTAGTTTAGAAATGAAGGGAAGGAGAGAGATGGGTCAATAATTAGAAGGACAGGTGGGATCAAGTGAGGGTTTCTTGAGGAGAGGTGTGATCACAGCATGCTTGAAGTCAGCAGGGACTGTTGCAGTGGAGAGTGATAGGTTGAGAATATGAGAGATGGAAGGGACAGCGTTGGAGGAGATGGTGCTTAGGAGACGGGTGGGGATAGGATCAGAGGAGCAGGTGGTGAGTTTGGAGGAAGAAAGAAGGTGTGCAGTTTCCTCTTCAGAGATCACAGGAAAGGAAGAGAGGGTAGCAGAGGTAGGAGGGAGAGTTGGGAGTGAAGAGGGGGAGGAGGGGAAGAAGCTGGCTTTGTGGGGAATTGGAGGGTGATCTTGTGGATTTTGTCATGGAAATAGTCAGCCAGGTTTTGGGCAGAAAAGGAGGGAGGTATCAGAGGCAGAGGCACTTTGAGAAGAGAGCTGAGAGTAGTAAAGAGACGGCGAGGATCAGAGGCAAGAGAGTTAGTCAGATGGACATAGTGGTCTTGTTTGGCAAGAGCTATGGCTGATTGGAAAGAGACAAGCATGAATTTGAAGTGTAGAAAGTCTGTAGGGGAACGGTTTTTGAGCCAAGCACGCTCAGCAATTCGGGCACAGGAACATAGATAGTGGGTAGTGGGTGAAAGCCAGGCCTGGGGTGCAGAACGTCTCACAGGATGTGGCATGGGTGGAGCGAGAGTATCCAGAGCTGAGGAGAGTGCAGCATTATAAGTAGTTACTGCCTTGTCAACAGACTTTGATGACATAGTGGAAGAGAGAGCCAAGGGATCAATAGCATGAATATTTCTAAATAGGTTGGAGGAGAGAGGACGAGGCTGAGGCAGCGGGTGATGAAGATTAAAGCTTAAAAGGTGATGGTCAGATAAGGGAAGAACTGAGCTACAGAAGTTAGGATAAGCAACTAGAGAAAAATATCAGGTCAAGGCAGTGGCCATGCTGGTGAGTGGGGGCAGTGGAACAAAGTTGGAGGTCAAACGAGGAGGTAAGGGAGAGGAACTTTAGAGCATAAGGATCAGAGGGGTTAACATAAATGTTAAAATCTCCAAGAATAAGAGTGGGGGAAGAGGAATCCAGAAAGAAGGAAAGCCATGAGTCAGTCAGTGAGAAAGGTAGAAGTAGACTTGTCAGGAGGTTGATAAATAACAGCTACCCGGAGAGGAATTGGAGTGAAAAGGCGGATGGAGTGGACTTCAAAAGAGAGAAAGGACTGAGACTGAGGCAGCAGGAGGGGTTGGAATTGGCAAGAGGGAGAAAGTAGAAGCACAAAACCACCACCATGGTCAGTGGGACGAGGTGTGTGGGAGAACTGATAGTCCCCATGACAGAGAGCAGCAGTAGATGCAGTATCATCTGGGAGGATCCAGGTCTCTGTTAAAGCAAGAAGATGTAGAGCATTAGAGATAAAGAGATCATGAGTAAAAGCAAGTTTATTAGAGACAGAGTGTACATTCCTCAAGGCACATGAGAAAGGGAGAGTGGAAGGGGAAAGGAGAGGGATATGGATAAAATTAGACATGTTGCGTGAAGATCTCTTCTCAGAGTGAGACAGAAGTCTAGGGGGGCCAGGATTGGGGTTGATATCTCCTGATGAGAGAAGGAGTAGCAGAGTACGGGGTAGAGAGGAGACAGTACGGCGGAAACGAGGGTGAGGTTGCCTTAGAGAGAGAGGAGATGGTTGAATGAGAGGGAGAAAGCGATGAAGCTCAAGAGCTGATGATAGGGTAGAAGACAGAATGGAGGGGGAAGGGAGGACAGTAAAGGGGAGATAAGGAGGGGAAGAGTGAAGGTGCTGGTAAGAGGGGAAACAGGGAGTATGAAGAAGAGGAAGACAATGTGATGAGGAGCCATAGAAGAGGAATAGAGAGGAGAACAAAGGCCAGAGAATATAGAAGGTAGGAGAATCAAGGGAGTAGGTGCACCTGTGTATAAATTAGATAACGAGCAGAGAGATTCAGCAGTCTGTAAGAGGCCAAAATATTTGAGATTAAGAAGATAACAAACACCTTAAAATACAAGAGAGAACATAAGGGTATTGACTTTCTCCATCAACAAGCAAGATTTAATGAGAGACACAAGTGAATAGCTTCATTGCATGGCACTGAGGATGGAAGAATTCTTGTAACATTCATTGCCTCTCCTATGTACAGCAGTCTTTTCTGTCCTCTGTTTTTTTGTTATGTTTTGCTGAGCAGATGTGAAAGCAAAACTGGCCCATATTTTTGAAGCATTGACTCTTGCTTTGGCTTCCAATATCATTTGTCATCTTTGGAAAAAAGGATTCATTTTTCATCTTTCCTGTGGAGCATGTGGCAGACCAAGTCTGGGTTCTGGCTATGTCGTCAATAAGGAAGAAAGATCCAAAACATAACACCCCTTCCAGGTTTCTCATCTGTTTGATCTTGGATCATAAACAAGCTGAATGCAAGCATTGCAGAAGGATGTTTTCACAAGCCCAAAGGGATCATCTTAGCTGCCTTTGCAACCATTGAATATGAAGAATTCAAAACCCGTCAGAATCAAATAAATACCCGTGAAACAAAATATCCCAACAATAAATAGTGAAACCCCTTAACGTGCTAATTTTGTCGGAGCTAGTCATCAAAGTGAGTGGAACACTTCCACACACCACTGCGACAACTTTTTTTCTTAAGTTTTCTTAAAATGTTGAAGTCATAAGAATCAAACTTGACACTTAGCTTTATCAGTGAAACGCCAGAATTTTCAAATTGACAAATTTGACGTGCCACACGTTTCGGGTACAGCATCCAAATTGAACCCTGCTTCAGGTCAGTATAAACTGGCGATCCTCCACTCAATCGGTGAGCTGCTGCAATAGGGGCACAGCTTACTTCTATGCCTCGGTGTCTGACGTCACACTTGTCAGCTGACTCAATTTGTTAAGGGGAACCCACTGACAAGGGAACACCTCACAAATGCAAATGAAAACACCAACAAAACTCAAATGACAGTATGCCAATCGATTTGTGCGTTGAGCCCATTGGGGGCAACAGAGTTAAGGCGATAGATCCATCGTTCTTCTCGCATTTGTAGCCTCTGTTCACGATTTCCTCCTCTCGGATCTATTGGCTTCGACTCAAGGATCCGCCAACGCAACAAAGTAAAATCATGAGCATGTTGTAAGCAATGCTCCACCATGGGAGCTGATAGGATCCTTGATTGCAAACGCGAAGCATTTTCAGCCAATCGAACACGAATAGGGCGTATAGTGCGCCCCAAGTAATATTTCACACAAGGGCAAATTATAAGGTAAACCACAGAAGTGGAAGAACAGTCTGTATGACCAAAAGATGAATAAACCCTAGAGGCGTGAACATCCACCCAGTCTTCTCCTGGTATGGTGAGACCACAATAAACACAACCGCTGCAGGGGTAATGTCCCCTATCATCTTGATGGTAGAGAGGGCGATCCAATTCATGTGTTGTTTTCACAATAAGATCCCTGAGATTAGCCTTACGTGAATAAGCTATACATAAGGTTTTATCGCGAAAACAAGGATGAAGCCCCAAAATAGGCCAAAATCGATGCAATATCTTAACCACCCGTGACATGTTTCTAGTGACATTGAGGCAGAAAGGAGGCTGCTCCTTTTATGCAAAATTGGGTTGACTCTTTACATTCAAGTACTACTGTGCAACCTAAGCAGCCCTAATAACCAGAGTCTGCACACTCACTTCCCCTCACAATAGTCATCTTGCTTTACGTGTAAATGGTCAGATGCAGTTCGCTTTTTTTCTTTTTGCAGGAGTGGCAACGGATAACTGATAACTCTGCATTCTAAAATATGGCTACCATCCCAAATTTCTGTCAGTTCCTGACTGACTTCCTTCTGCTTCAAGAAGTACAATTTCTCCTACAAGCCAATGCTATAGAACCTGTGTTAAACCAGGAAATGAATTTTGGGATTCTATTGCAGGTTTTTCCCTCATGTCTAAAGACTGGAGGGCTAGGTCCCTTTCTTGGGTCTCGGAGACCTGAATCATTTCCTTTGCAAAAATGTTCTTAATCACTCTCCCTCAGCCTTCCTCTTTTTGACTTAAGGAAACCGATTCTGTTCACTGGCCATCATGGATGCACACACAGACACACTGACAGCTTCATCAATAGTTCTAATGAAAAGTCAACCATGTAGCATACAAACTAGATCTCATTCATAGGAAACCCTCCTGTACCATGAGCCTCAAAGTTTTTCTTACATTTCTCAAGAAAAACTGTCTGAGTCCAGGGAATCCTCATATCGCAGTTAACTGAGTTACAAGAATTCATTAACAGCTACTAGATTTTAGTCATGCATGAACCTTACTTGGAATTTCATTGTAATAAAATAGTACTATGTACTTCTACATTTCTGCTGAATGTGCTGAAACACCTTTTCAGGCAAATGAAGAACTAGCACTGCCCACATTTTGTCTTAAACCATACAAACAGCCACATGAGACGTCCATACTCTGGACTGAAAACGGGTTCTCACATATGTTAAAAGAACAGAATCCATCAAAGGCAATGCAAATATTAGTCTCACTTGCCACTAACAAAACTTGGCATTCCAGGGGCAAAGTGGACCCTTGCTAATTGGCTAGCATCGTACATTCAGTTCCTAGTTTAGTTTGAGTTTTTGCTATACCACCTCTAAGGCATTTCACTGCTCAACAAAGCAGTTTACATAGTAAATTCTTAAAAAGAAAATAAATACAATGTTCATAAAGGAAAGGTCATAAGTAATACAATATTCATAAAGAGAAACCATAGTAAAAACAGAAGGGAATAAAATAGCCATGCTTGTTAGTTCCATTTGTTAATCTCCAAATGCTTTCATAAATAGATAAGTCTTTAATTTAGTTTAGAAAGATTTTACATTTGATTCTGTTCTATTCTGTATTCTATATTATATTCTATATTATATTATCATGTTCCATCGAAAAGGACCAGCAGAGGAGAAAACTGTCTGCCATGTTGTTTCTTAGAATATTTATGCTGGAGGGGAATGACAAAATTGATTGAGATATTGTGATCTTGTAGGACATAGTGAATGGTGTGAAATAAGATGATCTGAAAGATATAAAGGTTCTGTTATGAGTAAACTGGTCTGCCTTCAAGCAGTAGAATCTGATCTCATCAAATCAAAGGCACTGCAACTACTAGAGCTCTTTTTTTTTTTTTTTTTTTTTTTAAATCTGCTTCACCAGCAGCGTATGCAAAATGATTGGTCCTTGTTTCATACTTTCACTTTGCACTATTGCTTGGACCATTCCTCCATCAGAGTGCATTTGGTTAAGCAGTACTGACCAACCTTTCTGATTATATGCAACTCTTGCTTCAACATCTGATTGGGCCACTCCTTAGAAACAGTTGTTCATATGTAAAGTTGAGTGGCTAAGTTTGTGGCATCCCCTTGTATGGATCACTACATACCAAAAGGGTGGTATCAAAACAAATGTAAATAATTCAAAATAGAGATGGGGAATCTGCCTGGAGTGACAGGTATAACCTTAAGCAAAGGCATAGTGGAGGAGTAAACCTGCACAGAGCGGCAGATGAAACTAGACACATTACTGGGCAGACTAGATGGATCATGCGGGTCTTTATCTGCCATCATATACTATGTTGCTATGATTATATCTTGATTTGTTGACTTAAGATTTAGAGTTACTTACCTGTAAGGGGGGTTTTTGGTTAACAGGATGAATTGGGCACGCATTCCTTCCCACCACTCTACGAGTTGCATACTGTTGTTTTCCATTGATTTTAATTGTATATATGATACTCATTACTGTAGTTTTATTTTACTGTTTGTGTGATTCTATTGTTGTGGCTTAATGTAATGGGTAATGTTGAGCCGTTAACCACTCAGGAATTAATTGATGGGTGGCATATAAATCTCTTTAAATAACTATGCACAGAACTTTACACTAATTCTGAGCTCTAGGAGAGCTGTCCTGCCCCAGCACTGTGAAACGTCACTGAATTTGTATGCCTAATTAAGTCAATCTTTTCTCCTTTATTTCTAAGACCACCCTACCCCTTATGCCCTTTAACGCCATCCTCCCACCCCTATTTTCTGAGAGATCTTGGGTATTTTTGTTGAAACGGAGTCCACAATCACTTGTAATGGTGCCAGGGAGGTTTTTTATAGTCTCTGTGGGATCTGTAGTTACATTCTTGACTTTCTCCCACTCAGCATTGTGATATAAATTTCTTTACCTTTCCGATACCCATTAATACAAGCTTTCTCTGTTTTGGTCATTTTTTGTTTCCTTAGGGGCCTCTCTTCTCCTAGCACCAACAGACCATATGTCCATTTGATGATGGTGGCGGTGGCTCTGTGTCACGAGAGGTTCTCCGGGAACAAGGAGGAAGTCAGTCTTCACATATGGGTGACATCGGCACAGATGGAGCCTGCATGGTAGTTTCTCCCCGGCTTTCAAAGAAAGCCTTTGAGAGATACACCATGCATGCGTGGTCCCCTTTGCACCCAAGGGTGGCATCTTGCCTCAGTCTCCTTTTTTTTCCCCACAGAATCCACTGGATGTGTCTGTTTTCCCCTGAAAAAGTATTTTCTTTTGAATTTTTCTTTCTGCGGTTGTGTACTGGTTCCCTTTCCCGCCCCCGAGCTCGCTTGCCTCGACATCGCGTCTCTGGTCCATTATTTTTTCTTTCTTTTTTTTTTTGAGAGTTTCTCGACTGGCTTCGTGCCCTTTTTCCCTGGCTGGGCCTGATACTTTCGACCTAGTGGGGGGTGTCTTCCCCACAATGGCCTCTGCTAGTGGCTTTAAGAATTGTGACCGATGTGCCCATACCATGTCACGCACAAACCCACACAACTTCTGCCTCAGATGCCTAGGATTGGACCATGACCCCTTGGACTGCAGTCTCTGCAAGATGACGACTTCAAGGCCATCAAGAGCTGTCAGCAGCAGTGGGAGGAGTTCTTCCACAAGACAGACTCTGCACCGAAGTGTCTGGTGACACTGTGCTCCAGGGCCCCCTCTTGAACCCCGGAGAGACTGTGCTGCCTCGGAGGCCCAAGGCCATGGTTCCTCCAGCTGGACCCTACAGGAAGTATCCAAGAAGATCCAGAAACCCTCGAAGACTACTTGCTGTGAGTCTGAGGGGAAGGAACAGGAGCGGTCTATCAAAATACCCTGATTGGAATCTTGGAGCTTTGGGCCTTATCCCTGGCCCTCTGAGCATTCTGGACAATCAAGTGGTGGTGATCTGTGTCAACAAGCAGGGGGACACAGGGTCATGCACCCTCTGCCAAGAGGCAGTAGCTCTCTGCTCGTATGCGAACTGCCGCAGGATGCTGTTGCAGTCGGTGTATCTGCCGGGCCAGGACAACGTCCTGGTGGACAGGCTGAGGAGGGTCCTCCAGCCGCATGATTGGCGGCTAGACCCCAGAGTGGCCTACTGCCTCTTCCAACTCTGGGGGACTCCACAAATGGACCTTTTCACCAGCCAGCCAATGTCCAGCTGCCCTGCTTCTGCTCCAGGCAGCCACACCCATCCCTGGAAGCAGCGGATGCATTCCTCATCCCGTGGACGGAGGGCCTTCTCTACGCCTTCCCGTCCACACTGCTGATTGCCAAGACCTTGTTCAAAGCTCAACACTACAGGGCATCTCTGATACTAATAGCCCCCTCATTGGCCCAGGCAACTATGGTCCAACTGCTCTGCTTATCCATGGTGCCCCCGGTCCCCCTTGGGAGTGCCCCAGGGCTGTTGTCGCAGGAGGAGGTCTCCCTCCTACATCCCAACTTGGGATCTCTGATAACTGCCTGGCTGCTGAAAGGGTAGCCTTGCCCCATTTAACCTTTCAGGGGTGGTGGAGGAAGTCCTCCTGGCCTCCCGTAGGACCTCCACAAGACGGGCGTATGCCTTCAAATGGAGCAGATTCTCACTGTGGCACGCGGAGCGACGGTTCGGCTCATGCTCTGTGCAGTTTGTGCTACAATAATTGCTTCACCTGTCTCAGGCAGGACTGAAGTCCAACTCTGTTAGGGTCCACCTGAGGACATTCACAGCGCACCACCACCTTATCAAGGGTAAGTCCCTCGCTGTCCAGCCTCTCATGACCTGCTTATTGTGGGGTCTCTTGTTGTCCAAGCATCCTGTTTGCCTGCCAGCAGCAGAGTGGGACCTCATTGTGGTGCTGTTGTAACTCACTGGCCCACCATTTGAGCTCCTGGCTACCTGCCACCTACGATACCTTTCCTGGAAGGTCATGTTCTTGGTGGCACTCACCTCTGCTCGCAGGATCAGTGCGACCTCCAGGCATTGGTGGCATATCTACCCTACACAAGGTTCTATAAGAACAGGGTCGTGCTCCACATGCACCCCAAGTTTCTTCCCAAGGTGATGTCCCCTTTTTACCTCATTCAGGAGATGCTGCTCCCCACCTTTTTTCTGTGGCCTCACGCCAGCAGGGTGGAGAGTGTCCTTCATACTCTGGACTGTACGAGGGCCTTGTCCTTCTACTTCCAATGTACCCAGGGCCATTGCAAAGCCTCTCAGCTTTTTGTCTCCTATGATCCCATTTGGCTGGGGGCAGCAGTGACCAACTGTTCTTTATCCACCTGGGTGGCGGACTGCATTGCCCTTGCCTACAAGCAGGCTGGGTTCTCGCTGGAGCCCTGGGTCACTGCGCACAGGGTCAGGGCCATGGTGGCATCCATGGCAAACCTGCATTCTGTTCCCTTGTCAGAAATCTCCTGGGCTGCCACATGGTCCTCAGTCCATACCTTCGCAGCTCCATTACTGCCTGGCGAAGGAGTCCTGTAAAGACAGTGCCTTTGGGCAGGCAGTACTCTGCCATCCATTCGGGGTGTAGGCAACTCCTGCCCTCCGGCTCTTGGGTGTTCAGGCTACCGCAGTTCTGCTTTCTTGCTGTACACTTAGGCCGCTTGGGAGTCTGTCTTCTTAAGAACTCTTTGCTGTTGCTCACGGCTCACCTTTTCCTGGTCACCCGTGGCTTTTTATAGGTTTTCAGTAGCCTGTAGTGGGAGTCCCAAATGTGAGGACTGACTTCCTGCTTGTTCCTGGAGAAAGCGTAGTTACTCACCTGTAACAGGTGTTCTCTGGGGGCATCAGGAATCAGACCTCACAACCCTCCCTCCTTCTTTTGGAGTTTCTTTTTGTCATTTTTTGCCTTTGAGCTATATCATCCTACTGAGGCAAGATGGCACCCTTGGGCGTGAAGAAAACATTTAAGATTAAAATTAAGACTTTTTCCAGAGAGAGCAGACGGACGTCTTATGGGGCTCCACAGAAAAAAGGAGACTGAGGCAAGATGGCACCCTTGGGCAGGAAAGGGACCATGCATGCATGGTGCATCTCCCAAAGGCTTTCTTTGAAAGCTGGGGAGAAGCTTCCACATGGGCTTAGTTGGCACCGACATGTGAGGACTGATTCCTGCTGTCCCCGGAGAACACCTGTTACAGGTGAGTTACTACGCTATCCAGGTGCACTCTTACCTGGAGGACTATTAACAGGGCAGAATTGCAGGATGATGAGCATCTCACAATGGCCTGAGTGGTTCAGTTTCTGAAGAGCTCAGACTGGATCTTGATTCATGTCAAGAGTTGTCTGATGCCTTTTCAGTCTCCGGAGTACCTCGGTGCATGATTTGATATCCGCTTAGACGCAGGATATTTAAAACCTGCGAAAGGCAGTCCAAGATGTCGGACCAGCTAGTGACTTTGATAGCAGCTGGGCCCCTGGGCTTCGGATTATCTACAATTGCTTGGCTCAGTGGTAGCTACCATAGAGCTGGTTCTATGGACATAGACCCACATGTGCCAACTTCAGAGAGGGTTGCTGTTACACTGGTCCCCACTGTTACAAGGATTACGAGATCAATCTTCCATTAACCCTGGCAGCGGGTAAGGAAAGATTGATCCTGGTCCCCTTAGTCTTTTGTTCACCTGCTATGTGTTTTCTTACCATTTCCCTAGATATATCCTGGTTCACAGTTGTGTTGTCTGTCTTGACTAGATTGCAGGCTCTTATGAGCAGGGACTGTATCTTATATGTTGTCTCTGTACAGTGCTGCATGTGTCTTGTAGCACTATACAAATGATTAGTAGGAATAGTAGTAGAAGCAGCAGCAGTAACAAGAAGCCTGGTGTAGTGGTCGTGTCCTTTTAACCTGTTGAGGGCTATGCCTCTGCAGTGTCTGCACTAGTTGATGATGTCAGATGCCAGCCTCTGTAGCTGGGGAGCCCACTGTCCAGGTCAGATAGCACAGTGTCTTCATACTTAAAGTGGTCTAGAGGTGGTGCGGGCCATCCAGCTAGTCTTCCTGTGATTTCAGTATTTGGTTCAGGGAGAGACATTCTAGGTATTCCTCAGCTATGTGATGGCAGTTGCATATGTCGACTGGCAGGGGAGCATCAAAAGCATCATGGTGGCTCATGAAATGTTATATTTTCTGTGGGCACAGTGTCATCTGCTGGCGCTCTCAGCTCAGGATATCTCTGGAGTCCAAAATGTTGAGGTGGACTCCCTGATTCAGCACATCCTCAATCCGGGGGAATGGGAGCTTGAAATCCAGGCCTTCAAGAAGATGATAGCCCACTGAGGTTGGCCATCCATGGACTTGATGACGCAGGCAAATACGAAGTGGAGTGCTTCTACATTTTGAGGAAATTGGCTAACTCCAAGGGACTGCGAGGATCCTTGTACTTTTTTCTATCATGGCCCTCGATCAGATCCAGACTGGCCTCAAAGGCCTTCATATGTAGAACTGGTGAGGCTGCTGATGGAGCAGCCCCCTCTGCCTTTGCTATCGGTAAAGAGACTCCTGTAATGGGTCACTTCTCGCTTATTGTTTGGCCTTTGAGAGAGTCACTTGAAGCAAAAGAGGAACTCTTTGGTGGTAGTCCCCACTCTTCTGAAAGTGAAATATGTCTACTTGCCTGTCATATGTCCAGGGCTGGCACTTCTTTGAGACATGGTGTATGGCATGCAATCCTCTCTACCTGACAGGCTGATTTTGATGGCTGTCCTGTCATTTCTTCAGGATGGTTTCAATAAGGGGCTTCTCTTTAGGCTCCCTAAGGGTTCAAATCACAGCAGTTGGGTACTTTTGGGACTGGTAGTGAGATGCTCTGTAGCCTCTCACCCTGATATATCATGCTTTCTCAGGGGAGTGAGATATTTTTGTCCCTGCTAGTCCTGCTGTTCCACCCTGTGATCTGGACCTGGTCCTTTGAGCCATTGCAAAGAGCTACATTGAAAGCCTTGTCCCTTAAGGCAGTCTTTTTGGTGGCCGTTTGTTCAGCTCAGCAATTCTCTTAACTGCAGACTCTGTCCAGAAATTCTTAGCTACCACTTCCACTGAGAAGGTCATATATCAGTCCTGTCCGGTCCTCCCTTCCTTTTGCAAGATGGTGTCAGCTTTTCATGTTAACCAGGTAGTGGCTCTTCTGGCCTTTATCCCAGACCAGCGTCAGAGTGGGAATAAAGACCCTACACTTGGTAGATGTGTGCAGGGTGTTGCTCTGGTATTTGAAAGTCACTGATCCCTTCCATAAATCAGAAATGCTGTTTGTGGTATTCGCAGGCTTCTGGAAGAGTGAGGCGGTCTCCAAGGCCGCACTGGAGTGAATGCTGGATTAAGGTGGTGGTGGTATCCACATACCTTCTCAAGGATAAACCTGTGCCTCAGGGCTTGTTTCAATATTCATTCTAAGTTCAGGCGTCTTCATGGATGAAGGTGAGCTCGGTGACTCAGGGAGGTATCTGTTGGGTGAGAAAAGGTGATTCTCCTTTTCTACCTTTAGTCAAGCATTACTGCTTGGATTTGCATGCTAGGGAAGGGTGCACCCTTTAGGGTGCAGGTGCTTAGGGCAACCGTGTCTTCTTCCCACCCAGTTAAGTTGAAACTTTACTTCCCACTTGTCTGGACTGATCTGGAAGGTGAAATTTTCTTTCCCTGATGATTTCCTTTCTTAGCGTCCTGCTTAGAAAGCCTGGGCCCACCTTGGGGGTTTCATTGCTGCGCCTACTCTTGCTCTTTGTCTCACATCTGCTATATATAGTTATGTTTGCCTGCCTTGAGAAGGGGTTGGTTCTTGGGTCCTCCTGAGGCTGTCCTCTCGGTTTGTTTAGTTGTAAGCGATTGTTCAGTTGATTACATTATTTGGGGGCTTACTATCTAAATAATGGAGGGTACCCCTAGCTGTACCAATCCTAATACCAGTGGTTGCCACTGGGGGATTTTGTGTTTATTTCTCTGTCTCTATCTGCTAGCAGGGGGCACCACTCGTTTTGGACTGGTCTAATAGGATTCAGAAAAGGAAATTATCAGGTAAGAAAAATTTCACCTTATGTCCTCCAGACATCAAGCTATCTCTTTCCCTAATGAGCAGCAGTTCTCAACCGGTGTGTCGCAACTAAATTTTCTCTGTAACTTGATCGGTCTTTCACACTGCTGTTGAGGAATTTTGGTCTATTCTATAAAGCAGAAGTTCCCAACATTTTTTGTTGTGTGGACCACTTAATAAGCGAGAAGTTTCCAGACCCCCCTCCCCGCCTTTGGCACCAAACCTGTCCTCACTAGCCTTCTTTGTCTCCCTTTCTCTTCCTGTCTCTACCAGTCTTTCTGTCCCTCCAGCCAGTCCCCTCCAGTCCCCCCCCCAAACCAGTTCCTTCCAGCTAATCCCCACAGTCTTCTTTTTTTCCTTTTTTTTTTCCTTTCTATGTCTAGTGAACCCTCTGTAATGCTCTTATGGATTTCTAGGGACCCTGTTGACCACAGGTTGGGAACCATTTGTATAAACAACCTTTTCATCACTAGTATTTGAGTGCATCTATAATAACATAGTAACATAATATATGACGGCAGATAAAGATCAATATGGTCCATCTAGTCTCCCCAGCAAGGCGGCAAAAGTAGGTGCACT
The DNA here is from genome assembly GCA_033557465.1 of Ichthyophis bannanicus. Taxonomy (NCBI): domain Eukaryota; kingdom Metazoa; phylum Chordata; class Amphibia; order Gymnophiona; family Ichthyophiidae; genus Ichthyophis; species Ichthyophis bannanicus. The sequence continues at coordinate 1,733,739,384 of CM066032.1, forward strand.
TGCTGCTCCATGCAGGTCACCCCTCCCCATGCCTTTGTTTAGGGGTGTACCCACCGCTCCGTGTAGGTCATCCCTATTTGTTCAGATATAAGAGATAGGCTTATTTTGATTTTATCCTGTTGATATAAAGGGATCAACTGTCTATCCTACGTCATTTTGAATTCTGTCACTGTGTTTGTCCCCACCACTTCCATCAGGAGGGCATTCCAAGCATCTACCACTCTTTCAGTGAAAAAGTATTTCCTGATATTGCCTTTGTTTATCTCCTTTCAACTTCATGTTATCCCTCTAGTTTTACAGCTTCCCCGTCTTTGGAAGAGGTTTGTTTGTCCATTAATACTCTAAGTATTTAAAGGTCTGAATCTTATCTCCCCTGTCCCTCCTCTCCTCCAGAGTGTACATATTTAGGTCTTCAAGTCTCTTCTCATAAGTCTTTTGACGCAGGCTCCAAATCATTTTGGTTGCCTTCCTCTGAACTCCTTCCAGCCTTTTTATATCCTTTGCAAGATGTGGTCTCCAAAACTGAACACAATACTCCAAGTGAGTCCTCACCAGTTACTTGTACAGTGGCATTAGTACCTCTTCCTTTCTGCTGGTAATTCCTCTCTGTATGCAACCCAGCATCCTTCTGCCTTTTGCCACCGCCTTGTCACACTGTTTCGCCACCTTGAGATCATCGGAAATGATCACACCGAAGTCCTTCTCCTGGTCCGTGCACACCAATCTCTTGCCCCCTATCGCATACAATTCCCTTGGATTTCTGCTTCCCAAGTGCATGACACTGCACTTCTTCACATTGGTCTAATGCTTGGCAGTTAAGATCTACAAAAGCTGGAATAAATCTTTCCTCATGTTCCCCACTCACTCAGGGGAGTGCACTCGGTTGTAAATTTTAGTGTCATCTGCAAAAAGACAGACTTTTCCATTCAGCCCTTCAGCAATATCACTCACTAATATATTGAACAGTACCAGTCCGAAGACTGAACCCAGGGGCACACCGCTAATCACCTGCCTTTCATCCGAGTGAGTTCCGTTTACCGCCACCTTGTATCATCTGTTAGTCAACCATTTTCTGATCCAGTTCACTATCTTGGGACCCATCCCAAGCTGTTGAGTTTATTGATAAACCTCCTATGAGGAACAGTATCAAAGGCTTTGCTGAAATCTAGGTGGATCACATCCATCGCATGCCCTTGACCTAGTTCTCTGGTCACCCAGTTAAATTACTCAATCAGATTTGTTTTGCAAGATCGCCCTTTGGTAAAACCAAGTTGCCTCGGATCATGCAACCTGTTGGTTTTGAGGAAGTCCACTATTCGCTCTTTCAGGAGTGCCTACATTACTTTTCCTGCCACCAAGGTAAGGCTTACTGGCTTGTGGTTTGACATTTCTTCCTTATTACCACTTTTGTGGAGAGGTACCACATCAGCCCTTCTCCAGTCCTGTGGAACTAATCCTGTCTTCAAGGATCTATTAAAAACATCTTTTAAAGGCCCTGCAAGAATCTCTGTGCTCTTTCAGTATCCTGGGGTGTATCCCATCTGGTCCCATAGACTTGTTCACTTTCAGTTTTGCAAGCTGTTCTAACACCACATCTTTTGTGAATGGTGTGATATCTACTTCATTTGTATTATTTGTCAATCACAGGTGATCCTTCTCCAGGATTTTCTCCAATGAAAACAGAGCAGAAGTATTTGTTTAGGATTGTTACTTTTTCAATGTCACTTTTCACGAATCTGTTTCCAGCCCTTGTCCTGCAATTCCAGCTCTGATTTTCTTCCTCCTCCCGAATATACCTGAAAAAAGTCTTGTCCCCACACTTCACATCTTTAGCCATCTTTTCTTCTGCCTTAGTTTGATCTTGTATTCTTTTCTGTGTTTCTCTGTTTGCTAGCTTCTGAATTTTGTGAAAGCTGTGTTTTTTGCCTTTATTTGTGCAGCCACTTCTTTGGAAACCAAATAAGTTTCCTTTTCCTCTTGTTTTTATTTACTTTCCTTACGTATGTATCTGTTGCACCTTTTATTGCTTTCTTTAGTTTAGTCCATTGCACTTCCACTTCCCTTAACCCCTCCCACCCTACCAACTCCTCCTTCAGGTACTTGGCCATTTTACTGAAGTCATTGTTTTTGAAGTCTAAGACTTTGAGTTTGCTGTGATTGGATTCCACCTTGGCTTTTATCTCAAACCACACTGTGATGATCGCTGCTGCTCACATGGGCACCTACCTGGATATTCGACACGCTATCTCCATTGGTGAGCACTAAATCCAGCAAAGAGATCTCCCTGGTTGGTTCCATCACCATTTGTTTAAGTAATGCATCTTGGAAGGCATCCACAATTTTTTTTTTACTTCTTTCTAGATTTGCAGAAGGAACACTCCAATCCACATCATGTAGATTAAAGTCACCCAATATGATCACTTCCCCCTTCATGGTTATCTTTGCAATATCAACAATCAATTTGATATCCATCGGTTTGAGTTGGAGGCCTGCAGACCACACTAATATAGATAATAGTGCCATCCCCTCTTTCCAACATCTTCCAAAGCGCTGCTTCTTTTCCCCACGTCCCCTGCATTTCAGCAGCTTTAATCCTGCATTTGACATACAGGGATACTCCTCCTCCTTTTCTACTCTCTCTATCTCTTCTAAATAGATTATAGCCAGCTATGGCTATATCCCATTCATGCGATTTGTTAAATGCACTGAGGAAGTTTCTCCAGGGCTATGTGCCCATGAGGGAAAGGTTAGGACAGCCGTTATAGTTGGTGATTCGATCATTAGGCATGTAGATAGCTGGGTGGGTGGCTGGACGTGAGGCTCACCTGGTAACATGCCTGCCTGGTGCGAAGGTAGCGGATCTCACGCGCCACCTAGACAAGGTCTTAGATAGTGCTGGAGAGGAGTCTGCTGTCTTGGTACATGTCTGTACCAATGACATAGGAAAATGTGGTAGGGAGGTTCTGTAGGCTAAATTTGGGCTTTTAAGTAGGAAGTTGAAATCCAGAATTTCCAGGGTAGTGTTCTCTGAAATGCTTCCCTTCCATGCACAGGACCCAAAAGGCAGGCAGAGCTCCAGAGTCTCAATGCGTGGATGAGACAATGGTGCAAGGATGAGGGGTTTGGATTTATTAGGAACTGGGAACATTCTGTGGAAAGGAGGGGCTCTTCCGAAGGGATGGGCTTCACCTTAACCGGGATGGAACCAGGCTGCTGGCATTAACCTTTAGAAAGGAGAAGGAGCAGCTTTTAAACTAGATAATAGGGGAGAGCCGACAGTCGCCCAATAGTGCATGGTTCAGAACAATGCATCCTTGAAGGATACTACCAAAAAAATGACGTTAGGGCATATCAGCAGAGGGGGTTCCAATAAAGACAAAAGTAACCCAAATGCCCTTGAGTACAGAATAGATAGAGCTTAAAGGAGGGAGGAATGGCCTAGTGGTTGGGGCAAGTTACCTCAGGCCAGAAGATCAGGGGTTCAAATCCCACTAGAGGGCAGCAACTTTGGGCCGGAAGGACTGGGGTTTCTAGTCCCACAGGTGCTCCTTGTCTTGGGCAAGCCACTTAACCCTCCGTTGCCCATGTTCCTTGTAAAATAGTTATCTCCAAGTTATAATGCCCTGTTCAATGTAAGTTCAGTTTGTTCAGTGTAAACCGCCTTGATATCATGAGACGTTATATAAGAAATGTTAAATAAAATAAATAAAGATTCCAAATTGCCCCGTCTACCGATAACCAGATTAATATGAATAAAATGCAGTCTCTAAAATGCTTGTTTGCAAATGCTAGAAGTCTAAAAAATAAGAAGGGAGAGTTAGAATATATAGCACTAAAGTTAGATATGATTGGTATAAGAACATAAGATATGCCATACTGGGTCAGACCAAGGTCCATGAAGCCCAGTATCCTGTTTCCAACGGTGGTCAATCTAGGTCATACGTACCTAGCAGTTTCCTCAAAAGACACAGGTTCCACAATGCTTGTACTCGGTCAAGCATTGATATCCTGGGTCCCTTCTTAATAATGGTTTATGGACCTTTCCTCCAGGAACTTGTCCAAACCTTTTTTAAACCCAGCTACACTAACAGCCTTTACTACATCCTCCGCCAACAAATTCCAGAGTTTGATTACACGTTGAGTGAAAAAATATTTTCTTTTATTAGTCTTAAATAGTTTACCCTGTAGCTTCATTGCATGTCCCCTAGTCTTTCTATATTCTGATAACAAGCAATCAACCTATGTTTACCCATTCCATTCCATTCATTAATTTATAAACTTCTATCATATCTCCCCTCAGCTGTCTCTTTTCCTGGTTAAAAAGCCCTAACCATTTTAGCCTTTCTTCATAGGAGTATCCTTCCATCCCCTTTACCATTTTGGTGGCTCTTCTCTGAACCTTTTCTAATAACGCTATATCCTTTTTAAGATACGGCGACCAGAATTGCACACAATATTCAAGGTGCGGTCTCGCCGTATCTCAGAGACATGGTAGAAGGAGGACAACCAGTGGGACACTGTGATGCCTGGGTACAAACTATATCGTAATGATAGAGCTGATCAAATTGGTGGAGGGGTTGTGCTCTATGTTAGAGAGGGCATTGAGTCACAAAGGATTAGTTTTGCAGGAATCAAAATTCACTGTAGAATCTCTATGGATTGAAATTCCATGTAAAAAGGGGAAGGTGATGACAGTTGGGTTGTACTATCGACCACCTGGACAAAATGAACAAATGGATGATTAAATGCTCAAAGAAATCAGGGAAGCTAACAAGTTACAGAACAGTAATGTTAATGGGTGATTTCAGTTTACCCCAGTATTGACTGCGTCAGTGTCACGACAGGACATGCTAGGGAGATAAAGTTTCTAGATGAAATAAATGACTGCTTCTTTGGAGCAGCTGGTTCATGAACCGACCAGAGGGGAAGCCATTTTGGATTTAGTCCTTAGTGGAACACCAGATCTGGTGCAAGAGATAAAGGTGTTGGGGCCACTTGGCAATAGTCATCATAGCATGATCGCTTTTGATTTAATTAACGGAGGAGGGATGGTAAGGAAATCCGCAGTACTACCTTTTAACTTTCGAAATGGAGACTATGATAAAATGAGGAAAATAGTTAAGAAAAAACTAAAAGGAGCAGTTGCAAAGGTTAATGACTTACATCAAGCTTGGATGTTTAAAAATACTATTTTGGAAGCTCAGACCAGCTGTATTCCATGCTTTAAGAAAAGTGAAAGGAAGTCCAAAAAACTGCCAGCATGGTTTAAAGGTGAGTTCAGAGAGGCGGCTGTTGCCAAAAAAGCATCTTTCAGGAAATGGAAAAAATATCCAAATGATAAACTTGAAACAGCACAAGCACTGGCAAGTTAAATGCAAGGCATTGATAAGGCAGGCAAGGAGAGAATTTGAGAAGAAATTTGCTGTGGAAGCAAAAACACATAATAAAGACTCAAGTACATTCGTAGCAAAAAACCAGTGAGAGTCAGTTGGACCATTAGATGATAGAGGGGTAAAAGGGGCAGTGAGATGGGAAAAGGCTATAGCGGACAGACTAAATGAATTCTTTGCTTCGGTCTTTACTGAGGAAGATGTAGAGACCCATGACTGAAGTGGTATTTAAAGGTGATACTGCGGAAGAATTGAAAGAAATATCAATACACCGGGAAGATGTATTACAACTATTTGATAAACTGAAGAGTAGCAAATCACCTGGACTGGATGGTATACATCCAAGGGTGTTTAAAGAACTGAAATATGAGATAGTTCACAGATTACCAATAGCAGGTCTACAATCATTAAAATCATCTGTAATACATTGGCAATCCTCCAATCTTCAGGTAACGCGAAATTTTATAAAGGGTTCCAGAGGTGATATGGGAAACTACAGACCGGTGAGCCTGACGTCAGTACCGGAAAAAATGGTAGAAACCGTCATAAAGAACAAAATTACTCATCATGTAGATAGTCATGGCTTAATGGGAGACAGCCAACATGGCTTTAGAGAAGGGAAGATCTTGTCTTACTAATCTGTTATGTTTTTTTGAAGGTGTGAAGAAACAGGTAGACAAAGGTGAGTCGGTTGATATAATGTATCTGAATTTTCAGCAAGCTTTTGACAAGGTCCCTCATTAGAGATTTTTGGCAAAACTAAAGAGTCGTGGGATAGGAGGCAGTGTACTATTGTGGATCAGGAACTGGTTAAAAGATAGAAATCAGAGGGTAGGGCTAAATGGCCAGTTTTCCCAATGGAAAAAGGTGAGTAGTTAAGTACCGGAGGGATTTGTGCTGGGTCAGTTGCTTTTTGACATATTCATAAATGACCTGGAAAAGGGAATGATGAGTGAGGTTATTAAATTTGCAGATGACACAAAGCTATTAAAAGTTCTTAAAACCCAAGAGGATTGTGGAAAATTGCTAGAGGTTCTTGATAAATTGGAAGACTGGGCATCCAAATGACAGATGAAATTTAATGTGGACAAGTGTAAAGTTATGCACCTAGGGAAGAATAACCCAAACTATGGTTACACGATGCAAGGTTCCACATTGAGAACCACTACCCAGGAAAAAGATTTAGGTGTCATCGTGGATAACATGTTAAAACCCTATGCCCAGTGTGCAGCGGCGGCAAAGAGAGCAAATAGAATGCTAGCTATCATAAGGAAAGGAATGGAAAATAAAACAAAGGATATTATAATGCCTCTATATCATTCCATAGTTCGACTGCACCTTGAATATTGTGTGCAATTCTGGTTGCCATATCTTAAAAAGGATATAGCGTTATTAGAAAAGGTACAGAGAAGTGCCACCAAAATGGTAAAAGGGATGGAAGGATATTCTTATGAAGAGAGGCTAGAAAGGTTAGGGCTTTTTCATCCTGGAAAATAGACGGCTGAGGGGGAGATATGATAGAAGTCTATAAATTAATGAGTGGAGTGGAACCGGTAAATGTAGATCGATTGTTTACGTCATCAGAATATAAAAAGACTAGGGGACATGCAATGAAGGTACAGGGTAGCCTATTTAAGACTAATAAGAGAAAATATTTTTTTCACTCAACGTGTAATCAATCTCTGGAATTTGTTACTAGAGGATGTAGTAAAAGCTGTTAGTGTAGCTGGGTTTAAAAAAGGTTTGGACAAGTTCCTGGAGGAAAGGTCAATAAACCATTATTAAAAGGGACCCAGGATATCGCTGCTTGACCCAATACAAGCACTAAGGAACCTGTTTCTTTTGGGGAGACTGCTAAGTACTTATGACCTAGATTAGCCACTGTTGGAAACAGGATACTGAGCTTGATGGACCTTGGTGTGACCCAGAATGGCATATCTTATGTTCTTATGTTTCTGTAATGGCCATGACGTCCAAGTCCATTTCCAGCATTAGGGCTTCCAGATCAGGAACTTTGTTGGCTAGGCTTCGAGCAGGTCAACTTCAGGTCTTACCATAATATTTTAGTAGATGTTGCATCAGAGGTTTGACTTTATCTTTCCAAAACATGGAGTCTCTTCAGCCATTCTGTTATAGATTTACCTGACTGTTTAGGGTCGTCTTCTCCTCTAGAATTTCTAATATGAGATTGTATTCATGGTTTCATCATTGATGGTAACCTCTCCAAGTTCTGATGTAGTAAAGCTACTACAAACTCCAGGTACCTTCACCATCATGATTTTAATAATTGGGATGACATTCTTTCTCCGGGAAGAAGCAGGAAGTCAGCCCTTTCACATGGGTGACATTGTCACTGGCGGAGCCCATGCGTAAGCTTCTCCCCAGCTTTCAAAGAGAGCTTATGGGAGATGCACCACACATGCATGGTCCCTTTCTTGCCCAAGGGTGCCATCTTGCCTCGGTCTCCTTTTTTTCTGTGGAGCCCATCAGACGTCTGTCTGCTTTCCCCAGAAAAAGTCTTAATTTTATCTTAAATGTTTTCTTTCTCTGGTCGTGTACCAGCTCCTTTTTCCCGTCCCCAAGCTGCTGGCCTTGGCCTTGCATCTCGGGATCTCTTCATTTTTCCTTTTTAGAGTTTTCTCGATCGGCGTGGTTCACACCCTTTTTTCTCTGGCTGGGCCTAAGATCTTTGACCTTACCGGGGCGCCTTTTCCCCATGGCCTCTGCCAGTGGTTTTAAATGCTATGATTGGTGCATTTGTACCATGTCTCTCACTGATCCCCATGACTGCTGCCTCTGTTGCCTCAGGCCGTACCACAAACCCTTGGATTGTAACCTCTTTAAGATGATGTCCTCCAAGGGCATCAGGAGTCGCCATCAGCAGCAGGAAAAGATTTTCCAGAGGTCTGACTCTGTTCTGCAGTTGCCAGTGACACCGCGCTCGAAGGCCTTCTCCGGAACACCCAAGACTTTGAGGCTGTGGATCCTCCAAACGGAGCGCCCTGGAGGTAGAACACAAGAAGAAAGCCTCAAGGACCGCCTTGGCGGACGGGTCGGAGAAGGTGGGTATGTCCCACTCCTGGCCCTGCAGCCCACACCATGAGTCTGAGGGTCTGAGGGGACAGAGCAGTAGTGGCCAACTAAGGTGACCCATAAGGAATCTTCGGCCTTCGGCAATCTCCTTGGACCCCTAAGGCCATCCTTGTCAAGGACACTCCCTTGTCAGAACCGGCGCCAGGCCCAAAATCCTCGATGCCTGCACCAAAGGCTGCGGAGCCATCTGGACTGGAGACCAGAATGGCGGCCTTGGAGTGCAGTTTTTCTGCCTTTATGACCCAGCAGTGGGCTCTGATATCTGGTTCTCCCGGTTCATGAGCTCTACCAGTCTTGAGATGTCCCTTGACTTGGTCCCGGTCGCGGTCCCGATCCTCTGGCTGAAATCCTTCCTGATGAGCACCTGCGGCTCTGACTGCAAGGCCTTTGATGGACCCAATCCCGGATCCCTGACCATCCTAGACACCTCCACCAACTACGACTCGGACTGGGAGATAGAGGATAAGGAGTCTCTGGACACCCAATGCCACCGCGATGTGCCTTTTGGATTTATCTCTCATCGAGACCCAGCACCAGTCCCCGCCCGAGGATATTTTTATTTAACAAGTTTTTATATACCGCCCCTTGCAGAGTTCAAGGGCGGTTTACATAGAGCAATTGAGAACACTTTACATTGAACATGGTAACTTATGTACAGTTAGCGTATGGAACTATCTTAGAGTAACTATGTACAATCTTGCAGTAATGGTTAGCATGAACCAGAGAATTTGGGTGTGTCTGTGTATCTGGAGGTTGGGCCGTATTATGGCAGCTTCCATAATTCTCAATGAACAAGTATGTCTTTGTCTTCTGAACTGGAGTTGATCTTTGACTGCTCTTAATTTGTCAGGGAGGGCATTCCATAGTGCAGGCCTTCGGCTTTGTGTAGGACATGGCGAAGGCACTGGCATTTGTCACAGTTGGAGGAGGATCCTCGTATGGAGGAACTCGAGATCCTCCAGTAAGAGGCCCCCTCTGAAGGAGGCATTCATGGTGTCCATTCCTCAAATCCTGTAACGGCTATTCCTCCACATGTCGGAAACACCGCATTGGTACTCATCATGAGCCGATGGCTGTACTTGGTGTACTGAGTCCACTGGAGCCCTAGGTTCCAGAAGTCATAGCTGTCACACAATTCTGTGGTGATGAAGTCGGCCATTCGTCGGCTCAAGGGCCAAAAGTTACACTCCTCGGTGCCCCCGGAGAGGGAGGCCCACGCTATGGATGTCATGGGCAGAAAGTGCTACCAGGGCTCTATGCTCATTGGCCGGATCCAGGCATACCAGCTGTACCTGAGAATCCTTGCGAAGGAACTTGCGGGGTTCTCGGCTGGTCTCTTCGAGGAACCCCTCCAGCGGTTCCTGATCCTGGCCTCAGGTGTCAGAGAATGCTCCAAGTTTATGACTCGGGCAGCCTATTACTGCTTCGAGGCAGCATCTAGAGTAGCTGTGGCGGTCATCAGCGCCCGGCGATAGGCCTGGCTACAGTCTTCTGACCTGGAACAATGGGTTCAGGAGAAATTGGTCGATGTTCCTTGCCAGGGAGAAAATCTCTGTCAAACTCATGACCAATAAGGCTGCAGAGTTGGAGACAGAGTTCCTGACGATGACCAGGCTGTCCAAGAAGACCGCTACCCTTCCCCGACGGAAGCCATCCGATAAAAAGCCCCCTTTCTCGAGGAAGGGGAAAGGCTTACGGAAACTACCCACAGTATCAGCCCTTCCCAGCTCCCCAACAGGGTCAGCAGGCCAAGGGACAAGTGCACGGCCCTTGTAAGTCCAAGGCTCCCAAATCCCATGCTCCCAGCCTGGTGGGAGCTTTTGCCTCTCCCCCCCCCCCCCAGCAGCCCACACAGGGACATCTAGTTTGCCCACAGAAGGTCCATCACCACAGACACCTGGGCACTGAAGGAGGTCAGGGAGGATTACCTCCATAATTTGCTGCAGACACCCCTTCCATTCTTCCTGTGAGAGTCCCCCAGGACTCCTCTCCACCAGACCCTGCTACTGCAGGAATTCACAGGTCTTCTAGAGGACAGGGCAGTGGAACCAGTGCCTCCACATCTTTGGGGCAAAGGGTTCTACTCCTGATACTTCCTCATATCCAGAAGAATGGGGGGGGGGGGGGGGGAGGGAGCCTATGGCCCATCCTAGACCTGCAGGTTCCTGGTGAGGTTGAATTTCAAGATTCTCTTCCTTGGAACACTGCTGTCATATCTCCAGCAGAGAGACAGGCTATGCTCCTTGGACCTAAAGGATGCATGCACTCATCCTTATCCATCTCCCAACCTCAGGTTTTTAGAACATAAGACATGTTTATGGTGGGGGGCGGCCACTACCAGTACAGAGTGCTACCCTTCAGCCTAGCCTCTCCTCTCAGAGTCAACAAGTGCCTAGCAGTGGTCATGGCCTACCTTCGCCTCCAAGGGGGCCTTCGTCTTTCCCTACCCTGGATGACTGGTTCATAAAAGGGGGCTCGGCCATTGAGGTGCAGCAGGTCACAACCCGCAACTTTCACATCCTCCTGTATCTGGGGTTCATCATAAACCACCTCATTTCCTCCAAACAGTGTCTAGAGTTCATTGGGGCATGGCTGGACACCATTCAGGCCAGAGCCATTCTGCCCCTGGACAGAGCTGACAGCCTTTGGGCGTTGGCCACAGATGTGTAGCACTGATGCTCTATCGGCTTGCCTTCTGCTGCAGTTGCTCGACCACATGGCATCCACGATCCACATCACCCCATATGCCTTCCTTCTATGAAGTGGCCCCCTGGTGCCTCTGTTCCCAGGGTGATGAGGACCCGCCACCTGGTGGACTCCCTCGGCTGGTGGCAAGCGCCTCAGCGTCTTCAAGCCAGGATGTCTTTTCAGACCCCCCGCCCCCCATAGAGTCCTCAGCACGGGTCCCTCCCTTTTGGGATGGGAGGCTCATTGCAAGGAACTCTGCACTTAGGGCAGTTGGTCTGGCAGAAAGCCATCAGCAGTCAACCTCCTAGAACTTCAGGGCATATCCCTGACTCTCCGAGACTTTCGCCACCGTCTGCAGCACTAATCTGTGCTGATCCAAATGGATATCCAGTTTGCAATGTTCTATGTCAGCCAGGAGGGGGGACACAGGGTTGTACACCCTCTGCCGGAAGGCAGTAGCCCTCTGCTTTTATGCTCCTGCGGGTGGTCTGTCTGCCGGGCCAGGACAATGCCCTGGCAAACAGGCTGAGCAGGGTCCTCCAGCCACACGAGTGGCCTCTGGACCCCCCAAGAGTGGCCTCTGGACCCCCCAAGAGTGGCCTCTGGACCCCCCAAGAGTGGCCTCTGGACCCCCCAAGAGTGGCCTCTGGACCCCCCCAAGAGTGGCCTCTGGACCCCCCCAAGAGTGGCCTCTGGACCCCCCAAGAGTGGCCTCTGGACCCCCAAGAGTGGCCTCTGGACCCCCCAAGAGTGGCCTCTGGACCCCCCCCCAAGAGTGGCCTCTGGACCCCCAAGAGTGGCCTCTGGACCCCCCAAGAGTGGCCTCTGGACCCCCCCAGAGTGGCCTCTGGACCCCCCAAGAGTGGCCTCTGGACCCCCCAAGAGTGGCCTCTGGACCCCCCAAGAGTGGCCTCTGGACCCCCCAAGAGTGGCCTCTGGACCCCCCCAAGAGTGGCCTCTGGACCCCCCCAAGAGTGGCCTCTGGACCCCCCCAAGAGTGGCCTCTGGACCCCCCCCCGAGTGGCCTCTGGACCCCCCCCCGAGTGGCCTCTGGACCCCCCCCCCAGAATGGCCTCTGGACCCCCCCCCCCGAGTGGCCTCTGGACCCCCCCCCGAGTGGCCTCTGGACCCCCCCCAGAGTGGCCTCTGGACCCCCCCCCGAGTGGCCTCTGGACCCCCCCCAGAGTGGCCTCTGGACCCCCCCCAGAGTGGCCTCTGGACCCCCCCCAGAGTGGCCTCTGGACCCCCCCCAGAGTGGCCTCTGGACCCCCCCCAGAGTGGCCTCTGGACCCCCCCCAGAGTGGCCTCTGGACCCCCCCCAGAGTGGCCTCTGGACCCCCCCCAGAGTGGCCTCTGGACCCCCCCCAGAGTGGCCTCTGGACCCCCCCCAGAGTGGCCTCTGGACCCCCCCCAGAGTGGCCTCTGGACCCCCCCCCAGAGTGGCCTCTGGACCCCCCCCAGAGTGGCCTCTTGGCTGTTCCAGCTCTGGAAAACTCCACTGCCAGACCTCTTCGCCAGCCCAGCCAATTCTCAGTTGCCCTGCTTTTGCTCCCGATAGCCACACTCATCCTGGGTGGCAACGGATGCCTTCCTCATCCTTTTCACCCACACTGCTGATAGCCAAGACTCTCCAAGGCTCAGTGGGATGGGGTGTCGCTGATATTATTGGGTTCTTGGTAGTCCCCAGCAACTATGGTTCCCACTGCTCCTTTGCAAGTCCATAGCACCGCACCACTAGTCCCCCTGGGGAGCGACCCACGACTATTGTCGCAGGAGGAGGGCTCCATTCTATACCCCTATCTGTGGTCTTTGGCACTAATGGCTTGGCTGCTGAGAGGGTTGCCTTGGGCTCGTTTAACCTTTCAGGGGAGGTTGAGGAGCTGCTCCTGGCTTCCTGCAAGATCTGCATGAGACAGACCTCTGTCTTCAAATGGTGCAGATTCTCTGTGTGGTGCGCAGAGCAGCAGGTTAATGCATTCTTGTGCTCTGTGCAGCTTGTGCTGCAATATTTGCTTCACTTCTCTCAGGCAGGACTGAAGTCCAACTCAGGGTTCACCTGAGTGCTCTTGCGGTGCACCACCACCACATCGAGGTCAAGTCTCTGTCTGGCCCCTCATAACCCACTTCCTGCAGGGCCTCCAGTTATCCAAACACCCTGTCTGCCCACCAGTGGCAGAGTAGGACCTCAATGTGGTGCTCTCATGGCTCACGGGCCCATTGTTCGTGCCCTTGGCTACCTGCCACCTGCGTTACCTTTCATGGAAGGTTGTCTTCCTGATGGCGCTCACGTCCACTCGCAGGGTCAGTGAGCTTCAGGCTTTGGTGGCACATCTGCCTTACACGAGGTTCTATAAGAACAGGGTCATTCTCCACATGCACCCTAAGTTCCTTTCGAAAGTGGGGGTCCCCTTTCCACCTCAATCAAGAGGTGCTGCTTCCCACAACCTTTCTACAGCCTCATGCCAGCAGGGCGGAGACTGTCCTTCATACCGTGGACTTTAAGAGGGCCCTGTCTTTCTACCTCCAACATACCTAGGACCACCGCAAAGCCTCGCAGCTTTTTTTCTCCTTTGATCCCAGCCAGCTGGGGGCAGCGGTGACTAAGCATACTCTATCCACTTGAGTGGTGGACTGCATTGCCCTCGCCTACGAGCAGGCTGGGCTCTTGCTGGAGTGCTGGGTCATGGCACACAGCATCAGGCCAATTCTGGCCTCTGTAGCAAACCTGCATTCCATCCCCATGATGGAAATTTGCCGGGCATCCACCTGATCTTCGGTCCATACCTTTGCAGCTCATTACTGCCTGGAGAGGGAGTCCTGATGGGACAACAGCTTTGACCAGGTTGTACTCCATCTATTTGGGGTGTAGGCGACTCCTGCCCTCCAAACCTTCTGTGTTCAGGCTACTGGAGTGCTAGTTTCTCACTGGACTTTTGGGTTACTCGAGGGTTTTAGGACTCTGTTGCTGCTGCTCACGGCTTATCTTTTTCCTGGCCACTCATGGCGTTTTACAGGTTTTCGGTAGCCTGTAGCTAGGGAGTCCCATATAAGAGGACTGACTTCCGCTTGCTGCTTGTTCCTGGAGAAAGCATAGTTACTCACCCGTAACAGGTGTTCTCTGGGGACAGCTGGAATCAGTTCTCACAACCCTCCCTCCTCCCCGTGGAGTTGCTGCTTTGTCAATTTTTGCTCTCTTAGCTATGTCATTTGACTGAGGCAAGATGGCACCTTTGGGTGGGAAGGGGACCACGCATGTGTGGTGCATCTCCTAAAGGCTTTCTTTTAAAGCTGGGGAGAAGCTTCCGCACCGGGCTCCGTTGGTGCCGTCGTCGCCCGTATGTGAGGACTGATTCCTTCTGTTTCCGAAGAACACTTGTTACAGGTGAGTAACTACTCTTTCTCTGTTTTGATTTTAATTTGTACATATCTTAATAATTATTTCTTGTGTATATTGTGATCCTCCAAAAATAAGTCTGTTTAGGATTAGTTGGATACAAATCCTCTAAAGTAATTAAAGGCAGTGTTTGGATTTCATCAAGCAAAATGTTTGTTGTGACCATAGGAGTTCTAAGCCTCATACTGCTACTCCATCAAAGTCAGGATTTTAAGCGAGTCAAGTAGATATCTTGTTATTTTTTGTCTTGGTTGTAGAGGGCCTATCTAAAAACTGTTAATCCATTTTAACTTTAGATATATGGGTCCTTCAAGTAAGAAGACAACTGCAGATTACACCAACTGGAAATTACTCTTAATCGCCCACCCAGACGAGCTTCAGTACTACTTAGGTTTTCCTGATGTCCGTAATCTTCTCCCTCCTACAGGATAGAGTAGTTGAGCCTACCCTATTAAGGGGCAAGAGCAGGAATTTTACTCCTGATACTTCATGATTTCCTTGAAAGCTCATGGATAGTATTCCCTTCTGTACTGAAGGGCTTTATAAAATAGCTTTGAAGGGAGAAGTTCAAGATTTTTTGGGAATTCTAATTACCCTTTTACCCAAAAGAGATGGGCTGTGTGTAGCTGACCTCCCACTAAGGTTCTACACAGAAATATATAAGCGATGACTGGTGCATTAATCAGAGGAAAAAATTAGAAATGTAAGATCAGTGCTCCAGTCTAAATAAAATGGTCCTGGTTGATGGTGATGCTAAGCTCGAGGCTTAAGCTGAAAGGAGACTGAAAGAACATCACAGTCAGAGATACATGGGTACCAGTAGGTATTTGAATAAAACACCTTTATTAGTAGTCCCTGCAAATAAGGTATATACAATTCTCTAAGATCAGAGGAAAAGACAAAAGGAGTATATGGAGTTCAGTCCTTGGCCCTGCTTTGTAGAGCGCACACTTTGCACAGAACATCTGCTTTTCACAGACCACCTTAAATCCGTGTTCGCCTTGGCCCTTTGGTTCAACTTGGAGCTGAATCAAACCTAACCATGAATGGATTTCAGTTTTATAACAGGTGGATTAGTTGACAATCTGTATGCAGCATCCCAGGCCATAGGGTTGCCAACTTTCTGAAAGAAAAAACTTGACTACTGTGGTTACCAATGCTCTTCCCTCAACAAATAACTGCAGAGGGGGCAGCAGTGCAGGCCATATCAATTGAGAGGTGGTACAAGAGGTTCCACTCTTAGCTTTTCAGCCAGACAGTGCATGCTGTTCAATACTAGAGAAACACTGATACTCCAGGAACAAGCAGGAAGTCAGTCCTCACATATGGGTGACGTTGGCACCAATGGAGCCCGCGTGGAGCATTTCCCCAGCTTTCAAAGAAAGCCTTTGGGAATGCCACCACGCATACCTAGTCCCCTTCCCGCCCAAGGGTGCCATCTTATTCAGTCTTCCTTTTTCCCCAGAGCCCTTCGGAGATGCGTCTCATCCCTCCCTGGAAAACGTTTTTCAATTCTTACTCTGTTTTTTGTTCTTCCCGGCCTTCTCCGGTCCACTTCCCGCCATCTCGAGCACCAGTGCTTCGGCTCTCGGTCTTTGGATACTTTTTCCCCCTTTTTTTCGTCTTCCCATGCTTTGCGCCATTTTTAACTGCTGGCCACATCGAGGATCTTCGACCTTGCCAGGGTCCTTTTTGCCCCGATGGCCTCCATGTTTCAAAAAATGCGGTAGATGCTCTAAAAACATGTTGCTCACAGACACCAACGACTGTTGTCTCAGGTACCTGGGAGCTGACCATGACCCAGGAAGGGGGTCTGCTTCTTTGCCCCAATTTGAGGTCTCTATCCCTCACAGCCTGGCGGCTGAGCGGGGGTCGCCTTAGCACCACTCCATCTCACCGTGGTGATCAAGGACATTCTTTTGGCTTAATGAAAAGACTCAACCAGGCGGGCGTACACCTTCAAGTGGCGCCAGTTCTCAGTGTGTTGCTCGGAACTCCAAGTGGACCCTTTTTCCTACCCTACCCACTTGGTCCTGCAGTATCTACTCCACCTCTCACAGGCTGGACTGAAGTCTAATTCGGTTAGGGTTAACCTGAGTGCCATTTCAGCAAACCATCATCCCATCAAGGGAAGCCCCTCGGGGCCACCGATCGTCTCCCGCTTCATGAGGGGCCTTCTTCTCTCCAAGCCCCCCACATGTGCCCTCTCCTGGCGGAATGGGACCTCAATGTGGTCCTTGCGAAACTGAACAGGCCACCTTTTGAGCCCATGGCTACCTGCTCACTGTGGCAGCTGTCATGGAAGGTGGCCTTCCTGGTGGCCCTCACATCCACCCAGAGAGTCAGTGTGCTCCAGACTCTGATGGCCGAGGCACCGTACACGAGGTTCTTTGGGAACAGGGTGGTTCTGCATATTCACCCCAAGTTCCTCCAGAAAGTTGTCTCGGACTTCCATCTCAACTAGGAGACAGTGCTGCCCACCTTCTTCCCAAAACCCCGCGGCGACCAGGTGTCGGCGATTCTCCATACGCTGAACTGTAATAGGGCTCTTTCTACCTGCAGCGGACTCGTGACCACTGCAGATCCAGGCAGCTCTTCGTCTACTATGACCATAGCCGCCTGGGGCTGGTGGTCACCAAGCGAACCTTGTCCATCTGGGTGGCAGACTGTATTGCTTTTGCCCATACTCTGGCCAGGCTTCCACTGGACCGCTGAGTCACGGCGCCCAATGTCTGAGCGACGGCAACGTCAGTCGCTAACCTGCGTATGGTTCCACTGGGGGACATCTGCCGGGCCGCTACCTGGTCCTCCGCTCACATCTTCGTGGTGCACTACTGCCTGGAGAGGGAGTCCCGCCAGGACAGCACTTTCAGCCAGGCTGTACTCCCTAATCTGTTCGGGGTTTAAGCAACACATGCCCTCTGGTCCTTCTTGTTACGGCTATCAGGAGCATGGCCATCCATAGACTCCATGGTCCTTGGGCTGCCTTCAGATTCACTGGCGACTACTTACAGCTCCACCATTGTATTTTTCTTTTTCCTACAGGTCTCCAGTAGCTTGTAGTTTGGAAGTCCCATATGTGAGGACTGACTTCCTGCTTGTTCCTGGAGAAAGCATAGTTACCTGTAACAGGTGTTCTCCAGGGACAGCAGGAATCAGTCCTCACAATCCTCCCTTCTCCCCTTGGAGTTGTTCTTCATTTTTGCCATCTTCTTGGAGGGGGTATAGCTATGGCACCCGACTGAGTAAGATGGCACCCTTGGGCAAGAAGGGGGACCACACATGTGTAGTAGCAAGCCCAAAGGCTTTCTTTGAAAGCTGGGGAAATGCTCCACATGGGCTCCGTCGGTGCCAACGTCACCCATATGTGAGGACTGCTTCCTGCTGTCCCTGGAGAAACCTGTTACAGGTGAGTAATTATGCTTACATTTCCCCATGTATTGTGCAAAACAAGACAGCAGGTATTAGGACTGGCATTAGGAGGAATGCAACTAGGGCAGTTGCGCTGGGGTTCCAGGCCAGAGTGGATCTCAAACCTGTCTCAATTTGAAGCTTGCTAGTGGGCTTTAGGGTCCCCTCCCAGATTTTGCCCTCGGTTGAATGGGACTCCAGCCATGACTAACAGCAGTATCCTGGTAGATGTACAGTGCAAAAAACTGACAAATTCCAATCACTAAATAGAAAATACAGTTTTCTCCAGGAACAAGCAGGAAGTCAGTCCTCACTTATGGGTGATGTCGGCACCGATGGAGCCTGCGGGAAGAAATTCCCCAGTTTTCAAAGAAAGCCTTTGGGATTCCTACCATGGATGCGTGGTACTCTTCCCGCCCAAGGATGCCATGTTGCTCAGTCTCCCTTTTTCCGCAGAGCCCTTCGGATGCACATCCTCGTCCCTCGGAAAAAGCGTTGTTTTCCTCGCCTTAACAGGCTCTCTTTTTTCCAGTTGCACCGGTCCTCTACCTGTCCGTTCCCTTGCTCTACTTCAGAGCTCCCAGGGATACATTTTTTTCCTAGATTTTTTGTTTTGGGCTTCGCGCCCTTTTTTCTCTCCCAACCATTGGCCGCGTAGGTCTTTGACCTCGCAGGGGCCATTTTTGCTCCCATGGCCACAGGATTTAAAAATGTGATAGATGCTCTAGGAACATGTTGCTTACGGACACTCATAACTGTTGTCTGTGGTGCCTAGGAGCCAAACATGACACATAGCTCTGTTCACTCTGTAAGAAAATGTCCTCTAAGGCCCTGCTCAGTCATAAGCAGAGGTCCGAAGACATTTTCTGGAAGGCTGTTTCGGAGTCCCTGGTGGTGCCCTCGGTCGTCTCTCCCCCTGCGTTCTCGGCGGTACTCTGACCAGGGGTCCCCCGAGGTGGAACGATGCAAAAAGAAGGCCTCGAAGTCGCTGTCTGGGGCTCATGACAAGCGCGAGCATTCCCGCGCCCGGTCGCTTAGTCCCCTTCAGCTTTCTCGAGAGTCGGACAAGGAGTGGCCCCGCAAGGTACCTCGCAGGGAAACAGTGGCCCCCGGCGAAGGCGCCCAGTCTCCTCCTTGACGCCCAATCCAGTGAACCCCCATATTGGTGTCCCACGGCCCCACGCCCGCGTGGGAGTTCCGTATGCTGGCGCCTGAACGCAGCATTTCTGCATTCATTGCTTCCCAGCAGGCGCTCACGGCCAGGTTCGCTGACTTATGCCCAGAGACCACGGGTCCCTCACTTGGAAACCCCAAATCCATCCAGGAAACCCTTGAGAGCCTTGGGCCTCGTGAGGGTCCTCGACGTGAGGGTCCTCGACGTCAGTCTCGCTCGCTCTCCCGTTCCTTGGGGGCAAGATCGTCCAGGGCCTCCGGCTCCAGGCCACCAGCCATCGGACAGTGCGACCCGTCTGGCTCAGATTCCTTGACTGATTTTTCAGATTGGGGGTCTGATGGGGACACCTCCCCAGAAACCTGTACCTACCTGGATCTTCTGTTGGACCCCTTGCCGCCTGCATTCCAGTGGCGTTCACCACTCAAAGAAACCTCTTTCTTTGTGTTTATTCGGGACATGGCTCGGGCCCTCAGCCTTGGTCACCCAGGCTGAGGAGGACCCTTGTGCCGAAGAGCTCAATATTCTTCAGTACAAGTCCTAGCCCAGGGTTCCCTCACTGTGCCTGTACCGGCGATTCTATCTCGGCTGTTCCGCATGTGGGAGGCCCCAGCCTCAGTCCCCATCATGAGCAAGTGTTTTGACACAATGTACAAGGTGCAGCGCGGGCCCGGCTTCCGAAAGACCCAACTCCCACACACCTCGATGGTGGTGGAATCGGCCATGAGGATGCAAAAGAGCCCGAAATTGCAGTCATTGGTGCCACCTGGCCGAGAGTTGAGAGCCATTGATGCCCTAGACCGCAAGGCCTATCAAGGTTCCATGCTCTCTTGTAGCATCCAGGCATGCCAACTGTACATTGGTATGTTCCTACGTGACTTGGCAAAGGAACATGGAGGTTTCTCTGCGGGCCTCGAGGGGGAGCCCTCAACAGATTCCGCACCCTGTTAAAATCAATGGCCGACTGCTCCAAGTACATCTTTGGAGCCTCCTATGATGGCTTCGAGACATCGGCTCGGGTGGCGGCTGCGGGCATTGGGGCCAGCCATGGCTCCAATCCTCGGATTTGGAGCAATGGGTGCAGGAGAAGCTCCTGGATGTGCCCTGCCTTGGTGAACAATGTTTTGGTAAGCCAATGGAGGAGAAGGCTGCGGAGATCGAGATGGAGTTCGTCACCAGGACCCGTCTCTTCCGCAAGACCTCTACGCTGCCTCAGAAGAAGCAGCCAAACAAGAAGCCCTTCTTCCCCAGAAAAGGTCTCCAGTATCGCGGTTACCCGCCTTACCCGGTTACCCCAATGCCGACTGCTCCGGTGCAGGGAAAGCCCGGCCAGGGGCACCGTAAACCAAAGGGCCCGAAGGACAAAATGCCGGCTCCCCCGCAATCCACTCAGGGGTTTTGACGCCAACAACATGGCCCCTCGCCCTCCGGTGATATAGCAGCCAGTGGGGGGGATGCCTGTCCTGCTTCGTCCCATCATGGGCGCTCATCACCTCGGAGACTTGGGTTCTCCGGGTTGTCCGAGAGGGCTATCGCCTCCATTTTGACAGGCTCCCACCCCCTTTCTCCCCGGCGGAGCCTCCTCGACTCCCCGCACACCAGCTTCTGCTGCAGCGGGAATTGCACTCCCTCCTTGCCCAAGGTACTGTCAAGAAGGTCCCTCCCCACCTTCGAGGTCGGGGCTTTTATTCCTGGTACTTCCTCATCCCGAAAAAGACAGGGGGGTCTGCCACCCATCCTCGACCTCTGCAGGCTAAACAAGTTCCTGGTGCGGGAGAAATTCAAGATGTTCTCTTGGTGTGCTGCTGCCCTTCCTCCGGCAGGGCGACTGGCTATGCTCCTTGGATCTAAAGGACGCTTACGCCCATATCTTTATCCACCCCCAACGCAGGCAGTACCTGTGTTTTAGGGTGTAGGGATAGCACTTCCAGTACAGGGTGCTCCCCTTTGGCCTTGCATCCACCCCACAGGTCTTCATAAAGGGCCTTGTGGCTGTCGCTCACCTTCGGTGCTGGGGCGTCTTGGCTTTCCCCTACCTCGACGACTGGCTCGTTAGGGGCTCCTCCGTCGAGGAAGC
This sequence comes from Ichthyophis bannanicus, assembly GCA_033557465.1. Classification (NCBI taxonomy): domain Eukaryota; kingdom Metazoa; phylum Chordata; class Amphibia; order Gymnophiona; family Ichthyophiidae; genus Ichthyophis; species Ichthyophis bannanicus. The sequence goes on from CM066032.1 coordinate 1,733,760,608, forward strand.
CCGGAAATCGATGTCGCGCACTGTCGTCCTCTTTGAGAGCTTGGGGTTCTTGGTCAATTACTCAGTCTCACCTCAAGCCAAAGTCTCAAGTCACAACTACCCAAAGTCCAAGTTCATCGGGGAACGCCTTGATACTTGGCAGGCCATTGCCTTCTTGCCAGTGGATCGCTCCACCAGCCTCCGAGCTCTGGTGGCTCGCATCCAAAGCACCCACCAGGTCACCGCTCGGTCCATGCTACGTCTCCTGGGCCACATGGGCTCGACACCGCATGTGGTTCCTCACTCCCACCTGCACATACGGACAACCCAGTGGTGTCTCAGTATCCAATGGAGCCAGTCCCTTGGACACCTCAGGGACACCATCAGGGTTCTTCCCGACCTCCGCTTGTCCCTGAACTGTTGGCAAAAACCCTGAACCTCCTGCGGGGATCGCCCTTTCAGGCCCCACAGCACGATGTGGTGCTGACTATAGAAGCTTCCCTGTTAGGATGGGGAGCCCATTGCGGGTCTCTTTGCACACAGGGGCAATGATCACCTGCAGAGGCTCAGCAGCAGATAAACTTGCTTGAGCTCTGGGCCATCTGGTGGGCCCTGAGTGCCTTCGAGGATCACCTCAGTGGGAAGTCGGTTCTGTTACAGACCCACGACCGTGTAGCGATGTTCTACATCAGCAAGGAGGGGGGCACGGGATCGCGCTCCCTCTGCCAGGAAGCGGTCCTCATCTGCTCTTTCGCCGCCCGATGGAAGATGTCTCTCAGGGCGATGTACCTCCCGGGTCAGGAGAATGGCCTGGAGGACATACTCAGCAGAATCATTCGCTCCCACGATTGGAACCTGGAATCTCCAGGAACAAGCAGGAATGTAGTCATCACATATGGGTATCGTCGGTACCGACAGAGCCTGCGCAGGAACGCTCCCCAGCGTCCAATTAGAAAGCTTTTGGGAGCATCCCACAGCGCCTGCGTGCTGCCTTCCCACCTTTCCCAGCTGCCTCTCTCCAGTTCTTCTTTTTCCGCAGAGCCAGCAGGTCGTTGTTCCTGTCACCGCAGAAGAATTCTTCTTTATTTCTTTCTTTTTTGTGGTCGCGGCTGCCTTCCTCGACGCTTTACCGGTACCGCCGTTTTTTTCTTCTTATTTTCTGTCTTTAAAAAAAAAAAAAATATATATATATATATATATATTACATTTTTCATATTTTCTTCAGGTGCACGCGCCTTTTTGGGCCTTAGGCCCAAAAACCTTTTCTTACAAAGGAGAAACCTGCCTCAGGTTTCAAAAAGTGCACCAAGTGTGGCGGTACCATTTCCGTCACCGACACCCATGAATGGTGTCTAAAATGTTTAGGTCCTGACCACTCCATCACGGATTGTATGTCCTGCGCCATGATGTCTAAAAGAATTCTGCAGAACCGAGCTGCTAAGCTCAGTACACTGTTTACCTCTGATACAGCTTCGGTGGCATCGACATCTTCCAGGGCTTCCTCTTCCTCCCGTGGATCTCAGGTAACTAAACATAAGTCCAGCCGGTCCTCAAAGGGTAGATCTCCTTCTAAGCATCGAGATGCTTCTGGCGTTGCCCTTGAGGATTCTGCACCGGCAAAATTGCCCCGGCGGGAGGCTTCGGATTCCAAAGCATTATCGGGGCTCCAGGATGTTCTCGAGGCCTCGACCTCGGCAGAACTACTGGTGCCATGCTCTGGGGTACCGGCGGTCTTCTCCGGTACCGACATCCAGGCATCGGCAGCGTCGATAGACCAGAGAGTCCTGGCTATTGAGCGCAGTCTGGCTGCTCTCCTTGTGGCATCGATGCCCTCGGAACCGCGACAGACAATTCGGCCGGCCCCGGTATCGGTACCGCATCGGCATCGGTGTCTGCTTTGCTGGTACCCAGTCATCCGATGCCCTCCGGTACCAGTACCCTGGTACCGACTTCGGTCGGTACGGGTATCGGGGCTCTTCAAGAGCATCCGGACAGACGATACTTCGAGTCCTCAGAAGAATCTGAGGATTCTGACAGTTCTGTCGATGCAGGAATGCTTCTCCCAGAGGAGCCCTCCTCCCCTAAGCGCAGGATGTCTCCTCCAGAGGATATTTCCTTCCAGGATTTTATCATGGAGGTGGCTCGGGGTCTGTCCATTACTGTGGCCCCTGAAACAGAGCCAAGGGCCAAGGAGTTGGAAATTCTACAATATCCCAAAACTCCTAAGGAGGCAGCTACCTTGCCCATTCATGATATTTTATATGATCTCATGTTAAAGATGTGGGAGACACCTCTTACCACCTCTCCTCATTCTCGCAGACTGTATACTATGTATCAAGTCCCTCCTTGTCCTGGTTTCCAAAAGACTCTGCTTCCTCACCACTCTATTGTAGTGGAATCAGCTATGAGAAGGATCAAGAGTGCAAAGAGGCATACCTCTAATCCTCCAGGACGTGAGTACAGAACCCTGGATGCATTTGGACGTCTGGTCTTCCAAGCTTCCATGCTTTCTGCCAGGATCAGTTCCTATAGTCTCTAAATGGGAATGATCCTGAAGGAGGTCACAGATGATTTAGAAGCTTTAAGTCCTATTCTTCCTGAGGATAGAAGACAGGATTTTCTCACTTTGGTCAAACATGCCCAAGATGTTTCTAAATTTGCCAACCGTGCAGCCTTTGACTGCTTTGAGTGCATAAGCAGGACCTCTGCTATTGCCATAGGTGCACGTAGAATTGCTTGGCTCCAGGCATCTGATCTGGAGCTCTGGGTACAAGACAAATTGGGAAACATCCCTTGTTCTAGTGAGAACCCGTTTGGTAGAGATTGGCAGGAAAAAGCCAATGAGATGGATGCTGAAAATTCCACCTTGGATAGATTATCCAAGTCCACAGCTGATCCTGCTAGAAAGAAATCTTTCAAGAAACCATTCTTTTCTAAGAAGAAAAGATATTATCCTGCCTATGCTCAGCAGGCACGTTCGGCAGGTCAGTTTGTCAAGAAGGGTCAGCAACCACCCAAACAGAAGAAAGCAAAGACTGCTAAGCCTCAGCCGTCACAGCAGTCTCAGCCTCCACAAGGCCTTTGACTTTCAGCTAGAGAACTTAGCCTTCCTGGCTCTTAGGGGATCAGAGCCTTCCACCATTCCAGGAAGGTTATGTCACTTTGCCCCAGATGGGGGCAGATAACAGCATAGCATTGGACACTCTCCATCATAAAGGAGGGGTACAAGCTTCATTTTTCAAGCATGCCCCCTCACAGAATGGCAGGAGGTCGCTATTCTTCTTGCCCAATGGTCAATAGAAGAAGTACCCATTCATCAGCAGGGTACAGGGTTCTACTCCCCTTATTTCCTTATTCCAAAGAAAACAGGGGGATACAGACCTATCTTAGACCTCAGAGAATTGAACAAATTCCTTGTCAAAGAGAAATTCAAAATGATTTCTCTCGGGTCTCTGCTGCCATACCTTCAGAGTCAGGATTGGCTTTGTTCTGTAGAGCTCAAGGATGCGTACACCCATGTCCTCATCCATCCAACCTATAGAAGGTTCCTTAGGTTCCTTTTTCAAGGAAAGCACTACCAATACAGGGTGCTTCCTTTTGTAATGGCCTCAGCACCAAGGGTGTTCATGAAATGCATGGCTGTCGTAGCAGCATTTCTCCGCACTCTAGGGATATTCGTCTTCCCCTACTTAGACGACTGGCTCATTCGAGCCCCAACAGAGTCAGAGGCCAGGACTTCTCTATCCTGCACAATGCGTATCCTTCAGTATTTGGGTCTTGTAATAAACATCCCAAAATCCAATCTAACTCCCACTCAGTTTTTGGAGTTCATAGGAGCTTTGCTGGACACCAGAAAGGCAAGGGCCTATCTCCCTCAGGCCCGCTGCCTTCGCATGGTGCAGTTAGCTTCTCAAGCAGTGCTAAAGCCTAATCTCGCTGCTCGAGAAATGTTACAACTACTAGGCCACATGGCATCTACTGTACATGTGGTTCCCTATGCTCGCCTCCATATGAGGGCAGCCCAGTGGACTTTATCCACTCAATGGACCCAGGCATCAGGATGCCTGTCAGACAAAATAGCAAACGCAAGTCGCCTTATTTTGTCCCGCCAGTGGTGGAAGTCCACTCAAAACCTTTTACTGGGGTCCCCTTTTCAACAACCCTTAGCCCAAGCAACTCTCACAACAGATGCTTCTCCAATGGGTTAGGAAGCTCATCTGCAAGACCTCTCCACCCAGGGCACCTGGTCTCCACAGGAGAGTCATCTACATATCAATCTCTTGGAGCTCAGAGCAATCTTCCTTGCTCTGCGAGTGTTCCACACCCTGCTCAACTACAAGACAGTCCTCATTCATACGGACAATCAAGTAGCTATGTTCTGTATGAACAAACAGGGGGGGAACAGGCTCTCTGTCACTTTGCAACGAAGCTTTGCGACTATGGGCCCTCGCCAGAGAGCATCAGATTCATCTTCTGGCAGTGTATCTTCCAGGCATTCAAAACTCTTGGGTAGACGGACTCAGTCGAGTTCTGCTTCCACACGAGTGGTCTCTGCATGCAGACCAGGTGGCCAGGATTTTTCATTGTTGGGGAACTCCGGACATAGACCTCTTTGCAAGTCCGTTGAATGCCAAACTTCCCCGGTTCTGTACCAGAATTCCGTCTCGGGGTTGTCAGGCCAGGGATGCTTTCCTCCTTTACTGGGGTCAAGATTTCCTGTATGCCTTTCCACCCATTCCCCTAATTCCCAAAACCCTGTTCAAGCTTCAGAGAGACAGAGGCCATATGATTCTCATAGCTCCACATTGGCCATGGCAAGTGTGGTACCCTCTGCTTCTACATCTCTCTCAAGCTCCCTCCCTGGAGTTAGGGTCTGCTCCATATCTCCTATCTCAGGAGGACGGAATGTTATGGCATCCCAATCCCCAGTCTCTGCGTCTCAGGGCTTGGTTGCTGAAGGCCTAGATCTCCATGATCTTAATATCCCTCAGCAAGTAAAAGATATTATTTTTGCTTCCAGGAAACCTTCCACAAGATGCTCTTATGCTTTGAAGTGGAAATGGTTTACCATATGGTGTTCGCAAAAGGGTCTTAACCTCCTTGCGATACCTCTGGAATCATTGCTGGAGTATCTCCTTCATTTATCCAATGCAGGTCTTAAGACTAATTCAGTAAGAGTCCTTTTGAGTGCTATTGCAGCTTCCTTTAAGCCTCTAACTGGACAGCCTATTTCCTCTCATCCTCTTATAGCAAGATTTATGAGAGGCCGCCTTCTAACTAAGCCTCCCATTAGGCCACCACCGGTGGCATGGGACTTAAACCTGGTTCTTGGGCAGCTCATGAAGCCACCTTTAGCTACTACCTCCTTGAAATTCTTTTCTTGGAAGGTTATCTTTCTCATTGCAATCACATCAGCACGCCGCATTAGTGAGTTGCAAGCGCTAGTAGCTGATCCACCTTATATACAAGGTTCCATCATGACAAGGTAGTCCTTAGGACTCATCCACACTTTATGCCAAAGGTGGTCTCGCCTTTTCATCTGAACCAAGCGGTCTACCTACCTGTGTTTTTTCCAAGGCCTCATGCATCAAATGCAGAGAGGAATCTTCATACCTTGGACTGTAAAAGAGCTTTAGCTTTTTACTTACAAAGAACACAGCAACATAGAAAGTTTTCTCAACTCTTTGTTGCTTTTGATCCTTCTCATTTGGGACTTCCAGTCTCCAAGAGAACACTGTCTAACTTGATTGCTCGGTGTATTTCCTTTGCCTATCAGAGTAAGAACCTTTCTCTGGAGGGCCATGTCACAGCTCACAATGTGAGAGCCATGGCAGCCTCAATGGCTCATCTGCACTCTGTGTCTATCGACGACATCTGTCGAGCAGCCACCTGGGCCTCAGTTCATACCTTCACAGCCCATTACTGCTTGGACAAGGACTCCCGCCGGGATGCCTTGTTTGGTCAGGCTGTTCTCCAATACCTGTTCCATACCTAATCAACTCCTACCCGCCATCCCTGGTAGGATGCCAGAGATCCATGGGGGGAAGTGAAGCCCTGTTCAGGGACACACAACTACTGGGGTCTCTCCCTGGCATCTAAAGCTAGGGAGTCCCCATATGTGAAGACTACATTCCCACTTGTTCCTGGAGATAGCATAGTTACTCACCTGTAACAGGTGATCTCCGGGAACAGCAGGAATTTAGTCCTCACAACCCATCCACCTCCCCTAGGAGTTGTATCTCTCTGTCTCTTTCCTTTCCCTCTCTCTCTCTGTCTCAGCTTTAAAACTCAACTGGAGAGAGGCTGTTGGGAAAGGCAGGAAGGCAGCATGCATGTGCCGTGGGATGCTCCCAAAAGCTTTCTAATTGGACACTGGGGAGCGTTCCCGCGCAGGCTCCATCGGTACCGATGATTCCCATATGTGAGGACTAAATTCCTGCTGTTCCCGGAGATCACCTGTTACAGGTGAGTAACTATGCTTTCCAGAGTGGCAGGCTGACTGTTTCTATGCTGGGGCACTCCAGCGATAGACCTCTTCGCCAGCCCCCAGAACAAGCAGCTCCCTCGCTTTTGCTGCCTGTTGCATTTCTCCTGGACTGGTCCTCTAGTCTTCTATATGCATTTCCTCCTTTTCCCCTCATTGCGCGGACTCTGTTGAAGGCTCAATGGGACGGGGCATTGTTGATTCTTGTGGCCCCCTCGTGTCCTCGGCAGCCTTCGTTCCTGCTCCACCTCCGTCTGTCGATGGAGCCTCCTGTTCTCCTCGGCTCTGCCAGGGACTTGCTAACACAGGAGGAGGGTTGTGTACTATACCCGAACCTAACCTCCCTATCCCTCACAGCTTGGTGGCTGAACGGGTCTCTCTAGCCTCTCTGGCCCTTCCAGAGGAGGTCGAGGAAGTTCTCCTTGCCTCGAGGAAAGACTCCACTAGGCAGGCTTATGCCTTTAAGTGGAAATGCTTCTCAGTCTGGTGCTCGGAACCCCAGATCTACCCCTTCTCCTGCCCGGTTTGGTGGGTTCTCCAGTACCTCCTCCACTTCTCGAGGGAGGGGGCTGGTCGAACTCTGCTTATCATCTCCCTATCAAGGGAAAATCTCTCTCAGGGCAGCCTCTTGTCTCCCGCTTCATGTGGGGCCTTCTGCTATCCAGGCCGCCCATTCGTCCCCCTCCGGCGGAATGGGACTTGAACGTGGTGCTCACGCAGCTCATCCGTCCACCTTTCTAGCCGATGGAAACATGTTCCCTCCGGCATTTGTCCTGGAAGGTGGCCTTCCTGGTGGCGCTGACCTCGGCTTGCCAAGTCAGTGAGCTTCAGGCACTCATGGTGGCGCCCCTTGCATCAGGTTTTTTCGGAACAGGGTGGTCCTCTGGACCCATCCTAAATTCTTACCCAAGGTCGTGTTGGCCTTCCATCTCAACCAAGAGATAATGCTCCTGACCACCTTCCCGAGGCCCCACGCCGACGAGGTGTCGGCGGCTCTCCACACCCTCGACTGCAAGCGGGCCCTCGCCTTTTACTTGCAGCGTACCCAGACTCACCGCAAATCTGACAGACTTTTCATGACCTACGATCCCAATAGGCAGTGGAAAGCAGTCACCAAGCGCACCCTCTCTATTTGGGTGGCGGACTGTGTCGCCTTCGCCCATGCGAAGGCGGGTGTCCCTCTTGATTGTCTAGTCACTGCACATGGGGTCCGAGCCAAAACAGCTGCGGTGGCCTCGTTGCGCTCCGTGCCCATGATGGAAATCTGCCGGGTTGCAACCTGGTCTTCTACGAATACCTTCGCCGCCTGGAGTGGGAGTCCCTCCAGGACAGCGCCTTCAGCCAGGCTGTACTTCGCAATCTGTTCGGGGTATAAGCAACTCCTGCCCTCCAACCCTTCTTCATGGCTAAATAGTTTAAATGTACATAGTTCTCCAAAGTTAAAAGTTTTAAGTTTTAATTGTTAATGTATATAGTTCACGCTATGTTCATTGTAAAAACAGAACTGTCTTTCTGTTCCCCTAATCTGTTATATGTAAACCGCACCTGATCACTGGAAGGTCGCGGTATATAAAAGTTTGTTAAATAAATAAATAAATAATGGCTACCGAGGGCTTCGCCCCTAGGACTTGGGTTCCTTCGGGCTTCTGCTTATGGCCTCGTGGAGGCGTTTTTGGGTTACAGGTTCAGTAGCCTGTAGCTAGGGAGTCACATAAATGAGGACTGACTTCCTGCTTGTTCCTTCAGAAAGCATAGTTATTCACCTGTAACAGGTGTTCTCCAGGGACAGCAGTAATCAGTCTTCACTACCCTCCCGCCTCCCCTGATGAGTTGCTGAATTTTTGTCCTTCCCTTGCCATCTGCTTGCTAGGGCTTGAGTTAAGGGACCCGACTGAGCAAGATGGCACCCTTGGGCAGAAAGAGGGCCACGCTTGTGTGGTAGCCATCCCAAAGGCTTTCTTTGAAAGCTGGGGAATTGCTCCGCATGGGCTCCGTCGGTGCTGTCACCCATAAGTGAGGACTGATTCTTGCTGTCACTGGAGAACACCTGTTACAGTTGAGTAACTACGCATTTTCTGCCTTTGGTTAGTGATTTTATTTTTCTAAATGTGTTTCTGTTTTCCTATGTCTTCTCATAGCCGTTTTCATGGTTTCCTCCATTTGTCAGTTATTCTCTTTCCTCCTATTTTCACTTCCTCCCTTATATCAATTTTTAATACTCATCTCTTCCTTTCAGTTTTCTATTTCTTTATCAAGTTTTAACTTTTTAACGAATTGCTCCTCAATTTGACTCTTTTTACTATATCTAGTTGCTGGTTCCATCTCCTTCTCTCACCCAAATCCCTCTCATTCCCTATCTCTCTCCTCTTCTCTAGCCTTTTATTTCACAGTCTTTCAGTAACTGCCTTTCTTTCCCAGCTTATTATTCAACCTCCCTATCCAGCATTTCCTATCCCTCCATGCCCACCATCTCCCCTCTATTTCTTTTGGAAATGTTCTATTGTTAGCCAATCCTGTTATGTTTTTTACCTATTATATGTATTATTTAATCTCCAGGAACAAGCAGGCATGTAGTATTCACATATGGGTATTGTCGTTACCGACGGAGCCTGCGCGGGAACACTCCCCAGCGTCCAATAGGAAAGCTTTTGGGAGCATCCCACAGCGCCTGCGTGCTGCCTTCCCGCCTTTCCCAACTGTCCCTCTCCAGTTCTTTGTTTTCCACGGAGCCGACAGGTCGCACATCCTGTCACTGCAGAAAAAAAATCCCTTCTATTCTTCTTTTTTGTGGTCGCGTCTGCCTTCCTTCGACGCTACACCAGTACCTCCGGTGGTTCTTTCTTTTTTTCTTTAAAAACAAAAAACCCCACAACCTTTTCTTTCCAGTAATTTTCTCTTCAGGTGCCATGTGCCATTTTGGGCACTAGGCCCAACTTTTTTATTCAAAAGGGAAAAACCCACTTCGGGTTTTAAAAAGTGTTCCAAGTGTGGCGGTACCATCTCCGTCACCGACACCCATGAGTGGTGCCTCAAATGTTTAGGTCCTGACCACTCTATTTCAGAGTGTGTTGCCTATGGGATGATGTCGAAAAGGGACCGGCAAAATCGAGCTGCTAAACTTAGCACCCTTTTTCCCTCCGATGCAGCCTCCATGGCATCGACGTCTTCCAGGGCTTTGTCTTCCTCCCATGGGATCTCAGGTAACTAAACATAAATCTAGCCGGTCCTCAAAAGGTAGATCTCCTTCTAGACATCGAGATGCCTCTGGCGTTGTCCTTGAGGGACTTTCACCGGCAAAATTTCCCCAGGGGGGGGGGCTTCGGCTTCCAAAGCACTAACAGGGCTCTAGGATGTTCTCGAGGCTTCAACCTCGGCAGAACTACTTGTGCCATGCTCTGGGGTGCCGGCCGCTTCATCCGGTACCGATACCTAAGCATCGGCAGTATCGGTAGGCCAGAGATTCTTGGCTATTGAACGCAGTCTGGCGGCTCTTCTCACGGCCTCGATGCCCCTGAAACCGCTTCAGACAACTGTACCGGTACCGGCACCGACTGCATCGACATCGGCAGGTATTCTGCCGAGACCGAGTCATGCGTGTCTATCCGGCATAGACAGGTTGGTAGCGGACCACTCCGATGCCAACTTCGATCGGTACCGTGCCTTGCATAATCACCCGGATCAGATTTGCTTTGAATCCTCGGATGAGTCTGAAGACTCTGAAAGCTCTGCCGATACCAGAGTACTTCTTCCTGAGGGTTCTTCTTCTGCTCAGCGTAGGATGTCTCCATCAGAGGATCTGTCCTTTCAGGACTTTATCTGAGATGTGGCCCGAGGTCTTTCCATCACAGTGGCTCCTGAAAAAGAGCCTAGGGAAAAGGAATTAGAAATCCTACAGTACCCTAAAGCTCCCAAGGAGGCAGCTACCTTACCTATTCATGAGATCTTGCATGATCTCATGTTAAGGATGTGGGAAACACCTCTAACCACATCTCCTCATTCTCGAAGACTCGACACCATGTATCGTGTTCCTGCTTGACCTCTGTTTCAGAAGACTCAATTACCACACCATTCCATGGTGGTGGAATCAGCTATGAGAAGGATAAAGAGTGCAAAAAGGCATGCATCTAATCCTCCAGGATGTGAGTGTAGGAGTCAGGATTGGCTTTGTTCTCCAGATCTCAAGGATGCGTACACTCATGTTCTCATCCACCCAACTCACCGAAAGTTCCTTCGCTTTCTGTTTCAAGGGAAGCACTACCAATGCAGGGTTCTTCCCTTTGGCCTGGCCTCTGCACCAAGCGTGTTCACAAAATGCATGGCTGTGGTGGCAGCATTTCACCGCACCCGGGGAATATTAGTCTTCCCTTACTTAGACGACTGGCTCATTCGAGCCCCTTCAGAGCCAGAGGCCAGGGTTGCTCTCTCTCGCACAATGCGCATCCTTCAGTATTTGGGACTTGTCATAAACTTCCCAAAATCCAACCTTGTTCCCACTCAGTCCCTAGAGTTTATAGGAGCTCTGCTGGATACCAGACAGACAAGGGCCTACATTCCATAGCCCTGCTGCCTTTGCATTGTGCAGTTAGCTTCCCAAGCAGTGCTAAAACCTCACCTCACTGCTCGGGAAATGTTAGTTGCTAGGCCACATGGCATCCACCGTGCATGTGGTTCCTTATGCTCGCCTCCATATGAGGGCAGCCCAGTGGACTTTATCCACTCAGTGGACTCAGGTGTCAGGTTGCCTGTCAGACAAAATAGTAAACTCAGATCACCTTATTTTGTCCCTCGAATGGTGGCAGTCAACCCAAAACCTTCTGGTGGAGTCTCCTTTTCAGCAACTCCCACCCCAAGCCACTCTAACAACAGATGCTCCACAGGTGGTTTGGGGAGCCCACCTTCAAGGCCTCGACCCAGGGTACCTGGACTCCACAGGAGGCCTATCTACACATCAGTCTCCTGGAACTCAGAGCAATCTTCCTTGCTCTTCGAGTATTCCACACTCAGCTCAGCTACAAGACAGTCCTAGTTCAAACGGACAATCAAGTAGCTATGTTCTATGTGAACAAGCAGGGCGGAACAGGCTCTCTGTCACTCTGCAACGAAGCTTTGCAACTATGGGCCCTCGCCAGAGGACATCAGATTCATCTCCTTGTGGTGTATCTTCCAGGCATTCAAAACTCTTGGGCAGACAGACTCAGTCGAGTTCTGCTTCCACACGAATAGTCTCTCCATGCAGTCCAGATGGCCAAAATTTTTCAAATTTGGGGAACCCGGGACATAGACCTCTTTGCAAGTCCGCTGAATGCCAAACTTCCCCGGTTCTGTACCGGAATTCCGTCTCGGGGTTGTCAGGCCAGGGATGCTTTCCTCCTCCATTGGGGTCAGGACTTCCTGTATGCCTTTCCACCCATTCCCCTAATTCGCAAAACCCTGTTCAAGCTTCAGAGAGACAGAGGTCATATGATTCTCATAGCTCTACTTTGGCCACGGCAAATGTGGTACCCTCTGCTCCTACATATCTCTCAAGCTCAGCCTCTGGAGTTAGGATCTGCTCCAGATCTCCTTTCTCAAGAGGACAGGATGCTGTGGCATCCCAATCCCCAGTCTCTGCATCTCAGGACCTGGTTGCTGAAAGCCTAGAACTTCACGGTCTTAACCTTTCCCAGCAGGTAAAGGATATCCTTTGTTTCCAGGAAGCCTTCCACAAGACGCTCTTATGCATTTAAGTGGAAAAGGTTTACCTTATGGTGCTCGCACCCTCTTGCGATACTTCAGTAATGATTCCAGAGGTATCTCCTTCATTTATCAAATGCAGGGCTTAAGACCAATTCAGTGAGAGTTCACTTGAGTGCTACTGCAGCTTCTTTCAAGCCTCTAAATGGACAACCTATTTCCTCTCATCCTCTCATAGTGAGATTTATGAGAGGCCTTCTTTTAACTAAGCCTCCCATTAAGCCACCACCGGTAGCATGGGACTTAAATCTGGTTCTTGGGCAGCTCATGAAACCGCCCTTTGAACCATTAGCCACTACCTCTTTGAAATTTCTTTCCTGGAAGGTCATCTTTCTTATTGCAATCACATCAGCACGTCGCATCAGTGAATTGCAATCGTTGGTAGCTGTTCCTCCTTATACAAGGTTCCATCATGATAAGGTAGTCCTTAGGGCTCATCCACACTTTATGCCAAAGGTGGTGTCACCTTTTTATTTAAACCAAGCGGTTTACCTTCCTGTATTCTTCCCAAGGCCTCACGCCTCAAATTTAGAAAGGAATCTTCATACTTTGGACTGTAAAAGGCCTTTGGCTTTTTACTTGCAAAGGACACAGCAACATAGAAAGTCCTCTCAACACTCTGTCGCTTTTGATCCTAGTCATTTGGTACTTCCAGTCTCCAAAAGAACATTGTCCAGCTGGATTGCACAGTGTATATCTTTTGCCTATGAGAGTAAGAACCTTCCTCTTAAAGGCCATGTCACAGCTCACAATGTGAGAGCCATGGTAGCCTCAATGGCTCATCTTTACTCTGTGTCTATCGACGACATCTGTCGAACAGCTGCTTGGGCTTCGGTACATACCTTCACAGCCCATTACTGCTTAGACAAGGACTCCCGCCAGGATGCCTTGTTTGGTCAGGCTGTTCTTCAACACCTGTTCCATACTTAATCAGCTCCTACCCACCATCCTTGGTAGAATACCAGAGATCCATGGGGGGAAGTGGAGCCCTTTCACGAGGGCACACAACTTCTGGGGCCTTCTTCCTGGCATCTGCAGCTAGGGAGTCCCCATATGTGAAGACTACATTCCTGCTTGTTCCTGGAGATAGCATAGTTACTGACCTGTAACAGGTGATCTCCGAGAACAGCAGGAATTTAGTCTTCACAACCCACCCACCTCCCCTAGGAGTTGTATCTCTCTCTCTTTCTCTTTCTCTCTTTATCGCTCTCTTTTGTCTCAGCTTTAAACTCAACTGGAGAGGGACAGGTTTGAAAGGCGGGAAGGCAGCACGCAGGCAATGTGGGATGCTCCCAAAAGCTTTCCTATTGGATGCTGGGAAGCGTTCCTGCGCAAGCTCCGTCGGTACCGACGATACCCATATGTGAAGACTACATTCCCATATGTGAAGACTAAATTCCTGTTTCTGGAGATCACCTCTTACAGGTGAGTTACTATGCTTACTTGTTCAATGTATTTTGCTGTTAACATGTAAACTGCGCTGATTGTAAAAGTGCGGTATATAAAACCAAATAAATAAAATAAATATGGCCCTGTCACTGCTCTATACTTGCCCCATCCAACATCACCCCTCTGTGTCCATATCCCTATCCCTATTCTCCTCTCCTGGTGTCCAGCATCTTAGCTCTCTGTCAGAATCCTTGGCACATGAACCAGAGTGTCGGGCCTGCCTTTAGACCATGCACCTGCTGAGATGACCCTGTTATGTCCTATTCTCTGACAAGAACTTTTGACCTGACAGGGGACAGGATGTGGCAGATAGCCTCAGCTTGCGCATGGTCTAAAGGCAGGTCTCACACTGCACTTTTGCTGTAGTAGTGACAGGCCCGACCAGAGTTTGGTGGTGGTGCTGGAGCATGGGGAGCGATCAACGGTCAGCAGAAAGCTGTTCCAGTATTTTCTGGTTTTATGTTCCTGCTGTTGGCAGTCATCCTGCTTTTAAATTTAGCCTGGCTGGCTTAAAACTGATCAGTTGGCAACATTATCAGGCTGTGTAGTACCCACTTTGGATGACCACAGCCTTGGATAGCCTTGCAGGAAAGAAGACTTGGGTTCCTGGTTGTCGGCCCATTTATATTTCCCTTCAGTTTGTAAAGGGAGGTAGATTGCCTCTGAATGACTGACAGGCAAGTTAAGCCTCCATTACCTCATATTGCACTTAGGCTGGAAGCAGTGACTCTAGAATTTTCCCTCTTGTGGACATATAGGACACATTTTGATGATCCTGCTGCATGTGTTTATAGATTTACAGGAGACGCACACAAATTCTCTATGCATCACAGATTAGTAATGAGACAGCACCTCTAGTATGGCATATTGCCTTTTTGCTGATCATAAACTACATGGGTTTTCATACCATGTTCAGCTATTGTCACAGCATTTCTGTGCATATTAGGAAGACCAATAGGTTAGCGAGTTTCTACAAAATCAGCAGCATAGAATACAGAACACTTTGTGGAAAATGGGAATCTATAGCTCTTAGTTCCTTCATGCAACCCATGTCTTCATTTTGAAATTTTCTTTAATTGAAAAAAAAAATTCTTGGTACAGAGGAACCCAGGATGGTATGACATTGATAGATCGCATTCTCAAAAATGTACCTCACATAATTCTCTTATGTTGTGCTATGCTTTATTAGAGTCTCTTTAGTTTCTAGCATCTTTATTTTTTCCTCCTTTTTAGGGTGATTTACAAACTTTTGGCATCCAAAAGTGAAGGGATAAGAGTGCAAAGCCTGAAAGTCTTGGGATATTTTGTGAAACATCTGGCACCCAAGTAAGTAGATGAGATAGGTAATTAATGGATTTGGAGGGTTGATGAAGTACAGTTCTGATTTATGAGGAGTATTTTAATACTCTAGGTTAATATTTAAAAATGTATTGCAGTGTTTAAGATTTTGTTGTGTTAACACTGGATCGATCAGGTCCTTGATCAAAGGGAACATTTAATTGTGCTCATATGTGTAGATATTTAATGTGTATAGCAATGTTACATTTTTAAGTGTATGCTATAGTTAGTGTATTTCTACACCTTAGTACTGAGAGAAATATTTAGAATCTGAAAAGAATTTTAAAAATCTGTGATAATGCACATCGCTTTATGCGAGAACTTCTTAAATGTTTGTTTTTTCAGTATTCTTTTTAAAATTCTTATTTAAAATTTGATTTGATCACATTTTCTTTTGCAAATTTGATTCTCTTTTCTGAAATGTGTAACTTCTTTGGGATGCTTATGATATTGTAATCTGGCTGTATTTTTCTTATATGTAATCTGCTTTGAACTTTTTGAGATATATTGGAATATAAAAACCTGTATTAAATTAGACTAGGTTAAATTGTCCTTTTATATTTTGTAAAATTAATTATTTGTGAAATAAAACTATGAATGCTTATTAGAAAAAGCACTGTGTAACAATGTACAGTATTGCTGTGATTAGACATATTGCAAGGTAAAGCTATTGGGCAAAAAAGTAGCATACTATTTAAAAGGAAAGGTAATTTGTTTCTGTTGAACCCCAACTGAAAAGTGCTGTTGCCTGACATTCTCAATATATAAACTATATATATATCCAAATAGTGAGCTGGAAGATTGATCAATTACAGTATTGACTGCCTGGTAGATCTTCTTTTTTTTTTTTTAATTTATAGAGTTTGTCAATTAACAAACAAAATACAATAAGGAAAAGCCAGCCTAGGCCAAGGAAAACGAGACGAAAAAAAACCTTATCAGAAACATACATTACAGGAGCCAATAATGTCAAATAATGCAAAATAATACTGACAAAGGAAATAAGGCTGTAAAGCCAAATTGAGGAAGCCAAACAAAATAAACCCATTAACCACCTTCACAGCGCCCTGTGTCTCTAACAAATGTTTTTCCAGATGTGATACCTTGACAAACACAAATGAAACACCATCCAATGTGGTGATACATTTGCTGGAAAATGCAAATAAAATGTAGCCCCGAGAGCTATTAATTGGAGCTTCAAAGCAAAAAATTGTCTCCGCTGGAGCTGAGAGCTCCGAGACACGTCTGGAAAAACATTCACAGATTGTTCGCAAAACTTAGCAGTCTTAAAGAAAGCCTTAAGAATATGAAGCTTCACAAATTCAGATATAAAAGTTACCAAAAGAGTAGAACACACATTTACAATATCATGGGAGTCTTCCAAGAAAGTAAGATTTTGAACAGATGCTACCACGTTATTAGAAAAAGAAAAGGTACAGAGAAGAGCCACCAAAATGGTAAAGGGGATGGAAGGCTACTCCTATGAAGAGAGGCTACAAAGGGTTAGGGCTCTTCAACCTGGAAAAGAGGCGGCTGAGGGGAGATATGATAGAGGTCTATAAATTAATGAATGGAGTGGAACGGGTAAATGTAGATCAATTGTTTACGCTATCAGAATATAGAAAGACTAGGGGACATGTAATGAAGCTACAGGGTAAACTATTTAAGACAAATAAGAGAAAATATTTTTTCACTCAACGTGTAATCAAACTCTGGAATTTGTTATCGGAGGATGTAGTAAGAGCTGTTAGTGTAGCTGGGCTTAAAAAAGGTTTGGACAAGTTCCTGGAGGAAAGATCCATAAACCATTATTAAAAAGGGACCCAGGATATCAATGCTTGACCCAATACAAGCATTGTGGAACCTGTGTCTTTTGGGGATACTTCTAGGTACATATGACCTAGATTGGCCACTGTTACTGGGCTTGATGGACCTTGGTCTGACCCAGTATGGCATATCTTATGTTCTTATGTTCTTACCACCTTGTCCATTTCTCCCTTGATAAAATTTACCGTTTTGATGCTAGATGGGATATAGTAAAGTTGAAGAACCTCTCTTCTGACTCTGATAAGGCTAACACTTCCTTTAAATATTTGTCAAGGAGAATTTCTGGAGACAGCAAATTCGTCTGAGGAAAATTTAAAAAATTTAAATTATGAGAACGGAATGAGCAAAACCAAGGAATCTTTTATACTAGCAACATTAACAGCATGAAGCGGGAAAACTTCAGACCCAAGTTTAACACCTACCATATCTAAAATAGAGACCTTCCGATCAAGCTGCTGCAGAGAAACTACAGCCTCCTTAGAGAAGGAACATAAGGATGTAATAATACTCATTTTATCATCAATACATTTGAGCCCCCCAAACATCCTTTAAAGGTAACTTCTACCTCCGGATTAATGACTGGAAGCCTGGCAGAAACAATGGCATTCTTCAGCTGAACCGGTTTAGGTAAAATCACTTCAATATTAGCACACCTTACCTGCTTGGAGGACTCCCCTGAAAAAGTAGAGGATAAAAGAGGGGCAGGAGAGGACTCACTGACTTAGCACTAGTAGCGATGGTTCCCTGTACCCTGCCTCCCATCTTGATCTTTCTTTTCCCTACGTCACATAAACCATACAACCAAAACCATAAAATTATTTGGGATAAAGACCAGATACTGCTGTGGCACTGAAGGGGCACCAAAGGGGCGAATCGCGCCCCTTTGTCCATGCCTCTTCGGTCCATGCCCCGCGGTCGCAGAAAAAGGCTGAATAGACTCTTATAGTCTGAATAGGGGTCCTTCCAGGGAATGTACTGCCCCCTTGGTGCCTGTCCAATATTGCAGGACCAGTTTCAGAACTCAGCAGTGGCATCAACTCTGCAGCAGCAGTCCCAGAGGCTGCTGGAGGTGCTCAACAAACCTCCTCAGCAGGTTAGAAGCAGGTTCCCGGGAGATCTTATGATCTGTAATGGGTCTGTGTTTATATTTTCAGCAAAGCCTTACTTGACTTCAGTTAAAAGAATAAACATAGTAACCATTTTCAAAAATAGTTTCCACTGTTGGTCTTGATCTATTGCATCTTTACACAGCAACAGTAAGTTGTGAATTGCTCAGTTTGCTTCACAGGGCTTACAATATAAGGTGCCGATGCAATAAAGTGCAGTAGACTTTGCATAGAATTTAGTGCAGCTTCTGCATGCAATTTTCTGCACTATTGCCATCACCCAATGCAAAAAGTTGTTCTGTGCATGAGTAAACTATATGTGCAAAAACTCACACTGACAGCACGCAGTTCATCTAAATCCTGTGATAATGAACGTATTAAATATTAAATGCAGATGCAAAGAAATGTGAAGACAACCCAAAAGCTGAACGTGGATTTTTTTTTAAAAAATATGCTGGAGCTTTAATATCAGGTCTGAGGATAATATTTAATTTTATTTATTTAATTAATAGTTTTTATATACCGTCTTTCTGAAAATTAAAAAAAATATGGGGTTGGCTCGTTCTTCTGCAGTCAGCGTTAGTGAAGATTTCATTCCTGTTTCTTCTCTTTATTGTGAGCATAAAGTACTTGCAACTTTTTTGGCTGCTTTGAAGGGGAATGGTTAAAAAAAGACAACAGGGGATGGGGCGGTGAGCTACAACATAGTTAAGTGCTTGACTGCTGACATAACACCCTACTGTATTTTTGCATGGTAAAATATTTATGCATGAATTAACATGCCTTAATTAAATAAACACACCTACTCAGAAATCTGGATTAAGGCAAGCCTTAAAAAACAACCAGATAATAATTTAGCAACAAATAGAGGACATCAAATAATGAACTTATACAGGCCTAAATAGACCCTCTAGTATAACAGCCTGAAAGGGCCACAACTAGTATGCTCTAGATCATCATAAGTCCACAAACAATGTATGTGAAAACACTACAATACCAAATTTAAACCCAAATGCACGCAACACAATGTTGTGTTTCGATAAGAAAAAAGAACTTACCTGCATCAGAGGAAGCCCAAAAATGAAAATCCTCGGCGCGAAAATCCAGCTGGCTGAATGCTCTTATCCCCATCTCAAAAATGCTGGATATGGGTGGGAAGATGACTGGCGAGACAGACACAGGAAATGATGGCCTTTAGAGGGCAACTAAGAGAGAGATGAGATAAGTCATGGAAACTTTGGAAATGCTGGACATGGAAAGGAGACAACAGACAGGAGATGACATTGGAGGGGTTACTTGGGAGGCAAGAGAGAAGAGATACTGGACATGGAGGGTTCAATGACTGGTGAGGCTGAAAATTAAGGTTAGGATTAGGGAGACAGACAGAGGGGTTACTGGGCATGGGAAGGAGGAAGGGAGACAGAAGAGATGTTGGATATGAGGGCAGGGCTAGGGAGACAGAGGAGATGCTGGAACCTAGGTAAACAGAAGAGATGCTGGATATGTATTTAGGGGGGACTATGGAGACACAACATTATTACTAAACATGGAATAGAATAGGAGAGATCTGGATGGGGAAGGTGAGAGAGGAGAAAGTGAATATGCTGGACACAGGTGGAGGAGAGAGGGGAAGAGTTAATGGAAGACTAGGTAATAAGAGGTTTGGGAAGGAGAGGGAGATGGGAAGGAGAGTGTTTGATGAGGGAAAGTGATGGAAAACTGGGTAAATTCATTAAACAGCGGGAGATTGACAACTAAATAGTAAAGGAGAAGAAAGAAAATGGAAAAGAGATCAGGAGGAGAGAAGAAAATGCAAATAGACAGGTGACCCTGGAAACAAGAGATAAGAGAAAACGAAGGAAAGCAGAAACCAGAGCCACATGATTAGAAAAATAAAAAAGCCAGAAAACAAGGTAGAAAAAATAATTTTAATTTCTAGTTAGTGATTGGAATATGTGAACTTTTTGGAATGTACATTTGTCAAAACTGGTGATGGGCTGGGGACCAGCTCAGGGCAAAACTCTGGGAGGTAGCCTCAAAGCCAACCATCGTTCTTCAGCATTAGACATACATACGCTGCTCCTGGTCACTTATTTCTCATATCTGAACAGACTTGCTGCTCCCAGACACACTGCCCCCCATGTACACACACACTCACACTCACACACACACACTCACACACACACACACACACACACACACACACACTCACACTCTCACACACACTCTCACACACACTCTCACACACACTCTCACACACACTCTCTCACTCACTCACACACACACTCTCTCACTCACACTCTCTCTCACACACACACACACACACTCTCTCTCTCTCCCAGACATTTAGGGCCCGATATTAGAAGGGCATTTGCATGGTTTACAGCCTAGTAAAACCATGTGTAAATGCCTTAGATGGGGATATTCAAAGGCACATAGATGGGTATATTCAATGGCACTAACCATGTAAGTCCCCTACTTGCCCCGATGCTATCCGGTTAGGATCAACATAGAAACATGATGACAGAAAAAGACCACATGGCCTATCTAGTCTGTCCTTCCATATCAACAACTACAGCAGTCCACTTTTTACCTTTAGAGATCCTCTGTGTTGGTCCCATGCTTTTTTGAATTCAGTTACTGTCCTCATCTCTACCACCTCCACTGGGAGACTATTCCACGGATCCACTACTCTTTCCGTAAAGAAATATTTCCGCATATCACTCCTGAATCTATCTCCTTTCACCCTCATCCCATGTCCCCTCGTAGCAGAACTTGCTTTCAATTGAAAGAGGCTCTCTCCCTGAACATTTATGCCACGGAGGTATTTAAACATCTCAATCATATCACCTCTATCCCGCCTTTCCTCTAAGGTGTACATATTAAGATCCTTAAGTCTGTCCTCATATGCTTTATAATGAAGCCCACTAATCATTTTAGTAGCCACCCTCTGCACCATCCTGTTCACATCCTTTTGAAGGTGCGGTCTCCAGAATTGCACACTATACTCCAAATAAGGTCGCACCAAAGACTTATACAGAGGCATTATCACCTCCTTTTTTCTGCTAGCCATTCCTCTCCGTATGCACCCAAGCATCCTTCTAGCTTTTGCCGTCGCCTTTTCTACCTGTTTAGCTACTTTAAGATCATCAGACACAACCACGCCTAGGTCCCGCTCTTCTTTAGTGGACAAAAGTACTTCACCTCCTATACTGTATTGCTCCCTTGGATTGCTGCAGCCCAAATGCATGACCTTAAATGTTTTAACATTAAATCCCAGCTGCCAAATTCTAGACCATTCTTCAAGCTTAGCTAGATCCCCCCTCCATGTTATCTACACCTTCCTGGGTGTCTACTCTATTGCAGATCAGGGCGTGTTGGGGGCATTCCAGGGCATAGCAGAGGCGGTGACTGCAGCTATCTGGGTAGCAGTGATATTGGACCACTACCCAGTTAGCAATCCACACATAAAACTAGGCCAGCTTTTGGCTCGCTTTAGTTTTAGCTGTGGATGCTAACCGTGTAACAGTCCAATATTGCCACTACCTGGTTAGGCTCTGCGGATGAATCCACTTGTGTTCAGCTTTGGTGACCATATCTCACAAAGGATATAAAAAGGCTGGAGCAGTTCAGAGGGAGGCGACCAAAATGATTTGGAGTCTGCGTCAGAAGACTTATGAAAAGAGACTTGAAGATCTAAATATGTACACTCTGGAGGAGAGGAGGGACAGAGAAGATATGATTCAGACCTTTAAATGCTTAGAGTATTAATGAACAAACAAACCTCTTCCAAAGATGAGGAAGCTGTAAAACTAGAGGGCATAACATGAAGCTGCAAGGGTGTAAAATGAAAGCCAATGTCAGGAAATACTTTTTCATTGAAAGGATGGTGGACGCTTGGAACGCCCTCCTGATGGACGTGGTGGGGGCAAATACAGTGACAGAATTCAAAATGACATGGGACAGACACAGTGGATCCCTTTATAGCAACAGGATAAAATCAAAATAAGCATAACTGTCTCTTATATCTGAACAAATAGGGGTGACCTACACGGAGCGGCGGGTACACCCTAAACAAAGGCACGGGGAGGGGTGACCTGCACGGAGCAGCAGGTGCATCTACTCTTACCACCTTGCTGGGCAGACTAGATGGACCATACTGGTCTTTATCTGCCATCATATACTATGTTACTAAAAGCATAGATTTACATATATATATCTTTATTATTGTTGTTTGAGTGATAATTTTATTAGTTCTCCAGAAACAAGCTGGAAGTCAGTCCTCACATATGGGTGATGTCGGAGCCGACTGAGCCCGTATGGAGCATTTCCCCAGCTTTCACAGAAAGCCTTTGGGAATGCTACCACGCATACATGTTCCCCTTCCTGCTCAAGGGTGCTATCTTGCTCAGTCTCCTTTTTTCCATGGAGCCCAACGGACGTATGTCCTGTTTCCCGAGAAAAATCCTTTAAAAATTATACTCAAAAGTTGTGTTTTTCCTGGTTTGCGTACCGGTTCCTCTTCCCACCTCGAGCCGGCACCATCCCAGATGCTGTCCTCGGCTCTTCCCTTCCTTTTTGATGAGGCTTGCCTTGACTGGCGTTTGTATCCTTTTTCGTCCAGGGGTCGTTGACCCTCACTGGGTGTCTCCCACCATGTCCCCTGGTGGGTTCAAGAAGTGCAACCGCTGTGGTCAGACCATGTCTGTCAAACACTCATGACTGCTGCTTGCACTGCCTCTGGTTGGACCACAACCGTACCACCTGCAATCTGTGCCAGGCCAGGACTCCGAGAACCAACAGGAAACAGTCAGAGTTACAGGAGAAGGTGTTCCTGTGGACCAACTCAGCACCAGCTTCCCTGATGCTGAGTCCCAATCCGAGCACATCCTGTGAGGCCTGGGAGTTTTTGGAATCCTGCCACAGAGGCTCCTCCTTAAAGACGCCACACCCTTCAAAGAAAAAGAAAAAAGCCTCTAAGCCAGTCGAAGGTTCTACTGGTGAAACCTGGTAAGGTCCCGTGGAGGGACTTGGGCAACTCAGAACAGCGCCCTCTTAGGCCTCTAAGAGGGAGTCTTGGGTCGGCAGCGAGTGTGAGATGTTCCCTGAGGCGTGGTCCTCATCGAGGACGCACTCACAAGAGTGCCAGTGTCTGGCCCAAGACCCTCTGTGCCCACACCAAAAGCTGCTGAGCCTTTTGGTATCAAGTCCAGGATGGTGGCCCTGGAGCAGAATATCTATGCCATCCTGGCCTTTCAGCAGGTGATGTCAGGTTCGCCTGCATCATCTGCCCCGACAACTGGGCCCCCGACTGCGGGGGAGTCCCCGTGCATCGAGGTAGGCCCGAAGTGCCACTGGTCTTGGATGAGCCCTCTGCACCAATGGAGGTCCTGGTCCCAATCTTCGGGTGTCCGGTCCTCCCCAACCAGTTTCTTTGAATCAGATCCAAGATCCACTGAGGAACCTCAGTTCCTCTGGGCAGGCCTCGAGGCACGAGAGCCCCAAGCCTCGGAATCCTTGATGCCTCAAAACCTATGTATTCGTCAATCACTTCGGTCTTGGTGATCACCCTCCATAAATTTCTTCCCTCCATCACATACGGTTCTTGACTAACCGTCAGCTACTTAAACAATACGAATCCCAACTCGCCCCTTACCTCCCCTTACTACCCTCCCTCGATCACTGATAGCTTTCTTCTTCTCTCCCAACTCTTTACCCCTTCCCCTCCTACTAATTAACTGAAATGTAAATAAGTTACTCTGTTTTGTTTTGTTGAATCTTGTCAATTGACTGATCTTTGTTGAGCACCCATTACAATGTTAGCTTGTTTTAATGTACTTGTTATTCCAAATGTAAACCGCTATGACTACCTGAAATAGCAGTATATAAAACTCACAAATAAAATAAAATAAATAAATGTCATTCCAGGCACCTGCACCACAGATGGTCCTAACCATGGATGCCTCCCTTCTGGGATGGGGAGCACACTGTGGAGACCTCCATATTCAAGGCAGTTAGTCGCAAGAGGAGTCTCTCCTGTAGATAAACTTCTTGGAACTCAGGTCCATTTTCCTAGCCCTGTGAATGTTCTTCCACCTCCTGTGCAACCATCCTGTGCTGATCCAGACTGACAATCAGGTCACCATGTTCTATGCGAACAAGCAAGGGGGCACTGGTTCGTACTCCCTCTGCCAGGTAGCGGTAACTCTCCTCGCCTTTGCGGTACACCACAGAATGCTCCTACAAGCAGTATACTTTCCAGGCCAGAACAACTGCTTGGTGGACAAGCTCAGCAGAGTCCTCCACCCACACGAATGGTGTCTGCATTCCAAGGTGGCTCAGCGACTCTTCTGCCTCTGGGGCAGACCTGAGATGGACCTGTATGCCTCACCAGATAACACACAGCTGCCCCGCTTCTGCTCATGCCAGCCACACTTGGAGAGAGTAGCAACGGATGCCTTCCTGATCCTGTGGTCTGAGGGCCTCTCCTATGCCTTCCCACTAACTCCTTTGGTGTCCAGGACTCTCTTCAAAATCCATAGTGAGCGGGCATCAGTGATCCTGATCGCCCCCACATGGGCCCGACAACCCTGGTTCCCCCTGCTGCTCTCCCTGTCGGAGGCACTCCCGGTCCCATTTGGTCAGGATCCAGACCTTCTATCCCAGATGGAGGGCTCCCTCCTGCACCCAAACTTAGGGTCACTGATGTTGATGGGGTGGCTGCTGAAAGGGTAGCCTTTGCTCCCATCAGTCTACCAGGAGAAGTCGAGGAGATCCTGTTGGCCTCCCGAAAACCCTCAACCAAACGGACATACACCTTCACATGGAGGATATTCTCCGTCTGGTGTGCAGAGAGAAGGGAGAACCCTTTCTCCTGCCACATGCACAAGTGCTATGATACTTGCTGCACCTCTCGCACGCTTGCTTGAAGTCTAATTTAGTGGGTAAGCCTGAGCGCCATATCCTCTTATCACCCTGTAGAGGGAAAATCCCTCTCAAACCAGCCCCTGGTCTCCAGGTTCCTCCGGGGCCTCCTACTATCGAAACCCCTCTCTACTCTCCATTGGCAGAATGGGACCTTAATGTGGTGCTCTCCTAACTCACCAAGCCACCGTTTGAGCCCCTGGCCACCTGCCATCTGAGATAACTCTCCTGGAAAGTGTTTTTTCTTGTGGCCATCACGTCCGCTTGGAGAGTGAGCAATCTCCAGGCCTTGGTAGTAGATCTGCCATATATAAGGTTCTATAAGAACAGGGTAGTGCTCCGCACATGTCCCAAATTCCTCCCCAAGGTGGTATTCCCCTTCCACCTCAGCCAGGAGGTGGTCCTCCCCTCCTCCTTCCCATGGCCCCATGCCAGCAGGGAGGAACTCATCTTGCATACGCTATACTGCAAGCAAGGCCCTCTTCTCCTACCTGCAGAGGACCTAGACCCATTGCAAAGATCCTCAGCTCTTTGTATCACATGACCCCAATAGACTGGGGCTTCCAGTAACAAAGTGGACTCTGTCCACGTGGGGAGCGTGGGCTTCTCCCTTGAGCACTGGCTTCCGGCACATCACGTGTGGGCCATGGCCACATCGGTGGCCAATCTCCGCTCAGTGCTGGTGCTGGAAATCTGCAGGGCCACCACATGGTCTTCGATTCATACATTTGTAGCTCATTACTGCCTGGAGAGCGAGTCCTGCAGGGACAGTGCCTTCGTGCAGGCAATAATATTCTCAGAATGTAGGCAACTCTTGCCCTCCGACCCTTCTGTGTTCAGGTTACCGGAGTGATAGTATTGCTGGATGCTAGAGTTCTTGCACAGTCTCTGTGGGGACTCATCTTCTGCATCTCACGGCTACCCGATGGGTCGCTGGTGGTACTGTTATGGCTCGGTCCTCGGCAGCCTGGAGCTAGGAAGTCCCATAAGTGAGGACTGACTTCCTGCTTGTTCCTGGAGAAAGCGTAGTTACTCACCTGTAACAGGTGTTCTCCAGGGACAGCAGGAATCGGGCCTCACAAACCGCCCTCCTCCCCTTGGAGTTGGCTCTCTACATTGTTTGTCCTTTTTTGCTATGTCATCTGACTGAGCAAGATGGCACCCTTGGGCGGGAAGGGGGCCACGCACATGTGGTAGCATTCCCCAAGGCTTTCTGTGAAAGCTGGGGAAATGACCGCATGGGCTCGTCGGCACCGACGTCACCCATGTGTGAGGACTGATTCTTGCTGTCCCTGGAGAACACCTGCTTTTATGGGATCACTTTAATGTTCCTCAACTATAATGGGGTCATACCAGAAAAATGTTTGGGAAGCACTGCACTAGAAACATAGAAACATGATGACAGAAAAAGACCACATGGCCTATCTAGTCTGTCCTTCCATAACAACAACTACAACAGTCCACTTTTTACCTTTAGAGATCCTCTGTGTTGGTCCCATGCTTTTTTGAATTCAGTTACTGTCCTCATCTCTACCACCTCCAGTGGGAGACTATTCCACGGATCCACTACTCTTTCCGTAAAGAAATATTTCCGCATATCACTCCTGAATCTATCTCCCTTCACCCTCATCCCATGTCCCCTCGTAGCAGAACTTGCATTCAATTGAAAGAGGCTCTCTCCTTGAACATTTATGCCACGGAGGTATTTAAACATCTCAATCATATCACCTCTATCCCGCCTTTCCTCTAAGGTGTACATATTAAGATCCTTAAGTCTGTCCTCATATGCTTTATAATGAAGCCCATTAATCATTTTAGTAGCAACCCTCTGCACCGACTCCATCCTGTTCACATCCTTTTGAAGGTGCGGTCTCCAGAATTGCACACCATACTCCAAATGAGGTCGCACCAAAGACTTATAGAGAGGCATTATCACCTCCTTTTTTCTGCTAGCCATTCCTCTCCGTATGCACCCAAGCATCGTTCTAGCTTTTGCCGTCGCCTTTTCTACCTGTTTAGCTACTTTAAGATCATCAGACACAACCACGCCTAGGTCCCGCTCTTCTTTAGTGGACAAAAGTACTTCACCTCCTATACTGTATTGCTCTCTTGGATTGCTGCAGCCCAAATGCATGACCTTACATTGTTTAACATTAAATCCCAGCTGCCAAATTCTAGACCATTCTTCAAGCTTAGCTAGATCCCTCCTCATGTTATCTAACCCTTCCTGGGTGTCTACTCTATTGCAGATTTTGTTATCATCCGCAAAGAGGCAAACCTTACCCGACAGCCCTTCCTCTATATCACTAACAAAGATGTTAAAAAGAATCGGACAAAGGACAGATCCCTGGGGCACACCACTGGTAGCATCCTTCTCCTCAGAGTGAGCTCCATTTACTTGTACTCTGTCGCCTCCCACCCAACCAATTTCTAACCCAAGCAGTAACTTTAGGGTGCATCCCTAGGGTGCTTAGTTTGTTTATAAGTCACCTGTGAGGAACAGTGTCAAAGGCTTTACGGAAATCTAAATACACCACATCTAGAGCTCTCCCTCGGTCCAACTCCCTGGTCACCCAGTCAAAGAAATCAATCAGATTTGTCTGACAAACCTGCCTCTGGTGAATCCATGCTGCCTCGGATCCTGTAATCCGCTGGACTCCAGAAACCTCACTATTTTCTCTTTCAGCAGCGTTTCCAATAATTTACTCACCACCAAAGTTAAACTAACCGGCCTGTAGTTTTCAACCACATCCTTACTTCCGCTTTTGTGTAAAGGCACCACGTGAGCCTCTCTCCAGTCCTTTGGCACCACTCCCGACTTCAACGAGGCATTGAAAAGGTTAGTCAGTGGAGTTGCTAGAATGTCCCCAAGTTCCCTCAGTATTCTAGGGTGTATCCCATCCGGTCCCATCGCTTTGTCTACTTTAAGTTGAGCTAGTTTCTCACGAACACAGTCTTCTGAAAATAGTTCAAGATGTCCCTCGCTTCTCTTCTTATTTGTGGGTGTTTTCTGAGGTCCTGCTCCTGGTTCTTCATCTGTGAACACAGAACAAAAATATTTGTTAAGCAATTCCGCTTTATCCTTATCAGCTTCTATATATTCCCCCCCTGCACCCTTGAGTCTGACAATACCACTTTTGCCCTTCCTCTTCTCACTAATATATCTGAAAAATGTCTTATCCCCCCATTTTATTGCATTGGCTATTTCCTCCTCCTTTTGAATCTTTGCCTTCTTGACTACTTTGCTAGCTTCTCTAAGTTCTTCCAAATACAGATGCCTGTCTTCCTCTCTCTGTGATCTCTTGTATTTCATGAAGGCCTCCCTCTTTTTCTTCACTTGTTCAGCTACTTCCTTCGAAAACCATAGCGGTCTCCTGTTCCTTTTGCCTTTATTTACCATTTTAACAAAAAGGTTGGTTGCCTTTAAAATACCCCCTTTCAGTTTTGCCTACTGTTTTTCTACATCCCCCAGCTGTTCCCATCCCACTAACGACTCCCTGAGGTATTGGCCCATCTTCGCAAAGTTAGTCTTCCTAAAGTCTAAGATCCTCACCTTGGAATGGATTCTAACAGCCCTAGTCCTAATACTGAACCACACCATCTGGTGGTCACTGGATGCAAAATGATCTCCCACTACAACATCAGAAACACTTTCACCATTGGTAAGCACCAAGTCCAGTATGGCCCCTTCACGTGTGGGGTCTGTTACCAATTGCCTGAATAGTTCTCCCTGTAGAGAATCCAGGATCTCCTTACTTCTAGATGATACTGCAGCAGGAATGTGCCAATCAACATCTGGCATATTGAAATCTCCTATCAGTAGCACTTCACCTTTCCTAGCAATGCTGCGTATGTCTTCAATTAACTCTCTGTCCACCTCTTCCTCTAGGCAGTTCCTCCTGTATTCCCACCAGTCTATTGCACTGTTTACTAAATTTGGAAAGAAAATGCCATTGCTCTTAAGTTGCACACATGCAGGAGGTTGTACATAGTTTGTGGCACCATATGTTAACTGTGAGGGAGGTTGCTCATTTATTTATTTTATTTATTGAGATTTGGTATATCTTTTACAAAGCTAGAGAGAAATTTAAAAAAAAAAGAATTACATTTTGGGGGTATATATAAATATATACTCTAATTTGTGACACAGGAAGAGGGGAAAAATGTACCGAACAAAATCATCCATAGACTTAACATTTAAACTAGGAGACAAAAAGTATGCAAGTGTGCCACAATATTCAACTCATCTAGAATAATAATTAAAAACCTTGATTTAAAAAGTTTTAACTTTTAAATTTCCTATATGAGCTCTCTAAATGTATTCTAAAGGAAGTGAGTTCCAGAGCCAAGAGACCTGCTAGCTAAATGTGACATCTTGAGAGAGATAATCTTGACTTAGTTTTGGAGGGAACTGTTAGTTTGCCTGGATAGAGAATAAATCTTAAATCCTTGTAGGAGTCTATTTTTGCAGCTTATTTTGCAGATTAATTACAAACTGGGCGCCACAGGCTTCACTAGCAATCAAAAGTTGAATATCATTTTTGTAAATATATGTGCTGATCCTTAAGTCTTAGATTAGTGTCGCAAGGGGAGCGTTGAGTATATTAGACTGGGAGCTGATTACTAATCCTTGAGATGCATCATTTCAGAATGAGTAAACTGAGGAAGATGAATTATGATAAAACTTTTGAGACGTATGAAAAAAAAACATTTTGGGGCTATGCTTGAGACACCCACCTATTCCAGATGTTTAAAGAGCAGAGAGTGGCCGAAATACTTTACTGAGGTCTAGTTGTATAAGCAAAACATCTCTAAAGTTGTCATGATGGATTACTATTTCATTCATCATGGCTAGTAGTTTAGTCTCAATGTATGTTCATTTTGAAATCCATATTGGTATATGGATGGAAAGCGGTGTTGGTATTAAGGAAGCCAACTGTTCTGCAATGACTTTTTCCCTAACATTTTGTGGCAAAGGAAATATTGGAAATAGGACAATTTCCTGGCAGTTGAGGATCCAAATTCGTTTTCTTTAGAAAGGGACAAATTACAAAGCATTTCCAGTTACTTGAATTAGCTAAGAGAAAACTGGAATTAAGTCTAGGAATACAGGAGCAAAATCAGACCAAGGGGCATGTTTACTAAAGTGCAGTACGGAGCACGGGGTTAACGCATGAAAATCGTTCATTCCTCCTGAGCTGGATCCCAACTGCCATGGTAGACACAAAGTGTATGGCCATGGCACGCTACTCTACCGCCATGCTAGTAGCGTCACTAGAGTGGTAGTAGCAAACACGTGGCCATAGCGCATGTGTACAGTGTGCATGGTCTCAATCTGTGTCGGGAAAAGGAAGGCCACAAGTGCAATATTAGTGGCTGTGAGCTAAGAAACCATTTTGGACAGTAAGAACTGTCCAGTAGCACACATATAGGAAGGTAGCAACTGGCCAGCTCAGAATAGAGAGGGATGTGCGGGAATGGGTTTGACTGCACAACTCAGGGAATAAGGGCTAAGTATTAGAGGTCAGGGCATGCAAATCAGCAAAGCAAACACATGCAGAGGATCTGTGCTGTGTCCCGAACTTGGGAGATAGGATGCATGTGTGGCATCTGGGGATTCAGGGGGCCTTGTATAGAATCAGGCAGTGTGTCCACAGTGTCCATCATGGGCAACAAGGATACAAACCCTCCCTCACTTCCCCTCACCCCCAGGCGCCAATGGTGCCTATTTACCTAGGCTGCAGGGAACACAGTATATGGCCTTTGGTTTGGGGGGATGGGCTCCACCCCTTTTTCCCTCCTCTGAGTGTGGCTTGGACAGCACCATAGCCATTGTGGAATGGGTCCCCCATGTTGGGGGAAGAGAGGTGTCTGAGCCAGTGGCCTGGAGGCCCAGCACAATCAGCACATATGCTTATGGCAGCCTGCACATGGGTCCATATGGTCAGGAAGCATCCCCAAGGCCCGCCGTACAAAACCCCACCGTCCCTGGCATATACAACCTTGGGGGGGGGGGGGTGGGATTACTACTATCCACCCACAGAGGGTTCCCATGCTCCCACCCACTGGGATGAGCTTTGGGAGAACACCACATGGAGGTAGTGATTCCCAAACAGCCCCCAGACTGAGCATCCCATTTGTCAGGGAAGCAAAGGTCCACCAGGGCACGGCACTGGAGGCCCATGTGCAGTGGTAGACCTGCACGGAGTGGCGGGTACAACTACTCTAGCCACCTTACTGGGCATACTAGATGGACCATAATGGTCTTTATATGCTGTCATATACTATGTTAGAAGTAATATGTAATTGCTCAGAGCTGGTAGGCCTCGGCCACATCCTGCCTTGGTCAGGGTGAGGAGCCATCTGTCCACAGAAACTTGCCCCATGGCAGCAGCATTGCCTCCCTAGGTGCATGTATGCACTTCTACTCTCTTTAATTAAACTAGGAGGAATTGTCGTCCAAAGATGATCTGAAATTCGATGAGTTAACCTATTTTCCTAAGAGGAATTTTGTTAGAGGTGTAAACTTTGAAAAGATATTTTGATGAATGCCTTATGGTCTGAGAGTTATTGTCTGCAACCTTCACTTGCAGGGGTGAAATCATTTATTTTAAGACTAGTCTCTTTGTACAAAGCTAAAATCTTTTCCATTAAAAAAACAAAACAAAACAAAAAAACCCAGTAAATGACTCAGGTAAGATCAGTTGCAAACCCAATAGTGTTTACTTTTGTGAAATCATATTCTGTTAGCACCTTTGTTTACTATCAGGTTAAAATAGTCATAGGCGAAATTTCCATTGGTAATGGTGAACATTTACTTTGTTTTTCTCATGAATTCCAGGAGAAAGACTGAGATCATGCTGGGTCATGGATTATTCTCCCTACTTGTGGAAAGGTTGATGCTTCACACAAACTCATTCACCATGACCACATACAATGTCCTGTTTGAGGTAGTTATATATTCCGAGTCCCATACCCCTAATTGCCTGAGAGACATTGTTAGGAAATTGCATGCATGCTTGTTTCTGATAGTTTCCAGATGACAGTAGAAATTTAGACAGATTTGTAGTTAACAGTTTTTGTAAGCTAACTGCTTGTCAGGAAGCCTGCCAGTTTGGTGGAAGTGATTGTAGGAAATCATTACTCCTAATGGGCAGAAGCTTTCAAGACTTGTATAATTTTGTGTGTATTGTATCTTATTTTAAATACATTACTTTGGTATCAAGATGAATTGTGTTATATATTAGTGTTTCCCAACAAATGTGCCATAGAAAATAATCACCATTGCCTGATGCTCAAGTCTAGACTAGCTCATGGGCACTACTCTTGACATGTCTCAGCAACAAGAGACACCAGTGGTGGCTCTTAAATGTGCCGAAGCTCTTTTCTGAGCATGTCATGTGCAGTCACATGTCTCTGTACAGGATAAAGCATGAACCCCAGCATTTAGAGAACACAGCCTACGTAGCACCTGCTTATTTCCCTTTCTGAGGAGCCTCTTGTGGAGTTTTCAGTGCTTCCTGGCTTTTATTTTGACCTTTTAAATCCTCTTCCCATATCAAAACACTGCCTGCTCTATGGAAGTTGGTATGCACAACATATTTGAAAATGTAGGTGTGGCTTGGACTTTGACAAAGTTGGTGTGGCAATGTCTAACAAAAAAAGCTCCTTTTCTGATGTAATTTTCTTTTCTTATAGATTTTAATCGAGCAGATTTGCACACAGGTTGTGCATAAGCAGCACCCTGATCCAGACTCCTCTGTGAAAATTCAAAATCCCCGTAAGAGTTAACTTCATTAAAAAGCATGCCTCTTTAATATAACATTCTAATTTACCATGTACAACACAGTGTAGTTGTATGATACGAGTTAACATTGTGCATGTTATCAGCATGACTGATTTTATTGTTTTAGTTCTTCAAGCTGTGGAGCTCTGTAGTTTCCAAGATACCTGCAGTATCAACTAGCACTGGCTACTGATTATAGCAGCAGGAGGCCGCCAGCATTGCTAATAGCTGAGAGTCCCTCTTGGGCTCTGGGCTCTGTGACTGGCTAAACTAAAATCCTCATAGAAGGTCAGCCTTGCATATCAGCATCACACTGTTTTTTCTTTGTACTGGGCTAGACTTTACCTTACAACCTCTTTTGTCTGCTTTGAAAAACAAGTTTTTTCTTTTGCTGTCAGAATTATACGTAATTTAGTTTGGATATTTTTGTTGTCTGGATGTTTTAAAAAGAATTTTATTTCGTGAAGATTTGCATGCACATACAGGATATTTTGACATAGTGCCTGCTCAAGTTCTCGCCGAGCTCTGATTGCCTTTAGTAATGTCAGATTAAATTACTTGAAATACAGAAATGACATTCATCTTAAATTAATGTCAGCATAAAAGCACAAAATATAAATTGGAAAAATGCATCTGCCAACTAGATTGTTTAAGGCACCTTTTGGTATAATAGCTCTGCACTTATATTTGGATTTCTCAGACTTGAGGGACATTCAGGTCTTAATCACTTTTTTGCTCGTTTCTCTCTGGCAATGTCTGTCTTCCCTCTAGTGTTCTCTGTTTTATCCAGCTATTTCCTTATTTCCATGGGGAAAATGGGCGCACACATTTCTAAACAAGGTGGTACATAACTATTTAATGTCTTGAACATGTCACATAACTTTGTAATGGACTGGACGCTAACTATAATGAGAGATAATTTAAGGACGGAAGCTGTGATCAAGGGGAGAGGAAGGGATGCAGAAGTCAGGAATCTCTGTTTCTAAATTTAGCACTTCATTTAGTTAAAAGCTAGTAAATTTACTTTTATGATTAACCCAGACTTTCTTGTGCTGCTACTTAAGACTTTCTAGCTGCTGAGACATATAGAAGAATGGTAGTAATTTTGATCTGGAATCTAATAGTACTGACAGAGCTCATATATTAAGCAAACAGGATTTTTTTCTCAGAACTTGAGAGAATTATCCAACAAGTTCTATGCCATATTTGAAATGCCCACATAATAGTACCTGTAGTCATTGAAAATGTAATTTTAAATCTTCTGTTATATTTCTTTGTGTAGCTCATTGCAATTTTCTTTTACTCTTGGGAGCAATAATGTTTGCAACAGTGCCACAAATTAGTGTTAGAGCTTGATATAGATCAGTTGACCATTGTTGTCTGCCATAGCTGACACACACAATTTATAAATTAATCATATTCGTATTGTGTGGTAATAAACCTCAGTGGATTCATGCAGATGGGTCTTGTGATTTTGTTGTTCTGCTTCTCCTTAAAGGACAGTTCTGGAACCTTGATACTTTTGAACCAATTGCCAACAACCACATTGCCTGAGCTTAAAGCCTCAGTTTTATTTTGCTTTGAATTTCTCAAAGGAGCCTCCCTCCTCTATTCTGTAAAATCTGGTGTATTATGGGTTTGTCCCTCATGAGCACTGTTCCCTCTAAGCTGTGCGCGTGTGCGCGCGCACACACCTCGCCGAGTGAGCGCACATACTTTACAACAGAGCGCACAAAAATTACGGTTCTGATTCTGATAGAAAACAACACAGACATTCTTAAAATTGAAAAGTTGTTGTGTATTTACGGTTTTCACAAGTTCTACAATATTTTCTAGTGCAATCAATGTGGTGTACATACTGTATTCTGACGTGTAGTCAAATTTTAAAGTATATAACTCTGAGTGTCATTATGTGGCGCACAAAAATTTAACCTTCCTTCAAAAGCTGCACAGCTGATATTTTATGCGCACAGAGCCTACAGAAAATTAGAGGGAACATTGCTCATGAGTGTGTTTCTTGGGATCTAACTGCCCCACGAGATGATGATATGTTGAGCAGAATGATGATCCTATACAAAGAATCTTTTCTTCTTTAGACTTGCTCACTGGGCTGTAAATGAAGCACCCATCACAAAAACCTGTTGCATAGGTCAGAATAGCATCATACAGCTTAATGTTCTTAGCTATGTTATGCTCCGTTGAAATTAATATTTAGATCAAGGAACATTCGAATGAACACTGGTTTGGTAAAGACTTTCTGGGGGTGCTGTCCTCCTTAGACTCGTCAAAGGTTTTTCTGCGTGACTCGTCTGGGAAGCCACTTCAGGATTATTTTAACCTAGTGAGTGTGATCCTTTCAAGAGGTGAGCATTTGCTTCCTGGAGACTGTGGAGGGGCGTGCTTGTTATAGCAGATTCCAGCACTTCAGCAATGTGCCTGACTGACTGACTTTGAAATGCACCATGGGAAAGGTAGTCCAGTCAGGTTACACTTGATGTTTAGGCAGAAAAACACTCTTTTGTGGTTGGTCGAGAGTTAAGGCATTGACAGAATTTATGAGGTAAACGCAAATAAGGTTCACAAATTGTCACCTATTGGATTTCTTCTCCAGGATTATATTTAGTACAACAGTATATAACTGAACTTAAGCACAAACAGCTTGTAATGTCTTTCAATGCAAAACAGAAAGTCCTTTCCACAGCCACTGCTAGCAAACGTGCCTAGCAGTGCTGTTTAAAACAAAACCAAAAATATCAGCTTCACATAAACAGCTCTATTTTCTGTTCCAAAAGAAACTTCTTAAATCCACCATGAATACGGCATAAGCTCTTCATTGCACTGACTTCAGTTGGTCAATGAGCAAACAATTAAGCAGCTGCACACCTTCTCAGCACAAGTATTTTCCTTTTCAAAGAACCTTTCTTTTTCACACACAGGCTCTCTAGGGTACTGGACTCTGGAAGGTTCCCTTATGATGTATTCCCTCTCAGGACTTCTTTGTGCTTGGCAGTTTGGCATAAAGAACAGTCCATGTAAGAATCATCCTCTTCCAGAACTAATTCCTCTTCTCCTAGCTGCATGGGTTCTACTTCTGGCTCAGAGGGCTTAGCTGACTGCCTCCCATAAGGACAAGCGCTGTCTCCAGCAAATCTGTAATGCTTCCCATCAGACAGGCTTCCAAAACTCATACCTGGGTCAAGGCTTGGTTCAGTGGTTCCTCCCTCATATTCTGGCCAGCATGTATCTGAGCTTCCCTGTCTTCCCCTCCAGCATGGGCTCTTGGTTCTCAGGGCTTCAGCTCCATTTCTCCTCCAGTAGGCATTCCTACTCCTTCTCCTCTCTTCTCCTGAATATTCTGCCCTAGCTTTAAACCTCCCAGGCTCTAACCCTGCCCTTTCTCCTCTCAGGTGTTGCAAATCAATCTGCCTCTTGGCAGCTGAGTAATTGGGAAAGTCAGTGACGTAAGGGTTCCTTACTCTGAGCTTGCTTTCCCCCCTCCTTCTCACCACTAGGGACACTCTGCAACTTATTGCAGCCTGGTACAATCTGGTTTCTAGGTACAACTGAGGTTTTGTATCTCTGACCTGGCATTACAGGTCCTTTGATAAGGGTAAATTCCCCCTCTTTATCCTTGTTTCCTGGGCCCTGATAAGCTTCCTTATCACAAGACAACACAGTATTGTGTTCCCTTACATGCTTATTGTCAAGAAGTTAGACTGCTAAAATCTGTGCCTGTCAAAAGCTTCGGTCTTCACATCCATACCATGAACTGCAGGAACGTGTCCAAAACATGTTGACCCCTTGCACCAGGTATAAAATATAAAAACATAATGCTAGCATTCAAAATTCAAAATAACCAATCTGCTGGTTGCCTAAATGAACTAGTCCGAAAAACTCCTGACAACAGATCACAAAGAACACAGCATCAAAATTCTCTTGCAAGCTCCACATCCCACACAGGAATATCCCAGAATACACTAAAGAGAGCCTTCAAACTCTATACCCCCACACTCTGGAATTCCCCCCTCACCACCTGAGAGCTGCCACAGACGTTTCTACCTTCAGGAAGCTTTTGAAAACACACCTATTTACTGAACACTTCTACAGCCCACCATCTTCAGACTGCCTCCATCTAACAGACTGAATCCCAGGCACAAAACAAGCACAAACTTATGTAAATAGTTTCTTAGTTAAATGTGAAATACAGCAAACACTGTTATATATAATTTGAAAAGTTGTATGTAAACCAAATACCGTTCATTGTAAACCTGTATATAGTTTTGAAAGCGTTCTATGTAAACTAAGTTCTGTTCGATGTAAACCGCCTTGAGATTATGAAAAGCGGTATATAAAAAAGTTAAATAAATATTCTACCTGTCTCAGAGAACAGAAGCATGCACTCTGAAGACTCAAACGCAGATGGAGTAATTCCAAGGACCCTCAGCTACAGAGCATCTACATGGACCTGCGCGCATAGCCTACAGCAAAAGCACCCGCAACACTAAACGTGAACACCATAACAT
The DNA here is from genome assembly GCA_033557465.1 of Ichthyophis bannanicus. NCBI lineage: Eukaryota > Metazoa > Chordata > Amphibia > Gymnophiona > Ichthyophiidae > Ichthyophis > Ichthyophis bannanicus. Next base: position 1,733,797,757 of record CM066032.1, read on the forward strand.
CCTCTTCTGTGCCCTCAACAAACCGAGGGAATCTTTCATTTTGGTAAGAACCCTCACGTGAGACCCTACCCAGCCTCATCAGATCCCCACACCCTCGAACCCCCCCCCCCCCCAAGTGATGGCCGACTTCCTCAAAGCCAAACACAACCAGCATTGCACCACTGCCCTCATCATACTGATGCCGTCCAGTGCAACCTCTTCCATCTAACCCTGGACCACTTTCAGAGACATCCTTCCTGATGAACTCCTGGATATCATCTCAAACGTCAACAGTACCACCTCTCCACTAGACCCATGCCCAGTATCCTAGATCAAGTCAACAAAAATACAGCTCCTGCCATTCATTTCCACTATCCTTCAAACTTCCCTCTCACAAGCCTAGCTCCCACCTTCTCTCAAACAAGCTTCCGTAAGACCCCTCCTAAAGAAACCCAACCTAAACCCAAGATCACCCACCTCATACAGGCCCATAGCCAGTGTTCCATTCCTTGCCAAAATCATCGAAAAAGCAGTTGAACTTCAACTCCAGGAGCACACTGACAGATTTTGCACCTCATGATAATAATCAGCATGGGTTCCACCCTTTCGACAGTGCTGAAACATTGCTCACTTCACTCATATCAACACTCGTCTCCGGACTAGAAAAAGCTTCTACTGGTTACGTGCTGGTCTTCCTAGATATCTCAGCAGCATTCGATAGTGTCTCACCAGATTCTTCTTAACCAGCTCAACAACATTGGGGTTCAAGGCAAGCCACTCAAATGGATCCATTTCTACCTCTCCCAATGGACTCAACAGATAAGAATTGGAAATCACTCCTCAACACCTTATACTCTTCCCCAAGGAGTTCCCCAGGGTTCCGCACTCTCTTCCTTACTCTTCAATATCTACATCAGGCCTCTCTGCTACACAATCCGAAAGTTCAATGTTGGATACCAACTATATGCAGATGATTTAATGATTTTACTCCATTTCACACCACTGCTCCTGACTACTTTAACTGCCTGCTTCAAAGAAATCAGCTCCTGACTGCAACTCCACAACCTGCAACTCCATGTGACCAAGGACCCCAATTTCACACCACTCCCCTTCATCAAAATTGAGGACATCTAACTGCAGGTCATGTCACAGGTCAAGTACCTTGGTGTCATCCTGGATCACCAACTCAACTTCCAACCGCATGTAAAGAACACCACAAAGAACATTTACTATAAGCTCCACATCCTATACCCCCTCCTCTCCCCTGAGAGCTTCCGCAGAGTCTGCCAGGTCGCCATTATATCCTTACTCGACTACTGCAACTCCATCCTTCAAGGACTTCCCAAAACTACCATCGTCCCTCTACAACTAGCCCAAAACACAGCAGCATGCACCATTGCCAGAGCCTCCAGACATACCGATATCACTTTCATATTGAAATCCCTCCATTGGCTTCCCATAGCATCAAGGATCAAACACACAGTCCTCACTATTCATAAGGCACGTATCAACACCTCATCCGAGCATCTCCAAATGCTCATCAGACACCCAAACTCCAATAGACCATGCAGACAGAACACACTCAACCACCTTCTCCTCTGCTTCAGATACATAAGAACTCACAACGTGCCTGTATGAGAGCCTTTGAACTCTTCACTCCCACTCTCTGGAACTCTTTACCTCCTACACTACAGAGCATTCAATCCCATAATGTCTTCAAAAAACATCTCAAAACACATCTTGTGCTATCCCCTACAACTGATTTCCAATAGGAACATCTTCCACTCTCACCGATCATCCCCATTCCCCCCCCCCCCCAATAATTAACTGACATCTAGCCGTACTCTAAGTAGAACAACCTCTTTTTCACTGCATCATAAGCTCATTGTAACATAAGCTCACTGTATCACAAGCTCATTGCTATATCATAAGCTCTTTGTAACATAAGTTATAAAGTTATAACAATCCTGCATGCTCCCTCCATCCCCTTGTTATCTGCTCTTTTACGTTAATGTTCGATGTAACCTTGATTGCTCCATTGTTCAATATAAACCATTTTGATCAGTTTTGACTGGTTAAAAAAAAGGTTATATTAAAATCAGTTAAATAAAATAAATATATAAAACAGCAAAGGTGTTTGACAAGGCTGCATACTTTTGCCCTACATGTTTAATTTATATGCAGAACAAATCGTCAGAGAAGCAGGACTGTATGAAGGCAACCAAGGTGTGAAGACTGGTGGAAGACTCATCAACAACCTTCGTTATGCTGATGATACCACATTACTGGCTGAAAGTGAAGACGATCTGAAACATTTGCTTCTCAGGATCAAGGAACATAGTCTAAAAATGGGCCTGCATATTAACTTCAAGAAGGCAAAGATCCTGACAACTGGCAAAATCAATGTTCATCATGGATAAAAAATTGAAATAGTTGACAACTTTAACCTACTTGGATTAACAATCAATAAAGAAATGAGAAGTAGTCAAATCAGATGATGGTACTGGAATTATCAAAAGTGGAGAACAATGGCTTGAGATCTTATTATAATATCACTCGAGCTGGTGGCATTGGATAAATTGGTAATCAATTGTGATATTGTTATCTGGGCCGCTGATAAAAAAGGGGGAGTAGTTGTGATTGGCGTACCAGCAATATCACCAGGGGTTGTTAAAGCAACTAACTAATTTACACTATTATTTGAAGTTGGATAGGGGACCCAGGAGTGGAGGAATAGCCTAGTGGTTAAAGCAACTGCCTAGTACCCAGAAGATCAAGGATTCAATTCCCATTGGCACTAATTGTGACCTTGAGCAAGTCACTTTACCCTCTATTGCCTTGGAAGAAAAGACCTGGCTATCTACTTCCGGTGATACATTGCCAAGAAAGCCCAGAAGCAGCTGGGTCGCCAGGAGTCAACACTGACTCGATAGCACTAAAAAAATAAATAAATAAAAGGGGACCCTATCCTCTCTTTGAGGGGTGTGATAGAGGGGCACGTAGAATAGACTTTGCTGGCTGGGTTGATTACTTCCAAGGAACATGATTTTTTGATTGAGAAACATGGAAAGATTCCCATCTTATATACATTACCTAAGATTCATAGATTAATTGATGATCCCCTGGGATGTCCTCTTGTTTTGTGTCGGGGTTCTTTGATAGAACCGTTGTCAAAATTTGATGTAATTTTTTTTCTCAAGCAACAGGTCAAGTAAAATCTTCTGCTGACTTTGAATTTTTTGTCATCTGTACCTCAGATATCTTGTGATTCTTGGGTGGGCACACTAGATGTGGTGTCTTTGTATACTAATACTGATCCTATCGGAGCACTGTGGGTATTGTATCAGTGTGTTCTTTCTCAAAGGTTACCTCCGAGAATTCCTAAATCTTTTTTGATATCTCTGGTAGATTTGATGCTGTATAACTATTTTTGTATGATGGAATATTCTGCCTACAGAAAGTTGGCATCATGATGAGGAATTTCTATTGCCCCTTCTGTTGCAGTGATTTCACATGGTCTGAGGAGCAGTTTGTATATACATCTTGGCATTTTTCTTTTGTATTGGCCTGGAAACATTTTTTGGATGATACAGTGGTGTGCAAAAGTCTTGCATAGGTTGCATGATCAATCTGTTCTCAGCTTTATTTCAACAATCTTTCCAAATTCTGTGGCAGAACCTTGGTTTATTATAAACTGTTTTGTTGCAAATTTAATTTGGCAGCCATTTCTGCATGCAGAATTACTTGTCTGTGAACTTCTGTACAGTTGTCATGAGGAAACGATGTCCTAGTACAATCAACATGATTCTTTATTAAAGCAGAATCAGAATGAACCAATAGAATACTGCTCCCTCAGTGCAGCTGGGGTGGGGGGGCAGTGGCAATGATGGCAGCTGGAGGGTAGGTGGCGGCAGCTGGGAAGGAACAGTATAGCAGGAGGGGGGTGGCAAGGCTAGGGTTTCTATCTTGGGCAGTAAAAGCTCTTGGCCTGCACTATGTACTCAGGTTAACAACCAAACGAACATGGGTATTAATCATAAAAGAATGCTCAAATCATGGCAAATTTGTCAGATTAAAAAAAAAAAAAAAGACAAAAGGGAAGAAAATGGCATGCAGAAGGGGTTGTAAATTGTAACACATTTTGTCCTTGTGACCCAAACAACTGAAAACTGCCAAATCGGCGCTAACTATGCAAGACTTTTTCACACCACTGTGCATATTTTATTTTTATTTGATATTTGTGGAGGAGCTGAATCAGCATAAACTAAGATCCAATTCAAAGTTACAGCTCATCATTTCTCTTTGGATTTGTTTGAATGTAAGACTTTTAAAGATAATGAATGGTTTATCAACTTCCTTATTTCGCAAGCCAGTGGAGTGAAACAATTTTCTCAGACTTCATCATCCTACTAGTTTTAAGGAGGGACTACCTAAAAGCCAATTTCTCCATTTCAGATGAAATTGTTCAAATACAGAAGATTATAAACTACAGGTCGAGTTATCTACTCATTTTTTTCAGCGAGATTATCCTCAGAATTTGGTGGCATGTGCAAATGGGCTAGTGGTTATGTATTCCCTAAACGCACAAGTCTGTGGACCATATCGTCTGTGAGATACCTTTTTGCACACGGTCTCAACAGGTGGCTAATATTGTATACAAGTGTTGGCACGTTTTGCAGGCATATCCCTGTTTTCAGCATGAGATACTGATTTTGTATAGAAGGGGACGTAATATTTGAGACTTGATAGTGAAATCGGTTCCTATTACATCTATACTGGATGATCTGTACTGGATCTGGACCATTGGTGTTGTGAGGGGTGACAGTTTTGTGATCTTGCCCTGACAGGTCCTCAGTGGACTGATTTGAATTCTGGCAGGGGTTAAGATGCCGGATTCCGGATGAACTGTAATCAAAATTTGTGATATTAGATTGTGTGCCCTTGCAAGCTGATGTAGTGGCACACTAAACATCTGATCAAAAACTGATTGGGGGAACATAAATCATGACTGACTACTCAAACCATGTCAGCGCCCTTGATTCAACATTACATGCAACTTCAGCATAATTTCCAGGATTTACAGTGAAGGGTCATTGATTTTGTCCCCCCTCCTTTGCGGGGTGGTAATTGGGAGTCTATCCTCAATCTATTTGAGCAATGTTGAATTTTTAAATTGCAGATAGTGGTTCCAAAGGGACTTAATTCCAAAGTGGACTGGTACATGCCGATTTGACAATAGTTTCTATTGTTTTTTTTTAATCAGTTGGTCCCTTTAAAATGGCATTTACAGCTAATGCTCCTTTATACACACTATCTCCAGGAACAAGCAGGAATGTAGTCATCACATATGGGTATCGTCAGTACCGACGGAGCCTGCGTGGGAACGCTCCCCAGCGTCCAATTAGAAAGCTTTTGGGAGCATCCCACAGCGCCTGCGTGCTGCCTTCCCGCCTTTCCCAACTGCCTCTCTCCAGTTCTTCTTTTTCCGCAGAGCCAGCAGGTCGTTGTTCCTGTCACCGCAGAAGAATTCTTCTTTCTTTCTTTCTTTCTTTTTTGTGTTTGCGTCTGCCTTCCTCGACGCTTTACCGGTACCGCCGTTTTTTTCTTCTTATTTTCTGTCTTTAAAAAAAAAAAAAAAAAAAATACTAGGACTTTTTCCTGTATTTTCCCAGGTGCACGTGCCTTTTTGGGCTTTAGGCCCAAAAATCTTTCCTACAGTGGAGAAACCTTCAGGTTTCAAAAAGTGCACCAAGTGTGGCGGTACCATTTCCGTCACCGACACCCATGAATGGTGTCTAAAATGTTTAGGTCCTGACCACTTCATCACGGATTGTATGTCCTGCGCCATGATGTCTAAAAGAGGTCGGCAGAACCGAGCTGCTAAGCTCAGTACCCTGTTTCCCACTGATGCAGCTTTGGTGGCATCGACATCTTCCAGGGCTTCCTCTTCCTCCCGTGGATCTCAGGTAACTAAACATAAGTTCAGCCAGTCCTCAAAGGGTAGATCTCCTTCTAAGCATCCTTGAGGATTCTGCACTGGCAAAATTGCCCTGGCAGGAGGCTTCGGCTTCCAAAGCATTATCGGGGCTCCAGGATGTTCTCGAGGCCTCGACCTCGGCAGAACTACTGGTGCCATGCTCTGGGGTACTGGCGGTCTTCTCCGGTACCGACATCCAGGCATCGGCAACGTCGATAGACCAGAGAGTCCTGGCTATTGAGCGCAGTCTGGCAGCTCTTCTTGTGGCATCGACGCCCTCGGAACAGCGACAGACAATCCGGCTGGCACCGGTATCTGTACCGGTACCGATAGCATCAGCATCGGCATCGGTGTCTGCTTTGCCGGTACCCAGTCATCTGATGCCCTCGGGTACCGATACCTCGGTACCGATTACTCCCGGTACTGACTTCGGTCGGTATCGGTATCGGGCTCTTCAAGAGCATCCGGACAGACGGTACTTCGAGTCCTCAGAAGAATCTGAGGATTCTGACAGTTCTGTCGATGCAGGAATGCTTCTCCCAGAGGAGCCCTCCTCCCCTAAGTGCAGGATGTCTCCTCCAGAGGATATTTCCTTCCAGGATTTTATCAGGGAGGTTGTTCGGGGTCTGTCCATTACTGTGGCCCCTGAAACAGAGCCAAGAGCTAAGGAGTTGGAAATTTTACAATATCCCAAAACTCCTAAGGAGGCAGCTACCTTGCCCATTCATGAGATTTTGCATGATCTCATGTTAAGGATGTGGGAGACACCTCTTACCACCTCTCCTCATTCTCACAGACTGGATACTCTGTATTGAGTCCCTCCTTGTCCTGGTTTCCAGAAAACTCAGTTTCCTCACCACTCTATTGTAGTGGAATCAGCTATGAGAAGGATTAAGAGTGCAAAGAGGCATGCCTCTAATCCTCCAGGACGTGAGTGCAGAACCCTGGATGCTTTTGGACGTTGTGTCTTCCAAGCTTCCATGCTTTCTGCCAGGATCAGTTCCTATAGTCTTTACATGGGAATGTTCCTGAAGGTGGTCACAGATGATTTAGAGGCCTTGAGTCCTATTCTTCCTGAGGATAGAAGATGGGATTTTCTCACATTGGTCAAACATGCCCAAGATGTTTCTAAATTTGTCAACTGTGCAGCCTTTGGCTGCTTTGAGTGCATAAGCAGAACTTCTGCCATTGCCTTAGGCGCACGTAGAATTGCTTGGCTCCAGGCATCTGATCTGGAGCTCTGGGTACAAGACAAATTGGGAAATATCCCTTGTACTGGTGAGAACCTCTTTGGTAGAGATTGGCAGGAAAAGGCCAATGAGTTGGATGCTGACAACTCTACCTTGGATAGATTATCCAAGTCTACAGCTGATCCTGCTAGAAAGAAATTGTTCAAGAAACCATTCTTTTCTAAGATGAAAAGATATTATCCTGCTTATGCTCAGCAGGGACGTTCTGCAGGTCAGCTTGTCAGGAAAGGTCAGAAACCACCCAAGCAGAAGAAAGCAAAGACTGCTAAGCCTCAACTGTCTCAGCAGTCTCAGCCTCCACAAGGCCTTTGACTTTCAGCTAGAGAACTTAGCCTTCCTGGCTCTCGTGGGACCAGAGCCTTCCACCATTCCAGGAAGGTTATGTCACTTTGCCCCCAGATGGGGGCAGATAACAGCAGAGCATTGAACACTTTGCATCATAAAGGAGGGATACAGGCTTCATTTTTCAAGCATGCTCCCTCCCACAGTAATAAGGCAGTTCAATTCTCTGACCTCTCTCATCAACCTGTTAGGTCAGGAGGTCACTATCCTCCTTGCCCAAGGGGCAATAGAAGAAGTACCCATTCCTCATCAGGGTACGGGGTTTTACTCCCCCTATTTCCTTATCCCAAAGAAAACAGGGTGATACAGACCTATCTTGGACCTCAGAGAATTGAACAAATTCCTTGTCAAAGAGAAATTCAAGATGATTTCTCTCGGAACTCTGCTGCCATACCTTCAGAGTCAGGATTGGCTTTGTTCTCTAGATCTCAAGGATGCGTACACCCATGTTCTCATCCATCCAACTCACAGAAGGTTCCTTCGGTTCCTTTTTCAGGGAAAGCACTACCAATACAGGGTGCTTCCTTTTGGTCTGGCCTCAGCACCAAGGGTGTTCACGAAATGCATGGCTGTTGTAGCAGCATTTCTCCGCACTCTAGGGATATTCGTCTCCCCCTACTTAGACGACTGGCTCATTCGAGCCCCTACAGAGTCAGAGGCCAGGACTTCTCTATCCTGCACAATGCATATCCTTCAGTATTTGGGTCTGGTAATAAACATCCCAAAATCCAGTCTAACTCTCACTCAGTCTTTGGAGTTCATAGGAGCTTTGCTGGATACCAGAAAGGCAAGGGCCTACCTCCCCCAGGCCCGTTGTCTTCGCATGGTGCAGTTAGCTTCTCAAGCAGTGCTAAAGTCTCATCTCACTGCTCGAGAAATGTTACAACTACTAGGCCACATGGCATCTACAGTGCATGTGGTTCTTTATGGGAAAGGCCGGAAGGCAGCATGCAGGCGCTGGGGGATGCTCCCAAAAGCTTTCTAATTGGACGCTGGGGAGCGTTCTCGCGCAGGCTCTGTCGGTACAGATGATACCCATATATGAGGACTAAATTCTTGCTGTTCCTGGAGATCACCTGTTACAGGTGAGTAACTATGCTTTCTAAGATCTTTGTGTGGTAACTTTGCACCACTTAAAGACAGCATGGATGTACCCTGAAGCAGAACTGGTTTATATCCAATGTTTGAAACCCAGCGCTGTCTCGGAGCAGTAGAATAGTGAAACAGTGTGTCGTGACCAGCATATGGAGTGTGAATACAGCTGTTCAGTTATGTGGACGTGACAATAAATTGCTGATTTCAGCTCAGTGCTTGGCTTTCACTATAAATAACTTTAATTTTGAGTTTTCCTTAAGGTGGACCTTATGGGGACTGTGGCTTTTTGAATTTAGCTTATGGTGAATGTTTTAGTGGTTGTTGGGATTTGATTTGTATGGTGATATCTTGAATAGATCATACCTATATTTAGGGATTTTTTTGTTACTCTATTTTGTAGTGAGCCAATGAAAATATCTCTATTTATTTTTTTAATGCTTTTATATACCGCGCTTTTTAAAATCAGTGCGGTTTACAGATAACATTTTGTGCAGAGTAGGAAGAGCCTGCTTTGCACTTATATTGAACAGGTAATACAACTTGGATTGATAACAGGGGAAAGTATATACAGGCTATATACAATGTGGGCGGGAAGTCACTATGCGGCTATAGCAACATGGTTTGCCCTGGAGCTATGTACAGGGATGTGAATTATCTATTGGGTTGACTGTTCTTTATGGTTAGGTTGTAGGGCTGTGTCAGGTGAGGTTGTGGTGTTGGCCTGGGCACAGTGTAGTAGAAAAAGGTGGTGCTTTAGTGCCTTTCTAAATTGGGCCAGGTCATTGATAGTGTGGATGGTCACTGGGAGCTCGTTCCAGCAGGTAGGTGCGTAGAACATGAATCTCTGTTTTTTGTTGCCTGGGTGCATTTTGTTACTTCGCTGGGGGTTATTAGTGTGTTGGTGGCGAAGGACCTTCTTGCTCTGGATGCGGGTGTGGGGTGGATAAGGTTTGTCAAGGAGCTGGAGGTTCTTTTGTTAATGGTCTTTAAAGTTAAGAGTTCAACTTTGTAGATGAGCCGGCAGTAAATTGGTAGCCAGTGCAGGTCCTGTAGGATTGAAGTGATGTGCTCCCTTCTAGTGGCCCCATGTAGGAATGGGGCAGCAGCGTTCATTGCTAACTGTAGTGGGTTAAGTGTGTTCTTAGGGAGTCCATGAAGGATCACATTGGCGTAGTCAAAGTGGGGGGTTATTAGTTCCTGGAACACTGTTCGGAAGTCCTCTGGTTGCAGCAAGGGTCGAAGATGTCAAATTTTCCTCATCTTATGGTAGACTTTCTTGACAGTGTTGCTTATGTGCGCTTTCAGGTCGAGGTGCTGGTCCAGCGTGACTCCTAGGTAGCGGATTGTGGGACGGCTCGGGAGCTCGGCGTCTCTTGACTTTAATGTTGCCGATGGGGAGAAGGTTTGATTTCTCGTGATAAACTTCAGCAAGACAGAAGTGCTGTTCATCTTGAGACTCTGTGAGTGAAACCAGTCAGTGACGGCGTCAAAGCACTTTACCAGTGAAGAGAAGTCTGGTTGATCGACAGTGAATGGGGTGAAGAGTAGTATGTCATCTGCATAAATCAGGCAGGAGATGTTGAAGGAGCGGATGATTGCACATATGGACTGCATATATATATTGAATAATAGGGCAGATAGCGAGGAACCCTGGGGAACTCCATGTTTTTGTTGAAAAGGCTCGGAGGTCGTGGAGCCTGTCCGTACCTGCTGCCATTGATCTGTTAGGTACGATTTGCACCAGCTCCAGGCTAAGCCCTGGATTCCCTTTTCCTGGAGACGTATTAGGAGCTGCTCGTGGTTGATTGAGTCGAAAGCTGCGGAGATGTCCAAGAAGATTAGGGCATATCCTTGTCTGTTGTTAATCCCTGTGATTAATGTGTTAAAAAGCGTGGTAAAAAGGGTTTCGATGCCATGTGATTCCCATCAAACACCAAATTGGAGTGGATGAGTAGCCTAATGGTTAGATCACTGGCTTTGGAAACCAAGAGACCCGGGTTAGATTCCCACTAGCACTCCTTGTGGCCTTGGGCAAGTCACTTAACCTTCCATTTTCTCAGAAAATTACAAGTTATCAATGTCCCTGTTTAATGTATATTACCAAGTTTAAGTTACAATGTAAACCACTTTGACATGATAAAGCGATATAAAAGGCCTGTTAAATAAACAATTTTTTAATCCCATAAGATGGCTGCTGTTTTGAATGATCCTGGATCTTTTCAAAATAACCTAAGAAAAATGCAAATGAGTTTATTTACAGTTAAAACAACTTTTGCAAGGTTCAATTTACTTAGATAAGGGCATAAATTATGGATCATCTACATACTTAAGCAGAAAGTACAACTGAAATTTGACCCCAACCTGTAAATTCTGAATTTATTATTACCTGTTTAATTGTATATAGTTTTCCCCTGTTCATACCCAGTTTATATTCCCTGTTATCTGTAAACCTATGTCAGTTTTATCTTGGCTAGGTAATATGTTGTTTAATGTAAACCGCACTGATGATGAATAGTGCAGTATATAAAAACTGTTAAATAAATAAAATAAATTCTAGCCCTAAGTTCATCACCAAACCAAAATTTTGCATTCATTCTTTGGCTAACATTGTATTTCCAGACTCTGCGCATCCTAGATAACCAAAGTATAGCTGACATCTGGATTTAATTTCAGATAATGCTGTTTCAGCCAGTCCACGACCTTCTTCAGACAGGAATTCAAATTGCCAGTATCCTCATCTTGATACCCTGGCAGATATGCTAATATCTGCAAGTTATCTGCCTAAAAATAATCAAGACTAAATTTCACTAACTCAATGGATGAAGGCTAACTAGTTATTAAAAAGCAGGGGAATGAAGTTGAACCTTGAAGAGTATTGTGTTTTACTGGATGAAGTTTAGAATGCGAACCACCTCAAACTACTTGTGATGAATCCACCAAAAACATTTTTAACCCCTTGTCTTGCGCCTTATTACTTTCTCCATTGCACTGCACTTGTTGTTAAGTCCTATCAACACAACTATAATTCAAGTATATGCCCCAACAACAGCTGCAGAAGAGAATGAAATTGAAGAGTTCTATGAACAAGTACAAGCTGAAATTGACAGAATGGTTATGGTTTGTGGTTTAGGCATTTGATATACTGCCCTTTACTTACAGAACATGCAAACAGGATATCCTGATAGTCATGGGTGACTGGAACGCAAAAGTTGGCAACAAAGAAGAAGGCAAAGTAGTTGGAAAATATGGACTTGGCAACAGAAATGAAGCTGGAGAAAGACTGATAGAATTCTGTAAGACCAATGATCTATTCATCTCAAACACCTTCTTCCAGCAACACAAGCGGCAACTATACACATGGACTTCACCCAATGGATTGTATAAAAATCAAATTGACTACATCTGTGGAAGTCAACGATGGAAAAGCTCTATAACATCAACAAAGACAAAACCTGGAGCTGACTGTGGTACAAATCATCAACTACTAGTATGCAAACTCAAGCTAAAGTTGAAAAAGAGCAAACCACTCATGAATGCAGCAAAATATGACCTTGAGAATATACCACTGGAATTTAAAGACTTTAGATACAAATGACAGAGCTCTGGAAGAGTTATGGAATGACATTAAGAAGGTTGTGTTGGAAGAAAGTGTGAAGTCTCTACAAAAGGTGAAAAAGCAAAAACGACCAAAATGGATGATGGAAGAAACTTTGAAAATTGCCCAGAAACGCAGAGAAGCTAAAGCTAGAGGAGAAAGACAGACAATCACAGAACTCAACAGAGATTTCCAACGTGCACTGCACTTACAGATAACCAAAATTAGACAGTGCCCAACGGTGCAGTCTAGAAAACATTCTTAACTTTATCTTGGGTTAGGGGGTTGGTTGGTTCAGTTATCCTGAATGAAGAAATGCCTTTCTCATTACTAATGCAAGAAGATTCTTTAGGCAAGTGATTTCCAAACTTGGGGTTGGGACCACAAATTGAGTCACATCATCAGTGGATGGGGTCACAGAAACATGTTCATTTCCCCTTCTCTCTGGACTTCCACTGTGATCTATGTCCAGTAGTGGCAGTCACTAGGTCAGCATGTGACCTGTGAGCCAGTGAATATTCATAGGCCCTTGCTCCCCTCCTGTGTAAGCTTCCTGTTAGACTGGAAACCCATGCTGCTGCTGTTGCCTTCCTGCTTTAGATGAGTGAAGGGAGGGAAAAGGATGTTGGAAACCTGCTATTTGGATTTCATCATCTGATGTCACATGAATTTTCAGTTGCTAAAATGGGGTCATATGGGATAAGAGTTGGAAAGCACTGGCCTAGGCCATAGTTTAAAAAACAAACAGCAATTCATATTCTTATTGATCCTCTGCCTGTTGGGTACTTCTGCAATGAAGTTTTTCAGCTTGTCTTTTCCTTTAAGGATTTGCATTTTCCTAATTGTATTTATAGCCATTTTCACTGCTTTCAAAGATACTTGTGGGGAGTTCAGCTCCCTCCTTCCTTAGCCGCTTCTAATTGCAAAGTTGGTTTGCACTGCAATCTGTGAGACTTTAACTTTGGGAAATCGAGGTTACTTACGTGTAACGGGAGTTCTCTGTGGACAGCAGGATAAGTCAGCCACACTAGGTGACGTCATCCGATGGCGCCGAGGACAGAAGTACTCTCTCTCTAGCCCAGAAGGCATTTCCCTTCTGGGCGTGATCCACCTGGCCCTACCCACAGGCCTGCCCCCAGCCAAGCCACTATGTCCTGAGCTGAGCCAGACGCTATGGGCGTTAGAGGCCAGGAGAAGGGCCCCTTGCAGGGGAGGTAGGGTGGGAGCATGTGGCTGTCCTGCTGTCCACGGAGAACTCCGGTTACAGGTAAATAACCTCGATTTCTCCTAGGACAAGCAGGATGAGTCAGCCACACTAGATACCTCCCTAGCTGCGAAGGGCTGAGGTGGAAGGGGCCCTGTCAGGACATACCACAAAACGAGGAATGCAGAGGCAAGGTTTTATTAATGCTGGCGGTAACGCCCACATGAATGAAAAACATGAACAAAAGTGCAACTGTACAAGGTCACGCAGGACAGAGCACATATATAGGCAGGTGCAGAACATGTGCAATTGGTAAACAACACGTGCATGTGCAAATAGCAAACACTGTGTGCAAACGTGCAGGCGAGTACAATTTTAAACATGTGCAATTTCAACATGTGTAAACAGGTACAGGACGTGTCCAATGGCAACCACATGTGCAAAACAGATGCCGAGGCAAACTGCAGAATCAACATAGTCAGTAGTAGTTCAGGTAGGTGAGGGCATCGGTCCGCTGGCTGTTGACAGGACTGCCCGGCCGAAGGAGCCCGTCTGTAGGTCGAGGCAGTAATGCCTTTGGAAGGTCTGAAGGGAGGACCAGGTAGCCTCTTTGCAGGTATCGGCTACCGGCACCGAATGCAGATTGGCAGTGCTGGTGGCTAGAGCCCTCAGCTGGTGCGCGTTGGCTGGGGGTGAGGGCCCAGTGCCGGCTTGGTCAAGGCAGAAAGTGATGCATGAGGAGATCCAGAAGGATAGGGTACGCTTGGTGACCGGGCGGCTGGGCTTGTTCTGGTCGTAGGAGACAAAAGGTTGTGTGCCCCACCTCTGAGTCATAGTCCTGAGGAGGTAGAGGCGTAGGGCCCGGATGCAATCCAGCTTGTGGAGCTGTTCTTCCTCGGGGGAAGAGTGAGGCTCCAGGTGGAAGGTAGGAAGTTCGATTGTCTGGTTGATGTGGAAGGCAGAGGCTAACTTCGGGACAAATTTTGGATGCATCCGGAGGGAGGCACGATCATTGGAGAGCTGCGTGTACAGTGGATGCGCCGCCAGGAGCTCGCTGATACATCTGGCCGAAGTGATGGCAACCAGAAACAAGGTCTTCCAGGAGACGAGCTTGATGTCTGCCAACTGCATGGGTTGAAAGGGAGGCAACGTAAGCCGATTGAGAATCGCGTTGAGGTCCCAGTGCAGCACAGGCTTCCTAACTGGAGGATGAAGGTTTGTCAAGCCCTTCATAAAACATGCAACAATGGGCAGCTGTGCGATGGAACTGTCTGAAGGGCGTTCGTGGAAGGCCATGATGGCTGCCAGGTGAACGTGGATGGACTGTGTCTGCAGGCGTTGAGATAAAGAAGCCAGGTACCACAGGATTTGTGGTACCGGGCAGGGGGAGGAGTCCAGTACTTGAGGAGCACCGGGAGGTGAAGCGCCGCCACTTCAGGCTGTATGATTTTCTGGTTGCGGGGCGATGAGCTGCGAGGACCACCTGTTCGACTTGTGGGAGGCGGAAGGGGGATAAGGCTATCTGCTCAGCTTCCAGGCTGTTAAAGCAAGGGTCCGCAGCTTGGGGTGGAGGGTGTTCCCGTCCTCCTGTGAGAGCAGGTCCAGCACTAGGGGAACTGGATCGGAGGGCGCAGCACCAGATGGTCAAGGAGCGGGAACCACCCTTGGCGCGACAAGTGGGGTGCCACCAGGATGGCATGCGCTCTGTCAGAGATGATGCGCTTGGACAGTCATGAAGATCAAAGAGATGGGGGGGAAAGGCATACACTAGAGACCACTCCCCCCATGACACGTTGAATGCATCCGCTGCGTGGCTCAGTGTAGAGGGATGTTTCGAGCAGAAGGTATTGCACTTCGTGTTCCCCTCTGTGGCAAAGAGGTCGACCTCCGGATGACCCCATTCTTGGAAGAGGGAGCGGGCCACCTGGGGCTTGAGGGACCACACGTGTGGGTTGAGTTGCCGGCTGAGTCTGTCCGCTAGTTCGTTTCCCAGCCTGGGAAGGTAGGAAGCCTGGAGGGTGCAGTGCTTGGAGATTGCGAAAGCCCAGATCCAAAGGACTTCCCCGCAGTGTGTCCGTGAACCCGTGCTGCCCTGTTTGTTGATGTAAAACATGGCCACTTGGTTGTCCGTTTGTAGCAGGACCATTTTTCCACTGATTAGGCCCTGGAAGGCCTCAAAGGCTTACCGTATGGTTCTGAGTTCGAGGAGGTTGATGTGGCACTGCCGTTCCTGCGCTGACCAGGCTCCTTGTGTCCGGAGGTGGAGACAGTGTGCCCCCCAGCCCACTGGGGAGTATCGGTGGTGATGATCAGTTGATGCACCGGTTGGGGAGGTCTCCCGCATGACAGGTTCCTCTCGCAGGCCCACCATTGGAGGGAGGCAATTACTGCTTCGTCCAATGGAATGGTGGTGCTCAGGAGCTGCGAGTGCTGGGACCAGTGTGCCCGTAGGTGCCACTGGAGATGGCGCATGTGGAGCTTTGCTAGGGGCACTGTCTGGGTGGTCTCTGCCATATGTCCCAGGAGGCGGAGGAGTATCCAGGCGGTGGAGGTCTGTACCGCTTGTACGCATTGTACCAGGTTCATGATGGTTCCCACTCTTTGCAGGGGAAGGAAGGAAGGCTTTGGAGCTGGTGGTGTCTGAGAGCTTCGATGAACTCCAGTCGCTGTGAGGGACGAAGGTGCGATTTCTGGTAGTTCACTAGAAACCCCAGAGATGACAGCAGGGTGATGGTTGCTAGAGTCGCTTATGTGGCTTCCTTTGAGGAAGGGGCAGAGATAAGCCAGTCGTCCAGGTAGGGGAAAACACAAATTCCCCGTTTACGGAGATGTGCTGCTGCCACAGCAACACACTTTGTAAATACCCGTGGAGCGGGTGACAGACCGAAAGGGAGGACTTTGTACTGGAAGTGGTTCCCCATGGCTTGGAATTGTAGGTACTGCCTGTGGTCCTTGCATATTGGAACATGTGTGTATGCTTCCAGCAGACCCAGGGATGTCAGCCATTCCTTGGGTTGCATGAGAGGAAGGATGGATCTGAGTGAGTGCATCCTGAACTTCTCCTTGGCCATGAATTTGTTGAGCATGCAGAGGTCGAGGATGGGGCGCATGCCATTGGATTTCTTGGGAACCAGGAAGTATCTGGGATAGAAGCCAGTGTTCCGTTCCTCTTCCGGGATGGGTTCAATAGCATTGGAGACTAGGAGAGACACAACCTCCGTCTCCAGGGAGGGGAGGGACAAGGCAGATGCTTTTTCGGGGGGGGGGGGGGGCGGAGTCCATGCTGAGTGATGTCCAACAAAGAAGCAGAAATCCATGTTTTACGGTGCAAGCGACTCACCGTCTCGATATTCAAAGCAAACTGACCGCAGAAAGATTTTTTGATATTGCGAGATAGAGCTCAACATGTTTTGAACACCAGCGGTATGAAGGTCTCTAACTTGACTTTGGTACTTTTCATTTAAGATTTGGATTGGATTGCATATCGGGACAGTTTCTGTCCCCATTTTACACAGATCGATCCAAACACAGAATATATATACACAGCCAATTTAGCCCCTGAGGAAGGCTCAACGAAACACGGCCTGTGTCGGGTCATTGGCTGGAACTGATCAAATAAAATAAAATATACTCTTCCTTTACAATCCATGGTTTGTACTGGGTCCAGGAGTCCATGCTGTACAGGAGGTGAAAGAAACTTTATTCGGTTTCCATCGGTGATGATTGCTAGGACCCACTTTTCCGTAGTGATAGATTTCCAGGCCGGTAGAAACATAGCCAAATGTCCCCCCGTAGGGAGGTTGGCCTTGGCTCTCGGGTCAAAAAGCCTGATTGGCCTTACCCACTCCTGGTTGTGAGGTTTTCTGCTGCTTCCTTTCGCGCTGGCGGGGCTTCTGCCAGTAGGATGATTGGGAAGGCTGTGATTTGTAGCAGGGTTGTTGCCATTTTCGGTAGGAGCCGTATTGGCGCTTGGAGGAAGAAAAGGAGTAGGGCTTTTGGTGATAGGCGCTTTTGCGGTTGGACCGTTCCAGGCCTTCGTCCACGAGGGTCTGTAGCATTGTGCAGTGGTCTTTCAAGGCATTGACTGTGTCGTTGACATTTTCGCCGAACAAGGTATCCCCTGTGCAGGGAGCATCTGTAATGCGGTCGTGAGTGTCCTCTCGCAGACCTGACGCCCTGAGCCAGGCTAGGTGGTGTGCAGAAATGGAGGTTGCCGCTGAGCGAGCTGCTGTGTCGAATGCATCGAAAACTGCTCGCACCTAGTGTTTTGTGCACTCCTGCAGGTCTAGAATGGTGGGGGAGGTGGCCGTCTGTGTCTCCTGTTTGGAGGTGGAGATGGTTGTTTTGAGATTCTCCACCAGAATGTCCTGGTACAGGACCTGTTGCAACTAGTGGGTGGAGACTCTGGCGCATAGCATAGCTCCTTGGAACGCCTTTCTGCCGATGTCGTCGAGGAGCTTTAGTTCCTTGCCTGGAGGGTAGTTGGCATGTGTCCACGTGGACTTTGAGCTTTTGAGCGTGGACTCCACCACTATGGAGTGGTGAGGGAGCTGGTTTTTGTCAAAACCTGGAGAGGCTTGGACCTGGGTCTTGGCATCCAGCTTCCGAGACACCGGTGTCCCCGAGGTAGGGTTCTGCCATAAGGTGAGGAGATTTTCTCTCAGCAGAGGATGCACAGGGATATGTGCAGGGGGTCGAGGGGCCTCCAGGAATTTCCTTGCAGCCTGAGTTTCCGGGTGCTGGTCGGATGTGTCGCAGGTGCTGGAGAAGCTGAGGGCGTTGGCAAACTTCCTGAGGAACATTGGGGTAGGTTAAGTCCTCAGGGTTGCTGGACAGGGGATCTGCTGACGGTGTCGAGGGGGGTTGTCTCCTGAGGCCAGAGATTGAGGTGTCGTGTTCTCCTCTGCATCGCTGCGGGCTTCTCTGGAGGCTGACACGGAGATTAGGGTGGAGCCTTTGGGCAGTGCCAGGGAGGGAAGCTGAGTGCTGGCATGGTGGGAGATTCCTGAAGTAGGGATCTGTGCTAGGTCCGGGGATGTCCGAGCCCACTGTTCAAACAGGCTAGAAGTGTGAAGAATTGGGTGGGGCCTTGTGCACTCCAGGAGGTCAGGGAGTAGTGCTGGCAGGCTCCATGAGCTCCGGAAGTTCTGGCTGTCCTGGTTGCCCTGGAGAGGGAGCCTTAGCATGCAGAGGGGAGAGATCCTGTCGGAGGCTGGGAGGGGAAGCATACCTGCTCGCAGGGGTAATGCTGGAATCGTGTCCACTGATGCTGGCAGCTGGATAGTAGCTGACGTGGCTGTGGTACTGATGGCAACTCCTGCCATCATGGCGGTGTCTTCTGCGACCTCTGTTGGAGCTGTTTGAGGAGCTGCTGCTGCTGTTTCACCGCTTGGAACGTTGCCCGGAGCGGTGCCTCCATGCCGAGTGTGATCGTCAGCGGTGGGAGTGCCGGTGCTGAGAGCTGCTCCTCCTACAATGACGTTTGCTCCGGTGCCGGCCAATGGCGCCATGGTGGGAGGAGCCGGAAGTGATGACATCAGAGAAGATGGCCGCCGCCATGGGAGCCTCGTGGGTTGGAAGGAGCAGCGTTGCCTGGGTCTGCCGGTCAGCAAGGAGAGATTCCCCCGAAGGGGAGAGGAGGTCTGGAGCAGAGCGGCTGCGGGTGGAGGCCATAGAAGGCACACCCGTAGCTGCTGGAGGCATCGGAAGAGGCTGCACAGCTGCAGGGGAAGATTGCAGGGCCCAGAACGCTGTTGGGGGCTCTGGAGCAGGAAGGGAGAGCTGGCGTCCCTGGGAAAAGCTCCTGAAGTGCGTACTTGCGGGATTTTCTCGCTCTAAGGGACATCCTCGCGCAGTGAGCGCAATCCTCGACCTTGTGGGAGATACCCAGGCATCAGAGGCATCGATCATGCAGGTCAGTGGAATTCATCTTCCTAGAACAGCCTGGGCATTTCTTGAACCCTGGTTTGGGCATCTTGATAGAAGGTCAGTAGAATGAACTTGAGATGAGAAGTTGTTTTTTTATTTATTTTTTATTTTTTTTCGTAAAATTGTTGAAGAGAAGTGGTATCCGTCTTGCTGGCAAGGCGGAAGAGGTAAAAGTGGCTGACTAGGGGCGGGCCTGTGGGTAGGGCCAGGTGGATCATGCCCAGAATGGAAATGCCTTCTGCGCTAGAGAGAGAGTACTACTGTCCTCGGCACCATCTGATGTCACCTAGTGTGGCTGACTCATCCTGCTTGTCCTAGGAGAATCCCAGTAAGTGTCAATCCATTGAAAATAATTTTTAGAAAGAGATTGCTTACCTGTAATTTGAGTTCTGTAGCACAACTTGTCCACTATTCCCTGCAGAGTTGCACATTTCGTTCTGTGTTTGAATTTTGTAAAAAGAAGAAACTGAAGTATTGAGTGGCAGTGGTTGTCTGGAATCTGGTTCAAAAGTGTCCGTTTCGAAAGCTGCTTCAATGAGCACCATTGGATGATGTCGCCCATTTGTGTGAATCATTCAGCTGCTGTTAGAGAATGACAATTACAAGTAAGTAATTTTTCTTTATAAGACACTGCTCCAGACGTGATTGCTTCCAGACATTGATGAGAAATTTAAGTAATTTCTTCAAAGAACTTCCATAGAATCTTAAAAGTGGCTTTTTTAATTGATACAGGCTGTGTTTACTGCTCGTGTTTAGTCAGAAATGTAGGGAGCAGTTTCAAACTGCAATTAAGATTCTACTTAAGTGACTTGAAAAGCCTTTCAGGGTATTTATTTCTACAAGTATTTGCCTTTTCATTTTACCTTGCTGTGAAGATTTCTGAAGCATTCTGTCCAGACTTTAGGAATTCTGAAGCTCCTACTAAATGTATTATGAGTGATGGAATTTATATAGGACATGAGCATTAAAAGCATATTCTATGATACTGTATGTATTCTAGAACCATATAGCTGAAAAGAGATGTAGCAGTTTTAATAAGTATTTTAAAGACATTTCAAATATGTTTGAGGAAGGTGACCATAATAATGAAAAGCTTTGCACTGCACTATCTGATTTTTCTATAAAGCTGTATTTTGTTAGTATATTTACTAAGGTGCATTCAGCTTTTGCAGCTAATGTCGGGCGATGGCTGCTAAAAGCCAGCATTAGTTGCAAAAGCCCCATGGCATCTGCAGGGGATGTTCCCAGCATTTCACTTGCAGATAACCTGGAGAAAGCGGAGGGACTGTGGGGTGGCTGAGGTAGCATTAGATACAGCCATAAAGCCTGAAAACTTTGACTATTAACGCACGATGGTAATATTTGCAGTAATCACGCCTTGTAGGCATGCCTACTCTCTGCCCTAATCTCTCCTAGGCCTGCACCTCCTGTGCAAAATGCAGACATCATGGAAAAGTGCCACAATGTCTGCATTTTTCCTGTTAGCTGCTACCACAGGGCGCTGTTTCTGCGTTAGTGTTGCGGTAGCAGCTAATACCTTTTAGTAAACCTACCCCTTAGTCTTTGTGTTTTGTTCAGTTTATATTTTCATTGTACTACTTCAGGTTTAATGTTCCTAGCTTTCTTTCCTGCATAAATAGAGGTGGAACCAAAACATATTTGGAAGCAAAGGATAAAACTGGCGATTAGTGTAGCTGAAGAAAAGTATTAAGGGAGAGCATACATAGTTGCAAAATTAAGGGGGCCAGTTATTAAGATATGCTAATGTTAATGCACTGTAATTCACTGTAACTCATGTTATATTAGTGCGTGTTATTCAGTGGGACCTATTTACCAATAATACACAATGGTGTTAGTGAACCTTAGTTACTAGACCCCTAAATACCCATATGCTGGAAAATTTACAATAACCAGAACTTACACACTTTCTCTGACCCATATACATACAGAATAGTAAAGCTGAAATACAAAAAAAATTTCTTCCCTGTTTTTGAGGAAGTTTGTACAACTTTGCCATTTTATACAACTATCAACACCCAGAAGTTAAAAAATAAATGAATGAATGAATGATTAAATCAGGCCAAAGGCCTGCTTTAGGATGTACTGTTAAATGCTGAAATATGGGTTATTTTTTATTAAAATATGTTATATTAAAATACAGACTAGCATAAAAATAAGTGACTTCAAACCTGGTTGCCTTATTTCTAGTCTAAGCTCTTTAGGGAAGAGAACTTTTGTCTCTATAAAGAATGATCTTTCCTATAGTAAAATGTGAAAATTTTCACCTTACCACATGCAGTGTGTGTCATATAGTAGTACTGTAAAGAGAAATGATTATTATGATAGGACCTTTTGTTTTATTTGCATTTAAACATTTACAGTTCAAATAAGAACAAAGAAAACAAGAAGAAAATAATTCCTAAAAAATAAAGAAGGGAAAATTAGCCCGCATCACGGGGAGCATCCAAAAAACAAGGCAATCAAGCAGCATAAACCACACAATTACTGCTAAAACAAAACAAAACGCCATCTACTCCAATACAGTGCCGAAACATACAGCACTATTTACCACCTCAAAACCTTATCTTGAGCCTCTCCATCCCTCAAAAGCTTCTTGAGGTGGGATAGATCTTGGGGAACATATCTAACACCATTCAATGTAATCACACATTTGCAGGGGAATCTAAGGTAAACAGTACCAGCAGGAGCTAATACTTGAGATTTAAAGGAAAGAAAAATCCTCCTCCTCACCTGGGTAGCTTTAGAAACATCATGGGAATGCCCTCCCACCTGACATAAGAGTTATAACCAACCTAACCCAATTCAGGAAGGCCCTAAAACACTACCTATTCACAAGATACTTCTCGGTGTAGACCCGATAGGGAAATACACTCCCCATGTAAATAACTGTAGATACTTGTCAATGTAATAACTGTTGTTGTTTACCCTTGTTATCCAAGTTTCAATCCCTGTTCAAATGTGAATACATTGCAGTTAGCCTGCAATGTATATGTTTGTTGGATGTATACCGCACTGATGTTAATAGTGCGGTATAAAAGAAATGTTAAATAAATAAATAAATCAGGAAATAATTGTATTCTAACACCACAAAAAGGAGATTCCTTAAACTTAAAATAACTTTTTAGACAGACTCAGATCAGGTCAGAATGTCCTCTCCTGCCAAGGAGATGTCCTTACCACTTTATCAGGAACATAATACAGTTTAGAAAGTAAAATATCATCACTATTAGATAAACATAAAATTTCCTTGAATTATTTACGTACAAGAATCTCTGGTGAAAGTAACCGAGTAATGAGGAAATTCAAAAACCTAAAATTTTTTACTACAAAGAGAATTTTCGAAGGGTTCCGATTTGTGATGTATCATAAGGCCTTAATAGAGGACACATATACTGCATTCAGAGAGGTCACCTGGATGTGCAGTGTTTAGACCTTTTTTCCCAAGATCTCCAACTGAACATCCACTGGTTTAAACTTTGCAACCGCCTCCTGGGAGAGCTCACAGAGTTGCGAAACAGTAGTAGACAAAAACTTCTCAGTACGTGACACTATTTATCTCTTATTTTATAATGACACAGCTCCAGGAGGCTGAATATCAGCCTTATCTAAAGCACACGCTACAGGTTTAGGACAAATGGCAATACTCTCGGACCCTATTATTACAGGGCTTGACTCTACAAAGTCTTTCGGAGGACTAGATAGCAAAGACTAACAAGGTAAAGGAGGCGGAGTCTGCTCAAAGGAGCTCAAAGACTGTCCTTCCAAAGAAGCCTGCATACTAGCTGTATCTGACACACTGTTCTGGGGCACCAAATGCTTGTCCATAGTACCCACACCTGTGGCATTTTGTTTACTGCCCTTCGACTTTTTCACCGGCTTCTCACAACCACGCGTACAACACATTTATTCACCACATCTCAGTCCTCTGATCCTAAGGGGCTCACAAGGGGCAGATCATACCCCTTGTTGCACGCCCCCGTCTGCATGCGGGTGGACAAGAAATTTATAAGGCCCTCAGGTGGAGTCCAGCTGACCACAACAGTGCCGGAGTAGCGGGCAGGCAGATGACACACCTTCACATCGCAGGCAGCAAGTAAAGCAACTCCCCTATGATAGGACTTTTAAATGAAGAGAAGTATGTTGTTAAGGGGCTTGTTAAATAAAGTGTGCTAATGGTTAGCATGGGGTTTACTGTGCACTAAAAATGCAGCTATTAAAAATGTCATGCTAACTGCTGCTTACAGATTTTGGTGGGTTGGGGGTGGAGCATGGGCATTTATTGCAAAATGCATTTGGCATGGGTGTCGGCACATGCTAATCACACATTTTGCAGTTAGTGTGGGTGCACTTGATACCTCAAGGAGTGGCGCTAACGGTGCATACAGCAGACAGCTTAGTGCAGGGGTTTTCTGGGTACACTCCCATACTAAGCTTTTCAGAGCTTAACACAACAAACTACTAACAGAGCTTTTGTGTCCTATGCTCCCAAATGCTGGAACAAACTACCTCCAAATATCAGATCAATCAGGGATATCACCCAATTTAGAAAGTCCATCAAGCACTACTTATTCACTCTGCACTTCAGGCTACCATACACCCAATAGAACCGGCCCCCACCTCACTCAGATAACTCCTACACATAACAACCCAGAACAAAAAATCAAAACGTAATAACACTGTATTCTTGTCAAACTCAAATTTTGATGTAACCTATCTAATGTATATATAATTATGTATAATTATGTAGATAGTTAGCCCCAGTTTACACCCAGTTTATCCTCCCTGTTATCTGTAAACCTAGATCAGTCATGTATTGACAGGTATGTTGTTGTTCAATGTAAACCGCACTGATGATGAATAGTGCGGTATATAAAAAAATGTTAAATAAATAAATAAATAAAATAAATAAATAACGTACAGTAAAGTACCACATTTTAGTAAACATGCTCCAAATTTTTTATTACGTAATTGTTAATCATATATTTAGGCACACTGAGATGATCTTTGGTTATATGAGTATTTCATGTCAATTCTTGGCAGGCTATAACCTTAAAAATGTATGAGGACATTTCTATGAGCTTGTTCATAATGTATCAGTAAGAGAAGAGATTATTTGAACATGGGACAAACACAGAGGATCTCTAAAGGAAAAAAGAGGATTGTTGTGGTTAATATGGCAGGACAGACTAGATAGGCCATGTGGTCTTTTTTTTTTTTTTTAACTTGAAATTTTTATTGGTTTTACTGAATACTGAACAAGAAAAACAGTCTGTAGCAGTAACAATTTTCCCCCTCCCTCAATCCCAAGCCCAAATACACCACTGCAACACAAGTGTAAGAAAACAAACAAAAGCTAACAAAAGCTACATACATGTCCCTATAAATCCTACCCACCCTCCCCCTTCCCCTAAGTCCCCCCTCCCCCCATTCCAGTAGCTTGTGCCTCTAAATAGACCACCAAAGGTTTCCACCGCTTAGAAAACTGCGCCCCCTGCCCCCGCTGGAGTGCGGTAAGACGCTCCATATTCAAAACCCTGTGTAGTCGGGTATGCCACTGAGATAGCTCCGGCGGCGCACTCTGCTTCCACTGCCATGCAACATCGCATCTAGCCGCAACAAGGCATGTAAGAAGCAATTTACGCCATCGAAAATCCAGGGCATCCGGCCACACCCCCAACAAAAATAAGGATGGGCTCAATTCCGGCACCACCCCAAAAATCACCCCCAATTGATCTCGAATCATCAGCCAATACTGAGCTATCACGGGGCAGTCCCACCACATATGGAGATATGTCCCCCGGGCACCGCAGCCTCTCCAACATAGGTCCGAGGCCCCAGGGAACATCCGCTGATAGCGAACCGGAGTGTAGTACCATCTCATCATTAGTTTATACGCATTTTCCTGAATAAGGGTGCAGATTGAGGATTTCGATATCCCCTTAAAAATTGCCAACCACTCCTCCTCATCCCACTGCACCCCCAGATCCTTTTCCAATTCTAAACATATAATTAGGTCTACCCGCCCCTTTCTGAACTCTTTGGAGGCTATTATACAGCAGTCGAATCAATCCTCTGGATTGCTGATGGCCAAGCCAGAGGGCCTCCAGGTCATTAGGGCCCTCTGTCATCTTATCCAGGTTGTCCTTCCGCCGCAAGTAATGCGTCACCTGTAGGTGCGCAAACAAGTCCCGGGACCCCAGCTGAAACTCGGCCTTTAATTGCTCAAAGGACTTGGGTTCCCCCATATCAATCAATTGCATAAAATTATCCAACCCTTTCCGGGCCCAACTAAGAAAAATGCCCTCCCTTCCCGGGCCAAAGGCAGGGGTAGCCCGAATGGGGGCCAACAAGGAATGCCCTACCCAGACAGTAATCCGCTTCCATCCCCGCTGCCATTCATCCCATAAATGTCGTATGAAGGGATTCGGGGTCCATTCCCCCCTAAGCACCCCCTTCTGTAGCCAAGGGAGATGCGGGAGATGCCAACCCTCCACCCAGAATTGTTCAAGGCCATAGAATCGTTTAGTAGTTGCAGATTCCCGCCACTCCACCACCTGTCTCATCTGGGCGGCCAAATAATAATCCTCAATCCGTAGCATTCCCAGCCCCCCAGTCCTCCGAGAACGATACAATACTTGACGCGCTATGCGTGGGGGTCGATGCCGCCACACAAAGAGGAACATTTTCCTTTGTAAGCGTTGGAGGACTAGACGGGGCACCCGCACCGGTAAGACTTGAAAAAAGTACAGTAGCTTAGGCAGCACCATCATCTTAAGGGTAGCTATTCTACCGAGCCAAGAGATATCCTCCTTATTCCACTTACCCAGATCCCTCTCGATCTGGTCTAGCAAGGGGGGGTAATTCGCCCCATACAACCTCACAGGGTCCGCCGTTAAGCGGACCCCCAGATACTGAATATCCCGGGAAGCCCAACGGAATTTATAATTCCCTTGCAGATGCGACACCAAGGAATCGGACAGGCTGACATTGAGCGCCGCCGATTTATCCCAATTAATTTTGAAGCCCGCTACCTTCCCATATTGCTGTAATTCGTTCATATAAATGGGTAAAGCTAGGATAGGGCTGGTCACAAACAATAGCATATCATCGGCGAACAACGCCACTTTATGCTCCTCCGTACCCACCCGGAATCCCTGGGCATCCGGATTACTGCGCAAACGCCTCGCCAGCGGTTCCATAGTCAAAGCGAATAGCAAAGGAGATAACGGGCACCCCTGACGAGTCCCCCGTGTCAAGGGGAAAAACTCCGAATAGCGGCCATTCACTTTCACAGCTGCTACCGGGCTAGCGTAGAGCGCTTTAATCCAGGCCATCATATTTACCCCAACCCCTATTTTGTCCAGCACCGCAAACATAAAGCTCCACTCCACCCGGTCGAAAGCCTTCTCAGCATCGACACTTAGCAACAACAGGTCCTGATTGAGCTGCCGCGCTGACCACATCACCTGAATGGTTCGCCGTATATTATCCCCCGTATTCCTCCCATGAATGAACCCAGTTTGATCCGACTGGATCACCTTAGGCATAAGGGCCCCAAGGCGATTCGCCAACACCTTTGCAAGGATCTTCCCATCCGTATTTAGTAACGAAATTGGACGATAAGAGCCACACAAAGCCGGGTCCCGGCCCGGTTTTACCAACACAGTAATCCCCGCCTGCTGCATGGAGGGTGCTAGCGGTTTGCCTTGCAATACCTCATTAAAAAGCCGCTGCAATAAGGGGGCCAACCGCTCCGCAAATTTTTTATAAAACAGAGCCGGAAAACCATCCAAGCCAGGCGACTTATGCAGAGCCAGGCCTTTGATTATTAATCCAATTTCCTCCAAGCCAATCGGCCGATTAAGCATTTCCCTATCCAGATCTGTAAATTCTGGGAGTCTATCCCCGTCTTCCAAATATTCCCCCGCTCGATATTCTAATCCTCCAGATGAGCTGGTATATAATGTCTGATAATAGTGCACAAATTGCTCCCGAATCGCCTTGGTGCTAAACAACAGTTGGTCTCCGGGCCCCTTAATTTTAAGTATGGCAGATCTGCGCTCCTGATCCCGCAGCTTCCTAGCTAGCAATGTGCTAGCCTTATTATTAAAAGCATAGTAATGCTGATTAACCCGTTGCAATTGATAGTGGATGGTTTCCGTCCGCAATTTCATTAACTGCGACCGAGCACAATCCAATGCGGCCCGCACTTTCACTCCCCCCTCACTTTTATGACGCTTTTCCAGCTCCGAAATCTTAGCCAGTAACTGGGCCGCCCTCCCCTCCCTCTCACGCTTGAGCCGCGCAGCCCATGCTAACAATTTCCCCCTTAAAACCGCCTTGAGCCCATCCCACAGTATCTCCCAAGCCACCTCTCCTGTATCATTCCATTGATAATACTCATCTATGGCTGCCTCAATATCTTTAATGACCGCCGCATTCTGCAGTAAACTTTCATTTAATCTCCAGAAGGTCCGGCCCTCCTTATCGGGCTCACCTCCAAACTCGACCCACACGGGGCCATGGTCAGTCCAGGTGATCGGCTCTAAGCCCGCATCAGTGACCCTACGGGTCCAGCTTTCATCCCCCATAATAAAATCTATCCTGCTATAACTATGGTGGACCGGGGAATAAAAGGAAAAGTCGCGCTCTTGGGGGTGCAGCTGGCGCCAAAGATCACACACTCTAAATTTCGCCACCAAGTCCAATAATTGCAACCTCCCCCTACTCCCATCCCCCGCACCTGGCCGCTGTCTATCCCTCTGGGGGTCTAAGACTGCGTTAAAGTCCCCACCTAACAATAGTGCCCCGTGTATTTTATTGGCCAACCATCCCGATAAATCCTCCCAGAAGGACGTATGGGGGTCATTAGGACCATATACGTTAACTAGCGTGACCTCCTGCCCTTGCAATACCCCCCACACCAATAGTACCCGCCCTTTCATCCCCTTCATTACACCCCCACCTGGAAGGGAACATCATTCCGGATCATTATGGCCACCCCTGCCTTTTTATGGAGTCCCTCAGCATTGAACCAGATATTACTAAATGCCCCATATCTGACCAAGGATTCATCTTTTGGCAACAGATGGGTCTCTTGTAGAAACACCACCTGCCACTTGTGATGTTGCACCTCCTTAAGCAGCAATTTCCTCTTTTGTGGGGAATTAAGTCCGCGCACATTCAATGAACCTACCCTAAGTCCCGCCATTTAACCCAATACCAAAGAAAGAATGCGTAAAGAGAGCCACTGATTATTAGAACCCCCCCCCCCGCCCTCTGCCCCCCCTACCACCCCTCCCCCCTCCCCTCCCTTCCTCCCCACAGGCCATTCTTCCCTGTGTCTCCTACCGGAGGACGAAACTCCCCACCCGAGACCCGCCCTCAACCTTCCCTTCGAAGCCCCCCCTCCCCTAACCTTCCCCCCCCAGCCTTCATAGAGTCCAGGTAACTCATTCATACCATTCATCCCATTCATCCCTCAGCCACTCCCCCCCCTCTTTAATTACATTACTATAATTCCGTCCCTCATTCAGTACCCCCAAAACACTCCCCCAGCCATACTCTAGACCCACCCCCCCCCAATCTCTCACTGACATAATATAGCCTGTCTCAGCCAACCTCCTGCAGGGTAAGCCCTACAGTAGTTCAATGTCATGACTTTAGCCAAGTAAAATAAAGTATCTCAGCATCAGGTAGCCAACTGTGATCCGTTGCGATCTCCCTCCGCCGCCGTCGAAGATGTCCCGGAGAGGCGCTGGAGCCGTCGGCCCTTGGAGTTGACCCGTTGCCATCGCTGTTGATCCGAGAAAGACCCCGGTCCTTTCAAACGATCTCCCGCTGCGGCCTGGGGACGAGTCGGAGGCAAATTAGGCGCTTTTGCTTTTTCCAAACAGTTCCAAGCCTCCTCCACAGTCCTGACTCGCTGGACTCTCCCCTGCACTTCAAATTGTAGCCCAAATGGAAAGAGCCATTTATATTTAATATTTTCAGTCCGGAGATATAGAGTCACTGGGCGCATGGCGCGGCGACGTTGCAATGTGGAGGGAGCTAAATCTTGAAAGATCTCGACCGTCACATCCTGCCAATCTACTTTGCCCTTTTTGGCTGCAGCTTTCATTATCTCCTCTTTCAGTGGGTAGCTCGTGAGGCAAGCTATAATATCCCGAGGTAAGTTCCCTTGGGGGGGCCGGAGGGCCCGATGCGCTCGTTCAATTCCCACCAGCCTCTGAGCCCCAGCAGGCTCCGGGGATCCCTCTGCCAGCAAGGCCCCACAGATGTCCTGAACCACCTGCTGGGCCTGTTGAAATCTCCCCTCTTCAGGCACCCCCCGGAGGCGTATGTTGCAGCGCCTCGACCTGTTTTCCAGGTCTTCAATCTTATCGCGCAATTCCTCCCGATCCTTCTGCCACTCCGCATAAACGCTGTGAATGCTCTCACCCGCCATTACGGCCTCCTCCACGTGCTCTTCCAAAGAGTCCACTCTATCTCCCAAAGCTTGCAAGTCCACCCGAAATTCATTCAGCATCTCCCGCACCTCCTTTTTCACCCCCAACACCTCTGTTTTTATCTCCTTGCACCAGCGCCACAAGTCACCTCTCGTGCACTGCTCCTCCGCATTCTCCGGTTCGTCATCCTCCGCCATCTCAGCCCCTGCTCCCCGCTCCGTCTGCGAGCTCGCTGCAGCGTAGGAGGATCGAAATTTTTCTAATTTCTTTTTAGCTGTGGACATCCCCGAGGCTGAGCGCACTAGAAGGCTGTATTATGTGCACGACTGCGAGGGCCCGATTCGACACTGTTAGCTATTTTGCTCCCGGTTCAGGGAGAGCTCTTAAGTCAGGCAGCCATCTCAGATGGTGACGTCACGTCCTCTCTCCATGTGGTCTTTTTCTGTCGTCATGTTTCTATGTTTGTTTCTAAGCCATCAGACAGCACTATGAACTTGAGATGGCTTAGTAGCATAGCCCTGCTCTTTTTAATTCTAAAACTATTGTTTTCAGAAATGCTGAAAGTGATTGCAACGCTTCTGCGCACCTCCTCTCCCTCTCCAGAAACCATGGAGGTTCGGCGTGTGTTCCTCTCTGACATGATCAAGCTTTTTAACAGCAGCCGAGAAAACCGTAGGTAAGTGTCAGAGACTGCTTTCAAAATCCAACAGAATTTGTTAAAAGCTCACAAGGAGATCTGTGAACATTTCATGATGTTTAGTTTTGTCTGCTGAAAATTTGCATATGGCCAGTGCATTTTTCTAGCAATAAAGGTGCCGATATTCAAATGCCAGGGCTCTTCATTAAATACATGAGTCAATTTTAGCAAGTAATGAAAAAGGTACCGATACTCAGTACAGCAGTGTGCTGCCTCAAAAAAAACCCCCTGTATATGGTTGACTACCAATCAGTGGCAATACAGCTCTCCCTCAAGGTTGCTTTTAAAATCCTTTGTGACATCAGTGTGTTTTGACCTCCCTGAGAATTCAGGCAGGAGTGGAGTAGCCTAGTGGTTAGAACATTGGCTTGGTAACCAAGAGACTAGAGTTTGATTCCTGCTAGCACTCCTTGTGACCTTCTGCAAGTCACTCTGTTTTCTTCTGAAGAAAAAGCTGGCAATGTACCTCTGCCAAGAAAACCCAGGAGCTGCTGGGTTGCCAGGAGTCAGCATCGACTCAAAGGCACACATTGCAGTGCATTGAGATTTCAAGCTCTCTTATGCTTTCTGACAAATGGACTGTTGGAAAGACTTACATAAAAGGGATCACGGTCTGTTTATAGACCATAGCATCTCAAAAAAGGTAAGAGAATTAAGCAAATTATGGCATGCTTCTGCCATTAAAAAAAAAACTACAAAGAACAGGTGTGCCAAGACAGTGGTAGGTTTAAAAACCTTAATAAAAACCCCCAATGCATTTCAACTGAACACCTTTTTCAGGGGGTGTTAACTTTGAATAAAATCATACAATAAAAGTCATTAAATCGTCAACAATAGTATAGACACAATAGAGCTAGTAAATAAATAAAATATAATAGGCTATTAAGAACACGCATACAACGGATAAGTCAAATAAATAAATAAATACCAGAGGGTCGCCATGAGTTGACTCCGACTTGACGGCACTTAACAACAACAGCCCTATTTAGAGCACCCAAATGTATGCCCAATAAAAAGTTAAAAAAAACAAATTAAAAAACACAAATTAAAAAAACAGGAGGCTGTAAAAAAAGTGAAGGATAACATGAATATTAATCATATAACAATATGCAACAACGTGTGAGGAAGGATGAGGAGGACATATGTTGTGAGTACAGAAGGATTGTGTGCATTTGAGTGTTTGAGTCCAAACATAAAGTCCAAACATCACTGAAACACCAGCCCATCACCTAACACAACTGGGGATAAGGACTACACAAGTCCATGCAGAACCAAATCATGCGCACCCAAACCAGAGAACACCTGTTTATAGTTAACCTGTATATAGTTATGTTTGAAAATTGATTCAAGTCACGTTATCTTGTAAAACATTTGCTCCTGTTCTATGTAACATGTTTTGGTTCTTAGTAAACTGCACCTGATCTCTGGATGGGGCGGGACAGAAAAATGTAATAAATAAAAATAAATAAAGGATACAGGAATACTTGTGACCAGAGGTTGGGGCTGTGAGCCAAACATGTCAATGGCAACTAACAGAAAAAAGAAAAATGAAGTCGGACAATGTTGTGACGCCTATTATTGTGAGCATAAAGAGAAAATATATTGGTGCCACTACACTTTTAAAAAAAAAAGTGTGTAAATAA
Organism: Ichthyophis bannanicus; assembly: GCA_033557465.1. Classification (NCBI taxonomy): domain Eukaryota; kingdom Metazoa; phylum Chordata; class Amphibia; order Gymnophiona; family Ichthyophiidae; genus Ichthyophis; species Ichthyophis bannanicus. The sequence goes on from CM066032.1 coordinate 1,733,829,936, forward strand.
CAGCCGAACAAACATTTAGAAAGTAAACTAAATATGTGCATCTGAAAAAGGAACCCCAGTGATAGCATTTAACAAAGAAAAATGTTCATGCAATGCTAACTCACTGTAATACTGCTAATAGGGGTTCTGTTAGAGTTGAAAATACATATAAAAAGTCTTAAATGAAACTATAAGTTAGGACAGATTGTGAAGTATTAAACTCCTTTCTGGTGTGGAAAATGTAAAAAGCACTTGCCTTTTCAGTGGTCCGCAGCACGTTCAAATCAGCCAATCTGGCAGAGAGGGAGAAAGTAAAACTGCTGTTTATAAAAAGCCATGTTTGCGCTAAAATAAAAGTCAGAGTTCACAGACTTTCAAAGGCATTAAAATATATCTTTATGTATAAAAGTTGTATAACTCTGTCTTGTATGCACTATGTATGTACCCAGTGTAAGAAAACAAAACACAAAAAAGGGGTAGTAATAAAATGAACCGCAACTCCTAACTATGATCCTGCGTAAGCATAGGCAATGTAAAGTGCCAAAGGAGGGCTCCTCTTAGCCAAGGGGAGTCTGCTATTTGCATTACAATAGAGAAGGGGTCCAAATTGTAAGGAGGAGCACTGGTAATGAAAAGTCAAGGAATCGTATTAACATAGAAACATAGAGTATTGTGTGTTACATTCATAATTCTTAAAACTAAAAACGGAGACATGTATAAAACTGATGTACAAATCTGTGGTGTACATAATTATTTTTAAATCTATGTATCAATGATTCGTGAAAAAAATAAAGCAATGGAAGGACACATCAAATTCCAAATAATGTGAATATGGAATGTGAAAACTAGATATAAAGGTCCCAACAGAATTGAGAACAAGTAAGTAAAAAAATAAAAAATAAGAATCATATGTGCTTCTACCGCATAAAAAATAGGAACAGAAGGGAGACAATGATAGCCAATCAAGATGAAATATAAAAATCACACAAAAAGACCATCTGTGTCACTGAATGAAGATGATGTGCATCACACCTTAAAATATGGACATACAAACTGGAGGCCGCCATGAGACGTGATCAGTTGGTGCTTAGTCTCTTCCCTATTTAAAAGAGCATGGCATATGACGAAAACAAAGGGAAAAACCATAGCAACAAAACAGAATATATAAATAAAATATAACTCTCATGTCTATATCTTTGGTTTCTTGTACAAGTGGATACTTGTTCATTTAATTTAAAATAAATAAATATAAAATTTAAAAAAGTCTGCAAATGTAAGTGTTCTCTTTCTGATTGACTGCTATTACCATTGTCATATCTTCTAGACCTCAGCAGTTTGCCCTACATGTGGGAGGTGGTTAATGGATTTTGTTTAAGCAGTGGCTTTTTATCACCACAGGCACTTAAATATTAATTGTTGTCAGGGGATATTATCAGCTCAGGTTCTAGTCATTCCCTCCATATGTTCCCTGGCAAGCTCAATCATCTAATTTAGATTTACTGCACAGGAACATCAAGCTTTAAGGGTGGAACAAATAGAACCTATTCCACTTCTGGAAGAAAAATGGTGTGGTGGTCCATTTATTTTCTCATCCCAAAGAAAACAGAAGGACTGCATCCCATCTTAGACCTCCAATACCTCAGCAGATGCTTCTTAAGACAGAAATTTAAGATGAATTTTCTATCAACTATTCATTTCTCTTGCTAGATCTTAAAGATGCTTCCATACGTACTGTTGATTTAATGTGGTAAGTATCTGCTATTAGTCACAAGATGGTGGTGTTTGGCCTAGCAGCAGCCCCAAGAGTTTTCATTAAGTACTGTAACAGCACATCTTTCCAAATGGTAGATATAGGTCTTTCTGCAATACCAAATTGGATACTGTAAGTGCCATTCATGTCACAATTGACCACCTGCAGCATTTGGGTTTTCTTATAAATTACCAGTAATCCAACCTCATTCCAGTCAAGGAAATAACTTTCATAAGAGCTCATTGGAGTATGGTAGAAGCAACAGCTGCCTTTACCACTCAGCAGAATGAAAGACCTAAGTTCTACTGAAAAAGCCACCTCTTCCACCAGTGAAATGATAAAATCATAACATGAAGATGCTTGGTTGTATGCCATCAATGGAACATGCAGTTCAATTTGCTTGTCTACATATGAGAAGGGCAAAGTGGGAGTTGAAATGGCAATTGAATCAACCCACACATGCCTTTTATTTTTCTTTTTGAAAATCTATTTATCTCCAGTAGTGACTTGTTCAGCCCAGTCTTCTGAAAGGACTTCCATTTCACCAGTCTCATCAGTTTGTCTTCACTACAGGTACCTTCAGCATAGGATCTAGTCAAGATGCACTGAAGGCATTGGTCTTTGAAAGAGAAGCAATGTCGCATAATTCAATGTGAACTAGGAGTAATATACAGTGCCCTCAACATCTTTGCAGTACATGTCTGGTGGAAGACTGTTGAGACAACCAAGTAACAATGTAATTCATCAGTAAACAAGAAGATACAGGATCCCTATCCCTTTGTCAGGAAACAGCTAGAATTTATGACAGCCACGTTGACAGTAGCCAGGGAGGTTGTTGGAGTAATATACATTCTCCAGGAACAAGTAGGAAGTCAGTCGTCACATATGGGTGACATCAGCACCGACAGAGCCCTCACAGAAGCATTCCCCCAGCTTTCAAAGAAAGCCTTTGGGAGATGCCACTATGCATGCGCGGTCCCCTTTCCGCCTAAGGGTGCCATCACTCAGTCTCCTTTGTTCCGCGGAGCCCTTCAGACACTGACTTTCCCCCGGAAAAAGTTGATTTTTTTTTTTTTGTGCCAGAGTTTTTCAACTCGACTCCAGTCCTGCACCGGTACTCTTCCCGCTACCATCCTTGGTTGCCTCGATGTGGAGTTTGGTCTATTTTATAGTCTTGGTTCTTTTTATCTTCTTGGTTCTTTTTATCTTCTGGTGCCTTCATGCCTTTTTTCCCCGCTGGCAGCCCAGAGCGTCTTTGTCTTCTCAGGGGTACTTTTTTTCCCCCCATGACTACCAGTGGCTTTAAGAAATGTGATCGGTGCTCTAAAATAATGTCCTTAACCGACACACACAACTGCTGCCACCGTTGCCTCGGGCCTGCCGTCTCTGCAAAAGGATGTCCAGCAGGGCCCTGAAGAGCTGCCAGCAGCAGCACGATAAGTTCTCAGGAGGAGCTTGCCGAACACGAGCATTGTCGTGGGTCCTCAGAGAGTGGGTCTCCCTTAAGGGGAACACAGGAAAAAAAAACAACCCTCGAAGGCAGTGTCCTTGGATGGTGCCGACCGGCCGGGAACCGCCCAGACCCGCAGTCCGAGGCGCTCGTCTGAGGTGTCAGGGAAGGAGAGACCTATCAAGGTCCCCCAGAAGCACCAGGGCGCGGACCGGCCTCAGTCCCCAGACACTATCCTCATCGAGGATTCCCCTTTGGGGGAGCCGGCATCGGGCTTGAGTGCCCGCGCGAAAGGCTGCAGAGCCTTCTGGCCTGGAGTCCAGAATGGCGGCCCTGGAGCGCAGTTTGTCTGCCTTCATGGACCAGCAGCGGGTGCTGTTGTCCGGCATGTCCAGTTCATCTTCCCTGACCACCGGGCATTCGACATCCAAGACGTCCCTGGAGGCCGAGCTGATTCTCGAGGTCTTGCGACCTCGAGTTGATCCTCGGCCAAGGTCATGCTTGGCATCCTGCTCGACGGGACTTCGATCATCCCCGGCGAATCTACCAGGTGTTGACCGCAGGGCGTTGGGGGCCTCGAAGCCCGTGGAGCCAGTCGGTCTACAAGTCGTCCTCGGAGTACTCCGAATGGGAGATGGAGGATGAGGAGTATCCTGATACTCATCGCCACTGCGACATCCCTTCTAATAGCCCAGTCTCAGAACCTCGGAGGTGGTCTCCGCTGGAGGACATGGGCTGCTTAGACTTTGTCAAGGGCATGTCTAAGGCCCTGGGGTTCCCGATCGAGTCGGAGGAGAACCCTCAGGCGGACAAGCTGGAGATCCTCAAGTACGAGGCCCTTCCTTGGGAATCGCTCACGGTGTCCATTCCTCCCATCCTAGAACGGCTCATGCTCTGCATGCGGGAGACACTGGTGTTGGTGCCGGGGACAACTCGATGTATCGGATCCGCCAGAGCCTGGGCTTCCAGAAGTCACATCTGTCGCACAACTCCATGGTGGTGGAGTCGGCCATGCATCGGCTGAAAAGCCAGAAGACGCACTCCTCGTTGCCCCCAGGCAGGGAGGCCTGCACCTTGGATGCCCTCGGCAGGAAGTGCTACCAGGGCTCGATGTTCATCTGCTGGGTCCAGGCCTACCAGCTGTACATGGGCATGTACTTGAGATACCTGGTGAAGGAACTCACCGGGTTCTCGGGCAGGTCTGTCCAAGGAACTTTTGCAGCGGTTCAAGAGCCTGTCCAAGGCCATCTGTGAGTGCTCCAAATTTGTCTTGAGCAGCCTATGATGGGTTCGAGTTGGTGGCCCGGGTAGTCGCAGCGGGCATCGGTGCACACTGCCAGGTTTGGCTTCAGTTGTCAGACCTCAAGCAGTGGGTTCAGGACAAGTTGGTCGATGTCCCATGCCAAGGGGAGAACCTCTTTGGCAAACCCATGACTGACAAGGCTGCCGAGCTGGAGACCGAGTTCATAATGAGGACCAGGCTCTCCAAGAAGACCACTGTCCCTCCCTGATGGAAGGGTTCGGGTAAAAAGCTCTTTTACCTGAGGAAGGGGGCTGCTTACCGAAACTACCTACCCTATAAACAGAGCACCCTAGGGATGGACCCTAAACTTATTACTTGGCTTGGAAATTGGTTAAGTGGGAGGCGACAAAAGGGTACAGGTAAATGGAGCTCACTCTATGGTGAATGAGGTTACCAGTGGTGTGCCCCTTGGTTCGATTCTTTTTACATCTTTGTTAGTGATATAGCGGAAGGGCTGTCGGGTAAGGTTTGTCTCTTTGCGGATGATACCAAAATCTGCAATAGAGTAGACACTCAGGAAGGTGTAGATAACATGAGGAGGGATCTAGCTAAGCTTGAAGAATGGTCTAGAATTTGGCAGCTGAGATTTAATGTTAAAAAATGCAAGTCATGCATTTGGGCTGCAGCAATCCAAGGGAGCGATATAGTATAGGGGGTGAAGTACTTTTTTCCACTAAAGAAGAGCGAGACTTAGGTGTGATTGTGTCTGATGATTCTAAAGTAGCTCAACAGGTAGAAAAGGTGACTGCAAAAGCTAGAAGGATGCTTGGGTGCATAGGGAGAGGAATGGCCAGTAGAAGAAAGGAGGTGATAGTGCCTCTGTATGTCTTTGGTGCGACCTCATTTGGAGTATTGTGTGCAATTCTGGAGACCGCATCTTCAAAAGGATATACACAGGCTGGAGTCTGTACAGAGGGTGGCTACTAAAATGATTAGTGGGCTTCATTATAAAGCATATGAGGACAGACTTAAAGATCTTAATATGTACACCTTAGAGGAACAGCAGGATAGACGTGATATGATTGAAACGTTTAAATACCTCAGTGGCATAAATGCACAGGAGGAGAGCCTCTTTAGATTGAAAGCAAGTTGTGCTATGAGGGGACATGGGATGAGGGTGAAAGGGGATAGATTCAGGAGTGATATGCGGAAATACTTCTTTACGGAAAGAGTGGTGGATCCGTGGAATAGTTTCCCAGTGGAGGTGGTAGAGATGAGGACAGTATCTGAATTCAAAGCAGCATGGGACAAACACAGAGGCTCTCTAAAGGAAAAAAGGGGACTGTTGTAGTGGTTGATATGGAAGGACAGATTAGATAGGCCATGTGGTCTTTTTCTGTCATCATGTTTCTATGTTTCTCCCTGTCTCCCCAACAGGATCAGCAGGCTAAGGGAAATGGGCATGGCCCGCTTAAGTAGAAGGCTCCAAAACCCCAGGCACCATCCCTGGCTCAGCCAGGGGGGTGTTTTTGACTCCTTGAGCATAGCATCTCTACCCCAAGGAGATCAGCAGCCCACGTGGACATCTGGCCCTCTATGCCCAGAGGTGGGTGCCCATCACCACCGATCCCTGGGCACCGAGGGTAGTCAAGGAGGGTTATCTCCTCCACCTAAGTTGGACACCTCCCCCTTATTTCCTGGGAGAGACACTCAGGTCTCCCCTCCACTGTGACCACCTTCTGAAGACAGGTCTTCTCAAGGACAAAACGGTGGAACCGGTGCCCCACTACCTCAAGGGCAAAGGGTTCTACTCAAGATACTTCGTCGCAAAGAGGACAGGGGTCCTAAGGTCCATCCTCGACCTGCTCAACCTCAACAAATTCCTGGTGAGGGGGAAGTTCAAGATGCTTTCCCTTTCAACATTCCCTGCTGGAAGTATGGCAGCAGATTGGCTATGCTCCTTAAACCTCAAGGATGCTTATACCCACATCCTTATCCACCCCAACCACAGGTAATAACTGCTGTTTGTGGTAGGGGGCAAAAACCTTTAATACAGGATGCTTCCATTCGATCTAGTCTCTGCCCCGAGGGTCTTCAAGATATGCCTGGTGGTCGTGGCCGCCTTCATCAGGTTCCAAGGGGCCTTCGCATTTCCCTACTTGGATGACTGGCTCATAAGGGGAGGCACAGCCTCCAAGGTGTAGCAGGCTACCTCTGTACCATCAAGGCTCTTCAACTCTTCGGCTTCGTCATAAATTACCCCAAGTCTCACCTCCTCCCGACACAATGCCTGGAGTTCATCGGGGCAAAGCTCGACACCCGCCAGGCGAAGGCCTTCCTGCCTGGCACCTTCTGTGTCTCCTCGGGCACATGGCCTCGACAGTCCATGTCACCCCAGACGCTCTCCTCCACATGGGGGCGGTGCAGTGGTGTCTCTAGGCCACAGGCCGCCTCAGACAGGGTTGCGGTGACCTGCCATTTGGCGGATTCCCTGGTCTGGGGGCAGTCTCCCCAACACCTAGAAGCGGGCATGCCTTTCCAGTCTCCCAGCCACTCGAAGATCCTTACCACAGACTCCTTCCTGCTCGGCAGGGGAGCCTACTGCGGAGCCCTCTGCACCTGGTTACCAGATGAGAGCACCCAGTAGATCAACCTCCTGGAGATCCAAGCCATACACTTCGCTCTGAGGGCTTTTTCTCACCACATGTGCCACCAGGCAGTTCTGGGCCAGATGGACAACCAGGTGTCAATGTTCTTCATGAACAAACAAGGGGACACGGGGTGCCGTGTCCTTTGCCTGGAGGCACTGGGTCTCTGCTCATATGCAATCCAACAGGTATCCTCCTGAGTGCAGCATACCTTCCAGGCCAGGACAACCCGCTGGCCAACAGGCTCAGCAGGATTCTCCAGCCAAACGAGTGGCAGCTGGACCCCATGATAGCCATTCTGCTTTTCCGGCTCTGGGGGGAACCCATGATCGACTTGTTCGCCAGTCCGGTCAGTTTTAATTTCCCCCACTTCTGCTTCCAGTAGGCCCACCCCTCCAGGGTGCCAGCGAATGCGTTTCTAGTCTTGTGGTTGGAAGGCCTCATGTACGCTTTCCCTTTGACACTGCTGATCGCCAAGACCTTGTTCAGGGCCCTCTGCGACAGGGCCTCGCTCATCCTCATAGCTCCCAGGTGGCCCAGGCAGCCATGGTTCCTGCTGCTTCTGCAGTTGACAGTGGAGGCCCCCATCCCCTTGGGCACCACCCCAGGACTCCTATCTAAGGAGGGGGGCTCTCTTGCACCCCAACCTGGGGTCCCTCTCGTGGCTGCTGAGAGGGTGACTCTCGCCCCCCTCAACCTCCCGATTGAGATTGAAGACATTCTGCTGGCCTCTTGCAAGGTCTCTACTAGGAAGGCGTATGTCCTCAAAGGCACAGGTTCTCTGTTTTGTGCATCGATCATGGGGCTGATCCCTTTTCCTGCCCGGTGGCTTTTGTGTTGCAGTACCTTCTCCACCTTTCCCAATCTGGGCTCGTCTAACTCCACCCGAGTGCACCTTTGTGCCCTGGTGGTGCACCACCACCCGGTGGATGGTAAGCCCCTCTCAGTCCAACTTTTGGTGACCTGCTTCCTTCAGGGCTTGCTCCTATCAATACCCCCTGTTTGCTCACCGGTGACCACATGGAACCTCCGTATTATGTTCGGGCAGCTCACTCGTCCACCCTTAGAGCCTCTGGCCACCTTCGCTGCCTCTCTTGGAAGGTGGTTTTCCTGGTTGCGCTCACCTCCACTCGCAGTGTTAGCAAGCTCCAGGCCCTTGTGGCAGAGGCGCCCTATACCAGGTACTGCAAGAACAGGGTAGTGCTTTGCACACACTCCAAGTTCCTACTGAAAGTATTGTCATCCTTACACCTTAATCAGGAAGTGGTTCTTCCTACCTTCTTCTCAAGACCTCACTCCAGTCAGGTGGAGACGGTCCTTCACACATTGGACTGTAAAGAGGGCCTTATTCTTCTACATCCAATGCACCCAAGGCCACCGCAAAGCTTCTCAGTGTTTCATCTCCTACGACCCCAGTAGGCTGGGGGTGGCGGTGACCAAGAGTATGCTGTCCACATGGGTGGCGGACTATATCGCCTTTGCTTATGGGCAGGTGAGGCTCCCACTGGAAGGCTGCGTCACGGCGCATCGTGTCTGGGCCATGGAGGCTTCATTGAAAAACTTCTGCTCTGTCCCGATGGTGGACATCTGCTGTGCCGCCAACTGGTCTTCAGTCCATACTTTCGCACTACTGCCTGGAGAGAGAGTCCCGACGGGGACAGTGCCTTCAGCCAGGCCGTGCTCCATAACCTTTTAGGGGTTTAGACAACTCCTTCCCTCCGACACTTCTGTGTTCAGGCTACTGGAGCGCTGGTTTCTTCGGACACAGGGGTCCTACTGTGGTCTGTGTGCACGGACTCAATTGCTGCTGCTTGCGGTTCCCCTCACGGGAGCCATGTTTTTACTATGGGTTTTCGGTAGCCTGTAGCTGGCAAGTCCCATATGTGAGGAGTGACTTTGTGCTTGTTCACAAAGAAAGCGTAGTTACTCACCTGTAGCAGGTGTTCTCAGGGGACAGCAGGAATCGGTCCTCACAACCCTCCCTCCTCTCTTTGGAGTTGCTGCTGTACCATCTTTTAGATATGTCACCTAACTGAGCAAGATGGCACTTTTGGGCGGGAAGGGGACTGCACATACTTGGTGGCATCTCCCAAAGGCTTTTTTTGAAAGCTGGGGGGATGCTTCCACAAGGGCTCGTGCCGATGTCACCCATATGTGAGGACTGATTTCCTGCTGTTCCCAGAGAATACGTTACAGGTGAGTAACTATGCTTGCTGTTCCCAGAGAATACGTTACAGGTGAGTAACTATGCTTGCCAGAACTACTTGGCAGACAGTTGTGTATTAGAGCCTCGTGAATGCTTTCTGAAAAATACAGCATTAAGGCACCTCTTCAAAAAATGAGGAACGCCACAAAAAAACCCCTACCTATATTTTCCTCCAAAATATATTGCTTGGCTGCGAGTGACAGGTTGTCATCCGATGCCTTTTTCTGGACTGGAGGATGGAGCTGCTCTATGCTTAGCCTCGATTCCAGTGGTGACGAAAATGCTTCTCAAGCCCCGGGCGGACAGGGGAACCATGATTCTCATTGTCCTGTACTGGACCAGGCAGCTGCTCCAGCTCTCCTGTCGGGAACCTTTCTGATTGGGCTCTGACCCCGACCTCATCTCTCAGGACAGGACCCTACTACATTTGAATATCCAGTCCCTGGCCCTCATGACATGGATACTGAGTGGGTGGTCCTGTCTAATCTAGTTTTTCTGAGGAAGTGATGGCTGTCGTCCTGGCTTCCTGCAGAGATTTCTCCTGCTATGCCTATTACTTGAAGTGGTGGCACAGGTTCTCGCTGTGGTGCACTGACAAGGCGCTTGACCCTTTCTCACGCTCAGTGGAGGCATTGCTGGAGGTATCTCCTGCATCTCTCCAATTCGGGCCTCAAGTCCAACTCTGTTCGGCTGCACCTGAGTGCGATAGGGGCCTATGATCATTGCTTGGAAGGTAGGTCCATTTCCGCTCAGCTGCTGATGGCCCGCTACATGCGCGGTCCATTTTTGTCAAGGCCTCCAATTAGACCCCCGCTGGTGGCATGGGATGTGAATGTGGTCTTGGGACAGCTGCTGTTGGTGCCTTTTATTTATTTATTTATTTATTTACAGTCTCTTATATACCGCACTATTCATCATCAGCGCGGTTCACATGGAACAAAATGCTCAGTACATTCAACACGTATGAGTTTACAGGTAACAGGGCATAAATAACTTGGATAACCGGGGTAACTATATACAAGACATACTACATGGAATCATATGCACAGAGGTTTCATAGGAAATCACCAGCCCACTATAGGATTGAGTATCAAACTTGGTGTGATGTTGAAGTACCATAAATTTATCTGGGACTGGTATTAGTGGGTGATATTGAGCTCTAGGTGATGCCATTGGGTTCTATAAGGTACTTGTTGAAGAGGTGGCATTTTAGGGCTTTCCTAAACTGTGTTAGGCTCTTAATAGCCCGGATATCAGGGGGTAGTGCAGTCCAGCATTTTGGAGCACTGAGACTGAAGGCTCTGTTGGCTGTCGATTTAGTGCAAACAGTAAGTTCCTTCGGGATTTTTAGGGAGTTTATAGCCGTGGATCTTCTTGCTCTATTTGGAGATGTGATATGGATGAGGGAGGCTAAGGATGCGGATGTGAGATTATTAACAGCTTTAAAAGTGATTATCAGGGTCTTGAAAACTATTCTAGCTTGAATGGGTAGCCAATGCAACTGTATCAGCAGTGGCGTCACGTGGTCGTTCATGGAGGCTCCATGGATGACTCTTGCTGCCGCGTTCATGGCTAACTGAAGCGGGTTTAATGTAGATTGGGGAAGGCCTTGCAGTATGACGTTGGCATAGTCGAAATGAGGTATAACCAACGCCTGGAAAATTGTCCGGAAATCAGTTGGATCAAGCCTTTCACTACTGTCTACTGAAATTTCTGACAGTTTGTAGCACTCGCCTCAGCTTGCCGAGTTAGTGAGCTTCAGTCCTTGGTTCCATCATAACCAAGTGGTGCTATGCACCCATCGGCAGGTCTTGTCGAAGGTGGTTTCTGCTTTCCACTTCAACCAGTCAGTGGTGCTACTCATCTTTTTTCCTTTGCCTCATGCCAACAGGGTGGAGGCTCAGCTGCATATGTTGGATTGTAAGTGTGCGCTCACCTTCTACCTTGAGTGGACCAATCCGCACTGCTACTCTACGCAACTGTTCATGCCCTATGACCCCAACAAGCTGGGTGTGGCTGTCTCCAAGCGCATGCTGTCCATTTGGGTAGTGCATTTGTATATCTTTTGTCTTCGCCCAGTCTGGTCTGACTGGATGGTCATGTCACGGCCCACAATAGTCCAGGCCATAGCTGCATCCGTGGCCAATCTGCACTCAGTCTGTACGAAGGAGATTTGAAGGGCTGCCATGTGATCCTCTGTTCATATCTTCACAGCCCATTACTGCCTGGATGGGGATTCCTGGTGTGACATAACTTCGGCCAAGCCATACTCCGGCATCTGCTTAGGAGTCCCATACGTGAGGAGTACTTCCTTATGGAGAAAATGTAGTTATTCATCTGTAACAGGTGTTCTTTGCGAACAGAAGGAATAAGTCCTCACACAACCCTCCCACCTCCCCGTGGAGTTGTTTTGGCTACCTCCCCCCCCAACCTTATCCTGGTTATGCCTTTGCTTCTTCCCCATTCCCTACAATATCTGTCCTCCACTCCCTTCTTTCCCCCTGCACCTCACTCTTTAACTCAGCCTGACCCCAGCATTTGTCTGCATCAGCCCTCTTTCAGTCCCAGGTCTCCCAGCCCTAGAATTAGCCCCCTTCCATTTTCAGCCTCCTTCTATTCCCAGCCACCTACCAGTTCCAGCCATTTTTCAGTCCCAGCCATTTTTCAGTGCCATACCCCCTGTATCAGACTATTTTCTGTATCGCCTCAACCTCCCCAGCCACAGTATTAGTTCATTCCAGTCCCATCCCCCCCAGCCACAATATCAACCTATTATCAGTATCAGCCATTTCCAGTACCTGCCCCCTCTCATAATTAACCCTCTTCCAGTCCCAGCCCTCTCCAGTACTATTCACCCATTTCTTGTTTCTCCTTTCCTCATCCTGCATCAGTCCTTTTAAGTCCAACCTTTTTTCTTCTCTCTGCCTCTGTGCCGTAGCTGTATTAATGTTTAACCCATCCATGGGAGAATATGTTTTTGTTTTTGCTTTTGCTTCTGTGGCTGTGCTGTAGTCTAGCTGCTATCCTAATTCTTAAACCCAAATAGTGCTCCCCACACTATACTACATTCCCCTATAAGGGTAACACTATGTATAATGTTTTGTTGGAAAACACACCATAAAGAACCAATTTCTGATTTCTTCTCGCGGAGTGTAATTCCTTTTTATTCTTTAAAAAGGGAATTAACCCTTAATTAATACCAAGGAACCCCTTCCCCTTAGTATCATCCAACTGGTATTGAGAACACACAAAAGTCAATGATTAAATAAATCAGAGGAACCTACTTAGCTGTTGATGAACAAACTTCATAACTAGCAGGATATCCAATATTCTCCCCATATTGCTTCAGGGATCCCAAGTTGGTTTTAAAACAGCTAGTCCTCCTCAAGACCAATGGAAAAGCAACAGTCCCGCGAACAATCACGGATATGTAGTAACCCAACGTTGCGTTTCAAGCCTTCAGACCCTCTTGGCTCTTTCTCAAACTCTGTTGCTTCTAATCCATTCCGGATCTCCTTGATCTTTTAAGATGATCTCCTCCTCACATGACCGGTTGTAGGCCAATGAGACTAACAAATATGACGTAAACCCCTGTCGGGGAGGTCAAAAAATACTCCACCAATCCTGAGAGGAATTAAGGCCCGCAGGAATTATTGAATCCAAAGTAAAAATCCAAAACTGTTCCCGGGAACGTAAAAGCAAATCTCGATCTCCCCCCCCCCCTGATAGGTCTCCGGGACATGATCCACTATTCTCCATCGAAGATCAGAAAAATGATGATTATATTCTTGACAATGGGCTACCATCGGGGCCGATTCCACTCCTGTGGTTATACGAGAGTGATGTTCTAATAATCGTCGTTTCATCTTCCGAGAAGTTTTCCCCACATATACCTTCAAAGAAAGGCAGATCATTATACACAACGAACGAAGATTGGCAGGTGGTAGAAAATCTACTATAAAAATGTCGATGTAACAAAGGGTGTTCCCATTCAATACCCTCCAAAGTCTGATCACAAAAATCACAATTTTGACAATGAAAATGACCCTTATTTGTTATTTCCACAGGTGGATCACCATGTTGAACTACCCAATCTCCTATATTCCGACCCCGTTGAAAAGCTATTCGTAGTGGTCTGTTGAAACAGGTATGTAAAGATAACACCGACCAATGTGATCGAATAATTTTCAATACTTCTGCCGATTGTGGCATGTAGGGAAGTACTCCTACATATGGGGACCCCGAATCCAAAACTTTGATCTCATCAGTTGTCTTCCACCATTCGGCATAATTAAAACGTGCTTGCCGCTATGCATGATGTATCAGAGACCTTGGATAACCATGTTCTAATAAACAAAGTTTTAAATTTGCTGCTTGTAATTTATAATCTGTCAATGTAGAACAAATTCTTCTTAACCGAAGAAACTGACCTATTGGTAACCCCCTCCGAAGAGGACCAGGTTGGTAACTCCTATAATGCAATAATGTATTCCTCTGAATACTCTTCCAATGTAAAGTTGAACAGATCCTTGACTGATCCTTGTATAAATGCAAATCCAAAAAGTCAATATGATCTAAATGAAACTGAGGCGTAAATTTTAAATCTGCCGATAAAGTATTTATCCAAACTAGAAATTCTCGAAGTTTAAGTTTAGTATCCGTCCAAAAGAAAAAAATGTCATCTAGGAATCTCATCCATAATCGGACATATTGAAACCACGCCAAGGGATATATGAATATTGACTCAAATTCTGACATATAAAAAGTGGCAATAGATGGGGCAACAGTGGCCCCCATTGCTATGCCATAAACTTGATGGTAAAAATTTCCCCTAAAATAAAAGAAGTTTCTCCAGGACCAAGCAGGAAGTCAGTCCTCACATATTGGTGACATCGACGTCGATGGAGCCCCCTGCGGAGCATTTCCTCAGCTTTCTATGAAAGCCTTTGGGAATACTGCACGCATGCGCGGTCCCCTTCCCGCCTAAAGGTGCCATCTTGCTCAGTCTCTCTTTTTCCGTGGAGCCCTTCGGACGTGTCCCCTAGTTCACCCGGAAAATAGTTCGATTTTTTTTGTCTATTCCTTGCGATTTTCTTTGTGGTTTTTCTCCGGTTCGACGCCGGTTCCCCTTTTTGCCGGGTTCGGTACACCGGTATCGAGCCCGATCTTATTTTTTCCTTTTTTGCCCTTCGTGGCTGGCGTTTGCGCCCTTTTTTTCCTTTTCCCTGGAAAACCGGTCCTTTGACCTCGCGGGGACCTTTTTCCCCCGATGGCTTCCAGTGGTTTTAAGAAGTGTGATCGGTGCAAGAAACTAATGTCTCTCACCGACACACACGACTGCTGCCTTCGGTGCCTCGGTCCTGATCATGATCCTAAGATCTGTGGACCATGTGGAAAAATGTCCACTAAGGCACTTCGAAGTCATCAGCACCAGAAGGAAAGGCTTTTCTCCGACTCGGTCTCCGGCCGGGCCCGGACCTCGTCTGAGGCCTCGACGTCTCAGGAGTCTGACCCCGAGAATCGTCGGGGTTCCTCAGATAGGGGGTTCCCCGAGAGGGAGCGAAAGAGGAAGAAGTGGCTCGCGAGGGCGGCATCGGAGGAGGTCCCTGGCTCCTCGAGGGCTAGGTCTCGGACCCCCGACCGCCGTCCTGGGCCCGTGGAACAGGAGAAGCCGTCAAAAGTACCTCGGGTGGAGCCGGTGTCTGCTGGACACATAAGTCCTGTGGTCCTCGAGGACTCTCCTCCCAGGGAGCCGACATCAGGCCCGGCGCCGCCGGGGCCCGAGTCAGTAACTGCTGAGTCTCCTGAGCTGGGTCTCAGGCTGACAGCCTTGGAGTGCAGACTGTTTGCCTTCATGGATCAGCAGCGGGTGCTGATGGCCAGCCTCGCTGGCGCATCTGCCCCGACCACCAGGACATCGAAGTCGACCCCGGAGACCGAGCTGATACTCGAGACAATGAAGGCTCGAGGTCGTCCTCAGTCGCGGTCACCCTCGACCTCCCAGTCGGGACTGAGGGCGTCGATGCCGGTGCATTTGGCATCGGGGCGGGCGCTGCCGGGCCCCGCACGGTCGGAGCCCGACTCCTCTTTGGACGAGTCTGCCTGGGAGACGGAGGATGAGAAGTCCCCCGATACCTTCAAGACTCGGTGCGTCCCGTCGGACTCACCACAGTCTGAGCCCTGGAGTAGGTCCTCTCCGGAGGATATCCGGTTCTTGGAGTTCGTGCGGGATATGGCCACTGCTCTGGCGATCCCGGCGGATCCCGAGGAGGAGCCTCAAGCTGAAGAGCTCGAGGCCCTCCAGTATGACTCTCCTCCGTAGGAGGCCTTTACTGTGCCGGTTCCTCCGATGCTGGAACGGCTCCTCTTCCGGATGTGGGAGGCACCGGCCTCGGCACTGGTTCTGAGCAAGAGGGTCGATTCCATTTATCGACTCCGTAAGAGCCCTGGTTTTCAAAAGACGCAGCTACCGCACCATTCCATGGTGGTGGAATCGGCCATGCGTCGTCTGAAAAGTCAGAAGATGCACTCTGCGGTGCCCCCTGGCAGGGAGGCCCGGAACCTGGATGCGTTCGGTAGAAAGTGCTTCCAGGGCTTGATGCTTGCTTGCCATGTCCAGTCTTACCAGCTGTACATGGGCATGTACTTGCGGGACCTGGTAAAGGAGCTTGCCGGGTTCTCTGTTGGTCTCCCTGGGGAACCTTTGCAGAGGTTCAAGTCCTTGTCTTTGGGGATCCGGGAATGCTCTAAGTTCATGTCCCGAGCGGCCTACGATGGCTTCGAGGCCTCGGCCCGGGTTGCGGCTGCCGGCATCGCGGCTCGACGCCAGGCATGGCTGCAGTCATCGGACCTCGAGCCATGGGTTCAAGACAAGTTGGTCGATGTCCCTTGCCGAGGTGATAACCTTTTTGGCAAGCCCATGGCCGAGAAGGCTGCTGAGCTCGGGACCGAGCACCTCATGAGGACAAGGCTGTCTCAAAAGACTTCTGCCCCTTCACACAAGAAGAAGGGCTCGGGTAAAAAGCCCTTTTACCCGAGGAAGGCGACTGCCTACAAACCGTTCCCAACTTACCAGGCCTCCCCCGCTCCCCCACAGGGTCAGCAGGCCAAGGGGCAGGAACGTGGGCCCCGTAGGCATAAGGCCCCCAAGCCTCCAGCTCCTGCTCCTACTCAGCAGGGTGGGGGGTTTTGACTCCCAAGGCATAGTCTCTCCATCTCTCCTATCCCATCCCTGCACAGGAGGTCTCCTAGCCCTGTTTGCCCACCAGTGGCCACCCATTACAGGGGACAACTGGGTCTTAAGCATAGTCCAAAAGGGCTACCTGCTTCATTTTCATCAGTTGCCTCCTCCCTATTTTCCAGGAGAGCCTCCAAGGCCTCCTCTCCATACAGCCGCCGTCCTGCAGGAGCTCCAGGGTCTGTTACGAGACCAGGCGGTGGAGCCTGTGCCTCCCCACCTCCAAGGTCACGGGTTTTACTCCAGGTACTTCCTAGTACCAAAGAGAACAGGGGATCTCATGCCTATTCTCGACCTCAGAAATCTCAACAAGTTCTTACAGAAGGAAAGGTTCAAGATGCTTACTCTTGGAACACTTCAGCCCTACCTCCAGCAGGGAGATTGGCTATGCTCTTTAGATCTAAAGGATGCGTACACTCACATCCTTATTCATCCAGACCACAGAAAGTACCTCAGGTTCATTGTGGGAGGAAACCATTATCAGTACAGGGTGCTGCCATTTGGCCTCACCTCCGCCCCCAGAGTCTTTATTAAATGCCTAGCAGTGGTGGTGGCCTACTTGAGAAATCAGGGTATCTTTGTCTTCCCCTATCTGGATGACTGGCTCATCAGGGGTCAGACGTGCCAGGAGGCCAGGCAAGCCACCCTCCGAACGATTTCTCTGCTACAGCATCTGGGGTTTGTCATAAACTTCGCAAAGTCCACTTTGCTCCCCTCCCAAAACTTAGAGTTCATAGGGGCAAGACTAGACTCTGCAGGAAAAAGCTTTCCTTGCCAGTAGACAGAGCCCAAAGACTGATGACCTTGGCAAACCAGTTTCTCAGCAGGTCACTGGCCTCTGCCAGGCTCTGCCTGAGGCTTCTGGGCCACATGGCTTCGACAGTGCATGTCACACCCCATGCCAGGCTTCATATGAGGCCTGCGCAATGGTGCCTCAGAACTCAGTGGTCACAGGCCACAGGGAGCCTCAGAGACAGAGTAAGGGTGTCCAGACCATTCCTGCACTCCCTACGTTGGTGGCTGCATCCCCCCAACTTACTGGAAGGGATGCCTTTTCAGCCACCTGGGTTCACAGTGGTATTGACCACCGATGCCTCTCTACAGTGCTGAGGAGCACACTGCCTGGGCAAGTGCACTCAGGGCCTGTGGTCTCCCTGGGAGGCCCAGCAGCAGATCAATCTACTGGAGCTTCGGGTTGTTCGCTTAGCCCTCAAGACTTTCTCTCAAACCCTGGCTCACCAGTCTGTTTTAGTGCAGACAGACAATCAGGTAGCCATGTTTTATGTGAACAAACAGGGAGGCACTGGGTCCAGGCTCCTTTGTCAGGAGGCGCAGGACCGTTGCTTGTTTGCTCTCCGGCACAACATGTTGCTCAGGGAGGTTTATCTCCCTGGCCAGGACAATTACCTAGCAGACAGTTTGAGCAGAATTCTGCAGCCTCACGAGTGGCAGTTCCATCCCTTGGTAGTGCAGAAGATCTTCCTGAGATGGGGACTTCCATCCATAGATCTCTTTGCCAGTCCCCTGAACAGACAGCTGCCCCAGTTCTGCTCCAGGCAACCGCATCCTCTGAGACTAGCAGCAGATGCTTTTCTGATTTCCTGGTCCCAAGGCCTCCTATATGCGTTTCCTCCCATGCCTCTGGTGGCCCGAACCCTGTTCAAAGTTCTGAAGGATCAGGCCTCGGTCCTTCTGGTAGCCCCCAGGTGGCCGAGACAACCTTGGTTCCCACTTCTGCTTTAGCTAGCAGTGGACACTCCACTACCTCTAGGGTTGCAGCTCAACCTTCTGTCTCAAGACCAGGTGTCTCTTCTGCACCCCAATCTCAAATCTCTCAATTTGATGGCCTGGAAGCTGCAAGGGTAGTTTTGGCTCCTTGGGGCCTACCTCCTGAAGTTGAAGAGGTCGTCCTGGCCTCTAGGAAGCAGTCCACTAGAAAAACCTATGCCCTGAAGTGGAAGAGGTTTTCTGTGTGGTGTCAGCTGCGTACAGAAGATCCTTTCTCCTGTACTGTACCAGTGGTTCTTCAGTACCTGCTACATTTATCCAATCAGGGCCTTAAGTCCAATTCTGTTCGGGTCCACCTCTCAGCTCTAGCAGCTCACCACTCACTGGTGGAGGGAAACTTTATATCGGTTCACCCTTGGTGTCCTGGTTTCTCAGAGGTTTGCTCTTGCTCAAGCCTCCTGTCCATTCTCCAGCCCCTGAGTGGTAGTTGAATGTGGTCTTGCAGCAACTGACTCGCCCACCTTTTGAGCCGATGGCTACTTGTCCTCTCCGCTTCCTTTCCTGGAAGACACTCTTCCTAGTAGCCTTAACCTCGGCCAGATGGGTGAGTGAGCTTCAGGCCCTAGTCTGTGACAGGCCTTACACCCGCTTCTATAGGAACAGGGTAGTCCTTAGTACTCACCCAAAGTTCCTCCCTAAAGTTGTCTCCTCTTTCCACCTCAACCAGGAGGTGGTTCTTCCAACATTCTTCCCTAGGCCTCATGCAAGCCAGGCTGAGGCAGTCCTGCATACCCTGGACTGTAGGAGGGCCTTATCCTTCTACCTTGACCGTATGCAAGGACATAGAAGGGCTACTCAGCTCTTCATCTCTTTTGACCCTAATAATTTGGGGTTAGCCGTGTCCAAGTGTACCTTGTCCATATGGGTGGCTGATTGTATCACCTGGGCTTACAGGGCGGCTGACCTTCCCTTGCAGGGTCGGGTCATGGCCCATCGTGTCAGGGCAATGGCTGCCTCAGTAGCTTATCTCCGCTCTGTACCGTTGGCAGACATCTGCAGGGCTGCAACTTGGTCCTCAAGCCAGACTTTTGCAGCTCATTACTGCCTGGAGAGGGAGTCCCGTAGGGACAGTGCTTTTGGCCAGGCAGTACTCCAGAATCTCTTTGAGGTTTAGGCAACTCCTGCCCTCCGTTGGGCTACCGGTGGAGGTTCTTTCAGTGAAAAGCCTTTCTTTGATGCTGGGACTAGAGGGAGTTCTCTTGTTCAGCCTGGGTTCCTTGGTAGCCCAGAGCTTGGGAGTCACCCATATGTGAGGACTGACTTCCTGCTTGGTCCTGGAGAAAGAGTAGTTACTCTCCTGTAACAGGTGTTCTCCAGGAGCAGCAGGAATCAGTCCTCACAACCCTCCCTCCTCCCCTGGGAGTTGCAGTTGTACATAGTTTATTTTTACATTTTTGTGTGCTGTTTTTTAGCTATGTCATTTGACTGAGCAAGATGGCACCTTTAGGCGGGAAGGGGACCGCGCATGCGTGCAGTATTCCCAAAGGCTTTCATAGAAAGCTGGGGAAATGCTCCACAGGGGGCTCCATCGACGTCGATGTCACCCATATGTGAGGACTGATTCCTGCTGCTCCTGGAGAACACCTGTTACAGGTGAATAACTACTCTTTCTTGTTAATACTAATCGCAAAAGTTGAAGTATAAACTTCTTCGGAATCCTAGGGGGCAATATTAATGGCACATTACTCGCCATCTTCAACGCAGCTTCCTGGTTAATATTAGTGTAGAGGGCTTGCACATCTAGTGTCACTAAAAACCAGTGTGTCATGTCTGCAGCTTGTTGTACTAATGACAAGAAATGAAAAGAATATTTTATAAAAGAGGGTATAGTCGTTAATAAAGGGCAGAAAAATAAATCACAAAATTGGGACAAAGGTTCTAAAATAGATCCCCGACAGGAAACAATCGGACGTCCCGGTGGATTCTCCAAATTTTTGTGAATTTTTGGCACCATATAAAAAGTAGGAAGCAATGGATGTTCAAAAATGAAAAGTCCTTCTCAGTAATCCATTGTCGCTGTCGTGCCCACGTTATACATGTAACTATCTCCCCCTTCATTTCCGTCATTGGATCACAATTTAATTTCTTGTAATATTTCACATCCGAAAGGTGAGTGTTCACCAGATTTTCATAATGGCCCTGATCTTGAAGTACTATGGCCCCTCCTTTGTCTGCCTGATGTGTTATATCACTACGGGCTCCCAGCGATCTTAATGCATACCGGCAAGCACATTTTAATTACGCCGAATGGTGGAAGACAACTGATGAGATCAAAGTTTTGGATTTGGGGTCCCCATATATAGGAATACTTCCCTACATTCCACAATCGGCAGAAGTATTGAAAATTATTCGATCACATTGATCGGTGTTATCTTTACATGCCTGTTTCAACAGACCATTACGAATAGCTTTTCAACGGGGTCGGAATATAGGAGATTGGGTAGTTCAACATGGTGATCCATCTGTGGAAATAACAAATAAGTGTTATTTTCGTTGTCAAAATTGTGATTTTTGTGATCAGACTTTGGAGGGTATTGAATGGGAACACCCTTTATTACATCGACATATTTATAGTAGATTTTCTACCACCTGCCAATCTTCGTTTTGTTGTGTATATAATGATCTGCCCTTGTTTGAAAGTATATGTCGGGAAAACGTCTCGGAAGATGAAACGACGATTATTAGAACATCGCTCTCGTATAACCACAGGAGTGGAATCGGGCCCCGATGGTAGCCCATTGTCAAGAATATAATCATCATTTTTCTGATCTTCGATGGAGAATAGTGGATCATGTTCCGGAGTCTTATGGGGGGGGGGGGGGGGATCGAGATTTGCTTTTACGTTCCCGGGAACAGTTTTGGATTTTTACTTTGGATTCAATAATTCCTGCGGGCCTTAATTCCTCTCAGGATTGGTGGAGTATTTTGTGATCTCCCCGACAGGGGTTTACGTCATATTTGTTAGTCTCATTGGCCTACAACCGGTCATGTGAGGAGGAGATCATCTTAAAAGATCAAGGAGATCCGGAATGGATTAGAAGCAACGGAGTTTGAGAAAGAGCCAAGAGGGTCTGAAGGCTTGAAACGCAACGTTGGGTTACTACATATCCGTGATTGTTCGCGGGACTGTTGCTTTTCTATTGGTCTTGAGGAGGACTAGCTGTTTTAAAACCAACTTGGGATCCCTGAAGCAATACGGGGAGAATATTGGATATCCTGCTAGTTATGAAGTTTGTTCATCAACAGCTAAGTAGTTCCTCTGATTTATTTAATCATTGACTTTTGTGGGTTCTCAATACCAGTTGGATGATAATAAGGAGATGGGGTTCCTTGGTATTAATTAAGGGTTAATTCCCTTTTTAAAGAATAAAAAGGAATTACACACCGCGAGAAGAAATCAGAAATTGGTTCTTTATGGTGTGTTTTCCAACAAAAAATTATATATAGATAATTAGTGTTAGCCTTATAGGGGAATGTAGTCTAGCTGCTGGCACCATGGCATTTTATCAAATGCTGCTGCCGCCGTGTTGTACATTAATACAGCTGCGATAGTGGAGGCAGGTAGCAGGCTGGGAGCACATCAGTGAGGCAGACTTCCTGTGCCCTCTTCTCTGGTGTGCACTGAGTCCATGCCTCACTGGTTCACCTCTACAGATTTACTCACAGGAGTTCATTTCAGAAGCCACATCTACAGTGGAGGGGTAGCCCTAGAGATTAGAGTGGTGACCCTAGATCCAGAGAGACCAAGGCTCGAATCCCACGGATACTCCCTGTGGCCTTGGGTAAATCAATCTCAATTGCTTAGGGTAAAAAGCTTAGATTGTAAGTTCTACAGGGACAGGGAAATACTGACTGCACCTGAATGTAGTTTGCTTTGGATTACTGCTGGAAAGGTGTGAGCTACATATAAATAAAATAAAATGACATTGTAATTTGAGAAAAAGCAGGAAGGTCAATCCTCACATATGGATGATGTCTGAGCTGATGGAACTCATATTGTAACCTCTCCCCAGCTTTTAAAGAAAGCCTTTGGGAGGTTTATTATTATTATTAGTGCTTATTTACCGCCTTTCGTGAATCAAAGCTGTTTACAAAGAACTCAGAATTGGTAACAGTTACATTTAACAGAGTTGACATAATGTATGTATTATGCATGCGTGGTCCCCTTTCCACCTAAGGCCATCTTGCCTCAGTCTTCTTTTTTCCATGGAGTCCCCCCAGAAAAAGTTTTTTTTTGTTGTTTTTTTTGCTTCCTTTTTCCTTCGGTTCTCAAATCGATTTGATCTCTGGTTGTGTATCGGTACCGTTCTTGCCTCTCAGGTTCCCTTTTTTCCCCTTTATTTTTTTCTTGGTGTGTGGGTTTATGCACCCTTTCTTGCTGGGCCAAGAGAGTTTGATCTCACGGGGTGCGTTTTCCCTGCCTTGGTCAGTGGCTTCAAGCCTTGCGACCATTGTGCACACAAAATGTCATGCACAGATCTGCTTGATTGTGCATTCAGCGCCTCGGGGCAGATTATGATGCCTTGGCATGTGTTTTCTGCCAGCAGATAACCCGCCAAGGCCCTCCGAGGCCATAAGAAGTAGCACAAGTCGATTTTTCATAAGACTGACTTGGCTCTGGAGTCATCTGCAGGACCAGAGCCCTCGAGGGCCACCGTGGAGGCCTTGGCTTTGCATGGCAGCCACACTTCCTTGGAGCCTTGAGGTCGCGGTGCATCGGGCCAAGGCTCCCTCGGGGAGGGAAGCCCTTCAAAGTGCCAGAAGTTGTCAATGGCTTCATTGGGTGATGAGTCCGGGGCCTTAGGCAAGTCGCATGGCTCCCTGCCTCTGAGCTCTCTATGCGAGGCTGAGGACGATGGCCGGGAGTAGCCCTCGAAGCTGCCCAGGCAGGAGAAAATATCATCGGTGTCTGTGGATTGGTCTCTGTCCTCCGAGGCCATCCTCATCGAGGACACCCCTTTGATGGTACTGGCGATGGGACTGAAGTCCTTGGTGCCCACGCTGGTGACTGCGGAGCCATCTATCCTTGAGGCCAGAATGGTGGCCCTGGAATGCAGCTTGTCTGCCTTCATGGCCCAACAGCGGGCTCTGATGCCCAGTTGCTCTGGGTCATCATTCCGAACCACCGGCCCCTCCACAGGGAGGGAGTCCCCAAAAGTAGAGCCAAACCTCGAGCACCACCGGCCTCAAGAGATACCGCGACACTGGTCCTGGTCCCGCTTGGGACAGAGGACATTCCTGCACAGCACACCCAACTCAAAGCGCAGGGGCATTGGGGGTCCCTGGCCATCCGGGCTGGTGGGCCATCCCAAGGCTCAGAGGACCCTCAATCTCCTCCAACTTTGTATTGGAATGGCAGACTGAGGATGACGAGTCCCCGGACATTTAGCTCCAAAAGGATGTGCCCTCGGACTCTTCCCCTCCTGAAGCCTGGCACCAGTTCTCACCCAAGAACCTGCCTTTTCTGCACTTCATCCAGGATATGGTGAAGGCCTTTGCCTTCACTACAGAGTCACAGAGGACCTCGAGATCCTCCAGTACGAGGCTCCTCCTAAGGAGGCACTCACAAGTGCCCATTCCCTGCCATCTTGGGATGGCTGCTCAACCGTATGTGGGAGACCCATGCCTCAATGCCTATTGTGAGCAGGCGGCTGTACTCGATGTACAGATTCCACCAGAGCCCTGCCTTCCAAAAAGTTCAACTGCCTCACAATTCGATGATGGTGGAATCAGCCATTCGTATGCTAAAGAGCCTCAAAATGCACTCCTCAATGGCCCCGGACAGGGAATCCCATGCCATGGATGCTCTGGACAGGAAATGCTTCCAGGGCTCAGTGCTTATCAGCTGGATCCAGGCATACCAGCAGTATGGGCATGTACTTGTGGAACATGGCGAAGGAACTCATCGGGTTCTTGTCGGGTCTCTTCGAGGAACCTCTCCAATGGTTCCGGACCCTGACCTCCACGATCAGAGTGCTCCAAATTTGACTCAGGCGGCCTATGATGGCTTCAAGTTGGCAGCTAGAGTTGCAGCGGTGGGCATAAGTGCCCACCACAAGGCCTGGCTACAGTTTTCTGACTTGGAGCAATATGTGCAGGACAATTTGGTCAATGTCACTTGCCGGGGAGAGAACCTCTTTGATAAGCCCATGATGGACAAGGCCCCAAACTGGAGTCCAATTATATCACCAGTTCCAGGCTCCAAAAAGACTGTTGACCCTTCCCAAAGTCCCTATACTCGAAGAAGAGGAAGGCATAGGAAACTATCCTCAGTACTCTGCCTTCCCAGCTCCCCAACAGGGTCAGTAGGCCAAGGGACTAGGGCACAGCCCTCATAAGCCCCAAACCGTGCCTCCGGTGCAGCCTGGAGGGGGCTTTTGACTCCTTGGGCATAGTATCTCTTTCCCCAGGAGATCCTGTTCCGCAGTATACAGCGGGGGGGGGGGGGGGGGGGACGGACGGACCACATTTGGTATTTTACACTGATTGGTGGTCCACTAGTCACCACTGGACACATGGGTCCTACAGGTGTGGAGAGTTGCCGTGTCTGCCATTTTTTCCGGGAGAGCCTCCCATGTCTCCCCTTCACCAGGGCCTGCTTCAGCAGGAACTTGCAGGTCTTCTGGCAGACAGGGCAATCAAACCCGTCCCCCTCCATCTCAGGGCAAGGGGTTCTACCCCTGCTACTTTCTGGTACCTAAAAGGACTGGAGTGTTTCAGCCCATTCTAGACCTGCAGAACCTCAACTGGTTCCTGGTGAGGGAGAAGTTCAAAATGCTCTCCTTTGGGACATTGCTGCCATACCTCCTGCAGTGGGACTGACTATGCTCCTTGGATCTAATGGATGCATATGCGCACATCCTCCTCCAACCCCTTCACAGGCAGTACGTCTGCTTCGTGGTGGGAGGGAAGCTGCCAGTACAGGGTTTCTACCAAGTGCCTAGTGGTGG
This sequence comes from Ichthyophis bannanicus, assembly GCA_033557465.1. Taxonomy (NCBI): domain Eukaryota; kingdom Metazoa; phylum Chordata; class Amphibia; order Gymnophiona; family Ichthyophiidae; genus Ichthyophis; species Ichthyophis bannanicus. The sequence goes on from CM066032.1 coordinate 1,733,855,187, forward strand.
TTGTCGCTGCCTTGCGTCTCCTATCTGGACTACTGACTCATCAAGGCCAGCACCACTGTTGAAACTAATCGGGTGAAGGCCCGCACCATCTTCATTCTGGAGCATCTGGGATTCATCATAGACTATCCAAAGTCCCCATCTCCATCTGGCACTAGGCCTGAAGTTCATAGGAATACTGCTGGACACCGTCCAGGCCAGGGCCTTCCTCCCTCCGGATAGGGCCCAGCATCTCAAGGTGCTTGTAGGGAACATCCAAGGTCTCCCCTTGGTGTTTGCCTACCTCCTGCTTCGCCTGCTGGGTCACATGGCATCCATGGTACATGTGACTCCAGACGTCTGCCTACATATGCTGCCAACTTAGTGGGCCCTATGCTCCCAGTGGTCTCAGGCAACAGGGCTCCTGCGGGAGAGTGTGGTCATGACCTGTCCTCTTGTTGACCTCCTCAGCTGGTGGTGACAGCTCAAGCATCTACAGGCCGGGAATGCCCTTCCAGGCCTCCTCCACTCCCCCAAAGCATCCTTACCATGGATGCCGCCAAACTGGGCTGGGGAGCCCATTGTGAAAACCTCCGCACTCAGAAACAGTTGGTCACAGGCAGAGAGCCTCCAGCAGGTTAACCTCCTGGAGCTTTGAGCGATAACGCTAGCCCTCTGGGACTTTCACCATCACCTACAGCATTAAGTGGTACTGATTCAGACCAACAACCAGGTGGCAATGTTCTATATCAACAAAACAGGGAGATATGAGATCTCTTGTGGTAGGAGGCAGTGAGCATCTGCTCTTTTGTCAGCAACAGTGGGATGCTCCTGCAAGCAGTCTATTTCCCGAGCCAGGACAATGTCCTGGCAGACCTCGTGAGTGGCGGCAGATACATTCCTCATTTTGTGGATGGGGGACCTCCTCTATACCTTCCCGCCCATGCTGCTGATTGCTAGGACTCTGTTCAAGGTCCAGCTTAACAGAGGCACCTGAATAGTGGTGGCTCCTTGGGTCAGGTAGCCCTGGTTATCTCTTTTCCTCTGCCTGTCTCGGCACCCCTGGTTTATCTGGGCTGTGCCCCAAGCCTGCTCTCGCAGGAGGACAGCTCTCTGATGCACCCCAATCTGGGGTCCCCGACTCTGACAGCCTGGCTGCTGAAAAGTGATATCCTTGGTCCACTTCCATCTCAAACGAGGTGGAGGAGGTCGTCCTGGACTCCTGCAAAACTTCCACCCGCCGGACCTATGCCTTCAAGTGGCGGAGATTCTCTGTGAGGAGCATGGAGAAGCAGATCAACCCCTTCTCCTGTCCCAGGCAGGGCTGAAGTCCAGCTCTGTTAGAGGTCACCTTAGCGTGTACTCTGCGCACCACCATCTTGTCAAGGGCAAGCCCCTCTCTGCTCAGCCCCCCTTGTGATTTGCATTCTGAGGGACCTACTACTCTCAAGGCCACCTGTCCACCCCCCAGCAGCGGAATAGGATCTCAATGTGGTTCTCTCAAAACTTACAACACCACTTTTCGAGTCTCTCAGCTCTTGCCACATCAAGTATCTCTCCTGGAAGGTGGTCTTCCTTGTATCGCTCACCTCCACTCACAGGTTTAGCGAGCCCCAAGATCTGGTGGCCCATCCACCTTTATATGAGGTTTCAGGAGAACAGGGTCATGCTCCATACACACCTCATGTTTCTGCCTAAGGTAGTGTCTCCATTCCACCTCAACCAAGAGGTGGTGCTCCCCACCTTCTTCCTGCAGCCTCATGCTAACAGAGTTGAGGCCGCTTTTTACATTCTGGACTGTAAGCGGGCCCAGGCCCATTATCTGAAGCATACCCAGGCCCACTGTTTCTCCTCATAGCTCTTCATCTCCTATGATCCAAACCGCCAGGGCACAGCAGTCTCTGAGCATACCCTGTCCATTTGGGTGATGGACTGCTTTGCCTTCACCTACGAGCAGGCCCGTCTCTCGCTGGAGTGCCGTGTCACGATGCACAGCGTCCGTTCCTTTGTCGGAGATCTGCTGGACTGCTACTTGGTCCTCGGTCATACCTTTGCAGCTCATTATTGCCTGGAGAGGGAGTCTTGTCTGGACAGCACCTTCGGTCAGGCAGTACTCCATTTGTTTGGGGTGTAAAGCAACTCCTACCCTTCAGTGTGTTCAGATTAAAGGAGAACTGGTTCCTAGCTGGACAGTCGGGGCCACTCGTGAGTCTACTGTTCCTTGACTCCGTTGCTGCTTATCACGGTTCACCTTTTGCTGGTCACCTGTGGCTTTTACAAGTTTTTTTCGGTGGCCTGTAGCTGTGCAGTCCATATGTAAGGACTAACTTCCTGCTTGTTTCCAGAGAAAGCGTAGTTACTCACCTGAAACAGGTGTTCTCCAGCGACAGTGGGAATCGGTCCTCACAAACCTCCCCCCTCCTTGTGCAGTTGCTTTTTGTCATTTTTGCCTTTTGTACTATGTCGTCATACTGAAGCAAGATGGCACCCTTACGTTGGAAGGGTACCAAGCATGTGTGGTACATCTTTGAAAGCTGGGGAGAGGTTACTGCTGGGCTCCATCGGCACCGATGTGGAGGGGAGTGGCCTAGTGGTTGGGGAAAGGTGCCTTAGTCCGGAAGGTTGGGGGTTCAAATCCCACTAGAGGATAGCAACCGTGGGCCGGAAGGACTGGGGTTTCTAGTCCCACAGGTGCTCCTTGTGGTCTTGGGCAAGCCACTTAACCCTCCATTGCCCATGTTCCCTGTAAAATAGTTATCTCCAAGTTATAATGCCCTGTTCAATGTAATTTCAGTTTCTTCAATGTAAACCGCCTTGATGATATGAGATAAATGTTAAATAAATAAATTAAAATAAAAATAAGATGTTGCCCATATCTGAGGACTGATTCCTGCTATCCCCGGAGAACACCTGTTACAGGTAAATAACTGCACTATGTTTGAACTATGGATACAGCCAAGTTTGGGTAGATAGTTTATACCATTTCATTCAAAACCTGAGAATTTGGGCAAGATAAGAGTGGTAACTTATTAAGCCTTGAGTTAAGACCAGTTTTAATTGCTTTTTAGACTTGTTTGCTTATCTTGCTAGATCAGTGGTTCTCAATCCGTGGGCCACGGACCAAAGGTGGGCCGTGACAGGGAGTATTGTGGGCCGCGCTGAAGTCAGACCACTCTTGGGCTTTTTTCACGAGATCTTGGTTTTTTTGAGCAAATCTTGGGATCTGGGGATTTTCATTGGAAAGCTTGGGGTTTTTTAAAGACCATGCATCGCCGCTCCGGCGAGTTGTCATTTCCGGTTACGTGACGTCAGTCACGTCACTTCTGATCTTATGCTCGTCATCAGATAAGATTCATCACTCTCACTGTCTCACCAACCAATCAGGACTCGAGTAAGTTGTGCATGAGCCGCCCCCCGCCCGACAGGAGCTCAATTAGCTGCTGCCAGCTCGCTGCTGAGTTGCTGCTGTGTGAGTGTGTCTGTGAGAGCAGCGTGCACACACGCAGCATAAGAGCAAGACCTGGCCGGCGCCATTTGAGGCAGGCAGCCAACCACACGTCTGTAAGCAGCATGCGCAGCATTAGAGCGAGACCCAGTGCCATTTGAGGCAAGCAGCCAGCCTGCCACGCATCTCTGAGCAGCGTGCGCAGTATGAGAGCGAGACCCGGCGCCATTTGAGGCGATTTGTGAAACGTAAGCTTTCGACTTCACGCAAACAAATTGATAGTGGCAGCGAAAGTGATTGATCGAGATGATGTTAAAGTTGATACTTTTAAGAAAACTAAATATGTTCGAAAATATGATGAGTATATTAAGTACGGTTTCGTTCCATCAGCAAATGACCAAAATCTTCCACAGTGTGGTGTTTGTTTGAAAATCCTCTTTAATGAGGCAATGAAGCCGACGAAAATGTCGTCATCTAACTACATGACATCCAAATCTACAGAAAAAAGGCCAAAGATTTTTTTGAACGTAAAGCCGAGGAATATAGTAAACAGAAGACAGTATTAAAAACAAGTCACTCTCAATGAAAAAGCTCTTAAAGCATCGCACTTGATTGCCCAGAGAATCGCAAAATCAAAGAAACCACACAATTGGAGAAAATCTTATGCCAGCCACTGTTGAGATTTGTGATATATTGTTCAGCTCAGAATATGCTACAAAACTGAAAAGCATTCCTATCTCAAACGATACTATCTGCAGAAGAATATCTGAAATGTCCGAAGACATTGTCACGCAGCTAACTGAACGATTATAATCTACTAAGTTTGTTATTCAATTAGATAAGTCAACTGACATCGCTGGCGAGTCACAGCTGCTTGTTTGTTCGCTATTGTTGGCAAAATGGTATACAAGAGGGGTTTCTTTTTTGCAAGTCATTGCCATCGAAAACGACAGCCGATGAAATATTTCGTGTTAAACGATTTTTTTCACAACTTTTGGACTGCAGTGGACAAATTGCATCTGTGTTTGCACCGATGGTGCTGCCACAATGACTGGCTGCAACAGTGATGTTGTAACTCGCATAAAGCAAGTGTCACCTGAGATTGTAGGCACCCATTGCATGATCCATCGTGAGGCATTGGCTTCAAAGAAGTTGAATGAAACTCTGGGATCTGTACTCGAAGACTGTGTACAGATTGTAAACTTCATTATAACTAGAACAGTGAGCAGACTATTATTTGCTCAACTTTGTATTGAGTGAGATGCAGAACACAAGCATCTCCTATTGCACTCGGCTGTGCGTTGGCTGTCCAGAGGAAATGATTTTTTTCAAGGGTGTTTGAGCTTTGTTTAGAATTGTTGCAGTTTTTGAACAAACACAATCTCGACCTGGCAGCTAAGGTTGCTGATACCAAGTGGCTTGCCATGCTGGCCTACCTTGTTGACATTTTTAGCCTTTTGAACAGTTTAAACATATCAGTGCACGGTAAAGATGCCAGTATACTCCAGACATATGACAAAGTTGCAGCCTTTAAGAAGAAGTTACGACTTTGGCACACGCGACTTGAGAGCAATTCACAAGACATGTTTGACTTGTTTTGTCAATTTATAGAGAGCAATGAAGTTAATGGTGAGATGATGAAAGAGGTCACTGGTGTAATCAAAGAGCACTTGACATCTCTTGCTGAATATTTCAACAAATACTTCACGCATGAAGACATTGAAGCTTATGACTGGATTCGTAATCCTTTTCAGTGTGCATTCTCTGAATTAACCGGTCGTGCACAAGAAGAATTAGCGGAGCTGTCTAGCGATCGCACATTACAAATCAAATTTAACGACCCCGCTGTGGATATCTCTTCCTTTTGGTGTACTGTTTCGCTGGAATATTCATTGTTGTCAGCCCTGGCAATGAAAGTTCTTCTAACTTTTTCAACAACTTATTTATGCGAGATTTCATTTTCTGCATTGACTGCCATGAAAACCAAATATCGGTCAAGAATGAACGTGGAGGATGATCTTCGAGTGTTTGTCACAAATTCCAGCCAGAATACACATGCTATCCAACCGGAAACAGTGTTATCTTTAACAATAAAGATAAATGAAAAGAACTTTTGTGTACCAATCAATACACAGTTAAACATTTAGAGAAAAATATAACATAATACTTTATAAAGTTATATTTATAGTATAAATATAAAGCCCTTTATTTTATTAACTTTATTTAACACGTGGCCGCAAAAATGTTTGAATTTTAAATGTGGGCCTTGCAGCAAAAGGGTCTGAGAACCACTGATCTAGGGGAATGGAAAGGAAACACATAGGAGACTGAGCGGATCAGGATCCAAAAGCATCCTCGAAGAAGTTAGTTTTCAGCCTGGTTTTGAAAAGGGCCAGAGATGAAGAGGGGTACACAGACTCAGGTAGTTATAAAATAATGAATAGAGTGGAATGGGGTAAATATTGATTGGCTGAAAGACTAGGGGACATGCAATGAAGCTACAATGTAGTACATTTAAGACTAAGCAGAGAAAATATTTTTTCATTCAATGTATAATCAAACACTAGAATTTGTTACCACAGGATGTAGTAAAATCTGTTAGTGTATCTGGGTTCAAAACAGGCTTGGACAAGTTCCTGGAGGAGAATTATATAAACCATTATTGAAGAGGACCAGAGAAATCTACTGCTTGCTTCTAGGACAAGCAGCATAGCATCTTTTTGGGAACCTAACAGGTACTTGTGACCTGGACTGGCCACTTTTGGAAACAGCAATACTGAGCTTGATGGACCTTGGTCTGAGCCAGTATTTCTTATCTTATCATGCATGCAGAATTTATCCTCTATTAACCTGCTAGATCAGTCCAGATGAGTGGGACATATCCAAGCAGTCAGGAACCAGGGTTGGAGAAAGAGAACACTGAGACTCTAACCTATCAAAGGTGCCATCTGAACTTCCATGAGCACCCTGTAGGGCTTCACATAGGTATTCAACGAAGCCCAGATAGATATTCTCTGGAAATACCAGAGTGGACTCTGCCCAGCAGGCCTGTTGGATCACTCCTGTACACGCTTACCAGCCAGAATATACACTCCCCCAGTGGCTGCCTTAAGCTAACGGTTAATAGAAGGTTTGACCTATGTCAGTATATTCCTTGAATCACATGGAATGACAGAAGATTCAAACAGTGGGAGGAATTAGCAATTTGTCATGAATCTAAGTGACATCAAAGGGGAAACATAAGCATTGCCAAGTTAGATGCAAGGCATTGATAAGGCAGGCAAAAAGAGAACTTGAAAAAAGCTTGCTGTGGAAGCAAAAATGCTTAATAAAACCTTTTTCAAGTACATTCATAGCAAAAAACCTGTGAGACAGTCAGTTGGACCATTGGATGATAGAGGAGTAAAAGGGGTGCTAACTGAAGACAAGGCTATAGTGGAGAGACTGAATGAATTCTTTGCTTTGTTCTTTACTAAAGATGATGTAGGGAATTAACCTGTGCCTGAAATGGTATATAAAGGTGATGTATCAGAAGAATTGAAACAAATATCGATAAACTGGTAAGATATATTATAACTATTTAATAAACTGAAGAGTACCAAATCACCTGGACTGGATGATATACATCCAAGGATATTGAAAGAACTGAAATATGAGATTTCAGACCTACTATTAGTAATCTGTGAACTATCTTTAAAATCAACTGTAGTACCTGAAGAGCAGAGAATGGACAATGTAGCGCCAATATTTAAAAAGGGTTCCAGGAGTGATCCAGGAAACTACAGACCTGTGATTCTGACATCAGTACCGGGCAAAATAGTAGAAACCATTATAAAGAATAAAATTACTGATCATCTATATAGTCATGGTTTAATGGGAGAAAGCCAACATGGCTTTAGCCAAGGAAAGTCTTGTCTTACTAATCTGTTTTTTTTGAAGATGTGAATAAACAGGTAGACAAAGCAGATGGAGCAGCCCCTGACCACTGTGTCCAAGAAGATTATCCTGTATATATGTATTTATGTATATATGTAAATGAACTCCCCCATAGCTAAGAAGTGTTAACTCTGTATGATGTGCTTTTCTGACAATCTGTATGTAAACAAAATTTGTACCTGCCTTGATTCGGCAGTTTCACAATAGTAATCCTACCCGCTTCTGATCTCTGGAAGGAGCGGGCTACAAATGCTTGCTAAATAAATAAAAATAAATAAATAAAGGTGAGCCGGTTGATATAGTGTATCTGGATTTTCAGAAAGCCTTTAACAAGGTCCCTCATGAGAGACTCTTAACGAAATTAAAATGTGATGGGATTGGAGGCAGTGTAGTATTGTGGATAAGAAACTGGTTAAAAGATAGAATGCAGAGAGTATGGCTAAATGGCCAATTTTCTCAATGGAGAAAAGTAAATAGAGGAGTACTCAAAGGATCTGTGCTGTGCCCACTGCTTTTTAACATATTCAAAAATGACCTGGAAATGGGAATAGCGAATGAGGTGATCAAGTATGCAGATGATACAAAATTATTCAAAGTTGTTAAAACCCAAGAGGATTGTGAAAATTTGCATGAGGACCTTAAAAAATTGGGAGACTGGGCATCCAAATGGCAGAAGAAATTTAATGTGGACAAATGCAAAGTTATGCTCCTAGGAAAGAACAACCCAAACTTTGGTTACACGATGCAAGGTAGCACCTTAGAAAACACCACCCAGGAAAAAGATTTAGGAATCATCGTCGATGATATGTTGAAACCCTCTGCCCAGTGTGCAGCAGCGGCTGAGAAAGCGAATAGAATGGTAGGAATCATAAGGAAAGGAATGGAGAATAAAACCAAGGATATTATAATGCCTCTGTATCCGTTCCATGATTCGACCGCACCTTGAATATTGTGTGCAATACTGGTTGCCGTATCTTAAAGCGGAATTAAAAAAGGTACAGAGAAGAGCCATCAAAATGGTAAAGAGGATGGAAGGATATCCTTTATGTGGAAAGGCTTAAAAGGCTAGGGCTCTTCAACTTGGAAAAGAGAAGGTTGAGGGGCGATATGATAGAAGTCTATAAATTAATAAATGAAGTGGAATGGGTTAACGTAGATTGGATGTTTATGGCTTCAAAAAGTAGAAAGACTAAAGGACAGCAATGAAGCTACAATGTAACCCATTTAAGACTAATAAGAGAGAATATTTTTTCACTCAATATGTAATCAAACTCTGGAATTTGTTACCGGAGGATGTAGTAAAAGCTGGTAGTGTAGCTGGATTTAAAAAAGATTTGGACAAGTTCTTGGAGGAAAGGTCCATAAGCTATTATTAAAGAGGACCCGGGAAATCAACTGCTTACCCCAGGATGAACATTGTGGAAGCTGTGGACTTTGGGTACCTGCCAGGTACTTGTGATCTGGATTGGAAACAGGATACTGGGCTTGATGGATCTTGGTCTGACCCAGTATGGCATTTCTTATGTTCTGCATGGTCAGCAGATGCAATGAGGGATCCTTTTGAAGATGCTAATCTGAAAAGGAAGACAGAACCACAGTCTGGTTAAGATAAAAAAAAAAAAAAAAAAGGGGGACAGCACCCTTGAAGAAAAAGACAGCATAGACCTCCAATTGAAAGGAGCTGTCAAAGATCAGAATGGTTTTCAGTAAGACAATAGTCACAGGATGGGCACCACCTGGTGGATGTTCAAGTTCCCAATAAGCCACCATAAGGAGCCAACTGTCTAGGGAGGCCTTATCCATGGGCCCAAAAAGGGGCCCTTTCTGTCCCCTCAGCCTCAGAGACCCACAAATGTCCTACAGGACAGACGGGCATACAGAACTACTTCACTCCCGAGAAAGCAGGCAATGCAGAGATACACTACCAAGGAATCCTTTGGAGGCACTCTTGTAACACAAGAGGGCTGCCACCTGAAACGTGAGAGTTTGCCAAGCTTCAGTCCAGGTCTGACTACTAAAGATCTCTAATGTAAGCTAAGAACATAGAGGTCCACCAGGTCATAAGCAGAGGGGCTATTATTACTCCCAAGTAGCCCATAATGGAAGGCTTATGCCCACAAGGACCAGGCCATAAGAGAAAAGGGACTGGGAAACTCCATTACCAAGAGCCCCTGCCATGGTTCTTATTGTAGGCCCATACCTTGAGACAGCAAGAGAGAGGCCCCATCCCTTGGATAAAGAATAAGCATGGTCTTTGAGGACAATCCAGGGGCCTTAATATCACCAGGTCCAGATAGGCCCAATACCTTTGCACCAGATGGCTCACCAAGTGCCTTGGAGGAGGTGATAGTGCCTCTGTATAAGTCTTCGGTGAGACCTGGAGATCAAACCTTCAAAACAATATAAACAGGATGGAGTTGGTGCAGAGGGTGGCTACCAAAATGGTCAATGAGCTTCGTCATAAGGCATATGGGGACAGATGTTTCGTCATAAGGCATATGGGGACAGATTGCCTAAGTTGAAAATTTGTTTAAAACCGCATAATACTGTTGAAAGTATCTTATTTCCCACTCTTATCTTACCAGACTTTATTGCTGTTGCCAATAGTTCATTTATAACTTCACACGGTCTAATGTTACTGCCTTGTCAGGGAATAATTCATTGATATCAACGCTTTGTCTGGGATTTTCATGGTCAGATAGTTACATAATTGCATAATCTGAGAAAAGATTATAGTAGCCAGTAACTTTCCATGCCTAGTGTTTGATATTGTTAACAAAATTGAATACCTAACTAGCTCATTGTTGGTTGTTTTTCTCCTACATTTACTTAACACCTTCCAATCATATACCTATTCAAACTACCCACATATACCGTAATGATACAAACAAAAACCATGCTACTAAGAGTATCTTACACCTGTATATTTCTAACAATCCTAATCGACCTAACACTAAGTCTCAACAGTAAAAACTACATGACAATCCCTATAATACACACATCCAACCGAAACAACCTCCATATTGGACACTATCACCCTCACAACCAAGCAAAAATAAACTTCCACAGACTCATTCAAATAAAACAGACTAATTCACTACACACAGTCAACTTAAACCACCCCCAAAATGCAACTTCTTTATCGTGCATCCTTATAAATGCACGATCATTGAAAAATAAGCTCCCAATAATCAACGATTTATCTGACTCAAAACCTGATATTCTATGTATTACAGAGACCTGGCTCTCTGATACTGATACAGTCCTCCTAAATCAACTTGACAATTCAAACTACGATATTACTCACACACATAGATCTAACAAAAAAGGTGGTGGTGTACTGATTATGACAAAAATAAATCTAAAAGTCAAGAAAATACAATCTAACACTTCCAATAACATCGACACTCTCATAATAAAAATTGGCCTGCTTAGAATCTGCTTAATATATAGACCTCCTAACCAAAATGCAGACAGTCTACACTCTCTAATTGAACTCCTTAATTCTTCAACTGAACAAAATCCCCTAATTATCCTAGGAGATTTCAACCTTCCCTCACTCTCAATTACTGATTCCAACCTTTTTCTGGAAACCATATCTGACTTAGACTTCCATCAAATTATAAACATACCAACTCACACTAAAGGTGGCACACTTGACCTTGTCCTCCTACCTCACTCTCTATTCAAGCTTTTCAACCCAGACTCTTTAAAATGTACTGAAATACCCTGGTCTGATCATCATCTAATTAAAATAAATCTCACTTGCTATACTAACTGTGCCATAAAACACACAAGAAGTGACCAGACTATAAAATTCAAGAAATTCAACGAAACTGAATTTCTAGATTCTACAATCCCTCACCTTTCTTCATCTCCAACAGACTTGGACGAAGCAGTCAAAAACTGGCATGCTACCATCAATAATGCAGCCAAAATTAACCAAAATAATAAAATACCAACCTACTCTAAAACCAACTGTACCCCATGGTTCACTAGTACATTAAAACAAATGAAAAGAGAACTAAGAAAACTAGAGCTTAAATGGCGCAAAACTAAATCCACCATTCACAAAGAATTATATTATAACCATCTCACAATATACAAGGAAGCCTTAGACAGTACAAAGAAAAACTACTATGCAATAATCCTATCAAACTCATATAATAGACCAAGAGAACTATTCTCCATTGTTAGTAACCTAACTAATAACTCTCAAACTTCTAGCAAGTAAATTACTGACATATCAGCACAAACTTTAGCTAACTATTACCAAAACAAAACAAAACTACCATTTAGGACTCCAGACTCTATCCACAAACCTCTTCACCTGCTAGACGAATGGTCAGAATTTCACCCTATAGCCAAAGCTTCATTAAAAAATATCATACTCATCCTTAACGCCACTACTTCTTACCTTGATCCTTGCCCAGTAATCTGGATAAAAAACACACTTCCAATCCTTCTCTCATTCATACTCCCCATTGTCAATCTCTCGCTACTCCAAGGTTACCTCCCACCCACACTCAAACATGTACAAATCAGACCAATTCTTAAGAACGGCACACTTGATAAAACTTCACCAAAATCATACAGACCCATCTCAAGTATACCATTCTTAGCAAAAGTAATAGAAAAAACAGTACAGATACAGACACAGGAGTATCTAGATTCATCCTACCCTCTTGACGAACAGCAATATGGATTTCGTCCCAAACATGGAGTGGAAACACTTCTCACAGTTCTAACGGATGTTCTATTAAGAGGGATTGACAATCACAAACAAGCATTCATCCTATTATTTATTGATATTTCAGCTGCTTTTGATAGCGTTCACCATACCATAATGCTCAACAACCTGAGACAAATAGGAATAAATGCCACAGTTCATAAATGGTTCTCCTCTTATCTAAATAATAGAACCCAAAATGTAAGAATAGGCAATCAAACTTCTGATTCATACAAACTTGAAACGGGTTTACCACAAGGATCAGCGCTATCAGCACTTCTATTTAACATATTCATAAAACCAGTTTGCAATATCTTTAAAAAATTTGGTGTACTCTATCATCTATATGCAGATGATATCATGATGTACATCCCGTTCACAATCCCCAACTTACCGATGCAACTCCTGTCAGATTGCTTCAATGAAACCACATCCTGGCTAAATGCCCATAATCTCCAAATAAACCACTCTAAAACTGAAGTGCTAATTGTTACTAAAAACCAATCCTATACTCCCCCAACACACATAACGCTTCAAAACCAAGAAATTAAAATAAAAAACGAAGTAAGATATCTAGGAGTTATTCTAGATAAACACCTTACATTGGATACCCATATTAGAAATACCACAAAGAAAATCTATTTCAAGCTTAAAATCCTTAAACAACTAAGACCCCTTGTATACATACAAGATTTTATCAGCATAATTCAAGCCACCATAACCCCCCACTTTGACTTTGCTAACCTAATTTTATTAGGTACAACAAAACAAAACATTAAAAGAATTCAACTTGCACAGAATGCAGCAGCTCTGATAATAACGAAAGTACACTCACATCAACATATAACACCAATACTAGCATCCTTTCACTGGCTGCCAATACAAAGTAGGATAGTATACAAAACATTAATAACTGCATTTAAAACTCTAAATGATTTGGCCCCAGTCACCCTAAGTAGCTTAATCAGTAAAGAGCATTCAAAATCTACTCAAAGAAAAGGACAAGTAAATAAACTAAAAACTCCCAAAGACTTCATAAAAGCAAATAAACTTACAAACAACAGAGCTTTTTCACATGCAGCTCCAACAATCTGGAATTCCCTCCCAGATGATCTAAGAATGTTAACCAAGATCATTGAATTCCGCAAAAAAGTGAAAACCTATCTATTTTCGAAGCATTACAACAATACAGATCATCCCTCAATAGATTTAGATAAAGGCTAACCAGTTTTTTTGTCTAATATATCCCAACGACCTAAACATACAATTCTTTATAGCTGAAACTGTACTTTGCACAATATCTGTATATAATGTATATAGTTTGCACTGTTCCGTGCTGTTCAGTTTTAACATTTGTTGTTTACTTATTTTATTGCTTTTGGTTATATGATGTTACATGTAAAACAAACTCTGCTTTGTTAATTGTTGTTCATTGTGAACCGCAACTGATCTATGGAAGATGCGGTATATAAATGATTGTTAAATAAATAAAGATTTAAAGATCTCAATATATATACTTTGGAGGAAAAATGGGAGAGAGGAGATATGCTAGAGACATCAGGAGGGAGAGCCCTCTTTCAATTGAAAAAGCTCTGCAAGGAGCGGGCATAGGGTGATGGTGAAAGGGGATAGATACTTCTTTACGGAAGGAGTGGTGGATGCATGGAATAGTGTCCCAGTGGAAGTACTAGAGATGAGGACTGTATCCAAGTTCAAGAAAGCATGGGAACACCACAGAAGATCTCTAAAGGGAAAAAAGGGGACTGTAGTAGTTGATATAGAAGGGCAGAATGGATAGGCCATACAGACTTTTTATCTACCATGATGTTTCTATATTTGACACCAACAGATTAGGAATTCCAGTAACTGAATGGATCATGTCTAAATGATGATCTAGCGGGAGGAGTGGCCTTGTGTTTAGGACATTGTACCTCAGGCCAGAGGACTGGGGGTTCAAGTCCCGACTGGGGGTTCAAGTCCCACCTGGGGACAGCAATTTCGGGCCAGAGGGACTGGGGTTTATAGTCCTATAGGCAATCCTTGTGGCCTTGGGCAAGCCACTTAACCCTCAGTTGCCTCTGGTACACATAGATTGTGAGCCCTTTGGGGACAAGAGAATATCTCCAGGAACAAGCAGGAACGTAGTAGTCCTCGCATGTGGGTATCGTCGGCACTGACGGAGCCTGCGCGGGAACGCTCCCCAGCATCAAATAGGAAAGCTTTTGGGAGCATCCCACAGTGCCTGCGTGCTGCCTTCCCGCCTTTTCAACTCTCCCTCTTCAGTTCTTCATTTTCCGCGGAGCCGACAGGACGCATACTCTGTCACCGCAGAAAAATTTATCCTTATTCTTTTGTTTTTTGTGGTCGCGTCTGCCTTCATTCGACGCCTACTGGTACCGCCGGTTCTCTTTTCTTCTTTTTCCAAAAAAACACCTAGCTTTCTAAAAGATTTTTTCTTCAGGGGCCTTTTCCCCTCTCAGTGCTAGGCACCATTTTGGGCATTAGGCCCACTTTTCTTCAAACATGGAGAAACCAGCTAGTGGTTTCAAGAAATGTTCTAAATGTGGTGGTACCATATCCGTCACTGACACCCATGAATGGTGTCTTAAGTGTTTAGGTCCTGACCATTCTCCATCAGAGTCTCTCTCCTGCAGAAAGGTGACCAAGAGGGGCCTTCAGAATAGAGCTGCAAAACCCTGTACCCTTTTTGACGCAGATACGATATCAGTTGCAGCGATGTCTTCCAGGGCTTCATCTTCCTCCCATGGATCTCAGGTAACTAAACCTAAGTCTTCTAAGACTGGCCAGTCCTCAGAGTAGATTTCCTTCCAGGTATCGAGATGCCACTGGCGTTGCCCTATAGGAAAGTTCACCGGTAAAACAGCCCCGGTGGGAGGCCTTGGTCTCCAAAGCATTAACGGGGCTCCAGAATGTTCCAGAGGCTTCCACTTATGCAGAACTACTGGTGCCGTGTTCTGGGGTCGTAGCTGCTTCCACCGGTGCAGACACCCAGGCATCGGCAGGAGTGATGGATCAGAGAATCCTCACTATCGAACACAGTCTAGCGGCCCTCTTAGCAGCTTCAGTACCACTAAGACCGCTACAGATGGTTCCACAGGCATCGGTACCTGTACTGAGTGCCTCGGCGGGTATGCTTCTCCCCATGCCGAGCCTTGAGTCTATCTCAGGTATCGATGGACCGGTACCGAGACACCCCAATACAGACTCGAGTCTATCTCAGGTATCGAGCGGTACCGGTACCGTGCGTTGCAGGAACACCCGTCGCAGAGATACTTCGAATCATCAGATTCTGATGAGACTGCCGGTACCAGAGCTATCCTTCTGGAGGATCCATCTCCTCCTCCTCAAGCAGAATGTCTCCTCCAGAGGACATGTCCTTCCAGGATTTTATATGTGATTTAGCTAGGGGTCTTGCAATCACGGTGACTCCAGAGAAGGAACCCCGAGCAGAAGAATTAGAAATTCTTCAGTACCCTAGGGCTCCTAAAGAGGCAGCTACCCTGCCCATTCACAGAATCTTGCATGATCTCATGCTAAGAATGTGGGGAAACTCCTTTAACGGTGTCTCCACACTCTGGACAACTCGATACCATGTACCGAGTTCCAAGCCATCCTGGCTTTCAAAAGACTCGGTTACCACATCTTTCAATGATAGTGGAATCGGCAATGTGTAGGATTGAGTGCTAAAACACATTCTTCCAATCCTCCGGGCCGTGAATCGAGGACACTCGATGCCTTTGGGCGTCGATGTTTCCAATCCTCCATGTTGGCAGCCAGGATTAACTCCTACATTCTCTATATGGGAATGTGCCTCAAAGAAGTTGCAGGATGAAAGTAAGCTTGCCTGTACAGGGCTGTGTACACGGCCAGGGTACTCAACCATATATTACTATTAGCCCTAAGAAAGAGTTAATACCATTCAGAGCTTATTACTCAGTAACATCCTTGAAAGACTCTGCTAAGATAATTAGGTGGAAGGTTCCAAATAACATAAACACTCTTTGTTTAATAAAGATAAGTAAAGGGCAAGTTGTCTCTCAGTCTCGAGTCAGAGATATCAAATTGTCAGTATTAGAATTAATGTCTACACAGTTATGTCTGGGAATATGTGTATGTCTCCTCATGATGACCTATGCTAATGAGAATTGAACTATGATGATATGAATACGTGATGCGTGACGTAGAACAATAAAGTGAAAATCATGCTGTGTAATGGAATATTTACCTATAAATAAAGTGGCTGAAAGCTAAGATGGCAGAGTAAACAAGGTGGTAACTTGGTTTGCTCTCCCAAAGCTTTGGTTTTCTTAAATAATATAAGTGTGTTGTATATTATTTGCTGATTTACAGATTTTCCTTCTCATTGCTTTGGGTGTGGATTTCCGTTCCCAAGAGCCCTGGTGTGTTACCGGTGAGGGGAGGTGCAGAGTACACTTTCACAGGAGACTTGGAGCTCATGCCCAGGATGTGTCTAAGTTTGTAAACCGTGCAACCTTTGATTGCTTTGAATGCATTAGCAGAACCTCTGCTATCTCCATTGGTGCACGTCGTATTGCCTGGCTTCAGGCATCAGACTTAGAACAATCGGTGCAAGATAAACTGGGAAAAATTCCTTGCACAGGAGAAAATCTCTTTTCCAAGGATTGGCAAGACAAGGCTAATCAGATTGAATCTGAAAATACTACCTTAAACAGACTATCAGTCTACAGCCAACCCATCAAAAAAAGTCAGTCAAACCCTTTTTCAACAAGAAAGAGGTTTTACCTATCTTACACCCATCAGGGCCACTGTCCAGTTCATATTCCCCAAAAGGGGCAGCAACAGACCAGACAGCAGAGGAAGCCCCAAGTTCCTAAAGCTCAACCGGCTCAACAGACTCAGCCTCCTCAGGGGCTTTGACTCCCTCCTAGAGAACTTAGTTGTTATGCCCCTGAAAGGTCCAGAACCCCTTACCATCCCGGGCAGATTATGCCATTTTGCCAGAAAATGGCAACAAGTAACATCAGAAAACTGGACCCTGTCCATTGTACGAGAGGGGTACAGACTTCATTTTCACAGCATGCCCCTCCTACAATCATAAGACAGTTCAGTTCTCAGGTCCCTGCCACCAATCTCTTGGGTCAGAAGGTCGCATCACTTCTTGCTCAGGGAGCAATAGAAGAGGTACCCATATCCTAACAGGGTACAGGGTTCTATCTCCCCCTACTTTTTCATCCCAAAGAAAACAGGAGGATACAGGCCTATTCTGGACCTCAGAGAATTAAACAAGTATTTGTTCCGGGAAAAATTCAAGATCTCCCTCGGAACACTCCTGCCACATACCTTCAGAGTCAGGACTGGCATGTTCTCTAGATCTAAAGGATGCATATACGCATATTCTCATCCATGCAGATCACAGGATATTCCTTTGATTCCTTTTCTAGGGAAGACACTTCCAATACAGGGTTCTTCCCTTTGGTCTGGCTTCTGCCCCAAAAGTCTTCACAAAATGCATGGCAGTAATAGCAGCATTTCTGAGAACTCTAGGAATATTCGTCTTCCCCTACTTAGATGACTGGCTCATTCGAGCATCAACAGCTCCAGAAGCCAGTTTCACTCTTTCTCACACTATGCGAATCCTCCGGTATTTGGGACTAGTCATAAACCTCCCAAAATCTCATCTGACCCCTTCTCAGTCTCTTGAATTCATAGGGGCTCGTCTAGACAGAAGGCAGTCAAGAGCTTTCCTGCCACAGCCACGTTGTCTTTGTATAGTACAGCTGGCCTCCCAAGCAGCTATGAAAGTCTTCCTGACTGCTCGTGAGATGCTTCAGCTTCTGTGGCATATGGCATTCACTGTCCATGTGGTTCCCTATGCTCGCCTTCATATGCAAGCAGCCCAGTGGACCCTATCCTCTCAGTGGACACAGGCCTCGGGTCAGCTAATGGACAAAATCAGAAAATCCACATGTCTCATTTTGTCCCTGCAATGGTGGTAGTCACTGGAAAACCTTCTCACGGGCTCTCCTTTCCAGCAGCCTCTATGCCAAACCACCCTAACAGATGCGTCCAAGTTGGGTTGTTGGGCTCACTTGCATGATCTATCAACTCAGGGTCTCTGGACCCCACAGGAGGCTTGTCTTCACATAAACCTCCTAGACCTCTGAGCCATTTTCCATGCTCTCCGAGTTTTTCAGGCCCATCTCAGCTACAAGACAGTTCTGGTCCATACCAACTATCAAGTAGCCATGTTCTGTGTGAACAAGCAGGGCGGAACAGGCTCTCTGTCATTGTGCAACGAAGCTTTGCGATTGTGGGCCCTCGCCAGAGAGCTTCAAATTCACATTCTAGTGGTATATCTTCCGGGCATTCAAAATCTTTGGGCAGACAAACTCAACCGAATACTGCTGCCACACGAATGGTCTCTGCACTTAGACCAGCTTGCTCGAGTGTTTCGAATCTGGGGAACGTCAGATAAAGACCTCTTTGCAAGTCCACAGAATGCCAAACTTCCCCGATTCTGTTCCAGAATTCCGGCTCAGGCAAGAGATTCTTTCCTCCTCCACTGGGGTCGGAACTTCCTCTATGCCTTCCCACCCATTCCCCTCATTCCCAAAACTTTGTTCAAGCTTCAGAGAGACAGAGGTCATATGATACTCATAGCTTCACGTTGGCCACGGCAGACGTGGTATCCTCTGCTTCTGTGTCTCTCTCAAGCCACACCTCTGGAGTTGGGATGTGCTCTAGATCTTCTTTCCCAGGAGAATGGGATGCTATTGCACCCAAATGCTCAGTCCTTGCACCTCAGGGCCTGGTTACTGAAAGCCTCGGACTTCCAGATATCAACCTGTCTCAACAGGTAAAGGATATCCTTGTGGCTTCCAGGAAGCCTTCCACAAGGCGATACTACGCTTTTAAGTGGAAGAGATTCTCTGTATGGTGTTCTCAAAGGGGACTTAACCCCCATACAGTGCCTGTGGAATCGCTTCTGGAGTATCTCCTCCATTTATCAGATTCTGGTCTTAAAACCAATTCAGTAAGGGTCCATCTTAGTGCCATTACTGCTTTTCGCAAACCTCTGGATGGACAACTTATTTCCTCTCATCCACTCATAGCGAGATTTATGAGAGGTCTGCTCTTAACAAAACTTCCCATTAAGCCACTGCCGGTGGCATTGGATCTAAATCTTGTTCTCGTGCAGCTCATCAAACCGCCCTTTGAGCCCTTAGCCACTACAGCCCTAAAATTTCTTTCGTGGAAGGTCATCTTCCTAGTTGCCCTCACTTCTGCAAGATGCATCAGTGAGTTACAGACCTTAGTGGCGGATCCTCCTTATACAAGATTTCACCATGATAAGGTAGTTCTTCAGACTCATCCCCACTTTATGCCAAAGGTGATTTTGCCTTTTCATTTAAACCAAGCGGTTTACCTTCCTGTATTCTTCCCTAGGCCTCATGCCTCTAATGCAGAAAGGAACCTTCATACTTTAGATAGTAAAAGAGCCTTGGCTTTTTATCTTCAAAGAACTAAGCAGCATAGAAAATCTTCTCAGCTTTTTGTTGCTTTTGTTTCTAGTCATTTGGGACTTCCAGTTTCCAAAATAACTCTCTCTAGATCGATTACAAATTGCATATCCTTTGCATATGAGAGTAAGGGACTTTCTCTGGAAGGCCATGTTACAACTCACAATAAGAACATAAGAACATAAGACATGCCATACTGGGTCAGACCGAGGTCCATCAAGCCCAGTATCCTGTTTCCAACAGTGGCCAATCTAGGTCATGCGTACCTAGCAATATCCCCAAAAGACACAGGTTCCTCAATGCTTGTACTGGGTCAAGCATTGATATCCTGGGTCCCTTTTTAATAGTGGTTTATGGACCTTTCCTCCAGGAACTTGTCCAAACCTTTTTTAAACCCAGCTATACTAACAGCCCTTACTACATCCTCTGGTAACAGATTCCAGAGTTTGGTTACACGTTGAGTGAAAAAATATTTTCTCTTATTTGTCTTAAATAGTTTACCCTGTAGCTTCATTACATGTCCCCTAGTCTTCCTATATTCTGATAGTGTAAACAATTGATCCACGTTTATCCGTTCCACTCCATTCATTAATTTATAGACCTCTATCATATCTCCCCTCAGCCGTCTCTTTTCCAGGTTAAAGAGCCCTAACCTATTTAGCCTCTCTTCATAGGAGTAGCCTTCCATCCCCTTCACCAATTTGGTGGCTCTTCTCTGTACTTTTTCTAATAACGCTATGTCCTTTTTGAGATACGGTGACCAGAATTGCACACAATATTCAAGGTGCGGTCGTACCATGGAGCGATACAGAGGCATTATAATATCCTTTGTTTTATTTTCCATCCCTTTCCTTATGATACCTAGCATTCTATTTGCTTTCTTGGCTGCCGCTGCACACTGGGCGGAGGGTTTTAACATGTTATCCACGATGACTCCTAAATCTTTTTCCTGGGTGGTGGTTTCTAATGTGGAGCCTTGCATCGTGTAACTATAGTGTGGGTTGTTCTTTCCTAGGTGCATAACTTTGCACTTGTCCACATTAAATTTCATCTGCCACTTGGATGCCCAGTCTTCCAATTTATCCAGATCCTCCTGCAGTTTTCCACAATCCTCTTGGGTTTTAACAGCTTTAAACAGTTTTGTGTCATCTGCAAATTTGATAACCTCACTAGTTATTCCCTTTTCCAGGTCATTTATGAATATGTCAAAAAGTAGCGGACCCAGTACAGATCCCTGGGGTACTCCACTATTCACCTTTTTCCATTGTGAATATTGGCCATTTAGCCCTACCCTCTGCTTTCTATCTTTTAACCAGTTCCCGATCCACAATAGTACACTGCCTCCTATCCCATGACTTATTAGCTTCGCCAAAAGTCTCTGATGGGGGGACCTTGTCAAAAGCTTTCTGAAAGTCCAGATACACTATATCAACCGACTCACCTTTGTCTACCTGTTTATGCACACCTTCAATAAAACATATCAGATTAGTAAGACAAGATCTTCCTTGTCTAAAGCCATGTTGGCTGTCTCCCATTAGGCCATGACTATCTACATGCTGTGTAATTTTGTTCTTTATGATGGTTTCTACCATTTTCCCTGGTACTGACGTCAGGCTCACCGGTCTGTAATTTCCCGGGTCACCCCTGGAACACTTTTTAAAAATTGGTGTTACGTTGGCGACCCTCCAATCTTCAGGTATTACAGATGATTTTAATGAAAGTTCACAGATTACCAATAGCAGGTCTGCAATCTCATATTTCAGTTCTTTCAACACTCTGGGATGTATACCATCTGGTCCAGGTGATTTGCTACTATTCAGTTTATCAAATAGTTGTAATATATCTTCCCGGTGTAGCGATATTTCTCTCAATTCCTCTGCAGTATCACCTTTAAATACCACTTCAGTCTTGGGTAACATCCCTACATCTTCCTCAGTAAAGACCGAAGCAAAGAATTCATTCAGTCTATCTGCTATAGCCTTGTCTCCTCTTACTGCCCCTTTTACCCCTCTATCATCTAACGGTCCAATTGACTCTCACAGGCCTTTTGCTACGAATGTACTTGAAAAAGTCTTTATTTCGTGTTTTTGCTTCCGTAGCAAGTTTCTTCTCAAATTCCCGCTTTGCCTGCCTTATCAATGCTTTGCATTTAACTTGCCAGTGCTTGTGCTGTTTCCAGTTTTCATCATTTGGCTCTTTTTTCCATTTCCTGAAGGTTGCTTTTTTGGCAGCAACAGCCTCTCTGACCCCACCTTTAAACCATGCTGGCAGTTTTTTGGACTTTCTTCCACTCTTCTTAATGCGTGGAATACAGCTGGTCTGGGCTTCGAGGATAGTAGTTTTAAATAACGCCCAAGCTTGCTGTAAGTCTTTAACCTTTGGAACCTCTCCTTTTAGTTTTCTCCTAACTATGTTCCTCATTCTATCATAGTCTCCCTTTTGAAAGTTAAAAGGTAGTACTGTGGATTCCCTTACTATTTGTCCTCCAATAATTAAATCAAACATGATCATACTATGATCACTATTGCCAAGTGGTCCCAACACCCTTATTTCTTGCACCAGATCTGGCGTTCCACTAAGGACTAGGTCCAGTATGGCTTCCCCTCTGGTCGGTTCATGAACCAGCTGCTCCAAGAAGCAGTCATTTATTCCATCTAGAAACTTTACCTCTTTAGCTTGTCCTGCCGTGACACTGACCCAGTCGATACCGGGGTAATTGAAATCACCCATTATTACTACTCTGTTGTGACTTTTGTTAGCTTCCGTGATTTCTTTGAGCATTTCATCATCCATTTGTTCATTCTGGCCAGGCGGTCGATAGTATACTCCCACTGCCATCACCTTCCCCTTCATAAGTGGAATTTCAATCCATAGAGATTCTACAGCAAATTTTGTTCCCTGCAAAACTTTAATCCTTTCTGACTCAATGCCCTCTCTAACATAGAGCGCAACCCCTCCACCAATTTGATCAGCTCTATCATTACGATATAGTTTGTATCCAGGTATCACAGTGTCCCACTGGTTATCCTCCTTCCACCATGTCTCTGAGAGTGCAATCATATCTAACCTCTCATTTAGTGCTATGTATTCTAACTCTCCCATCTTATTGTTTAGACTTCTAGCATTGGCATACAAGCATTTTAGAGACTGTATTTTATTCATATTAATCTGGCTATTGGTAGGCATGGGTAATTTGGCATCTTTATGCTTGCTCTGCTCCTTACTCAAGGGCATTTCGGCTACTATACTCCCTTTTGGAACCTCACTGCTTTTGGTAGTATCCTTTAAGGATACCTTCGTCCGAACCATGCGCTCCTGGGTGACTGTCGGCTTTCCCCTGCTTTCTAGTTTAAAAGCTTCTCTATCTCTTTTTTGAAGGTTAATGCCAGCAGTCTGGTCCCATCCTGATTAAGGTGAAGCCCATCCCTTCGGAAGAGCCCCCCCTTTCCCCAGAATGTTCCCCAGTTCCTAACAAATCCAAAACCCTCATCTTTGCACCATTGTCTCATCCACGCATTGAGACTCCGGAGCTCTGCCTGTCTTTTGGGTCCTGCACGTGGAACAGGAAGCATTTCGGAGAACGCTATCCTGGAAGTTCTGGATTTCAACTTCCTACCTAAAAGCTTAAATTTAGCCTCCAGAACCTCCCTACCACATTTTCCTATGTCATTGGTACCAACATGTACCAAGACAGCAGACTCCTCCCCAGCACTATCTACGATCCTATCTAGGCGGTGCGTGAGGTCCGCTACCTTCGCACCAGGCAGGCATGTTACCAGGCGATCCTCACGTCCAGCCACCCAGCTATCTACATTCCTAATGATTGAATCACCAACTATAACAGCTGTCCTGACCCTCCCCTCATGGGCATGTGGCCCTGGAGAAACGTCCTCGGTGCGAGAGGGTTTTACATCACCTGGAGGACAGGTCCTAGTTACAGGATCACTTCCTGCCACACCAGGGTGATGCTCCCCTGTCATGTGACCTCTCTCCTCCATGGCAACAGGGATGCTGCCAGACTGGAGGTGGGACTTCAGGACTATATCCCTGTAGGTCACGTCCATGTACTTCTCTGTCAATGTGAGAGCAATGGCAGCCTCAATGGCTAATCTTCGTTCTGTGTCCATTGATGACATCTGTAGAGCAGCCACTTGGGCTTCAGTACACACCTTTACAGCCCACTATTGTTTAGACAAGGACTCCTGTCGGGATGCCTTGTTTGGCCAGGCTGTGCTCTAGCATCTCTTTCAGACTTAGTACAACTCCTTCCTGCTGTCCCGGTTTTCGATGCCAGAGATCCATGGGAGGAAGCATGACCCATCTCACCTTGTGTTCGCAGCTTGCTGGGGTTATTACCCTGGCATCTCTCAGCTGGGGAGTCCCTATACGAGTGAAGACTATATTCCTGCTTGTTCCTGGAGATAGCATAGTTGCTCACCTGTAACAGTTGATCTCCGGGAACAGCAGGAATAAGTCTTCACAACCCACCCACCTCCCCTGGGAGTTTTCTATCTCTCTCTGTCTACTTCTCTCCTTTGGTCTCAGCTATAAACTCAACTGAAGAGGGAGAGTAGGAAAGGCTGGAAGGCAGCACGCAGGCGCTGTGGGATGCTCCCAAAAGCTTTCCTGTTGGACCCTGGGGAATGTTCCCGCGCAGGCTCCGTCGGTACCGACGATACCCATATGTGAAGACTTATTCCTGCTGTTCCCGGAGATCACCTGTTACAGGTGTGTAACTACACTGTATCCATTACCTGCTTGTAGTAATTACATATTGTAAACCGCGTTGATTGAAGGATAAGGCGGTATAGAAAGCTGGTTAAATAAATAAATAATTGAAGGTCTGCTGCGTTTTCAGAGTAAGCTCTCCGATCCAGTTAAAGCACACCAGATCGGAGCATTGGCAAGTTATATTGCTTGCTTATACTACTATCGAAATATGTAAAGCCGCAGTATGTTTGTCCATTGCTGCCTAGATAACTTGTCTAGGGCAGACAGCAAATTTGGACAGTTGGTCCAAATGTTCTACAGTCTTGATTGACTTCGCTCCCGTTCTCTAAATCAGCTGCCTTCTGAAGGGTCTTTCCTAAACTGTTACTTTGAGCCAAGAATGAGTTCCTGGCTTCCTGCTTTTGGAGACTTACTGGTATCCTTTACCCACAAGGCTATGGCATTCATATAAGGAAATGAGCCCCCTAGAACTGCTGACAAAATGCCCAGTTATAGAAGTGTGTTGCGGCTGCTCTAACATTGGCGGGCCCCTACCACCGAGTGAGGCAGATTTATTAGCAGGCCAAACAATAAAAGATTGCATAGGGTTAATCAGGGAGATGAGAGGCTCGGGAAGTAGGAACAAATATTCCATTTTTTTACTTCCACATTACTAGCAGAGGAAGGAAAAGTGTGTTTTAATAAGTCAGCCTTGAGCTAAGTCAGAACATGTGTACCAGTACAAGTTACACAGCCACCATCTTGGATCCTATGGCAGAAATTTTAATAACATTTAAATAGTTCAATAGCTAAATGGGAATGGGAACAGACACAATTTGTTAAGGACATTTTGCTTAAAGAAAACTGTCACTTCATTGGATTACATGCAAGCCACATTGCTACTTTAATATCATGCCTTCTTTAGAAGGGTGCTAGCTAACTTTTTTTGCTCTGTTTACTTAGCTGTAAATGTTTTAATTTTATAGATAATTTTGTAATATGTTCCTGCTATTTGTAACGTACCTTTTTTTTCAGAATTTGTATCTCTTGTCACTTTTAGCATGTAGATGGGACTCTATTTTGAGTTCCAATTCCACAGATATTTAGAACTTGTTTTATATACATGTATCTATAATCCTTGCCTGTACATTTTTTTCAGGAGTTTGCTGCAGTGCTCTGTGTGGCAAGAATGGATGCTCTCCCTTTGCTATTTCAACCCCAAGAATTCAGATGAGCAGAAAATAACAGAAATGGTGTATGCCATTTTTCGGATTTTGCTTTATCATGCTGTCAAGTACGAGTGGGGTGGCTGGCGTGTGTGGGTAGATACCCTATCAATCACACATTCAAAGGTAAATGTCTTGTGTAGAGCATTGTAAAATTATAAAGGTTAAAGTATTTCTAGATATTTTGATTGTCATAGAATTGGAAACTTTAGATATTAGATCTGGCAGTCAGTAGGTTGAAAGGTTTGTAGTACCAGAATGGCTGATCAAATTTAAACTTGAAGCTTTAATTTTCAGAAAATTGTTTAATAAAATGACGTGGCATGATATTTTTATACCTCTAAGTTTTCCACTAAGACATTTCAGTGTACTTATTTCTCATAACCTGGGAAAGGTGACAAAGAACATGCATTCATATAGTTGTGGTCAACATTGTTGGCACCCTTGCATTTTAGGTGTGTTGTGTACAGTATCTTGAGAAATAATTGGAAATATTCCAACTGTATGTTGTCATAATATTTAATAGTATGGTCAGAGGTATACAATAAAAAAAATGTCTGTGGAACTTAGACATAGCAATGTCCGAAAAAAAAAAAAAAAAGACCTGGACAGTATTAATGGCAGCCTTCACTAATATATGGTTGAACAATCCTTGACAGTGATGAAAGCCTCCCAACCTTTCTTGTAACCATCTATAAGTTTTAGATCTGTCTGCTGGTAGTTTCTCCCACTCTTCAACAGTGATTTGTTCCAGCTCATGAATGTTTTCAGGATTCCTTTTACCAATGGCAGATTTCGGCTCTTTCCAAAGGTTCCTGATTGGATTGAGATCAGGACTCATTGCTGGCCAGCTTAAAACGGTCCATTTGTTCCTTTTTAGCCATTCTTTTGTACTTTTGGATGTATGTTTTGGATCATTGTTCTGAGAGAACCCATGACCTTCGACCCAAACCTAGCTTTCTGACTCTAGGTAGCGCATTTCGCCCCAAAATACCTTGATAGTCCTCTGACTGTCTGATTTCTTTAATACTTTCTAAGCCTCCAGTTCCTAAGACAGCAAGAGAGCCCCACAACATTATGGAATCTCCACTATATTTAACAGTAGAAAGGGTGTTATTTTTCCTTGTAAGCTTCATTTCTTCACCTGTAAATGTATCGCTGGTCTGCTTTGCCAAAGAGCTCAAGTTTGGTTTCATCTGTCCTCAGAACATTTTCCCAGAAAGATTGTGGTTTCTCAAGTTGGGTTTGGGCAAAGATCAAGCGTGCCTTTTTATGTCTGTCTTTAAGTAGTGGGGTCCTCCTTGGCCTTCCCCTGTGAAGTCCTTCTTTGTTTAGTGTGCAGCATATGGTGTGGGCTGAAACCACCAATCCAGATTGCTCCTGGTCAGCCTTAAGTTCTTTGGATGTTGTATGTGGTGTTTTTCCAACAGTTTGCACTAACCTTCGAAGACTTCTTGGATTAATTTCCTCTTCCCACCACATTCTGGGAGATTCTTGACAGTTCAATGAGCAGGAAACCTCTTAACATTGCGAACTGTATACATAATTCCAAGGTCTTTGGAGATGGCCTTGTACCCCTTTGACATTTGATGTTTGGGGATAATGGCTTTTCTGATGGTCTCAGGCATCTCTCTTGTCTTCACAATTGTGAAAATGGATCAGGGAGTGAACGTGGACATTTTAAATATTAGAGCTATCATTCATTGTTTGGTTGAAGTCATGTGAGTACTGACAATTGATAACAGGTGAATGTAATTTTACTACAATGGGAATGTGATTCTCCTGTTCAAACTGATTGGAATTATTTATAAGGGCACAGAAGAGAGGAAATCCTCTGCAAGCAGCAAACAGCACAACAAAAGAGCGGAGAGAAGCCACAGCCATACGAAGGATATCTCCACAAACAGAAAAACTTTATTCAGTACTCGTCTTGGCCAAGTTTCTGCATGAAAGCCTCAGTCGGGGGTCAGTGAGAGTATGTCTTGGCTAGCTCTGACTTGACGAAAACGTACATGAAATGTCCCAAATTAGGGACCAGAACTACAACTGGTGAAAAGCGCCTGATACTCAGGTTCTCCAGCTTTTTTGACCAGTTGTAGTTCTGGTCCCTAATTTATTTATTTATTTAGCTGCATTTATATCCCGCTTTTCACCTAGTCAAAGCGGTTGGGGGATACATTTAACACGAGGGGATATGAGACACATACACTAATACTTACAGGGAACATGGGCAATGGAGGGTTAAGTGGCTTGCCCAAGACCACAAGGAGCACCTGTTGGACTAGAAACCCCAGTCCTTCCGGCCCAAGGTTGCTGTCCTCTAGTGGGATTTGAACCACCGACCTTCCGGCCTGTAGTACCTTGCCCCAACCACTAGGCCCCTCCTCCCTCTTGTTTGCTACATTTCATATACTTTTTAGTAAAGGTTAACCAAGACATACTCTCACTGATCCCTGATGCAAGCTTTCATGCCGAAACTTGGCAAAGTTGGGTATTGAATAAAGTTTTTGGGTTTGTGGAGATAACCTTGATGTGGCCGTGGTTCTTCTCCACTCTTTTGTTATGTTTATAATGGTGCCAATAATCATCTTCTATTTGATCAGACAAACTCACTCTCAAACTTTTCATACATCTACTCAATTTAAACCATTTAACTGGTAGCCAATGGAAGTAACAGAGAAACCATTAGTTCTCTGGGAACAAGCAAGAAGTCGGTCCTCGCATGTGGGTGACGGCACCAATGGATACAGAGTCAGTGCGGATCCACTCCCCAGCTTTCAAAGAAAGCCTTTGGAGTTACGCCACGCATGCACGGTCACCTTCCCGTTCAAGGGTGCCATCTTACCTCAGTCTTCATTTTTCCGTGGAGCCCTTCAGACATGCTGTCTGTGTACCCTGGATAAAGTTGATTTTTCCACCTTCGGTATTTTTCTTCTGTTTTTTTTTTTCACCAGATCGGTTTGATCACCTTTCCGCCGCCCGAATACACTGTCTTGGTATCGTGCTTTTTGCTTGGGTACCTCATTTTTTCCTTTATTTTTTGGGGTGTGGGTTTTTTGCTCGCAGCCTAGCTGGTCGAGACGTCTGAGGTTGATCTTGTGGGAGCTGTTTTTCCACGCTTTGTCTTCAACCAGCGGATTTAAGCAGCGTGGCAAGTGCAACTGAACTGTCCTGTATGGACCCGCATAGTACCTACATTAAGTGCCTCAGGTCAGATCACGATGTGTCTAACTGCCCACTCTGCCTTTTGATATTGTCTAAGACCTGGAAGGAATGTGAAAGGCAGTAGGGGGAGCTGTTTGTTAAGACTGCTTCACGATCTGCATTGGGGGTGGAATCCCTGCCTTCATCATTGGGCGAGTCATTGTCACTCATGCCTGTGCTCTGTTGAAGCCCCAAGGTCATCGGGTGTTGGAGGACCACCTCTGTGCATCGCAGGCTTTGTTGAAGCCAAAGTTTAGATCTGACTTCAGCCCAGTGGGTAAGACCTCCGATGCTCAGGCACAGAGCTGTCAATCCAACTCATGTGAAGACGGCCAGGAGCACCCTTCTAAGCAGTCCTGGCAGAAGGAGTCTTCCATGGAGTCGGGGAATCGTGTCCCCTGACATGATCACCATCAGGGATTCCCCTACCAGGGACCCCGATGCTGGCCGTGACATTCTCGAGGCTGGCACATGCCGCTGCTGAGCCCTCTGGTATCGAGGCCAGGATGACAGTCTTGGAACGCAGCTTTGCTGTGTTCCTTGAGGCACAGTGGCACCCGACTCCTGGTACCTCCAGGTTATTGGTGCCAGCCACGGGGCCATCCTCGTTGAGGACCTGGAGGATGCTCCACCCATCCTCGAGAGGTTGGCTCGAGTAGTGCTGACTCCATCGGCAACCGCCTCGAGGCCTGATGCTGCGGCAGGTGCAGCAGCACAGGAGTTCCAATGCCTGGGGGAGTCGGCGCTGAGTTGGTCCGACGACCGCGGGGAGCTTGCCTCCAGTTCCGAATTGGCGTGCGAGACAGATAAGTCTTCTGACACCATCTTCCATGGGGACAATCCCCTCCGACATGTTTCCACCACACTATTGGTGGTGGTCACCTCCGGAGGATCTAGCCTTCCTGGAGTTTGTGAGGGAGATGTCCCAGTCACTTGCCTTCATGGCGGTGCCCGAGGATGAGTCCACATACTGAGGATCTCAAGATCCTCCAATGCAAGGCTCCTCCTTGTGAGGCACTGACGGTGCCCATGCCCCCCCCATCCTGGAGTGGCTGCTGTTCGGGATGTTAGAGACCCTGGTGATGGTATCGATTGTGAATAGTCGACTCGATTTGCAGTATTGAGTTGGCCAGAGCCCCGGCCTCCAGAAGACACAACTGCCACACAACTTCATGGTGGTGGAGTCGGCCATGTGTTGCATTAAAAGTCGAGATGCACTCCTTGGTGCCCCCCAGCAGGGAGGCCCGCACCATGGACGATTTTGGCCAGAAGTGTTTCCAGGGCTCCATGCTCACAGCCCGGATCTAGGCATACTAGCTTAGATATGTACCTGAATGTCCTGGCTAAGGAGTTGGCTGGGTTCTCGGCTGAGTTATCAGGCGAACCTCTTCAGCACTTCAGGACCCTCATGTCATAAGTCAGAGTGCTCCAAATTTCAAACTCTTGATGGCTTTGAGTTGGTGACTTGGGTAACTGCAGTGGGCATTAGTGCCCACCACCTTGCCTGGCTACAGTCATTTGACTTGGAGCAGTGTGTTCAGGATAGGTTGGCTGATGTCCCTTGCCGGTGAAAGAACTGCTTCAGCAAGCTCATGACTGAGAAGGCAGATGAGCTGGAGAAGGAATTCATAACCAGAACCAGGCTGTCCAAGAAAGTGTCTAAAACTTCCTGCAGGAAGACTTTGGGGGGGAAAAAGCCCTTACACCTGAATGCCAAGAAGGCTTACATAAACTACCCCAAGTTCCAGGCCTATTACGCCCCCTCCTCCAGGGGCAGCAGGCCAAGGGCCAAGGGCATGGCCACTATAAGCCAAAGGTCCCAAAACCCATACAGCCTGGGAGGAACTTTTGACTCCTTGGGCATGGCCTCCCTCCCCCAGGAGGTAATGGGCTCAAGGTTCAGGGGAGGCAGGCTAGGCCACTTTGCTCACCTGTGGTCGACAATCACCGCAGATGCCCGGGTGCTGCAAGAAGTCAGGGAGGGGTATCTCCTCCACTTCTCCATTACCTTCTCCCTTCTTCCCAGGGGAATTTCCTGTGGACTCCTTGCACAGGGAGCTCCTGCAAAGGGAGCTCAAGGTCTTGCTCGAGGATCAAGCGGGGGAGTTCATCCCCTATCCTCTACATTTCCTGGGGTTCTACTTCTGCTACTTTCTTGTGTCCAAGAAAACAGGGGGCTTCTGGACCATCCTAGATCTGCGGGACCTCAACTGCTTCCTGGTCAAGGAAAAGTTCAAAATGCTGTCCCTTGAAACCTTGCTGCCTTACCTCCTGCGGGGAGATTGGCTATGCTCCTTGCATCTCAGAGATGCCTACAACCCACATCCTGATCCATCCAAGGCACTGTCAGTACCTCCAGTATCAGCCTAGCCTCAGCTTCTTGAGTATTCACAAAATGCCTTGCAGTCGTGGCCGTATGCCTCAGGCTCCTGAGGGTTTTCATTTTCCCCTACCTGGACAACTGGCTTATATGAGCCAGCTCTGCGGAGAAGGTGTCAACGCAGTGTATCCCACCATAGGGCTGCTCCAGCGTCTGGGCTTTTTTGGTCAACTTCCAGACATTTCACCTCCTGCCCACCCAGTGCTTGGAGTTCATCAGCGCCCTATGGCACTCCACTCAGGCGAGGGCCTTCCTGTCACTGGACTGTGTGCAATGCCTAACTGCCCTAATGCAGGCAGTGCGTTGTGGCTCAGTAGTGACAGCCAGGCAGATGCTCCACCTCCTGGGGCATATGGTATCTACCATTCGCGTCACTTCCTTTGTTGCCACCACATGCGGCTGGCTTAGTGGATGCTCAGCGCCCAGTGGATATAGGCTTTGGGCTGCCTGGAGGACCGCATCCAGATCATGCCAACCCTGGCGGCATGTCTCCACCTGGTGGCAGGACCTCCTCAATATCAGAGCTGGCCTGCCCTTCCAGATTCCCCTAATCCAATGTATCCTACAACAGGCATGTCCAAGCTGGACTGGGGGGCTCGCTGTGATTGCCTGCAGTCGCAAGGACCATGGTCGCCAGAGGATGGTGGCGACTGAACCCGGCGATGCTGGGGGTGGTCTTACAACGCTGGGGAACAACAGAGATAGACCTCTTTCCCAGTCTGGAGAACACACAGCTGTCATGCTTCTGCTTGCGTAGGCTGGCTTCAGGACGGGAAGCAGTGGATGCCTTCCTCCTCCCATGTTCCAGGGGCTTCCTATATGCATGCCCGCCTATGCCCCTGGTTCCCCGGGCCGCCCTCACGATCCAAGCAGAAGCGGACTCAATCATATGTTGCCATAGAAGAGAGAGGTCACGTGACTGGAGAGCATCACCCTGGTGTGGCAGGAAGTTATCCTGTAGCTAGGACCTGTCCTCCAGGTGATTATAAAACTCTTAGACTGAGGAGGTTTCTTCAGGGCCATGTGCCCACGAGGAAAGGATTAGAATAGCTGTTGCTGTTTCAATCATTAGGCATGTAGATAGCTGGGTGGCTGGTGGACATGAGGGTCACCTGGTAACATGCCTGCCTGGTGTGGAGGTAGCGGACCTCAAGCACCACCTAGACAAGGTCTTAGTGCTGGGGAGGAGTCTGCTGTCTTGGTACATGTTGGTACCAATGACATAGGAAAGTGTGATAGGAAGGTTCTGTAGGCTAAATTTAGGCTTTTAGATAGGAAGTTGAAATCCAGAACTTCCCAGGGTAGCATTCTCCGAAATGCTTCCCGTTCCACACGCAGGACTCAAAAGCCAGGCAGAGCTCCGGAGTCTCAATGCATGGATGAGACAATGGTGCAAGGAAGAGAGTTTTGGATTTGTTAGGAACTGGGGAACATTCTGGGGAAAGGAGGGGGTTTTCTGAAGCAATGTGCTCTGCCTTAACCAGGATGTAACCAGGCATTGACCTTTAAAAAGAAGAGAGAGCAGCTTTTAAATTAGATAATAGGGGACAGCCAACAGTCGCCCAGGAGCGCTTGGTTTGGAACAGGGTTTCCTTGAAGAATACTAACAGAGAGGTTCCAAAAAAGCAAAAGTAGCCCAAATGCCCTTGAGTACAGAGCAGACAGAGCTTAAAGATTCCAAATTACCCCTGTCTACCGATTGCCAGATTAATATGAATAAAATACAGCCTCTAAAATGCTTGTATGCAGATGACAGAAGTCTAAAAAATAAGATGGGGGAGTTAGAATATATAGCACTAAATGAGAGGTTAGATATGATTGGTATCTCAGAGACATGGTGGAAGGAGGGCAACCAGTGTGATACTGTGATACCTGGGTACAAAGTATATGGTAATGATAGAGCAGATCAAATTGATGGTGGGATTGCACTCTGTTAGAGCATTGAGTCACAAAGGATTAAAGTTTGCAGGAAACACAATTCACTGTAAAATCTCTATGGATTGAAATTCCATGTAAAAAAGTTACAGCACAGTAATAATAATGGGTGATTTCAATTACCCCGGTATTGACTGGGTCAGTATCACAGCAGGACATGCTAGGGAGATAAAGTTTCTAGATGAAATAAATGACTGCTTCTTGGAGCAGCTGGTTCATGATCTGACCAGAGAGGAAAAGCAGTTTTGGACTTAGTGGAACACAAGATCTGGTGCAAGAGATAAGGGTGTTGGGGCCACTTGGCAATAGTGATCATAACATGATTGCATTTGATTTAATAAATGGAGGAAGGATGGTATGGAAATCCACAGTACTACCTTTTAACTTTCAAAAGGCAGACTATAATAAAATGAGGAAAATAGTTAAGAAAAAACTAAAAGGAGCAGTTGCAAAGGTTAAAGATTTACATCAAGCATTGGTGTTTAAAAATACCATCTTGGAAGCCCAAACCAGCTGTATGCCATGCTTTAAGAAAAGTGAAAGAAAGTCCAAAAAACTGCTAGCATGGTTTAAAGATAAGGTCAGAGAAGCTGCTGATGCCAAAACAGTATCTTTCAGGAAATGGATAAAAGAGCCAAATGACAAAAGCTGGAACAACATAAGCACTGGCAAGTTAGATGCAAGACATTGATAAGGCAGGCAAAGAGAGAATTTGAGAAGAAGCTTGCCTTGGAAGCAAAAGGACATATGTAGCAAAAAGCCTATGAGAGAGTCAGTTGGACAATTAGATGATAGAGGAGTAAAAGGGGCACTAAGAAGGGGACAAGGCCATAGCGGAGAGACTGAATGAATTCTTTGCTTCGGTCTTTACTGAGGAAGATGTGGGGATGTTACCTGTGACTAATATGGTTTTTAAAGGTGATGCCACAGAAGAATTGAAATAAATATCGATACACCGGGAAGATGTGTTATAGCTATTTGATAAACTGAACAGTAGCAAATCACCCGGGTCGGATGGTATATATCCAAGGGTGTTGAAAGAACTGAAATATGAGATTGCAGACCTGCTATTAGTAATCTATGAATTTTCATTAAAATCATCTGTAATACCTGAAGATTGGAGGATCACCAATATAACGCCAATTTTTAAAAAGGGTTCCGGGGGTGATCCAGGAAACTACAGACAAGTGAGCCTGACGTCAGTACCGGGAAAAATGGTAGAAACCATCATAAAGAACAAAATTACTCAGCATGTAGATAGTCATGGCCTAATAGGAGACAGCCAACATGGCTTTAGACAAGGAAGATCTTGTCTTACTAATCTGTTATGTTTTTTTGAAGGTGTGAATAAACAGGTGGACAAAGATGAGTCGGTTGATATAGTGTATCTGGATTTTCAGAAAGCCTTTGACAAGATTCCTCATCAGAGATTTTTGGCTATTAGTAATCTGTGAATTTTCATTAAAATCATCTGTAATACCCGAAGATTGGAGGATCGCCAATGTAACGCCAATTTTTAAAAAGGGTTCCAGAGGTGATCTGGGAAACCACAGACCAGTAAGCCTGACGTCAGTACCAGGAAAAATGGTAGAAACCATTATAAAGAACAAAATTACTTAACATGTCATGGCTTAATGGGAGACAGCCAACATGGCGTTAGCCAAGGAAGGTCTTTTCTTACTAATCTGTTATATTTTTTTGAAGATGTGAATAAACAGGTAGCAAAGGTGAGTTGGTTGATATAGTGTATCTGGATTTTCAGTAAGCCTTTGACAAGGTCCCTTATGAGAGACCTTTGGCAAAATTAAAAAGTCATGAAATAGAGAGTCAGCTGTGTCTTCTACCGGGACCGGTGGCAGTTTCCTGTCTTTGCTCCGATTGGCTCCAGTAGTCTTTCCTGCTGCTCTTCGTTGGCTCCTGCTGCCTATTTAAATCACTGGCTGCCTGGACGCGGTGAGAGTCAGCTGTGTCTTCTACCGGGACCGGCGGCAGTTTCCTGTCTTTGCTCCGGTAGTCTTTCCTGCTGCTCCTCGTTGGCTCCTGCTGCCTATTTAAATCACTGGCTGCCTTGCGGCCGCGGTTGCGGCCCGCGGTTGCGTGACCGAGGGGGGCGTGACCAAAGGGGGAACGCCCCTTTGGTGCCCCTTCGGTGCCGCTTAGGGGCCTAGGGCCCTAGTCGTTGTGGGAATGCCACGGGGCCACGTGAAGAGGAAAAGCAAGAAGAACAAGACTGGTAAAGAACCTGTTGCTGTGTCTTCAACTCCTGTGATTGTTACTGGTCCTATGGACCAACATGTGGTGGTTCTAACTAATTCTGTTTCAGCGACTCCGGTTTCCTCTTCTATGGCCTCTGGGGTCTCACTAAGCTCCATCGATAGGACTCCTCCACCCAACCCTGGATCTTCTCAGGCCTCTGATGTGATGACTACTTCTGCTGAGGTATCTTCGTCCTCTGGTGATGATGAGGGGTCTCCTGTTATCTCATTAACTACTCCTTGTGAGGTACTTCCTATCCTTCCTATTTCAGCTGGGGACAATGAAGCCTTGGTTTCTTCTCAGACTCCTAATGAGGGAGAAATTACCTTGTCTGATATTTGGAAGCAAGTTTCAGTGACTAATGCTTTATTGTCTCGATTTATGGATCAAACCGCAGTATTTTCTCAGCAGGTTGCTACTAGATTGCATACTGTGGAGGTCTCAGTCAATGATTTATCTCAGCGTGCTGACAGGGTGGATGCATATGTTGTCTCTTTGCAGTCGGCTGGTGCATCCGCCCTGAAAGACACTGCTCTTTTGTATCAACAGTTAGAATCATTAGAGAATGTTTCTCGTGCCAAAAATATACATGTGCTAAATTTTCCGAAGACTCGTTTGTTGACACCTGTTCTTTTATTTTGTCAATATTGCAAAGAGGTTCTGTTGCTCCCTGATGCTGATAGTTTCTTGATTGATCGTTCCTT
The DNA here is from genome assembly GCA_033557465.1 of Ichthyophis bannanicus. NCBI lineage: Eukaryota > Metazoa > Chordata > Amphibia > Gymnophiona > Ichthyophiidae > Ichthyophis > Ichthyophis bannanicus. Next base: position 1,733,891,211 of record CM066032.1, read on the forward strand.
TTATTTGCCGCCTCGAGTAGTACCTGGGGAGATTAGTGGACTGCTGGGTGTTGAATCTACTTCTCCGGATTTAACTGATTTTTTGGAAAATTCCCAAACTTTAATTTCCACCCGCGCCACTTTGGTGGTTACTCTGGTCAATTTTGGTGATAAAACGTCTATTATGAAGGCTTTTTTCTCAAAAAAGGATTTTCTTTTTTATGGCCAGAAGCTATCCATCTTCCCCGATGTCTCTCGATATACGCAATCTCGGCGAAGATCCTTCCTCCAGCTTAAATCGAGAGTGTTGGCTAGGGGAGGGACCTTCTTTCTTCGTTTTCCATGTAAATGTTTGGTATCCTTGCAGGGTGTGAATTATGTATATTCTGATCCTTCTCAGCTGGAATCTTTATTAGTCTCACTACAGGTCTGAGAGGAATATTTTGCTTCTAGTTAAGTAGTTCCTATTATGATTTAGTTGGGGGTTGTAGCCTTAATTAATTATTTGTCCCGGTATTTTGGTGCTGCTGTATTCGCCATGATGTGGGCTGTGATGTGGTATTTAATTATGTTTATTTCTATTGTAATGTATATCTTCTTATTATTGGATATACTGCTTATTTTCATTGTATTATATTATTTGGGTTGCATATAATAAAACTTCTCTCACTTGGTTTGCAGCTTGTCGTGCTGTGAGGGCTTGCGTGCATCAGTGATGCTGAGAGCTAAACTATCGGTAGTTTAACTACTGGCAGGGTCTCCCAAGATGGACAGGTCTCAGCTGAGGTGCCAGACGAAGACAAACCACCCATCTGGGCAGCAGCAGAATGGGATAGTGTTGACGGCGGAGGATCACATTTCTGTGACAACGGCAACAACACCAAACTTAAACTGCGCGGAAGGAAGGCCCGGCAATCTACTTCTGTATCTTGCCATGAAAACCCAATGGATAGTTACAACAAAACAAATTGTGCTATGGTGCTGGAAGATGAGACTCCCAGGTCAGAAGGCACTCAACTAGCTACTGGGGAAGAGCTGAAGACTTTTCAGAGTAAAGCCAGCATTTATGATGTGGTTGGATCAAAGCCCTCGGGAAGTCTGACTGCTGATGTAGCTGCGCATGAAATGAGAGTCAGAAGCTGTAAAGATGTCTTACACATTGGAACATGGAACGTACGAAGCATGAACCAAGGGAAGTTGGAGGTGGTCAAGAATGAAATGGAACGTGTACAACTTGATCTGTTGGGTGTCAGCGAACTGAAATGGACTGGCATCGGGCACTTTGCATCAGATGATCACATGGTCTACTATGCTGGAAATGAAAGACAAAGAAGAAATGGTGTTGCATTTATAATAAAGAAGAAACTTGCAAGAACTGTAATGAAATACAATGCAGTCAGCGAACGCTTAATCTCTATTCGTCTACGAGGAATGCCTATCAACACAACTATAATTCAAGTATATGCCCCAACAGCTGCAGAAGAGAATGAAATTGAAGAGTTCTATGAACAGGTACAAGCTGAAATTGACAGAACATGCAAACAGGATATCCTGATAGTCATGGGTGACTGGAACGCAAAAGTTGGCAACAAAGAAGAAGGCAAAGTAGTTGGAAAATATGGACTTGGCAACAGAAATGAAGCTGGAGAAAGATTGATAGAATTCTGCAAGACCAATGATCTATTCATCTCAAACACCTTCTTCCAGCAACACAAGCGGCGACTGTACACATGGACTTCACCCAATGGATTGTATAAAAATCAAATTGACTACATCTGTGGAAGTCAACGATGGAAAAGCTCTGTAACATCAACAAAGACAAAACCTGGAGCTGACTGTGGTACAGATCATCAACTACTAGTATGCAAACTCAAGCTAAAGTTGAAAAAGAGCAAACCACTCATGAATGCAGCAAAATATGACCTTGAGAATATACCACTGGAATTTAAAGACTGCCTGCAAAATCGATTTGCTGCTTTAGATACAAATGACAGAGCTCCGGAAGAGTTATGGAATGACGTCAAGAAGGTTGTGCTGGAAGAAAGCGAGAAGTCTCTACAAAAGGTGAAAAAGCAAAAACGGCCAAAATGGATGACGGAAGAAACTCTGAAAATTGCCCAGAAACGCAGAGAAGCTAAAGCCAAAGGAGAAAGAAAGACAATCTCAGAACTCAACAGAGATTTCCAACGTGCAGCAAGACAGGACAAGGAAAGTACTACAATGACACTTGCAAGGAAATAGAAGCAGAAACTATTAGAGGAAGAACAAGATCGGCTTTCCTAAAGCTGCGAGAGCTAAAGAAAAAGTTCCAGCCTCGAATTGGAATGTTACAAGATGCTCAAGGTTCTATATTGAATGATGCTGAGAAGATCAAGAAAAGGTGGAAGGAATATACAGAGTTTTTATATGATAAAGATCAAGTGGACCAACAGCCGTTTCAACCTATACCTTATGATCAGGAACCATTGGTGATGAAAGAAGAAGTTGAAGCAGCATTGAAAGCCTTATCAAAGAACAAAGCACCAGGCATTGATGGCATTCCCATAGAAGTATTGCAGCAATCTGATGCAGCTGTTACCATACTTACAAGGCTCTGCCAAGAAATATGGAAGACAACATCATGGCCAACTGACTGGAAAAGATCTGTGTTTATACCAATACTAAAGAAAGGTGATCCAACTGACTGTGGAAATTATCGCACAATCGCTCTGATCCCACATGCCAGCAAGATTCTACTGAAGATTATTCAAAAGAGACTACAGCCATACCTAGAACAAGAACTACCTGAAGTGCAAGCAGGGTTCAGGAAAGGACGAGGAACGAGAGACATCATTGCGGATGTGAGATGGATCCTTGAAAAGACTAAAGAATACCAAAAGGATATATATTTGTGCTTTATCGACTATAGCAAGGCTTTTGACTGTGTAAACCATGAGAAACTCTGGGCCACGTTAAGAAGCATGGGTATACCAGAACACCTGATCGTTCTCTTGCGCAATCTGTACATTGATCAAGAAGCAACAGTTCGAACGGAACAAGGAGAAACAGAATGGTTTAAAATAAGCAAAGGTGTAAGACAAGGCTGCATACTTTCCCCCTACCTGTTTAATTTATATGCAGAACAAATCATCAGAGAAGCAGGACTGTATGAAGACCACAGAGGTGTGAAGATTGGTGGAAGACTCATCAACAACCTTCGCTATGCTGATGATACCACATTACTGGCTGAAAGCGAAGATGATCTGAAACATTTGCTTCTCACAATCAAAGAACATAGTCTCAAAATGGGCCTGCACCTTAATGTAAAGAAGACAAAGATCATGACAACTGGCATAATCAACAGGTTCATCGTTGAAGGAGAAGAAATTGAAATCGTGAACAACTTTAACCTACTTGGATCAACTATCAATAAAGAAGCAACAAGCAGTCAAGAAATCAGACGACGCATTGCTCTTGGCAGAATGGCTATGAAAGACCTAGATAAGATTCTCAAGAGCAGAGATGTCTCTCTCCATACAAAGATTCGACTTGTTCAAGCCATGGTATTTTCAATAACATCATATGGATGTGAAAGCTGGACAGTGAAAAAGACAGACAGGAAGAAAATTGATGCCTTTGAATTATGTTGCTGGCGGCGAATACTGTGTATACCATGGACTGCCCGAAGAACAAACCAGTCGGTACTAGAGGAGATCAAACCTAAGCTTTCTTTAGAAGCTCAGATGACAAGACTTCGACTTTCATACTTCGGACACATCATGCGAAGAGAGAGATCATTAGAGAAAGACATCATGCTTGGCAAGATAGAAGGTCAACGCAAAAGAGGAAGGCCAGCAATGAGATGGATCGCTACAATAACAGCAGCTACGGGTACCAGTCTGTCAACAATGAGCCGCCTGACTGAAGACCGAACACAATTTAGGATAGCTATCCAGAGGGTCGCCATGAGTCGACTCCGACTCGACAGCACTTAACAACAACAACATAATAAAACTTAAAAATAAAAAAATAAAAATAAAAAAAAAGTCATGGAATAGGAGGCAGTGAACTATTGTGCATCAGGAACTGATTAAAAGATAGAAAGCAGAGTAGGGCTAAATGGCCAATTTTCCCAGTGGAGAAAGGTGAATAGCGGAGAACCCCAATGGGTCCGCTGCATTTTAGCATATTCATAAATGACCTAGAAATGGGAATAACGAGTGAAGAAATCAAATTTGCAGATGACACAAAATTATTCAAAGTTGGTAAAATCCATGAAGATTGTGAAAAATTGCAAGAGGACCTTGATAAGTTGGAAGACGGCATCCAAATGGCAGATGAAATTTAATGTGGACAAGTGCAAAGTTATGCACCTAGGAAAGAACAACCCAAACTACAGGTTACACGATGCAAGGTTCCACATCAGAAATCACAGCCCAGGAAAAAGATTTAAGCATCATTGGATAACATGTTGAAACCCTCCGCCTAATGTGCAGCTGCGGCCAAGAGAGCAAATAGAATGCTAGGTATCATAAGGAAAGGAATGTAGAATAAAACAAAGGATGATATAATGCCTCTGTATTATTCCATGGTGCAACTGCACCTTGAATATTGTGTGCAATTCTAGTCGTATCTTAAAAAGGATATAGTGTTATTAGAAAAGTTGCAAAGAAGAGCTACCAAAATGGTAAAGGGGATGGAAGGATACCCCTATGAAGAGAGGCTAAGAAGATTATGGCTCTTTAATCCAGAAAAGAGACAGCTGAGGGGGAGATATGATAGAAGTCTATAAATTAATGAATGGAGTGGAACGGGTAAATGTAGATCGATTGTTTACGCCATCAAAATATAGAAAGACTAGAGAGCATGCAATGAAACTACAGGGTAACCTATTTAAGACTAATAAGAGAAAATATTTTTTCACTCAATGTGTAATCAAACTCTGGAATTTGCTACTGGAGGATGTAGTAAAAGCTGTTAGTGTAGCTGGGTTTAAAAAAGGTTTGGACAATTTCCTGGAGAAAAGGTTCATAAACCACTATTAAAAGGGACCCGGGAGATCCACTGCTGGCCCCAATACAAGCATTGTGGAACCTGTCTTTTGGGGAAACTGCTAGGTACTTGTGAGCTAGATTGGCCACTGTTGGAAACAGGATACTGGGCTTGATGGACCTTGGTCTGACCCAGTATGGAATATCTTATTTTCTTATATTCTTATATTCATCGCACCCAGGCAACCCTGGTTCTATCTACTTCTGCAGCTGGCCCAGAGGGACCCACTACCACTGGGGAGCGCCCCATACCTGCTGTCTCAGGAGGGTGGGCCTCTTGTGCACCCCAACCTCCAGTCCCTTGCCCTGATCCTGGATGCTGAGAGGCTAGCTATAGTGCATCAGCACCTCTCCAGGGCGGTAGAAAGATGTTCTGCTTGCCTCTTGTAAGGACCCCCTTTAAGTGCCACAGCTTTTCACTCTGGTGTGCGGACGAAGGTCTTAACCCCTCCTCCTGTGCAAGGATACCTCCTGCATTTGTCGTGGGCTGGCCTCAATTCAAACACTGTCAAAGTGCACCGCTGTGCCATCTGAGCTCACCACCATGTGATAGATGGTCAAGCTGTGTTGCTACATCCTTTGGTATCCGCTTCATGTGTGTCCTCATCCTTTCTCCAGCACCAAGCAGGAAATCAGTCCTCACATATGGGTGACATCGACGTCAATGGAGCCCTTGCGGAGCATTTCCCCAGCTTTCCATGAAAGCCTTTGGGAATGCAGGCACGCAAGCGCGATTCCCTTCCCGCCTAAAGGTGCCATTATGCTCAGTCTCTCATTTTCCGTGAAGCCCACCGGACGGGAGTCCTAGTCATCCCGGAAAATTGTTGACTTTTTGCGATTCTTTGCTATTTTTTCTTCTCCCCCCCCCCCCTCCCCGCTGGGTTCGGTACACCGCTATCGAGCCCGATCTTCTTTTTTCGGTTTTTGCCTTTAGTGGCTGGCATTCGCACCCTTTTTTCATTTTCCCTGGAAGGCGGTCCTTTGACCTCGCAGGGACTCTTTTTTTCCCCCATGGCTTCCAGCGGTTTTAAGAAGTGTGATCGGTGCAAGAAACTGATATCTCTCACCGACACACACGACTGCTGCCTTCGGTGCCTCGGTCCTGATCACGACCCTAAGATGTGTGGACCATGTGGGAAAATGTCTTCCAAGGCACTGCGAAGTCGTCAGCACCAAAAGGAAAGGCTTTTTTCTGACTCGGCCTCCGGCCGGGCCCGGACCTTGTCTGAGGCCTCGACATCTCGGGAGTTGGATCCCGAGTACCGTCGTGGCTCCTCGGACAGGGGGTCCCCCAACCGGGAACGCAAGAGGAAGAAGTGGCTCGTGAGGGCGTCGTCGGAAGAGGTCCCGGGTTCCTCGAGAGCTCGGTCTTAGACCCCCGACCGTTGCCCTGGGCCTGTGGAACAGGAGAAGCCTTCCAAAGTTCCTCGACTGGAGCCGGAGTCTGCTGGACATGTAAGCCCTGTAGTCCTCGTGGACTCTCCTCCCAGGGAGCCGACGTCGGGCCCGGCATCGCCGGGGCCCGAGTCAGGAGCTGCTGAGTCTCCTGAGCTAGGTCTCAGGTTGACAGCCTTGGAGAGCAGACTGTCTTCCTTCATGGAACAGCAGCGGGCACTGATGGCCAGCCTGTCTGGCGCATTTTTCTCTGACCACCGGGACATCGACATCGAAGTCGACCCTGGAGGACCGAGCTGATATTCGAGGCCATAAAGGCTCGAGGACGACCTCGGTCGCGGTCTCCCTCGACCTCCCGTTCGGGACCGAGGGTGTCAACACCGGTGCCTTCGGCGTCAGGGTGGGTGCTTGCAGGCCTCACAAGGTCGGACCCCGATTCCTCATCGGACGACTCCGCATGGGAGACGGAGGACAAGGAGTCCCCCGACACCTTCAAGACTCGGTGCGTCCCATCGGACTCACCGCAGTCTGAACCCCGGAGTAGATCCCCTCCGGAGGATAGCCGGTTCTCGGAGTTCGTTCGGGATATGGCCACTGCGTTGGCTATCTCTGCGGACCCCGAGGAGGAGCCTCGAGCCGAGGAGCTCGAGGCCCTACAGTACGACTCTCCTCCGAAGGAGGCCTTTACTGTCCCGATTCCTCCGATGCTGGAACAGCTCCTCTTCCGAATGTGGGAGGCACCGGCCTCGGCGCCGGTTTTTAGCAAGCGGGTCGATTCGATCTATCGACTCCGAAAGAGTCCTGCCTTTCAGAAGGCGCAGCTACCACACCATTCCATGGTGGTGGAATCGGCCATGCATCGCCTGAAAAGTCAGAAGATGCACTCCGCGGTGCCCCTTGGCAGGGAGGCCCGAAACCTGGATGGTTTTGGTAGAAAGTGCTTCCAGGGCTCGATGCTTGCTTGCCGTGTCCAGTCTTACCCAGCTGTACATGGGCATGTACTTGTGAGACCTGGCCAAGGAACTGGCCGGGTTCTCTGCTGTTCTCTCCGGGGAACCCTTGCAGAGGTTCAAGGCCTTGTCCTCGGGGATCCGGGAATGCTCTAAGTTTATGTCTGGCGCTGCCTACGATGGCTTCGAGGCTTCGGCCCGTGTTGCGGCAGCCGGCATCGCGGCTCGACACCAGGCATGGCTGCAGTCATCGGACCTCGAGCCATGGGTTCAGGACAAGTTGGTCTATGTCCCTTGCCGAGGTGAGAACCTTTTTGGCAAGCCCATGACCGAGAAGGCTGCTGAGCTCGGGACCGAGCACCTCACATGGACCAGGCTGTCTGGAAAGACTTCTGCCCCTTCCCACAAAAAGAAGGGCTCGGGTAAAAAGCCCTTTTACCCGAGGAAGGGCACTGCCTACAAACAGTACCCACAATATCAGGCTGCCCAAGCTGCCCCACAGGGTAATGGGCCCTGTAGGCAGAGGACCTCCAAGCCTCCGGCCCCTGCTCCCACTCAGCAGGGTGAGGGGTTTTGACTCCTTAGGCATAGCCTTTCCGTCCCTGCTCTCCCAACCCTGCACAGGAGGTCGCCTCGCTCTGTTTGCCCACCAGTGGCCACTCATCACTGGAGACAGTTGGGTGTTAAGAATAGTCCACAGGGGCTATGCCCTACACTTCCTACAACTGCCTCCTCCATACTATCCAGGGGAGCCTCCAAGGCCTCCCCTGCATACAGATCTTCTCCTTCAGGAGCTACAAGGACTGTTGGTGGACAGGGTGGTGGAACCTGTGCCTCCCCACTTACAAGGTCGAGGGTTCTACTCCAGGTATTTCCTAGTACCCAAAAGAACCGGTAGCCTTCGACCTATTCTAGATCTCCGAAACCTCAAAAGGTTCTTAGAGAAGGAAAAGTTCAAGATGCTTACTCTTGGAACCCTTCTGCCCTACCTCCAGCAGGGAGATTGGCTATGCTCCTTAGATATAAAGGATGCGTAAACTCACATCCTCACTCATCCAGACCACAGAAAGTACCTCAGGTTCATTGTGGGAGGAAACCATGATCAGTACAGGGTACTACCTTTTGGCCTAACCTCCGCTCCCAGGGTCTTTACCAAATGCCTGGCAGTGGTGGCAGCCTACCTGAGAAATCAGGGTATCTTTGTCTTCCCCTATCTGGACGACTGGCTCATCAGGGGTCAGACGTGCCAGGAGGCCAGACAAGCCACCCTCAGAACTATTGCTCTTCTTCAAGGCCTGGGGTTTGTCATAAACTTCGCAAAGTCCACTTTGCTCCCATCCCAAAACTTGGAGTTCATATGGGCAAGGTTGGACTCTCTGCTGGCAAAGGCATTCTTGCCTGAAGACAGAGCCCAAAGACTGATAAACTTGGCAAGTCAGTTTCTCAGCAGGTCACTGGTCTCTGCCAGACTCTGCCTGAGGCTTCTAGGCCACATGGCTTCGACAGTTCATGTGACCCCCAATGCCCGGCTCCATATGAGGCCTACACAGCGGTGCCTTCGGTCTCAGTGATCACAGGCCACAGGCAGCCTCAAGAGACAGGATAAGAGTGTCCAGACAATTTCTGAAATCCCTCAGCTGGTGGCTACATCCACCCAATCTGCTGCAAGGGATGCCTTTTCAGATTCCTGGATTCACAGTGGTGTTGACCACGGATGCCTCCTAGGCAAGTGCACCCAGGGCCTGTGGTCTCCCTGGGAAGCCGCACAGCAAATCAATCTCCAGGAATTCAAGACTATTCGGTTGGCCCTCAAGACTTTCTCTCCAGCCCTGGCTCATCAGTCTGTCCTAGTTCAAACGGACAACCAGGTAGCCATGTTTTATGTGAACAAACAGGACAGAACTGGGTCCAGGCTCCTTTGCCAGGAAGCACAGGACCTTTGCATGTTTTCCCTCAAGCACAACATGCTCCTCAAGGCTGTGTATCTCCCTGGCCAGGAAAACTACCTGGCCGACAGGTTGAGCAGGATTCTGCAGCCCCACGAGTGGCAGCTCCATCCTTTGGTGGTTCAGAAGATTTTCCTGAAATGGGGACTTCCATCCATAGATCTGTTTGCCAGTCCTCTGAACAAGCAGCTGCTCCAGGCAACCGCATCCTCTGCGGATGGCAGAAGATGCTTGTCTCAGGGTCTCTCCTGTATGCGTTTCCTCCCATGCCCTTGGTGGCCCGAACCCTGTTCAAGATTCTCCAGGACAAGGCCTCGGTCCTGCTGGTGGCCCCCAGGTGGCCGAGACAGCCTTGGTTTCCACTTCTGCTTCAGCTGGCAGTGGATCCTCCACTGCCTCTGGGGTTGCAACCCGACCTCCTCTCTCAGGATCAGGGTTCCCTTCTGCACCCCAATCTCAAAGCTCTCAATTTGATGGCCTGGAGGCTGCAAGGGTAGTTTTGGCTCCCTGGGGCCTCCCTCCTGAAGTTGAGGAGGTTGTCCTAGCCTCTAGGAAACAGTCCACTAGGAAAACCTATGCTCTCAAAGGGAAAAGGTTTTCTGTGTGGTGTCAGCTACGTACATAGGATCCTTTCTCCTGTACTGTACCAGTAGTGCTTCAGTACTTACTGCACTTATCAAATCAGGGACTTAAGTCCAATTCTGTTCGGATCCACCTCTCAGCTCTAGCAGCTCACCACTCACTGGTGGAAGGACATTCTCTGTCAGTTCACCCCTTGGTGTCCCGGTTTCTCAGAGGTTTGCTTTTGCTCAAGCCTCCAATCCATCCTCCTGCTCCTGAGTGGGAGTTGAATGTGGTCTTGCAGCAACTGACTCGCCCATCTTTTGAGCCGATGGCTACTTGCCCTCTACGCTTCCTCTCCTGGAATACACTCTTCTTGATTGCCCTAACCTCGGCTAGGTGAGTGAGTGAGCTTCAGGCCCTGGTCTGTGACAGGCTTTACACCAGATTCTATACGAACAGGGTAGTCCTTAGGACTCATCCTTCCTTTGCTGGGTCGGGTCACGGCCCATCGTGTCAGGGCAGTGGCTGCCTCAGTGGCTCATCTCCGCTCTGTACCGTTGGTAGACATCTGCAGGGCTGCTACTTGTTCTTCAAGCCAGACTTTTGCAGCCCATTACTGTCTGGAAAGGGAGTCCCGTAGGGACAGTGCTTTTGGCCAGGCAGTACTCCGGAATCTCTTTGAGGTTTAGGCAACTCCTGCCCTCTGTTGGGCTACCGATGGAGGTTCTGTCAGTGGAAAGCCTTTCTTTGATGCTGGGACTAGAGGGAGTTCTCTTGTTCAGCCTGGGTTCCTTGGTAGCCCAGAGCTAGGGAGTCGCCCATATGTGAGGACTGACTTCCTGCTTGGTCCTGGAGAAAGAGTTGTTACTCACCTGTAACAGTTGTTCTCCAGGAATTGCAGGAATCGGTCCTCACAATCCTCCCTCCTTCCCTGGGAGTTGCAGTTGTACATAGTTTATTTTATATTTTTGTGTGCTGTCTTTTAGCTATGTTATGTGACTGAGCAAAATGGCACCTTTAGGCGGGAAGGGAACCGCGCATGCGTGCCTGCATTCCCAAAGGCTTTCATGGAAAGCTGGGGAAATGCTCCGCAAGGGGCTCCATCGACATCAATGTCACCCATATGTGAGGACTTATTCCTTCTGTTCCTGGAGAACACCTGTTACAGGTGAGTAACTACTCTTTATCGGCTCCCAATCCATTTGCCACCAGTGGCGTGGGACCTCAATGTGGTTTTGGGAAAGCTTATGGCTCCACCCTTCGAACCTTTGGCTACTTGCCATCTCAAGTACCTTTCTTGGAAAGTCATGTGTCTGGTGGCGCTCACCTCGTCCAGGCATGTGAGTGAATTGCAAGCGCTGGTGGCCCATATGCCCTACATCAGCTTCCACAGGAATAGTCATCCTTTGGACTCACCCCAAATTTTTGCCAAAAGTCATTTATGCTTTCCAGTTTAATCAAGAGGTGGTGTTACTCACCTTCTTTCCCAGGCCTCATTCCTCCAGAGCAGAGGCCTCCCTACACATGTTGGACGGCAAGCGTGCCTTGACATTTTTCATCCAGAGGGCACAGTTCTTTGTCTCTTTTGACCTCAGCCAACTTGGAGTCACAGTCTCTAAGTACACCCTCTCGGTGGGGTAGCAGACTGCATTTCCTTCATTTACCAACAGGCGGGGCTTTTGCTGGAGCATCATTTGGCTACATACAATGTGCATGCCATGGGGCCTCAGTGGCCAGCCTGCGCTCGGTGCCCTTACTGGACATCTGCTGAGCTGCCACCTGGTCCCTCTGTACACACTCTTGTAGCGCGCTATTGCTTAGAAGAGACATCCTGGAGGGATAGCACTTTTGGTCAGACAGTACTCCCTCACCTCTTTGTGTAATAGAGTCCTCCACCCTCTGGTATCCAGGCTACCAGAGAGGGGATTGCATTTTTGATCCTGCTGCTGCAGTGTCAGACTTAGTCAACCAGCGCCTCTTGCTGCTCTTTACGGTCCGCTTTTTGGGTTGCCTTTATCTTTTTAGAGTTTTTTTTCGGTAGCCTGTAGCTTGGGACTCCCATACCTAATCAGGAGTTAGTGGGCCTGATTTCCTGAGTGCAGCTGAGGCCTGCATAAAAGGCTCCAGTGCCCTGCCCTGTTGAGGCTTTCCTAACCAGGGCTCTACAGATCAACAAACAGTAAGGATTTGAGGGTTTGTTTGTTTGTTTTTATTATATTACATTGCTAGCTCTCTGACTGGGAGCTCTTAAAAGGGTTTTTTGTATATTTTTTAAAGCAAGGTTACTTTCTTTTTGGTGCTTTAGTGGAACTTTCCTTGAGAACAGTAGGTTGCTGAACTCTAGTAACCTCCTCAGGTTTAGAAACTGCTAACACCTAATCAGGTGTTAGTTCCCTCCCTACCCACCCTGACTCCCACCCACCCCTAGTGAGCAGTCTTGCTTTATAGGGCACCTCCCCCTTTAACACATCACAGAGAATTGGACCAGCACATTTTGAATATAATAAAAGAGATTTAACTGCTTTTTCTCTGAAAGGATAGCTGGGAAACGGCTGGTACTTGGTAGATCTCTCTCTTTTGCTTTAACAGATACCTAAGCTCCACGAACAGAACAATGGCTGGGAAAAATCGTATTGCTAAAGCTGTTGCCCCCGTTACAGCTTCTGCCTTGGTCCAAACAGAGGTCTTAATGCCTGTTGAAGGACCAGTTCCATGTGCAGGGTGCCTGCATGCTGAAGCTCTGAGGAAACAAGTGGAGGAACTCAGAGAGGAGGTGGCGAGGCTGAGGAGCATTCAAGACAGTGAGAAGTACATTGATGAGATGCTTCTTGCAGCAACCAAGCTCTCCAGCACAGGAGAAGATGGGTGCCAACAGAATGTCGATGGTTGGACACAAGTCACCAGGGCCTGCAAAATCACCAATCCAACTTCTCCAGCCCTTGAATTGAAGAACCATTATGCAGCCCTGGAAGTGGAGGAGGTGAAAGCATCCCTGGAAAGGGAAGAACCAGAGTTCAAGTACCCCAAAGTTGCAGAATCAGTGACCAGAAGGAAACGAAGGGTAGTGGTGGTTGGAGACTCTCTTCTGAGGGGTACTGAGGCGTCCATCTGCCAACCAGACTTGATGTCCAGAGAGGTATGCTGTCTGCCTGGTGCCAAAATCCAAGATGTTACAAAGAGTTTGCCGAGATTCATCAAGCCCACTGACTATTACCCAATGTTGCTAATCCATGTTGGAACAAATGATACTGCCAGGTATACCTCGGAACGCATCAAAAGTGACTTCATGGCTCTGGGACAGAGGATGAAGCAGTTAGGTGCACAGGTGGTGTTCTCTTCAATCCTCCCTGTTGAGGGTAAAGGCCAAGGCAGAGAGGCTCGCATCCTGGAGATGAATGCATGGCTGCGTGGATGGTGTCATCGAGAGCGTTTTGGTTTCCTAGACCATGGTATGCTGTTCCAAGGGTTGCAGAGCAGAGACGGCATCCTTCTGTCCAAGAAAGGTCAACGCATCTTCGGTAGTAGACTGGCTAATCTACTGAAGAGCTTTAAACTAGATTCGTTGGGGATGGGTGAAGAAAGCCCCCAGATAAGTGAAAGCCCCCAGGTAGGTGATACATTAAATACCTTTATGGAAATGGGTAACAGGGATAACATATGGAAAGGAGTGTGTATAAATGCCCGTAGAATGGGAAATAAGATCCCTGATGTTGAAGCTTTGGTGGGAGTGGCTGACTTGGATTTATTGGCAGTTACAGAAACGTGGTTCACAGAAAACCATGATTGGGATGTAACTATACCTGGCTATACTTTATTCAGAAAGGACAGGGTAGGAAGAAGGGGAGGAGGAGTGGCACTATATGTAAAAACTACTATTAAAGCTTTAGAATTACAGAGCTTAAAAGGGAGAGAGGAGGCATTGTGGGTTAAACTAGAAAGAGGGAAAGAGAAATCTATTTGCATTGGTGTGTGATATACAGACCTCCCTCACAAGAGGAAGAGGTGGACAGAGAGTTAATTGAAGACATACGCAGCATTGCTAGGAAAGGGGAAGTGCTACTGATAGGAGATTTCAATATGCCAGATGTTGATTGGCACATTCCTGCTGCAGTATCATCTAGAAGTAAGGAGATCCTGGATTCTCTACAGGGAGAACTATTCAGGCAATTGGTAACAGACCCCACACGTGAAGGGGCCATACTGGACTTGGTGCAAAGGAAAAGGAGACCGCTATGGTTTTCGAAGGAAGTAGCTGAAAAAGTGAAGAAAAAGAGGGAGGCCTTCATGAAATACAAGAGATCACAGAGAGAGGAAGACAGGCATCTGTATTTGGAAAAACTTAGAGAAGCTAGCAAAGTAGTCAAGAAGGCAAAGATTCAAAAGGAGGAGGAAATAGCCAATGCAATAAAATGGGGGGATAATACATTTTTCAGATATATTAGTGAGAAGAGGAAGGGCAAAAGTGGTATTGTCAGACTCAAGGGTGCAGGGGGGGAATATGTAGAAGCTAATAAGGATAAAGCGGAATTTCTTAACAAATATTTTTGTTCTGTGTTCACAGATGAAGAACCAGGAGCAGGACCTCAGAAAACACCCACAAATAGGAACAGAAGCGAGGGACATCTTGAGCAATTTTCAGAAGACTGTGTTCATGAAAAACTAGCTCAACTTAAAGTAGACAAAGCGATGGGACCGGATGGGATACACCCTAGAATACTGAAGGAACTTAGGGACGTTCTAGCAACTCCACTGACTGACCTTTTCAATGTCTCGTTGGAGTCGGGAGTGGTGCCAAAGGACTGGAGAGAGGCTCATGTGGTGCCTTTAAAGTAAGGATGTGGTCGAAACCTACAGGCCAGTTAGTTTAACTTCGGTGGTGAGTAAATTATTGGAAACGCTGCTGAAAGAGAAAATAGTGAGGTTTCTGGAGTCCAGCGGATTACAGGATCCGAGGCAGCATGGATTCACCAGAGGCAGGTCTTGTCAGACAAATCTGATTGATTTCTTTCACTGGGTGACCAGAGAGTTGGACCGAGGGAGAGCTCTAGATGTGGTGTATTTAGATTTCAGTAAAGCCTTTGACACTGTTCCTCACAGGCGACTTATAAACAAACTGAGCACCCTAGGGATGAACCTTAAAGTTACTGCTTGGGTTAGAAATTGGTTGGGTGGGAGACGACAAACAGTACAAGTAAATGGAGCTCACTCTGAGGAGAAGGATGTTACCAGTGGTGTGCCCCAGGGATCTGTCCTTGGTCCGATTCTTTTTAACATCTTTGTTAGCGATATAGCGGAAGGGCTGTTGGATAAGGTTTGCCCACTGTTCCCTCTAAGCTGTGCACGTGTGCGTGCGCACACACCTCGCCGAGCGAGCGCACATACTTTTCAACAGAGCGCACAAAAATTACGGCTCTGATTCTGATAGAAAACAACACAGACGTCTTAAAATTTTAAAGTTATAATTGTAATTACTAGAAATTTCCCACTTCATTTAGTAATCGTCTATTTTCATTTAATTTGATTAAAATCAGTGTGGTGTACATACTGTATTCTGACGTGTAGTGAAATTTAAAGTATATAACTCCGAGTGTCGTTATGTGGCGCACAAAAATTTAACCTTCCTTCAAAAGCTGCACACAGCTGATATTTTATGCGCACACAGCCTACAGAAAATTAGAGGGAACATTGGGTTTGCCTCTGCAGAAGATACCAAAATCTGCAATAGAGTAGACACCCAGGAAGGTGTAGATAACATGTGGAGGGATCTAGCTAAGCTTGAAGAATGGTCTAGAATTTGGCAGCTGGGATTTAATGTTAAAAAATGTAAGGTCATGCATTTGGGCTGCATCAATCCAAGGGAGCAATACAGTATAGGAGGTGAAGTACTTTTGTCCAGCATAGAAGAGCGGGACCTAGGCGTGGTTGTGTCTGATGATCTTAAAGTAGCTAAACAGGTAGAAAAGGCAATAGCAAAAGCTAGAAGGATGCTTGGGTGCCTACGGAGAGGAATGGCTAGCAGATAAAAGGAGGTGATTATGCCTCTGTATAAGTCTTTGGTGCGACCTCATTTGGAGTATAGTGTGCAATTCTGGAGACCGCACCTTCAAAAGGATGTGAACAGGATGGAGTCGGTGCAGAGGGTGGCTACTAAAATGATTAGTGGGCTTCATTATAAAGCATATGAGGACAGATTTAAGGATCTTAATATGTACACCTTAGAGGAAAGGCGGGATAGAGGTGATATGATTGAGATGTTTAAATGCCTCCGTGGCAGAAATGTTCAGGGAGAGAGCCTTTTTCAATTGAAAGCAAGTTCTGCTACTAGGGGACATGGGATGAGGGTGAAGGGAGATAGATTCAGGAGTGATATGCGGAAATATTTATTTACGGAAAGAGTAGTGGTTCCATGGAATAGTTTCCCAGTGGAGGTGGTAGAGATGAGGACAGTAACTGAATTCAAAAAAGCATGGGACCAACACAGAGGATCTCTAAAGGTAAAAAGTGGACTGTTGAAGTTGTTGATATGGAAGGACAGACTGGATAGGCCATGTGGTCTTTTTCTGTCATTATGTTTCTATATGTGAGGACTGACTTCCTGCTTGTTCTCGGAGAAAGCGTAGTTACTCACCTATAATAGGTGTTCTCCGGGGACAGCAGGAATCAGTCTTCACAACTCTCCCACCTCCTTGTGGAGTTTTTCTTTTTTGCTGTCTTGTGCTATGATATCATACTGAGGTAAGATGGTACCCTTGGGCTGGAAGATGACTGCGCACGCACGGTGTAATTCCCAAAGGCTTTCTTTGAAAGCTGGGCAGTGGATCTGCATAGGGCTCCATTGATGCCGACGTCACCCATATGTGAGGACTGATTCCTGCTGTCCCCAGAGAACACCTGTTACAGGTGAGTAACTATGCTTTCTCCGAGAACAAGCAGGAAGTCAGTCCTCACATATGGGAGTCCCAAGGATGGGAGGAATGGCTTAGTGGTTGGGACAGGTTACCTCAGGCCAGAAGGCCGGGGGTTCAATTTCCTCATGGGGACAAGCAACCTCAGGCCGGAGGGTCTGGGGTCTCTAGTCCCATGGCCACTCCTTGTGGCCTTGGGCAAGCCACTTAACCCTCCATTGCCTCAGGTACACTTAGATTGTGAGCCCTTCGGGGACGAGGGAATAAAAAGTATCTGTTAGTATACATGTAAACCACATTGATTCTAAAGAGCGCGGTATAAAAAAAAATTAAAATAAATTTTTCCATTATAGGAGTCATATACAAGGGATAAATTCCTAAATTCTTAAAGTCCCAGTGCGCTCATTCATAGGTCTCGTCTGTTGAATGCTCCACTTATTAATATGCCAACAAGCCACTGACATGGCATGTTTCAGACTTGCGCGTCTTGCTTCAGGGAAATACATTCATACAACCACCAGCCACCTTAGCTGACCAGCTATTCAGCTGCCTTCCCCATTCAAGACCTGTGTCAGAATATAAAGAAAGCCATATATCCTGATGAACCCCACATAAACACCTGAAACCAATTTTCAAACCTGAATCCGCTTAACAATCTCTATCAAATGTCACAAACCAGAGAGGTCCACTCAATTTCTTTATTCAATCCATCCAACTTCAGCATTCGTAGACAATAAATCCTCTCTGTTCCATGTAGTTAGACGCCCCATTTGTTGTCCCCCTGCCAATTAGTGATTACTTGATCAATCACCACCCAACCGAATTGTAAGGCTTTGGTGCTGGTATTCTACAAAGTGAGCGATCATCAGTGCTGACAAAACCTGATTAGATAGCGTACTGTAGTGCTCATTCAAACGCTTGCGAATTGGCTGACTAATACGGCCTACATAAATTTTCGGACATGGGCAGGTGATCATATATATATATAATATAACTCAGATTACAAGAGGTGTTATGACACAATTTAAATCGCTCTTGAGTAACAGGGTGAGTCCAAACAGTGCCAGTGATAGAATTTGTACTCTAATGGCATTGACTGCAGCTTGTATGGTTCCCTTCAGTGGGACCCCGCCTACCTTGTAACCAATTGTTAACATTTCTACCACTCTTATAAAGAAAGCAAGAAAGATTTTGTGAGGTACAGGACAATATCCGCAGGGTGCACCAATCAACCCGGCAATTCGAGGAGCCATGTTAGAATAGGGCAAAACACATACCGTACGGTCCTCTGTTTCTGGCTTATTTACTGCTGGTAACAAGAGCCAATCAGAGTGGACATATCTAGCCCATTTAAATGTATGTATAACAGCCAAAAGCGAGTAGCCCTGATTTAACAGCTGGCTTTTTAGATCATTTTCTTTATCCAGAAAATTAGTTAAGTACAAAGTTGATGCAAGCATAAGAATTGACCTATCGGCAGGCTCTCTTTCAGACCTTTTGGATGATCAACATCTGTTAAGGTGTGAGTAACTACGCTATTCCTTTCAACAGATCTTCAATATAAAGATATACAGTAGGTAACATACCTAAATGTATGTGGACCAATATGTTCAAAAACTCATTCTGATAATCAGAATACTTTGAGAATTTCAAAAATGGATTTAAATCATTAATCCAGCATTCAAAGTCATGCAGTTGCTGTAATGAACCATACCAGATAAAGAAAATATCATCCAAAAAGCGCCTCCATAGAGTAATATATGAAAAATAACTCAATGTATTTCCTTAAAATGAGCTATGTATAACGTTGCTAATGAGGGGGCTACTGATGGCCCCCATTGCAATCCCATGATGATGATGATGATGATGATGATGGTGATAAAAATGACCACCAAAATAAAAATAATTACTTGGCAACATAATCTCTAACTGAATAAAAAAAAACCTGAAGTGACACCATGTGAATGCTGTGAATTTTCTAACTTCTGTTGAACAATTGTCATGATCTCATTCTGAGGAATAACAGTGTATAAAGATTGTACATCGATAGTTACAAGCCAAAATTCTGAGGGTGGTGACTTCAATCTGAGAAATAAGGCACAAAAGATGGGAGGTGTCTTTTATAAATGATGGTACCTGCATAGCCATAGGATTTAAAAATAAATCTATGAATTTATATAATGGTTCCAAAATAGTATTCCTTAACAATACAATCGGTCTGCCACGTAGATGAAAAATATCTTTGTGCACTTTAGGCAACATATCTATGTAAGGAGTGGTAGGATGTTTTTTAATCAAAGAAGCAGCTTAACGAGGTGTTATATTCTGAGCATCAACAACTGACTGAACAACTCTAGAGATACACTGCATTATCTCATGCATAGGATCTCCCGGTAACAAAGAATAAAAACTAGTGCTCCTAAGCTGAGACTGAACCTCAGACTGATATTGAACTTTAGACTGCACAACAGTGCTACCACCCTTATCTGACGAAGGATAACCAAAGGTTCATCTTGATGCAAGGAATTTAAAGCATCCCTTTCCACTGCAGATTGATTGGATCGCCACTTACCATGAGTGCAACTTTCCAGCTCTTCTAAATCTTTCAATACTAAATTATGAAATGTAAGAATAGCTGGAGGGATAGAGCCAGAAGGGAACCCAGATAGATCGAGGTTTAACCAGGTCCATAGACTGATAGTCTTTACTGTGAAAATACTCACTGAGATGAAATTTACATATAAATGCATATACAACTACATGAGCTGCAAATGGATCATATGCTACAATAGAAACAAAGTTCAACCCCTGGTTCAGAACAGATTGCTGCGCTGAAGACAATTCCACATCTGAAATAATTATAATTCCTGAGTCTGACAAGTTCTCGATCAAGTCGTCATCTTCCACTTGTCCTCATGAGGAAGACATTTGGATCTGCCTCGGGCACGTCACAGACGACGTGAGCCTAAAAAATGCCCCCTTAGCTTGATCATGAAATGCATATTCGGGGTCAGACTCATCCAAAGACAGGTTAAATACTACATTCTTTTTTTTTAATCAAAATATCTTGCTTTCATTTCCGGGTACACTTGATCTTGTTTATCTGCTTGATCACATTTCAGTTTCTTAACAATTTTTCTATACCGCCTTATCTTAAAATCAAGGCGGTTTACAAAGAACTTCAATTTACAGAAAACTTTTGAAAGTAACACTGTTCCAATACATAGAAACGTCTTTAGCAAACAAAGGGAGGGGGAGAACTGGGAATGATAGATTACAACTTATGTACAAGGCGATGTGAATGTAGGAGTTCATATGGGGGGCATCATGTTTCGTTGAAGTGCTCGATGAATAAGAAGGTCTTGAGCTGTTTCCTGAATTCTTTAGTGTCTGTGGTGGTTCTCATTTTCTCCGGGAGAGTGTTCCAGATAGATGGTGCGGTGAACAGGAGGGCAATCTTGGATGTAGCTTATTTGGCTTTTGTAAACAGGTTGGGTGTTGGTATGTTATTGATGTTGCTTTTTCTTGCTAGTCTGTTGGGTTTGGTGCAAATGAGATCCTGCAGACGTCTGGCTGTTAGGTTGTTTTTGATCTTGGAGATGGTCAGGGAAGTTTTATATTTGACACGTGACATGATAGGCAACCAGTGCAGTTAGTGCAGGAGGGGAGTTATGTGCTCTCGTCGAGATGATCCCATGATGGTTCACGCAGCATTGTTTTGTACTAGTTGCAGGGGTCGGGTAGATTGTTTGGGTAGACCTTGGAAGAGAGCGTTGCAGTAGTCCAGGGATGGCATTATGATGGACTGACATACTGTTCAAAAGTGGTCTTGATTGAGGAGAGGTTTTAATCTTCTGATTAGTGCTAGCTTGTGGAAGGCAGACTTGGCAGTTTTGTTGATATGGGCTTGTAGGTTGAGATGCTTGTCAATGATGATTCCCAGGTATCGGACTTCATCCTTTATTGGGATTTCAGAGTTGGCAATTTTGATTGAGGCGGGGGGGGGGGGTTGAAATCAATGTTCCTTGTTATGATTATTGCTTCAGTTTTCTTGATGTTTTTGGTAAGCCAGGTTATCATTTTTTTGAGGCACATTGATATTGTAGTGAAGTCCAGAGAATTTAACTTTATAGGGGGTGTAGGCCATAATGTTGTCTGCATATATGGTATATTGTATATTGTGCTTCCTGAATATGCTGCAAACTGGTTGTATATAAATGTTGAATAGGAGGGCAGAGAGCGAAGATCCTTGAGGAACTCTTTGGTCGGTGTGGAAAATTGTTGAATTGAGTGGGCCAGATTTGACTTATCTGTTTGTCTGCCTTCTAGGTATGACTGAAACCATTTGAGGGAAATGTTCTGGATCCTGATAGATTCTAGTCGCTCCAGTAGGATGTCATGGGAGACAGTGTCAAAGGGAGATGATATGTCGATGAAGATTATTAGGAAGCCGCCTCTTATGGTGTCTTAATATGTTCTTAATATGACTAATAGAGTCCCGGAAAGAGGCAATAGCTTGAGCATTTTCAGCAGTTAAAGCCAAATCCTCAGGACTTAATGCACTTGTTAATGTATGCAGCATAGCAGTAATTTGCTGTTGTAGCTCCTTTTCCCACTCAGGGTTAGTCTCGGTAATTAACATCATCAAATTCAAAGCACATTTATGGAGAATGGAATTCCATTTTTCCAAAAAGGCTTGATCTTCAACAAGCAGGCATAGACATTTTAACAATCATAATCCCCTAGGGGATCATTTTATGCTGAATACTTTCACGTAAAGTGGCACCATGCAATTTTGTCTGAAATAAAGGTTTTTGCAAATCCACCAGTTCCAACCAGCTATTGTCCTTTCCCCCAAAGGATCCTTCTTCCAAAAGGGATCCTTGGCCCAAAATAGAAGACATCTGAGCATCAGTGTAACAAAAGGCTTGCCAAGAGTCATAGACAGTGTGTTTATCAGATTCTGATGCCATAATAGGATCTCAAATCTAACTTTCTTAACAGATTAAAAAAATAAAGGAATAAATAATCATCATCTGGCAATGTCCCAGTTTTTCTACTATTTCCTATTTCAATTGATCTTATTTTATTTGATTCTTTTAAATGTCAAATATGTGTGAATATATAGTCCAAAGCCATTTCACTGGCCCCTTTTTTATTTTGAGAAGATATTGGACGTTAAGGGGTTGAACTGCAAGAGTGCCGATAATGTTGACTGCAACTCTAAGCATGAAACCTACTTTATACTGCATGTGGCAGCTGCAGGGATGGTTGCTTGAGAAACGTTCATACTATATAGGCTCTGTGGTCCAGGTCTATCTCCAGGAACAAGCAGGAATGCAGTCTTCACATGTGGGTGACGGCACCAACTGAACTTGCACGGAAATGCTCCCCAGCGTCCAGTAAAGCCTTTGGGAGCACATTCCACTGCGCCACTCATATGTGAAGACTGATTCCTGCTGTTCCCGGAGATCACCTGTTACAGGTGAGTAACTAGGCTTTTTGGTGGTGGTGGTATCTCTCGAGGACATGTTCAATAGCAGCCAACAAAAAATCCTGATGAATAAAGTTAAGTAAAGTTTGTTAACATAGGCATGAGTCAAACTTAAATCATCAACAAACATAACTTTAAGTTGTTTGCTGCATCTGAGCAGTGGGTGTTACGAACCTGAATTTATATATGGCTTATTGGTTCATTTGATATATCCCCTTGGGTAACCAAGATATACATATATAAGATTGTTATAAAGTTGGACAAGAAGTTACAATGTCTTCAATGGTATAGAAGAAATAGAGCAGAAAGTAGAGGATTGGGATGAGTCATAACAAAAGACTTGGTGGGGGAGGGGGATTTAGGGCATTATTTTTGTTACTTTCTAGTGCCCATCTACTTATTACTGGTTCAGTTAAACACAGATTTAAAGTAGTGTGTTTTCAGGTCATCTTTAAATTTCTTGTAGGAGTATTCTAGTCAAAGATTGGTAGGTAGGGCATTCCACAGGGAAGGGGCCAGGAATAGAAGAAGGTCATTATGGTGGAGCGGAGGAGTAGTCTAGTGGTTAACGCAGTAGCCTAGTGCCAGAGAGACTGGTGTTTGATTTACATGGGAACTCCTTGTGGCCTTCGGCGGGTCACTTTTCTCTCAATGGCCTTGGAAGAAAGGCCTGGCAATCTACTTCCGGTCACATTTTGCCAAGAAAACCCAGGGCTTGCTGGGTCACCAGAAGTCAGCATTGACTCGATGGTATACATATACATTAGAGCGGATTCTAATCATGCTTGGTTTAGAATTCAGGAATCTTAGTGTTGGGTAAGATTTAAACCCATGTGCATTTGACAATCAAAGATTTCTATTGAATCTGCAAGGGTTTTTGGTGTGTTTAAAACTAAAGTCCAGTTAGCCACATAGGGGTGGATTTGGACAGGTTTAATTGTTCTAAGAGCAGGTTTTAGAACAACTGTTCCCTGGCTAGTATTAGTAACTGATCACAGTTTGAGAAATGTAGCCACAAGGTGGCACTGCTGAGCTAAAAGCTAGGTTAAGATTGTGTATGAGAAGACTACCATTTCCTTTTTTTAAAAATCATTTTTGCTATTAACAAAGTGCCATAGTCATATAGGTCCTTCATTGAGAGAGACCTTTTATTGCCCTGAAATCTAGGGTTTTCTACATAGGATTTTGGACCCTTTGTATTCTGATGTGGCAGATTCTTTGTGAAATGTTCAGGGTTAACATATTGTAGCAGTGAAGTGCAAACAACGAATAACACCAGGAGTCAATTGCAGGGTCCAAGCCAATTTATTGTGCACAGGCTCAGACAGGAGCGTGTCCAAAAGAGACTGAACAGTGGAGTACAGAAGCAGATTCCTTATATACAATTTTTTTTTTTTTAAATTTAAAATGTTTTTATTGGCACACATCAAAATACACAGCACATAGCCAGGATCTCTCAATCATAGACCCATATACAACACAAACTTCCACTACCAATGAGTGACATCCCTCGCTCAAAGTGTACCCTCTTTTCCACCCTATAACTTCCTTAGAAACTATGAGTCATACAAAGTTGGAATCAACAAAGCAATACAAACCCCAAAACATCAAACTTAACCAACGGTTTAGCAATCCCCCCCACCCCCCCGCCCTCCCTCCCCACACTGAGGCCTAACCCTCTTCAAGAAATTTCAGCAGGGGTAACCAGAGCCCTTTAAATTTCCCGTACTGCTGGCGTCGAAGCGCCGTTAACTGCTCCATCAAGACTATCAGACGTAGTCGGGTCTGCCATTGTGCCAGACTCGGGAGGTCTACCTGTTTCCAGGTCCGAGCAATCTCCGAGCAGCTTGGATACATGCTTGTATGGGTCGTTCTTGAGCCCTAGCACTCTTTGCGGGCCAAATTCCCAGCAGCCCAAATCCCATATCTACCTCCACCACCCCCCCAAAGATACGAATGATTTGCTCATGCACTCTCTCCCAATACGATCTTACCCGGGGGCACTCCCACCATACGTGAATAATGGACCCTACCTCTCCACATTCCCGCCAACACCTATCAGACACTCCCGGAAACATCCTATGTAGCCTCGAGGGAGTATAGTACCACCGGTAAAGCAATTTATAGGATGTTTCCTGGATCGCTACCGACAACGCCTGTTGGCCAATATTCAAATGCACACGCTTCCACTCCTGTTCATCCAAATCCCTTCCCAGGTCTCTTTCCCAATCAAGATGATGCTTAAATTTCTCCAAACCCCCCCCCCCCCCCAAACCCCGGTACAATTGGGTTATCAAACCCCTTGAGCTTTCCCAACACTGCCATAACCCTTCCCTGGCATCTTGTACCCCCTCCCGGAGTTCCGGCGTTAGCTTAGTGGAAAGAAAATGTTTAACTTGTGTGTGTGCATAGAAGTCTCCCCCTCTCAACTGATATTTTACTCTAAGGTCCGGAAAAGAGAGAATTTCTCCCTCATCTACAAATTTGTCAAATGTATCCAATCCCAACCGCTCCCACCGTTGAAAAACCCCTTCTCTACCCGGGATAAATCCATCAGTCCCTCTCACCGGTCCCAACAACGAGAAACTTGCCCCAGGGCAAAACTTTCTCCGAGCCTTCCGCCATTGCATTAGCAAATGCCATATATAGGGGTTATCCCTCCACCTCCCCTCCGGTAATTTGTCCCAAATCCATGGCAAAATTTTTAAAGGGATCGCCTCTGCCCAATACTGCTCCACTTCCCTAAACCGTTTATAAGGCGCCCCTGTATCTCTCCACTCAAAAACCTGCCGCAGCTGGGCTGCCGCATAATATCTGCCCACATCGGGGACTCCCAACCCTCCCCTCTCCCGAGTTGCATACAACACCCGTCTGCTCACTCGCGGGCGGCTATTCCCCCAAACAAAAGCAAAGATCTGACTTTGCAACAGTCGAAGGTCTCTACTCCCCACCCCCACCAGAAGCGTTTGGAAGACATACAAGAAGCGAGGCAGCAAATTCATTTTCAACACCGCAATCCTGCCCAACCAGGACAACTCCACCCCTTTCCAACGCCCCATATCCTTTCGCAACTGCCCAAATAAGGGCGGGTAATTTGCTCCATACAACCTGAGCGGGTGCGCCGTAATCTGTACTCCCAAGTATTTGAGTGATGTACTCACCCAGCGAAACGGGAACGAAACCCTCAAACTCGCCACAACCTGAGGGGGCAGTGTCAATGACATGGCCTCTGTCTTGTCCCAATTAACCTTAAAGCCTGAAAGTTTCCCATAATCCCCAAGCTCCCTCATAAGAAGCGGTAGGGAGACTATCGGCTGGGTCAATGAAAATAACAAATCGTCAGCAAACAATGCCATCTTATGCTACGAGGCTCCTACCGCTATCCCTTGGATATCCTTCACCGATCGGATCCTAGCAGCCAGGGGCTCCATGACCAGTGCGAAAAGGAGCGGGGACAAGGGGCATCCCTGCCGGGTCCCGCGACCCAAGGAAAAGAACTCAGAGTAGCCCCCATTGATACAAACTGTCGCCTCCGGAGCTTTGTACAACGCCATTATCCACGCCCAAAAGTTAGGGCCTAATCCGATATACTCCAAAACCGACATAAGAAAGTCAAAGTTCACCCTGTTAAAGGCCTTCTCTGCATCAATTGAGAGAAACATAGCCTTCTGATGTTCCTGCCTAGCCAGCCACCCTAATTGGAGAACTCTCCTCACTCCGTCCGCCGGCTGTCGCCCCATAATAAACCCGGACTGATCCGGGTGAATGAGCCCCGGCATGCACGGCCCCAGCCGCAATGCCAACACCTTGGCCAAAATTTTTACATCGATATTCAGCAGTGAAATGGGTCGATACGAGCCGCAAACAGCCGGATCCCTCCCGGGCTTGGGAATTACAACTATAGCCGCCTGGTGCGTTGATGCCGGAAGGTCCTCCCCTTGCAAAACTGCATTAAACACCCTCAGCAAAATGGGACCCAATTCATCCTTAAATGTTTTGTAAAAGAGCCCGGAAAACCCATCTATACTGGGTGCTTTGCCCGCCTCCAAAACCTTGATGTCCCCCATCACTTCATCGAGAGCTATGACCCCGTCCAACCCCTCCCCCATAGAACTCTCCAACCGCGCACTACCCTTCCCCTCGTTCCACAGATATTGCCGAATTCCCTCCCCATCCCCTGGAGGGTCCGTGGTATATGATGTCTTATAGTAGGCCCGAAACCGCTCCCGAATAGCACTACTTTTAAACATCAATCTATCTTGCGGCCCTTTAATTTTAACAATAGCCCTCCACTGCCGTTGGGAAGCAAGTCGGGTGCTCAAGAGGCGCCCCGCTTTATTATCAAACTCATAGTAGCGCTGCCGTGCCCAATCAAGTTGGCGAGAAATCTGCTCCAACTGGAGGCTATTTAATTGCCTTCTGAGCTCTTCCACCTGCCTCCGCAATCGTACGACCCCCTTAGTTTATGGACCCTCTCCAAGCCCTCCAGCCTCTCCTTGAGGCGGCCCTCCTCAACTTCCCGATCCCTTTTCCGCTTTGCTCCCAATTGGACAAGATGCCCCCGCACTACCGCTTTCAACCCGTCCCAAAGTACCCCCGTTGACACCTCCCCCTTATCGTTAAAATCCATATAGTCCTTAATCACCGCCGCAATCCGCTGCTTCACCCCTTCCCCCTGTAAGAGATAGTCATTTAACCTCCAAAACCACCTTCGCTCTGACTCCCTGGGAGTGCCAAACTTGACCCCCACCGGAGCATGATCCGACCAGGTTGCCACCCTATAGAAATCTCATGTAATGCCTCCTTCCAATAGCCATCCCCCAAGAGATAGTCAATTCTACTATATGATGCATGCACAGCCGAATAGTAGGTAAATCCTTAGTAGAAGGATGAGCCGACCTCCATAAGTCCTCCACCCCATACTCTTGCATCCACTCCTGGAACCGCTTCAACCCTAAATTCCCCCATCCCCCTTCCCCTTCCTCCCATCCAGGGCAAGTTTACAGTCCCCCTCCCCCCCCCCCCCCGCCAGAAGTTTGCCCTGGGTCTTCCCGACCACCCAAGCCCCTAATTCCTCCCAAAACTGTGCCTGCGCCACATTTGGCCCATAAACTGAAAGAAAAGTCACTTGTTCCCCCCCCAATTCCCCCACTACACTCACCGCTCTCCCATCCCCTTTCCGAAACACCCTCCCAACAATAAAGGGCACATCATGCCTAATCAGGATACCAACTCCAGCCCTCCTCCTATCCCCCTCCCATTCTGCAAACCCCCCCCCCCGGAAGGTTCCCCCCCCCCCCCATCAATCGCTCATCACGCTTACGTAAATGGGTCTCCTGCACAAACACCACCTGCCACTGGTGCACTCGCGCCTCTTTCCAGAGCAGTTTTCTTTTCTGAGGGGAATTCAATCCCCTTACATTCAAGCTCCCCACTCTCACAACAGCAGCCATAACTCCAAACATACCACTAGTCTACCCCCTGCACACCTCTGCAAGGCCTCCCCCTCCCCCCCTCCCCTCACACAGAGCTCCACTCTGCCTGTCATCGAGGAAGAAACCCACCCGTGGATGCTATACCCCCCCATCCCCTGGCACAAACCCCTTGCACAAAACCCCTTCCCCCCCTCCTCCAGCATCTCAGCAGCATCATCAAATCCCCCCACCCCCTTGCTTCCATAACTCGCAACAAAATACGCCAATTACTTATATATATCCCACAACAATACCCCACAACAACCCCCCCCCCCCCTGTGCATTCCTACCAACGGACACATTCCCTTCATGAATGCCCCCTCCCAACCTTTCAGGCCTGTATTACTGAAAGCAGCCTGGTCCTAACAACAAACATACTGATAAAACTAACATTTCCCACACAGTCCTGGATGACAATCAGGTAACTCTCGCTGATGCAGCTCTCTCCATGTTGCCTTGGCCGGCTTCTCCCGCCTTCCTCCGCAAACGCTGCCCCTTCAACTTGTGTCTCTTGGGGAAACTGCTAGGTACATATGACCTAGATTGGCCACTGTTGGAAACAGAATACTGGGCTTGATGGACTTTGGTCTGACCCAGTATGGCATATCTTATGTTCTTATGTTCTTATCCTCTCCCATCTTGAAGTCCCTCCTTTAGAACCCTCCATTGCCGGTCTCTTGGCCTGGTCGGGTAGACGAGGGGCCCCCTCCTGCCTCAAGACTTTCCAGGCCTCCTCTTCCCCCCGGACCCGAAAACTCCGCCCGTTGATGTCCATCAACATCGCAAAGGGGAAGAGCCATCTGTATTTCATGTTCTCCTCTCGAAGGTATTGGGTAACCGGTCTCATGTCGCGGCGTCTCTGTAGGGTGCCAGCCGATAAGTCATGATACAGTTCCACGGACTGGCCTTCCCAACTAAAACTCCAGCGGGCCGCAGCCACCCTCATGATCCTCTCCTTTAGGGCGAATGATGTCAGACAGGCCACAATATCGCGCGGCCTCCCATTGCGCACCGGACCCAGCGCCCGATGCGCTCTCTCCACCGAGATCGCCGGCAATACGGCTTCACCATCATCTCCCTGCAGCAAAAGCTGACATACTTTTTGAACCACCGCTGCCGCATCCGCGAAGGCCTCCGTCTCTGGAACTCCTTTCTGGCGCACGTTATTTCGGCGGGAGCGGTTCTCAAGATCTTCGATTTTATCTTTGAGGCTGAGCTGCTCCTCCTGCAGACACTTTACAGACGCCTCTATTTCCGTGTCCCGCTCGGCCAGATGATCTGTCTGTTCTTCCAACGACTCCACTCTGTGCCCCAGCTCACGTATATCAGCTTTTATGCCAGACAACGACTCCTTAAGCTCTCCACGGGTGGCAATAATTTCTCTCCTCAAGGATCTCATCCAGCCCCACATATCTCCGCGGGTGCAGCTCTCCTCGGCCCTCTCCGGCTCCTCTTCCGATTCCTCGCCTGACGCCATGAGGTCTGGCGGCTCGCGGGCCGCCTTCTCCGCTCCCTCCACGAATGAGGATTTAAATCTTGCTAATTTCTTCCTCACCGACATCGCCGCCGGACACGGTCACCACCCGCACCAGTTCTTCCAGGTAGGATGGGGTAAATCAAGCAATTTTCACTTTGTAATTCAGCGTCCCGACGGGAGCACAAAAATTATGCTGCCATCTCCCGGGTGACGTCACTTCCTCCCTTATATACAATTTTTACAATTTGATAGAGGCAACTTTGCTATTGGTCCCAATGCCTCTTGCACCTATCCAATCAGCGACCCTTTCTGGGCCCCATTCCTTGTTCCCCCTTCTCAAACTGTTCTAACAAAGGCACAGTCTTAAACATGGATACATTTCTACTTCAAGGACATTTCTAGCTCAAAGAATGAAAGAACATTTCTATCATAAGCATAAAATTATTGTACAAACTTAATGAAGGGAGACAGGGGACTTTCAAAAACAGTTTAAAGCAGATTCTCAAACTTTGGTTCTTCTCAACACTAGTCCCAGGTGGGGGTTGGGACGATCTAGGCCTAGTTTACAGGCCATAGCCTACCACATTTCCCCCATTTGATTATCCTTACCCCTCCCATAAAGGGGTGAGGATAAAATCACAATTCATGCGCCTTTCAAACTGTCGCTTCCTCCTGAGGCAAGGCCTAATACTTCCACATAGCTAGTACTCTTGCCGCTGTTTTACGCTCGACTGTACTGTCAATGATTGAGGTAAACATACATAGGCATAAGGGCAAGAAACAAGGGAGGAGCAGGCACATAGCTATCATCAGTAAAACAGCAAACACAATAGTCTTCAAACCTCCTAGCCCTGAGAACAGAGAACGAACCATCCGCTAAGCTCTAGCCCATGCCAGGTCTGAACAGGTACATGTGCTAGCCTGCGCATATGGTCGGCTATTTCTTCAATGACTTGACCCTGATCATCAATTTGCAGACAACAGTTTGTCAAGTTGAATTTTCCACATACTACTCCTTCAGAAGCTAGCAAATAATCAAGGGCTAACCGGTTTTGATAAATAGCAGTGCGCATCTGAGTACTTTGTTTTGCCAAGAGGGTTAGTGCTTTACTCGTTTCGTTAGTTATAATTTCTACAACAGCTTGCAAGCGTATAATACGATTCAACATATAAACAGGAGTGCCGTATCCCCAAGTCCCATCCTCCGCCCAGGTGGGTGGCCCATAGTATGTGATTATCCTCTCAGGTGGCCACTCTTCTCCATACCATTTATTCCATTGACCTATCTTTAGGGCCTCCCGCTTCTGTCGACCATTGTATACTGGAAAACCTAACTGTTCCCCTTGGGAAATGGGAACAAGGAAGAAGGATGGGCGAATCGTCCCCAGGACACACGCCCCTCCCCAGTTGGTAGGGAGTTGAGCATATGCCCGCATACCACAAATCCAGTAGAGCCCAGGTGGGCCCTCCCAGGCATTGGTAGCAGCAAGATCAGTCCATACCTTAGCAAGACTAGGGAAATTAATCAAAGGGTTGGATGGCTCAGTAATATTTAGACCTGACAACCAGGATGTCTTCCTAGTGGTAATATTATAAAATCGTTGGCTCAGACATACCACTTGTCCGACTTGAATGGTGAACTGTGGTCCTATCCGGATGAAACAGATACGTCCAACGATTGTGTTGGCCAATAACCATTCACTAGTGAAACATAGAAATATGACGACAGAAAAAGACCACATGGCCTATCTAGTCTGTCCTTCCATAACAACTACAACAGTCCCCTTTTTACCTTTAGAGATCCTCTGTGTTTGTCCCATGCTTTTTTGAATTGTTACTGTCCTCATCTCTACCACCTCCACTGGGAGACTATTCCACGGATCCACTACTCTTTCCGTAAAGAAATATTTCCGCATATCACTCCTGAATCTATCTCCCTTCACCCTCATCCCATGTGCCCTTGTAGCAGAACTTGCTTTCAATTGAAAGAGGCTCTCTCCCTGAACATTTATGCCACGGAGGTATTTAAACATCTCAATCATATCACCTCTATCCCGCCTTACCTCTAAGGTGTACATATTAAGATCCTTCAGTCTGTCCTTATATGCTTTATAATGAAGACCACTAATCATTTTAGTAGCCACCCTCTGCACCGACTCCATCCTGTTCACATCCTTTTGAAGGTGCGGTCTCCAGAATTGCACACTATACTCCAAATGAGGTCGCACCAAAGACTTATACAGAGGCATTATCACCTCCTTTTTTCTGCTAGCCATTCCTCTCCTTATGCACCCAAGCATCCTTCTAGCTTTTGTCGTCGCCTTTTCTACCTGTTTAGCTACTTTAAGATCATCAGACACAACCACGCCTAGGTCCCGCTCTTCTTTAGTGGACAAAAGTACTTCACCCCCTATACTATATTGCTCCCTTGGATTGCTGCAGCCCAAATGCATGACCTTACATTTTTTAGCATTAAATCCCAACTGACAAATTCTAGACCATTCTTCAAGCTTAGCTAAATCCCTCCTCATGTTATCTACCCCTTCCTGGGTGTCTACTCTATTGCAGATTTTGGTATCATCCGCAAAGAGGCAAACCTTACCTGAAAGCCCTTTCGCTATATCACTAACAAAGATGTTAAAAAGAATTGGACCAAGGACAGATCCCTGGGGCACACCACTGGTAACATCCTTCTCCTCAGAGTGAGCTCCATTTACTTGTACTCTTTGTCGCCTCCCACCCAACCAATTTCTAACCCAAGCAGTAACTTTAGGGTCCATCCCTAGCCTGCTCAGTTTGTTTATAAGTCGCCTGTGAGGAGCAGTGTCAAAGGCTTTACTGAAATCTAAATACACCACATCTAGGGCTCTCCCTCGGTCCAACTCCCTGGTCCGGTTCAGAGCAGTCTGATTATACGGGATAGAGTAATCCAATTCTCTCGCTACCCATGGCCATTGGTCTCTAACCCTAGTTCCTCCGCAGAAGAAACAATTAGAGATGTGAAGACTAGAAGCTACAGTTTCAGCTAATTCGATAAACAGATTCCGAACAGTCTTGGGAATCTGCACCTCTGTCTGCATGGCCTCATAAAAGGAGTGGTGTATTCAGAAAGGTGAAGAGATTTGGGTCTTGGTGATAAGCTGAATATATACATGAGTTCCATTGTCTATCCCCCGACCCTGTATTCGTAATCCAAATCTAAATCCTTTTATCCACTGGCTGGGATTAAGCACAAGTAACTTCAAGGGGTTACAGGTACCCTTCTGACAACTACGTGGGTCAAGCACTGGTAACCTCTCTAAAATGGCCTTGCGCTCATCTCCGTCTCGATCTTGCGGTCCTTTGGCCAGGTGGCGAAGTATACACATTCCCACCGGGGGCAGGAGTATGCTCCTTCAGATGCCTCGATGAAGGTAGCTGGGGCATGTATCGCAGTGCAAACACCCCAATTATATGCTGCGCCAGGGCACATATACTTTTCATCTTGGTAGTAAATTCGCTCTTGATTAACAGATCCACAGCTGTAGTAGCCATTTCTGTTGATGGCACCACAAGCATCAAAGTAAAGTGGAGCAGGTTTTGTGGGATCTAAGAGTTGTCGTGTAGCATTTAGGAGGGCTCCATCCCCGTCATTCCATCGGAGCTCTAAAACATAATAGGTAGGACTCTGATGAAGGTTAAAACCGGTCCTGACCTTCCCTTTTGTACAGATACTTAATTCTGTACCATTATATATACACTGGCTAACTGTACCAGCACAACTATAATAAGAGTGGTACAGCAGAGTTTGGGTAACTTTTGTCCCAGTTCGAGTAGTAGTAATACAGACAGTACAAGGAGGTATGTCGAGAGTCGTTTAAAGGGGCCCCAGGGCTACCGCAAATACAACAGAAAGGCATAGATATATCATGATTACAAAATCTTAATGAATTTGTCTGAAAATCGCAAATCCTGCACTTGAATTTGTCTTCTTTCACAGCTTCCACCGTACGTTGACCTGTCAGCTTCCAGTAGGTGACAGGAGTAGGGTTGTAGATTCCTCAAGCTTTTGCCGTACGTGGACCTGCCAGCTTCCGGTAAGTGGCAGGAGTAGGGCTGTAGATTCTTACGGTAGCTGTTGTCGCCGTAGTGTGAGTCTCAACGGGGATCCTGGGTGATCGGTTGACGTCGAGACAGGATTCGGTGGTTGCTGCTGGTTTCACCCGACTGATGGATCCAAGGTTCGACCTCGGCAACCTTAACTGCTGTAGGGGTTGACAGTATGACAACGTAGGGTCCTCTCCAGTGCGGCGCTAACGGTTTCTTCCTCCACTCCTTAATCCACACCGCGCTAACAGGCTTGAAGGGATGCAGTGGTTATTTATTTATTTATTATTTATTTATTACAGTTTCTTATATACCGCACTATTCGATATCAGCGCGGTTTACATTATAACAAAAAGACCATAACAACAAGCTGTTTGGTTTTACATAGAACAGGAGTACAAACTTGGATAACAGGGGTGAACTATGTACATGAAATAATTACAAAGAACAAGATTAAGCAACAATAACATAAGGAAAACGGTTCCGTCAGATTGATGGGCAGTTGGTCTTGTACCCAGGCATGAAGACCCTGCAAGACAGAACCTAGAGCCAACAGCTCTTGTCTAGTGATTTCAGACCCAATCTGGTTCATATCCCCCTTTATTCCCTGGACAATGGGCAGAGGTCGCCCATACAAAATCTCGAATGGGGAAACTCCTAATGACTTAGTGGGGGCTGAACGTATCCTGAGAAGGGCTATAGGAAGGACCTGAGGCCACTTCAGGTGAGTTTCCTGGCAGAGTTTAGACAACTGAGACTTCAAGGTGCGGTTCATATGCTCTACCTTCCCTGAGCTTTGGGGTCTGTAAGCTGAATGTAATTTCCATTGCACTTGTAGAGCTTGGGCCAACTGCTGAGTTATTTGAGATACAAATGAGGGACCATTGTCCGATCCCATGACTAGTGGCATACCAAACCGGGGAATAATTTCATGGAGTAGAACTTTGGTGACTTCCCTGGCTTTCTCAGTCCTGGTGGGGAAAGCTTCCACCCACCCAGAGAATGTACAAACCAGGACCAACAGATAACAATATTCGTTTGCACATGGCATTTCAGTAAAATCCACTTGGATATTCCCCATGGGGGTAACTCCTACTGATTGGACTTTCGGGGACAGGTTAGGACCCTGCTGGGCATTGTTCTTTGCACAAGTTAAACATCTACGGGCTACTGATGCTGACAAGGGTCCTAATAATGGGATACATAAATGAGGTCTAAGGACTTTTTCCATCGCTGTTTTCCCATAATGCGTGTCTTGATGGAAAGCATGGACAAAGGCTGGACCTATGGCTTCAGGGATTACAGTTGGACCTGGCGGCTGACCACCTACTGGCGGTGCTAGCACAATCCATCCAGTCTCTGTTAACACTCCTCCTTTCTGACAAAAATAGTTTAACTCTTTGGTGGTATATCGGGGAGCCCATGCACTGAGAGGTACCGGAAATAAGGCTGCTTGGACCAGGGTATTGGGGGCAGGAACTTGTCCCGTCATGGCCACTTTTCGGGCAGAAGCGTCAGCAAACCTATTTCTCCATGAAACTTCCCCTTCCTTTGCCTGATGACCTCGGTAGTGCATTACTGCAACTTGTTTGGGGGCCCATACAGCGTCAAGTAGTGTCAATATCTCGGGACCGTGTTTAACGGACTTGCCTCCTGAAGTTATTAGTCCACGTCCCTTGTACAGGGCTCCATGAGTATGTAAGGTAGTGAAGGCATACTTAGAGTTCGTATATATATTCAGGCGGAGCCCTGTACCTATTACCAAGGCCCTAGTGAGGGCTATCAGCTCAGCCTTTTGTGCTGAGGTTCCTGAGGTCAGAGCGGCTGATTCAATTACCGTATCCAGGGTCACTACTACATAGCCAGCGCAACGCCGTCCATTGATGACAAGACTGCTCCCGTCCATAAAGAAAGTCTGTTCAGGGTTATTCAGCGGAAGATCGGTTAGATCAGGACGACTGGAGAACACAGTGTCCATAATTTCCAGACAGTCATGGTCAGGGGGGCCGGGGCCAACCGGCAACAACGTGGCAGGATTCAGAGCCTGACTGACGATCAACTGTAGCCGGGGGTTTTCACATAACATGTTTTGGTATTTTAACATTCGTGAATTGGTGAACCAGTAATTCCCTTTGTGTTCCATGAGGGTCAGGACAGAATGCAGTACTGTAACTTGGAGATTCTGACCCAGAGTAAGCTTGTTGGCTTCTCCCACCAGGAGGGCTGTAGCTGCAACGGCTTTCAAACAAGGTGGCCATCCCTTTGCGACGGTATCCAGTTGTTTTGATAAATAAGCTACAGGTCTCTGCCAGGATCCAGGAAGTTGAGTCAGTACACCCAGAGCATTCCCACTTGACTCATGGACATATAGGCGAAAGGGCTTCTGTACATCTGGCAGACCCAAAGCTGGTGAGGACATTAGTGCTGTCTTCAAGGATCAAAAAGCTACATCCTGTTCAGGTCCCCATTCCAGGGGAGATCACGCCATTCCTTTGGTGGCCTGATATAGTGGCTTTGCCATCAACGCAAAGTTGGGTATCCATATTCGGCAATAGCCTGCAGCTCCCAAGAAAGCCCTCGCCTGTTTTCTGGTAGTTGGAGTGGGGATCCGACATACAGCTTCCTTACGCTCGGATCCTAGCCGCCGAATCCCGCTAGACAGATGGAATCCCAGATATTTAACCTCAGTTTGGCACAACTGAGCCTTGGCCCTTGAAACCTTGTATCCGGCTTCATTCAGGAGGTGCAAGAGATCACTGGTGGCTTGCATGCATTCACTTCTGGAGTTGGTGGCTATCAGCAGGTCATCCACATACATGGAGAAGGACTCTTCTTCCTGGAGTAACAGAGTAACTTGAAAGGTCCTGATTGAGGGCAGCAGTGAAGAGGGTAGGCGAGTTCTTGAATCCTTGGGGTAGCCGAGTCCAGGTGAGTTGGCCTCGCCTTCCTGTGGCAGGTACCTCCCACTCAAAGGCAAACAGAAGCTGGCTGGCGGGTGCTAAGCGTACACAGAAGAAAGCATCCTTCAAATCCAAGACGGTGAAATAAGTAGCCTCAGCGGGAATCAGTCCCAGGAGAGTGTAGGGGTTTGGTACCACTGGATGTATGGTTACAACAGCATAATTTACTCGCCTCAAATCCTGCACTGGCGGTAGTCATCTGTCCCAGGCTTCTTGACTGGGAGGAGGGGGGTATGCCAGGGTGATTGGCACTTCCTTAGAAGTCCATACTTTAATAATTTCATTAGATGATGATGAATGCCTTCAATTGCTGGTCATGGAAGAGGGTATTGTCTCACATGCACTGGTTCCGCTCCTGGTTTGAGGGTGACGAGAACAGGGGCTACATTTTTCGCTAGGCCCAGAGGGTTATCCTCCGCCCATACCTCGGGCGGAGCCAGAATATTGGCGGGTATACGGGGACTGGCTGACTTGGGCGGAACTGTACTATAGAGCCGCCATTCTTCTTCACGGGGGACAGTCAACACCATCAGGCCAGCAGATCTTTTCAGAGTCATTTCCATTCTTCCCCCTTCAGTAAAGGATATCTGCGCCTGGAGCTTAGCAAGCATATCTCGGCCCAAGAGGGGGATTGGGCATTCAGGCATGTACAGGAACTGATGTGTTATCTTCTGTCCCCCTAATTCACAGGTGTGGTTCTGCAAGAAAGGTTTGGTGGCCCGTGTACCAGTGGCTCCGACAATAGTAATGGATCGAGAAGACAGAGGGACCACTGGTTTTGCCACTACAGAGTGTTCAGCCCCCGTATCCACCATGAAATCCATATATTGGTCCCCAATTTTCAGACTGACCATAGGCTACTGGGGACCCAGAGGAGCCCGGTCTGGCCTAGCATCCATCCGAATTATAGCCCTCTCCGGCCGCCACTCCCTCCATAGCTACTTCTCTTCTCGTTGAAATTGGTCATGACGCGTTTCTCCATACCTCTGGAATCGTCCCCCTGCTCTCCCAACGCTCCCCCCTCCCCTTCGGGAGGTGGAGTCACGGTATGGGCATTCACTTCTCCAATGTCCTTCTTCCTTGCAGTAGGCACACTGATTCGGGCCTACCAGGGGCTGGCCATTTCCTTGGCCCCTTCCACATCCTCTGATCCTTTTATTAGGAAAACCTCCTCCTCGTCGTTCAACTAAAGCTGCAGCAAGGAAATCAGCTTTCTTCCTCATCTTACGTTCACCTTCCCTCTGACACTCTTGGTCACGATTCACAAACACTTTGTGAGCAACTTCCATCAGCTGGGCCGCATTCATGCCCACAAATCCTTCTAGCTTCTGCATTTTCCGTTTGATGTCTCCCTGGGACTGACTCACAAAAGCCGCATTTACCATGCGCAGATTTTCCGGGGCTGCTGGATCATATGGGGTATATAGTCGATAGGCTTCGGTTAATTGCTCATAGAAGGCCGCTGGGCTCTCATCTAAATGCTGGATAACTTCGGATACTTTTCCATTATTCATGGCTTTCTGGCCTCCTTTCTTCAGGCCCTGCAAGAGCGCTTAGCGGAACCGATTGAGGGACGCCGCCCCGTCTACACTGTTTGGATCCCACTTGGGATCATCATTTGGAAAATCTGTGACGGCGGCTTGCCGGTGATCTAGGTCCGCTTCTCCTACAGGATTTTC
Organism: Ichthyophis bannanicus; assembly: GCA_033557465.1. NCBI lineage: Eukaryota > Metazoa > Chordata > Amphibia > Gymnophiona > Ichthyophiidae > Ichthyophis > Ichthyophis bannanicus. Next base: position 1,733,929,150 of record CM066032.1, read on the forward strand.
TTCCAGCCATCTAATGGACACTTGCACAATTCGTGCTCGCTCTTCAGTACTGAAGAGAGTGGATAGGAGCTGGTGACAATCAGACCAGGTAGACTGATTGGTCTGCATAATACTAGACATTAATTCAATCAGATCCTGGGGCTTCTCCGTATAGGAGGCATAATGCGCCTTCCAGTTCAGTAAGTCGGTGGTGGAGAAAGGCACATAAACGAAACTGGTTGGCCCCACCATGACCTGGCCCTGGGCATCAAGAGTAGGTAGGCCTTGAACCTGGCGCAACGGCATAACGTGCCCATCCCGTTGGCTTGCCTTTGTACTTCTAAACAAACGATTCTTAAACCAGTCAGAATCAGAACCAGTCTGCTTTAGAGCAGAATCTGAATTGCGTTGCCAGTAAGAGACGGCCTGAAGCAGGGTTTTAAACTTTGTATGTTTAACCCGAAACGTGTGGCACGTCATCATCCTAGAGAAATCTGGCATTCTTATCTGCTTTTGGAGAAGTTCTTACGAGCTAAGTACAATATTTTCATTTTTGATTTAAAAATAAAAACAGGAGCAGTCACGGCGGTGAGCGGTAGTTTCCCCGCTCACTTTGCTGACTATCTCCGACAAAAAGTAATTTAGATCAAGGGGTCTTGTGTTGTCAGGATTTTAGTTTTCTGAGGTTGTACTTCTAAAGGCATAAGGTAATCGGGACTCTCGGAGGTCTGTTCCATGAGATTGGGCGGCTGCAGTGAGTGACCCTGAACTGGCAAACGAATCCCGGCTCGCAGAATCATCGGTGGACTGCGGCCCTTCTGAAACACACTGAACAGAGCCTGGGCTTCCAAGGAGGGAGTGCACCTCCTCCAGCTGCGGGGGCAGTTGGGGGCCTACTTGAAATGGATTTGCTGGGTCAGGTCCCTCCGGAACGGGCTCTGCCTGAGCTGTTGGCGGAGCTGAGGGGATTGGCCTATAAAGGAATTGGGGCGGACAAAACGGAATGTCTGGAGATTCTGAGGTAGAATAAACAGGCAGTTTATTTTCTCCAGACTTCCGGGCCCCTCGCGTGGTTGCTACAAATATCCTGCACTGCTCCTCATAACAGCGCTTCATCCAGGAGGGCTCTTTCTCACACATACTTAACCAGGAATCTATATAGGGGAACTGATCAGGGTGATCTTTTCGTACAATCTGGTGAGCTAAGGATATAACACTAATATCAAAGGTACCCCCAGGGGGCCACAAGGTGACCAATACTGGCCACTCCCTATCACAAAGCATTATCAATCGGGACGGAGGCATCCTTATTCCATAGTCTCCGGTAAATCCCTTACTGAAATTCTTGATCATACATTTCAACGGAGTTTGCGTGGACTCCGACCCACCCATAATGACGTACACAACAACAGACAATAGGGGCGGGTAGTCGGGCTGCAGGTAAGGGGTCCGTATAGCCCTAGGAACAAATAGGTAGATGAACACCAAATGCTTCCTCCTTTTCGCGACCTGGACGCAGTCGCCCGGCCAGGAATTGCGCTAATCAGGAGTCCACACTTGCTTGGTCTGTGTTTCAAGACCTCTCATTCACACACAAAACAGACATTCTAGCAACATTCAGGAATTTCCCAGGCCTTTACTGACTGATTGACTGACTGAAGGGTTGTGGCTTTGGTTTCGCACACTCTCATGCGAAACGTACTAGGACTGCCCAGAGAGGTGATCAAGCTCTTTTCTTTGCAAAACTCTTGCAAAATTCCCAGACTGAGTAGCAAAGTAATTTCTACTCACCGGATCCGGTGCCAGGTACAGAAACAGGTCATGGGTTGAATCCCGGACTCCCCTCGGGTTCGGAGGTGTTGGCCGGCCGAATCCAGTAATCCGCCGAGGCAAGGAGGAATCCTCTCCGATACAAGAGGACCAGTGGCGCCTGAGGTTTCCTCTGCGGTCGGCCAGACACGGTTCCAGCCGGACCAAACCTTGAGGCAGTTAAAACGTGGTATATTCACTTGAATACCATCCACTACTTGCACTTCCTGGCCAACACACCAAGAAATGTAGCAGTGAAGTGCAAACAACGAATAACACCAGGAGTCAATTGCAGGGTCCAAGCCAATGTATTGTGCACAGGCTCAGACAGGAGCGTGTCCAAAAGAGACTGAGCAATGGAGTACAGGAGCAGATTCCTTGTATACAATTTTTACAATTTTATAGAGGCAACCTGCTATTGGTCCCAACGCCCCTTGCACCTATCCAATCAGCGACCCTTTCTGGGCCCCATTCCTTGTTCCCCCTTCTCAAACTGTTCTAACAAAGGCACAGTCTTAAACATGGATACATTTCTACTTCAAGGACATTTCTAGCTCAAAGAATGAAAGAACATTTCTATCATAAGCATAAAGTTATTGTACAAACTAAGTGAAGGGAGACAGGGGACTTTCAAAAGCAGTTTAAAGCAGATTCTCAAACTTTGGTTGTTCTCAACACTAGTCCCAGGTGGGGGTTGGGACGATCTAGGCCTAGTTTACAGGCCATAGCCTATCACAATATCGAATTGTGAAGCAGTGTGAAAACATCTGAATTATAAAAAAACATGTCATACATTTTATAGTGGTTCTAGACCCAATGAAATAAGTTGAAAGATGTGGGCGATTATCTTTGTATTGGGCTAACTTAGATTTTTGCGACTTGATTTTGAGAGCTGTGCTCCATTGATCATATGAAAAGAACAGTATCTTAAAAGTTGGTTGCAAATGCACTAAGTCCGATAAAATTAGATCACCTACTGTTTGACTTACTCTTACAAAGCTTAAGTGGATTAACATTAGCAACCAGTTATTTTATTCATTTCAAAAATGATTTAATTTTGATGTTAGAACATGTGTACATTTTGTATGTATAGGAGTGTGTTTAGTAAAATGCGCTGTTGACATGCACTTCAGTACATGCTAAGCAGCGCAGGACCGCAATACTTGCTAAAGCAGCCCATGCATTAAAACTCCTATGCTATCTGCTTAGCAAATGCCGGCGCGTGGAGTCGGGTGGGATGGGGCGGAGAGTAGGCATTGACTGTACATTGCGATTAGCATGGGGTAATTAATATGTTCTAATTGTCAATTTCCTCATCGTCTTTCCAGACAATGTGGATTTATGCCTCTCTACCAGTACATGGAGACTTAGAACAACTGATTTGATAATGTCACCCATATATAGGAAACTGTGCAGCCCATAACCAGGCAATATTTCTCAGACTCCAGCAGATGGTAGATGAGGTAAGCCTGGGTAGCCGGAATAAGGCTAGGGATGATGATCTTTTAGACCAGGAAGGATACGGCTAAGGTTTTCGCTCGCTTAGGAAACACATTTGAGAGTCAGGCAAATTCTCATTCCGAACAAGAAGGCCAGGATCAGCTGGGGCTGGTCTGCCAGGCCTGATGGTGCAGAAACCAGAGGTTCTGGGTACCTCCCTTTGCCACCCTTCTCCCCGCTCCGGTGAAGTGGTTTGTGTATTTGTACCACAGCCGCCTGGTCTTCTGCCCAATTTTTGGGAGAAGTCCAAATAGACTGAGTGAGCTGACAGTTGTTTTTTCATTTTTTTTTTTAATAGATTTTTTTCAAAAGGGGGAATGAAATTCCATGAAAGCAAGCTGGTTTGCATTCCTTTTTCAGTGATAATAGAGGCAGATGTGAACTGGTTCAGGGGGAGCCGGCTAGTGGGAACTTCTGTGCATTGTTAGGTCAGGGCTGTTGTGGGAATCGCTGCCATTTTATGGACCTTGGTCACAATTTATGGCCAGTGGAAGGCCTCCGATAGCCTGGTGGGAACCAGTGTGGACACCGCTGCACACTGATAGGTCTAGTAACTTTGGGGATTGGGTTTCCCCAGACATATTGCTGCATTAGATTTGTCTGGTTTTATTAAATTTTTAATTAAAGGCCTTTTATATATTTTTATCGTCCGGTGTGCAGTTATCTGAGGGTGGCAGTGCTACTGCTTCCTTTTTTGACTAGGGTTCTCTTTGATGATTGGCCTGACCAAGTCCCATTGTAGTGCTGCGGCGAAAGAGTCCGGAAAGGACACCAGGAGTCTCATGGGAATACAAGCCAGTTTGTGCTAGCACAGATCCAAAAATTCTGAGCCCCGAGTCAGGGGCTGTACAATCTTTATATACTCAGTTCATACCTACGTTCAGGTTTCTGACTGGTGCTCCCTTGGATGCCTGCCCAATCATATTCCCTTAGGTAAGGGGCTATCCCTCCCCCCTACAGCACCAGAATCAAAACCAGAAACTTAAAAAGAGAACAAAGAAGAGAAAGGGAAAGGGGCAGCCCCTCCTGTGGGCTACAGATGGCACAAATGGCCTTGGATTACAGCACAGCCCTTCTCTGGCCGTTTGTCTATGCAATTTGTTGCATGGGCATATTTACTAGCCAGGGGCTGAATTCGTTTCATCCTCAGAGATTGCCACATTCCCCCCTTTGATTCTTCCACCAGCGGAAGAAGGGCATGATAATTCCACATGGCCATGACATGGGCAGCGGTCTTCCGTTCTACTGCCGTGTCCACGACTGAGTGGAAAGTACGGATGCAAATTGGTAGGAGGCAGGGTAAAAGCATACAACCTACAAAAAACAATAATACCAGGAATACAAGTGTTTTCAGATCCCCCATTCCAGAGAATACAGACCCAAACCATCCATCCAGGCTAATCCTGTTCCAAGTCTGGACAGGTACATGCGCTATCTTCTGCATCCGGTCAGCGATCTCCTCAATTACCTGGCCATGATCATCAATCTGTAGACAGCAATTTGTCAAATTAAATTTTCCACATACTCCTCCTTCCATGGCCAATAGATAATCCAAGGCCAGGCCGCATTTGGGTCTTCTGTTTCGCTAAAAGGGTTAGTGCTTTGCTGGTTTTGTTAGTAATAATCTCTACAACAGCTTGCAAACAGATAATACGATTCAGCATATAAATGGAAGTGCGGTAGCCATAGGTTCTATCCTCTGCCCATGTGGCGGGGCCATAATGTATGATACGTTCAGGTGGCCAGTCATTCTCCTTCCAGTTACCTATGCGTAGGAGGACGGTGCTCCTGGGGGAGCGCCTATTGCAGGCCTCGTAAACAGGGATACCCAATGTTTCTCCCTGAGGGATAAGAATGAGGAAGGAGGGTCGGATCGTGCCGAGTACATATGCCCCAGCCCAGGTTCTGGGCAGCTGGACGTATGCCCGGGGCCCGCAGTAGAGGCCCGGAGGGGCCTCCCATGTGCTGGTAGTTGCCAAGTTGGCCCAGACACCAGCCAGGTGAGAATAATTCGCAAACGGATTCTGTGGTGCGGATAGGTTAGTACCCGACCACCAGGTGGTTCGTTATGTGGTGGCGTTATAGGTCTGCTGCCCTAGGCCGGCCAGTTCTCCCACCTGGGTGGTAAACTGAGGTCCTGCTCGCGCAATACAGGTATGGCCTACAATAGAGGTCTTCAATACTCACTCACTAGTTGTACGGTTTAGTGTTGACTGATTGTAGGGGGTTGAGTAGTTCAACTCCTGGGCTTCCCATGGCCACTAGTCACCCATGTTTGTCCCGCCACAGAAGAAACAATTGGATACATTAAGACTTGTGGCCACTGTCTCGGCCAATTCAATGAAAAGGTTCTGCATGGCGGTGGGCACCTCTAATTTGGGTCCTTAGTTCCTCATAGAAGGAGTGGAAGAGCAAGGCGGCCTGGGAGGTGTGGGACTTCGTGACTAGACGGATATGTATAAGGGTGCCAGGGTCGGTACCCTGACCCTCTATCTGGAGGCCAAAGGTGGATCCGGTGGCCCAGACACTGGGGTTCATAAGGGTCAGATTGAGGGGGTTACAGGTACCTGTCTGACAGTCGGACATGGCAGGTAACCTGGTCAGAACTGCCTTGCGGGAATCCCGGGTGTGCCCTATCTGTGCTTTGGGCCAGGATGCATAATAAACACAGCTCCAGGTGGGACAAAAATTATGATCACGGGCTCCCGGTCCCGTACAAGACGGCGCCCTCTGTGCTATGTCTGGACACACATTTGTCATTGTGTGTGTATGTGCGCTCCCAACTAATAGAGCCGCAACCTGCCCTGGGCCACTTGTTGGCATTTATGGCAGTGCAAGCATCAAAGAAAAGGGAGGTCGGGATAGTAGGGGAGGATATCTTAGTGGAGTTCAGAAGACGGCCATCAGCTGAGAGAGAACGAACCTCAACCTGATAGGTGGGGCTAGACCAGGGGTCATAACATGTTGCGTTTTGCCCTGGTACGTTGCAAATGGTTAAGTCTGCCATTGTGATGGCACTGGGTAGTATTTTGGGAGTTACAGGCGTATTGGGAATGGTACACAAGGGTCTGGGTGACTTTCTGGCCAATTTTAGTTACCTTTAAACAAGGGGCGCAGGAAGACAGGACTGCAATGGAAGAACCCAGGGCTACTGCAAGGGCAATAAACACTCACATGTTAAACATTTTCAGCTGCAGTGATCTGAACTGCCATTAAGGTTTAAAACAAGTAAGTCCTTCTCCTTCTTTCCACAGCTTCCACCGTACGTAGACCTGTCAGCTTCCGGTAGTGGCAGGAGTAGGGCTGGAAGTTCCAACGGGGTCGATCCGATGCCAGCGCAAGGTGAGACGTAAAGGAAACCCAGGATGATGATCAGAGGTCGAAGGGTCGACTTCCTCGTCCGCTGCTGGTTTCAGTCTACTCTTATGTATCCATGGAGTGAGTTCTGCCACCTTTACTGCAGTGGGTGTTGAGTAGGACAATGTAGAGCCCCCTCCACTGGGGGGGCAAGAGGGTCCTTTTTCCACTCCTTAACCCACACCCGGGTACCAGGCAGGAATGGGTGCAAGGGTTCGGTTAGCAAGACAGGCAAGCAGTCCTGAACCCAAGTGTGGAGACTCTGCAAAACAGAACTTAAAGCTAACAGTTCCTGCCTAGTAATTTCCGACCCAATCTGGCCCATGTCCCCCTTTATACCCTGGACAATGGGGGGTGGCCCCCCATACAAGATTTCAAATGGGGATACCCCCCTAGTGCTTTGGTTGGGGAGGAGCGTATCCTGAGGAGTGCTATGGGTAGAACTTGGAGCCAATTCAGACGAGATTCCTGTCAGAGCTTTGAGAGCTGGGCTTTCAATGTACGGTTCATGCGCTCCACCTTTCCTGAACTTTGGGGGCGGTAGGCTGCATGCAACTTCCAGTTAATCTATAGGGCATGGACCAGCTGCTGGGTAACCTGAGACACAAAAGATAGGCCATTGTCTGAGCCCATGACAAGTGGCATACCAAACCGGGGAATAATTTCATGAAGGAGGGCCTTGGAGACTTCCCTTGCTTTTTCAGTTCTAGTGGGAAATGCCTCCACCCACCCTGAAAAGGTACAGACCAGAACTAACAAATAGCAGTAGCTGTTTGCCCGAGGCATCTCAGTGAAGTCTACTTGAATATTTTCCATTGGAGCTGTACCTACAGACTGAATTCCTGGAGGGGGCAGGGGACCCTGTCGCGGATTGTTCTTTGCACAGGTCAGGCACCGCTGGGTTACTGAAGTGGCCAAGGGCCCAAGCATGGAGATGTAAAAATGGGGTCTCAAAGCCTTTTCCATGGCGGTTTTTCCAAAATGGGTAGCCTGATGGAAGGCTTTAACAAAAGCAGGGCCCAGGGATTCGTGGATAACAGTGGGGCCAGGCGGAGGGTTCGTCCCGTACGGGGGTAGGATTATCCAGCCTTGGTCATTCAGAAATCCCCCTTCCTTACAGCAAAAGTAATCCAGTTCATCCGGGGCGTAGCGGGGCACCCAGTGGCTAAGAGGCACTGGAAACAAAGGGGCCTGAACAGGGCAATGATCCCTCAGTGAGGCTTCGGAGAGGGCAGCTCTCTGGGCAGCGGCGTCAACCATTCGGTTTCCCTTAGCAACCTCCCCTCCCCCTCTTTGGTGGCCCCGACAGTGCATTACAGCAACTTGCTTCGGGGCCCAAACGGCATCTAACAGGGTCAGGATCTCACGACCATACTTTATAGGCTTCCCTATCGATGTTATTAACCCTCGCTCTTTGTAAGGGGCCCCATGGGCATGCAAGGTAGTGAAGGCATATTTGGAGTCAGTGTACACATTTATCCGCAGACCCTCCCCTAATAGTAAGGCTCTAGTAAGGGCCACCAGTTCGGCCTTCTGGGCCGAAGTTCCTGGGGCAAGGGCCGAGGACTCTATTACCACACATAGGGTCACCACTGCATACCCTGCATGCCGTTGACCATTGGCTATAAAGCTGCTCCCATCCACAAAATAGTTTACATCTGGGGCCTTGAGAGGGAGATCCGTCAAGTCCGGGTGGCTGGAGAACACAGTATCTATAACTTCCAGGCAGTTGTGGTCAGGGGGCCCAGGACCAGCAGGTAGGAGCATGGCCGGATTCAGGGTCTGGCTGGAGAGTAGCTCAAGTCGTGGATTTTCACACAACATACTCTGGTACTTGAGCATCCGAGAGTTAGTGAACCAATAGTTTCCCTTGTGTTCCATGAGGGTCAGGGCGGAGTGTGGAACTGTGACCTGTAGGTTCTGGCCCAGAGTTAATTTGTCTGCCTCCTCCACCAGGAGTGCCATGGCTGCAATGGCCCACAAACATGGGGGCCATTCTTTGGCAACTGTGTCCAGTTGTTTAGACAAATAGCCGACACGGCGCTGCCAGGAGCCAAGGGCCTGAGTTAGGATTCCCAGGGCGGTGCCTCCAACCTCATGGACATAGAGGCGGAATGGTTTCTGTACGTTTGGGAGTCCTAAGGCTGGTGATGACATCAGAGCCCTCTTCAGGGCCTTGAAGGCCGTATCTTGTTCAGCCCCCCACTCCATGGGGGTCATTTCTGCTCCTTTTGTGGCCTCGTAGAGGGGTTTCGCCATCAGTGCAAAGTTTGGGATCCAGATGCGACAATAACCTGCGGCCCCTAGAAAGGCCCTCAACTCCTTCCTGGTCCGGGAGATGGGTATACAACACACTGCCTCCTTTCTTTCGGGACCTAGTCGGCGGATCCCAGTGGACAGTTGGAATCCCAGGTACTTGACCTCTGTTTGGCACAACTGCACCTTGCTTCTGGAGACCCTGTATCCTGCCTCCGCAGGAGGTAAAGCAGATCGTTGGTGGCCCACACACACTCTTCCTGGGAGTCTGCAGCAACTAGGAGGTCATCAATGTACTGCAGTAGGATCCTTCTGCCAAGAGGGACAGGGTAATTTGCTAGGTCTTGACTAAGAGCTGCACTGAAGATCGTGGGCGAGTTCTTGAAACCCTGAGGTAATCGGGTCCAGGTAAGTTGGCCCCGTGTTCTGGTGATGGGGGTCCTCCCATTCAAAGGCAAATAGAGGTTGGCTGGCTGCTGCGAGGCGCACGCAGAAGAAGGCATCTTTTAAGTCCAATACTGTAAAGTGGGTGGCCTCGGCAGGGATCAGTCCCAGGAGAGTGTAGGGGTTTGGGACTACAGGGTGTATAGCAACGACTGCATCATTTACCTTTCTCAGGTCTTGGACCGGACGATAATCCCCCGTTCCGGGCTTCTTGACAGGGAGGAGGGGTGTATTCCATGGTGATTGATATTTTTGCAGTAGTCCATACTTAAGTAGTTTTCTCAGATGCCGGTGGATCCCCGCTGCCGCAGGCCGCGGGAGAGGGTATTGTTTCACATGTACTGGTACCGCCCCTGGCTTGAGGGTGACAATAACTGGGGGGACATTCTTCACCAGACCGGGTGGATTTCCTTCCGCCCATACTTTGCGTGGGGCTCGGATACCGGGTGGAACACTGGGGTCCGGGGACCTAGACAGGGAGGTACTGTAGAGTCGCCACTCCTCTTCTCGGGGGACGGACAGAACCAGTAGGCCGGCGGGCTTCCCTTTCAGTGTCATTTCCATGTGTCCCCCTTCAGTAAAGGATATCTGTGCTTGAAGTTTGGTAAGCAAGTCCTGGACCAGGAGGGGGACAGGACATTCCGGCATGTACAGAAATTGGTGGGATATCCTCTGTTCTCCTAGGTCACAGGTACGGGTTTGCAGGAAGGATCTGGTGGCCCGAGCACCGGTGGCCCCCACAATAGTGACTGCACGAGAAGACTGGGGGGCCATGGGCCTTGCCACCACAGAATGTTCGGCCCCCGTATCCACCATAAAGTCCATAGGTTGGTCCCCAATTTTCATACTGACCATAGGCTCCTGGGGACCTAGCAGAAACTTGGAGCCCGGTCTGGCATAGTAGTCGTCTGTGTGGTATTCTTCTACCTCAGCCAGGCCCTCAAATGCCGTATCTTCCTTCCACTGGTGTTGATGTTGAGATTCAGCGCCTTATTGTTGCCCCTCTTCTCCCTGATGCAAGAGCTCCTCGCCCTCCATTCTGTGGGGCCCCGTGGTTCGGGCATTCATTCTTCCTTCTTCCTTGCAATAGGCGCACTGATTTGCTCCTAAGGGGGGGGTGTCGCGTAGCAGGAAAACGAGGAAGATGACCCTTACCTCTTCCCTTCATCCTTCCAGCAGGTGCCCCTCCCCGGCGATGCTCAACGAGAGCGGCAGTGAGGAAATCAGCCTTTTTCTTCATCTTCCGATCACTCTCCCTTCTCTGTTCCTGGTCACGATTCACAAATACCTTCTGCGCAACTTCCATTAACTGTGTAGCGTTCATGCCCACGAATCCTTCCAGCTTCTGTAACTTCCGCCTGACATCTCCCTGGGACTGTCCCACGAAAGCGGCATTTACCATTCGTTGGTTTTCGGGGGCCATTGGATCGTATGGAGTATAGAGACAATATGCTTCTGACAGGCGCTCATAGAAAGCGGCGGAGCTCTCATCGGGTCACTGCAGAACCTCAGAAACCTTTCCGATGTTCATAGCTTTCTGGCCTCCTTTCTTAAGGCCCTCCATCAGGGCCTGGTGAAAACGGGCTAGTGAGGCTACGCCAATTGCATTGTTTGCGTCCCAGTGAGGTCTTCGCCAGGGAAATCCTGGGCCACGGCCTGTTGCACATTAAGGGCCCCGGCAGGAGGATTTTCTTCCAACCATTTAATGGAAGCCGCTAATATTCGGGACTGCTCTTCAGTGTTAAAAAGGGTAGACAAGAGTTGTCGGCAGTCCGACCAAGTTGACTGGTGAGTCTGCATAATGGCCATAAGGTCAGTGAGGTCCTGAGGCTTCTCTGTATAGGAGGCATAGTGGGTCTTTCAGTTAAGCAAGTCGGTGGTGGAAAAGGGTACGCAGACTAGACTCGGAGGGCCCAAGACGACTTCCTGTCGCTCATTCAGCGTGGGGAGTCCCTGGACCTCACGCAAGGGCATAGCCTTAGCGTCTCAACTGGGTAGATTCCTTAAGCCGTATGCTGGACTAGACTTCTCTGATTGTTTTGGCAGAGTTCTGGAGGTATCGGAGGATGACCCCATGCAGGCAAACGAGTCTCAGGTGTCCCCATTATCCATATATGTGGAGTCAGACGAGTCGGGGCTGGTGGGGGGGTCCCTGTCCTCAGGAGAGGACTGAAGAGCAGGGTACATAGGGTGGCTGGTGGAGGAGGCACCTATGCCTGGCGGGGTAGAGGGAGAATCGCCCACAGCCTGTTCCACAGGCTCCCTATATGGCGGTGGGACAGGGGCACTGTTCTGATACAGGAAACCTTGAGGGAGGGGCTGGGGCTCCGGTTATTCAGGGGACTGATAAACCGGAGGGCAGAGTATCCGGTTAGGGTTTATACTCCCTATCGTTTTTGAAACTAGAATCCTACAATGTTCCTCATAACACTTAGTTATCCAAGGGGATCGTTTCTGGAAGACCTCTAACCAGGAATCTATATATGGGTATTGATCTGGGTGCTCTTGGCGTACAATTTGATGGACTAAAAACACAATACTGACATCCAGAGACCCTGAAGTGGGCCATGAGGTAGACAGAATTGGCCACTCCCTCTCACATAACACTTGCAATCTAGGGGGACACATTTTTACACCATAATCCCCAGAGAAAAACCCTTTCTAAAGTTTTTGATCATACATTTCAGAGACATCAAAGTGGACTCGGACCCACCCATAATGACCCACAGACTTCAAACAAAAGGAGTGGGTAGGCGGATTGGAGGTAAGGGGTCCGTCCAGTCCTAGAAACAAAGAAGGAGAGAAACACCACACGCTTCCTCCTTTTTGCGACCTGGGCACAGTCGCCCGGCCAGGAAATGCACTACTCAGAAGTCCACAGTCACTTGGTATTTATTCTCAATACCTCTCATACATACACAAGCAACCATACAGACACTTCCCATCAATCCCAGTAACTTACTGACTAACAAAAGGTCGGTGGTATCAGTTACAAAAGCTGCTTACTCGGACTGACCAGAGAGGTGATCATGCTCTCATAAAAGACCCAACCTTACAGTCTAACTATATCCCCTTAGTACTCACCAGATCCGGTACAGGTAACAGGACAGGGTTGGTTCCCGAACTCCGCACGGGTTCAAACGTGTCGGCTGGAAGGAACCGGCAGCTCTGGCAAGTCGAGAAGGAAATTCTCCCTGGAACAACCGCCCAGTGGTGCCTGAGATTTCTCCCTGCGTTCGGCACTCCCTGGTTCCGACCGGTCCAAACCCAGAGGCGGTAAATGCCGAACCTTTACGCGAAACTTTACCACACTTCCCGGTCAGGGAACCAGAGAAATGCTGCGGCGAAAGAGTCAGGAAAGGACACCCAGAGTCTCATGGGAATACAAGCCAGTTTATTGTGCTAGCACAGACCCAGAGGAATCATTTCCAAATATTCTGAGCCCCGAGTCAGGGGCTGTACAATCTTTATATACTCAGTTCATACCTACGTTCAGGTTTCTGACTGGTGCTCCCTTGGGTGCCTGCCCAATCATATTCCCTTAGGTAAGGGGCTATCCCTTCCCCCTACAGCACCAGAATCGAAACCAGAAACTTAAAAAAGAGAACAAAGAAGAGAAAGGGAAAGGGGCAGCCCCTCCTGTGGGCTACCGATGGCAGCCCCTCCTGTGGGCTACCGATGGCAGCCCCTCCTGTGGGCTACCGATGGCAGCCCCTCCTGTGGGCTACCGATGGCAGCCCCTCCTGTGGGCTACCGATGGCAGCCCCTCCTGTGGGCTACCGATGGCAGCCCCTCCTGTGGGCTACCGATGGCAGCCCCTCCTGTGGGCTACCGATGGCAGCCCCTCCTGTGGGCTACCGATGGCACAAATGGCCTTGGATTACAGCACAGCCCTTCTCTGGCCATTTGTCTATGCAATTTGTTGCATGGGCATATTTACTAGCCAGGGGCTGAATTCCTTTCATCCTGAGGTGACTGCCACAGTAGGAGGGTGTGAACTGGAGAGCCTGGCAGAACATATAGGCTCCCTGGATTTTCCAGGTTTTCCACTTGCAGGCAGGAGACCCTTTGGACAATTTTCCTGAGCGAGATCATGAGGGGGAAGTCCCTCTAGAGAAGGATGCATCAGTGGTGTGCCCCTTTTCTTAGGAATGTGTTGAAGGCTCTAATGGTAAAAATGGCAGTGATACAGAAAATGCAGTGTGTGCTGTTAAGTCACTTCTGACTCCTGGTGACCCAGCAGCTCCTGAGTTTTCTTGGCAAGATGTGATGATGAAGATTGCCGGGCCTTTTTTCTGAGACAATGGAGGGTATACTGCAGGTGGCCTGGGCTTGTCTACAATGGTCTAGGTACTGTCACTGATGTTGCTGGTCAGTGCATCTAAAGGACTCTGAGGCAGTTGCTCTGTATGGTTTGATGAAGAATTCAGCAAAGAATATGGCCATAGTCCTTCATTGTGCGCTGTCTCTTCTGTTACAGAATTGGTCAGTGGATATGGACTCCAGGATACTGCTCAGCAAGCTGCTGTTTAAAGGTGTTTGTGCTTTAAAGAAGACCTGGGAAAGTTGGTTTAGCACCTGAGGAGTCCAAGTTTACAAAGTTGCTAGAGGATGAACTGTGCAGTTCAGACTATGCTCCTGTTCAATGGGTAGCCCCTTTGAAGGAGCTGTTGGAGGCAGCTTGAATGCTTGTTTACCCCAGTTAGGATTTAGGGGCTCAGCCTCCAGTGGTTCTGGTGGGCAGTTGACACACGGAATTCTACTGAAGCTAAGCCAAATCATCTTGGGTCTGTGGAGTTATGCCTGTGAGCTGGTTCAGACCTGGGCCAACTCTTATCTAGAATCCATCTTCCATTCCTTCCAGAAGATGGGCATGGTCAAGAGCATTACCTTTGTCTCTAGGCTATGGTTCTAGGGACCATGTGCGGGCTTAGCAGATATTCCTCCTTCTTGGGTGCCACAAAATAGGCAGTCTGCCAATCTGGCTAAAAACTCATCTCTTTGAGGTTACATCTGGATCTTGCCTCCATTATTCTCTTGTCTACACCCATATGCCTTTTAATCATGCCCCTTAACATAGTATATTATGGCAGATAGACCAATCTCCAGGAACAAGCAGGAATGTAGTCTTCACATATGGGTACGTCGGTACCGACGGAGCCTGCGCGGGAAAGCTCCCCAGTGTCCAATTAGGAAGCTTTTGAGAGCATCCCACAGCGCCTGCGTGCTGACTTCCCGCCTTTCCCAACTGCCTCTCTCCAGTTCTTTATTTTCCGCGGAGCCAGCAGGTCATGTTCCTGTCACCGCAGAAAATTTCCTTTTTTATGGTCGCGTCTGCCTTCCTCGATGCTTTACCGGCACCGCCATTTTTTCTTTATTTCTGTATTTCTTTTCTTTAAAAAAAAAAAAAAAAAAAATCCTTAGTACTTTCCCATTTTTTTTCCAGGTGCACGCACCATTTTGGGCCTTAGGCCCAAGATTTTTTCTATAATGGAAAAACCCTCCTCGGGTTTTAAAAAGTGCACCAAGTGTGGCGGTACCATCTCCGTCACCGACACCCATGAGTGGTGTCAAAAATGTTTAGGTCCTGATCATTCCATCTCGGAGCGTATGGCCTGTGCCATGATGTCCAAGAGAGGTCGACAGAACCAAGCTGCCAAGCTCAGTACCCTGTTTCCCTCTGATGCAGCTTCGGTAGCATCGACGTCTTCCAGGGCTTCGTCTTCCTCCCGTGGATCTCAGGTAACTAAACATAAGTCTAGCCGGTCCTCAAAGGGTAGATCTCCTTCTAAGCATCGAGATGCCTCTGACGTTGCCCTTGAGGATTCTGCACCGGCAAAATTGCCCCGGCGGGAGGCTTCGGCTTCCAAAGCATAATCGGGGCTCCAGGATGTTCTCGAGGCCTCGACCTCGTCAGAACTACTGGTGCCATGCTCTGGGGTACCGGCGGTCTTCTCCGGTACCGACATCCAGGCATCGGCAGCGTTGATAGACCAGAGAGTCCTGGCTATTGAGCACAGTCTGGCGGCTCTCCTTGCAGTGTCGACGCCCTCGGAACCGTGTCAGACTTTTCAACCGGTACCGGCACCGACTCCAGCACCGGTATCAGTACCGGTACCGATAGCATCGACATCGGTGTCCACATCGCCAGCACCCAGTCATCCGATGCCCTCCGGTACCAATTACTCCCGGTACCGACTTCGGTCGGTACGGGTATCGGGCTCTTCAGGAGCATTCTGACAGACGATACTTCGAGTCCTCAGAGGAGTCTGAGAATTCTAACAGTTCTGTCGATGCGGGAATACTTCTCCCAGAGGAGCCTTCCTCCCCTAAACGTAGGATGTCTCCTCCAGAGGACATTTCCTTTCAAGATTTCATCAGGGAGGTGGCTCGAGGTCTGTCCATTACTGTGGCACCTGAAACAGAGCCCAGAGCAAAGGAGTTGGAAATTTTACAATATCCTAAAACTCCTAAGGAGGCAGGTACCTTGCCCATCCATGAGATCTTGCATGATCTCATGTTACGAATGTGGGAGACACCTCTTACCACCTCTCCTCATTCTCGTAGACTGGATACCCTGTATCGAGTCCCTCCTTGTCCTGGTTTCCAGAAAACTCAGCTTCCTCACCACTCTTTTGCAATGGAATCAGCTATGAGAAGGATCAAGAGTGCAAAGAGGCATGCCTCTAATCCTCCAGGACGTGAGTGCAGAACTTTGGATGCTTTTGGACGTCGTGTCTTCCATGCTTTCTGCCAGGATCAGTTACTATAGTCTATATATGGGAATGTTCCTGAAAGAAGTCACAGGAGATTTAGAGGCTCTAGGCCCTCTTTTTCCTGAGGATAGAAGACAGGATTTTCTCACATTGGTCAAACATGCCCAGGATGTTTCAAAATTTGTCAACCGTGCAGCTTTCGACTGTTTTGAGTGCATAAGCAGAACCTCTGCCATTGCCATAGGTGCACGTAGAATTGCTTGGCTCCAGGCATATGATCTGGAGCTCTGGGTACAAGACAAACCCGGAAATATTCCTTGTACTGGTTGAGAACCTGTTTGGTAAAGATTGGCAGGAAAAAACCAATGAGATGGATGCTGAAAACTCCACCTTGGACAGATTGTCCAAGTCTACAGCTGATCCTGCAAGAAAGAAATCTTTTAAGAAACCTTTCTTTTCTAAAAAGAAAAATTTTTATCTTGCTTATTCTCAGCAGGCACGTTCTGCAGGTCAACCTGTCTGGAAAAGTCAGCAACCACCCAAACAAAGGAAGGGAAAGACTGCTAAGCCTCAACCGTCTCAGCCTCCACAAGGTCTTTGACTTTCATCTAGAGAACCTAGCCTTCCTGGCCCTCAATGGACCAGAGCCTTCCACCATTCCAGGAAGGTTATGCCATTTTGCCCCCAGGTGGGAGCAGATAACAGCAGAGCATTGGACACTCCATTATCAGAGAGGGGTACAAGCTGCACTTTCTGTGCATGCCCCCTCCCACAATGGTAAGACAGTTCAGTTCTCAGACCTCTCTCATCAACCTGTTACATCAAGAGGTCTCTACACTTCTTGCCCAAGGGGCAATAGAAGAAGTACCCATTCATCAGCAGGGTACAGGGTTTTACTCCCCCTATTTCCTTATCCCAAAGAAAACAGGGGGATACAGACTTATCATGGACCTCAGAGAATTGAACAAATTCCTGTTCAAAGAGAAATTCAAAATGATTTCTCTAGGAACTCTGCTGCCATACCTTCGGAGTCAGGATTGGCTTTGTTCTCTAGATCTCAAGGATGCGTACACCCATGTTCTCATCCATCCAACTCACAGAAAATTCCTTCGGTTCCTTTTCCAAGGAAAGCACTACCAATACAGGGTGCTTCCTTTTGGCCTGGCCTCAGCTCCAAGAGTGTTCACGAAATGTATGGCTGTGGTAGCAGCATTTCTCCGTACTCTAGGCATATTCATCTTCCCCTACTTAGACGACTGGCTCATTCGAGCCCCATCAGAGTCAGAGGCCAGGACTTCCCTATCTTGCACAATGCGTATCCTTCAGTATTTGGATCTGGTCATAAACATCCCAAAATCCAGTCTAACTCCCATTCAGTCTCTAGAGTTCATAGGAGCTTTGCTGGATACCAAAAGGGCAAGGGCCTATCTCCCCTAGGCCCGTTGCCTTCGCATGGTGCAATTAGCTTCTCAAGCAGTGCTAAAACCTTCCCTCACTGCCGAGAAATGCTACAACTACTAGGCCACATGGCATCTACAGTGCATGGGGTTCCTTATGCTCGCCTCCACATGAGAGCAGCCCAGTGGACTTTATCCACCCAATGGACTCAGGCATCAGGATGCCTGTCAGACAAAATAGCAAACACAAATCGTCTTATTTTGTCCCTCCAATGGTGGCAGTCCTCTCAAAACCTGTTGCTGGGTCCCCTTTTCAACAACCCTTACCCCAGGCAACTCTCAAAGCAGATGCTTCACCAGTGGGTTGGGGAGCTCATCTACAAGGCCTCTCCACCCAAGGCACCTGGACTGCACAGGAGACTCATCTACATATCAATCTCTTAGAGCTCAGGGCAATCTTCCTTGCTCTTCAAGTGTTCCACACCCTGCTCCAGCTACAAGACAGTCCTCATTCATACCGACAATCAAGTAGCCATGTTCTACGTGAACAAGCAGGGGGGAACAGGCTCTCTGTTGCTTTGCAATGAAGCTTTGTGACTATGGGCCCTCGCCAGAGAGCATCAGATTCATCTCCTGGCAGTGTATCTTCCAGGCATACAAAACTCTTGGGCAGACAGACTCAGTCGAGTTCTGCTTCCACACGAATGGTCTCTGCATGGAGACCAGGTGGCCAAGATTTTTCAACTTTGGGGAACCCCGGACATAGACCTCTTTGCAAGTCCGTGGAATGCCAAACTTCCCCGGTTCTGTTCCAGAATTCCGGCTCAGGGCTCTCAGACCAGGGATGCCTTCCTCCTTCACTGGGGATCAGGATTTCCTTTAAGCCTTTCCGCCCACTCCCCTAATTCCCAAAACCCTATTCAAGCTTAAGAGAGACAGAGGCCATATGATTCTCATAGCACCACATTGGCCACGGCAAGTGTGGTACCCTCTGCTTCTACAACTCTCTCAAGCTCCCTCCCTGGAGTTAGGGCCTGCTCCAGATCTCCTCTCTCAGGAGGACGGAATGTTATGGCATCCCAATCCTTGCATCTCAGGACTTGGTTGCTGAAGGCCTAGATCTTCATGATCTTAACCTTCCTCAGCCAGTAAAGGATATCCTTTATGCTTCAGGAAACCTTCCTCAAGACGCTCTTATGCTTTCAAGTGGAAAGGTTTACCATATGGTGTTCGCAGAAGGGTCTTAACCCCCGTGCGATACCTCTGGAATCATTGCTGGAGTATCTACTTCATTTATCCAATGCAGGACTTAAGACTAACTCAGTAAGAGTCCATTTGAGTGCCATTGCAGCTTCTTTCAAGCCTCTGAATGGACAACCTATTTTCTCCCATCCTCTTGTAGCAAGATTTATGAGAGGCCTTCTAACTAAGCCTCCCATCAGGCCATCTCCAGTGGCATGGGACTTAAACCTGGTTCTTGGTCAGCTCATGAAGCCGCCTTTCGAAACTTTAGTTACTGCATCATTGAAATTCCTTTTTTGGAAAGTTATCTTTCTCATTGCAATCACATCAGCACGTCGCATCAGTGAGTTGCAAGCACTAGTAGCTGATCCACCCTATACAAGGTTCCATCATGACAAGGTAGTCCTTAGGACTTATCCACACTTCATGCCGAAGGTGGTCTCACCTTTCCATTTAAACCAAGTGGTTTACCTGCCTGTCTTTTTTCCAAGGCCTCATGCATCTAATGCAGAAAGGAATCTTCATACTTTAGACTGTACAAGAGCTTTAGCCTTTTACTTGCAAAGAACACAGCAACATAGAAAGTCCTCTCAACTCTTTGTTGCTTTTGATCCTTCTCATTTGGGACTTCCAGTCTCCAAGAGAACACTGTCCAACTGGATTGCACAGTGCATTTCCTTTGCCTATCAGAGTAAGAACCTTCCTCTGGAGGGCCATGTCACAGCTCACAATGTGAGAGCCATTATATCCATCTTACACCCAAGCTGGCCACTGTCCAGTCCATGCTCCCCAGAAGGGACAGCAGCAGCCGAAACAACAAAAGAAGGCTCAGGTCCCAAGAGCTCAACCAGCCCAGCAGTCACAACCTCCACAAGGTCTTTGACTCCTTCCTAGAGAACCTAGTCATCCTTCCTCTAGAAATACCAGAGCCTCTCAACATTCCAGGCAGACTGTTACTTTGCCAAGAGGTGGCAACAGATAACATCAGAACATTGGACTCTCTCCATAGTGACAGAGGGCTAGAAACTCCACTTCCACAGTATGCCCCCTCTTGCTACTCCAAGAGAGTTCACTTCTCGGCCACCCCTCACCACTCTCTTGTATCAAGAGGTCATCTCACTCCTTGCTCAGGGAGCGATAGAGGAGGTACTTTTTTCTCAATAAGGCCTGGGTTTCTACTCCCCCTACTTCCTTATTCCAAAGAATACAGGCCCATGCTAGTCCTCAGGGAGTTAAACAAGTACCTCTTCCGAGAAAAATTCAAAATGAGATTTCTCGGAACACTCCTCCCTTACATTCAGAGTAAGGATTGGCTATGTTCTCTAGACCTAAAAGACGCCTATACACATATCCTTATTCATGCAGAGCACAGGAGGTTTCTTCAATTCCTCTTTCCCCTTTGGTCTGGCTTCAGCCCCAAAAGTCTTCACGAAATTCATGGTAGTGGTAGCAGCATTTTTAAGGACTCTAGGGATATTTGTCTTCCCCTACCTAGACGACTGGCTAATCCGAGCACCAACAGCTCCAGAAGCCAGCTCAGCTCTTTCCTGCATGATGCAAATCCTTCAATATCTGGGATTGGTCATAAATCTCCCAAAATCCCATCTCACCCCTTCTCAGTCTCTAAAGTTCATAGGGGCTCTTCTAGACACAAGGCAGTCGAAGGCTTTCCTGCCACAACCCCACTGCGCTCGAATAGTTCAACTGGCGTCTCAAGCAGCTATGAAAACTTTCCTGACTGCTCGAGAAATGCTTCAGTTGCTGGGGCATATGGCATCCACTGAACATGTGGTCCCCTATGCTCGCCTACACGTGTGCAGCTCAGTGGACCCTATCCTCTCTGGACACAAGCATCAGGTCGTCTGAGGGACAAAATAAGAAACTCTGCACGCCTAATCTCATCCCTTCAGTGCTGATCTAAGACACTTTCCTGAGAGGACCATATCCCTGAGGAAACTCAACTACCTGAGCTGTCCATTCTACTTTGGATGCATTGCTTGTGAGTAGTTTTTAATAAGAAGGAATTTGGAAAGGCATTCGTTTTGTCAGATTGGAATGGACCATCCACCAGGACAGGAAGTCCCAGAAGGAAACCATGACAGAGATGATGTCTTTTAGCCTATGAGTAGGCAGCATTCGCTGTATGCTTAGTCTACTGAACCCATTTTTTTGGGTTGTGTCAAGGATGTTATTTATTTATTTATTTTATTTATTTATTTTAGGTTTTTCTATATCGTGCTCTTTAAAATCAGCTCTGTTTACATTAGAACACTTTTGTTCAGTGCAGACAGCATCTGAACTGTACTTAAAAGGAACAGGGTTTAAAACTTGGCTAACTGGGGTAACTATGTACAGGCTACTTGTGCTGTTGAAGCTATATGGCCCAACATCCTCATCCTATATGGCTAACTTGGGTAACTATGTACAGGCTACATGTGCTGCTGACGCTATATGGCCCAACATCCTCATCCTGTTTCTTGCGGACCTCTTTTGACCATTCTGCACTTTTTCCATGATTGCCATTAGCTGGGTAAGCCTGTGTTGTGGCAGAAAGGCTTTCACCTGAGCTGGGTCTTGCAAAGCTCCAATGAATTTCAAAATATGTGATAGGCTTAAATTTGGCGTGGGATTGTTCATGATGAATATTGGCAACTCCAGCACTCAGGTCAAAAGGACTAGGAATTCTTGAACTGCTTCCTGCGATGTGCTCCTAACCAGCCTATCTTCCAGGTAAGGAAATACAGCACATCTACCCAGACTAGATGTTCATATAACTCCTGCAAGGCATTTTGTAAACATGTAAGGAACAGATGCAAGGCCAAATGGCAGTTTGTGGTATCAGAAGTGGTGGCTCCCTGCAACGAATCACAGATACTTCCTGGACTAGGCAGTATCTGAATGTGGACATACACATCCTTCAAATCCAGAGAATTTAGCCAGTTTCCCTCCTAAAGGAAAGAAGGTAAAATGCCAATGGAAGCCTTTCTGAACTTCTTGCAGATGAGAGATTTTGTTCAGATTCCTCAAAACTAGGATGGAATGGAATTCCTCTGTTTTAATGGTGACTAAAAAATATCTTAAAGAATTCCTACATTTCTTGTCCTGGAAGAACAAGCTTGATCACCTTGGCTTTCTGAAGGGCAGAACATTTTCTGGTCCTGCATATTGAGTGGCTGAACACTTGATGGGCAATTGTGGCAGGAGATCGAATAGATGTAATCTTTAGCTGTTACAGGTCTATTTAGAGTCTCCATCCATCAGAGGTTACAAGGGGCCAGGGCCTGCCCCAGAGTTGGTTTAAGGTGTTAACACCCTAGGAAACCTTAAAACGTATGCCCCCCCTCCCCCGCTGTCAGACTCTATTGTTTAGCTTTGAATGCTCTGCTCTTTGCCTCCACCTCTAAGAAGCCTTTTCCCTAGGCGATTGCATTGTTTGCCTAATTATTGGGTCAGCCCTACAAGGGATTGTCACTCTGCACTGAGTGTAAGCCTAACTCCTACCCAAAGGTTATCTGCTACCTGCAAGGGGTTTGCTGGGTATAACATAGTAACATAGTATATGACGGCAGATAAAGACCAGTACGATCCATCTAGCCTGCTCAGCAAGGTGGCAAGAGCAGGTGCACTTGCTGCTCCATGCAGGTCACCCCTCCGCATGCTTTTGTTTAGAGGTGTACCAACCGCTCCGTGTAGGTTACCCCTTATTTGTTGAAATAGTTATGTTTATTTTGATTTTATCCTGTTGATATAAAGGGATCCACTATGTCTGTGCCATGCCATTTTGAATTCCGTCACTGTCTGTGCCCCCACCACTTCCATCGGGAGGGCATTCCAAGCATCCACCAGCCTTTCAGTGAAAAGGTATTTCCTGACATTGCCTCTCAGTTGACCCCCTTGCAGCTTCATGTTATGCCCTCTAGTTTTACAGCTTCCCCATCTTTGGAAGAGGTTTGTTTGTTCATTAATACTCTAAGTATTTAAAGGTCTGAATCATATCTCCCCTATCCCTCCTCTCCTACAGAGTGTACATATTTAGGTCTTAGTCTCTTCTCGTAGTCTCTTGATGCAGGCTCCAAATCATTTTGGTCGCCAGTAAAAGCCCTATATCCTGTTTTGACTGGTGAGCAAGCTGAACTTGTAGGTTCTCTGAGGCTGAGAGGAACATTGGTCTGGATAGAGTGGGAGGGAGGGAGCTTACTTAAGCTTTCTATAGGACCACCTCTGGATGACAAGGAAGTCGAGTTAGAAGTTTTTCTGGAAAAGATCTTGAAAGTGCGTCTGTGTTGCTTGATGAGGGTAGCAGCCTCTGCACCTTATCATTGAAGAGATTCTAATCTAGAAACGAGCAGGAGGTCAGTCCTCACATATGGGTGATGTCGGCACTGATGGAGCCGCGCGGATTTACTCCCCAGCTTTCAAAAAAAGCCTTTGAGACTTAGATGGCACTTCCCTTCCCAAAGGTGCCATCTTATCTCAATCTTCTTTTTTCTGTGGAGCCTTGCAAATACCCTGTCTGTTTACTCGGTAGAAGTTGAATTTTCCTCTGGCTTCTTTGTGTGTTTTTTTCACGTCTTTCTGCCGGTTCAGTTCTTCGATCACCTTCCCGTCGCCTGATTGCGCTCTCACCTCAGCATGACATTTTTATGGGTACTTTTTCTTTAGTGGGTGTGGGAGTTCCCTCACGCTCTCCCTGACCAAGACATGAGTTTGACCTCGCTTGCACTGTGTTTCCCGCTATGTCTGTGGTCATAATAACATAGTATATGACGGCAGATAAAGACCAGCATGGTCCATGTAGTCTGCCCAGCAAGGTGGTAAGAGTAGGTGCATCTGCTGCTCCATGCAGGTCACCTCTCCCCATGCCTTTGTTTCTATTCTTGAAAGACTAGAAAAGGGGACTGCTACTTCTGGAGAGAGATCTGCAGTTGTGAGCATAAACTTCTGGGAATTTTTCTGAATGGACGACTTTGGATTAAAGCTGATTAATCTGTGAACCCAGTGTATTTGTTAAATCAGTCAGGGCCTAGTTAGCAGTTTAAGTTTAAATTTAAAACACAGACGAGAGCTTTCTGGTTAGATTTCATACCCAGCAGAGAGCTTGTAGTTTAAATTTAATACTCACTCAGGGCCTAGTATCAGCAAAGTACTTTTAGTTTAAGTTTAAAACACAGAAGAGAACTTTCTGGTTAAATTTAGAACCCAGCAGAGAGCTTCTAGTTTAAATTTCATAATAAGTCAGCCTAACAGCAGCAAAGAGCTTTCATTTAAATCAAATCAGAATATAACAGCATAAAAGGCACAACAGGGTCAGTATTCTTGGAGCAACAAATAAAGTCTTCTAGAGACATTTACAAAGAGGCCTTCTACCTAGGGGGCAAGAGACCTGTGAAACCTTTTCAATAGGTGTTAACGCCAGGTGGCAAGTCAAAAGGCCATTTTGAAAGACTCCTTTTATCCCAGCAAGGACTGTTAATCACCCAGGAAGTTGGTCACAGCTTAACTCAGAAGCACAAGGCAGGGTACCGTGTAGCAGCCAGCTTTTAATAAATGTTATTTCCCTCCCTCCCTCCTCAACACCCACCCACCCCTGGGATAATCGTAGCTTTATAAGGTACTTACACATTTTAAAGGAAAGGAGGTGCTCTCAGGTGCAGCTCGTTATCCAAATCAGTCATACACTAAGGACCTGATATTAATTAAGCTTCAGGTGAACAAGGTATATTAAACGTATTAGGTACAATTTTATTAGTATAAGTATCCATAGCAACCCTTACTAAGTAAAGAAAACTTAAAGATCTAAACACAAGCTTAAAACTAAGATGCAGACAGCAGTCCAGCAGCAAGATGGGGGCTTTCCAGTCTATTGCATTGAGTGTCACATGTATGATTTTCTCCCATTTGGTGAGAGGTCTTACGTGTGCACTAGATGCAAGGAGCTCTTTGCACTGAGGGAACGAGTCCGTTATCTAGAGGCTAGAGTAGCAGACTTGGAAGACATAAGAAAGACAGAAAGGTACATAGACGAGACCTACAGGGACCACTTCCAGTCTGGCAGCATCCCTTCTGCCATGGAGGAGAGAGGTCACGTGACAGGAGAGTATCACCCTGATGTGGTAGGAAGTAATCCTGCAACTAGGACCTGTCCTCCAGGTGATGTAAAACCCTCTCGCACCAAGGAAGTTTCTCCAGGGCCATGTGTCTGTAAGGGAAGGGTGAGGACAGCCGTTATAGTTGGTGATTCGATCATTAGGCATGTAGATAGCTGGGTGGCTGGTGGACGTGAGGATCGCCTGGTAACAACGTGCCACCTAGATAAGGTCTAAGATAGTGCTGGGGAGGAGTCTGCTGTCATGGTACATGTCGGTACCAATGACATAGGAAAATGTGGTAGGGAGGTTCTGGAGGCTAAATTTAGGCTTTTAGGTAGGAAGCTGAAATCCAGAACTTCCAAGGTAGCGTTCTCCGAAATGTTAACCATTCCACGCGCAGGACCCAAAAGGCAGGCAGAACTATGAGTCTCAATGCGTGGGTGAGACAATGGTGCAGAGATGAGGGTTTTGGATTTGTTAGGAACTGGGGAACATTCTGGGGAAAGGAGGGGCTCTTTTGAGGGGATGGGCTTCACCTTAACCGGGATGGAACCAGGCTGCTGGCATTGACATTTAAAAAGGAGATAGAGCAGCTTTTAAACTAGATAATAGGGGAAAGCCGACAGTCACACAAGAGCTCATGATTTGGAAGAATGTATCCTTGAAGGATACTACCAAAAGCAGAGAGGTTCCAAAAAAAAAAGAGTAGAGTAGCCCAAATGCCCTCGAGTATGGAGCAGACAGAGCTTAAAGATCCCAAATTACCCATGCCTACCAATAGCCAAATTAATATGAATAAAATACAGTCTCTAAAATGCTTGTATGCAAATGCTAGAAGTCTTAAAAATAAGATGGGAGAGTTAGAATGTATAGCACTAAATGGGAGGTTAGATATGATTGGAATCTGAGACATGGTGGAAGGAGGACAACCAGTGGGACACTGTGATACCTGGGTTCAAAATATATAGTAATGACAGAGCTGATCAAATTGGTGGAGGAGTTGCGCTCTGTGTTAGAGAGAGCAATGAGTCAGAAAGGATTAAAGTTTTGTAGGAAACAAAATTTGCTGTAGAATCTCTATGGATTGAAATTCCATGTAAAAAGGGGAAGGCGATAGCAGTGGGGGTGTACTATCGACCGCCTGGCCAGAATGAACAAATGGATGATGAAATGCTCAAAGCAATCAAGGAAACTAACAAACGTTACAGCACAGTAATGGGCGATTTCAATTACCCCGGTATCGACTGGGTCATTGTCACGGCAGGACATGCTAGGGAGATAAAGTTCCTAGATGAAATAAATGACTGCTTCTTGGAGCAGCTGGTTCATGAACCGACCAATGGGGAAGCCATATTGGACCTAGTCCTTAGTGGAACACCTGATCTGGTGCAAGAGATAAGGGTGTTGGGGCCACTTGGCAATAGTGATCATAGCATGATCGCGTTTGATTTAATTAATTGAGGAGGGATAGTAAGGAAATCCACAGTGCTACCTTTTAACTTTCGAAAGGGAGACTATGATAAAATGAGGAAAATAGTTAAGAAAAAGCTAAAAGGAGAAGTTACAAAGGTTAAAGACTTAAATCAAGCTTGGGTGTCATTGAAAAATACTATCTTGGAAGCCCAGACCAGCTGTATTCCACGCTTTAAGAAAAGTGGAAGGAAGTCCAAAAAACTGCCAGTTTGGTTTAAAGGTGAGGTCATAGAGGCGGCTGTTGCCAAAAAAGCATCTTTCAGGAAATGGAAAAAAGAGCCAAACAACGAAACCTGGAAACAGCACAAACACTGGCAAGTTAAATGCAAGGCATTGATAAGGCAGGCAAAGGGAGAATTTGAGAAGAAGCTTGCTGCGGAAGCAAAAATGCGTAATAAAGACTTTTTCAAGTACATTCGTAGCAAAAAACCTGTGAGAGAGTCAGTTGGTCCATTAGATGATAGAGGGGTTAAAGGGGCACTAAGAGGCGATAAGGTGATAGAGAGACTGAACGAATTCTTTGCTTCGGTCTTTACTGAGGAAGATGTAGGGATGTTACCCATGACTGAAGTGGTATTTAAAGGTGCGGAAGAATTGAAGGAAATAGCGATACATCGGGAAGATGTATTACAACTATTAGGTAAGATAAACTGAAGAGTAGGAAATCATCTGGGCCAGATGATATACATCTAAGGATGTTGAAGGAACTGAAATGTGAGATTGCAGACCTGCTATTAGTAATCTGTGAACTATCATTAAAATCATCGGTAATACCTGAAGATTGGAAGATGTCAAACGTAACACCAGTTTTTAAAAAGGGTTCCAGGGGTGATCTTGGAAACTACAGACTGGTGAGCCTGACGTCAGTACTGGGAAAAATGGTAGAAACCATCATAAAGAACAAAATTGGTGAACATGTAGATATTCATGGCTTAATGGGAGACAGCCAACATGGCTTTAGACAAGGAAGATCTTTTCTTACTAATTTAAGTTTTTTTAAGGTGTGAATAAACAGGTATATAAAGGTGAGTCAGTTGATATAGTGTATTTGGACTTTCAAAAAGCCTTTGACAAGGTCCCTAATCAGAGACTTTTGGCAAAACTAAAGAGTTATGGGATAGGAGGCAGTGTACTATTGTGGATCAGAAACTGGTTAAAAGATAGAAAGCAGAGGGTAGGGCTAAATGGCCAATTTTCCCAATGGAGAAAGGTAAATAGTGGTGTACCCCAGGGATCTGTGCTGGGTCCGCTGCTTTTTGACATATTCATAAATGACCTGGAAAAGGGAATAACAAATGAGGTTATCAAATTTGCAGATGACACAAAAACTATTTAAAGATGTTAAAACCCAAGAGGATTGTGGAAAATTGCAAGAGAATCTTGATAAATTGGAAGACTGGGCATCAAAATGGCAGATGAAATTTAATGTGGACAAGTGCAAAGTTATGCACCTAGGGAAGAACAACCCAAACTATTGTTACACGATGCAATGTTCCACATTAGGAACCACCACCCAGGAAAAAGATTTAGGCGTCATGATGGATACCATGTTAAAACCCTCAGCCCAGTGTGCAGCGGCGGCCAAGAGAGCAAATAGAATGCTAGATATCATAAGGAAAGGAATGGAAAATAAAATAAAGGATATTATAATGCCTCTATATCGTTCCGTGGTGAAACCGCACCTTGAATATTGTGTGCAATTCTGGTCACCGTATCTTAAAAAGGATATAGCATTATTAGAAAAGGTTCAGAGAAGAGCCACCAAAATGGTAAAGGGGATGGAAGGATACCCCCTATGAAGAAAGGCTAAAAAGGTTAGGGCTCTTTAACCTGGAAAAGAGACAGCTGAGTGGAGATATGATAGAAGTCTATAAATTAATGAATGGAGTGGAACGGGTAAACGTTGATCGATTGTTTACGTTATCGGAATATAGAAAGACTAGGGACATGCAATGAAGCTACAGGGTAAACTATTTAAGACTAATAAAAGAAAATATTCTTTCACTCAACATGTAATCAAACTCTGGAATTTGTTACTGGAGGATGTAGTAAAGGCTGTTAGTGTAGCTGGGTTTAAAGAAGGTTTGGACAAGTTCCTGGAGGAAAGGTCCATAAACCATTATTAAGAAGGAACCGAGGATATCAATGCTTGACCCAATACAAGGATTGTGGAACCTGTGTCTCTTGGGGAAACTGCTAGGTACGTATGACCTAGATTGGCCACTGTTGGAAACAGGATACTGGGATTCATGGACCTTGGTCTGACCCAGTATGGCATATCTTATGTTCTTAGGGGTGTACCCACCGCTCTATGTAGGTCAACCCCTATTTGTTGAAATATAAGAGATAGTTATGTTTGTTTTTTATTTTATCCTGTTGCTGTAAAGGAATCCAATGTGGTTGTGTCATGCCATTTTGACTTCTGTCACTGTATTTGTCCCCACCACTTCCATCGGGAGGGCATTCCAAGCATCCTCCACCCTTTCAGTGAAAAAGTATTTCCTGACATTGCCTTTCAGTTTACCACCTTTCAGCTTCATGTTTCGTCCTCTAGTTTTACAGCTTCCCCATCTTTGGAAGAGGTTTGTTCATTAATACTATAAGTATTTAAAGGTCTGAATCATATCTCCCCTTATCCCCCTCTCCTCCAGAGTGTACATATTTAGGTCTTCAAGGCTCTTCTCATAAGTCTTATGACGCAGGCTCCAATTCATTTTAGTTGCCTTGCTCTTAACTGTTTCCAGCCTTTATATGTCCTTTGCGACATATGGTCTCCAAAACTGAACACAATTTTCCAAGTGAGTCTTCACCAGTGACTTTGTACAGTGGTATTTGTACCTCTTCCTTTCTGCTGGTAATTCCTTTCTGTATGCAACTCATCATCCTTCTGACTTTTACCACCGCCTTGTCACACTGTTTCGCCACCTTGACATTCTCAGAAAAAATCACTCCGAGGTCGTCGTCCTGGTCTGTGCACATAAACCTCTCGCCCCCCTATTGTATACAGTTCCCTTGGATTTCTGCCTCCCATGTGCATGACAGTGCACTTCTTCACATTAAATCTGAACTGCCAAGCATTAGACCATTCGTCCAGCTTTTGTAAATCTTTCCTCATGTTATCCACTCCCTCAGGGGAGTTCAGTCGGTTGCAAACTTTCGTGTCATCTGCAAAAAGACAGAATTTTCTATTCAGTCCTTCCACAATATCACTCACAAATACATTGAACAGTACCAGTCCCCAGGACCGAACCCCGGGGTACACAGCTAATCACTTTCCTTTCATCTGAGTGAGTTCCGTTTACTGACACCTTCTGTTGTCTGTCAGTCAACCAATTTCTGATCTAGTTCATCACCTTGGGACCCCCATCCCCAAGCTGTTGAGTTTATTGATACGCCTCCTAAGAGGAATAGTATCAAAGGTTTTGCTGAAATCTAGGTAGATGACATCCATCGCATGCCCTTGATCTAGTTCTCTGATCACCCAGTCAAAGAACTCAATCAGATTTGTTTGGCAAAATTGTCCTTTGGTAAAACCATGTTTCCTTGGATCATGCAAGCTGTTGGTTTTGAGGAAGTCCACTATTCGCTCTTCCAGCAGCGCCTCGATTACTTTTCCCATCACTAAGGTAAGGTTTAATGTGGGTTCAAGCACTGTGGTAAGTGCTCCCACAATGTCTATCACTGACCGCCACAATTGCTGCTTCCGCTGCTTGGGGCCTTACCACAGCAATGACTCCTACCTGTTTTCCCTGCAGATGTGAGGCAAGAGCTGGAAGAAGCGGGATCAGCAATGTAAGGACATGTTTTCCTTGAAGACCACAGGCTGTGGGACTGTCCTCGAGCACGGATTTGCTGCCGTCATGATCAGTATCTGATGTCTCGGCATCGCACGTGTGAGCTCAATCCAAGCCCTGAGGTTGCTGAGCTTTGGACCGTGGATTGTCCTCAGAGGACCTCCCACCTTCCAGGCTTAAGTCGTCATCCCTGCCGCATTAGAAGATGAATTCCAACCCCGGTGCCAGAGGTGAGTCCTCGGGACCTAGGCTCAGAGCTCTAGATCTGACACCGAGGGGTGAATGCTGTGAGCGGCCCTCAAAGATGCTCCCACCACGTTGGGGGATCGGGCTCAGTCCCCCAGTGCGATTACTATACGTGATTTCATTCTGAGGAACCCAGCTTCAGGCTCAATGGCATTGAGACCCGAGCCAGTGGCTGCGGAGCCAACTGATCTCAAGGTCAGGGTGCTTCCCTGGAGTGCAGCCTGGCTGCCTTCCTAGAGACACAGCGTGGCCCGGCACCTGGTACCTATGGGTTGTCAGCGCCAACCTTGGGCCCCTCCACTGCTCGAACCTGGTCCAGACTGTTTTGGAGCGGTTCTCTGGGTCAAGGCCATCGGCCTGGCAACCGAAGCACAACTCGCCCCAAGTGCAGCAGGGTTGCTGTATCGAGCACCACATTAGACCCCACTGGCTCATCGGCTTGATGACTACTCGAGGCTCAAGGTCTTCTCCGACTCAGGATGGGAGACTGAGGTGGAGTCCCCCAACACTACACGCCATGCCACAGATATGTGCCCTTGGAGCCGTCTCCCCTGCAGCAGTGCCAGCAGTCCCTGCCTGAAGACTTGGCATTCCTTGATTTTGTCCGAGGGATGGTGCAGGCCCTTGCCTTTGTGGCAGAGCCAACGAATGAGCCTTGTGCTGAGGACCTTAAGATCCTCCAATATGAGGTCCGTCTGAAGGAGACACGTATGGTGCTGATCCCCTCCATCCTTGAACACTGCTTGTTCGGGATGTGGGAGAACCCAGTACCTGTGGTGAGCCGCCAACGTGATTCCCAGTATTGAGGTAGCCAGAGCCCAGGATTCCAGAAGGCACAGCTGCCCCACAACTCCATGGTGGTGTAGTTGGCCATGCGTCGAATCAAGAGCCAAAAGTCTTACTCCTCGGTGCCCCCTGGAAGGCAGGCCTGCACTGTGGATGGTTTTGCAGGTGGTGCTTTCAGTGCTTGATGCTCATTGCCTGGATCCAGGCATACCATCTGTACATGGGCATGTTCATCCAGGACCTGGCAAAGGATCTTGTCTGGTTCTCTCCTAGTCTGGCAAGAGAACACCCCAAGTGCTTCTGGACCCTTGCCTCCACAGTCAAGGAATGTTCCAAGTTTCAGACTTGGGCAGCCTTTGACTTCTTTGAGTCCATGGCCAATGTGGCTGCGGTTAGCATTAGTGCCTGCTGCCTGGCCTGTCTACAGTCCTCGGACTTAGAACAGTGGGTGCAGGACAAGCTGTCTGATGTCCCATGCCGGAGAGAAAACCTCTTCAGCAAGCCCATGATGGACAAGGCAGTTGAGCTGGAGACAGAATTCCTGACCAGTACCAGGCAGTCTTGGAAGACTGCTGTCCCTTCCCGGCAGAAGGCTTTAATTAAAAAGACCTTCCATCCAAAGTGGAAGAAGGGGCAAGGGTTCTACTCCAGGAACTTCCTCATTCCAGAAAAGACAGGCGGCTATCGACCCATCCTGGACCTGCAGAACCTCAACCGCTTTCTGGTCAGGGAGAAGTTCAAGATGCTCTCCCTTGGAACATTGCTGCCCTACCTCCTCCGGGAAGACTGGCTTTTCTCCATGGATCTCAGTGATACCTACACTCACATCCTGATCCACCCCGTTACGGTCAGTACCTCTACTTCATTTTCGGAGGGCACCACTACCAATACAGGGTGCTCCCCTTTGGCCTTTCCTTGGCTTCCAGGGTGTTTACCAAGTCCTTGGTGGTCATCGCTGCCCACCTCCACTTGCCTGGAGTATTCGTCTTCTGCTACCTGGGCGACTAGCTTTTAAAGGCAAGCTTGCCACAGCAGGCCAGCGCTGTAGCGCACCACACTGCACCATCAAGGTGCTGCAGACTCTGGGGTTCGTAATCAACTACCCCAAGTCTCACCAGCTCCCAACTCGGCTCCTGGAGTTCATTGGTGTCCTCCTGGACTCAGCGCAGGCTAGAGCCTCCTTCTGTCTGGACAGGGCACAGCGCCTCGTTGCACTGACACGGGGAAGTGCAATCCTGCTCAACAGCATCGGCATGGTTTCTTCTGTGCCTACTGGAGCACATGGCATCAACAGTGCACATAACTTCACATACCTGTCTCTGGATGCAACAGACCCAGTGGACTCGGAGCTCTCAGTGGACTCAGGCCATGGGCCATCTGGAGGATCAGATCAGAATTACCTGGCTGCTGGCAATCCCCCTCTCCTGGTTGCTGAGCCAGCCGAATCTCATGGCCAGCTTACCCTTCCAGGCCCCACCGGTGCACTGCATCCTCATGACATATGCCTCCAAGCTAGGTTGGGGAGCACACTGCAATGATCTGCAGTCGCAGGGTGCCTTGGCTCGGGAGGAGATTAACCTCCAGATTAACCTCCAGATTAACCTCCAGATTAACCTCCTGGAGCTCTGGATGGTGATAAACCCCCCTCAGGGTATTTAGCACCCACTTACTCGGTGAAGTGGTACTCATCCAGATGGACAATCAAGTAGCTATGTTCTATATTGTGGCGCGCGCGCCCCTACTAGGCAGTTGCCTAGTGAGGACGGGCGTCCATCTTGTATCCCTTTTTTCTCAAAGGTGTAGTTGTGTATATAAAGTAGACCAAGTGGATGTTAAAGCACACAGGAATTTTATTCGGTTTCTCTAGGTCAGTTTAGTAACAGTCCTTGAAGAAGCTTTCACACTCAACAAAAGAAACAAGGATATTTTCTCCCAAAATAAAGTAAATGCAAACAGTGTGTTTCAATGGGGTTATTTACAACAAACTTCCTTTCCTTTTCCTTGTAGAGATTTCCTACTTCAGGATTAACAGTGGTGCTTGCTGCTCAAGCCTACAACTGAGCTCAGAGATTCTGACAGCTCCCTTGTAGCTGCTTCCACTTAAACAGTCTTCAGCTGATTAGCACAGAGCCTGATTGCACTATCCACTTTCCTTTAGCAGAGAACCTTAGTAATTCAACATAAGATTCCTTCTCTCCTTTCTTTCAAGCTTCCAGCTATGACAAACTGGTAACAGCTTCCTGAATTCTTCCTACTACTTTGCTTCCTTCAATTAGCAGCAACGCATACAGCACACTCCATCTCAGAACAGGTGGACCCCTGGTCATCCTCCCTACGATCCACCTCCATGCTTTCTTCTGAGCTGCCTGCTGGGGAAACTTGGAAACGTTCAGGTACTTTAAGGTTTATGTCGTTTAAAAGCTTAAACAGCCTATCCCATTGCACTGCCTTCCCTTCCTTTGGAAAAACACTAGCAGGCTTTTCTTGTTTAGCTTTCCTTATAAAATCCTTCTTCCTGTTCTGGTTTCTACCAGGTATAATTCCCTCCTCATTATCTGAGCAAGAGTCATAAGCATCAGCTTTCTCTATTTTCTTTCTCCTACCTTGGAGCTTTACAGTGGGAGTTTCACAGCTGTGGCTTCTGTTGGCTGCAGCTATCTCTGCCTCAGAGCTACTCAGGGAATCACTGCAGGATTTCCTCTCAGCTTCCCTGGGTTTCCTCTGCCTGAAGATTTGCTTTTCTTCAGAGGGGTCTGTGCCTTCCTGTCTTGGCTTCTCCACAGCCAGCCTTCTGTCCTTCTCTCTCCTGGAAGGAAAGTACTTAGTCTGTACTTGGGCCTTTCCCCAGCAGCTGCTTTCCAAGCTGTTCCCTTGGTGTTCACCCCCTCCAAGGCTGTTAAGTCTGCGTCCTCTCCTGCCACTGTGTTTGGTCCTCTCCCGGGAACAGTGTCCGCTGCTCCCCTGGCTGCTGCTCTGGCTGCCCTTGTTCTTGCTCTTGCTGCTGTTCCTGCCTCTCTTGTTCTCTGTTTGCTCAAACTTAAATGTTGGGCAGTGTACCTCCCCCTCTGACTCCACCCCCAGGTATCTCCTTTCCTTACCTAGGGTTGCCATGGAGTCTGGGTGGGGCTTTGGCCTAGCTCTACAAACGTGGTTTCTTTCACTGCCTTTACTTTGGTATGTGTTTTCAGGTGCACCCATCCCCCGCAAAGAGGAAAAAGTCTCTTTTCCCTTTGTTTCCCCAGGCTGG
Source organism: Ichthyophis bannanicus (assembly GCA_033557465.1). NCBI lineage: Eukaryota > Metazoa > Chordata > Amphibia > Gymnophiona > Ichthyophiidae > Ichthyophis > Ichthyophis bannanicus. The sequence goes on from CM066032.1 coordinate 1,733,963,485, forward strand.
GCTACACTCTCCTTACCACAGTATCAACAAGCAGTAAGGCATGGGCTCCTACCTCCTCTGCCTGGAGGTGGTCTACATGTGGAATTTCACCACGAAGAATGGCATGACCCTCCGGGCGGTCTACCTGCCGGGTTAGGTCAATCTGCCTGCAGACCTATTCAGCAGAGTGCTCCAACCCCACGAGTGGAGACTCCACCCGGGGGTAGTCAACTCCATCTTCCAGCGTTGGGGGACTCCAACATTGGACCTCTTCACCAGCCCCGAGAAGTGAATCTGCTGTGTTTTTGTTCACAGAGAAATCCTACTCTGTCCAGGTGCACCTCTGTGCCATAGACTACTGTATATAGACTACTGTATATAGTTACATAATGTACATAGTTTCCCTTTATTACCAAGTTCAAATTCCTGTTACTTGTAAAATGCACTACAGTTTTTCTGTATGTATATGTTTGGTTCCATGTAAACCGCGCTGATGATAATAGTGCGGTATATAAGAGATGTTAAATAAATAAAAATAAATAAAATAAGGGTACATCACCACCTTGTCGATGGCCAATCCATCTCTGCACTCTCATTAATGTGCCGCTTCATGAGGGGACTTCTCTTATGGCCCCCCCTCCACCCACCACTGGTGACGTGGGACTTGAATGTCCTTTTTGGGAAGCTCATGGGTTCCCCTTTTGAACCTCTGGCTATATGCCATCTAAAGTACTTATCATGGAAAGTAGTATTCCTGGTAGTGCTCACTTCTACCAGACGAGTGATTGAACTGCAGGTGTTCGTGGCCCACACCGCTTATTCCAGATTCCACAGAAACAGGGTCATTCTCCGGATACACCCAAAAGTCCTACCCAAGGTGGTGGTTGCGGTTCACATGAACCAGGAGGTAGTTATTCCCACCTTTTTTCCCAGGCCTTATGCCTCTTTGACTGAGGCCTCTACACACCCTGGATTGCAAAAGGGCACTGTCCTACCTTCAGAGGACACAGCCTCACTGCTCGTCACTAGTTCGTCTTATGACATTAACAGGCTTGGAGCCTCCAAGTGGACCCTACCTGGGTGGCAGACTGCATCTCCTTCACCTATGAGCAGGCTGGGCTCTTTCTGGAGCATCACGTTACCGTGCATAAAGTGTGTGCCTTGGTGGCCATCTGCACTCTGTTCCCTTGCTGAATATCTGCCAGGCAGCCACCTGGTCTTCTGTCCATACTTTCCCTGCACATTACTACTTGGAAGAAAGCTCATAGCGTGGCAGCGCCTTTGGCTAGACAGTCCTTCGTTACCTCTTTGGGGAATAGTGCAACTCCTCTCCAGCCCGTTGTTTCTGGCTACCGATGAGGTGATTCTATGCTCAGTGCTGCAACTGCATCCCTGGCCTTCAAGCCATGTATGCACCTTACTACCCCTCTTGCTTTGTTTCTTGAAGTCGCTAGGGGCCCTTATAGGTATTTTTGGCAGCCTGTTGCTGGGAATGCCCATATGTGAGGACCGACTTGCTGCTTGTTCCCAGAGAAAACGTAGTTAATCACATTTAACAATTGTTCTCCGGGGACAATAGGAATCTGTCCTCACAACCCTCCTTCCTCCCTGTAGAGGAGTGTTTTTTTTGTTTTTGTTTTTTTAATGTTTGATCTATGTCGTTATACTGAAGTAAGATGGCACCCTTGGGCGGGAAGGTAACTGTGCAGTTGCGATCTAACTCCCAAAGGCTTTCTTTGAAAGCTGGGGAGTGAATCTGCGTGAACTCCGTCGGTGCTGCCGTCATCCATATGTGAGGACTGATTTCTGCTGTCCCTGGAGAACACCTGCTACAGGTGAGTAACTATGTGTTTTCATGGCATGACACAGCAATCTTCTTTTGAACCACTCTAATGCAGATTTGTGGCCTGGAACCTTGAAAGTCTCCAGGTACCAGTACTCGGAGGACACTTTCTCTGCTGTATTGAAAATAGCATATGTTGCTTGTACAAGGTATTTTCTGTATTCCATCCCTCTGCTCACTAGGAACTTTAGTTGTATGCCTTTCTCTTGAGGGAGGGAGTCTGTAAACTCCTGCATATTGGCACATGATGATCTGCAAGAGCATGCCCATGTCAAGCTGATAGCAGGCTGTGCTGATATTTTTCTCAGTTTTTAAATAATTAAAATATTGTATTGTCATAATGAGGGTGGTGATAACCTGTAAGATGTTTATCAAGGGATATGTTAAATAGATTTTATATTTCATTATATTTGACTTGGCTACAAGAACAAACCAGTCAGTACTAGAGGAGATCAAACCTAAACTTTCTTTAGAAGCTCAGATGACAAGACTTCGACTTTCATACTTTGGACACATCATGCAAAGAGAGACGACATTATAGAAAGAATCATGCTTGGCAAGGTAGAAGGTCAGCACAAAAGAGGAAGGCCAGCAATGAGATGGATCGATACAATAACAGCAGTTACAGTTGCCAGTCTGTCATCAATGAGCTTCCTGTCTGAAGATTGAACACAATTTAGGACAACTATCCAGAGGGTCGCCATGAGTCGACACTAACTCAGCGGCACTTAACAACAACAACAGATTAGTCATAATGAGGTTGAAGCTTGTTCAAGGTGGGTCAGTGCTTGTAGAATATGCTTCCTGCTGAGCATAAAGATGTGAAAAAAATATGCTGCCTATCAAATGATGGCTTCTGGTCTGAATGTTGTCCTCCCTTGCTACATTTTTCATATTTGGACATTTAAATTCAGTGTAGGCATTTGTTTCTCATGAAATGTTAAAGATGCATGACAGTACTAAAGAAACAATAATACTGCAATAATTAAAAATTAAGGTAAGCCTGTCATATCTAGACAAATATAGTACTTCAATTGTGAGAAATCATAGAATCAATTTACATAAACAAAATAAGCTAATTTCAGGCACAGTTAACATTAAATGACCTTTTCTGAGGGAAAGCTGAGTGTGACGGAAATGGGTGCGGGGAAGGCAGCAGGATAGAGGGGCCCACGTAACGCGCCTCCATTCCTTGCAATGGCTCTGTGTGGTAATATCCTCTTAAACAGAAGGTGCATCTCCAGGGCTTCTGCCCAGGAGGGAAGGGTTAGGACAGCCATTTTAGTTAGCAATTCAATCATTAGGCATGTAGATAGATGGATTGTTTTGTTACTTGCCTTCCTGGTGTGAAAGTGGCAGACCTCACATATAACCCACAAATAGGAACAGAAGCGAGGGACATCTTGAACAATTTTCAGAAGACTGTGTTCGTGAGAAACTAGCTCAACTTAAAGTAGACAAAGCGATGGGACCGGATGGGATACACCCTAGAATACTGAGGGAACTTGGGGACGTTCTAGCAACTTCACTGACTGACCTTTTCAATGCCTCATTTGAGTCGGGGGTGGTGCCAAAGGACTGGAGAGAGGCTCATGTGGTGCCTTTATACAAAAGCAGAAGTAAGGATGTGGTTGAAAACTACAGGCCGGTTAGTTTAACTTCGGTGGTGAGTAAATTATTGGAAACGCTGCTGAAAGAGAAAATAGTGAGGTTTCTGGAGTCCAGAGGATTACAGGATCCGAGGCAGCATGGATTCACCAGAGGCAGGTCTTGTCAGACAAATCTGATTGATTTCTTTGACTGGGTGACCAGGGAGTTGGACCGAGGGAGAGCTCTAGATGTGGTGTATTTAGATTTCCATAAAGCCTTTGACACTGTTCCTCACAGGCGACTTATAAACAAACTGAGCACCCTAGGGATGGACCCTAAAGTTACTGCTTGGGTTAGAAATTGGTTAGGTGGGAGGCGACAAAGAGTACAAGTAAATGGAGCTCACTCTGAGGAGAAGGATGTTACCAGTGGTGTGCCCCAGGGATCTGTCTCTTGGTCCGATTCTTTTTAACATCTTTGTTAGTGATATAGTGGAAGGGCTGTCGGGTAAGGTTTGCCTCTTTGCGGATGATATCAAAATCTGCAATAGAGTAGACACCCAGGAAGGTGTAGATAACATGAGGAGGAATCTAGCTAAGCTTGAAGAATGGTCTAGAATTTGGCAGCTGGGATTTAATGTTAAAAAATGTAAGGTCATGCATTTGGGCTGCAGCAATCCAAGGGAGCAATATAGTATAGGGGGTGAAGTACTTTTGTCCACTAAAGGAGTGCGGGACCTAGGCGCGGTTGTGTCTGATGATCTTAAAGTAGCTAAACAGGTAGAAAAGGCGACAGCAAAAGCTAGAAGGATGCTTGGGTGCATACGGAGAGGAATGGCTAGCAGAAAAAAGGAGGTGATAATGCCTCTGTATAAGTCTTTGGTGCGACCTCATTTGGAGTATAGTGTGCAATTCTGGAGACCGCACCTTCAAAAGGATGTGAACAGGATGGAGTCGGTGCAGAGGTTGGCTACTAAAATGATTAGTGGTCTTCATTATAAAGCATATGAGGACAGACTGAAGGATCTTAATATTTATTTATTTACATTTTCTTATATACCGCTCTATTTTCCATTAGTGCGGTTTACGTGGAACATTTTACATACACATTTCAAATGACTTGATTTGTGTTTACAAATAACAGGAATAGGAACTAGGAAAGAAACAGGGGTAACTGTTTACATCTGTACAATGTGAATTGGACATTTGTGTAGATTTGCCTAGCTGGATGGTGAGTGATCAGTGGTGCTGTCATCCGGGTAATGTAAGAGGAAGAGGTAATGTTTCACGGCTTTTCTGAACTGGGTTAGATTGGTGATGATATGGATACTGTGTGGAAGGGTGTTCCAGCATTTAGGTGCTGCGAGCTTAAAAGCCCTGTTCGTTGTGCTTTGGCAACACTTGGTCGTTTCTTTTGGGACTACTAGTTTATTGGAGACATGAGATCTTCTAGATCTATTAGGGGGGGTTATCAGTATGAGATCGGATAAGGAAGATGGGGCGAGTCAGTTTATGATCTTGAAGGTCATTAGTATGGTCTTGAATGTGATCCTACCTTTTATAGGGAGCCAGTGTAATTGTTTCAGGATGGGTGTCGTGTGTTCCCTCATGGCAGCACCCTGGAGAACTCGTGCTGCTGAGTTCATTGCTAGCTGTAATGGAAGCAAAGTGGATTGTGGTAGACCATGGAGTATTGCGTTGGCATAGTCGATATGTGGTAAGACCAGAGCTTGATACACTGTCCGAAAGTCATCTGGTTCAAGTAGGGAGCGTAGGTGTCTGAGGGATCGGATTTTATGGTATACGGCTCTTGCTACATTGCTTATATGGGTCTTCATGTCTAGTCGCTGGTCAAGTGTGACTCCCAGGTATCTGATGGAGGGTTTGGTCAGACGTTCTGCATCTTGGACCTTCAAGTAAGGAGGAGTGATGAAATTTTGGTTTCTTGTGATGAAAAGGACTTCGGTTTTCTTATGTTGTATCCAAAGATTTTGCGTTTTTACACCTTAGAGGAAAGGCGGGATAGAGGTGATATGATTGAGATGTTTAAATACCTCCATGGCATAAATGTTCAGGGAGAGAGCCTCTTTCAATTGAAAGCAAGTTCTGCTATGAGGGGACATGGGATGGGGGTGAAGGGAGATAGATTCAGGAGTGATATCCGGAAATATTTCTTTACGGAAAGAGTAGTGGATCCATGGAATAGTCTCCCAGTGGAGGTGGTAGAGATGAGGACAGTAACTGAATTAAAAAAAGCATGGGACAAACACAGAGGATCTCTAAAGGTAAAAAGGGGACTGTTGTAGTTGTTGATATGGAAGGACAGACTAGATAGGCCATGTGGTCTTTTTCTGTCGTCATATTTCTATGTTTCTATAAGATTCTACACAGTACTGGGGAGAAGCTGGCTGTCTCGGTACATGTAGATACCAGCAATGTAGGAACGTGGGAGGGAGATTGCAAAGGTTAAAGACGTACATCAAGCTTAGATGTTGTTGAAAAATACTATCTTGGAAGCCCAGACCAGGTGTATTCCACGCTTTAAGAAAAGTGGAAGGAAGTCCAAAAAACTGCCAGCATGGTTTAAAGGTGAGGTCAGAGAGGCTGTTGTTGCCAAAAAGGCATCTTTCAGGAAATGGAAAAAAGAGCCAAATGACGAAACCTGGAAACAGCACAAGCACTGGCAAGTTAAATGCAAGGCATTGATAAGGCAGGCAAAGAGAGAATTTGAGAAGAAGCTTGCTGCGGAAGCAAAAACACGAAATAAAGACCTTTTCAAGTACATTCGTAGCAAAAAACCTGTGAGAGAGTCAGTTGGTCCATTAGATGATAAAGGGGTTAAAGGAGCACTAAGAGGCGACAAGGCGATAGCGGAGAGACTGAATGAATTCTTTGCTTCAGTCTTTACTGAGGAAGATGTAGGGATGTTACCCATGACTGAAGTGGTATTTAAAGGTGCGGAAGAATTGAAGGAAATATCGATACATCGGGAAGATGTCTTACAACTATTAGATAAACTGAATAGTAGCAAATCACCTGGGCCGGATGGTATACATCCAAGGGTGCTGAAAGAACTGAAATATGAGATTGCAGACCTGCTATTAGTAATCTGTGAACTATCATTAAAATCATCTCTAATACCTGAAGATTGGAGGATCGCCAATGTAACACCAATTTTTAAAAAGGGTTCCAGGGGTGATCCGGGAAACTACAGACCGGTGAGCCTGACGTCAGTACCGGGAAAAATGGTAGAAACCATCATAAAGAATAAAATTACTCAGCATGTAGATAGTCACGACCTAATGGGAGACAGCCAACATGGCTTTAGACAAGGAAGATCTTGTCTTACTAATCTGTTATGTTTTTTTGAAGGAGTGAATAAACAGGTGGACAAAGGTGAGTCGGTTGATATTGTGTATCTGGACTTTCAGAAAGCCTTTGACAAGGTCCCTCATCAGAGACTTTTGGCAAAACTAAAGAGTCATGGGATAGGAGGCAGTGTACTATTGTGGATCAGGAACTGGTTAAAAGATAGAAAGCAGAGGGTAGGGCTAAATGGCCAATTTTCCCAATGGAGAAAGGTGAATAGTGGTGTACCCCAGGAATCTGTGCTGGGTCCGCTGCTTTTTGACATATTCATAAATGACCTGGAAAGTGGAATAACGAGTGAGGTTATCAAATTTGCAGATGACAAAAAACTATTTAAAGATGTTAAAACCCAAGAGGATTGTGAAAAATTGCAAGAGGATCTTGATAAATTGGAAGACTGGGCATCAAATGGCAGATGAAATTTAATGTGGACAAGTGCAAGGTTATGCACCTAGGGAAGAACAACCCAAACTATGGTTACACGATGCAAGGTTCCACATTAGGAACCACCACCCAGGAAAAAGATTTAGGCGTCATTGTGGATACCATGTTAAAACCCTCGGCCCAGTGTTCAGCGGCAGCCAAGAGAGCAAATAGAATGCTAGGTATGATAAGGAAAGGAATGGAAAATAAAACAAAAGATATTATAATGCCTCTATATTGTTCCATGGTGAGACCGCACCTTGAATATTGTGTGCAATTCTGGTCGCCGTATCTTAAAAAGGATATAGCGATTTTAGAAAAGGTTCAGAGAAGAGCCACCAAAATGGTAAAGGGGATGGAAGGATACTCCTGTGAGGAAAGGCTAAAAAGGTTAGGGCTCTTTAACCTGGAAAAGAGACGGCTGAGTGGAGATATGATAGAAGTCTATAAATTAATGAACGGAGTGGAACGGGTAAACGTAGATTGATTGTTTACGTTATCAGAATATAGAAAGACTAGGGGACATGCAATGAAGCTACAGGGTAAACTATTTAAGACTAATAAAAGAAAATATTTTTTCACTCAACGTGTAATCAAACTCTGGAATTTGTTACCGGAGGATGTAGTAAAGGCTGTTAGTGTAGCTGGGTTTAAAAAAGGTTTGGACAAGTTCCTGGAGGAAAGGTCCATAAACCATTATTAAGAAGTGACCGAAGATATCAATGCTTGACCCAGTACAAGCATTGTGGAACTTGTCTCTTGGGGAAACTGCTAGGTACATATGACCTAGATTGGCCACTGTTGGAAACAGAATACTGGGCTTGATGGACCTTGGTCTGACCCAGTATGGCATATCTTATGTTCTTATGTTCTTATGTTATTAGCTCTAGAAACCAAATTTAGGTCTTAAGGTGAAAGCTGAAATCCAGGATCTCTAGGGTAGCATTCTCAGAATTTCTTCTGGTTCCATGCTCAGCACCCAAGAGCTCAGGGCCTAAATGTGTGGATGAGATGATGATGCAGGGAACTGGGCTACATTCTGGGGAAGGGGGGAGCCTATTCTACAAAGGAAGGGGCTTCACCTTAACCAGGGTGGTACGAGGCTTCTGCACTAATGTTTAAAAAGGAGTGAGAACAGCTTTTAAACTAGTTATTGGTGATAAGCTTCTAGTCTCTCAGGACCGCATGCTTTAGAATAATGCATCTTTGAAGGATATTACCAAAACACGAAGGTTAGGTCATCCCAGTAGAGCGTTTGCACTAAGGGTAAAATTAGTCCAGGTGCATTTAAGTACAAAGCAAACAGAATTGAAATAGTCCAAATTCCCCTGTCAATTGACAAGCAGGTTGTCAATATAAACAAAACCCATGCTTTGAAATGCCTGTATACAAATGTTAGGAGTCTTAAAAAAATAAGTTGGGAGAGTTAGATTATATAGCACTGAATGAACAGGTAGATATAATTTGAATCTTAAAGACCTAGTTAGGAGGAGGATTACCAATGGGACACTAATGCTAGGGTATAAATTATATTGCAAAGATGGGTATCTCATTCGTTGAGAGGTGGGAGCTATATGTTAGAGGCCTTCGAGCCAAACAGGATAAAGTTTTTTTTGCAGGCAACAAAATGTACTCGTACTGTTGAATCATTATGGATAGAAATTCCATTTGATAAGGAAAAGAGACTAGCAATAGGGGTGTACTACCTACCATCCGCCCTGCCAGAATGAACAGGAAGATGATAAAATGCTAACATAAATTAGGGAAGCTAATGAAATGGGCGATTTTTCAATAACCTCAGTATCAATTGGGTCACTATCCTATCAGGGATAGCATAAACAGAGGCTATATGACTAGAGATCTCTTCTGAGTTTTATATATAAAAATTATAAAAAAGTATTATTGATCACAAATATTAATAAAAAATGGACTAATACGCTTAAAGCAGCTGATCATAGCAGCTTTGAATGAAAAGGTCTGACAAATATTGTTGATAGTGAGCTTTTTATTTATACGGAATATATTGGCAGCATTAGTGAAACATTTTTCCTGTAAGGATTTAATTAGGTAGATTTGGGGATACTTTTAAGGCAAATGAGCCAAAGCACTACAGGAGAGGAAGAGATTCTAGACCTCTGGCGGGGGGGGGGGGGGGGGGAGAAGGGGGAGAGGAAGAGATGCTGGGCCAGTTGGGCAAAGGAGTGGTGGGGAATAGAGGTGAAGGGAGGATGGGAAGATGGGTAAAAATAGGGATGGGCACTTTGAATCCTTTGCAGTTAATTACACAATAAAGTTTTTAATCACATGCTCAATTGCAATTAAAATTTGTAATCAACGTCCACCCCTAAAAAAATATATATATATAATGGAATTAAAAATGTTAGTGAAGGTGACCAAAATGATAAAGGATATGGAAGGATACCCTTAGAGGAAAGGCTTAAAAGTATAGAACTTTTCAACTTGGAGAAAGGTGGCTGAGGGGGGAGGTATCATAGAGGTCTATAGATATAGTGAAGTGGAAGAGAGTTAAGGTGAATGGATTGTTGATTCCTTCAAAAAGTACAAAGATTATAGGTGCATGCAATGAAGCGACTAAGTACATTTAAGACTAATTGGAGGAGACATTTTTTTCACTCAATGTGTAATCAAACTGGAGGATGTAGGTTAGTGTAGTTTGGTTTAAAACAAGGTTTGGACAAATTCCTGGAAGAAAAGCCCATAAACCATTATTAAAATGGATTGGGGAAATCGGCTGTTTGCCCCTGGGATAAGCAGTATTGAATCTGTGTATCTTTTTGGAAACCTGCAGGCACTTTTGTCCTGGTTTTGGCTACTGTTGGAAATAAGATACTGGGCTTGATGGACTTTTGGTCTGATCCAGTATGGCAAACCTTTTGTTCTAATGTATTAATCTGTTCACAAAATCTCAAGTAGTTGAATTTTGACTATAATGTGTTGGAGTTAATTCCACAGAAAAGGGGCTTTCCTGTGCAATTCTCTGCCGGGTAAAGACTGACATGCAATGACCCATTTTAAGAGTAGAGATTCTGTAACTATCTTGGAATGCTAGAGTCTGGTACATAAATAGATATTCCATAAATCCAAAACAAATTAAATTAGCTTTCAAATAAGCCTATCTCTACCAATAAGACAATCAAAAGATCCACCCGCTCTTCAAATCTTACCATATAAATAATAGGTAAATAAACATGTAACACTAAAATAAATCAATGGAATTTCAAACCTTTCGCATATAGCTATTTTGATCTGTACATAGTTGATATAACACAAGTACAATTATTAATGTATAACTACAGTTTATGTTTACCCTTTTTAAAACGTTTTATTGTAATGTATAACCACAGTTTCCTATGTTCTATGTAAAAAGCAGAATGTTTACCCTGCTTAAATTGTTCCATTGTAAACCGCACCTGATCTTTCTGGAAGGTAGCGGTATATAAGCATTTGTTAATTAAATAAAAAAAAAAAAAAATATATCATCCTACTAGACCAGTCCAGACAAGTGGGTTGTGTATCTCCAGGAACAAGCAGGAATGTAGTCATCACATATGGGTATCGGTACCGACGGAGCCTGCGCGGGAACGCTCCCCAGCGTCCAATCAGAAAGCTTTTGGGAGCATCCCACATTGCCTGTGTGCTGCCTTCCCGCCTTTCCCAACTGCCTCTCTCCAGTTCTTCTTTTTCCGCGGAGCCAGCAGGTTGTGTTCCTGTCACCGCAAAAAAATTTCTTTATTTCTTTTTGTGGTCGCCTCTGCCTTCTCCGACGCTCTACCGGTACCGCCGGTCTTTCTTTTCTATTTAAAACAAAAAATATATATATATGTTTTTTCCTTTTCTTCAGGTGCACCCGCCTTTTTGGGCCTTAGGCCCAAAAACTTTCCTTAACATGGAAAAACCTGCCTCAGGTTTTAAAAAGTGCACAAAATTTTGAATGGTGTTTAAAATATTTAGGTCCTGACCACTCCATCACAGATTGTGTGTCCTGTTCTATGATGTCTAAAAGAGGTCAACAGAACCGAGCTGCTAAGCTCAGTACCCTGTTTCCCTCTGATGCGGCTTCGGTGGCATTGACGTCTTCCAGGGCAGCTGCTTCTTCCCATGGATCTCATGTAACTAAACATAAATCCAGTCGGTCCTCGAAGGGTAGATCTCCTTCTAAGCATCGAGATGCCTCTGGCGTTGCTCTCGAGGATTCTGCACCGGCAACATTACCCCGGCGGGAGGCTTCGGCTTCCAAAGCATCATCATCGGGGTTCCAGGATGTTCTCGATGGCTCGGCCTCGACAGATCTCCAGGTGCCATGCTCTGGGGTACCGGCGGTTCCCACCAGTACCGACTTCCAGGCATTGGCAGCATCTATGAACCAGAGAATTCTGTCCATAGAATGCAGTCTAGCGGCTTTCCTTGTGGCATCGACGCCCTTGGTACCATGACAGACAACTCCACCGGTACCGATAGCATCGACATACACATCGGCATCGGTACCGGTACCGATAGCATCAACATCAGCATCGGTGTCTGCTATGCCGGTACCCTGTCCTCCGATACCCTCCGGTACCGATTCCCCGTTACCGGTTATTCCCGATACCGATCTTGCTCGGTACCGGTATCGGGCTCTGCAGGAGCATCCGGACAGACGATACTTCGATTCCTCAGAAGAATCTGAGGACTCTGAAAGTTTTGTTGATGCAGCGATGCTTCTTCCACAGGAGTCGTCCTCCCCTAAACGCAGGATGTCTCCTCCAGAGGACATGTCTTTCCAAGACTTTATCAGAGAGGTGGCTCGGGGCCTGTTCCTCACTGTGGCTCCTGAGACAGAGCCAAGGGCCAAGGAGTTGGATATTTTACAATATCCCAAAACTCCTAAGGAGGCAGCTACCCTACCCATTCATGAGATTCTATATGATCTCATGTTGAGGATGTGGGAAACACCTCTTACCACCTCTCCTCATTCTCGTAGGTTAGATACTATGTATCGTGTCCCTCCTTGTCCTGGCTTCCATAAAACTCCGCTTCCTCACGACTCTATTGTGGTGGAATCTGCTATGAGAAGGATTAGAAGTGCAAAAAGACATGCCTCTAATCCTCCAGGACGTGAATGCAGAACTCTGGATGCTTTTGGACGTAGAGTCTTTAAAGCTTCCATGCTTGCTGCAAGAATCAGTTCCTATAGTCTCTACATGGGAATGTTCCTAAAGGAAGTTACTGATCATCTACAGACTTTAAGTCCTTTCATCATCTCTGAGGATAAAAGGCAGGAGTTTCTCACGGCTCAAACATGCCCAAGATGTCTCTAAATTCTCCAACCGTGCAGCCTTCGACTGCTTTGAATGTATAAGCAGAACCTTGGCTATTGCCAAAGGTGCACGTAGAATTGCTTGGCTCCAAGCATCTGATTTAGAGCACTGGGTACAAGATAAATTGGGAAATATCCCTTGTACTGGTGAGAAACTGTTTGGTAAAGATTGGCAAGAAAAAGCCAATGAAATGGATGCTGAAAATTCCACTTTGGATAGACTATCCAAGTCTACTGCTGATTCTGTTAGATAAAAGTTGTTCAAGTAAACACCTTTTTCTAAAAAGAAAAGATTTTATCCTGCTTATGGTCAGCAGGCATCTTCTTCAGGTCAGTTTTCAACCAAACATCAGCAACCACCCAAACAGAAGAAAGCAAAGGCTGCTAGGCCTCAACCGGCCCAGCAGCCTCAGCCTCCTCAGGGCCTTTGTCTTTTAGCTAGAGAACTTAGCCTTTCTGGCTCTGGAAGGACCAGAACAGTCCACCATTCCAGGAAGGTTATGTCATTTTGCTCCCAGATGGGGGCATATAACAGCAGAGCATTGGACACTCTCCATCATAAAAGAGGGGTACAAACTTCATTTTTCAAGCATGCCCCCTCCCACAATAGTGAAGCAGTTCAATTCTCCGACCTCTCTCCTCAACCTGTTAGGTCAGGAGGTTACCATACTTCTTGCCCAAGGGGCAATAGAAGAAGTGCCTCTTCATCAACAGGGCACAGGGTTCTATTCCCCTTATTTTCTTATTCCAAAGAAAACAGGGGGATACAGACCTATCTTAGATCTCAGAGAATTGAACGAATTCCTTGTCAAGGAGAAATTCAAAATGATTTCTCTAGGAGCTCTGCTTCCATAACTTCAGAGTCAGGATTGGCTTTGTTCTCTAGATCTCAAGGATGCGTAACCCATGTTCTCATCCATCCAACCCACAGAAGGTTCCTTCGGTTCCTGTTTCAAGGAAAGCACTACCAATACAGGGTGCTTCCTTTTGGTCTGGCCTCTGCACCAAGGGTGTTCACGAAATGCATGGCTGTGGTAGCAGCATTTCTACGCACTCTAGGAATATTCGTCTTCCCTTACTTGGACGACTGGCTCATTCGAGCTTCAACACAGTCAGAGGCCAAGACTTCTCTATCCTGCACAATGCGTATCCTTCAGTATTTAGGGCTAGTAATAAACATCCCAAAATCCAGTCTAACTCCTACTCAGTCTCTAGAGTTCATAGGAGCCTTGCTGGATACCACAAGGGCAAAGGCCTATCTTCCCCAGGCCCGTTGCCTTCGCTTGGTGCAATTAGCTTTTCAAGCAGTGCTAAAGCCCTTTTTAACTGCTCAAGAAATGTTAGTTACTAGGCCACATAGCATCCACCGTGCATGTGGTACCATATGCTCGCCTTCACATGAGGGCAGCTCAGTGGACTTTATCCACCCAATGGACCCAGGCATCAGGCTGCCTGTCAGACAAAATAGCAAACACAAGTCGCCTCATTTTGTCTCTAGTGGTGGAAGTCCACTCAAAACCTGTTGCTGGGGTCCCCCTTTCAGCAACCCCTGCCCCAAGCAACTCTTACAACAGATGCTTCTCCAATGGGTTTGGGAGCTCATCTGCAAGACCTCTCCACCCAAGGCACCTGGTCTCCACAGGAGAGTTGTGTACATATCAATCTCTTGGAGCTCAGAGCAATCTTCCTTGCTCTGCGAGTTTTCCACACCCTGCTGAGCTACAAGACAGTCCTTATTCATACGGACAATCAAGTAGCCATGTTCTACGTGAACAAGCAGGGGGGAACAGGCTCTCTGTCGCTTTGCAACGAAGCTTTGCGACTGTGGGCCCTCGCCAGAGAGCATCAGATTCATCTTCTGGCAGTGTATCTTCCAGGCATTCAAAACTCTTGGGCAGACAGACTCAGTCGAGTTCTCCTTCCACACGCGTGGTCTCTGCATGCAGACCAGGTGGCCAGGATTTTTCAACTTTGCAAGTCCGTGGAATGCCAAACTTCCCCGGTTCTGTTCCAGAACTCCGGCTCAGGGGGATCAGGCAAGGGATGCTTTCCTCCTTCATTGGGGTCAAGACTTCCTATATGCCTTTCCACCCATTCCCCTAATTACCAAAACCCTTTTCAAGCTTCAGAGAGACAGAGGCCATATGATTCTCATAGCACCACATTGGCCACGGCAAGTGTGGTACCCTCTGCTTCTACATCTCTCTCAAGGTCCCTCCCTGGAGTTAGGGTCTGCTCCAGATCTCCTATCTCAGGAGAACGGAATGTTATGGCATCCCAATCCCCAGTCTCTGAATCTCACTGCTTGGTTGCTGAAGGCCTAGATCTCCAAGATCTTCATCTTTCTCAGCAAGTGAAAGATGTTCTTTATGCTTCCAGAAAACCTTCCACTAGACGTTTTTATGCTTTCAAGTGGAAGAGGATTACTATTTGGTGTTCTGAAAAGGGTCTTAACCCCCTTGCGATACCTCTGGAATCTTTGCTGGAGTATCTCCTCCATTTGTCTAATGCAGGCCTTAAAACAAATTCAGTAAGAGTCCATTTGAGTGCTATTGCAGCTTCCCTTAAGCCTCTAAATGGACAATCTATTTCCTCTCATCCTCTTATAGCAAGATTTATGAGAGGCCTCCTTCTAATTAAGCCTCCCATTAGACCGCCTCTGGTGGCATGGGACTTCAACCTGGTTCTTGGTCAGCTCATGAAGCCACCCTTTGAACATTTGGCAACCACCTCCTTGAAATTTCTTTCTTGGAAGGTTATCTTTCTCATTGCAATCACATCAGCACGCCGCATTAGTGAATTGCAAGCACTAGTAGCTAATCCACCTTATACAAGGTTCCATCATGACAAGGTAGTCCTTAGGACTCATCCACACTTTATGCCTAAAGTGGTCTCGCCTTTTCACCTCAACCAAGAGGTCTACCTACCTGTCTTTTTTCCAGGACCTCATGCATCAAATGCAGAGAGGAATGTTCATACCTTGGATTGTAAAAGAGCTCTAGCTTTTTACTTAGAACAAACACAGCAACATAGAAAGTCCTCTCAACTCTTTGTTGCTTTTGATCCTTCTCATTTGGGACTTCCAATTTCCAAGAGAACACTATCTAACTGGATTGCTCAGTGTATTTCTTTCGCCTATCAGAGTAAGAACCTTTCTCTGGAGGGCCATGTCACAGCTCACAATGTGAGAGCCATGGCATCCTCAATGGCTCATCTAAACTCTGTGTCTATTGATGACATCTGTCGAGCAGCCACTTGGGCCTCGGTTCATACCTTCACAGCCCATTACTGCTTGGACAAGAACTCCAGCCGGGATGCCTTGTTTGGTCAGGCTGTTCTCAAACACCTGTTCCATACCTAATCAACTCCTACCCAGCATCCCTGGTAGAATGCCAGAGATCCATAGGAGGAAGTGGAGCCCTTTTCATGGACACACAACTTCTGGGGTCTCTCCCTGGCACCTAAAGCTAGGGAGTCCCCATATGTGATGACTACATTCCTGCTTGTTCCTGGAGATAGCTTAGTTACTCACCTGTAACAGGTGATCTCCGGGAACAGCAGGAATTTAGTTCTCACAACCCACCCACCTCCCCTAGGAGTTGTATCTATCTATCTCTTTCCTTTCCCTCTCTCTTTGTCTCAGCTTTAAAACTCAACTGGAGAGAGGCAGTTGGGAAAGGCGGGAAGGCAGCACGCAGGCGCTGTGGGATGCTCCCAAAAGCTTTCTGATTGGACGCTGGGGAGCATTCCCGCACAGGCTCCGTCGGTACCGACGATACCCATATGTGAGGACTAAATTCCTGCTGTTCCCGGAGATCACCTGTTACAGGTGAGTAACTAAGCTTTCTCTTACGATCAGATTAGTGGACACAGCCAATGAAATACCCAAGTTTCATTATATCACTCCCATGTCTCTATCAGTCTGAGCCGTTAGAGGGCACTTCAGTATTATTCTGTCTCCAGCAGACGGTGGATGAATTTTCTCATCTCTGAAGGAAATCTGAACAATTTAGGGGAAAAATATTGATTTTGCTCATGACTCTCTTTGAGGATGACTCTCTCACATGAGCGTGATTTGGGAAGTTCCACTAGACTAAGGTCTTTTCAGTAGCCAAAGGAGGAGGGAAAATTAGTTCAGCTCCATGCTCTTATTGTAAGGGCCTGTTGAACAGCCAGAAAACTGGAAGGATTTGGAAGAGATCAGCAGCCTCACACAACCTCAACGCCCTCTCTCCCCTTCTATGTCCCCTCTCTGCTCTCACCGAAGACCAAAGACATCTCAGAGGTATGTGGCTGTAAATCTGTTAAGAAAACATAAAAAAGCAAGAAACAATGGCTGGGGAGTAGCACTGAGCCTGGCATGGTTTGCACTGCCTGAGGCTCCCAGGGGGTGAGTACCAAGGCTTGACTTCGTTATTGTCCTTGTTGGGGGCTCCCGCGCTCGTCCATTTTGGGATGTAAGTTGGGGCGGACTGTGGGTGATTGATGGCTTTGCGTCTGCGCTTCCAGCCATTTTCCAGCACGCTCAGTGAATGTTTTCTCCCTTTGCATGCTTTTTGCCCAAGCTGTCCCAGTGTGCATTTGCCTGAGCGACTCCCAACACATTTATTTATTTAGCTATGCTTTTATACCGCTTTTCACCGGGTCAAAGCTGATTACATTGAAACTGCAAACTTCAGTTACATGAAACATCTTATATAGAACTATGTATAGGTAGTAACAATAACAACATTGGTTAACTCTGTACTGGTAATGTGTTTATTTATTTGTAATGGCTTTCTATACCGCCCCTTCCAGAGATCAGGGGCGGTTTACATTGAACAATAGTTGGATTTTAACAATTTACAATACAACTATAATTTATTTTATTGATTTATTTAAAAGGATTTATATATCGCTTTATCCTGAAATCAAAGTGGTTTACACATGAAACAAATTAAAAAGTGCGTGGGTGTGGGCATGCAGTTAGAATTGACTCTGTAAAAGATTGCAGGGTGAGCTATATACAATCAGATCTATGTACAGATGAGCTATATACAATGAGATCTATGTACAGGAACTATATACATATTGCAGGGAGGGGGAGGTGGGGGGCAGCTTGGATAGGAGGCGAGGTAGGGCGTAATGAGAGTAAATGATAACAGCATAATGTATACAGTAGAATGAATGTTAGAAGAAGTATTGAGTTCAAACATAGGATGGGGGAGAGGGGGATAGGTTGAGGGGGTGGTAGGGATAGAGTGCTGTGTGGAGGAGGTATTAGGATTTTGTTTATTGTAATGTTCGGTGAATAGTAATGTTAATTCTTTACGTACGTTTTGGAGATCTTTGATTTCTCTTAAGGTTTTAGGGAGGATATTCCGTTGGGTGGGGGCAACATAAGGGAAGGCTCTGTTGCTTGTTTCATCTTACAAAAGGATGGTGGAACTGAAAAAGTGTTTAGATTGGATTTTCTTCTGGATCTGGTATCTTGGTGGTTGTGGATAAGGGATGTGAAGTTAAGAGGGTGCTATATTAATAAGTTTGAACGTGATCATTATGATTTTGTATTTTATTCTACTGGAAATTGGGAGCCAGTGAAGTTTGTACAGGATGGATGTGATGCGGTCTGATAGCTGGGCCTTAACAATAATTCCTAAGCGTCTCTCCAGTCCAGTCCCTTTCTTCTGGGTTGTTCTCCTCTTCTAGCAGGTTGGAGAATGAGTACGTTATTCTTTGATCACCTCAGGATATATAGCACTGGTACCACCCACCAGCCTCAGTATACTCGGTCTCCAAGCAGCTATAAGGAGCATTAAGCTGGAGAAGGCTTACTGGAGAGACCTTAGAGTAGAGGGTTTTTTTTTATTTTTGGTTGCCCTTCATTCTTTCTTTATTTCTTTATTACCTTTTAATTTAGTTTAATTTAATTTAATCTAGTTTAATTTTTATATTGTTGCCTGGAGAGTCTGTCCCTTCCCCACCCCACCGGTGAAGGACTTGGGGCTGGGAGGAGGCTTGCTTTGGCTTGAGGAAATTTAAAAAAAAAAAAATTGCAGAAAAAGAATGGGAGACTGGCAAGGTGTTTCTGCCGCGTCTCCCAGTAATACGGGGCCTCTGCATTCCCTTCCGCCTTGTGGTTGAAGCCTGACAGACGGCTAAGCACTAGGGCGGGAAGCCGGAAGGAGCCGATCACCTCCCAAATGTCCCTGGTGCGCCGGGACAGAGGCGCGAGGTAAGGGGGGGACAGTTCAGTGCAGGTGAGCCTCGAGGAGAGCGGGATTCAACGGCTGCGTCGCGCTTTGAGCAAGCAAGCAGAGGAGTTTTCGCGTGCTTCCTGAGTGAGGGTGCTGGGCCGCTTGCGGGCAGGCCTCAGAGTAGTGCAGGCAAACGGCTCTCTCCGTTGGGAGGGGGGAGCTGCGTTAGATGTTCTAACACCTTAATTTGCCTGTTTCCACACATTTGCAGTGGAGGTTGGTCTGTAGATATAGGTGTGTATTTATATATATATATATATATATAATTTATTTATTTATTTAATACACACACACACAGTTGCATGAAAGGTGTCTGATACTTAAAAAAAACAAAAAACAAAAAAACAAAGGTGTAGTCTTTTTAGTTTGGCAAGATGCCAGCTCAGCCTCAGTGCCTGGTCTATGGAACCCGCAGAGGAACGAGCGCAGATGTCTGCAGGTGCTGTGCCATGGAGGCGACCTCAGCGGAGCAGGGGCTGCAGGCTAGCGGGCCTCCAGAATCTTTAGCTTCTGGGTCACAGGAATCGGTGGAGCCTTTGGAGGGGCTCCTTGGGGGAGGTCAGCCCCTCTCCTTGAGTGGGGAACCAACAGGTCCCCCCTCAGCCTCAACCGGCGCCCTCCTCAGGAGTGGGAGGTCTCTGCGGAGATTTCTCCCCGGAGTTTGTTTTTATTACACAAGGCTTTCTGCCTGTGTCAACAGGGGAGCCAGGGACACACATGAAAGCGGGGAGGCACAGGACAAGTCTCTGTTGGACACAGTTATTCCCTCCAAGCGAGTTAGATCTTCAGAGGAAGAGGAACCCCTTTCCCCTAGATCTGAAACAATGGAAAGAGAGGCCTCTGAACAGGAGTTGGGGGAAGAGGAAGAAGAGCTCGAGGAGGGAGAGATCCCAGAGGAGCAAGCAAGAATTATGAGGGTTTTCTGTAAGGAGGAACTGCCTGCTTTAATTGGAGAATCCCTGAAGGTGCTTAACATGGCCGCAGGGGTTTCGGCGCAAGAAGAGGAGTTGGAAGATCCGTTGATTCAGGTGGTTAGGAAATCTCAGAGTTTTTTTCCAATCCACAGGGTGGTCCGGCAAGTGATTCAAGAAGAATGGGATCGGCCAGAAGCTTGGTTGAGGAGTGTGAGGTCGTTGTCATGCTTGTACCCTCTGCGCAAGGTGGAGAAGGAGTTTTTGAAATTGCCTAGAATGGACGCTGCAGTTTTGGCAGTTACCAAAAAGACTACCATCCCAGTGGAGGGTAGTGCAGCTTTAAAGGATGCGCAAGACAAAAAGTTGGACACTTTGTTTAAGCCAGCCTTTGACATTAGTGCCCTGGTCCTTCAGGCGTCAGTGTTCGGGGCTTGGGTGGCCCGGGCTTGCCTAAGATGGTCTCAACAACTGCAGATGACTGGCGAGTCTCCGGCGGGACCGCAGGGAGAGGCCGCGAGAATTGAATCAGGTGCGGCCTATCTCCAGGAACAAGCAGGAATGAGTCTTCACATATGGGTATCGTCGGTACCGACGGAGCCTGCGTGGGAACGCTCCCCAGCGTCCAAAAGGAAAGCTTTTGGGAGCATCCCACAGTGCCTGCGTGCTGCCTTCCCGCCTTTCCTAACCGCCTCTCTCCAGTTCTTCTTTTCCGCGGAGCCAGCAGGTCGTGTTTCCTGTCACCGCTGAAGAATTTCTTATTTTCTTTTATTTTTCTTTAGTCGCGTGTCTTGCCTTCTCGATTCCGGACCTGTACTACCGGTCTTTTTTCTTTCTTTAAAAAAACAAAAACAAAACTTATACTCTCTTCAATGCATTTTTTCTTCTGAGGCCTTAGGCCTACAGATATATTTTTCCTCATGGAAAAACCCGCCTCCGGGTTTAAAAAGTGCACGAAGTGCAGTAGCACTATTTCTGTCACCGACACCCATGACTGGTGTCTAAAATGTTTAGGTCCTGACCACTCCATTGCGGATTGTGAGTCCTGTTTCATGATGTCTAAAAGAGGGTTACAGAATCGGGCAGCCAAGCTCAGTGTCCTATTTCCCTCCGATGCAGCTTCTGTGGCATCGACGTCTTCCAGGGCTGCTTCTTCATCCCATGGATCTCAGGTAACCAAACTTAAATCTGGCCGGTCCTCAAAGAGTTAATCTCCCTCCAAGTATTGAGATGCCCCCAGGCTTACTCTTGAGGAACCCACACCAGCAAAATTACCCCGGCGGGAGGCTCCGGCTTCCAAAGCACTACCTATGGGGTCACAGGTTGACATCGATGGCTCGGCCTCGACCGATCACCTGTTACAATGTTCTGGGGTACCGGTGGTCTCCACCGGTACTGACATCCAGACATTGGTGGCGTCAATGGATCAGAATATCCTGACCATGCAGCGTGCCATCACGGCATTCATACAAGATGCGACGCTTACGGTACCGCAACAAACCCCGTTGTCAGTACCCGTACCGATTCCGGTACAGGATCCGATTCCGGTTCCGATACCAGTACCGCTTGCATCGACATCAGCATCGACGGCAGCGGTATGCTATCCAGTGATGCCCATCAGTACCGACACGGTACCGATTACTCCCGATGTCAATACCTCCCGGTACCCGTATCGGGCTTTGCGAGAGCATCCAGACAGTCGATACTTCGATTCCTCTGAAGACTCTTGATTCTTCAGAGGCCTCAATTGAAGCATCGGGGATCCTTCCTCAGGAACCCTCTTCTCCAAAAAGGAGAATGTCTCCTCCTGAAGATTTGTCTTTTCAGGACTTCATTAGGGAGGTGGCCAAAGGCCTGTCCATCTCGGTGACCTCTGAAACTGAACCTAGAGCCAAAAAATTAGATATCCTTCAATATCCTAAGGCTCCTAAAGAGGCAGCCACCTTACCAATACATGAGATTCTTTATGATCACATGTTGGGCATATGGGAGGCTCCTCTTTCCACCTCCCCTCATTCCAGAAGGTTGGACACCATGTATCGTGTTCCTCCTTGTCCTGGTTTTCATAAGACTCAGCTTCCTCACCACTCCATTGTGGTAGAGTCTGCTATGAAAAAGATCAAGAGTACAAAAAGGCACTCTGCTCCTCCAGGAAGAGAATGCAGAACCCTAGATGCCTTTGGCAGGAAAATCTTCCAGACCACTATGCTTGTAGCCAGAATCAACTCCTATAGTCTCTATGTGGGGATATTTCTGAAAGAAGTTACAGATCATCTGCAAACCTTATCTCCTTTTATGTCAGAAGATAAGAGAGAAGAATATATCACCTGGCTTAAACATGCACAGGATGTATCCAAGTTTTCCAACCGTGCAGCCTTTGACTCTTTTGAGGGGGCCAGTAGAGCCTTGACTATTGCCATAGGTGCACGCAGAGTTGCTTGGTTGCAAGCCTCTGATTTGGAATCCTGGGTACAGGATGGTCTAGGTAACCTTCCCTGTACAGGCGAAAACCTGTTTGGCAAAGATTGGCAAGCAAAGGCCAACCAGATGGATGCTGAAAATTCTGCTTTAGATAGACTTTCAAAGTCTACTACTGCTCCTTTTAAAAAGAGGTTCAAAAAGGGATCTTTCCCAAAGAAAGGGAAATTTTCTTCTTATGGTCAGGCCTCTTCTCAAGGTCGTTTTGCTACAAAGAGACAGCAACAACCAAAACAGGCCAAAACCCAGGCTGCGAGGACTGCTACGGCCCAACAGCCTCAGCCTCCTCAGGGCCTTTGACTTTCCACTAGAGAACTTAGCCTTTCTGGCTCTAGAAAATCCAGAGCCTCTCACCATCCCAGGAAGGTTAGCTCACTTTGCTCCCAGATGGGAACAAATCACAGCAGAGCAGTGGACCCTCTCCATCATAAGGGAAGGGTACAAACTTCATTTTTTAACCTTCCTCCTCACACCATGGTGAAACAGTTGAATTCTCCAACATCTCTCCTCAACCTTCTAGGTCAAGAGATTGCTACCCTTCTTGCCCAAGGGGCAATAGAAGAAGTACCCCTTCTTCAACAGGGCTCAGGGTTCTACTCCCCCTATTTTCTCATTCCAAAGAAAACAGGGGGCTACAGACCCATATTAGATCTCAGAGAATTGAACAAGTTTCTATGCAAGGAGAAATTCAAGATGACTTTTCTCTGAACTCTCCTTCCGTTTCTCCAGAGTCAAGACTGGCTTTGTTCTCTAGATCTCAAGGATGCGTACACCCATGTTCTCATCCATCCAACACACAGAAGGTTCCTTCGGTTCCTTTACCAAGGAAAGCACTACCAATACAAAGTGCTTCCTTTCGGTCTGGTCTCTGCTCCAAGAGTGTTCACAAAATGCATGGCAGTAGTAGCTGCATTCCTACGCACTCTAGGAATATTCGTATTCCCATATCTGGACGACTGGCTCATCCGAGTTCCATCCCAGTCAGAGGCCCAGACTTCCCTAGCCTGCACAAGGCGTGTTCTTCAGTATCTGGGACTGGTAATCAACGTTCCAAAATCCCATCTTACCCCTACTCAATCTCTAGAGTTCATAGGGGCCTTACTGGATACCACAACTGCAAGGGCCTATCTTCCCCAGGCCCGTTGCCTACGCTTGGTGCAGTTAGCCTCCCAGATTCAGTTAAAATCCCATTTAACTGCTCGAGAGATGTTGCAACTTCTAGGCCACATGGCATCCACGGTGCATGTGGTTCCCTATGCTCGCCTTCACATGAGAGCAGCTCAGTGGACCCTATCCACCCAATGGACCCAGGCATCAGGTTCCCTGTCAGACAAAATAACAACCTCCAGTCGCCTATTTTGGTCCCTCCACTGGTGGAAGTCCACTCAGAATCTGTTGCTGGGGTCCCCCTTTCAACAGGTGTTACACCAAGCAACCCTTACAACAGATGCCTCTCCAAAGAGTTGGGGGGCTCATCTACGAGATCTCTCGACCCAGGGCATCTGGTCTCCACAGGAGACATCTCTTCATATCAACCTCTTAGAGCTCAGAGCAATCTTTCTGACACTGAGTCTTCCACACCCTGCTCAGCTACAAGACAGTCCTCATCCACACGGACAACCAGGTAGCCATGTTCTACGTGAACAAGCAGGGAGGGACTGGCTCTCTGTCGCTTTGCAACGAAGCTCTGAGATTGTGGGCCTTCGCCAGAGAGCATCAAATCCATCTCATGACAGTGTATCTTCCAGGGGTTCAAAACTCTTGGGAAGACAGACTCAGTCGAGTTCTGCTTCCGCACGAATGGTCCCTCCATGGGGACCAGATAGCCAGGAGTTTTCGGATTTGGGGTACCCCAGACATAGACCTGTTTGCATGTCCGTGGAATGCCAAACTTCCCTGGTTCTGTTCCAGGATTCCATGTCAGGGAGTTCAGGCCAGGGATGCCTTCCTCCTTCATTGGGGGCAAGACTTCCTCTATGCCTTTCCACCTATCCCCCTCATCCCCAAAACTCTGTTCAAGCTTCAGAGAGACAAGGGGTCTATGATTCTCATAGCACCACTTTGGCCACGCCAAGTGTGGTACCCTCTACTTCTGCATCTCTCTCAAGCTCCCTCCCTAGACCTGGGGTCTGCTCCAGATCTCCTCTCCCAGGAGGAGGGAACCTTGTGGCACCCAAATCCTCAGTCTCTTCATCTCAGGGCCTGATTGCTGAAGGCCTTGACCTTCAAGATTTACACCTTTCTCAGCAGGTGAAGGATATCCTTCATGCTTCCAGAAAGCCTTCCACCAGACGTTCATATGCTTTTAAATGGAAAAGGTTTTCCATTTGGTGTGCAGAGAAGGGTCTCAACCCTCTTGCAATACCTTTGAATTCTCTACTAGACTATTTGCTGCATTTATCACATGCAGGCCTTAAAACAAATTCAATCAGAGTCCATTTGAGTGCTATTGCAGCATCCCTTAAGCCTCTCAATGGACAACCTATTTCCTCTCATCCTCTTATAGCAAGATTCATGAGAGGCCTTCTTTTGACTAAACCTCCCATTAGACCACCTCCAGTGGCATGGGACTTGAATCTGGTTCTTGGCCAGCTTATGAAGCCACCCTTTGAACCCTTAGCCACTACCTCCTTGAAATTCCTTTCCTGGAAGGTTATTTTTCTCATTGCACTCGCCGTATCAGTGAGTTGCAAGCTTTAGTGGCTAATCCTCCTTATACAAGGTTCCATCATGACAAGGTAGTCCTCAGAACTAATCCACACTTTATGCCTAAAGTGGTCTCGCCTTTTCATCTGAACCAGGAGGTGTATTTACCTGTCTTTTTTCCAGGTCCTCATGCATCAAGTGCAGAGAGGAATCTTCATACCTTGGATTGTAAAAGAGCACTTGCTTTCTACTTACAAAGGACACAGCAACATAGAAAGTCCTCTCAACTTTTTGTTGCTTTTGATCCTTCTTATTTAAGACTTCCAGTCTCCAAGAGAACTCTGTCTAATTGGATTGCTCAGTGTATTTCCTTCGCCTACCAGAGCAAGAATCTTTCTCTGGAGGGCCATGTCACAGCTCACAATGTGAGGGCCATGGCAGCCTCTATGGCTCATCTTAACTCTGTGTCCATCGACCAAATCTGTCGAGCAGCCACCTGGGCATCGGTTCATACCTTCACAGCCCATTACTGCTTGGACAAGGACTCCCGCCGGGATGCCTTGTTTGGTCAGGCTGTTCTCAAACACCTGTTCCATACCTAATCAACTCCTACCCTCCATCCCTGACTGGATGCATGAGATTCATGGATGCAGGTGGAGCCCTTCCCAGGGACTCACAATCTGGGTGATCTCCCAGGCATCTCTAGCTGGGGAGTCCCCATATGTGAAGACTCATTCCTGCTTGTTCCTGGAGATAGCACAGTTACTTACCTGTAACAGGTGATCTCTGGGAACAGCAGGAATAAGTCTTCACAACCCACCCACCTCCCCTAGGAGTTGTATCTCTCTATCTTTCCTTTCCTCTCTCTCTTTTGTCTCAGCTTTAAAACTCGAACTGGAGAGAGGCGGTTAGGAAAGGCGGGAAGGCAGCGCGCAGGCCACTGTTCCCTCTAAGCTGTGCGCATGTGCGCGCGCACACAACTCACCGAGCGAGCGCACATACTTTACAACAGAGCGCACAAAAATTACGGTTCTGATTCTGATAGAAAACAACACAGACGTCTTAAAATTTAAAAGTTGTTGTGTATTTATGGTTTTCACAAGTTTCTCAATATTTTCTAGTGCAGTCAATGTGGTGTACATACTGTATTCTGACGTGTAGTCAAATTTTAAAGTATATAACTCTGAGTGTCGTTATGTGGCGCACAAAAATTTAACCTTCCTTCAAAAGCTGCACAGCTGATATTTTATGCGTACACAGCCTACAGAAAATTAGAGGGAACATTGGCGCAGGCGCTGTGGGATGCTCCCAAAAGCTTTCCTTTTGGACGCTGGGGAGCGTTCCCACGCAGGCTCCGTCGGTACCGACGATACCCATATGTGAAGACTTATTCCTGCTGTTCCCAGAGATCACCTGTTACAGGTAAGTAACTGTGCTATCTGGCGTATAGCCAGTATGATCTTATTAGGAGTTTGTCAAAAAACATGGCTTCGGTGGTGGTGGTGGCATGGCGATATCTTTGGCTCTGTAATTGGGCGGCGGACGCATCATCCAAAGCTCAGCTTAGTAGGCTCCCCTTTAAGGGTAAGCTCTTTTTGGGGAAGATATAGACAAGTTAGTGAAGGAACTAGGGGAGTCGAAGGGCGGCAGGCTGCCGGAAGATAGACAGACCTGGTGAGGAGTCATCTTTGAAAACGGATTCTTTGTATGACGTCGCTCCTGATGAAGCCGGGTTATGGCGAAACAAAGGCTTTTGTAGAGCTTTGGTCAATTCTAAGGTTTTATCAGTTGAATTGACTTTTAATACTTCTCCCGAGCTGTTCGGTTCCTCTGTTGGCGTTGGAAGTTGTGACTGACTATAAATAGCGCTCATTGAAGAGCTAGAGACCTTGTTGGATAGAAGTTCATAATGATAAGATAAGTTATTTGCATTTTTGTGCTTTTGTCGGTGAATTTTGAGTCTTTATTATTCTTTATTATGTTTGCAGGTATCGCTCTCAGACTGCTTTAGGCTGCGTTCAGCCTTGAAGATATAGTGCAGGCGCACATTATTATGACGCTGTTTTTAGTATGAGAGAATGATTGTATGCGTGAAGTTTTGAGAGTATGGGTATGTAAGATTGAGTTTGGGATTGTATGTGTAATTTTGGAGGTTGCTCGATTGTTATAAAATTGTTTGAGATATTTTCCCAGTGTTGTAATTAGGGTGTATTATATTTATTGTGACTTGGTTTAATTATTATAGTAAGGTAGGGAGGCTATGACCGGTGATGTGAGCGTCTATCAACACCCTATGGTGATTTATCACTAAATGTGGAGTTGTGACATCTGAGGTCATTATTGCCTGGAAGTAATATTGGGATATGAATTAAAATTTGTGAAGTTTATGTATTCAATGTTGAGAGCAGGTTTTTTATAGTTGGATTACTCTTTTTCTGCTTTTGGCTTTTTGTTTTGTGTTAGGTATGAGTGGAACCATTTTAAGGTGGTTCCATGCAGGGGCGGCCCAAGGGGGTGTGGGGCCATGTGCGGAGACTCGGTGCGGGGCCTCATTTGCATAAGTGGCCTTGTTTGCATAAATATTTGCATAATGTTTCCATACATTAACTTTTAGTAAACATGTCTCTTAATGAGGGTATGGATAAAGAAAGACTAAAAGATTTCTGCATTACTATAATCCAGTGCCAACCGCCATGCACATTAGGAACTACTACAAACACTGCCCATTTAGAACCCATAGCAAACCCGCCATATCCTGACAGCATTACCAGGACTCACAAAGCACCATACCCTACCTATCAAAAGGCAACACTGCAAATATTAAACCAATACATTTCAGAGAATACTGGGGAAAGAGAACAAGTGGCAATGTCAAATAGGAATTACATAAACAGAATACCTCAGCTCAGTTACACATGCAGAACATAGACCATCATCAAACAAGGAATCACAATTTAGAAACAGGAAGGCAATAATTAAACTGGGAACCCCAAAAGCCAAACTTGGAATGTACAACACTGTAGAAATAAAACTATAAATTAATTTCCTCTTGTACCAAACAAAGCGCAGACGTTAATGATGCACATTTCCCAGAGCTTTCATATTCCAGTTAATAAATTCAAAATAAAGAGAGATCTTTCTACCTTTTGTGCATTTTTTTTCAGTTGCAATTGCTCCAGCCACTTTCTTCTGGTTTCTTCATGTTTTCTGCTAACTCTCCATCGTCTGCTGTCCATTTGTTCTTTCTTCTCTCTTCTAGTTTTTTTTTTTCCATTCTTTCTCTCTACATCTGCTTTAACATACTAATCTTTCTCCAGGACCAAGCAGGAAGTCAGTCCTCACATATGGGTGACGTCGGCACCGATGGAGCCCTCGCGGAGCAATTTTCCCCAGCTTTCAAAGAAAGCCTTTGGGAATTGCAGCGCGCATGCGCGGTCTCCTTCCCGCCCAAGGGTGCCATCTTAGCCAGTCTTCTTTTTTCCGCGGAGCCCTACAGACGTACCCGTCGTGTCCCCGCTGAAAAAGTTGATTTTCGTGATTTATTTCTCTTTTTTCCTTCGGTTCGACGCCGGTCTTTTTCCTGCCCGGACTCGCGACGCCGTTGCGAGTCCTTCTCTTATTTTTCGGTTTTTCTGATTTTGGTCAGTTTCGTTTTCGGTTTTTCGCTGGCAGCCCGGTCCTTTGACCTTGCAGGGGCCCTTTTTCCCCCGATGGCTGCCAGTGGTTTCAAGCGGTGTGTTCAGTGTGACAGAAATATGTCACTCACTGACACACACGATAATTGCCTCCGCTGCCTGGGCCCGGATCACGAAGAACTGATCTGTGGGGCCTGTGGCAAAATGTCCTCCAAAGCGTTAAGGAGTCGGCGGCACCAGCGGGAAAGAATCTTCGCTGACCCCGGCCGTACCCGGACCTCGTCGGAGGCCTCGGCATCCAGAGGTTCCAGCTCTGACCAACGCCGAAGCTCCTTCGACAGGGGTTCTCCCTCCGGGGACCATCGACGGAAGGTAAAACCCGCGAGGGCGGCGTCGGTGGACGCTCCTGGCTCTGCGAGGGCCAGGTCGCATAGCCCCGATAGCCGTCCCGGGTCTTTGGAGAAGGAGCACCTCCCGAAGCGACCTCTCCTGGAGTCGGAGTTGCCTGCTCGGGTAAGTCCTGTAGTCCTCCTGGACTCGCCTCCGAGAGGTCCGACGTCGGGCCCGACGCCGTCGGGGCCCGAGTCGGGGGCTGCTGGGTCACCTGAGGTCGGACTCAGGTTGACGGCCTTGGAGAGCAGACCATCTGCCTTCATGGACCAGCAGCGGGCACTGATCGCTAGCCTCGCTGGCGCCACTGCCCCGACCGCCGGGACGTCGACGTCTAAGTCGACCCCGGAGACCGAGCCGATCCTCGAGTCCATGCGAACTCGAGTCGATCCTCGGTCGAGGTCACCCTCGGCCTCCCGTTCGGGACCGAGGTCGTCGACGCCGACTCCCTCGGTGTCGGGGCAGCCGACGCCTCCGCCTGCCCGAGCCGACCCCACCGATTCCTCCTCGGAGTCGGCCTGGGAGTCTGAAGAGGAAGAGTCACCTGATTCGTTTCGGACTCGGTGTGTCCCCTCGGACTCACCTGAGTCCGAACCTCGGAAGCAGTCCCCTCCGAAGGATGCCCGGTTCTCGGACTTCGTCAGGGATATGGCCAAGGCTTTGGCCTTCCCTGCGGATCCCGAGGAGGAGCCTCGAGCCGAAGAGCTCGACGCCCTTCAGTACGACTCTCCCGCCAGGGAGCACTTTACTGTACCGGTTCCTCCCATGCCGGAACGACTACTCTTCCGCATGTGGGAGAGTCCGGCCTCGTCGCCGGTATTAAGCAAACGGG
This sequence comes from Ichthyophis bannanicus, assembly GCA_033557465.1. Taxonomy (NCBI): domain Eukaryota; kingdom Metazoa; phylum Chordata; class Amphibia; order Gymnophiona; family Ichthyophiidae; genus Ichthyophis; species Ichthyophis bannanicus. Next base: position 1,733,993,133 of record CM066032.1, read on the forward strand.
TCGATTCCATCTATCGAGTCCGCAAGAGTCCTGGCTTCCAAAAAGCACAGCTGCCACACCATTCCATGGTAGTGGAATCGGCCATGCATAGACTTAAGAGCCAAAAGATGCACTCCTCGGTGCCTCCTGGCAGGGAGGCCCGTAACCTGGATGGCCTTGGTAAGAAGTGTTTCCAGGGCTCTATGCTTGCTTGTCGTGTCCAGACCTACCAGCTATACATGGGCATGTATCTCCGAGACCTGGCTAAAGAGATAGCCGGATTCTCCGCTGGACTGTCCGAGGAACCTTTGCGGAGGTTCTTGGCCTTGACAACTGGTATTCGGGAATGCTCCAAATTCATGTCCCGAGCAGCCTATGATGGCTTTGAAGCATCGGCTCGAGTGGCCGCAGCTGGCATCGGTGCCCGCCGACAGGCTTGGCTTCAGTCGTCTGACCTTGAACCCTGGGTGCAGGACAAGTTGGTCGATGTCCCCTGCCGAGGTGAGAACCTCTTTGGCAAGCCCATGGCTGAAAAGGCTGCACAAATCGAGACGGAGACTCTCACCAGGACTAGGCTTTCTAGGAAGACCTCCGCCCCTTCCCAGAAAAAGAAGGGCTCGGGAAAGAAGTCCTTTTACCCGAGAAAGGCGGCTGCCTATAAACACTACCCTCAATATCAGGCCTCCGCAGCTCCCCAACAGGGCCAGCAGGCCAAGGGACGGGGTAACGGGTCCCGTAGGCAGCAAGCCCCCAAGCCTGCACCACCAGCCCCTGCTCAGCAGGGTGGGGGTTTTTGACTTCATCAGCATAGCCTCTCCCCTTCAGCTGGCTCCTCCCAGCACCGGAGGCCGGCTGGTTCACTTCGCCCACAGGTGGTCCAACATCACTTCAGATGCCTGGGTGCTTCAAGTCGTAAGAGAAGGATATTTTCTCCACTTCCATCAGGTCCCTCCCTCTTATTTCCCGGGAGAACCTCCTCGACTCCCTCTGCACAGGGACTTACTCCTTCAGGAGTTAGCAAGTCTTCTTCAGGAACAGGCTGTGGAACCGGTGCCCCACCATCTGAGAGGTCAAGGCTTTTATTCCAGGTATTTCCTAATACCAAAAAGGACAGGAGGCCTCAGACCCATCCTGGACTTGCGCAACCTCAACAAGTTCCTCGTGCGGGAAAAGTTCAAGATGCTTACCCTTGGAATCCTTCTGCCCTACCTCCAGCAGGGAGATTGGCTATGCTCCTTGGATCTAAAGGATGCCTACACGCACATCCTCATCCACCCAAGCCACCGCCAATACCTAAGGTTTGTGGTGGCAGGAAATCATTACCAGTACAGAGTACTGCCCTTTGGCCTATCCTCCGCACTGCGAGTCTTCACAAAATGTCTCGCGGTGGTGGCGGCCTATCTCCAGCTTCACGGCCTCTGTCTTTCCGTACCTCGACGACTGGCTCATCAGAGCATCGTCCTCTCTGGCAGTCACCAATGCCACACACCGCACGGTGACTCTTCTGCAGTACTTGGGCTTTGTCATAAACTTCGCAAAGTCCACTTTGCTCCCCTCACAGGATCTCGAGTTCATCGGCGCAAGACTGCACACTCCTCAGGCACGAGCTTTCCTGCCTCTCGACAGGGCTCAACGGCTCATGGACCTAGCCGGCCGTTTTCGCAGCCAGTCCCTGGTCTCCGCCAGGCGCTTCCTGAGACTACTCGGCCATATGGCTTCCACCGTCCACGTGACCCCCAATGCCCGCCTGAATATGCGGCCTGCTCAATGGTGCCTTCGCAAGCAGTGGCAACAAGCCACCGGCGGACTAGCCGACTTAGTGCGCATCTCCGGGCCGCTGGCCTCTTCTCTACAGTGGTGGCTTCATCGGCCGAACCTGGTGCTCGGAATGCCTTTTCAGTCGCCTCAGCCGGCTCAAGTGCTGACGACCGATGCTTCCCTCCTGGGTTGGGGAGCACATTGCCAAGGGGCATGTACTCAAGGTCTCTGGACCGCGTGGGAGTCTGCTCAGCAGATCAACTTCCTGGAGCTCAGAGCAATCCGTCTGGCGCTCAAGGCTTTCTCCCACCTGACTTCTCACCAGTCCGTCCTTGTCCAGACGGACAATCAAGTTGCCATGTTCTACGTGAACAAACAGGGGGGCACGGGCTCCTTCCTTCTCTGCCGAGAAGCTCAGAGGCTCTGCTCTTGGGCCGTCAGTCACGGCATTCTTCTCAAGGCAGTTTATCTCCCAGGCCAAGAAAATTGCCTGGCGGACAAACTCAGCAGGATACTCCAGCCGCACGAGTGGCGTCTGGATCCCTTGGTAGTTCAGAAACTTTTTCTGAAGTGGGGCCTCCCCACGATGGATCTCTTTGCCAGTCCTCTCAACCGGCAACTTCCTCGCTTCTGCTCTCGTCAGCCACATCCCCTTCGAGTAGCGGCAGATGCTTTTCTACTCTCATGGTCGGAGAGCCTTCTCTATGCTTTTCCTCCCATCCCGCTAGTCTCTCGAACTCTTTTCAAGGTTCTCCGAGACAAAGCTTCCATGATCCTGGTGGCTCCTCGCTGGCCCAGACAGCCGTGGTTTCCACTCCTGTTGCAATTAGCGGTAGAGGATCCGTTCCCTCTGGGGTTTCAACCGGATCTCCTCACACAGGATCAGGGGTCCCTGCTACACCCCAACCTCAGATCTCTCAATCTAATGGCCTGGCTGCTGAAAGGGTAGTCCTTGCTCCCCTGCTCCTGCCGGCAGAGGTGGAAGAGGTCGTCCTAGCTTCTCGGCGACCTTCTACCCGCAAATGCTACGCCCTTAAATGGCGTCGCTTTTCCGTTTGGTGTGCCCAGCAGTCTCAGGATCCCTTCTCCTGCTCGGTGTCGGTGATCTTGCAGTACTTGCTCTACCTCTCTAATCTGGGACTTAAGTCCAACTCTGTCAAAGTTCACCTCGGTGCTCTTTCAGCACATCATGTGCCGGTGGACGGCAGACCTCTTTCCAGCGACCCTCTCGTGGCAAAGTTTCTCCGAAGTCTCCTTCTACTTAAACCACCTCTGCGCCCGCCAGCACCTGACTTGGATCTGAATGTGGTTTTACAGCGGATCACCTGTCCGCCTTTTGAACCTATGGCTACCTGTTCTCTCCGTTTTCTTTCTTGGAAACCCTTATTCCTGATAGCCCTCACTTCCGCTAGACGCGTAAGTGAATTGCAGGCCCTCGTGTCTGATCCCCCTTACACTCGGTTCTACAAAAATAGGGTAGTCCTACGGACTCACCCTAAATTTCTTCCAAAGGTGGTCTCCCCTTTTCACATCAATCAGGAGGTGGTACTTCCGACCTTCTTTCCCAGGCCACACTCCAGCCGAGCTGAAATGGTCCTGCATACCCTGGACTGTAGAAGGGCGTTGAACTTCTACCTTGACCGTACGCGGGAGCACCGCAAAGCTGCTCAGCTCTTTGTGTCTTTTGACCCCAATAAATTGGGGCTCCCTGTCTCCAAGCGTACTCTGTCCATCTGGGTTGCTGACTGTATCGCTTGGGCTTATGGGGCAGCCGGACTCTCGTTAGAAAGTCGAGTCACGGCTCATTGTGTTCGGGCGAAGGCTACGTCAGTGGCTTACCTCCGCTCTGTTCCGTTGGCAGACATCTGCCGGGCCGCTACTTGGTCTTCTAGCCAGACTTTTGCGGTCCATTACTGTTTCGAGAGGGAGTCCCGCAGGGACAGTGCTTTCGGACAGGCAGTCCTCCGAAATCTCTTCGAGGTTTGAGCAACTCCTACCCTCCATCCCGGATGGGGGCTACCGGTGGGTAATAATTCAGTGAAGATTCCTTCCTTCTGTGCCGCTGAGTTAGAGGGAGCTCATGGTGTGCTTAGGGTCTCCGGTAGCCTTAAGCTTGGGAGTCCCATATGTGAGGACTGACTTCCTGCTTGGTCCTGGAGAAAGGCGTAGTTACTCACCTGTAACAGGTGTTCTCCAGGAGCAGCAGGAATCAGTCCTCACAACCCTCCCTCCTCCCCTTGGAGTTGCGATTATCTGCTTTAGTTTTTTTTGCATATTTTTACGCTGTCTTTTTAGCTATGTCATCTGACTGGCTAAGATGGCACCCTTGGGCGGGAAGGAGACCGCGCATGCGCGCTGCAATTCCCAAAGGCTTTCTTTGAAAGCTGGGGAAAATTGCTCCGCGAGGGCTCCGTCGGCGCCGACGTCACCCATATGTGAGGACTGATTCCTGCTGCTCCTGGAGAACACCTGTTACAGGTGAGTAACTACGCTTTCTCCTTTTGCTCTTTCCTCATTCCTATTTCATCTACACAAATTTTACCCCTCCATCCTCAATCCCCACTTACTCTCCCAATAACCGGCCAATTGTAGATTTTTCATCCCTCCCACACAAAATATTTTTCCCCTCTCCATTTTACTCTCCCAGCCCCATCCCATTCTAATCCTCCCCCAACATCAGCTCCCTTCTAGTTCTAGTCTCACCCAGCATCCATTCCCTTCTAGTCCCTGCATCAGCCCATTTCCGGTCCTACCCCCCATCAACCCATTTCCGGTCCTAGCTCCCCCATCCATTTTCAGTCTGAGTCCCTTCATCAGCTCATTTCCAATCCTAGCCTCCCATCAGCCCGTTTCTAGTCATTTCCTAGCCCCACCATCAGCCCATGTCAAATCCTAGCTCCCCTCCACTCAGCCCAATTCCAGTCCAAGCCCCCCCATGAGCCTACTTCCAGTTCTAGCCCCTCCATGAGTCCATTTCAATTCAAGCCCCCACCACAGCTCATTTCGAAACTTAGCTCCCCCCAACAGCCCATTTCCAGTACCAGTCCTAGCCCCCCATCAACCCACTTCCAGTCCTAACCCCCCATCACCCCATTTTCAGTTTAAGCCCCCCCTATAACCCATTACCAGTCCTAACCCCCCATCAGCCCACTGCCAGTCCTAACCCCCCCCATCAGCCCATGTCCTGTCCTAGCCCCCCCATAGCCCATTATCAGTCTTAAACCCCCCCCAGCCCATTACCAGTCTTAACCCCTCATCACCCCATTTCCAGACAGCCCCCATCAGCCCACAGCCCATTACCAGTCCTAACCCCCCCAACAGCCCACAGCCCATTACCAGTCTTAACCCCCCCCCGCAGCCCATTACACGTCTTAACCCCCCCCCGCAGCCCCTTACCAGTCTTAAAACCCCCTCCCCCAGCCCATTACCAGTCTTAACCCCCTCTCCCCCAGCCCATTACCAGTCTTAACACCCCCCCCGCAGCCCATTACCAGTCTTAACACACACCCCCAGCCCATTACCAGTCTAAACACCCCCGCAGCCCAGCCCATTACCAGTCTTAACACCCCCACCCCCCCCAGCCCAGCCCAGCCCCAGTATTAACACCCCCCCAGCCCAGCCCAGCACCAGTCTTAACACCCCCCCCCAGCCAAGCCCAGCCCAGCACAGCCCAGCCCAGCACCAGTCTTAACACCCCCCCCAGCCCAGCACCAGTCTTAACACCCCCCCCAGCCCAGCCCAGCCCAGCCCCAGTCTTAACACCCCCAGCCCAGCCCAGCCCAGCCCCAGTCTTAACAGCCCAGCCTCAGTCTCAGTCTTAACACCCCCCCATATCGGCTTATGGCAAATTTAAAATTAAAAAAAAAACCTGGCTCTGGCTGCTGCCGCTGCCACCGCGGCAGAATTGAGTGTCCCGCGGGGCCCCCTCTCCTCGCTGAGCCTCTCTGCAAGGGCTTTCAGATTCGCGAAGGGAGAGTGTCTCCCTCGCGTCTCTGTTAAGCCCGCAGGGGCTAATGGGAAATTTCCCATCAGCCCCTCGCGTCTAAAGGGGCAGATGGGAAATTTCCCATTAGCCCCTGCGGGCTTAACAGAGACGCGAGGGAGACACTCTTCCTTCGCGAATCTGAAAGCCCTTGCAGAGAGGCTCAGCAAGGAGAGGGGGCCCCGCGGGACATTCCATTTTGCCGCGGAGGCCGCGGCAGCAGCCAGAGCAGCTTTTTTTTTTTTTAATATAATTTAAAAAAAAAAAAGCAGAATGTTGTTTGCGCGGGGCCCCCTGAAACGCGGGGCCCTGTGCAAAGAACATTCTTGCTCAATGGACGGGCCGGCCCTGGTTCCATGTAGCCCAATGTTTTTTAGTCTTTCCAGGAGAGTTTTGTGGTCTACTGTGTCGAATGCTGAAGAGATATGTTAATGAAGATCATTATGATTCCATTCTTGATGTCTATGATTCGGAGAATGCTGTCGAAGAGGTAAATCAGTAATGTTTCTACTCCATGGTTGGGGCGAAAGCCGTGTTGGTTGTCATCCAATGGTGCATGGTTGTCGATGTGTTCTTGTAGTTGTACTGTTTTTTCAATGATTTTTGCCAGAAAGGGTATGCTGGATATTGGTCGGTATGCTGCTGGGTTTTGCTTGTCGAGAGTTGTTTTCTTTGGAATCGGTCTTACTGTGGCGAGCTTTAGTTGATTTGGCATGAGTCCTTGAGTGAGGGAGTTGTGCACCATGTTGTGTATGATGTGGATGAAGCTTGATTTGGTGGCTTTGATCCATGACACTGGGCAAGAGTCTGTAGAGGCGGTGCTTGTATTGATTGTGGAGATTATGAGGGATAGCTGCTCCATTGAAGGTGAGGAGAATGTGTCCCAGGTCTTGGGGTGTGAGTTAGCCCTGGTGAGTGTGCTGGGTCTTGTTCGCTCTGCTGAGTGAAATTTTTCCTTGATGTGGTCAGCAAATTTTTGCGGGTCTATTTGTACTTCGTCTTCTGTCCTTTGCTCTTTTGTGAGGATTTTCACGATTTCGAATAGCTCTCAGGGTTTGTTGATGGAGGTATTTATCATGTTTGTATGGTATTCTCTCTTTTGTTGATGTGTTCATTGTATTTTTGCTTTGTTAGGTATAGTTGCTGGTTTTCCAATGTCTTGGTCTTTCTCCATCTCCGTTCTATCTTTCTGAGTTCCCTCTTTTCTTGTCGTATGGTTTTTGAGTACCTCGGTTTGTGTTGTATCTTGTTGTGACAGTGTTTCTTGGGTCTATCATCCATTGCTTTGGCGGCGTTAGATAGAGTGCTGTTCCACTTGGTGATTTGAGTCTCCAGGTCGTCTGTTTCTATGGTCAGATGTTGTATCGTGTCCTGTAGGAACGTGTCCCTGTCAAAACTCTTGAATCGTCTTTGTGATGTGTTTAGCTTGTCTTTTTGTAGTTGTATGTTTATCTCAATTATGTAGTGGTCTGACCATGGAACTGGGGTGATGGTGGGTGTTGATATTAGATCTCGCGAGGTTAGGTAATTGGATGCAAAGATGAGGTCTGGGGATGATCCGTGTCTGTGCGTTGGGGCATCGACTATTTGTGTGAACTGAAGTGAAGTCATTGCCTGAAGGAAAGCTTCTGTGTCTTTGAGGTTGAAGTCTCCTAGCAGCAGCGTGGGTTTGTTAGATGCGGTGATAGCGCAGACTGCTTCGAGCGTTGATGCTAGTTCGTCAGGTGAGGCTCTGGGTGCTCTGTAGGTTAGGCAAATTGCAATGTGTTTGTTCTCAATGCTGATTGTGTTACATTGTTGTGTGTTAGTGAAACCTTGAGCTTTGAACTTTAGGCTCGTTTTTGCAATTATCAAGACTCCTCCTCCACGCTTGTGGGGGCATGGGCAGTTGAATGCTGTGTATTTGTCTGGTACCAGTTGATTAAGTAGTACATTGTTGGTGGGATTGAGCCATGTCTCTGTGATGCAAAGTATGTCGGGCTGCTGGTCTTCTATGTGGTCTGCAATTGTGTGTATCTTGTTGCATATGGATCTGGCGTTTATGAGCTCAATTGTTGTCTGCTTTGAGGAGTTTGTTGTTTCGTGTGCTTCCTTTGCGCTAGTGTGGGAGTTTGATTTGTGTTTGGTTTGTCTTTTTGTCCCTGATGTTCTGTTTGTATCATTATGCGTGTACTGTGGTTCTATGTATGTCCAAGTGGTTGGTGGGTGCCATGGTGAGCTTGAGTGTGGGTAGAGGAAGTGTGTGGTTAGTGGCAGGAGTTGTGTGATGAGGAGGCTGAATGGGAGAAACAATGTCGCGTGCATGTTGATTTTTGTGAAGGCCCATTAGTGTTTTACTTGCGTTTCTGATGTCCTTCGCTTCTGTCTGCTCTTTGTTGTTTCTTCTGTGGTACTATCGGCGGTGCTGTGTCTTTTTGTTTGGATTCCTTCTGCTTGCCTTCGTGCCGCGCCTAAGGGCCACGCCAAAGGGCCTTCTGGTGCGGGCTCGCCCTGCAGGGTTGCCGTTTATTGTGTGCCGGCTGCTGCTGCCTGAGCTCCCACTGCCCCGATTGGGCAGGAGCTGTGGAGGTGGAGTGTCTGAGCAGCGGCTTCCCTGAGTAGGGACACCGCTTTTATTGTGTGCCGGCTGCTGTTGCCTGAGCTCCCACTGCCCCGATTGGGCAGGAGCTGTGGAGGTGGAGTGTCCGAGCAGCGGCTTCCCTGAGCAGGGACGACGCTTTTATTGTGTGCCGGCTGCTGTTGCCTGAGCTCCCACTGCCCCGATTGGGCAGGAGCTGTGGAGGTGGAGTGTCCGAGCAGCGGCTTCCCTGAGCAGGGACGACGCTTTTATTGTGTGCCGGCTGCTGCTGCCTGAGCTCCCACTGCCCCGATTGGGCAGGAGCTGTGGAGGTGGAGTGTCTGAGCAGCGGCTTCCCTGAGTAGGGACACCGCTTTTATTGTGTGCCGGCTGCTGCTGCCTGAGCTCCCACTGCCCCGATTGGGCAGGAGCTGTGGAGGTGGAGTGTCCGAGCAGCGGCTTCCCTGAGCAGGGACGACGCTTTTATTGTGTGCCGGCTGCTGCTGCCTGAGCTCCCACTGCCCCGATTGGGCAGGAGCTCTGGAGGTGGAGTTGTGAAGGATGATAGTTGAGGGGGGATTGAAATTTCTGTTCCTTGATGTAAATAGAACTTCTGTTTTACTGAAGTTAATGCACTTATTGTTTGAGTGGAGCCAGTTTTTTGTTTCTTTAAGACATGCTGCTAGGTTGTTATAGTTGGGGTTTGTTATGTCTAGGGAGGAGTACAACATTAAATCGTCTTCATATATATTAAATCCTACATTGTGCTTTTTGAATATGGAGCATGTGGGCTGGAGATATAAATTAAACGGGAGATCTGAGAGAGCAGAGCCTTGGGGGATTCCCTATTCTTGTGGGAAGGTTGCAGATGTTTCCTGTTTAAATTGAACATATTGTGCATGGTGAGATGTATGAATGGAACTATTTGTAGAGTGTATCTTTTATACCTATGTTAAGTTTAGATAGGAAGATATTGTGATCTACATTCTCAAATGCAGATTTGATGTCTAAGAAGACAAGGATGAATGCTTTTTTAGTGTTCATTCCTCTGATAAGAGTGTCAAATGATTCTAGCAGAAGTGTTTCAACCCCGTGGAATGGCCAAAAGCCATACTAATGGTTGTCTAAGGGTGTTTTTGAATCTATAAAATCCTGAAATTGGAGTTGGACCACCTTTTCAATGATTTTAGCTAAGAATGGGATACTCATAAAATATTACACCCTTGGAAACCAACTCCAAAACTCTTACAAAATACTGAGTATTTTGAATGGGATACTGGCAATGGGTCTATAGGAGGTTGGATCATCTTTGTTCAGGGTTCTGTTCTTGATTATGGGGCAGATTGCCGTAAGTTTGAGTTCATTTGTCATGAGGCCTTGTTGTAAGCATTGATTCACTATGTTTAAAAGGTAGGGAGCAAGATCTGTTTTTGTTGCTTTGATTCATGTAACAGGGCATGGATCAAGGGGGGAGGTGGTAATATTAATCTTTGCGATTGTGTCTATTGTCTGAGATGAAAGGAGCTCCATTCATTGTGACTATCTGAGAGCATCGTTGAGAGAGAAGCATCTATTGGGTTCTTTCGTTTTAGCTTGCCAGCAAAGTAGTTGGCTATGTTTTGGGGGTTGATGGATATTTTGAGTATCATCTTGTGGGGATTTGGTTAGAGATTTGACAGTCTAAAAAAGTTCTCTCGGGCGGTTGATGGCTTTGTTTAGGATTTTCGTATGGTGGTTCTTTTTGACATTGTTTATGGCTTCTTTATACTTATTCAGCATTGACAGGTAGTGTGTTTTGCATTCTATGGATTTCTTAGATCTCTATGCTCAGAGTTTCTGAGTTCCATTTTTATCTTAGCTATCTCTGGGGTGTACCATTTCTCTGAAGGTTTGCAATGAGATTCTGAGGAAGGTGGGCATTGGTTTGTCTGCTATGTTAATTGAGGAGTTCCATTTCATTATCATTGCATTGAGGTCAGGTGAAGTGATGTCAAGTTGTGGTATGGTCGTATTTAAGAATAAGTCCTTGTCAAAGGATCTGTATTGTGTCTTCTGTTGGAAGGCTAGTGATGGTATATGAGTGATGGAAAAAAGTGGCGCAGGTAGGGAGAAACGTACTAGAAAGTGGCGCAGGTAGGGAGAAACGTACTAGAAAGTGGTCTGATCATGAAACCTGTATTACTTGAGGAGGTGTGTAAGTAGATTGCTCAGTTATAGATTTAGGGATGAACTCTAGATCAAGTGTGTTACCCTTAATATGGGTGGAAGACTTTATCGTTTGTTGGAAGCCCATGTTGTCCATAGCATCTAAGAATGCAGTTGCTGGAGTATGGGAGAGAGGTTAGGTTAAAGTCCCCTAGGATGATGTGGGGGGTTTTTATCGTTGAGGTACAGGTGAATTCAAGGATGATTGTTAAGCTTTGATAGTTAAGTGTAGGGGGTCTATATAATAGGCATATGGCTATGCTATTGTTTTCAATTTTGAGGATGTCCATGTCTTCATGGTTTGTACAAAGAGTGAGTGAGGCTTTTATTTCAGCTTTAGTTAATGAGTACACCCCCACCTCTTTTTTTGTCTCTGGAGCGATTAAATAGTAGCTTTGAGCTGTTTCAGGAGTACATTATCAGTTTCAGAGAGTCACGTTTCAGTGATGCAGAGGAAGTCTGGCTTCTTATCTATGATAAGGTCGAGAATGATCAGGATTTTGTTTCTTATGGATCTGGCATTAATTAGAATAAATCTTAATGAAGCAGGGAGGTTGTGTTATTTTGAGATTTGTATATTGGTAATGTGCTTATGTGACTTAGTCTGCGCTGTGAAGATTTCTTGTTAGGGTGTGAGCTTTCTGGAAGCAGATTACTGTTTAGATAGAGGTGTTGGTTTTGTCTAGGATTGTGGTAGATAGTTGGTATAGGGCAAGTATGTTAGGGGTTTGGTGGGGGGATTAGGACATAGAGTAAAGGGGTGTGTTTATGAGCAGGAGATATAGTGCAAATAATATTTTCCTGATTTCCATTATGGTGAAGGATAGACCTGGAAAATATTTGTTCAGTAAGTAGAGGTTTGAGGAAACCTGAAAATGTAGAAGTGAATATCAGCACTATCTTTATCTTTATTAACTTTCTTTTTTTTTTTTTTATTGAAAGGCTTTCATGAAATACAGAGGAACATGAAACGTTAACAGATTACAATATCAAAGAATATCAAGGCCAAAGCCACTAACATGAAACACAGAACTAGCCTACAAAAACGCCTTCTTTTTGTGTTTTTTTAGTTCAATATTATGACAATTATAGCACATTCCTCCTACCCCTTCCCAACCCCAATGTCCCCCCACCCCCCCCATTCAGCATGATATCACAGCGCCCGACTCCCAACAAACAGCAGCTACCCCTCTCACCCTCCAAGACCCCCCTCCCCCGAGCCCCCTAATCTAACCCCCTGTCCCTCCCACCCACAGGACTCAATGTTAGCGTTTAAACGAGGAAACATGCCAGCCAAACAGCGCTCACGAGGGAAAATGCAGTACCCCAAAGAGTCATACCACGGCCCAGACTATAGCCCCAGGGTCCCAGGCCGTAGTACAGTTGTAAACAATCAGGAGCCATAACGAAGGACAAAGGGCTCCCACACCTGCTCAAAACGCGGCAGACGCATCCTACTAGCAGCCACCCCTCGCTCCATGATATACATATCCCACATCCGTTCCAACCAGGCGGAGAAAGACGGGGGGAGGTCGCTCCTCCAAGCCGATGCGAAAGACAGTCGAGCCGCATTCAGACCATGGCGAAGCAAAGCCAGCTGAAGAGCACGTGCCCCGGGCACAGCTGCCCCAAAAAGAAAAATCCCCGGATCCCAAGGGATGCTCAACCCAAGCAGTTGTTGCAACCGGGATTGGATGCCCCGCCAAAAAATTCGAATGCGAGGGGACACCCACCAGATATGCGCCAGGGAGCCCTTTTGTCCGCAGTTTCGCCAACAGAGATCCGTGACCCCCGGATAAATACGGGCTATCCGCATAGGTGTCATATACCATCGGAACAATATTTTATAGTTAGTTTCGTGGGCATTAACCGCCACCGAACTCCTCCACAGTCGGCCCTCCACTTGTTCCCACTGCTGCTCAGAAAAAAGAAGGCTCAAATCAGAGTTCCAAAGTTCTCTATGCTTAATGAATCTCAATTGCTGCCCCTGCAAGTGGGCATACAAAGTCGCCACCAGTCCTTTAGTGGTAGTACACCCCTCACAGTAACGCTCCAAATCCGTCAACTCTCGGGTCACGTGGGGTCGAACAGTTTTAGATTGAACCCAATGCGCTACTTGCATATATTGAAAGAGGTGACCATCAGGAAGGTCAAAAATCCTCCTGCAGTATACGAAATGGTTGTAATTTACCCTCATCGAACAGTTGCCCGACCCGGCTAAGGCCCCTGTGGCCCCACAACTGGAAAACCGGATCAACCATCCCTGGGGGAAATGAGACATTATCCACTATGGGTGCCAAAGGGGTCAGGTCCGTCTCCCGGGGCCGAAAGAATTGGTCCCAGCAGCGGAGGGTATGTAGGATATAGGGATTACTAAGACGTACACCACTCCATAGTTTTGGACCAAGCCACAGCCGATCCCCCAATCCCGCTCCCCCCGCTAAACTCATTTCCATCTGCACCCACCGCTTGGAGCTATCAGCAATCATCCATTCCCCCCCTGCGCGGCTTTGTGCCGCTGCGTAATACCAGTGCAAATTGGGCGCTCCCATACCCCCAAAACGCGTACGGGCATAGAGAGCAGAGCGGGCCAACCGCAGGCGACGGTACCGCCAGATAAACTTCATTAACAAGGTTTGCCAGGTGGCCAGGATGCCCCGCGCTAACGATATGGGGAGAACCTGGAAGAGATACAAGAAGCGGGGGACGACCACCATCTTAACTACCGCAATACGTCCAAATCAGGAAAGTATCAGCCTATTCCAGGTGTCTAAGTCCCGCCGAATCTGACGGAGTAGAGGATCATAGTTAGCCTTGAAAAGAGCCGCCCGCTCCACGGTCAGCTGCACCCCTAAATAGCGTAAGGCACCCGACACCCAGCGAAAGGGATAGGCCGCTTTGAGTTCCGCACAGACCGCCCCGGGAACCCCGACATTTAAAACTTCGGATTTAGTGTAATTGATTTTGAAGCCCGACACCCGGGAGAAAGTTTCAAAGAGTTGCATCGTGACAGGGAGGGACGCAGTGGGGTTTACCAGGGATAAGATAATATCATCCGCAAAGAGCGCAATACGATAGTCCACAGGACCAATACGAACACCCTGCAAGCCCGGATGTTCACGAAAGCTTTGCGCCAAGGGTTCCATCACAAGCGCGAACAGCAGTGGTGACAGAGGACATCCTTGGCGAGTGCCCCTCTCCAGTAAGAAATTTCGCGAGTGCCCCCATTAACCCGGACGCATGCTTTAGGTTCGTGATATAAACTGTGAACCCAGCGGATGAAGTTGGGACCAAAGTCCATCGTTTCGAGCACACACCAAAGGTAACCCCAACTGACTCGGTCGAAGGCCTTTTCTGCATCAATTCCCACTACTAAGGTTGGCTGTGCATCCTGCTGGGCCACGTGAAAGACCTGCAGCATACACCGAATATTATCTGCTGCCTGGCGGCCAGGCACAAACCCAACCTGATCAGGGTGCACTAAAGTCGGGAGAAATCGGTTCAATCGCGCGGCCAGCACAGAGGCAAGTATTTTGATATCCGTGTTCAGCAGGGAAATGGGGCGATGGGAGGCCGCCTCGTGCAAGGGCTTACCTGGCTTAGGGATCATCACTATCAAAGCTTCACGTTGAGATGGGGACAGAGGCACCCCCCTCAAAACCTCATTGAAAAGCACTGCCAACGTTGGCGCTAGTTGTACGCGGAATTTCTTATAGTACTCCGCGGGGAAGCCATCGTTACCCGGCGTGCCCCCGGTTTTCAGTCGTCGAATTGCGTATTCCACCTCGTCCACTGTGATTTCAGAATCTAACTGATCCCGATCGGGATCAGGCAGGTGTGGCAAGGTGACCGTCCGCAAAAAGTCCTGCACACGTGCCAAGGCAAAAGGTTCAGCTTTATATAACTGCTCCAGGTACTCAGCAAAGATGTCGCGTATCTCCCGAGAGGTCACCCTCTTCTGCCCCCCAGAGTCGCAAAGCTCGCGAACCACTCTCGCGGATTGCTGCTGCCGAAGGTGCAGAGCTAGAAAGCGACCGGTCTTATTCCCATGCTCATAAAAAGTTTGCCGGAGTTTCCGGCGCTTATTATCTATTTCTCTTTGTAAACATGCATCCAAATTAGCCCGGGCAGTCCGCCACTGGCGCAGAGCCCGCCGCGATCCAGTCTGGGCATGCTCTGAACGCAGTCGGGTGGAATCTCCTGCTAATTGACAATATTCTCGTTTCCAAGCTCTCCGCATGCGGGCCGCTTCCGCCAGGAGCTGGCCCCGTGCCGTGGCCTTGAAAGCATCCCAGACCAAGGGTAGCGAAACTTCCCCAGAATCATTAAGCTCAAAAAAATCGGTTATAAAACGACTATGTTCTTGCACTGCGCATTGCCGCCGTAAAAATCGCACATCAAATCTCCAAAGCCAATGGCGCTCGTTGTACAGGCCTGTCGGGAGAGTAAGCCAGCACGGGGCATGGTCCGACCAGGTTAGAGCCCCATGGCCGGCCTCCACTCTCCCATCCATCAGGCGCTGATCCAACAAGAAGTAATCTATGCGGGTGTGCACCTGATGAACGGGAGAATAGTATGTGTAGCTTCTCTCCCCCTCATGGGTGTCCCTCCAGACATCTCGCAAGCCTAAGTCCACTAAGAGGCTCTGTAACGCCCTAGCCGGCCCCTCCACCACCCCCCCGGTACGACCAGTAGAATCCAACTGGGGCACCAGATGCGTGTTACAATCCCCGCCGAGAATAATGGGGCCCTTCGCAAAGTCCGCCAGCAAGGTCTTCAACCGCAGAAAAAAGGCTCCCTGGCCGGTATTTGGTGCATAGATGTTAGCTAAAGTTAAGAGATGACCTTCCAGGCGGATATTTGCAAAAAGCCACCTTCCCAAGGTATCTCTTTTAACCTCCTCCACTTGAAGAGATAAGCTCTGATGGAATAGAAAGGCCAGCCCACGTTTCTTCCGGCCCTGCGTGTCCGAAGCAACCCATACCTCAGTATAGGGGTTACGCCTTAACCATCCCTGCTTGCTAGCCCGGAGGTGTGTCTCTTGTAAGAAGACTATGTCCCCTTTCAGAGCCCACAGTTCTGAGAACAGCAGTGAGCGCTTTCTTGGGGAGTTAAGACCCTTAACATTCAAAGAAATCAGGCGCAGCATTGGGATTCAAATACCAAGCCTTCCCCGCCTCTTGCCTCTCCATGGGCCCATGAGATTCCCCCCCCTAGCACAGTCCCTCTGATTGTAAGTGTGTGTCTCCCTTGCCTACATATTCCTGATCCCCATAAAGAGTACTATAACCCCCCCACACCTTACCCGAAACCCCCCACCACCCCCTAACTAGGTATGTCACCCACACAACCAATCCCCTTCCCCTCAATACCACCTGCCTGTTAACGTAGAAACAGGACACGGTAAATTGACCTCAAACTAAACTCCGCCCCAGTCCCCACAAAGCTTAATTACAAGCATAACAGATAGTAACATTTCCCCATCACCCGCCGCCCTCAAGGGTCATTAATCCTGTTGTGCTCCCTTAACAAAACAGTTTCAACAACAAAACATCCACAAGTTACCCGCCACCCCCAAATAATTCTAAGCAGTTGTCCCGGGCCCTTCCAGGCCTCTAGCCACTAGCTCATCCAAAGCTGGTGTGAGGAGCAGCAAGGTTAGAAGAGCTAATCAGTCAGCCGTTAGTCATGAAAGTGGGGAACCCTTAGGCAGGGCTCCCCCGGGCAACAAAGTAAGCACTCCATCTCCAGGAAGGATCAAACAGGTTTACCCACCCGGGTCCATTTTGAGTGTTGAGGCTTGGGAGGCAAAGGGTGAGGCAAAGCATTATCTTCAACTAGTCCCGCCTGTCGCAGGGCCCGCCAAGCTTCAGTATGGTCCTTTGCTGAGATCTTTTTGTTGCCCAAAAGAAAGTTTATCCGAAATGGAAAGGACCAAGAATATCGGATCCCTTTGTTGTTCAGGACCGTCGTAATTGGTTTCATCTCCCTCCGACGGGCCAATGTGAACGTCGAGAGATCCTGATAGATTGTTACCGTTGCGTCTTGAAAGCGAATCGCTTTTTTCTCCCGGCCTCGACGAATGAGAAGCTCGGCATCAGTGTAGCGCAAAAATCGCGCAATGATGTCCCGGGGTTGGTTGGTTAGGAGGTTTCCCCAGGGCGCGATGGACTCGTTCAATTTCCATTCCGGACGCATAAGCAGCCAGTTCCTCCACCGGGAGCAGTTCCGCTATCAGAGTTTTGAGTACCAGCGGGAGATCCTCGCCGCCCCCCACAGCTTCCAGGATTCCTCGAAAACGCACATTATTGCGACGGGAGCGGTTTTCAATGTCATCAATTTTGTAGGTCAGCTCCATCGTTTGCGCATGTTGTCTATCAAGCGCACATTGTAAGTCCACTAGGGCACCATCATGGCTGTCAACTTTTGTCTCAACTTCTTCTACTCGTGCACCCAGTTCCTTTATATCGTTCCGAAGTTCTGTAATGTTGTTCATCAGTTCTTCGTGCAGTGAGCGGAATTCGGTGGTCAGGTCCTCAAAACCCCTGCGAAGCTCTCGTTGAAGCGGGGCGTACGAGAGCTGCTTGGGAGGGACCAGGTCATCTTCACTCACAGTATCGTCACCAGAGCCCGTCGAGGGAGGTCTGGCAGTTGGACTAGTCGAGACACCAGTCTTAGTCTGCAGCCGTTGGGATGAGCGCATCCCCTCCCGGGCCTCAGGGTTTTTTGCCTTAGTAGCCATGTGGAGGGTGAAAACCCCAGCAGGTCAAAGCGAGGCAGTAAGCTATGACAAGAAAGTTGGCAGGTGCTTTAGGCCAGGCAGTCACGGGAGAGAAGAAATTAGGATGTTTAGCCAAAAAAAAGGAAAGAAAAATGTGATTAGAGCCAAGGGATCCCGTTCGTGGCCAGCAGAGGGAGCTCCAGGTTCCTATAAGGCAGCAAAGTCCACACAGTATTAGGAGAGACGCAGCACAATGTCAGCAATGATACAGATGCCAGGCAGGCAGCGATGAGGAGAGATATCAGCCTCTATAAGTGCCCTGAGAACGAGGAGGCATTCAATGAGTCTTCCAGATCAAATCCCAGGTCTATGCTGAGGAGAGAGGAGCCAGGCAGAGCCCTGGAGACCTAAACTGTAGCAGCTGATAAAGGCTGCAGATAATTGGCTAGGGAAGCGCCCATGTGATCCAGGCCTTGCTGAGCACGTTGGAACGCAGGAGGAACCATGCGTTCAAAGACCACGCGGTTATGGCCACCGCGATGTCCAGCCCCTCCACGAGCACCCGCGGAGCTTCGCAGCGTTGCTGCACAGGCTCTCTCACCTTTTGCCGCTCAAGCAATGCCCTGGTGCAAGGAGAACAAATCCGTCGGTTCAGCAGCAGCAGCACCGAAGCACTTCGCACCCCCTCCTCTCAGATTTGCAGCCGCGAAGCTCACTCACTGCGGCCAGGTCACTCTCCTCCCAGAGATGGCAGGCAGCAAGGGGTACACTTCGGATTGCAGCGGGCAGCGCGCTCTGCATAAGGGACCCCAAATGCGGAAGAGGAACCGGAGGAGGCTCGGCAGGCAGGAGTTTGGCAGCGCGGCCAGCCTGGACAGATGCCAGTACCGCAGTTCCGTTCGCGTTGCAGGTCTCCGCGGCCTGCCAGAAGACGCAATTGAAAGCACCCGGTTCCAAGCTACACGGAGCAGGTAAATTTTTTTGGAAAATGCTGACTAAATGCCTATGTTAGCTAAAGAAAGGGGGATAACCAGGATGGAGGAGAACTAGGTTGCGGCCATTCCACAACGGGCTCACGAGCGCCCCCCATCTTTATTAACTTTCTTAATATACTGCACCTTCGGAAACCAGCAGGGCGATTTACAATAGAGGCAAAAACACAGACGGCCAGGCATGGCCAGGAAATGGAAAGGAACTACATTTCTTATAGAACAGCAGCAAGCTTACCAGACAGGAAGAAAAGACAAAAGAAGGGAGGGAAGAGCAAGCGAGAGGAGAGAAAGGACTAGTTGGGAGAACTGGGTGGGAGATCGTAGGCAAGACAGAACAAATGTGTTTTTAGGAGTGCCTTAAATATGGGATAGGATGGTTCCCAACAGAGGGGAGGAGGGAGGGAGTTACACAGAAACATAGAAATATGATGACAGAAAAAGACCACATGGCCTGTCTAGTCTGTCCTTCCATATCAACAACTACAACAGTCCCCTTTTTACCTTTAGAGATCCTCTGTGTTTGTCCCATGCTTTTTTGAATTCAGTTACTGTCCTCATCTCTACCACCTCCACTGGGAGACTATTCCATGGATCCACTACTCTTTCCGTAAAGAAATATTTCCGCATATCACTCCTGAATCTATCTCCCTTCACCCTCATCCCGTGTCCCCTCGTAGCAGAACTTGCTTTCAATTGAAAGAGGCTCTCTCCCTGAACATTTATACCACGGAGGTATTTAAACATCTCAATCATATCACCTCTATCCCGCCTTTCATCTAAGGTGTACATATTAAGATCCTTAAGTCTGTCCTCATATGCTTTATAATGAAGACCACTAATCATTTTAGTAGCCACCCTCTGCACCGACTCCATCCGGTTCACATCCTTTTGAAGGTGCGGTCTCCAGAATTGCACACTATACTCCAAATGAGGTCGCACCAAAGACTTAGAGGCATTATCACCTCCTTTTTTTTGCTAGCCATTCCTCTCCGTATGCACCCAAGCATCCTTCTAGCTTTTGCCGTCGCCTTTTCTACCTGTTTATCTACTTTAAGATCATCAGATACAACCACGCCTAGGTCCCGCTCTTCTTTAGTGGACAAAAGTACTTCACCCCTTATACTATATTGCTCCCTTGGATTGCTGCAGCCCAAATGACCGTACATTTTTTAACATTAAATCCCAGCTGCCAAATTCTAGACCATTCTTCAAGCTTAGCTAGATCCCTCCTTATGTTATCTACACCTTCTTGGGTGTCTACTCTATTGCAGATTTTGGTATCATCCGCAAAGAGGCAAACCTTACCCAACAGTCCTTCCACTATATCACTAACAAAGATGTTAAAAAGAATCGGACCAAGGACAGATCCCTGGGGCACTCCACTGGTAACATCCTTCTCCTCAGAGTTATCTCCATTTACTTGTACTCTTTGTCGCCTCCCACCCAACCAATTTCTAACCCAAGCAGTAACTTTAGGGTCCATCCCTAGGGTGCTCAGTTTGTTTATAAGTCGCCTGTGAGGAACAGTGTCAAAGGCTTTAGTTAAATCTAAATACACCACATCTAGAGCTCTCCCTCGGTCCAACTCCCTGGTCACCCAATCAAAGAAATCAATCAGATTTGTCTGACAAGACCTGCCTCTGGTGAATCTATGCTGCCTCGGATCCTGTAATCCGTTGGACTCCAGAAACCTCACTATTTTCTCTTTCAGTAGCGTTTCCAATAATTTACTCACCACCGAAGTTAAAGTAACCGGCCTGTAGTTTTCAACCACATCCTTACTTCTGCTTTTGTGTAAAGGCACCACATGAGCCTCTCTCCAGTCCTTTGGCACCACTCCCGACTCCGAGGCATTGAAAAGGTCAGTCAGTGGAGTTGCTAGAAGTCCCCAAGTTCCCTCAGTATTCTAGGGTGTATCCCATCCGGTCCCATCGCTTTGTCTACTTTAAGTTGAGCTAGTTTCTCAAGAACACAGTCTTCTGAAAATTGTTCAAGATGTCCCTCGCTTCTGTTCCTATTTGTGGGTGTTTTCTGAGGTCCTGCTCCTGGTTCTTCATCTGTGAACACAGAACAAAAATATTTGTTAAGCAATTCCGCTTTATCCTTATCAGCTTCTACATATTCCTCCCCTGCACCCTTGAGTCTGACAATACCACTTTTGCCCTTCCTCTTCTCACTAATATATCTGAAAAATGTCTTATTCCCCCATTTTATTGCATTGGCTATTTCCTCCTCCTTTTGAATCTTTGCCTTCATGACTACTTTGCTAGCTTCTCTAAGTTTTTCCAAATACAGAAGCCTGTCTTCCTCTCTCTGTGATCTCTTGTATTTCATGAAGGCCTCTCTCTTTTTCTTCACTTTTTCAGCTACTACTTTCGAAAACCATAGCGGTCTCCTTTTCCTTTTACCTTTATTTACCATTTTAACAAAAAGGTTGGTTGCCCTTAAAGTATCCCCTTTCAGTTTTGCCCACTGTTTTTCTACATCCCCCAGCTGTTCCCATCCCACTAACGACTCCCTGAGGTATTGGCCCATCTTCGCAAAGTTAGTCCTCCTAAAGTCTAAGATCCTCACCTTTGAATGGATTCTAACAGCCCTACTTGTGGGGTCTGTTACCAATTGCCTGAATAGTTCTCCCTGTAGATAATCCAGGATCTCCTTACTTCTAGATGATACTGCAGCAGGAATGTGCCAATCAACATCTGGCATATTGAAATCTCCTATGAGTAGCACTTCCCCTTTCCTAGCAATGCTGCGTATGTCTTCAATTAACTCTCTGTCCACCTCTTCCTCTTGTGAGGGAGGTCTGTATATCACACCAATGCAAATAGATTTCTCTTTCCCTCTTTCTAGTTTAACCCACAATGCCTCCTCTCTCCCTTTTAAGCTCTGTAATTCCAAAGCTTTAATAGTAGTTTTTACTTATAGTGCCACTCCTCCTCCCCTTCTTCCTATGCTGTCCTTTCTGAATAAAGTATAGCCAGGTATAGTTACATCCCAATCATGGTTTTCTGTGAACCATGTTTCTGTAACTGCCACTAAATCCAAGTCAGCCACTCCCACCAAAGCTTCAATATCAGGGATCTTATTTCCCATGCTACAGGCATTTATACACACTGCTTTCCATATGTTATCCCTGTTATCCATTTCCATAAAGGTATTTAATGTATCACCTACCTGGGGGCTTTCACTTACCTGGGGGCTTTCTTCACCCATCCCCAATGAATCTAGTTTAAAGCCCTCTTCAGTAGATTAGCCAGTCTACTACCGAAGATGCGTTGACCTTTCTTGGACAGATGGATGCCGTCTCTGCTCTGCAACCCTTGGAACAGCATACCATGGTCTAGGAAACCAAAACGCTCTCGATGACACCATCCACGCAGCCATGCATTCATCTCCAGGATGCGAGCCTCTCTGCCTTGGCCTTTACCCTCAACAGGGAGGATTGAAGAGAACACCACCTGTGCACCTAACTGCTTCACCCTCTGTCTCAGAGCCATGAAGTCACTTTTGATACGTTCCGAGGTATATCTGGCAGTATCATTTGTTCCAACATGGATTAGCAACATTGGGTAATAGTCAGTGGGCTTGATGAGTCTCGGCAAACTCTCTGTAACATCTTGGATTTTGGCACCAGGCAGACAGCATACGTCTCTGGACATCAAGTCTGGTCGGCAGATGGACGCCTCAGTACCCCTCAGAAGAGAGTCTCCAACCACCACTACCCTTCGTTTCCGTCTGGTCACTGATTCTGCAACTTTGGGGTACTTGAGCTCAGGTTCTTACCTTTCCAGGGATGCTTTCACCTCCTCCACTTCCAGGGCTGCATAATGGTTCTTCAGTTCAATGGCTGGAGAAGTTGGATTGGTGATTTTGCAGGTCCTGGTGACTTGTCTCCAACCATCGACATTCTGTTGGCACCCATCTTCTCCTGTGCTGGAGAGCTTGGTTGCTGCAAGAAGCATCTCATCAATGTACTTCTCACTGTCTTGAATGCTCCTCAGCCTTGCCACCTCCTCTCTGAGTTTCTCCACTTGTTTCCTCAGAGCTTCAGCATGCAGGCACCCTGCACATGGAACCGGTCCTTCAACTGGCATTAGGATCTCTGTCTGGACCGAGGTAGAAGCTGTAACGGGGGCAACAGCTTTAGCGATATGATTTTTCCCAGCCATTGTTCTGTTCCCTAAGGGTGATGCCAGGAAGAAGGCAGATCTATGGGTGCGGTCCAGGTGGGTGCGTGCAGGGGAAGGAAGCTCAAGACGATTGATATGGATAGACCGGAGATTGCGAGATACTGAACGGAACTGCAATGAGTCAGCCAGGTAGCATGGTGTGTGGGTGTGAATTGTCCTGTGAGTCAGAATTAGGAGTTTAAAGACTATGCGCTGGGAAACCGATAACCAGTGAAGTTGAATTAAATGAGGTGTAATATGACTGCAGCGGGAGGTGTGAGAAATGATCCGGGCAGCAGTATTTTGAATCAGTTGCAGTCGATGTTTCTGGTATTGGGGGAGACCAGCGAAAATAATGTTACAATAATCCAAACGTGACATAACCAGTGCGAGGAGGAGTGTAGTAGTGAGTGAGGAGGGAGACAAGATGTCACAAATTGCTCTGATCTGACGGACAGAGAAGAAAGAACGACGTGCAAGAGAAGAGATATGATCGTGGAAGGACAGCTCGGGTCAAGGACTACCCCCAAATACCGAAAGGAGGAGACCAGTGATATTGGGTTGCCAAGAAGTAAAGGAGCTAAAGGAGGAGGGGAAGAGCTGAAGACAAACCACATTGCTGATGTCTTTGAGGGGTTAAGGTGGAGGAGATTAGAAGAAAGTCAGTCCGCCACAAGAGTCAGGCAGGCATTGAGTGGTGAAAGATCTGGTGACACTGGGTAGGTATGATGGAGAAGGATGATATCGGCCTGATAATAGGCCGAGATTCCAGTTTGCTGCACCAGGGGTGCAAGAAAAAATTGAAAAGCAGAGGCGCGAGGACTGAACCGTGGGGGACACCACAGAACAAGGGCAAGGGGATAGAAGTGTCGGACAGAGACCGAACCCTCACTTAAAATACCCAACTGCCATGTAGATATGTTACCTATGGTTGAAATATTCTATACATTTAATAACAATACCTTTATTCTATACATTTAACAATACCTGCATTATCATTGTAATATTGTCCACAACTCTAACCGTTCTTGCTTGCTTTAGTAAACTAAACCAAAATGTTATTGCTATAAGTGAATTGTCACGCCATATCCAGCAACCACCTGTACTCGCCAATTTCATCTTTAGCTATTGCTCGATAAGCTACTTTGTATATATCTGAAGAGGATCCCCTACTCTGGTGTCCCTCATAAGTTGATCTAGATATCTTTAAACCCTTTTACGTTCAATGCTCTGTTATTGTTGGCTTTGCCCCATATATGATTCTGCTCAACCCAGCTCATAGTTCACATTGCACATGATCGGGGTGACATCTCCTTGGCTGTCTCTCTGGATCTATCCGCTGCTTTTGACTAGGTCAACCACACTCTTCTCCTCTCATGTCTTCAGGATGCAGGTCTGTACGGTGTTTGGTGAGGCCGTAATGCTCAGTGTACAGGAGTGTCTTTAGGTGTTTTCAGAAGGAATGTAGGTCAGTGATATTTCTTATGGGGTTTGGGAGAGTGTTCCAGATGGTTGGTGCAAAGAATTCATAGGCTCTATGCCAGGCTTCTTGGTTGGTCTTTGTCTTGGTTTCTGGTATGGTGAGTTTGTTAGCTGTGGATGATCTTCGAGGTCTGTTAGGGTTGAGAGCTTGTGAAAAAGGCTGGAGCTGAGTAAGGTGGTGGCAGTGTAACACTTTGTGTGTCAGGAGTAGGGTTTTGTAATTTAACTTGCTGGAGAGTGGGAGCCAGTGTAGCTGTTTGAAGATGGGAGTGATGCTTTCTTGTCTGGATCTTCCTTGGATTATGCGAGCAACAGTGTGGAGGGCAGTTTGTAATGGAAGGAGTATGGACTGGGAGACCTTGATATATTATATTGCAGTAGTCTGTGTGTGGTAGTATGCTTGTAGTGCTGACCAGAAATCTGGTTGTTCTAGGAGGGGGCATAGACTCTGTAGGGTTTTGATTTTGAAATATACCGTTTTGGTTGTAGTCATTATATGATTCTTGAAGGAGACTGGTCTAGCATGATGCCTAAGTATCTCAATTCTGTTTTCATATTGATTTGGATATTTTAAGGTTATTGAAGTTGGAGGGGGTGAACGAGGAATCCTTTGTAACAAACAGTGGCTGTAAAGCAGTCTTGGATTTGTGTGTATGAAAGCCGTTTGGTGTGAATTGGGGAATATATCATAATGTCGTTGGCATAGATGTGAACATTGTGTGCTTTTATGATTGTGCAGAGGGGTTGGAAGTATTGGTTGAAGAGGAGGGCTGATAGGGTGGATCCTTGTGGGGCTTCCTGTCCAAGCACTGATGGATGTATGCCATTAGCACACACCTTTGTGCCTAAGCAGCCTTATCGCATGCAAATGTTTGCTTTGCCTTAACTCTTTCTGTCTTCTTCCAGGAAGCATTGTTTTTGTTTAACTATTTTTTATACCGCTTTTCATCAAGTCAAAGCGGTTTACAGGGAACAGTGAGCATTTTTACATTTCCAGTGTTTGACCTGTGGCAAGCGAAGAGCCTCCTCATTGGATTCATCCTGCATGGCAGCCTTTGACTTTGCACTAGTGGATCAGTCCCCTTTCTTCCAACAAAGGGATTCAATTGGCCCGGCATTTTCTGCCTCAAGATAGGTGACTGGTGTCCGCACTTCTGGCTGCTCCCCTTCTTCGGAGGGCTCGGCTCCAGCTGTATCCCCTGTATTGGGGATCATTCTCAGGGAGACAAGCTCCTTCAATCTGGGTCGTCCTCCCCAGAATTCTTTTCCTCCTAAACAAGCCTGGTCTTTGGCATGGAAACTAAGACACTGCAGCCTTTGGATTTCCTCGAGCTCAGTCACATGAAGGATGGGCAGTGTGTAGAAGCCTGGCCTTCTAAGTGACTCAGACAGAGGTTGCCTTCTGTAGATGTGGGTCAGCCGCGGTCTGTCCAAAACTTGGACTTGAGGTCTGATTCTGACGTCTCAGCTGAGGAGTGTGCTACAAAAAAGAAAAACATTTTTTTACAGCAGAGGTTCATGTTGACGCTGGACCTTTCCACCTGTCCCGGAAAGGAGATCTGGTGGCATTGAGTGTTAGAGTTTCCTCCAGTTGTTATGTGGCTGATTGCCCCAGCAATGGAGCAGGGGTCACAGGTTCCCTGCTTCTACAAGCAGTGCAGATATTTACGGCAGTCTTCCCATTTCTGGAATTAATCCAGAACATGTTTGGTCAGAATGGGTCCTTACTGATGTCCTGCCGGGGGGGGGGGGGGGGGAGATTAAGGTTTGTAAAGGGATGTGATCTCTCCCTGAGAGGAGTGTGTCGCATGGTCCAGCCTGCCCAGGTGAAGTCATGGTGGAAGTCAAATTGGCCTTAAGGGCACTATGGATAGAAAGATGGACTCTGCTGAAGAGCCACTTCAAAGCAGCAGCTGCTAGTCTCCCATTGGCAGTGTATGTGCAGGCCTTGACACCTCAAGCTCTGCTCCTGTGGATTCAGTCTTTTCCTTTATGATATTACCTCTTCTTTGGAGTCAATTTATTGTCTTCCTTTTGATGCCATGTATGTTCCAACCCACTTGGCAGCTAGTGATATTGTCCTGTTGGCAGTGAAGTAGCTTTGGTTATGGCTTTGCAACTGGACAGCGGAAACATCCTCCAAAGCCTGGTTAACTCAACTGACCTTAAGGGAAGTTTCCCTTGTGGGGCTAATTGGAGAAGTTGATGAAGGACTTGGCCAAGTCTTATCACCTTCCGGAGAATGGACCAAAAGGACCTGGAAAGCAAGCAGGATCTTTTCCCTCTTTGGCTTATGACCACTGAGGGTGCACTGGACTGACTTCCTGAAAGCCCTTCTCTTCTTCTGGATTTCAGACCCGTAATTAGTACTTTTGATGGGGCTTTTGTGGGCTCAGAGGACGTGGTCTGCTCCAGAGGTTCCTCCTGTTCATCGTTATGTAGCCCATTGGGGCCCATTCATGAATATCACCAAAGATAGAAGGGTGCTAGACACCATTCAAAGTGGCTGTGTCCTGGACTGCAGGCAGCCAGTCCTGGAGGAATGTGGTTTGGCAGACATGAGAGCCGTTGCATGGGTCACATTGGACAAGCTTGACAAGTTCCTGCATCTAAAGGTAGTGGTGCCAGTGCTCCCAGCTGAGTGGGACAAGGGCAGATATTTCCTTTCTCTTGGGATGCCAAAGAAGGATGACGCCTTCTGACCAATGGCCTCTAGGCAATCAGTGGTCCTTTGTGCGTGTTACACTTCCGAATGGAAACTCCGTAATTGGTGCTTTTGATGATGCTCCGAAGGGAGTTCCTAGCATTTCTGATTTTGGCTGAAACTTATCTTCATATCCCAGTCCGGTAGGATCAGCAGAAATGTCTGCGTTTTGCTGTGTTTGGTTCACACCTTCAGTTCGCTGTCCTCCTTTTGCCCTTTCCACTGCCCTGAGAATGTTCTCCAGAATCACGATGGGTGGTGACTGTTGCACTACAGCACTAAGGACTATGTGTATGCTCATTTCTGGATGACTGGCTCATCTGAGCCCATTTTCTGTTGAACGCCTCTCAGCTTTCAGCCTAAGTGGTGTCCTTCTGTAAGACCTCAGTTGGGTGGTCAATCATTGGAGCCTTCCCAATCCCTGGAATTCCTGGAAGCATGGTTCAATGCTTGAGTGGGCAGTGTCTTCCTATTGGAGGAGAGAGTGCAGAGATAGTTGGGCTGCTCTCAACAGGCTTTCAGGTCTTGGGATTTGCTCCAGATTCTTGGCTTGATGGGGGCAGCAATCAAGATTGTGCCATGGGCGTGCTCGTAAGAGTCTGCTCTGGTGGCCCTTCCTGATTGGAGTTCAAGCTCAGATTTCAGTTCCAGATGGGAGTGAGGGCCTGTTTGAGGTGGTGGCTATGACCACATTATCTGAAGAGGGGCAAGCTGCTTGATGATCACTTGTGGATTCTTCTGGCGACAGATGGCAGTCTTATGGGCACAGAAGCCCTTGTCAAGACTGCATGGCCCAGGGCTGTTGGAGCAGCAGGCAAGTGGTGTGACCTATCAACCATCTCGAAGCGAAGGCTATCTGGCTGGACCATCTTAAGTTTTCCCACCCTTGGATCTAGGATAGGGTGCTTCAAATTCTCTGGCAACAACACAGCAGTGGCATATGTCAGTTGCCAAGGCAGCATGAGGTGTGCAGGAGTGGACCTGTGTATGGCTCTGTTTTGCCTGGGTGGAAATGAGCCTCCTAGCTCTGTCAGCTCCACACATTTCTGGGGTGGTCAATGTGGAAGCAGTCTAATTTCATCATCACGCTCGATTCTGGAGAGTGGGAAATGAGTTATGATGCTCTCAGATGCTTTTTCGCTGTTGGGATTGCTCTGTGATGAAATTGATAGTGTCCTGTCCAGTGATCAAGTCTGCTGTTGCTTCACTCTTCACACGGAAACTGGGTCTAAGGGCATTGTTTCACTGGTTCAGTCCTGGCAATGGCAATGCATGCTGTATGTGGTTCCTCCATGGCTGCGATTGGGACATGGGCTTTGGAGCATGGAGCGCGCCATCCAAGCTGGATTGTTCTGGCAGTGCTTGATTGGACAAGGAGAGCGTGGTTTAGGGACCTGCTGTGGTTCCTGTAAGTTCCTCCTCTTCAACTGCTCTATTTCAGGGCCAGTTGCAATAGGGAGTTATTTATCCTGGATGACCAGGTTCCCTTCTCGCTTACTGCTTGGCTCTTGGAGGGAGTCTGTTGACGCGTAAGCACCATTCTACTGCAATAGTTATGCTATGTTCAGAGCCTGGAGAGGTTCTACCAGTCTGGCATACGTGCGAGTCTGGTACCTCTCTGAGCTTGGGTGCAGCAGACAACAGTTTGTTCCTATGTCTGTCAAAGTGCCAGCTCTGATGGTCTTCTGCAGGACGGTCTAGAAAAGGTTTTTTTTCACTTACCTCCCTAAAGGTCCATGTGGCAGCCTTGTCCTGTTTCAAAAGTCCAGTGGCTGGAAAGTTTTCAGATGTTCAGTCTTGCATCCAGATGTTTCACGTTTTCTTTAAGGGGTTCGGCATCTGTATCCCACTCCTCTGATCAGTCCCTTCTTGGGATCTCTGATGATCAGGGTCCTGGTGTCTGAGCCTTTGAGCCTCTGAAGCATGCTACTCTGAAGGGCTTGACTCTCAAGATTATTTTCTTGGTCACGATTTGTTTGGTAAGGCCTATTTCCAAGCTGCAGGCTCTGTCTTGCCAGGATCCATATTTGTCCTTTTCAGAGGAGGCTGTTTCCATTTCGCCTGTGCCTTCCTTTTTGTCCAAGGTGATATCTCCCTTTTAGGTGAACCAGGTGGTTTGCATGCTCTCCTTTCTAAGGACCATTGTAGAGGGAAAGCTAATGATCTTCACTTTGTGGTTTCTCCAGGACTTGGAGGTTATGAATTCCTCCATGCATGCATCTTTTTGTGCTGTTTGCTGGCCCCTGAAAGGGTGTCGCAGCATCCAAGCCTACCTTGAGGCGCTGCATCAAGGAGGCAATTGCCTCGGCGCATCTGTGACTAAACCGGTGATGGTTTGCACACCCATTCTACTTTGGCGCAAGGGTCCTCATAGGCATGGCATAGCTCAGTAGTCCCTTGCTACATTTTGTCAAGCATTACTGCTTGGATGTTCCTGCTCAGGCGGACTCAACCTTTGGCTCAAAGGTTTATGAGCTGCTGTGTCCAATTCCCACCCAGTGGAATCGTAGCTTTGGTACGTTGGACTGGTCTGGCAAGACAGTATTGAAGGTGACATTTTATTTACTAGATAATGTCCTTTTCCCTGAGTTCTGCTAGACCAGTTCAGGACCCACCCCTGGAACTGTTTGATCTGTTATGTTGTGGCAGTACCTTGGTATGGTATGATTTCTATACTTAACTCTGCAGGTCCATATTGTACTGATAGCCTGATGTTCAATCTCTCCTGTACCTAATTTCTTGTTGCCCGCATTGAGATTGTGCGAGGTTTGCCATGCTCTCCCATATGCTTTGGGACAAATACTGAGGTGCCCTTTAGTGGCTCATGCTGGGAGTGATGTCATTGAAACGTAGGCATTTAATGTATTTTTGTAGACTGGTATATCAAGAGTCTAAATAAAGATAAAGATAATTGGCTATCTGTCTTCACTAATCAGCTTATAAGGAGCACAGCTCACTTGTCTGAACTGGTCTAGCAGGACTTGAGGAAAGGACATTATTTGGTACTTAGAATGTCACCTTTACTTTCTACTGTTGCTACTATTACTACTACTGAACATTTGTATAGCACTACAAGACGTAAGCAGTGCTGCGCGCACACATGTAAAAGACGGTCCCTGCTCATCACAACTTACAATCTAGCCAATACAAGACAACACAGTAGCTGTAGACATGGGATACAACTAGAGGGAATGGTAAGGAAACATAAAGGAAATCTGGCGAGTCAAGAACCGAAAGTGGCAACAGAGGTAAGTTTTCAGCCTGGATTTGAAAAGGGTCAGAGAAAGGCGCCTGACATACAGAATCAAGTAGTTACAGGCATAAGGAGCAGCAGGATGAAAGGAGCAAAGTCTGAAGTTGGCAGTAGTAGAGAAGGGCACAAATAGAAGCAATTTGCCAGAAGAGTAGAGTTCCCAAGGAGGGGATATAGGGAAAGATAAGAGAGGAAAAGTAGCACTTATAGGTCAGCATGACAAGGCTGGTAGAAGACTGGCCACACAGCAGTGTGTTGAACAGATTGAAAGGGAGAGAGATGATTCAGAGGGAGACCAGCAAAGAGTAGGTAACAGTAGTCTAGATGGGAATTGACTAAGGAGTGGATAAGTGTTTTAGTAGTGTGTTAAAGGAATGGGCAAATGTTGTTGAGAAAGAAATGGCAGGTTTTAGCTATCAGTTGGATGTGTGTGGAGAACGAGAGAGAGGGGTCAAAGATGACCCCAAGGTTGCGACCCGAGGAAACAGGGAGGAGTAGAGAGTTATCCACAGAGACTGAGAAAGGAGGAAGGGGAGAGGAAAGTTTAGGGGGCAGCTCAGTTTTGGCCATGTTCAGTTTCAAGCAGCGGTGAGACATCCAAGTAGCAATGTGAGAAAGGTAGGCAGAGATCCGGACCTGGATGCCAGAGAGATTTCAGGTGTAGCGAGGTAGATCTAGGAGTCATACGTGTAAAGATGGTACTGAAAACCATGGGAGGAGATGAGTGCACCAAGGGACTGGGTATTGAGAGAAAAGAGTGGACCCAAGACAGATCCTTGGGGTACACCAACTGAGAGCGGGATAGCAGTAGAGAAGGATCCTCCAGAACAAACACTGAAAAAGCGATGGGAGAGAAGAGGAGAACCAGGATAGCACAGAACCCTTAAAACCAAGTGAGGGCAAGATATTGCAGAGAAGGTTGTGGTCAACAGTGTCAAAAGCATCAGAAAGGTCAAGGAGGATGAGGACCAGGAACAGGTCACTGGCAACTTTGGCAAGAGCAGTTGCAATAGAATGTAAAGTACGAAAGCCAGATTGTAGAGGATCCAGAAGGACTTGAGAAGAGAGAAAGTCGAGGCAATGGTGGTGAGCCGCACGTTCAAGTAGTTTAGAAACAAAATGGAGGAGGGAGATGGGTCGATATTGAGAAAGACAGACAGGGTCTAGTGAGGGTTTCTTGAGGGAGAGGAGTGACCACAGCATGCTTGAAGGCTGCAGGGAAAGTTGCAGTGGAGAGCGATAGGTTAATATGAGAGATGAAAGGGACTACAGTGGAGGAGATGGAGCTAAGGAGATGAGTGGGAATAGGATCAGAGGAGCAGGTAGTGAGTTTGGATGAGGAAGGAATTGAGTGGTTTTCTCCTGAGCGATCATAGGAAAAAGAAGAAAGGGTATCAGAGGTTGGGGGGGGGGAGTTTGGAGTGAGAAGGGGGGCGTAGCTGACCTCGTGGGGAATTGGAGTGTGATCTTGTGGATTTTGTCATGGAAGTAGTCAGCCAGGGTCTGGCAGAAAGAAAGGGAGGAGTCAGAGATGGAGGCATCTTGAGGAGAGAGTTGAGAGTTGTAAAGAGAAGGTGAGGGTCAGAGACAAGAGAGTTAATCAAATGGACATAATAGTCTTGTTTGGCCAGTGCTATGGCAGACAGGAAAAAGACAAGCATGAATTTGAAGTGTCGAAAGTCTGCAAGGGTATGGGATTTGAGCCAAGCATGCTCAGCTAAGCGGGCACAAGAACGTAGCTAGCGTGTAGTGGAAGACAGCCAGGGTTGAGGCACAGTACACCTCACAGGACATGGCATGGGTGGAGCAAAAGCATCCAGAGCAGAGGAGAGTGCAGCATGCAGACTCAGATGACATAATGGATGAAAGAGGTGATGAGACAATGAAAGAGAGTGAAGCGTGAAGCTTAGCAGGTGGTGATCTGATAAGGGAAGAAGTGAGGTATAGACGTTTGAGGGTAAGTAAGTAGAGAAGAATGCAAGGTCAAGGCAATGGCGTTGTAGGTGAGTAGGGGTAGTAGAGCAAAGCTGGACGTTGAATGATGATGTAAGGAAGAGGAGCTTTAAAGCATAAGGGTCAGAGAAGTTATCAGCATGAATATTAAAACCCTGAGAATAAGGGAGGGGAGAAGATGAATCCAGAAAGAAGGAAAGCCATGAGTCAGTCAGAGAGAAATGTAAAAGTGGACTTGTCAGGGGGTCGATAAATAGCAGCTAATTTGAGAGGTAGTGGAGTAAAAAGCCAGGTGGATAGACTTCAACAGAGGGAAAGGAGTGCGACTGAAGCAGAAGGAGGGGTTGAAATTGACAAGAAGGAGAGAGTAGAAGTCCAACACCTCCACGGCCAGTGGGAAGAGGCATGTGGGAGAATTGATAGCCACCATGACACAGAGCAGTGACTGAAGCTGAGTCCTCAGTGAGGAGCCAGGTCTCAGAGCAAGGGATGGAGAATATTAGGGATTATGAGCAGTAGGATGAAAAAGTGTTGAGGAGCCATAAAGAGAGAGATGGGTAGGAGCACAGAAATCAGAAGAAGTAAAAGACTAGGTGTGAAAGAATGCAGGGAAGAAGTTGCACCTGTGAGTGGTCGTGGAAATGAGCAAAGGGTGGCTATAAGAGACTATAAGCAAGGGGGCTGGTGGGTTGTAGAGAGGGAGGGTGGGATAATAAGGAAGAGGAGCGAGATAGAGAGACACGGCTGAAAACAGAGAGGCAGAGCTGAACAAGAGGGGTGGGGCAAGTGCTGAAACAAGTGAAAGCAGGCAATCCACAGGAAGTGCCCTTGTAAAACTCAGGCAAGGTAAAAAACTGAGGACACTGAATACCTACAAGAGAGGCCTTCTAGAGGAATAGGAAGAAAGAGAAAAAAGCACACCCAAATATGCAGTCAGATAGTACTAGTCAGAGAACAGAGGCAATTCGGTGTTGAGAAGGAAGACACAGCACTACAGAGGGCAGCAGCTGAGTAAAGGATGGACAGAGGATAGGACACACTGACAAAACAGAAATATATACAGAACAATAAATAAATAGGCAACAAGCTAGATTCTGAACAGGCGCAGGAAAATATCTGAACAGAGCATGCAAAGTTAGCTGAAGCTTGCAATGAGGGTGTTCACACAAGCAGGAACCACTAGCAAAAAAAAAATACCTACTCGGATATTCCGAGGTTTGCCCATAGAAGATGATGTAAATGGTAATCAGAACTTAAAAATTAGTTTGAAAATGGAGCCTATAAAGCTTGATGAGAAGTGGTGTTGGATCTACAGCCCCCTTTTATTATAATCCTAGCACCAGTGTGTTGCACCAATTTTAGTTGCATGAATGCTTTCTTAGGTGAAGGCTTCCTAACTTTGTCCTGGAGATTACTACCACTACCACTACTACTGAGCATTTGTATAGCGCTACAAGACATACGCAGCACTGCACAGACATGTAAGAGACAATCTCCAGGAACAAGCAGGAATAAGTCCTCACATATGGGTACGTCGGCACCGACGGAGCCCGAGCGGGAAAGCTCCTCAGCTTCCCAGAAGGAAAGCCTTTGGGGCCTCCCACTGCGCATGCGCGCTGCCTTCCTGACCAACTCTCCTCAGTTCTTCTTTTTCCGCGGAGCCAGCAGGTCGTGTTCCTGTCACCGCTGAAGAAGTTGTTATTTTAATTTATTTCTTTGGCCGCGTGTCTGCCTTCCCCGATTCCAGACCGGTACCGCCGGTCTTTTTTTCCTTTATTTAAAAAAAAAAAAAAGAAATCTTCTTTTTTTCCCTCACTTGGTGTGTTAGTTCTGTGAGGCCTTTTGGCCTTCACTAATTCTCCCTCATGGAGAAACAAGCCTCTGGGTTTAAAAAATGCACCAAGTGCAGCGGTACTATTTCAGTCACAGACACCCATGAATGGTGTCTTAAATGTTTGGGGCCTGACCATTCCATTCCGGATTGCCCATCCTGTTCTTTGATGTCTAAACGTGGCTTACAGAACCGGGCAGCCAAGTTTCACATGCTGTTTTCTACAGATACTCCAGCATCGACATCTTCCAGGTCTTCCTCTCCTGATGGATCTCAGGTAACCAAACATTCCTCTGGCAGGTCCTCAAAGGGCAAATCTCACTCTAAGTATCGAGATACCCCTGGGCTTGACCCTGAGGACCCTGCCCCAGCCAAACAACCCCGGCGGGAAGCTCCGGCTTCCAAAGCTCCTCCTATGGGGTTACAGGTTGACATCGATGGCACGGCTTCGACCGATCACCTGTTAGACTGTTCTGGGGTACCGGCTCAATCATCCGGTACCGACATCCAGACAGTTGTGGCGTCCATGGATCATACAGTTCAATCCATGCAGCAGGCCATTTTGGCTTTTATTAAGGCTGCGACGCCCTTGGTACCGCACCCTGCGGTACCGACTCCGGTTCCGGTACCACAACCGATACCGGTACCCATGCCTTCCACATCGACCAGGATACCGATTCCGGTTCCCGGTTCCGGGGTTTTTCCCGATACCGATCCAGTTCCAGGTACCCCCGATGTCGATACCGGTCGATACGCTTATCGATCCCTGGAAGCAAACAGACGATACTTTGAGTCTTCTGATGATTCTGATTCATCAGATGACTCTGCTGAAGTATCCCTTACTCTGCCTGAGGAGCCCTCTTCTCCAAAGAGGAGAATGTCTCCTCCAGAGGATTTATCCTTTCAAGACTTCATCATTGAAGTAGCTAAAGGTCTTTCTATTTCTGTATCCTCTGAAAAAGAACCTAGAGCGAAAAAGTTAGAC
The DNA here is from genome assembly GCA_033557465.1 of Ichthyophis bannanicus. Classification (NCBI taxonomy): domain Eukaryota; kingdom Metazoa; phylum Chordata; class Amphibia; order Gymnophiona; family Ichthyophiidae; genus Ichthyophis; species Ichthyophis bannanicus. The sequence goes on from CM066032.1 coordinate 1,734,027,707, forward strand.
ATTTTAGGATACTCTAAGGTTCCCAAAGAGGCAGTCACCTTGCCCATCCATGAAATTCTTCAAGAACACATGATGGACTTATGGGAGACTCCTCTCACCCTATCTCCACATTCTCGTCGTCTGGACACCATGTATCGTGTCCCCCCTTCTCCTGAGTTTCAAAAAACTCAGCTCCCGCACCACTCCATCGTGGTGCAGTCAGCTATGAAAAGGATCAAGAGTACTAAAAGACACTCTTCTACTCCCCCAGGAAGAGAATGTAGGACTCTGGATGCTTTTGGAAGAAAAATCTTCCAAGCAAGTATGCTTATTGCCAGAATCAACTCATACAGCCTCTATATGGGCATGTTTCTGAAGGAAATTGCATTAAAAATACGCCATTTCCTCCCCTTTATCCCAGAGGATAGGAAGGAGGAGTTCCTTCTTCTGCTGAAGCATACCCAAGATATTTCAAAGTTCTCCAACAGAGCAGCCTTTGACTCCTTTGAGGGTGCTAGCAGAGCATCAGGTATTGCCATAGCGGTTCGCAGAATTGCTTGGCTCCAGGCCTCTAACCTTGAACCCTGGGTCCAGGATGGGTTGGGAAATTTGCCCTGTACAGGTGAGAATCTGTTTGGTAAGGAGTGGCAAATCAAAGCCACTCAAATGGATGCAGAAAATGCTGCTTTAGATAGACTTTCTAAGTCTACCTCTACCCCTGTCAAGAAGAAATCTTTCAAAAAGCCTTTCTACAAGAAGGCCAGATTTGCCACAAATACTGGCCAACAATCTTCTGCAGCTCGCTTTGCTCCTAAGCGTCAGCAGCCTAAACAGGCCAGGGCAAAACCTGCAGGGGCTGCTACAGCCCAACAGTCCCAACCTCCTCAGGGTTTTTGACTTAAAACTAGAGAACTTAACCTTTCTGGCTCTAAAACATCCAGAACCTCTCACCATTCCAGGAAGGTTAACTCATTTTGCTCCCAGATGGGAGCAAATCACATCAGAGCAATGGACCCTCTCTATCATCAGAGAGGGCTACAAACTACATTTCTCCAACCTTCCTCCCCATACCATGGTGAGAAGTTTCAATTCTCCCCCATCTCTCCTAGACCTGTTGGGTCAGGAGGTGACCACTCTTCTCGCCCAAAAGGCAATAGAAGAGGTTCCTCTTCCTCAACAAGGGTCAGGTTTTTACTCCCCTTATTTTCTCATTCCCAAGAAAACGGGGGGGGGGGGTACAGACCCATTCTGGATCTCAGAGAATTGAACAAATTTCTATACAGGGAGAAATTCAATATGCTTTCTCTAGGCACTCTCCTTCCATACCTACAGAGTCAGGACTGGCTTTGTTCTCTAGATCTTAAGGATGCGTACACACATATACTCATCCATCCATCCCACAGAAAATTCCTACGGTTTCAGTTCCAGGGAAAACATTTCCAATACAGAGTACTTCCCTTCGGTCTAGCCTCGGCTCCAAGGGTATTTACCAAATGCATGGCAATAGTAGCTGCATTCCTACGCGCCCTGGGAATTTTTGTCTTCCCATACCTGAACGACTGGCTCATCCGAGCTCTGTCTCAGTCCGAGGCTCAGACTTCCCTGGATCGCACCAGGCGAATTCTACAGTATCTGGGACTTGTGATCAATCTGCCAAAGTCCCAACTCACCCCTACTCAATCCCTAGAATTCATAGGGGCCTGGTTGGATACCACCACCGCAAGGGCCTATCTACCTCAGGCCCGTTGCCAACGTCTAGTGCACTTAGCCTCTCAGACTCAGTCCAGAAGCCACTTGACTGCCAGAGAGATGCTACAACTATTGGGCCACATGGCCTCCACAGTGCATGTGGTGCCTTATGCTCGCCTGCATATGAGAGCAGCTCAATGGACTTTATCCACCCAGTGGACTCAAGCATCAGGAGCTCTCTCAGACCAAATAGCAAACTCCAATCGTCTCTTTTGGTCTCTCCAATGGTGGATATCCACTCAAAATCTGTTGTTGGGGGCCCCCTTTCAACCATTGTTGCCCCAAGCAACCCTCACAACAGATGCCTCCCAAACAGGTTGGGGGGCTCATCTCCAAGATCTCTCCACTCAGGGCACTTGGTCTCCACAGGAGACCACCCTTCATATCAGCCACTTGGAACTTCGAGCAATCTTTCTAGCTCTCAAAGTTTTTCATACCCTCCTCAGCAACATGATAGTCCTTATTCACACGGACAATCAAGTAGCCATGTTTTACATAAACAAACAAGGAGGGACTGGCTCTCTGTCGCTTTGCAACGAAGCTCTAAGATTATGGGCCTTCGCCTGAGAGCATCAAATCCGTCTCCTGGCAGTATATCTTCCAGGAATCCAAAACTCTTGGGCAGACAGACTCAGTCGAGTTCTGCTTCGACACGAATGGTCCCTGCACATGGATCAGGTACTCAGAATCTTCCAGAAATGGGGAACCCCGGACATAGACCTCTTTGTAAGTCCGTGGAATGCCAAACTTCCCCGGTTCTGTTCCAGAATTCCGTGTCAGGGAGTTCAGACCAAGGATGCCTTCCTCCTGCATTGGGGTCAGGGTTTCCTGTATGCCTTTCCACCCATTCCTTTGATTCCCAAGACTCTGTTCACACTTCAAAGGGATCAAGGGTCCATGATCCTCATAGCTCCACGCTGGCCACGCCAAGTGTGGTACCCTCTACTTCTGCATCTCTCCCAAGCCCCCTCCCTGGACTTGGGAGCGGCTCCAGACCTTCTGTCTCAAGAGGAGGGGACTTTGTGGCACCCAAACCCCAAGTCCCTTCACCTCAGAGCTTGGTTACTGAAGGCCTAGACCTTCAACACTTCAACCTTTCGCAGCAAGTGAAGGATATCCTACATGCCTCTAGGAAACCTTCCACTAGGCGCTCTTACGCTTTTAAATGGAAAAGATTTTTCATTTGGTGTGCTCAAAAGGGTCTTAACCCTCTGGCACTCCCATTGAATTCTCTTTTGGAATATCTCCTGCATCTCTCCAATGCAGGACTCAAAACAAATTCAGTAAGAGTCCATTTGAGTGCTATTGCGGCATCACTTAAGCCCATCAGTGGACAACCTGTTTCCTCTCATCCTCTTATTGCAAGATTCATGAGAGGCTTAACTTTAACTAAACCTCCCATTCAACCTCCTCCAGTGGCATGGGACTTAAACTTGGTTCTTGGTCAGCTTATGAAGCCACCTTTTGAACCCTTAGCCACTACCTCCTTGAAATTTCTTTCCTGGAAGGTTATTTTCCTCATTGCAGTAACTTCAGCTCGCCGCATCAGTGAAGGGCCATGGCCACCTCTATGGCTCATCTAAACTCTGTGTCCATTGACCAGATCTGTCGAGCAGCCACCTGGGCCTCGGTTCATACCTTTACAGCCCATTACTGTTTGGACAAGGACTCCTGCCGGGATGCCTTGTTTGGTCAGGCTGTCCTCAGACACCTGTTCCATTCTTGAACAACTCCAGCCCACCTTCCCTGAATGGATGCCTGAGATCCACAGGAAGATGAAAAACCTTTCAGGGTCTCATACCCTTCAGGGGATCTCCCGGGCATCTCAGCTAGGGAGTCCCCATATGTGAGGACTTATTGCTGCTTGTTCCTGGAGATAGCACAGTTACTTACCTGTAACAGGTGATCTCTGGGAACAGCAGGAATTAGTCCTCACAACCCACCCACCTCCCCTAGGAGTTGTATCTCTCTCTCTCTTCCTTTCCTCCCTCTATATTGTCTCAGCTATAAACTCGAACTGAGGAGAGTTGGTCAGGAAGGCGGGAAGGCAGCGCGCATGCCCCAAAGGCTTTCCTTCTGGGAAGCTGGGGAGCTTTCCCGCTCGGGCTCCGTCGGTGCCGACTAATTCCTGCTGTTCCCAGAGATCACCTGTTACAGGTAAGTAACTGTGCTGTCCCTGCTCATCAGAGCTTACAATCTAGTCAAGACAGACAACACAGTAGGTGTAGACAGGGATACGTCTAGGGGCAATGGTAAGGAAGCACAAGCAGATCAAGATCCCAAAGCAGCAGCAACGAGGTGAGTTTTCAGCCTGGATTTAAAAAGGGTCAGAGAAGGCACCTGATAAACAGACTCAGGTAGTTCATTCTAGGGATAAGGTGTAGCAAGGTGAAAGGAGCCAAGTCTGGAGTTTAGCATTAGAAGAGAGGGGCACAGATAGAAGCGATTTGTCAGTTCCTGAGGAGGAGTCTAGGGAGAGATAAGAGGAAAGGTAGTGAGGAGCTGCAAAGTGAATGCACTTATAGGTCAGCAGGAGAAGTTCGACCTGGATGCGGAAATGGATAGGGAGCCAATGAAGTGACTTGAAAAGAGGGGTAATATGAGCATGATGAGGCTGGTGGAGTGTTAAACAGATTGAAGGGGAGAGAGATGATTCAGAGGGAGACCAGTAAGGAATAGGATACAATAGTCAAGACAGGAGGTGATTAAGGAGTGGATAAGTGTTTAGTAATGTGTTCAGAAAGGAATGGGCAGATTTTGTTGATATAGAGAAAGAAACGGCAGGTCTTAGCTATCAGATGAATGTGTGTGGAGAAGGAGAGAGAGGAGTCAAAGATGACTCCAAGGTTGCGAGCCAAGGAAACAGGGATGATTATAGAGTTATCCACAGAGACTGAGAAAGGAGGAAGAGGAGAGGAGGTTTTAGGGGGAAAAATAAGAAGCTCAGTTTTGGCCATGTTCAATTTCAAGTGGTGGTGAGACATCCAAGCAGAAATATCAGAAAGGCAGGCAGAGATTTGGGTCTGGATTGCCGGAGAGATTTCTGCTGTAGAGAGGTAGATCTGGGAGTTATCAGCATTAAGATGGTACTGAAAGCGATGGGAAGAAATGAGTGCACCAAGGGACTGGGTATAGAGAGAGAAAAGGAGTGGACCCAAAACAGAAACCCCCATAGCCAGTCGAGTTTTCATTTTAATATGTATGAAAAATCTGCATAGATTAACTTTCCAGTGTAAATAGATTTATCTCATGCATAGTCATTTTGCATATAGATTAGAACCTGACTGACTGGCTGGCTCTGGGGCCCTGAGGTTACGTTTGGGCAGCCCTTGTCTTAGATAAACTGAGAAAAGTTATAATCTAAAGAGCGGCATTTTATTTATTTCTTTTTTATACCGCGCTCTTTAGAATCAGTGCGGTTTACATGTATACTAACAGGTACTTTTTATTCCCTTGTCCCCGAAGGGCTCACAGTCTGTGTACCTGAGGCAATGGAGGGTTAAGTGGCTTGCCCAAGGCCACAAGGAGTGGGACTAGAGACCCCCAGTCCCTCCGGTCTGAGGTTGCTTGTCCCCATGTGGGAATTGAACCCGCGGCCTTCTGGTCTGAGGTAACCTGTCCCAACCACTGAGCCACTCCTCCCACTGAGCCTACATTATGTTTTTCAAGATGGATGATAGCAGAAAAAGACCAATTTGTCCAGTGAAATAAAGATTCTTGAAAGATTTTATTTTTTTACTAATTATAGAAACGTAGAATCATGACAGCAGAAAAATACCACATGGCCTATCTAGTCTGACCTTCCATATCAACTACTACAATAGTCCCTTTTTTTCCTTTAGATATTCTCTGTGTTTGTCACATGTTTTTTAAATTCAGATACTGTCCTCATCTCTACCACCTCCACTGGGAGACTATTCCATGCATCTACCACTCTTTCCGTGAAGAAATATTTTCACATATTACTCTTGAGTCTGTCCCCTTTTACCCTCATCCTATGTCCCATCATAGCAGAGCTTGCTTTCAATCGCAAGAGGCTGCTCTCCTGTGCATTTATGCCACAGAGGTAATTAAACTTCTTTGTCATATCTCCTCTATCCAGTCCTTCCTCTTAAGTATACATATTAAGATCCTTAAGTCTGTCCTCGTATGCTTTATAACGAAGACCACTAACAGTTTTAGTAGCCTGGCGTACTGACGTACCCTCTGCGCAGACTCCATCCTGTTTATATCCTTTTAAAGGTGTGGTCTCCAGAATTGAACAGTACTCCAAATGAGTTCGCACCAAAGACTTACACAGAGGCACTATCACCTCCTTTTTTATGCTGGGCTTTCCTCATCCTGTGCACCCAAGCATCCTTCTAGCTTTTGCCATCACCTTTTCTACCTGTTTAGCTACTTTAATCTCCAGGAACAAGCAGGAATGAGTCTTCACATATGGGTACGTCAGTACCGACGGAGCCTGCACGGGAATGCTCCCCAGCATCCAATCAGAAAGCTTTTGGGAGCATCCCTCGCGCTTGCGCACTGCCTTCCCGCCTTTTCCACTGCCTCTCCTCAGTTTTCATTTTTCCGCGGAGCCGGCAGGACGTTCTCCTGTCACCGCAGAAACTTTTTTCTTCAAATTCTTTATTTTTTTGTTTTCTTGTGGTCGTGGCTGTTTTTCCCGCCGCCACCGGTACCGCCGGTGGGTTTTTCTTTTCCTTTTCTTAAACTCAGGGAATTTTTCCCTCAGTTTCTGTCTTAAATATTTTGGGCCTACAAGGCCTCTCCATCATGGAGCCGCCTTCTCCTAAGAAGTGCATTCACTGTGGAAGCACAGTTTTCTTTTTAGACTCCAATACCTGGTGTCTAACCTGTTTGGGTCCTGACCCTTTTTCCCCTGAACAATCAGGCTGCAAAACTGTGGAAAGAACTTCCCTCTTTCGAGTTTCCCTCGATACCGTTTTCCCTCCCGAAGTGAGGGCACCGCCCTTTTCTTCTCTACAGGATCAGGTAACTTACAAACAGTCTGTTAAGACTAGCCAATCCTTGAGTGGTAGGTCTCATGCCAAGCATGATGACAGCTCCGGCCTTGCCCTCAAGACCCCATTGGCATTAAAACCCCGGCGGGAGTCTCCGGGCTCCAAAGCATTTCAGGGGTTTCAGGTTGTTCCTGGGGCTCACCCCTCACAGAACATACCTGAGCCATGTTCGGTGGTGGCATCCGCTTCGAGCGGTAATGATAGCCCGGCATCGGCACCGGTACCCTGGCATCGGCACCGGTGTTGAGTGATCCACTCTTCACCATGGATCGTCATCTGGCATTCTCGGTACCTTCGGGACCGATCGATATGTCCCAGATTGACTTTCCTGTATCTGAGCCATGCTCGGTGCTGGCATCCGCTTCGAGCGGTACCGATACCCCGGCATCGGCACCGGTGTTGAGTGATCCACTCTTCACCAGGGATCGTCATTGGGCGTTCTCGGTACCTTCGGGACCGATCGATACGACCTGGACCGACTTTCCTGTATCGACAACATCGCCGATACCACCACCGACGTCAGTACCCTCTAGACATGCATCGATGGACTCGCTCCCTTCGATGCCGAGTCTGGAATCGATATCTAGTCTAGATGACTTGGTACCGACGCGTCTCGGAACCGACCCTTATCGTTTCCGGATACGCAGTACCGAGGATATTCACCAAGCGTTTCGAGTTACCTCGGTACCGCTTGAGCAGCCTCCGATGACTGCTTCGAGGGCGTTACCGTCTCCAATTCCGACTCAGCTACCAGTATCGGTATCGATGTCGGTTCCTGCAGTTACATCGGCACCATCAATCCTCTCTATGCCTAGTTTGGAATCGATACCTGGCATGGACGATGCAGTACTGACTGCCTCAAATCGTGACTACCAGTACCACTATCCATCTAGTGGGGTTCTTTTTCTGCACCGGACCAATACATCCTCTGGTGCTCAGGCTACTCCTTCAACCTTAGCCTGCCCAGGGATAGTTCCCATTGGAGATCCCTCTTTTCAGAAATTTCTCCTTGACATGGCAATGTTTCTTGCTATTCCTATCCCTGGCTGTGATCCTACTCGAGGCTCCCCTGCAGAAACGGAAACTATAATGCTTCCTTTACATCATTCTCTGCAGGATCTTCTTCTGAGAATATGGGAATCACCTTTAAGGGTTCCCTCACCTTCTACAGCAACTAATGTTCTGTATCAGGTGCCCCCCTCTCCACGGTTTCAAAAGCCTCAACTTCCCCATCATTCCATTGTAGTGGAATCAGCAATGAGGAAGGTAAAAAGCAAGAAGAAGCATTCTTCTTATCCGCCAGGTCGTGCATCTAGAGCACTTGATGTCATTGGACGTCAAACCTTCCAAACATCTATGCTGGCATCAAGGATTATCTCTTATATTTTTTATATGAGTCTATCTCTCCAGGAGATCACAAAGAAATTCTCTCTTTTAACTCCTTTTCTATCAGAGCCTAAGGCTGCAGACTATTCCTTACTTCTTAGTCATAGCCAGAATCTTTCTTGGTTTCTTTCTCGTGCTTCTCTAGACTCTTTTGAGTCTGTTAGCAGATCCTCTGCTATTGCCATAGGAGCACGTCGTAGAGCCTGGCTCCAGGCTTCAGACTTGAGCAGATGGGCACAACACACACTGGGTAATTCTCCTTGTACTGGAGAAAATCTCTTCAATAAGGAGGCTTTACGTCAGGTTGCTCTCTGCTCCACTGACTTCCCTGGTTCTGGAAACCATCCTAAGCCGCCTTCTTCCCCAGGAGGTAGGAAATGTCCTACCAAACCTTCTTTCCCTAAAAAAAGAAGGTTTCACTCTTCTGCCCATCATCCAGATGTACCCAAACAGGGGACACCTCGTCCTGGTCTGAAAAATCCAAACTCTAGCCAATCTGAGCATACCCAGCAACCATAGGTTCCTGAAGGTTGCAAACTACAGTTAACCTCTTCTTAGCAGAAGTTTGTTCACTGTTTTTTTTCTTTAAAGCTCTACACATGGCTTCCTTTCTTCAGGATGTACTGAACTGTCAAGATATTCTTGTCTATGGGTTACAGATTTCTCCTCTTCTTCCTACCAAGAAGAGAAGTTAACTACTATCCCATGATAGTTTCTGTCCCAACATAAATATTTTTTTCTTCAGCTGACTCACCATATGGTAAGTCACCCTTCAGTTCCTGTTTTTCTACCCTCTCATCCAGGTTTTCTCCTGATTGAGTGGTACCATACTGTACACCTTTCATTCCAGTGTAGAGTTTTTTCTTTGAATAAATTCTCTGAACAGCTTATCAGACAGGGGCAGGACTACTCCTCTCCCTTTGCCTTTTCTCTCTGTGTTTTTCACAGGAAGATTCCCTCTGCTGTTTCTTTCAGTTGCTGTTTATGCAGGAGTTCCCGTGGTTGATCTACTGGTACTTTTCCACAAGTTCCAGTCTGTCTAGCCTTAGTAGTGATTCTAAGATAGTCCTCATCTATCTTGGATAATCCTACTCACTTCAGGCTTCTTACTTTATCTTCTTTCTGGCCATCTCCATTTCCTTGGATTTGGCAACACAGCTGACCTACAGTCAGTTTTATCTCCTAATTCTCCTGCATAATGCTCTCTGCAATCTTCAGAGAAGCTTTCTACTATGGGCCCTTGCTTTGTCTCTGATGGCTATTCCATATAGTAAAAAAGGCTTATCAGTCATTTTCCATGACTGTGAGGGTTCTCCACACCCTCTTGTCTCCTGTTATAATACAGGATATAAGCTTTTTCTGCGTGAATGTCCAAGGAGTTTCCCAATCCTGCAGGAATATGCTCTTTTTTCCTTACAGCTTGGCCTTATACTATCCTACTCCTCATGGACAGCACATATTCTACTAGTAACGCATGATACCCCTGTGTCCCTCCAGTGGGTCATCCTGGTATCTCCCTCTATGCGTTTTCTGTCCATTTACCATGTCAGAGTTCTACAGAACTCACGACTTGCTCTCTACAGACTGTTATTATCCTCAGTTTTTTCAGCAACCATCCTGGTTATTTCACTGGATAGCATTCCCGCACCCTCTTAGCCCAGGAGGAATAGATTCTCTATGTATCTTTTCAAGTAGGTTCCACCTTCTTGTTACTAGATGAATCTTTCTCCTTCACATCTCTCATGTGAATGTTCTTATGGGGCTTAGTTGCAGACATGTGTCTTCAAACTTGCATATTCATGTATGTATATATCTCTATTATTTCTATACATACATATGTCTGTAAGCTGTGTGTGCACGTGTTATGCCCCTATATATATATATATATACACACACATATATATATATATCCCTCTATATATGTATCTCTCGAGATGCTTTTATAGGTAGATATGTATTACATACTATCTCCCTAACTGTCTCTGCTATAAAGGTTTTTACCTTCTTACAGGTTCCAGACAGTGCGATTGCATATCTTTGTACTGTTCCTCGGTATGTAGGGGCTGTCATGCACAAAAATCCACTACTGTGGTACTTGCAGCTTCCACTTTACTCTAGGTCTCGCTATCCCTGAAGCATCATGCTTCAATATCTTTCCTATCTCTCACCAGCTAGGAAAGACATTGTCAATTTTCAGTAGTTCTGAGGTTTCAGCCTTCACACATCTGTCCTCCTTGGGAATATGGGCTTTTTTCCATACCCCGTCTTCCCTCCAGGACTGGGCTACTTGTCCAAATCGGTCAGTCTTCCTCTTTTACTCCTCAATGTCAATGACTATGTAGCTAAGAGTTTTCAGCTTTTTTACATAAAGCTTTCCACTGAAAACCTGCCGTTCTTATACTACCCCAGTTGACACCTGGGTCACCTGCCATTTCAAGAATTGGACCTTCACCCTCACTGCGTGAGGTCACCTTGAGGATCCTCTACTGAATCTCCAGTAGACTCCATCACGCTCTCTACTTCCTACAATCCAGTAGGTAAGATCCATTTTGTGATTGTTCATTAAATAATTTTAATGGTACTTATCATACATACCAAGGACTCCTCTCCTGTAGTCCTTAGCTTTGCTGTTTCTTACAGCTTCTCTCCTTTCCACTCCTACCCACCATCCCTCATGGGATGCCGGAGATCCATGTGTGGAAACTGCAGTCCTGATCCAGGGACACACTTTTCATGGGATCTCCCCCTGGCATCTCCAGCTAGGGAGTCCCCATATGTGAAGACTCATTCCTGCTTGTTCCTGGAGATAGCACAGTTACCTACCTGTAACAGGTGATCTCAGGGAACAGCAGGAATAAGTCTTCACAACCCACCCACCTCCCCTAGGAGTTGTATCTATCTTTCTATCTTCCTTTTCTCTTTCTCTCCTTTTGTCTCAGCTATGAAACTCAACTGAGGAGAGGCAGTGGAAAAGGCAGGAAGGCAGTGCGCAGGCGCGAGGGATGCTCCCAAAAGCTTTCTGATTGGATGCTGGGGAGCATTCCCGTGCAGGCTCCGTCGGTACCGACGTACCCATATGTGAAGACTTATTCCTGCTGTTCCCAGAGATCACCTGTTACAGGTAAGTAACTGTGCTATATTGTTAGACACTATTGCGCCCAGGGCCCCTGCTCTTTTTCTGTGGACAGAAATACTTCACCTCATACACTGTACCGCTCCCTTGGATTTTTGCAGCCCAAATGCATGACCCTGAATTTTTTAGCATTAAATTTCAGCTGCCAAATTCTCAACCATTCTTCAAGCTTAGCTGGATCCCTCCTTATGTTATCTACTCCTTCTCCAGGACCAAGCAGGAAGTCAGTCCTCACATATGGGTGACGTCGGCGCCGACGGAGCCCTCGCAGAGCAATTTTCCCCAGCTTTCAAAGAAAGCCTTTGGGAATTGCAGCGCGCATGCGCGGTCTCCTTCCCGCCCAAGGGTGCCATCTTAGCCAGTCTTCTTTTTTCCGCGGAGCCCTACAGACGTACCCGTCGTGTCCCCGCTGAAAAAGTTGATTTTAGTGATTTATTTCTATTTCTTTCTTCGGTTCGACGCCTGTCTTTTCCCTGCCCGGACTCGCGACGCCGTTGCGAGTCCTTCTATTATTTTTCGGTTTTTCTGATTTTTGGTCAGTTTCGTTTTTCAGTTTTTCGCTGGCAGCCCGGTCCTTTGACCTTGCAGGGGACCTTTTTCCCTCGATGGCCGCCAGTGGTTTCAAGCGGTGTGTTCAGTGTGACACAAATATGTCACTCACTGACACACATGATAATTGCCTCCGCTGCCTCGGCCCGGATCACGAAGAACTGATCTGTGGGGCCTGCAGCAAAATGTCCTCCAAAGCGTTAAGGAGTCGGCGGCACCAGCGGGAACGAATCTTCGCTGACCCCGGCCGTACCCGGACCTCGTCGGAGGCCTCGGCGTCCAGAGGTTCCAGCTCTGACCATCGCCGAAGTTCCTCCGACAGGGGTTCTCCCTCTGGGGACCATCGACGGAAGGTAAAACCCGCGAGGGCGGCGTCGGTGGACGCTCCTGGCTCCGCGAGGGCCAGGTCGCATAGCCCCGATAGCCGTCCCGGGTCTTTGGAGAAGGAGCACCTCCCGAAGCGACCTCGTCTGGAGTCGGAGTTGCCTGCTCGGGTAAGTCCTGTAGTCCTCCTGGACTCGCCTCCGAGGGGTCCGACGTCGGGCCCGACGCCGTCGGGGCCCGAGTCGGGGACTGCTGGGTCACCTGAGGTCGGACTCAGGTTGACGGCCTTGGATAGCAGACTATCTGCCTTCATGGACCAGCAGCGGGCACTGATCGCTAGCCTCGCTGGCGCCGCTGCCCCGACCGCCGGGACGTCGACGTCTAAGTCGACCCCGGAGACCGAGCCGATCCTCGAGTCCATGCGAACTCGAGTCGATCCTCGGTCGAGGTCACCCTCGGCCTCCCGTTCGGGACCGAGCTCGTCGACGCCGACGCCTCCGCCTGCCCGAGCCGACCCCACCGATTCCTCCTCGGAGTCGGCCTGGGAGTCTGAAGAGGAAGAGTCACCTGATTCGTTTCGGACTCGGTGTGTCCCCTCGGACTCACCTGAGTCCGAACCTCGGAAGCAGTCCCCTCCGGAGGATGCCCGGTTCTCGGACTTCGTCAGGGATATGGCCAAGGCTTTGGCCTTCCCTGCGGATCCCGAGGAGGAGCCTCGAGCCGAAGAGCTCGACGCCCTTCAGTATGACTCTCCCGCCAGGGAACACTTTACTGTACCGGTTCCTCCCATGCTGGAACGACTACTCTTCCGCATGTGGGAGAGTCCGGCATCGTCGCCGGTATTAAGCAAGCGGGTCGATTCCATCTATCGAGTCCGCAAGAGCCCCGGCTTCCAAAAAGCACAGCTACCGCACCATTCCATGGTAGTGGAATCGGCCATGCATAGGCTTAAGAGCCAGAAGATGCACTCCTCGGTGCCTCCTGGCAGGGAGGCCCGTAACCTGGATGGCCTCGGTAAGAAGTGTTTCCAGGGCTCTATGCTTGCTTGTCGGGTCCAGACCTACCAGCTCTACATGGGCATGTATCTCAGAGACCTGGCTAAAGAGGTAGCCGGATTCTCCGCTGGGCTATCCGAGGAACCTTTGCGGAGGTTCCTGGCCTTGACAACTGGTATTCGGGAATGCTCCAAATTCATGTCCCGAGCAGCCTATGATGGCTTTGAAGCATCGGCTCGAGTGGCCGCAGCAGGCATCGGTGCCCGCCGACAGGCTTGGCTTCAGTCGTCTGACCTTGAACCCTGGGTGCAGGACAAGTTGGTCGATGTCCCCTGCCGAGGTGAGAACCTCTTTGGCAAGCCCATGGCTGAAAAGGCTGCACAAATCGAGACGGAGACTCTCACCAGAACTAGGCTTTCTAGGAAGATCTCCGCCCCTTCCCAGAAAAAGAAGGGCTCGGGAAAGAAGTCCTTTTACCCGAGAAAGGCGGCTGCCTATAAACACTACCCTCAATATCAGGCCTCCGCACCTCCCCAACAGGGTCAGCAGGCCAAGAGACGGGGTAACGGGTCCCGTAGGCAGCAAGCCCCCAAGCCTGCACCACCGGCCCCTGCTCAGCAGGGTGGGGGTTTTTGACTTCATCAGCATAGCCTCTCCCCCTCAGCTGGTTCCTCCCAGCACCGGAGGCCGGCTTGTTCACTTCGCCCACAGGTGGTCCAACATCACTTCAGATGCCTGGGTGCTTCAAGTCGTAAGAGAAGGCTATCTTCTCCACTTCCACCAGGTCCCTCCCTCCTATTTCCCGGGAGAACCTCCACGACTCCCTCTGCACAGAGACTTACTCCTTCAGGAGTTAGCAAGTCTTCTTCAGGAACAGGTGGTGGAACCGGTGCCCCACCACCTGAGAGGTAAAGGTTTTTATTCCAGGTATTTCCTGATACCAAAAAGAACAGGAGGCCTCAGACCCATCCTGGACTTGCGCAACCTCAACAAGTTTCTCGTGAGGGAGAAGTTCAAGATGCTTACCCTTGGAATCCTTCTGCCCTACCTCCAGCAGGGAGATTGGCTATGCTCCTTGGATCTAAAAGATGCCTACACGCACATCCTCATCCACCCAAGCCACTGCCAATACCTAAGGTTTGTGGTGGCAGGAAATCATTACCAGTACAGAGTACTTACCCTTTGGCCTATCCTCCGCACCGCGAGTCTTCACAAAATGTCTCGCGGTGGTGGCGGCTTATCTCCGGCTTCACGGCCTCTGTCTTTCCGTACCTAGACGACTGGCTCATCAGAGCATCGTCCTCTCCGGAAGTCACAAAAGCCACACACCGCACTGTGACTCTTCTGCAGTACTTGGGCTTTGTCATAAACTTCGCAAAGTCCACTTTGCTCCCCTCACAGGATCTCGAGTTCATCGGCGCAAGATTGCACACTCCTCAGGCACGAGCTTTCCTGCCTCTCGACAGGGCTCAACGGCTCATGGACCTAGCCGGCCGTTTTCGCAGCCAGTCCCTGGTCTCAGCCAGGCGCTTCCTGAGACTACTCGGCCATATGGCTTCCACCGTCCACGTGACCCCCAATGCCCGCCTGAATATGCGGCCTGCTCAATGGTGCCTTCGCAAGCAGTGGCAACAAGCCACGGGCGGCCTAGCCGACTTAGTGCGCGTTTCCGAACCGCTGGCCTCTTCTCTACAGTGGTGGCTTCATCGGCCGAATCTGGTGCTCGGAATGCCTTTTCAGTCACCTCTGCCGGCTCAAGTGCTAACGACCGATGCTTCTCTCCTAGGATGGGGAGCACATTGCCAGGGGGCATGTACTCAAGGTCTCTGGACCCCGTGGGAGTCTGCTCAGCAGATCAACTTCCTGGAGCTCAGAGCAATCCGTCTGGCTCTCAAGGCTCTCTCCCACCTGACTTCTCACCAGTCCGTCCTTGTCCAGACAGACAATCAAGTTGCCATGTTCTACGTGAACAAACAGGGAGGCACGGGCTCCTTCCTTCTCTGTCGAGAAGCACAGAAGCTCTGCTCTTGGGCCGTCAGCCACGGCATTCTTCTCAAGGCAGTTTATCTCCCAGGCCAAGACAATTACCTGGCTGACAAACTCAGCAGGGTCCTCCAGCCGCACGAGTGGCGCCTGGATCCCTTGGTAGTTCAGAAGCTTTTCCTGAAGTGGGGCCTCCCCACGATGGATCTCTTTGCCAGTCCTCTCAACCGGCAACTTCCTCGCTTCTGCTCTCGGCAGCCGCATCCCCTTCGAGTAGCAGCGGATGCTTTTCTGCTCTCATGGTCGAAAAGCCTTCTGTATGCCTTTCCTCCCATCCCGCTAGTCTCTCGAACTCTTTTCTTTTTTTTAAATGCTTTATTTTCGTTTTATAACAACAAAGGAAAAGGAAGACATACAGCTAAAAGACAAATACAAAATGTAATACATACACCAAAGTAAACCCCTACCACCCCCCTCCCCCCTGCTTCTTCTCTAGAAAACTAATCATTCCCGAAGCGGGCGTGTACTTACATTATTGTGTTACAAATCTAACGGTGACCGGAAACATGATGAGTGCACATTAAACAGGCATGTTGGAGCAATGAGCAGATTGTACATAATCATTAAGCATCTGCCATTTAGACAAGCGAGAGTGAGGTTGGGCATGGGGAATAGCTCTCCGAGGTATCTGCTCATATTTACTATATAAGCAGACAAGGTTCCACCATTCATTGACAGTAAGTCGAGAGCTATCCTTCCAATTCCTCGTGATTAAGCATATGGCAATACCCAGCATGAAATCAAGGAGAAAGTGACCCTTCTTAGGAAGAGAGGGGATCTCCGCCACAGAGCGGAGTCCCACGATCTTCCAAGAGAGAGGTTCGTGAAGGTGTAAGATAAACTGAATACGACCCCAGACCCGCCCCCAATAAACCTGTAGTTGAGGACATTCATAAATAACATGAGCGAGGGTTCCCACAGCAGTATGACAAGACCAACACTGGTCCCTAGCATTTGTGTTCCATTTGGCTATTTTTTCTGGGGTATAAAAGCATCTGTGTGCAAAGAAGAAGAGAGTTTGGGTAACCGAGGCAGACCGGGAGACCCGCACTACTTTGCTCCAGAAAACGCTCCATTGCACAGGGGTTAAAGTGGTTTGCAGTTCGCGCTCCCAGGCTTGTTGGGCTCTAAAAATGGCCGTGTCTGTACCCTGACATAATATTTTATAAAAGTTAGAGGCTACCCCATGCGTACTACCAATAGAGTAAACTATCTCTAATAGCCCGTCCTCAGTAGGGACAGAGGGCGGCATGATTCGAGCACTTTTGAGGCAGTGTTGAAGCTGCATCAATTGAAAGTAGTGTTTCGCTGGTAACGCAAATTCCTTTTGTAAATCAGAAAAGGTTTTCCAACAAGCTGCGGAGAAAAGCTGTTGGGGTGTCCAGATCCCCCTTGAGTACCAGGGTTTCCATGCTATAGTTCTATGTAGGACTTGAATTCTGGGGTTATTCCATAGCGGGAGTCCGTCCGGAGGACATACGTTCGGGCCCAGTGATAGAATGAGAGTATTAAAGGCCGCAAGAGTATCGACAATCATTGGTGGATGGCGGGTGTCTACTTGATAGGACATGCCGGGGAGATGGGTCAACGGAATTGGGCTACTAAGCTCCTCTTCTATGTCAAGCCAAACTGGTCTGCTGTCTGTTGAGGTATCTAGCCATCGGGCACCTTGCTTAAGTAGGAAGGCTTGATGATATCTTAGAAAATCAGGAAATCTGGTACCCCCTCTTTCCTTTGCAGACTGTAATTTTTGTTTAGCTATCCTTGGTGGCTTGCCCTGCCAGAGATAACGGACGAGAAGGCCCTCAATATCTTTATAAGTATGTAGCGGGAGTAAGCATGGCAACATTTCTAAAATGTAATTCACTTTGGGGACTATCATCATTTTCACAGTTTCTAAGCGACCCCACCATGTTAGAGATAAGGGAGACCAACGATTCGTGAGCTCACGGACCTTGGAGACTACCTCTTTGGCATTAAAACTAATAGTGTCTTCTAAAGGAGAACAGTAATGGACCCCAAGATACTTCACCATGCGGGATTGCCAAAGGAAGGGAAAGGCCTGCATGTCAGCCTCATGTACCCAGCGGTTCAGTGGGAATGCTACAGATTTGGTCCAGTTAATTTTATAGCCCGATAATTGTGAGTATCCGTCAATTAGATCCAAGAGAGCTGGAACCGAGTCGAGGGATACGAAAAGCATAAGGTCATCTGCATATGCAGATAGTTTAATCTCCCTACGACTGAAGGGGACACCTCGAATACGTGCGGATTGTCTAATAAGGAGGGCTAGGGGTTCAAGAGCTAGATCAAAGAGCATTGGTGATAGGGGGCAACCTTGACGCGTGCCTCTTTGGAGATTAAATGGCTGAGACTTGATGGCATTAACACAAATACTGGCGACGGGTTGAGTATACATGACTTGGAGATATCGGAGGAAGCCCTCCCCAAAGCCATACCATCGGAGAACTGCAAATAAGAAAGGCCATTCTAGACGATCAAAGGCTTTTTCGGCATCCAGGGAAAGACCCACCCATGGAAGATCTAGATTGGCAGCACTGGATAGCACATGGCACAAGGTCCGAGCATTGTCAGCAGTTGATCTGCCGGGTATAAAACCGCATTGGTCGGGGTGAATTAGGGTGGCCATCCTGTCAGATAGCCGGGTGGCCAAGATCGTTGCGAAGATCTTATAATCGGCATTAAGTAGGGAGATTGGACGGTAGTTGGCGGTTAGTAGCGGGTCTCTGCCTTCTTTCTCAAAGACTACCACATAAGCTGCAGAAAAGGATCCCAAAGAGGATGTATCTACCGCAAGGGCAGTAAAATAGAGTTTTAAATAGGGAACTAGATCTGCACTGAACGTTCTGTAGAATTCGGTCGGGAGACCATCGGGCCCTGCGGCACGGCCCGAGGCTGTTCGTGTTAGGGCAGATTGGATCTCTGAAGTAGAGAAGGGTTCATCCATCGCATCCCTATCATCTTCAGAGAGGGTCGGCCGCTGAATGCCAGAAAGCAATCGCTCGAATGTCTCTGACGAGAACTCACATTCAGATTGATATAGGCGGGTATAGAAATCCCGAAAGAGCTCTACAATGTCGGAGTCTGTGGTTACTATGCCCCCTCCCTGTGGAGCTCGAAGGGCCGCTACGCGTTTGGCTTCTTTTTGACCTTTCAAGGCGTTGGCTAAGAGTCGACCGGCTCGGTTATTTTCACGATAATAGGTCCCTCGCTGAAGCTCAATACTCTTAGAAGCTGCAGTTGAGAGGATTGAGTTATATTGAAAACGGAGACGCTGTAATCGAATTAATACACATGGATCAGTACGTGAAGTTAGAACTCGTTCGCCTGCTTTTATTTGTTGGTCTAGTGTGAATAGCTGCTGTTTGCGTTGTTTCCGCAGGCGAATTTGATAGCTAGTGATCGTTGCTCGAATGGCCGCTTTGAAGCCCTCCCACCAAGCCCAATTCGCAGTATCCTGGGGTAGATTAAAATGGAAGTAATCCTGTATGGCTGCTCGAATTTCTACCTGGAACTCTGGCTGAGTTAACAGGGCTCTATCAAAGAACCAGGCCCCCGTATTCCCTTGGGGTGCAGTAGTGTGTAGTTGAAAGGAAATGGCGGCATGATCTGAAATATGTTGGGAGTGAATCTTTGCAGTATCCACCTGAGGAACTAACAGTTTTGATATTAGAAAGAAGTCTATGCGAGACTGGGATTTATGAGGGGAAGAGAAAAAGGTGAAGTCAAGCTCATTGGGGTGTAGTAACCTCCATAGATCAACTAAAGCAAGATCTTTGATCAGGGAGGTAAGCGTGGTGTGACTCTTGGGGGGACCACTTGTCCTAGGCGGCTGTTTGTCAATCAGGGGATCAAGGACTAGATTGAAATCCCCCCCAATTATCAAGGAAGTATTAGCAGAGGCCTGTGCAACCTGAGCAATGGTAGCAAAAAAGGCAGGGTCATCCACATTAGGAGCGTAAAGGCATATACATGTAACTTCAAGGCTACCTATCTTGAGGTGAACTCTGGACCATCTACCTTCTGTATCTGAGCTAGTCGCAATAATAGTAGCATGCAAAGATTTCCTAACCAGTATGGCGACCCCACATTTCTTAGAAACGGCTGGGGAATAGGCGGCCACCATGTAGGGTTTAATATTGAGTTTAAGAGTTTCCTTCGAATTTAAATGCGTTTCTTGGAGAAAGATCAGATCCGCGGCTTCCTGACTTAGGTAGCTTAGGATTTTCTTCCGTTTTATCGGATTATTGATTCCTTTTACGTTCAATGAGAAAATCTTACATGGTGCCATCAATCGGTAATAGACATTTGAGGTAAGGGCGCTTGAAAACATACAACATAATCAGAATCTGTGCAACAATGACATAATCACCAAGTAGTCTGACTAATACACCCCATATTGAAAAGTATGTACCAAAGTATCTTAGAGAAGAATCAAAACCCCCAAAGAATATGGCGACCATATGTCTGCGGGAGGAGGCCCTAGAGAGGGAATAGAAAGACATGACACAAAGAAAAGAAACACCAGAGTCCATAGTTAACACTGTCTCTGATACTCATCGAGGCTACTGTGGGTAGATGGAGTCGGGTCACAGCTATCATCAAAAGTAAGGCAACAAATTGCCCTCGCCAGACTCTTTGCTGGGTTGCGGCAGATCCAATATGGCGGGTGTAGCGGATATGAGAATACTTGCAGGAATATTCTGGAAGTCAGCGCATCAAGTCGGCTTCTTTGGAATCCAAAAACTCCGCTAGTAGATCAGGGTCCTCAAATGTTCTTGTCTGATTGTGAAGCGTGACTCGGAACTTGGCCGGGTACATCAGGCCATAGCGTGCTTGTAGTTGTTGAAGCCTCGGCCGAAATTCCAGAAAGCGCTTTCGGCGGTCGACCGTGGGTTTAGCCAAGTCGGGATAGAAGGAGGTCTTGTGGCTCTCAAACTCCATATGGCCCTTTGCCCGAGAGGCACTTAGAATTTGCTCAACGTGTTGATATCTCAGAAGTCGAAAAATGATAGGCCGCGGGGTCTTCCTGTTGAGCGTTATGCTTGTGGGCACACGATGAGCGCGATCTATCTCCAAATCTTTGGTAAAAGTGGTTTGGAGCAGGGAAGGGAGGATTTTGCATAAAAACTCTTTCATGTCTCCCGATTCCGCTCCCTCCGGTATGCCCACGAGTCGAATGTTGTTGCGGCGCGCTCTATTATTGCCATCTTCCACTTCTTTCTGCAAGGCCCGCACCTGGCGTTCAACTTTGTCGAGTTTGGACAACCGGGCCGCATGGGAATCCAATATGCTCTCCATTTTGTCCTGACGCGAAGAAAGCCCTTCTAGCTTGCTTTGCAGCACACCAAGATCTTCCCGCAGCGCTCGGAGTGCCTCCCGGTTTGACTGCACGAGGTCTTTGACCCCTCTAATCTCTGCGAGGATTTCCTGCTGCATTTCGGGGCCCTCGTGCAAGGCCAGCCCCTTCTGCGGAGACGGAGGTTCAGTTTTGGATCGTTTGCCGTGAGAAGCCGCTGGAGATCCAAATTCCAGGCGCGTGGGTTTGGTCCCCGCCATCTCACCAATGTGCCCCGGCAGGATCAGAGTAGAAGTTCCAAGTGTTTACGGTGTTAATTCAGGATTCTGAGTAGGCCTCTCGGGAGCCACAGCGTTATGCGACCATCCCGCTGGACATCAGGCTCCGCCCCCCGAGCTCTCGAACTCTTTTCAAGGTTCTCCGAGACAAAGCTTCCATGATCCTGATAGCTCCTCGCTGGCCCAGACAGCCGTGGTTTCCACTCCTACTGCAATTAGCAGTAGAGGATCCGTTCCCTCTGGGGTTTCAACCGGATCTCCTGACACAGGATCAGGGGTCCCTGCTACACCACAACCTCAGATCTCTACATCTGATGGCCTGGCTGCTGAAAGGGTAGTCCTTGCTCCCCTTCTACTGCCGGCAGAGGTGGAAGAGGTCATCCTAGCTTCTCGGCGACCTTCTACCCGCAAATGCTACGCCCTTAAATGGCGTCGCTTTTCCACTTGGTGTGCCCAGCAGTCTCAGGATCCCTTCTCCTGCTCGGTGTCGGTGATCTTGCAGTACTTGCTCTACCTCTCTAATCTGGGACTTAAGTCCAACTCAGTCAAAGTCCACCTCAGTGCTCTTTCAGCACATCATGTGCCGGTGGACGGCAGTCCTCTTTCCAGCGACCCTCTCGTAGCGAGGTTTCTCTGAGGTCTCCTTCTACTTAAACCACCTCTGCGCCCGCCAGCACCTGACTGGGATCTGAATGTGGTTTTACAGCGGATCACCTGTCCGCCTTTTGAACCTATGGCTACCTGTTCTCTCCGTTTTCTATCTTGGAAAACTTTATTCCTGATAGCCCTCACTTCCGCTAGACGCGTAAGTGAATTGCAGGCCCTCGTGTCTGATCCCCCTTACACTCGGTTCTACAAAAATAGGGTAGTCCTACGGACTCACCCGAAATTTCTTCCAAAAGTGGTCTCCCCTTTTCACATTAATCAGGAGGTGGTACTTCCGACCTTCTTTCCCAGGCCACATTCCAGCCGAGCTGAAATGGTCCTGCATACCCTGGACTGTAGAAGGGCGTTGAACTTCTACCTTGACCGTACGCGGGAGCACCGTAAAGCTGCTCAGCTTTTTGTGTCTTTTGACCCCAATAAATTGGGGCTCCCCGTCTCCAAGCGTACTCTGTCCATCTGGGTTGCTGACTGCATCGCTTGGGCTTATGGGGCAGCCGGACTCTCATTAGAAAGTCGAGTCACGGCTCATTGTGTTCGGGCGAAGGCTACGTCAGTGCCTTACCTCCGCTCTGTTCCGTTGGCAGACATCTGCCGGGCCGCTACTTGGTCTTCGAGCCAGACTTTTGCGGTCCATTACTGCCTCGAGAGGGTGTCCCGCAGGGACAGTGCTTTCGGACAGGCAGTCCTCCGAAATCTCTTTGAGATTTGAGCAACTCCTACCCTCCATCCCGGATGGGGGCTACCGGTGGGTAATAATTCAGTGAAGATTCCTTCCTTCTGTGCCGCTGAGCTAGAGGGAGCTCATTTTTGTGCTTAGGGTCTCCGGTAGCCTTAAGCTTGGGAGTCCCATATGTGAGGACTGACTTCCTGCTTGGTCCTGGAGAAAGCGTAGTTACTCACCTGTAACAGGTGTTCTCCAGGAGCAGCAGGAATCAGTCCTCACAACCCTCCCTCCTCCCCTTGGAGTTGCAATCATCTGCTTAAGTTTTTTTGCAAATTTTTATGCTGTCTTTTAGCTATGTCATCAGACTGGCTAAGATGGCACCCTTGGGCGGGAAGGAGACCGCGCATGCGCGCTGCAATTCCCAAAGGCTTTCTTTGAAAGCTGGGGAAAATTGCTCCGCGAGGGCTCCGTCGGCGCCGACGTCACCCATATGTGAGGACTGATTCCTGCTGCTCCTGGAGAACACCTGTTACAGGTGAGTAACTACGCTTTCCTGGGTGTCAACTCTATTGTAGATGTTGGTATCATCTGGCAAGAGGCATTCCTTACCTGACAGCCCTTCTGCAGTATCACTAACAAAGATGTTAAAAATCTGACTAAGGACAGATCCCTGCGGCACACCACTGGTAACCATCTCCTCCTCAGAGTGAGCTCCATTTACCTGTACCCTTTGTTCCCTCCCACTCAACCAATTTTTAACCCGATCAAGAACTTTATGGTCCATCCCCAGGTTGCTCAGTTGGTTTATAAGTCACCTGGGTGGAACGGTGTCAGAGGCTTTACTGAAATCAAAGTACGCCACATCTAGGGCTCTTCCTTGCTCCAACTCCTTGGTCATCCAGTCAAAGATATCAATCAGATTTGTCTGACAAGACCTGCCTCTGATAAACCCATGCTGCCTCCGATCCTGCAATAAATTGGACTCCAGAAACCTCACTATATTCTCTTTCAGTAGCATTTCCAATAATTTACTCACCATAGAAGTTAGACTAACTGGCCTGTAGTTTTCAACCACATCCTTATTTCCGCTTTTGTGTAGAGAGACTACATGTGTCTCTCTCTACTCCTTTGGCATCATTCCTGACTGCAAAGAAGCATTGAAAAGGTTAGTCAGTGGAGTTGCTAGAACGTCCCCAAGTTCTTTCAGTATTCTCAGATGTATCCCATCCGGTCCCATGGCTTTGTCTGCCTTTAGTGTAGCTAGTTCCTCATGAACTGAAAATCATTCTAGATCCTCGTAGCTTCTGTTCCTATTTGTGGGTGTTTTCTGAGGACCTGCTCCTGGCCCTTCATCTGTGAACACAGAACATAAATATTTGTTAAGCAATTCCGCTATCTCCAGGAACAAGCAGGAATAAGTCTTCACATATGGGTACGTCGGTACTGACGGAGTCTGCGCGGGAACGCTTCCCAGCATCCAATCAAGAGCTTTTGGAAGCATCCCAGCACGCCTGCGTGCTGCCTTCCCGCCTTTCCCAACTGCCTCTCCTCAGTTTTCGTTTTTCCGCCGAGCCGGCAGGACGTCCTGTCACCGCAGAAAATTCTTGTTTTTATTTTTTATTTTTCTTGTGGTCGCGGCTGTCTTCCCGATGCCACCGGTACCGCCGGTGTTTTCTTTTCTTTTCCTGAAAATGTTTTCCTTTTTCACGGGTTATTTCTTCATAGTGTCCCACGGTTTTTTAGGCCTTTTAGGCCTCTTCTTTTCCTTCATGGAACCGCCAGGCACTTTCTCCAAGAAATATTCACACTGTGGCGGTACAACTTTATTTTTAGACCCTCTAAGTCTGTGTCTAACCTGCTTGGATCTTCACAACAGTTTGGTGAGAAGAGCTCTTCAGCATCGAGGTTCCCTCGATACACGGTTGCCCTCCAACTTCGGGGCACCGTCCCCTTCTTCTTCCACACAGAATCAGGTAACCCACAAACAGTCTGTTAAGACTAGCCAGTCCTCGAGTGGTAGGTCTCATGCACAGCATGAAGACGGCTCCGGCCTTGCCCTCGAGGGCCCACTGGCTTCAATACCCCGGCGGGAGTCTTCGGTCTCCAAAGCAAAGAAGGGGTTTCGGGTTGTTCCTGAGGTTCACCCCTCACAGAACATACCTCAGACATGTCCGGTGGTGGCATCCGCTTCAAGCGGTACCGGTACCCCGACATCGGCACTGGTGCTGGATGAAACACTCCTCACCAGGGATCGTCATCTGGCGTCTTCAGTGCCTTCGGGACCGGTGGATACTCTCCAGACTGACTTTCCATTATCGGTACCGGCACCGATACTACCACCGCCGTCGGTACCCTCCAGACGTGCATCGATAGACTCGCTTCCTTCAATGCCGAGTCTGGAATCGATCTCCAGTCTGGAGGACTGGGTACCGACTCGCCTTGATACCGGCTCTCTGCGGTACCGAAGGCTCGGTTCCAATGATTCGGATCCACAACTCTCGGTTCCTTCGAGGCCAATTGAGTTGCCACTGGTTGACCTTCCTTCACCGGTATCAGACACGGTACCGATATCGGTACCGACGACCTCATTACCTTTGCGGTAGGTGCCTTCCATGCTTCGCTTATCAGGCTCTCTGCCCTCGATGCCGAGTTTGGAATCGATCTCTAGTCTGGAAGACTCTGTACCAATAGTTTTTGGTACCGACATCGATCGATACCGGTGCTTCGGTACTGGGGATAGTGGCCGGATGGTCTCGGTCACCTCGGTACCGTTTGAACTGTCACCGATGACTACTCCGATGTCTTTGTCGAGCTCGACGCCGACATCGGTACCGGTATTGACATCGGTACCGGTATCCACAGTAGCATCATGGCCAACTCCTACCATGCTTTTTTCAACAGGATCGCTCCATTCTATACCAAGCTTGGAGTCGATACCTGGCATGGACAATGTGGTATGGACAGTTGCTGCTCCTGATACACGGTACCAGCAACCATCCCTTAAGCATTCCACACTGCACTGTGCAGGATCTTCTATTCCTATATATTTGGATACCTCTGTGGATGCTCAGGCTAGTTCTTTAAATCTACCCTGTCCAAGAGAGATTCCTGTCAGGGATCCCTCTTTTCAGAGTTTCCTCCTGGATATAGCAAGATCTCTTGCCATTCCTATCCCAGGACATGATCCTGCACAAGGCTCTCTTTCTACCAAAGCAAGGGAGAACATAATGCTTCCTTTGCATCATTCCTTGCAGGATCTCCTTCTAGGAATGTGGGAAATACCTTTCAGGGTTACCCCCACCTCCGTTAGACCGCTGCTTAAGGACACTAAATTAGACCCTCAAAAGGTCGAGTCCTACAGACCCATATCCAGCACCCGATGCTCGCTAAAATCGTTGAAAAGATAGTCTACAGGCAGCTACAAGATCATGTGGACACCAACGCACCTCTAGATTCATCGCAACACGGTCAGTCCAACAATCCGCCGAGAAGATTCCAACCATTCAACAAAGATCTAATCCTGAAATCAGCAATCCCACTAATGAACTCACCAGCACACAACCCTGATGAACTAGTCTCCAACTGGAACGAAATACTCAGTTCAATAGCTGTTCGCCCAGCAAAAAACAAACCTCAAGCGAAACGACACACAGCAGCATGGTACTCTACTGAGTTGAAAGCCTCACTCGCGACACTAAGAAAACTTGAGAGACGCTGGCGCCGCTCACGCTCAGAAGCAGACCAAAAGGCATACAATTTACAACTCACAGCGCACCGTACCGCAGTGACTGAAACCATGAGACGTTACCACGCCGACACTTTAAAGAGATCCCTCAACAAACCTCGTGACCTGTTTGCCCTCGTTAAGCAACTTACAACAGAACCTGCATCAGAACAAACAAATGGAATCCATCCTCAAACATATGCAGATTATCTACAAACGAAACTTTGTCAGATAAACAACAACCCAGCATCCAGCATCATCCTTCAGCCCTACAATCAAACACCACTCACTACCTTCTCAACTCCATCCAAACGATGCATCGAAGACACCATAGCAGCCATCAATACGTCCACAGCGCAATCTGATCCATGCCCAGCTTTCTGGGTCAAGGAACTCCGGACTGACCTCAGTCCAATCATATCCAGACTTATTCAAGAATCGTTCACAACAGGTGATTTCCCACGCACCCTCAAACAAACTTCAATAAGACCTCTACTAAAAAACAACAAACTCGACCAACAGAAACCAGAATCCTACAGACCCATAGCAAGCATACCATTGCTTGCAAAAATAATGGAAAAGATAGTTCAGAGACAAATACAAGATCACATTGATTCCAATGCACCACTGGATCCATGCCAGCATGGATTTAGAGAATCTCACGGAGTCGAGACCCTTCTTACCACACTCTTCAGCAACATAATATCAGGCATCGACAATACCCACCAAGGCTTTGTCCTTGTCTTCCTTGACATCGCGGCAGCGTTTGATTCCGTTAGCCATGAGCGCCTCCTAGAACGCCTCAAAGAAAAAGGAATCTCCGGTAAAGCACTCGAGTGGTGCAGGTCCTACCTCTCGGACAGATGGCAGCAGGTAAGATCCAGAAACACATCATCAGAACCATTCCACCAAAGCCAAAGTGTCCCACAAGGATCCTCCCTCTCCGCCTTACTATTCAATATATACATGCAACCTCTCTGCAACCTGATCCGGTCTTTCAACATTAACTGCATGATATACGCAGATGATGTGCTATTATACACGCCTTTTGCAACAGAAAACCCAGACCTCGAACCAATAACATGCTGCATAAACGAAATATCCAATTGGCTACAATCCCAAAACCTCCGGATTCAACACAAGAAGACGGAGGTGATGTTCATTACAAGGAACCGTAACTTCACTGCCCCAACAGTACTGAAAGTGAAGGAAGCAGACCTCCAGACCAAATCCGCGATCAGATACCTCGGCATCACACTAGACCAGAACCTAAATATGCAGGCTCATATAAGTAACACTGTAAGGGCAGTATATCATAAAATTAGATCCCTTAGATACCTAAGATCTCTGCTGGAGCCAGATGATTTCAGGACTATCTATCAGGCACTAATTATCCCGCATTTCGATTATGCAAATGCAATACTTCAAGGTCTCCCCCAAACCACCCTAAACCCACTGCAAATGGCAATGAACACCGCAGCAAGAGTACTGCACGGAGCATCCAGGAAAGACCATGTCACACCTATAATGAAACAACTCCACTGGCTCCCGATTCAAGGTAGAATTACATTCAAGACCTTGCTGCTCACCTTCAAAGCCACCAAAGGTCTCTCGTCAACTTCACTAACTGAGCTAATCCAGATGACACCCCACAACAGAGACAGAAGGTCAGTAGCTCAAAACACCTTGATAGTCCCAAGATCTATAACTCAATGCACCAAGTCAACATCCAGCAGGACTTTCAAACTTTATGCACCAGTGATCTGGAATAACCTCCCTCACAACATCAGATCAATCCCAGACATATTCCAATTCAGGAAGGCCGTGAAACACTACCTCTTCCTCATACATTACCCTGAAACCAATAGAAACTCAGCACCATTTGCCGAAACCACCCAAATCACCACTGTCTAAAACCATACAAACACATGATCAGCCTACAAATTGTATATATTGTGGTTGTACATAGTTACCCTGTTAGCCAAGTTGAATATCCTGTTCATATGTAAACACAAAGTACTATTGGAAATGTGTATGTTCACTGTTTATTGTAAACCGCGCTGATGCTGAATAGCGCGGTATAGAAGAGACTTTAAATAAATAAATAAATAAATAAATAAACACGGATTCAGAGAGTCACATGGAGTAGAAACACTACTCACTCCTCTTTTCAACACCATAATCTCAGGCATTGACAACTCACGTACAGGTTTCGCACTCATCTTTTTAGATATAGCTGCAGCCTTCGACTCAGTCCGCCACGAGATTCTCCTGATTCGGCTAAGAGAGAAAGGCATTACCGAAACAGCTCTGGAGTGGTGCAGGTCTTACCTGTCTGGAAGATGGCAACACGTCCGAGCAAATGGAACCACATCCGAGCCATTCCTACAAAGTCAAGGAGTCCCTCAAGGATCCTCCCTATCATCACTTATGTTTAACATCTATATCCAACCCATTTGTAACATCATTAGATCGTTCAACGTGAGTTGTATGATATACGCAGACGATGTCCTACTGCCAATATCCCTGGACTGCCCGGACCTCACCCCACTAACTAAGTGTTTCAACGCAATATCCGAATGGCTCCTCTCCCAAAATCTGCGTATCCAACATAAGAAAACGGAGGTCCTGTTCATCTCCAGAAATCCTGAGTTTACACCACCTAGCCACTTGGAAGTGGACAACGCCGAGTTGCAAGTAAAATCAGCTATACGGTATCTCGGAGTCACCTTGGATCAGAACCTCAACATGAAGCAGCACATAGCCAAAACAGTAAGAGCGATCTACTTCAAGATCAGATCCCTCAGACACATACGCCCCCTACTCGAACTGAGCGACTTCCGCACCATCTATCAAGCCCTCATCATCCCTCATTTTGATTATTCAAACGCCATCCTACAAGGACTCCCTCAGGCAACCTTACATCCCTTACAACTCGCCATGAACAGTGCAGCGCGAATCCTCTTCGGAGCACCAAGGAGAGTGCATATCACACCCCTCCTGAAGCAGCTGCACTGGCTCCCCATTCAAGCCAGGATTAGCTTCAAGACCTTAGTGATGACATTCAAGGCTATCAAGGGACTCTCCTCCTCGTCACTATGTGACCTCATCCAACCACCCACAACCAACAGGCTAAGAAGAACCGCAGTAGCCAACATGCTAGCGATACCGAGAGACATGACAAAATGCTCCAAAGTAACATCAAACAGAGCCTTTAGTCTAAGTGCCCCAAGTCTCTGGAACTCCCTACCACCATACATCAGAGCCATCCCCAACCTGAGCCAGTTCAGGAAGGCCTTAAAACACCTCCTCTTTATTAAATACCTCACAGACTCCCCTGAATCCCAGCCACCATGTATGATCAACACACAATAACTCCATCTCACATGTATGTAGTTACCTATTTCAATGTTCCGCACATGTAGATAGTTTCCCCTGTTATCCAAGTTGATTGCTCCTGTTCATTGTAATGACCTGACTATAGTTTATTGTCGGATACTGTTTGTTTTTATGTAAACCGCGCTGATCGCAAATAGTGCGGTATATAAGAAATGTAAATAAATAAAATAAATAAACTGATCTGCTATATCAGGTGCCCCCCTCTCCAGGGTTTCAAAAGACTCAACTTCCTCATCATTCCATAGTAGAGGAATCAGCAATGAGGCGGGTAAAGAGTAAGAAAAAGCACTCTTCCTATCCGCCAGGTCGTGAGTCTAAAACACTAGATGACTTTGGACGTCAAACCTTCCAGACATCTATGCTTCTGCAAGAATTCTCTCATATATTTTTTATATGAGTCTTTCTCTTGAGGAGGTCACAAAGCAATTACATCTTTTGTCTCCTTTCCTTTCAGATTCCAGGAGTACAGACTATTCCTCACTGCTTAAGCATATCCAGAATATCTCTTGGTTTTTCTCGTGCTTCACTAGACTCTTTTGAGTCTGTTAGCAGAACTTCTGCTATAGCTATAGGGGCACGACGTAGAGCCTGGCTCCAAGCTTCAGACTTGGACAAATGGGCACAACAAAGGCTGGGACATACTCCTTGCACTGGAGAAAATCTCTTCAACAAGGAGTCTTTACGTCAGGTTGCTCAGTTGTCCACTGATTTGCCTGTTCCTAAGAGTAGTTCTACCCCTTCCTCTGTCCCAATACGTAGGTACTCTCCTACCAAACTTGCTTCCCACAGGAGAAGAAGGTTTTATTCATCACTTGCCCATCCTACAGATGTTCCCCAACAGGGAAAGCATTGTCCTGGTCTAAGGAATCCAACCTCTCACCAGGCTCAGCAAACCCAGCACCTGCAGGGTTTGATCATT
The DNA here is from genome assembly GCA_033557465.1 of Ichthyophis bannanicus. Lineage (NCBI taxonomy): Eukaryota > Metazoa > Chordata > Amphibia > Gymnophiona > Ichthyophiidae > Ichthyophis > Ichthyophis bannanicus. The sequence continues at coordinate 1,734,057,859 of CM066032.1, forward strand.
CATCATCATATGCTTGTGACCCTTGGGGTTAGAATCTAAAGTTGCTTCTTCTCAATAGAAGCAACCCACCACTTTATTCTAACCCCTACACAGGGATCTCTTTCCAAAAGATATCCATTTTTTCTATATTCTATGAGCTGTCAGGATGTTCATGCCTATAAGTCACAGGTTTCTCCTCTTTTTCCTACTAGGTAAAGAGGTCTAACCACTATCAGATGATAGTTACTGCGCCAGCATGTATTTTTCCTTTCTATAGACTTACTACATAAGTCTTCTTCAGCTCCATTCTCTTCACCCTCTTACCAAGTTTATCCCCTGTAAGAGCGGAATTACTTACTGGGAGGCTTTCTCTTCAGCCTCTCTAGTTTTCTCAATTTACAGTGCAGAGTTTTCCTCTCTGAGTTACCTCCTCTGTTTCAATCTTGCTTTGGGGCAGCTTATCAGACATATCCAGAGTTCCTACTCCTGTTCTGTCTGTTCTTTCTGTCTTGCACAGTAAGATTCTTTCTACTGTCTTGCTAACAGCTGCCCATGCAGGAGCTTTAATGTTTGGACCACTGGTTTCTATCCACCAACAACCAGTTTGTCCTCCACTAACATCCTGTCTAGTCTTAGTAGTGGCTCCAAGTCAGTACTTCATCTCTCTTGGAGATCATCTCCCTACCAGCTTTCTAGATTGTCTTCTATTCTGCCATCTTCATTCCTGACTTTGGCAGCATAGTTTGACTGAGATACTGGCTCTCTAACAGCCAGTTCTATCCCCTCATTCTCCTGCATCATGCTCTCTGCAATCTACAGAGAAGCTTTCCACTATGGGCCCTTGCTAGAGAGCATGGGGTTTTTTTTCTCCAACAGCTATCCCAGCTGGTTAGAAAAGGCTTTTCAGTCATGTCTCCCATGACTAGAAGGTTCCCCCTTCTTTTTCTATCTCCTTTTTTGATACAAAGGACATAGGCCTTCTCTTAAGTGAAAGCTCAAGGACTTACCAGTTCCCTGCTTTGGTCCATAATATATCCCAGTCGGGGATATGCTCGTCCTCGGGGTAAGATCGCATGATACCTTTGCCCTTAAGCAGGTCAACATGGTATCTCATCTCTAGGCGTCTTCTGTCTACTTACCATGCCAGAGTCCTGGAAGACTCGGGACTTGCTGGCTGCACATTGACATTGTCCTTTGTTTTTCACGTAACAGTCCTGGTAATTTTGCACTAACTAGCATTCTTGCAGATCATGACCAGGAGGAATAGATTCTCTCTGTCTTCTCAAGTAGGTTCCACCTCCTTGTTATTAGATGAATCTGTCCTCTCCACATATCCTATGTGATCACTGTACTGTAGGCATATCTCTCTCTGTTTAATTGCAGACACCCATATGTAGGCCTACATATCCATATTTATTTTTTATGTGTATTTTATACCCTGCCATATCTCACTATACATATATTTCTATCTATCTATCTATCTATCTATATATATATATATATATATATATATATATGTATATGTATCTGTTGAGATATTTTATTATAAATAGATATGTATCCCCATACTTATCTATTCCCCTGTCTATTCTCGTATACCTATATGATTCTGACAGAGGGACTTACGCATACCTATGCTATCTAGCAGGTTTGAGGTTCTACACACACACCCACTCCTGTGGTAGTCAACAATTTTTATACCATAACCTAACGGTTTAGGTACCTCTGAAGCTCTCCATGCTCAATATCTCTCCTAGCTTATCCCAGTTAGGAGAGACATTGTGGATCTTCAGTTAATCACAGGCTTTAATGCCTCAGGCATTTGTCCTCTCTTTTTGGGATACAAGGAGTTCCCACACCCTTTCTCCCCACAAGGACTGTGCCTGTTTGTCCAAATCGGTTAGCCTTCTCTTTTTGCTCCTAAGAGTGACTCACTCTGCCTCCAAAAGAGCTAGGGGTTTTCTCATAAAGCCTTCTGCTGAAGGCCCACTGTTTTTGGACTACCCCAGTTCCCCTACTGGGGTTACCTGTTACCTTTCAAGATTCTGACCTCCACTAGTTTTCCTACAGGATTATTACTTCCACTTACAGTGAAGTCCTCTTCAAGGTTCCTCTACTGTTTTTCCCAGTAGGTCCATGAACCTCCATACTAATGTGAAATCCTGTCAAGGGAGGTCCGTCTTGCAATATCCTTTGCAATGTTATTGATGACCATCATCATCCACACATGGACTCCATCCCTGCAGTCCTATGCTAGGTTAGCTGTTCCACAGCATCCTTCTTTCTTCAACTCCTACCCTCCATCCTCAGGATGCCTGGTGTTCTGGGAGATAGCATGTTCCAGCCTATGACATGCTGGGACTCCAGGCATCTCAGCTTGGGAGTCCCCATATGTGAAGACTCATTCCTGCTTGTTCCTGGAGATAGCACAGTTACTTACCTGTAACAGGTGATCTCTGGGAACAGCAGGAATAAGTCTTCACAACCCTCCCACCTCCCCAGGAGTTGTATCTCTATCTATCTTTCCTTTCCTCTCTCTCTCTTTGTCTCAGCTTTAAAACTTAACTGAGGAGAGGCAGTTGGGAAAGGCGGGAAGGCAGCACGCAGGCGTGCTGGGATGCTTCCAAAAGCTCTTGATTGGATGCTGGGAAGCATTCCCGCGCAGACTCCGTCGGTACCGACGTACCCATATGTGAAGACTTATTCCTGCTGTTCCCAGAGATCACCTGTTACAGGTAAGTAACTGTGCTTTATCCTCATCAGCTTCTACGTATTCCTCCCTTCACCCTTGAGTATGACAATATCACTTTTGGCCTTCCTCCTCTCGCTAACATATCTGATAAAGGTCCTATCCCCCCCCCCCCCCCATTTTATTGCATTGGCTATTTCTTCTTCTTTTTGTATCTTTGCTTTTCTCACTACTTTGCTAGCTTCTCTAAGTTTTTCCAAATATAGATGCCTGTCTTCCTGTCTCTGTCTTCTCTTGTATTTCATGAAGGCTTCCCCCTTTTTCTTCACCTTTTCAGCTACTTCTTTTGAGAACCATAGTGGCCTCCTTTTCCTTTTACCTTTATTTAACTTTCTAACCAAAAGGTTGCTTGCCCTTAAAATATCCCCTTTCAGTTTTGCCCACTGTTTTTCTTCATCCCCCAGATGTTCCCATCCCGCTAATGACTCCTTTAGGTATTGGCCAATCTTGGCAAAGTTTGTTTTCCTAAATAAGACCCTCGCTTTTGAATGTATTTTTATCGGCCCTAGTCCTAATAATGAACCACACCACCTCGTGATCACTTAATTCAAGATGATCTCCCACTATAACATCAGAAACACTTTCTCCATTAGTAAGTACCAAGTCCAGTATGGCCCCTTCATGTGTGGGTTCTGTTACCGGTTGCCTGAGTGATTCTCCCTGTAGAGAATCCAGGATCTCCTTACTTCTAGATGACACCACAACAGGGATGTGCTAGTCAACATCCGGCATATTGAAATCACCTATCAGTAGCACTTCCCCTTTCTTGGAAATGCTGCGTATGTCTTCTTTTAAATCTTTTCCACTTTTTCTGTCTCTGAAGGGAATCTGTATATCATGCCAATGCAAATGGATTTCTCTTTCCCTCCTTCTAGTTTAACCCACAGTGCCTCCTCTTGCCCTTTTAAGCCCTGTAATTCTATAGTTTTAATATATTTACATATAGTGCCACTCCTCCTCCCCTTCTTCCTACCCTGTCCTTCCTGAATAAAGTATAGCCTGGTATAATTACATCCTAGTCATGGTTGTCCATGAACCTTTGTATCTGTAACTGCTGCTAAATCCAAGTCAGTCCCTTCTATTAAAACGTCAACACCTGGTATCTTATTTCCCACGCTATAGGTATTTATACACACCACTTTCCAGATGTTGCCACTTTTACTCATTTTTATAAGGTATTTAATGTTTCACATACCTGGGGGCTTTCACTTACTGGGGGCTTTCGTCACCAATCCCCAACAAATATATTTTAAAGCCCTCTTCAGTAGGTTAGCCAGTCTGCTACTGAAGATGTCAACCTTTCTTGGACATTGATGGATGCCATTTCTGCTCTGCAGCCCTTAGAACATCATCCCATATTCTAGGAAAACAAAATGCTCTTGATGACACCATCCATGCAGCCATGCATTTATCTCCAGGATGCAAGCTTCTCTGCCTTGGCCTTTACCCTCAACAGAAGGATTGAAGAGAACACCACCTGCGCACCTATCTGCTTCACCCTCTGTCTCAGAGCCGTGAAGTCATTTTTGATACACTGAGTGATACCTGGCAGTATCATTTGTGCTGACATGGATGAGCAACATCGGATAATTGTCAGTTGGTTTCATGAGTCTCTGCAAACTCTCCGTAACATCTCAAATTTTTGTACCTGTCAGACAGCATACTACTGTTGACTTCAAGTCTGGTTGGCAGATGGACACCTAAGTACCCCGCAGGTGAGTCGCCAACCACCACTATCCTTTGCTTCCTTGTAGTCACTGATTCTGCAAGTTTGGGGTGCTTGATCTCTCATTCTTCCCTTTTCTTGGAGGCTTTCACCTCCTCCACTTCCATGGCTTCATAATGGTTCTTTATTCAATGGCTGGAGGAGTTGGATTGGTGATTTTGCAAGCACTGGTGACTTGTGTCCAACTTTTGTCATTTTGTAAGCTCCCATCTACACCTCTTTTGGAGAGCTTGCATGTTTGAAGGAGCATCTCATCAATGTACTTCACTGTATTGAATGCTCCTCTGCCTTGCCACCTCTTCTCTGAGCTCCTCCACTTGTTTTCTGAGAGCTTCAGCATGCAGTCCTCCTGCACATGGAACCGGACCTTCAACTGGCACTGGTATCTCTGTCTGGACAGAGGCAGAAGCTGTAATGGGGGCAACAGCTTTGACTATATGATTTTTCCCCAGCCATTATTCAGTTGGAGGAGCTTTGGTACCTGTTGAAGTAAAAGAACGAGACCTACCAAGTCCCTGCCTGTTCCTTAGCTGTTCTTTAAGAAAAAAAGCAGTTAACTTATTTTAAGTGTGTTCCAGCAGTGTTGTTCTAAGTCCCTGTGTTTAACTAATCGGGGAGTTGCCCCATAAAGCAAGAATGTTCACATGGGATGGGTGGGAGCTTGAGGTCAGTGGCTTCAACAAGCTAGTTGTGAATGTGGGTAGCTGCAACAAAATTAAGGAACTGTAACTGACAGTGCTTTGCCCAATACCACAAAAAATTCCTCTTATGCAGTATAGAAAAAAAAGAATTAGCTTTTACAAATGAAAACCAAAACACTTTGCTTTCAGCAGGCAGAGAGATTGTAGTTAAAAACCATACAATATTACCTTGCTTGCAACAGAGTCCCTGTTAGGAATGTCAGTGCTTGCAAGGCCCTATAGACCTTTATATAGCACTCAGCTGCCGAGCTCCTTTGCATGCTAATTAAGGACTACTAATACTTGATATGAGGTCAGTGGCTTCAAAGAGCCAGCTGTGAATGGGTATCTGGAATAAAAGTCAATGAACTCTGACAGAGCTTTGCCCAATACCATAAAAAATTCCCTCTTTGCAGAAGGTTAAGTTGCATTTCATCAGTCATGGGGCTATAAAAGATCTTTTTGGCAGTATCAGTTTTAATCATATTAGATTGCATCCAGTTCTTGATAGTTTGAAAACACTGAGACATTTTGTATGAAGTCCTGTTCCAGGATACAGGAAATGGAATATTTTTGATTATATCAGGATAAGAAAAACGCTTACCTCTTCATTCTGAAAAAAGTGAGCCAAATGTCTGGAGAAAAAAAAAGAAACTATTAAATAAAATTTGTGATGGGGAAAACCCATGGTTTGGGCAATCTTGGCCTTGCTCATCAAATGTCCAGTTATAATCTTGCATAGCAGATGATGGACTGAATCAGATGTAGCTGATAATGCTGCATTTATTTAGTAGTATTTAGGTCACACCTTTCCAGTGCTAAGTTCAAGGCAAGTTACATTCAGGTACAGTAGGCATTTTATTTATTTATTTATAAGTGTTTCTATACTGCCCCTTCCAGAGATCAAGGGCGATTTACAGTTAACCAACAAAACATTTACATTAAACCCTTATTTTAACTTGCATATGTTAGTACATAGTTTTCATACGAATTACAATCAACTTCTTTTACAATCAACTTCTTTTACAGTCAACTTCTTTTACAGTCAACTTATTTTCAAAGGGGCTTTGTGTATGTGTGTATTGCTGATAGCTTGGAGTTGAATAGGCTGGTAGTTTAATAGGGAAGGTCAGTCCAGATATTCAAAGAAGCTCATCTTATTTCTGTCTAATATCAACTGAAATTCATCTAGAACAGAGTTAATCACAGTCTTAGTGCGGCATTGCTTCCTAGATATTAATTGCAAAGGATTCAATGCACTATAAACGCCTAGATGTTTTTGTGATTGTTCTGTGAACACTGCCTTTAGTAACTTTGCTGGAAAAAAATGTATTTGCTATAAGGCTATAATTACAGCATTTTGAGTGGTCTAACTTAGATCCTATTTGCAGTGAGAGGTTGATGACTGAGCCACTCTTCGTTGGTTATTAAATCAACCCCTCAGCATGGCAGTCAAACTCCTTTAAGCAGTTCAGAACACAGTCGTCGTTATGCTGTCTTTTTCAGGAAAATTCTATTGTTGCCTCGCTTCTGAAACACCACCATTGGTTACCAGTATCTGCTTGAGTCCAATACATGTTACTGACCCTTGCACACAAGGTCCTCTTAGCTTGCTCACCTGCTTATCTGTTGTTTTTCCTTACGTTCTGCTCTCCTCCTGAGGTTCTCCGTTCTCTTCATAACAAGTTACACGTTCCACACCCCCAATAAAACCTGTTTAGAATCTACATGCCACTTGACATTTTCTTCTTTTTTTTTAAAATTTATTTATATTTTCCAACAAAATACAAGCAAAAGAGAATAACTAATTACAGTAAATTAAAATACACAAATCTTCTCTGTAACATGAGATAAGCAAAGCCTGATCACAGCCCACCCCACCCTGACCCCCCCCCCCCCATTATCATGCGATCATCTGGGGCCATATAAAAGAAAGAAACATAAAACATCTGCAATCCTGCAAGGGCTATAGAAGGGCAAGCACTCCACTACAGAAGAAATAAGGAGAATTGTCTAATAACTCCTTACTGTATCTCATACCATGCTTTAAAGATGCAATTCTATAGGAGTTTCCACTTAAGAAAAGAGGAGTATGCAAGGGAACTACCACACCATGGTATTTGCGCATATATTTAGCATAAGCACAAGTGTGCCACCATGCGCATCAACCAAGCTCTGCTGTATGTTTCCAGTTAGAAATAACGGAATATAGGGCCACTCCCAACATGGAGCCAATTAAACTGACAATCCCTTTGTAATGACGAGAAGCCAATTGCTGATTGAAAAACAACCCCAGATCAGGAGAGAGTGGCCCAGAATACCAGTACCACCTTAATACGGTTCCATATTGAAACCCAATAAGACTGAATGTTAGGACAGTCACACACCACATATCTCAAAGTGCCGACATCTCCTTGATGAGACTAATACTCATTCTCAGCTGCCTGATCCCATTTAGCAACCTTTCAATAAGCTATTCTTCCTAGGATTTGCAATTACTAATGGCTGGGAGGCCTTCTGATTATCCAGTATAACCCTATGAGACTTCAACCTCTCAGCAGACACCATGCCAGGAAGAAGATTCAAGGGGAAAGGATTACTTAATCTTTCTTCTAGATCAAGCCATAATGAACGTATGCCTACGGCCCCCTCCAACCAACGTGAAACTGCGCTTTAGCAAAAGCCACAGTGCTGGGCCTGAAAATCAGGGAAAATCATCCCCCCTTCCGCTTATTAAGAGCCAAGCTTCCGGAGAGCAAATCTAGGCGGTTATTTCTCCATGGAAACTGAACTAGAATCCTATCAATTTGACGATAGACTTTGCGTATAAGGAACACTGGTAGCATTCCTACTATATAATTCACTTTAGGAGTGATAGACACATTTATATCTTCAAGATGACCCCACCAAGAAAACAGACCGACGACCACGTTGCTGTTATGTTATTAAAGTTCGTTGAGTCAAATAGGGTAAATGAGATTACAGCATGATCAGAGCTGTGAGGCGCATGGATAGTAGACTCACTAATTCTAGAACAAAAGTCCCTAGGAAGCTAGGGGAAATCAATACGTAATATTTGAAACAAACATGGGGGATAAACTTTCCTCACTAAGATGGCTACTCCATTATTCTTATGATGGGCAGCAGGAAAACCTTTAAAGAGTAGGGCTTATAAACCTAATTTCAATGACTCTATTACATTCAAGTGTGTCTCCTGCAGCAGTAAGATGTCAGCACTTTCTTTCCTATCATTCAGAAGAAACATTCCTCTTAATGGAATTGTTAATGCCCTTAACATTCAGTTAAGCAATCTTAAAGGAAAGCATATTGACAATATAGCTCCGAATTAACAGTCATATGTTGCAGAAACAGATCAATTTGTAGCATTTAGTTTTGCATTGTAGAACAACTTCGTAAGTGCCTTCAAGGTATGGCTGTATCTATAGCCCAAAGAAAGGGAGAAAGAAAAAAACAAAGGAAACCAAAGAGACCCATGTTAGCCCCAGCACCGTCATATGATCATACACAATAAGAACACCTAATTCTGAAATAACATCTCCCCAAAACCACCTAAACCCAGGGGGGGCTATATAACACACAAAACGTAAAGGGTGAGCCCACCAGGACAAGACAGACACGGCGAGCACAATGATCCAATACTTCACACTTCTATAACACTCAGAATATCGCGTCTTGCCCACCTCCCTTCTTAAGAGTAATGATGATGTCCTTCAAAAGAGACAGAATGAATGACCCAGTAATGGCTGGCACATGCTACAAGCTCCCCTGAACGATCTGGGTGGAGCTAGAGGACTTCCGAGCCAGCGGCTGTATAAGATCAGTGCCATCGGGTGCGAAGAATAGCCGGCACACACTACAAGCTCCCCTGAATGATCGGGGTGGAGCTAGAGGGCTTCCGGGCTGGCAGCTGTATAAGATCAGCACCATCGGGCGCGAAGAACAGCCGGCACCAGCTACAAGCTCCCCCGAATGATTGGGGTGGAGCTAGAGGGCTTCCGGGCCAGCGGCTGTATAAGATCAGCGCCATCGGGTGCGAAGAACAGCCGGAACACACTACAAGCTCCCCCGAACGATCGGGGTGGAGCTAGAGGGCTTCCGGGCCGGCAGCTGTATAAGATCAGCGCCATTGGGCGTGAAGAACAGCTGGAACACGCTACAAGCTCCCCCGAACGATTGGGGTGGAGCTAGAGGGCTTCCGGGCCAGCAGCTGTATAAGATCAGCGCCATTGGGCGCGAAGAACAGCCAGCACCGGCTACAAGTTCCCCCGAACGATCGGGTGGAGCTAGAGGTCTTCCGGCCGGCAGCTGTATAAGATCAGCGCCATCAGGCATGACTGAGCCTGGCGGGCCCGCGCCTTAAGCGCGGACCAAGTAGCGGCCAATGATCAGCTACCCGGGCCCCCTTCCTTACACATTGCCTCTGCCGCCTGCTACATTGCTACCTGCTACATCACTTGGACAATCCATTGCCTGTAATTAATCCTGTTACCTTGCCTGGACAATCCACTGCCTGTAAGTTAATCCTGCTACCTTGCCTGGACAATCCACTGCCTGTAAGTTAATCCTGCTACCTTGCCTGGACAATCCATTGCTTGCAAGCTAATTCTGCTACCTTACCTGGACAATCCATTGCATGTAGATCAATGCATAGAACTTGCTACCCACTGTTTGCATTGTAAAACAACTCAAGCGGCATAGCCTATTAACTCTATTAACTCCACTGCTACCTCATAGCTAGGCTACTAACCAACCACAAGTAACACTACACACAGAGTAAAGACATCACTACCAATGCAGAACTACACCTATATGACCCAAATCAAGCTGAACCCAGGACAGTAAACCACAAATCTAATCCCAGGTCAGTAAAATTACAAATTACAAAATGCACTCCACTACCCACTTCCTCATGGCCTACCTCACACTCCTCCATACGTTCGCACCCTAACTCAACAAGCAAATCCCCTTGATCAGCCTACATACCACCCAACCCAGATACACACCGGCATCACACCTATCCAAAGAACGCCAACAACCAAAGCATACAGCCCACAAACCATACAATGCCACACGTAATACACCCACACACCACACAAATAACGAAGACACAAACCCAATCATAACAAAAAACATCAGGTGTGCTCTTCTAAACGCCAGATCTATTCGGAACAAACCAAATACAATCCTTGACCTCATCCATGACAAGAAACTAGACATAATATGCATCACTGAGACCTGGCTAGACGACACAGACCAAGTCATATTAAACCAAGTAACCCCAAAAGGATACTCAGCATTTAACTGTATCAGAACACAAAAGAGAGGAGGAGGAGTATTAATACTTAACAGAAAAGAATACAGATTCAAAATAATCACCACCACTAACACAATCGAATCTAACACACACACTTTAGCCAACAAGTACCTAAGCATCTCCCTCACATACAGACCACCTGGAACCACAACTGAACACCTATCTACAGTAATCGAAATGATATGCGCACATAACAGAAGATACAAACCTCTTATTGCATTAGGAGACTACAATCTAACATCTGCACCCACCAGAGAAACCGCAACATTCTTAAAAGCCATGGAGTCATTAAAATACTGCCAGTCAATTAAAGCCCCAACGCACCAGCATGGTACAACTCCGGACATGATCTTCATGCCAATGCAATTAGTGGAACAGAACAAGACCACAAAACCAACAATCATGCCAGTCCCTTGGTCAGACCACCATGTGATTGAATTCACCATGACCCTGAACAACCCTGCCCAACGCAAAGAAGATGAAAGAACAACCAGACGGTTCAAAACATTTAACAGAGACTCATTCATAAACGAAATCACCCCACAACTTCAACAGGAACACGACACCCTTGACCTTAACATAGAAGAATGGAACACAATAATATCCAACGCAGCATCTGCCCCAGCCATCAAAGAACCACAAACACGCAAGAGATCCAATGCCCCATGGTACTCATATGAAATCAGAGTTGCAAAACACACACTCAGAAGACTGGAAAGAAAATGGAGACGGAACAAATCACACAACCACCTAACCCAATACAGAGACAAACAACGGGAATATAACCTAATAAATGAGCGTAAACAGCAACACCATACCAACCTAATTATGAAATCTACTAATAGATCAAGAGAATTCTTTAGCATTGTCCAAAAGCTCACCAAGGACGACACGCAACAAAGCACCCACCATCTTGACCCACAAAAATATGCAGACTACATGAAGTCAAAAAACACCAACCAAATATGCTCTACTACACCATAAACAAACGACTGCACGATAAAAGAGCAACATCAAATATGGGAGAGCTTCAACATACCAACAAAGCAGCAAGTAGAAGACATTATATCTGGACTAAACACAACAACTTCACCGTCAAACCCATGCCTAGTGACATGGCTCAAAGCTACAAAAAGCCAACTCTCTCAACACATTCAAAAAAAATCGTCAAAGATTCACTCCAACAAGGATACATGCCGCAACCCCTAAAGCATGCAGTGATACGACCAATACTTAAAAGTAGCAATCTGAGCCCCTCCGAACCAAAATCATACCAAACCATCTCCAGCCTGCCATTCCTTGCAAAAATCGTGGAAAAGGCAGTGCAAAGGCAACTTCAGGACCATATTGCTATAAATGCCCCACTGGACACACACCAGCATAGATTTAAGCCACAACACGGCATGGAAACACTACTCACCTCCCTCTTTGATAATCTCCTAAGAGGCATGGACAGCATAAAAAAACGGCTTCCTGCTAGTGTTCATGGACATCTCGGCAGCCTTCGACACTGTGTCCCACACCAAGCTATTGCAATGCTTACAGCAGATAGGACTATGCAATAACACCCTGAAGTGGTTTACATCATACTTGGAAGGGCGAACGCAACAAGTCAAATGTGATCAAAAGAAATCACTAAAATTGCCTGTCACGCAGGGAATACCTCAGGGCTCAGTCCTATCATCAATGCTCTTTAACATCTACATACAGCCCATATGCATCATCATCAAGCACCACAAACGTCACTATCACATTTTTGCTGACGACATCATGGTGTACGTTCCAATCAACCTACATGCACTAAACACAACAATAACCAAATGCCTTGAAGAAATGAACGACTGGCTCATAGCCAACAACCTAACAGTTAACTATGATAAAACTGAGGCAATGTTCGTCACCGGGAACTCCACCTTCAAACCTTCACAAACTATCAGCATCCTAGACAAAACACATAGTCAAAGAAGAAGTTAAGTATCTGGGCATTACACTAGACAGAACGCTGAACCTGAAATCTCACATCACCAAAACTGCAAACAAGGCCTATCAACGATTGAAAACAATCAGACAAATCAAACCAATGCTCCGTCAGGACCACTTCCGCACAGTGTGCCAAGCACTCATTACACCACTGCTTGATTATGGAAACTCACTATATCAAGGTCTTCCTCAGCAGACACTCCACCCACTACAGATGATACAAAACACCACAGCACGCATCATTACAGACATACCAAGGACCGAGCACATCACTCCCGTCCTACAACAACTGCACTGGCTCCCAATGATGGCAAGAGCCAAATACAAAACAATAACATCTTTAAAGTCATTCACCATCTCTCAGCAGACATACTCCAAAACGTTATAACAAGGGATATCAGCAACAGACCAAGAAGATCCAATAATGACAACATGATCGGCACACCTGCAGGCTATCACAAAACTAAACAACCTCAAAAAGAGCACCATCACTACTGGCATCCATACTATGGAACTCCCTCCCGACAAGCCTGAGGCATTAGATGACCTCTCAGACTTCCGCAAAGACATCAAAACATTTTTATTTATAGAAACATGAGCATCCAGGCAACATCCCAAACCCATAATGAAACGCTACAACCGCTGCCAACTAAGCACGCACCCATCCTACCCACATACACAAGTTTATCATACCGTATTATTAAATACTCTCATGCTAAATGTTACCTTATATTGTACTGTCTATATGCTGATAAGTAACTGTAATGTCTAAACGTAATGTCTAATGTCTAATTGTAATGTCTAAATGTTTACACGTATCCTAATGTTAAATGTAACCCTCCAATTGTGATGTGACGTGACCACCTTGATTGAAGGATAAGGTGGCATACAAATCTGTCTAAATAAATAGCAATGTTACATGATTAAATGTCGCTTCTGCATGAATAAGTCTCCTTTACACAACCTCAGACCAGTCAAACGCCCATGATAGCAAGCGCCTTAGAACTGTAGCAAATAGAAGTTGCAAGATAACCATCACTGCCGACTCCTTATCCTCCAGAAATGCACATAACTCCCCAGGATCATCAAAAGCTTTGGTCTGGTTATGCAGCATGACTCTCTTGCGGGCAGGATATAACAGTCCAAAACGGGCTTTCATTTGAACCAAGCATGGACGCAACGCCAAAAGACACTTTCTCCGATCCACCGTCGCCTTTGTGAAGTCTGGGAAGAACAGGAGTTTGTCCCTGATATTCCAAAGTTGAAAGTGCTCTGGCTGCTCCCATTATTTGCAATACTTGCTGAAAACGCAAAACGTTTATGTTGTTGGACGTGGATGCTTGCCCGTGACCACGGACTGAGTAGGCACTCTGTGGACACACTCGATCTCAAATGGCATAGCGAACTGCAACTTTAGCACACCTGGAATCATGGCCTGCAAAAAGGACACCATGTCATGAACCTCTGCTCCCTCAGGAACTCCTAGAATTCTTACGTTATTCCTCCGAGAGCGATTATTACTGTCTTCCACCTCTCTTTGCAATAAAGTATCAACTTGGCCTGCTTCTCAACGGCCTCGAGCCTCTCCCCATGTGAAGCCACCACATTTTCTACCTTCCCTAAACGAGCCGTGTTTGACTCCAAAGAAGATCTAAAAGCTTTGATATCTTCCTGCATTGCACATAGCGATTCTCCATTAGCTTTGACCAAGTCTTTGACTGCCCGAATCTCAGCCAGGATCTCCTGTGAGGTCTCAGGACAATCTTGGATGACCACCATCTTGTGAGGTGAGAGAGGTTCTGTCTTGGTTCTCTTTGCACTAGCTTTTTGAGATACTTGGTAATCCAGCTGCGTCTGTCTGGGACCAGACATATCCGGGATCGAATGGTATCAAAGTAGTTAGAAACTATTTGATTAAAGATTGCCGAAGTCAGGATTCTTGTCTATTGCCCTCCGGAGCACAGCTCTTATACGTCCATCTGGACCAGAAACCAGATTCCGTCCCCTCGACATTTTATTCTTAACTGTGCAAGGATCAAGAGCACAATAACTTTTGCTAAATTAATTATTGAAAGGTTTGCCTCATTGAAGTAGGAGGGAGTGGCTCAGTGGTTGGTCTTGTGGCCTTGGGCAAGCCACTTAACCCTCCATTGCCTCAGGTATGCTTAGATTGTGAGCCCTTCAGGGACGAGGGAATAAAAAGTGCCTTAGAATATATCTGTAAACCGCTCTGATACACACAGTAAAGGGCAGTATATCAAGTACCTAAAACCATAACTATAACCCTCTAACAGTCTCCCTGAATTGCCTCTGGTGAGTTTAAATTGTTCAATCAGGAATGCTGTCTCTGGCTTTTTGGAGTAATCCAGTCCTTCCTGCACAATATCACCCAACACTGCATTTTAGGTATGTTGTGTACAATATTTTGAGAAATGGAAATATTCCAAGTATATGTCATCGTAACATTTTAATAGTATATTCAAAGGTATACAACAAAAAACCCCCCGTGCAACTTAGATGTAGTAATTTCTGAAAACCCCCCAAAAACGAAACAAAATAGAACCTGGACAGGATTAATGGCACCCTTCACTAATATTTGGTTGCACAACCCTTGGCAGTGATGACAGCCTGCAAATGTTTCTTGTAGCCATCTATAAGTTTCATACATCTATCTGCTGGTAGTCCCTTCCACTCTTCAGGTGCGATTTGTTCCAGCTCATGAATGCTTCCAGGATTCCTTTTATCAATAGCAGATTTCAGCTCTTTCCAAAAGTTCTTGATTGGATTGAGATCAGGACTCATTGCTGGCCAGTTTAAAACGGTCCATTTGTTCCTTTTTAACCATTCTTTTGTTTATTTATTTAACAGTTTTTTCTATACTGCTTTCTCCTTCAATCAAAGCGGTTTACAGGTTAGCTCAAACATATTACAGTGCAATATAGGTGAGGTAGGCATGCATGAATTGCTTTGAACTTATTTACAGTGTAACTTATTTACATCAACCTATGTACAGAATCCACTGGAAGAGGCATGAGCGGGTGGAGGGGGCACTTAGTGTCGCTTTATCGAAAGAGGTTCATTAAATGGGCTGCTACAGTATCCGACTTCCCCGAAGTGGCCCATGTAGAGGAAGGTTTTCAGCTTCTTCCGAAAGTCTTTTGCGTCCATGGTGGCTCTTAGGCATCCGGTAGGGAATTCTAGAGTGCTAGTGCTTCAAGGGATAAAGCTCTCCCGTTGGTAGACTGGTTAGCCTTTGTGAAGATGCTTAGGGGTTGGGATGTGTCCATCATGCTGCACAGCCTCGGTCTGGTGCTCGGGTTTGTGTAGATCAGGCCTTGTAGTACATTGGCAGACATGTTGTGTTTGATTTTAAATATGTTGAGGGCTGTTTTGAATTTGATGCAGGAGCGGATTGGGAGCCAGTGGAGCTGGTTCAAGAGGGGGCGTTATATAGTCTTGCTTTGCTGATCCCATGATGATGCGAGCAGCGGTGTTTTGGGCCAGCTGCAGGGGCCGGGTTATTTGTTTTGGATCATTGTCCTGCTGGAGGACCCATTACCTTTGACCCAGATCTAGCTTTTTGACACTAGGTAGCACATTTTGCTACAAAATACCTTGGTAGTCCTCTGACTTCATGATTCCTTTAATATGTTCCAGACCTCCAGTTCCTGAGGCAACAAAACAGCTCTACAATATTATGGAACCTCTACTGTATTTAACTATAGGAAGGGTGTGTTTTTTCCCTTATAAGCTTCATTTCTTTGCCTGTAAATGTATTGTTGTTCTGCATTGCCAAAGAGCTCAAGTTTGGTTTCATCTGTCCACAGAACATTTTCCCAGAAGGATTTTGGTTTCTTAAGGTGGATTTGGGCAAAGATCTGTCTTTGAGCAGTGAGGTCCTTGGCCTTCGCCCATGATGTGCTCCTTTGTTTAGTGTGTGGTGTATGGAGCAAGTTGAAACCACCACTCCAGATTGCTTAAAAACATGGGTAATGCCTCCAACAATTACAGCAGAGGTTGTGTACCTAATAATCTCCAGGAACAAGCAGGAATGAGTCTTCACATATGGGTATCGTCGGTACCGACGGAGCCTGCGCGGGAACGCTCCCCAGCGTCCAGAAAGAAAGCTTTTGGGAGCCTCCCACAGCGCCTGCGCGCTGCCTTCCCGCCTTTCCCAACCGCCTCTCTCCAGTTCTTCTTTTCCGCGGAGCCAGCAGGTCGTGTTCCTGTCACCGCTGAAGAAGTTCTTTATTTTCTTTTATTTCTTTGGTCGCGCATCTGCCTTCTTCGACGTCGAACCGGTACTGCCGGTCTTTCTTTCTTTCTTAAAAAAAAACAAACTACCGTTTCCCACTTCTGTGCATTTTTTCTTTTTGGGCCTTAGGCCTAGGAAAAATTTTCCTCATGGAAAAGCCTGCTTCCAGGTTTAAAAAGTGCACGAAGTGCAGCGGCACTATTTCTGTCACCGACACCCATGACTGGTGTCTAAAATGTTTGGGTCCTGACCACTCCATCACGGATTGTGAGTCCTGTTCCATGATGTCTAAAAGAGGTCGACAGAATCGAGCGGCCAAGCTCAGTACCCTGTTTCCCTCTGATGCAGCTTCGGTGGCATCGACGTCTTCCAGGGCTGCTTCTTCCTCCCATGGATCTCAGCTAACCAAACATAAGTCCAGCCGGTCCTCAAAGGGTAGATCTCCCTCTAAGTATCGAGATGCCTCCGGGCTTGCTCTCGAGGATTCCGCACCGGCAAAATTACCACGGCGGGAGGCTCCAGCTTCCAAAGCTTTATCTATGGGGTCACAGGTTGACATCGATGGCTCGGCCTCGACCGATCACCTGTTGCCATGTTCTGGGGTACCGGTGGTTTCCACTGGTACCGACATCCAGACATTGGTGGCGTCGATGGATCAGAATATTCTGACCATGCAGCGTGCCATTACGGCATTCATACAAGCTGCGACGCCTCCGGTACCGCAACAAACTCCGTTGTCGGTACCGGTTCTGGCACCAGCACTGATATCAGTTCTGGTGCCGGTACCGATTGCATCGACATCGGCTTCGGTGTCGACTGCAGCGGTACCCTGTTCTGTGATGCCCATCGGTACCAAATCGGTACCGATCACTCCCGATGTCGATACCACTCGGTATGCGTATCGGGCTCTGCAGGAGCATCCAGACAGGCGATACTTCGATTCCTCTGAAGACTCTGATGAATCAGAGGCTTCTGTCAAAGCATCGGTACTCCTTCCTCAGGAGCCCTCTTCTCCAAAAAGAAGAATGTCTCCTCCAGAAGACTTGTCTTTTCAAGACTTCATTAGGGAAGTGGCCAGGGGCCTCTCCATTTCAGTGGCCCCTGAATCAGAGCCTAGAGCCAAGAAATTGGATATTTTACAATATCCTAAGGCTCCTACAGAGGCAGCTACTTTACCAATTCATGAGATCCTTTATGATCACATGTTGGGCATATGGGAGACTCCTCTCACCACCTTCCCTCATTCTTGTAGGTTGGACACCATGTACCGTGTTCCTCCTTGTCCTGGCTTTCATAAGACTCAGCTTCCTCACCACTCTATTGTGGTGGAGTCTGCTATGAAGAAGAGAGTGTGCAAAAAGGCACTCATCTAATCCTCCAGGAAGAGAATGCAGAACCTTAGATGCTTTTGGCAGGAGAATTTTCCAGGCCAATATGCTTGCTGCCAGAATCAACTCCTATAGTCTCTATATGGGGATGTTTCTAAAAGAAGTTACAGATCATCTGCAAACTTTATCTCCTTTTATTTCAGAAGATAAAAGGGAGGAGTTTCTCACCTGGCTTAAACATGCCCAGGATGTTTCCAAATTTTCCAACCGTGCAGCTTTTGACTCTTTTGAGTGTGCCAGCAGAGTCTCGGCTATTGCCATAGGTGCACGCAGAGTTGCTTGGTTGCAAGCTTCTGATTTGGAACCCTGGGTTCAGGATGGACTAGGAAATCTTCCTTGTACAGGTGAAAACCTTTTTGGCAAGGATTGGCTAGCAAAGGCCACTCAAATGGATGCTGAAAATTCTGCTTTAGATAGACTTTCAAAGTCTACTTCTGCTCCTGTTAAAAAAAGGCTGTTCAAAAAGGCTTTCTTTACCAAGAAGGGGAAATATTATCCTGTTTATGGTCAGCAGGCATCTTCTGCAGGTCATTTTGCTGCAAAGCGTCAGCTGCAACCTAAACAGGCCAAGCCTAAGGCTGCAAGGACTGCTACGGCCCAACAGCCTCAGCCTCCTCAGGGCCTTTGACTTCCATCTAGAGAACTTAGCCTTTCTGGCTCTAGAAGAACCAGAGCCTCTCACCATTCCAGGAAGGTTAGCTCACTTTGCTCCCAGATGGGAACAAATCACAGCAGAGCAATGGACCCTCTCCATCATAAGGGAGGGGTACAAGCTTCATTTCTTAAACCTTCCTCCTCATACCATGGTGAGACAGTTCAATTCTCCAACATCTCTCCTCGACCTTCTGGGTCAGGAGATTGCTACCCTTCTTGCCCAAAGGGCAATAGAAGACGTACCCCTTCTTCAACAGGGCTCAGGGTTCTACTCCCCCTATATTCTTATCCCAAAGAAAACAGGGGGCTACAGACCCATATTAGATCTCAGAGAATTGAACAAGTTTCTATGCAAGGAGAAATTCAAGATGATTTCTCTCGGTGCTCTCCTTCCATACCTTCAGAGTCAGGATTGGCTTTGTTCTCTAGATCTCAAGGATGCGTACACCCATGTCCTCATCCATCCAACACACAGAAGGTTCCTTCGGTTCTTTTATCAAGGAAAGTACTACCAATACAGAGTGCTTCCTTTCGGTCTGGCCTCTGCACCAAGAGTGTTCACAAAATGCATGGCAGTAGTAGCTGCATTTCTACGCACTCTAGGAATATTTGTATTCCCATATCTGGACGACTGGCTCATCCGAGCTCCATCCCAGTCAGAGGCCCAGGCTTTCCTAGCCTGCACAAGGCGTGTTCTTCAGTATCTGGGACTTGTAATAAACATCCCGAAATCCCATCTCACCCCTACTCAGTCATTAGAGTTCATAGGGGCCTTGCTGGATACCACAACTGCAAGGGCCTATCTTCCCCAGGCCCGTTGCCTACGCTTGGTGCAGTTAGCCTCACAAATTCAGTTAAAGTCCCATTTAATTGCTCGAGAGATGTTACAACTTTTAGGCCACATGGCATCCACCGTGCATGTGGTTCCTTACGCTCGCCTTCACATGAAGGCAGCTCAATGGACTCTGTCCACCCAATGGACCCAGGCATCAGGGTGCCTGTCAGACAAAATGCAACCTCCAGTCGCCTCTTTTGGTCTCTCCAGTGGTGGAAGTCCACTCAAAATCTGTTGCTGGGGTCCCCCTTTCAACAGTTGTTACCCCAAGCAACTCTTACAACAGATGCCTCTCCAAGGGGTTGGGGAGCTCATCTACAAGATCTCTCCACCCAGGGCATCTGGTCTCCACGGGAGACATCTCTACATATCAACCTCTTGGAGCTCAGAGCAATTTTTCTAGCTCTGAGTCTTCCACACCCTGCTCAGCTACAAGACAGTCCTCATCCACACGGACAACCAAGTAGCCATGTTCTACGTGAACAAGCAGGGCGGGACTGGCTCTCTGTCGCTTTGCAACGAAGCTTTGAGATTGTGGGCCTTCGCCAGAGAGCATCAAATTCATCTCATGGCAGTGTATCTTCCAGGGGTTCAAAACTCTTGGGCAGACAGACTCAGTCGAGTTCTGCTTCCACACGAATGGTCCCTCCATGGGGACCAGATAGCCAGGATCTTCCGAATTTGGGGAACACCGGACATAGACCTGTTTGCAAGTCCGTGGAATGCCAAACCTCCCCGGTTCTGTTCCAGGATTCCGTGTCAGGGAGTTCAGGCCAGGGATGCCTTCCTCCTTCATTGGGGGCAAGACTTCCTCTATGCCTTTCCACCCATTCCCCTAATTCCCAAGACACTCTTCAAACTTCAGGGAGACAAGGGGTCTATGATCCTCATAGCACCACATTGGCCATGCCAAGTGTGGTACCCTCTACTTCTGCATCTCTCTCAAGCTCCCTCCCTGGACTTGGGATCTGCTCCAGACCTCCTGTCCCAGGAGGAGGGAACGTTGTGGCACCCAAATCCCCAGTCTTTTCATCTCAGGGCCTGGTTGCTGAAGGCCTAGACCTTCAAGATTTGCATCTTTCTCAGCAGGTGAAGGATATCCTTCATGCTTCTAGAAAGCCTTCCACTAGATGTTCCTATGCTTTTAAATGGAAAAGGTTTACCATTTGGTGTGCAGAGAAGGGTCTTAACCCTCTTGCAATACCTCTGAATTCTTTACTAGAGTATTTGCTGCATTTATCCCATGCAGGCCTTAAAACAAATTCAGTAAGAGTCCATTTGAGTGCTATTGCAGCATCCCTTAAGCCTCTCAATGGACAGCCTATTTCCTCTCATCCTCTTATAGCAAGATTCATGAGAGGCCTTCTTTTAACTAAACCTCCCATTAGACCACCTCCAGTAGCATGGGATTTGAATTTGGTTCTTGGCCAGCTTATGAAGCCACCCTTTGAACCCTTAGCCACTACCTCCTTGAAATTCCTTTCCTGGAAGGTTATTTTTCTCATTGCAGTCACCTCAGCTCGCCGCATCAGTGAGCTGCAAGCCTTGGTGGCTAATCCTCCTTATACAAGGTTCCATCATGACAAGGTAGTCCTCAGGACTAATCCACACTTTATGCCTAAAGTGGTCTCACCTTTTCATCTGAACCAGGAGGTGTATTTACCTGTCTTTTTTCCAGGACCTCATGCATCAAGTGCAGAGAGGAATCTCCATACCCTAGATTGTAAGAGAGCGTTCGCTTTTTACTTACAAAGGACACAGCAACATAGAAAGTCCTCTCAACTCTTTGTTGCTTTTGATCCCTCTCATTTGGGACTTCCAGTCTCTAAGAGAACTCTGTCCAATTGGATTGCTCAGTGTATTTCTTTCGCCTACCGGAGTAAGAACCTTTCTCTGGAGGGCCATGTCACAGCTTACAATGTGAGGGCCATGGCAGCCTGTATGGCTCATCTGAACTCTGTGTCCATCGACCAAATCTGTCGAGCGGCCACCTGGGCCTCGGTTCATACCTTTACAGCCCATTATTGCTTGGGGAAGGACTCCCGCCGGGATGCCTTGTTTGGTCAGGCTGTTCTCAAACACCTGTTCCATACCTAATCAACTCCTACCCCCCATCCCTGGTTGGATGCCCGATATCCATGGGGGGAGGTAGAGCCCTTCTCAGGAACTCACAACCTTGGAGATCTCCCTGGCATCTCTAGCTTGGGAGTCCCCATATGTGAAGACTCATTCCTGCTTGTTCCTGGAGATAGCACAGTTACTTACCTGTAACAGGTGATCTCTGGGAACAGCAGGAATAAGTCTTCACAACCCACCCACCTCCCCTAGGAGTTGTATCTCTCTATCTATCTTTCCTTTCCTCTCTCTCTCTTTGTCTCATCTTAAAACTCGAACTGGAGAGAGGCGGTTTGGAAAGGCGGGAAGGCAGCGCGCAGGCGCTGTGGGATGCTCCCAAAAGCTTTCTTTCTGGACTCTGGGGAGCGTTCCCGCGCAGGTTCCGTCGGTACCGACGATACCCATATGTGAAGACTTATTCCTGCTGTTCCCAGAGATCACCTGTTACAGGTAAATAACTGTGCTTACCTTTCCTTTGGTTTTAACATGGGTTGGGTGAAAAATCTTTACACGCTTTAACTGCTTTTTTTATACCACCTTATCAAAATGTCATGGCAGATTACGTATTAACAGATTAGCATGACGTTTGAAGTTAGATATGAACAAATAGGAACAAATGAAAGTAAAGAACAATATGCATATTGATGGAGAATCAAGGAAGCGACGGCGGGGGGGGGGGGGCATAACCAGGGAATGCAAATGAGTAAATTTAATTTGTTTATTAGAGAACTTGATATACTGCCCATCACGATAGCGTCTGAGCGGTTCACAAAAAAATAAAACAAAGCTGCTAGAAAAGGAAAGAAACACCAGTAGGTTTGATAAGAAATAATAGAATAAGGGCTGATAGAGGACTGATGAGGAGCAGAAAAGCGAAAGGAGGGGACAGACTGATTAAGCATCAGTGAGGGGGGGAGAGAGAGAAGATGGGGGTAGGGGAAGGTCAAAAGCTGTACAGAAGAGGTGGGTTTTCAAGATGACCAAGTTGAAAGTTTTGAAAGAGGACTCAAGACGGAGGACTGGAGGAAGCGAGTTCCAGAGTTGGGGGCCGAGGAAATAGAAGGCGGAGGAGCGGGTGGATTCCAGGTGGGCTTGGGATGGGGAAGGGAGGATTATGCGGTTTGCGTGTATGGAACGGAGGGGAGTTAATAGGGGCCTAGGTATGATTTTTTTCTTTAGTTTGTTAGCAACTTTATTTTGTGGTTTTTATTTTTGTATGTCTATTCAAGGAGATTGTATGCTAATTATTGTATTTATGAATTTATATATTATCTATCTGCTGTGAATTGACTGTTTAAGAATGGACTATAAATCATAACTATTAATATCCCAAGAAAGTTTCTATTGAGGGGAAAAATGTAGTGCACTGTTTTTTTTCCCCCCTGGTTTATTTTTTTGTTCACCTGTAATTACATGCAGCTTGTACTTGCTTATTCCAGTTCCACTTCTTTGTGCCACCCCACCACTAATTTGCAACACGTTTCTCAGATAAAGAACTGGTGTTAAATAATTAGATAGGTTTTATAGAGCTCCACATCAAGATACTCTCGTCTGCTATAAAAAGCCAAAGAAACTCAATTGCAATTTTATTGTCCAATTTGATAGATTTCCTGCCACCTTTGCAGCAGGGAGGTTGTTTGTCACTGTGCCTCTCTCCTCCCACAGCTGCACTGCACTTTATAAGCAGCATTCGCTTTCTAGAATAATTGCAATACCTCTGTTACTGTATTTGGAAGGATTCATAAGTATAGAGCTTCAAGCTTTCCCCATTTTTACTTAATGTCTTAATTACAGTTATTGTGAGCTGTTTCCTGTTCTGTTTCTCCACAATAATGCCTGATGGATGCTCTTTTTTTTATAATGAGCAGCATTGTGTATTTAGGGAAGTTAAGTTCTGTTCTGTTTCTTTGGCAGGCTAATCTGTGCTCTCTGTATAGCAATAGCTAACAGAAGGGGGAGGTAGCAAGAACTTCTAAAATATGGCCATTTAGGGTTTTTATATATAACTGTTTTTTTTTTTAAGTTTTATGTGCCACTTTCTTATTAGAGTTGTAATATTTGTAGATGTATGTATTATTGATCTGCTTTTATAGTAAAATAGGATTTCTATAATTTTTTTGTTTTGTATGCTATTCTTGACCTATTTAATATCTTGCAATTATATGTTATTTTGCCAATCTCTCAAAGCATATTTCTTTTTGAAAAATATCATCTGGAATACTATGGTACAGACTGTGCTCAATATCTTTTTATATAAGGATTTTGATTCTGAACCCTGATTTTAATTGTAATGTCCATTGTGTGTTTTATTAAATTTGTGTTTGATATCTTGAATGTCTTTGTAATATGTTCTGGACTGAAAGTATAAAATGGGGATATAAGAAATTTAAATTAAATTTCTTCCTTGAATTTATAATAAAAAAGGACCTGTAGATCTTCATCTGTTAAATCACTATAAGGCTAGAGGAATGATCATGTCGTGAAGAAATCTCTTAAGGGATAATGGCATTTATATATTGGAAAGAAATAAGCACAGGCCATATGATTTTAAGCTGATTTGACGGCAACTTCTTGTGTAGTCAGGTTTATGAAGTTCACTGGTATGCTGACATGTTTGTCTATTTTATGATCTTGTAAAATACCATTCATCAAGAATATATTTAGCAAACTGCAGTACAGGGGAAACCTGGTATGACACTGGCCTCATGTACATTTATTATTACAACCAGGGTCATCCTAAAACAAATCCTCATGTTTCTGTTAAACATACAGAGAATCTGACAAAAAACCTTTCTAATGCCTGTTCTATTAAAACTAGTATGATCTTAAAATAAACACATGTAATAAACATATGTTTTTGTTACAAACAAAAATATCCCTGTTCACTGTAAGTCCAGTATAGGCCCTGCCTGCACTGCACAAATTTGTTAACTGTAAACCGCACTGATTTTAAAGAGCGCGGTATAAAAAAAGACACAAAATAAAATAAATAATAAATACATAAAAATATGGGTGCCTGCTTCTTTCTGAAAATTTTCTCTTCAGTGAATCATGCCATGTCCCACACATTAGAAGGACACTCACTCTCCTCCACATTCCACCCCCTCCCCAGTAGTGCCAGTGAAATAGTTCATTTGAGATATTGGTGCTTTTGGGTGGGGGCAACCACTGCAAGTGTTCACAGGTGTCTACAGGAGCCTTTTCCAAAAGATTATCGCAGTGGGATCCTAGCAAGAGGAACACTTCTGCACCGGGTTAGTCTCAACGTTCCCCCAACTCTTTGCCATGCAAAAGAAAACGTTCTGCCATAGTGTGTGCATGTGCCCCCT
Source organism: Ichthyophis bannanicus (assembly GCA_033557465.1). Lineage (NCBI taxonomy): Eukaryota > Metazoa > Chordata > Amphibia > Gymnophiona > Ichthyophiidae > Ichthyophis > Ichthyophis bannanicus. The sequence goes on from CM066032.1 coordinate 1,734,082,884, forward strand.
CCTACTGCTGCATAGACATCATCTAAGCAGATTAATTCTCCATCACCTTGGCTTCAAACTTACAGGCCGATGCATAAAAACATAGCATGGCATTTTTCTGGCGCTTTCCCAGTGCTAGGCTTGCTCTGCAATGCAGAAAGCAATCTAGTGCTGGAAAAGCTACCACGCTAAATCACATGCAGAGTGCTGCATAATTAGTTGCTCCTGATGTAAACAAAAAAAAACTGTGCTGAAACTTATCACAATTTTTTAAGTTATATTTAACACTGGATCTTTAGGCCAGCTTTGGGCAAACGTAAAGAGCCAGCTGGGAGCAAAACGATATGAGGCGAAGTCTGACATGTCACCTCAGATGATCCAAGCATTGGGGAAATCCTCTGATGCCATCAGCACAATGTCCAGGGGGCTGATTCGCCCCCCCTCCCCCCCGCCAGAAATAAACTCACTGGTGGACCAACTCACTAGTGGACCAGTGGCCCCAACCCACCCACTCGAAACAAAAAAGCACCTGGACTTTAACCCCCCACTCTCCCTAAACCCCCTCCCCAGTACCTTAAACATTGTGAGCAGTAGTGTTGCAAAATGGTGGCACTGGGAGGGTTAGACTGCCGTATAAGGCAAAGCATGCCTTATATGACAATGGCCCCTCCCCATGTTGCATTCTGGGATGCATGGCATGGGGTCAGCTCTGCCAGGATGCAACATGAGGGGATTATTCTGCCATATGAGGCATTTTTTCCTTATATGGCAGTCTTGACCCTGTCTGGTGCATCCCAGGATGCAACTCACAGGGCCTAGTGCCACCATTTTGCAAGATGGTGCAGGGGCGGCGTGAGTGTGTGTTGGCAATGCTCCTACTCACAGAATTTAAGGTGCTGGGGAGGGTTCGGGGGTGGAGTTTAGGGTCTACTGGACCTCCAGATCTTTTATTATTTCTGGGGGGAGGGGGCTGTCTGGGAGGGGACACCTGCCCCCTCCCAACATTGTGCCAATGGCATTGGGGGCTTCCCCTATTCCTGGATTGTCTGAAGTGAAGTGTCATATTTCACCTCAGACGAACCTGTTCAGGAGAGCATGCCAAACTTGTGATGACCTTTATGCACACTGGTAATTTGCATATTGCATTATGATACAAAAAGTCAGTGTTAAGCTCGTGATATGAAACACAGTGCTAGAGCTTTAAGTACTGGGCTTTGATGCAGGTTTTCTGCATCGGCCTGTTCAATTGTAAGCCCTCCAGGGACAGAGAAATAACTATGTACTTGAAAGTAACATGCCTTGAGATACTACAGAAAAGGCATGAAATAAATCTAAAAACAATTGTTTGGTGGCCATCTATTTTGCTGCCATCATGCCTGATGATGACACTTCCTCCCAAATCTTTTTTTAAACCCAGTTATGCTAACTGCTCTTACAAAGCTTAACTGTGTGTTTTAAATGTTCTACTTTGTAGCTTAACGGAGTGTCCCCTAGTTTCTGTTCTTTTTGAAAGAGAAAATAATCAGTCGGTATTTACCTCTTTGATGCCACTCAACCTTTTGTAAATCTCTAGCATATCTCCCCTCAGCTGTTTTTTTTCCAAGCTGTACAGTTTTAATCTCTTTAGCCTTTCCTCATGGTAGTCATTCCATCCCTTTTATTATTTATTACCCATCTCTGTACCTTTCCTAATTCCATTATCTCTTTTTGAGATGCAGCAACCAGAATGGCACACAAGGGGCGATTACACCATGGAACAATAGAGAGGAATTATATAATTTGTGTTAGTCTCCATTCCTTTCTTAATTCCTAACGTTTTGTTTGTTTTTTTTGACTGCCGCTGCACACTGGACCGAAGATTGCTGCTCCTTGTGATCTTGGGCAAGTCACTTAACCCTCCAATGCTTCAGGTACATACTCAGATTGTACTTCTGGAGATGAGAAAAATACTCACTGTACCTAAATGTAATTCCATATCCTCTTGCTAGATCAGTTCAGACAAGTAGGTTGTGCTCTCCTACTAGCAGATTGGTAGTGACAAAAGAACCTGTGAAAAGCCCAGGTTTCAGTGACATGACTCCCACGCCTCTATTCACCTCAGCCACCAGAGGTCTCTTCATATATTTTTTTTTTGTCTCCAGCAGATGGTAGATGGATTTTCTCCTCTCTGAAGAAAATCTGAAGAATTGAGAGGAAAAGATTGATAAAAACGCTCGTGACAGACTACTTTGAGAGTAACTCTTGCTTGAGCACGACGTGGGAGGCTACACTAGACTGCAGTCTTTTTATTAGCCATAGAAGGATCCTGGATAAGAGCCTGTTGAGCAGACAGAAAATTGGAAGGGTGGAAGAATTCAGGAGCCTCACACAAACTCAACGCCCCCTCCCTCCTCTGTGCCTTTTGCTCTCTCCTGAAGATTGCAAAAGGTTCCCAGAGGAATCTGCCTGCCAGCCACCTTCATCTCAGTGCTGCCAAGCCAGAGAAACAGTTTCAGGGTAGTAGAGCTGAGCCCAGCACAGATCCTCTGGGGCTCTCGGGGTGAATACCAAGGCTTAACCTCGTCATTGTCCTTGTTGGAGGCTCCCAATTCTGTCTGTATGGGACACAGTTTGGGGTGGACTGCTGTCGACCGTGTGGGGGTTTCCTGCCATTTTCTGCATGTACTAGCAGCGTTTTTAATATTGTGTGCCTGGCGGTTGTGTGGCTTCAACACATGTTCCTATCCTAGCACCTGTAACATACATTGCAATAAAAAAGCAGTTAACACACCTTTCAGACCACCGCAGCTTTAGCACACCCACTTTGTGATGCTTGTCTTAATTCTGTCTTCTTCCAGGAAACATAGTTTGGCCTGTGGCAAGCAAGGCAACTCATCTCTGGTTTCTGGACTCTGCCCTTTTTGCATGGCTGCTTCTGAGTCATCTCTGGAGGGCCTACTCCCCTTCTTTCAGCTGGGGGATGCTGTTAGTCTGACCAGGGAAGGTGCTGGTGGATGGTTCTAGGGGTAAGGATATTCAGCTGGCCCCGGAGGCTTTGGCGACATGCTGTGGGCCTCTCCTTATCCTCTAGGGGTTCAATGGCAACTATGTCCTCTAGTATAGGGGTTCATTTCCACGAGGAGAGCTTCTGGAGTTCGGATTTTCCTCCCCGAGATTCTTTTCCTGGTTGAGGGATGGGCAGTTCAAGTGTTATCTGATAATGCCACAGCAGTGGCTTATGTCAATTGGCAAGGCGGCACGAGAAGTGCCAGGGTAGCTCTGGAAGATGGCTCTCCTGTTTGGGTGGAGAAGAACTTCCTAGCCTTGTCAGCTCAGCACCTTGCCAGGGTGGACAATGTGAAAGCAGACTTCCTCAGCAGTCACTCTCTGGATCCCTGGAGAAGTGGGAGTTGAGCCACTTGAAAGGAGATGGCCAGCACGTAAGGGCTACTCTTCAGCAGTGTTCTCCATTGTGCTTGGAGCCCGGAGAAGGTCTACCAAGCTAGCATACATGCGAATCTGGTGCCTCTTTGAGTGATGGTGCAGCACTGGGTAGTGCTGCTGAGGCAGCCAAGGTGCCATCTCTGTTTGCCTTTTGACAAGATGAACTGGAGAGGGGCCTTTTCCTTAGCTCCCTGAAGGTTCAGATGGCAGCTTTGGCCTGTTTCTGAGTCCAGTGGCTGGTAAGTCTCCAGCCTTGCTTCCGGACGTCTCACTCTACCTTCGGGGGTTCGGCATTTGCATTCTCCCCTCCAGTCTGTGATCCCTTCCTGGGATCTGTGTCTAATGCTCAGAGCCCTGATGGCAGTGCCCTATGAACCATTGAAGCATGCTTCTTTGAAAAGCATGCTACTTTGAAGGATTTGACACTCGAGACGTTCTTCTTGGTCACGATATATTGCACAGGGCGGATTTACAAGCTGTAGGGCTCCGTCTTGCAGAGATCCTTTTCTGCCCTTTTCAGAAGAGGCAGTTTCCATTTGACCTGTGTCATCCTTCTTGCCTAAGGTACTTTTTCTCTTTCACGTGAACCAGGTGGTGTGCTTGTCATCCTCCTCTAAGAAGCAGTATCAGGGGAAGGATAAGGATCCTTGCCTTGTGAATGTCAGGAAGGTGCTTCTCTGGTACTTGGAGGTTACAAATTCCTTTCGTAAGTTTGACCATCTTTTTGTGCTGCTTTCTGGCTCACGCAAGGGTGACGTGGCGGTTAAGTCTACCTTGGGGCACTGGATTAAGGAGGCTTTTGCCTTGGCGTATGTGTTACGGAACCAGTCAGAGGGTTTGTGTGCCCATTCTACCCAAGCACAGGCGTCCTCATGGGCGGAGTGGAGCTCAGTAGCCCCTACAGACATTTGTCAGCTAGCAAAGTGGGCATTACTTTCCACTTATGTCAAGCATTACCGCTTCGATGTCCACTTGAGGGTGGAGACAGCCTTTGGTTCAAGGGTTTTGTGAGCTGCTGTGCCGTGTCCCACCTAGTGGTATTTTAGCTTTGGTACATCCCACTTTTCTGGACTGGTCTATCAGGATGATATGGTAGGCAACATTTTACTTACCAATTAATGTCCTTTCCTTGAGTCTTGCTAAACCAGTCTAGAGCCCGTCCCTGAAACTGTATTGCTCTGTTCTTGTGCTGCTGGTACCTTTGTGTCTGCTATGAATTTTCTGCTTGGCTCTGCAGATTCTTTACTTGGCAGCCTTCTGTTTTTGCTTTTCTTTACATAGTCCTCTACTGTTTATGCATTGTTGCCCACAGTTGAGGTGGTGTGAGGCTTGCCATGTTTCTCCTATATTCTTTGGGATAAATACTGAAGGGACCTCTGGTGGCTAAGGCGAATAGAGGTATGGGGATGATGTCATTGAAACCTGGACTTTTCAGTGGTTCTTTGTCTCCACCAATCTGCTGATAGGGGACCACAACCCACTTGTCTGGACTGGTTTAGCAGGAATCAAGGAAAGGACATTAACTGGTAAGTAAAATATCACCTTTGCCTTGAACGTCTGAGAAGATGTGAGCTAAATCCAAGTCTATCCTAAATCCAATGACACCTAGATTCTTTTCCTGAGTGCTGATTTCTAATGTAGAATTAGCATTGTGTATCTATAATTTGGGCAATTCTTTCTTATGTACATCATTCTGCACTTTTACACATTATATTTCAAAGAAACATGACTACAGAAAAAGACCATATAGCCTATCCAGTCTGCCCTTCCATACCATCTACTATAGTCCCCTTTCTTTCTTTTAGAGATCTTCTGTGTTGGTCCCATGCTTTCTTCAATTCAGGTACTGTCCTTGTCTCTACTACCTAGGTAAACTAGGCAAAGCAACAGAGTACCTGCAGAGACTGCAAGGGAACAAAGAGAGCAGATACCAAGACTGGCAAAAACAAGATTCAGGTTTTGAAACCCCTTTTATTGACCCCTACGCGTTTCGGCCACCAGGCCGCCTTCAGGGGGATTATTTGAGGGAGCAAACCTCAAAAAAATAAAATCATAAATATTAACAATCGTACAACATAAAAAGACATTAAAATATTTAAAACCCATAAATTGGTCATTAGTGATAAATACGTGTATAAGATATAATAAACATTATGTCTAGAGAGAAAGGTCACTCACATTTGTTGAGCACAATAAATAATAATAAACATAGATAATATAGTATAACATAAAAAGTTAAATAATATTAACATCTGTTAGAAATTATTAAAAAATTATAAAATTATAAAATTATTATACCACATCCATGTATGTTAATGTTATTGTGATATGTTGTGGAGCTTTAATAAAACACATGCAGATATATGTGGACAGGGGTGAGGATAAAAGAGATGAGGACATACATAAAAATAAGAATTAATAAAATGTGTACCAATACCTTCTTCTTAAATTCTTGCCAATAGTAAAAAGACAAATATCACTGGAAACGAATAAATAGTTAAAATAATTATAATATTCTCCATTGCATACTATAATTTAAATACATGATCATCTAAAAAAGTCCCTTAGTTAAGAACTACCATTAGAGATGTATTGTTGAAGTGTGGAAACAAAAAATGCTATAGTTTGTCACATGATTGTCATATTTATCCATGAACACTTCCACAGGGATTTCCATGCCAATTTAAAATTGTATAAATGTAAGTTCCTTAGGAACCTTATTGTAATCTATAGTCTATATCTAATCAATTAGGGAAGCCATCCAGTATAGTAAACCGTAGAAAGTGCCATTGACTATCCTTACAAAGATAGTGCTGTGGTAGCTCGTGGGTGGAACAGGCAATTATTTTTAGAGCGATAATTTTCAGTGCTGCTATGAGGATGACAAACCAGATGTTAAGGGGAGCAAAAAAACTGATGCCAAATGTCATCGCTGTATAGGAAATGTGAACAGGTTGAAAGACGCTAAAGGATAAACAAATTTATTTATATCTTAGTGTGGCTGAAAAGTCATTTAAAACTATTATCTATAAAATTCTCTTAAAAATCACCTTTCTTACTGTAAACTAGCAGTTTACAACGAACAAGCTCTCTTACCTAAGGATTTTGTATAAACATGCATGTTTAATTGTCTCTTGTTATCCGAGAAATTTTTATGTCGCCAAAGGGAGACTACTCACGCCCGACATATTTAAAGAAACAATGCTAGCATTACAAGCAACTGCCTTAAAAAAACGTCGTACTGCCTTCGATAAGCAGATAAAATCTACCCGAATGACATCAAACGGTTGTTTCTTATAAATTCATGTAATCTTTCCCGCGGGGAAACTGGCTACATTATGTTATATGTAACCAATCACTTAAAGGGTACCTTCTATCTACTACCTCCATTGGGAGACTATTCCATGCATCTACTGCTATTTCCCTAAAGAAATATGTCTGCATATTACTTCTGAGTCTGTCCCCCTTTCACCATCATCCTTTGCCCTCTTGTTGTAGAGCATTTTTACAATTGAAAGAGACTCTCCTCTTGTGCATTGTGATAAGGAAGCTTATAGCTCAGGAAGGAGCTATAGAAAAGGTGAAGTGACTCTGAACAAGCAACCTGTCAGTTCTGGTAGAAATAAGAAATCAGAATTTTCCCATAAAAAACTACCAGTCCCAGAATGCACCAGGTTTCCAACAGCCATTAGAGGAGCTGAAGTGGGGAAACGTGTGTTCAATCAGGAGGGCTATGAGGTTATCCCTAAGCACTCATCTCAAAGGGCAGGGCCTGATTCAGCACAGCTGCGCTGTATTAGGGGGGAGCACTCATCTAGGCAGAATAAAGGTAGAGTTTATTCTACAGAGAATCAGCTTGAGCTTGATCATCTTCATCATCAGGAGGATCATCAGAAGCAGAAGCCAAACCGGACGGACAGAGAGGGAAAGAAACCCTTTGGAAGAAAGAGGAGAAAAGCCTTTGAGAGGTCTAGAAGAGTCCAGAGCAGTACGTATACTGGGAGGCATTCCAAGGGCCAGCATACACCATTGGACTGGGGAAAGCCAGAGGAATGGTGCTGCAGAGCTAGGAATCTCCAGACGGTACCTGTGAGGGAGACGGCTGCATGTGGAAGGGACCCTAAGACCCGTGCCAGAAGGTATGTGAAGAGAGATCCAGTGTCCAGGGGTCTGGATTGGAAGGCTGGACATAAGAACTGGACTACATACTGGCCAGGCTATATAGAGAGGAACTCTAACAGCAATGGAAGCTCAGGTATGAACACTGATCTATGCCCTAGCTATAACCTTGAAAGACAGCAGGGAAACAAGTATTCTCCTGAAAGTGTGCTCCATTGGGAGATTCATCTGTGCCAATCCATGATATTGAACCCATGCTTGTTGAAGAAGAGGGGGTGATAGCAGATGAAGAATCTGTTTACATGGACTGCTCTCTGTCTAAACTCCTTTGGTGATTTTCTGTTACAAAGTACAGCAACCATCACAAAGAAATACAAACTTGTTCTTTAATCTACTCAGAAAAGCTCTTGAGTAGGATTTTTAGCTACGCAGTAGAAAGCAAGCCGGCTAAGGGATTTCAGCTGAGTAACTGCTAGCAATTGAGCCTTACCTAATTGCTTGTGACCTCTGAGAGAATCACTTCTGAAACTATGTGGGAAGGTATAAGAAGTTAACCTGAAAAGAACAGTTTTTTCCTTTCTTTGTGGATCTTGTTTGTTGTTTGATACATTGCTAAGAGAATATTAGCTAAAGCCTACAGAAAAGACCAGTTTACCAACCAGGTCTTATTTCTTTTGCTTTGATTGCCTGACAAGTTCAAATGTTGTTTTTCCTGATTATGTTTTTCCAAGTTTAACACTGAAAGTAAGTAACCTGATTTATGTGCTACCAAGCATATCTGTGTTGGGAGAAATAACCCCATAAATAAATATCTTATTGGCTTTATACTTGAGCACAACTAAATTATTGTGAGCAGCTGTGTCGGGTGTGAATGGACTGCATAGCCCACAATCCCTTGCAAATCATATTGACATATGCACTTGCCAAAACTGTGAACATTCTCACCCAGGCAGCCGTCTGACAGCATTTATGGAGGTATTGAAATGTGTCTATCATATCTAGTCTCTGCTGCCTTTCCTCCAAAGTACATTTTGAGATCTTTTTCTGTTCCCATTTGCCTTATGACAAAGCCCACTGACCATTTTGGTAGCCACCCTCTGCACAGACTCCATCTTGTTTATATCCATTTGAAAGTGTGATTTCCAGAATTGCACACAATACTCCAAATGAGGTCTTGCCAAAGACTAAGAGAGAGACACTATCACCACCTCCTTGCTAACCGTTCTTTTTCCTATGCACTTAAGCATCTTTCTGGCTTTCTCTATTGCCTTTTCTACCTATTTAGCTACTTTAAGATCATCAGAAACGATCATGCCTAGGTCCCTCTCTTCTTTTGTGAACAGAAGTACTTCATCCTCTCCCTATACTGTACCGTTCCCTTGGATTTTTGCAGCAGAAATGTATGACCCTTCTTTTTTTTAGCGTTAAATCTCAGCTGTCAAATTCTCAACCATTCTTCAAGCTTTCCTAGATCCCCCCCCTCCCTCCCTCATGTTATCTACTTCTTCCTGGGTGTCTGTTCTATTGCAGATTTGGTATCATCTGCAAAGTGGAAAACCTTACCCAACAGCACTTCTGCAATATCTGTAACAAAAATGTTAGAGAATTAGACCAAAGACAGATCCCTGTGGCACACTACTGCGGTAATATCCTTCTCTGAGTGAGCTCCATTTACCTGTACCCTTTGTTGCCTGCCATTCAACCAATTTCTAACCCAGTCAGTCACTTTAGAGTCCATCCCTAGGGTGTTCAATTTATTTATAAGACGCGGAACGATGTCAGACTTTACTGAAATCTAGGTAAACTACATCTAGGACTCTGCCTTGGTTGACGTATTTGGTTGACCAGTTAAAGAAATTAATTTGATTTGTCCGACAAGACCTGCCTCTAGTAAAACCATGCTGCCTTGGATCCTGCAATCCATTGTACTCCAGAAATTGCATTATCTGCACTTCTACATTTCTCTGGGACCACTCCCGACTCCTCAGGAAGCACTGAAGAAGTTGGACGATGTAGCCACTAGAACTTCCCCACATCCCTTCAATACTTTGGGATGTATCCCATTGCTTTCTCTGCTTTTATTTTAGCTAGTCCCTCATGAACAATCTTCTGAAAATCATTTGAAATCCCCCCTCCCTTTTTTCCTATATGTGGATGTTTTCTGAGGGTCCTGCTCCTGGCCCTTTATCTATGAACACAGAACAAAAATATTTGTTAAGCAATTCTGCTTTATTTTCATCAGCTTCTACATATTCCTCCCCTTCATCCTTGAGTCTGACAATACCACTTTTGCACTTTCTCTTCTCATTAATATATCTGAAAAATTCCTCCCTCTTCCCCCCCTCCCCCAGTTTACTTTATTGGTTGTTTTTAATTCCATTTGTATCTTTGCTTTCCTGACTACTTTCCTTAGCTTTTCCAAATAGTGATGCTTTTCTTCCTCTTTCTGTGATCGTTTGTATTTTATGAAGGACACCCTCTCTTTCTTCACCTCATCTGCTACTTTTTTGAGAACCATAGTGGCCTCCTTTTCCTTTTACATTTATTTATTTTCCTAAAAAAGGTTTGTTGTCCTTAACATATCCCCTTTCAGTTTTGCCCACTGCTTTTCTACATCCCCCAGTCATTCCCATACTGCTAACGACTCCTTGAGGTATTTTGATAGTCTTTGAATGGACTTTATCAACCCCAGTCGTAATACTGAGCCACACCATCTGGTGATCACTGGATGCAAGATGATCACTCACTAGAACTTTACCCATTGGTAAACACCAGATCCAGTATGGCCCTCTCACGTGTGGGTTATTTTACCAGTTGCTGGAATAGCTCTCACTATAGAGAATCTGGGATCTCCTGACACTGCAGCAGAGATGTGCCAAGCAATATCTGTCAAATTGATATTGCCTATTAGCATTTCTCCTTTCATGGTAATACTGCTATTTGGATGCCCAATCTCCCAGTTTCACAAGGTCTCCTGAAATTTCTCATAATTCGCATACATGATTGAACAGCTTTGAATAATTTGGTACCATCTGCAAATGTAATGACCTTGCTTGTTGGCAGTAGGAATGAGCAGCTTATTGATGGAGTAAGCCCGGTCATTAGAATTAGTGCTGATCTTATTTCTTTTTTTAAGATCTGCAGCAAAATTTGCACAAAACAAAGGTGCAATGTCCTTTTTTGCAGATCTGGATACCCTACTTGTTCTGTCTTTCCCGCCCCCTTCTTTTCCATTTGAGAAGCAAAATTCAAGACACAGCAGAGATGAACCTAGTACAAGCAGTTGAAGTTTCTATAATGCACATTAGACATGTAAATTTAAGTAGTCTTAATATGCTTGTCTTATATGTTAATTTCCTTGTCTGGTAATTAGTAAATGGCAAATGTCAAATTAGGCTAGAATTAATGGCACAGGGAATGTTGTTAGTGTCTTTAACTAGTAGTGCATAGCAATGCTTTCCAAACAGTTGAAACAGTTATAGATTAGCCATCAAATCATTGTGAAGATTAATGGCTAGCCTTTTAGCTAGCTAATTTAGAGCAATATGTGGTGAATTATCAGCTTTTCAGTTACAAATGCAAATATCTAATGGAATAAGAAAAATGTAGTTTATCAGAGATAACCTGAAAAATCATTCAGCTAATGTTTGAAGTTTAAACTTGTGGCTTGTTAAAATACATTTTGGTCGAAATACTCACTAGTCTGCATTTCACTTAAGGAATTTAATGTTTTTGTCTTTCTATAACTAACTTACTCTTCTGTTGCTAATATCTGCATTTAGACATTTATGCTAAGGTAATATTTAATTGTACCCAGAACAATAATAATTTTTATATATTAATATAAGTGTGGTGCCTTAATTATACTCAAAATATGAAAGAGAATCCAAAAGGTCCAACTTTAATACTTATTTAGTGAAATCCACAGTATAGTCATACAAATAAAGTTCCCTAAAGAAATCATTTACACCAAAAAGCTTAACTTGAACAACATCTTCTGTTTGACACATGCTACATCAGGGACAAAATATACTTTTCCCAAGTCCCATATGCATCTTAAACAGGTAGAATTTCCCAATGCCGTTTTTTTAGCATATTCGGTGCTGATTCACTATGGTCCTCTTTCATCTTTGACATGTAGAAAATGTCAGCTGATCAAGTTTGACCAATGAAAATACTGATCTTGAATTTTAAATTGGTCATCCATTCAACCTTGCTGTAAATTGTAACAGTTTTTTGTGTTATAGTCATCACCCCCAAAAATTACATGCTAGTTTTCCAGTCAGTCATATCTTAAGAATTTGCTATATTTGTTCTACGTTTGAAGAATTTAAACTGCTGTCAGTTAGTTCATATCATTCTGCTAGACTTATCCAGACAAGAAGGTTGTGGTCCCCTACCAGTAAATATGGAGATAGCGAAAACATTCCAGAAGCTTCTTATGACATCGCCATACTATTATCAGCCTGAGCCACTAGGGGCTTATTCAGTATACAGTCATGATGACTCTTTGGCAAAATAGAAGTAGAAGTTCACTGGTTCAAGACCAGACTCTGTAATTCTCTATCTCCATGAAATGTTGGGTGCAAGTTTTTTCAGCTCTTGAAATCTGAACAAGAAAAGGAAGTTTGAAGACTGAAAGATTGATTCTGCTCGTGAAAGGCTTACCTGTGGGTGACTCTCATGTTTGAGTATGATGCGGGAGGCGCCACTAGACACCCTTGAAACCAGGCTCTTTTTGGAGCCATGAGGATGAGGGGAATTGGTTCAGCTCTGTATCCTTATTCTGTCAGTTTGGAAAGGATTCTTCACAGCCTGACACAACCTCAATGTCCCCTCCCTCATTCTTCCTCCTGCTCTCCCCAAATGATTTAAGAAGGTTCCTCAAAGGTATGTGACTTCATGTCTGGCGACAGGGGAGTAGCACTGAGCCAGGCACTGTTTTACCTGCCTTGGAGGTCCCCAAGGGTGCATACCAAGACTTGCATCTCTTCCTGTTTGACTGCTTTGTGGTGCTTCTGACACCTGGTCACCAAATTGGCTATCTCCTGAGGACTCAATTTACAGTTGCTACTGCTATACTCCAGTTGACTGTGTGAGTGGGCCTAATGACACAAGCCTTTCCCAGTGGATTCATTCTGCCCCAGAGGATAATTCCCTCTTGGAATCTGCAACAGCCTTCTGTCGGACATTATGTATAATCTTGTCTGCTTGGCGGCTAGGGACATTGCCCTTTTGAGAGTGATGAGACATTGGAATGGCTTTATCACTGGTGGCGAATGCATCTTCCAAGCCCCAGTTTATACTGCAAGCCTTTAATGGAAAACTTTTTTATGGGGCTGATGTGGAGAAGTTGGTTAAGGGCTTAGTGGATGCAAGCTTCATTGTCCTTAGGAAGATAGGCAAAAAGGGGTCGGGGAAGAGTACGGAGACTTTATCTTCCTCTATGCCTGTTTTCCTTGTTCATGCTACTTGACATCCTGGGACTCCCGTAGGTACTGACACAGAAAGCTCCCCTTCTCTTCCTCTTCTAGTTTTCAGTCTGTCTCAGTTCTTTTGCAGGGCTTGCGGGCTGCAGGATTCTACCACTTCCAAGGTGCCTCTTCCCATTAAGTGCAATGGTGCATTGGGGGCCCATTCTGGGACACCATCAATAGGTGGCAGCCTGTAGCTTTTCAATCAGGAGTGGGCTCTTGTCACTGAAGATCATTGGGTGCTGGACACCATTCAGCACGGCTATGTTCTGGAATGTAGAGACCCTATCCCGGATGACTTCATAGAATAGCCATATTGTTTGGCGGCCAAGAATACTGCTCTTCAGATCATTTTAGAAAGGTTGCTCTGTTTGTGAGCGGTGGTGTCAGTTCCCCCTGCCGAGCAGTGCAAGGGCCAGTTACTTCATCTACTTATGGTGCCAAAAAAGACTTTTGTTTGACCAGTCTTGGACCTCAAAGGAGTCAATGCACACCTGCGCACCATAGGCTTCTGTATGGAGACCCTACAGTTTGATCCAGGTGGTACACCCCAGAGAGTTCCCTTGCGTCTCTGTAATTAGCTGAAGCCTATTTACACATCTCAACAGTGACGAACATTCTGGGAGGCTATCCACGAGCAGGAATGAAGACAGTTGAAGCAGTGTGTGCCACAATACACTCAAATCATTGATTGACTATCAGGGAGCTTACTGAAGACATGGACATCAGTTTCGGGTCAGTACAGTCCATTCTTTAATGATTTGGGAATGAGATATGTGTCTGCAAAATTTGTGCCAAAACTCCTGTCCCCAGACCAAAAAGAAAATAGAAAATGTCAAGAAGTTGTTGGAATGTACTGAAAATGACTCAGATTTCATCAAAAAGATGATTACTGGTGATGAATCATGAGTTTATGGTTATGATCCGGAAACTAAGGCTCAAACCTCACAGTAGAAGACTCCAGACTCTCCCAAATCCAAGAAAGGCCGTCAGGCGAGGAGCAATATCAAGGTCATGCTCATAGTTTTCTTTGATTACTAGGGTATTGTTCATCATAAGTATGCTCCAAAAGGCCAAACCATTAATTAGGAGTACTGCATCCAATTTCTGACTCATTTGATAGATGCAGTTTATCATAAGAGGCCAGAGTTACACAGGAATGGTGAATGGTTGTTTCATTATGATAACGCCCCAGCTAACGCATCACATCTTGTCCAGCAGTTCTTGGCCAAACACCAAATCGAGCAAGTCCATTAGCCTCTGTTCTCACCTGACCTCACACCTTGTGACTTTTTCTTGTTTCCAAAACTGAGATTACCACTGAAAGGAAGGAGATTCGACGACTTGGAGACCATTAAGCAAAATTTGACACAGCTTCACAGCATAATGAGGCATTTCAAAATTGTTTCCAGCAGTGGAAGGAATGCTGGAGGAAGTGTGTTTTATCGGAAGGGGGCTACTTTGAAGGAGACTGCAATAGCTGTCAGTGTTTGTGCTACTTATGTTATTGTGCAAGTCTCTGTACTTTTTGATCACCCCTCATATTTGATTGGTTGGCTGTTTTTTTTTACTCCGTTTAGGGTCCATTTAATGTGAAGTTAGATAATATTTAAAGCATTTATGCAACTGCTTATTTTATAGTGGTATCTTTGAATGCTTTATTAGTTGAGCAGCCTCTTGCACACAGAGAATGATGTGCTCTCAGTAATATATAGGGTCAGTGGCAGGATCTGAACCTCCATTCATTCTTGACAACTTCTTGTCAAACTGTAATCATGGAACCAGAAAACCTTCCTGATTTTGTTCATCATGTATACAGTATTGAGATTATATGTATATGTATATATATCTATGTATATGTATATACAGGGTGGCCCAAAAAAAGTGAGAACATCTCGTAAATTAAAAGCTTAAATAGTTTACTTATTTACCTTTTTTAGCTAGAAAACATTTTTATTTTGACAATTTACAGTCGCCATCTTTTTTTTCAAATTTGTCAATCGTTTATATCTGTCTTTTTGAATTTTTAAAAAACATATGCTACGAGATGTTCTCACTTTTTTTGGGCCACCCTGTATATATATGTGCATATGTATATATACACACACACACTGTATGTATAAATATGCATGTATTTGTATATACTGTACAGCTGTGGGCAATCTGTAGTTTCAATGAATCTAAAAGTGAACAGATGCTGAAACAAACTTTTGTGGTGCAGAGTTTAACATAACATATATGTGAACCCCCACAAATGCATACTCAGACTCATTATGCAGAGAAACACCCAATAAATTTTTCACTATTATTTTTTTTAAATCTTTATTTAGGTTTTTTGCTTAATTACATATGAGAAAAAAGGCAATATACATGATCCATAACAACATCCAAAAGCAAAATAAAATATGACACCCATCATAAAAAAACTCATCAAGAGAAAAGATCCTTGAACCCCAAGAAATAGAAAAATACAAAAGGCAAAAAGGAGTGTGTTACACTCCAAGTAAGGGAGCTTATATAAATACAATCCACCCAAATCTTACCCCTTAACCTCCTTATCCAGTAATAACTGACGTAGTTGAGCCACGTCCATATAAACATAATCCCATCCTCCAAGATTAACTAAGCAACGGCAAGGAAATTTAAGAAAAAAAGAAGCTCCTAACGCTACAACCCTCGATTTTAACTGCAAAAACTGTCTACGTCTAGCCTGAGTGGTACGGCCCACATCAGGGAACACTTGCAATTTAGACCCACAAAATAAGGCATCTTTATTTTTAAAATAAGCTCGAAGAACCCGCAATTTTAGAGACTCCGAGCCAAAAGTCACCACCAAGGTGCAACGCTTGGGGATGACGTCGAGCGAGTCCTCCAAAAAAGCAGTTAAATCCTGTGCCACCGACACATCAGAGGGAGGGGAAACCCCCTCTGCAGTCGGTGGGACAGACACTGGAATACAATACATTTGAACTATGTCTATGGTCTCCCTTATTTGCAAAATCTCAGAAAAGTACTTTTTCAATAGAACATCAAAGGAAAGCAAATGGGTTTGAGGAAAATTCAAAAAACGTAAGTTTCTTGCCCGGTGTTGATTCTCAAGTGTCTCCAGTCGACAGGAAAGCAAGGAAACATCCTTAATAAGAGAAAGATTCGTATCACTACAAGAATGGGCCAAGGATTCAACACGGGCAAGCGACTTAGAAGTAGAAGCCAATTGGTGATCAATAACATGTACTTTATCAACAACCGAATGAGTAAACTTGCACAAAGAAGAGACTGTCATAGACAATCGACTATCAATCTTTTGCGGTGCTGACCATATGTCAGAAAGAGTCACCTCCCTGGAAATGGGGGGAGTCCCTTCTTCCACCACGGCTGGATCTACCGGAGAGAGTGGTGGAGCTTGAACATGGAGAGAGGTATCCAAAAACGTAGATGAATGCGGAAGCGGGGGGAAGGGAGGTGGCGTTCGGACCTCCGGGCTTAGAGATGCCCCGTCCGAAGATTGATTAGCAGATAGCAGGGGAGTAAGATGTTTATCCATGGGGCCAGTTATCTTAACACATAATCCTGCATCGGCGGCAGGCTTACCTGCCCCCTTCGCCTTTCTTTTCCCCATCGATAGCCACACTTAGACTAACAGTGCTCATGAACCTCAGGAGCACCGAAGGAGCACATAAGGAGCGTGTTGAACCCCTTGTGACACGCCCCTTAGGACACGACCACGCCGGCCGCGTGTATCTCCCGCTGGTCTTTGTAGGGCTCGGGGGGGTCCTCAGCACCAAGGGAGTCCTTCCAATGCCTGCAGCTGACCCAGCAGGGACCCGGCTCCCACCTGCTACACTGCTCCGCGGTAGAAACACCCGTGGCAACTCCCAGGTAACAGCAAAGATCTTTCCCAGCACAATACAGCTCCTGCTGGTCTTTGTAGGGCTCGGGACGGGGGTCCTCAGCACCAAGGGAGTCCTTCCAATGCCTGCAGCTGACCCAGCAGGGACCCGGCTCCCACCTGCTACACTGCTCTGCGGTAGAAACACCCGCGGCAACTCCCAGGTAACAGCAAAGATCTTTCCCAGCACAATACAGCTCCCGCTGGTCTTTGTAGGGCTCGGGGGGACCTCAGCACCAAGGGAGTCCTTACAATGCCTGCAGCTGACCCAGCAGGGACCCGGCTCCCACCTGCTACACTGCTCCGCGGTAGAAACACCCGCGGCAACTCCCAGGTAACAGCAAAGATGCCATGCCATGCTAATGTTACCAGTTCATGGTAGCATGAAGAGCAACAGCAAATAAACCACTAGGTTTGCTCAGTAGGTTTTCTAAGGCAATACCTGCTATGCAGTGCAATGTACTTTCCCCATGCCTTTGTTTTTTGGCAGTTGTACCTTCCATTCAGCACAGGTGACTTTCCCCATGCTTTCTTGGAAGAAGCAAAGCTACCATTTCACAGCTGTTTTAAGTTGAGGCACACTCTATTCCTGGTTACCATTTATTTGCCCTTTAGGGATTCACTGTGTTTATCCTACTCCTTTTTGAATTGTGGCATTGGGTTTTTTGTTTTTTTTCCACCACTGCTTTCAGTAAGATATTCCAGGCATCCACCATTTTTTCCATGAAGAAATATTTCAGGATATTGATTTTAGTTCTATCTCCTTAGTCTCATATCATGTTCATTAATTCTAGAGCCTCTCCTCATTGGAAAACGGCGTGTTCTGCACTATATTTTAAATATTTAAAGGTCCGTATCACATCTTCTGTCCCTCATCTCTTCTAGGGTATATATTGTAAGGGCCTCCAGCCTTTCAATCTATATATGAGGGGGTACCCAAAAAAAACAGGAATAACATTGCCGTGGGCGGAGCTTGTGTAGTACGCACTTCTGCCGCTAGGCGTGTATAGTGCAACTCATTGTCAGTTCAGTGCCACCTGTGTTGTCGACCTGGCTTGTTCTGTTCATCTGCAGTGATTGTTTTTGCTAGCGCTGTTTTGTTCTTGTTTCTTTTTTTATGACGACAAGTTTAAGTGAACAACGTGCAGCTGTGAAATTTTGTTTTCTACTCAGTAAAAATGCTGCTGAAACTGTTTTAATGTTGAAAACAGCATATCAAGATGACGCTATGGGAAAAAGTCAAGTGTACCAGTGGTTTGCTCGATTTAAAAATGGCGACATGTCGATTGATGACAAACCTCGTTCTGGGCGTCCAACTGCCCGAATCGACGAAAATATTGAAAAAATTAGAGAGCTTGTGCTCACAGACCGTTGACAGACAATTGATCAACTGTCAGAGATTAGTGGGTTATCTTGGAGCTCGGTTCAGCAAATTTTAACGGAAGATTTGGGAATGAAAAGGGTTGCTGTCAAGTTTGTTCCTCGGGTTCTGACTGACAATCAAAAGGAACATCAAGTTGAAACATGTCATGTTTTGAAACAACAGCTTGAAACTGATCCAGATTTTCTGTCAAAGGTCATTACAGGTGATGAGTCATGGTGCTATGGTTACGACCCAGAAACAAAGCAACAGTCAAGCCAATGGAAGACGTCATCGTCACCCCGTCCAAAAAAATGTCGTCAAGTCAAATCAAACATCAAAACAATGCTGATTTGCTTTTTTGATGCCAAGGGGGTAGTTCATTCAGAGTTTGTTCCCCCAGGTCAGACCATCAATCAAACCTTTTATTTGGAAGTTTTAAGAAGATTGCGCAACAGTGTTCGTCAAAAAAGACCCGATTTGTGGCAGACAGGAGACTGGTTCTTCCACCACGACAACGCACCTGCACACACAGCCATCTCTGTTAGACAGTTTTTGGCTAAAAATGGCATGGTTCCGCTGCCCCACGCACCTTACTCGCCTGACCTGGCTCCGTGCGACTTTTTCTTATTTCCACGCATGAAAAGGGGCATGAAAGGACACCGATTTGACAACATTGAAGAAGTCAAGAAAAAAAGAGGGAGGAGCTGTCAGCCGTTTCTAAAGATGACTACAAAAAATGTTTCGAACAGTGGAAGCACCGGTGGGACAAATGTATCAGTTGTAATGGAGAGTATTTTGAAGGGGATAAGGTTGTTTTGTAAAGAATTTGAAATAAATAGCTTTTAAAAAATAATTCCTGTTTTTTTTGGGTACATTTCATACCAAGCAGAGAGCTTATAGTTTTAATTTAATAGTCACTCAGGGCCTAGAAGATATGCCTGTCTTCTGGTGGAGACTTCTTACCATTTTGGTCACATTTCTTCGTATCAACTCTAGCCTCTTTCTGTCCTTAGTGAGATATGGCCTCTGAAACAGAATCACAGAACTCCAAGTGAGGCCTTATCAGCATCCTGTACAGGGGCATTATCACTTCCTTGTTAGTTATGTCTCTCTTCTGCAGTCTAGCATCCTTCTGTTTTTGGCCACTGCCTTGTCACATTGTTTTGTAAAAGGGAAGTGAAATCAGAGGGGGTGGGTGGAAGCATGAACGGCACTGCAGCATCAGAGCTGAAGGTAACTCCAGAGTTTCGGTGTTATTTTAAAAGTTTTGCAGCTGCTGCACATTCCGAGAGGGGTAGCATCGGTGGCAATCAGAGCAGGGGGGCGCTTTGAATGAGGTTCATGTAGGATGCTTCATATTCTTGCATCGACCCTGCTGTGGGTGCACCCTTAGGCCACTTAGTTCATTTATAAGCCTCTAATGAGAAACCATGTCAAAGACTTTGCTGACATCTAAGTATACCACATCCAGTGCCGTAACCTTTATCTTGTTCTGCAGTCACCCAGTCAAAAAAATTAAGCAAATTCTTTTGGCATAATCTGTCTCTGGACTGTAAAAAGCTCACTATCCTGCCCTTCAGCAACATCTCTGTTACTTTTCCCACTGAGGTAAGGCTTACCAGCCTGTAGTTTCCTACTACTTCTCTCAGGGCACTTCTGTGAAGAGGGATCACGTCTGCCTTTTTTCAATCACGTGGAACTTATCCTATCTCCAGGAATCTGCTAAAGATAAAGATAGGAGTGAAGGAGTAGCCTAGTGGTTAGAGTAACTGCCTAGTACCCAGACGATCAAAGGTTCAATTTCCACTGGTACTCCTTGTGACCTTGGGCAAGTCCCCTTACCCTCCATTGCCTCAGAAGAAAAGGCTGGCAATCTACTTTCAGTGATACACTGCCAAGAAAACCCAGAGGTAGCTGGGTCACTATGAGTCAACACTGACTTGATGGCACTAAAAAAAAAAAAAAATCAAACATTTGCACAGGTAGTGCAAGAAGAATAATTCCCCTAATTGCAGGACTTTAGGATGCAGCAGTAAGAACTGCTGTCTACATTTCAGTCTTGAAAGACTAGAAAAATGGACTGTTACTTCTGGAGAGAGATCTGCAATTGTGAGTATATACTTCTGTGAATTTTCTGAAACAAATTCTTTCTATTAAAGCTATTTAATCTGTGAACCCACTATTTTTTGTTAAATTAGTCAGGGCCTAGTAGCAGCAGTTTAAGTTTAAATTTAAAACACAGAAGAGAGATGGGGGGAGTGGTTTATTCTAAGATGGCGTCCGAGAGGATCTGAGCTTATGCCGAAACGTAAGGGAAAGCCTAAAGCTCCCCCCGCGGAGTCGCCGGCTGTTGCTGCGGGTCCGATGGACAAATTTGTCAAGCTCAGTGCGGATCAGATTGGGGAGATTAGAGCGGGCTTGATTTCGCCGCTGGAGGAAAGTGCAGCGTCTTCCGCCCATGATCTGTCTCTCTCTCCAGATGGTCGCTCACCTCCTGCGGCTCCTGGATCTTCGGGGATCTCCCTAGTGCGTGGTGCCCTTCCCCCTCCGGAGTCGGGAGTGGGTAAGGACCAGACGTGGGGCGTGCTGGGCAGCAATTCTGGAGTGCAATTGTCGGCTGTTGAGGCGGCTGCCTGTGTGCCCGGAGCCACGACTTCCATTGAGGTGAGCAGGGAAGCCGGTCTGATGAATGATGTTGTATCATCGTATGAAAGTTCCACTCCAACTGGGCTTCCATTTTCTTTTTCGCTGGTTCGACCGACTGTGGTAACTCTGGACAATATTTGGGAAGCGATTAGTCAGCTTTCACAGGCTGTATTCCAACAACTGACTTTCTCGTCTTCCTCTGTCTCTAAACTTGAGGGGAAAATGCTGTTATTATCTACTGACCTTGTGGAGATCAAGAACAGTGTCGTTGTTACTGATCAGAAGCTTACACAAGTTTCTGACTTAACGTTTTCCCTAATGAAGGATAATCAAATGATGAAAACGAAGTTGGAGACTTTGGAGAATGCTACGAGGGCTTCTAATCTCAGGCTGTTAAATTTTCCTATGGTTCCGGATGTAGCACCATTGGAACTATTTAAGAAATATCTTCTTGAAACTTTGGCCGTCCCTACAGATTTAATTCCCCCTGTGCAGAGAGTTTTCTACTTACCTTCGGGTAAAAAAGAGGGCCAGGTTGTACAAGGATCTGTGGACTTTGATTTTCTTAATGTCTCCGCTATGCTTAGTTCGCCTGGGGAGGGTGGGATTAGAACCTCCACATTATTGGTATCTCTTGCTCTTTCGTCGGATAGGGATTGGCTCCTCAAGTTGTCTTATAAGAAGAGAGTAAATTTGTTTATGGGGAAAAAGATTTCTGTTTTCCCGGATATTTCAAAGGAAACCCAGAAACGTTGTAAAGCTTTTCTTTTGTTAAAACCTGGTGTTGTTCAGTTGGGGGCCTCATTCATGCTCAGATTTCCATGCAAATGTATTGTATTTTTAAAGTCTCAGAAATATGTTTTTTTTCAGCCTGGAGATTTGTCGTCATTTATTAGCTCGCATATTACCACGACTGTGTCTTCTTAAGGTTTACCATCTGTAGATAAGTACTGATCCTAATCTCTCGTAGCCATCCTAATCCTTAGATTTATTCTTGTTAATCTGTGGGGTTTTCCTGCCTTCAGTTGCTTTGTTACCATTTCCCCGCTGTTGGGGACTAAAGATGTCTCTTGTTCTTATTTAAGTTAATGAGATTGTTTCTTTTGTATTTTCACAAGTATTCATCTTTGCTGTAAACATTATTGATTGATGTTTAAACTGTAAAATTGCATAAATAGATAATAAAAATAAATAAATAAATAAAACACAGAAGAGAACTTTTACATTTCATACCAAGCAGAGAGCTTATAGTTTTAATTTAGTAGTCACTCAGGGCCTAGTATCAGCAAAGTACTTTTAGTTTAAATTTAAAACACAGAAGAGAACTTTCTGGTTAAATTTACAACCCAGCAGAGAGCTTGTAGTTTAAATTTCATAAGTTAGAGCCTAGCAGCAGCAAAGAGCTATAATTTAAATCAAATAAGAATATACCTTAACTCAGCAGCACAGAACAGGGTACTGTGTAGCAGCCCTCTTTTAATAAGTGTTATTTCCCTCCCTCCCTCCCCACACCCACCCACCCCTGGGATAATCATAGCTTTATAGGTACTTACACATCTTAAAAGACAGGAGGTGCTCTCAGGTGAAGCTCGTTACCCAAATCAGTCATACACTAAGGACCTGAGATTAATTAAGTTTCAGGTGAACAAGGTATATTAAACATATTAGGTACAGTTTTATTGGTATAAATATCCATAGCAGCCCTTAGTAAGTAAAGAACTTAAAGATCTAAACAAAAACTTAAAACTAAGATGCAGACAGCAGTCCAGCAGCGGGATGGGGGCTTTCCGGTCTTTTGCATTGAGTGTCACATGTATGATTTTCTCCCAGTTGGTGAGAGGTCTTACGTGTGCACTAGGTGCAAGGAGCTCTTTGCTCTCAGGGAATGAGTCCGTTCTCTAGAGGCTAGATTAGCAGACTTGGAAAACATATGAAAGACAGGGAGGTACATAGACGAGACCTACAGGGATATAGTCCTGAAGTCCCACCTCCAGTCTGGCAGCATCCCTGTTGCCATGGAGGAGAGAGGTCACGTGACAGGAGAGCATCACCCTGGTGTGGCAGGAAGTGATCCTGTAACTAGGACCTGTCCTCCAGGTGATGTAAAACCCTCTCGCACCGAGGAAGTTTCTCCAGGGCCATGTGCCCATGAGGGAAGGGTTAGGACAGCCGTTATAGTTGGTGATTCGATCATTAGGCATGTAGATAGCTGGGTGGCTGGTGGACGTGAGGATCGCCTGGTAACATGCCTGCCTGGTGCGAAGGTAGCGGACCTCACGCACCACCTAGATAAGGTCTTAGATAGTGCTGGGGAGGAGTCTGCTGTCTTGGTACATGTCGGTACCAATGACATAGGAAAATGTGGTAGGGAGGTTCTGGAGGCTAAATTTAGGCTTTTAGGTAGGAAGTTGAAATCCAGAACTTCCAGGGTAGCGTTCTCCGAAATGCTTCCCGTTCCACGTGCAGGACCCAAAAGGCAGGCAGAACTCCGGAGTCTCAATGCGTGCATGAAACAATGATGCAGAGATGAGAGGTTTTGATTTGTTAGGAACTGGGGTACATTCTGGGGAAAGGAGGGGCTCTTCTGAAGGGATGGGCTTCACCTTAACCGGGATGGAACCAGGCTGCTGGCATTAACCTTTAAAAAGGAGATAGAGAAGCTTTTAAACTAGATAATAGGGGAAAGCCGACAGTCGCCCAAGAGCGGATGGTTCGGAAGAATGTATCCTTGAAGGATACTACCAAAAGCAGAGAGGTTCCAAAAAAGAGTAAAGTAGCCCAAATGCCCTCGAGTATGGAGCAGACACAGCTTAAAGATCCCAAAGTACCCATGTCTACCAATAGCCAAATTAATATGAATAAAATACAGTCTCTAAAATGCTTGTATGCAAATGCTAGAAGTCTAAAAAATAAGATGGGTGAGTTAGAATATATAGCACTAAATGAGAGGTTAGATGTGATTGGAATATCAGAGACATGGTGGAAGGAGGACAACCAGTGGGACACTGTGATACCTGGGTACAAACTATATCGTAATGATAGAGCTGATCAAATTGGTGGAGGGGTTGCGCTCTGTTAGAGAGGGCATTGAGTCAGAAAGGATTAAAGTTTTGCAGGAAACAAAATTTGCTGTAGAATCTCTATGGATTGGAATTCCATGTAAAAAGGGGAAGGCGGTGGGGGTGTACTATCGACCAACTGGCCAGAATGAACAAATGGATGATGAAATGCTCAAAGAAATCAAGGAAGCTAACAAAAGTTATTGCACGGTAATAATAATGGGCGATTTCAATTACCCCGGTATCGACTGGGTCAGTGTCACGGCAGGACATGCTAGGGAGATAAAGTTCCTAGATGACATAAATGACTGCTTCTTGGAGCAGCTGGTTCATGAACCGACCAGAGGGGAAGCCATATTAGACCTAGTCCTTAGTGGAACACCAGATCTAGTGCAAGAGATAAGGGTGTTGTGGCCACTTGGCAATAGTGATCATAGTATGATCGCCTTTGATTTAATTAGTGGAGGAGGAGATAGTAAGGAAATCCACAGTACTACCTTTTAACTTTCGAAAGGGAGACTGATAAAATGAGGAAAATAGTTAAGAAAAAACTAAAAGGAGCAGTTGCAAAGGTTAAAGACTTACATCAAGCTTGGGTGGTGTTGAAAAATACTATCTTGGAAGCCCAGACCAGCTGTATTCCACGCTTTAAGAAAAGTGGAAGGAAGTCCAAAAAACTGCCAGCATGGTTTAAAGGTGAGGTCAGAGAGGCTGCCGTTGCCAAAAAAGCATCTTTCAGGAAATGAAAAAAAGAGCCAAACGATGAAACCTGGAAACAGCACAAGCACTGGCAGGTCAAATGCAAGGCATTGATAAATAAGGCAAAGGGAGAATTTGAGAAGAAGCTTGCTGCGGAAGCAAAAACGCGAAATAAAGATTTTTTCAAGTACATTCGTAGAAAAAAACCTGTAAGAGTCAGTTGGACCATTAGATGATAGAGGAGTTAAAGGGGCACTAAGAGGCGACAAGGTGATAGCGGAGAGACTGAATGAATTCTTTGCTTCGTTCTTTACTGAGGAAGATGTAGGGATGTTACCCATGACTGAAGTGGTATTTAAAGGTGCAGAAGAATTGAAGGAAATATCGATACATCGGGAAGATGTATTACAACTATTAGATAAACTGAAGAGTAGCAAATCACCTGGGCAGGATGGTATACATCCAAGGGTGTTGAAAGAACTGAAATATGTGATTGCAGACCTGCTATTAGTAATCTGTGAACTATCATTAAAATCATCTCTAATACCTGAAGATTGGCGGATCGCCAATGTAACACCAATTTTTAAAAAGGGTTCGAGGGGTGATCCGGGAAACTACAGACTGGTGAGCTTCACGTCAGTACCGGGAAAAATGGTAGAAACCATCATAAATAATACAATTACTCCAGCATGTAGATAGTCATGGCCTAATGGGAAACAGCCAACATGGCTTTAGACAAGGAAGATCTTGTCTTACTAATGTTATGTTGTTTTGAAAGTGTGAATAAACAGGTGGACAAAGGTGAGTCTGTTGATATAGTGTATCTGGACTTTCAGAAAGCCTTTGACAAGGTCCCTCATCAGAGACTTTTGGCAAAACTAAAGAGTCATGGGATAGGAGGCGGTGTACTACTGTGGATCAGGAACTGGTTAGAAGACAGAAATCAGAGGGTAGGGCTAAATGGCCAATTTTCCCAATGGAGAAAGATGAATAGTGGTGTACCCCAGGGATCTGTGCTTGGTCCGCTGCTTTTTGACATATTCATAAATGACCTGGAAAGTGGAATAACGAGTGAGGTTATCAAATTTGCAGATGACACAAAACTATTTAAAGTTGTTAAAACCCAAGAGGATTGTGGAAAATTGCAAGAGGATCTTGATAAATTGGAAGACTGGGCATCAAAATGGCAGATGAAATTTAATGTGTACAAGTGCAAAGTTATGCACCTAGGGAAGAACAACCCAAACTATGGTTACACGATACAAGGTTCCACATTAGGAACCACCACCCAGGAAAAAGATTTAGGCGTCATTGTGGATAACATGTTGAAAACCTCGGCCCAGGGGGGAGTGGCTTGTCTAAGATGGCGGCGTGAGCGTTTTCCTCGTGAGTATGCCTAAGCGAAAAGGCCGGCCCTAGGCTCTCCCCGCGGAGTCTGAGCCTGCCAAATCTGTTGGTCCGATGGATCGATTTGTGCAGTTGACGGAGCAGGAGAAAGGGGAGATTCGAGCGGGCGCTGTAGCTCCGGTTGAGGTGGATCCGGAACTACTTGCCCTGGAAGTGTCTCTCTCCCCAGAAGATCGAGTTGTTCCACTTCCTTGTGTCAGCACTCCAGAGACCCCTCCCGTGCGAGGAAAGGCGGATCCACCGAGAAGTGGGGAACCGGCCTCTCGGGTGCGGGCTGCACTCGAGGAGAGTCCTGGCGTCCAGTCCTCAGTTGAGGCCTGTGAAGGAGGTTGAGGAAGTAGCTGGTCACCGAGTTGTGGGAGCAGACGTGCAGGAATTCCCTTTGCTGGAGGAATTTTCTACAGGCACTCTTTTGAAACGCCCGAAGGTGATTTCCCTAGAGTCGATTTGGGAGGCGATTCTTCAGTTATCTTCTGCTATGTGTCAGCATGTGGAACTGGAAACATCGCGTCTGGAAAAGTTGGAATCCTTCTCTGGTGGGATGCAGGCTGAACGTGCTGATCTCCGTGGGAAGTTTCAGGCTGGAGAACAGAAAGTGACTCGGGTCTCTGTAGTGTCTGACTCTATCATTAAGGATAATATAGCTATGAGAATGAAATTGGAAAATTTGGAAAATGTTGTGAGGGCGTCTAATATCCGGTTGTTAAATTTTCCTGTGGTTGTGGGGGTTTCTCCCGTTGAATTGTTTAAACAATATATGCATGAGACCTTAGGAATACCGTCTGACTTAACTCCTCCGGTTGTGAAAGCTTACTTTCTGCCTATGGGTAAAAAAGAGGGTAAAAAATTTGAAGGTCCCTTAGAAATGGATATATTAAATGTATCTGCCTTGTTGCAATCACCTAAAGAGGCAGAATTAAAAGTTTCTACTTTGTTGGTGACCCTTGCTTTACCATCAGATAGGGATTGGATTTTGAAGTTGTACTTTAAGAAGCGTTCAGCGTTATTTAAAAGTTGAAAGATTGCTATGTTCCCTGATGTCTCTAGAGAGACCCAGAAAAGGCATCGAGCTTTTTTGCTATTAAGACCGGCCATTGTTCAGATGGGTGCCTTATTTCTACTTCGTTTTCCCTGTAAATATATAATTTACTTTAATGAACATAAATATTTGTTTTTTCAACCAGAGGAATTATCTGCATTTGTTAGGACTCATACTGTGATATCACCTTCTCAGTGATTAGTCTCAATTGTTAAGATGCTTCGTCGTCCGCCCTCATTTTGGTATTAAATGATTTCTTGTTTTCCTATTAATGAGTGGGAGGACCCACCTGTCCTCTTATCTTTATACTTCCTATCCCCCAAAGATTTGTGGACTAATCATACTCTTGTACGTTCTTTTGGTGGTAATATTGTTATTAGTATATAAAGTTCTGTTGTACAAGTTATTTCTGTACAAGCGTTTTGCTTGATTATTATTGTAAAATTGCATAAATACAAAATAATAAAAAAAAAACCTCGGCCCAGTGTGCAGCGTCAGCCAAGAGAGCAAACAGAATGCTAGGTATCATAAGGAAAGGAATGGAAAATAAAACAAAAGATATTATAATGCCTCAATATCGTTCCATGGTGAGACCGCACCTTGAATATTGTGTGCAATTCTGGTCGCCGTATCTTAAAAAGGATATAGCGTTATTAGAAAAGGTTCAGAGAAGAGCCACCAAAATGGTAAAGGGGATGGAAGGATACTCCTATGAAGACAGGTTAAAAAGGTTAAGGCTCTTTAACCTGGAAAAGAGACAGCTCAGGGGAGATATGATAATAGTCTATAAATTAATGAACGGAGTGGAACGGGTAAACGTAGATCAATTGTTTACGTTATCAGAATATAGAAAGACTAGGGGACATGCAATGAAGCTACAGGGTAAACTATTTAAGACTAATAAAAGAAAATATTTTTTCATTCAACGTGTAATCAAACTCTGGAATTTGTTACCGGAGGATGTAGTAAAGGCTGTTAGTGTAGCTGGGTTTAAAATAGGTTTAGACAAGTTCCTGGAGGAAAGGTCCATAAACCATTATTAAGAAGGGACCCAGGATATCAATGCTTGACCCAGTACAAGCATTGTGGAACCTGTGTCTTTTGGGGAAACTGCTAGGTACGTATGACCTAGATTAGCCACTGTTGGAAACAGGATACTGGGCTTCATGGACCTTGGTCTGACCCAGTATGGCATATCTTATGTTCTTATGTTGTTGAACCCACTGTGAGTCATGTTGGGAGAATGCCCAGCTGGGGTCGACGACCCTCGGGCAAAAATTGGCACGAATGCAAGTCGAGGAAGAACATTGAGAACAAAATGAAAAGAGCCAAGAACAGCACAGAGGGTGCCAGCTCAAAGCAGGAAGGGCACCGGTACGCAAACTGGAGATATAGAAGGATTTTTGGAACTTTTGTGGGGGAGTGGAGGAGAACGTTCATTGGGCTCCGTGGAAAAAAGGAGACTGAACAAGATGGCACCCTTGGGCAGGAAGAGGACCATGTATACGTGGTGGCATTCCCACAGGCTTTCTTTTAAAGGAGGAAAATGCTCCTCGAGGGCTCCGTCGATGTCGACGTCACCCATATGTAAGGACTGACTTCCTGCTTGTTCCTGGAAAAACATTTTAGCTGCAACGTATAATCAAACACTGAAATTCATTACCAGAGGATGCAGTAACGCGTAGTTACTCAGCCGTAACAGGTGTTCTCCAGGGACAGCAGGAATCAGTCCTCACATATGGTTGGCATCTGTGCCAACAGAACCCATCCAGAGCATTTCTCCAGCTTTCACAGAAAGCCTTGGGGAATGCTATCACGCATGCATGGTCCCCTTAATGCCCAAGAGTGCCAACCTGCTCAGTTAGATGACATAACAAAAAAAAAAGGACTTAAACAATGTAAGAAGGCAACTCCAAGGGGAGGAGGGAGGGTTGTGAGGACTGATTCCTGCTGTCCCTGGAGAACACCTATTACAGGTGAGTAACTATGCTTTCTCCAGGAACAAGCAGGAAGTCAGTCCTCACATATGGGACTCCCTAGCTTCAGGCTGCCGAGGATCGAGCCACGACAGTACCACTGGCGACCCATTGGGTAGAAGTGAGTTGCAGAAGAGGAGTCCCCACTGAAACACTCTGCAAGACCCTAGCTTCCCGCAATACTATCACTGCAGTATCAAGAACACAGAAGGGTCAGAGGGCAGGAGTTGCCTACACCCAGAAAATATTACGGAGTACTGCCTGCCCGAAGGCACTGTCCCTGCAGGATTCGCTCTCCAGGCAGTAATGAGCTACAAATGTATGAATCGAAGACCATGATGGCCCTGCAGATTTCCAGCATCGGCACTGAGTGGAGGTCGGCAAAAGACGTGGCCATGGCCCGCCCACGTTGTGCGGTAATCCAGTGCTCAAGGAAGAGGCCTGCTCGATCATAGGCGAAAGCAATGCCATGGGAAGGTGGTGAGGAGGACTACCTCCTGGTTAAGGTGGAAAGGGGATACCACCTTGGAGAGGAATTTGGAATGTGTGCAGAGCACTACCCTGTTCTTATAGAACCTTCTATATGGCGGATCCACCACCAAGGCCTGGAGTTCACTCACTCTCCGAGCAGACATGATGGCCACCAGAAAAAACACTTTCCAGGACAGGTATATCTCAGATGGCAGTAGGCCAAGAGCTTGAAGGTTGGCTTGGTGAGTTGGTCCGGAGGGCGGAGAGGCGGGCTTCGATAGGAGGAGGCCCCGGAGGAACCTGGAGACCAGGAGCTATTTTGAGAGGGTTTTTTCCCTCTACAGGGTGATAGTGAATGGCTATGGTGCTCAGGTGTACCATCACTAAATTGGACTTTAGGCAGGCGTGCAAGATGTGCAATTATCATAGCATTAGTTGCACATGGCAGGAGAAAGGGCTGCACCAGCAGTGTCAGAGTCTCCTTTGCGGGGACTCATGCTGTAGGATCTCCAGTTCTTCGGTGCACGGGTTCTCCTCTGACTCAGTCGGGACCGACAGGGCCCAGGCCATGCCCCGTACAAAGTTGTGATAAAAGCCACATCCTCTGGTGGGGAGTGGTGCCGGGTTTCTGAAGGGGATGGCTCCAAGGAGTCGAGAGGTCTCGGGGGAGGCCTCGAAGTTGGTCTCCCAATCTGAGCCTGAGGGCGTCAGGATTCCGAGGCTCGGGGCTCTCGTGCCTCGAGGCCGGCCCCAAGGAACTGGGGGTCACCTGGTGGGTCTTGGGTCGGACTCCTGAAAACTGACCGGGGAGGACCGGACACCTGAAGATCAGGACCGGGACTTCGATCGGTGTCGAGGGCTCGACAGAGGCCGAAGGCGCTCGAAGCCTGGCTCGATGCCCAGGGACTCCCCCGGAGTCGGGGGCATGGTTGTTGGGGCAGATGATGCGGGCAAAACCTGACATTATCGCCTGTTGCAAGGCCAGAATGATAGATATTCTGCTCCAGGGCCGCCATCCTGTACTCTATATCAGGAGGCTCTGCAGCTTTTGGCATGGGCTCCCAGGATCTCTGGCCTAATGCCAGCACTCTTGTGAGTACAGCCTCGGGGAGCCTCACACAGTTGCCACAGGCCAAGGACTCCCTCTTAGAGACCTTAAGGGGGCACTGCTCAGTCGCCTGAGTCCCTCCATGGGAGCTTACCAGGTTTCACCGGTGAAACCTCGACTGGCTTTAAGGATTTTTTACTTTTTCCTTGAAGGTTCTGGCGTCTTTAGGGAGGAGCCGCCGCCGTGGGACTCCAAAGATGCCCGTGCCTCATGGGATGTGCTTGGCTTGGAGCTCAGCATTGGAGAAGCCAGTGCTGAGTCAGACCGCGGGAACAGCTTCTCATGCAACTCCAACTGTTCCCTGTTGGTTCTCGGAGTCATGGCCTGGCACAGGTTGCAGGTGGTACTGTCATTGTCCGGGCCGAGGCAGTGCAAGCAGCAGTCATGGGTATCTATGACAGACATGCTCTGACTGCAGTGGTCGCACTTCTTGAACCCACTGCAGACATGGTGGGAGACACCCGGTTGGGATTGATGAACTCAA
This sequence comes from Ichthyophis bannanicus, assembly GCA_033557465.1. NCBI lineage: Eukaryota > Metazoa > Chordata > Amphibia > Gymnophiona > Ichthyophiidae > Ichthyophis > Ichthyophis bannanicus. The sequence goes on from CM066032.1 coordinate 1,734,114,020, forward strand.
GGTGAAAAAGGGCACAAACACCAGTCAAGGCAGGCCTCGTCAAAAAAGCAGGGAAGAGCAGAGGACGGTGTTGGGGATGGCACCGGCTCAATTCGGGAAGAGGAGCCAGTACGCAAACCAGGAAAAAAGCAACTTTTGAGGATGATTTTTAAAGGACTTTTCCAGGGAAACAGGACATACATCCGTTGGGCTCCACGGAGAAAAGGAGACTGAGCAAGATGGTACCCTTGGGCAGGAAGGGAACCACGCATACATGGTAGCATTCCCAAAAGCCTTCTGAAAAACCCAGATACACTAACAGCTTTTCTCTAGGAACAAGCAGATTTTATGGTTGAAGAAAGCCCCCATTTAAGTAGAACATTAAATACCTATGTAGACAGGGGTGACCCAAGGGTGATGCGGAGACTCATTGAGGGGCCTCATTTGCATAAATTTAATTCATTTCATTTTAAAATGTATGTGTTGCCCATCTAAAATTTTAGGCGGCTTTCAAAAGACCCTTCACAAGACTTTTTTTTCCCTAGCAATGACTTAGGAGCATGCTTACTAAAATATTAATGTGTGTAAAGTGCCACTGCGCAAATAGAAATAAATGGGTGTTCCTGCACTTAACATACCTTGACATTGGTGAATGTGCATTAACTTTTAGTAAACATGCCTCTTAATAAGTGTCTGAATACCATTTGCATGAGCAGTGAGAATAAGGAAAGGCTACCAGATTTCTACATTACTATACTCCAGTGCCAACTGCCAGGCAAATCAGGAAGTACTATAAACCCTGCCCATTTAGAACCCATAGCAAGCCCACCATATCATAACAGCACTATCAGCACTCACAAAGCACCAAACCCTACCTATCAAAAGGCAACACTGCAAATTTTAAACCAATACATCTAAGAGAATACCAATACATCTCCTACTGGGGAAAGAGAACAAGTGGCACTGTCAAATAGAAACAACATGAACAGAATACCTCAGCTCGGTTACTCATACAGAACATTGATCTTCTCCAAACAAAGAACAAGGGATCACAATTTAGAAATAGAAGGCAATAATTAAGCTGGGAACCCCAAAAGCCAAACTTGGAACGTATAACACTGGAGAAATAAACTATTAATTAATTTCCTCTTGTACTAAACAAAACACAGACGTTAGCGATGCACATTTCTCAGAGCTGACATATTCCAATTAATAAATTCAAAATAATTTTTTTTTTTTTTTTTTACCTTTTGCTATTTGGGCATTTTTATTTTTCAGTTGCAATTGCTCAAGTCATTGTCTTCTGGTTTCTTTGTGACTTCTGCTAACTCTCCATTGTCTGCTGTTCTATTATCTTTTTTTCTAGTTTTCTCTCTTTGCATCTGCTTTAACATACTGATCTTTCCCCGTTTGCTCTTTCCTCCATTTCTTTCTTTATTCCTTTTTCATCCACTCAAATTTTACCCTTCCATCCTCAATCCCCACTTACTCTCCCAATACCCGGCCAATCATAGATTTTTCTTCCCTCCCACATTTTTTCCTCTCCATCCTCATTCCCCCAGCCCCATTCCCTTCTCGTTCCAGCCCCACCCAGCATCCGCTCTTTTCTAGTCCCATTCTCCCATCCCCCCTATCAGATCATGTCCAATCCCAGCCACCTCATCAAGCCATTTCCAGCCCAAGCCCCCCCTCCCATCAGCCCATTTCCATTCCTAGTCCCCCTTCAGCCCAATTCCAGTCCTAACACTCCCATCAGCCCATTTCCAGTCATATCCTAGCCTCACAATCAGCCCATTTCCCATTCCTAGCCCCCCCAATCATCCCATTTCCAGTCCTAGCCCCTCCAATCCATTTCCCATCCAAGCCCCCCCCACCAATCAGCCCATTTCAAGACCTAACCTGTCTGCCTCAGCTGCACCAAGTCTGCTGCTCTAGCCTCCAGAGATCAGACTTATTTCCTGAGAGCAAAGAACTCTCTGCACCTCGTGCACACCTAAGATTTCACACCAATTAAGAGAAAATCATACATGTAACACTCCGTGCAAAAGACTGGACAGCCTCCATGTCGCTGCTGGTCTGCTGTCTGCATCTTAGAATTAAAGATTCTATTTTAGCTATTTAAAGTTGTTTGGTTGTTTAAAGTTGCTAGGGGTATAGGGATACTTGAATCAATACAATTGTACCTAAATAGTATAAGGGACTTTTAATTTTCACGCCAAAGCGAACTGCAGGACTTAATTAATCTACTCCTAAGGCCTAATAACTTGCTGATTTACATAATGAGTTAAACATGAAAGTGAGTAAGATTACTCCTTTTCCACCCCACATGACTCTGTAATGTATAACTGCCATGTATCGTGTTTGTTTATTATGTAAACTGCTTTGATCATAAGATAAGGCGGTATACAAAACCTGTTGAATAAACCAATCAAGGAATACATCTGAGGTTGGTGGTACTAAGCCCTGAATGACTTTAAAGGATTCACTTTACCAATTTTGAAGCTAGGAATATGTCCTAAACAGTGACATTCAATATGAATGTCAGTTGATGTAACGATGGCTCTGGCCAACATCTCAAAAGCTAAGCAGAACTAACATCTAGGCTGCAATTAGTCCTTCTTACTTAACCAATTCTTTACCTTCTAGAGATACATCTTCTGGATTACAAAATTTATCATCATCAGATTCCTTTTGAAAATCGAAAGGGTTCCTATATAATATTTCTCAACCAGAGGTTACAATGAAAGCTCTGAATAGCTTTTTTGGACTGAAGGTTGTGTTCCCCTTGCCAGCAGAGCTCTGTTTCTAAATGTTGCATGGTGGAACTAAGGGCAGCACAAAGGCAGCTTGTTCTCTAAGAAATGGAGGCAGACAGCAACAGAGGCTGAACAACAGGAGAATCCCTGAAGCACTGTCCAGTAGGTGTGTCAATTTTAGAGATGTCAATTTTAAAAAGCACTAGAAAAAATGATACAATTTCATGTAGCAAATCAACAAGTAGCTTTAAATTTTGTGTAACATATTTATCTCTCTGTACACAAATTATACAAAAATACACACATTACTGTTGTAAGCCATCTGCTATGTGACACAGGTCCTATTTCCAACAGCTCTAAGGCTCATGAGAATATGGATTTCTAAGCATAATCTGAAAGGAAATAATCTGAAAAGAATGATTGAGAATTCTGTTTGGGGTTTACTTGGTGAACTGGTTCAATATAAAAATAAATAGCAATTGGATACAAAGTCCCAGGCATCTCCTTTTCCAGCTGCAACTGTTGAAAGAACAGTGTGAAGAGGTAAGGAAGATAAGTTATGCCTACAGTGAGAAGGTCAGCTTGGTATGGTTACAGGGAATCTGTTCTGGAAGTTATATTGTGCAGTGAAGAGGAACAGACGAGAGGAGATGCAGTGGAAGAGAGTGAAGATAAGAGATGAGAAGACTCAGCTTGAAGACAGCAGTATGAGATCCAGGAAAACACCATCCATCAAGACTGAGGCAACTACTCTCACCCTATTACTTGACTGGAGCTCTGGAGTCTCTGAGCTTCCTCTTACCTCTACCATGACAAAAGCAGAGATCAAGGCATTTCTGAGCAAACATGTTGGTTCCAGACTGGCCATCACACATCCAGTCCATAGAAAGGTGTATAAAAATGACAATTGAGGCTGCTAGTCATGTGTACAATCAGGAAAGGGGGAATATTATAGTAGGGGTCAACGATGGTCAGCAAGGAGTTCATGAGCCGAAACAGAAGCAAATAAGATATGGCATCTTTGCTGGATTTTGTTAAACATTAAATTAACTGCATAAATGACATTTTAAAGACAATTATCTGGCTACAGGTGTTGTTCAGATTATTTGTACATTCTAATAAATATTACTTAATTTCCACATATTTCAACTGTGATTCGATGCAGTTAAGACTTATTTTTGACATGTATATATTTTATTATAATTTTCAATACAATCCAGAGAATAAACATCTGAATAAGAATCGGCAATACAAAGAAAATATACAGTAAGCCCATATACAGAAAAAAAAAAAGGGAAAAAACAAATCAACTGGAATAGACCACAATACGTTGCCCCCCCCCCCCCCAATATGGATCCAAAAAACAAGGAATATCCAATACCACAATAAGTAGATGATATAGGAGCAAAGATATCTTTAAAAGGCAGCCGATATGGGAGTTACCCCAGCCCCAGCCTCTTCCCTACTAACAATAAATTGCAACAGTTGTTTGGACTCTAAAGAAAATATACTGTTTATCTTGAAAATTCACCATACAATTGCAAGGATATCTTAACTTAAACTGTGCTCCCAAGGCGGCCGCTCTGACGCAAAGCCAGAAAAGCCTTCTGCCTTTTTTGCGTATCCCTAGCTAGATCAGGAAAAATTAATATTCTTGAACCCATAAACTGAGACATAGTAATCCTTCGAAAAAACAAACGAAGTATAGCATTTCTATCAGACTCAAAGGCAAAGTTTACCAATAGTGTCGCCCTGCTGGACACCACCTCTAAGGAACTATCCAAAAACTCAGTTAAATCTAACTGAGGTGTTCCAGAGTCCGTCACTGGCGTTCGCTGGGTCCCAATCCCTGTAGGAAAAGATACATATTGATCTCTCACCACCGGTGGTAGCGATTCAGCTGGGAGTTGAAGAACTTCAACAAAGTACTTGCGAACCAGGTCCATAGAAGCTATCAATGGAGAGCGAGGAAAGTTCAAAAACTGAAGATTATTCCTGCGTAGTTGGTTATCCAGAAACTCTATCTTTCTAGCTTGAATTGAACGATCCTGCTCATAGACAGTCCTGTGGACCTCCTGGCCCTCCACCTTAGCCTCCAACAAAAAGTCTTGCAGAATGAGCATTTACCTCCGATTCTGTAGAAGAACACTGACCTTTAATATCCTGCAACTCCTGTGAAAAAGACCCAACAAATGGACGTAGGGACTTCTGTAGGTCGGAGATAGCATCCCACAAGCTATCCAACGTTACCCGCGCCGGTTTCTCCACTTTACCCGGAAGCCTTGGGGCCGAGGAGCCGGACACTGCTAGAGTGAGACGTATGTTGCCGCTGGGGGGGGGAGCCTCCACTCGACCCCCGAACCTCTCTACCAGCAAACGCCGTCGCTCCACTTCTTACAGAAGGACCCCCGGTAGCTGAGAACACCACCTGGAATAGAGGCAAATCACCAAGCTGCCCCTCCTGTAATCAGACACCCGGCTGAACCGGCGGCGCTTGTGCGGGCTCCAATCAACCCCTTCTATGCTAAGATCCTCTGACCCATTCAGAGGATCCGCCGAAGCCATGTTCGCCGAGGGAGTGCAAAACACACCAATTGAAGACTGCACTAGTTTCTCCGACGATGTCAAAGCCTCAGAGGGTTTTTGAGAATGCTGTTTCCTTTTCTTCCCCATCGGGAGGCCAACGCAGGAGCCAGTCACACACTCCACTTCGGCGACTTACTCCTCCGCCATCTTGGATCCCGAAAAATTAGAATGCTAGAAATCATAATGAAAAGAATGGAGATTAAAACAAAGGACATTATAATGTCTGCGTACAGCTCCATGGTGCAACCACACCTTGAATACTATGTGCAGTTCTTGTATCCATATCTTAAAAAGGATATAGCGGAATTAGAAAAGATACAGAAAAAAGCCGCCAAAATGGTAAAGGGGATGGAAGGTTATACCTATGAGGAAAGGCTTAAAAGGTTAGGGTTCTTCAACTTGGAAAAGAGACGGCTGAGGGGAGAAATGACAGAGGTCTATAAAATAATGAATGGAATGGACCGGGTAAATATAGATCAGTTGTTTACTCCTTCAAAAAGTTGAAAGACTAGGGGGGACACAACGAAGTTACAATGTAGTATATTTAAGACTTCTCTGAGAAAATATTTTTTCGCTCAACACATAATCAAATTCTGGAATTCGTTACTGGAGAATGTAGTAACAGCTATTAGTGCAGCTGGGTTTAAAAGAAGTCTGGACAAGATCCTGGGAGAAAAGTCCATAAACCACTATTAAAGAGGACCAGGGAAATCCACAGCTTACCTCTGCGATAAGCAGAATGGAATCTGTGTACCTTTTTGGTAACCTAGTACTAATTCGTGGTATCATGGAGAACTTTATTTCACACAACTTAGCCCAAACGCCCGACACAGGCCGTGTTTTGAATCGTATACTTTGACGGATGACAGTAATACTGTGCCTTTGCTGTGCAATGTTTGACACATAAGAGAAGGTTTTGTCAGATATAATTTGGTGGCTTCAATTAAGCATTTCGATCTGCAGTGCAAGATTTATACAATCGGTCTGAACCTGTTAATAAGTACGCCTGAATTCACCTGACGAAGAGGATTCAAAACACGGCCTTTGTCGGGCGTTTGGGCTAAGTTGTGTGAAATAAAGTTCTCCTTCCTTGATACCATGAATTAATACTGGGTTTCTTATGTTCACGTGCTACCGTGCTTCTTTGGTGGACCCCTTTTTTTGGTAACCTGGCAGGTACTGTGATAAGGAAGCTTATCATAGCTCAGGAAGGAGCTATAGTAAAGGTGAAGTGACTCTGAACAAGCAACCTGTCAGTTCTGGTAGAAATAAGAAAACAGAATTTTTCCATAAAAGACTACCAGTCCCAGAATGCATCAGGTTTCCAACAGCCATTAGAGGAGCTGAAGTGGGGAAATGTGTGTTCAATCAGGAGGGCTATGAGGTAATCCCTAAGCACTCATCTCAAAGGGCAGGGCCTGATTTAGCACAGCTGCGCTGTGCTAGGGTGGAGCACTCATCTAAGCAGAATAAAGGTAGAGTTTATTCTACAGAGAATTATCCTCAGAATCATCCTCATCCTCAGTTTCATCTGGGAGATCCTCATCATCTTGGACAGCTTCATCATCGGGAGGATCATCAGAAGCAGAAGCCAGAGCGGACGAACAGAGAGGGCAAGAAACCCTTTGGAAGAAAGAAGAGAAAAGCATTTGGGAGGTCTAAAGGAGTCCAGAGCAGTACGTATACTGGGAGACATTCAAAAGGCCAGCATACACCATTGGACTGGGGAAGCCAGAGGAATGGTGCTGCAGAGCTAGGAATCTCCAGACGGTACCTGTGAGGGAGATGGCTGCACGTGGAAGGGACCCTAAGACCCGTGCCAGAAGGTATGTGAAGAGAGATCCAGTGTCCAGGGATCTGGATTGGAAGGCTGGACATAAGAACTGGACTACATACTGGCCAGGCTATTTAGAGAGGAACTCTAACAGCAATGGAAGCTCAGGTATGAACACTGATCTATGCCCTAGCTATAACCTTGAAAGACAGCAGGGAAACAAGTATTCTCCTGAGAGTGCTACATGAGAAATTCCTCTGTGCCAATCCATGATATTGAACCCATGCTTGTTGAAGAAGGGGGAGCGGTCTTAGATACAGGCTGTGAATATATGGATTGCTCTCTGTCTAAACTCCTTTGGTAATTTTCTGTTACAAAGTACAACAACCATCACAAAGAAATACAAACTTGTTCTTTAATCTACTCAGAAAAGCTCCTGAAGTAGGATTTGAGCCACGCAGTAGAAAGCAAGCCAGCAAAGGGGTTTCAGCTGGGTAACTGCTAGCAATTGAGCCTTACCTAATTGCTTGTGAGCTCTGAGGGAATCACTTCTGAATCTGTGTGTGAAGATATAAGAAGTTAACCTGAAAAGAACAGTTTTTCCCTTCTTTGTGGGTTTTGCTTGTTGTTTGATACACTGCTAAGAAAATATTAGCTAAAGCCTACAGAAAAGACCAGTTTGTTACCAACCAGGTCTTTATTCTTTTGATTTGATTGCCTGACAAGTTCATCTGTTGTTTTCCTGATTTTGTTTTTCTAAGTTTAACACTGAAAGCAAGTATCCTGTTTTATGTGCTACCAAGCATATCTGTGTTGGGAGAAATAACCCCATAAATAAATATCTTATTGGCTTTACACTCGAGCACAACTAATTATTGTGAGCAGCTATGTCTGGTGTGAATGGACTGCATTTCCCACAATCCCTTGCAAATCATATTGATATATGCACTTGCCAAGACTGTGAACATTCTCACTCAGGCACCCGTCTGACAGTACTTGTGACCTGGACTGACTGCTGTTGGAAACAGAAAATGTGCCAGAAAAATATTTCCCATCACAATGGGAGCCACAGACCCGTTTAAGAGGATTTTCCAATCACATATTGACAAGTTGCCTATACACATTAAGGCCAATTCTTATTTGGGGCACATCTGGCCCGTCCAAAATCTGGATGGGCCAGATTTGCACCCGATTCTGCACCCGGAGGAGCTAGACGTTCACGCAGGAGCAGAATTGGGTTCAACAGGCCTGGATGGGCAGGACGTGCCCAGATTCAGGCCCAATGCATGTTTGCTGCACTCCCTATCTAAGCATCCCAGGGTTACTGCATGGAGCCCGGTGCTGTGGCGTCCCATCACCATGGCACTGGATGCCATTCAGGAGCCCCAATTGCCTGCAAGCGTTTAAGTATTTCCAACCGCCTGACCCACAATTGGGCCTGCCAGGGCCGGGATCGAGCGACTGGGATCCTGCTGGCCTGCTTACCTTGCTGGTAGTGGTCCCGCCACGGTATGCTCCATCATCAGGGGAGATGTATTTCACCTCTGAGGTGGAATAATCCCCCATCTAAGTCAGCAACCTCTGACGTACAGGGCCGTGACCGGAATTGGCCCTATATGTCCATGGTCAGGTCCCGCCTCCACCCCGCCCATGCTCCTCCAGCCCTCCCCCTCCCATCCAGAGCTCCCCGCACATCTCCGCTGAACATGTGGGGAGCTCTGGATCCGGTATTGGGGCCAAGCATTTAGCAGGGATATACATTCAAATTGGACATACCTCCCTGCTAAAACATTGCTCAGAACGGCCCCCATTGTATCTTATGAACTTCAGAAGGAAGTTCTCTCTGGCATGATGCAAGTATTACGGTGAGAATCTTCTGTTTATTAAAAGTTTCATATACTGCCTTAGACATGGTTATGTAACAGAGGTTTACAATAAAGCGCAGTTACTCACCTCTAACAGGTGATCTCCGGGAACAGCAGGAATTTAGTCTTCACATATGGGTATCATAGGTACCGATGGAGCCCCCGTGGAAACGCCTCCCAGCATCCAATAGGAAAGCCTTTGGGAACATCCCACAGCGCCTGCGTGCTGCCTTCCCGTCTTTCCAACTGTCCCTCTCCAGTTGAGTTGATAGCTGAGACTAGAGAGAGAAAGAGAGAGAGAGAGATACAAGTCCTAGGGGAGGTGGGCGGGTTGTGAAGACTAAATTCCTGCTGTTCCCGGAGATCACCTGTTACAGGCGAGTAATTACACTATCTCCAGGAACAAGCAGGATTGTAGTCTTCACATATGGGGACTCCCCTAGCTGCAGATGCCAGGGAGATGGCCCCAGGAAGTTGTCAGCCCTTGTGAAAATGCCCCACTTCCCCCATGGATCTCAGGCATCTTACCAGGGACGGTGGGTAGTAGTTTAAGTCTAAAAAAGGTGTTGAAGAACAGCTTGGCCAAACAAGGCATCCCGGCGGGAGTCCATGTCTAAGCAGTAGTGGGCTGTGAAGGTATCTAGTGAAGCCCAAGTAGCTGCTCGACAGATGTCGTCGATAGATAAAGTGAAGATGAGCCATTGAGGACACCATGGCTCTCACATTGTGAGCAGTGACATGGCCTTCAAGAGGAAGGTTCTTACTCTCATAGGCAAAGGATATGCACTGTGCGATCCAGTTGGACAGTGTTCTTTTGGAAACTGGAAGTCCCAAATGACTAGGATCAAAAGCAACAAAGAGTTGAGAAGATTTTCTATGTTGTTGTGTCCTTTGCAAGTAAAAGGCCAAAGCTCTTTTACAGTCCAAGGTATGAAGGTTCCTTTCTGCACTGGAGGCATGAGGCCTCGGAAAGAATACAGGAAGGTAAACCGCTTGGTTTAAATGGAAAGGCGAAACCACCTTTGGCATAAAGTGTGGATAAGTCCTAAGAACTACCTTATCATAGTGGAACCTTGTATAAGGAGGATCAGCCACTAACGCTTGCAGTTCACTGATGCGACGTGCTGATGTGATTGCAATGAGGAAGATGACTTTCCAGGAAAGGAATTTCAAAGATGTAGTGCTAATGGTTCAAAGGGTGGTTTCATGAGCTGCCCGAGCACCCGATTTAAGTCCCATGCCACCGACGGTGGCTTAATGGGAGGTTTTGTTAAAAGAAGGCCTCTCAAATCTCACTATGAGAGGATGAGAGGAAATAGATTGTCCACTTAGAGGCTTGTAAGAAGCTGCAATAGCACTAAGATGGACTCTTACTGAATTTGTCTTGAGACCCGCATTTGAAAAATGAAGGAGATACTCCAGTATCGATTCCAGAGGTATCGCAAGAGGGTTAAGACCCTTCTGTGAGCACCATATTGTAAACCTTTTCCACTTATAGGCATACGAGCATCTTGTGGAGGGTTTCCTAGAAGCATGAAGGATATTCCTTACCTGTTGGGAAAGGTTAAGATCCTGAAGTTCTAGGCTTTCAGCAACCAGGCCCTGAGATTAAGAGCCTGGGGATTGGGATGCCACAGCATCCCGTCCTCTTGGGAGAGAAGATCTGGAGCGGATCCCAACTCCAGAGGCAGAGCTTGAGAGAGATGTAGGAGCAGAGGGTACCACGTTTGCCGTGGCCAACGTGGAGCTATGAGGCTCATATGACCTGTCTCTCTGAAGCTTGAATAGGGGTTTTGGGGATGAGGGGAATGGGTGGGAAGGCATATAGGAAGTTCTGATCCCAGTGAAGGAGGAAGGCGTCCCTTGCCTGACAACATCGAGCCAGAATTCTGGAACAGAACTGGGGAAGTTTGGCATTCAGCAGACTTGCAAAGAGGTCTATGTCCAGGATTTCCCCAAATCTGAAATATTTGGGCAACCTGGTCTGCATGGAGAGACCATTCGTGTGGAAGCAGAACTCGACTGAGTTTGTCTGCCCAACAATTTTGAATGCCTGGAAGATACACCGCAAGGAGATGAATCTGATGCTCTCTGGCAAGGGCCCATAGTCGCAAAGCTTTGTTGCATTACGACAGAGAGCCTTTCCACCCTGCTTGTTAATTTTAAGCCTCTGGATATCCCTCCTCCTTCCCGCCCCTTGCCCTCACAACCCCATACCTATCCTATATGACTGCAAAGAACTGACATATGTACCAACATATAGTTACCAAGATTGTATATAGTTTCTCCTGGTTTAACTCCAAGTTATTTCCCTGTTATCTGTAAACGAAGGTCAAATTATCTGACCAATGTGTTTTATTGTTACAATGTAAACCGCACTGATGACAAATAGCGCGGTATATAAGAAATGTTAAATAAATAAAATAAATAAATAAATCAATAAACATAGAACTGGAGAGGGACAGTTGGTAAGGCTGGAAGGAAGCATGCAGGTGCTGTGGGATGCTCCCAAAGGCTTTCCTATTGGATGCTGGGGAGCGTTCCCGCGCGGGCTCAGTCAATACCAACAATACCCATATGCGAAGACTACATTCCTGCTTGTTCCTGGAGATCAGTCTTTACATATGGGTGACGTCTGCACCAATGGAGCCCAGCGCGGGAACACTTCCCAGCATCCAATAGGAATGCTTTTGGGAGCGTTCATCCACACATGTGTGGCTGGCCTTCCCGCCTTCCCTCTAGGTCTCCTCAGTCAGATGAATAGCAGAGAAAAATATTGCAGAAGAAAAAAGTAAAAGGGAAAACTTGAAGGGGAGGTGGGCGGGTTACACTACCTCCAGGAACAAGCAGGAAATCATAAATGGGACTCCCTAGCCTAAGACAACCGAGCAAGAGAAGAGTTAAGGTGCAGACAGAGATTGCAGCAGGGATCCGACAGACTCGGTTCATTCAGAGCACTTCTTGCAAAGTAGTCGGATAGGCGGTGGGCAAGTTGTCTAAATTTGACAGCAGAACAGCTTATCTGAACTGAGCATCACTTCTGGAATCTTTGTCCAGGCAACAGTGTGCTGAAAAAGTATTCAGCGAAGAACATGTAGCTGCTTGGCAGAACTCTGAGATAGGAACAGACCGGAGATTAGCCACTGTGGTAGCCATGGCTCAGACATTATGAGCTGTGACATGGTATTGTAGAGAGAGCCTAGCCTGTGAATAAGCAAAAGATATGCAAGCTGTTAGCCAGCTTGTGAGAGTCCTCTTGGATACTGGCAACCCTAGATGACTTTGGTCAAAAGAGACACACAACTGAGAGGATTGTTGATAACTCTTAGTGCAGTCTAGATAAAAGGCCAATGCTCTCTTACAATCTAGAGAATGAAGTTTGGCCTCAGCAGGAGCTGTGAGGTCTTGGAAAGAATGTTGGTATTGAAATAGATTGGTTCAGATGGAAGGAAGTGCCAACCTTTGGCAAGAACTTGGGGTGTATGCAAAGGACCACCTTGTCATGGTAGAATGTGGTATATGAAGTACAGCTCACCAAAGCTTGCAATTCACTGACTCTTCGAACTGAAGTGTCTGCTATCAGAAAAAGAAGCTTCCATGTTAGGTACTTTAAAGAAGCTGAAGTCATCAACTCAAAAGGACTGTGCATGAGTTGCACAAGAACTACATTTCAATCACACGCTGTTAGTGATGGGCAGAAAATTGGTTTGGTCAAAAGAAGACTATGCATGAATCTGGCCATCAAAGAGTACATCGAGGTAGGGCGGTTCTCCAAGGTATGGTGGGAGGCCGCAGTGGCACATAAATGTACTCGTATAGAGTTTGTCTTGAGTCCAGAGGACGACAAATGCAGCAGGTATTGGTCATGTCAAACAATGTAGTATTCTCTGTGAACACCAAACTGAGAACCTGCGCAATTTGAAAGTGTAAAACCATCTGGTTGAATATTTTCTGGAAGATAGGTCTTCAAGAACAGGTTTTGCAGTTTCTACTAAGTGTGAGAGGACAAAGCGCTCAGCAGTCAGGCCGTCAAGCGGAGTGTCTTGAGGCTGGGGTGCAGGAGGGTCCCCTGTTCCTGAGGAAAAGTATGGAGGCAAAATTGAACTGGGCAGTGATGCCCAAGGAGGCCGTAGGCCTCAAATGAAATTCTAGGAAAAATATATAAAATAAAGAAAATATAGAAAATAAAATGAGAACGGGAACTGGAATCGATGGGGAGTCGACAGGAAGGCAAACCGAAGTACTTCGACAGTACTATAGAAGAATTTTTGAAGTCTGTTAACATGGCTGACAGGGCCAAGGTCCCGATGGCTCCATGGAAAAAAGACCACTGAGGAGACCTAGAGGGAAGGAGGGAAGGCAGCCATGAATGCTGGGAAGTATTCCTGTGCCGGGCTCCATTGGTGCCGATATTACCCATATGTGAAGACTGACTTCCTGCTTGTTCCTGGAGATAAACATTGTAAGATAGAAAAGAAGGCCAACTAGTTTATAGGAAAGCATTAGATAACGGATGACAATACTGCCAAACCAAAAGCCCCAATCACATCCCCGACAATCCAGGAATGCCTATTCAAAGGAGGTTTTCAGATTTGTTTTAAAGTTTTTGAAAGATGGTTCAGTACGAATGTATTCAGCAGGTGAATTCCACAGATTAGCAGTAATTTTGAGACTGAGATCATATTTCACATATCCTGGCTAAGAAGTAAAATTCATTATTGTCTTGGTATGTGTAAACTAACTTATTTGAAGTAATGTCCCAACAAGATCATCAGGTAAATCACAGAAACGAAAAACAAATTAGGAAGGTAAAAGCAAAGACAGAAGAAAATGGCAAAAAATTTAAATGAAGTGACAAGACTTTTAGATCTACCCAAGAAAGGAGAAAGGTCTGAGGTGGCACTCTAAAATTGAAGGATACTGAAGACAGATATGTGAAAAGAAGGAAAAAGTAGAAATGCTAAACAAATACTTCTGTTCAGCATTCACAGAAGAAAGCTGAACAATGGGACAATGGCTAACTAGCAAAACAACATATCAAAATAGAGCAGAAATGACACCATGCCTAGACGTTTGTGAAGAACTTGAAGGGCTGAAAGTCAACAAAGCCATGAGACCAGATAAAAGATATCCTAGGATACTGAGGGAGCTTAGAGAGGTTCTGGCAAGTCCACTAAAGAACATAAGAACATAAGATATGCCATACTGGGTCAGACCAAGGTCCATCAAGCCCAGTATCCTGTTTCCAACAGTGGCCATTCTAGGTCATACGTACCTAGCAGTTTCCCCAAAAGACACAGGTTCTGCAATGCTTGTACTGGGTCAAGCATTGATATCCTGGGTCCCTTCTTAATAATGGTTTATGGACCTTTCCTCCAGGAACTTGTCCAAACCTTTTTTAAACCCAGCTACACTAACAGCCTTTACTACATCCTCCGGTAACAAATTCCAGAGTTTGATAACACGTTGAGTGAAAAAATATTTTCTTTTATTAGTCTTAAATAGTTTACCCTGTAGCTTCATTACCTGTCCCCTAGTCTTTCTATATTCTGATAATGTAAACAGTTGATCTACGTTTACCCATTCCACTCCATTCATTAATTTATAGACTTCTATCATATCTCCCCTCAGCCGTCTCTTTTCCAGGTTAAAGAGCCCTAACCTTTTTAGCCTTTCTTCATAGGAGTATCCTTCCATCCCCTTTACCATTTTGGTGGCTCTTCTCTGAACCTTTTCTAATAACGCTATATCCTTTTTAAGATACGGCGACCAGAATTGCACACAATATTCAAGGTACGGTCTCACCATGGAACAGTATAGAGGCATTATAATATCTTTTGTTTTATTTTCCATTCCTTACCTTATGACACCTAGCATTCTATTTGCGCTCTTGGCTGCCGCTGCCCACTGGGCCAAGAGTTTTAACATGTTATCCACAATGACGCCTAAATCTTTTTCCTGGGTGGTGGTTCCTAATGTGGAACCTTGCATCATGTAACCAGAGTTTGGGTTGTTCTTCCCTAGCCTGCTGAGGTGCCCACAATGAAACCTAGCAAAGTCCCGTGGCAGGACTCTGGCAACTCTAAGCAGCGTCCTCAAAGTCTTGAGACAGGAATCCTCAGCCGGTGGAGACCGTGCCAGGATCCGTGAATCCATAGTCCTCGAGGATGCACTCTCCAGAGTGCCGGTGTCAGACCCGAAGCCCTCGATGTCCACGCTGAAGGCTGCACAGTTATCGGGCCTCGAGTCCCGAATGGTGGCTATGGAGCGGCGCTTCCCCTCTATCCTGGCCTTGCAGCAGGCATTGATGTCTGGTTTCCCAGCATCATCAGTCCCGACATCAGGCCCCTCTGACTTTGGGGGGAGTCTCTCTGGGCATCGAGCTGGGCACCAAGAGCCATTGGCCTCGAGTAAGTCTTCGACGTTGATCGAGATCTCGGTCACGCTCCTCTGGGATTCAGTCCTCCCTGGCGAGTTTCCGGTAATCCGACCACAGATTCTCCGAGGGGACCCCGGTTCCTGAGGGTTACCCCCGAGGCCGATTCCTCAACACCCTCTGGATTGGAGTGAGGACAAGGCCTCTCCGGAGACCACCTGACACAGAGATGTCTCCTCCAAGCCCTCTCCCCGGGAGCCTCTGCACCACTTCCTGCCTGAATACGTAGTCTTTCATGACTTCGTCCGCGACATGGCCCAGGCTCTTTTGCTCCAGACTGATTCGGAGGAGGATCCGCGCACCGTGGAACTCGAGATCCTGCATATTTGTCTCCTCCCAAGGAGACACTTATGGTGCCAGTTCCACCTTTCCTCGAGAGGCTTCTCCTCAGTATGTGGGAGAACCCAGCCTTGGTGCTGGTGGTCAGTCAGCTCCTGGACGCTATCTATCATCCCTGGTTCCATAAACAGCAACTCCCCCACAACTCCATGGTGGTTAAGTCCTCATGCAGAAACTGAAAAGCCAAAAAACATACTCTTTGGTTCCCCATGGCAGGGGGACCCGGGCCCTCAACACTTGTGGCCCAGGGCATTAGGGCACCATGCTTGGGTGCCATATCCAGGTGTATGAATTATACATGGGAATGTACCTAAAAGGCCTGATCCAGGAGCTCTCGGGGTTCTCGGCAGGCCTGGCCAAGGAATCCCTGCAGAGATTCCGGTCCCTAGCGGCAGGCATCTGGGACTGTTCCAAATTCCTCTCTAAGGCCGCCTACGACGGGTTAGAATCTGCGGCCAGGGTAGCATCCCCCGACATCAACGCCCAGTGCCAGGCATGGTTACAAACCTTGGATCTCGAGCAGTGGCTGCAAGAACAGCTGCTGGATGTCCACTGCAGTGGCAAGAACTTGTTCAGGAAACTGATGTCCAGCAAGGCGGCTGAAATTGAGGCCGAGTTAGTGACCCGGCAAAGACTCTCCAGGAAGACCTCCACCCTCCCCAAGAAAAACTCCTCGGGAAAAAAGCCCTTTTTCCTGAGAAAAAAGGGCTATCACCAGGCTTGGCCCTACCAGCTTTACTTGGGGCAGCATCACCAGTCCTCACAGCCTAAAAGCCAAGGGCATGGGCCCTGGAAGCCCAAGCCCCAGACACCAGTTCCCATCCAACAGGGCGGGAGCTTTTGACTCCCTGGGCAGGGCTTCTCCTCCCCCAGGAGTCCCACCTCAGCCCACAGGGGGTCGTCTAGACTCATTTGCCCTCAACTGGTCCTGCAGGTAGTGAGGGAGGGTTACCACCTGCACCTGTGCAGCAGAACCCTCCAGACTTCTAACCAGGCCTTGCTCGTCGCAGAACTCGCAGGCTTACTCAGGGACAGGGCAGTGGAGCCTGTACTCCGAACACCTCTGGGGAAAGGGGTTCTACTCAAGGTATTTCCTTGTCCCAAAAAGAACAGGGGCCTCCGGCCCATCCTGTACCTGCGCAACGTGAACAATTTCCTGCTGAGGGAGAAGCTCAAGATGCTTTCCCTTGGGACACTGCTGCCCTACCTCCGCCAGGGAGACTGGCTCTGCTCCTTGGGCCTCAAAGATGTGTACACTCACATCCTGGTCCACCCCTCCAACAGAGACAGTACCTGAGATTCATGGTGGGGAGGGGGGGGCAGCACTACCACTACAGGGTACTGCAATTCGGTCTTGCCTCCTCTCCAGGGGTCTTCACAAAGTGCTTAGTGATTGTGGCCGCCCATGTCTGCCTACAAGGGGCCCATGTCTGCCTACAAGGGGCCCTTGTCTGCCTACAAGGGGCCCTTGTCTGCCTACAAGGGGCCCTTGTCTGCCTACAAGGGGCCCTTGTCTGCCTACAAGGGGCCCTTGTCTGCCTACAAGGGGCCCTTGTCTGCCTACAAGGGGCCCTTGTCTGCCTACAAGGGGCCCTTGTCTGCCTACAAGGGGCCCTTGTCTTCCCCTACCTGGATGACTGGCTCATCAGAGGCAGCTCGACCCTCGATGCCAGCCAAGCCACAAGGATTACTATTCACGCCCTGCAGGAGTTAGGCTGCTTCGTCAACTACCCCAAGTCCAGTCTCTCCCTAGTTGAAGGCTTGGAGTTAATAGGTGCTTAGCTGGACACTGCAGGTCAAGGCCTTCCTCCCGATAGAGATTACCCATTGCCTGATGCAGTTAGTGGAGAAGGACCAAGGCCGCAGGTCGGTCCAGCCCACCTGCTCCTCTGTTTGTAATGACACATGGTTACAACGGTTCATGACACACCTTGGGCTCACTTGCATATGTGAGAAGCACAGTGGTGCCTCAGATCCCAATAGAGACAGGCCACAGGCATGCTGAGAGACAGGATAAGGGTCACCCACCGACTGGCGGCATCCCTCAACTGGTGGCATTTCTCACAACACCTCAGGGCGGGGATACCTTTCCAGGCACCAGCACCACAAAGGATTACTGACAACAGATGCCTCCCTGGTGGGCTGGGGCGCACATTGCGAGGGCATAGCACTCAGGGCAACTGGTCCACAGACGAATCTCAGTTACAAATCAACCCCCTCGAGTTCAGAGCCATCTTCCTAGCCCTACAGACCTCCTGCTACCTCCTGAGCAACCTCTCGGTCCTCATACAAATGGACAATTAGGTTGCTATGTTCTTTGTAAAAAAGCAGGGGAACATGGGCTCCTACTCCCTCTGTCAGGAGGCGGAAGCCCTCCACTCCTTTGCAGTGCGCAGCAGTATGCTCCTCAGAGCGGTGTATGTGCTGGGACAGGACAGGCTCAGCAGGGTCCTTCGCCCACACGCATGGCATCTGGATCCCAGGGTGGCACAGAGGCTTTTTCGCCTCTGGGGCAGACTCTGGCTGGACCTATTTGTTTCCCTGGACAATGCACAGCTGCCCATTCTGCTCACTTCAGCCACACCACACAAGGGTGGCAGTGGATGCGTTCCTTGTCTCATGGTTGCGGGGATTGCTTTATGCATTACCATATACTCCTCTAATAGCCAGGTGCCTTTTCAAGGTCCAGTCAACCATGCCGCAGTAATCCTGGTTACTCCCAGGTGGCCCAGACATCCCTTGTTCCCCCTGCTGCTACTCCCTGTCAGTGGCACCCCTGGTGGCACTGGACCATCAGCTGGATTTTCTTTCACAGGAGGGGAGGCTCCCTTCTCCACCCCAACCTGGCAACCCTGACGTTAACTTCATGGATGCTGAAAGAATAGCACTGGCCCCCTTCAGTCTCACAGACCCAAGTGCAAGAGATCCTCCTGGCCTCCTGGAAACCCTCCACCAGGAGGACATATGCCTTCAAGTGGAGAAGGTTCTCTCTATGGTGTGCAGAGTGGAATAGGAATCCTTTCTTCTGCCACTGGCAGCTCCTTCAGCAGTACCTGCTGTATCCCTGCTGCTCAGGGTTGAAATGTAATTCGGTCAGGGTGCATCTCAGCACAATAGCATGTAACATAACATAGTAACATAGTAAATGACGGCAGATAAAGACCAGTATGGTCCATCTAGTCTGCCCAGTAAGATGGCAAGAGTAGGTGCACCTGCCGCTCCATGCAGGCCACCCCTCCACATGTCTTTGTTTTAGGGGTGAACCCACCGTTCCGTGTAGGATACCCCTGTATGTTGAGAAATTAGATAGTTAAGTTTATTTTTATTTTATCTTGTTGCTGTAAAGGGATCCACTGTGTCTGTCCCATGCCATTTTGAATTCTGTCACTGTATTTGCCCCCACCACTTCCATCGGGAGGGCATTCCAAGCATCCACCATAGCAGCTATCAACACGACTACAGCACAATCTGATCCATGCCCAGCATTCTGGATCAAAGAACTACGAACTGACCTCAGTCCCATCATATCCAGACTCATGCATCAATCGTTCACAACAGGTGATTTCCCACGCACCCTCAAACACA
Source organism: Ichthyophis bannanicus (assembly GCA_033557465.1). NCBI lineage: Eukaryota > Metazoa > Chordata > Amphibia > Gymnophiona > Ichthyophiidae > Ichthyophis > Ichthyophis bannanicus. The sequence goes on from CM066032.1 coordinate 1,734,133,340, forward strand.
CATCAATAAGACCTCTACTAAAAAACAACAAACTCGACCAACAGAAACCGGAATCCTACAGACCTATAGCAAGCATACCGATGCTAGCAAAAATAATGGAAAAGGAAGTTCAGAGACAAATACAAGACCACATTGACTCCAATGCACCACTGGATCCATGCCAACACGGATTCAGAGAAGCACACGGGGTTGAGACCCTTCTTACCACACTCTTCAGCAGCATAATATCAGGCATCGACAATACCCGCCAAGGCTTTGTCCTTGTCTTCCTTGACATCGCGGCGGCGTTTGATTCCGTGAACCATGAACGCCTCCTAGAACGCCTCAAAGAAAAAGGAATCTCCGGTAAAGCGCTCGAGTGGTGCAGGTCCTACCTCTCTGACAGATGGCAGCAGGTTCGATCCAAAGACACATCATCAGAACCATTCCACCAAAGCCAAGGTGTCCCACAAGGATCCTCCCTCTCTGCCTTGCTGTTCAATATATACATGCAACCTCTCTGCAACCTTATCCGGTCCTTCAACGTGAACTGCATGATATACGCAGATGACGTGCTATTATACATGCCTTTTGCAACAGAAAACCCAGATCTCTCACCAGTAACATGCTGCATAAATGAAATATCCAACTCGCTACAATCCCAAAACCTCCGGATTCAACACAAGAAGACGGAGGTCATGTTCATTACAAGAAATCGTAACTTCACTGCGCCTACAGTACTAAAGGTGAAGGAAGCTGACCTCCAGATCAAATCCGCGATCAGATACCTTGGCGTCACACTAGACCAGAACCTAAATATTCAGGCGCATATAAGTAACACTGTAAGGGCAGTATACCATAAAATCAGATCCCTTAGATACCTACGATCTCTGCTGCAGCCTGACGATTTCAGGACCATCTTTCAAGCACTAATAATTCCGCATTTCGATTATGCGAATGCAATACTGCAAGGACTCCCCCAAACCACTCTGAACCCACTGCAAATGGCAATGAACACCGCAGCAAGAGTACTACACGGAGCATCCAGGAAAGACCATGTCACACCCATTATGAAACAACTCCACTGGCTCCCGATTCAAGGTAGGATTACATTCAAGACCTTGCTACTCACCTTCAAAGCCACCAATGGTCTCTCGTCAACATCACTAACAGAGATAGTCCAGAGGACACCCCACAATAGGGACAGAAGGTCAGTAGCACAAAACACCTTGATAGTCCCGAGATCAATGACTCAATGCACCAAGTCAACATCCAGCAGGGCATTCAAACTTTATGCACCAATGATCTGGAACAGCCTCCCTCACAACATCCGAACAATCCCAGACATATTCCAATTCAGGAAGGCTGTGAAACACTACCTCTTCCTCCTACATTACCCGGAAACCAATGAAAGCTCAGCACCAATTACCGAAACCTTACAAATCTCCTCTGTCTGAAACCATAAGAACACATGACCAGCCTGTAAATTGTATATATTGTTATTGTATATAGTTACCCTGTTAGCCAAGTTGATTCTCCTGTTCATATGTAAACACAAAGTACTATTGGAAATGTGTATGTTCGTTGTTTATTGTAAACCGCACTGATGCTGAATAGCGCGGTATAAAAGAGACTTTAAATAAATAAATAAATCCTTTCAGTGTGAAAGTATTTCCTGACATTGCCTTTCAGTTTTTACCCCCTTGCAGCTTCATGTTATGCTCTCTAGTTTTACATTTTTCACAAAAGACACAGGTTCCACAATGCTTGTACTGGGGCAAGCAGTGGATATTCTGGGTCCCTTTTAATAATGGTTTATGGACCTTTCCTCCAGGAACTTGTCCAAACCTTTTTTAAACCCAGCTACACTAACAGCTTTTACTACATCCTCCAGTAAGGAATTCCAGAGTTTGATTATACATCGAGTGAAAAAATATTTTCTCTTATTAGTTTTAAATAGGTTATCCTGTAGCATCATTGCATGTCCCCTAGTCTTTCTATATTTTTGTGGCGTAAACAATCAATCTACATTTACCCGTTCTACTTCATTCATTAATTTATAGACCTTTATCATATCTCCCCTCAGCTGTCTCTTTTCCAGGTTGAAGAGCCCTAACCTTTTTAGTCCCTTTTCATAGGGATATCTTTCCATCCCCTTTACCATTTTGGTAGCTCTTCTCTGTACCTTTTCTAATAACAGTATAACCTTTTTAAGATACGGCGACCAGAATTGCACACAATATTCAAGGTGCGGTCACACCATGGAATGATACAGAGACATTATATAATATGCTTTATTTTATTCTCCATTCCTTTCCTTATGATACCTAACATTCTGTTTGATCTCTTAGCTTCCACTGCACACAGGTTGGAGGGTTTTAACATGTTATCCATGATGACGCTTAAATCTTTTTCCTGGGTGGTGGTTCCTAATGTGGAACCTTACATTGTGTAACCATAGTTTGGGTTGTTCTTTCCTAGGTGCATAACTTTGCACTTGTCCACATTAAATTTCATCTGCCATTTGAATGCTCAGTCTTCAAATGTATCAAGATCCTCTTGAAATTTTCCACAATCCTCATGGGTTTTAACAATTTTGAATAGTTTTGTCTCATCTGCAAATTTGATAACCTCACTCGTTGTTCCCATTTCCAGGTCATTTATGAATGTCAAAAAGCAGCAGACCCAGCACAGATCCCTGTGGTACTCCACTATACACCTTTCTCCATTGGTAAAATTGGCCATTTATCCCTACTCTCTGCTTTCTATCTTTTTTAACCAGTTTCTAATCCACAATAGTATGCTGCCTCCTATCCCATGACTTTTTAATTTTGCCAAAAGTCTCTGATGAGGGGCCTTGTCAAAGGCTTTCTGAAAGTCCAGATACACTATATCAACCGACTAACCTTTTTCTACTTGTTTGTTCACACTTTCAAAAAAACATAACAGATTAGTAAGACAAGACCTTCCTTGGCTAAAGCCATGTTGGCTGTCTGCCATTAAGCCATGACTATTTACATGTTAAGTAATTTTGTTCTTTATGATGGTCTCCACCATTTTTCCTGGTACTGACGTCAGGATCACCGGTCTGTAGTTTCCTGGATCATCTCTGGAACCCTTTTTAAAAATTGGCGTTTCCTAAAGATTGGAGGATGGCCAATGTATTACAGATGATTTTAATGATAGTTCACTGATTACTTATAGTAGTTCTGCAATCTCATATTTCACTTCTTTCAACACCCTTGTATGTATACCATCCGGTCCTGATGATTTGCTACTCTTCAGTTTATCAAATAGTGTTAATACATAATCTCCAGGAACAAGCAGGAATGTAGTCTTCACATATGGATATTGTCGACACCGACAGAGCCCGTGTAGGAATGCTCCCCAGCGTCCAATATGAAAGCTTTTGGGAGCATCCCACTGCGCCTGCGCTGCTGCCTTTCCGCCTTTCCAACTCTTTCTCTTCAGTTCTTTGTTTTCCGTGGAGCCAACAGGGAGCAAACCCTGGCACCGCAGAAAATTTTCTTTTTTATGGTCGTGTCTGCCTTCCTGTCGACGCCTGCACTGGTACCACTGGTGTCTTCTTTATTTTCTTCTTCTTTCTTTAAAAAAAAAGAAAGACTTTTTCTTGAGGCTCTGTCCCCTCTTGGTGCTTCGGCGCCACTTTGGGCACTAGGCCCTATTTTCTTTCAAAATGGAGAAACCTACTAGTGGTTTAAAAAAATGTTCAAAATGTAGCAGTACCTTTTCTGCTACCAACACCCATGATTGGTGTTTTAAATGTTTGGGTCCTGACCATCTGCCATCGAAGTGTCTCCTTTGTAGAAAGATGACTAAGAGGCCTGCAGAACAGAGCTGCAAAACTCTGTACCCTCTTTGCCTCTGTTGCAATTTCTGTTGCATTGACATCATCCAGGGCTTCGTCTTGCTCCCATGGATCGCAGGTAACCAAACCCAGGTCTTCCAAGACCAGCCGGTCCTCAAAGGGTAGATCTCCTTCTAAACATCGAGATGCTACTTGCATTGCCCTCGAGAAAAACACACCGGTAAAACAGCCTCGGTGGGAGGTCCTTGCCTCCAAAGCATCAATGGGGCTCCAGGATGTTCCCGAGGCTTCCACCTTTGGAGAACTCTTGGTGTCATTTTCTGGGGTTGTGTCCTCCTCCGCTGGTACCAACACCGAGACATCCATGCTTCCTCCTATGCCTACCTTTTACATCCACTTCCTGCCCCTACCCTCTCAATTATCTATTATGCAGCCATGTGATATCTCTGTATATACCTTTGTAAATAGTTGTTCATTGTTCATTTAATTAGATTATATTGTTTACCTATTTATCCCTGTTAATTTGTTCTATGTAAACAGTTGAAACATACTGCCACGAAATGTTTTATGTAAACCGTCTTGATTTGTACAAAGACGGTATATAAAAAAGGTTAAATAAATAAATAAATAAATAAATGCCAGCCCTAGAATTGATCTCTGTCATGAAGGGTCCGGTATTGAGGCATTCCAATGCCAACTTCGATCGGTACCGGCGACGAGCAATACGAGAGCATCCGGCCCGTAGATACTTCGAGCCCTCCGATTCCGATGATTCTGAGGACTCTGTCAGTACCGGAGTGGTTCTTCCAGAGTATTCCTCTCCTTCACCACAGCATCGGATGTCTCCTCTGCAGGACATGTCGTTTCAGGACTTTATACGTGATATAGCCCGGGTACTCTTGATTACCATGAGCCCTGAGAAAGAACCGAGAGCCGAAGAATTAGAAATTCTTCAGTATCCAGCAGCTCCTAAGGAGGCTGCTACCCTTCCTATACACTGGATTTTGCATGACCTCATGCTTAGGATGTGGGAAACACCTTTAACGATGTCTCCACATTCTCAGAGACTCAATACAATGTACAATGTACTGAGTCCCGCAGTCCCGGTTTCCAAAAAACACAATTACCACACCATTCCATGGTGGTGGAATCCACAATGTGCAGAATCAAAATTGCTAAGACTCATTCTTCCAACCCTCCAGACTGTAAGGCGAGGACACTCGATGCCTTTGGGCATCAATGTTTTCAGTCCTGTATGCTATCGGCCAGAATAAGTTCTTACATACTTTACATGGGTATGTTTCTTTGGGAGGTTGCAAAGGATTTGGAACTCATGGCTCCTCCTCTTCCCAATGAAGAAGAGGGAGGAGTGGCTCAGTGGTTGGGACAGGTTACCTCAGGCCGGAGGGCCCCGGGGGTTTAATTCCCGCATGGAGACAAGTAACCTCAGGCCAGAGGGACTGGGGTCTCTAGTCCCATGGCCACTCCTTGTGGCCTTGGGCAAGCCACTTAACCCTCCATTGCCTCAGGTACACTTAGATTGTGAGCCCTTCGGGGACAAGGGAATAAAAAGTACCTGTTAGTATACATGTAAACTGCACTGATTCTAAAGAGCGCGGTATAAAAAATAAATAAATAAATAAATAATAAAAATGACAAGAGGGTTGATTTCCTCACTCTGGTCAAACATGCCCAAAACCTTTCTAAGTTCATGAACCGGGCAACCTTTGATTGCTTTGAATGATTTAGTAGAACCTTAACCAAGCCACTTAACCCTCCATTGCTTCAGGTACACTGAGATTGTGAGCCCTGCGGGGACAAGGTTATAACAAGTACCTGTTAGTATATACATGTAAACCGCTCTGATGCATAAGTAAAGGACGGTATATCAAATGCCTAAACCATAAACCTCTGCTATCTCTATCGGTGCACGTCTGATTTCTTGGTTACAAGCATCTGATTTGGAACAGTGGGTGCAAGACAAGCTTGGGAATATTCCTTGCACAGGAGAAAACCTATTTGGCAAGGATTGGCAGGACAAAGCTTCTCAGCTTGAGTCCGAGAACACTACTCTGAATATACTATCAAGGACCACTGCCAACCCAGCTAAGAAGACTGCTAAGAAACCATTTTTCAACAAGAAAAATAAATTCTATCCATCTTACACCCAAACTGTCCACTGCCCAGTCCATGCTCCTTAAAAGGAGCAGCAGCAACCCAACAACAGAGAAAGGCGCAAGTCCAAAGAGCTCAACCAGCTAAGCAGACACAGCCTCCTCAAGGTCTTTGACTCCTTCCTAGGGAACCTAGTCATCCTACCTCTAAAGGGTCCAGAGCCTTTCAACATTCTGGGCAGACTGTCATTTTGCTAAGAGGTGGCAACAGATAACATCAGAGCAGTGGACTCTCCATTGTGATGGAGGGTACAAACTCCACTTCCACAGTATGCCCCCTCCCTCCACTCCAAGAGAGTTCAATTCTCGCCCCCCCCCCTCCACACTCTTGTCTCAAGAGGTCACCTCACTCCTTACTCAGGGAGCAATAGAGGAGATACCTGTTTCTCAACAAGGCATGGGTTTTTACTCCCCTTACTTTCTCATTCCGAAGAAGACGGGGGAGTACAGGCCCATTTTGGACCTCAGGGAGTTTAAAAAAAAAAAAAATAGTATCTGTTCTAAGAAAAATTCAAGTTGATTTCTCTCGGAACACTTCTCCCTTACATTCAGAGTCAGGATTGGCAATGTTCTCTGGACCTAAAGGACACATATACACACATTCATGCAGATCACAGAAGGTTTCTTCGATTCATTTTTCAGGGAAGGCATTACCAGTAGAGGGTTCTACCCTTTGGACTGGCTTCTGCTCCACGAGTCTTCACAAAATGCATGGCAGTAGTAGCAGCATTTCTGAGAACTCTAGGGATATTCGTCTTCCCCTACTTAGACGACTGGCTCATCCGAGCATCGACAGCAACAGAAGCCAGTTCTGCTCTTTCCTGTACAATGCAAATCCTGCAATACTTGGGACTGGTCCTAAACCTCCCAAAATCCCATCTCGCCCCTTCTCAATCCCTAGAATTCATAGGGGCTCTTCTAGACACACGGCAGTCAAGGGCTTTCCTAGCACAACTCCGCTGTGCTCGAATACTCCAACTGGCTTCTCATGCAGCTATGAAAACTGTCCTGACTGCTCGAGAAATGCTTAAGTTACTGGAGCATATGGCGTCCACTGTTCATGTGGTCCCCTGTGCTCGCCCACACATGCGAGCAGCCCAGTGGACCCTATCCTCTCAGTGGACACAGGCGTCAGGTCGTCTGAGGGAGCAAATCAGAAACGCTGCATGCCTCATCGCGTCCCTACAGTGGTGGCAATCACCAGAAAACCTTCTCGTAGGGTCACCTTTTCAGTAGTCACTACACCAAGCTACCTTGACGATGGATGCGTCCAGGTCAGGTTGGGGGGGCTCATATGGACAATCTCTCCACTCAAGGTCTCTGAACCGAACAGGAGGCTTGTCTTCACATAACTCTACTGGAACTCAGAGCCATTTTCTATGCACTCCAAGTATTTCAGGTCCTCCTGAGCTACAAGACAGTTCTTGTCCAGAGGGACAATCAGGTGGCTATGTTCTATCTGAACAAGCAGAGTGGAACAGGCTCTCATGCGTTGTACAACGAAGCTCTACGCCTCTGGGCCTTCGCAAGAGGTCTTCAGATACACCTACTGGCGGTGTATCTTCCAGGAACACAAAATCTTCTGGCAGACGAACTCAGTCGAGTTCTGCTGCCACACGAATGGTCTCTTCATGCAGATCAAACCGCTCAAATCTTTCGGATCTGGGGAACTCCAGATATGGACCTCTTTGCCAGTCCTCAGAATGACAGTGTTTCCCGATTCTGTTCCAGAATTTCGGCTCAGGGCAGTCATATATGCATACCCACCCATTCCCCTCATTCCCAAGACTCTGTTCAAGCTCCATAGAGACAAAGGCCATATGATCCTCATAAGCCCCCCAAGACAGACGTGGTATCCACTGCTTCTATGTCTCTCTCAAGCCACACCTCTGGAGTTGGGATATGCTCTTCTATTCCAGGAGAACGTGACGCTACTGCACCCGAATCCTCAGTCTTTACACCTGATGGCCTGGCTACTGAGAGCTTAGAGTTCTAGGATTTCTGTTACCCGAGTGCATGACTCTTCACTTCTTTGCATTAAATTGTAATTGCCAAGCATTAGACCCTTTCTTCCAGCTTTTGTAGATCTTTCCTTATGTTAACCACTCCCTCGGGGGAGTCCACTCTGTTGCAAATTTTTGTGTCATCTGCAAAAGATGCTGCTCACAAATACATTGAACAGTGCCGGGCCCAGGACCGATCCCTGGGGCACCCCCGCTAATCACCTTCCCTTCATCTGAGTGAGCTCCATTTACCATCACCTTCTGTCTGTCAGTCAACCAATTTCTGATCCAATTTACCTTCTTGGGATCTCTCCCCAAGCTACTGAGTTTATAGATAAGCCGTATCTCTATTTCTCTTTCCTTTCCTTCTCTCCTTTTGTCTCAGCTACAAACCCAACTGAAGAGGGAGAGTTGGGAAGGCGGAAAGGCAGCAGCGCAGGTGCAGTGGGATGCTCCCAAAAGCTTTCCTATTGGAAGCTGGGGAGTATTCCCGCGCTTGCTCCGTCGGTGCCGACAATACCTATATGTGAAGACTTAATTCCTGCTGTTCCCGGAGATCACCTGTTACAGGTGAGTAACTATGCTTTCTGGTGTATCGATATTTATTTTAATTCTTCTGCAGCATCTCCTTTAAATACCATTTCAGTCATAGGTAACATTCCTACATCTTCCTCAGTAAAGACCAAATCAAAGAATTCATTCAGTCTCTCGGCTATGGCCTTGACCCCTCTTAGTGCCCCTTTTATCCTTCTGTCATTTAATGGTCTAACTGACTCTCTCCCAGGTTTTTTGCTACAAATGTACTTGAAAAAGTCATTTTTATGCGTTTTTGCTTCCACAGCAAGCTGCTTCTCAGTTTCTCTTTTTGCCTGCCTTATCCAATGCCTTTCATCTAACTTGCCAGTGCTTGTGTTTCCAGTTTTCGTCATTTGGCTCCTTTTTCCATTTCCTGAAAGATGCTTTTTTTGGCAGTAGCCTCTCTAACCTCACCTTTAAACCATGCTGGCAGATTTTTGGACTGCTTTCCACTTTTCTTAAAGCGTGAAATATAGCTGGTCTGGGCTTCCAAGATAGTATTTTTAAACTCCACCCAATCTTGATGTTGTATTTGCAACTGCTCCTTTTAGTTTTTTCTTAGCTATTTTCCTCATTTTATCATAGTTTCCCTTTTGAAAGTTGAAAGGTACTACTGTGCATTTCCTTACCATCCATCCTTCATTTATTAAATCAATCACGATCATGCTAAGATCACTATTGCCAAGTGGCCCCTATACCCTTATCTCTTGCACCAGATCTTGTGTTCCACTAAGGACTAGGTTCAAAATGGCTTCCCCTCGGTCGGTTCATGAACCAGCTGCTCCAAGAAGCAGTCATTTATTTTATCTAGAAACGTTATCTCCCTAGCATGTCCATCACCCTGTGGAGGAGTGGTCTAGTGGTTAGGACAAGGTACTTCAGGCCGGAGGGCCGGGGGTTCAAGTCCCACCTGGGGACAGCAATCTCAGGCCGGAGGGTCTGGGATTTCTAGTCCTATAGGCACTCCTTGTGGTCTTGGGCAAGCCACTTAACCCTCCATTGCCCATGTTCCCTGTAAGTATTAGTGTATGTGTCTCATATCCCCTCGTGTTAAATGTATCCCCCAATTGACCGCTTTGACCCGGTGAAAAGCGGGATATAAATACAGCTAAATAAATAAATAAAATAAATCACCCTGTGGAGGGGAAGGACCTCTCCAGCCAGCCTTTGGTCTCCAGGTTCCTCAGAGACCTGCTGCTATCGAAGCCCCCCCCCCCCCCAGCCTACTTCACTAGAGTGGTATCTCAATGTGGTGCTCTCCCAGCTCACCAGACTGCCATTTGAGCCTTTGGCGACTTGCCACCTGAAGTATCTTTCCTGGAAGGTGTCCTTCCTGGTGGCCCTGACATCTGCCCGGAGAGTGAGCGAGCTGCAGGCCCTGGTAGCAGATCCACCTTATAACAGGTTCTATACGAATAGGGTTGTGCTTTGTATGTACTCCAAGTTCCTCCTGATGGTGGCGTCGACTCTCCACCTCATTCAGGTGGTGGTCCTCCCCACCTTCTTCCCACGACCTCATTCTGGTAAGGCAGAGTCGGTCCTGTATACGTTTGATTGTAAGAGGACCCTACAAAGGATGCAGACCTACCACAAAGCTCCTCAACTCTGTCTCTTATGACCCCAGGAGACTGGAGCTACCTGTGTCCAAGCGAACCCTGTCCACTTGGGTGTTGGACTGTATTGCCCTTGCTTATGAGTGAGCTGGCCTCTCCCTCGAGCACTGGATTACTTTTGATCATGTGAGGGCTCTGGACATATTGGTGGCCAACCTATGCTCAGTGCCGGTGACAGAAATTTGTAAGGCCTCCACATGGTCTTAAGTAGATACATTTGCAGCTCACTACTGCCTTGAGAGTGAGTTCTGCAAAGACAGTGCCTTTGGCCAGGCAATAATCCGAAGCATTCTCGGTATACAGGCAACTCCTGCCCTCCAACTATTCCTTGTTCAGGCTACTGGAGTAATAGTGATGCTGGACGCTGGGGTCTGCAAAATCTCTTGGTAGGGGCTCATCCTCTGCAACTCACGGTCTCCCTCTGGGGAGCCATTGATGCTTTCATGGTTTGGTCCCCGGCAACCTGGAGCTAGGGAGTCCCATATGTAAGGACTGACTTCTTGCTTTTTCCTGAAGAAAGTTTAGTTACTCACCTGTAACAGCAGGAATGAATCCTCGCAATACTCCCTCCTCCCCTGGGAGCTGCCTCCTTTACCTTTCTACCATTGCATAAGCTATGTCATCTGACTGAACAAGATGGCACCCTTTGAAAACTGGTGAAATGCTCCGTGTGGGCTCTGTTGGTGTCGATGTCACCCTTATGTGAGGACTGATTCCTGCTGTCCCTGGAGAACACCTGTTTGAGATAAGTAACTACGCTTTCTCTTATTAATCTTAATTGGGTTACATTGTGGCTTCATTGTGTGTCCTCTAGTCTTTCATCTTTTGGTTGCCGTAAACAACCGATCTGCGTTGTCCTATTCCACTCCATTCATTAATTTATAGACATCTATCATATCTCCCCTCAGCCTTCTCTTTTCCCAAGTTGAAGAGTCCTAACCATTTAAGCCTTTCCCCATAGGGGGAATCCTTCCATCCCCCTTACCATTTTGGTTGCTCTCTAATTTCACTATATCCTTTCTAAGATTTGGTGACCTGAATGTGATATTTAGGCGATACTGCCCCCAGTATAATAGCACTAGCTGCACATGGAACTCATGTGTGTCCTGGCACGCTTGTTGGGTCTGTGGAGCTAGCCACTCAGCTTCCATGTGTAGATCCACCAGTAAGGGAAAGCCTTTTAAGTCACTTCCCCAATGACCCAGCAAAGGACATGGCTCCCTCGCACATCAGGCTTGAGAGCATGCATACGTAGTCGTGGTCTTACCCTAACCAGGACTGGACACGCATCATTATCGGATGCCTTTACAGAAGGTTTCCCTATTATGTCTTCTGCCTCTACTAACTTGTGCACCATACGCAACTTCCCTAACTTCCTTTAGCACCTTCAGGTGGTGTGGAAAAAAAAATCACCAAGGAAAATATCCTGTGAAGTGTGTCGGGACCCCCTTCCTGGGTCTAGTGTTGTCGCCATTCAGAATAGTGCCATAGAAGGAACCAGGCAAATTCCGTTTGATTAACAACCTGTTCTGTCCCGCGGGCGAGAATGTTGATGACCATATCGATCATTCTTTGTATTCTGTGAGATATGCGTCTATTGACCAGGCCATAGCAATTATTCGAAATCGGCCACAGGCATAACTGGCTAAGGCGGAAATAGTCAGCATTCTGGATGCACTGGGAGTAGTCGGCGTCTCTTTCATCTACTCGGTTTTCACCTTCGAGGGCGAAGATTACTGTGAGAAATGTATGTCCATGGGCTGCTCAATTCCTGTGAATATTTTGAACAATTCAGTTCATTCCTGCTTTGGCCAGTCGAAGAGGTTTGCTGTCTGAATCTGTATGTCTGTCCTGTATTTGGATATTCCCAAGTGTTACACCTCTTGCACATCTGATTTTGTGGTATATCTTTTATGATGTCCATGTAATTTACTACAAACAATATGCCCAAACGCCCGACACAGGCCGTGTTTCGAATCCTCTTCTTCAGGGGAATTCAGGCGTACTATATCCATAAACACACGAACAAACAATAAATATATACATAAACATTGTTCATAAATGAGTAAAAACATAAATAATATCATAATATAAAAGTAATATTCACAATTAAATGAATAAAAAGAATAAAAACACAATAACCAATTATTAAAATGTAGGAATGCCGGTGTGCCAGTATGGGGGCATTTCCAATATGGTGGCAGTGATCCTAGCTGTGTGAGCATGCTTTTCTCATGGGTAGGAAGCTAAAAGGCAAATCAGGGCCATTGCCCTCCCAGCCCTCTGCTGCCTCGATGCCGGTTTCCCCTGTTTCTGGTCCTTTGGACTCTTACCTTTTGCAGATCATGCGGAATTCAGATGTGGCTGGTGGAGAAAGCCGATTAGCAGCTTCGCCGGTGTTGGATAGCTCGGCGGCTGTTTCGGCGTCATCTTCCTCCCCAGTACTGAACCCTGCACCGAATGTTTCTCGCAGTTGCAAACTGCCAGAAGGTTTCCTGGAGTTTTCCTCTCCTGCGTTGTCAAGAGGGGTTGGTATTCTCGCGAGGGCCAGGAAAAGGTGTGTCGGAGAAACTGCAAAGTGGAGCTGGGAGTGAGCTCCACTCTCTCATCTGCGGCGCTTTTAGGAGGTGTGTGTGCAGGGAAGGATCTTTCCCCTGCACGTCAGGGAGAGTCGTTGGCACTTATGGAGGATGTAGACTCAACGGTGGGACCAGAGGTGGTGTTCTCTTTACAACGTCCTACGAATTTTACATTAGAGACCATATGTACTGCTATTGCCTCGTTGAGTGAAGCTTTACTCCCTCAAATTTCATCTTTAACCACTAAGGTTAAAACAACGATGAGAGTGGTAACTGAAATGGAAAGAAAAGTATCTGATATGTTTGCGGATGTAGAAGTGATACAGAACAGAGTAACCAGTTTGGAAGATCAATCTGATATCTTTAAAAAGAGTTTTCTGTCAGTGCAAACTAAATTGGAACAGTTGGATAACCTTTCTCGAGCTAATAATTTGAGAATTGTTAATTTTCCTAAGATATCCTCCATTACTGCTGGAGATATGTTCAAAGAGTACCTAGTCAATATATTAGGGGTTTCTCCTGATTTATTGCCACCCTTAGTAAAAAATTTATTATCTGCGTAAGGCGAAACGTGCTTCTGCTAGTGGGAACTTAGGGGGTGGTCTGGAACAACGGGATGTACTGAATGTTACTGATTTGCTGGAAAACTCTAGGTTTGACTCTCAGGAGCCTTCCACACTCCTTATAACATTTGCATTATTGTCAGATAAAGACTGGGTGTTAAAGCTTTTTTTTTTTCGTAAAAGAAAACTTCTTTTTCGTGGTTTAGCAGTTCGTATCTACCCTGATTTGTCAAGAGACACTCAGAAACGGCGCAGAGAGTTTCTTCTGCTACGTTCCGGGGTCATACAGCTGGGTGGGCTCTTTTTCCTCAAACATTCTTGCAAGTGCTTGGTGAAATATCATGCAGTATCTTATGTGTTTTTGAGCCCTCCCAGCTGTTAGCCTTTATTAGTGCTAGGCGACTAGAATCTTCTATCGATCCCTCCTAAATGGGCTCTGTTTAAATTATCTGAATTGATTTTCTGCCTTGTTGCTTCATATTTTTTGATATACATTTACGTGAAGGTTCCCCCTTGGTTGTGGACTAGGGAGGTTTGGCACTATTGTTTTCTTTATTCTTTAAATTGTAATTTCCTTATTGATTCTTCTCTGTCATCCTGTTTCTACAAGAGTGTGTTTTGTTAAACTTTCTTGAATATATTGTAAAATTTCATAAATATAAAATTTAAAAAAAAAAGTAGGAATGCCCAAAACATGATACTATAAATAAATAAACAGCAATAAAAACATTAAATAAGAAAAAGCTCAAAATAAAAGTGAAATTAATAAATTGTCATTCAAAATAGATATATAAGGGTGTGACAAGCTAAAGAAAACGCTTAAATTCTTTGACAATACCTCTCCAGTAGGTTCAAACCAATTGCATTAACCTTGTGCTAAAAAGGAGGAAGAGGAAAAAGGAAACGATATCAGGACCAACGTAAACAAAAGCAGGAGTGATATCGAGAGATGCCAAATCTCATTCATAAATGTTAAAAAACTAACAATATGGTAATACATAATGTGTATAACAAAGCATGAGGACCGCGGATGGTGGTCAGTGGAAGGAACAGATCCCATATACTATAGGGAAACTTTTAAACGGATTCGCTTACAAATCTTTGTTAAAAAATCTATTTTTCAGGTCTTAATACCCAATGAATGAATTGTGTCTTAAAACTTTGGTTAATGAATAAATAGGTGCATAAAAACATTGCATCCGTCAGAAACAAAACGCTTTACCTGAAACCATATGCAAATGACTAAAAATGCCCCGATCAAGGATAAATACCATAAGAAAATTATAGTAACACAGAAAGGTCTTTGTCTAAATTCAAACGACTTGGAGATAAAGTATCCAATCTAAAGATGTATTTCTGTTCTAGTCTGTTTATTGTCTTATCTATATTGCCCCCAGGCCAATTCATTTTAACTCGTTTGATAACAAAATCTTTTTTTTTTCTTCAGCGTGCAAGTGCTGGTGTTTTTTTTTAATAGACTGACTTTTGATGGGCAACAGCAAGACTGCATTTTTGCTGTGAAAAGGATTACATACGAGAGCGTATTTTCCTTGTGTTTGCAATCGAGACTGATATCCTTCAGGTAAAGCGTTTTGTTTCTGACGGATGCAATGTTTTTATGCACCTATTTATTCATTAACCAAAGTTTTAAGACACAATTCATTCATTGGGTATTACCATATTGTTGGTTTTTTAACATTTATGAATGAGATTTGGCATCTCTCGATATCACTCCTGCTTTTGTTTACGTTGTTCCTGATATTGGTTCCTTTTTCCTCTTCCTCCTTTTTAGCACAAGGTTAATGCAATTGGTTTGAACCTATTGGAAAGGTATTGTCATAAAGAATTTAAGTGTTTTCTTTAGCTTGTCACACCCTTATATGTCTATTTTGAATGATAATTTATTAATTTCACTTTTATTTTGAGCTTTTTCTTATTTAATGTTTTTATTGTTTATAGTATCATGTTTTGGGCATTCCTACATTTTATTAATAATTTGTTATGTTTTAATTCTTTTTATTCATTTAATTGTGAATATTGCTTTTATATGATTTGTTTTTACTCATTTATGAACAATTTTTATGTATACATTTATTGTTTGTTCGTGTGTTTATGGATGTAGTACGCCTGAATTCCCCTGAAGAAGAAGATTCGAAACACGGCCTGTGTCGGGTGTTTGGGCAAATTGTTTGCAATAAAGGTCTCCTTCTCTAATATCACGGTTTAGTACTAGGTTTCTTCTGTTTACGTGGTACTGTGCTACTTTGGTGGACCCCATGTAATTTACTATACATCGGGCGTGCGACTCATGTTATTAAAATCAGACTGAGTGGAACACGCTTCTCGTATGCGATCTAACGCATGATCAGCCCCGGTGGTGGAATATTGTTAGCGGATTATAAGTTTGAGGATTTTAAGTGGAGGATCATTGACTATATTCCAAGTGATCCCCATGGCAGTGACAGGGTTTTTAGACTTCAGTGGCTGGAACAACGTTGGATTCATTGTTTGAGCACAGTGCACCTCATGGACTCAATAGAGAGATTGATTGGTCTAACTTATGCTGAGATTGTTCAGTGGTGAGGAGAGCTTCTTGTAGACGTGGCGGAATCCCCTTCCCCCATTGGGGGTTCTAATGAATGACAATGTTTGCTTAGCCAATGAATAAATGAACAGATTCTCAAAAGCGGGCTCTTTGGTTTAGCATGTTTGATGGCAGTTATCCTGACTCATGGAGGAACTTGATTGAGCTTCCCCACCGCACCTGAAGCAGTCTGTAATGAACTCGAAACGTGCATGTCGTGACTTGGGGAGTTCCTTGTCTAGTTTTCTAAGCTGATGCTCTGCCATATGAAGGATTGCTAAGATAAGTGATTAAGATTTAGTCATTGTTTTTAGAACCACAAAATGATTAAAAAGGACATGTCCAACATTCGAAAGTGAGTTATTGCTGTTCTCCTGATGGCAGGTCCGATAAATAAATAAATATTAATTTTTTTTTGGATATTCTGTGACACAAGGTGAAGTATGCAGCAATCCTGACCTTTGATGGGCTGGATCAGAAACAGAGGACACTGCGGCGACCAGGGGTATAGTTCATACTTTAACAGCATGCTGCCCTACACAGCATATTACGTATAATGTGTATCAGTTATGACAGCAATGGTTAAGAAGTGTTTTCAGGTCAAGGGGTGGGCTTTGATGGCACCTCTTTTTGGCGAGTAGGGGCTGTGTGTCTCGATAAGTATCAGAGAGGTTTAGGGCAATTTAATGTATATATGTTTGAGAACTGTACACTGTGAATTTTGGTTATATTTTTGTTTAAGGTTATGCTCTGGCCAACATTATCCAATAAACTCTAAATTATTGTGGCAGAACTGGTCATCTGTGCATTCTGTCAGCGGTGACGGATTACTTAAGCAAGGGGGCAGGGCGAAAGGGGGGCAGTAGGGGTGGGGGTGAGTAGGGGAAGGGGGGAGGGGCAGGGAACATGGCCTAGGCTTGGATGCCACTTGCCCGGTTGAGGGGTGATAAGAGTTTGGCAGACATTTCTGAAGTCGTTGTGATCAAGCAAGGATCGTAGGTTCTGTAATTCATCTTTTTACAATTAAAAATGTATAATAACTGATTTTGATTATATTTCCCTTCCCATCTTTGTGTTCCATATAGAGTAGTAAGAAATAGAAATGTTTATCTCCTTTCCTTCTTGAAAAAGGGGAAAAAAGGCAACATACCAAACATAACATACATTTAATAGCTCTTAGCAGTGTAAATACAAATCATTAGCATGACTAAGAACTAATTTTTTTAAAACTCTCCAAGATATTAGTTTATTCTTAATTGAATAAGAATTAAAGATCATATTGCTGATTTTAGTTGGTAAAATATTAGTATAGAACTGTCAAAGTTGCAAAAACTTCTCCCAGCTTTATGGTTTTCCATCTTGTCGAAACGTCCTACTGCCCACCATCATTACAATTGTATTTTCTGCATCATTCAATTGGTTGCAGTATAATCTAGCCATCTGCACATTATGCTTTATCTAGTTATTAGAAGACATTTTCTGCTGCCATGATGTGGTGGACAACAAAGATCTCATGACCTGTGCTGCTGCGCTATCTGAACTCCTTCTTTCCAAGTTTTTGCTGCTGAGGACAGTTTCTTCCTGAGAATGGAAAAGAAAACCTGAGAATTTTTCCCTCTGACACCTTGCCTCCTCTGTAGATTTATATGGTGAGGTTTGTTTGAGCATAAGAAAAATAATGTGGTGTCAGATCAGTTTCACGGAATCCAGCAACTTGTCTGCAGCAGTGGCCAATCCAGGTCACAAATAACATGGAAAATTCCAAAAAAGTTAATTTGCTTCTCATAGCTCATTTCCAGGGATGAGCACTGGCTCTCTTAAATCTGCTCGGCCAATAGTTTTTTAATGAACCTCTCCAGGAATTTGTCAAAACCTCTCTTGAACCCTGCTATGTTAGACTACATCCTCTGGCATCATATTCTACAGCGTAATTTATGCACTGTGTTAGAAACATAGAAACATAATGGCAGAAAAAGACCACATGGCCCATCTAGTCTGCCCTTCCATATCAACCACTACAAGAGTTTCCTTTTTCCCTTTAGAGATCCTCTGTGTTTGTACTATGCTTTTTTGAATTCAGAGACTGTCCCTCATCTCTACCACCTCCACTGAGAGACTATTCCACACATCTTCCACTCTTTCCATAAATAAATATTTTCGCATATTACTCAATGATTTGAATATGTTGATGCAGGGAAGGAATGTGGATAATATTCAAGCCAGGGGAAACCTTGTAGCATTTACAGGGAAATTACTCATTTGGAGGAGTTGTGTTGAAAGCGGTAATCTGACAAACTTTCCAATTCTTGAAGATATTCTTACTGGAGATGATAAAATATTGCCTGTGAAAATCCTTCATGAAGTCCAGAACTATTTGGAATTCCGAAGTACAAATTATGGGAGTTACTTCTCTGATATTGATTTTAGCATGAAATCTGTTTGGATTATCACTCCATTCTCTTTTAATGTATCTACGATGAGTGACAATGATTTAGCAAAGGATGATTTCATTGAAGCTCAAGAAGACCCAAGAAAGAAAGCTGATTTCGAAAAGGCTGGGCTGGATATCTGGCAAGTTTGGTGTGAGCAAATCACAGCTTACCCTAGCTTAGTGATGAGGGCAATGAATATTTTGGTTCCCTTCACAACTACTTCTACACAATGCCCCCATGAACAAACAGGCACCTCACCCCCACCCCACACTCCTCACCCCACACTCCTCACCCATAATGCCCTCTACCTCACATCCCCCCCACACCACCAACCCTCTACCTACCAACCCTCTTACCCCTCTCCCCTTGTACATAGTCCCTACATATGCTCTGAGCAATGTAGAGAGCCCTAAACTGCACCGTTCCTTGTTTGCATTGCATTTGCATTGCACAATGTTACAAATGTTGATTGTTAAATGTTTTAATGTTTCTTTCAATTGTTCCCTGTATCAATCTCTGTTCCATGTAAACCGTTTGACTTGTAGAAAAACGGTATATTAAAACCTGTTAAATAAATAAATAAAATACTTCTCTGTGAAACAGGATTCACTGCATTTTTAAACCTGCAATCCAAATGGAGAGGTCAACTTGATGTGTCAGATGACATGTGAACTCACCTGTCAGTAACTGTACCTCGATTGTCTGTTTTGATAGCAGAAAAACAGCAGCAAAAATCTCACTAGTAGCTAGCTTGTGTATTTGTGATTTGAATAAATATGATAAAATCCTTAAGGTTTTCTTTAAACTGTTCTGTTTCTAGCTATATGCATATATATACTATATTCTGTTTCTAGCTATATGCATATAAATACTAATACCACAGTAGTGTGGGAAAACGTTTATTCAATAGATAGCAGACAATTACTAAGCATAAACACCACCACATCCCCCCTAGATCCCTGCCCGGTAGACTGGATCAAGGCTATAAAAGAAGAAATTGCACACACAATACTAAACATAGTAAACAAATCCCTACTCCAAGGTAACATACCAACAGAATTAAAAAGATCCCTTATATGACCTATACTAAAAAACAAATCTCTAAACAAAGCAGACTCTTCTGCTTACAGACCCATATCAAGTATACCTTTCCTGGTCAAAATCATCGAAAAAACCGTACAATACCAATTACAAGATCATATAGATAGCACTAATGCACTTGATGCTCAACAATATGGTTTTCGACAATCACATGGAGTAGAAACACTTCTACTCGTACTATTTGATAAGCTCTACAGAGGCATTGAAAACTGTAAAAAAAATTTTATCTTAATCTTCATTGACATAACAGCAGCCTTTGATTCAGTGAACCATAAGATCCTCATAGAGAGATTAGAATCAATAGGAATAAATGGAACTCCCTTAAAATGGTTCTCTTCTTATATATCTAACAGGATACAACAAGTATACTTTGATGAAAATCTATCTAATACCTTCCCTCAAACGCAAGGTATTCCACAGGGCTCTGCATTATCTGCCACACTATTTAACCTATACCCGAGACCTATTTGCACAATATTCCAAAAACACAAAATTGACTATCATCTATATGCGGATGACATCATGCTTTATACTCAATTAGACATATGTAACCCAGACTACAGCCACATAGAAACTTGCCTCAAAGAAACACAAATATGGCTCCAGCAAAACAATATGTTCATCAATCATAAAAAAACAGAAGTAATGTTTATATCCAAAAACCCGGAATTTAAACACCCCCCCACAATCATATTAAATAATACAACCTACAATACTAAACAAGAACTAAAATACCTAGGTGTCACACTGGATACGACACTTAACATGGAAACCCATATAAGACTATTAAACAGAACTATATTCTACAAATTAAGAATCCTACAACCCTTACGTAATATCATTGAACTATCAGATTTTAGATCAATAATACAAACAATTATAACCCCACATTTGGACTATTGTAATGGCATATTACAAGGACTTCCCAAAAAACAATAAACATACTACAGATGGCACAGAATGTCACAGCCCGAATCTTGATGAATGTACCTTTTTCAGATCACATCACACCCATCTTAAGAGAACTTCACTGGCTACCTATACATGCACGCATAAAGATATAAAATAATAATTACTACCTTCAAGTTAATACACAATATTGCCCCGTCCTTCCTTACCTCACTCATTAAAGCACAACCCCCTAATCGGAAAAGGCGTACGCACAACCAGTATACAGTACAAACCCCCTTCTCCTTTTGCAAGGTAAAAGTAAAGACTAGTAACAGAGCATTCACATACATAGCCCCCACTCAATGGAACAAACTCCCTGACACCTTAAGAGCTAACACAGATCTCTCATCATTCCGTAAAAACCTTAAAACACATTTATTTCAAGAATATTACAACCAGATAGAAATAACATAGAACAAATCTGTACGTTGAAAAATCTGCTGGAGCTCAACCCTCCGCTAACATATGAAATTTCAAAAACACAAAGAATTAATTAAACCATAAACCTACCTGCCTGTACTTTATCACAATATTGTATATAGTTAAATTTATAATATGTATTTGTAACATGTTCCCTTTATATTATGTAAATAGTTTGAGTTATCTGAGTTATTTAATTGTTACCCTCCAATGTTCAATGCTATCTTCTTACTGTTATATGTAACTGCTCACTACTAAATGTGCAGAGTTTAAATTGTTAAATGTAAACCGCTGCTGATCACTGGAAGGAGCGGTATAAAAATGTGTTCAAATAAATAAAATAAATAAATATATGATTTTGACAATCTGGTGAAGGATGTATTTGGACATACTGGGTGATCCATTGGAGGTCTGTAATTGTAAAAAGGTTAAGAACCTCTGCTCTAAACAATTTAGCCTTTATCATTTTTGTTTCCCTTCTGTGAACCTTTCCACTATATCCTTTTTTTGCTTGGGTGACCAGAACTGCTCACGATATTCAGGGTATAGTCATACCATGGACCTATATGGAGACATGATGATATTCTCAGTTTTGTTCTCCATCCTTTTTCAAATAATTGCTAACACGTTATTTATGCTGCTGTGGCACACTGGGTTGAAAATGTCATCGTATTGTCCACAGTGACTCAAAGATCTTTTTCATGGGTGACTGCTAACTTAGAACCCAATAATTTTCACCTGTAGTTGGGGTTATTTTTCTCTCTATGCATCACTTTTTTGCACGTTCCACATTAAATTTTATTTACCATTTAAAGGCCCAGTCTCCTAGTTTCACAAGATCCTTTTGGAAATCCTCACAATCCTGTGCTATTTTGATGACTTTAATTCATTTTGTGTCATCAGCAAATTTGATCACCTCATTTGTCATTCCTATCTCTAGACCATTTATTAATATATTGAACAGCACCGGTCTCAGAACAGGCAGGGTACTACTACTGACAGTGGATAACTGTTTCCTGTCTTGCTAATTTCCAGTGGCAATCAGGTATTGAATTCCTATCCCATGACTTAAGTTTTCTGAGGAGTCTCTCATAAAGGATTTCACCCAATGCCTTCAGAAAATGCAAATAGACTATATTAGCCAGGATTGCTTGGGCCTGCTGAGGATCTTACTTGCAATATTAATGCTGAACAGTGCCTTATTAGAGAGCCCATGGGAAGGAGGATCTATTGCATTCGCTGCAGAGGAAGGTACAGAATGAGTGAGACCAGGACAGGATAGTCCCAGAGAGGTTTAATTTAGAAGTTGGTGATACCTCCCTGGATGTGATTCAGTGAAACCCTCTCCCCAGAGTTATCACTCTACTAGCTCTGTGAATCCCATTTGAGACTGTATTATCTGGTTCAGTATGTTTTGGTCTATTTGGACAAGAGGTAAGTACATGCTATATCCAATGTTAAGTGGGTGGCGGAGAAAGCTGGGAAATTTGGATCTTTAAAGCAGACTGGGGGCGATTTACAAGAGAGAGTGATGTCACCTAGGACATCTGTAGCACTCACACCAAATTGAAAAAGTTGGAGAACTTTGACAGGATGTTAAATTTGAGATTTGTCAATTTTCCTCTTTTCAAGTATCTCTTGACATGTTTAAAAGATACTTAACAGTTCAGTGTGTCCAGGGAGGCAGTGCCATTGACCCCTCAGGTGTGTGTTATATCCCTGGAAAAGGATCATGTTGAGAACCAAGAGAGCAGGGTCGGTGCAAGGATATGAAGCCCCTAGGCGAACCCTTTTGCCTGCCTTCCTTCTCTGGAACCTGCAGTGGTGGCAATGACAATAAAACAGCAAAGCAACACTCAACAGAGCCCTGAACCACTGCTAGCTAGTGCTGCTCTCTGAAAGGTTTTTTTTGTTAGCTCATTATTTAATGGTTCCTCTTTTTTATGCTGTTTGTGGGCTTATAATTAGTATTTTTTATTTGATTTTCTTTCTTGTAGGTCAGGAAGGGACATATAATTTGATTGCATCTTGGTTTTCTTTTCTTTTTTTTTAGCAATGTGCTTTATTTCTTATTCAGCTTATGCTTGTATGTGTGCTTAAATTTCATAAATAACCTTTCCCTTCAGAAACGTGTATTTTTTTATTTAACATATTTCTCCTTAGGATAACTAGTGTCTGATATTTCTAATGTGTTTAATTTGTTGGTATTTTTGGTTTTGTCTCATGGATTGTGAGGTACGCATGCATGCCTTTAATTTGTTTACTTTTTCACTTACATTTGAAAATATTTTTTCTGTATTTAGGTCACATTTGAAATGCATAAAGAAAGTCTGGCTCAGATGTTCGGTGAATATGATGGAAAAAGAGATGAAGAAATCAGTCAGAGCCCTTCAGTTCCAATTAGAACCATCTCGGGAGTTAACAGAGAATTGGAAGTTGCAAGAAATTCTACTTGCTTGGAGCTGAAGACAGCTGAGGTTGCAGCAGATGTTTCTAAGAATTCAGATTTGGAACATGGCATGCAGAGGACTGAGAGTGAGCATGGTTCTAATTTTGAACAACAAAGTAGTTCTTTACCTCATGAAATAAAGACAAATGAAACTGGAGGAAGCACCAGTATGCCTGCTGCTGGTGGTGTTTCTTGCTTAGAACCAACTACTAAGGATGAAGTGATGGACATGGTTGCGTTCAAAACAACTTCATCAATGGTAATAGCAACTGAAATTTGTGTAAACCAGGATGAGGAATATGGGGAGGAAGGTACTATTTCTGATGCTGATTCATTTTCAATTGTACATGTTACCTCAGATGATTGTATATCTGAGGATTCAGAGGTACCTGAAGACAGAACACTAAAGTCAACAGAAGTTGGACAGAATATTGATCAAAAACAGGATATAGATGGCCTTTTGCCTCTTGATGTCCCAGAATCAGAGCAAGAACAAGAGACAATGGAAGCTGACGTTCAGGAAAGCTCAATAGAATCTGTGTGTGCTTCTGAAAGAGAATATGACAAATCTGCAGAGATTTCAGCATCTGTGGATTCTAAAGAGACAGAGGAATTGCCTTTACCAACAGTAACGTCTTCTGAAACCAAGGATCTGATGGATGAACATCTTAATACAAATGAGAAGGTAAAAGAAGAGGAGGAGGTTAAAAGGAAAAACGAGGAGACCAGTGATATCAGTGAAGCCACAGCAGCTGGTAGTGATGATGTGAATTTAAGCACAAATATTTCAGATATTTCTGGGGGCTCAGAGAAGAGAATTGCCAAACTAGATGTTTCAAGCATTGTGTCTGATACTGAGAGGCTGGAGCTAAAAGCCAGTACAAGTCAAGCTGCTGAGCAACCTTGTAGATCTTTACCAGAGGTAAAATTTATGTATACACATTGTCTTATAGCTGCTAACGCTAGTTCTTTAATATTTGTGTTCTATGAATGGGTGTGTGCTGCTGTTTCTTTTGCAAATGCTCCTTTCATTAGGTGATGATGTAAGTGAATTGTTAGAGAAGACATAGTTTTCTTCAGCTACATTCTTTTGCATGGAGCAGCTGAACAGTAAAAAAAAAAAAAAAGAAAAAATTCTTCCAACTGCTGCATCTTTTGTCATTTAAAAATAAACTACTAATACATTTTACATTTCAGTTTTTAGTCTGATGATACTTGTTCCATTTTTGTTTGCTCTCTGCAGGCAACAAGACAGCAGGAGCCCTCTGGATTAGAGGCATCGTCTGTTTCTAATGGCCAAAGGAGAGATTCCAGATCTACTATGTTCCACATTCCTGAATTTAAGTGGTCACAAATGCACCAACGTCTGCTCACTGATCTTTTATTTTCCATAGAGACTGATATTCAGATGTGGAGAAGGTTTGTGTAAACTTATGGTTTGTCGTCACTCAGTACATTAAGCTATTTTGTCAGTCCAAGCCTGTGAATAAGGATTGGACTTTCTTTGGTATTCTGCCAGGTACTGGTGATCTGGAGTCAGAGACAGAATGCTGGTCATAGTAACATTATGAATAATGGCAGATGAAGACCAGGATAGTATGCTTTGCAGTGCTATAGAAACTTTTAGCAGTAGTATTGTGGTCCATCTAATCTGCGCAGTAATTTAGAAGTTATTTACATTTGCTTTAATTCCATCTTCTTACTCTATATAGTGAATCTGTGTGTCTGTCCCATGCCTTTTTGAATTCCGTCAGTTTTTGCTCCTAGTACCTTCTTCGGATGGGCATTTCAGGCATCCACCACCCTTTCCGTGAAAAGTATTTCTTGATGTTGCTTTTAAGTTTACCTCCTTGCACCTTCATTTCATGTCCTCTAGTTTTACAGATTTCTCATCTTGATGTGCCTTTGGTCTCACTCAGTATAGTGGTATGATGTTCTAATGGTGAACTTTGAAAATCCAGATAGAAATACTACTAAGCAGGGAGATCCAGTCTGCTGATGAAGGTTGATGTTGAGATTGTGTTTGAGTTGGAGGGCTTCAGGCATGTTGTAGTATTATGATGTCATAGGGTTCTGATTAATAAAATTATACAGAACTTTTATTACTACATAAGCAGGGGGAATGAGCTGCCTCCCACTGTAATTCTTCTAGTTTTTTTTTAATTTGGAAGACTAAGGGCTCAACATTTGGTAGCTGAATTATCTCTTACTTGAGCTGTCATCCAGGCTGATCACAGTTCACTTTTTTTGAAGTCATACAAGAAGAGTTGTGCTTATTCTAAGAAAGTTCAGTAGGTTTACTAAAATCATACAGTTTTTCGTTTGACAGCATACTATGGTTATTGAAGTCTTATATAGGTACTAAAGAATTGACTCTTCCCAAAGGTCATAAATATGCAGTGTTTCTGTTATGGTATCAGAGACAGTAAGCAAGCGTCATTTCTAATGTGCAGGATTGTGTGTGATTTTTTAAATTATTTTTATTAAAGAGAGCAAGATCGCCAGCCTATGATATTCACCCCAGAGTTCTAAAGTAACTCCAACATAAAATTTTGGACTTTCTACTTGTAATATATAACATATGCAAATCCATCATTGAATATGAAAACTGGGGCAAATGTGGCAATGCAATGCTATGGTTCAGTGAGTTTGATAGCTGTGCTGGATAAAATGGTAGAAATTATCCATGAGAATAAGATGGAGTTAACTTGGGTTTATCCTAGGAAAGTTCAGCCTTACTAATCTATTAGAATAATTTCAAAGCGTGAAGGTGTGAGTTGGTTGATCTAGTGCTTCTGGAGTTTCACAAAACATTTGATATAGTTCTTTGAGAGGCAATGCATAAAATTAAAAATAATTGATTAAGATGCTATGCCCTATTGTGATTGGTAGCTGGTTAAAGGTTAGAAAACAGAATAGGATTAAATGATCAATTTTCCCAGTGGAAAGTGAAATGTGGAATGCCCCATGATCTGTACTGGGATCCGTGTTTAATTTCCCCAGTTTGGAAAAGGGAGGCATATGAGAGGTGATCAAAGCAGCAGATAGCAAACCATAATCAAAGATGGTAAAACATGAACAGACTGAAGAATTCCAAGAGGGCCTTAAAGTTCTGGGGAACTGGGTATCCAAATGTCAGTTGAAGTTTAATGTGAACAAGGACTAAGTGATACATATGGGGAAAAATAGTTTTAACAATATGTACAGAATGTTGGTTTCCATATTTTAACATTTTTTCCTCTTCATCATATTAAAACAATTCAGATCAGTGGTTTGCTTCCTCTTACACAGTCCATCATGATGGTGACAGAGAAAAACTGAAAAGCGGGCTCTCCACCCTGAAAGGCAGGTGCATATGTTTCTCCTATTTAGTATTTCTCTGTCTCCAGCAGATGGTGCAAGTCAGGGCTGTGTTGGTGCAGTGGAAGAAATTGTAGGCCAGGAGGGCAGAGAGGGTTCTTCCTTCCTGGCTGTGACTAAGGTAGAGGCTTTTGAGCAACCATCCTGAGGGACTGATTTCTCTTTTAGTCTGTGGCCGCTCTTGTTGGGGGTCATGCCAATTTTCTATGGGGGTGTTTGGTCACCTTATCTTGGGCTTACTTCTGGCAGGTCAGAGGGCTCTTTGCGCTGTGGGTGGGCTCTACAGCTGAAGCTGAAGAGTGGAGGAGTGGCCTAGTGGTTGGGGCAAGGTACTTCAGGCTGGAAGGTCGGGGGTTCAAATCCCACTAGAGGACAGCAACCTTGGGCCGGAAGGACTGGGGTTTCTAGTCCCACAGGTGCTCCTTGTGGTCTTGGGCAAGCCACTTAACCCTCCATAGCCCATGTAACATAGTTATCTCCAAGTTATAATGCCCTGTTCGATGTAATTTCAGTTTGTTCAATGTAAACCGCACTGATGCAGAATAGCACGGTATATAAGAGAATGTAAATAAATAAAATAAATAAATAAAATAAGTCGGGATGCAGCTGTGGGTCCTTCTCTTTGGGGCTGTGTTTGAGATCTCCTGGAGGCGTCTGGGTGAGTGGATAGCTCTTACTTCTCCAGGAACAAGCAGGAAGTCAGTCCTCACATATGAGTGATGTTGGCGCCGACAGAGCCCGCGAGGAGCATTCCCCAGCTTTCAAAGAAAGCCTTTGGGAATGCTACTACACAAGCGTGGTCTCCTTCCTGCCCAAGGGTGCCATCTTATTCAGTCTCCTCTTTTCCGCGGAGTCCAACGGACGCATGTCCTGTTTCCCTGGAAAAATCCCTTAAAAATTATCCTCTTAGTTGAGTTTTTCCCGGTTTACGTACCGGGACCTCTTCCCGCCTCGAGCCGGAGTTGTCCCCGGCACTCCCTTTCTCTTTTTTCATCAAGGCTTGCCTCAACCGGCGTTCGTGCCGTTTTTTGCCCGGGGGTCGTTGACCTTTTCCAGGTGTGATCTACCATGTCTCCCGGTGGCTTTAAAAAGTGTGATTGTTGCAGTCAAATTATATTTGCCACAGACACCCACAACTGCTGTTTGCACTGCTTTGGCCCAGACCACGATAGTACCTCCCGTGACCTGTGTCAGGCCATGACCCCTTAGACCAACAAGAAAAGGTTGGAGTTGCAGGAGATTGTTCCCGCAGTCTGGCTCAGCCTCGGCTTCCCCAATGCTCAACCCAAAGCTGAGCACCACCTGTGAGGCTTCTCTGGAGAGATGCCGGACTCTGGCAAGAAAAAAAAAATCCTTGAAGCCAGTCAAAGTTCCACCGGGGAAACCCAGTAAGGTCCCGTGGCGGGACTTGGGTGACTCAGAGCAGCGGAACCCTAAGGTCTCTAGGAAGGAGTCCTTGGCTGGCGGTGACCGCATGAGGCTCCCCTAGTCCACAGTCTTTGTTGAGGATGCGCTTTCTAGAGCTCTGGCACTGGGCCCAAAACACTCGGTGCCCATGCTGAAAACTGCGGAACCTTCTGGCATTGAGGCCAGAATGGCAGTCCTTTAACAGAGTTTCTCTGCCATCCTGACCATACAGCAGGCATTGATATCAGGTTCATCCACATCATCTGCCCTAACAACCAGGCCACTGACTGTGATGGCGTACCTGGGCATTAAGCCGGGCCCCGAGCGCTATCAGCCTTGGGTTCGCCCTTGGCGCACCGATCATGGTCCTGGTCATAGTCATGATCCTCAGGCTAGTTTCTAGGAGTCTGACCCGAGACCTATCGGGGGATCCCGGTTCCATGACGCAGGCCTCGCAGCATTGGAGCTCCGATCCTCGGACTCCTCGACACCCTTGGAGTCAGACTGGGAGACTAAAGTCAAGGCCTCCCCCAAGACCTCTCGACACCAAGACATCCCCTTGGAGCAGTCTTCCCCCAGAACGCTGGCACCATTCCCTACCCAAGGACATGGCTTCCACGACTTCGTCCAGAATATGGCCTGAGCCCTCTCAATCCTCAATGCCCTGGGGTGCAAGTGCTTCCAGCAGCTTGGAGGCTGAGCCCATCCTTTTTGAGGATGGTGCGGTATAAATACCACTGGCACCACCCACAGATCCCAGTAATCTAATGAAAAAGCAGACTTAACGAAAACAAAATTAATAGCTTATATAAACGTAATCCCACAAGCCACACAACCAACTCTCCAGAAGGAAATGTTTTTTTTTTTTAATCGAGAAGGAGAAAAAGAGTGAGGGGAAGGGAAGGAGGAGGTTTACCTGAGCCTGACCGAGTCCTCCTTCATTCCAGCCGCTGGACCTGCACCAATGGTCCCCTCTCCTCAGTCCTGGCCCTGCGTTCGGTCCGCTGATCCTCCCCTATCTAACAGGCCAACTAAGAACCGGGTGGGATCAGGGACTGGACTGTCGTTCCTTCAGGAACACTAATTAGCAGGTAAGGTCTAATTACTTTTTCCTTATCGTCACTCCAGTCCAGTCCCTTTACTTCTGGGATGTAACAGAGCAGTTCAAGCTTGGGTGGGAGCCGCTATCCCGGACCGAAGTACCGCGCCCCCAAACCAAGAGTCAGCTGAACTCTGTACGTCCAGTCTGTAGTGCTTGGTGAAGGTATGCAGTGAGGACCAGGTAGCTGCCCTACAAATGTCCAGCGGCAGAACTAAGCTATATTCTGCCCAGGAGGTAGCCTGCGCCCGAGTAGAATGAGCGCGCAGCCCCCCTGGGACCTGCTTCCCTTTGAGAATATATGCGGAAGCAATAGCTTCCCTGATCCACCTGGAGATGGAAGCCTTGGCCGCTGCCTCCCCCTTGTGCGGCCCTCCAAACTGAATGAACAGACGGTCGGACTTTCGTAAAGGCGCCATGCAGGAGAGATAACGCTTCAAGGTTCTCTGAACGTCCAGAAGGCGCAGCTTCCTGTCCGTCCCCTCTTGTCCCTCCGCTGAAAAGGACGGGAGCGTAACTGTCTGGTTCACATGAAAGGGGGAGATGATCTTGGGCAAGAAGGAAGGTACCGTCCGTAAGACCACCTTATCCTTGAGGAACGAAAGAAAGGGGGGCTGGGAGGACAGCGCTTGCAGTTCGGAGACGCATCTGGCCGAGCAAATAGCGACCAGAAAGACCATCTTCAGTGTCAGATCCTTTAGTGAGGCATCCTTCGCCGGCTCAAAAGGTTCCTTGGTCAAGGCATTTAGTACCAGGTTGAGATCCCAAGGGGGGATGACCGATCTCCGCTGAGGACGAAGACGCTTAACGG
Source organism: Ichthyophis bannanicus (assembly GCA_033557465.1). NCBI lineage: Eukaryota > Metazoa > Chordata > Amphibia > Gymnophiona > Ichthyophiidae > Ichthyophis > Ichthyophis bannanicus. The sequence continues at coordinate 1,734,163,270 of CM066032.1, forward strand.
CTCTTAGAAACCTGGACACGTCCGCATGGGCCCCTAATGGCTTCCCGCGGACCTTACCTCTGTAGCAAGAGATGGCTGCCAACTGGACTCGTAAGGAACTGTGCGCTAGGCCTTTGTCAAAACCCACTTGCAGGAATTCCAGAACCTCTGGAACAGAGGCCAACAGAGGTTTCTTCCGGTGCTCTGCGCACCAAGATTCGAAGATGCGCCAAACTCTTACATAGGAAAGACAAGTCAATCGCTTCCTAGCACTCAACAAGGTCGAGATTACAGAACTCGAATAACCTCGCTTCAGGAGCCGCGCCCTTTCAATAGCCATGCCGTAAGCGAGAATCGATCCACGTGAGGCATCCGAACCGGGCCCTGCCTCAACAGATCCCTTCGGCAGGGAAGGCGCCAAGGCCGGTCGGCCGCCAACCTCACCAGGTCCGCATACCAGGGGCAGCGAGGCCAATCCAGGGCTATGAGGATTACCAAACCTTGGTGAGCCTCCACCCGCTGAAGGACCTTTCCGATAAGAGCCCATGGGGGAAACACATATAGGAGGCCCTCCGCCGGCCACTTCTGGGCTAGAGCATCTAAGCCTTCGGACATCCTTTCCTTCCTTCGACTGAAAAATCGGCTTGCCTTGACGGAAGAAAACCGTGCCATGAGATCCATGACAGGCGGGCCCCAAAGGGCTACTATCTGGTCGAAGACCTCCTGCTCCAGCTCCCACTCCCCGTGGTCTATCTTGAATCTGCTGAGGTAATCGGCCGTAATGTTGTTCGTGCCGGCCACGTGCTGAGCTGAGAGCCCCTCCAACCGGACTTCGGCCCATTGGAATAGGCCGTCCGCCTCTTTTTTCAAGGCGGGACTGCTCGTGCCGCCCTGGTGGTTGATGTAAGCCACCGCGGTGACATTGTCGGAGAGGACGCGGATTGCCCTTCGTAGCACTAAGGGCTCGAGAGCCTTGAGCGCCAGGGCTACAGCCCGTAATTCCAGTCTGTTGATGGCCCATTGTGACTCCAACGCTGTCCAGAGACCCCGGACGAATTGATCCTCGCAATGAGCTCCCCAGCCCGTCAGACTGGCATCCGTCGTCAATAGTAACCACTGTGGGGGTTCGAGAGGCATCCCGCGATCCAGATTCTTTGGGTACCGCCACCACTGGAGGGCCTTCCTGGTTCGAGGGGCGCAGGGCAGCTGCATGGACAAAGGATGATGCTGATGGGACCAACGACGCAACAGGGCCCGCTGCAAGGGCCGCATGTGAGCCCTGGCCCACGGTACTACCTCTATTGCCGCCGCCATGGTTCCCAGCAATTGAAGGTAATGCCACGCAGTAGGACTTTGCCTGCTCAGAAATTGCGTGACCAAGATCCTTAGGTCCCTTGATCTTGTTTTGGACAGGAACACCCTGCCTCTGGTGTCGAATCTCGCTCCGAGATACTCGAGCTCTTGGGAGGGCATCAGCCTGCTCTTTGCGCGATTGATGACCCACCCTAACTTGCCCCCCTTCTTTTTAACATCTTCCTTGCCCCACTTGCCCTTCTTATCCAACAGTCTGGTCTGTCCTGTTACTTTTACGCTGATGATATCCTTCTTTTTCACCACACTAGCTCTGTCTCTCCGGATCTTTCTCCTCTCAATTCCTGTCTCGACCTGACTGCCTCATGGTTCTCCACTAATTTTCTCAGTGTTAACCCCTCCAAATCATCGGCTATTTGGTTTTCCTTCTCCACTCCCCCTCCCACTCTGGCTCCTTTAATGTCTTCCCTGCCCATTCCTCTTGTGTCTTGCCTTCATTATCTTGGTGTAACTCTTGACACCTCCTTGTCTTTCCACTCCCACATCTCCTCCTTGGTCCGTAGCTGCTTTTTCCACCTTCGTCGTATCAGGTCCCTCCGTCCTTATCTTTCTTCTAGTTCCCTCACTACTCTAGTCCTCTCCCTTGTAATTTCTCGACTCGATTATTGTAATTCTATTTTTGCCGGTCTCCCCTCCTTTCAGATACGCTGTCTCCAACTTATTCAAAATACCGCCGCCCGCCTAGTTACTTTCTCCTCTCCCCGTGCTCACATCACCCCTTGTCTCCTTTCCCTCCACTGGCTTCCTATTAAATACCGCTTTATCTTCAAATACCTTATCACCATTCATAGAACCCTCCACTCCGGTATCCCTCAGTATCTCTCCAATCTTCTTTTTCATCAGCCTGTTCCTTGCCTTCTTCGTTCCTCCCATGGCAACCGTCTCTTTCTTCCTTCCCCTTCCCAAGCGCACCTCGAACTTACACGCCACTCTGCTTTCTTCTTCCTTGGTCCTGCCCTGTGGAATTCCCTCCCCCTCCCCCTCCGTACTGAGCCCTCTTTTCCACAATTCAAGTCCCTCCTTAAAACACACCTCTTTACACAAGCTTTTGTCCTTCCGGCTTCCCTTTGACAGATTGATTCCCTCACCCACACTTACTGCTCTCAATATCTTCAAATACTTCATCACCATTTATAGAACCCTCCATTCCGGTATCCCCCACCGACACTTACCGCTCTCAGTCCCCCTTCTCATGTTGTAAGTCTCTATTTGTGTCGTTCTGCCCTTTCTATTCTCTTTTCTCCTTTTCTTATTCTCTCCTGTCATTACCATGGCGTTCTTTTCTATCTTTATTTATCTGCAGCCCATTCATTGTACACCGCTTTGATGCCTTATGGTTTAAGCGGTTTATCAAGAACCCGAATAAATAAATAAAAATAAATAAAAACTCTTCCAGAACTTCTACCACTCTGGCTGTGGCCGAGAGACTTTCCTCTTCTGACTTTGCCCATATCAGCCAATCGTCCAGATAGGGATGCACTAGTATTCCCTCTCTCCGAAGGGCCGCAGCCACTACCACCATCACCTTGGTGAAAGTCCTTGGGGCCGTGGCTAGACCGAAGGGCAGAGCCTGGAACTGAAAATGACCTCTTGGCACCGCGAATCTCAGGAACTGTTGGTGGGACTTTCTGACCGTAATATGCAAATAGGCTTCCATCAAATCCAATGACGTCAGGAACTCCCCGCTCCTTACGGCCACGATGACCGATCTTAGGGTTTCCATTCGGAAATGAGGCACTTTGAGACAGCGATTGACTTCCATGAGATCCAGGATCGGGTGATAGGAGCCTTCCTTCTTTGGCACCACAAAATAAATCGAGTACCGACCGGAACCGCATTGTTCTGGCGGCACAGGGACCACCGCTCCCAGCTCTAAGAGCCGTGAGAGAGTTGCCTCTATTGCCGCCCTCTTTACAGGAGAGCCGCAGGGAGACTGAATAAAGACTGGAAGTATTTGCTTTGCAAATTCGAGAGAATAACCCCCTCGGATCACCTCCAGCACCCATTGATCGGACGTGACCCTGGACCAGGCGGGAAGAAACTGCCGTAACCGACCCCCCACCGGCAGGCCGCCCTCCTGGATCCCCGTTATCTCATTGTGGTTTTCTAGGTCCCGAGGAGGAGGAAGAGGTTCCAAAACCTCTATCTGCTCCTCAAAACCCTCTGAAGCTGTGACCCCTTGAAGGGAAACGGCCCCTGGAAAAGGGGTTTGACCTGGCTGAACGAAACCTCCGAGGCTCCCTTGGTTGGTTCCGCAACGGAGCTACGGAGCGCCCTTGTTTCGGTCTGTCTTCTGGGAGCCTGCCTCCCTTAGATTCGCCAAGGTCCTTTACTAATTTATCTAAGTCCTCCCCAAATAACAGCTTCCCTTTAAAAGGAAGACGACTCAGGCGTGCCTTAGAAGAGGCATCGGCCGCCCAATTACGCAGCCACAAATAACGCCTGGCTGCTACCACCGAGGCCATGTTCTTTGCCAGGCTTCTGATGAGGTCATACTGACTATCTGCCAGGTATGCCGCCCCGGACTCCAACCTCGCTGTGGTAGCTTGAGTGTCCTCTGCGGCACCCTCCGCTAACTGAAGTTGTTGGGACCACCTCAAACAGGCCCGAGCCACCCAGGCCCCCGCCACCGAGGCCTGTAAGGCCAGGGCACTCACATCAAAGGCTTGTTTCAGCAGCGTATCCAATTTCCTATCTTGAGAATCCCTCAGGGCCGCGCCGCCCTCGACGGGAATCGTTGTCTTCTTTGTCACAGCTGATACCGCCGCATCCACTCTGGGAGACTTCAGCAGTTCTTTGTCCGGTTCCGGCAAAGGGTAAAGACGAGCCATAGACCGGACACCCCTCAAACCTGACTCTGGTTGATCCCATTCCTCCTGGATCATCTGACGTACCACCCTGTGGACAGGAAAAACTTTGAGACCTCCTGATGGCTTGGATTAAAGGGTCCTCCACTGTCTCCTCCTTTGCTGGAGCATCCGAGGTCACATTGAGCACTTTCAGGGATTCATTGATCAATGCTGGGAGCTCCTCTCGACGAAAAACTCGAATTATACGAGACTGATCCTCTTCTGGGATCTCCCCCTCTTTGAGTTCCTCCTCATCTTCCTCTAATTCTTTGTCCGAGCTCTCCTCCTCCGGAGTGCACTGGGACAGGGACGTGAGAGGCTCCTCGCTCATCAGCCTTACGCGCTTGAGCGGTAGCCCGGAGTCCTGAGTGCTTGCCCTAATGGGTCTGGGCAACCTGCTTTCCATCGTCATGCTCGACTCTCCTGCCCCAAGCCCCTGCTTGCGCATACAATAGGCCTTATGAAGCAACAGGACGAACTCGGGAGAGAAGAGGTCCCCTGCCCCCCCCTCCCTAATGGAATTGGAGGGGAGGGGCAGAGGCGCTGCGGGCAAATCCGAGGCCGCAGAAGGAGGGAGAAGAGGTCCTCCCTCCCCCTCCAGAGGGTCCCCTGACCCCTGAGAAGCTTGAGCCATAGATAAGTTAATTTCCTGTTCCACGGAAGTAGCTACTGCAGCACAACCCCTGCAGATCCCTGCTTCCGAGGACGTACCCCTGCGAGTGCCGCAGGATGGGCACCGTGGCTTGCCAGTCATGCCCCTTCTATGAAATAACTTCTTGAAGAACAGACTTAGAAAAATTACATCCAAGATAGCAAAAAATAAAAGGAAACTAGAATGGGGGGGGGGGGGGGGGGACAGCTTTCAATACGCCCTCCCTTCTCCCAGACTGCTAACAACCCCCCCCCAGCAAGTAGCACAGGGAAACGACTTAAATAAAAAATAAAGTAAGGCTAAAAATAAATAACATTAAATAAAATTAAAAACCACCCCCCTAAACCAATTTAGGTTCTCCCCAGTACTTGCTGTTGGGTGCTCCTTCAGTGTTGTCCCAGGCAGAAGAAGGCAAGGCTCTCCGTTGGCTCATACACGTAGTAGGCCTCAACCACGTGGAGCCCTCCTCGGGGAACAGCGACTCTGCGCTATGCTTTTGGAGCTGCCGCGCTAAGCCGCGCTGGGTCCTGAGCCTCCAGAGCGCTCCGGGAGTTGTAGCGCGAGGTCGGAATGACCGCGGTGAGGACGCGGTGCCGCCTCAAGCGCTCAGCCACCTAGAGGGCTTCGGCGCGAGGCAGGGCCGGTCTTCGGCGAAGAGCCCCTGGATGCCGGCCGGTCCAGCACACGAGAGGAGATCTCCCCGGTCCTCCTCGCTGCTGCAGGTAAACCACCTCCTCCGGGAAAGAGGGCTCCGGGGAGAGAGGGGGGAGGGGGTTTAGGAGAGGAAGAGAGAAGAAAAATTTAAAGGCACAGCACCACTCAATGCCCAGTAAAATAAAGTAAGAGATTAAAAACCAAATTAAAGGTAAATAAATTAAAGTAAATTAGTTAAAATGGATCAAAACCGAAGACTCCAGTAAGCCCTTGGCTTACGGAACCCTCCAGTTGCTTGGAGGCTGAGAATACTGGGATCTGTGGGTGGTGCCAGTGGTATTTATACCGCACCATCCTCAAAAAGGCAACAGAGAAGAGGTGGTAGCAAATTGCAGGCTGGTAAGCCTTACCTTGGTGATATGAAAAGTAGGCTATGCTGCTGAAAGAAAGGATTGTTTTTGTTTTTTTCTGGAAGCCAATGAGTTGCAAGATCCGAAGTAACATGGTTTTCTCTGGGAACAAGCAGGAAGTCAGTCCTCACATATGGGTGACGTCGGCACCGACGGAATGCTCATGCGGAGCAAATCCCTAGCTTTCAGAGAAAGCCTTTGGGAGTTGCATCACGCATGCGCGGTTCTCTTCCCGCTCATGGGGTGCCATCTTGCTCTGTCTCCTTTTTTCCGCAGAGCCCTCCGGACGTTGTCCAAGTGTCCCCGTTAAAGTCTAAAAACTGTTCAGAATTCTTTCCTTTACTGGATGGACACCGGTTCCTCTTCCTGCCTTCAGCTCAGTAGACTGGTATCGAGTCTGGCTAGTATTTTTTGTTTTTTGTCCTTTGTGACTGGCGTCCGCACCCTTTTTCTTTTTTTCTTTTTCATTAGCAGCCCGGGTCTTGGACCTCACAGGGGCCCTTTTTCCCCTGATGGCTGCCAGCGGGTTTAAAAAATGCGATCGGTGTGCAAAACTCATGTCCCTCACTGATACGCATGACTGCTGTCTCCGGTGCCTCAGGCCTGACCACAACCCCGACGGTCTGCAGTCCATGTAGGAAGATGTCCTCTAAGGCCCTGAAGAGCCGCCAGCAGCAGCATGATAGGATTTTTTCTGAGTCGGTGCCTTTGCGAGCCTGGACCTCGTCTGAGTCCTCGACGTCTCGGGGGGGGGGGGAGCATTCTGAGCCTGAGCGTCATCGGGGTTCCTCGGAGAGGGGGTCTCCCTCGCAGGAACATCGAAGAAAGAAGAAGTCCTCGACGGTGGTGTCGTTGGATGGCTACGAACAACCAGGCCCCTCCCGGGGCCTGTCGCAGAGCTCCGAGCGCCATCCTGGATCCTCAGAGAAGGAGCACCCAGCAGAGATTCCTCTCCAGGAGAGATGGATCAGCCAAGCCAGGTTACAACTGTCCTTGTCGAGGACTCCCCTCTGACCCGGTGGCTGCGGAGCCTTCTGGACTCGAGTTCAGAATGGTGGCCTTGGAGCACAGTTTTACTGCCTTCATGGAGCAGCAGCGGGTGCTGATTGCCGGTCTGTCTGGTTCTTCTGCCCCGACCACCGGGCCATCGACGTTGAAGTTGACTCCGGAGGCTGAGTCGATCCTCAGCTGAGGTCCCTCTCGGCCTCCTGTTCGGGACTGAGGTCGTCGCCGCCGAGCCTCCCAGCATCGGTGCGATTGGTGCCAGGGCCCTCTATTCCAAAGCCCATCGATTCTTCCTCGGAGGCATTGGGGTGGGGAACGGAGGAGGAGGAGTCCCCGGACACCTGTCGGCACAGGGACGTTCCGTCAGATTCCCCAGTGCCCAAACCTCGGAGAAGGTCCCCTCCGGAGGATATGAGGTTTTTGGACTTCGTGAGGGATATGTCCAAGGCTTTGGCATTCCCCACGGAGTCTGAGGAGGATCCTCGAGCCGACGAGCTCGAGATCTTGCAGTATGAGGCGCCCCCCCCTCGGGAGGCCCTTACTGTACCCGTGCCTTCGATCCTAGAACGACTGATGCTTCACATGTGGGAGACACCGGCATCAGCGCCGGTTATCAGCAAACTGATCTACTCGATGTATCGAGTCCACCGGAGCCCTGGTTTTCAGAAGTCGCAGCTGCCGCATAATTCCATGGTTGTGCTATCGGCCATGTGCAGGCTGAAGAACCACAAGATGCACTCCTCGGTGCCTCCTGGCAGGGAGGCTCTCTATTTGGATGCCCTTGGCAGGAAGTGCTTCAAGGGTTCAATGCTGACGTGTCGGATCCAGGCCTACCAGCTGTACATGGGCATGTACCTGAGGGACCTGGCAAAGGAACTCGCCGGGTTCTCGGCTGGTCTCTCCGAGGGACTTTTGCAGTGCTTCAGGAGCCTGTCCACCGCCATCCGTGCGTGCTCGAAGTTCATGTCTCGAGCGGCCTATGACGAGTTTGAGTCGGCAGCCCGGGTAGCCACGGCAGGCATCAGTGCATGCCACCAGCATGGCTACAGTCGTCGTACCTCGAGCAATAGGTTCAAGACAAGTTGGTCAATGTCCCATGCCAAGGGGAGAAACTCTTTGGCAAACCCATGACCGACAAGGCTGCAGAACCGGAGACCCGAGTACATGACGAGGACATGAACATAAGAACATAAGACATGCCATACTGGGTCAGACCGAGGTCCATCAAGCCCAGTATCCTGTTTCCAACAGTGGCCAATCTAGGTCCTACGTACCTAGCAATATCCCCAAAAGACACAGGTTCCACAATGCTTGTACTGGGTCAAGCATTGATATCCTGGGTCCCTTTTTAATAGTGGTTTATGGACCTTTCCTCCAGGAACTTGTCCAAACCTTTTTTAAACCCAGCTATACTAACAGCCCTTACTACATCCTCCGGTAACAGATTCCAGAGTTTGATTACACGTTGAGTGAAAAAATATTTTCTCTTATTTGTCTTAAATAGTTTACCCTGTAGCTTTATTACATGTCCCCTAGTCTTTCTATATTCTGATAGCGTAAACAATTGATCCACGTTTATCCGTTCCACTCCATTCATTAATTTATAGACCTCTATCATATCTCCCCTCAGCCGTCTCTTTTCCAGGTTAAAGAGCCCTAACCTTTTTAGCCTCTCTTCATAGGAGTAGCCTTCCATCCCCTTCACCAATTTGGTGGCTCTTCTCTGTACTTTTTCTAATAACGCTATGTCCTTTTTAAGATACGGCGTCCAGAATTGCACACAATATTCAAGGTGCGGTCGTACCATGGAGCGATAAAGAGGCATTATAATATCCTTTGTTTTATTCTCCATCCCTTTCTTTATGATACCTAGCATTCTATTAGCTTTCTTGGCCGCCGCTGCACACTGGGCGGAAGGTTTTAACATGTTATCCACGATGACTCCTAAGTCCTTTTCCTGGGTGGTGGTTTCTAATGTGGAGCCTTGCATCGTGTAACTATAGTGTGGGTTGTTCTTTCCTAGGTGCATAACTTTGCATTTGTCCACATTAAATTTCATCTGCCATTTGGATGCCCAGTCTTCCAATTTATCCAGATCCTCCTGCAGTTTTCCACAATCCTCTTGGGTTTTAACAACTTTAAACAGTTTTGTCTCATCTGCAAATTTGATAACCTGACATGGCTCTCCAAGAAGACCTCTGCCCCTTCTCGCAAGAAGGGCTCGGATAAGAAGCCCTTTTACCCAAGGGAGAGTGCTGCTTACCGAAGATACCCCCATTTTCAGGCCTCCCTGGCTCCCCAACAGAGGCAGCAGGCCAAGGGACAGGGGCATGGCCCGCGTAAGCAGAAAGCCCCCAAACCCCAGGCACCGGCTCCGGCCCAGCCTGGCAGTGGCTTTTGACTCTCACAGCATGGCCCTTCTCCCCACAGGGGACAGGAAGTGCACCGATGCCTGGGTTTTGCAGAGTCCAAGAGGGCTATCTCCTTCACCTGGCCCAGGTGCCCCCCTCCTTACTTCCCGGGAGAACCCCTCAGGTCTCCTCTTCACTGGGACAACCTTCTGAAGGAGTTGGCGGGTCTTCTCGAGGATCAGGCGATAGAACTGGTGCCCCACCACCTGCAGGGCAAGGGCTTCTATTCCAGGTACTTTCTAGTGCTAAAGAGAACAGAAGGCCTCAGACCCATCCTCGACCTGCACAACCTCAACAAATTCCTGGTGAGGCAGAAGTTCAAGATGCTCTCCCTTGGAATATTGTTGCCTTACCTCCGCCAGGGAGACTGGCTATGCTCCTTAGACCTAAAAGATGCGTGTACACACATCCTCATTCACCCAGACCACAGGCAGTATCTGCGCTTTGTGGTAGGGGGCAACCACTACCAGTACAGGGTACTCCCCTTTGGCCTGGCCTGGCCTCGGCCCCCAGGGTATTCACAAAGTGCCTGGCCATAGGGCCCACCTTTCTCAGACTCCAAGGGGTTGTTGTCTTCCCCTACCTGGACGACTGGGTCATCAGAGGCTCCTCAGCCAGCGAGACACACTAGGTCACGTCTCGCACCATCCAGGTGCCCCAGCATCTGGGGTTTGTAACCAATTACCCTAAGTCCAGCCTTACTACCACTCAACTACTAGAGTTCATTAGGGCCAGACTCGACACCCTTCAGCAAAGGGCCTACCTGCCGGTGGACAGGGCAAGCAGGCTTCCAGCCCTGGCTCGTTAGGTGAGCCTCAGACCTGCAGCGTCAGCAAGACAGTTTCTGCGACTCCTCAGGCACATGGCTCCCACGGTCTATGTGACACCAGACGCCTGTCTGCACATGAGAACTGCTCAGTGGTGCCTTAGAGACCAGTGGTCACAGGCCACAGATCATCTCAGAGACAGTCAAGTGTCCAGGCGGCTAGTATGGTCCCTGGACTGGTGGCTTCAGTCACTCCACTTGGAGGCGAGGATGCCTTTCCAGACTCCACTGCACACAAGGATCCTAACCACGGATGCCTCCCTGCTGGGCTAGGGAGCCCATAGAGAAAACAGACCAATTTCTTGGAGCTCCGTGCCATACGCCTGGCTCTGTGAGTTTTCTGGTGGGTACTGGCCCACAAACCTGTCTTGATACAGACAGACAACCAGGTGGCCATGTTCTATCTAAACAAGCAGGGTGGCACGGGGTCCCATCTCCTATGTCAGAAAACCCTGGATCTGTGCTCGTTTGCAGCCCGGCATGGCATGCATCTGCAAGCCGTCTACCTGCCGGGCCAGGGCAATTGCTTGGCCAACAGACTCAGGAGGATTCTCCATCCCCACAAGTGGCAGCTGGACCGGGGAGTAGCCCGTTGGCTTTAACAGACCTGGGAACGGCCAGTGATGGATTTGTTTTGCGAATCCACTCAATCACCAGTTGTCCTGCTTCTGCTCCAGCCAGCCCCACCCGAACAGGGTGGCTGCCGATTCTTTTCTGATATCATGGTCAGTGGGCCTCCTGTATGCGTTCCCTCAGACACCTCTGGTGGCCAAAGATCCTTTTCAAGATCCTCCAGGACAAGGCCTCGGTCATTCTGGTAGCGCCAAGGTGGCCGAGGCAACCCTGGTTTCCACTTCTACTTCAGCTAGCGGTGGAGGATCCCATCCCTCTGGGGTCCTCCCCAACCCTGCATCCCGACCTCGGTTCCCTCAACCTAATGGCATGGCTGCTGAGAGGGTAATCCTTGCCCCTCTCCTCCTTCCAAAGGAGGTTGAGGGGGTCTTGCTATCATCAAGGAGGCCCTCGACTAGGAGGACCTATGCCTTAAAGTGGCGTAGGTTTGTATTGTGGTTCGAGGGGCAGGTTGTGGACCCCTTCTCCTGCCAAGTTGGAGTGGTTCTACAGCACCTTCTCCACCTTTCGGATTTGGGCCTCAAAGCCAACTCCGTCAGGGTGCACCTTAGCGCTCTTGCAGCAAACCACTTCCCGGTGTAAGAGAAGCCTCTCTCTGCCCATCCCTTGGTTTCTCGATTCTTGAGAGGCCTGCTTCTTCTGAAGTCTCTGGTTCGCCTGCCAGCAGCCGAGTGGAATCTCAATGTGGTTTTAGGGCAGCTTACTTGGCCACCATTTGAGCCGATGGCAACTTGCCAGCTGCGCTACCTTTCTTGGAAAGTGGTTTTCTTGGTGGCCCTCACGTTGGCTTGGCGGGTGAGTGAACTTCAGGCCCTCATGTTCGACAGGCCTTACATCAAGTTCTATAGGAACCAGGTGGTGCTTCGCATACACCCCAAGTTCCTTCCGAAAGTGGTCTCCTCGTTCCACCTCAACCAGGAGGTGGTGCTGCCTACCTTCTTTCCCAGGCCGCATGCCAGTCGGGCAGAGACAGTACTGCATACTCTGGACTGTAATAGGGTGTTAGCCTTCTATATTCAGTGCACGCAGGGCTTCTCAGCTCTTCGTATCCTATGACCTCAGTAAGCTGGGGATGGCTGTTTCCAAGTGTACGCTGTCCACCTGGGTAGCAGACTGCATTGCCTGGACATACAGGGCAGCCGAGCTTCCGTTGGAGGGTCGTGTCACGGCCCATCGGGTCAGGGCCATGGCAGCATCAGTGGCTCATTTCCGCTCTGTCCCACTGGCAGACATCTGCTGGGCCGCCACCTGGTCTTTGGGTCAGACTTTCGTAACCCATTACTGCCTGGATAGGGAGTCCCAACGGGACAGTGCTTTTGGCCAGGCTGTACTTCGTAACCTTTTCGAGGTCTAGGCAACTCCTACCCTCCGACCCTTCATTCAGGCTACCGGCGTGCTACTTTCTTAGTTAGATTCCTATTGTGACTGCTTGCGGCTCTTGAAGAGGAGAGCCTATTTTTTCAGCTGTGGGTTCTCGGTAGCCTATAGCTGGGGAGTCCCATATGTGAGGACTGACTTTCTGCTTGTTCCCGGAGAAAGCGTAGTTACTCACCTGTAACAGGTGTTCTCCGGGGACAGCAGGAATCAGTCCTCATGACCCTCCCTCCTCCCCTTGGAGTTGCAGTCCTATTATTATTATTTTATTATTTTGCTGTCTTTTTAGCTATGTCATTTGACTGAGCAAGATAGCACCCTTTTGCGGGAAGAGGACCGCGCATGCGTGATGCAGCTCCCAAAGGCTTTCTCTGAAAGCTGGAGATTTGCTCCGCATGAGGGCTCCGTTGGCGCCGATGTCATCCGTATGTGAGGACTGATTCCTGCTGTCCCTGGAGAACACCTGTTACAGGTGAGTAACTGATGCTTTCCTGAGACAGGAAATAGAGAGGAAACTATATTTCCCAGCAGTCTCGAGAGAGAGCACTTTCGGAATTCTATGTTAGACCCTTATGTAATAAACTACTAACCAGAATAAACATAACATAAGATTTGCCACTTTGAGTCAGACCAAAGATCCATCAGGCCCAGTATCCTGTTTCCAACAGTGGACAATTCAGATCACAAGTTCCTGACTGTTTCCCTTAAGGTAGACAGATTCCAAGCTGCTCATCTCAGGGCTTAACAATAGATTTCCTCAGTCCTCTTCAATAATTGTTTACAGACTTTTAATCTTAAACTCAGCTAAGCTAGCAGTTTTTACTACATCCTCTGGGAACAAATTCCAGAGTTTGATTATGCCTTGAAGGAAAAAAAGTATTTTCTCCAATAAGCCTTATATATACTGGATATTGTAACTTCATTATATGTCCCATGGTCTTTCTACTTTCTGAAGGAGTAAATAACAGATCTAGATTTATCTGTTCCAGTCCACTCATTATTTTATAGACCTCTATGATATCTTCTCTGTTGTCTTTTTTTCAAGCTTAATAGCCCTAACATTTTAAGCTTTTCCTTGTAGAGGTATCCTTCCATCTTTTTTTTTTTTTTTCAAAACTTTATTTTAAAACACCAGTAATAAACAAGTACAACAAAGAACAATCAGTCCCCGCGCGGGACTCTTATCCCCACGACAGAGAGCCAGAATCAAATACTGGTGTTACATTTTCGTTTTTAGTATTGAACACAACTAAGAACCCTCCCCACCCCCCTCCCAGAATGACATGGTCCACTCCCAACAGAATCACACCCGTACAGTACAGTATCTGAACTTACCATCCCTCCAACATCATATAGGCACAGTGGTCTCGGCTGCAGCCCATTGCAACACCTCGTTACGGCCACGCGGGCTTAAGTGTTGGATATATGGATCCCATAACATCTGAAAGGCGGACCAGCGGCGAGGGTTGCCTCGGGCGCTCCTACACTCCGCCAGCATCAATTGGTGAAAAGCATTCCTCCATTCCCAGAAGGTAGGCGGGTATCTCTCCCGCCAACGGCGGAGTACAGGCCCTTTCGCCACCAGGCAAGCCTTACGCAGCAGCAAGCGTCCCCATCGGCCCTTAGGACATGTGCGGCCCAGGCAGTCTAATGTGACAAAGAGGACATCCCATCGCACCACTTGCCCCAACAACCCCTGCATGTAGGAAGAGATTCTGGCCCAATACGGACGAATGTGTCGACAACCCCACCATACATGGAACAAAGTCGCCATGGGGGCGGAGCATCTCGGGCAGCCTCCATCAGGTGACAACTGACATCGGAAAGCCCGCCGTGGGGAGAAGTGTACCCGAGTCAAAGATTTAAACTGGATTTCCCTCCACCGCACCCCCTCCGCAAGGGTGGCTACTCGTCTAAGACCCCTGAGAACAGTGCCCGGGAGAATCTCGCATTGCAGTTCCCGGGCCCATGCCAATTCCACAGGTCGATAGTCTGGCAACTGTCTGTACTTATCCAATCTGGCCCGCAAGATTCGAATAGAGGGATGGATGTCCTCCCCTAACGCAAAAAATTCCAAGATCTGTGCCGACCGCGCCTCCTGGAGTTCGGCTGTCGGCAGGGACGACACATAATGTGAGAGCTGTATATAGGAGAAGATGTGGGACTGATCTAAATCATACTCCGCTTGCAATACTGAGAAAGATTTACACATACCGGTAGAGTTCACCACATGCCCTACCATGCAGATTCCTTTCGCTGCCCACCGCCGCAGGACTACAGAATCTGTTCCCGGGGCGAAGTTAACATTACCCTGAAACGGGAGCCAACTCGAGACCTTCCAATCCCGTTGCCAAAGCACATTTAACTGCCGCCAGGTGCGTCGAACAGCACCCAAGAACACACTGTCTGTGATATAGGTCGGGAGCACCCTGTTCTCCTGATGTAAAATGGCCAACAATGAATATGGGGCGACGAAGGCCTCTTCCAATGTCCGGGGAGTAAACAGCCCGGTGCCCCCCAGCCAATCCCCCAGGTGTCGCGCCTGGCAAGCAATAGCGTATGCCCCCAAATCCGGAAGTCCCATACCGCCTTGGCGCCAGCCCCCCATCAGTCGACGATACGCAATACGAGCTCTCGCCCCTTGCCAAAGAAATTTCCTAATCATCCCGTCGATCCGAAGGAGGTCCCGGCGCAGGACCCACACCGGGAGGGTCTGCAACCAATATAGTATTCTGGGGAGAACGACCATCTTAATCGCAGCTATACGCCCAGAAAGAGACAGTGGAAGTGATCCCCATGCCTGTAATTGAGCCCGTAGTTTAGTGATCACCCGATTCAAATTGGCCCGGTAAAGTTGTGCCGGTCGGGGGGTTAAGAGGATCCCCAAGTACATAAAGGAATCGGTAGCCCAGCGGAGGGGAAAGTCATCCCGCCACTTCGACCGCAGTTGATCCGAAACGTCCAACGCCTCAGATTTGTCCCGGTTAATGCAAAAGCCCGCGAAACTCCCAAAAATCTGGAATTCCTCTAGCAGCGCCGGCAATGAGGTTTGGGGGTGCAGTAAATGGACCAAAAGGTCATCTGCGAAGGCGGAGATTTTAAAGCCCTGTCTCCCGATAACATTACCCCGGATTTCGCGAGATCGTTCCACCCTACGAATCAGAGGGTCCAATGACAAGGCAAATAGCAATGGGGAAAGGGGGCACCCCTGTCGGGTCCCTCTACAAAGCGGAAAGGCCTCAGAGAGCAGCCCATTACATAAAATCGCCGCCGTCGGGTCGGTGTATAAGCCCCGCACCATTTTGCAAAATGAATCACCCAGGCCATAGCACGGAAGTAGGTAGTGTAGATACTGCCAACAGACCCTATCGAAAGCTTTTTCGGCATCAAAGCTTATCAGCAAGGAGTCCTGGGCACGTCGGTGCACCCCTTCCAATGAGGCGACGATTTTCCGTAAGTTACGCACGGCGTATCGGGACTTCACAAAGCCGACCTGTGACTCATGAACTAATTGGCCCAGAACACCTGCCAAGCGATCCGCCAATATCTTGGCCACTAGTTTAAGATCAAAATTAAGAAGCGAGATGGGGCGATAGGAAGCTGCGTGGAGCGGGTCTTTCCCAGGCTTTGGAATAAGTATTATGTGAGCTTGGTTACTACCCCATCGAAAGAAGCCTTGCTCGGCTCTGCAAATATACACCTCTCTAAGTGTCGGGGAAATCAACTCGTTCAAAATCTTGTAGAATTCCGCACCTAGCCCGTCTGGACCAGGGGACTTGTAGCAACACGCATTGGTAATGACAGTCTGCACCTCTTGCAGAGTAACCGGTCGGTCTAGTTGCTCCCGTTGTGTTTCCGTTATTTGAGGGAGATCCAAATCTGCAAGGTAATCCCTCATCTGTAACGGGGAGCCGGGCTCCGCCGCATAAAGCTTTTGGAAAAAGGAACGAAAAACTTTAGCAATCTGTGGAGTATTCTGGTGGAGCACCCCCCGATCATCCCTTAACGCAGGGATTAGCCTGGAGCCCCGAGGCCCGCGTAAGCATCGGGCCAGTAGTTTCCCCGGTTTATCGCCCTGTCTGTACAGCTGGTATCGATAATATTGTACAGATTTTTTCGCTCGCCGGTGTAGAATTTCGTTCAGGGTCGTTTGGGTCTCCCATACCCGTCGTTTAAGACTAGCAGTAGGTTTACTGGCGTAAAGCCGGCGCAGCGCTGTCACCTCCCGTTCCAGGCGGATTATGCGTTCCGACATCAATCTCCGTCGTCTGGCCTGGTACCCCAAAATATCGCCTCGCAATACCACTTTGGCAGTCTCCCAGACCAATTCCGGATCAGCCTGATGACCAGTATGATCCTGCTCAAATTCCCGCCAACGGCGGCGCAGGAAGGAGCGAAATTGGGGATCCGTATAAAGCTCCAAGGGGAACCGCCATATTCGTGAGGCACGAGTCGTCCCCCCCCCCCACTGAAACTCCAACCAAATTAATGCATGGTCAGAAATTTCCCCTGGGCCAATCTGTGCGTCCCTCACCGCAGCGAACAACCCCCCCGAAATCAACAAATAGTCCAGACGCGACCACGAACCATGGGCTCGGGATTGATGGGTGAAATCTTTCTCGGAGGAGTGCAGGAGCCTCCAGGGGTCGACAAGGCCTAACCGGTCCCGCAATCTAAGTAACGCCCGGGTAGATCGCCGTCTCTCCCGCGAACCCCCATCTAGCGAGGTATCTAGCATCACATCCATCACGGCGTTAAAATCACCCCCGAGAATTACAGGCACGTCCGGTAATGTCTCAATTTTAGTAGCCAAACGAGCATATAAACCAGGATCCAATACATTAGGGGAGTAGACGTTCCCAAGAATCACCGGTTTCCCCTCTAAAGTTCCGTATATGAGAATAAATCTCCCAGAGGAATCTGCAAGTTCTTTTTCGACTTCAAAACGCACACTTTTATGAATCAATATAGCCACCCCTCCCTTCTTACCCTGCGCTGGGGATCCATATACCTTCCCCACCCACGCTCTAGCCAATTTACCATGTTCCACTGTTGTCTGGTGGGTTTCTTGAAGCAGAGCTACATCCACTTTCTGCCTAGCGAGGGCTTGCAGCACTTTAGAGCGTTTAATGGGGCAGCCGAGACCACAGACATTCCAAGATATAATCTTCAGTATATAGCGAACATAAGGAGACCCTGTGCCAACATAAGTACCAATTTTTTGAAGGGAGCCCACCCAGCCTGGGACCCCCCCCAGCTCCATTGAAGGCAGTAAGGCCCAGAAATAAAATCCCAATGATAGGTGTGACCATGTCCCCCCGCACCTCGTGTTCTCCTACCCCTCCCCACCCCCCCCTCCCCCCCAAACTCCTCAATATCTTTACCCCAGTGGCCTTCTAACCGCCACTTAGTCATAGCGAGGATTACGCTCGCTAGTCACTATAATGCATCCAGTCTCCCTCACCCCCAGCGAACACCCTCATAATAAAGTAGCGGGACCCCCCCCCCGCATACAACCCGGTAGGGCGGAGAGAGACAAAGCGGGGAGGAAAGGTGCACCCCCCCATCGGTAAACCGCTATCGAGAGAGAGAGGAAGAGGAAGGGGGGGGACGGCCAATGACCCCTCTCCCTCTCCCACCCCCGTCCCCTCCTCCCCCGGAAATACAGCTCCCCAAAGGGGCAGCGCTGCTCCTATCCCAACCAATGTTCCCTCCAATCCTCTGGAGTCGCGTGCACTCAAAACATCAACTATACAGCTGCTGAAGGAAGGCCAAACCTCTATGTGCCCCCGCCCGACACTCAGAGCTATACATTTTAAAGTCGTACTACACCTCTAGATACAGTATACATATCACAGTGCCCATACCAGAAACCACTGTAGAACCTGTGGAAAACAAAGGCACTGCAACTTTAAAGGTGTAGACTTCGGTGTGGTTTCCCATCAGAATCAGCACGACAATTATTGTGCATGTCGGGACGGGCACGTGCGCTCGCTCAGTGGGGTGCGCGCACACGCACAGCCCAGATGAAACGGAAATCTCAACCCACCTCCCCTTTAGTAACTCTCTCCACACAACTCCACTCTACCAGTCCTCTCAGCTCCGTCTTTCCAACTCCATCCCCCCCCTTCTCCCTCTCTCCATCCCCCCCTGCTCCCCTTCCCCCCCCCCCCCCGCTCCCCTTCCCGCTCATTCTGCCCTCTGCTCGTCTTCTTATCCTCTCCACACATCTCCCCGCACCTAAACCCGGGTAACCTGCATCCCTTCCCCCCTTTCGTCCGCCCTATGTCCCCCCTATTCTGCACCCCCCAACCCTCGCTCAGAACCCTCCCCACAGCTCTGCAACCCCTTCCCGCTACCCAATCCTAACGCTTTCTCCCCTCCCCCTCGCCCCAAGGAGCAGCAGCTGGCTAAATAAGACTAATCTTGGGGAGGAGCAGCTATAACAGAAAACCCCAACACAGCCATATCCCCCATTCAAACCATTAAACTAAACCTTACCCTCCCCCACTTACACATACACACATTCAAAAAATTAACAGTGGTTGGCCCCAAAGACAAACAACAGAGACAAACCACGGCAGCATAAAATAGTATAGGCCCTATCTGGGTCCTCTGTCAGGGTTTAGCAATTAGTCCCCGATATCCTCCCGGATCGGCTCTGATGACCCCGATATCAAGCAGTCACTGCGGGATGTAACACTGTCCTGGCCACATTAGAAAAGCCGCCCATCAGTGCAGCACACCGGCCTCTCTTCAATAAAGTTTCAGGCGCCGTCTGGGTATTTCAAGGGGTTTCTCATTTCGTGGTGCTTATGTTCATAATTATTACAATCACAATATGCGTTGTCCAGATAGGTGGCCCCAGATCCCGCCAATCCGAGCCTGTTCCAACCAGCTCCCTCCGCTTCAAGGCCCGTAGTTTTAAGGGTGGCGCGCAGGCGGGCTGTTACCTTGCACCGCGGTAGCCACGAAGGGGGCTGCTTCTTCTGCCGAATCAAAGATCCTGTCGGCTCCCGCGTGATAGACATGCAGGCGGGCCGGATACTGCACCAGAAATTTCACTTTGGCAGCGATCAGTTTCTGACAGAGTGGAGCATATGCTCTCCGACGCAAGCTGAGGGCCACTGAGTAGTCTTGTGCGATGCGAAAGGTAAGATTTTCATGGGTTAAGACTCCACGTTGTCGGGCAGCCCGGAGGATCGCCTCCTTCTGTGGGAAGTGGAGGAATTTTGCCAGCACCACTCTGGGCCTGTGTTCTTGGGTCTGCCTGCTCCCCACCCGATGGATGCGGTCTATAATCAGGTCTCCGCCATCAAGTAGGCCCTCAAAGAGCTGTGGAAAGAGGGTCTCTACATACTGTTTCAGGTCTTTGTCCGCCACCGTCTCTGGGATGCCCATTATCCTAAGATTGTTGCGGCGGGAGCGATTTTCTAAGTCGTCGAGTTTAGTCGTTTGTAGCTGTATCTGGGCCTGCAGGGAAGCCAATTCGTGTGTCACTCTCTCGATGGAATCCTCCGCCTTCCCAATTCGCTCCTCCGCCTCCTCCATGCGGTTCCCCATGGCTCCTACCGAGCTCTGCAAGACATCCATCTTCTCGTGTAGGGCCGCAAATTGGGGAGAAAGTGCCTCCGACCCCGCGGCGGAAACCTCCTCCAGAAAGGCCGGTGAAGATGGTGATCGCGGCATCGTGCTTCCATCTGCCATTTTGGCCGCGGAGGCTGCCCGCTCCCGTTCTCTTCGGACGGTTTTTGTGGATGACGCCATGGCTGAAAAGGCGCTCTCGTCTCCGATCTAGACCCACCAGTATTTAGGGGGTAAGCAGAAGTAGTTAGCCCCTACAAACGATTGCTAAAAAGCCACTTTAAATTGCCGGATTGGGGTAAAGGAGACCGGAGCACAGCTAGAACACGTCTGCTGTCCTCACTGCATCACGTGACCTCCCATCTTTTTTTTTTTTAAGTTTATACTTGAGAAGTTTTACAGTAACAGTCAAATATACTTGTACAGAAAAGCCCTTCATGGAGTGAAAAACATATAAAAACAATGGATTGAAGAAAGAAAATACAATTTTAAACTCCAACAAGGACACTAGCCCTCGAAACTGGAGGCGATGAATCCTTGAGCTACGAGAGAAAATCAAATGGATGAAGCAAAAGTGAAAATGGGGACTGCAGACAGCAGAAATATCATTAATTACGCGTACACATAGAAAATAATATTAAATAGAGCTGGATAAAGCACATTTGGCTGATATAAAGAAGACTAGATGAGTAGGATCTGTAAATGTATATCTAGCAGACTTATATTTTATAACACATTTACAGGGAAATTTCAGGAAAAAACGGGGCGCCAAGCTGGAGAACCCAAGGCCTCAAAATAAGGAACTCCTTCTTCCTTTTCTATATTTCCATTGAAGCATTTGGGTACATCTTAATCTTGAAATTCAAAAAGAGATCATCCCTGTATCGGAAAAACATTTGTATGAGCCAGTCCTGATCTGAAGGTAATGCAAAAGTTAATGTCAAAATTGCGGGAATCACTGTCTCAGAATCTGATGCTTCCAACACAGCTGAAATGTCCAAAACATCCATTACTACTGCCTGGTCATGAGACTGTTCTGTCGAACGTTACCCAAACAAAAATATACTTTAGAAAAGTGGGATATCATCAGGAGATACTTTCAATATCTCCACCAAATATCTCCAAAAACGTATCTCGAGGTGGGATCAGAGCTGCCTTTAGGAAATTACGAATCCTTAAATTAGCTTGTCTAGCATTATTTTCCAAGGTCGCAACTTTACCATGTAAAAGCTCTTTCATCCCAGAAATCTTGCTAATCCATTCTTCAAAAATAGGAATTTGCTGCTTTAACTCCTATTTTCTTCCTCCATTTTCATAAACCGATTCTCAAGAGAGGAAACTACCAGAAAGAATCTCTAGGCTCAGAACCATAGCCTGGCCCAAATCGTCTGAAGGGAAAAGACCTCAGGTCACTTTAAAGAAAATCCAGCTGGAGACAATGGAGCTCCCAGCTGACCTGAGGTAAGCTCGATGTCTCACTGCACAGATGAAAAAGTAAGAAGAAATCTCATCTTCTTCTTCCACCGGGCGCTGTATCTGCTCCTGTAGACCCTCAAATGCATTAACAGCCTCATGTTCTGCCACCAGTGGCTCCCCTTGAGCTGGAATGCTGAACACCCCTTTGGAACTTGACAATCCAGACTAGCACAGGGGAGGCTTGCAGCTGTGTGGGGTGGACCCATAGTTCCAGGCTCAAGGAGGTCTCTGAGCTTGAGGGAGGACCGGGGCTTCCAGCGAGGTTCCCACCCTGCTGCGGCTTTTCTCCAAAGTTTGAAGCCTGCATATCAGAGTGCTGAAGAAAGGAAAACATAGAAGCAACAGCCCAGGGTAAGTTCAGGTTTTGAGGTAGCTTTCGTCTTCTGCTTGTGTTTCTCCATAGATTGGAGCCAAGAACACACTCAGCTGTTCCCATCCACCATCTTGGAACACCCACCAGCCTCTATCCCAGAGGTTCCCAACTCCAGTCCTGGAGGGCCAAACACCATTCAGGTTTTCAGGCTGTCCCTAATGAATATGCATGAGATACATTTGAATACAATGGGGGGCAGTGCATGCAAATGCATCTCATGCATATTTATTAGGGACAGCCTGAAAACCTGAATAGTGTTTGGCCCTCCAGGACTGGAGTTGGGAACCTCTGCTCTAACCCATTCTCTCTCCCATCTTCTCTATCATTTTGGTCCAGGGGTTCTCAACCCTGTCCTCGGGACCCACCTAGCCAGTCGGGTTTTCAGGATAACCACAATGAATATGCATGGGAGAGATTTGCATATAATGGAGGCAGTGTATGCAAATCTCTCTCATACATATTCATTGTGGTTATACTGAAAACCCGACTGGCTAGGTGGGTCCCGAGGACAGGGTTGAGAACCCCTGTTTTGGTCACTCTTCTCTGTTGTTCTAATTCTATATCTTTTTTTAGATATGGCGACTAGAACTTCTCCCAATATTCAAGATACAGTTGCACCATGGAGCAATTCAGAGGCATATTATCATCCTTGGTTTTATTCTCCTTTTCTTTCCTAATGATTCCTAACATTCTGTTTGCTTTCTTAGCCACTACTGCACATTGGGGCGAGGGTTTCAATGGTGTTATCCATGATGATGTTTATTCCTAAGTGATGATTACTAATGTGGAGCTCTGCATTGTGTTACTGAAGTTTGGATGCTTGTTCCCTAAGAGCATAAGTTAGCACTTCTCAACGTTAAATTTCATATGCCATTTGGATGCCCAGTCTCCCAAATTTTCGAGATTCTTTTGTAATATTTCACAATCCTTTTGTGGTAGGTTTTATATTTTAAACAACTTTGAATAAATTTGTGTTATCTGCAAATTGGATAACATCACTCATTGATCCCATTTCCAGGTCATTTATGAATATATGAAAAACCATCAGGCCCAGCACAGATTCCTGGGGTACTCCACTAAGTCCCTTTTCTCCATTGAGAAAATTGACCATTTAGCCCTACTGTCTGTTTCTATCTTTTAACCAGTTTCTAATCCACAATAGTACATGAATTTTTAATTTTCGCAAGAGTCTCATGTAAGACCTTATCAAAGGTTTTCTGAAAATCTGGATACACTGTATTAACAGGCTTGCTTTTCTGTTTATTCATATCTTCAAAAAATATAGCAGATTAATGAGACAAGGCTTTCCTTGACTAAATCCATTTTTGCTTTATCCCATTAAACCATGATTATATGTTCAGTCATTTTATTCTTTCTTTTTATAGGTTTCCACCACTTTGCTTAGTACTGATGTCAGGCTCACTGGATCACCCCTGAAACCCTTTTTAAAAATTAGTGTTACGGGGGCAAGATGGCGGCAGGAATCTGACCCGTGCTGGCTGCTTGGCGTTTTACTCAGTGTTCCTGTCTCTTCGGCGAGTTCCGCTTCGTTCAGTATGGGGTGGAGGAAAAGGAAGCAAGCGGGCTACCCCTGTGCCCTGCCTTAAGCTTCTGCCGTTGGCCAGAGGATGCCGGAACTTTGCGGTTTTGCGGTTGCCGGGTCTGTAGCAGCATCTACTCCAGCACAGCGGGAGGAGTCCATCTCTGTGCTGGGTGCACTCGGAGTTAGTTTGTCTCCGGAACAGCGGGAGCCCCCGACACAGCCCGGACGTTTTGCTTCTGCAGACGGCTCTAGTTTCTCACTGCCGTTTGATCTCTGGGTGAGCACTCCCTTGCCTGCAGGTGGGGAGCAAGTGCTGTTGCGGTCGGCCCTGGTTTCCAGAGGGGGTAGACAGCCAGAGGAAAGTGGTGTGGAAGACCCATCTCCTCATGTGGTAGTCCCACGGCAGTTGGAGCCTGGAATAGGGCTTATACCTGTGAATCGGATGTTGGAAAAGCCCGCAGTGATAACATTGGAAGCACTTTGGGATGCTATCTCTGCCTTAACTACAACCCTTTCAACAGTAACTACTGAGTTAGCTGTAATGAAATTGGAGTCCTCTAAGAGCCAAGAGCTGCAAGCAAGTTCTTTGATGCAGGTGAAGGAAGATTTAGGGCATCTTAAGGAGGAGCATAATGCTCTAATGAAGGAGAGATCAGTGTTGTTGCGAAAGACGGAACACCTTGAAAATCTTACCCGACGAAATAACCTCCATCTTTTAAACTTTCCAAAGTCTCCACTCATTGGAAAGTTCTTTAGACGTAGTAAGAGAAAGAACTGCTATGCTTGTAACTCTAGCCTTGGAGACTGACAAGGCATTGATTCTTTGTTTATTTTTTAAGAATATTAATGAGGAGTTCTTAGGTTCAAATGTTAGAATTTTTCCAGATTTGTCTCGAGTAACCCAATTACGGAGGAAAGAATTCCTGGCTTTTCGTTCCAGGATTATTTCCTTGGGTGCAACCTTTGTTAAAATATCCGTCTAAGTGTTGTGTTTTCTATCAAGGCAAGAATTTCCTTTTTTTTGACCCTAAGCAGCTCTCAGAATTTATGTGTGCAAGGGAAGAGCTACGGGTGGAGGTGGGCCTCAATACAGCTGACGCATAGGTCTTTCCTGCTTGTAATTTATACATTTCTTCTGTGTTACTTTGACCTTGTTAGCTTCAAGTATTATTGAGGCCGTGGTCAATTGTTAAATTTCCTGTAGCCCTCCCCCCCCCCCTGTTAACTGTGGACTAATTTTGGGAAAGATTACTTTGAATATTTTTATTTGTAATTGGTGGAATATGATGGTGTTCCCATTATTTCTATTCATTCTTGTAAATGCTTGAGTGCTAATATAAATATCAATAATTAAAAAAAAGAATTAGTGTTACATCAGCCAAATCTTTAGGTCCTGCATGCTATTTTAATGATAGCTCACAGGTTTCTAATGATAGATCTGCAGTCTTTTTTTGAGTTCTTTCAGCACCTGGGATGCATGTCATTTGGTCCACTCTATTTGCTCTTCTTTAGTTTAACACTGTTGCATGTTACAGGTTTATAGAGTTGTTTACATTTCATCAATATGTTACCTTTAAATATAATTTCTGGCATTGGTAATTTTCCTAAATTCTCCCTCTATCTTCTAATGGTCCTGCTGACTCTCACAGGTCTTTTGCTTTGAATGTACTTGAATTTTGCTTCTATGATAAGGTTATTTTCAAGTTTTGTCTTTGCCTTATCAATGCCTTGCATCTTACTTGCCAGTGCTGCATGTTTCCTGTTTTCATCATTTGGCTCCTTTTCCCATTTTCTGAAATATGCTTTTTTTTTTTTTTGCAATAACTGCCCAAAAGCATAAATTTGACTTACAGTACCTCCTTCCTACATTTTCCAATTGGATTGGTATCAACATGCACCAAGATAGCCGGATTCTCACCAGCACTATCTAAAATCTTTATCTGTGGCGTATGAGGTCTGCCATCTTCGCACCAGACAGGCAGGTTACATAATAGCATAGTATATGATGGCAGATAAAGACCAGTATGGTCCATCTAGTCTGCCCAGCAAGGCGACAAGAGTATATGCATCTGCCGCTCTGTGCAGGTCACCCCTCCCCCGTGCCTTTGTTTAGGTGTGTACCCACCGCTCCATGTAGGTCACCCCTACTTCTTCAGATATAAGAGATAGTTATGCTTATTTTGATTTTATCCTGTTGCTATAAAGGGATCCATTGCGTCTGTCCCATTCCATTTTGAATTCTGTAACTGTGTTTGCCCCCACCACTTCCATCGGGAGGGCATTCCAAGCATCCACCACCCTTTCAATGTAAAAGTATTTCCTGACATTGCCTTTCAGTTTACCCCCTTGCAGCTTCATGTTATGCCCTCTAGTTTTACAGCTTCCCCGTCTTCAGAAGAGGTTTGTTTGTCCATTAATACTCTTTTTTTTTAATTTTTTTATATACTTTATATTCCACCAACAAGCAATAACAAACACTAAACAAACAGCTTCAAAGGGGGGTGTACTCTGATCCCCTCCCGGAGTCAGCACAAAAAGAAAGAAAACAGGTGGGTTATTACATTTTGTCCCAACCCTCCCCCCTACCCTCCTACCCCCCCACCCACACCACACTCCCCTACTTATTTTATAGGATCCTATAGCCGCAGCTCCTTCTGTTCTACCCCACACTCCCCCAGCAGCATCACTCCTCAACTACCTACTTGGAGAATCTCATTACGAGAACGAGCCCCTAATTGTTGAATATAGGGTTCCCATACTAACATAAACGCTGTCCAACGCTTGACACTGCCCCGCGCTATCCATCTCTCTGCTAACATCATTTGATGGAAACAATTCCGCCATTCACCAAAGGTAGGTGACTGGTGCTCTCTCCATAACCGGAGAATTGGCCCTTTCC
Source organism: Ichthyophis bannanicus (assembly GCA_033557465.1). Lineage (NCBI taxonomy): Eukaryota > Metazoa > Chordata > Amphibia > Gymnophiona > Ichthyophiidae > Ichthyophis > Ichthyophis bannanicus. The sequence continues at coordinate 1,734,189,309 of CM066032.1, forward strand.
CCACCAGACAAGCCTTCCGCATTAGCAAACGTTCTCCTGGTTTCACAGGGCATGGAGGGTCAATCCAATCTAACACCACAAAGGAGCCAGACCATCGCAGTCTCTGCTGCAACAATCCACTTAGAAAAGTACATATCTTAGCCCAATAGGATCTCAATCGCCTACAGCCCCACCACATATGCATCAATGTTGCCAAAGGCTCCGAACATCGAGGACAGCGGCCATCAGTCGTTAACCGACTACGCAACGCTCTCCGCGGCGAGGAGTGGGCCCTAGTTACACATTTAAATTGAATCTCTCTCCAACGAGTCCCCTGCGCCACACGGACTATTCGTCGCAAGGCCTTACACACCGACCCTGGGAGCACTTCCCCACCCAATTCTATTTCCCAGGCCGTCTCTACCCCTCGATAGTCAGGAACCACCCAAAAGCGATCTAGTCGGAGCTTCAAGTCTGAAATTGACGGTGGACTATCTTCCCCTAACCCAAAAAATTCCAGTATCTGTGCGGATCGTTCGATTTGCAATGCTGCGCGTGGCAAGGAAGACACATAATGAGAGGCCTGCATATAGGCAAAACAGTTTCTAGAAGACAAATCAAATTCCCGACTTAATGTCCGAAATGATTTGCATTTTCCTGACGGATCCACCAGATGCCCTACATTCCGTATTCCACGTGTCCTCCAATCCCGAAACATCGCTGTGTCTGATCCAGGAAGGAAGTTAACATTCCCTTGTAATGGTAACCAGCTAGAGACACTCCAGGACTTGTTCCAAAGCGTATTGAGGTGTTTCCATGTTCGCTTTGCCGAATCAATCAATTCACTATTCACATCATTACTCGGAAGGTCGCGATTCGCCCCATGTAGAACCCCCAACAACGTTAGCGGGGCCACTAGGCCCTCCTCCAAGGCCCTAGGCGTGTAATTGTCTGTCCCTCCCAACCAATCCCCAATGTGTCTAGCCTGACAGGCCAGGGCATACATCCTCAAATCCGGTAATCCCATCCCCCCCTCACGCCATTTCCCCAACAACCGGACCCACAGAATCCGTGCCCTGTTCCCCTTCCACAAGAATACTTTAAGATAAGCCTCCAACCGACGCATATCTCGACGTAACAGCCAAACCGGCAAGGTCTGTAACCAATGCAAAGTCCTTGGTAAAATAACCATTTTAACTGCCACCACTCTACCGGATAGAGATAACGGAAGAGGTTCCCACGCCTTCAACTGAGTCTGCAGGCGACATAAAGTACTTTCCAGATTCCGCACATACATCGCGTGAGGTTGTCTAGTCAACACTAAGCCCAGATAGATAAAATCCTCGGCCGCCCATCTGAGAGGGAAAACCCCCTCCCAGGATCCGCGTAGGTGCCCCAAAATATCTAGAGCCTCCGATTTGTCTTTATTAATGCGCAATCCTGCGAAACTACCGAATCGCGTGAATTCCACCAAATGTTTCTGTAAGGAGCGGGCCGGGAAGACCAAATGCACCAAAATATCATCTGCGAAGGCCGAGAGTTTGAACTCCCGTGATCCTATCCGTACTCCTTGTATCTCGCGTGATGCCTCAATGGTCCGTATCTAGGGATCAAGCGAGAGAACAAACAAAAGAGGAGAAAGAGGACAGCCCTGCCTCGTCCCTCGTTCCAAAGAGAAAGCCTTGGACAGCACTCCATTACACAACACTCCCGCTGTCAGTTGTGCATACAAACTATTTACCATTTTGCAAAAATCTGCACCTAAACCATAGTATGGCAGAAGACACCATAAGTATTGCCAATTCACCCTATCAAAAGCCTTTTCGGCATCAAAGCTGACCAGCAGCGAAGGCAGCGTCGGGTATGCACCCACTCCAATGACACTAAGATTTTACGGAGGTTCTGAACCGCATAACGCCCCTTAACAAAACCCACCTGTGAGTCATGCACTAAGTGTCCTATCACACCTGCTAATCTCACTGCCAGAATTTTCGCAAGCAATTTTAAGTCAAAATTAAGCAGGGATATGGGATGGTACGAAGCTGCCATCACCGGGTCCTTACCCGGCTTCGGGATCAGTGTTATGTGCGCATGGTTACTCCCCCACTGAAAGGCCCCTTGTTCTGCTCGCCTACTAAAGACCTCCATCAGCACGGGACTTACATACTCACTAAGAAGTTTATAGAATTCTGCACCCAGACTATCTGGCCCTGGTGTCTTGTAACAGCTGGCTGTGGAGATAACTGATTGTATCTCCTGTGGGGTGATGGGTTGCTCCAGCGCCCTCCTCTGTTCTTCAGTAAACTTGGGCAACTCTAAGTGGTTCAAGTAGTCGTGAATCTCCGTAGCAGACACCGGCTCCGCTGCATACAATGACTGGAAGAATTTGCGAAAGACCCGAACAATTTCCACTCTCCTTTTGAAGTCTGCCCTTGTCATCGCAGATTGCCGCCACTAAAGAGGAACCCCTCTGGCCCCTCAAACATCTAGCTAACAACTTCCCCGGTTTATCCCCATAACAGTGCAATTGATAGCGATAAAGCACCGACTTCTTGGCTCTCTGATGCAATAATTCGTTTAGGTCCATCTGGGCTTCCCATAACTTTTTCTTATTCGCGACCGTCGGCGAACGAGCACAGAGACGTCGTAATCTAGTAACCTGTCACTCAAGGAGAATTATTCGCTCCGCGTTCAGCCGGCGCTTCCGAGCTGCGAAACCTATAATATCCCCCCGTAACACCACTTTAGCCGTCTCCCAGACTAATTCTAGGTCCTCCATATGACACTGATGATCGCTCGCAAACTCCCTCCACCGCTGACATAGGAAGTGACGAAACTGGACGTCATGATACAACTCCAGGGGGAATCGCCAAACCCGCGTCCGTGTAGAGTCCCTCCCCCATTGCAACTCCGTCCAGACCATCGCATGGTCCGAGATTGCTAGGGGACCAATCTGAGCATCTCCCGTGTGAGCAAACAAGTCCCCCGTTAACAAACTGTAATCAATACGCGCACTAGTGCCATGTGCCCGAGATTGATGGGTGAAATCTTTCTCTAAGGGATGTAGCAGCCGCCAAGGATCTATCAAACCCAATCTCTTGCGGAAGCGCTGCAACATCCGAGTCATCGAGACCCTCTCCTTCGCCTCCCCCCCCCCTAGACGTATCTAGGTCCACATCTAAGACCCCATTAAAATCCCCCCCGAGAAGCAAGGGGCATTCGGGCAGTTGCTCTATTGAGGAGGCCAGGCCACTATAAAAGCTGGAGTCTAGCACATTAGGCCCATAAAGGTTCCCAACAATCACCGGCTTCCCTTCCAACTGGCCAGATAACAAAACAGAACTCCCGTCTTCATCCGCTATTGCAGTTTCCACCGCAAAGCGAACTCGTTTGTGGACCAAGATAACTACTGCCCCTTTTTTCCCCTTAGCCGGTGAGCCCAACACTTGCCCCACCCAATTCCTACAGAGTTTACTATGCTCATCGGCCGTCTGGTGGGTTTCTTGTAGGAGTGCAATATCACACTGCTGACGAGCTAGTGCCTGTAGAACTTTGTATCTCTTAATAGGGTTCCCCAGTCCACTTACATTCCAGGTTATAACCTTCAGGATTGCGGGGCAGTGTCAAGGTTCCTCCAGAGAACAACCTCTAGTCGGAGAAAATGAGCTCCCCCAGCCTGGAACACCCCTCTATCTCCAATCAGACAAAGACAGACCTGCCAGCTATAGGACCCCGGAGTGTGTACTATTCCTCCCCCGATGTTCCCACCCCCCTTCCCCAGCCCCCCACCCTCTCCCCCCCCCCCCTCCAATCCTTCCAGTCCACCCATCAGGTCGGACACCTTCCAATGGCAGTCGGGCCTACCCCTTACCCAAGCTCCCCTTAATCCTAATCTCTATCACCCTGGGGCCCCAGATACCCGGCCCCCCAATCTCCCAAGAACTGTACTGGACCCCGTATACCCCACCAATCCCAGTCCGGGCCTGGCCACTCTACCCATCTCCCATCACGTCATCTCGCCGGCTCACTAAAGCCGGGACCGTAAACCCTCCCTGGGACCCACCTTAGTCCCCCCTAGGCATCGCAAACAATATCTATAACCTCCTCATGAGTGACTTAGCCCCTCCTCCCTCCTCGCCAATCGAGGGGCCTACACTCCTTTACCCATACCTTAAGAGGAGGCCTAACCCAAAGCGTCATAAATCCCACTAGGACCATAAAAAGAGCAAACAGTTGCAAACATTTACTAAATAGCAATAACAAACCTTGCCCCCTGTACAGGTCTATACCAACTAACACACACTCCTACAACTGCTCAACCACCCGCCTCCCTCCCCCAGTACAAGCCACCATCACCCCTTCCGACAGGAACAGTCACAATAGGAGCGGGGCGCAGCAGAATTTGCAGACTACAGCCTCCTGGCTCATCTCCCTCCGCCGGTGCATCACACTCCATCCGGGTTTCAGTCATAGTGTCCCTGAGCCTTGAGCAAGAGGATCCCTCGAGAGGGCCCACAGGAAAATAGCTCCACGGACACCAATAGTAAGCATGTCCAGTCTAGTAGATCCACACAAAACTGGACTGGTTGTAGAAAAGAAAAACAAACCCCAGCCCCTCAGGAGTAGCTAAACACAGCGTCCCTTTGTCCTCAGAGAAGTAGGAGACACTGTAACCAGGCGCTGCAGTCCACATGGATACTGTGAGAGAAACAGTTGCAACATGTTACAAATTGTATCCAAAGCAGGCCTAGCATTTCAAACAGCGAGATCTATCAGCAAACCCTCGCACAGCTACTCAGCCCCGAGACCCGGGCCCCAACAAAAAGCAACCCCAGCAGCAAATCCAGTTCCAGAACAGCCTCAGCCGCACTGTGCCTGTCCACGACTCCTAAACCCTCCCCCTCGATCCAAAAAGCAAGACACCATCGTTGCTCCTCTCGCAGTCCTCAGGGGTTCGATTCAGCCGGAGCCATCAAACTGTCCAAAAAAGAGGCAGCCGCGCTCGGTGAAGGCAGGTAGCGCGTCTGGCCCTGAAAGTCCACACGCAGTCGGGCAGGGTATAGCAATGAAAAACGCACCCCTTTATTCAATAGCTGTGCGCACACCGCTGAATAGGCCCGGCGTTGCTGGCTGACTAAGGCAGAGTAATCCTGGAACACTAAGATTTGCTCCGACTCGTGGTTTTGCATTTTATGGCTTCGGGCAGCCCGCAGCACTTCCTCTTTCTGTCTGTAGTCCAAAAATCGGGCAATAACCACTCGCGGTCTCCTTGCTTGTTCGCGCTTAGGGCCAATCCTGTGCACACGCTCCAACTTCACTGGGCTATCCCCCTTACTGCTTAGTAGCTTGTCGATCCAGGCCAGCAGGAACCCATAAAGGGCGCCATCTGCCACGCTCTCCAGGATTCCCACAAACCGAAGGTTCTTACGCCTCCCTCAGTTTTCGAGGTTATTGATTTTTTCACTTTGTTGTTTGACAGTAGACTCCAGAGCCTCTACTTTAGCTTGCAGGGAATGGTGAGTATCTTCGATGTCCGAGATGCGTGTCTCTGCCTGCTCCATCCGCCCTGCGAATTCAGTAAAACGCTGGCTGACACCGTGCAGCTGCTCCGCCAATTCTTGGAACCGGCCATCGAGCGCTTGCACTACCGCCGCCGTTACTTCGGCCACCAGACCCTGCGTGCCACTCGAGTTAGGGCTACTGGGCGCCCCCTCCACCATTTTGGTCTCGGGGACTCGCGGCTTCTCCCTCCGTGGGGTCTTCGATGCCATCGGGCTGTTTGCCGCTTGTAACACTATTCCTTTCTAGAGCCGACAGCTTCCTCAACACTTAGGGAGAAATAATTGGGGTGATTTCCAAGCCGTTTAGAGATTTGTCGCTGGTGTGCAGGGTAGAATACCCGGAGCTGATCTTAACGTGTCTGATCAGCTCATAGCCAAGCCCCATTAATACTCTTTACGTATTTAAAGGTCTGAATCATCTCCCCTATCCCTCCTCTCCTTCAAAGTGTACTTATTCAGGTCTTCAAGTCTCTTCTCCTAAGTCTTCTGACGCAGGCTCCAAATCATTTTGGTTGCCTTCCTCTGAACCGCTTCCATCCTTTTTATATTCTTTGCGAGATGCAGTCTCCAAAACTGAACACAATATTCCAAGTGAGACCTCACTAGCGACTTGTACAGTGGGGAGACCTCACCAGCGACTTGTACCTCTTCCTTTCTGCTGGTAATTCCTCTCTGTATGCAACCCAGCATCCTTCTGGCTTTTGCCACTGCCTTGTCACACTGTTTTGCCACCTTGAGATAGAAACAATCACAGGTGATCCTCACATCTACCAGCCAGCCAGCTATCTACATGCCTAATGATGGGATCACCAACTATAGCAGCCGTCCTAACCTTTCCCTCATGGGCACGTGGCCCTGGGGAGACACCCTAGGTGCTCAGACCATGTTTCACAGCTTTTGATTTAACAACACTGGCTGCCAATCTCAAGCAGAAAAGAATTTAAAATCTTAATGCTTGCCACCATTCTTTTATGCAGGCTACCTGCTTTATCTTTCTCCACTCCTTTTTTTTTTTTTTTTTCTTTCAGTCCACAAAGACCATTATGATCAGCGCAGGCACATCAAGAAGGGTCCATAAGACTTGAATTGATATGCAGTTCGGTTATTTCTTCTTTGACTTCAAAATTATGGAATTCCCTCCTCTATAACTTTCAAATAGAAAGTTCATGTAAGAAATTTAAAAAAAATAATTTAAAATTTGGCTATTTCAGTGTTATAGTATTATTTATGAATGTAGTAGGATTACATTTCAGTTACCAGGGTCTTCCTGTACCTTGTGTGTCCCATTCTCCTGCTTTATTTTTTTAAAGGTTTATTTTGTCCTATGTATTCCCCCCTATTGTTTAATGTGTGTAGATTTTAATGTTTATATTTATTTGTTGTACACTTTTGTTCTGTAGTCCTGTGGGGTGTATTGGAAGACAAACAAGATAAGATATGATATGCTTGGTTATGACTAGAGGAAAGTCTGACATTAGGCTCATTGAACTTGCAGGAGAGGAACTTTCTGCTAATGAAACAAGAGACATACAAGTCCTGTGGTTATACATATATTAGATTTATTATGGATAGTGAAATAAAGAGCATAAGACTAACACTACAGAATGAGATAATTAGGTTTTGTAGCAGTGGTAATCACTAACTCAAATCAAAGGTCATAGGTTTGCTCTGCACTTAGAAAAGTACAAGAAGGAGCTGTCTGGCTAATCCCTTCCCCCCCCCCCCACACCCAAGTGAAGACATAAGACAGGTACACAGTACCTTAGCTCTGCCAGATGGATGAATTCAGCTGGGGTACGAGGCAGTCTCCAGAGAACAAAGTTCTTATCACTTTTGGTGATTGGTGGGCATGAGATGTACTCTAAGGTGTCTCAGCAAATCAGGAGGGAGTTGTCATGCGCAATAGGGTCCATGATGAGAGATGAAATGAAGTAAAAGATGACATGCAGAGAGATCATGTGATGTGGTGAGAGCGAGCAGACAGGAAACGCTCGCGCTCTGGACCCCTCACCCTCTTACTGGTATTAAAATCGCCGTGATTCAGCCCCGACGGCCTCAAACAGCTGTGCGTTGCCGGTAAAGACAGGGGGAGAGCGAAGTGGAAAGGCTGCGGAGCATGGCGGCGTCAGCAAAAGCAAACCACCGTGAAAAGGACCGCACGACGGAGGCGCACAAGATGGCGATGTCCCCGACAGGGCCTAGCTCACCAGTCTCCCCGGCAGTGGTGGAGGAGATATCTGTGGCTGTAGCGGGGGCCCTTTCAGCGCTGTTTGAAGCGCTAAATAGCAAGATGGACCTGTTGCAGAGCTCAATGTGGTCTTTGGGACGCCGGCTGCAGGAGATGAAGACCAGGATGATGCAGGCAGAGGAGAGCGTGGACACACTGGCGCACGAGATAGGGGAAGTGCAGGCCGCGCTGAAGGCATATGAGGCAAAATTGGAGGACCTAGAGAATAGGTCCCGTCACTGCAACCTTCGCTTTTTGGGCATTCCAGAGACTGTCCCCGACAGAGATTTGAGAGCCCAGGTGGAATCTCTGGTTGCGGCTCTATTAAACAACAGTGATAATTTTGGCCCGATTGTAATAGAGTGGGGCGAAGCAAACCAGGGATCAGAGACCTCGAGTTGTCCTGGAAAAATTCCTACAATTTCAGCAGAAGGAAGCTGTGCTGAGGGCGGCTAGGCAACAAGGGGTGATTGTGCGGGACAATATGAAGCTGCGTATCACACAGGAATACTCGGCAGCCCTCAGTCAACAGCGACGAGCCTACGCGCCCATATGCCAGAAACTGGTGTATGCAAAAATTAAATTTATTGTGCAGTACCCAGCTAGACTACATATCATCCAGGATGGAGCGAATAAAGTATTTGAGTCAGCGGCAGAGGCATCCCAATATGTGGAAGAGCTTTTAAGGCGGGAGGGGACAGACCGCGCAGAGCCAGTTAAAATGCCATGAGACGAGAGTATGCCAGATTTACAGCAGCTGGGATCTTGGCTGAGCGGCGGGAGAAGAACTCACTGCACAATATAAAGGACTATTTTTGTTATACCAGGCTGAGGGGATGTGTGGAACTGGGCTGAAGCGGGGGAAGGGGGAAGCTGCATCCTCTCTGGTATTGTAAAGTAGGAAAGTATGAAGGGAGAAGGGGAGTTTGGATATGGTGCTGAGGAGGGGTGTGGTAGCCTGGGCACTGGAAGGGAAAGGTTGGAAGATGGGGAGCTAACGGGGGGGGGGGGGGGGGGCAGACGGGGTAGAGATAAGGCTTAGATGAGGGAGGGGGGATCCATGCGCATCATTAGTGATCCTGTAATAGAGGGGAAGAGAGGTGTAGAGAGTGAAGGAGGGGGAAGAGAGACTGTGGGTGGGGGGCAGGTACGGGGGGGGAGGGGAGCGGGGAGGAAGTGGGAGGAGGAGTGGGGGAAGGGGGTGGAGAGGGGGGGAAAGGGAGGGAACCGGGAGGGGGGACTCACAGCCTCATAGCGGCAAGCTGGATTAAGCTAAGGAACACACGAGTTCTAGGAGAAGGAAGGCCCCAGGCTGGGGGGGGCCTCTCCCATACAAGCTGTGTATGTCATGAAAATTGAACCATATGGTAGTTTGAAGACGTGAAGATTGTTTCATGGAATGTATGTGGCATAGGTAACCCTATCAAGCGTTATAAAATACCGCAGGCCTTAGCTAGGCAAAAATGTGATATTGCCATGCTACAAGAAACCCACCAGCGTGCTGAGGAGCATGCTAAGTTAAAAAGAGAGACTGGATGGGACAAGAATGGGGGGCCCCGGCGAGGGGGGAAAAAGGGGAAGTAGTCATTTTGATACACAAGCGACTGAGGTTTATTAGATAGATGGACTATATAGACCTGGATGGTAGATATGTGGTGTTGTATGGAATGTTGAAGGGTAAGCCGGTTGTGATGGGTAATCTGTATATTACGAATGTGTTGGACCGAGCACTGTATGTCCGTCTAGGCTCCCGGGTGGAGCAAATGCCTGATGTGCCGTTGATTCTGGCTGGCGATTTCAGTGGAGTGCTCGACGTGGAGTTGGACACATCGGGAGGGAGTGGAGAGGGTGCATGGACGCCGACTACAAAGGCATTGCAGGGCTTGAGGCGCAGACTAGGGGCGGCGGACCCCTAGCGCTTGCTGCACCCGACGGAGTGTGATTTCACTCACCAGTCTAGGGCGCATGGCATGAGTGCCCGCATTGATTATGTGTTGGTTTCGGAAAGACTTTTTGCCCAGTTAGAGGACGCACAGATAGGCCCCTCTGAGATCTCGGATCATGCCCTTATTTGGGTGGAGTTGGAATGGCAGGATGCTACCCCGCGGGCACGAATTTGGCGATTTCCAGTGGATATGTATAGGGATGTGGATTTTCTTACTTTCTTGAAACAGAAATGGCATGAGTTTGCGGAGCATAATGCTTGCCATCAGGACAACCCTGAGCTATTTTGGGAGACGGCGAAAGTGGTCTTGCGCGGGGATATTATCGGATATGTGGCCCATAGGTGGAAGTTGATCGCGCAACGGATTGTTAGGCTAGAGAAGCAAGTGGTCAGGGATAGAAGGCAGCAAGCATGCCACCCCTCAGTGGCAGGTAGGAGGAAGCTGTGGGAGACACAAATAACCCTGAATGAACTCCTCCACCAGAGGGCCAATAAATTTTTTATGTATTATAAATATCAGCTTTATAGGTTCGGAGACAAACTGGGGAAATTGCTGGCAAGATGCCTTCGGTGAAGCCGGGGCACTCGGGCGGTGGCGGTTCTGCGGGATGAACAGGGAAGACTGCGAAAGGAGAATCGGGAGATTGCTCAGAGTTTTTGCTCGTTCTTTCAAAAGCTGTATACAAAGACTGAGGGCTCCATAGGAGCCATAGAAGCTTACATGCGAGAGGTGCAGCTGCCCAGATTGGAGGTGGCTCAGAGGGCACAGTTAGACGCACAGGTTACCATCGAGGAAGCTTCTCAGGTGATCCGAAAGGCAAGTTGTCATAAAGCGCCTGGACCCGACGGTTTCGGGACGGAATTTTATAAATTGTTGGGCGATCTGACACCTCCGACTTTGGTGGCGACATACCATTGCAGGGTTGACCAAGGGGCATTTGCATGGGGCAACAACCATGCACACATCACTTTGATACCCAAACCCGGCAAACATCATACGCAAGCCGCGTCATACCGGCCGATGTCCTTGCTTAATTTTGATTTGAAGATATTCGCTAAGGTTTTGGCGGAACGATTGGCAATGGTTTTGGGGGAGTTGGTGCATTATTCTCAGGTAGGATTAGTGAAGGGCTGATATGCAGTGAGGAATTTGTGGAAGATTTTAGCGTCATTGGAGTGGGTCCAGGAAAACGGCTTGCCCTCGCTTGTAATAGTTTTGATGCCGAGAAGGCATTTGATAGGGTGAGCTGGTCGTACTTGAATTATCTTCTGCCGCAATATGGTTTTGGGGCCCCCATTTGTAAGATGGTCGAGTTGTTGTATGTGCAACCCACGGCGAGTGTGCTTTGTAATGGAGTGCTGTCAGAGGCCTTTCGTCTGGAGAGAGGCACGAGGCAGGTATGCCCCCTTTTCCCCCTGTTGTTTGTGCTGTTATTGGACCCCTTGGTAAGGAAGGTTGAGGCGACTAATGAAATCCGCGGGGTGTGTATTGGTCGATCTGGATTCAAGATATATAAGTGGAGGAGTGGCCTAGTGGTTGGGGCAAGGTACTTCAGGCCGGAAGGTCGGGGGTTCAAATCCCACTAGAGGACAGCAACCTTGGGCCGGAAGGACTGGGGTTTCTAGTCCCACAGGTGCTCCTTGTGGTCTTGGGCAAGCCACTTAACCCTCCATAGCCCATGTTCCCTGTAAAATAGTTATCTCCAAGTTATAATGCCCTGTTCAATGTAATTTCAGTTTGTTCAATGTAAACCGCACTGATGCAGAATAGCGCGGTATATAAGAGAATGTAAATAAATAAATTTGCTGATGACATGTTGGTGCATTTGCTGTCCCTGCAAACCTCGTTGCCGGATCTACTGGAGGAATTTGCTCGCTTTGGAAGTTTTGCAGGGCTACGTATTAATATGGACAAGTCGGAGGCATTGGACGTGGAAGGCACTCTTAGAGAGCGATAGGACAGAGTCTTCCCTCTCAAGTGGGCAGAGGATTCGTTTGTGTATTTAGGCATTTTGTTGACTAGGGACCCGAAGCAGCTCTGTAAGAAGAACTTGGAGTGGGTGCTACTTAAAATACGTACTCAGCTTTAGTTGTGGACCCCTCTTCCGCTCTCCCTGCTAGGTAGGGCAGCAGCGCTAGGGATGCTAATTTTGCCTCGTCTCTTGTACTGGCTGCAGACTCTCCCGGTGTGGATACGGAAGCGAGACTTAAATCGTATAGACCAAGAACTAAAGCGGTTTTTGTGTTGAGGGGCGAGGGCTCTCATCCCATTGCATAGATTACAAAGGAGGTGGAGGGCTGGGGAATAGGAGTCCCAGATTTGCGACTTTATGCGCTGGCTTGCCAGGCGAGGCATCTTGGGGACTTGCTAGGGAGGACAGAGGTGCATACTCCGAGGTTATTAGAGGAAGCCCTTGTGGCTCCGCACACTTTGACAGCGGCCCTGCACCTTGAGGGTCCGTATTTGCCATGCAGGGTGACTAGTAGTGTGCTGGTGTCGCCGGCACGGTACACTTGGCAGTACTTGAATAGATGTTGGGGTGAGCCTCCTGGAGTCTCGAGTTGGTTGCCTTTACAGGGCAATATACGGTTTACGCGGGGGTCGGACACGCCTACGTTTCGCATATGGGAGCGGCTGGGAATACGGAACCTTGGGCACGTGGTGGATCAGCTAGGCAAGTGCAAACCTTTTGAGACTCTCTGTGAGGAATACGAATTGGATGACTGCCATCTTTTTGCCTATGCGCAACTATCCCATTATATTGTCTCACTCCCGCGGAGAGGACTCTTGGTGGAACGGTCGGCACAAATTCTAGAGTTTTTTGCATTGGGGCGGATTCCCCGCTCACAATTGCAGAGCTGAAGAAGTGGTTGGATGCGTGTGCCCCCATGGTGGATTATTCAGCGGAGGAGGCGTCGTGGGCAAGGGAGCTGAGCTTGGTGGTGAAGCCGGGCTCCATTAACAGAGCCCTGGGTAGGATTTCGGGGTTGATGGATGGGGCTCACTGGAGAGAGGTACAGTTCAAATGTATCATATGGGCCCACTTCTCTCCGCAGCGAGCCTTGCGGAGTCATCTTACCTCCGATGGTGGCTGCCCTAAGTGCTCTTGTCCTTTGGCGGATTTGGGTCATTTGTGGTGGGGCTGCCAGGCGGTCCGTCAGTACTGGAGGCAAATTAGTATATATATGAGTAGGATACTTAATCTGCCGATCCGTTGGACGGGAACGCTGGTGGTTTTTGATCAACTTGAGTCACTCTGCCCGAAGGGAAGGGTACTGTTCCAGAAAGCATGCCTGGTGGGTAAGGGGCCTTTGCTCCACAGATGGAGGGAGCTTGTGCCTCCTACCTTTTGGGAATGGCGCAACTGTTTTCATCAGCTGATGCTTTTAGAGAGAAGAGGGGCCAGAGGACGGGTTCAGAAATGGGCCTCCTTTTTACTGATTTAGGAGCCATATATTCAGACTCTATAGCCAGGCACTCGCATTGAAGTGTTGCAAGTAACCTAAAGCAGGGTCTAGACAATGGGACTTGGGGCCGGGTCGGGCATTGGTGTCTGTAACAAGCTAGGATGACACTTTCCCTTGGTGAGTTCCATAGGAGGGGGGTGGGCGGAGGGGGTTAGGGTGGAGAGGGGGGGAGGATTTGGAGGGGGGGAATAAAGTAATAAAGCAATACTGATATGCCATGACGCTGATGAGTTCAAGATCCCGGGGTGGAGGACCAGAAACAGCCCCGCCTGGGACGCTATGTTCTGTATTCTTCTTTTTTTGGTATTATATACGGTTGTTATGACAAGGTGTTGTGTCTTAAATAGAATTATAAAAAAAAAAAAAAGATGACATGCATTTTTGTGCGTTATTGCAAGTGTCCAAGGCCAGTAGAAGTCTGTGGATGAGAGAGGCCTGTGGAGCAAGCTCTGTTGCATGTAAGCATGGCAGGAAACAGTAGTCTTCTGTAAACACTTGGCAGGCAGTTGCTTGGAGGTCAGCAGCTCCTTTGAAGAGTCCCTTGAAGAAAGAATCCATTTTGTTTGGTTCAGGCTTTTGATTCTGAGCAGGCCACAGGGTACTAGTCCTACAGCCCTCTGGTACCCATGGCTATGTAAATGACCCGTATTCTGCTACTACTACTGATAACACAGGTCTGCAACTAAAAAGCTGTTTGATTATTTTCATCTAATTTCCATTAATTTTGGTGTGCTGAAAACAAATAAAATATTGAAAAAACTCCTAGACATCATGATTTGCCATAACATGCAAAATTGTCTTCAAATTTATCAAATTTATTCAAATTACTATTAATTCAAATTGCTATTAATTAATTCACATAAGTGCATTTAAGATATAAAATGCCAAAAAAACCTTAAAGGGGTTGTCCGAGTTATGTAAAAAAAAAAAAATAGCACTATAAATCTGATGGTCAGCAATATATACATAAGCTAAGCAAGTTTTAAGTCCGTGCTTCTAATGGTAGAAGGGGTTAATCTTTCCTGAAGAATCCAGTGGGAGGGAGACCCAGGGCAGATAGCAGCAGCTCCGGTCAGTGCAGGGGGCCGTGGCCAGCACTGTGACGTCTCGTGTTCAGACACAGAGCTGCTCTCTCCTGCATGCCACACTTGTGCACGAATCATCATCAGGTTCTTGGTTCTAGGCTGTTCACACTTTTTCATCGCAATTCGTGTTAGCTCGTCATTCTTCAACCGTTATGTTATGGCTCCGCGAAAGTGTATTAATTCGCCAGACAGTTTCTGTTTCATCTGTGGTGAATATACAGTGTTGAAGCAACAGCAGAATATTACAGACTTTGTGAAAAAAGTATACTTTGCATACTTTGGACTAAAAATTGGAGATCAAGATAAAGTCTGGGCACCTCATAAAGTGTGCAAACGGTGTGTTGAGGACCTCCAAAACTGGTTCAAGGGTAAGAAAAAATCTTTCCGTTATGGGATTCCTATGGTATGGCGAGAGCAAAAGAACCATAGTGATGATGACTGTTACTTTTGTTCATGCGATGTGAAAGGGTTTAATTCCAAATGGAAGCATTCCATTTCATACCCCAATCTTCACTCGGCAATTCATCCTATCCCCCATGGCACAGATATACCAGTACCCAAGCCCCCTGCTACCTTGGAAGAGATTCCTAGCTCCGATGAAGGTGAAGTCATTCCTGAACCAGATGACGAATCTAGTTCTGACTTTGAAGATATGATACAAGACCAAAATGGTTTTCTCAGGAGATGAATGATTTGGTAAGAGACTTGAATCTTCCCAAAGATGCCGCTGAGTTACTCGGGTCAAGGCTGAAAAGCAGGAATTTATTGTTGCCAGGAGTGTCATCTTCATGGTTCAGACATCGTGAAAAGAAGTTCGTTCCTTACTTCGCCCAGGAAGACAAGTTGGTTTATTGCATCGATGTTGAAGGTCTGATGGGTCAATTTAAAATCCAATATGATTCAGAGCAATGGCGTCTTTTTATAGATTCTTCAAAAAGAAGTCTCAAAGCAGTATTACTCCACAACTGTTTTTACGCTTCCATACCTGTAGGTCATTCCGTACACTTGAAGGAAACCTATGAGAACTTGGAATTGGTTCTTCGTAAACTTAAATATGAAGACCATGGTTGGCAAGTGTGTGGGGACTTGAAGGTCTTGTGCATGCTGCTCGGGCAACAAGCTGGGTATACCAAATATCCTTGTTTTCTGTGTCTATGGGACAGTCGAGACCAACAAAATCACTGGACCAAGAAGTTTTGGCAGCTGAGGGTGCTAACAGTCGGTGAAAAAAATGTCCTCCGAGAAACTTTGGTACCTTCCCATAAAGTTCTTCTACCACCTCTCCGCATAAAAATTGGGATTGATGAAGCAATTCGTAAAATCACTTCCAAGAGATGGAGAATGCTTCAAATACTTGGTCACCAAGTTTCCAGGCCTGTCGGAGGCAAAATTGACGGAAGGTGTGTTCGTCGGACCAGACATTAGAAGGCTTATAGTTGATCAAGAGTTTGTCAATACCATGACTGGTCCTCAAAAAGAAGGGTGGATTGCATTTAAAGAAGTCGTACTGAAATTTTTAGGCAGTAACAAAGATCCTCACTACAAAAAGATCGTCGGACGAATGCTGAAAGCATTTCAAGCTTTAGGTTGCCTGATGAGTTTGAAAGTGCATTTCCTCCAGTCCCACCTTGACTACTTTCCTGAAAATTTGGGAGCTGTGAGTGAGGAAGAAGGTGAATGATTCCACCAAGACATTAAAGAGATGGAAAGGAGATACCAGGGAAAATGGAGCATTACAATGATGGCAGACTACTGTTGGATGCTTCAGAGAGACATTCCAGATGCTACTCACAAGCGTAAATGCACCAAGAGGAGCCTCACAAGGAAGAAGAATCGAGTTTAGTGTGTGTAGGTGAAGCTCATTTCAGTTCAAAAAAGGATTTTCATGAAAATATTGTAATAAAACTTTAATTTTATAAGTCTATTTCCATTTATTTTGAGGTATTGCCTTATTTAGCATAGTTACCTAAATTGTCAGGAAACGTGATGTCCTATGACAAAATGGAGGTCATTTTTGGATTCAGCGCACCAAAAAACATAAAGATTACATGGAATAACCAAAACAGCTCTCGAAAAAAAATTATAATTTGTACACATGTTAAAGACTGTCCCTGATCATCAGAGCTTACAATCTAGTCAAGACAGACAAGAAAAGCATATATCTAGGGGAATGGTAAGAAAACCACATAGGAGACTAAGTGGATCAGGATGCAAAAGCGGCTTCGACCTGTTTATCTCTTGTACTCGACTTTGTTTACTCAAGGACCGCTGTATCAATGAACAGATCTTTAAAAAGTTGCATTAATGTTATCTTCATAACATATTTTTAATAAAATACAGGGATATGTTTACTAAACAGCGGTAGCGGCTTCCATGTGATATAATGGGGCCGGGGCTCCGATATCGCACGGAAGCCCGCTACCGCTGTTTAATAAATAAACCCCATAGACTCTATTTATAATACACTGTTTTAAACTTTTTTTTAAATGGATGAGAACCATATTGAGAACCCCAGAGAGCCACTGCAGTTCGTAAACCCCAGGTATCCTTACTTTGGTGAGGAAAGGGAAGTTTTCATTTATTCTGGTTGGTGATATGAGTGTAATACAGTATTGCGTTTCCACTGTTGACTTAAATAACCATAACATTTCCCTTGTACAGCCATTCGACAAAGACAGTGATGGACTTTGTGAATAGCAGTGACAATGTCATCTTTGTGCACAATACAGTTCATCTGCTCTCTCAGGTTATGGACAACATGATTATGGCTTGTGGCGGGATACTGCCTCTGCTTTCTGCAGCTACATCTGCTACGGTAAGGATTTTACATTTAAAGGCTTTTTTTATCAGGAAATCAAATTTGATTTTGCTTCTATGAGCTATAATTCTTTTTTTCTCATTTAATTTGTTTTTGGTTCATTACTTTTCCTCCTGCTTCTTTGTGTTTCTAGCTCAATTAAAACTAGGTCTTGGATCTGCTACCATGAGCCTTCTTTTACAAGTCCCAGGAATTTTTTTCCTCGCTTGCTTTTACTTCCTCCAGCTTATTCAGTAAAGTAAATGGCAGCCAGTGTCCTCAGCCAGGGTTCTTGTGTCAGTGCACATAGAACCCTGCAATCCTGGGCCCTAAATCTGATCACAAAGAATTGTAATAAAACAATTGACTTCCTTTCCCTCTTCCTCCTACTGAAAGACACAATAAATACTTTTTTAGCAGCATCTGCTGCCAACCCAGGGAGGCCAAATCTAGGAATTGAGTGAGGTTCTGCATGAGAACTGAGCTACTAGGCTGACCTCATGAGCTGTAATTCTAAATAGCTGCTGATGTGTGTCTCACTTGACTTTGTGTCAGTTGTCTTTCTCCATACAGTATAATCAACAAATGACAGTTTGCTTTATGGACATCATTTTTTAGTATTTGGTGATGCTGTTCTAGTGATATTATTTTCTAACCTTTCATTGTTTATGTAGGGGGTATGGAAGGAATGAAGATCAAATTGAGTGGCAGGAAAAAAATAATTATTTTAAAGTACCATTTAAGAGGGATGTTTTGGTGCAATATAGCTGTTAACACGGAGACATGATCTTTTTCCTTCAGTCATGTGCAGATGAATATGTCTTCAGGAACAAGCAGGAAGTCAGCGGTGACGTCGGCGCCGACAGAGTCCTTGTGCGGAGCAATTCCCTAGCTTTCAAAGAAAGCCTTTGGGATTGCATCGCGCATGCGCGGTCCCCTTCCTGCCCAAGTGTGTCATCTTGCTTAATCGTCTTTTTTCTGCAGAGCCCAACGGACGTGGTCCTGTTTTCACTGTGGAAAAAGTAGAAAAGTTGATTATTTTTTTTCAGCTTCCCGGTTCAACACCGGTTCCCCTTCCCGCCCTCGGCTCAGTACACCGGTATCGAGTCCGGTCATATTTTTCATTTTTGTCCTTCGTGACTAGCGTTCGTGCTCTTTTTAGTTTTCACTGGCAGCCCGGTGGTTTGATCTCGCAGGGGCCCTTTTTCCCCGATGGCTGCCAGCAGGTTTAAAAAATGTGATCGGTGTAAGAAGTTGATGTCTCACCTATACACACGACTGCTGCCTCCGATGCCTCGGCCCCGATCATGACCCGGTGGTCTGTGGACTGTGTGGGAAGATGTCTTTGAAGAGTAGGCAGCAGCAGCGTGATAGGATTTTTTCTGAGTCCGTATCTTGCTGGGCCCGGACCTCATCAGAAGCCTCGACATCTCGGGAATCGGAGCCCGAGCACCGTCGTGGGTCTTCTGAGCGGGGGGTCTCCCTCCAGGGAACACCGGAGGAAGAAGAAACTCGTGAGGGTGTCGTCGCTGGATGCCTCTGATCGGCATGGGCCCTCGGTTTCCAAGCCGCGGAGCCCGGACCGCTGCCCCAGGTCCTCTGAGTTGGAGCGGCCGGCTATACAACCTCATAGGGAGCCGGAGGAGTCGGAAAAGGTAACTTCTGTTGTCCTCGTGGACTCTCCTCGGGGAGAGCCGGCATAGGGCCTGACGACATCGGGAGCTGCGGAGCCTTTTGAGCTCATTCTCAGTTTGGCGGCCCTGGAGAGCAGCATGGCTGCTTTCATGGAGCAGCAGCGGGCACTGATGGAAGGTCTCGCCGGTCCATCCGCCCCGACCACTGGGACGTCGACGTCGAAGGCCGAGCCGAGCCAGTCCTCGAGTCGATCCTCGGCCAAGGTTCCCCTCAACCTCCCATTCGGGACCGAGGTCGTCGACGCCGGTGCCCTCGGTGTCGGGGTGGTCGGGCTCAAAGCTCTTGAGGCCGGAGCCCATCAAGTCCTCCTTGGAGGACTCAGCATGGGAGACGGAGGAGGAAGACTCCCCAGACACCTTCCGGACCCGGTGTATCCCATGGGACTCTCTGGGTTCAGAGCCTCGGAATAGGTACCCTGCAGAGGACACTTGGTTCTCGGACTTCGTCAGGGACATGGCCAAGGCTTTGGCATTTCCTGCGGATGCCGAGGAACTCGATGCCCTCCTGTATGACTCTCCCCCGAAGGAAGCCCTTACTGTACTAGTGCCTCCGATGTTGGAACGTCTGATTCTCCAGGACCAAGCAGGAAGTCAGTCCTCACATATGGGTGACATCGACGTCGATGGAGCCCCTGTGCGGAGCATTTCCCCAGCTTTCTAAGAAAGCCTTTGGGATACTGCACGCAAGTGCGGTCCCCTTCCCGCCTAAAGGTGTCATCTTGCTCAGTCTTTCTTTTTCCGTGGAGCCCAACGGACGTCTGTCCGTGTCACCCGGAAAAGTTGGCTTTTTTTTCTTACGATTTCTTCGTGGTGTTCTCCGTTTCGACACTGGTTCCCTTTTCCGCCGGGTTCGGTACACCGGTATCGAGCCCGTCTTCTATTTTTCGGTTTTTGCCCTTTGTGGCTGGCGTTCACGCCCTTTTTTTCTTTTCCCTGGAAGGCTGGTCCTTTGACCTCGAGGGGGTGCTTTTTTCCCCGATGGCTTCCAGTGGTTTCAAAAAGTGTGATCGGTGTAAGAAATTGATGTCTCTCACAGACACACATGACTGCTGCTTTCGATGCCTGGGACCGGATCATGATCCTAAGGTCTGTGTCTCGTGTGGCAAAATGTCCACCAAGGCACTTCGAAGCCACCAGCATCAGAAAGAACGGATTTTTTCTGACTCTGCCTCCGGCCGGGCCCGGACCCGTCTGAGGACTCGACATCTCGGGAGTCTGAACCCGAGCACCGCCGGGGTTCCTTGGACAGGGGGTCCCCCGATCGGGAGCGTAAGAGGAAGAAAAGGCTCTTGAGGGTGGCGTCAGAGGAGGTCCCTGGTTCCTCGAGGGCCAGGTCTCGGACCCCCAACCGCCGCCCCGGGCCCTTGGAGCAGGAGAAGCCATCCAAGATGCCTCGCATGGAGCCGGAGTCCGCCGGGCACGTAAATCCTGTTGTCCTCGAGGACTCTCCTCCTAGGGAGCCGACGTCGGGCCCGGCACCACCGGGGCCCGAGTCGGTGGCTGCTGAGTCTTCTGAGCTTGGACTCAGGCTTGACAGCCTTGGAGTGCAGATTTTCTGCCTTCATGGATCAGCAGCGGGCACTGATGGCCAGCCTCGCTGGTGCATCTGCCCCGACTACCGGGACATCGACGTCTAAGTCGACCCCGGAGACCAAGCTGATACTCGAGACCATGAAGGCTCGAAGTCGTCCATGGTCACGGTCACCCTTGACTTCCCGCTCGGGACCGAGGGTGTCGATGCCAGTGCCTTTGGCATCGGGGCGGGTGCCACCGAGGCCCACGCGGTCGGAGCCCCCCGACTCCTCTTAGGATGAGTCCGCGTGGGAGACGGAGGACGAGGAGTCCCCCGACACCTTCCGGACTCGGTGCGTCCCTTTGGACTCACCGCAGTCCGAGCCCCGGAGTAGGTCCCCCCCGGAGGACACCCGGTTCTCAGAGTTCGTCAGGGATATGGCCAAGGCTTGAGAGATTCCCGCAGACCCCGAGGAGGAGCCGAAGAGCTCGAGGCCCTCCAGTATGACTCTCCTCCGAAGGAGGCCTTTACTGTGCCGGTTCCTCCGATGCTGGAACGGCTCCTCTTCCAGATGTGGGAGGTACTGGCCTCAGCGCCAGTTTTGAGCAAGCGGGTCAATTCCATCTATCGACTCCGTAAGAGCCCTGGATTCCAGAAGGCGCAGCTGCCGCACCATTCCATGGTGGTGGAATCGGCCATGCATCGTCTGAAGAGCCAGAAGATGCACTCTGCGGTGCCTCCCAGCAGGGAGGCCTGGAACCTGGATGCCCTCGGCAGAAAGTGCTTCCAGGGCTCGATGCTTGCTTGCCTTGTCCAGTCTTACCAGCTGTACATGGGCATGTACTTATGAGACCTGGCGAAGGAAATTGCCGGGTTCTCTGCTGGCCTCTCTGGGGAACCTTTGCAGAGGTTCAAGACCTTGTCCTCGGGAATCCGGGAATTCTCAAAGTTCATGTCCCGCGCGACCTACGATGGCTTCGAGGCTTTGGCCCGTGTAGCAGCAGCCGGCATCAGGGCCCGACGCCAGGCATGGTTGCAGTCATCGGACCTCGAGCCCTGGGTGCAGGACAAGTTGGTTGATGTCCCTTGCTGGGGTGAAAACCTTTTTGGCAAGCCCATAGCCGAGAAGGCTGCTGAGCTTGAAACCGAGCACCTGACTAGGACGAGGCTGTCTAGGAAAACCTCTGCCCCTTCTCATAAAAAGAAGGGCTCGGGTAAGAAGTCCTTTTACCCGAGGAAGGCAGCTGCCTAGAAACCTTTCCCTCTGTACCAGGCCTCCCCAGCAGGGTCAGCAGGCCAAGGGGCAGGGACATGGGCCCTGTAGGCAGAAGACACCCAAGCCTCCGGCTCCTGCTCCCACTCAGCAGGGAGGGGGTTTTTGACTCCCACAGCATAGCCTTTCCACCTCTGCTGCCCCATCCCTGCACAGGAGGTCGTCTAGCCCTGTTTTCCCACAGGTGGCCACCCATTACAGGGGTCTGCTTCTGGACAAGGCGGTGGAGCCTGTACCTCCCCGCCTGCAGGGTCACGGTTTCTACTCCAGGTACTTCCTCGTACCAAAGAGAACCGGTGGCCTCAGGCCTATTCTCGACCTCAGGATTTTAAACAAGTTCTTGGAGAAAGAAAAGTTCAAGATGCTTAATCTTGGAACACTTCTGCCCTACATCCAGCAGGGAGATTGGCTATGCTCCTTAGATCTAAAGGATGCGTACACACATCCTCATTCATCCAGACCACAGAAAGTACCTCAGGTTCATTGTGGGAGGAAACCATTACCAATACAGAGTACTGCCCTTTGGCCTAACCTCCGCCCCAAGGGTCTTTACAAAGTGCCTGGCAGTGGTGGTGGCCTACTTGAGGAATCAAGGTATTTTTGTCTTCCCCTATCTGGACGACTGGCTCATTAGGGATCAGACTTACCAGGAGGCCAGGCAAGCCACCCTCCGAGCTGTTTCCCTCCTTCAGCACCTGGGCTTTGTCATAAACTTTGCAAAGTCCGCTTTGCTCCCCTCCCAGAACCTGGAGTTCATAGGGGCGCGGCTAAATTCCCTGCAAGCAAAGGCTTACTTGCCAGAAGACAGGGCACAAAGGCTCATAGACTTGGCAAACCAGTTTCTAAGCCTGCCAAGGCTTTCCGCCAGACTCTGTCTCAGGCTCCTAGGCCACATGGCATTGACAGTGCATGTGACCCCAAACGCCCGCCTCCACATGCGACCTGCACAGTGGTGCCTCAGGACTCAGTGGAAGCAAGCCACAGGAAGCCTCACAGACAAAGTATGGGTGTCCGAGCCATTCCTGAACTCCCTACAGTGGTGGCTACACCCCCCCAACTTACTACAGGGGGTGCCTTTTCAGGTGCCTGTCTCCACAGTGGTGTTGACGACAGATGCCTCCCTGCAGGGCTGGGGTGCACATTGTTTGGGCAAGTGCACCCAGGGCCTGTGGTCTCCATGGGAGGCTACACAACAGATCAGCCTATTGGAACTCTGGGCTATTCGCTTAGCCCTCAAAACCTTCTCTCACACCTTGGCTCACCAGTCTGTTCTGGTACAGACAGACAATCAAGTGGCCATCTTCTATGTGAACAAACAGGGCAGCACTGGATCCAGGCTCCTGTGCCAGGAGGCACAGGCCCTTTGCTCTTTTGCGCTCAGGCACAACATGTTTCTCAAGGCTGTTTATCTCCCTGGCCAGGAGAACTTCCTGGCAGACAGGTTGAGCAGGGTTCTGCAGCCCCACGAGTGGCAACTGCACCCCTTAGTGGCTCAACAAATTTTCCTGAAATGGGGATTTCCATCCATAGATCTCTTTGCCAGTCCCTTGAACCGGCAGCTACCCAGGTTCTGTTCCAGGCAACCGCATCCCCTGAGGGTAGCAGCGGATGCCTTCCTGATTTCTTGGTCCCAGGGCCTCCTGTATGCATTTCCTCCCACGCCTCTGGTTGCCCGAACCTTGTTCAAGATTCTAAGGGACAAGTCCTCGATACTTCTGGTAGCCCCCAGGTGGCCGAGGCAGCCCTGGTTCCCACTTCTGCTTCAACTAGCAGTGGAAACACCACTACCTCTGGGGTTGCAACCCGATCTTCTCTCTCAGGATCACGGTTCCCTTCTGCACCCCAATCTCAAATCTCTCAATTTGATGGCCTGGAGGCTGCAAGGGTAGTGTTGGCTCTCTGGGGCCTGCCTCAGGAAGTGGAAGAGGTGGTCTTGGCCTCTAGAAAGCAATCCACCAGAAAAACCTATGCCCTGAAGTGGAGAAGGTTCTCCTTGTGTCAGCAACGCAAGGAAGATCCTTTCACCTGCACTGTGCCAGTAGTGCTTCAGTACCTGCTGCACTTGTCCAATCAGGGCCTTAAGTCCAATTCTGTTCGGGTCCACCTCTCTGCTCTGGCAGCTCACCACTCACTGGTGGAGGGACACTCTCGGTTCACCCCTTGGTGTCCAGGTTTCTCAGAGGCTTGCTCTTGCTCAAGCCTCCTCTCCGTCCGCTGGCCCCTGAGTGGGAGTTGAATGTGGTCTTGCAGCAACTGACTTGCCCATCTTTTGAGCCGATTGCTACGTGTCCTCTCCGCTTCCTTTCTTGGAAAACTCTATTCCTAGTGGCCCTGACCTCGGCCAGGCGAGTGAGTGAGCTTCAAGCCCTGGTCTGTGACAGGCCATACACTCGCTTCTATAGGAACAGGGTAGTCCTTAGGACTCATCCTAAGTTCCTCCCAAAGGTTGTCTCCTCTTTCCATCTCAACCAGGAGGTGGTTCTTCCAATCTTCTTCCCTAGGCCCCATGCCAGCCGGGCTGAGACAGTCCTGCATACCCTGGACTGTAGAAGGGCCTTATCCTTCTACCTTGAACGTACGCAGAGGCATAGGAGGGCTACTCAGCTCTGCGTATCTTTTGACCCTAATAACTTGCGGTTAGCTGTGTCCAAGCATACCTTGTCCATCTGGGTGGCTGACTGTATCGCCTGGGTTTACAGGGCAGCTGACCTTCCCTTGCAGGGTCGGGTCACGGCCCACTGTGTCAGGGCAATGGCTGCCTCAGTAGCTCATCTCTGCTCTGTACCATTGGCAGACATCTGTAGGGCTGCAACTTGGTCCTCAAGCCAGACTTTTGCGGCCCATTACTGCCTGGAGAGGGAGTCCCGTAGGGACAGTGCTTTCGGTCAGGCAGTGCTCTGGAATCTCTTCGAGGTTTAGGCAACTCCTTCCCTCCAGCCCTCTGGTTGGGCTACCGGTGGGGGTATGTTTCAGTGAAATGCTTTCTCTGGTGCTGCGGCTAGAGGGAACTCATTTTTCAGCTCTGGGTCTCCGGTAGCCTGAAGCTAGGGAGTCACCCATATGTGAGGACTGACTTCCTGCTTGGTCCTGGAGAAAGAGTAGTTACTCACCTGTAACAGGTGTTCTCCAGGAGCAGCAGGAATCATTCCTCACAACCCTCCCTCCTCCCCTGGGAGTTGCAGTTGTACATAGTTCATTTTTACATTTTTGTTGTGCTATCTTTTAGCTATGTCATCAGACTGAGCAAGATGGCACCTTTAGGCGGGAAGGGGACCGCGCATGTGTGCAGTATTCCCAAAGGCTTTCTTAGAAAGCTGGGGAAATGCTCCGCACGGGGGCTCCATCGATGTTGATGTCACCCATATGTGAGGATTGATTCCTGCTGCTCCTGGAGAACACCTGTTACAGGTGAGTAACTACTCTTTCTCTGCATGTGGGAGTCCCCAGCCTCGATGCTGGTGCTCAGCAAGCAGGTTGATTCCATCTATCGAGTCCGCAAGAGTCCTGGGTTCCAGAAAGTGCAGCTGCCGCACAACTCCATGGTTGTGGAATCGGCCATGCAACGGCCGAAAAGCCAAAAAACGCACTCCTCGGTGCCTCCCGGCCAGGATGCTTGGAACCTGGATGCCCTCAGCAGAAAGTGCTACCAGGGCTCGATGCTGTCATGCCGTGTCCAAACTTACCAGCTGTACATGGGCATGTACTTGTGGGACCTGGCAAAGAAGATTGCTGGCTTCTCGGCTGGCCTAACCGAGGAACTCTTGCAGCGCTTCAAAGCCTTGTCCACGGGGATCCGAGAGTGCTCGAAGTTCATGTCTCGAGCAGCTTACGACGGCTTTGAGGCTTCGGCCCGAGTAGCTGCGGCTGGCATCGGTACGCGCCGTCAGGCCTGGCTCATGTTGTCGGACCTAGAGCCATGGGTTCAGGTTAAGTTGGTCGATGTCCCGTGCCAAGGAGACAACCTCTTCGGCAAACCCATGACTGAAAAAGCTGCAGAAATTGAGTCCGAGTACTTGACCCGGACAAGGTTGTCGAAGAAGACATCTGCACCTTCTCACAAGAAGAAGGCCTCTGGGAAAAAGCCCTTTTTCCTGAGGAAGGGTACGGCTTACAGAAACTACCCCATTTAACAGGCCACCCCAGCTCCTCAACAGGGGCAGCAGGCCTGGGGACAGGGGCATGGCCCACGTACGCTGAAGACCCCCAAGCCTCCAGCTCCGGCTACTACCCAGCCAGGAGGGGTTTTTTGACTCCCAGTGCATAGCTCCTCTCCCACCTGTGGTTTGGCCCTGCACAGGAGGGAGGCTGGCCCTGTACGGTCACAGGTGGCCAGCCATTACTACCGATGCCTGGGTTTTGCAAGTAGTCCAGCAGGGCTATCTCCTTCATTTCAACGAGGTGCCCTCCTCCTTTTTCCCAGGAGAGCCTCTCAGGCCCCCTCTTCATAGGAACCTCCTCCTGCAGGAGTTGAGAGGTCTGCTGAGGGATCAGGCGGTGGAACCGGTGCCCCACCACCTGCAGGGGCAAGGCTTCTACTCCAGGTATTTCTTCATACCAAAAAGAAAACGAGGCCTACGCCCCATCCTGGACTTGCAAAATCTAAACAAGTTCCTGGTGAGGGAAAAGTTCAAGATGCCTTACCTCTACCAGGGAGACTGGTTATGCTCCTTAGATTTAAAGGATGCTTATACTCACATCCTCATACACCCAGACCACAGACAATACCTCAGGTTTGTGGTCGGAGGAAACCCCTTCCAGTACAAAGTGCTTCCCTTCGGCCTAGCTACTGCTCCCAGAGTATTTACCAAATGCCTAGCAGTGGTGGCGGCCTTCCTCGGAAGCCAGGGTGTCTTTATCTTTCCATACCTGGACGACTGGCTCATCAGGGGCCAATTGTCAAAGGAGGCACAGCAGGCCACTGCTCGCACAGTCACCCTGCTCCAGCTCCTAGGGTTTGTTATAAATCCCGAAAAGTCCACTTTACTCCCCACTCAAAACTTGGAGTTCATAGGGGCAAGACTGGACACACTTCAGGCAAAGGCTTACCTACCACTGGACAGGGCAAGGCGGTTGCTGGACTTGGTACAGCAGGTCCAGCACAGGCCTCAAGTCTCCACAAGGGTCTTCCTACGCCTCCTGGGCCACATGGCCTCCACGGTGCATGTGACTCCATATGCTCGATTCCACATGCGCACAGCTCAATGGAGCCTCAGAGACCAGTGGACGCAAGCCACTGGCCGCCTCAGAGACAGAGTAGCAATTTCCAAGCTACTGGTGACAGCCTTGCAATGGTGGCTTCACTCTCCCTCCCCCCCCAACTTGCTTCAGGGAGTAGCATTCCAACCTCCCTCTCACACCAGAGTTCTGATGACAAATGCCTCCTTGCTGGGCTGGGGAGCCCATTGCCAGGGTTCATGCACTCAGGGTGTGTGGTCCTCGCGAGAGGCCGCGCTTCAGATCAATCTTCTAGAGCTTCGAGCCATCCGCCTAGCTCTTCAAGCCTTCTGTCATCGTCTGGCACATCAGTTGGTGCTGATACAGACAATCAGGTGGCGATGTTCTACATCAACAAACGGGGGGGGTGGGGGGCACAGGATCTCGCATCCTATGCCAGGAAACTGTGGACCTCTGCTCTTTTGCAGTGGCACATCATATGTCCCTAAAGGCAGTTTATCTGCTGGGTCAGGAGAACCTCCTGGCCGCCAAGTTGAACAGGATTCTTCAGACTCACGAATGGCAACTGAACCGGGATGTAGCCCAACGGATCTTCAACCGTTGGGGTCTCCCATCTATGGATCTCTTTGCCAGCCCGCAAAACCATCATTTGCCTGGTTCTGCCCGAGGCAGCCGCATCTGCTGAGTGTGGCGGTGGATGCTTTCCTGATCTCGTGGGCACAGGGCCTTCTCTATGCGTTTCCACCCACGCCCCTGGTGGCACGCACTCTGTTCAAGATTCTTCGGGACAAGGCCTCAGTCATCCTGGTAGCACCCAGGTGGCCGAGACAACCTTGGTTCCCTCTTCTCCTTCAACTGGTGGTCGAAACTCCACTCCCAATGGGGGTGCAGCCCATCCTCTTGACCCAGGAACAGGGTTCCTTGCTGCACCCCAATCTCAGATCCCTCAACTTAATGGCCTGGCTGCAGAGAGGGTTAGTACTTGCTCCTCTACTCATTCCCAAAGAGGTTGAGGAGATGTTGCTGGCCTCTAGAAGGCAATCCACTAGAAAATACTACGCGTTCTAAGTGGCGTAGGTTTGAAGGGTGGTGTGCCCAGAATAAGGAGGACCCGTTCACTTGTCAAGTACCTCAGGTATTGCAGTACTTGCTCCACCTCTCGAAGTTAGGCCTCAAGTCTAACTCTGTCAGGGTCCACCTGAGTGCGCTATGATCTCACCACTCTCCAGTGGACGGGCAACCTCTTTCAGGTCACCCTTTTGTATCCCGATTCCTCAGAGGCCTCCTACTCTTGAAGCCGCCAATTCACCCACCGGCTACAGAGTGGGACTTAAATGTGGTCTTGCAGCAGCTTACTTGCCCACCTTTTGAACCAATGGCCACCTGTCATCTCCGCTTCCTTTCCTGGAAAGCACTCTTTCTAGTGGCACTCAAGTCTGCTCGACTTGTGAGCGAGCTGCAAGCTTTAGTAGCGGATAGGCCGTAGTAGTGGTCCTACATACTCACCCCAAGTTCCTCCCAAAAGTGGTTTCCTCGTTTCACCTTAACCAAGAGGTGGTTCTTCCAACCTTCTTCCCTAGGCCACACTCCAGCAGGGCAGAAGCGGTTCTGCATACTCTGGACTGTAAGAGGGCACTTGCCTTTTACCTGGAGCGTACGCGGGAACATCGGAGAGCTTCCCAGCTCTTCGTCTCTTATGACCCTAGTAAACTGGGTCTACTTGTCTCCAAGCGCACATTATCCACCTGGGTGGCGGACTGCATCGCCTGGGCGTACAGGGCAGCGGACCTCCAGCTGCAGGGCTGAATCACGGCCCACTCTGTCAGGGCTAAGGCCGCATCAGTGGCTTAACCACCTCTCTGTTCCGTTGGCAGACATCTGCCGGGCCGCAACTTGGTCTTCAAGCCAGACTTTTGCAGCCTACTACTGCCTGGAGAGGGAGTCCCGGCAGGACAGTGTTTTCGGTCAGGCGGTACTCTGTAACCTATTCGAGGTTTAGGCAACTCCTACCCTCCAACCCTTTGATGTCAGGCTACCATGGGGGTTGCGTTCTCGGAGAAAAATCCTATCACTGCCTCTGCGGCTCTTCTAGAGGGAGCCATTTTCAGCTATGGGTTCTCGGTAGCCTATAGCTAGGGAGTCCCATATGTGAGGGCTGACTTCCTGCTTGTTCCTGGAGAAAGCGTAGTTACTCACCTGTAACAGGTGTTCTCCAGGGACAGCAGGAATCGGTCCTCACAACCCTCCCTCCTCCCCTGGAGTTACAGTCCTATTATTGGTTTTTATTCATTTTTCCGTCTTTTTAGCTATGTCATCTGACTGAGCAAGATGGCACTCTTGGGCGGGAAGGGGACCGCGCATGTGCGATGCAATCCCAAAGGCTTTCTTTGAAAGCTGGGGAATTGCTCCGCACAAGGGCTCCATCGGCGCCGACATCACCCATATGTGAGGACTTGATTCCTGCTGTCCCTGGAGAACACCTGTTACAAGTGAGTAACTACGCTTTCTTGAGACAGCCTGATTCACTAAGGCTCATCTCCCATTCTGTGTCTATAGAAGATGGTTGGGTTTTTTTTTTGCAAATTTCTTTGCATTTTTAACACATTTTGCTGGGGATGTACTGGCGAGAGTGACATGAACCCCATAGCCAATGAAGAACTTGCCAGATCACCTTTCCATCTATGTTATATTCTGCCCGTTGTTTCCTTTTCCTTGTAGTGAATGACTTCATCTTTCCTATCAGTAAATGGAGGTCCTTCCTTTATTTATATTGCTCCTTTCAATTGTAAACGGCTTTGCTGATTTGAAGAATGGTATAGCAAATTTTTAATAAACTAAACCAAAACAGAAAACCACAAAAAGGAATCGGTCATTTTAGCAATGTGTTAGATGACAGATCACTTACATAGAATTTCATTTCCAATAAATTTTATTTATAGTTTGAAAATATCCTCTACGCTAGGGGTCTCAAACTCAAATTGCTTTGAGGGCCAAATGAGGACTTATAAATTAACCCGTGGGCCGCATTGTCAGAAGTGACGTGTGGCAAAGCTAGCACCACACACATACACAACATACATCGCAGCAACTGCTTCCTTCGCTACACAAAAGTTGAACTTACTCTTCAGGCTGCTAGACAGACTCGATTCCTCTCCATAGCTGCTTAACACGCCGGAAAAGGAAGAAACGGTCGCTTGCAAACAGCATGTTCTGTTGTCGCGGAAGGAGTTTGTCCCCGCCCTAAAATGCATCGCAGGCCGCACAAAAGTCTCTTGCAGGCCGTGTGTTTGAGACCCCAGCTCTACACCCTCTAAAATCTTATTTAGTTTTGATGCCCCCTATATATGGGAATGTTCCTCAAGGAAGTTACTGGAGACTTGGAACTTATGAGCCCATTTCTCCCAGATGATAAGAGACAAGATTTTCTTGCTCTAGTTAAGCATGCTCAGGATGTCTCCAAGTTTGTCAATCATGCAGCCTTTGACTGCTTCAAATGCATCAGCAGAACTTCTGCTATTGCCATTGGCGCATGACGGATTGCCTGGCTACAGGCATGAGACTTGGGTACAGGACAAGTTAGGCAACATTCCTTGCACGGGGGAGAATCTCTTCGGCAAGAACTGGCAGGAGAAGGCTTACAAGTTAGATGCTGCCAATTCTACCTTAAATAGATTGTCAAAGTCTACAGCCACTCCAGCCAAAAGGAAGCCTTATAAAAAACCCTCTTTTAGTAAAGAGAGGAAGTTTTATCCTTCCTATACACAGCAGAGTCAAACTCCAGGTCAGGTTGCCCAAAAGGGGCAAACTAGACAGTAAAAGAAGCCAAAAGGCTTGAGAGCCCAACCAGCTCTCCAGGTTCAGCCCCCTTAAGGGCTTTGACTCCTTCCTAGAGAGCTTTGCCTTCCTGCCTCTGAGGGGTCCCCAACCCCCCAATATTCCGGGCAGGGTATTTCACTTTGTCAACAGATGGCATCAGTTAACAGCAGAAGATTGGACTTTGTCCATTGTAGGAGAAGGGTACAAGCTTCATTTTCACAGCATGCCCCCTCCTACAATTCTAAAGCAATTCAATTCACAAACCTCTGCAGACAATCTGCTAGATCATGAGGTCTCCACACTTCTTGCCCAAGGGGCAATAGAGGAAGTACCCATTCTTCAACAGGGTGCAGGGTTCTACTCCCCCTATTTTCTTATTCCAAAGAATACAGGAGGACACAGACCCATTCTAGACCTCAGAGAATTGAACAAATATCTGTTTCGAGAGAAATTCAAAATGATTTCTCTAGGAACTCTTCTGCCATACCTTCAAAGCCAGGACTGGCTTTGCTCTCTAGACTTAAAGGATGCATACACTCACATTCTCATCCATCCAGATTACAGGAAATTTTTACATTTCCTTTTCAGGGGAAGACCTTTCCAATACAGGGTTCTTCCTTTTGGTCTGGCTTCAGCACCAAGGGTATTCATGAAATGCATGGCAGTAGTAGCTGCATTCCTACGAACCCTGGGGATTTTCGTCTTCCCTTACTTAGATGACTGGCTCATTCGAGCCTCCACAGTGACACTGTCCCATACAATGCAAATCCTCCAATACTTGAGGTTGGTAATAAACTTCCCGAAATCTCAACTGGTTCCTTCCCAATGCCTAGAATTCATAGGAGCCTGTCTGGATACCAGACAGGCAAGGGCTTTCCTTCCACAAGCCCGGTGTCTTCGCATAATGCAACTAGCTTCCCAAGCAGCAGGCAATCCTCCCTTACTGCTCGTGAGCTACTGCAGTTACTGGGGCACATGGCATCCACAGTTCATGTAGTCCCATATGCTCGCCTCCACATGCGTGCAACTCAGTGGACCCTCTCCACACAGTGGACACAGGCCACGGGTCATTTGACGGACAAAATAACAATCTCTCAACGACTAATTTTGTCCCTCCAATGGTGGCAGTCACTAAAAAATCTGACAGTGGGGTCTTCTTTCCATCAACCCTTCTTTCAGGCCACCCTAACAGATTCATCACAGGTGGGTTGGGGAGCACACCTGGATCATCTCTCTACCCAGGGCACCTGGACTCCACAGGAGGTTAGTTTACACATAAACGTCCTGGAATTAAGAGCAATTTATTTAGCTCTTCGAGTGTTCCACGCCCTGCTCAGCTACAAGACAGTCCTAGTCCAGACAGACAATCAGGTAGCCATGTTATATGTGAACAATCAGGGAGGAACCGGCTCTCTGTCGTTATGCAACGAAGCTTTATGACTATGGGCCCTCGCCAGAGAGCATCAAATTAACCTTCTAGTGGTATATCTTCTCAAGCAAGGGATGCCTTCCTCCTTCACTGGGGTCAGGACTTCCTTTATGCCTTCCCACCCATTCCCCTCATCCCCAAAATATACTCTTCAAGCTTCAGAGAGACACGGGTCGCATGATTCTCGTAGCTCCACGATAACCACGCCAAACGTGGTATTCCCTGCTTCTGCATCTTTATCAAGCTGCACCTCTGGAGTTAGGGCATGCTCCAGATCTCCTTTCCCAGGAGAACAGGACGCTATGGCACCCAAATCCCCAGTCCCTGCACCTCACAGCCTGGTTACTGAAGGCTTAGACCTCCAGGATTTTAACCTGTCCCAGCAGGTAAAAGAGATCATTCAGGCTTCTAGGAAACTTTCCACGAGAAGATCTTATGCCTTCAAGTGGAAACGTTTTACTATATGGTTCTCCAAGAGGGGCTTAAACCCCCTGGTCATACCTTTAGAATCGATACTAGAGTATCTCCTTCACTTATCGAATTCTGATTTAAAGACCAATTCAGTAAGAGTCCATCTTTGTGCAATTGCAGCTTCTTATAAGCCTCTAAATGGACAGCCAATTTCCTCTCATCCACTTCTATCAAGATTTATGAAAGGCCTTTTATTAACTAAGCCTCCCATCAAGCCGCCACCGGTGGCATGGGATCTAAATCTAGTTCTCGGGCAGCTCATGAAGCCGCCTTTTGAGCCTTTAGCCACTACAGCCCTTACGTTTTTGACCTAGAAGGTCATCTTCCTAATTGCAATCACCTCTGCCCGTCGCATTAGTGAATTGCAAGCTTTAGTGGCTGATCCTCCTTATACTAGGTTTCATCATGATAAGGTTGTTCTTCGAACTCACCCACATTTTATGCCAAAGGTGATTTCGCCTTTTCATTTAAATCAGTCAATTTACCTTCCTGTATTTTTTCTGAGGCCTCACGCCTCTAATGCAGAAAGAAACCTTCATACTTTGGATTGTAAAAGGGCCTTGGCCTTTTATATACAAAGAACACAGCAAAATAGAAAGTTATCACAACCTTTTCTAGCTTTTGACCCTAGTCATTTGGGACTTCTAGTCTCCAAAAGAACTTTATCTAAATGGATTGCCCAATGCATATCCTTTGCTTATGAGAGTAAGGGTCTTCCTCTTCAGAACCATGTCACAGCTCATAACGTGAGAGCCATGGAAGCTTCTATGGCTAATCCCCACTCTGTGTCTATCAATGACATTTGTCGAGCAGTTACCTGGGCTTCGGTACACACCTTCACAGCCCACTACTGCCTAGATAAAGCCTCCCGTCGGGATGCCTTCTTTGGCTAAGCTGTTCTTCAAAATCTCTTTCAAACCTAAACCAACTCCTGCCCACCAACCCTGGTGGGATGCCAGAGTTCCATGGGAGGAAGGATTCCCACCTTCTACGGTGGCACCTTCCTGGGGCTCTCTCTCTGGCATCTTCAGCTAGGGAGTCCCCATATGTGAGGACTACATTCCTGCTTGTTCCTGGAGATAGCGTAGTTACTCACCTGTAACATGTGATCTCCGGGAACAGCAGGAATTTAGTCCTCACAACCCACCCACCTCCCCTGGGAGTTGTCTCTCTCTTTGTCTTTCCTCTCTCCCTCTATCCTTTCACTCAGCTACAAACTTAACTTTAGAGGGACAGTTGGAAAGGTGGGAAGGCAGCGCGCATATGCTAAGGGATGCTCCCAAAAGCGTTCCTTTTGGACGCTGGGGAGCGTTCCCGCGCAGGCTCCATCAGTACCGACGATACCCATATGTGAGGACTAAATTCCTGCTGTTCCCAGAGATCACCTGTTACAGGTGAGTAACTACGCTTTATAGGAAAGGCGAATAATAGCCCTTCTCTAAGGAAGTATTAATCAGTTGCATGATTACGTAAGGCAAGCTTCTCAATATTTATGCAGTACGGGGTTCCAGATCACAAAATCCACTTCCAAATTAAACTGTTAATTCTTGTACCTCCATAAATTGTATAAGTTGAAACTTATTCCAAACTACATCCATTCTGATTTTGATGTCAAACAGCTCAGAGAATTCAACTTCTCTGTAGGATGTGTCTCTCTTCTCCGTGGACAAGCAGAAAAAAAGTCTTCATATATGGATATCATCATTCGAAGGAGTCTCCTTGTAGGAGCATTCTGAATTCCTAGAAACGTTTGGAAGCTCAACCATGCTCGCGTGCGCACCTTTCTGCCTGCTGCCGTGGTGTCATCTTATCCTCTGTCCTTTTCTTTCCCTGGTGCCCCTCGGACATGTTTGGCTTCTTGTATCTGAGTATTTTGTAATTGTGTTTTTGGCAATTTTTTGTTATTTTCCCAATTGCCGTCATGGTTTTTTTCTGTTTTTCTTCTCATATTATTCTTAATTTAGGGTTTTCGAAAGCTACAGGGTTTCTCATCCCAGTCCTCAGGACCCATCTAACCAGTCGGGTTTTCAGGCTAACCACAATGAATATGTATATGAGAGATTTGCATACACTGCCTCCATTATATGCAAATCTCTCCCATGCATATTCATTGTGGTTATCCTGAAAACCTGACTGGCTAGGTGGGCCCCAAGGACTGGGTTGAGAACCCCTGCGGAAATGTTCTTTATTTTTTGCGACACCTCATCCCCCTTAGGCACTTGTCATTCTGGCAGGGAATGTTTTTTAAATTTGAGCTGTTTGATTTTGCTGTGGCTATTATTCGGGGCAACTTGTCCCAAAAATCTGCTAGCGGGTTTACTACCTACTATTTATCATTTGTATAGTTGCTATAAGCCAGCGCTATACATACAGATGTAAGACACAGTCCCTGCTCATCAGCTTACAATCTAATCAAGATGAAGAACATCACAAAAGTGAAGACTAGAGTATGGTAAGATATTGTCACACTGCCCCCCTAGTGGTGATGGCGTGGCACGACAGAAGGGCGTGGACAGAGAGGGGAAAGGTTTGTTTAGGGAGGAGGTTGGTTCTTATGCAGGGCCCAGGCTTCTGTAGGCCTGGTAGCCTTCTGTACTACTAACTCTCCAAAGAAAATATAGTCCGAGTTAGGGAAATGGTAAAGCTTTTATTTCCCTCTTTTGCAAAACAGGTTCTTTAGCCCAGAGTACAAAAACAACACATAAAAAGAAAATGTCCTTGCTTCAGGTAAAGGAAACATAAGCATTGAAAACACTGTTCTCTTCACAGTACAGGCACATGAAATGTAACATTCAATTCTTAGCTCACCCCAGCTATGCCTCTCTTAGGGCTCAATTCTTTCTGACAGGCAGTAATTCACTTCCATTGGAATGTCTAAAGGATCCTCTTGGTATTCCACCTGCATCGGTTCACTGCTTAGAGCGTTTGGGAGGTTTCCTTCAGGCTCTCTGCTTAGTGCTTGGATTAAACGCCAGTAGTCAGCATTGCAAGGTAAACTTCTCTGCTGAGGATAGTTTCGCTTGCATACAGTACTTTCTTTGTTAAGCTTTTTATTAAGTGCAGGTTTGAACCTTGTTTCAGGCGGGCCTCTGTGAGGACAACAGACTCTAGTGTCTGCCCCTTTCTGTGTCACAGTATTCAAACTATTACCATTATAAAAATAGCATTTACCTTTGCTTCCATGTTGCTCTCTGAAAGGTGTAGGCTGAGGTTTGGGCCTGGCAGGTCCTAGATTATCTGCTACACAGGTAGGCCTCAGGCTCTTATCAAACTTAGGCCTGGGTCTCTCTCTTATAGTCCAATTTCCTTCAGGGTCAGCAGCTTTATAAAAGCTTTCTCTCCTGGAGAATTTATCTCTCCCTTCTTTAAAATGTTTACAGTAGATTCCTGTACCTGGTTTGGCTGGCACGGTTAGGCTGGTTCCCTTGGTCAGGAGTCCTCTCCCTGGATTCTCCAGATATCCATGTAGCTCGGGAGTTGAAACTTCCTGCACAATTTCCTGACAGTCTCCTTGTCTGTCTGAAGCTGTCTGCCAACCTCTTTGTCTTTCTCTTTTTCTCCAACCTCTTTGGCTGTACAGGTCTCCTTGCCAGTCTCCTTGACTGTGTTCTGGCTTGTCTCTTTGCCAGTCTCCTTGACTGTGTTCTGGCACGTATCCTTGCCAGTCTCCTTGTCTCTCCTCGACTGCTCTCCCGACTGTTCTGTCAGCTGCTCTGTCTCCTGCTCTCTCGCCTGCTCTGTCTCTCCTCCAGTCAACTGAGCATTTAAAAGGAGTTCCTCCCCTTCTGCCTTGGGTGTTGGCTGGAATTACGTCATGGGCTTTAAGGCGTGGTTCTTCAGACCTCCAGAGGTCTCTCTGGCTTCCTCTATGTGGTTCCTCCTGTCGCTGCAGCTGTTCTTTATCTCTTTTTTCCGTGTTTAAAACTTTTCCATCTGCTTGCAGCTGGTCTGCGGTGCCACAATATATATATAAGTAGTGAACAAGAGAGCGTGGAGTATCAGGATCCAAAAGCATTCACGAAGAGCTACATTTTTAGCTTGGATTTAAATAGGGCTAGAGAAGGAGCCCAGTATACTGATTCAGGGTGTTTGTTCCAGGCATATGTAGCAGCAAGGTGGAATGATCGAAGTCTGGAGTTAGCAGTGGCACAGAAAGGGCACAGATAAAAGGGAAACTGGAAAAGGGGGTGTAGAGTGATATACGAGAAGAAAGGTTTTGTGGTGATCTTCATCTTGATTAGACTGTAAGTTAAGTCATAGTTAATTCATTCATTCAATTTCTGCTACCTGGGAGTTAATTCAATAAGTCTCTCTGCTACCTGAGCAATTCTGACCCTGCACTGCAAAGCTAAGTTTCTGAATTTATTATTTTGGCTGGTTTTGATATAAATTTTCCATGCCTATTTATTACCTGTTTATATTCTCTCAGATTTGAGTGTGCCCTCAGTTCATAGAAGAACCACTGACCATGGACACTTAAATTCACTCCCACTCTACCCCACCCACCCCAGGGTTTCATAGCCTATATACAGGGCGGCCCGTCTATTGAGCAAGAATATTTTCTGCACAGGGCCCCACATTTCAGGGGGCCCCGCGCAAAAAACATTCTGCATCAGCCCAGCTACATCGAGCATCTCACGGGGCCCCCCCTGCCTGGCAGAGTCCTCCCTACAGCATCAGCTGCCTCAGCATCTGCTGTCAGAGCTGCTCTCTCGCGGCTCTGTTAATCCCGCCGTGGCTGATGGGAAATACCATCAGCCCCGGCGGGATTAACAGCTGCGAGAAAAGGAAACGCCCTTCGCAGCTCTGAAAAGCCCGCGCTTTGGGAGCTGATGCTGCAGGGAGGACTCTTCCGGCGGGCAGGGGGGGGCCCCGTGAGACACTCGATTCTGCCGCTGCCACAGTGGCAGCAGCAGCAGCAGCAGCCGGAGCCGTATTGTGTTTCTTTTAAATCTAGCTGGGCTGATGGGGGGAGGGGGTTAGGACTGGTAATGGGCTATGGGGGGGGGGCTAAGACTGTAAGTGGGCTGATGGGGGGAGGGGGGGTAAGGACAGGTAAAGGGAAATGTGGGGGATAAGTATGGAAGTGGGCTGATGGGGGGAGAGGGCTTAGGACTGGTAATGGGCAATGGGGGGGCTAAGACTGGAAGTGGGCTGATGGGGGGTTAGGACTGGTAATGGGCTATGGGGGGGGCTAGGCCTGGAGGTGGGCTGATGGGTTTAGGACTGGTAATGGGCTATGAGGGGGCTAAGACTGGAAGTGGGCTGATGGGGGGATTAGGACTAGTAATGGGCTATGGGGGGGGCTAGGACTGGAAATGGACTGATGGGGGTTAGGACTGGTAATGGGCTATGGGGGGACTAGGACTGGTAATGGGCTATGGGGGTCTAGGACTGGTAATGGGCTGGGGGGTTTGCTAGGACTGGAAATGGGCTGAGTGGAAGGGGGACTTCAACTGCAAATAGTTGATGGGGACGGGGGCTTGGAATAGAAATGGGCTGAGTGGAGGGGAGCTAGGATTTGACATGCGCTGTTGGTGGGGCTAGGAAAGGACTAGAAATGGGCTGATGGGGAGCTGGGATTGGAAATGAGCTGATGGAGGGACTCGGATAAGACTGGAAATGGATGAGGGAGCTAGGACTGGAAATGGGCTGATGGTGTGGCTAGGAAAGAATTGGAAATGGGCTGATGGGGGGCTAGGACTGGAAATGGGCTGATGCGGGGACTAGAAGGGAGCGGATGCTGGGTGGGGCTGGAATTAGAAGGGAGCTGATATTGGGGGAGGATTAGAATGCGATGGAGCTGGGAGACTGAAATGGAGAAGGGAAAATATTTTGTGTGGGAGGGAAGACAAATCTACAATTGGCTGGGTATTGGGAGAGTAAGTGGGGATTTAGGATGGAGGGGTAAAATTTGAGTGGATGAAATAGGAATGAGGAAAGAGCAAAAGGAGAAAGATTAGTATGTTAAAGCAGATGTAGAGAGAGAATGGAAAAAAAAACTAGGAGAGAAGAAAGGACAAATGGACAGCAGACAATGGATAGTTAGCAGAAGACACGACGAAACCAGAAGAAAGTGGTTGGAGCAATTGCAACTGAAAAAAAAATGCACAAAAGGTAGAAAAATATCTCTTTATTTTATTTATTTATTTAGAAAACACTTATATACCGCTACTTCCAGCGATCAGAAGCGGTTTGATTACATTTTTGGGATTTGTCAAAATCAAGACAGAAAGGTTGGGGTATATATACACTAGTTCAGAGGTAAAACACAGCACACAGGATAGGGTCTCAAGCTTGGTCTCAAGCTTGAATTTATTAACTGGAATATGTCAGGTCTGGGAAATATGCATCATTAACGTCTGCGCTTTGTTTAGTACAAGAGGAAATTAATTTATAGTTTTATTTCTACAGTGTTGTACATTCTAAGTTTGGCTTTTGGGGTTCCCAGTTTAATTATTGTCTTCCTGATTCTAAATTGTGATTCCTTGTTTGGTGATGGTCTATGTTCTGCATGTGTAACTGAGCTGAGGTATTCTGTTTATGTAATTCCTATTTGACAGTGCCACTTGTTCTCTTTCCCCAGTAGGAGATGTATTGGTATTCTCTGAGATGTATTGGTTTAATATTTGCAGTGTTGCCTTTTGATAGGTAGAGTATGGTGCTTTGTGAGTCCTGGTAGTGCTGTTATGATACGGCGGGTTTGCTATGTTTGTAGTAGTTCCTAATGTGCCTGGCGGTTGGCACTGGATTATAGTAATGTAGAAATCTTTTAGTCTTTCTTTATCTATACACTCATTAAGAGGCATGTTTACTAAACGTTAGTGTATGGTAACATTATGTGAATATTTATGCAAATGAGGCCCATTATGCAAATGAGGCCCCGCACCGAGTCTCCACACATGGCCCCGCACCCCCCTTGGGCCACCCCTGCCTAAATAGTCATCATATAAAATGACAACTGTCCTCCAATTAGATGTAACACCTACCTTTTCTCCTTGTCCTAGAACTGCTTTATAACCATCTTAATCAGCATTTCAGGCTAAAACTCAGAGACAAAAAGAGAAATACGGATAGCAAAATCCAAGTCAGAAGAAAAGATAGCTAAATATGTGAAGTGTGGCAACAAGACTTTTTACAGGTATATTTGGTAGAGGAAGAAAATCAGAGGTGGGATTGCAGGACTCAAAAGTGCTGGGAATGGATTTGTGGAAAGTGACATTGAAAAAGTGAAAATGCTAAACAAATACTTCTGTTTTTACTAAAGAACATTTATTTATTTTATTAATTTAACAGGTTTTATATACCGCTTTATCATTTCAATCAAAGCGGTTTAATGGAAACTTAAACTTGCTAACGTACATTAAACAGGGACATTGAAAACTTGGATTTTTCTGAGGCAATGGAGGGTTAAGTGACTTGCCCAAGGCCACAAGGAGTGCTAGTGGGAATCGAACCCTGGCCTCTGGGTTCCCAAGCCAGTGTTCTTAACCATTACGCTGCTACTCCACATCAAATCCTGGAGAAGGATCACCTGTGATTGACAAATAAACAGATGGGAATGGAGTAGATACCACACCATTCACAGAAGATATTGTGTTAGAACAGCTTGCAAAACAAAGTGGAAAAGGCAATGGGACTGGATGGGATACATCCCAGGATACTGAAAGAGCTCAGAGAGGTTCTTGCAGGGCTGTTAAAGGATGTTTTTAATAGATCCTTGGACAGGAGAAGTTCCACAGAACTGGAGAAGGGCTGATGTGGTACCTCTTCCCAAAAGTGGTAATAGGTAAGAAGTGACAAACTATAGGCTGGTAAGCCTTCCTCGGTGGCGGGAAAAGTAATGGAGGCGCTCCTAAAGTGGACTTTCTCAAAACCAAAGGGTTGCATGATCCGAAGCAACATGGTTTTACCAAAGGATGATCTTGCCAAACAAATCTGATTGAGTTCTTTGACTGGGTGACCAGAGAACTAGATCAAGGGCATGCGATGGATGTCATCTACCTAGATTTCAGCAAAGCCTTTAGTACTGTTCCTCATAGGAAGCTTGTCAATAAACTCAACAGCTTGGGGATGGGTCCCAAGGTGGCGAACTGGTTCAGAAATTGGTTGACTGACAGATAACAGAAGGTGTTGGTAAATGGAAGTCACTCAGATGAAAGGAAGGTGATTAGTGGTGTGACCCAGGGTTTGGTTCTGGGACTGGTACTGTTCAATGTGAGTGATATTGCTAAAGGACTGAATGGAAAAGTCTGTCTTTTTGCAGAGAACATGAAAATTTGCAACAGAGTGGACTTCCCTGAGGGAGTGGATAACATGATGAAAGATCTAGAAAAGCTGGAAGAATGATCTAATTCTTGGCAGATAAGATTTAATGTGAAGACGTGCAGTGTCATGCACTTAGGAAGCAGACATCCAAGGGAATTGTATGTGATAGAGTTCGAGAGGTTGGTGTGCATGGACCAGAAGAAGGACCTCGGCTTGATTGTTTCTGGGGATCTCAAGGTAGCAAAACAGTGTGACAAGGCAGTGGCAAAAGCCAGAAGGATGCTGGGTTGCATACAGAGAGGAATTACCAGCAGAAAGGAAGAGGTACTAATGCCACTGTACAAGTCGCTGGTGAGGCCTCACTTGGAATATTGTGTTCAGTTTTGGATACCATATCTCGCAAATGATATAAAAAACTGGAAACAGTTCAGAGGAAGACAATCAAAATGGTTTGGAGCCTGCGTCAGAAGACATATGAGAAGAGACTTGAAGACTTAAAAATGTATATTCTGGAGGAGAAGAGGGACAGCAGAGATATGATTCAGACCTTTAAGTACTTCAAGAACATTAATGAACAAACAAACCTCTTACAAAGATGTGGAAGCTGTAAAACTAGAGGGCATAACATGAAGCTGTGAGGGGGGTAAATTGAAAGGCAATATCAGGAAATGTTTTTTCACTGAAAGGGTGGTGGATGCTTGGAATGCTGTCCTGATGGAAGTGGTGGGGGTAAACACAGTGACAGAATTCAAAATGGCATGAGAGGACAGAGGATCCCTTTATAGCAATAGGATAAAATCAAAATAAACATAACTCTTATATCTCGACAAATAGGGGTGACCTACACGGAGCTGTGGGTATACCCCTAAACAAATGCATGGGGGAGGAGTGACCTGCATGGAGCGGCAGATGCACGTACTCTTACTGCCTTGCGGGGCAGACTAGATGGACCATACTGTTCTTTATCTGCTGTCATATACTATGTTACTATGTATAGAGCAGTCGCAGAATGAATCCACATATAAGTCATTAGGAGATGTTTGAACTGGACGCAAATATGGATAGGGAGCCAGTGAATAACATGAGAAGTACCCCAGAGGTGGAGCACAAGAAGAAGAAGAAATTCTCGAGGGCATTGTCCATGGACGAGTTGGGGAAGGCGGGTAAGTCCCACGCTCAGCCCCACAGTCCACACCGTGAATATGAGGGATCAGATCGGGAGCAGCCTACCAAGGTTACCCGAAGAGAGTTATCGGCCTCCGGTAACCAGCCTCGGACCCCGAAGCTATCCTGGTTGAGGACGTCCCCTTGTCGGAGCAGGCGCCAGGCCCAAGATCCTCTGTGTCCGCGCTGAAGGCTGTGGAACCATCTGGTTTGATGACCAGAATGGCAGCCTTGGAGCACAGCTTGTCTGCCTTCATGGCCCAGCAGTGGGCCTTGATGCCGAGTACCACCAGGTCATCTGCCCAGACCACTGGGGCCTCAACTTCAAGGACCTCCCCGGACATCAAGCTGATTCTCAAGCACCATCGGCCTCGAGTTGATCCTCGACACTGGTCTCAATTCTCGGGACCAAGGTCTTCCCCGATGAATTGCTGCAACTCATCCCGCAGAGCCTTCAAGGGGCACAGATGGTCGGGTTCGGGCCCTGACCTCAAAGCCCAGCCTTTGACTTCTCCACCGACTCTGAGTCTGATTGGGAGACTGAGGATGAGGAATCCATTGACACCCATCGCCACAGTGACATGCCCTTGGACCTGTCTCCCTCCAAGACCTGGTACTGGTCCCTGTCCGAGGATATGGCCTTCCTCGACTTTGTGTGGGACATGTCAAAGGTGCTGTCATTCGACAACGAGTCGGAGGACGACCCTCACACGGAGAAGCTCAAGATCCTCCAGTGTGAGGCCCTTCCTAAGGAGTTTACTTACAGTACCCATTTCCCCGATCCTGGAACGGCTGCTCCTCCACATGTGGGAAACACCTGCATCAGTGCCCATTGTAAGCCGTCGGCTGGATCCGATGCATCGGGTCCACCGGATCCCGGGCGTCCAGAAAGCACAACTGCCACACAACTCCATGGTGGTGGAGTCAGCATGCGTCAGTTTAAGAGTCAGAAGATGCACTCCTCAGTGCCCCCGGGCAGGGAAGCCCGCACCATGGACGCCCTGGGCAGAATGTGCTGATGTTCATCTGCTGGATCTAGGCATACCAGTTGTATATGGGTATGTACTTGAGTGACCTGGTGAAGGAACTCGCCGGGTTCTTGTCTGGTCTCTCCGAGGAAACCCCTTCAGCGGTTCTGGAGCCTGTCCTCTGCCTTCAGAGAGTGCTCCAAATTCATGACATGAGCAGCCTATGATGGCTTTGAGTCGGCAGCTAGAAAAGCTGCGGTGGGCATCAGTGCCTGATGCCAGGTTTGGCTACTGTCTTCTGGAGCAATGAGTTCAGGTCAAATTGGTCAATGTCCCCTGCCAAGGAGAGAACCTCTTTGGTAAACCCATGACTGATAAGGCTGCAGAGTTGGAGTCTGAGTTCCCGATGAGGACTAGGCTCTCCAAGAAGACAGCTACCCTTTCCCAACTGAAAGCCCCAAATAAAAAGGTTCCCTTACTCAAAGAAGAGAAGGGCTTACTAAACTACCCTCAGTATCAGGCCTCCCCAGCAGGCCAAGGGAAAAGGCCGTGGCCCTTGTAAGACAGAGACTCCCAAAACTCAGGCACCGGCTTTGGCCCAGCCTGGTGGGAGCTTTTGACTCCTGGTGCATAGCCTTTCCACCCCCAGGAGACCCACCCCAACAGCTCACAGAGGGGGATGTCTGATCCTGTTTGCCCACAGGTGGTCAAACATCACCACCAACACCTAGGTCCTCCAAGTGGTCAAGGAGGGTTACCTCTTCCACTTGGAGCAGACTCCCCCCCCCCCATTCTTCCTGGGAGAGCCCATCAAGAATTCTCTCCACCAGACCTTGCTACTGCAGGATTTCGCAGGCCTTATCGAGGACAAGGCGATGGAACCTGAATCCCCACACCTCTGTGGCAGAGGGTTTTACTCCTGGTACTTCCACATACAAAAAAAGAACAGGGGGCCTAAGGCTCATCCTAGATCTGTTTGAACTGAAGAGGTTCCTGGTGAGGGAGATTTTCAAGATGCTTTTCCTTGGGATGCTGCTGCCATACCTCCATCAGGGAGACTGGCTATGCTCCTTGGACTTAAAGGATGCATATAAACACGTACTCATCCATCCCAGCCACAAGCAATACCTCAGGTTCGTGGTGGGAGGAGCCCACTACCAATACAGAGT
The DNA here is from genome assembly GCA_033557465.1 of Ichthyophis bannanicus. NCBI lineage: Eukaryota > Metazoa > Chordata > Amphibia > Gymnophiona > Ichthyophiidae > Ichthyophis > Ichthyophis bannanicus. The sequence goes on from CM066032.1 coordinate 1,734,233,311, forward strand.
CCTACCCTTTGGTCTGGCCTCCGCACTAAGGGTCTTCACCAAATGCCTAGTGGTGGTTGTGGCCCACGTCCGTCTTCAAGGAACCTTTGTCTTTCCCTACCTGAATGACTGGCTCATCAGAGGGGACTCAGCCACCAAGGTGCAGCAGGCAATGGTCTGCACGATCAGCGTACTACAAAATCTGGGGGTCATCATAAACTGTCCTGTCTCATCTCCTCCCAACTCAGTGTCTGGAGTTCATAGAAGCCCTGCTAGGTACCCTCCAAGCCAGAGCGTTCCTACCCCGAGACAGGGTGCTGGCTGCAGACATATAATGCAGACGCACCATGTCTGCTCACCTGCTACGCCTGCTGGGCCACATGTCACCCTGGACGCCTGCCTCCACATGAGGGTGACCCAATGGTGCCTCTGCTCCCAATCGACCCAGACCACCAGACAGCTGCGTGACAGGGTGATGGTGACCACCAGCTTTTGCAGACTTTCCTCTGCTCGTGGCATGTTCTGCAGCACCTCCAGGCGGGAATGCCCTTCCAGGCCCCCCCGATCCTCAGAGGGTCCTCACCACGAACGTTTCCTGCTGGGTTGGGATGCACACTGCAAAGATCTCTGCACCCAAGGTAGCTGTTCACAGTCAGAGTGCCAACTGCAGATCAACCTGCTGGAGCTTCGGGCCATATTTATTTATTTGTGTATTTTTTATACTGCTATTTCAGGTAATCATGGCGGTTTACAATTGAACAACATATACGTAGAACAGTTTAACAAAGAACTAGTGTTGTAACATAAAGTAACAGGTTTACATACTCAACTGAGTTAACTTATATACATTTTTACATTATGATACCATTAGTTTTTTTTGTTTTTTTAGATTGGGTTTGGTGGGAGGGGAGGTTTGGGAAGGGAGTAAGGGGGGGGAAAGGAATGAGGTGAAGGGGGGAGGGGTATTAACTGTTGTTAGTTGGAACCATGTTATCACCGAAATGTTCGCTGAGCCTTTCACCACCGCCTGCTGTGCCAGTCAGTGCTGGTCCAGATGGACAATCAGGTGGCAATGTTCTACGTGAACAAGCAGGGGGGCACAGGATCCTGTGCCCTCTGTCAGGAGGCAGTGGCGCTCTACTCCTTTGTGCTTCGCAATGGGATGCTCCTACAGCCAGTGTATCTGCCAGGCCAGCTTGATGCCTTAGCAGACAAGCTGAGAGGGTTCTACAGCCGAACGAGTAGTGGTTGGACCCCAGGGTGGCCTCTCGGCTCTTCTGACTCTGGAGAGGTTCCACTGTTTGACTTATTTGTGAGTCCAACCAACACTCAGTTGCCCCACTTCTGATCCTGCCAACCGCACCCCACACGGGTGGCAACGGGATACGTTCCTCATCCCGTGGATGGTAGGGCCTTCTCTATGCCTTCATGCCCACGCCAGTGATTGCCATGACCCTTTTCAAGGCTCAGTACGACGGGGCATCACTGATGCTGATTGCCCCCCCCCCCTTCCAGGTGGCCCAGGGAACTGTGTTTACTGCTGCTCCTTCTCTTAGGTGGCCCCGTTCCCCCTGGTGAGTGCCCCGGCTCCGTCCTATAGCCCAATCTGAGGTCCCTGTCGCTAACGGCTTGGCTGCTGAAAGGGTAGCCTTGGCCCCATTCAACCTTTCAAGGGAGGTAGAGGAGGTCTTCCTGGCCTCCGTAGGGTCTCCATGAGATGGGCTTAGGCCAGAGGTACTCAAATCCAGTCCTGGAGGGCCACAAACCTGTCAGGTTTTTGGGATATCCCTAATGAATATGCATGAGATAGATTCAAATACAATGGAGTCAGTACATGCAAATATATCTCATGCATATTCATTAAGGGTATCCCGAAAACCTGACTGGTTTGCGGCCCTCCAGGACTGGATTTGAGTACTTCTGGCCTAGGTCTTCAAATGGCGCAGATTCTCAGTGTGGTGCATGGAACAGCAAGTTAACCCGTTCTCGTGTTCTATGCAGCTTGTACTGCAATATCTGCTCCACCTGTCGCAGGCAGGACTGAAGTCCATCTTGGTCAGGGTGCACCCGAGTTCTCTAGCGGCGCACCACCACCTTATTGAGAGCAAGCCTCTCTCTGTCCAACCTCTCGTGACCTAGTTCTTGCGGGGCCTCCTGTTATTTAAGCCTCCCATGTGCCCTCCTGCGGCAGTGTGGGACCTCAGTGTGGTGCTATCAAAGCTCACCGGATTTTCATTCGAACCCCTGGCCACCTGTCACCTCATGGAAGTTAGTCTTCCTAGTGGCGCTCATGTCCGCTCGCAGGGTCAGCAAGCTTCAGGCATTGGTGGCAGATCCGCCATACACAAGGTTCTATAAGAACAAGTTGATGTCCCATTTCACCTCAATCAAGAGGTGGTGCTCCCCATCTTCTTTTTTCAGCCTCACATCAGTAGGGCGGAGACTGTCCTTCATACCCTGGACTGTAAGAGGGCCCTGTCCTTCTACCTTCAACATACCCCAGACCACCTCAAGGCCTCTCAGCTTTTCGTTTCTTATGACCCCAGCCAGCTGGAGAGGCAGTGACCAAGTGAACTCTGTCGACTTGAGTGACAGACTTCATTGCCCTTGCCTTTGAGCAGGCTGGGCTTTTGTTGGAGTGCTGGGTAACAGTGCAGAGTATCAGGGCCGTGGTGGCATCTGTGGCACACCTGCGTTCTATCTCTCTCAGTGGACATCTGACGGGCCACCGCCTGGTCTTCAGTCTACACTTTCGCAGCTTATTACTGCTGACGGGACAGCACCTTTGGCCATGCCGTACTTAGTCATCTTTTTGGGGTGTAAGCAACTCCTGCCGTCCGACTCTTCTATGTTCAGGCTACTAGAATGTGTCAGACGGGTGCCTGGGTGAGAATGTTCACAGTCTTGGCAAAGGCATATATTAATATGATTTGCAAGGTATTGTGGGAAATGTAGTCCTTTCACACCAGACACAGCCGTTCACAATAATTAGTTGTGCTTGAGTGTAAAGCCAATAAGATATTTATTTATGGGGTTATTTCTCCCAACACAGATATGCTTGGTAGCACATAAAACAGGATACTTGCTTTCAGTGTTAAACTTAGAAAAACAAAATCAGGAAAACAACAGCTGAACTTGTCAGGCAATCAAAGCAAAAGAATAAAGACCAGGATGGTAACAGAATGGTCTTTTCTGTAGGCTCTAGCTAATATTTTCTTAGCAGTGCTTTAATCAACAAACAAAACCCACAAAGTAGGGAAAAACTGTTCTTTTCAGGTTAACTTCTTATATCTTCACACATAGACTCAGAAGTGATTTCCTCAGAGCTCACAAGCAATTAGGTAAGGCTCAATTGCTAGCAGTTACCCAGCTGAAACCCCTTAGCTGGCTTGCTTTCTACTGCGTGGCTCAAATCCTACTCAGTAGCTTTTCTGAGTAGATTAAAGAACAAGTTTGTATCTCTTTGTGATGGTTGCTGTACTCCGTAACAGCAAATTACCAAAGGAGTTTAGACAGAGAGCAATCCATGTATTCACAGCCTGGATCTATAACCCCTCCCCCTTCTACAACAATCATGGGTTCAATATCATGGATTGGCACAGAGGAATTTCTCAATGGAGCACTCTCAGGAGAATACTTATTTCCCTGCTGTCTTTCAAGGGTATAGCTAGGGCATAGATCAGTGTTCATACCTGAGCTTCCATTGTTGTTAGAGTTCCTCTCTAAATAGCCTGGCCAGTATGTAGTCCAGTTCTTAAGTCCAGCCTTCCAATCCAGATCCCTGGACACTGGATCTCTCTTCACATACCTTCTGGCACGGGTCCTAGGGTCCCTTCCAAGTGCAGCCGTCTCCCTCACAGGTACCGTCTGGAGATTCCTAGCTCTGCAGCACCACTCCTCTGGTTTTCCCCAGTCCAATGGTGTATGCTGGCCTTTTGAATGTCTCCCAGTATACGTACTGCTCTGGACTCCTTTAGACGTCCCAAATGCTTTTCTCTTCTTTCTTCCAAAGGGTTTCTTGCCCTCTCTGTCCGTCCGCTCTGGCTTCTGCTTTTGATGATCCTCCAGATGATGAAGCTGTCCAAGATCATGAAGATATCCAAGCTGATTCTGAGGATGATTCTCTGTAGAATAAACTCTACCTTTATTCTGCTTAGATGAGTGCTCCACCCTAGCACAGCGCAGCTGTGCTGAATCAGGCCCTGCCCTTTGAGATGAGTGCTTGGGGATTACCTCATAGCCCTCTTGATTGAACACACGTTTCCCCACTTCAGCTCCTCTAATGGCTGTTGGAAACCTGGTGCATTCTGGGACTGGTAGTCTTTTATGGAAAAATTCTGTTTTCTTATTTCTACCAGAACTGACAGGTTGCTTGTTCAGAGTCACTTCACCTTTTCTATAGCTCCTTCCTGAGCTATGATAAGCTTCCTTATCACAAGTGCTGGTTCTCACTGGACACTTGGGTCTCTTGAGAGTCTTTTCCTTAAGACTCAATTGCTGCTGCTCATGGCTCACCTTTTTCTTGTTACTTGTGGCGTTTCTACAGGATTTTGGTAGCCTGTAGCTAGGGAATCCCATATGTGAGAACTGACTTCCTGCTTGTTCTGCTTCTTTATCGTTTTGCCATCTTTAGCTATGTCATTTGAGGCAAGATGGCACCCTTGGGCGGGAAGGGGACCATGCATGTGTGGTGCATCTCCCAAAGATTTTCTTGAAAGCTGGATAGAAGCTTCCACACAGGGCTCCATCGGTGTCAATGTCACCCATATGTGAGGATAGATTCCTGCTGTTCCCGGAGAACATCTATTAAAGGTGAGTAACTATACTATTTAGAGGGGAGACCAGCGAGGAGCAGGGTACAATAGTCAGTATAGGAGGTGACTAGTGAGTGGATAAGGGTCTTAATGGTGTGTTCAGAAGGGAAGAGATGAAATTTGCTGATATAGAAAAGAAGCCCTTTATAGTGTGGTGATGAAAGCCCTTTGGAAAGCATGTAACTGGATGAAAATCCTGAAATCCCCATGGAAGTGAATGGTAGTGCACAGGTGCAGGGGAATTACAGCCCAGGTCAGAAGCAAAGTCAGCTCCCTGCAAGAGTCAGACCACGCCCTAGCTCAGGGGTGGAGACAGGATTCCCTGCTGATTGGTCACATGGGGCAGAGAGCAGGGAAGGCCCAGCAGGCAGCAGTGGTTAAAAACACGTGCTAAGCAAAGCAAGAGAGAACCACCCAAAGAAGCACCGAGAGTCAGACAAGGAGAACCACCCAGGGGAGCGTGGAGAGAAGCACACGGAGAGGCAGAGGCAGTGGCAGTCTCAGGCTGGAGCCCGGATACAGACCGGGAGGAGGAAGAGACAGAGCCAGCAACTGAAGGCAGAGGCACGAGTGAATGAAGGAGAGCTGGATGTCAGGCAAGGAACAGGAACAGCTGTGAGAGCTGGAAAGGTCCGAGAGAAAAGAAATAGGCTGAAGCAGTGCTAGGCTGGAAGAAAAGGCCAGAGAAAATCTCTCCAGAAAGCAGCTACCTCAGAGGGACTGGAGTAGGAGAGAAGGAGCCTGCGTTTCAAAGCCTGGAGAAACCCAGGAGGAAAGGAAGCAGCACTTATGTGAAGAAACCGCCTCAAGGTAAAGCCAGCAGTTTTATTTCTGATAACACAGCAGAAAGACAACTTGCTAGTTTTAAAGGGCAGGAAGTTGAGCCCTCACCTCCCACGATTAAGAAGTGGATAGAAAGCTTATCTGATGTTAAAGGCCGTAGCTCTGATAACAGTGAAGCCTGTGAGACCTCTAAGCTAGAGGCATTAAGGAAGCTATTCTCTGAAGAGAAGTTTCACTCCCCTAAGTTAAAAGTGCCAACAAGGGCTGAGTTGCTGTGGAGCCAATTTCTGGAGTTCCTAAAAGAAAGGAAGTTTGAGGAAGCTGCTAATTGTGAGAGAGACTCTATTTACCCTAATGATAATGAGGGAATGCAAATAGAGGCATCTGTGCCTAGCTCTGAATATTTGCCTATGCCCATGGATTGTTCTTTGGCACAAAGAAAGAATTCTACAGTTGTGAACAGGAACAGAGAGTCTGAAAACCCTATAGGAAAATAGGGGCAGTTCTTACCTTTATTGAAGAAAGCTAATTCTGTGTATTGTATCACTGGCTGAAATAAAGAAGCAGTGAGGAACTGTGTGCTTGAAAAGGAAACCCAGCTGTGACAAAGTTTGTTGGAAATCTGCTAATTGACCACACGGGGCAGTCCCCGGTGAATGTGTAAGAAAGCAGAACAGCTGAGAAGTGAAAAGGTTTTCGTTTGTTATTCTCCCTCTGGTTTAAATCCTGATTTCATCCTTTTCTTTGGAGATGTATCCTACTGCCTTAGTTGTGTATGAGCCCTAGCGTATTTTGGAAATCCCCATAAATAAATTTTCTTGCATGCCTTACCACTGACTCAACTACATTATTTCCCTCGAGGAGTAAAGAGTACTACAAGACCCAGAATCCTCTGGTGTCTTTAAAAGAACTTTATTCCAAAAGGACATACAAGGCCGTCCTCCAGGCCGTAAGGCCGTGGGCCCAGCTGGAGGCATCGCAATAGCAACAGGATAAAATCAAAATAAGCATAACTATCTCTTGTGTCTGAACAAGTGGGGGTGACCTGCACAGAGAGGTGGGTGCACCCCTGAGCAGGGGCGTGGTGAGAGGTGACCTGCGCGAAGCGGCAGGCACACCTATTCCTGCCGCCTTGCTGGGCAGACTAGATGGACCATGCTGGTCTTTATCTGCCGTCATATACTATGTTACTATATAGAAGCAGCACGTTTTAGCTATATGTTGGATGTATGTAGAGGAAGAGAGTAGTTAAAGATGACCCTTTGTGAGCTGAGGAAACAGGGAGGAGTGTAGGGTTAGCCACAGAAATAGAGAAGGGAGGAGGTGGGTTTAGGGGGAAAGGTGATAAGGAGCTCAGTTTTGGCAATGTTCCCTTTCAGTTGGCGGTGAGACATCCAGGCAGCAATGAGATCTGGACCTGGGTTCCTGGAGAGATTTCATCTACAGAGGTAGATTGGAGAGTCGTAAGCATAAAGAGGATACTAAAAACCATGGGAGGAAATAAGTACACCAAGGGATTGAGTGTAGAGAGAGAAAGGAAATGGGAAACCAAGACAAAGCCCTGAGGTACACCATCTGAAAGTGGGATGGTAGTAGAGGAAGATACACCAGAACATACACTAAATGTGTGATGGGAGAGATAAGAAAACCACTACAGAACAGATCCCATAAATCCAAGTGAGGGTGGGGTATTGAGGAGATGGTGGTAAACAGTGTCAAAGGCAGCAGAAAGGTTAATAAGGATGAGGATTTAGTAAAGGTCCTTTGATTTGGTGAGGAACAAGTCACTGGAGACTTTGGCAAGAGCCATTTCTGTAGAATGTAGAGGACAAAAGCCAGATTGAAATGGATCCAGAAGGGCTTGAGAGGAAAGAGGCAAGACAACAGTGGTGGACCATTTGTTCAAGTAGTTTTGAGGCAAAGGGGGAGGAAGAGAGAGGCTGATAACTGGAAGGATAGGTAGAGTCTAGTCAAGGCAATTGTACCAAATGCTCAAGGACCATATCCATAATGGATACTCTTAAATTGTGCCTCCTATGTTTGGGACCTGATAGCAAGCCCTCTTTTTGTAATATTTGTCTGCAAATTACAACACAAAGGTCGAGAGAAACAGTGCAAAAATATTTTTTGGCATTTCAAAGACAGATCTACAGGCATTGGCAGCATCTGTCTTGATATAGCTTCCGGGCTGCACCGGATGCTGGTGGTACATTGGTTTTGAGGAGTTCCCAAGCCAACTCTGAACTGAGCACCAGTAGAGCTCCAGAACATCAGTTATCCATCGATGTTCTCTCAAGAACATAAGATATGCCATACTGGGTCAGACCAAGGTCCATCAAACCCAGTATCCTGTTTCCAACAGTGGTCAATCTAGGTCACAATTACCTAGCAGTTCCCCCAAAAGACACAGGTTCCGCAATGCTTGTATTGGCTCAAGCAGTAGATATTCTTGCTCCCCTTTAATAATGGTTTATGGACCTTTCCTCCAGGAACTTGTCCACTTGTACCAAGGACAAGGAAGGATTTGTCTTTATCTTTATTGGTATTGAGGAGTAAGGATGTGGAACATTGGGGCCCAGATGCATTGATGTTTGAGCTGTCTGAGGTATGATGCTGAGAACATTGAAGGTTGGCAAGAGAACTCCTCCAAGCTTCCCCAAAGAGAGAAAGCCAAAGCCTCAATCTCAGTACTTGCAGAGGGTCAGAGATAAACTTCCCTTAGCTGAGACAAGACAGCTTGTAACCTATGTCAAATTTTAGGAACACTGTCTGATTCTACTGTGCCCCCTGTGCCTTTGGAGATTAAGTTTGGAAAATAGTCTTCGGAAGACTTTCGAGGAGAGAATCACGATGCTCTTCACCATGCAGCAGGTCAGGGCTTCAATGAATGTTGTCATGGTGCAACAAATCATTGAGCATCTGTCTGCCTGTGGTAGAGGCATCTACATTGGGGCATCGAAGGGCTCTGACACGCATACGCCTCATACGCCAATGGTGCATCAACACTCCTGAAAGAGCTCCAGATCCCGAAAGGGAAGGAGCGTCTAGGAAAAGGCTCAGAAATACTTTGATTTCCTCTCTGAGTTTGATTCAAATGGCTGGATCATAGATGAGTCCGATGACCTCTTGGAAGATAGGTTACTTGAGCTTCCCTCTGATTCTCCTCCTCTTTATGAGAGGGGTAAATCTTCTGAGAATATGACATTCCAAGATTTTGTAAGGGATATGGCCAAGGCCATAGCATTTTCTTTGGAGATGGAGAAGGAACGCATGGCAGAAGAGCTGGAAATCATCCAATACTTCACAGCCCCCAAGGAATCCATGACTCTTCCAATTTATTTATTTATTTGGCTGTATTTATATTCCGCTTTTCACAGAGGTCAAATGCACTGCATCCTTTAGAGATTACAGATAAGATCGTGGGAGACCCCCCCTCACTGTGCCTCCAGTTAGAAAGAGAGATTCGATGCACCAAGTTAAAAAGGTTCCTGGAGTCAAGAAGCCCGAGCTTCCTCACCATTCTCTATTAATTGAATCCGCTCTCAAAAGGTCCAGGAGTTCCAAGACACACTCTTTGGTGGCCTCAGGGAGGAAGGCTCAGATATTGGATTCTTTTGAGAGGAAATGTTTTCAGAGTGCCTTGCTTGCTTCCTGCATGGCCTCTTACCAGTTCTGCATGGTCATTGTTTTAAAGGATGATATGAACAGCTTAGATGATCTCCAGGAACAAGCAGGAATGAGTCTTCACATATGGGGTACGTCGGTATCGACGGAGCCTGCGCGGGAACGCTCCCCAGCTTCCCAAAAAGGAAAGCTTTTGGGAGCATCCCACAGCGCCTGCGCGCTGCCTTCCCGCCTTTCCTAACCATCTCTCCTCAGTTCTTCTTTGCCGCGGAGCCAGCAGGTCGAGCCCTGTCACCGCTGAAGAAGTTCTTTATTTTATTTCTTTGGTCGCGTGTCTGCCTTCCCCGACTCCGGACCGGTACCGCCGGTCTTTTTCTCTTTCTTTCTTTAAAAAAAAAAATATATATATATATATTTTCTCTTCACTTAGTGTATTCTCTTCTTGGGCCTCAGGGCCTACAAGAAAATTTCCCTCATGGAAAAAACAGCCTTCAGGTTTAAAAAATGTACTAAGTGTAGCGGTACTATTTCTGTTACAGATACCCATGAATGGTGTCTTAAATGTTTGGGTCCTGAACACTCCATTCCGGATTGTCCGTCCTGCTCTCTAATGTCTAAACGGGGGTTACAGAACCGAGCAGCCAAGCTCCATGTGCTGTTTCCCGCTGATGCACCGTCGGTAGCATCGACATCTTCCAGGTCTTCTTCTTCTGATGGATCTCAGGTAACCAAACATAAACCTAGCAGGTCCTCGAAGGGTAGATCTCCCTCTAAGCATCGAGATGCCTCCGGGCTTGCCCTCGAGGATCCTGCGCCAGCAAAACAACCCCGGCGGGAAGCTCCGGCTTCCAAAGCTCCTCCTATGGGGTTACAGGTTGACATCGATGGCACGGCCTCGACCGATCACCTGTTAGATTGCTCTGGGGTATCGGCACAATCTCCCGGTACCGACTTCCAGGCATTCATGGCGTCGATGGATCACAATGTTCTGTCCGTGCAGCGGGCTATTACGGCCTTCATTCAAGCTGCGACGCCGCTGGTACCGAAACAAACTCCGTTCTCGGTATCGGCTCCGCTACCGGCACCAGCACCGATACCGGTACCGACTGCATCGACATCGACCAGGATACCGGCTGCAGCGGTTCCTTGTCCAGGGCTGCTTACCGGTACCGATCCGGTACCGGGGACGCCCGATGTCGATACTGCTCGATACGCGTATCGAGCGTTGGAAGAGCACCCTGACAGGCGATACTTCGATTCCTCTGATGATTCTGATACATCAGACGAGTCTCCAGAAGTATCCATAGCCCTTCCTGAAGAGCCGCCTTCTCCAAAAAGAAGAATGTCTCCTCCAGAGGATTTGTCCTTTCAAGACTTCATAAAAGAAGTAGCTAAAAGACTTTCTATTTCAGTAACTTCTGAATCAGAGCCTAGAGCTAAAAAATTGGATATTTTAGGCTATTCTAGAGCTCCTAAAGAGGCAGTCACCTTACCAATTCATGAGATTCTTTATGAACACATGATTGATCTATGGGAGACTCCTCTCACTCTCTCCTCATTCTCATAGATTGGACACTATGTATCGTGTCCCTCCTTGTCCTGGATTTCAGAAAACTCAGCTTCCTCACCATTCCATTGTGGTGCAGTCAGCTATGAAGAGGATAAAGAGTACAAAGAGACACACTTCTGCTCCTCCAGGAAGAGAATGCAGGACCTTGGATGCCTTTGGTAGGAAAATCTTCCAAGCCAGTATGCTTATTGCCAGAATCAACTCATATAGCCTTTACATGGGTATGTTTCTAAAGGAAGTTGCACAAAAACTGCACACTTTCCTCCCTTTTCTTCCAGAGGATAAAAGGGAGGAATTCCTCATTTGGCTTAAGCATACCCAAGACATTTCAAAGTTTTCCAACAGGGCAGCCTTTGACTCCTTTGAAGGTGCCAGCAAAGCCTCAGGCATTGCCATAGCTGCTCGCAGAATTGCTTGGCTCCAGGCTTCTGATTTAGAGCCCTGGGTTCAAGATGGCTTAGAAAATCTTCCCTGTACAGGTGAAAACCTATTTGGCAAAGAATGGCAAATAAAAACCACTCAAATGGATGCAGAAAACTCTGCTCTGGATAGACTTTCAAAGTCAACCTCCATTCCTGTCAAGAAAAAGCCTTTAAAAAGGCTTTCTTTAAAGAGGGCAGATTTCCTTCTACTTCTGGCCAACAATCTTCTACAGGTCGCTTTGCCACTAAGCGTCAGCAACCTAAACAGGCCAGGCCTAAGCCTACAGGGGCTGCTGCAACTCAGCAGGCTCAACCTCCTCAGGGTTTTTGACTTGATGCTAGAGAACTTAGCCTTCCTGGCTCTAAAGCAGCCAGAGCCTCTCACCATTCCAGGAAGGTTGGCTCATTTTGCTCCCAGATGGGAGCAAATAACATCAGAGCAGTGGACCCTCTCCATCATAAGAGAGGGCTACAAGCTTCATTTCTCAGACCTTCCTCCCCACACCATGGTGAGACACTTCAATTCTCCCACATCTCTTCTCGACCTTCTAGGTCAAGAGGTAACTACCCTTCTTGCCCAAGGGGCAATAGAAGAAGTTCCTCTTCTTCATCAAGGGTCAGGGTTTTACTCCCCCTATTTTCTCATTCCAAAGAAGACAGGGGGATACAGACCCATCTTAGATCTCAGAGAATTGAACAAATTTCTATGCAAGGAGAAGTTCAAGATGCTTTCTCTGGGCACTCTCCTTACATACCTTCAAAGTCAGGATTGGCTTTGTTCTCTAGATCTCAAGGATGCGTACACCCATGTCCTCATCCATCCCTCTCACAGAAGATTCCTACGGTTTCTTTTCCAAGGAAAACATTACCAATACAGAGTTCTTCCTTTCGGTCTGGCCTCTGCCCCAAGAGTGTTCACCAAATGCATGGCAATAGTTGCTGCATTTCTACGAACTCTGGGAATATTTGTCTTCCCATACCTGGACGACTGGCTTATTCGAGCTCCATCTCAGTCAGAGGCCCAGAATTCCTTGGACCGCACAAGGCGCATTCTGCAGTATCTGGGACTTGTGGTAAACCTCCCAAAGTCTCAGCTCACCCCTACTCAGTCCCTAGAATTCATAGGGGCCTGGTTGGATACCACTACTGCAAGGGCTTACCTTCCTCAGGCCCGTTGCCAACGTCTAGTGCAGTTAGCCTCCCAGATTCAGTCAAAAAGCCACTTAACTGCCCGGGAGATGCTACAACTGCTAGGCCACATGGCTTCCACAGTGCATGTGGTTCTCTATGCTCGCCTACACATGAGAGCAGCTCAATGGACTTTGTCCACCCAGTGGACTCAAGCTTCAGGTGCTCTCTCAGACCAAATAGCAACCACCAAACGTCTCTTTTGATCTCTCCAATGGTGGATGTCCACTCAAAATTTGTTGCTGGAGTCCCCCTTCCAACAGTTGTTGCTCCAAGCAACCCTCACAACAGATGCCTCCCAAACAGGTTGGGGAGCCCATCTACAGGACCTCTCCACTCAAGGCACTTGGTCCCCACAGGAGACCTCCCTTCATATCAACCACTTGGAGCTTCGAGCAGTTTTTCTAGCTCTCAAGGTCTTTCATACCCTCCTCAGCTACAAGACAGTCCTCATTCATACGGACAATCAAGTAGTCATGTTTTACATAAACAAGCAAGGAGGAACTGGCTCTCTGTCGCTTTGCAACGAAGATTTAAGATTGTGGGTCTTCGCCAGAGAGCATCAAATCCATCTCCTGGCAGTATACCTCCCAGGAGTCCAAAACTCTTGGGCAGACAGACTCAGTCGAGTTCTGCTTCCACACGAATGGTCCCTGCACATGGATCAGGTACTCAGAATCTTCCAAGAATGGGGAACCCCGGACATAGACCTCTTTGCAAGTCCGTGGAATGCCAAACTTCCCCGGTTCTGTTCCAGAATTCCGTGTCAGGGAGTTCAGGCCAAGGATGCCTTCCTCCTCCATTGGGGTCAGGGCTTCCTGTATGCATTTCCACCCATTCCCTTGGTTCCCAAGACTCTGTTCAAACTCCAGAGGGATCAAGGATCTATGATCCTCATAGCTCCACGCTGGCCACGCCAAGTGTGGTACCCTCTACTTCTACATCTCTCCCAAGCCCCCTCTCTGGACTTGGGAGCTGCTCCAGACCTTCTGTCCCAGGGGGAAGGGACTTTGTGGCACCCAAACCCCAAGTCCTTACACCTCAGAGCTTGGTTACTGAAGGCCTAGACCTTCAAGACTGGAATCTTTCTCAACAAGTGAAGGATATCCTCCATGCTTCCAGAAAACCTTCCACCAGGCGTTCTTATGCTTTTAAATGGAAAAGGTTTTCCATTTGGTGTGCTGAAAAGGGTCTTGACCCTCTAGCACTACCTTTAAATTCTCTGTTAGACTATCTCCTGCATCTTTCCAATGCAGGCCTTAAAACAAATTCAGTAAGAGTCCATTTGAGTGCTATTGCAGCATCCCTTAAGCCCATCAATGGACAACCTATTTCCTCTTATCCTCTCATTGCAAGATTCATGAGAGGCCTAACTTTAACTAAACCTCCCATTAGGCCTCCTTCGGTGGCATGGGACTTAAATTTGGTTCTTGGTCAGCTCATGAATCCGCCTTTTGAACCCTTAGCCACTACCTCCTTGAAGTTCCTTTCATGGAAGGTTATTTTCCTCATTGCAGTTACTTCAGCTCGCCGCATCAGTGAACTGCAGGCATTAGTGGCTAATCCACCTTATACAAGGTTCCATCATGATAAGGTAGTCCTTAGGACAAATCCACACTTTATGCCTAAAGTGGTCTCACCTTTTCATCTTAATCAAGAAGTATATTTACCTGTCTTTTTTCCAGCTCCTCATGCATCCAGTGCAGAGAGGAATCTTCATACTCTGGATTGTAAAAGAGCTCTTGCTTTTTACTTACATAGGACACAGCAACATAGAAAGTCTTCCCAGCTTTTTGTTGTTTTTGATCCTTCTCTTTTGGGACTTCCAGTCTCTAAGCGAACACTGTCCAATTGGATTGATCAGTGTATTTCTTTCGCCTACCAGAGTAAGAACCTTTCTCTGGAGAGCCATGACACAGCCCATAATGTGAGGGCCATGGCCACCTCTATGGCTCATCTAAATTCTGTGTCCATCGACCAGATCTGTCGAGCAGCCACCTGGGCCTCGGTTCATACCTTCACAGCCCATTACTGCTTGGACAAGGACTCCCGCCGGGATGCCTTGTTTGGTCAGGCTGTCCTCAAACACCTGTTCCATTCTTAAACAACTCCTACCCTCCTTCCCTGGATGGATGCCTGAGATCCATAGGAGGAAGTAGACCCCTCTCCAGGGTCTCATATCCTTGGGGATCTCCCAGGCATCTTAGCTAGGGAGTCCCCATATGTGAAGACTCATTCCTGCTTGTTCCTGGAGATAGCACAGTTACTTACCTGTAACAGGTGATCTCTGGGAACAGCAGGAATAAGTCTTCACAACCCTCCCACCTCCCCTAGGAGTTGTATCTCTTTTTCTATCTTTCCTTTCCTCTCTCTCTCTCTATTGTCTCAGCTTTAAACTCGAACTGAGGAGAGATGGTTAGGAAAGGCGGGAAGGCAGCGCGCAGGCGCTGTGGGAGGCTCCCAAAAGCTTTCCGTTTTGGGAAGCTGGGGAGCGTTCCCGCGCAGGCTCCGTCGGTACCGACGTACCCCATATGTGAAGACTTATTCCTGCTGTTCCCAGAGATCACCTGTTACAGGTAAGTAACTGCTTTATCTGCGTTTCATCCTCCAGATAAACTTAAACACTGTCATTCCCTATTGAGCCACAGCAAAGATTGTTCAAAATACATGGTTCATGTGACCTGTGATATTTTTGATATGGTATCTAGAGCTGCTGCTGCTGGGATTGGCACCTAGAGACTCACCTGGCTCTGCGTTTTAAATCTTCAAACATCTGTGCAGGACATGTTTGCTAATGTACCATGCCACAGAGATAATCTCTTCGGATATACTCGTAAAGATGAAGAAACTACAAACTAAATAGAGAAACAATATATTATGCTTTGAAATCTCTCCAGGTGCAAGTCTGAGCTGGCCTCCTACCACGGGAGGTTTCAGAGTGGCAGTCAGAGAAAGACCTATTATTGTCAAAGGCATAGGTATATCCCTGGCTCCTGCGACACCCAGTCCAAACAGATTGATCGTGCTCATCCTAAACAAGAGAAGTCTCAAAAGGCCCAACCCACTCCTCAGGCAAAACCAGGGACAGGGTTTTGACTGGTTCTTGCATAGTTTTAGCCTTTCTACATGTAGGTTTGGAGGAGAACTTGCTTGTCGGTGGGAGGCTCACTCTTTGTTCAGAGGTAGTCCCTTGTAACCTCAGACTCTTGGGTTTTGCAAATTATCCAAAATGACTACAGACTTCATTTATTTGAATATTTTCCTGGACTTTCACAGCTAGTATGATGCGCTTTGCAGTTTTCTGGGTCATGCTACATCTTTGTAACTGGAACTGACATTTCAGCCACCATACTGTGGTTTTCTTCAGAGTGAAGTGGTTAAGCAGTGGATGTCTGGTACTGTTATCTTTGTATTCAATAACTCCTTCGCAGTATCAAATAATTCCTTAGAAACATTCTTATTTCCAGACTATTCTTCCTCAGACAACTTCCTGAGTAGGGCAGAGGCCAAATAGCTCTTGATATCATCCTTTGGAGCCCTAGCCATCTGTTGGTAAAGCTGCTGATAAGTATGCAAATATCAACCAAATTGCACTGGACATAGTTGCCTTTTGCCTGTCTGCCTCCCCCCCCCCCCCCCCCCCGGCTTCTTAATTTGTAAGATCCTGGTGCTAACTCTCTGCTGCCTCATCTGATGGCTAGCAACTTACCTGCCTTGTTGTTTGCACTGCACAAAGCTTATCCCTCAGCCAGACCAACAGCATTTGCGTCATTCAGGAAGAGTGTAATTTATTGCAACACTCTAACTACCTCACTTCCTCCCGAAGCTTATTTAGCTCCTTATATTCAGCCAGTGCTATTAGGCACCTGCGATTTATGCTCTTTAACCTATTCATAAGATGCCTGGGGTCATGGTTTCTGTATCATTAGATTTAAAGTATTTTGCAGTATGCAATTGGACTAGGTCCCTGTCCTTTTCCTCCTCCAGAAGAGTCATTAAGCTTCCAAAACAGACCACCCTTGTCCTCTGCACTCACAGGCAGCTGAAGCCACACAGGAGCATGGTCCAACTATGTGATGTTATCAGTCTCAGCCAGATACATCCCTTGGACTAGCTCTATCTCCAGGAACAAGCAGGAATAAGTCCTCACATATGGGTACGTCGGTACCGACGGAGCCTGCGCGGGAATGCTCCCCAGCTTCCCAGAATGAAAGCTTTTGGGGCATCCCACAGCGCATGCGCGCTGCCTTCCCACCTTTCCTACCAACTCTCCTCAGTTCTTCTTTTCCGCGGAGCCAGCAGGTCGTGTTCCTGTCACCGCTGAAGAAGTTCTTTATTTTAATCTATTTCTTTGGTCGCGTGTCTGCCTTCCCCGACGCCGGACCGGTACCACCGGTCTTTTCTTTTCTTTTCTTCTAAAAAAAAAAAATAATAATAATAATATTTTTCCCTCACTTGGTGTATTTTTCTTCTTAGGCCTTCAGGCCCACAAGAAACTTTCCCTCATGGAAAAACCAGCCTCTGGCTTCAAAAAATGCACTAAGTGTAGCGGTACAATTTCTGTGACAGACACCCATGAATGGTGTCTTAAATGTTTGGGGCCTGAACACTCCGTCCCGGATTGCCAGTCCTGTTCTCTAATGTCTAAACGAGGGTTACAGAACCGAGCAGCCAAGCTCCATGTGCTGTTTCCCACGGATGCACTGGCGGTGGCATCGACATCTTCCAGGTCTTCCTCTCCTGATGGATCTCAGGTAACCAAACATACTTTTAGCAGGTCCTCAAAGGGCAAATCTCCCTCTAAGTATCGAGATGCCTCCGGGCTTGCCCTTGAGGATCCTGCCCCAGCCAAACAACCCCGGCGAGAAGCTCCGGCTTCCAAAGCTCCTCCTATGGGGTTACAGGTTGACATCGATGGCACGGCCTCGACCGATCACCTGTTAGATTGCTCTGGAGTACCGGCACAATCTCCCGGTACCGACATCCAGGCAGTCGTGGCGTCCATGGATCACACTGTGCAATCCATGCAGCAGGCCATACTGGCTTTCATCAAGGCTGCGACGCCGTCGGTACCGCAACAAGCCATGTTGTCGGTACCGGCGCCGGTACCAGTACCAACCTCGATACCGGTACCGGCTGCATCGACATCGGCCAGGCTGCCGATCCCGGCTCCCTATCCTGGGCTCTTTCTTGGTACCGACCCGGTACCGGGTACACCCAATGTCGGTACCAATCGATACGCCTATCGATCTTTGGAATCGGGCAGACGATATTTCGATTCTTCTGATGATTCTGAGTCATCGGATGAGTCTCCTGCAGTATCTGTCACCCTTCCTGAGGAGCCTTCTTCTCCAAAAAGGAGAATGTCTCCTCCAGAGGATTTGTCCTTTCAAGACTTCATAATAGAAGTAGCTAAATGACTCTCTATTTCAGTAACCTCTGAAAAAGAACCTAGAGCAAAAAAATTAGATATTTTGGGATACTCTAAGGTTCCCAGAGAGGCAGTCACCTTGCCAATTCATTAAATTCTTCAAGAACATTTGATTGACTTGTGGGAGACCCCTCTCACCCTTTCTCCTCATTCTCATAGATTGGACACTATGTACCGTGTCCCTCCTTCTCCTGGATTTCAAAAAGCTCAGCTTCCTCACCACTCCATTGTGGTGCAGTCAGCTATGAAGAGGATAAAGAGTACCAAAAGACACTCTTCTACTCCTCCAGGAAGAGAATGCAGGACCTTGGATGCTTTTGGTAGGAAGATCTTCCAAGCTAGCATGCTTATTGCCAGAATCAATTCATACAGCCTTTATATGGGTATGTTTCTGAAGGAGGTTGCAGAAAAACTGCACAACTTTCTCCCTTTTATTCCAGAAGATAAAAGGGATGAATTCCTTCTTTGGCTTAAGCATACTCAAGACATTTCAAAGTTTTCCAACAGGGCAGCCTTTGATTCTTTTGAAGGTGCCAGCAGAGCCTCAGGCATTGCTATAGCTGCTCGTAGAATTGCTTGGCTCCAGGCTTCTGATCTAGAACCCTGGGTTCAAGATGGTTTAGGAAATCTGCCCTGTACAGGTGAAAACCTATTTGGCAAGGAGTGGCAAATTAAAGCCACTCAAATGGATGCAGAAAATGCTGCTCTGGATAGACTTTCTAAGTCTACCTCCACTCCGGCCAAGAAAAAATCTTTTAAAAAGTCTTTTTACAAGAAGGGCAGATTTCCTTCCACTTCTGCTCAACAGTCTTCTACAGGTCGCTTTGCTACTAAGCGTCAGCAACCTAAACAGGCCAGGCCTAAACCTGCAGGGGCTGCTGCAACCCAGCAGTCCCAAGCCCCTCAGGGGTTTTGACTTGGTACTAGAGAACTTAACCTTTCTGGCTCTACAACAGCCAGAACCTCTCACCATTCCAGGAAGGTTAGCTCATTTTGCTCCCAGATGGGAGCAAATCACATCAGAGCAGTGGACCCTCTCCATCATCAGAGAGGGCTACAAACTTCATTTCTCAGACCTTCCTCCCTTCACCATGGTGAGACATTTCAATTCTCCCACATCTCTCCTCGACCTTCTGGATCAGGAGGTAACTTCCCTTCTGGCCCAGAGGGCTATAGAAGAAGTTCCTCCTCTTCAACCGGGGTCAGGGTTTTACTCCCCCTACTTTCTCATTCCAAAGAAAACGGGGGGATACAGACCCATTCTAGATCTCCGAGAATTGAACAAATTTCTATACAAGGAGAAGTTCAAGATGCTGTCTTTAGGCACTCTCCTTCCATACCTACAGAGTCAGGATTGGCTTTGTTCTCTAGTTCTCAAGGATGCGTACACTCATATACTCATCCATCCATCCCACAGAAAATTCCTAAGTTTTCTGTTCCATTGCAAACATTACCAATACAGAGTCCTTCCTTTCGGTCTGGCCTCTGCTCCAAGAGTGTTCACCAAATGCATGGCAATAGTTGCTGCATTTCTGTGCACTCTGGGAATCTTTGTCTTCCCATATCTGGACGACTGGCTCATCCGAGCTCCATCCCAGTCAGAAGCCCAAATTTCCCTGGACAGCACCAGGAGCATTCTGCAGTATCTGGGACTTGTGGTAAACCTCCCAAAGTCTCAGCTCACCCCTACTCAGTCCCTAGAATTCATAGGGGCCTGGTTAGACACCACTACTGCAAGAGCCTATCTTCCCCAGGCTCGTTGCCAACGTCTAGTGCAATTAGCCTCCCAGATTCAGTCAAAGGACCACTTAACTGCCCGGGAGATGCTACAACTACTAGGCCACATGGCTTCCACAGTACATGTGGTGCCCTATGCTCGCATACACATGAGAGTAGCTCAGTGGACTTTGTCCATCCAATGGACTCAAGCTTCAGGAGCTCTCTCAGACCAAATAGCAAACTCCAAACGTCTCTTTTGGTCTCTCCAATGGTGGATGTCCACTCAAAATCTGTTGCTGGGGTCCCCCTTCCAACCTTTGCTGCCCCAAACAATCCTCACATCAGATGCCTCCCTAACAGGTTGGGAAGCTCATCTACAGGACCTATCCACCCAAGGCACTTGGTCGCCACAGGAGACCTCCCTTCATATCAACCTCTTGGAACTTCAAGCAGTGTACCTAGCTCTCAAGGTCTTTCATACCCTCCTCAGCTACCAGACAGTCGTCCTCATTCAAACAGACAATCAGGTAGCTATGTTTTACATAAACAAGCAAGGAGGAACTGGCTCTCTGTCGCTTTGCAATGAAGCTCTAAGATTATGGGCCTTCGCCAGAGAGCATCAAATCCATCTCCTGGCAGTATACCTCCCAGGAATTCAAAACTCTTGGGCAGACAGACTCAGTCGAGTTCTTCTTCCGCACGAATGGTCCCTGCACATGGATCAGGTACTCAGAATCTTCCAGGAATGGGGTACCCCGGACATAGACCTATTTGCAAGTCCGTGGAATGCCAAACTTCCCCGGTTCTGTTCCAGAATTCCGTGTCAGGGAGTTCAGGCCAAGGATGCCTTCCTCCTTCATTGGGGTCAGGACTTCCTGTATGCCTTTCCACTCATTCCTTTGATTCCCAAGACTCTGTTCAAACTTCAGAGGGATCAAGGATCTATGATCCTCATAGCTCCACGATGGCCACGCCAAGTGTGGTACCCTCTGCTTCTGCATCTCTCCCAAGCCCCCTCCCTGGACTTAGGAGCTGCTCCAGACCTTCTGTCTGAGGAGGAGGGGACTTTGTGGCATCCAAACCCCAAGTCCCTTCACCTCAGAGCTTGGTTACTGAAGGCCTAGACCTTCAAGACTTCAATCTTTCGCAGCAAGTGAAGGATATCCTTCATGCTTCCAGGAAACCTTCCACTAGGCGTTCCTATGCCTTTAAATGGAAAAGATTTTCCATTTGGTGTGCCCAAAAGGGTCTTGACCCTCTGGCACTTCCTCTGAATTCGCTATTAGAATATCTCCTGCATCTTTCCAATGAAGGCCTTAAGACAAATTCAGTAAGGGTCCATTTAAGTGCTATTGCAGCATCCCTTAAGCCTATCAATGGACAACCTGTTTCCTCTCATCCTCTTATTGCAAGATTTATGAGAGGCCTAACTTTAACTAAACCTCCCATTCGACCTCCTCTGGTGGCATGGGATTTAAATTTGGTTCTTGGTCAGCTTATGAAGCCACCTTTTGAACCATTAGCCACTACCTCCTTGAAATTTCTTTCCTGGAAGGTTATTTTCCTTATTGCAATCACTTCTGCTCGCCGCATCAGTGAACTGCAGGCCTTAGTGGCTAATCCACCTTATACAAGGTTCCATCATGATAAGGTAGTCCTTAGGACAAATCCTCACTTTATGCCTAAAGTGGTCTCACCTTTTCATCTTAATCAAGAGGTATATTTACCTGTCTTTTTTCCAGCTCCTCATGCATCAGCTGCAGAGAGGAACCTTCATACTCTAGATTGTAAAAAAGCTCTAGCTTTTTACTTACACAGGACACAGCAACATAGAAAGTCTTCCCAGCTTTTTGTTGCTTTTGATCCTTCTCATTTAGGACTTCCAGTCTCCAAAAGAACACTGTCCAATTGGATTGCTCAGTGTATTTCTTTTGCTTACCAGAGTAAGAACCTTTCTCTGGAGGGCCATGTCACAGCTCACAATGTGAGGGCCATGGCCACCTCTATGGCTCATCTTCATTCTGTGTCCATCGATCAGATCTGTCGAGCAGCCACCTGGGCCTCGGTTCATACCTTCACAGCCCATTACTGTTTGGACAAGGACTCCCGCCGGGATGCCTTGTTTGGTCAGGCTGTCCTCAGACACCTGTTCCATTCTTGAACAACTCCTGCCCTCCTTCCCTGAATGGATGCCTGAGATCCATAGGAAGACGAGGAACCCTTCTGGGTCTCATACCCTTGGGGATCTCCCAGGCATCTTAGCTAGGGAGTCCCCATATGTGAGGACTTATTCCTGCTTGTTCCTGGAGATAGCACAGTTACTTACCTGTAACAGGTGATCTCTGGGAACAGCAGGAATTAGTCCTCACAACCCACCCACCTCCCCTAGGAGTTGTATCTCTCTCTTTGTCTTTCCTTTACTCTCTCTCTCTCTCTATTGTCTCAGCTTTAAACTTGAACTGAGGAGAGTTGGTAGGAAAGGCGGGAAGGCAGCGCGCATGCGCTGTGGGATGCCCCAAAAGCTTTCATTCTGGGAAGCTGGGGAGCATTCCCGCGCAGGCTCCGTCGGTACCGACGTACCCATATGTGAGGACTAATTCCTGCTGTTCCCAGAGATCACCTGTTACAGGTAAGTAACTGTGCTTTATTCACCAAGATTAGATCAATTTGGGTGTATGATCCATGAACAGAAGAGAAAAAGTATAATCCTTGACTCTCTGATGCACCCAATACCAGCCATCCACAACCTCTGGGAACTCCTGGAAGTGTTTGAGCTGTTTATGAGCCACCACCCCTGAGGAAGTGTCCAATTCCAGCAACAGAGCAATATTTAAGTCCCCCCTCTCCCCCCAATCACCCAGCTTCACTTGGCAGCCAAGGAGAGAGCAGCTTCCAGCTGCACAAGGAAAGTTCCCTGGTGCTCATTAGGCTAGTAAATACAAACAATGTTGTATATCACCTCTTGGATTTCAACACACACCAAAATATGACATCCACCAGGGTCCTGTTTGACCCGAAGCACCTCCACATGGATATCCACAGAAATCAAAATGGCCACCCCCTTCTTTTTTTGAATAATATTTGAGGCAAAGTATGCAATGTAGTATCTCCTGTGGGAAACCAGACTCTCAACAACAGGCAGTATGCTCATTTCTTTGATCAGCAACACAGCTGCCTGTCTTTTTACAGGGTTTTGTGTCTGACAGTTGGCACCGAAGGGGCATTGTATTGCTGTTATGAGGGCCACTTCATCCACCTATGGGGCCCTGGGCAGACCATTAAGAATAGGTTCCCTTTATTTTTTCCACATTTAACCCTGCTCTCAAATGTATTTTAAAGCAATGTTTTACAAGTTTAAATGGTTGCAAGGATTGTTAAGTGCCGTTGAGTTTGTGTCGACTCATGGTGATCCTCTGGATAGCTGTCCTAAATTGTGTTCGGTCTTCAGTCAGGCGACTCATTGTTGACAGACTGGCTGGCACCCGTAGCTGCTGTTGTATCGATCCATCTCATTGATGGCCTTCCTCTTTTGCATTGACCTTCTACCTTGTCAAGCATGATGTCTCTTTCTTTGCATGTGTTGCAAATGATCTCTCTCTTTGCATATGTTGTCCAAAGTATTAAAGTTGAAGTCTTGTCATCTAAGCTTCTAAAGAAAGCTTAGGTTTGATCTCCTCTAGTACTGACTGGTTTGTTCTTCGGGCAGTCCATGATATACACAGTATTTGTCGCCAGCACCATAATTCAAATGCATGAATTTTCTTCCTGTTTATCTTTTTCACTGCCCAACTTTCACATCTGTAGGACATTATTGAAAATGCCATGGCTTTAACAAGTCAAATTTTTGTATGGAGAGAGGCATCTCTGTTCTTGAGAATCTTGTCTTGGTCCTTCATAGTCATTCTGCCAAGAGTAATGCGTAGTCGTATTTCTTGACTGCTTGTTGCTTCTTTATTGATAGTTGATCCAAGTAGGTTAAAGTTGTCCACTATTTCAATTTCTTCTCCATCAACGATGAACTTATTGATTTTGCCAGTTGTCATGATCTTTGTCTTCTTTACATTAAGGTGCAGGCCCATTTTAAGACTATGTTGCTTGATCTTG
Organism: Ichthyophis bannanicus; assembly: GCA_033557465.1. Taxonomy (NCBI): domain Eukaryota; kingdom Metazoa; phylum Chordata; class Amphibia; order Gymnophiona; family Ichthyophiidae; genus Ichthyophis; species Ichthyophis bannanicus. Next base: position 1,734,256,945 of record CM066032.1, read on the forward strand.
AGAAGCAAATGTTCCAGATTGTCTTCACTTTCAGCCAGTAATGTGGTATCATCAGCATAGTGAAGGTTGTTGATGATTCTTCCACCAATCTTCACACCTCTGTTGTCTTCTTACAATCCTCCTTCTCTGATGATATGTTCTGCATATAAACTAAACAGGTAGGGGGAAAACATGCAGCCTTGTCGTACACCTTTGCTGATTTTAAACCATTCTGTTTCTCCTTGTTTTGTTCAAACTGTTGCTTATTGATCAATGTAAAGGTTATGCAAGAGAGCAATCAGATGTTCTGGTATACCCATGCTTCTTAATGTGGCCCAGATTTTCTCATGGTTTGCACAGTCAAAAGCTTTGATGTAGTCAGTAAAAGCACAAATGTACATCTTGTAGCGCTATACAAATGCTCAGTAGTAGTAGTAGTAAATAGATATCCTTTTGGTATTCTTTAGTCTTTTCAAGGATCCCATCTCAATCCGCGATGTGTCTCGTTCCTCGCCATTTCCTGAATCCTGCTTGCACTTCAGGTAGTTCTTGTTCCAGTTATGGTTGTAGTTTTTGCTGAATAATCTTCAGTAGAATCTTGCAGGCATGTGGGATCAGAGCAATTGTGCGATAATTTCCACAATCAGTTGGATCACCTTTCTTTAGTATTGGTATAAACACAGATCTTTTCCGGTCAGTTGGCCATGGTGTTGTCTTCCAAATTTCCTTGCTGAGCCTTGTAAGTATGGTAACAGCTGCATCCGATTGCTGTAATACTTCTATGGGAATGCCATCAATGCCTGGTGCTTTGTTCTTTGATAAGGCTTTCAATGCTGCTTTGACTTCTTTCATCAACAATTGTTCTGGATCATAAGGTACAGGTTGTGAAACGGCTGTTGGTCCTCTTGATCGTTATCATATAAAAACTCTGTATATTCTTTCTACCTTTTCTCAATCTTTTCAGCATCATTCAACATAGATCCTTGGACATCTTGCAGCATTCCAGTGCGAGGCTGGATTTTTTTTTCTTTAACTGGCTTTTGTAAAGTATTTGAATCTTGTTCTTCCTCGAATAGTTTCTGCTTCTATTTCCTTGCATGCGTCATTGTAGTACTTCTCTTTGTCTTTTCTTGCTGCACATTGGAAATCTCTGTTGAGTTCTGAGATTGCCTCTCTTTCTCCTCTGGCTTTAACTTCTCTGCGTTTCAGTACATAAATTATTTCATGGTACAATTTCATGATTTGTTAATAAGAAAGTTAGTTTGTGATGCTTTCTGCTTAAAAATAATTTTAGCATGCTGTGAATGGGGATCAAGTCTTTCATAAGGTAGATCAATAGCAGTCTGCTAGAGGAGATTCTCTGCTCTCTGGTGTTTCATCTTGGATTCAGGTTTGTAGGCCTCTGTTAGAGATGCTGGAAGTGAATTCCTAGGGCTGTTTCTTCCATTTGCGTTTTTCTCATATATTTAATGGTGTAGAGGCTTTAATCCTTGCAGCTTTACCCAATTAGATAACTACTGCTACTAATTTGTATAACACTACACCTTTTAATCTTAACCATGGCTCTGTCCATAGAGATCAGTGCTTCACCTGAATCAGAATGGTCCTTATTGGCTCTGGCTGCATACATGACCAAAATCAGTTGGGATGTCTGAAGATACAAACTTAATTTGTTAAACCTCTTAATTATAGCTCTTGTTTTAATTGAAGGTTTTAGAAAAGGAAATGGAAATGATACAATTACTGGTCGTATTCGGAATCCTGCCCATGTTTTTCTAGACTTTTATAATAATCAGTAATTTGCCCAAATTGGTCCCTATCTTTAGTTAAACTCCACCTAAAACATTGATCTACCTTTCACACTTCAAATCTTATCCTTGATGTTCCTCACTTGTTTGTTAGGCTTATTTTGATTAGACACTAAGTTTCTCAGAACAGGGGCACCCAGGCTTGTTTTCCTGCACCCTACTATTGTAGCTCCTCCTCCCTCTCTCCTTCTCACATCCACATACAAATGCTCCTCCTCACTGTGTCTCTCACACACCCACACACAATTTCTTGCTGTCTCCATTCCAAGTTCCCATCTTCATTCACATGTGCTTTTTGCTAACCCACAAATTAGAAAATGTGCAGAAAAAAACGGAATTGGACACCATGAGAAGCCATACTCTGCAATCTAACATTACAGAAACACAAAAACATTTGGACACATCATGCGAAGGGAGAGATTATTAGAGAAAGACATCAGGCTTTGCAAAATAGAAGGTCAATGCAAAAGAGGAAGGCCAGTAATGAGATGCATTGATACAATAACAGCAACTATGGGTGCCAGTCTGTCAACAATGAGCCCCTGACTGAAGACTGAACACAGTTTAGGACAATTATTCAGAGGGTCACCATGAGTTGAGACAGACTCGACGGCACTTAACAACAACAACAACAACTACTACTACTACTACTGTTGTACAAAATCAAAACATATTTCAAAGCTGACATAATTGAATTACTAGCCTGAAATTAAAATGATTTTTTCTATTTGTTATCTGTACATTTTTATTTCATTGGACTTTATTTTGCTACTTCCCAAACCTGCATTTTCTCCCTCCTTCCTTCCCAACCTTATTTCTAGCTCTCCCCTTTCCCACCCAATGTTTCTCTTTCTCTCTCCACTTAGTTCCCCAGTCCCCATTCAGCATACTATCAACCTAATTCCCAAGTCTCCACTCTCTCCTCCAAGGCATATTTTTCTATCATCCCCTAATCACTGTGAGTCTACTCTCCCACTGAAACACCAGCCCCATCCCTGTCCCTGCTCACTTTCTACCCACACCATAAGTCCCATTCTCCTTTCTTGATGCCTTTTTCCCCCACCCATTCCCAGCTCCCTATCTGGGGTCACACCTGTGCTCCAGTCTCCCCCCTCAGCCCCATGTTCTCACTCCCTGTCAGTCTCCATGCTCCCATCCATCCTATTTCCCTGCTCTTTTTCCTACCTTTCCTGAGCATCTTTCTTCCCCTATTGCATCTGTTTCTACTTAGTCGCCTCCCCATCCAAGTTTCCAACAGGCCTTTTTCACCCCTAGTCCTCACTATCACTCACCTTATGGACATTATCAGCTCACTAGGGCATGCATGTCCAAATGCCCCATACACCTCTGCGCAGCTGTGACTGTTACTCAGTCAAGATAAGAAAGGGCTCAGGCTTTTATACGGGTATGCAAAAAAATTCCTCCTCCACCCCCCCCCCCCCAAAAAAAACAAAACCTTGAGCAGAGAGGAGATTACACACTGTCCACCTTTACATTTAGGTGATGTCAGGCAGTTCTCAGCAGAAGAAAGAGTACTTACTCACACAGCCTACTTTTTGACTTGTTCTGGCTACGGCCTGTGCTGGTGGAAGGCTCGATAACCCGTGATAGATTCTCTCTCATTTGCACCTGTCCTGAACACAAATACAGACACACTAATATGATCTGCCCTAATCCGACAGACAGCCTGCACCAGACCCATTACATTCACATCCATCATCCAGATATTACATCTGCCCATATTCACATGGCCATACTGGCATCCTTTTTCTCATGCAAAGGCATGCAGTTTCATGAGCATGGAGTGACATATAAGCTACACTGCTCATCTGTGTCGCTTATGTCGGTACTCAGCTTTGCCTTCTGCAGTAGTCTGTTCTAGAGGAGGAGCCAGGAATCAAGTGATTGCTGCAGCCTACTATTTTATTTATTTTATGTATTTAACAAGTTTTTTTATACCGCCTTATCATACAATCAAAGTGGTTTACATAAAACTCAACAAATTATAGAGAACTCATAGTGAAAATTCAAGTAAGGGTGGCATGCAGGATTTGCCCGGTGGCATAACTTATATACAATAGCAACATGAGAACCGGGGTTATTTGTAGTTTAGGCTTGTGAAATAAGGAAGCAGGACTAGGTATTGTCTCCGAGGTGGTCGGTGAAGAGAAAGGTCTTGAGGAGTTTTCTGAAGTCCTTTAATCTCTCCCAACCAATGTAAATAGTTAATACGTTTATAATTATATTTTAGGTTCCTATGTAACAAATTTTCCACTGTTAATGTTCCATGTAATGTTAATGTTAATTTTTGACATGTTCTCTGTAAACCGCTCCTGATCTCTGGAAGGGGCGGTATAAAAAAAACGCACAAATAAATAAATAACGTCCTTAGTTCTGATCTTTTCTGGCAGTGAGTTCCAGATGGTGGGAGCAGCTAAGGAAAGAGCTCTTTGTTGTAGAATTATTTGCTTTCGTGTGAGAGCTAGGAATTGATATTGTGTCTCTGGTGTTCTGTCTCTTAGGTCTGCTGCTTGAGTTTGAGCATATCGGTTCTTGTAGAGTTCCTGCAGACAGGTTATTTCTTATCTTAAAGATAGTAAGTGCAGGTTTGTATTTGGCACGTGAGTTGATTGGAAGCCAATGTAGCTGATGTAAGTGTGGTGTCATGTGATCATTTTTTGGTGATCATGTGATGACGCAGGCAGCAGTGTTCTGAGCCAGTTGCAATGGACGAATGGTTTGTGTTGGGAGACCATGAAAGAGGGAGTTGTAGTAACCCAGAATGGGGGTTATGAGTGCTTGACAGACTGTGCGGAAGTGATCCAGACTCGGGAAGGGTTTTAGTCTTCGGATAGTAGCAAGCTTTCGGAAAGCATTCTTGGAGGTTCTGTTAATGTGAGCTTGTAAGTTTAGGAAGCGGTCATTGGTGATACGTAGGTAGCGTACCTCCTCTTTTACTGTGATTAGCACGTCCGCTATGGATATAGTTGAGGGGGGTAAAGTAATGGGTCCTGTGTTACGAATAGTGCCTCTGATTTTTTGACGTTGACTTGGAGGTTGTTGGATGCCAGCCAGTTGATCATCTTGAGAAGGCATTTGGTGATAGTTGAGTAGTGTGGCGAGTCGAGGTGGCTAGGGGAATAGACCATGATGTTATCTGCTTAAATGGCGTAGTGGATCTTGTGCTGTTTGAAGATGTTCTCGACTGGTTTTACATAGATGTTGAAAAGGAGGGCAGACTAGGGAGGACCCTTGCAGAACTTCCTGTGTTGAGATGAATAGAGCTGAAGTGTTTGGACTGACTTTGACCTTTTGTTGTCTGTCACTGAGGTAGGAGTGGAGCTAGTTGATTGTTGTACTGTGAAGTCCAATGTTAGTTGTTTTAAGAGGGTGCTGTGTGATAGTGTCGAAGGCCGAGGAGATGTCAACAAAGATGAGTAGGAATCCAGTTTTTGTGTTGTCTATTCCTCTTAGTAGAATGTCAAAAAGATGAATGAGAAGGGTTTCATCACTGTGGTTAGGACGAAATCCATGTTTGTGTGGATCCAGGGGAGCATGTAGGTCGATATGGTCTTGCAGTTGTCTTTGCACTCTCTTTCCAATTATCTTGGCTAGGAAGGGGAGGCTGGAGATAGGGTGGTAATTTGCAGGGTCTAAGCTGTTTGTTGAGGTGGTTTTTTTTAGAATGGGTCGGATGGTGGCTTGTTTGAGAGCAGAGGGCATGCAGCTTTTAGTTAGGGATGAGCTTATGATGTTGTGGATACAGTTGACAAACTCTCCTTTGACTGATTACAGGGCAAGGGTTCAGAAGGTACTGTGCAGCACAAGAGCAGTTGCATTTTGAACAGGATCTGGCTACCTTCAAAATTTGAGTTTGGATTAAGGCAATTTAAATATATTTTGCAGGTCCACTATTCTTATTTCTACTTGATGCTGTAATTTTTCTTATTTTGTGTAATATTTCCTTTCTCCCCTTTCACTTTCTTTTGTTGGATTGGATCACTAAATACCAGTTCTTATTTTCCTATTTTATTTTAAGACTTGTATTTGCATTTATATTACATTTCTGGGAACTTAGTTATATTTTCTTACAACATGTATTTGTTGGTAATTTTATTTTTAAATTTTACTTTTATAAGTTTACAAAATTTGGGGTTTGGGGATTGTAGACTGCATTAGAGGAGGCAGAAGCCAAAAGATACAGTCATGCAGGCAGTGTAATTTGGACTACCTGGGTATTCCCCAAAAATCTTTAGATTACAGTTTATGCAAAATTTGGTGACCAAAATTATAAAGAAGGCAGAGAGAAGTAACATAGTATATGACAGCAGATAAAGACCAGCATGATTCATCTAGTCTGCCCAGCAAGGCGGCAAGAGTAGGTGCACCTGCTCCTCCGTGCAGGTCACCCCTCCTCATACCTTTGTTTAGGGGGTGTACCCACCACTCCGTGTAGGTCACCCCTATTTGTTGAGATAGTTATGTTTGTTTTGATTTTATCCTGTTGCTATAAAGGGATCCACTGTGTCTGTCCCATGCCATTTTGAATTTTGACACTGTATTTGTCCCCACCATGTCCATTGGGAGGGCATTCCAAGCATCCACTACCCTTTCAGTGAAAAAGTATTTCCTGACATTGCCTTTCAGTTTACCCTCTTGCAGTTTCATGTTGTTTGGGGAATAGGGATCAAGGCACCATTATAAATTGCAAGGAGCAAAGTTGGATTTTTGTATTGAATATTGTGTCCCCACATACTATGAATGGGAGGATTGAGGAATATAAGAACGGTAATATATGTCATACTCGGTCAGACCAAAGGTTCATCAAGCCTAGTATCCTGTTTCCAACAGTGGCCAGTCCATGTCACAAGTACCTGTCAGAGTCCCAAAACGTAGATTGATTCCATGCTGCTTATCCCAGACCTGGTGAAGTCTCTCCAAGGAACCCTTGCCGCGGTTCAAGAACCTGACCAAGGCAGTCCGTGAGTGATCCAAATTCATGTCTTGACTGGCCTATGACTGCTTAGAGTCGGTGGCTCGAGTAGCGGCGGTGGGCATCGGTGCACAGTGCCAAGCTTGACTGCAGTCTGACCTCGAGCAGTGGGTTCAGGACAAATTGGTCGATGTCCCCTGCCAAGGAGAAAACCTGTTTGGCAAGCCCATGACCAACAAGGCTGCCGAGCTGGAGACCAAGTTCATGACAAGGATCAGGCTCTCTAAAAAGACCGCTGCCCCTCCCCAGAAAGGCTCAGGTAAAAAGTCCTTCTACCCGAGGAAAGGGGCTGCTTACAAAAACTACCCACCTTTTCAGGGCTCCCCAACAGGGTCAGCAGGCCAAGGGATAGGGGCCCGGCCCTCGTAAGCAGAATGCTCCTAAACCCCAGGCACTGGCTCCGACCCAGCTAGGGGTCAGTTTTTGTCTACTTGAGCATAGCCTATCTACCCCAAGGAGATTAGCAGCCCCCAGGGGGACGTCTGGCCCACTATTCCCAAAGGTTTGCTGACCATCACCACCAATTCCTGGGCACTTTGAGTGGTCAAGGAGGGTTACCTCTTCTGCCTGACTCAGACACCTTACCCTTATTTTCCAGGATAAACCCTCAGGTCTCCCCTCCACCGGGACCTTCTACTGAAGGTCTTCTTGAGGACAAGGCGGTGGAACCCATGCCCCACGACCTCTACGGCAAGGGATTCTATTCCAGGTATTTACTCGTGCCAAAAAGAACAGGGGGCCTAAGGCCCATCCTCGACCTGCGCAACCTCAACAAATTCCTGGTGAGGGAGAAGTTCAAGATGCTCTCCCTTGGAACATTGTTGCCCTACCTCTAGCAGGGAGATTGGCTGTGCTCCTTAGACCTCAAGGATGCCTATACCCACATCCTCATTTACTCCAACCGCAGGCAGTACCTGCGGTTCATAGTGGGGGGCAGGCACTTTCAGTACAGGGTGTTCCCTTTCGGCTTGGCTTTCTGCTCCAAGGGTCTTCACAAAATGCCTGGCAGTCGTGGCCACCTTCTTCCATCTCCAGGGGGTCTTTGTCTTCCCCTACCTGGATGACTGGCTCATAAAGGGAGGCACGGCCTCAGAGGTGCAGCAGGCCACTGCACGCACCATCCAGGTTCTGCAGCTCTTGGGTTTTGTCATAAACTACCCCAAGTCTCACCTTCTCCCGGCATGATATCTGGAGTTCATTGGGGCAAAGTTCGACACACTTCAGTCAAAGGCCTTCTTGCCCAGGGACTGAGCTGACAGAACTCTGGCACGGGACATACAGCACCGTTCTTCTTGTCCGCTCAGCTTCTGCGCCTCCTCTGGCACATGGCCTCTATAGGTCCACGTCACCCCAGAGCTCACCTCCACATGAGGGCAGCGCAGTGGTGTCTCTGGGACTAGTGGTCTCACACTATGGGACACCTCCGACACAGAGTCTCTGTAACTCGCCAACTGGCAGACACCCTGGTCTGGTGGCAGTCTCTCCAGCATCTCGAGGCGGGCATGCCTTTAAAGGCCCCGAGCCCCTCAAGGATCCTCGCCACAGATGCCTCCCTGCTCGGCTGGGGAGCCCACTGCAGGGAGCTCCACACCAAGGGCAACTGGTCACCAGGCGAGAGCACCCAGCAGATCAACTTCCTGGATCTGCGGGCCATATACTTAGCCCTGCGAGCTTTCTGCAACCACCTGCATCACCAGTTGGTGCTGGTCCATGTGGACAACCAGGTGGTGGTGATCTATGTTAACAATCAGGAGGGTACGGGGTCTCATACCATCTGTTGGGAGTCAGTGGTCCTCTGCTAATATGCAGTCCAACAGGGCATCCTCCTGCAGGCAGTGTACCTACCAGGCCAGAACAACCTTCTGGCCGTTAGGCTGAACAGAGTCCTCCAGCTGCATGAATGGCAGCTGGACCCTAAGGTGGTCAACCGGCTCCTCCAGATCTGGGGGGTACCGTAAGGGACCTGTTCGCCAGCCCAGACAACTTCCAGTTGCTCTGCCTCTGTTCCCAGCAGGTCCACTCCTCCAGAGTGGCAGCAGATGCTTTCCTTGTCTCATGGTTGGAGGGTCTCATGTACGCCTTCCCTCCCATGCTTCTGATTGCTAAAACCTTGTTGGGATCCGCCGTGATAGGGCCTCGCTCATCTGCATAGCCCCTCGGTGGCCCAGGCAACCGTGATTCCCATTGCTCCTCCAGTTAACGGTGGAGACCCCATCCCGTTGGGACCTCTATTAGACTCCTGTCTCAGGAGGGGAGCTCTCTCCTGCACCCCAACCTGTGGTCCCTGTCTTTAAGAGTGTGGCTGCTGAAACGGTGACTCTAGCCCCTTTCAGCCTCTCAGTTGAAGTAGAAGAGATTCTGCTGACCTCTCACAAGGCCTTTGCTAGGAAGGCTTACGCTCTCAAATGGTGCAGGTTTTCGGCCTGGTGTGCCAAGCACAGGGATGACCCATTCTGCTCGGTTGGACTGGTTTTACAGTACCTTCTCTGCCTCTCGCAATCCAGGCTCAAGTCTAGCTCCATCCGGGTGCACCTTAGTGCCCTGGCAGCGCATCACCACCCGGTGGATGGCAAGCCCCTCTCGGTCCAACCTTTGGTAACCCACTTTCTTAAGGGCTTGCTCTTACTGAAGCCCCCAGTTTGCCCTCTGGCAACCGAATGGGACCTCAACGTAGTGTTGGGGCAATTCACTCGCCCACCCTTCAAGCCTCTGGCTACCTGCCACCTTTGATACCTCTCTTGGAAGGTGGCGTTCCTGGTCGTGCTAACCTCTGCCCACAGAGTCAGTGACCTTCAGGGCCCTAGTGGTGGAGGTCCTTTATACCAGGTTCTAAAAGAACAGAGTGGTGCTCCGCTCACACCCCAAATTCCTTCTGAAGGTTAGTAGCATCCTTCCATCTCAACCAGGAAGGTAGTACTCCCTACCTTCTTTCCAAGACCTCACTCCAGTTAGGCGGAGATAGTCCTTCACACCTTGAACTGTAAGAGGGCTTTTTCCTTCTATATCCAATGCACTCAGGGCCACCACAAAGCTACTCAGCTTTTCGTCTCCTATGACTCCAGTAAGCTAGAGGAGGGTGTGACCAAGTGTTCACTTTCCACCTGGGTGGTGGACTGTATTGCCCTCACCTATGAGCAGGTGCGGCTCCCACTGGAAGGCTGTGTCACGGCACACCGGGTCAGGGCCATGGCGGCCTTGGTGGCAAACGTGCTCTCCCAATAGTGCTCCCAGTGGTGGACATCTGCCGGGCCACCACCTGATCTTCAGTCCATACCTTCGCAGTCCATTACTGCCTGGAAAGAGAGTCCCGATGGGACAGTGCCGTAACCTTTTTGGGGTTCAGGCAACTCCTACCCTCTGACCCTTCTGTGTTCAGGCTACCGGAGTGCTGGTTTTCATTGGACACAGGTCCTACTGTGGTCTGTGGATACGGAATTACTTGCTGCTGCTTGCAGCTCCCTATGAGGGAGCCCCTGCTTTTGCTATGGGCTTTCGGTAGCCTGTAGCTGGGGAGTCCCATATGTGAGGACTGGCTTCCTGCTTGTTCCCGGAGAAAGCGTAGTTACTCATCTGTAACAGATGTTGTCCAGGGACAGCAGGAATCAAGTCCTCACAACCCTCCCTCCTCCCGTTGGAGTTGCTGCTTTACCATCTTTTGTTTTTTTGCCGTCTTTTAGCTATGTCATCTGACTGAGCAAGATAGCACCTTTGGGCAGGAAGGGTTCCACGCATGCATGGTGGCATCTCCCAAAAGCTTTCTTTGAAAGCTGGGGGGATTTTTCCACACGGGCTCCGTTGGTGCCGACGTCACCCATATGTGAGGACTGATTCCTGCTGTCCCCAGAGAACACCTGTTACAGGTGAGTAACTACGCTATTTCCTCAGCCCACTTTAATAATAGTTTATAGACTTTTCCACCAGGAAGCTGATGAAACCACTTTTAAACCTGGCTACACTAACAGCTTTTACTACATCCTCTGGTAACCAGTTCTAGAGTTTGATTACTCGTTGAGTGAAGAAAAATATTTTCTCTGATGATTAGTCTTTAACGTTCCATTATAGCTTTATTGTGTATCCCCTGGTCTTTTTCCTTTTCGAAGGAGTAAACAACTGATCTACGTTTACCAGTTTCACTCCATCAATCTCATTCAATCTCAATCTCTTCTCAGCCGTCTCTTTTCCAAGTTGAAGAGCCTTAACATTTTAAGCCTTTCCTCGTAGGGGTATCCTTCCATCCCCTTTATTATTTTGGCAGCGAGAATTGATTTGATATCTGTGTAAACATGGGGACGTGCTCTGATTGCTGTTTAGAAACCAGTAGATGTCACTAATTTTGGTATTCATGTGAACACAGGTAAACTTTCTGATTGATATTTGGAAACCAACTGATCATTATAAAAGCATGAACACTGCCAGAATATAGGTTTGCTGTCCAGTAAATCACTGCGGAAGAGATGAAGGTGGAGAAAGTTTTTATTTAAAGTTAGAGACCCAGGATTCAGTGCAGATAAGCAGTTTTAATCCCTGAGCAGAACACTTGTTCGAACAATAGTTTTATGCAATATGTTTTCAATATGGAGAATGTTTTCGTCAACAGAGTTAGATAGCCCTTTTAAACAGTAATTCAGGCCTTTTGCATGTCTCTAAAAAAAAAAAAAAAAAATTGTGTAAATATAGAAGCATTTGCACATGTGGTATTGACAGTACAGTTAGAATAGGGTAATCTCAACAATGGATCTTAGATGACACACTTCAGATGATGGATGAGAAGGTTTTGAGTACAATCATGGTTCTACACATAGGTAGAGTAGTGAAATCATTAGTGCTAGATTTATAAAACAAAGGAGGTATAATATAAGAATACAAGTGGGTTTCATTTACAGGTGATATAGTAAAGTATTTATCACACATAGACATCGTAAGATATCTGCTTATTCTCTTTATAGCATGAATTGGAAAACATTGAACCAACGCAAGGATTGTCTATTGAAGCTTCTGTAACATTTCTTCAGAGATTGATCAGCCTTGTGGATGTGCTGATTTTTGCAAGCTCTCTTGGTTTCAATGAGATTGAGGCTGAGAAGAACATGTCATCTGGAGGAATTTTACGCCAGTGCCTTCGGTTAGGTAAGATGGCAAATGAATTCACGAAGTCAGGAATGGATTTTTCTTGTTTCAGTTCTATAACTTTTACTTGGCAATTAGAATATGTGTTTTATGAAAATTAATTCTGTTTTATTTTTTGGTATAAATATGAATGGCCACCATATTTGAATTTGCAGTCTTAGTATTATAATGGTGCAAATGGCACACACAACTGGTGATAAGTGTTTTTTGTTTTCTACACTGGATTTCTTAAATCTAAATAACCCTAGTATATGACAGTTCCTGTTGTAGCTGCTACTTCATCCCCCTTTAAAAGAATTTAGAACCTCACTCTGTTACACTGGACCTCTCCAGCATGAGATTACTAAACAATTCCTGCCACTGTCAAGATTTTCAAAACTAAAACAGGTCTATAAAATTTGACTTGGTTTTGTGGTCCCCCTTTGTGTGTGTCCTTTCCAAATGAGCTTTGAATCCTACACCAGTGGTTCCCAAACCTTTCCTGGGGACTCCAGAGCCAGTCAGATTTTCAGGAAATCCTCTATGAATATTCATAAGAGAGATTTGCACACACTGCCTCCAATGCATGCAGATCTACCTCCTGTAAATTCATTGTGTTTATCCTGAAAACCCGACTGGCTAGGGAGCTCCCAGGATGTTTGGGAACCACTGTCCTACACAGTAAAAAAAAAAAATAAAATAAAATTCTCCAGTATAGTCTTAACGAGATCCTGTTACGTTCTTTTCACATGGTAGACAGCATTAGTTTAGCTCTCTATCTTCCTCATCCTCTTTCACTTTGTCTTACTGTCTCTCCAGATCCAAGCTATACCAAAGAAAATCCAATAATCAACTCATGTTCCTAACCGTTTTTAAAGAGGGTAAACAGTTACTGCCACGATCCTTAGCGGACTTCTCAAAAATAATAGAAGTGGATTAAAATTACATTATTTGTAAGGTTTTTCAGGCGAATTTACCATCCACCATTTTACTTTTTTGACCGGATGGGATATACCCTAGAATACTGAGGGAACTTGGGGACGTTCTAGCAACTCCACTGACTGACCTTTTCAATGCCTCGTTGGAGTCGGGAGTGGTGCCAAAGGACTGGAGAGAGGCTCATGTGCCTTTACACAAAAGCAGAAGTAAGGATGTGGTTGAAAACTACAGGCCGGTTAGTTTAACTTCGGTGGTGAGTAAATTATTGGAAACGCTGCTGAAAGAGAAAATAGTGAGGTTTCTGGAGTCCAGCGGATTACAGGATCCGAGGCAGCATGGATTCACCAGAGGCAGGTCTTGTCAGACAAATCTGATTGATTTCTTTGACTGGGTGACCAGGGAGTTGGACCGAGGGAGAGCTCTAGATGTGGTGTATTTAGATTTCAGTAAAGCCTTTGACACTGTTCCTCACAGGCGACTTATAAACAAACTGAGCACCCTAGGGATGGACCCTAAAGTTACTGCTTGGGTTAGAAATTGGTTGGGTGGGAGGCGACAAAGAGTACAAGTAAATGGAGCTCACTCTGAGGAGAAGGATGTTACCAGTGGTGTGCCCCAGGGATCTGTCCTTGGTCCGATTCTTTTTAACATCTTTGTTTGTGATATAGCGGAAGGGCTGTCGGGTAAGGTTTGCCTCTTTGCAGATGATACCAAAATCTGCAATAGAGTAGACACCCAGGAAGGTGTAGATAACATGAGGAGGGATCTAGCTAAGCTTGAAGAATGGTCTAGAATTTGGCAGCTGGGATTTAATGTTAAAAAATGTAAGGTCATGCATTTGGGCTGCAGCAATCCAAGGGAGCAATACAGTATAGGAGGTGAAGTACTTTTGTCCACTAAAGAAGAGCGGGACCTAGGCGTGGTTGTGTCTGATAATCTTAAAGTAGCTAAACAGGTAGAAAAGGCGACAGCAAAAGCTAGAAGGATGCTTGGGTGCATACGGAGAGGAATGGCTAGCAGAAAAAAAGGAGGTGATAATGCCTCTGTATAAGTCTTTGGTGCGACCTCATTTGGAATATGGTATGCAATTCTGGAGACCGCACCTTCAAAAGGATGTGAACAGGATGGAGTTGGTGCAGAGGGTTGCTACTAAAATGATTAATGGGCTTCATTATAAAGCATATGAGGACAGACTTAAGGATCTTAATATGTACACCTTAGAGGAAAGGCGGGATAGAGGTGATATGATTGAGATGTTTAAATACCTCCGTGGCATAAATGTTCAGGGAGAGAGCCTCTTTCAATTGAAAGCAAGTTCTGCTACGAGGGGACATGGGATGAGGGTGAAGGGAGATAGATTCAGGAGTGATATGCGGAAATATTTCTTTACGGAAAGAGTAGTGGATCCATGGAATAGTCTCCCAGTGGAGGAGGTAGAGATGAGGACAGTAACTGAATTCATAAAGCATGGGACCAACACAGAGGATCTCTAAAGGTAAAAAGTGGACTGTTGTAGTTGTTGTTATGGAAGGACAGACTAGATAGGCCATGTGATCTTTTTCTGTCGTCATGTTTCTATGTTTTAAGAAAGTATAAATTTAGCTCATAATGAATTAAACTTTGGATATGCATGCCAGTCAAATTTAACTTAGAGATTGTCAAGTCCCTTACATAAAGTAAACCAGAGAGACTGCTAATTAAATACTTACTACTACAGTAAATGATAACCAGTGGAACTTTACATGAATAGATTCTGAAAAGTTCAGAAGTATATAAGTGAAAACCAAAGGTGGATTATGAACAGAAATTCTCCAGGAACAGAGCAGTAAGTCATTCCTCACATATGGGTGACGTCACCGATGGAGCCACACGGAGCATTTCCCCAGCTTTCAAAAAATGCCTTTGGGACATGCTACCACCCATGCGTAGTCCCCTTCTCACCCAAGGGTGCCATCTTGCTCAGTCTTCCTTTTTCTGCGGAGCCCAATGGATGCACGTCCAGTTTCCCCAGAAAAAAATCCTTAAAAAAAAATGAGCTGTTCCTGGTTTGCATACCAGTTCCTCTTCCTGCCTTGAACCGGCACCAGGCCTAGCACTGTTCTCAGCTCCTTCCCTTTTTTTTCATCGAGGCTTGCCTCTACCGGCATTCACGCCATTTTTCGGCTGGGGCCCCTATCCAATCCTATCCTAACCTCATTAAGCCCATTTCCAGTCCAAGCCCCCTATCAGCCCATTTCCAATCTTAGCTCCCCCGTCATCTATTTCCAGTTCTATCCAAGCCCCCACATCAGCCCATTTCCAGTCCATGCCCCCATCAACCCATTTCCAGTCCATGCCCCCATCAACCCATTTCCAGTCCAAGCCCTCCCATTAGCCCATTTCCAGTCCAAGCCCTCCCATTAGCCCATTTCCAATAAGAACATAAGATATGCCATACTGGGTCAGACCAAGGTACATCAAGCCCAGTATCCTGTTTCCAACAGTGGCCAATCTAGGTCATAAGTACCTAGCAGTCTCCCCAAAAGACATAGGTTCCTCATTGCTTATATTGGGTCAAGCAGTGATATCCTAGGTCCCTTTTAATAATGGTTTATGGACCTTTCCTCCGGGAACTTGTCCAAACCTTTTTTAAACCCAGCTACACTAGCAGCTTTTACTACATCCTCCGGTAACAAATTCCAGAGTTTGATTACATAATCCTAGCCCCCCATCAGCCATTTCCAGTACAACCTCCACAATTAGACCACTTCCAGTCCTAGCCCCCCATCAGACCGTTTCCAGTCCTAGCCCCCCATCAGACCGTTTCCAGTCCTAGCCCCCCCACCAGCCATTTCCAGTCCTGTCTTAGCCCTCCATCAGCCATTTCCAGTCCAACCTCCCCAATCAGTCCATTTCCAGTCCTAGCTCCCCCCCCCCCACCAGCCATTTCCAGTCCTGTCCTAGCCCTCCATCATCCATTTCCAGTCCAACTCTCGCAGTCAATCCATTTCCAGTCCAGCCCCCCATCAGACCATTTCCAGTCCTAGTCCTCCCCCACCAGTCATTTTCAGTCCTATCCTAGCCCCCCCATCAGCCTATTTCCAATACATGCCCCCAGTCAGCCCATTTCCAATCCTAGCCCTCATCAGTTATTTCCAGTGCTATCCTTGCCACCATCAGCCCCGGTGGGTTCGAAAAATTTGACCGTTGCAGTTAAACCATGTCTGTCACTGACACCCATGACAACTGCTTTCACTGCCTGGGACCGGCCCATGATAGCACCTCTTGTGACCTGTGCCAGACCATGATGCCTAAAACTAATAAAAAGAGGTCAGAATTGCAAGAGAAGCTGTTCCCAAGGTCTGACTCGGCACCGGCCTCAATGACGCTGAGTTCCAAACCCAGCACCTCTCATGAGGCTCGAGTGTCTTCGGAGTCCTGTGGTGGCGGCTCCTCCGAGAAGACCTCTGATCCCGAGTGAAAGAAGAAAATGTCCTTGAAGTCCGTCGAGGTAAAAACCGGGGAAACCTTGTAAGATGGGTCAGAGGGGACTCTGCCGACTCTGAGAAGTGTCTCACCAAGGTCCTCAAGAAGGATTCCTTAGCCGGTGGAGACCATGCGAGGTTCCTCGAGGCCATAATTTTCGTTGAGGATGCACTCACAAGAGTGCTGGCTCCAGGCCCGAAATCCTCTGTGCCTGCGCCAAAAGCTGCGGAGCCTTCTGGCTTGGAAACCAGAATGGCAGCCATGGAGCAGAACATCACTACTATTCTGGCCATGCAGCAGGGAATGATGTTGGGTTCATCTGCCCTGATGATCGGACCCCTGACTGTGGGGGAATCCTTGGTCGTTGAGCCAAGCTCTGAGTGCCACTGGCCTCTGGTAAGTCCTCGGTCCCGGTCCCGTTCCTTGGTCATCCGGTCCTCTCCAGCGAGTTTCCAAGACCCATACCCCAGGTCCTTGTGGGGTGCCCCCAGCCTTTCGGTTCAGGCCTTGAGGCATGGAGCCGCAAGGCCTCAGACCTATCATCTCCCCTTGACTCCGAGTGGGAAACAGATGACGAGGCCTCCCGGGAAACCAGACAGCACCGAAACATCCCCTCAGACCTGTCTCCCCCGGTTCCCTGATGCCACTCTCCTCCGGAGGACTTGACCTCCCATGACTTTGTCAGGGATATGGCCCAAGCCCTCTCGGTGCAAACTGAAGCAAGGGAGGACCCCCACACCGAGGAACTTGAGATTCTCCAGTTCAAGTCTGCACCCAAATAAACTCTCAAGGTGCCGGTGCAGCAGATCCTCTAGCGCCTACTTCTGAGAATGCGGGAGATCCCGGTGTCAGTGCTGGTGGTCAGCCAATGCCTCAACGCCATATACTGCGTCAGGAAGGGGCCGGGGTTCCACAAATCCCAGCTCCCACATAACTCCATGCTTGTTGAATCAATCATGCAAAAGCTCAAGAGCTAGATGAATTACTCTTCTGTCCCCTCTGGAAGGGATACTAGAGTCCTTGACACCCTTGGGCGAAAGAGCTACTAGGGCTCGATGCTGGGATGTCAAATCCAGGCCTATGAGATGTACATATGTACATTAATTTGAAGGAAACCTGGCGTGTATCCATAATATTTTAAAGCATACTTACAATAATATATCGTTGGCCAACGATGTACATTAAGCGATTTTCACAGAAAATCTATCAACAGGACAACTATGGGGAATGAACTCAGAAAATAAGGGCCAACCCAATACTAAAATTTGGCCCTAATAGCGAAGTTTATTTATTTTATTTATTTATTTACATTCTCTTATATACTGCGCTATTCTGCATCAGTGCGGTTTACATTGAACAAACTGAAATTACAATGAACAGGGCATTATAACTTGGAGATAACTATTTTACAGGGAACATGGGCTTTGGGGGGTTAAGTGGCTTGCCCAAGACCACAAGGAGCACCAGTGGGACTAGAAACCCCAGTCCTTCCGGCCCAAGGTTGCTGTCCTCTAGTGGGATTTGAACCCCGTCCTTCCGGCCTGAAGTACCTTGCCCCAACCACTAGGCCACTCCTCCACTCCTAATAGCGAAATCTGTCACTTATCATGAGATACACAGAAAAAGCCACTGGGAGGAAAAAAAAATTAAGATATAAGGTCACAAAGTTGAAAAAACGGCAAATTTACAAGTGATTCCAGACTTTTGCACATCACTGTAGGGTATGTACCTGAAGGCCTTACCCAGGAGTTGTCCGGGTTCTCACCGGGGTTGGTTGGGGAATCTCCAATGGTTCCAAGCCCTGACCTCCAGGATAAAGGACTATTCAAAGTTCCTCTCCCGAGCAGTCTACGACGGAGTTGAGTCAGCAGCACGAGTAGCAGCATCAGGCTTCAGGGCTCGATGCCAAGCCTGGCTATAGTCATCAGACCTCGAGCAATGGGTCCAGGACAAGCTGCTCGACGTCGCCTGCACTGGAGAGAACCTGTTCGGCAAACCTATGACTGACAAGGTGGCCAAGATAGAAGCTGAAGAGGCTCTCAAAAAAGACAGACACAAGAAACTCTCAGGAAAAAGGGGCACTTCCAGCAGAGTCACCACTGCCAACCCTTCTCAGGCTAGCAGCAGGGTTCTCACACCAAGTGATGGACAGGGTGCTCAGAAGCACCAAGCCCCAGCCCCATCTCCAGCCCAACCAGTGGGGAGCTTTTGACTTCCAGGGTATCTCCCCTCCCCCAGGAGACCTTCACCAGTCCACAGGGGGCCGCCTGGCACTCTTTGCCCATAGATAGGCTGAGATCACCTCAGACCAGTGGATGTTTCAAGTGGTAATGGAGAGATACCTCCTCCCCTTACAACAGATATCACCCAAGTTCTTTCCAAGAGAGCTTATGCGACCTCTCCTTCACCAGACTCTAATGTTCTCTGAGTTTACAGGTCTGCTCAGGGACCCAAACACCTATGGGGAAAAAGGCTTTTACTCAAGATACTTCCTTGTCCTGAAAAGAACTGGGGGCCTCAGGCCCATGCTAGACCTGAGAAACTTAAACAAGTTTCTGGTTAGGGAAAAGTTCAAGATGCTCTCCCTTGGAACACTGCTGCCATACCTCCACCAGGGAAATTGGCTGTACTCCTTGGATCTAAGTGATGCATACCCACACATCCTAATCCATCTCTCCCACAGGCAGTACCTATGGTTTGTAGTGGGAGATGGGCACCTCCAGTATAGAGTGCTGCCCTTTGGCCTGGCTTCCTCACCAAGAGTCTTTACCAAATGCTTGGCAGTGGTAGTCACCCACCTGCGCCTACAAGGGGCCTTTGTCTTCCACTACCTGGATGACTGGCTAATCAGAGGGGGTTTGGCCTCAGAGGTCAGTCAGGCTTCAGAGCAAACAACCCTCCTACTGCAGCACCTGGAGTTTGTCAACTAACTACCCAAAATCCCATCTCTCTCCAGTCCAAAATCTGGAGTTCATAGGGACTCAGTTGGACACGTTGCAAGAGAAAAGGCAAATCACCTCAAACTGGCAGTGGTGATACAGCACCGGCCGTCTCTACCGGCTCGCCGCCTTCTCTGCCTGTTGGGCCACCTGGCCTCTACGGTCCATGTCACACCATTAACCCACTTGCACATGCAGACAGCCCAATGGTGCCTCCACTCACAGTGGGCTCATGCCATGGGCAGGCTACAGGACAGGGTCATAGTCACATGCTGCTTGACAGAGTCCCTCACCTGGGGGCAAAACTTGTGCCACCTCCAGGCAGGAATATCTTTCCAGGCCACCTGCACTGCAAAGGACAACAAATGCCTCACTCTTGGGTTGGGGGGGCGTATTACGGGGATTGCTGTATGCAAGACAGCTGGTCCTAGGAACAGTCACTCCTGTAGATCAACCTCCTAGAACTCGGGGCAATCTTCCTGGCCTGGTGAGCATTCCGCCACCGCCTGTGGCACTGACCTGTGATAATCCAGATGGACAACCAGGTTGCCATGTTTTACACCAACAAGCAGGGAGGCACGTGCTTGTACTCTCTCTCTGCCAGGAGGTGGTAACCATCCTCTCCTTCGCAGTGTACAACAGCATATTCATACGAGTGGTGTACCTGCCAGGCCAGGACAACTGCTTAGCGGACAGGCTGAGCAGAGTCCTTCGCCCACATGAGTGGCATTTGAACCCGAGTAATGAAGCAACCCTTCCACTGCTGGGGCAGGTCTGTGACAAGCGTCTTCACCTCCCTGGACAACGTGCAACTACCTCGCTTTTGCGTGTGCCAACTGCACCCAGGGAGAGTGGTGACAAACGTCGTCTTGATCCCGTGGTTAGAAGGCCTACTCTTTGTGTTTCTACTGCCCCTCCCCCCCCCAGTTGCCAAGACCCTCTTCAAGTTCCGAAGCGAGAGGGCGTCAGTCATACTGATCGCCCTCAGGTGGCCCAGGCAACTGTGGTTCCTTCTGATGCTTTTCCTGTTGGTGGCACTCCCAGTCCCTCTGGGCCAGGCCCCGGATCTCCTGTCCAAGGAGGAGAGCTTTCTCCTGCACCCCATCATGGGGTCACTAACACTAACAGCGTGGCTGCTGAAAGGGTAGCATTGCCTCTTTCAGTCTTCCAGGGGAAGTCGAGGAGATCCTACTGGCCTCCTGAAAACACTCCACCAGATGGACGTATACCTTTAAGTGGAGAAGGTTCTCTGGTGTGTGGAGAAGGAGGAGAATCCCTTCTCCTGCCAGGCTCAATTCGTTTTTCAGTACCTCCTACACCTGTTGCACACCGGGTTCAAATCAAACTCTGTGAGGGTGCATCTGTGTGCCATAGCCATGTACCATCACTCTATAGAGGGAAAACTCCTCTCAAGCCAGCCCTTGGACTTCAGGTTCCTCCAGGGCCCCTGTTATCTAAGCCTTCTCTCCACCCACCAGAAGCGGAGTGGGATCTCAACAAGGTAATCTCAGATCACCAAACCACCGTTCGAGTCCCTGGCCACTTATTTTTTTATTTATTTAAAAGGATTTATATACCGCTTTATCCTGAAATCAAAGCGGTTTACACATCAAACAAATCACGTGGCAGTGTGCATGGGAGTGGGCATGAAGTGATTAAATTGACAGCGTATGTGTGTGTGTGTAGTGTATAAATGATTTCATGGTGAGCTAGATACACCATGAGCTATGTACAAAGAACTATATACAATTTGCAGGGGGGGAGAGCAAGGGGGAGGCTGAGGGGGTCAGGAAGAGAGGTGAGCAGACTGAGTGGCCGTTGGTGAGGTCACATGATGTCCTTATAGTGTTCTATGAAGAGCATCATTTTGAGCATCTTCCTGAAGTCCTTGAGGTCTACAGTTGATCTCAGGTCGTCGGGGAGTGAGTTCCAGAGCGCGGGCGCAGCCAGGGGGGATAGTGCTGCTCTTGAAGTATCTTGCTTGTTTTAGCGAATGCTCTGGGTATATTGATGGTGTCTGAGGTGCCTCTCCTCCCGGGTCTGGTTCCTGGTTCAGATCTGATGAGGGGTTGCAGACTATTGGCTGAGAGGTTCTGTTTGATTTTGAATATGTTTAGTAGAGCCTTATAACGGATGCGGGAGCTGATTGAGAGCCAGTGGAAGTGGTTGAGAATGGGGGTGATGTGATCGTGCCTTGAGGAACCAGTTATTATGCGGGCGGCAGTGTTCTGTGCCATCTGTAATGGCCAGATTGTTTGTTTTGAGAGCCCAAGGTAAATGGGGTTGCAGTAATCTAAGATGGGAGTGATTAGAGCTTGACAAACAGTGCAGAAGTGATCCTGTGAGAGGATAGGCTTGAGGCGTCTTATGGTTCTCATTTTGAGGCATGCGTTCGTGGTGGTTCTTGTGATGTGTGACTGTAGGTTCAGGTCTTTGTCGAGAGTCACACTGAGATACTTTATTTAAGGCTTTATTGGTACTGTGATGTCGTTCAGCTTGATGGCGGGAGGGGGGGGTAAAGGCAGAGTTTCTGGTGATGAGTAGCGCTTCTGTCTTGTTGTAGTTTATGGTCAAGCTGTTTTCCAGAAGCCAGCTTGTCATTTGTTGAAGACAGTTGACTATGCTGGAGTAGTCTGGGCTGTCAAGGCTGATAGGGGTGTATATCATAATGTCATCTGCGTAGATGGTGTATTGTATCTTGTGGTTCTTGATGATGGAGCAGATAGGTTGTATGTACAGGTTGAATAATAAGGCCGAGAGGGAGGAGCCTTGCGGAACACCCTGGTTGGCGCTTGGTGGTCGGGAAGTGGCTGAGCCACATTTGACTTGGAGGTGTCTGTCTGTGAGGTATGATGTGAACCAATTCAAGGTGATGCCGTGTAGGCCATTTTCCTGTACTCTTGATTGAAGAGTTCTGTGGTCGATGGTGTCAAAAGCTGAGGAGATGTCTATAAAAATCATGATGATGTCCCTATTGATATTGTCGATAACTTGGATCAGATTATCGAAGAGGTATATCAGTAGGGTTTCAATGCTGTGGTTTGGGCGGAAGCCATGTTGATTAGGGTCCAGAAGGGGCATGGCTGTCGATGTGATCTTGGAGTTAATGTTGAACCACCTTTTCGATAACCCTCGACAGGAGAGGGAGGCTTGAGATGGGTCTGTAGGCAGCTGGATTGGTTTTACTTAGTTGGGATTTTTTCGGGATTGGGCATATTTTTGCTCGCTTTAGTGTGCTAGGCATGATTCCTAGGGTAAGGGAGTTGTGCACCATGTTGTGGATGAATTGGATGAGATCCTTTTACTGCTTTGATCTAGACCACGGGACATGGATCTGTGGGGGTGGTTCTGGTGTTGAGCGATGCGATGATGTGTGAGATTTGATCAGTTGACGGGATGCTGAATTTTTCCCAGCTTCGGTTGGGTGGTAGTAGCTTGTAGGTATTGCTCATGGTCATCCGGGGGGAGGCAGTGGATTTGGCCTGTAGGTAGTCAGCGAAGGTCTGTGGATCTGTTTGATCAGATTTCTCAGGATTAGGTTCATTGGTGAGGGTTTTTACTGTTTCAAATAGTTCTCTAGGTTTATTGGAGGATTTGAGAATCAGGTTGGTATAGTATTCCCTCTTCTTTTGATGAGGTTGTTGTATTACTTTTGCTTTGACTGGTATAAGTCCTGTGTGGTGGCTGATTTGATGCGTCTCCAGCGTTGTCCTAGTTGTCTTAGGACTCTCTTTGTGTTTCGGATTTCCTTTGAGTACCAGGGAGTGGAACTGGTGGCAGCAGATGTGATGGTACTGTTCCAGTTGTCAATTTGTTCGCTTTATGTCCCCTGTTTTTGTGATCAGTTGGGGTAGAATGTCCTGAAGGAATTTGTCATTGTCGAAGTTTTTAAATCTCCTACGTGTGGATGGCTTGTTTTGATGATGTCGACTGTAACTCGATTTTTATTATGTGATGGTCCGACCAGGGCACTGGTGTGATCAAGGGTCTTGTGATGATGTTTCTTTCAATGAGGTGGTTGGGGGCAAAGATGAGTTTGGGAGATGATCCGTGTCTGTGTGTGAGGGCGTTGATCATCTGAGTGTATTGAAGGGAATACATAGCTGTCAGAAAGACTTCTGCATCCTTGATCGTGGCAGATTTAAGGTTGAAGTCCCCAAGCACCAGCAGAGGTTTGTGGAGGTTGTTGACTGCACAAACAGATTCCAGTATTGACGATAGTTCGTCTGGAGTAGCATGTGGAGCTGTATAGGTGAGGCACAGGGCTAGCTGCCTGTTCTCTATGACGATTGTATTGCATTGACTTGTATTTGTGGTGGCTCGGCATTTGAGCTTTAGGTTGTTTCTTGTGATGATCAGGACAACGACTCCTTTCCTGTGTGTGCGTCGACAATTGAAAGCAGCGTGAGTAGGGGGAACTAACTGGTTGAGGAGCACGTTGGTGGGGGTGAGCCATGTTTCGGTGATGCAGAGAATGGCTGGTTGCTGAGCTTCTATGTGCTCTGCTAGGATATTGATCTTGTTTCTTATCGACCTGGCGTTGATGAGTTCTATGGAGATGGGCAGAGACTCGTTGGGTGCTCCTAGTGCTTTGTGTGAGGGAGGGTGTGTGTTAGGTTTAGCTTTTGTGCGCCCACTCTCTTTTGGATTCTTGTTTGAGAGTTGCGTGGTGTCGTGGTAGGTAGGATATAGTTTGTGTGGCAGTGGAGGTGACCATAGGGTGTTGGTGGGGATGTAGTGGGGTAGGTGTGTGGGGGGGAGGAGTTGAGTAAGGAGGAGGACTATGGGCAGGTAAAGGACCGCAGCCATGATAGTGTGTGGTCTTTTTGGTTGCTGTCCTTCGGTTGCTGGTATATTCCTGCTTCAGGTCTCGGGGGCTCGCTATCTTGATGGCTGGAATTTGTAATATTTGATGGTCTCGGCGTGCCAGCCTCTGTGCCACACCGCGTTCTTTTGTGGCTGTCCTCCCTCAGTCACCTTTGATACCTGTCATGGAAAGTGGCTTTTCTAATGCCCCTTATGTCCGCTTGTAGAGTGAGCGAACTCCAATCTCTGCTGGCAGATCCACCATACACATGGTTCTACAAGAACAAGGTAGTACTCTGCCTGACTCCAAATTCCTCCCGATGGTGGTATCTCCTTTTCACCTCAACGAAGAGGTGGTCCTCCCCATCTTCTTCCCACAGCCTCATGCCAGCAGGGAGGAACTAGTGCTTTATACACTGGATCGTAAATGCGCCCTGTCCTTCTACTTATAGCAGACTCGGGCCTATCGCAAAGCTCCTCAGCTTTTCGTGTCATATAACCCCAGTAGACTGGGGCTCCACCTGACTAAGTGAACTTTGTCCACTTGGGTGGCGGACAGTATTGCCCTCGCTTATGAGCAAGCTGGCCTCTTCCTTGAGCAACAGATCACAACGCATTCCATGAGGGCGATGGCCGCGACTATGGCCAACCTCTTCTCAGTGCCGGTGACTGAGATCTGTAAGGCCGCCACATGGTCTTCAATTCATATGTTCGCAGCTCACTACTGCCTGGAGAGCGAGTCCCACAGTGCCTTTGGCCAGGCAGTACTCTGTAATTTTCTCAGTGTGTAGGCAACTCCTGTCCTCTGACCCTCCTGTGCTCAGACTACCAGAGTGATAGTGTCGCTGGAAGCTAGGGTCTTGCAGAGTCTCTTAGTGGGGACTCACCACCTGCAATTTGCGTCTACCCGATTGCCCACCATTGGTGCTGTCATGGTTTGGTCCTCGGTAGCCTGGAGATAGCCCCATATGTGAGGACTGACTTCCTGCTTGTTCCTGGAGAATGCATAGTTACTCACCTGTAACAGGTGTTCTCCAGGGGCAGCAGGAATCTGTCTTCACAACCCTCCCTCCTCCCCTGGGAGTTTCCTCCCTACCTTGTTTTAGATTTTTACTGTTGTCCTAGCTATGTCATCTGACTGAACAAGATGGCACCCTTGGGTGGGAAGGGGACCATGCATGCATGGTAGCATGTCCAAAAGACTTTCTTTGAAAGCTGGGGAAATGCTCCACGCAGGCTCTGTCAGCGCTGACGTCACCCATATGTGAGGACTGATTCCTGCTGTCCCTGGAGAACACCTGTTACAGGTAAGTAACTACGCTTTCCATATCATCCTGCTAGATCAGCCCAGACAAGTGGGTTGTTCGCCTACTGGCAGATTGGTGAAGACAAAGAACCAATGAAAAGTCCAGGTTTCAGTGGCATCACTAATGTGCCTCTATCCGCCTCAGCCACCAGAGGTACCTTCAGTATTTCTTTGTCTCCATCAGATGGTGGATGGATTTTCTCCAGGACCAAGCAGGAAGTCAGTCCTCACATATGGTTGACGTCGGCACCGACGGAGCCCCCGTGCGGAGCATTTCCCCAGCTTTCAAGGAAAGCGTTTGGGAATGCAGCGCGCATGCGCGGTCCCCTTCCCACCCAAGGGTGCCATCTTGCTCAGTCTTCTTTTTTTTGTGGAGCCCGACGGATGTGAGTTTGTGTCACCTGGTAAAAAAAAGTGATTTTCTACGGTTTTTTTGTGGTTTTACCTGGTTCGACGCCGGTTCCCCTTCCCGCCTGGGCCAGGTACACCAGTATCGAGCCCGGAGTTAGTTTTTCGTTTTTTGTCCTTCGAGACTAGCGTTCGCGCTTTTTTTGTGTGCTTCACTGGCAGCCCGGTCTTTTGACCTCACTGGGGCCCTTTTCCCCCCCGATGGCTGCCAGCAGGTTGAAGAAGTGTGATCAGTGCAAGAAACTTATATCTCTCACTGACACGCATGACTGCTGCCTCCGATGCCTTGGGCCCGACCATGACCCGCTGGCCTGTGGCCCATGCGGCAAGATGTCGTCGAAGGCACTGAGGAGCCGTCAACATCAGCATGAAAGAATCTTTTCTGACTCCGTGTCTGGTCAGACCCAGACTTCGTCAGAGGCCTCGACATCTCGGGAGTCCAATACCGAGCACTGTCTAGGCTCCTCTGAGAGGGGGTCTCCTTGGGAACACAGAAGGAAGAAAAAGCTCGTGAGGGCGACGTCGGTGGACGCTCATGGCCCCTCGAGGGCCAGGTCGCATAGCCCCGACCAACGCCCCGGCTCTCGGAGTCGGAGTGGCCTTCGAAGTTACCTCGTGTGGAGCCAGAGTCCCCGAGTCACGTGAGTGCAGTTGTCCTCGTAGACTCTTCCCCGGGGGAGCCGGTGTTGGGCCCGAGTCGGGGGCTGCTGAGTCTCCTGAGCTCTGACTCAGGTTGATGGCCTTGGAGAGCAGCTTGGCTGCCTATATGGAACCGGGTGCTGATCGCTGGTCTGACTGGTGCATCTGCCCCAACCACCGGGACCTCAACATCCAAGTCGACCCCAGAGACAGAGCCGATCCGCGGTCAAGGTCCCCCTCAACCTCCCATGCGGGACCAAGGTCATCGACGCCGATACCCTCGGTGTCGGGGCGGGTGGCATCGAAGCTCACATGGCTGGAGCCGCTCGATTCCTCCTCAGAGGAGTCGGACTGGGAGACGGAGGACAAGGAGTCCTCGGACACCTTCCGAACCCGATGCGACCCTTCGAACTCACTGGAGTCCGAGCCTCGGAAAAGGTCTCCCCCCCCCCCCCCCCCGGAGGATACCCAGTTCTCGGACTTCGTGAGGGACATGGCCTTCCCCGTGGATGCTGAGGAGAAGCCTCGAGCCGAAGAGCTCGAGGCACTCCAGTACGACTCTCCGCCTAAGGAGGCCTTTACTGTACCGTTTCCTCCAATGCTGGAACGGCTGCTCTTCCGCATGTGGGAGGCGCCAGTTCTTAGCAAACTGGTCGATTCCATTTATCGAGTCTGTAAGAGCCCTGGGTTCCAGAAGGCACAGCTACTGCACCACTCCATGGTTGTGGAATCGACCATGCATCGTCTGAAGAGTCAGAAGATGCACTCCTCGGTGCCCCCCAGGCCGGGAGGCCCGGAACCTGGATGCCCTCGGTAGAAAGTGCTTCCAGGGCTCTATGCTGTTTTGCCGTGTCCAGACTTACCAGCTGTAGGAAACACAAGGAGCAAGAGTGATGACACAATAGCTTTATTGATATTCCCCAACGCGTTTCGGCGGAACGCCTTCTTCACGGGGGTGGAACTACTTACAAACATATAATAAGAACATATATTAAATAATATCAAAAACAGTAAAAAGAATAAATGAAAGAATTATGTTCAAGCTAAACGGGCATCATACTAAAAAGAATAAAAAATTAAAACCATAACTACGTCATAACACTTAAAACAGTTAAATAAATAAATAAATGTATACCATAAAGGAACCATATATAATAATACATGCATCAAATGATGTAACTTGTGTATAATCTAAAATGAAGGTACCAATAAAACCATAAACAGCAATAAAAGACGACGAAAAACAACAGACACAGGGCAGAAAAGTAAACTAAAAATAGTTGATAAAACTAAAACAGGAATAACTCAAAAGGACATGTAAATTGCTTTGACAATCGGTACTCACTACTAGGTGTCACGAAGAAATTTCCTTATGGTGAGATCTAAACGGCAACTGCCGTGAGTCCTGCAGTAGGAGAACCTTGTGAGTATGCAAATGAAGAGAGCTACAAATCAATGCAGCCATAACCTCAACATACATTTATTATCGAAGGAGCTGAGCCATCTCAATGTAAAATTTGATATCTAGCAAACTAATTCGGGGAGTCCAATATGTTACCATTCTAAGATATAGAGGATGCTAAAAAATGTCGAACTGGCACAGAATCGTCGGAGCAGTGTTTAAAAACATATGTGTAAAAGCTGTACGGGGTAAACAAGGGGTTCTTGTATAAAACCAAGTAATTGTGAGACTCAGTCAAGTGATATTAAAAC
Source organism: Ichthyophis bannanicus (assembly GCA_033557465.1). Taxonomy (NCBI): domain Eukaryota; kingdom Metazoa; phylum Chordata; class Amphibia; order Gymnophiona; family Ichthyophiidae; genus Ichthyophis; species Ichthyophis bannanicus. The sequence goes on from CM066032.1 coordinate 1,734,285,046, forward strand.
AGAGAAGCTCTCTTCCCAAAGAGTCAGGAGAGTACTGTGAAGATGGGAGCTATATTAACTGAAACGAAATGAACTCAAAAGAATTAACACGTCCTTCTAGCTGACTATACAATGCCATGACAAAATATTGACATCAATAAATAATTTAAAAGGCTTAAATATCAGCTATATTTAGTGGTAAAATAGAAGTGTTAAAACTTGGGCAAATGACTTGCATTGCTAAAACGAGTGAACGGCTTGATTATATTTCCATGGAGAAAGCCAAGGGGAAAAAAGCAAACATACACTCAATGGGATCGTAGCGCTGCTCACAATTGCGATTTAGTTGTAAAGTGGGGCTGTTATAAAACCAAGTAATTTGGACACTCAGTCAAATAGTGACAGTAAAGTAGACATTAAAAAACAGGGTCTCTTTCCGAAGAGTCAGGAGGGTGCTGTAAGGGGCTACAACTACACTTACTGAAACGGAATGAACTGTAGGTGTTCTTCTAGCAGGATTCGCAATGCCGTGGCACCAGCACGAAAAAATACTGACATCTAAAGAAGAGTAAGTTTAAAACTACCAACTTTAAAAAAAACACTCAAAAGGATTGTGTCTCCTTCACTTCTTTGTAATTTGATACTAACCTTAACCACGCCCCTTGGTTTTTTGGCGAGCTCCTCAGCGTCTACATAACTTTGGTTTCATCATGAACCTGCCTTTTGCACTTTGCATCGGAGTAAATGTTCTCTGAAGCACACCGAGTTAGGTAATATAAGCATTTCTTAATAATTTCTTTAAAAAAACAGCACCACAATCCTTTTGAGTGTTTTTTTTAAGTTGGTAGTTTTAAACTTACTCTTCGGCATATGGCCCGGTTTGGAGAAGTAAGCATTTTACAATCAAATTGCAATTGTGAGCAGCGCTATGATCTCATTGCCTTTTTTATGCTTGGCTTCCTCCCTGGAAATATACTCGAGCCGATTACTCGCTTTAGCAGCGCAAGTTATTTCCTCAAGTTTAACATTTCTATTTTTCCACCAAACATAGTTGATATATAAGTCTTAAAAATTGTTTTTTCTTTAGATGTCAGTATTTTTTCGTGCTGGTGCCACGGCATTGCGAATCCTGCTAGAAGAACACCTACAGTTCATTCCGTTTCAGTAAGTGTAGTTGTAGCCCCTTACAGCACCCTCCTGACTTTTCGGAAAGAGACCCTGTTTTTTAATGTTTTTTAATGTCTTTACTTTACTGTCACTATTTGACTGAGTCTCCAAATTACTTGGTTTTATAACAGCCCCACTTTACAACTAAATCGCAATTGTGAGCAGCGCTACGATCCCATTGAGTGTATGTTTGTTTTTTTCCCCCTTGGCTTTCTCCATGGAAATATAATCGAGCCATTCACTCGTTTTAGCAATGCAAGTCATTTGCCCAAGTTTTAACCCTTCTATTTTACCACTAAATATAGTTGATATTTAAGCCTTTTAAATTATTTATTGATGTCAATATTTTGTCATGGCATTGTATAGTCAGCTAGAAGGACGTGTTAATTCTTTTGAGTTCATTTCGTTTCAGTTAATATAGCTCTCATTTTTACAGTACTCTCCTGACTCTTTGGGAAGAGAGCTTCTCTGTTTTAATATCACTTGACTGAGTCTCACAATTACTTGGTTTTATACAAGACCCCCTTGTTTACCCCATACATCTTTTACATATATGTTTTTAAACACTGCTCAGACGATTCTGTGCCAGTTCGACATTTTTTAGCATCCTCTATATCTTAGAATGGTAACATATTGGGCTCCCCGAATTAGTTTGTTAGATATCAAATTTTACATTGAGATGGCTCAGCTCCTTCGATAATAAATGTATGTTGAGTTTATGGCTGTATTGATTTGTAGCTCTCTTCATTTGCATACTCACAAGGTTCTCCTACTGCAGGACTCACGGCAGTTGCTGTTTAGATCTCACCATAAGGAAATGTCTTCGTGACACCTAGTAGTGAGTACCGATTGTCAAAGCAATTTACATGTCCTTTTGAGTTATTCCTGTTTTAGTTTTATCAACTATTTTTAGTTTACTTTTCTGCCCTGCGTCTATTGTTTTTCATCGTCTTTTATTGCTGTTTATGGTTTTATTGGTACCTTCATTTTAGATTATACACAAGTTACGTCATTTGATGCATGTATTATTATATATGGTTCCTTTATGGTATACATTTATTTATTTATTTATTTAACTGTTTTAAGTGTTATGATGTAGTTATGGTTTTAATTTTTTATTTTTTTATTCTTTTTAGTATGATGCCCGATTAGCTTGAACATAATTCTTTCATTTATTCTTTTTACTGTTTTTGATATGTATTTAATATATGTTCTTATTATATGTTTGTAAGTAGTTCCACCCCCCTGAAGAAGGCGTTCCGCCGAAACGCGTTGGGGAATATCAATAAAGCTATTGTGTCATCACCACTCTTGCTCCTTGTGTTTCCTGATCGAGCTTGCAAGAGCTGCTCTTTTTGTGCCAGACTTACCAGCTGTACATGGGCATGTACCTCCGAGACCTGGCAAATGAAATTGCCAGGTTCTCAGCTGGCCTCTCCGAGGAAACTTTGCAGAGTTTCAAAGCTTTGTCATCGGGGATTCGAGAGTGCTCAAAGCAGCCTATGATGGCTTTGAGGCTTCAGCCCGGGTAGCTGCGGCCGGCATTGGTGCACGCCGTCAGGCCTGGCTACAGTCATCAGATCTGGAGCCATGGGTACAGGAAAAGTTGGTCAATGTCCCTTGCCGAGGTGAGAACCTTTTTGGCAAACCCATGGCTGAAAAGGCTGCAGAAATCGAGACTGAGACTCTCACCAGGACAAGGCTGTCCAGTAAGACTTCTGCCCCTTCTCAGAAAAAGAAGGGTTCAGGGAAGAAGCCCTTTTTCCCGAGGAAGGGTACTGCTTAGAAGTCCTACCCTCAATTCCAGGCCTCTACTGCTCCCCAACAGGGTCAGCAGGCCAAAGGGCAGGGACATGGGCCCCGTAGGCAGAAAACCCCCAAGCCATCATCTCTGGATCCTGCACAGCAGGGAGCGGGGTTTTGACTTCCACTGCATAGCCTCTCCTCCACAGCTGGCTCCACTCAGCACAGGAGGCGGCTGACACTGTACGCCCACAGGTGGTCAGCTATAACAGGGGATACCTGGGTATTAAGCATAGCCCAGAAGGGCTACTTGCTCCACTTCAACCAGTTATCCCCGTCCTATTTTCCAGGGGAGTCTCCAAGACTCCCTCTTCACAGGAACCTCCTCCTTCAGGAGTTGGCAAGTCTTCTAAAGGAGCAGGCGGTGGAACTGGTGCCTCAGCACCTGAAAGGTACTTTCTGGTACCAAAAAGGACAGGAGGCCTCAGGCCCATCCTAGACTTGCAAAATCTCAACAAGTTCCTGGAGAGGGAAAAGTTCAAGATGCTTACTCTTGGGATACTGCTGCCCTACCTCCAGCAGGGAGATTGGCTATGCTCCTTAGACCTAAAGGATGCTTATACTCACATCCTCATTCATCCAGACCACAGACAATATCTCAGATTTGTAGTGGGAGGAAATCATTTTCAGTACAGGGTACTTCCATTTGGCCTAACCTCCGCTCCCAGGGTTTTCACCAAGTGCCTGGTGGTGGTAGCGGCCTATCTCCAAAACCAGGGCATCTTTGTCTTCCCATACCTGGACGACTGGCTCATCAGGGGTCAGTCTCCACAGGAGACCAGACAAGCCACTCTTTGCACTGTATCTCTTCTCCAGCATCTAGGCTTTGTCATAAACTTCGCAAAGTCCACTTTGCTCCCCTCACAGAACATAGAGTTCATAAGGGCAAGACTAGATACCCTTCAGGCAGAAGCTTATTTGCCCGAAGGCAGGGCCCAGAGGCTGATGGGCTTGGTCAAACAGTTCCAGAGCGGTTCTCTGGTCTCCGCCAGACACTTCCTGAGGCTCTTAGTCCACATGGCATCCACGGTCCATGTAACTCCAAATGCCCGTCTGCACATGCGGCCTGCTCAGTGGTGCCTCCGAGCTCAGTGGGTGCAAGCCACAGTAGACTTAAGAGACAGATTAAGGGTGTCCAAAGTACTAGTGGACTCCCTGCGGTGGTGGCTACATCTCCCAAATCTTGTCAGGGGAGTGCCTTTCCAAGTGCCGCCACACACACAGGTGCTGACAACTGATGCTTCCTTACAGTGTTGGGGGGCACATTGCCAGGGTGCATGCACTCAGGGCCTCTGGTCTCCTTGGGAGGCAGCACAGCAGATCAATCTGTTGGAGTTGCGAGTTATCCGCTTGGCTCTACAGACGTCCTCTTATGTTCTCTCTCGCCAGTCTGTCTTAGTTCAGACAGACAATCAAGTGGCAATGTTCTATGTGAACAAGCAGGGAGGCACAGGATCCAGGCTTCTATGTCAGGAAGCACAAGCTCTTTGCTCCCTGGCAGTCAAACAAGGCATGTTTCTCAAAGCAGTTTATCTACCTGGCCAGGAGAATTGCCTAGCAGATAGGTTAAGCAGGATTCTACAGCCTCACAAATGGCACTTGAATCCACTAGTGGTCCAACAGATCTTTCTAAGATGAAGTCTTCCAACTATCGATCTCTTTGCGAGTCCACTGAACCGGCAGTTGCCCAGGTTCTGTTCCAGACAATTGCATCCTCTGAGAACAGCAGCAGATGCGTTTCTAATTTCTTGGTCTACGGGCCTACTGTATGCATTTCCTCCCACGCCTCTAGTGGCCCGTACCTTGTTCAAGGTTCTTCAGGACAAGGCCTCGGTGATTCTGGTAGCCCCCAGATGGCCGAGGCAACCGTGGTTCCCAATTCTTCTGCAGTTGGTGGTGGACACTCCACTCCCTCTGGGGATGCAACCCGATCTCCTGTCTCAGGACCAGGGATCTCTCCTGCACCCCAACCTCAAATCCCTCAATCTGATGGCCTGGCTGCTGAAAGGATAGTTCTCTAGCCCCCTTACGTCTACCTAAGGAAGTGGAAGAGGTGGTGTTGGCCTCTAGGAGGCAATCCACCCTGAAGTCTTATGCCCTCAAGTGGCGTAGGTTCTCCACCTGGTGTGCTCAGCGCCAGGAGGATCCTTTTTGGTGCAGGGTGCCGGTGGTGCTGCAGTATCTGCTTCACCTGTCAGACCTAGGCCTCAAATCCAACTCTGTTCGGGTCCACCTCAGTGCTCTATCGGCGCACTACTCACTGGTGGAGGGACAGTCTCTGTCGGGCCACCCCTTGGTGTCCCGCTTCCTCAAAGGCCTGTTTTTGCACAAGCCTCCGGTTCGTCGTCCAGCCACTGAGTGGGATTTGAATGTGGTCTTGCAGAAACTTACTCGCCCACCATTTTAGCCGATGGCTACCTGTCATTTACGATTCCTTTCTTGGAAGGCGTTGTTCTTGGTAGCTCTTACCTCGGCCAGGCGTGTGAGTGAACTCCAAGCTCTGGTTTCGGATAGACTGTACACACGGTTCTATAGGAACAGGGTGGTCTTACGGACTCATCCTAAGTTCCTTCCTAAGGTTGTCTCCTCCTTCCACCTCAATCAGGAGGTGGTTCTTCCAGCATTCTTTCCCAGGCCGCACGCCAGCCAGGCTGAAACAGTCTTGCATACCCTGGACTGTAGAAGGGAGTTGTCCTTTTACATAGACCGTACGCAGAGGCATCGAAGGGCTGCTCAGCTCTTCGTATCTTTTGACCCTAATAAACTGGGGTTACCTGTCTCCAAGCGTACGTTGTCCATTTGGGTGGCAGATTGTATCGCCTGGGCATACAGGTCAGCTGGCCTCTCCTTGCAGGGTCAAGTCACGGCCCACCATGTCAGGGCGAAGGCCGCGTCAGTAGCTCATCTCCGCTCTGTTCCGTTGGCAGACATCTGCCGGGCCGCTACTTGGTCTTCAAGCCAGACTTTTGCAACCCATTACTGCCTCGAGAGGGAGTCCCAAAGGGACAGTGGTTTTGGACAGGCAGTACTCCGTAATCTCTTTGAGGTTTAGGCAACTCCTACCCTCCGGCCCTTGTGTTGGGCTACTGTATGGGGGCGTTCTCAGAGAAGATTCTTATCACGGATGCTGAGGCTCTAGAGGGAGCTAATTTTTTCAGCTTTGGGTTCCCGGTAGCCTAGAGCTGGGGAGTCCCATATGTGAGGACTGACTTCTTGCTTGGTCCTGGAGAAAGAGTAGTTACTCACCTGTAACAGGTATTCTCCAGGAGCAACAGGAATCAGTCCTCACAACCCTCCCTCCTCCCCTGGGAGTTGCAGTCATATACTTCATTTTGTTTTTTGCTGTCTTTTAGCTATGTCATCAGACTGAGCAAGATGGCACCCTTGGGCGGGAAGGGGACCACGCATGCGTGCTGCATTCCCAAAGGCTTTCCTTGAAAGCTGGGGAAATGCTCCACACGGGAGCTCTGTCGTCGCCAACGTCACCCATATGTGAGGACTGAATCTCCAGGAACAAGCAGGAATGAGTCTTCACATATGGGTACGTCGGTACTGACGGAGTCTGCGCGGGAACGCTTCCCAGCGTCCAATCAAAACGCTTTTGGAAGCATCCCACCACGCCTGCGTGCTGCCTTCCCAACTGCCTCTCCTCAGTTTTCGTTTTTCCGCGGAGCCGGCAGGACGTCCTCCTGTCACCGCAGAAAATTCTTCTTTTATTTTTTAGTTTTCTTGTGGTCATGGCTGCCTTCCCCGATGCCACCGGTACCGCCGGTGTTTTTCTCTCCTTTTTTCTTGTAAAATTTTACTTTTTAAGGAATATTTTTTCTTCTTAGTGCCTCACGGTTTTCTTAGGCCTGCTAGGCCTACTCACTTTCCTTCATGGAACCGCCAGTCACTATTCCCAAGTAATGTTCAAACGGCGGCGGTACAAAATTAACTTTAGACACCCCTAATTGGTGTCTGGCCGGTTAGGGTCCTGACCATTTTCCTCCGGAGTGTCCCTCCTGCAATAGTATTGTCGGAAGAAGTCTTCAGCATCGGGTTTCCCTCGATACGTGGTCCCCATCCAGCTTCAGGGCACCGACCACTTCTTCTTCTACACGGAATCAGGTAACCCAAAAACAGTCTGTTAAGACTAGCCAGTCCTCGAGTGGTAGATCTCATGCACAGCATAGAGATGCCTCTGGCCTTGCCCTCGAGAACATACTGGTTTTAAAACCCCGGTGGGAGTCTTCGGCCTCCAAAGCCTGTGTGGGGTTTCAGGTTGTTCCTGAGGTTCACCCCTCACAGAACATACCTGTGTCATGCTCGGTGGTGGCATCCGCTTCGAGCGGTACCGATACCCCGGCATCGGCAATGGTGTTGGATGAAACATTCCTCACCAAGGATCGTTGTCTGGCGTCCTCGGTACCTACGGGACTGTTGGATACGCTCCAGGCTGATCCTCCAGTATCGGTATCGATCCCGGTACCAATACTAGTACCGACGTCGGTATCCTCCAGATGTGCTTCGATAGACTCGCTTCCTTCGATGCCGAGTCTGGAATCGATCTCCAGTCTGGAGGACTGGGTACCGACTCGCCTTGGTACCGACACCAAACGGTACCGAAGGCACGGTTCCGATGATCCATGTCCGGCACTCTCGGTTTCTTCCATACCGATAGAGTTGTCACCGGCTGGCCTTCATCCACCGGTACCGGATACGGTGCCGGAGTCGGTACTGGTATCCACATTACCATGGCTGTCGGTGCCTTCCATGCTTCCCTCTTCAGGCTCGCTTCCCTCGATACCGAGTTTGGAATCGATCCCTAGCATGGACGATATGCTACCGACTGTTGCTGGTCCCGACCCCCTGCGGTACCGGCGACCATTCTCTAGGGATCTCCACCATTCAGGATCTTATATTCCTATAAGGTTGGATAGGTCCTCTGGTGCCAATGCTAGTTCTTCAGCAGATCTAGCCTGTCCAAAAGAATTTCCCTCTGGGGATTTTTCTTTTCAAGCTTTTCTCATGGATATGATGAGATCACTTGCCATTTCTATGCCTGGACAGGATCCTACACAAGGCAATGGAGAATCCCTGTATATTCCTGGGACAGCAAAGGATACCATCATGCTTCCTTTGCATCATTCCTTACAGGATCTCCTTCTACGAATGTGGGAGGCTCCTTTAACGGTGCCCCCACCTTCTAGGACAACTGATCTTCTATATCAGGTGCTTCCCTCTCCAGGCTTTCAGAAGACTCAACTTCCTCATCATTCCATTGTTGTTGAATCAGCAATGAGGCGGGTGAAGAGTACTAAAAAGCACTCTTCTTATCCGCCAGGTCGTGAGTCAAAGACTTTAGATGCCTTTGGACGCCAAACCTTCCAGGCATCCATGCTTTCAGCAAGAATTTTCTCATATATTTTCTATATGGGATTATCTCTTGATGAGGTCACAAAGAAATTACTATCTTTGACTCCTTTTCTTCAAGAGACTATAACTGCAGACTATTCCTCTCTGGTTAGTCGTGCTCAAAATATATCTAGGTTCCTTATTCGTGCTTCCCTGGACTCTTTTGAGTCTGTTAGCAGAACTTCTGCTATAGCTATAGGGGCATGACGTAAAGCCAGGCTCCAGGCTTCAAACTTAGACAAGAAGGACTGGGAAATACTCCATCGCCCTAGTCTGAAGAAACCACAACCTCAACAGGGTCCACAAACCCAGCAGTCGCAGGGTTTTAAATAAGTCATTTTTCCCCTTGTGTTGCTGGTTACAGGGGCAGTCTACTTCTTTTTGCTGAAGTATCTGCACTAAATTTATCCTAACTTTTTCAAGATGTCTCTTCTTGAGACATTTTTTCCTTTACTCTGAGTCTTCATGATGATCATGCCCTCACTTGACAGATTTCTCTTCTTTTTCGGGAAAAGAGAAATGACAACTATTAATAAGACAGTTGTTTCCCTGTACTGGCATGTATCATCTTACCTTTCAGAGACTTCCTTCATAGTCAGTCTCCTTCACCTCTGTCTTACCTCCCTCTTGCTACAGCTTCTGGTTTGTAAGAGTGGCTCTTTTACACTGGTAAGGCCCTATGGTCCTCTACCTGTTCCACAGGGGGATTCTCCATTTAAGGTTGTCTCCCCATTTATTTCCTTAGGGCAGCTCATCAGACCACTAGATAGTCCTACTATGTCTCTCTTTTTTCCAATCTAAAAAGATGGGAAAAGAAATTTTTCACCTGCTGCCCTGGTAGTTGCTGCAGATACACTAATTCCTAATGGTTAAGCCATTGGTTCTGTTCACCACACAACCAGGGCTTCTCCTCCACTAGCTATTCTTCTAGCCTCAGTGCTAAACCCCAAACAGGTTATCAACCTCGTTTGGGAAACCCTATTATCACAGACTGCTTGGTTAACTTCTATTCTTGCCCCTAGTCCTTGGCAGAATAGTTCTTACCCACTGGCTGTTAACAGCCAGTTTTTTCTTCTAACTAACCTGCAGCATGCTCTCTGCAACTCTACAGAGTAGCTTTGCACTATGGGCCCTTGCTAGAGAGCATCATATCTTGTCTAGCAGATAACCCCAGAGGGTTAGGAGGGGTTTCCGAAGTCATATTTTTCATGTCTGGTAGGTGTTCCATACCCCTACCATCTCATCTAAAATCTCTTTTGAGACCTGAGGCTCAGGCCTTTTCTTCATGTGACAACCTAAAGAATGGCAAATTCCCTGGCTTGGTCCATATCCCCTTGGTCTTCTCGCCAGAGATCTTTTTTGTTTCAGTGGCAGTTAAAGGACGCCTGATACCCATCTGCCCTTGTAGACAGGTCACTATGGTATCTTCCTCCAGTGATGTCCTCTATCCATTCTCCATACTGCGGTTCTGGAGAAATCTGGACTTGCTGCCTGCAGACTGAAGTTATCCTCTGCCTTTTTCCATGTAGGCCATCCTGGTTATTTAAGAGCTCAAATTCTGAAACGGATTTAGACTCTCTTTTGTCAGGGACACTATTCCCTTGACTTTTTCAATCATAACCAGGGAAGGAAGATTCTTGATGCATCTATTCAAGCGGGTATCACCCTCCTTGCTATTAGATGAATCTTTTCTCTCCCCATACTCCTATGGGGATCAATTTCTATAGACATTTCTTCATCCACATACCTGGAGACATCTGTCTACATGCCTACATATTCATATATATATATATTTATTTATTTATATCTATCTGTGTATCTTCTGCCCATACAGGTCTCTCCGTATATATATGCATATATCCTCTATATGTGTATAACTTAGGAATATATGTATGTATATATATGTATATGTATGTATGTATGTGTATATATATATATATATATAGAGAGAGAGAGAGAGAGAGATATCTATATCTGTAGAGATATATCTTTTAGGTAGATATGTATCCACATACTTATCTATCTGTCTGTTTACATTCAGATATTCATACATTCCTATATGATCCTGACAGATGGGCACCACCCCTATCAATGCTGTACCAGCATACTTAGGGTTCTACACACATAACCACTTCCTGTGGTGATCAACAAACTTTTTCTTACCATAACCTTTCAGGGTTAGGTACCCCTGAAGTTCTCTATGTACCCTTTTTCTTTTCTTAACCCATTCAGGAAAGACATTGAGGAACTTCAGTTTATCTAAAGCTTAGCGCTTCCTAAGTCTGTCCTTAACTTCTTATCAGATACAAGGGTTTCCACACCCTTTTTCTCCTACATGGACTGTTTCTACTGCCAGTCCAGCTGGGTCAGACTCTTTTTTTCTTTTGGTCCTAGGATTGGATTTTTCTTGGACCAACACAGCTTAAGCTTTCTTAATGGTACCTTCTGCGTCTTCCGCTGAAGTCCTACCTCTCTTTCCCTACCCCAGTTTCTCCCTGGGGCTATTTCTTCACCCTGAGGGGTTCTGACCTCCACTTGTTTTTTCTACTTTTCTTACCTCTACTTCTCAGTGAGGTACTCCTTGAGGTTTTTCCATTGGTTCTTCTAACAGATCCATATCAACCTCAGTAGACTTGCAATGCCAACAAGGGAGGCCCATATCTCATTTTTCACCACTAGATCTCCTCTCTACAGGGTTCTAATCTTTAGAGGTCCTGTTGTAGTTCAGCTGTTCCACAGCACCTTTTCTGTATTCAACTCCTACCCTCCATCCCCAGGATGCCTGAGGTTCTGGGGAGTAGCATGGCTCTTCTACATCCGCAACATGCTAGGACTCCCTCTGGGCATCTCAGCTTGGGAGTCCCCATATGTGAAGACTCATTCCTGCTTGTTCCTGGAGATAGCACAGTTACTTACCTGTAACAGGTGATCTCTGGGAACAGTAGGAATAAGTCTTCACAACCCACCCACCTCCCGTAGGAGTTGTATCTCTCTATCTTTCCTTTCCTCTCTCTCTTTGTCTCAGCTTTAAAACTTAACTGAGGAGAGGCAGGCGGGAAGGCAGCACGCAGGCGTGGTGGGATGCTTCCAAAAGCATTTTGATTGGACGCTGGGAAGCGTTCCCGCGCAGACTCCGTCGGTACCGACGTACCCATATGTGAAGACTTATTCCTGCTGTTCCCAGAGATCACCTGTTACAGGTAAGTAACTGTGCTTTCCTGCTGCTCCTGGAGAACACCTGTTACAGGTGAGTAACTACTCTTTCTCCTCTCTGTAGAAAATCTGAGGATTGAGCGGAAAAGAGATTGTTTAAATGCTTGTGAATGACAACTTCGAACCCTAAAGGGGATGACTCTCTCACTTGAGCGTGACATGGGAGGCTCCACTAGATTGCGGTCTTTTTGGAAGCTATAGGAGGAGGGAAAAATTGGTTCAACTCCATGTCCTTATTATAAGGGTCTGTTGAGCAGCTACAAATTAGAAGGATCTGGAAGAGTACAGCAGCCTCACAATAACCTCAGTGCCACCCCTCTCCCCCAGCCACCTTTCACACAGTGCTGTTAAAAATAGACCCAGCCAATGAACCAGTTCCAGGGGAGTAGAGCTGAGCCTGGCTCTCAGGGGATGAGTAGCAAAACTTGAACTTTTCATTGTCCTTGTTGGGCTCTCCCGGTTCCATCTCTGAAAGATGCAATATGGGGTGTACTGCCAGTGACGATTGGCAATGTATGGGGTTTTCCTGCCATTTTCTACATGCTTTAGTAACGTTTTTGTCTGTTGAGCGTCTGGGGGGGTCAGTCATTGCTAATGTGCGGTCGCTCAAGTGGCTTTAACTTGTGCTCCTTCTTTGCCCCTTTAATGCATGTTCCATAAAAGCACAGTTAATGCGTGTCTGAGGGCCTATGCTGCCTTAGTGCTTGCTCTGGTGATACTTACCCTAACTCTCTGTCGTCTTCCAGGAAACATTGTTTGACCTGTGGCAAGTGAGGAAGCCTCATCCTTGGATTCTGTACTCTGCCTTTCCTGTATGGCTGCTTCTGAGTCACCTCTGGAGAGAACATGCTTTTTCCGTCTCAGCTGGGGATATAATTAGTCCGCCCTTATTTGCCTCAGGGCAGGAGGTGCAGGATGGTGCTAAGGATAAGGATCTTCAGCTGGTCGGAGATTCCGATGGCCATGCTGTGAGCTGCTCTTCATCCTCTAGGGGGTCTGTGGCGGCTATGCCCTCTGGTATCAGGGAACCTTTTCCAAGAGGAGAGCTTCCAGAATCCAGATTGCCCTCTCCAGAACTCTTTCCTTTTTACCTCAGGCCTGGTCCTTCTGGTGTGGAAATTCAGACTCTGTGACCTGTAGGTGCCCCCGAATGCAATCCTGTACCAGGCAGGTTAAAGGCAGAAGCCCTGTAAGATTGCCTTTGGCTAATCATCCCTGGCGTGGGACACTCCTTGAAGATGAGAAACAGTTGGGAGCTGTCCAAGATGTTGACTATGCCTCGGACGCAGATGCAATTGGTATTGAGCTCTGATGTGGAGGAGGACCAACTATCACCTTCAGAAGACTATGCAGAAGTGGGCATGATCTGCCTGTTCTGGAAAAAGGGGCTGGCGGCATTGATTTATAGGGTCTCATCCGCCTTGAACTTGACAGATGCTTCTAGCAAGGGGCAGCAGCCGCAAATACACCCGCATCTTCAAGAGGTGTGGGAAATCCATTACTGTCTTCCCTTTTCCTGAGGTGATCAATGATCCAGTCTGATTGAGACTCACCTGACTCCCTGCTTAAAGGGTTAAGGGTCTATAAGAGGATCTACATTCTTCCGGAGGAGGAGTGCGGTGAGTGGCTTGACATTCCCAAGGTGGATGCACAGGTCATGGCGGTTACCAGATGGACCACCATTCCCATGGAAGTTGGATTGGTCTTAAAGGATGATCCGAACCGCATGGTTAATTTCTTGTTGACGAGCCTTTTTGCCATGGTGGCAGCTATTTTACAGCTGGGGGTATGTACCAACTTGACATCTTGAGCCCTACTCCAGTGGATTCAGTCTCTTCCTCCTGGTGATACTACTTTTCTCTTGGAGTTGGCTATGGCTTTCTTTTCTGATGTCATATATGACCTGGTGCTCTGACTACTATGTCATGGCATTGGATTTGGCTCTGTCACTCGATGGCTGCGTACACATGCTCTTAAGCCCCGTTGGCTCAACTGGCCTTTAAGAGGAAGTTCCTGTTTGGATCAGATTTGGAGAATTTGGTGAAGGACCTAGGCGAGACAAAATCTTACCGCCTCCCAGAAGAGAGGTCCAGGGAGCTCGTGAAGTGAACAAGTGCCCTTTCTCATCAGCCTCCACCCAACTACCAAGGGTGTTCTGGCCAGATTCCCAGGGATTTAGGGGCTATCGTCCCTATCGACCAGGAAATTCTTTCTTCCCCTCTACCTCAGGGCCTTGGGCTCGTTCTCACTCCTTTCATGGAACATGTAGACCCAGGGATGTTGCCGCCTCCAAAAGAGGACCCTCCTAGGCTACGCAGTGAAGATTTGGGGGCCCATTCCGTGGTGCCTCCAATGGACAACAGGTTTCGCCTCATCTTTCAGGAATTGGGTCCAGGTTACCAAGGATCGCTGGGTGCTAGACACCATTCAATTTGGCTACGTCCTGGAATGCATGGTGCTGATTCCCGATGCCTTCATCATCTCCCTCTGTGGGTCTGCATTCAAAGGTGCTGCGGTGTGGACCACTTTGGAGACGTTGCTTCCCTTAAAGCCAGTGGTGCCCATCCACCCCAGGTGAGTGGGGCAAGGGCCAGATACGCCATCAACTTTGTGGTGCCAAAGGAGGACAGATTCTTCCGGTCCATCTTGGACCTCGAAAGAGTCAATAAGCATTTGTGCATCATGCGATTTTGAATAGAAACCTTGTATTCCGTGATTTAAGCAGTGCACTGAGGAGAATTCTTGGCTTCTCTGGATATGACAGAGGTGTGTAGTTCCATATCTTGATCTGGGCAGACCACCAGAAGTATCAGTGTTTTTTGCCAGCTTGGCTCTCACTATTAGTTCACCGCTCTCCATCATTCCAAGGAGGTTCTTCAAGGTGATTGTGGTGGTGGCTGCAAGTTAGGATTAGTACAATTTGTTTTTTAATGTCTGATATTCATAGCAATAATTTTATTGTTTGTTAAGGTAATTTGCCTTTTTCTAATGGTGTTGTGAACAAAGCTTTTTATACGGTGACTTTTCCTTCCCACCATGGAGTGCTTTTTAAAATGTATTTATTTATTTAATTTATATGTACTGTCATGTGACTGGCGTTTTTGTTTGGCAGATATTGCCTTTTTGGTATTAGTTTTTTCAAGTGCTCTTTTTAAAGTTGGTGCAAATATGATAAAAGTGAATGTATTTCAAGCCTTCTGTGGATGGAGAGTTATTTTATTATATATAGATAATATAGTTTTTTAAGATATAATATTATTCTGTTTGAAACATGGATATAAATCATATAGTAATGTCATGTATACTCTTCACTTTTGTTGTTCTTTCTTCTAAGTTGTAATTAATGTTATCGTTTTTGTTTATTTGGCAAGTCAATTAGCCTCATCTCTTTTGTTGTTAATAGTGTCTTTTAGATACAGTGGCAAAATACAACTGTTTGTTTTAAATTATTGTGTTTTGCATATAAATGTTTATTTCAGTATATCACTACTTTATAATCGAAACCGAGACTGTCGTTTGGCGCGAAAAGACTCATTTAAAAGGAGATTAGGGAATGCAATTTCTTGCTGTGCCATCAGCAGTGCGACTATGTAAGAATTAGATATCTTTCTGTTTTAATAATAAGGTCTCTAGAGACTGTAATGATTACATTGGTATTAGTGCAACTGTTTTCAAAGTCCGCTGTCTATGGTGACATTTTTGTTTATATTATCTGATTGTATGTTAACGTGATTTGTCCTTTTAAATGGTTGTTGGCATTTTTAAAAAATGCCTTTTTTAATGGTTTTTATATAACTATGATTTTTTCACATGATTGCTTGAAATGATGTTATGATAGTGATTATTTTCTTTATTTATAGACAGTCTCCCTGATAACTTTGTCTTATAATAATTTGTTTTAAGATATCTAAATCTCAGTATTGCATTGAGATGTAATAATACGAAACATGATTTTATATAGTTTCCTTTATTCTCTTATAATGTTTTTCATTTTTAATGGACCTCTTTTTCCTTTTCCTTCCCTTTGCCTCCCCTTTCCCTTGCCTCCCCTTTCCCTACTCCCTTCCCCTTCCTCCCTCTATTTCTCACTTGTTCCCTTTTCCTTTCATCTTTCCTCTCCTTTTTTATTTATGATTTGCTTTTGTATAGGTAACATATTTATTTATTTAATTTATTTATTTAACAGTTCTTCTATACCGCTCTATTTTAGATCAGAGCGGTTTACATTTAACATCAACTATACAACACAGGCACTCTGAGTTTATTTACAATAAACAGGGAGATCAACTTGGAAGTAACTGGGGGAACTATATACATTGTATTTACATTGGTACCTGTTTACATATATTCTCCAGGAAGAAGCAGGAAGTCAGCCCTCACACATGGGTGACTGTGCCGATGGAGCCCGCACGGAGCATTTTCCCTGTTTTCAAAGAAAGCCTTTGGGACATGCTGCCACGCATGCATGGCCCCCTTCCCGCCCAAGGGTACCCTCTTGTATTATCACCTCATGTTTTAATGTAAATTGTTCTATAAACTGCTTTGATTTTTGAAAAGGCGGTATAGAAAACCTTTAAATAAATAAAAGAAATAAATCTTTGCCAGTCTGCTTTCTTCCGCGGAGCCCAACAGACATCTGTCCTGTTTCCCTGGAAAAAATCCTTGCTAATTATCCTTAAAAGTTAGCTTTCCTGGCTTGCGTACCGGTTCATCTTCCTGCCTCAAGCCAGCACTGTTCTCAGCCACTTTTCATTTTTTGGTCGAGGCCTGCCTCGACCGGCGTTCGTACCTTTTTTCGCCCAGGAGTCATCGACCCAGTTCGGGTGCTCCCCACCATGTCCCCGGTGGGCTAAAAAAATGTGACTGCAGTCAAATCATGTCAGTGACCGACACACATGACTGCTGCCTGCGACCAGACTGTGACGGTAGCACCTGCCACCTATGCCAGGCCATGATGCCTAAGACCAACAAAAAGAGGTCGGAGTTGTAGAAAAACTGTTCCCCAGGACCGACTTGGCCCCAGCGTCCTTGACGCTGAGCTCCAAGCCCAGCACTTCCCATGAGGCCTGAGTGTCCTCGGAGTCCCGCAGCAGCTGCTCCTCCGAGAAGTCCTTGGACCCAGAGAAAAAGAAGGAAAAGTCCTCAAAGTCCGCTGAGGTTGCACTGGAGAAACCCAGTAAAACCGCATGGAGGGACTTGGGTAGCTCCAAGAAGCACCTCCTACCAAGGTCCTCAAGAAGGATTCTTCGACTAGCAAAGACCATACGAGGGTCCTTGAGGCCGTAGTCCTCATTGAAGACACACTCGCGAGAGTGCTACTGCCAGGCTCGAGATCCTTGGCGCCTGCCCCGAAAGCTGTGGAGCCTTCTGGCTTGGAAACCAGAATGGCGGCCCTGGAACAGAATATCTCCAGGAACAAGCAGGAATGTAGTCTTCACTTATGGGTGTCGTCGGTACCGACAGAGCCTGCGCGGGAACGCTCCCCAGCGTCCAATTAGAAAGCCTTTGTGAGCATCCCACAGCACCTGCGTGCTGCCTTCCCGCCTTTCCCATCTGCCTCTCTCCAGTTCTTCGTTTTCCGCGGAGCCAGCAGGTCGTCGTTCCTGTCACCGCAGAAAATATTTCCTATTCTCCTTATATTTTGTGGTCATGTCTGCCTTCCTTGATGCTATACCGGTACCGCCGGTTCTTTCTTTCTTTCTTTAAAAATAAATAAATAAATAAAGTTCTCTTTTTCCAAACTTTTCTCCTCAGGTGCACGCGCCATTTTGGGCCTTGGGCCCAGAATTTCCTTTACTATGAAAAAACCCGCTTCGGGTTTCAAGAAGTGCACCAAGTGTGGCGGTACCATCTCCATCACCGACACCCATGAGTGGTGTCTTAAATGTTAGGAGTGTATGGCCTGTGCCATAATGTCCAAGAGGGGTCGACAAAACTGGGCTGCTAAGCTCAGCACCCTTTTTCCCTCCGATGCAGCCTTTGTGGCATCGACGTCTTCCAGGTGCTTTGTCTTCCTCCCATGGATCTCAGGTAACTAAATATAAGTCTGGCCGGTCCTCAGAGGGTAGATCTTCTTCTAAGCATCGAGATGCCTCTGGCGTTGCCCTTGAGGGTTCTGTACCGGCTATCTTGGGAGACCCTGCGAGTAGTTAAGCTACTGATAGCTTAGCTTTCAGCATCACTGATGCATACAAGCCCTCACAGCACAACAAGCTGCAAACCAAGTGAGGGGAACACCTGTTACAGGTGAGTAACTATGCTTTCTTCGTCTGCAATTGTATCACTGGTCTGCATTGCCAAAACTCAAGTTTGGTTTTATCTGTCTATAGAACATTTTCTCAGAAGGATTGTGTTTTTTCAAGGTGGGTTTGGGCAAAGATCAGGTGTGCCTTTTTATGTCTATCTTTGAGCAGTGGCGTCCTCCTTGGCCTTCGCCCATGGATTCCTTCTTTGTTTAGTGTACGGCATATGCTGTGGGGACCTTTCCCAGTGCTTTCTAGAAACGTTTGAAGTAGTCCAGTGCTCATGCATGAAAATTTCTGCCTGCTACTGCCTCATCTCATCTCAGTTTTCATTTGTCCGTAAAAACCCCCAAAGATGTATACCATGACTATAAACCATGTTGTTCCTCATATTATATTCAGTTTTTCCAGTTGTTTCTGCTCTTCAGTGAGTTTTTTTCTTGTCTGCTTCTCTTATTGCTACATGTACACTGCCTTTTAAACCTTCAATTAGTGTTTTCAGCTGATTTTTAAGTTTCCTTATTTTTTACCATGTTATCACTTTAGGCTGCATTTAGGCCTCAGGTGCGCCAACTGGGTTTATTTTTTAAAGATCAAGTTGTTTTGATTTCACTGTGTTTATTTTGCTGGATGACATACCCCACAAACTGGTCATTGGGTTTAAAAAGTGCATCTGGTGTGGCAAGACCATGTCTGTAACAGACACAAATGATGCTGGTAAGCTTGGGACCCGACCATGAATCCTTTCCTTGATCAAGGCTTGTGAAGAGCAGTGCAAAATAATTTTTTGCACAAAATAGACTGATTCTGTGTCGTATGCATTGGTGACGACTTTCTCTGTGGCTTTAGGAGCTGCACCACATGCTGGATGGTCATTGACTTTGAGTTCCTCAAGCTCATTTGAAATTGGGCAATAGTAGAATGCCCTGGAATCAGTCACCCACTGATACTTCCCTGAGGAAGGATTTAACCTCATCCTCTAAAATGTAAAGAACCAATGATGCTGAGCTTCAGGTGGAGGATGGGATGTATCAGCACTAGTTTATTTGAGTGCTTTTTCAAGCTTCAAGGTATCTGAGGCATCCCAACCTTCAAAGCAGCCCCAACATGAGGACCACTCGTGCTTCTTTTTTGGAGGGGCCATGCCAGACTCCACGAGGCTGAGACCAGCCTGCAGATACTTCTTTTCGGGTTCCACAAATATTGGTCAGTTCTGCTGAAGGATCCCACACATTTGTCAATGGCAGTCCTCGAGGAGAGCCTCATGAGAGGCCTCTAGGAGAGGAAGACTATGTTCTTGCTCTATGCAATACTGCTGTTTTGATGGTCTTGGTTTTGGCACATTAATGTATTGTTCCTGTTCGGTAATCCAGTTTAGTCCTCCAACATCGGGTAGTGCCCCTCCTCCTGCAGCCGGGAGACTGGACCAATCAAATCTTCTGTAGTATATATGCAGCAGGAGCTCCCAGAAGTCCCCAGTGTGTCCAGTCTCCCTGCAGCTGGAGGACTTCTGTGCCCTTGCTGGGCACGCTAAGTGACATTTGAAGGAGCAACACTAGTTAGTTAGTTCTTTTGGGGTTTATTTCTGGTCCTTTATATTCTATTTCTTTTGCTAGGTAGCTGTATCTTTAAAAAAGAAAAAGACACAGGAGACTTTCTGGGGAAAGCCAGACCTGCCTTGGGCTCCTGCCTTTCTGCCTGGGAATCTCTGAAGCCTGGGTTGAGCTCTCCCCAAGGCTGTTCGGGGAAGAGCCATACCGGCTGCAACATTGCCTGTCACTTGGAGAAGTGGGCTGAGTTCCTTGCTGTTCCCAGAGCTGGTAGGAATTTTCCTTGTTTTAAGCTCTCTGTTCTTTGCTTGGGCAGAGGCTCTGTCGGCTCCCCTGGCTTCCAAATTGCACTTTTTCCTGCTTTTTTTTGCTTGCCCTGTATTAGAGGGTCGTTTTTCTTTCTTTTCCATATTATTTGGGTACCTTTGTATTTTCGCGCCGTTTTTTACCGCAGGTGAAAAAGTGCGGCGGCCATTTTGGATTTCTAAAGTGTGCTTTTTAAGGGCACTTTTTAACACTTGCGCACGGGTTCCCCTGGTGTTTTTGGGGTTTCTTTTGCTGGCGATTTTGCTCAGGGCACCCCTAGGATTCTGGGGAGTATTTTGTTTACTGTAAAAAAAAAAAAAAAAAAAAAAAAGGTTTTAAATTTAATACTGTGCTGAATTGAATAAGGTTAGTCCCCTTGGTGTGGGCTTCCCTGTTCCTGTTGCCTTATTTTTCCCTGAGAGCAGGTGGCCTGGGCATGGCTGCCAAACCTCAGTGTGTAATTTGTGGCTCCCGCAGAGGTACAATGACTGACTCTGGAATCTGTAAGAGCTGTGCTGCAGTTTCTTCAGAACTGGAGCTGCCTATTGAAATTAAGGAACAGCATGTGCCCGGGGACCCTTCCCTTTCGGGGGATAGTGTCCCTTCACCGAGCATCCTTCCTTCTGGTCTGGGCCCGGCGTCTAATACCTCTGTCCCTGAGCTCCAGCAGGTGGCTATGGTAGCGTCGCCTATAGACTTTTCCCCGGATTTTGTTCTTCTCATGCATCAGGCCTTCCGCTTAAGCCGGTCTGGTCATTCGCCGGAGGCTTGGCCCGCCTCTCTCCCCCCAGCATCCGCGGGGGGGGTTCAGCGGTCTTCCCAACCCGCGGTCAAGCGGCCCAGGTTGGGGGACCAGGATCAGGGCGCCCTTTGCCTCCCGAATTCCGAGACTGAGGGGGATCCGGATATTGAGGCGGAGGAGTTAGAAGACGGAGAGCTTCCAGAACTGGAAGATCAGGCTCGCATCATTCGGGTGCTTCGAAGGGACGAGCTGGTACCTTTGGTCACGGAGTCTCTCCAAGCACTTAACCTCTCTGCGGTGCGGCCGCTGGAGGAGGAGGGTCTCGAAGATCCTCTCATTCAGGCGGTCAGGGATGCCCAGGTAGTTTTGCCTGTGCACCGAGTAGTTGAGCAGATGATCCATGCGGAATGGGAGCTCCCCACACCTTCACAAAGGTAATGGTTGTAGTCGCGGCGGCGTTGCGCAAGGAGGGCATCCTGGTCCATCCATATCTCGACGACTGGTTGATTCGAGCGAAGTCCAGTCGGGAGTGTGTGCAAGTCACGAGCAGGGTGGTGGATCTCCTTCGGTCCCTCGGATGGGTGGTGAACGAATGCAAGAGTTGTCTGTCTCTGTCACAGGATCTCGAGTATCTGGGAGTCCGCTTCGACACAGCAAGGGGCTTGGTGTGCCTTCCAGAGCGACGCGTGCTGGCGTTGCGGGCTCTGGTCCGTCTCTTCCGGGGGATGCCAGCTCCGTCGGCGTGGTGGTACCTGCGGCTCCTCGGCACTATGGCGGCGACCTTGGAGGTGGTGCCTTGGGTGCGCTTCCACATGCGTCCGCTGCAGAGTGCTCTTCTGCGACGTTGGTCCAACCAGTTCGACTCGCTGAACAAGAGATTGCCTTGCCCAAAGACGGTTCGCCGATCCCTCCGGTGGTGGCTCTCCGCCGAGAACCTGTCGCGAGGGATTCCCTTGGAGCCTCCTCTGTGGGTTCGTTCCGTTCACGACGGATGCGAGCTTAACCGGCTGGGGGGCTCACTGCGAGTCCCGCTTTGCTCAGGGGGAATGGTCTCCCCTGGAGGCCTCTTGGTCGATCAACCGTCTCGAATTGCGGGCAGTCCGGCTAGCCCTGGTGGACCTGGAGACCCTGGTTCTCGGACGGCCGGTGAGAGTCCTGTCGGACAATGCGTCCACTGTAGCTTACATCAATCGCCAAGGGGGTACCGGCAGCGTGGCCCTGGAGGCAGAAGCGGCGGCCTTGTTCAACTGGGTGCAAATTCGCCTGCCAGCAATCTCGGCGGCTCACATTGCGGGCGTAGACAATGTCCAGGCCGATTTTCTCAGCAGAGTGCGGGTGGACCCCGGAGAATGGGAGCTAAACCCACAGGTTTACGCACAAATCGTCCGGCGGTGGGGTCCACCCATCATGGATCTCATGGCGACCTTTCAATCAGCCAAGACAGGGCGCTTCTTCAGCAGGCGAAGGGAGCGCATGTCCGAGGGGCTCGACGCTCTCATTCAGCCGTGGCCAACGTCCGGTCTTCTTTATGTCTTTCCTCCGTGGGCTCTGATCGGCCGGGTCGTACAACGTATCGAGAGCCACCGGGGTCGCGTGTTACTGGTGGCCCCGGATTGGCCCTGGTATGCCGATCTGGTCCGGTTGAGCGACGGCGTTCCTTGGCTCCTGCCCGCTCTACCGGATCTTCTTCTTCAGGGTCCCTTGCGGATGCCCCAAGTGGATCGATTCTCGCTTACGGTTTGGCCATTGAGAGGGCTCGGCTGAAAAGGAAGGGCTACTCCCCCGCGGTGATTTCTACCCTTCTGCGGGCGAGGAAAACGTCCACTTCTCTTACTTACGTTCGGATTTGGAGGATTTTTGAAGACTGGTGCTCCCGGCGGGGAGTCCGGGCGGCGACGGTTTCAGTGCCAGTCGTTTTAAGTTTTCTTCAGGATGGTTTCGATAAGGGCCTTGCGGCTAATTCCCTAAAAGTCCAGCTGGCGGCTATCTCGTGTTACCGCGGCAAGGTTTTGGGTCGTCTGCTCGGGGCTCATCCGGATGTACGCTGATTCCTTACGGCTGTTTTTCATTTGCGGCCCTCCCGCAGAGTTTTCGTTCCTCCTTGGGACTTGAATTTAGTTCTGAGGGCCCTGGTTCGTGAACCTTTTGAGCCCCTGCGCAGGGCGTCTCTGAAAGATCTCACGCTGAAGGCGGTTTTTCTTGTAGCCATCTGTTCGGCACGGCGCATTTCAGATCTGCATGCATTGTCCTGTCGAGAGCCTTTCTTGTCTTTTTCCGCGGATCGGATCGTTCTCCGTCCGGTTCCTTCCTTTCTGCCAAAGGTGGTGTCTCCCTTTCACATGAATCAGGCAGTGTTTCTTCCAGTGCTTTCTTCGCAATCTGTCGGGTCAACGGACAAAGGTCTTCTCCGGCTCGATGTGGGTCGTACGCTCCATCGTTATTTAAAGGTTACCGAGTCTTTTCGGAAATCTGACCGGCTTTTCGTGCTCTTCGGGGGTGCGCGTAAAGGGGAAGCGGCGGCTAAAGCCTCCATTGCTAGATGGCTCAAAGAGGCGATCGCGTCCGCGTATCTGTTGCAACAGCGGTCTTTTCCGGAGGGTCTGAGGGCTCATTCTACTAGGGCTCAGGCGACCTCTTGGGCGGAGTATAGCCTGGTTCCGCCGGCAGATATCTGTAGGGCGGCCACTTGGTCGTCTCTGCATGCTTTCAGTAGACACTATCGCTTAGATGTGTCAGCGGCTCGGGATTCCTATTTTGGTTCGGCGGTTTCTGCGCGCCGGATGGCAAGGTCCCGCCCGGTCTTAACTGCTCTGTTACATCCCGATGTTGGAGGACTAAACTGGATTACCGAACAGGAAATGGAAATTACACTAACCTGGTAATTGTAGTTCCTGGAGGGTCCAGTTTAGTCCTCCTTCCCTCCCGACTATCTGCTAATGTGGTGCGGCGCGCCTTTCCGAACGGTTGATATTAAGACGGTTCCTCTTGCCGTTCGGTCCCTCTGTGGCAGCCGCGTTTTTTGCAGAGGCTCTTCCCTGTCTCGGGGGTTCAGGCAGCTCCTGAACTTCTGGTGGGGAGCGGTGTTTTGATTCCTGAGGCGTCGGTGCCGGCGCAATGCAGTGTTCTGACTTCCTCGTTTGGGGAGGGGGTTGGATATTCCTTGGGGGGGAACAAATTGTTCTTTAATTAGGTCATTTTGTATATTAATCTAATGTGTTGCTTCGTTAAGTATGCTTTGTTACTAGTACACTGGGGACTTCTGGGAGCTCCTGCTGCATATATACTACAGAAGATTTGATTGGTCCAGTCTCCCGGCTGCAGGAGGAGGGGCACTACCCGATGTTGGAGGACTAAACTGGACCCTCCAGGAACTACAATTACCAGGTTAGTGTAATTTCCATATAGTCTATAGTCTCACTGCCTTCCTGCAGGAAGGGAAATGACATTGGGACCTAAAGGGCCTCAATGCCAATTCCTGCCTGGCTGATTTAAGTCTCTCAAATGAATCGGGGGAGACTGATCCTTAAGCATTGGCATGCATCGGTGCACCAACACTCCTAGAAGAGATCCATCTCCTGAGAGAAGTGGTGGTCAACCCAGGCAGAGACTCAAACATATTTTGAGCACCTCTCTGTGTCTGCATCTGAGCATTCTTCGGATTACAAGTATGACTTGGAGTACTTCTCAGAACTCCCCTCAGTAGCATAGTATATGATGGCAGATAAAGATTGGCATGGTCCGTCTAGTCTGCCCTGCAAGGCAGCAAGAGTAGATGCACCTGTTGCTCCTTGCAGGTCACCCCTCCCCATTCCTTTGTTTAGGGGCGTACCCAACACTCCATGTAGCTCACCCTTATTTGTTGAGATATAAGAGATAGTTATGTTTGTTTAGATTTTATCATGTTGCTATAAAGGGGTCCATTGTGTCTGTCCCATGCCATTTTGAATTCTGTCACTGTATTTGCCCCCACCACTTCTATCAGGAGGGCATTCCAAGCATCCACCATTCTTTCAGTGAAAAAGTATTTCCCGACATTGCTTTTCAGTTTACCCCCTTTCAGCTTCATGTTATGCCGTCTAGTTTTACAGCTTCCCCGTCTTTGGAAGAGGTTTGCCTGTTCATTAATACTCTTTAAGTATCTAAAGGTCTGAATCATTTATTTATTTATTTACATTCTCTTATATACCGCGCTATTCTGCATCAGTGTGGTTTACATTGAACAAACTGAAATTACATTGAACAGGGCATTATAACTTGGAGATAACTATTTTACAGGGAACATGGGCTATGGAGGGGTAAGTGGCTTGCTCAAGACCACAAGGAGCACCTGTGGGACTAGAAACCCCAGTCCTTATGGCCCAAGATTGCTGTCCTCTAGTGGGATTTGAACCCCTGACCTTCCGGCCTGAAGTACCTTTCCCCAACCACTAGGCCACTCCTCCACTCCATATCTCCCTTATCCCTCCTCTCCGGAGTGTACATATTTAGGTCTTCAATTCTCTTCTCAAACGTCTTCTGATGCAGGCTCTAAATCATTGTGGTCACCTTCCTCTGAACAATTTCCAGTTTTTTTTAATATCCTTTGCGAGATATGGTCTTCAAAACTAAACACAATATTCCGCTAGCAACTTGTACAGTGGCATTAGTACCTCTCTTCCTTTCTGTCGGTAAGTCCTCTCTGTATGCAACCCAGCATCCTTCCTGCTTTTGCCACCGCCTTGTCACACTGTTTCGCCACCTTGAGATCTTCAGAAACAATCACTCCGAAATCCTCCTGGTCCGTGCACATCAAACTCTCACATACAATTCCCGTGGATTTCTTCTTCCCAAGTGCACTTCTTCACATTAAATCTTAACTGCCAAGCATTATACCATTCTTCCAGCTTTATTTATTTATTTTATTTATTTATATTCTCTTATATACCGCGCTATTCTGCATCAGTGCGGTTTTACATTGAACAAACTGAAATTACATTGAACAGGGCATTATAACTTGGAGATAACTATTTTACAGGGAACATGGGCTATGGAGGGTTAAGTGGCTTGCCCAAGACCACAAGGAGCACCTGTGGGACTAGAAACCCCAGTCCTTCCGGCCCAAGGTTGCTGTCCTCTAGTGGGATTTGAACCCCCAACCTTCCGGCCTGAAGTACCTTGCCCCAACCACTAGGCCACTCCTCCACTCCACTTTGTAAATCTTTCCTCATGTTATCCACTCTCTCAGGGGAATCCACTCTGTTGCAAATTTTCATGTCAACTGCAAAAAGACAGACTTTTCCATTCAGTCCTTCAGCAATATCACTCACAAATACATTGAACAGTACCGGTCCCAGGACTGAACCCTGGGGCATACCGCTAATCACCTTCCTTTTATCCGAGTGAGTTCCGTTTACCATCACCCTCTGTCGTCTCTCAGTCAAACAATTTCTGATCCAGTTCACCACCTTGGGACCCATTCCCAAACTCTGTTGTTTATTGATAAGCCTCCTATGAGGAACAGTATGAAAGACTTTGCTGAAATCTAGGTAGATGACATCCATCGCATGCCCTTGATCTAGTTCTCTGGTTACCCAGTCAGAGAACTCAATCAGATTTGTTTGGCAATATCGTCCTTTGGTAAAACCATATTGCCTCGGATCCAAAACCACCTCATAAGTTTCAAATGTCACCACCTAGGAGCTTACTTAGCATGATTTTGTGAGGGAGATGGCCAAGTCCATTCCATTTTAGCTAGAAATAGAGGAGGAGCCCAGGGCTGAAGAGTTGGAGATCCTCCAATATTTCCCTTAAGAAGGCAATGATGGTGCCTGTGCATCGCATCCTCCAGAAGCTACAAATGAGACTGTAGATGATCTCCTTCCCGCACCTCCCCCCCCCCATGTATTCACTCAGTAAGAAGGTCAACTCTCTATATACATTCTGAAAGCTCCTGAATTCAAAAAGCTCCAGCTCCTGCACCATTCAATGGTGGTTGAATCTGCTCTCAAGAGCCAAGGGTTCTAAGTCGCTCTCTTCAGCGGCACTGGTAAAGAGGCAAGTACTTTTTTCTTTTGGGAGAAAAGTTTTCCAGAATGCCATTCTTGCTTTGTATCAATTCATTTTGAAATAGTTGGGCAAAGATATTTTCAAAGCTGCTTATAATGGAAGATAATCAACCATTGTCTGCATAACTTTTTGAAATTTACTTACAGGCTGCATATAGATGTTAATGAGCTGCATCATTAAGGCTGCATATAGATGTTAATGAGCATAGAGATGTTAATGAGATGTTAAACCAGCTCATAACTAAGTTATTTGTATATAGTTATGTTCACTCCACATTTTACTGTATCCTTCAGTTATTTGTAAACCACTTTGACCTAGCGAAAAGTGGTATAAAAGCGCAGCTAACTAAATAAAAATAAAATAAATATATAAATGAGAATTAGCAGCAACACTGAACCCTGGGACGTTCAGAAATTTGAAAGTCAGGAACTTTTTTGTTATCTTCTATCTAGAAAGAGTATAATAATTGTATTACTCCCGTGATATTCTACTTCACAAAAAACTCTTTCTCTCTCTGATATTTGGCTTGTCATTAAAACAAAAAAAGCCCCTGTTTAACTGCGCACACACTAATGACCTTGAAAGGTATGGTTACTTTTAGTAACCCACAATCAATTTTATTTGAATTTTGGTAGGTTTTTGTTAAATGCATGTAATAAGGTAAATTAAATTATAGTTTAATCACAAGCAGTGTATTTGTTCCCTTTTTGACAGTTTGTGCAGTGGCAGTAAGAAATTGCTTGGAATGTCAGCATCATTTGCAGATGTATTCTAGTGGGGAAAGTGGAACTGGCCAGAAAGCATTGCAGAGCCTGATTGGGACTGGGAGGTCTACGACAAAGGCAAGTGCACAATGGCATGCTTTTTGTATTCCATTTCTTGTATTTATTCTCAGCATGGAAAGTAAAAACAGAAGAAGAATGACTTGGGGATGAGATGATTCACTGCAAACATAAAAATTAGTTATTCAAAGCCATTAGTCTAATTTTCAAATATCCACATTATTCAGGCCTTATCTTTTATAGATTTTGCAAAAGCTTTAATCTTTTCTTTGTTTTTAATTGGTTTACCCACATGCCTTTTCATTTTAGCCATGTTCTTAGTAATGTTTCTGTTTATTAATGATTTGATATACTGTCCTTTATAATTGCATCAGTGCGGTTTGCAATTAATTAAAAACAGTCTGAAAGAGGTGAAAGGAACTCCATTGTTAGATAGGATAGCGATAGCACAATCACAAACTCAAGAGGCAGGGTGGAGAGATCTGGAGAGAGGAGGAGCCAAAACAAATTATTGGAGATATGTTGAAGGCCTTTTGGAATAAGTAGGTTCTGAGTTGTGATAAGTGCAGGTCTGGCCCGTCCACTAGGTGAGCTAGGCAGCTGGCCTGGATGAGTGTTGGCAGCAGTTGCACACATGGGCAACTATGCCAGCGCCCCCCAGCTGCCACCAATTCCATTTGGGGGAGAGACGGGCAGCAGCAGTATTTCCAAAAGATGCAGCTTTTTGCTGCCTCTTTCTTGCCCACGACTGCTGCGGGCAAGAAAGCGGCGGCAAAAAGCCACTGCTTTTGAAAATACTGCTGCTGCTCACCTCCCCCCTCCCAAGATGGAATCGGCACCAAGGAAACGGAGTGTAGAGAGAGAAAAGGAGAGGTCCCAAGACACAGCCCTGAGGTGTACACCAACTGAAAGCGGGATGGCAGTAGGTGACGATTCACCAGAACACACACTAAAAGTGTGATGGGAGAGATAAGAAGAAAAGTATAATGGGAGAGATGAAATAAGTATACTAAGTATACTATTAGAGAGAGAATTTCCAGCACAAGAACATAGCAAAAGAAAAATCCCTACTGCAGGAGTCATATCTGTATTTCTTGAAATTAGAATTTGAATAAGTATTAACCAAAGCAGTCATGAATTGTTTTGTTACTTTTTCTGAAATGGTATCTTTTAAACAAATTTTAATTGATGGTTTCTTTCTCCTAGAGTTCGAATGACATTGTGATAGGTGTCATTTCTCCAGTTCGAGATTTTGACAGACTTCTGCAGGACATGGATATAAATAGACTCAGAGCTGTAGTCTTCAGAGATATAGTAGGTTTTTAATATATACCAAAAAGTGACAATTGCTACACTGTCATAATACAAGGTGTGAAGTTTTCTAGCTTTCTCTGTGTATACATGCAGTGCTACCCATTGTGTAGGCAAGATGACAGAAGGAAGCATTGAATACTGAAAAAGGAAGATTGCATCATGGATTTGAGAGCACATTGGGGGCAGGGAGATATACAGTATAAGGATGTGAAAGGAAGCTTCCCCATTACAACTCTGGAACATTATTTAGTTTCTCTTGAACCACCCCCCCCCCCCTCCCAAAAAAAAGAAAACATAGGAATTACTTTTTATTTTTATTGGGGACTTCCTTTTGTGATCAACTTCAGATTGCATAATCTGAGGTCAGTTGGTGGGCAAGTAATAGCACAATTAATAATTGAAAACTTAATTGCTAGGTCAGTAATAGCTATAGTGTGGGTGCTTGTGGTATGCCTTCATCTGTGATTTTAATATAAAAGGTAAAATAACTATTAGAGTTGAGGCATGTGAGTTGCTTTTATTGATTTGATGCAGAGATTTTGCAACAGTTCCTGAATGGCAGATCCCATATACAAAAAGACTTTAATATGTCATTTTATAATATGTAAACATTTAAAATGAAAGGTGTTGTAACCAGTATTTGCTTAGTAGGTCTACTTTGTGCTAGCACAAACAGGAACACAGCAAGTAGAGTTTGTTAGGTATGTTCCATTTTTTTTCTAACCAGCTGTTACAAATATAGAACTAATTGGCATAGCTCTGCTTATAGGAGGTATCTTTTAGATCCCACCTAGAAGGTTTGTTGAAACGTGACTGATATTTTTATTGAAAAATGTTCCCATAGTTTCTTATCAAAAATTCATAATCTCAAATAATTCCTATGCAGAAATTCTCATTTTTGCCAGGGCTACATAAAAAAACTGCATAGATTTGAAATTAAAGGTTAGGGGTGTGAACATCATTTAAGCAAAAAGAGAAAAAATATATATAAGCAATAGGAGCAGTCCGACTCCTATATGAGGAAGGAAGGCCACAACTTGAGAAATGCTTGGGCTTCTGCCCAATAGCAGGCCCACAAGGCCTAATTTGGCATCAACCAAGATGGAGTAAAATGAATATATCTCCAGGAACAAGCAGCAATGTAGTCTTCACATATGGGTATCGTCGGTACTGACGGAGCCTGTGTGGGAACGGTCCCCAGCGTCCAATAGGAAAGCTTTTGGGAGCATCCCACAGCGCCTGCGTGCTACCTTCCCGCCTTTCCCAACTGTCCCTGTCCAGTTCTTCGTTTTCCGCAGAGCCGACAGGTCGCACATCCTGTCACCGCAGAAAGAATTCCCCCCTTCTTCTTTTTTGTGGTCGTGTCTGCCTTCCCTCGACACTACACCAGTACCGACGGTGGTTCTTTCTTTTAAAAAAAAACAAAAACAAAACAAAACTTACTTTCTGGAGTCTTTTCCAGTAATTTTCTCCTCAGGTGCCACGCGCCATTTTGGGCACTAGGCCCAACTTTTTCCCTCAGGATGGAAAAACCTGCTTCGGGTTTTAAAAAGTGTTCTAAATGTGGCGGTACCATCTCCGTCACTGACACCCATGAGTGGTGCCTCAAATGTTTAGGTCCTGACCACTCTATTTCAGAGTGTGTTGCCTGTGGGATGATGTCGAAAAGGGGCTGGCAAAACCGAGCTGCTAAACTTGGCACCCTTTTTCGTCTTCCTCCCATGGATCTGAGGTAACTAAACATAAATCTAGCCGGTCCTCAAAGGGTAGATCTCCTTCTAAACATCGAGATGCCTCTGGCGTTGCCCTTGAGGGACTTTCACCGGCAAAATTGCCCCGGCGGGAGGCTTCGGCTTCCAAAGCACTAACAGGGCTCCAGGATGTTCTCGAGGCTTCAACCTTGGCGGAACTACTGGTGCCATGCTCTGAGGTTCCGGCCGCTTCATCCGGCACCGATACCCAAGCATCGGCAGCGTCGATAGACCAGAGATTCTTGGCTTTTGAACGCAGTCTGGCGGCTCTTCTCACTGCCTCGATGCCCCTGAAACCGCTTCAGACAATTCAACTCGTACTGGCACCGACTCCAGTACCGGCACCAACTGCATCGACATTGACAGGTATTCTACTGGGACTGAGTCATGCGTGTCTATCCGGCATCGACAAGTCGGTACCGGACCACTCTGATGCCGACTTCGATTGGTACCGGTACCGTGCCTTGCATGATCACCCAGATTGGAGATACTTCGAATCCTCGGATGAGTCTGAAGACTCTGAAAGCTCTGCCGATACCAGAGTACTTCTTCCTGAGGATTCCTCAGTGTAGGATGTCTCCACCAGAGGATATGTCCTTTCAGCATTTTATCCGAGATGTGGCCCGAGGTCTTTCCATCACAGTGGCTCCTGAAAAAGAGCCTAGGGCAAAGGAATTAGAAATCCTACAATACTCTAAAGCTCCCAAGGAGGCAGCTACCTTACCTATTCATGAGATCTTGCATGATCTTATGTTAAGGATGTGGGAAACACCTCTAACCACACCTCCTCACTCTCGAAGACTCGACACCATGTATCGAGTTCCTCCTTGTCCTGGGTTTCAGAAGACGTAATTACCACACCATTCCATGGTGGTAGAATCAGTCATGAGACGGATAAAGAGTGCAAAAAGGCATGCATCTAATCCTCCAGGACGTGAGTGTAGGACTCTTGAGGCCTTTGGACGTCGATCCTTCCAGGCTTCCATGCTTTCTGCTAGAATCAGTTCCTATATCTTGTATATGGGAATGTTCCTTTAAGAGGTCACAGGAGATTTAGAGCTTATGAGCCCTCTCCTTCCTGGTGATAAAAGGCAAGATTATCTCACTCTTGTCAAACATGCTCCGGATGTTTCCAAGTTTTTGAATCGTGCAGCCTTTGACTGGTTTGAATGCATAAGCAGAACCTCTGCCATTGCCTTAGGTGCACGTAGGATTGCTTGGCTCCAGGCATCTGACTTGGAAATTTGGCTACAGGACAAACTAGGGAATATACCTTGTACAGGACAGAATCTCTTTGGCAAGAATTGGCAGTAAAAGCTAATGAGATAGATGCTGACAATATCACTTTGGATAGATTGTCTAAATCTACAGCTGATCCTGCGAGGAAAAGATCCTCTAAGAAACCATTCTTCAGCAAGAAGAAAAAGTTTTATCCCTCCTATTCCCAGCAGGGACATCGTTTAGGTCAGTCTGCCCAAAAGGGACAACAGCAACAGCCTAGGCAAAGGAAGCCAAAAGCAGCTAAGCCTCAACTGGCTCAGCAGACTCAGCCTCCACAGGGGCTTTGACTCCTATCTAGAGAACTTTGCCTTCCTGGCCCTGAACGGCCCAGAACCCTCCACCATCCCAGGAAGGTTATGTCATTTAGCCCCCAGATAACAGCAGAAAATTGGACTCTGTCTATTGTAAGAGAGGGGTACAAGCTTTATTTCCTCAGCATGCCCCCTCCTACAATGGTAAGACAGTTCAAGTCTCAGACCTCTCTCAACGACCGGTTAGGTCAAGAGGTCATTGTGCCCCTTGCTCAAGGGGCAATAGAAGAGGTACCCATTCCCAACGGGGTACAGGGTTTTACTCCCCCTATTTTCTTATTCCAAAGAAAACAGGACGACACAGACCCATTTTAGACCTCAGAGAATTGAACAAATTCCTGTTCAATAGAGAAGTTCAAAATGATTTCTCTAGGAACTCTGCTGCCCTACCTTCAGTGTCAGGTTTGGCTTTGTTCTCTAGATCTCAAGGATGCGTACACTCATGTTCTCATCCATCCAACTCACCGAAAGTTCCTTCGCTTTCTGTTTCAAGGGAGGCACTACCTATACAGGGTTCTTCCTTTTGGCCTGGCCTCTGCACCAAGGGTGTTCACAAAATGCATGGCTGTGGTGGTAGCATTTCTCCGCACCCTGGGAATATTTGTCTTCCCTTACTTAGATGACTGTCTCATTCGAGCCCCTTCAGAGCCAGAGGCAGGGTTGCTCTCTCTTGCACAATGCTAATTCTTCAGTATTTGGGACTTGTCATAAACTTCCCAAAGTCTAATCTTGCTCCCACTCAATCCCTAGAGTTTATAGGAGCTCTGCTGGATACCAGACAGACAAGGGCTTTCCTTCCACAGCCCCGCTGCCTTCGCATTGTGCAGTTAGCTTCCCAAGCAATGCTAAAACCTCACCTCACTTCTCGGGAAATGTTACAGTTGCTAGGCCACATGGCATCTACCGTGCTTGTGGTTCCTTATGCTCGTCTCCATATGAGGGCAGCCCAGTGGACTTTATCCACTCAGTGGACTCAGGCGTCAGGTTGCCTATCAGACAAAATAGCAAACTCAGATCGCCTTATTTTGTCCCTCCAATGGTGGCAATCACCCCAAAACCTTCTGGTGGGGTCTCCTTTTCAGCAACCCCCACCCCAAGCCACTCTAACAACAGATGCTTCACAGGTTAGTTGGGGAGCCCAACTGCAAGGCCTCTCTACCCAGGGTACCAGGACTCCACAGGAGGCCTATCTCCATATTAATCTCCTGGAAGTCAGAGCAATCTTCCTTGCTCTTCGAGTATTCCACACCCAGCTCAGCTGCAAGACAGTCCTAGTTCAAACGGACAATCAAGTAGCCATGTTCTTTGTAAACAAGCAGGGCGAAACAGGCTCTCTGTCGCTCTGCAACGAAGATTTGCGACTATGGGCCCTCGCCAGAGAGCATCAGATTCATCTCCTTGCGGTGTATCTTCTAGCCATTCAAAACTCTTGGGCAGACAGACTCAGTCAAGTTCTGCTTCCACACGAATGGTCTCTCCATGCAGACCAGGTGTCCAAAATTTTTCAAATTTGTGGAATCCCGGACATAGACCTCTTTGCAAGTCTGCTGAATGCCAAACTTCCCCGGTTCTGTTCCAGAATTTCAGCTCAGGGTTGTCAGGCCAGGGATGCTTTCCTCCTCCATTGGGGTCAGGACTTCCTGTATGCCTTTCCACCCATTCCCCTAATTCCCCAAACCCTGTTCAAGCTTCAGAGAGGCAGAGGTCATATGATCCTCATAGCTCCACATTGGCCACGTCAAATGTGGTACCCTTTGCTCCTACATCTAATTCCACCTCTGGAGTTAGGATCTGCTCCAAATCTCCTTTCTCAAGAGGACGGGATGCTGTGGCATCCCAATCCCCAGTCTCTGCATCTCAGGGCCGGGTTGCTGAAAGCCTAGAACTTCACGCTCTTAGCCTTTCCCAGTAGGTAAAGAATATCCTTTATGCTTCCAGGGAGCCTTCCACAAGACACTCATATGCATTTAAGTGGAAAAGGTTTACCATATGGTGCTCGCAGAAGGGTCTTAACCCTCTTGCGATACCTCTGGAATCATTACTGGAGTATCTCCTTCATTTATCAAATGCAGGGCTTAAGACCAATTCAGTAAGAGTCCATTTGAGTGCTATTGCAGCTTCTTACAAACCTCTAAATGAACAGCCTTTTTCCTCTGATAGCGAGCTTTATGGGAGGCCTTCTTTTGACTAAGTCTCCCATTAAGCCACCACCGGTGGCATGGGACTTAAATCTGGTTCTTGGGCAGCTCATGAAACCGCCCTTTGAACCATTAGCCACTACCTCTTTGAAATTCCTTTCCTGGAAGACCATCTTTCTTATTGCAATCACATCAGCATGTTGCATCAGTGAATTGCAAGCGTTGGTGGCTGATCCTCCTTATACAAGGTTCCATCATAAGGTAGTCGTTAGGACTCATCCACACTTTATGGCAAAGGTGGTGTCGCCTTTTCGTTTAAACCAAGTGGTTTACCTTCCTGTATTCTTTCCAAGGCCTCACGCCTCAAATGCAGAAAGGAATCTTCATACTTTGGACTGTAAAAGAGCTTTGGACTTTTACTTGCAAAGGAGACAGTAACATAGAAAGTCCTCTCAACTCTTTGTTGCTTTTGATCCTAGTCATTTGAGACTTCCAGTCTCCAAAAGAACATTGTCCAGCTGGATTACACAGTGTATATCTTTTGCCTATGAGAGTAAAAACCTTCCTCTTGAAGGCCATGTCACAGCTCAATGTAAGAGCCATGGCAGCCTCTATGGCTCATCTTCACTCTGTGTCTATTGACGACATCTGTCGAGCAGCTACTTGGGCTTCGGTTCATACCTTCACAGCCCATTACTGCTTAGACAAGGACTCCCGCCGAGATGCCTTGTTTGATCAAGCTGTTCTTCAACACCTGTTCCACACTTAATCAACTCCTACCCACCATACCTGGTAGGATGCCAGAGATCCATGGGGGAAGTGGAGCCCTTTTACAAGGGCACACAACTTTCTGGGGCCATCTCCCTGGCATCTGTAGCTAGGGAGTCCCCCATATGTGAAGACTACATTCCTGCTTGTTCCTGGAGATAGCATAGTTACTCACCTGTAATAGGTGATCTTTGGGAACAGCAGAAATTTAGTCTTCACAACCCACCCACCTCCCCTAGGAGTTGTATCTCTCTTTCCCTCTTTCTTTTTTGTCTCAGCTTTAAACTCAGCTGGAGAGGGACAGTTGGGAAAGGCAACAAGTAGGCGCTGTGGGATGCTCCCAAATGCTTTCCTATTGGACCCTGAGGAGTGTTCCCGCGCAGGCTCCTTCGGTACCGACGATACCATATGTGAAGACTAAATTCCTGCTGTTCCCGGAGATCACCTGTTACAGGTGAGTAACTATGCTTTATGGATGAATCAAGAATTAAAACCTCAACAACCCAGTGCGGCTATGTTTTGACAATTGTGTTTGTGTCATAAGTCCATAGTTTTAGATAGGCCTTGTGGTCTTTCTGTGCCATCATGTTTCTATGTTTTTAAAGGCAACTTACTACTAATAACACAGGTACACTACCAAAAAACTGCCTCCAGTTTTGCAACTGATTCCTATAGATTTTGGGGTGCTGAATCCAGGAAAAATAGCCAAAATGTTCCATCACGTCACGTTTTCTTGCAAAATTAGATTTCTTACCCATATAAGGAATGTTCACATAATTTCTTTTTAGCCGACTGCAGTTTATTTTCTTGGCCCAAAATAGAGGTTGTAATGGTTAACTAACTAGAAACACTCCCTCATGATATTTTAGAGTGTTTTGTATTCATTTTATACATTAACAGGACAATTGGGAGGCGGGGGGCTAAATCCAGTACTCGCGCTGGCGCATGTTCTTTCCTGTTCGCCTCGCCTCATTCGCTCGCTCAAACACGGTGGTTGCGACATGAACGTTCCTGTCAAATTTCAGTTTCTTGCAAGTTCATTATTACCTTTTGTTTGCTCAGTCGTAATCCAGCTTTATTCCGAAGTGGTTCACTACAGTTGTAGTTTGCAGTGCTGTGTATTTGTGATGGCTCACAGAGCCAGAGGTTGCGTCAACTCTCCGGACAGTTTTTGTTTTATTTGTGGGGAATATACCGTGAAAAAGCGGCAGAGGAACATTTCTGCATTTATTAAAAAAGTATATTTCGCCTATTTCGGTTTGAAGTTAAGCGATCAAGACAAACCGTGGGCTCCTCACAAAGTGTGCAAGACATGTGAGGAAGATCTACGCTTATGGATGAAAGTTAAAATACAAGCATTTCGTTTCGGAATACCTATGATGTGGCGTGAACAAAGAGACCACAGCAGTGACTGCTATTTTTGCTCTTGCATTGTGAAGGGATACAACTTAAAAAATAAGAACGTAATAAGTTACCCCAACCTTCCCTCAGCAATTAGGCCTATGCCTCATAGCAACGAAGTACCTGTGCCTGAACCACCAAAATCTTTGGATCATATTTGTGTGGACGGTTCTGATCATGATGAGACTCATCAGATGGCTTTTCCCGATGAGTCCAGTACTTCTGAGTTTGAAACTGAACCAGATCTGAAACCTGAACTTTTCTCTCAAGCTGAATTGAATGATTTAGTCCGGGATTTAGGACTCCCAAAAGATGCTGCCCAACTGCTAGGTTCTCGGCTTAAACAGAAAAATCTATTGTCACCAGGAACAAATTTTTATTGGTACCGCAACCGCGAGACACAATTTTTGAAGTATTTCAGCAAAGAGGAAGATTTGGTATTTTGCAACTATATATACGGAGTGATGGAAAAGTTTAAACTCAAGTATGATCCTGCTGAATGGCGGCTGTTCATTGATTCGTCAAAAGACAGCATAAAAGGTGTTCTTCTTCATAATGCCAACACATTCGCTTCAGTTCCTATTGCTCACTCTGTTATTCTCCAAGAAAAATACGAGAATTTGGCCCTGATTCTTCAGAAGATTCGTTATGATGAGCATAAGTGGATGATTTGTGGAGACTTTAAAATTCTATCCATGCTATTAGGGCAGCAATCCGGTTTCACCAAATATCCCTGCTTCCTTTGCTTGTGGGATAGCCGGGCCCGCGACCTACACTGGGGGAAAAAAGACTGGCCAATTCGGGAGTATTTGAGACCCGGTGAGAAAAATGTTCTTCATGAGAGCTTGGTACCTCGTGATAAAATTCTATTACCACCTCTCCACATTAAGTTGGGTCTCATTAAGCAATTCATCAAGTCCCTTCCAAAAGATGGTGAGTGCTTTCGGTACCTTTGCTCAAAGTTCCCCCGACTTTCTGAAGCAAAGCTAAAGGAAGGAGTGTTTGTTGGCCCTGATATAAGGAAACTCATTTCAGATGGAGCATTCGCTGAAACGATGTCTGAGAAGGAAAAAGAAGCCTGGGATTCCTTCAAGGATATTGTTCTCAAATTCTTGGGGAGCAGGCGGGATGAGAACTATAAGGATATTGTTGCCAGGATGCTCAATGCCTTCAAAGAACAAGGCTGTAACATGAGCCTGAAAGTCCATTTCTTGCACTCCCATGTGAACTACTTTCCCGAAAACTTGGGGGCGTACAGTGAAGAACAAGGTGAAAGGTTTCACCAGGACATCAAGGACGCAGAGAGAAGGTACCAAGGAAGATGGAACACCACTATGATGGCTGATTTCTGCTGGTTGCTGCTGCGGGAAACCCCAGATGAAAAATACGCCAAGCAGCGCACCAAGAGAAGCATTCGGGGGAAGAAGAAATGGGCCCACCAGGAGATTGAACATAAGAAATGCCATACTGGGTCAGACCAAGGTCCATCAAGCCCAGCATTGTGTTTCCAACAGTGGCCAATCTAGGTCATACGTACCTAGCAGTTTCCCCAAGGGACACAGGTTCCACAATGCTTGTACTGGTTCAAGCATTGATATCCTGGGTCCCTTCTTAATAATGGTTTAAGGACCTTTCCTCCAGGAACTTGTCTTGATTGACCCAAGAATGACTTTAAAATCTAAACTGTGTTGACAAATATCGTGTTTTTACTAAACTTTGAAATAAAAATTTGCTAGTTATTACCACAGTGTCGGATCTCATTTATTAGAATTTTATTTTCACACCATCGGGTGTTTGTCTTCATGTATTGCAATGGTGCGGTTTGCGTTTTCTATTCTTACATACATACCTGTACAACATTTTTTGCACATTTCTTTGCTTTGCTTTGTGTCTAACCCTGCTCTTATATGCTCAATGTTTGTGCAATGTATGTGGCTGTTTTAAGTGCAGACAATTTTGCTACCATCACAGTGTGTTTTGTTGACATTACTCTATTCTTATGTGCTGCCTTGTTACAATTTTCTTTATTCTTATTTGAATAACTACTAAACAATTAGTATAAAGAACTCATCCAAGAAACTTTTATCTCGATCGCACTCAATCTGAAACATTCACCTCAAACTGCTAACCCAATGTAGCAAAAAATCTGTACGTGATGGAGCAAATTGGTTACCAGATTTGGATTCAGCGCACCAAAAAACGTAAAAATCAATCGAAACATTAAAGGCAGTTTAAAAAAAAAATTTTTTAGTGTACCTGTGTAATCATTTATAAAGTGCTACAAGGCATATACAGCGCTGTACAAACATAGAGATGGTCCCTGCTTGTGGGAGCTTACAATCTAATTAAGATAGACAAGACAAAGGATATGAATAAGACGGAAAGGAGGATAAGGGGAAACAAGGAAAAAAGGGGGTCAGGTAACAAAAGCAACTGAGGTGAGCCTTTAACATAGACTTGAAAAGGGACAGAGACGAAGCCTGAAGTACAGACTCAGAGAGTTTGTTTCAGCATAAGAAGCAGCAAGATGAAAGGACCAAAGTCTGGAGTTGGCAGTGGAAGAAAAGGGCAAAGAGAAGCAAGCCAGAAGAGGAGCGGTGTTCATGAGGAGGGGCGTAGGGAGAGAAAAGGTAGAAAGGAGCAGAAGATTGAATGCACTTATAGGTCAGAAGGAGAAGCTTGAATTGGATACGGAAACGGAAGGGAAGCCAATGAAGTGATTTGAGAAGAGGGGTTATATAAGAATATCGAGGCTGTTGAAAAATTAATCTCGCAGCAGAGTTCTGAACAGATTGAAAGGGAGAAAGGTGATAACAGGAAGACAAGCAAGAAGGAGGTTGCCGTAATCGAGACGGGAAGTAGAGAGAGGACAAGTGTTTTAGTAGTGTGTTCAGAAAGGAAGGTGCAAATTTTGTTAATGTTATAGAGAAAGAAATGGCAGGTTTTAACTATCTGTTTATATGAGGAGAAGGAAATGGAGGAGTCAAAGATGACCCCAAGGTTGTGGGCTGAGGAAAAAGAGAAAGGAGGAAGGGGGAGGAAAGTTTAGGGGGAAAGATAAGAAGTTCGGTTTTGGCCATGTTTAATTTCAATTGGTGGTGAGACATCCAGGTGGCAATGTCAGACAGGCAGGCAGAGATGCAAGACTGGAGTGTCAGAGATATCAGGTGTAGAAAAAGAAATCTGAGAAGCAGCATAAAAAACAATACTGAAGAAGGACCACGTGATGTGGTGAGCTTGGGTGGACGCATCCCACTTGAGCTCTGGACTCCCCGGCTCCTTAGCGGCAGATTTGCGCCGTCTTTATGAGGCGCAATATAGCACTCTTACAATTCCTCCAAGTGCTGAAGATATGAGTGGCTTACTTGTGAAGGCCAGAGGAGAATGGCATCAGCGGTGAAAGCCGGGAGGCGAGACAAGGACCGAGGCGCGGGGCACCAGAAAATGGCGGACTCGCCCCCAACGCCTTGCCCGACGACTTCAGCAGTCTCAGTGGAGGAGATTTCGGCGGCGGTTTCGGGCACGCTCTCCATGCAGTTTGAATCACTGCAAAATAAACTCGATGTCTTGCAGAACTCAGTTGATGTGTTCGGCGCCCGCATGCAGGAGGCGGAGGCCCGAATCGCGCACATGGAGGAGGAAGTGGAAAAGCTAACGCAGGAGCTAGAACAAGTACAGGCCACCCTGAGAGCCCAAGAAAACAAGTTGGATGATCTTGAGAACCGTTCGAGATGCAACAATCTCAGATTTCTGGGTATCTCTGACTCGATCGTGGATAAAGACCTGAGACATTATATAGAAACTTTGTCTGCCTCGCTGGTGGAGGATGAAGGAGAGAGGGCGCAGGTTATTATTGAAAGGACCCACAGAGTAGGCCCCAAGAAATCGAGGTACCCAAGACCCAGGGTGGTCCTGACAAAGTTCTTACAGTTTACGCAGAAGGAAGCAGTCCTGCGGGAGGCTCGGAGACGCGGAGTTATTGAAGCAGACAATATGAAAATCAGAATTGCGCAGGATTACTCCGCAGCACTAAGTCAGCGCCGCAGGGCTTATGCACCTTTATGCCAGAAATTGATAACTGCTAACATCAGGTTTACTGTGCAGTACCCTGCGCGCCTGCATGTTGTGCATGAGGGAAAGCATCAGGTTTTTGGCTTAGCAGAAGAGGCTTCGGTATACGTGGAACAGCTAGAGAGACAAGCTACCGTCCCGGTGACAGAGCAACCAAGAACACCATGAGAACACCGCGAGTGGAGTATGAGATGCCCGAGGACTGAGCGAGTGAAGGAGGCTTTGAGCTTCAAAAAAAAACAAACAAACAAACATTGCTGTATCGTAATTATCTGAGAGTGTCTGTTAGCCCATGGAGGGAAATACCAGATGTGAGACTATGGGGTCCTCTTTTAGGGGGGACAGCTTTGTTCAAGCACACAGTAATGTTAAGAACATAAGAACATAAGACATGCCATACTGGGTCAGACAGAGGTCCATCAAGCCCAGTATCCTGTTTCCAACAGTGGCCAATCTAGGTTATACGTACCTAGCAATATCCCCAAAAGACAGGTTCCACAATGCTTGTACTGGGTCAAGCATTGATATCCTGGGTCCCTTTTTAATAGTGGTTTATGGACCTTTCCTCCAGGAACTTGTCCAAACCTTTTTTAAACCCAGCTATACTAACAGCCCTTACTACATCCTCCGGTAACAGATTCCAGAGTTTGATTACACGTTGAGTGAAAAAATATTTTCTCTTATTTGTCTTAAATAGTTTACCCTGTAGCTTCATTACATGTCCCCTAGTCTTTCTATACTCTGATAGCGTAAACAATTGATCCACGTTTATCCGTTCCACTCCATTCATTAATTTATAGACCTCTATCATATCTCCCCTCAGCCGTCTCTTCTCCAGGCTAAAGAGCCCTAACCTTCTTAGCCTCTCTTCATAGGAGTAGCCTTCCATCCCCTTCACCAATTTGGTGGCTCTTCTCTGTACTTTTTCTAATAACGCTATGTCCTTTTTAAGATACGGTGACCAGAATTGCACAAAATATTCAAGGTGCAACAGCCAGTTTGTTATTTATGTGATTGGGACACCAAGTAGTGCGGTTTACGCCCTGTTATGTTTGTCACTGGAATTAATAGGAGGTGAGGGGGAGGAAACTTGAGGGGGGAGCGGGGGGAGTCCGGACACATCTAGCGTGGCTGGGTAGAAGAGGAGCGCTAATGTGCTGGTAGGAGGACAGGAGGGGGGGAGGGGGAAGGGAGAAGGCGGTGGAGTAAGGAGGGGTGCAGGGGAACAGAGGGGTGGAAGGAAGGGGAGGTTCAGCGGAAAGGTGCAAGGGGAAGGGGGATCTCAGGGACTAGTGGGGGGGGGGGGAAGTCACAATCTAGAAATCCGAGAGGGACAGCTTGAAAGACTAAGGGAGAAAATAAGAGGAGGCTCCAGGTTGGGAGGTCTTCCTCTGCGAAAGTAAAGTTAGTACTGAGGATAGGACCTGACACTGCCTTGACACCCTGAAGATAATTTCATGGAATGTTTGTGGATTGGGAAGCCCAGTGAAGCGATATAAAATTTTGAAAGCTCTAGCCAGACAGCAGTGTGATATTGCGCTGCTGCAAGAAACCCACCAGACTGCCGAGGAGCACAGCAAACTTTGCAGGGATTGGGTGGGCCATGTATGGGGAGCGCCGGCGATGGGTAAAAAAGGTGGTGTGGCCATTTTACTCCACAAGTGGGTACGCTTTGTAATGGAACAAGAAGTTGCTGATCCAAATGGGAGATTTGTGCTGTTGCAAGGAGTGTTAGAGGATAGGGAGGTAATATTGGGAGATTTGTACAGCCCCAATATGTTAGATCAGGATCTATATAATCGTTTAGCAGCAAAAGTGGAACAACTACCAGAAGTCCCGCTGATACTGGGCGGAGATTTCAATGGGGTATTTGAAGTGGACATGGACACATCCAGAGGGACTGGAACATGGGATAGAAATCAAACGGCTCAGGTGCTGCAAAGATTTCGAGCCAGGTTGGGTCTGGTGGACCCATGGAGATTACTGCACCCTTCAGAAAAGGATTTTACTCATCAATCCAGGGCGCATGGCACTAGTGCACGGATTGAATATATTTTGATATCAGAGAGCCTCTTTGCCCATACTGGTGAGGCACAA
Organism: Ichthyophis bannanicus; assembly: GCA_033557465.1. Classification (NCBI taxonomy): domain Eukaryota; kingdom Metazoa; phylum Chordata; class Amphibia; order Gymnophiona; family Ichthyophiidae; genus Ichthyophis; species Ichthyophis bannanicus. Next base: position 1,734,327,404 of record CM066032.1, read on the forward strand.
ATCGGCCCAATAGAGATTTCTGATCATGCTCTGATCTGGTTAGATTTGCAGTGGGGGGGGGGGGGGGAGGAACTAGATATACCCGCATATGGCGGTTTCCCTTGGAACTGTATAAAGATACCCAGTTCCTCCGCCAACGCTGGCAGGAATTTGAGGCAAATCACCAATGCCATCAGAAAGATCCAGAAATGGTTTGGGAAACCGCCAAAGCGGTGTTGAGGGGTGATATAATTGGATTTGCGGCAAGGAAGCAGAGATTGATAGCAGAGCAAATTATCATGTTGGAACAGCAGGTAACTCAGGCGAGACGTCTTAGTGGGCGCTTTCCTACAGCACAGAATAAGAAGAAACTGTGGGAAACCCAAGTGGCTCTGAATGAGTTGATACATCAGAGTGCCAAGAAGTCGCTATTGTACTACCGATATAAGTTATACTGTTATGGAGATAAGCCGGGTAAATTATTGGGGCGCTGCTTGAAGGGTCAAAGAGGTGCGAAACTAGTGGCGGCAATTTGGGATGGCCAGGGAAAACTCCAAAAAGACAGGTTGGCAATAGCCGAAGTATTTAAGGGTTTCTTTCAAAAGTTATACACAGCAGAGGTGGCATCCCCCACTAGAATGGTGGAGTATCTGAAGGAACTAGATCTGCCCAGAGTGAGTGTGGAACAATGTGCCCAACTGGGATGGCTGGTAACAGTACAGGAGGTGCAGCAAGCTATCTTGAAGGCTAGTTATAAGGCACCGGGCCCAGATGGGTTCGGGGCCGAATTTTATAAACTATTGTCGGATGTGTTAGGTCCTCTATTGGTGGCTATGTATCGTCAAAGAACGGAGAGAGGTACTTTTCAATGGGGGAGTAATCAGGCGCATATCATATTAATACCTAAGCCAGGCAAGGACCCGATCGAGGCGGCCTCGTATAGGCCTATATCTCTATTGAATTTTGATCTGAAAATGCTGGCAAAGATACTGGCGGACCGCCTAGCGGGAGTGCTGGGGGAATTGGTGCATGAATCCCAAGTAGGCTTTGTTAGGGGATGGTATGCGATGCATAATTTGCGCAAGATATTGGCCTCTCTGGAGTGGGTGCAGGATCAGCACTTGCAGTCAATACTGGTGAGTTTCAATGCGGAAAAAGCATTCGAGTGGGTCAACTAGCAGTACCTGCATTATTTGTTGCCACTTTATGGATTGGGGCCTTCATTTTGTAAAATGGTGAAGAGTCTCTATGTAAATCTGACGGCAAGGGTGTTCTGTAATGGGGATTTATCAGAGGCATTTTCCCTGAATAGAGGTACAAGACAAGGGTGTCCCCTGTCCCCGCTTTTGTTTGTTTTATCTTTGGATCCTCTAATCCGTAGAATAGAACAAGATAGAAAGATAACGCGGAGTGTGTATGTGCTCACAGGGTTTTAAGTTATCGGCTTTTGCGGACGATCTATTAGTTCACCTGCTTGCCCCTAGAGAGTCTTTACCTAGGCTAATGGCGGAATTTACGTCTTTCGGTAGATTTGCAGGCCTAGGTATTAATGAAGATAAGTCAGAGGCGTTAGATGTCTCGGGGCAACTCTAGGGACGATGGGGGGGGAGGCCTTCCTGCTGAAATGGACGGCAAATAAGTTTGTCTATTTGGGCATAGTATTGACGAGACAGCCGCAAGAGCTATATGCTTGTAACTTCAATAAAATTATGTCTCGCTTGCGGATTCAGTTGAAAGCATGGAATCCTCTTCCGTTGTCCTTATTGGGGAGAGTGGCAGCGGTGAAGATGGTGTTTTTTTGCCACGAATTCTATATTGAATGCAGACCCTCCCTGTGTGGCTGTTGCGGCGGGATTTGCGTAGCCTGGAAAAGGAAATACAGGGGTTTTTGTGGAAAGGGGCTAGAGCTCGTATTCCAATGAACTGTTTGATTGGAAAATGGTGTAAAGATGGAATCGGGTTTCCAGATCTCTGGCTTTACGCGATGGCTTGTCAGGCACGGCATATTGGAGACTGGTTAGATGGAACAGAAACCTATATGCCTAGGGCGTTGGAAGAGGCCCTGGTAGCCCCCCACACGGTACTAGCAGTATTACATATGGAGAGTGCTCGGCTGCCGAGTAGAATTAAGTGGAGCGGCATGTTGAGTTCTATGCGATGCACATGGAGGCAATTAAATGGATATTGGAAACGAAATTGGAAGGTATCGAGCTGGATACCAATACAAGGTAATGCGAGCTTTACCCCAGGATCAGAGACAAGTGTGTTCCGAGCCTGGAATGAGAAGGGAATTCGGAATCTAGGACATGTAGTTGATCCTTCAAATAAATGCAAACCGTTCTCATCGCTGTGCGGGGAGTATGAGTTGCGAGCTAACCAATATTTTGCCTACATGCAGCTCTCTCATTATGTGGCTGCGTTGCCGGCGGAGGAGCTCAGCGTAGAAAGATCGTCACAGATTTTAGAATTTTTTGAACTTGGGGGAGATAGTCCCCCGTCGATAGCCAGGCTGAAAGCAAGGCTTGAGTGTTACGGAGTTGAGGCGGAGTATGGGAGAGTTGAGACGGCTTGGGCCCTAGAACTGCGACAAGAGGTGCCACCTGGTTCTATTAAGGCTGCTCTGGGGCGGATCATAGAGTTGGTGGAGGGAGCGCGATGGAGGGAAATACAATTTGTGTATAACTCGAGTGCATTTCTCGCCCAGAAGAGCATTGCGCAGTCACATTACTCAAGACGGTAGCTGCCCTAGATGCTCAGAGCCCTTGGCTAATTTAATGCACATGTGGTTGGAGTCTAAACGCATTCGCCCATACTGGACTCGGATCAGTAACTTTATAGCTGGGATGATACAGCAGAGGATCCCCTGGAGTGATTCTGTCATGGTCCTGGATCAGCTGAGTCAAACCTATCCCAAGGGGAGATGGGAGCATCTATTGGTGCAGAAGGCATGTCTGATGGGTAAAGGCCCGATACTTCATAGATGGCGAGATCAGATCCCGCCGACGTTTTGGGAGTGGTGCAATAGTTTCCATCAGCTGATGCTGGTAGAATGATGGAGGGCAAGGAGCAGTGTGCTTAGGTGGTCCTCTTTCTTATTGACTTGGGAACCATACATTCAGAATCTGGGACCATATTGTAGGAACAAAATTGTAAATGTGGGATATTAGCTGTGGAAGGGGAAAAGATGAGATGCGGGTAAAAGATAGTAAGGAGGGAGAGGGGGGAGAGGTCTGGAAGGGCTTAGGGTGCTTGCAGAGTAAGGATGAGATTTGTGATTGCGACTGGGAGGGAGGGGGGGATAAAAAAAATGTTCTATAATGTTATAATACAGCTGTACAGGAAGTATGCCTCGAGACGGGGATAAGAGTGTACCTCGCTCAGAGGCTTGTGGTTTGACTTTGACTTTGCTGTTACGTATTGGTAGTTATTAAATAAAGTATTTAAAAAAAATACTGAAATCCATGGGAGGAGAAGAGAGCATCAAGGGGACTGGGTGTAGAGAAAGAAAAGAAGAGGGCAGAGAACAGATCCCTGGGGTACACCAACTGAGAGTTGGTTAGCGGTAGATGAGGAACCACTAGAACAAATACTGAAAGAACGATGGGAGAGATAAAACCAGGACAGGACAGAATCCCTTAAACCAAGAGAGGATAATGTGTCAAGGAGAAGGTGGTGGTCAATGATATCAAAAGCAGAAGAAATGTCAAGAAAGATGAGGATAGAATAAGGGTTTTTGGATTTAGCCAGGAATAGGTCACTGGAGAATTTGGCAAGTACCGTCTCAGTAGAATGAAAGGGATGAAAGCCAGATTGAAGTGGATCCAACAGGGCTTGAGAGGAAATAAATTAAAGACAATGATGGAGGACTGCGCACACAAGAATTTTACGGAAGAAGTTAGATGGGTTGGTAATTAGGACAACTAGAGTCAAAAGAAGGTCTCTTAAGGAGAGGTGTGACCATAGCATGCTTGAAGGATGAAGGGACTATATGGCAGTGGAGAGCGAGAGGTTGAGAATATGTGAGATGGAAGGGATGATAGGAGGAGGAAATGGAACTAAGATGCAGTTTCCTCATCAGAGATCTTAAAGAAGGAAGAAAGGGGAACATAGATTGAGTGGAAAAGTTGATATTGAGGTGGGGGAAAAGGGGATGAAGCTGATTTAATGAGGAATTAGTCATGGAAATAGCCAAGGTTTGGGGAGAGAGAGGTGCCTTGAGAGAGTTGAGAAGAGACAGCGAGGATCAGTGATAAGAGAGTTTGTCAGATGGACATAGTAGTTTTGCTTAGTGAGAGCTAAAGCTGATTGGAAGGAGGTAAGCATGAATGTGAAGTGAAGAAAGTCAGAAGGAGCGGGATTTGAACCAAATGTACCCAGCTGAGTGGGCACAGGAGCGTAGATAGCGGGTAGTTAAAGATAACCAGGGCTGATGTGTTGTGCGTCTTACAGGATATGGGATAGATGGAGCCAAGAGTATCTAGAGCAGAGAAGAGGGCAGTATTATAGGAAATTATAGCTTCATCAACCGATTTAAACGACGAGAGGAGGAAAGAGATGAGAGTCGTAGAGCGAGCCAAAGGGTCAATAGCATGAAGATTGCTAAAAAGGTAGGAGGAGACTGGGCAAGATTGAGTTGGGGACTGAGAGTGAAAGTCAGGAGGTGATGATCAGATAGGAGAGGAACTGAGGTATGGAAATTGGAGGGTAGACAGAGAAGAAAAGCAGGTCAAGGCAGTGACCATGCTGATGAGTGGGATTAGAAGAGCAAAGAGATTGAATGAGGCGGTAATAGAAAAGAGTTTAGATGCATAGGTTCTTGATATGAATATTAAAATCACCAAGAATAAAGGAAGGGGAAGACAAATCAAGAAATAGTGAAAGCCAGGTGTCAAAGTCAGAGAGAAAGGTGGAGGTGGATTTATTAGGAGATCTATGGATAACAGCTATGCAGAGCAATAAAGTTTTAAAAAGGTGGATAGAATGGATTTCAAAGGAGGAAAAGGAGTAAGATGGAGATAGGAGGGCTTGGATTTGACAGGAAGGAGAAAGCAAAAACCAACCACCACAGCCAGTGGCATGAGGAGTATGGGAAAATTGGTAGCCACTGTGACAAAGGACAGCAACTGAAGCAGAGTCATCAGAGTGTAGCCAGGTTTCAGTGAGAGCTAAGAGATGGAAAGAGTTAGAAGTGAAGAGATCATAAGTAAAGGGAAGTTTATTGGATATGGAATGAGTATTCTATAATGCACAGCTGAAAACACACCTGCACAGCTTTTGACCTCCCTTCCCCCTCAAACAATAAAGGTAAGTTAACAATTTCCTTCTTTCTTTCCCACTTACTCCTTTATCATTTGTCTTGTTCTATCACTATCTATCTGTTCTTTTTTACTTTCCTGATCCTATTCTTTTCTTTCCTTTGAGACTCATTTATTGGCGTTCACCTTTCTTATCTTTCATCTTTTTCCTCTCTTTTTCCTTTCTTTCTGCAGCATTCTTTGTATAACTTTTTAATTTTTTTTAAATACTTTATTTATCAACCACCAACAAAACAGCAAGAAATAAAGAACAATCCTCTCCAAAGGGGGGTGTACTCTTATCCCCTCCCGGAGAGCCTCCGCAACCAATCATAAAGCAGGTGGATTATAACAATATATCTCTCTCTCATTGTGCCGAGTCCGCTGCAGCCGGCACGCTGTCCAATAGCTTCTGGGCCTCCCCTGGTGTCAGCAAGATGCGGGTCTGACCTTGAATGTCCACCCGAAGCTGGGCCGGGTAAAGCAGGGCGAATTGGATTCCTCTGTTTAGCAGTTGGGCGCAGATCGGGGAGAAAGCCCTCCGCTGCTGACTCACGAGGGCTGAGTAGTCCTGGAACACCAAGATGTGTTCATGCTTTCCACTCCGCAGCTTACGGCTCCGCGCCGCCCGCAGTACCTCCTCCTTTTGGCGGAAATCCAAAAAGCACGCTATCACTGCCCGCGGTCTCTGTGCTTGCTCTCTCCAAGGGCCAAGTCGATGGACCCGTTCCAGCCGCACCGGGCCGTCTCCTTTACCACTCAAGAGCTTTGCAATCCAGGTTTGCAGAAAGTCATTCAGGGCCGCATCTCCCAAACTCTCCGCGATCCCCACGAACCGGAGGTTTTTTCGATGCCCCCGGTTCTCGAGATCGTCTATCTTATCTCCCTGTTGCTTCACCAACGACTCTAAGGCTTGCACCTTAGTCTGCAGGGACTGCTGTGTGTCTTCAACATCAGAGATGCTGGTTTCGGCTTGTTCCATGCGGCCGGAGAACTCCGTGATACTCTGGCGAACACTTTTCAGCTGTTCAGCCAATTCTTGGAAGCGGCTATCCAGCGCGCTCACCACTGCCACGCTTACTTCTGTAACCAGGCCCGTTGGATCTGCCACTTTAGGGCTCTTAGGTGGTCCCTCCGCCATCTTGACCTCAGGGATCCTTGTCCTCTCTTTCTGTGGAGGTTTTACTGACATCGGCCCACCGTTCGGGTTGTACCGGCTCACTTTCACACTCACAGGGGTTCCTCACCAATCACCCGCACAATTAGAGGTGCTCCCCGACACTTTAGCTAGATTTGTTGCAGGATAGCGGGGTCGGATACCCGGAGCCGATCTTCACCCGTCCGATCAGCTCATTGCCCTACCGGAAGTCTTCAACTTTTTAATTTTTAAATTGTAAACCGCTCTGATACTATGTAATGGGCGGTATATAAAGTTTTAAATAAACATAAAAAATTAAAAGGAGCAGCTGCAAAGGTTAAAGATTTACATGAAGTACGGGTGTTGTTTACAAATACTATCTTGGAAGCCCAGACCAGTTGTATTCCCTGCTTTAAGAAAAGTGGAAGGCATTCCAAAAAACTGCCAGCATCGTTTGAAGGTGAGGTCAGAGAGGCAGTAATAGCCAAAAAAGCATCTTTTAGGTAATGGAAAAAGATGACGAAAACTGGAAACAACATAAGCACTGGCAAGTTAGATGCAAGGCATTGATAAGCCAGACAAAGATAGAATTTGAGAAGCTTGCTGTGGAAGCAAAACTGCATAATCAACAGGCCCTCAACAGGCCCAGGGAGCTTTTCGCGCTCGTCAAATCGCTCACCAAGGCTCCACATGACAGCAATCCCAGCGGATCCGTAACAGCCCAACGGCTAGCAGATCATTATGCCAGCAAACTTAGTCCCACAGCGCCTTCCCTCCTCGCTCCTAAGCTAGATGCGGCTAACTCCCTGCAAAAAATTAACACCAAGGGAAGACCGGACCAGGGCAAAAAATGGGCAACCTTCCAGAGAGTGGATGACCAGCAAATAGAAAACATCATTACCAACCTAAAAACCACAACCTCCCCTCTTGACCCCCTGTCCAGCCGCCTGGATCAAGGCAACCAAGCAAGAAATGGCACAGCACATCTCCCACATAGTGAACCTTTCGCTAATGCAAGGTCTCATGCCTTCGCTGCTTAAAAAATCTCTCATACGACCCATCTTGAAAAACAAAGCACTCAACAAGGACGACCCAACCTCCTACCGCCCAATTTCAAGCATATCTTTCCTCGCCAAGATTATTGAAAAGGCAGTTCAGCAACAGCTGCAGGACCACATTGATGACACAAACGCCCTTGATATGCATCAATACGGGTTTCGTCAACATCACGGTGTAGAAACCCTCCTGCTAGCCCTAATGGACAACCTACTCAAAGGTCTAGAAGACAAAAGCAAGATGTATATGCTTATATTCATAGATATATCAGCTGCCTTCGACTCAGTGCATCACCCCACACTACTGGAGCGACTTGAGTCCATAGGCATTTCAGGAACCCCACTAAAATGGTTCTCCTCCAACATAACCAACAGAATGCAGCAGGTTCAATTTGACAATGACAAAGCAGCCCCCTTCCCACAAACCCAAGGCATTCCACAAGGATCCGCCCTCTCCTCCCTCCTATTCAACTTATACCTACAACCAGTATGCAAGATTTTCCAGGACCACGAGATCAACTACCATATATACGCAGATGACCTAATGCTTTATACGCAACTTGACGTAAATAACCCAAACCTCAACAAGCTTGAAGAATGCCTATTCGAGCTACAAACCTGGCTTCAACACAATAACATGTCCATTAATCACAAGAAAACAGAAGCAATGTGTATCTCCAGGAAACCGGGCTTCGACCCACCAGCAACGGTCACCATGAACAATAAGAATTACAACATCAAGACAGAGATAAAATATTTAGGAGTGATGCTTGACAGCAACCTAAATATGGACAAACACCTTCGAAATACCAATCGGGCCATTTTCCACAAATTAAGAGTCTTGCAGCCACTACGTAGCATCCTCGATCATGCCGACTTCAGGTCAGTCGCTCAAGCCCTCATCATGCCACATCTAGACTATTGCAATGCCATACTGCAAGGTCTGTCAAAGAAAACCATAAATATTCTGCAAATGGCACAAAATGTTGCTGCCAGAATCATTATGCAAAAAGGCCTCTCTGACCACATTACACCTGTTCTAATTGAGCTACATTGGCTCCCCATTGCGGCCCGCATTCAATACAAATTGATAGTCACTACTTTCAAACTCATCCATAATGTAGCTCCCTCACACCTCAACAGCTTAATCTCCAACCTACCCAACAACAGAAGTAGAAGAACAGTGAACCTCAATACCCTCTGTCTCCCGAAGTGCATCAGAAAGGTTAATACATGTACTAGTAACAGAGATTTCTCATTTATAGCTCCGACACTCTGGAACCGGCTGCCATGTGAACTTCGTGCAAACTGTGACCTGAAAGACTTCAGAAAAAAGCTTAAGACGTACCTCTTCCAATCGCATTTCAATGTAACCTAGGCCCTGTCCCCCACTACCAACTGTCTCCCTTACGTGGGAAAACCACTTTACCCCATGTAATCGCTCAACGAGAAATGCATCCAGTCATGTGTAATTATGTATATAATGTATCCTGTGTGAAGCGTTAGCATCAATCAACTGTACTCCGTAACCCTATGTTGGCTGTGTACTACCTCTCCCTCCCCAATCGCAATGTATATATTTCTAATTACTGGCCGGTACAGCCACCCTTACCATGTATAGCAACCGCTGCTGATCGCTGGAAGCAGCGGGATACAAATGTATACTAAATAAATAAAAATAAATAAATAAATAAAGACTTTTTCAAGTACATTCTTAGCAAAAACCTGTGAGAGAGTAAGTTGGACCATTAGATGATAATGGGGTAAAAGAGGCACTAAGAGGGGCCAAGGCCGTAATGGAGAGACTGAATGAATTCTTTGCTTCAGTCTTTACTGAAGAAGATGTAGGGAAGTTACCCATGACTGAAATGCTATTTAAAGGTGATACATCGGAAGAATTGAAAGAAATATCGATAAACTGGGAAGATATATTACAACTATTTGATAAACTAAACAGTAGCAAATCACCTGGACTGGATGGTATACACCCGAGGGTTTTGAAAGAACTGAAATATGAGATTGCAGACCTACTATTATTAATCTGTGAACTATCATTAAAATCATCTATAGTACCTGAAGATTGGCAAATGGCTAATGTAATGCCAATTTTTAAAAAGGGTTCCAGGGGTGATCAGTGAAACTGCAGGCCGGTGAGCCTGACGTCAGTACTGGGTAAAATGATAGAAACCAATATAAAGAACAAAATTACTGAATATGTAGATAGTCTTGGTTTAATGGGAGAAAGCCAACAAGGCTTTAGCCAAGAAAGGTCTTGTCTTACTAATCTGTTATCTTTTTTTTGAAGGTGTGAATAAGCAGGTAGACAAAGTTGAACCGGTTGATATAGTGTGTCTAGATTTTCAGAAAGCCTTTGACAAGGTCCCTCATGAGATACCCTTGGCGAAGTTGAAAAGTTATGGGATAGGAGGCAGTTTACCGTGTGGATCAGGAACTGGATAAAAGATAGAAAGCAGAAGGTAGGGCTGAGTGGCCAATTTTCCCAATGGAGAAAGGTGAATAGTGGAGAACCCCAGGGATCTGTGCTGGGCCTGCTGCTTTTTAACATAGTCGTAAATGACCTGGAAATGGGAATAACGAGTGAGGTAGTCAAATTTGCAGATGACACAAAATTATTCAAATTTGTTAAAACCCAAGAGGATTGTGAAAAATTGCAAGATGACTTTGATAAACTGGAAGATTGGACGTTCAAATGGCAGATGAAATTTAATGTGGACAAGTGCAAAGTTATGCATCTAAGAAAGAACAACCCAAACTATGGTTACGCGATGCAAGGTACCACATTAGGAACCACCACCCATGAAAAAGATTTAGGTGTCATCGTGGATAACACCTTGAAACCCTCCGCCCAGTGTGCAGCGGAGACCGATAAGGCAAATAAAATGCTAGGAATCATAAAGAAAAGAATGGAGAGCAAAACAAAGGATATTATAATGCCTGTGTAGCGTTCCATGGTGCGACCACACCTTGAATATTGTGTGCAATTCTGGTCGCCATATCTTAAATAGGATATGGTGGGATTAGAAAAGGTACAGAGAAGAGCCACCAAAATGGTAAAGGGGATGGAAGGATACCCCTGTGAGGAGAGGCTTAAAAGGTTAGGACTTTTCAACTTGGAAAAGAGACAGCTGAGGGGAGATTTGGTAGAGCTCTATAAATTAATGAATAGAATGAAACGTGTAAATGTAGATTGATTCTTTACGGCATCAAAAGGTATTAAGACTAGGAGACATGCAATGAAGCTACAGTTTAACCTGTTTAAGACTAATAAGAGAAAATATTTTTTCACTCAACGCATAATCAAACTCTGGAATTCGTTACTGGAGGATGTTGTAAAAGCTGTTAGTGTAGCTGGATTTAAGAAAGGTTTTGACAGGTTCCTGGAGGAAAGGTCCATAAACCATTATTAAAGAGGACCCAATACAAGCATTATGGAACCTGTGTGTCTTTTTGGGAAACTGCTAGGTACTTGTGATCTGGATTGGCCACTGTTGGAAACAGGATACTGGGCTTGATGGACTTTGGTCTGACCCAGTATGGCATTTTTTATGTTCTTATTATCTAAAGGATGCTTACACCCACATACAGATACATCCCAGTCAAAAGACGTACATGTGATTTGTCATAGGGAAGCATTACTTCCAGTACTTCGTACTGCCTTTTGAGTTTGCGTCTGCTCATCATGTCTTCACAAAATGTCTCATGGTTGTCGCAGCATTTCTGTGCAGGTTGGTAGCACACATGTTGCTCTATTTAGATGTTTGGCAGCTGAAGAGCACCTCCCAAGAAGGAGTTCACAAATCAATATGCATCACCGAGTATTTGAGCCAGTAGAGTCATTATGAATTATCCCAAAGCCAAATTGAGCCAGTTATATTATTTGGAATTCGTTGGCGCTCTGCTAAACACGACTCGGGCGAAAGAATTCCTTCCTCGTGACAGGCTTGCCTGCTTGATGGCGATAGTGGAAGACATACAAAACTCAGCAGACATCAGCACAAGCCATTTTCAGAATGTTGGGCCAGATGGACTCAATGGTTCATGTCTCCATATGAGACAATCTCAATGGACCTTGAGCACTCACTGGATACAGGCCACAGACAAACTGAGTGATGTAATGTCTATCATTCATTCCCTCCAGGGGACACTGTTCTGATGGATGGACTATTCCAATCTAGCAAAAGGTTTCCTTTTCCAAATTTCTCCCTACCAAAAACTCCTCATGACAGACGTGTCAAAACTGGGTTAGGAAGCTCCTGTAGATTGGGTTCCATACTTGGGGAATATGGCTCACCCAAGAATGTCTCCAGATCAATTTGTTGGAACTGAGAGCAATATCGAAGGCTCTAAATGAAGTGGTTCTCAACCTTTTTTGTACCGTGAACCCTTTTACCATTGGTCAACTTGTGGTGACCCCCAATGATAAAATCAAATGCGTCTCTCTTCCTTTGCCATTAATGCTTTGTCGCTGTAATCATTTGTTGAATTGTTAATATACTATAGGCCTTTGCAATATGTTTTTATTTATAAAATTTACTTTTTAAACCACGATAATTAATCACAATAGCAAGTAACAATATTTGATTTCAAAATTATGATGATTTTGTAGTCAAATCACTAATATGAAATAAAATTATTTTTTCTACCTTTGTTGTCTGACCAATTTATTCTATGATCATGCTGTTCCTGATCTGAGGCTTCTGCTTTCCTGTCTTCTTTTAGCTCTCTTTCTGTGGTCTATGGTCCATCTGCAATTTCTTATCTCTTCTTTTGTTTTCTTCACTTCTTTTCATCAGCCTATTTCCAGTCCCAGTAACCCTCCCCAGAATCAGCCCCTTTCCAGGCCTCACTCTCAGTACCTTCCAATGTCAACTTGCATTCCCATGACTGCCACTGGTGTCCATTCCCTTCCAGTCCCCCTCCTTCCCCACTGACTAGTCCCTTCTAATACACATACCATGGCAGCCCCTCTCAGATCCACTCCCTTCCAGTTCCATTCTCCCATCCCCTCGTATCAGCCCATTTGTAGCCTTAGCCCCCAGTTTTCTTCCAGGGCCAGCAGCTCTGTCCTCCCCTCCCCACAATCAGCCCACTTCCAGTCAAAGCCCCCCCAATCAGCTCGCTTCCAGTGCTAGTCCCCCCTCAACCCCATTACCAGTGCTAGCCTCCCCTAATCAGCCCAATACCAGTCCTACCCCCCCCCATCAGCTCATTACCAGTGCTAGCCTCCCCTAATCAGCTCATTTCCAGTGCTAGTCCCTCCTCAACCCCATTACCAGTGCTAGGCTCCCCTAATCAGCCCATTACCAGTTCTACCCCCCCCCATCAGCCCATTTCCAGTCCTAGCCTCCCCAATCAGCTCATTTCCAATGCTAGCCCTCCATCAGTCCATTACCAGTCCTACCCCCCTATCGGCACATTACCAGTCCCAACCCCCCTTGATCAGTCCATTCCCAGTCCTAGCCTTCCCTAATCAACCCATTACCAGTCCTAGCTCCCCCATCTGCCCATTATAATCCTAACCCACACTGTCTCTCCCCTCTGTCCAGCATTTATCCCCTGTCTGTCCAGTACGTCCCCCTGTCTCTTCCCTTTGTCCATGTCAGCCCCTCTCCCTCCCTCCATGTCAGCACCCTCTCTGTCCATGTCAACCCCCTCCCTCCCTCCATCCAACGATCCATCCATGTCAGCCCCCCTCTGTCCATGTCAGCCCCCCTCCCTGTCAGCCCCCCCATCCATGTCAACCCCCTCCCTCCATCCATCCATCCCTCCATGTCAGCCCAGCTCCCTCCATCCATCCCTCCATCTCAGCCCCCCTTTGTCCATGTCAGCCCCCCTCCCTCCCTCTCTCCATCTCTGTCAGCCCCCCCTCTGTCCATGTCAGCCCTCCCTGCTCCCCTCTCCCCATGTCTGCCTCCTTCTGCAGCTGCGGCTCCCTGTCTCTTAGGGAACCGCGGCTATGCCTATAAAACCATTGCAGAGCCTTTCTGTCTCTAAACAGGCTCCGTGCAGCATTGTCCCGCCTCCCAAGGAAGTGGTAAACAACTTCCTTTGGAGGCGGGACAATGCTGCATGGAGCCCGTCGAGACGGAGGCAGGAAAGCTCCGCAACGGTTTTACAGGCATAGCCGGTAGCCGCGGTTCCCTAAGAGGCAGGGAGCTGCAGCTGCAGAAGATTGGAGTCTGTGAGTTTGCCGCTGCCAAGAAGTGGACTCAGCAGCGGCAGCAACTTGTGTGCTTTTTTTTTTTTTTTACGGCGGAGTGAGGCGATCCCCCACTAAATCCTGTGGAGACCCCCGTGGGGGTTGCGACCCACAGGTTGAGAACCGCTGCTCTAAAGGCTTTCAGAGATGGAACTCATTCAAACAGACAACCAAGTAGCCATGATCTATGTAAACAAGCAGAGAGGTATGCTCTTTTGTTTCCTGTGTTGGGAAACAGGATGTGGTACTTTGCTATTTCCCAGGGTATGGAACTCAGAGACCATAACTGTCTTGCGAAGACAGTGCCCTGCCGCAAATGGACCCTGGATCTCAGGAAATGGCAATTTTCATCTTTCAGGAGTGTGGCACCCCTTTGATAGATCTTTCTGCTGTTCCTCAGAGCACCCAGGTGCCTCTGTTTTTCTCCAGATTGAGAACACATGGCATACTAGTCTTGGATGCCTTCCCCCTTCATTGGGAGGGGGGGTTTAGACTGTTTTATGCATATCCTCCTTTTGATTGAGAAAACTCTTCTAAAGCTTAAAAACGATGGAAGTGTGATGATTCTCATTGCGTCTTATTGGCTTTGACAGCCATGGTTCCTTCTCCTCCTTGAACTTGCCATGTGAGATCCAGTTTATCTGGGCAAGTCACCAACTTTCATTATGCTGGATTAGGGGACAGTGCTGAATCCCAACATAAAGTCCCTAGCCCTCTCAGCTGGGATATTGAGAGATAGACTTTGTCCTCTTCCAATTTGATGGTTGGTGTTACCAGAAGAGGTTCTATGCTTTCCAGTGGGAGAGGTTTGGTGTGAGGGGAAGGCTTAGATACCTTCTCTTATCCCACACCAAGACTAGTTTAAATACCTTCTACATTTGTCTGAGTCTGGTTTGAAAACCAACTCTATAAGGGTTCACCTCAGTGCAATTGGCACTCATCACTATCATGTAGAAGGTTAGCATGTCTTTTTTTTATAGCCTTTAGTTGTTCATTTTATATGGAACTTATTTCTTGTAAAGCGTCCCCTCAAGCATCCTGCATTGTCTTTGGATTTCAGTGTGGGATGTATTCAGCTGATGAAAGTTCCTTTTCAACTACTGAATGTCTGTACGCTAATGCTTATGATCCAGAAGGTCTTGTGTTTGGTGATGATAACTTAAGAGCCTAAGAACGTAAGAGATGCCATATTGGGTCAGGAGATATATATATATATATATATATATAATATTCCATGCTGCTTGTCCCAGGGGGAGGTAGCAAGTTTCAGGACCATAGTAGCTGGTTACTCTTCATGAAGGTTTTCAGCAATAGGGTGATTTTTTTGGATGCATTATAAATAACTCTTGACGATGTACAAAACAGACCCACAACGAGCATAGATTACAAGTCTCTTGCATTATGATTCCAACGTATAGTATATACTGTAAATAGTTTTGACAGCAACCATTGTGCTAATTGTATATAGTTACCCTTGTTACAATCCCAAGTTGCAAATCCTGTTACAATGTATGCAAAAGAGCTTTGTTCTGATGCAAATGTTGTTATTTGTAAACCGCACTGATGCTGAAGAGCGCGGTATATAAGAAAGATAAATAAATAAATTCCTTCCTTTCAGAATTCCACCTAAATTAGTCAAGTATCCTGCTAACCTTTTTCCCAAAATATGTGAGTAATGACAGCACCGTTAGAGCCTCATAGTATCGCACAGGGTCATTCTTTTCAAGATTATACTTGGAGAATAATTGATCAGGTCCCTTATTCTTTCCGGGGTGGTAATAAGGTGACAAGATTACAACAATTGGAAGAACACTGGATATTTAATCTACAGACTGTTACACCCCGGGGGTTAAATTTAGAACTTGATTGGTGGAGTGTGATGTGATTGATGTGGGAGGAGGACCTGGGATAAGTGACGTCATTTAGAATTTCCCTATTTAAATGGAAGAGCGTTTCGGGTACGTCATTCAGTTGGGGAAATGCCTAATGAAGGGCCAGAAGATTAAGGAGGCCTGAAACATGGCGCTATGTTGCGATTTTTCTACTGTGTTTGGATGGGCTAGGAAACGGAAATGTCTTTGAGCAACCTAACCGCATGACCAATGGCAGCGAAGAGAATTTTTCAGCTGTGGAGGCTGAAGACCATAACTATGATGAACAGATAAGTTTTATTGTTGTCTGGGATTTCAGCAGCAGATATTTGTTGAGATGAGAGGGGCTTGCTTAAGCACTTCGCCTTGCTATAATTTGAATGTAACTTGAGCTGGTAATTTCGGCTTGTAAAAAGGAATGGTTACTCCGAGAGGGTTTCCTCATGGTAACAGTTCCAACAAAAAATACTTGTATATTGGGAATAGGGTTTGGGACCAAAGGGGAGATTAGTTGCCCTTTGAGTGGTTAGTTTGTTAACTTTTTTCCCAAGGCACTTTGCTCAAAAGGGGGAAAATGAGCAGCATACATTGGACTGTAATAGAGTCCTGGCCTTCTACTTAAAGCGGACTAAAAGCCATAGAGCAGTGGTTCACAAACTTGGGTTCAGGACCTTAAATGGGGTCACATCATCAGTGGATGGGGTCACAGAAATGTGGCAATTTCCCCCTCTCTCTGGACTCTCACTGTGACTTATGCTAAGTCACCAGTCAGCATGTGGTCTGTGAGCTAGTGTACATTCATAGTCCTTTGGGTAAGCATCCTGTTAAATTGGAAATATATGCTGAGTACTGGGATCTGAAGGCACACACTGCACACTAACACAAGGGACCCTGTGCTGCTGCTGTTGCCACTATTGTTGCTGCTGCATTCCTGCTTTAGCTGAGTAGCAAGAGGGGGGAAAGAGGCTGGAGATCTGCCAGTTTGATTTCATCATCTGGGGTCACGTGAATTTTCGATTGTTAAGATGGGGTTATATAGTATAAAATTTTGAAAAGCACTGCCATAGAGAGTCCACCTAGCTTTTTGTTTCATTTGACCCAAACAGGTTGGGCGCCACCATCGCCAAACGCAATCTATCAATTTGGCTAACAGATTGCATTTCTTTCACTTATGCCCAGGCAGGCTTGAGCCTTGAGGGTCATGTTATGGCTCACAATGTCCGAGCCGTGATTGCATCGATGGCCTATTTGTGCTCACTCTCCGTGAGAGAGAGGTGCAAATCTTCTCCCTGGACTTCTGTTCATAGATTCACCTCTTACTATTGTATGGATGGGAATTCCTAATGCAACAGCGGGTTCGACCATTCCATACTTTAGAATATTTCCTAGGCCCAATACGCCATCCCCCCCACAGATCCTGTTCTTTTTTGTTCCATGCTGCTTTGCCTATAAACAAAGAAAAAAAATTGAAAATGATAGCTTCATTCATTATCACAGTCTTGTTCAGTTCTGATGATGATGGTATATGCCTGATCTCCAGGAACAAGCAGGAATGAGTGCTCACATATGGGTACGTCGGTACCGACGGAGCCTGCGCGGGAATGCTTCCCCAGCTTCCCAAAAAGAAAGCTTTTGGGCACATCCTACCCCGCCTGCGCGCTGCCTTCCCGCCTTTCCTAACTGACTCTCCTCAGTTTCTTCTTTTCCGTGGAGCCAGCAGGTCGAGCCCTGTCACCGCTGAAGAAGTTTCTTATATTAGTTTGTTTCTTTGGTCGCGTGTCTGCCTCCCCGACACCGGACCGGTACCGCCGGTCTTTTCTTTCTTCTTTTACAAAAAAAAAAACAACTTTATCTTTTTTCTTCACTTAGTATTATTTCTTCTGCAGGTCTTAGGGCCTACAAAAAGATTTTCCCTCATGGAAAAACAAGCCTCAGGCTTTAAAAAATGTACTAAGTGTAGCGGTACTATTTCTATTACAGATACCCATGAATGGTGTCTCAAATGTTTGTGCCCTGACCATTCCGTTCCGGATTGTCCATCCTGCTCCATGATGTCTAAACGTGGGTTACAGAATCGAGCAGCTAAGCTCCATATGCTGTTTCCCACAGAGGCACCACCGGTAGCATCGACATCTTCTAGATCATCGTCTCCTGATGGATCTCAGGTAACCAAACATAAACCAAACAGGTCCTCAAAGGGTAAATCTCCCTCTAAGCATCGAGATGCCCCCGGGCTTACCCTTGAGGATCCTGCCCCAGCCAAACAACCCCGGCAGGAAGCTCCGGCTTCCAAAGCTCCTCCTATGGGGTTACAGGTTGACATCGATGGCACGGCCTCGACCGATCACCTGTTAGACTGCTCTGGGGTACCGGCACATTCTCCCGGTACCGACATCCAGGCAGTCGTGGCGTCTATGGATCATACTGTCCAATCCATGCAGCAAGCTATCATGCTTTCATTCAGGCTGCGACGCCAGCGGTACCGCATCGAATATCGATGTCGGTACAGGCACCGGTACCGGGCTCGATGCCGGTACCGCTTGCTTTGACATCGACCAGGATACCGACTCCGGTTCCTGGATCTGGGCGCTTCCCCGATACCGATCCGGTTCCAAGGACGCCCGATGTCGATACCGATCGATACGCGTATCAATCGTTTGAATCGGACAGACGATACTTCGATTCCTCTGATGATTCCGATTCATCAGAAGAATCTCCTGAAGTGTCTATTACTCTCCCTGAGGAACCTTCTTCTCCGAAGAGGAGAATGTCTTTTTCTCCAGAAGATTTGTCCTTTCAAGACTTCATTTCAGAAGTGGCTAAAGGACTTGCCATTTCAGTATCCTCTGAAATAGAGCCTAGAGCTAAAAAGCTTGACATTTTAGGTTACTCTAAGGCTCCCAGAGAGGCAGTCACCTTACCAATTCATGAAATTCTTCATGAACACATGCTTGATTTATGGGAGACTCCTCTCACCCTTTCTCCTCATTCTCGTAGGTTGGACACTATGTACCGTGTCCCCCCTTGTCCTGGTTTTCAAAAAACCCAGCTTCCTCACCATTCCATTGTGGTGCAGTCAGCTATGAAAAGAATAAAGAGTACTAAAAGACATTCTTCTACTCCTCCAGGAAGAGAATGCAGGACCTTGGATGCTTTTGGTAGAAAAATCTTCCAAGCCAGTATGCTCATTGCTAGAATCAACTCATATAGTCTTTATATGGGTGTGTTTCTCAAGGAAATTGCACTGAAGTTGCATACCTTTCTCCTTGTTATCCCAGAAGACAGAAAGGATGAATTCCTCCTTTGGCTTAAGCATACTCAGGATGTTTCCAAGTTTTCCAATAGGGCAGCCTTTGACTCCTTTGAGGGTGCTAGCAGAGCCTCAGGCATTGCCATTGCTGCTCGGAGACTTGCTTGGCTCCAGGCTTCTGATCTAGAGCCTTGGGTCCAGGATGGTCTGGGAAATCTGCCCTGTACAGGTGAGAATCTCTTTGGCAGAGAGTGGCAAATTAAAGCCACTCAAATGCATGCAGAGAATTCTGCTCTGGATAGACTTTCCAAGTCTACCTCCATGCCATTCAAGAAAAAGTCTTTCAAGAAACCTTATTTCAAGAAGACCAGATTCCCTTCCAACTCTGGGCAGCAATCTGCTGCTGGTCGTTTTCCAACTAAGCGACAGCAACCTAGGCAAGCCAGACCCAAACCTGCCGCAACTCCTGCAACTCAACAGTCTCAACCCCCTCAGGGTTTTTGACTACATGCTAGAGAACTTAACCTTTCTGGCTCTACCCCGGCCAGAACTTCTCCCCATTCCAGGAAGGTTAGCTCATTTTGCTCCCAGGTGGGAGCAAATAACATCAGAACAATGGACCCTCTCCATCATAAGAAAGGGTTACAAACTTCATTTCTCAGAGCTTCCTCCACACACCATGGTGAGACATTTCAACTCTCCCACACCTCTCCTCAACCTTCTGGGTCAGGAAGTGTCTACCCTGCTTGCCCAAGGGGCGATAGAAGAGATTCCCCTTCTTCAGCAGGGCTCAGGGTTCTATTCCCCCTATTTTCTCATCCCCAAGAAAACAGGGGGTTACAGACCCATTTTAGATCTCAGGGAATTGAACAAATTCCTATGCAAGGAAAAGTTCAAAATGCTTTCTCTAGGCATTCTTCTTCCCTACCTAAAGAGCCAAGATGGGCTTTGTTCTCTAGATCTCAAGGATGCGTACACCCACGTCCTCATCCATCCATCCCACAGAAAATTCCTACGATTTCTGTTCCAGGGACAACATTATCAGTACAGAGTGCTTCCTTTCGGCCTAGCCTCTGCCCCCAGAGTGTTCACCAAATGCATGGCAGTCGTTGCAGCATTTCTACGCACCCTAGGGATTTTTGTTTTCCCATATCTCGACGATTGGCTCATCCGAGCACCAGCTCAGTCAGAAGCTCAGATTGCTCTAAACCGCACAAGACTCATTCTGCAATATCTGGGACTGGTGGTAAACCTCCCAAAGTCCCAGCTTTCTCCCACTCAGTCCCTAGAGTTCATAGGGGCCTGGTTGGATACCACCACTGCAAGGGCCTACCTTCCTCAGGCCCGTTGCCATCGTCTACTGCAGTTAGCCTCCCAGGCACAGTCAAAGAGTCACTTGACTGCCAGGGAGATGCTTCAACTGCTAGGCCACATGGCTTCCACAGTACATGTGGTACCCTATGCTCGCCTTCACATGAGAGCAGCTCAGTGGACTTTGTCCACCCAGTGGACTCAAGCTTCAGGAGCTCTCTCCGACCAAATAGCAACCTCCAAACATCTCTTTTGGTCTCTCCAATGGTGGATGTCCACTCAAAATCTGTTGCTGGGGTCCCCCTTCCAACAGTCGTTGCCCCAAGCAACCCAGACTACAGATGCCTCCCAAACAGGTTGGGGAGCTCATCTAGAGGACCTCTCCACCCAAGGCACTTGGTCTCTACAGGAGACCTCCCTTCATATCAATTATTTGGAGCTTCGAGCAGTTTTCCTAGCTCTCCAGGTCTTTCATACCCTCCTTGGCTATAAGACAGTCCTCGTTCACACAGACAATCAAGTAGCCATGTTTTACATAAACAAACAAGGAGGAACTGGCTCTCTGTCGCTTTGCAACGAAGCTCTCAGACTATGGGCCTTCGCCAGAGAGCATCAGATCCATCTCCTGGCAGTATACCTCCCAGGAATCCAAAACTCTTGGGGAGACAGACTCAGTCGAGTTCTGCTTCCACACGAGTGGTCCCTGCATATGGATCAGGTACTCAGAATCTTTCAGGAATGGGGAACCCCGGACATAGACCTCTTTGCAAGTCCGTGGAATGCCAAACTTCCCCGATTCTGCTCCAGAGTTCCGTGTCAGGGAGTTCAGGCCAGGGATGCCTTCCTCCTTCATTGGGGTCAGGACTTCCTGTACGCCTTTCCACCCATTCCCTTGATTCCCAAGACTCTGTTCAAACTCCAGAGGGATCAAGGATCTATGATCCTCATAGCTCCACGCTGGCCACGCCAAGTGTGGTACCCTCTACTTCTGCATCTCTCCCAAGCCCCCTCCCTGGACTTGGGAGCTGCTCCAGACCACCTGTCCCAGGAGGAGGGGACTTTGTGGCACCCAAACCCCAAGTCCCTTCACCTCAGGGCCTGGTTACTGAAGGCCTAGATCTTCAAGATTTAAATCTTTCTCAACAGGTGAAGGATATCCTTCATGCTTCCAGGAAACCTTCCACCAGGCGTTCCTACGCCTTTAAATGGAAAAGATTTTCCATTTGGTGTGCTGACAGAGGTCTAAACCCTTTCGCACTTCCTTTAACTTCTCTGTTGGACTATCTCCTGCATCTCTCCAATGCAGGACTTAAAACTAATTCAGTGAAAGTCCATTTGAGTGCTATTTCAGCATCCCTTAAGCCCATCAATGGGCAACAAGTCTCCTCTCATCCTCTTATCTCAAGATTCATGAGAGGCCTCACTTTAACTAAACCTCCCATTAAGCCTCCTCCGGTGGCATGGGATTTGAATTTCGTTCTTGGTCAGCTCATGAAGCCACCATTTGAACCCTTATCTTCTACCTCCCTGAAATTTCTTTCCTGGAAGGTTGTCTTCCTTATTGCAGTCACTTCTGCTTGCCGCATTAGTGAACTACAGGCCTTAGTGGCAAATCCACCTTATACAAGATTCCATCATGACAAGGTGGTCCTCAGGACTAATCCACACTTTATGCCTAAAGTGGTCTCGCCTTTTTATCTCAATCAAGAGGTGTATTTGCCAGTCTTTTTTCCAGCTCCTCATGCATCTAGTGCAGAGAGGAACCTTCATACTCTGGATTGTAAAAGGGCTCTTGCCTTTTACTTACATAGGACCCCTTCTCAGCTTTTTGTTGCTTTTGACCCTTCTCATTTGGGACTTCCAGTCTCTAAAAGAACACTGTCCAATTGGATTGCTCAGTGTATTTCTTTTACCTACCAGAGCAAGAACCTTACTCTGGAGGGCCATGTCACAGCTCATAATGGCCACCTCTATGGCTCATCTACATTCTGTGTCCATAGACCAGATCTGTCGAGCAGCCACCTGGGCCTCGGTTCATACCTTCACAGCCCATTACTACTTGGACAAGGATACCCGCCGGGATGCCTTGTTTGGTCAGGCTGTTCTCAAATACCTGTTCCATTCTTAATCAACGCCTACCCTCCTTCCCTGGATGGATGCCTGAGATCCATAGGAGGACATAGGACCCTATCCAGGTTCTAAATCCTAGGGGATCTCCCAGGCATCTTAGCTAGGGAGTCCCCATATGTGAGGACTCATTCCTGCTTGTTCCTGGAGATAGCACAGTTACTTACCTGTAACAGGTGATCTCTGGGAACAGCAGGAATTAGTCCTCACAACCCACCCACCTCCCCTAGGAGTTGTATCTTTCTGGTCTTTCCTTTCCTTTCTCTCTCTCTATTGTCTCAGCTATAAACTTGAACTGAGGAGAGTCAGGAAAGGCGGGAAGGCAGCGCGCAGGCACGGTAGGATGTGCCCAAAAGCTTTCCTTTTTGGGAAGCTGGGGAAGCATTCCCATGCAGGCTCCATCGGTACCGACGTACCCATATGTGAGGACTAATTCCTGCTGTTCCCAGAGATCACCTGTTACAGGTAAGTAACTGTGCTTTACGGTACTTTTCTTCCCCTTTTTTTTGTTGCAAAGCGGCCGGTAGCTAGGGAATTTTATATGTGAGCTCTTAACTTGCTCATTTATGGAGAAAACACTTAATCACCTGAAACAGGTGTTCTTCATGGATAGCTGGATAAATCTTTAGAACCTGCCCCTCCTCTTGGGGTTGTCTTTTAGTTTAGCTAGTTATCAAGCTGAGCAGGATGGCGTGGCAATAACAAGTGAGAAGACATGCACATGTGCAGTAGAAACCTTCTAAAATTTTCTGATAGGAGCTGAGGGGTTCCTGCATGAAGGCTCCATCGATGGCTTTACCCATATGTGAAAACTACTTTTGCTGCCAATGGGAGAGTACCTGCTACAGCAGCTATTGTGTTTTCATACACAATGATTACTATGACTTGTCCCTAAAAGTTTTTCTCTTTTTTGTTTGTTTGATTTTGTTTTACATCCATTTCAACATTTTTACCCTTGTGCATTGGGCTGTTTTTCTCTTGCCCTGCTTACTTGCTTTCTTTATTGCTCTCTACATATCTGATGAGACCCTTCATTCTTCCCATGCTTTTCTCCTATCCCTCCCACCCCCTTTTGCTCTCAGTTTAGTTATTTCCAGATATTCTTCCTTTTCCTACCTTGACCTATCTCTCTGGATTTCCTTTCCATTGCCCTTAGCCAAGAGGCTTCTTTTCAGAGGTTTGAGGAGTTACACCTGGCTATTTTAGCATGCCTTTCATCAAGCCTCTCTCCCTTAATCCCACTCTATCCAGTTGGGTGCTGCCTGTCTTTATTCCCTCACCCTCCTTCCCTCTCCGCCCTACTGTTGTTTGACCTTTTATAACTCTTCTCGCTCGCCTTTCTCACTCTTTTGCTGTCTTCCCTTTTCTTCCCTATACTGAATGTTAATTTTATTGTAAACTGCTATGGTGACCATTACAGCGCTGCATACATCTTGTAGTGCTATAAAAATGGGTACAGTTTACGCCTGCTATGGTTATCTTGAATGAGGAAGTGGAGGGAGGAGGAGAGGAAATGGGGAGACTCTTGGGGTATTGCGTTATTGCGGCTCGGATGATTCTGCTTCGCTGGTGGAAAAATATAGCGGTACCCCTGATAACAGAGGTGGTGGGGAGAATGGAGCAATTATGGGGTTTCTGTGCGATAGAAGCGCATCGAAAACATATGGTTGCAAAGTTCAGGAAGGTGTGGGAGAGGTATGAACAGTGGAGGGAGATGGGAGTGCAGCATTGGTGTGATGGGGGGGGGTCAACAGCTTAAAGCAGTAACTGTGATAAAGATCATAAATGTTTTCAATGTCTAATAGTGCCTAACACCCTAAAGGGAGGGGTGAAGGAGAGTAAGTGTGGAGGAAGGGAAGGTATGGGCGGGGTACTGGTAGGGGGGGATGGGGAAGAAGGGGGGAAAGAGGGACACTCAAGGTAGGTGGGAGAGAATTTACCTGTATAGAGGTGGAGGACTTTGACAGGTAGGCTGTGGCCTTTAGATGGGAAAGTGTTAGATGGTGCGGGGAACATTTGAATAAAGACCAAAGTTTACAATAAGAAAATCAAACCACAATAACAGTTTAGAGTGAACTATAATGTTTTAATATGATATGCTATGCAACTACCACACAAAGAGAATGAGAGAAATTGGAGAATGTAATATAGTATATGCTGACTACTAGTAAATGGAGATAAGTATTTAGAAGTGTACATATTAATAGATTTATTGGTGAGTATTTAAATGAAGGTACACACAGTGAGAGGGTATCTCTCTAATGTGAAGAAGAATTATAGAAGGTATAACGGTTGCGAAAGATTGTATATCATAAGTCTGGGTATGGTTTCAATGTTAAGTGATGTATACTATGATGTGTGATAATAAAAATTTTAAATTACAAAAAAATGATGATTATTAGTAGTAATTTGGCAGTATAGCAAAATGCTGGAATAATTTATTGAATGTCTGCTTGTGTATTTATGATAAATAATATAGATAAACACTGTTTTCCACTTCTCCAGTAAAGCGAGCTCCTTACATAGCCCAACAATTTTGCATATGCACACAGTTATTTTTGTGATGCAGTGCATATAATAGGGCTCAACAAATCCCAAGTGCCAGGTCACCATGGCTCATAGAAATTGTACCCTGGTGCCGAGGATCTCATATCCCTAAAAGTTGTTTTCTTTTATCCTTTAACCCGATGCTGCTGTTTCTTTACTTTAGAGCAGTGGTTCTTAACCTTGTTGGAGGTACTGAACCCCACCAGTTTCATATGCACATTCACCGAACCCTTCTATCTCCAGGAACAAGCAGGAATGAGTCTTCACATATGGGTACGTCGGTACCGACGGAGCCTGCACGGGAATGCTGCCCAGCTTCCAATCAGAAAGCTTTTGGCAGCATCCCTCGCGCCTGCGCGCTGACTTCCCGCCTTCTCCAGAGCCTCTCTTCAGTTTTCGTTTTTCCGCGGAGCCGGCAGGACGTCCTTCCTGTCACCGCAGAAAACTTTCTTTTTACTTACTTAATTTCTTTAGTTTTTTGTTTTCTTGTGGTCGCGGCTGTATTTCCCGCCACCACCGGTACCGCCGGTGGATTCTTGCCTAAATTCTGAGAAACTTTTTCTTCAGTTTTTTCTGCCATAACTTGTTAGGCCTACCAGGCCTCCTGGAGCCTTCTTTTCCTAAGAAGTGCATTCGATATGGAAACACTTGTTTCCTTTTAGACTCCAATAACTGGTGTCTCAATTGTGTGGGTCCTGACCCTTTTTCCCCTGACATGTCAGGAGATATTTTTGTGAGGAAACCTTCAGTTTTTAAAGTTTCCCTCGATGCCGTTTTTTCCTCGGCAGTGAGGGTACCCGGTTTCTCCATTTCACAGGATCAGGTAACCCACAGACAGTCTGTTAAGACTAGTCAATGCTTGAGTGGTATGTCCCATGCCCAGCATGGTGACGGCTCCGGCCTTACCCTCAAGAATCCATTGGCATTACCCCTGCGGGAGTCTATGGGCTCCAAAGCGTTAAAGGGGTTTCAGGTTGTTCCTGGGGCTCACCCCTCACAGAACATACCTGAGCCATGCTCGGGGGTGGTATCCGCTTCGAGCGGTACCGATCCCCCGGCATCGGCACCGGTGTCGAGTGTTCCACTCTTCACCAGGGATCGTCATCTGGCGTCCTCGGTATCTTTGGGGCCGATCAATACGCTTCAGATTGACTTCTCTCGATCCCCACCGTGTCCGGTGGTGGTATCTGCTTCGAGCGGTACCGATACCCCGGCATCGGCACCGGTGTCGAGTGTTCCACTCGCCACCAGGGATCGTCCTCAAGCGTCCTCGGTACCTTTGGGTCAGATCGATACGCTACGCATGGACATTTCTATATCCCAGCCATGCTCGGAGACGGTACCGCCGTCGAGCGGTTCCGATGCCCTGGCTACGACATCGGGATGCAGTAACCTGTTTCTCGCAGGTGGGTATCATCGGGTATCCTCGGTACCTTCGGGACCGATCGATGTAACCCAGACTGCTTTATCGGTATCGGCATCGCCGATACTGCCACTGACGTCGGTACCCTCGAGGCATGCATCGATAGACTCGCTTCCATCGATGCCGAGTCTTGAATCGATTTCTAGTCTCGAGGACTGGGTACCGACGCGTCCTGGAACCGACTCCGCTCGCTTCCAGATAAGCAGTTCCGCAGATCCTAGCTATAACTCTAAACTCGTGATCTCGGTACCACTGCAGCAGTCCCCGATGACAACTTTGACCGCTGGTCCTGTATCACAATCGATGTCGATGCCTCCGTTGGAACCGATACCTGGCATTGCTGATGCAGTACCTACTGCTTCTGAGTTAACACGCCAGTATCCCGGTCCATCTACTACATCTCTTGCTTCACACCATGGTACATCCTCTGGTGCTCAGCCTCTTTCTTTGGCCTTACCAGGGATGGTTCCCATAGGGGATCAGTCTTTTCAGACTTTTCTCCGAGACATGGCAACCTTTCTTAATATCTCTATCCCTGGTTGTGCTGATACTCATAGCCCACCGGCACAAATGGAAAATATGCTTCCTTTACATCCTGCTCTGTAGGATCTCCTTCTGAGGGTTTGGAAATCACTCTTACCGCTTCCTCTAGCTTCCACAGCTACTGAGGTTCGGTACCGAGTGCCTCCCTCTCCAGGATTTCAGAAGCCGCAACTTCCTCATCGTTCCCTGGTAGTAGAATCAGCACTGAGGAAGGCTAAGAGCAAGAAGATGCATTCTTCTTATCCGCCAGGTTGTTCTTCAAGAACACTCGATGCTTTTGGTCGTCAAGCCTTCCAAACATCTATGCTGGCCTCCAGAATTCTTTCATATATTTTCCACATGAGTCTAACACTCCAGGAGGTCACAGAGAAATTGTCTCTCTTGACCCCTTTTTTGCCAGAGCCGAAGGCTACTGATTATTCCTTGCTCCTCAATCATAGCCGGAATATATCCTGGTTTCTGTCTCGTGCTTCTATAGACTCTTTTGAGTCTGTTAGCAGATCCTCTGCTATTGCCATTGCAGCATGTCGCAGAGCCTGGCTCGAAGCTTCAGACTTGAATAGACGGGCACAAACTATACTGGCTCATTCTCCTTGAACAGGAGACGGTCTTTTTGGTAAGGAGGCTTTACGTCAGGTTGCTCAATGCTCCACTGACTCTCCTTCCACTACAGACCATTCTAAGCCATCCCATTCTTCGAGGGGTAGGAAATGTCCTACAAAACCTTCTTTCCCTAAGAAAAGAAAGTTTCATTCCTCTCCTGCCCATCATTCAGAGGTACCTAAGCAAGGGACACCTCAGCCTAGTCTGAAGTCCTCCAGCTCTGGCCACTCTCAGCATTCCCAACAACCATAGGGGCTGAGAATTATAGTCTGCAGTTCACTTCTACCTATTCGAAGTTGCTTCACTGTGCTTTTCTTTCTCAGTGTACTAAGATGTCGGAACATTCTTGTTCAGGGACTACGCACTTCTCCTCCTTTACTCTCTAGAGGAGCAGTTACTACTATCCCCTGATTGTTCTGTCCCACTTTGAACATTTTTTTTTCTTCAAGTTGCACTTACCCTGAGGGTACGTCACCCTCCACTTACTTGCCTACCCTCTCTACAGGACTTCTTCCTGGTTGAGAGGTACCATACTGAGAAGCTTCTTAGCACGCTTATTCCTCAGAAAGAGACAGGAGATGCCTCCTCTCCTTCCTTGTCTCTTATTCTTAAATGGGCACAGTACAATCTCTCCGCTGGTTTCTATCACCAGCTGTGCCTGCAGGAGTTACAATGATTGTGTTACTGGTACTTTTTAGTTCCAGTCCCTTGTTCCAAGGTTTATCTAGCCTCAGTAGTGATTCCAGGCTGCTCCTCAGCTATCTTGGATCCTCCTACTTTTTGGCTTTTTCACAATCTTCCTCCATCTCCTCTCTTAGGATATGGCAATACCACTGACTTCAGTCAGTTTATCTCCTCTTTCTCCTGCACAATGCTCTCTGCACTCTCAGAGAAGCTTTCTACTATGAGGGCCTTATTTTAGAGCATTGACCTTATCTCTGAAGCTGTCAGTAGGGAAAAGCTTAATTCCTTCTCATGCCTATGAGGGTTCTCCAAACCCTCTGGTCTGGGCTGTTGGTATGATATATAAGTTCTTCTGCGTGAAGATTCAAGGCTGATGTTTACGCATGCTCCCTCTGGGTCCCTCCAGCAGGTCCCTCTTATATCTTCTTGCGTTGCTGAACATCTGCCATGTCAGTGTTCTTTGCAACTCCCGCCTTGTTCTTTACAGACTGATATCATCATCTGTTCTCACGCAAACATCATATTATCTTACTGGATTCCCTCAATCCACGGGAATAGATTCTTTGCACATATCCCAAGTGGGTTCACCCTCTTGTGGATCAGAGAATCTTTTCTTTTATATTCCCCATATACAACTATGGGGCTGGGTGGTAGATATGTATCTTCAATCTCTATCTTGTATGTAGCATCTCCATATATGTCTACATACCTATCTCATTACCCTGGTGGTGCAATTCCATGCCCCACCAATGTATATATATTTCCGTATATCATATATATATATATATATATATATATTTTGATACATTTCTCCACCCATATCCTAATATACACATATGGACATATGTATATATCTATACATATATATATATTCCATCCACATATATATATATATCTGTATATATATGTGTCTGTTGGAGGGCTTCTCAAGGGTTGATATGTCTTACACACTATAACCCTTACTGTCTATACTAAATGTTTTATCTTCTAGAGGGTTTAGACAGTCTATCGCCCTACTTGCATACCATATTATGATGCAGGAACTGTTAGGCACCAATAACTACTGTGGTGCTAACATCTTCCATTTTTTCTTTAAGTCCTTGAAGCATCAAGCTTCAATATTTTTTTTCCTATCTCTCGCCAGCTAGGAAAAATAGTGTACATCTTTATCTTGAGTAGACAACTGTTCTCCTTGGGAATAGGGGTTCTCCAGGACCAAGCAGGAAGTCAGTCCTCACTTATGGGTGACGTCGGCGCCGACGGAGCCCTCGCGGAGCAATTTTCCCCAGCTTTCAAAGAAAGCCTTTGGGAATTGCAGCGCGCATGCGCGGTCGTCTTCCCGCCCGAGGGTGCCATCTTAGCCAGTCTTCTTTTTTCCGCGGAGCCCTACAGACGTCCCCGTCTTGTCCCCGCGAAAAAGTTGATTTTCTTCTTTGTTTTATCCTTTTTTCTTTCGGTTCGACGCCGATCGTTTTCCCGCCCGGACTCGCGACGCCGGTCTCGAGTCCGCTTGCTTTTTTCGGTTTTTCTGACTTAGTCAGCTTTCGTTTTCGGTTTCCCTGGCAGCCCGGTCCTTTGACCTCGCAGGGGCCCTTTTTCCCCCGATGGCTGCCAGTGGGTTTAAGCGGTGTGGTCGGTGTGACCGAAATATGTCACTAACCGACACACACGACTTTTGCCTCCGCTGCCTGGGCCCGGATCATGAGGAACTGATCTGTGGGCCCTGCAGCAAACTGTCCTCAAAGGCGTTGAGGAGTCGGCGGCATCAGCGTGAGAGAATCTTCGCTGACCCCAGCCGTACCCGGACCTCGTCGGAGGCCTCCGCGTCGAAAGGCTCCAGCTCGGACCGTCGCCGGAGCTCCTCCGACCGGGGTTCTCCCTCCGGGGACCATCGTCGGAAGGAAAAACCCGCGAGGGCGGCGTCGGTGGACGCTCCTGGTTCCGCGAGGGCCAGGTCGCATAGCCCCGACAGCCGCCCCGGGTCCTTGGAGAAGGAACACATCCCGAAGCGACCTCGCCTGGAGTCGGAGATGCCTGCCCGGGTAAGTCCTGTGGTCCTTCTGGACTCGCCTCCGCGACAGCCGACGTCGGGCCCGACGCCGTCGGGGCCCGAGTCGGGGGCTGCTGGGTCACCTGAGCTCGGACTCAGGTTGACGGCCTTGGAGAGCAGACTGTCTGCCTTCATGGACCAGCAGCGGGCACTGCTCGCTGGCCTCGCTGGCGCCGCTGCCCCGACCGCCGGGACGTCGACGTCCAAGTCGACCCCGGAGACCGAGCCGATCCTCGAGTCAATGAGAACTCGAGTCGATCCTCGGTCGAGGTCACCCTCGGCCTCCCGTTCGGGACCGAGGTCGCCGACGCCGACTCCCTCGACGTCGGGACGGCTGGCGCCGCACCCTGCCCGGGCCGACCCCACCGAGTCCTCGTCGGAGTCGGTCTGGGAGTCTGAGGAGGAAGAGTCACCTGATTCTTTCCGGACTCGGTGTGTCCCATCGGACTCACCGGGGTCCGAGCCTCGGAAGCAGTCCCCCCCGGAGGATGCCCGGTTCTCGGACTTCGTTAGGGATATGGCCAAGGCTTTGGCCTTCCCTGCGGATCCCGAGGAGGAGCCTCGAGCCGAAGAGCTCGACGCCCTCCAGTATGACTCTCCCGCGAGGGAGCACTTTACTGTGCCGGTTCCTCCTATGCTGGAACGACTACTCTTCCGCATGTGGGAGAGTCCGGCCTCCTCGCCGGTCCTGAGCAAGCGGGTCGATTCTATCTATCGGGTCCGCAAGAGCCCTGGCTTTCAGAAGGCACAGCTGCCACACCATTCCATGGTAGTGGAATCGGCCATGCATCGTCTTAAGAGCCAGAAGATGCACTCCTCGGTGCCTCCTGGAAGGGAGGCCCGTAACCTGGATGGCCTTGGCAAGAAGTGCTTCCAGGGCTCTATGCTCGCATGTCGTGTCCAGACTTACCAGCTCTACATGGGCATGTATCTCCGGGATCTGGCTAAAGAGCTAGCCGGATTCTCCGCTGGTCTCTCCGAGGAGCCCTTGCGGAGGTTCCTAGCCTTGTCCACGGGCATTCGGGAATGCTCAAAGTTCATGTCCCGAGCAGCCTATGATGGCTTTGAGGCCTCGGCTAGAGTGGCCGCAGCCGGCATCGGTGCCCGCCGACAGGCTTGGCTTCAGTCGTCGGACCTTGAGCCCTGGGTACAGGACAAGTTGGTCGATGTCCCCTGCCGAGGCGAAAACCTCTTTGGCAAGCCCATGGCGGAAAAGGCTGCACAAATTGAGACTGAGACTCTCACCAGGACCAGGCTTTCTAGGAAGACCTCCGCCCCTTCCCAGAAAAAGAAGGGCTCGGGAAAAAAGTCCTTTTACCAGAGGAAGGCGGCTGCCTACAAACAGTACCCCCATTATCAGGCCCCTGCAGCTCCCCAACAGGGACAGCAGGCCAAGGGACGGGGTAACGGGTCCCGTAGGCAGCAAGCCCCCAAGCCTGCACCACCAGCCCCTGCTCAGCAGGGTGGGGGTTTTTGACTCGCTCAGCATAGCCTCTCCCCCCCCGCTGGTCCCTCCCAGCACCGGAGGCCGGCTGGTTCACTTCGCCCACAGGTGGTCCAGCATCACCGCAGATGCCTGGGTACTTCAGGTCGTGCGAGAAGGCTACCTTCTCCACTTCCATCAGGTCCCTCCCTCCTATTTTCCGGGAGAACCTTCGCGTCCCCCTCTGCACAGGGAGTTGCTCCTTCAGGAGTTAGCAGGTCTTCTGCAGGAACAGGCGGTGGAACCGGTGCCCCACCACCTGAGAGGTCAAGGCTTTTATTCAAGGTATTTTCTGATACCAAAGAGAACAGGGGGCCTCAGACCCATCCTGGACTTGCGCAACCTCAACAAGTTCCTTGTGCGGGAGAAGTTCAAAATGCTTACCCTTGGAATCCTTCTGCCCTACCTCCAGCAGGGAGATTGGCTATGCTCCTTGGATCTAAAGGATGCCTACACGCACATCCTCATCCACCCAAGCCACCGCCAATACCTAAGGTTTGTGGTGGCAGGAAATCATTACCAGTACAGAGTACTGCCCTTTGGCCTATCCTCCGCACCGCGAGTCTTCACAAAATGTCTCGCGGTCGTGGCGGCCCATCTCCGGCTTCACGGCCTCTATGTCTTTCCGTACCTCGACGACTGGCTCATCAGAGCAGCGTCCGCTCAGGAGGTCACCAACGCCACGTGCCGCACGGTGACTCTGCTGCAGCACTTGGGCTTTGTTATAAACTTCGCAAAGTCCACTTTGCTCCCCTCACAGGATCTCGAGTTCATCGGCGCAAGGCTGCACACTCCTCGGGCACGAGCGTACCTACCGCTCGACAGGGCTCAATGGCTCATGGACCTAGCCGACCGCTTTCGCAGCCAGCCCCTGGTCTCCGCCAGGCGCTTCCTGAGACTGCTCGGCCATATGGCTTCCACCGTCCATGTGACCCCCAATGCCCGCCTGAATATGCGGTCTGCTCAATGGTGTCTCCGCCAGCAGTGGCGACAAGCCACAGGCGGCCTGGCAGACCTAGTGCGCGTCTCCGAGCCGCTGCTCTCGTCTCTCCGGTGGTGGCTCCGGCAGCCGAACCTGATATTCGGAATGCCTTTCCAGTCACCTCGACCGACCCGGGTGCTGACCACCGATGCATCCCTCCTGGGCTGGGGAGCACATTGCCAAGAGGCACGTACTCAGGGCCTCTGGACCACGTGGGAGTCTGCTCAGCAGATCAACTTCCTGGAGCTCAGGGCGATCCGCCTAGCTCTCAAGGCCTTCTCCCACCTGACTTCCCAACAGTCCGTCCTTGTCCAGACGGACAATCAAGTTGCCATGTTCTACGTGAACAAGCAGGGGGGCACGGGCTCCTTCCTCCTCTGCCGGGAGGCACAGAAGCTCTGCTCTTGGGCCGTCAGTCACGGCATTCTCCTCAAGGCAGTTTATCTCCCGGGCCAAGAAAATTGCCTTGCAGACAAACTCAGCAGGGTCCTCCAGCCGCACGAGTGGCGTCTGGATCCCTTGGTAGTTCAGAAGCTCTTCCTCAAGTGGGGTCTCCCCACGGTGGATCTCTTTGCCAGTCCTCACAACCGGCAGCTTCCTCGCTTCTGCTCTCGTCAGCCACACCCCCTTCGGGTTGCGGCGGACGCCTTTCTGATCTCGTGGTCGGGGAGCCTTCTGTACGCTTTCCCTCCCATCCCGCTGGTCTCTCGGACTCTTTTCAAGGTTCTCCGAGACAAAGCCTTCATGATCCTGGTGGCCCCTCGCTGGCCCAGGCAGCCGTGGTTTCCGCTCCTGCTGCAACTGGCGGTGGAGGATCCAATCCCTCTGGGGGTACAACCGGATCTCCTCACTCAGGATCAGGGGTCCCTTCTGCACCCCAACCTCAGGTCTCTCAACCTCATGGCCTGGCTGCTGAGAGGGTAGTCCTTGCTCCCCTTCTCCTGCCGGCGGAGGTGGAGGAGGTCGTCTTGGCTTCACGACGGCCTTCTACCCGCAAATGCTACGCCCTTAAATGGCGTCGCTTTGCCGTCTGGTGTACCCAACAGTCTCAGGATCCCTTCTCCTGCCCAGTGTCGGTGATCTTGCAGTACTTGCTGCACCTCTCTAATCTAGGACTTAAGTCCAACTCCGTCAAAGTTCACCTCAGTGCTCTTTCAGCACATCATGTGCCAGTGGACGGCAGACCTCTCTCCAATGACCCTCTCGTAGCGAGGTTTCTCCGAGGTCTCCTTCTACTTAAACCACCTCTGCGCCCGCCAGCGCCTGACTGGGACCTGAATGTGGTTTTGCAGCGGATCACCTGTCCGCCTTTTGAACCTATGGCTACCTGTTCTCTCCGTTTTCTGTCTTGGAAAACACTGTTCTTGATAGCCCTCACTTCCGCTAGACGCGTAAGTGAATTGCAGGCCCTCGTGTCTGATCCCCCTTACACTAGGTTCTACAAGAATAGGGTAGTCCTACGGACTCACCCAAAATTTCTGCCTAAAGTGGTCTCCCCTTTTCACATCAATCAGGAGGTGGTACTTCCAACCTTCTTTCCCAGACCACACTCCAGCCGAGCTGAAACGGTCCTCCATACCCTGGACTGTAGAAGGGCATTGAACTTCTACCTTGACCGTACGCGGGAGCACCGTAAAGCTGCTCAGCTTTTTGTGTCTTTTGACCCCAATAGATTGGGGCTCCCGGTCTCCAAGCGTACTCTGTCCATCTGGGTTGCGGACTGTATCTCTTGGGCTTATGGGGCAGCCGGACTCTCCTTAGAAAGTCGAGTCACGGCTCATTGCGTTCGGGCAAAGGCCACGTCAGTGGCTTACCTCCGCTCTGTTCCGCTGGCAGACATCTGCCGGGCCGCTACTTGGTCTTCAAGCCAGACTTTTGCGGTCCATTACTGTCTCGAGAGGGAGTCCCGTAGGGACAGTGCTTTCGGACAGGCAGTCCTCCGTAATCTCTTTGAGGTCTGAGCAACTCCTACCCTCCATCCCGGATGTGGGCTACCGGTGGGTGATAATTCAGCGAAGATTCTATCCTTCTGTGCTGCTGAGCTAGAGGGAGCTCATTTTTGTGCTTAGGGTCTCCGGTAGCCTTGAGCTTGGGAGTCCCATAAGTGAGGACTGACTTCCTGCTTGGTCCTGGAGAAAGCGTAGTTACTCACCTGTAACAGGTGTTCTCCAGGAGCAGCAGGAATCAGTCCTCACTACCCTCCCTCCTCCCCTTGGAGTTGCAATCGTCTGCTTATGTTCTTTTTTGCAAATT
Source organism: Ichthyophis bannanicus (assembly GCA_033557465.1). Taxonomy (NCBI): domain Eukaryota; kingdom Metazoa; phylum Chordata; class Amphibia; order Gymnophiona; family Ichthyophiidae; genus Ichthyophis; species Ichthyophis bannanicus. The sequence goes on from CM066032.1 coordinate 1,734,362,217, forward strand.
TTTATGCTGTCTTTTTTAGCTATGTCATCTGACTGGCTAAGATGGCACCCTCGGGCGGGAAGACGACCGCGCATGCGCGCTGCAATTCCCAAAGGCTTTCTTTGAAAGCTGGGGAAAATTGCTCCGCGAGGGCTCCGTCGGCGCCGACGTCATCCATAAGTGAGGACTGATTCCTGCTGCTCCTGGAGAACACCTGTTACAGGTGAGTAACTACGCTTTTTTTCCACTCCCCTTCTTCCTGCCAGGACTGGGCTAGTTCTCTACCTCCGTCAGTCTTCTTCCTTTAGCCTTCATTGTTAATGACTTTATGCCTAAAGGAGTTTTCAGCTTTTTCCCATAAAGCTTTCCATTGAAGACCTGACGTCTAATCCTACCCAGTTGACACCTGGATCGTCTGCTACCTCCAGGTCTGGACCTTCATCCTCACTGCTGTGAGGTCACTTTGAAGATTCCGCCACTGCTTATCCAGTAGACTCCATCATGCTCTTGACTTCCTACGACTCAGTAGGTAAGCTGCATATTTTAAGTGTACATTAAATGTGCTTAATGTTACTTATCATATATACCAAGGACTTCTCCCCTATAGGCTATGCTGTTCTTTCCTCACAGCTCCTTTATTGTCAACTCCTGCCCTCCATCCCACGAAGGATGCAGGGAATTCCTGGAGACAAAATGCATCCCTGGCCGAGGCCTCTGCATTTTTATGGCATCTCCCCCTGGCATCCCTAGCTAGGGAGTCCCCATATGTGAAGACTCATTCCTGCTTGTTCCTGGAGATAGCACAGTTACTTACCTGTGACAGGTGATCTCTGGGAACAGCAGGAATTAGTCTTCACAACCCTCCCACCTCCCCTGGGAGTTGCATCTCTTTATCTTCTTCCTTTCTCTCCTCGCCTTTGTCTCAGCTTTGAAACTCAACTGAAGAGAGGCTCTGGAGAAGGCGGGAAGTCAGCGCGCAGGCGCGAGGGATGCTGCCAAAAGCTTTCTGATTGGAAGCTGGGCAGCATTCCCGTGCAGGCTCCGTCGGTACCGACGTACCCATATGTGAAGACTTATTCCTGCTGTTCCCAGAGATCACCTGTTACAGGTAAGTAACTGTGCTTTATTGAAAAATAAAATATGATTTTTTTTCAAATTCAAGTCATAGGTGTATGTTTTACTGGTTCACAAAATGAATCGTGCATTAACATCACTGTGTTCAAAGAACAAAACCAATACAATGCATGAACTCTCAACAAATTACATACATAACTTTTCACAAAGACATGACCTTTTTTAATACTACCACACTGAAATGGTTTTAATTTTTGACCTTATGTATTCCAATAATGAAGTTATTGTATTTATGCTATTTATTATTTTTAACATTTTAACACACACCCATCACCTAATTTCCATCAGGCTACACCGCTACAATAATGAATATTTACTGCAAATCAGTGTGACTTCTGCTGTTGCCTTTGAGAGACCAGTTCAGAAATGCGTGGCTTCACCTTGGCAAGTGCCACTCTCATGTCATTTTCACAGCAAAGTCTGTTCCTTTTCTTCGTTTTTATGTCCAGCATCCTCGAAAAGGATTGCTCGCAAAGATATGTTGTAACAAATGGTATAAAAATTTCCAGGGCTTTCCTAGCAATAACAGGATGCGTTACCATTTGTCGATACCAAAACGTTGAGAGCGTTGTTCTGAAGAGTTGCTGTTGAACCTGGCTCTGCTGAATTTCAATGATTTTGTCAAGGTATTCATCATTGACATCTGCTTTCTCAACACCAAACGTGAACGGCTGTCTCACCCATGCTGGATATGACTCTCTTGTAGGGAAGTATCCGTCGAAAGACTTTGCAAGCTCATCTAAGTGCGTGGCAATTGCTTGCTTCAGTTCCGTGGGTACAGAAATGTCTCCGATTACAGACACATCTTTGATATTACTTACACAGTCGTCCAGCAGGGGAAAGTTTGCGAAGTTATCGTTCTCTGTTTGTCGTTTCCATAACGGTAGCTTTTTTTGAAAAGCCTTCAGGTTTTCTTCCGCTTCGATGATGTTGACTCCACCACCCTGTATCTGCTGTTTGAGATGATTGAGAGATGCGAATATATCAGCCATGTACGTTAAAATGAGAATGAACTTAGAATTTTTGAAGCAATCTGCATGACGATGTTGGTGCTCTTGCAAAAACAGGGCTAATTCCACACACATGGCAAAAACATGATTCAGCACCTGTCCCCGGGATAACCACCGAACGTTAGAATGGTACAGAAGTACCTCGAATTCAGAGCCCATTTCTTTACACAGCTCACTGAAGATGCTGTGCCTCAGTGCACTATTTCGCACATAGTTCACACATTCCACTACAATTTTTAATACTTCTGTCATTTCTGGAGGCAAGGTATTTGTTGCCAATGCATGCCTGTGCAGAATACAATGCGTAACAATGATGTGTGGTGCATCGGCTTTCACTAGCGCACCAAAACCAGACTTTCTTCCCAACATGGCTGGAGCTTCGTCCGTACAAACTGCAGAAACCATATCCCACGAAAGATTGTTGTCTCTGAAGAAGTCATCCACAAGTTTCTTCACATTGGCAGCCTTAGTTGTTGTAAGAGGCTTACAAAATAAAAAATCTTCCTTTATCATGTCGTCTTTCACATAGCGCACAAATACAGCAAGCTGACTTAGATTAGAAACGTCTGTGGAATTCAGCAAGCGATGTGTTCTTGTATTCCCCATCTCCATGCAGGTTAAGGAAGTGTTCCTTTAGTTTTGCCGGTACTAGACTAGAATTGCTTAACTTGGCATTGCAAATCATGCAGATAGGACGCTGACTCCCATCACATTCTGTTATATATGCGAATCCATGTTGTACATATTCATCCGACCACTTTCTTTTTTTGCTCGACATAGTTAGTATGGATTAAAATATTAAGAAAGAAATCACATGACATACCATCACGACAGTCACAAGTCGACTACTGAGTGCACCAAATTCCCTGCAGCACAGATTGGCCAAGCAATGTAGTGTGATCACCTGCAGCCAACGATGGCCAAGCGGGGCGTGTCATCACGAATCATATGAGTCGGGTGCGTGTCTTGTGTCTTGACCTCCGCCGAACCCCTGAGACTTACTCACCGAACCTCTAGGGTTCGATCGAACCCAGGTTAAGAACCACTGCTTTAGAGCTATCAGCAAGTAGTGTGATGTCTATGGGTACCTATGTCTCCTTTTTAACTTTTCATTTGGCAAGAATGGGACCATCTTGCCAATTCATGAGAAATCCTATAGGCTGTCTTTTTTTCACTGACTGCGAGAGAGGGTTTAAGGATTTTTTTTTTTTTTTTTTTTACATTCTGAAGTGCCATTTCTCCTCCTTGTCTGATGGCTTTTGTTAGTGAGCTGTCCAGATCTTGCTTTTCTAGCTGTGTTGCATTGTATGGAGGAGGTCGTGATATAGACTCCCACAAAGTACCTGAAGTTGAGTATTTCTTGAATTTCTTCCAAAAATTGTGTACAGGTAATACAGTTCACTGAATAAAATGAACAAAGTCTAAAGCTGTTCATTTCTGTGGCAATTTTCAGTGAGGTATATTTACCAGCAGGCATAAAAGTGCTTTATGACATTTATTGTAATAAGATTTGTTCTTATGCAGCAGAACTGTGGATTGTACTGAAGTAAAAACAATGCCAAATGTGCAGACTTTAGTGAAAAACTGAAATTTCTCTTTACAGGAAGACAGTAAACAGGCTCAGTTTCTAGCACTGGCTGTGGTATACTTTATCTCTGTCCTTATGGTGTCAAAATACAGAGACATCCTGGAGCCACAGAATGCGAGAAGACGACCTCAGCATAGCCAGTCCTTCAGGGCTGCAGAAGATGGAAGTATTGCAGAATCTGCAGGTTAGAGCAATAAGCAACTGATCAGTGTTGATGAAATGGTAGGGATGGTATACTATTGGATTATGTGGTTTCTTTAAAATGAATAAGACCTACAATACTAGAAATTGCAATTATTTTTATCTCTATATTTTATTTTAAAACGGAGTATTTCTATTTTTTATTTTTTGTGTGTTAAGTAGTAATCTGATTGAAATTCTTTAAAAAAATCAACTTTTATTACTTAGATGATGGGAATATGGGGTTGTTGCTGATGCAATATACAGAAGAATCACACAAAAACAACCACCAAAATACGCTACAAATATAAATACTTTAGTAATAGAGATTGTAGCCACTGACCTTATTAATAGATCAAAACATGAATATTTTCAAAATAATTTTACTCCAAATTTTCTTAATTTGAAATACTATTTCACACCATGCAAGCTGCTCATATATGCTAAAAAGGAAACATGAAGCTCATTCATCTGTGTTTTTTCTAAAGGTAAAAAGGGGGCTGTTGTAGTTGTTAATATGGAAGGACAGACTAGATAGGCCATGTGGTCTTTTTCTGTCGTCATGTTTCTGTTATATCCTCAAAGATGAAACTACCGAAATTTCACTTTCATCATAGCTCCCAAAAACATGCTTTCAAATTTTTCAAAATGTATATATTAATTGCAGTGTATTGCCCAATAAATGTTCAATCATTAAATCGTTTCAGTTATCCAAAGGCAAAAAGCTGGTAACCATAGCTTATTTTCATGCCACCCAGCAGTCATCATAAGGTGCATCATATTCCATTCCTCAAAAAACAGACCAGACCATTTCTCCAACTATGGCTGATAGTTTCGTCCTTGGTTGGCTTCATCAGGGTTCTCTCCCAGGCGGCAGCAGGACTCCACACCAAATTCTGTCAAAAAATGCCGTGCACGTGCAGTAGGAGAAGTTCTACCCTTGCTTGGCTTGTGGCTTGTCATGTATGAGTGGTGATGCTGAGAGCTATGCTGTTGGTAGCTTAACTATTGTCAGGGTCTCCCAGGATTGACAGGTCTTAACTGAGATGCCTGACTAAGACAAACCACCCACCTAGGCAATAGCAGCTTGGGATGGTGTTAGTAGTAGAGGATCACATTTATCTCCAGGAACAAGCAGGAATGTAGTCTTCAAATATGGGTGACGTTGGTACCGACGGAGCCCGCGTGGGAACGCTCCCCAGCGTCCAATAGGAAAGCTTTTGGGAGCATCCCACTGCGCCTGCGTAGCTGCCTTCCCACCTTTCCAGCTCTCCCTCCTCAGTTCTTCGTTTTTCGCAGCATCGACAAGAAGCAATTCCTGTCACCGCAGAAAATTTGATTTTTCTTATTTTTTTGTGGCTGTCCAGTTCATGCTCCACAAAAAGGACAGCAACATCCAAAACAACAAAGAAAGGCTCAGACTCCCAGGTCTCAACCAGTGCAGCAGACCCAACCTCCTCACGGTCTTTGACTCCTTTCTGGTGAACATAGCCGTCCTACCTCCTGGAGGTTCCACATTCCATTCCCATTCCAGGCAGACTATGTCACTTCACCCACAGGTGGCATCTTGTAACAGAGCACTGGACTCTTTCCTTGCTGAAGGAGGGGTATAAACTTCACTTCCGAATTCTACCCTGCCAGTCTCCGTTAAGAGTTCAGTTCTCAACCCCCTCTTACCACTCTGTTATTGCAGGAGATCAGCTTTCTTCTCTCGCAGGGTGCAATAGAGGAAGTACCACTCTCCCAGCAAGATCTGGGCTTCTATTCTCCTTACTTCCTCATTCCAAGGAAGACAGGGGGATACAGACCCATCCTGGACCTCAGACAGCTGAACAAGTATCTACTCTGGGAGAAATTCAAGATGATTTCCCTAGGTACTCTGCTACCCTTTCTCCGGAGTCAGGACTGACTCTGTTCTCTAGATCTAAAGGACGTATATACTCACATTTTTATCCACGCGGAACACAAAAGGTTTCTGCGTTTCCTATTTCAGGGGAAACATTATCAATACAGAGTCCTGCCTTTTGGCCCCGCCTCTGCCCCAAGAGTCTTTACAAAGTGCATGGCAGTTGAAGCTGCATTCCTAAGGACTCTAGGGATATTTGTCTTCCCCTACCTAGACGACTGGCTCATTCGAGCAAGCACACCTCAAGAGGCAAATCTTTCTCTCATGCGCACCAGGCAGGTGCTACAACACTTGGGATTTGTACTAAATCTTCCAAAGTCCCAACTCCTTCCCTCTCAGAATCTAGAGTTTATAGGAGCCCTCCTAGACACTCGTCAGTCAAGGGCTTTTCTGCTTCAAGCCTGCTGTGCTCGACTCATCCAGCTTGCATCCCAAGCAGGCCTCAAAACCTTTCTCACTGCTCGAGAGATGCTGCAACTTCTGGGCCATATGGCATCTACTGTACATGTGGTTCCATACGCTCATCTACATATGCATGCAGCTCAATGGACCCTGGCTTCCCAGTGGTCTCAAGCATCTGATCGCCTGGGAGACAAGATTAACACTCTCTGCATGTCTCGTCTCGTCTCATCTCTCCAGTGGTGTCAATCTCCAGAACACTTTCTTGTAGGGTCACCTTTTCAGAAGCCTCCACATCAATGTACCCTGATGACATATGCGTCCAAATTGGGCTGGGGAGCTCATCTGGACAACCTTTCCACTCAAGGTCTTTGGTCTCATCAGGAGTCACAATTCTACATAAATCATCTGGAACTCGGAGCCATCCACAGTGCTCTAAGGGTATTCCATGACCACCTTCGCTTCCGCACAGTTCTAGTCCAAACAGACAATCAGATAGCCATGTTCCACTTGAACAAGCAGGGCAGAACAAGCTCTTGGACACTTTGCAGCGAAGCCCTGCACCTATGGTCCTTCACCATACAGCATCAGATTCATCTACTTGCAGTTTATCTCCCAGGCAAACAGAATTTCTTAGCGGACAAACTCAGTCGGGTCTTATTGCCCCACGAGTGGTCTCCACGCAAACACGGTTGCTCATATCTTCAAGATCTGGGGAACCCCCAGATATAGACCTGTTTGCAAGTCCTCAGAATGCCAATGATCCTTATAGCCCCGCATTGGCCATGACAACCGTGGTATCCTCTGCTTCTACATCTCTCTCAAGTCCAGCCAATAGATTTGGGGTCTGTCCCAGATTTCCTTCCTCAGGAGAATGGAACACTACTGCATCCTAATCCGCAGTCCCTACACCTAACAGCATGGCTGCTGAAGGCATAGAATTCCAGGACATTAGTCTTTCTTAGCAAGTGAAAGATATCCTTTTATCTTCTAGGAAGCCTTCCACAAGGCGCTCCTACACCTTAAAATGGCGTAGATTCTCTGTCTGTTGTTTGAAAAGGGATCTTAACCCCTTTTCAGCTCCCATGGAGACATTATTGAATATCTTCTCCACCTCTCTTCCTCTGGACTCAAGACCAATTCAGTATGGGTACACCCCTTAGATGGTCAATCCATCTCCTCTCAGCCACTTGTAACACGCTTCATGAGAGGGCTTCTATTGACTAAGCTTCCCATTATACCACCCCCAGTGGCATTGGGACCTTAGTGTGGTTTTAGGACAGCTTATGAAGCCGCCCTTTGAACCCCTAGCCACTACTTCCCTGACGTTCCTTACCTGGAAGGTCACCTTCCTTGTTGCCCTCACTTCAGCAATGCGCATCAGTGAACTTCAGACTTTAGTGGCTGATCTTCCTTACACTCGTTTCCACCATGATAAGGAAGTCCTTAGGACTCAGTCTTCACTTTATGCCAAACATGGTCTTGCCTTTTCACTTAAACCAGTCCGTGTACCTCCATGTTTTCTTCCCTAGATCTCACTCTTCTAGGGTGGAGGTAACCCTTCATACTCTGGATTGCAGATGTGCTTTGGCTTTTTCTCTCCAGAAAACAATAGAAAACCGAAAAGCTTCCCAACTTTTCATCACTTTTGATTCCAGTCACCTAGGACTACCAGTATCCAAACAAACTCTCTCCAAATGGATAGCAGATTGTATTTCCTTTGCTTAGGACAATGCTGGACTCTCCCTCGAGAGTCACGTCCACGGCACACAATGTTGGAGCAATGGCTGCCTCCATGGCGATTCTCCGCTCTGTGGCAATTGATGAGATATGTAAAGCAGCAATCTGGTCCTCTGTCCATACTTTTGCTGTTCACTATTGCCTGGACAAGGACTCCCGCCAGGATGCCTCGGTTGACCAAGCTGTTCTCCAGCATCTCTTTCATGCTTAGATCAACTCGTACCCCCCGTCCTGGGTTTCGATACCAGATGTCCTTGGAGGATATATGACCTACTACTTAGGCCTGTGTTCCACAGCTTGCTGTGAAGTCATCTCCAAGCTAGAGTTCCCCATATGTGAAGACTACATTCCTGCTTGTTCCTGGAGATAGCGTAGTTATTCACCTGTAACAGGTGATCTCCGGGAACAGCAGGAATTTAGTCTTCACAACCCACCCTCCTCCTCTAGGAGTTGTACTTTCTTCTTCTCTCCTTTCATCTCAGCTACAAACTCAACTGAGGAGGGAGAGTTGGAAAGGTGGGAAGGCAGCTATGCAGGCGCAGTGGGATTCTCCCAAATGTTTTCCTATTGGAGGCTGGGGAGCATTCCCGCGCGGGTTCAGTCAGTACCGACATCACCCATATGTAAAGATTCAATTCCTGCTGTTCCTGGAGATCACCTGTTACAGGTGAGTAACTACACCTTTTGGCAATGGCAATAACACTGGCATTACCTGTCCAGAAGAAAGGCCTATCAATCAACTTCAATAACATGCCATGGAAACCCAATGGATTGTCACAAGAAAACAAAATGCACTATAGTGCTGGAAGATGTGTCCTTCCAGGCTGGCAACTCAATAAGCTACTGGGGAAGGAATGAAGACACTTCAGAGTAAAGCCAGCCTTTATGATATGGTTGGAACAAAGCACTCAGGATGTCTGACAGTTGCTGTAGTTGTGCATGGAATGAGAGTCAGAAGCTGAAAAGATGTTTTACATATTGAGACATGGAACATATGAAACATGAACCAAGGAGAGCTAGAGAGGTGGTCAAGAATGAAATGGAATGTACACAGCCTGATCTGTTGGATGTAAAAAAAAAATGAAATGGACTAGAATGGGGCACTGTAGATCTGGTAATTACTTGCTACACTATGTCAGAAATAGTATTGCATTTATAATGAAAAAAAGCTTGCAAGAAATGTAATAAAATGCAATGTAGTCAGTGAAGTCTTAATTTCTATCTTCTGTGAGGAATGCCCATCAACACAACTATTCAGGTATATGTGCCAACAGATGCAGAAGCGGATGCAGTTGATCAGTTCTATGAGCAAGTACAAGCTGAAATTGATGGAACATGCAAGCAAGATATACTGATAGTCATGAGTGACTGGAACACAGAAGTTGGGAACAAAAGTGGTTGCAAAATATAGGTTTGGCAACAGAAATGTAAATGCAGGAAGATTGATAGAATTCTGCAAGACCAACATATCCTCCTTCCACCAACATAAATGGCAACTGTACACATGGACTTCACCCATTGGATAGTACAAAAATCAAATTGACTACATCTTTGGAAGTCAATGATGGAAAAGCTCTGTAACATTTAAAAAAAGACAAAACCTGGAGCTGACTGTGGTATAGATCACCGACTACTAGTATGCAAACTCAAACTAAAACTGAAAAATAGCAAGCCACTGATAAGAACACAAGATTTGCAATACTGGGTCAGACCAAGGTCCATCAAACACATTATCCTGCTTCCAACAGTGATTAATCCAGGTCGCAAGTACCTGCCAGGCTCCCAAAAAAGTACACAAATTCCCTGCTGCTTATCTGGGGATGAGCAGTGGATTTCCCTGGTCCGTTTTAATAATGGTTTATGGACTTTTCCTCCAGAAACCTCACCAAACCTTTGTTTAAACCTAGCTACACTAACAGCTTTTACTACATCCTCTGATAATTAATGAATTCCAGAGTTTGATTATGTGTTGAGTGAAAAATATTTTCTCCTATTAGTCTTAGATGGGCTATATTGAAGCTTCATTGCATGTCCCCTTGTCTTTCTACTTCTTGAAGGAGTAAACAACCAATCTATATTTACTCATTCGACTTCATTCATTATTTTATAGACCTCTATCTTATCTAATGTAGCAAAGTAGGATCTTGAAAATATACCACCAGAATTTAAAGATTGCCTGTGAAAGTGATTCACAGCTATGGATGCAAATGAGCAAGCTATGGGATGACATCAGGAAAGTGGCGCTAGAAGAAAGTGAAAACTCTTTGCAAAAGGTGAAAAAGCAAAAATGGCCAAAAAGGATTACCAATGAAATTCTAAAACTTGCTCAGAAATCTAGAGAAGCTAAAACCAAATGAGAAAGAGAGGTAATCACGGAACTTGTCAATCTGTACATAGTTAAACCAACCTGTAAACCTGTAAATAGTTGTGAGCTGACCACGTCGACTGTGACAGCCAGTTTGCCTGTACATAGTTACCCTGTCAGTCCCGTGTAGAAATCCCTGTTTACTGTCAGTCCAGTGTAGGCCCTGCCTGCACTGCACAAATTTGTTAACTGTAAACTGCAGATTCTAAAGAGCGCGGTATAAAAAATACATTAAATAAATAAACTAAATAAATAAACTTAACAAATTTTCAGTGTGCAACAAGACAAGACAAAGTGAAGTACTACAATGATGCATGCAAGGAAATAGAATCGGAAACTATTAGAAGAAGAACAAGATAAGCTTTTCTAAAACTATGAAAGTTAAAGGAAAAATTCCAGCCTTGATTTGGAATGCTAAAACACTCATTTATCCATGTTGAACGATGCTGAAAAGATCAAGAAAAGATGTAAAGAATACACAGTCATTATATCATAAAGATCAGGAGGATCAACAGCTATTTTACCTGCACGTCATGATCAAAAACCATTGGGGATGAAAGAAAAAAATCAACGAGTCTTGCAGGACTACAAAAGGGGACTGTTACTTCTGGAGAGAGATCTGCAATTGTGAGTATATACTTCTGGGAATTTTCTGTAAGGAATTCTTTGTATTAAAGCTAATTAATCTGTGAACCCACTATTTTTTGTTAAATCAGTCAGGGCCTAGTAGCAGCAGTTTTAAGTTTAAATTTAAAACACAGAAGGCAACTTTCTGGTTACATATCATACCCAGCAGAGAGCTTGTAGTTTAAATTAATAGTCACTCAGGGCCTAGTATCAGCAAAGTACTTGTAGTTTAAATTTAAAACACAGAAGAGAGCTTTCTGGTTTAATTTAGCACCCAGCAGAGAGCTTGTAGTTTAAATTTCATAATAAGTTAGAGCCTAGCAGCAGCAAAGAGCTATAATTTAAAATTTAAAATCAAATAAGAATATAGCTTACCTCAGCAGCACAGGACAGGGTACTGTGTAGCAACCCTCTTTTAATAAGCATCTTTCAGGAAATGGAAAAAAGAGCCAAACGACGAAACCTGGAAACAGCACAAGCACTGGCAGGTCAAATGCAAGGCATTGATAAAGCAGGCAAAGGGAGAATTTGAGAAGAACCTTGCTGCGGAAGCAAAAACGCGAAATAAAGATTTTTTCAAGTACATTCGTAGCAAAAAACCTGTGAGAGAGTCAGTTGGTCCATTAGATGATAGAGGAGTTAAAGGGGGCACTAAGAGGCGACAAGGCGATAGCGGAGAGACTGAATGAATTCTTTGCTTCGGTCTTTACTGAGGAAGATGTAGGGATGTTACCCATGACTGAAGTGGTATTTAAAGGTGCGGAAGAATTGAAGGAAATATCGATACATCGGGAAGATGTCTTACAACTATTAGATAAACTGAAGGGTAGCAAATCACCTGGGCCGGATGGTATACATCCAAGGGTGTTGAAAGAACTGAAATATGAGATTGCAGACCTGCTATCATTAATCTGTGAACTATCATTAAAATCATCTCTAATACCTGAAGATTGGAGGATCGCCAATGTAACACCAATTTTTAAAAAGGGTTCCAGGGGTGATCCGGGAAACTACAGACCGGTGAGCCTGACGTCAGTACCAGGAAAAATGGTAGAAACCATCATAAAGAATAAAATTACTCAGCATGTAGATAGTCACAACCTAATGGGAGACAGCCAACATGGCTTTAGACAACGAAGATCTTGTCTTACTAATCTGTTATGTTTTTTTGAAAGTGTGAATAAACAGGTGGACAAAGGTGAGTCGGTTGATATAGTGTATCTGGACTTTCAGAAAGCCTTTGACAAGGTCCTTCATCAGAGACTTTTGGCAAAACTAAAGAGTCATGGGATAGGAGGCAGTGTACTACTGTGGATCAGGAACTGGTTAAAAGATAGAAAGCAGAGGGTTGGGCTAAATAGCCAATTTTCCCAATGGAGAAAGGTGAATAGTGGTGTACCCCAGGGATCTGTGCTGGGTCCGCTGCTTTTTGACATATTCATAAATTACCTGGAAAGTGGAATAACGAGTGAGGTTATCAAATTTGCAGATGACACAAAACTATTTAAAGAGGATTGTGGAAAATTGCAAGAGAATCTTGATAAATTGGAAGACTGGGCATCAAAATGGCAGATGAAATTTAATGTGGACAAGTGCAAAGTTATGCACCTAGGGAAGAACAACCCAAACTATGGTTACACAATGCAAGGTTCCACATTAGGAACCACCACCCAGGAAAAAGATTCAGGCGTTATTGTGAATAACATGTTAAAACACTCGGCCCAGCGTGCAGCGGCGGCCAAGAGAGCAAATAGAATGCTAGGTATCATAAGGAAAGGAATGGAAAATGAAACAAAAGATATTATAATGCCTCTATACCGTTCCATGGTGAGACCGCACCTTGAATATTGTGTGCAATTCTGGTCGCCGTATCTTAAAAAGGATATAGCGTTATTAGAAAAGGTTCAGAGAAGAGCCACCAAAATGGTAAAGGGGATGGAAGGATACTCTTATGAAGAGAGGCTAAAAAGATTAGGGCTCTTTAACCTGGAAAAGAGACGGCTGAGGGGAGATATGATAGACGTCTATAAATTAATGAACGGAGTGAAACGGGTAAACATAGATCGGTTGTTTAAGTTATCAGAATATAGAAAGACTAGGGGACATACAATGAAGCTACAGGGTAAACTATTTAAGACTAATAAAAGAAAATATTCTTTCACTCAACGTGTAATCAACTCTGGAATTTGTTACCGGAGGATATAGTAAAGGCTGTTAGTGTAGCTGGGTTTAAAAAAGGTTTAGACAAGTTCCTGGAGGAAAGGTCCGTAAACCATTATTAAGAAGGGACCCAGGATATCAGTGCTTGACCCAGTACAAGCATTGCGGAACCTGTGTCTTTTGGGGAAACTGCTACGTACGTATGACCTAGATTGGCCACTGTTGGAAACAGGATACTGGGCTTGATGGACCTTGGTCTGACCCAGTATGGCATATCTTATGTTCTTATAATAAATTGGAAGACTGAGCATCCAAATTGCAGATGAAATTTAATGTAGACAAATGCAAAGTTATGCACCTAGGAAAGAACAACCCAAACTATGGTTACACGATGCAAGGTTCCACATTGGGAACCATCACCAAGGAAAATGATTTAGGCGTCATCGTGGATAACATGTTAAAACCCTCCGCCCAGTGTGCAGCGGCGGCCAAGAGAGCAAATAGAATGCTAGGTATCATAAGGAAAGGAATGGAAGATAAAACAAAGGATATTATAATGCCTCTGTATCGTTCCATGGTGTGACTGCACTTTGAATATTGTGTGCAATTCTGGTCGCTGTATCTTAAAAAAGATATAGCGTTATTAGAAAAGGTACAGAGAAGAGCCACCAATATGATAAAGGGGATGGAAGTATACTCCTATGAAGAGAGACTAAAAACGTTAGGGCTCTTCAATCTGGAAAAGAGACGGATGAGGGGGAGATATGATAGAGGTCTATTAATTAATGAATGGAGTGGAATGGGTAAACCTAGATCAATTGTTTGTCATCAGAATATAAAAAGACTAGGGGACATGCAATGAAGCTACAGGGTAACCTATTTAAGACTAATAAGAGAAAATATTTTTTCACTCGACGTGTATTCAAATTCTGGAATTTGTTACCAGAGGATGTAGTAAAAGCTGTTAGAGTAGCTGGGTTTAAAATAGGTTTGGGCAAGTTCCTAGAGGAAAGGTCCTTAAACTATTATTAAAAGGGACATGGGATATCACTGCTTGACCCAATACAAGCATTGAGGAACCTGTGTCTTTTAGGGAAACTGCTAGGTACGTATGACCTAGATTGGCCACTTTTGGAAACAGGATACTGGGCTTGATGGACCTTGGTCTGACCCAGTATGTCATATCTTATGTTCTTATGTCGAGGGAAAGAGAATTGGAAATAGGAAGTACCTTGGGAGACGACAAGGATGACTGAGGAGAAAAGGATGAGGAGGAAGAAGTGTTCAAATAGAAATTTGCTGTCCAGATGTATAGCAAAGGCCTCTGTTGCGAAAGTGAGGAGGCTGGAGCAGTTGGAGCAGAGTAAGGTGCCAGACGCTGCAAGGTGCAATACGGTTTCTCCATGAACAAGCAGGAAGTAAGTCCTCACATATGGGTGATGTCCCCCGGCGGAGCCCTCGTGGGAACGCTCCTCAGCTTCCATAGGAAGTCTTTGGGAGCTCCATCGCGCATGCGTGCCTGACTTCCCACCCACCAGAGCCATCTTTACGGCCATCTTTTTTTCCGCTGAAACTGGTGGGCATGTGTCCTGTTGCCGTCGTAAAAGCTCTACTACGTTGTTAACCATTGTGGTTTTTTTTCTTTTAACTCAAGTAGTTTTTTTCTTTTGTCTTCTCGCCTATTGTCAGGGGCGTTGATTTCTCATTGACTCCGCCCTTATCTTGCTAAGAGCGTGGGGCTGAACCAATTTTCCCTCCTCCAATGGCTACTGAAAAGACGTTAGTCTAGTGGCGCCACCCATGTCACGCTCAAGTGAGAGTGCCACCCTCAAGGTGGTCGATTTACAAGCAAAATTTAATCTTTTTCTTCTTAATTGTTCATATTATCTTCAGAGTTGAGAAAATCCATCCACCCTCTGCTGGAGGCAGAATAATACTAGTGGCTCAGTGTGATAGAGGCATGGGAGTGATGTCACTGGAACCTGGGCATTTCATTGGCTGTCTGTCTCCACCAATCTGCTGATAGGAAACACAACACTTGTCTGAACCGGTCTAGCAGGACTCGAGGAAAGGACATTATCTAGTGAGTAAAATGTCACCGTAAGTCTATTACAGCTGTGTTCTGTCCCTTGATGTGAAGCCATACTGGAAGTATCCACGGTGAGGTCAGTAGTTCAATTAAAATTCCCTCCTAGTATCCACAACCCTTCTTCCACCTCCATCAATTTACTCTCTAGGGTCCTGTTAAAACCCTATTGTTTAAAGTTGGTGCATAAAAACTAGCAATATTATATAGTTTCATCCTGTGACATTTTGTAATATATATCTCCCTCCCAGATTACAAATTTTTTCTGTATCTCTTTCACAAATATAATTGACACCCCCCCCCCCCCCGATTTCTTTTCCCGCTAATTGGATGCAAAGAAAATTAATAAAAATTTGGGAGAATAACCATCAATAACATAAGTTCCCCCTACGCCCCCAGTATTCCCTGTAATGTCTTTGAACTCTCTCATCTTTTACATCATCATAGGAGAAATATTAGACAACAGTTCAATCTCATGTGAGCCTCAGATCAGAGATCACAGTGACCCAATCTTTGAAGCAATCTTATCTTTAATAACATAGTCATAGACACATGCTGTTATATCCTTTGGCATCTTACAAAATGCTGCTGTAAGTGATTGTGCCCACTCCAGTTTAATAGAAATTTTCACAACAGAGCTCTCCCCTGTCTTAGGAGAGCCTTGGAAATTCTCTTGACCACTTCAAAACAATCTGTAATATTCATCTGTTTTTTGGACACCACAGAACTTTGGTGAGCTTGATTTTCAGTGTCTTCCGTTATATCACCATCACTCCATGTACTTTTTCCAGCTTTAACTGCTTGCATTTTCAGCATTGAGATTGTCTTTGCTTGCTTCTCCTATCACAACTCAGTCGCTTCCAGGCATCAGCCCACCTTTGCAATGTTATCCCAGAGGTCTGATGCCATACCCAAGATCCCTATGCTGGCAGTGACAATATCGCTTTTGAGGTCCCGCAGCCAATCATGGAGCTCAACAGGAACATTTGGCCTTATGGTAATCCCATTTTGCAGGATCCATGCCTTGTGGTATCTCTGCCCATCATATTGATGCCTTCACGTTGAGCCTATCGGTTGGAGAAGAAATTCCCATTCGGGACCTGAGCAAGTCGCTACTGATTTTTTTTGTTGGAATTAGCTGATGTTGCACTTAAGTATAATTACACAGGTACACTAAAAAAATTTTTTTTAAACTGCCTCTAATGTTTCGATTGATTTTTACGTTTTTTGGTGCGCTGAATCCAAATCTGGTAACCAATTTGCTCCATCACGTACAGATTTTTTGCTACATTGGGTTAGCAGTTTGAGGTGAACGTTTCAGATTGAGTGCGATCGAGATAAAAGTTTCTTGGATGAATTCTTTATACTAATTGTTTAGTAGTTATTCAAATAAGAATAAAGAAAATTGTAACAAGGCAGCACATAAGAATAGAGTAATGTCAACAAAACACACTGTGATGGTAGCAAAATTGTCTGCACTTAAAACAGCCACATACATGTGCACAAACATTGAGCATATAAGAGCGAGGTTAGACACAAAGCAAAGCAAAGAAATGTGCAAAAAATGTTGTACAGGTATGTATATAAGAATAGAAAACGCAAACCGCACCATTGCAATACATGAAGACAAACACCCGATGGTGTGAAAATAAAATTCTAATAAATGAGATCCGACACTGTGGTAATAACTAGCAAATTTTTATTTCAAAGTTTAGTAAAAACACGATATTTGTCAACACAGTTTAGATTTTAAAGTCATTCTTGGGTCAATCAATCTCCTGGTGGGCCCGTTTCTTCTTCCCCCGAATGCTTCTCTTGGTGCGCTGCTTGGCATATTTTTCATCTGGGGTTTCCCACAGCAGCAACCAGCAGAAATCAGCCATCATAGTGGTGTTCCATCTTCCTTGGTACCTTCTCTCTGCGTCCTTGATGTCCTGGTGAAACCTTTCAGCTTGTTCTTCACTGTACGCCCCCAAGTTTTCGGGAAAGTAGTTCACATGGGAGTGCAAGAAATGGACTTTCAGGCTCATGTTACAGCCTTGTTCTTTGAAGGCATTGAGCATCCTGGCAACAATATCCTTATAGTTCTCATCCCGCCTGTTCCCCAAGAATTTGAGAACAACATCCTTGAAGGAATCCCAGGCTTCTTTTTCCTTCTCAGACATCGTTTCAGCGAATGCTCCATCTGAAATGAGTTTCCTTATATCAGGGCCAACAAACACTCCTTCCTTTAGCTTTGCTTCAGAAAGTCGGGGGAACTTTGAGCAAAGGTACCGAAAGCACTCACCATCTTTTGGAAGGGACTTGATGAATTGCTTAATGAGACCCAACTTAATGTGGAGAGGTGGTAATAGAATTTTATCACGAGGTACCAAGCTCTCATGAAGAACATTTTTCTCACCGGGTCTCAAATACTCCCGAATTGGCCAGTCTTTTTTCCCCCAGTGTAGGTCGTGGGCCCGGCTATCCCACAAGCAAAGGAAGCAGGGATATTTGGTGAAACCGGATTGCTGCCCTAATAGCATGGATAGAATTTTAAAGTCTCCACAAATCATCCACTTATGCTCATCATAACGAATCTTCTGAAGAATCAGGGCCAAATTCTCGTATTTTTCTTGGAGAATAACAGAGTGAGCAATAGAAACTGAAGCGAATGTGTTGCCATTATGAAGAAGAACACCTTTTATGCTGTCTTTTGACGAATCAATGAACAGCCGCCATTCAGCAGGATCATACTTGAGTTTAAACTTTTCCATCACTCCGTATATATCGTTGCAAAATACCAAATCTTCCTCTTTGCTGAAATACTTCAAAAATTGTGTCTCGCGGTTGCGGTACCAATAAAAAGTTGTTCCTGGTGACAATAGATTTTTCTGTTTAAGCCGAGAACCTAGCAGTTGGGCAGCATCTTTTGGGAGTCCTAAATCCCGGACTAAATCATTCAATTCAGCTTGAGAGAAAAGTTCAGGTTTCGGATCTGGTTCAGTTTCAAACTCGGAAGTACTTGTCTCATCGGGAATATCGATCTGATGAGTATCATCATGATCAGAACCGTCCACACAAATATGATCCAAAGATTTTGGTGGTTCAGGCACAGGTACTTCGTTGCTATGAGGCATAGGCCTAATTGCTGAGGGAAGGTTGGGGTAACTTATTACGTTCTTATTTTTTAAGTTGTATCCCTTAACAATGCAAGAGCAAAAATAGCAGTCACTGCTGTGGTCTCTTTGTTCACGCCACATCATAGGTATTCCGAAACGAAATGCTTGTTTTTTACCTTTCATCCATAAGCGTAGATCTTCCTCACATGTCTTGCACACTTTGTGAGGAGCCCACGGTTTGTCTTGATCGCCTAACTTCAAACCGAAATAGGCGAAATATACTTTTTTAATAAATGCAGAAATGTTCCTCTGCTGCTTTTTCACGGTATATTCCCCACAAATAAAACAAAAACTGTCCGGAGAGTTGACGCAACCTCTGGCTCTGTGAGCCATCACAAATACACAGCACTGCAAACTACAACTGTAGTGAACCACTTCGGAATAAAGCTGGATTACGACTGAGCAAACAAAAGGTAATAATGAACTTGCAAGAAACTGAAATTTGACAGGAACGTTCATGTCGCAACCACCGTGTTTGAGCGAGCGAACGAGGCGAGGCGAACAGGAAAGAACATGCGCCAGAGCGAGTACTGGATTTAGCCCCCCGCCTCCCAATTGTCCTGTTAATGTATAAAATGAATACAAAACACTCTAAAATATCACGAGCGAGTGTTTCTAGTTAGTTAACCATTACAACCTCTATTTTGGGCCAAGAAAATAAACTGCAGTCGGCTAAAAAGAAATTATGTGAACATTCCTTATATGGGTAAGAAATCTAATTTTGCAAGAAAACGTGACGTGATGGAACATTTTGGCTATTTTTCCTGGATTCAGCACCCCAAAATCTATAGGAATCAGTTGCAAAACTGGAGGCAGTTTTTTGGTAGTGTACCTGTGTTATTTTATGTTGGATAGTGAATTTTTCAACAAATCTTGACAGCGAGTTTTTGTATGCTTTTGAGTATCATGGGTTTATCCTTTATTTTGGACTGATGTTTCTTTATGGCTTTGATATGTAGGTAACATCTCATTGGTATGGAAGAGTTCAAAAGAACTATTTCTGGCTTTCTTTGACACTTTTGTTTCTTTTTATGCTCTGAATTCTTGTGCTGTTTGCTTTAGGTTTGTTTTGCATTGCATTGACTTGTATGGTTACATAGATTGAGGTGAATCATGAATTTTCAGTGCTTCTGTTTATAGAAAACAGGTAACTGTCATACCGTAAAATTTTATCACCACCCTCAGGGGTTGAAGGCTCATTCTATTTGACCAGTTCCTTCAATTACGTAGAAACTGTTTGTCAATGATGGATTTTAAAGTTTGAGCATTGGATATGAAACAATGAATTTACCATAGGTATTTCAAGTAACGTTATCAACCATGAATATAAATGAGCTTTATATGGGAATTGGGATTTGCTGAGGGGAAAAAAAAAGCTGTAGTTTCTCAAGCTCATTTTGCATGTGGTAGTCTTGTCTTGCATCAGGTTTACCACATTGACTTCATCGTTAGGCACTATTCACTCTTTTTACAGTGGTATGGTGTTTTTCGAAAACGTACTCATGGCACACACCTTTTTTGTTTATAGTTCTTTAAGGAATCTTTGGTCTTTAGTTTCATCTAGTTAGAATTTGCTTTGGAAAGGTTGATTCCCTAAATAAAGGGGGCCATTTAAACTCTGGATAGAGGTGTATGTGATCTATGTATTAATACTGATCCGTCTGCATGTGGTGTTGGTTTTATTTTTTAATAAAGTATTAACGTTCTATGATATGTGCAGATAGGATGTCAAGACAAGTTATAGAATTCTGTTATTGAACATGGAAGTAATAAGTATTCAGTTATTTGAAGTTACTTTGACAGCTCATTGGTTACAGGCTCAGCACACTACAGGATTTGCAGTTTCTGATAATGAAAGTACAGGTCCTGGGATGATGCTGATATCTTTTTATAAAAAGAGCAGACGTGGATTTTTGAAATTGAATTTGTTGTCATCTGGCTTGAATGTAAAGACTGGGGTATATTTATTTAAGATTAGCAGGTTTTGTGGAACTAGGTGGTGATTGGACAGTTTAAATCTGATAGTAGAATCTGTGGTTATGTAAGGTAGAAACATTCAATGATGTAGGCTCATGAATATAAGTTGGCAGCCCAAATTTCTTAAGTTTTATCTGAATGTGAGTTTTTGCTGTTTAGGCTTTTAAATTGTGTGCTTTTATATGTATTTTATTTTCTTTCTTGTCAGTAATGGCTCATGGGCATATGAATTATATTCTTTTGAAGAAGCTTTATTAGCTACAACTTCATTCATAGAGTTGCGGTCAACATTATGTACTTTAGATTTGAATTTACTATTTATAGCAACATTGACTGCTATTGAGGCTACTGTAACGGAATCCATTACTAAATTGGATTGGGAATTGAAGGATAGTGTGGAGGAAAAAGTGTTTCAACAAAAAAATGTTGGAGACAAAAGAGCAAGTGTTTAAACTTAAAAAAATCAATCAAGGTGGGTAAATTTTAAAAAATTTCACCGTGATCAACAGGATTTTGAATCTGTCTATTTACCCTGGATGATTAAAAACAATGAACCTCAAGGACAAGTATATACTGATTAAACTTCAGAAGAAAATGATTCTAGTGGGGAGGAGTATTTGAGAGACTATCAACAGGATGTTTTGGATGGTCAACAATGGCGAGGGAGAGGCCTGGTACAGGGGTCGTTGGCCAAGACAGGCCAATTAGAGCACCACTCGGTAGGGTCCCACTACCTGATCCCGAGCGAAAGATCAGCGATAGTGAACATCTGCCCCCAGCCATTAGCTTCTGAGGAAGTGATGGTCCTTGATTTAGATTTGTCATTCATACCAACTGTTAAGTATCGGGCATTTGATACAAGAGTAGCCTTATATGGCTTCTTTCGAAAACTGATGATGAAATTGTACTTTTCTACCCATTCTAGTCCTCCTGATCTTTCCATAGTTAAAGTTCAATCTAAATGGACTCCGTCAAGACCTTTAGATCCTTTGTTATCAGCTTATTAACGATTGGTGTTGGAGGAAGCGAAATCTTTAGAGAACACCTTTTTGCCGATCAAATGGAATTTGACATGACAACAGTATAAGACACTGCAAGGTATAGCAGCTAATGACCAAATAGTCATAAGAAGAGCTAACAAAGGAGAGGCAGTGGTAGTCCAATCTTTAATATAGTATGATACTGAAATAAAAATGCCAATTAAACAATTCAAAATACTATCAACTCCTCCCAGGAGATCCAAAGGATGCTATTTTGAGAAAAGTTGATACATTGGTGAAGTATGGTTTTGCATCAGGATATTTAACCTCTCAAGAAGGAAATTTACTGTATAATAAAGCACCATCAACACAGATTTTTTTATACAGTTCCAAAAATACATAAGAACCTTCATTCCCCTCCAGGCTGTCCAATTGTTGCTGGTATCAGTTCGGTTTTAGAACCGTTGTCGATTTTTTGTGGACAAGTTACTGAATCCATTAGCAGCAAAAGCCAAATCATACATAAAAGATACAACTCAAATGTTAAATTTGTTGGCAACTTTGGATACTGTGCATGAGACAGATTTGCTTGTCACATTAGACATTAATGCCTTTACATGAATGTAGGTCAGCGTGAAGCATTAGAGGTACTAGCTATATTGGGACTGGCAGATAGAAATTCCTGACATATTACCAAAATCGTATATTCTTCAATTGTTGGAGTTGGTTTTATGTGAAAACTATTTCTGCTATAATAAGTGTTTTTATCATCAAATGTTCAATATAGCAGTGGGGGGGGGGGGGGCATGGTAGCTTCTATCGTGGCGACCCTTTATGTTGCTGCATTTGAGGAAAAGTACCTTTATTGAGTCTCATTGGATGTCCAGTATATGTATATGGAAGCTGTTTGTGGATGATGTATTCTGTGTATGGTGTAGGACTGAAAGGGTTTTAAGAATTTTTAAGATGGTTGAATTTTCAAAAACCCATGATCATAAAATAGATTCTTTGGACATTTTGATTTCGAAATCAGGAACCATTTTGCTGACAACATTGTATGAAAAAACAGTGACAAGAAATAATTTATTATACTATACCAATCATCACCCTGTTAAACTAAAGCTGTCTTTTCCCATGGGTCATTTTTTATGTTTAAGGCACATATGTTATAGTGAAGATGACTACAAAAAGTAAGCAAGAAAATACATACAATGTTACATAGAATTTGGGTATCCCTTGTCAATAATAGAAAAAGTCTGCAAACATGGAATGTATGCTCAAAGGTAACATCTGTTCTCCAGGAACAAGCAGGAAGTTGGTCCTCACTTATGGGTGACATTGGCACCAACTGAGCCCATGCGGAGCAATTCCCCAGCTTTCAAAGAAAGCCTTTGGGATTGCTACTACGCATGCGTGGTCCTCTTCCCACCCAAGGGTGCCATCTTGCTCAGTCTCCCTTTTTCCGTGGAACCCTTCGGACGCAGGTCCTTGTCCCTTGGAAAAAGTGTTCCTATTACTTTTCTGGTTGAACCAGTCCTCTACCCATCCTTCCCCTGCTCTATCCTTTTTGAGCAATTAGGGGACTTTTTCGTAGCATTTTTTTGCCTTCATGGGCTTCGCACCCTTTTTTCTCCCAACCGCTGTCCGCGTGGTCTTCGACCTTGCGGGGGCCATTTTTGCCCCTATGGCCACTGGATTCAAAAAATGTAGTAAATGCTCCAAGAACATGTCGCTTATGGACACTCATGACTGCTGCCTGTGGTGTCTCGGGGCCGACCATGATCTGGAGCTCTGCTCGCTTTGTAAGAAAATGTCCTCCAAAGCCCTGCTCAGTCGTAAACAGAAGTCTGAAGACATTTTCAGGAAGGCCACATCGGAATCCTGGGTGGCGCCCTCGGTTGTCTCTCCTCCAGTGGGATCCACCACCTTGGCCCCGCACTCAAGATGGCACTCTGACCAGGGGTCCCCCTGAAGTGGAGCGGCGTAAAAAGAAGGCCTTGAAGTCGCTGTTGGGGGCCCTCAAATAACGCGAGTGCTCGCGTGTTCTGTCACTTAGACCTCGTCGGTGTTCCCAAGAGTCGGACAAGGAGCGGCCCCACAAGGTACCTCGTACAGATACAGAGGCTTCTGGTGATGGAGCCTGGTCTACTGAGGGCTGTCCCGGCGAGGACCCCCTCTCCTCCTCGACGCCCGACCCGGTGACCCTGGTGTTAGCGTCGCAGGGCCCCATGCCCGTGTGGGAGTCCCGCTTGCTGGAACTAGAAAGCAGCGTTTCTGCGTTCATCGATTCTCAGCAGGCACTCACAGCCAGCTTCGCTGGCCCACACCTAGAGACCAAGGTTCCCTTGCGTGGAACACTGAAATCTGCCCAGGAAACCCCTGAGAGCCATGGGCCTCATGAGGGTCCTCGGTGCTGGTCTCACTCGACTTCCCATTCCTTGGGGGCGAGATCCTCCAGGGCCTCCGGCTCCAAGCAGGTCTCGGCTGCAGGATGGGGCGACCAGCCGGGATCAGATTCCTCATCCAACTTCTCGGACTGGGAGTCTGATGGGGATACCTCTCCAGAAACCCGTGCCCATCAGGACCTTCCGTCAGACCTCTCCCCACCCACTTTTCAGTGGCACTCTTCACCCGAGGACACTTCCGTCCTCGTGTTTGTCTGGGATATGGCATGGGCTCTCAACCTGGCCACCCAAGCTGAGGAGGACCCTCGAGCTGAAGAGCTCGTCATTCTTCAGTATGAGTCTCCACCTCGGGAATCTCTTACTGTCCCAGTTCCTCCCATCCTGTCCAGGCTGCTACACCGCATGTGGGAGGCACCGGCCTCGGTTCCCATCATGAGTAAGACCTCGACTCCATGTACAAGGTCCAGCGCGGCCCCGGGTTTAGAAAAACCCAGCTTCCCCACACATCCATGGTGGTGGAATCAGCCATGAGGAAACAAAAGAGCCCAAAGTCGCATTCTTCAGTTCCTCCAGGCCAGGGAGTCGAGAGCCCTCGACACCCTAGGCTGCAAAGCCTACCAGGGGTCTATGCTGTCCTGCCGTATTCAGGCATACCAGCTATATACGGGCATGTTCTTGCACGACCTGGCCAAGGAACTCGGGGGGGGGTTCTCCGCAGGCTTTGAGAGTGAACCCCTCAACAGGTTCCAGATCCTCTTAAAGTCCGTTGCAGAGTGCTCAAAGTACATCTCCCGTGCCGCTTATGATGGCTTCGAGTCCTCAGCTCGAGTGGCGGCCGCTGGCATCGGGACCTGTCACCAGGCATGTCTCCAGTCTTTGGACTTGGAGCAGTTGGGTACAGGAGAAGCTCCTGGATGTACCCTGCCTCAGTGAGCAGCTTTTCGGCAAACCGATGGAGGACAAAGCCGCTAAGATAGAGAGAGAGTTCGTCACATGAATCTGTCTTTCACGCAAGAACTCCACCCTCCCTCAAAAGAAACAGCAAACTAAAAACCCTTTCTTTCCAAGGTAGGGCCTGCCCTACGAGAGCTATCCACCGTATCCGCCCACTCCCATGCTGACAACTGTAGTACAAGGGAAGCCCAGGCACCAGGGTCCCACCGCAAGCCGAAAGTGCCTACAGCCCAAATCCCGGCACTGCCTCAACCATCACAGGGGTTTTGACGCCATGTGCAAAGTCTTTCACCCCCCCCGGCAACACAGCAGCCTGGGGGAGGACGCCTGTCCTCCTTTGCCCCTCAGTGGGCTTCCATCACTTTGGACATCTGGGTCCTCCGGGTAATCCAAGACTGCTATCGCCTCCATTTGAACAGGCTTCCCTTTTCCTTTTCCCCAGCGGAGCCTCCTCGACTCCATGTGCATCAGGTCTTCCTGCAGCAGGAAGTAGTCAAGCTCCTCGCCCAACGGGCAGTCGAGAGGGTGCTGGCGCACCTCCCAGGTCGGAGCATTTATTCCCGGTACTACTTCGTCCCAAAAAAGACGGGGGGTCTGCGGCCCGTCCTCGACCTCAGAAAACTAAACAAGTTGTTGATGCAGGAAAAGTTCAAGATGTTATCCCTTGGCGTTCTGCTGCCCTTCCTCCAGCAGGGTGATGAATTATGCTCCTTAGACTTAAGACACTTATGCCCACATTCTGATTCACCCAGCACAGGCAGTACCTGCGCTTCAGGGTGCAGGGAGAGCACTTCCAGTACAGGGTGCTCCCCTTCAGCCTCGCAGGTCTTCACAAAATGCCTCTCCGCGGTCGCCGCCTTTCTCAGGCGACAGGGCGTACCGGTCTTCCCTTACCTCGACGACTGGCTCGTCATGGGATCCTCGGTCAAGGAAGCCTACCTGGCAGCATCGTGCACAGTTCTCCTGCTCAGGTTCCTGGGCTTCTTGGTCAGCTATCCCAAGTCCCACCTCGAACTAGTGCAGGCCCTAGAATTCATTGGCACATGCCTCGACACTCGGTATGCAACCGCTTTTCTGCCAGTGGACTATGGTGCCCAGACTATGCTGCGCCTCCTGGGGCACATGGCCTCTACCGTCCATGTGGTTCCCCACGCCTGCCTGCACATGCAGATAGCCCAGTGAAATACGTTCATCGGCCACCTCAGGGACCTCATCCGGGTCTCTCACAACCTTCGCCTGTCCCTGGACTGGTGGCAGGACCCCTGCAACCTTCTCTGGGGCCCTTCCAGGCACCGTAGCATGAGCTAGTGCTGACAATGGATGCATCTCTGCTGGAGTGGGGATCTCACTGCGGTGCATTGTGCACACATGGACAATGGTCGCCTGAGGAGTCTCAATAGCAAGCAAATTTGCTTGAGCTCCTGGCGGTTCGGTGGGCCCTAAGGGCCTTCGAGGATCACCTCAAGCGGAAGTCGGTGCTCGTGCAGACCGATAACTGAGTGGCAATGTTCTACATCAACAAGGAAGGGGGCACAGGATCCTCTGCTCCTTCGCCTTCCGTCAGGGGATGACCCTCAGAGCGGTCTACCTCCCAGGCCAGGAGAATGTCCTCACTGTCAAACTCAGCAGGATCCTCCACCCTCACGAATGGCAGCTGGATCCGGGGGTGGCGGGCTGGCTGGCTGTTCCCATCGGTGGGGAACTCCGATCAATGACCTATTTGCCAGCCCATCAAACACACAGCTTCCCTGCTTCTGCAGCCCAGTATCGCACCTGAGCAGGGAAAGCCTGAATTTGTTCCTTCTGAGCTGGTCTTCCAGCCTGCTGTATGCGTCCCCCCAGTCTTCTCATCGCGAAGACCCTCCATAAAGCTCAGCGGGAATAGGTGTTGATGATTCTCATAGTCCCCTCGTGGTTCCCGCTCCTGCTTCAGCTGTTGTCAGAGCTTCCAGTCCCCCTTGGCTGTGCCCCGGGCCTGCTAACGCAGCTGGAGGGGCGAGTACTACACCCGAACCTGACCTCATTATCCCTCACAGCCTGACAGGATGAATGGGTCTCCCTAGTCCTGCTGGACCTCCTGGAGGAGGTCGAGGAGGTCCTCCTCGCGTCAAGGAAAGCCTCGACTAGACAAGCTTATGCCTTCAAGTGGCGATGCTTCTCGATCTGTTCCTCCTGGCTCCAGACCGACCCATTCTCCTGACCCCACTCGGTGGGTCCTTTAGTATCTCCTCCATTTCTCGAAGGAAGGCCTGAAGTCAAACTCTATTAGGGTGCATCTGAGCACCATTTCGGCAAATTACCTCCCCATTGAGGGAAAACCCCTCTCGGGGCAGCCCTTGGTCTTCTGATTTATGCGGGGTCTCTTGCTCTCCAAGCCTCCCATCCAGCCACTTCCGGCAGACTGGGACCTGAACATAGTGCGCATGCAGCTTACGCTTTCGCCCTTCAAGCCAATGGTGACGTGTTCACTTCGGCACCTATCCTGGAAGGTGATCTTCCTTGTGGCTCTGACCTAGATTCTATAGGAATAGGGGTAGTCCTCCGTTACCCACCCCAAATTCCTGCTGAAAGTTGTCTCGGATTTCCGTCTCAATCAGGAGATAATCTTACCGACCTTCTTCCTGAGACCCCATGCTGACTAGGCTTCGGCGGCTTTGCATACATTCGACTGCAAGAGGGCACTTGCCTTCTATCTGCAGCACACCCAGGCTTATTGCAAATCTGGCCGACTCTTTGTGACTTATGATCCCAATCGACTGGGGCAGGCAGTCACTAAACGCACCCTCTCTATTTGGGTGGCGGACTGCATTGTCTTCACCCATATGAAAGCGGGTGCCCCGATGGATCGACGAGTCACCGCACACAGTGTCTGAGCCATGGTGGCTTCGGTGGCCTCGCTGCGTTTAGTGCCCCTGTGGGACATCTGCCGGGCGGCGACCTGGTCTTCAGCGAACACCTTCGCTGCCCACTACTGTCTGGAGAGGAAGTCCTGTTGGGACAGCGCCTTCAACCAGGCCGTACTCCGTAATCTGTTCGGGATATAAGCCACACCTGCCCTCCGACCCTTCTTCATGGCTACCAAGGTCTTCGCCCTGAGGATTCGAAGAATCGGGCTTCTGCGGGCATCGGCTTCTGCTCATGACCTCACGGAGGCATTTTATGGTTACAGGTTCGGTAGGCTGTAGCTGGGGAGTCCCATAAGTGAGGACTGGCTTCCTTGCTTGTTCCTGGAGAAAGCATAGTTACTCATCTGTAACAGGTGTTCTCCAGGGTCAGCAGGAATCAGTCCTCACTACCCTCCCACCTCCCCTTATGAGTTGCTGGATTTTTATCCTTCAAAAAGACTAAAAATATTGTTCACTCTCAATGATGTTGATGGATCAAAAACATTGCACGAGGTCTCAGTAGAAAAAGACACTGCTGGCTTTAGGTTCACACCTTATATAGCCGCAAATGTGTTGTATTACATCAGTGACCTCCCAAACTGCAAATGAATCAAATCACAGTCCTTACAGTAGTAAATCTCGAAATAGTGTACTCAACTTCAAGAAGGACTGGTGCAGATCTTCAGAAACACTAATGATCCCAACGTACAGTCCCGGTACCAGCCAGACGTTTCAAATTAGTTTCTTCAGGGGACCGATACAAAAACTGTATAAAAAAACAAAACAAACCCTAATGAACCATCACCCCCACTACACTAAAAAATACCAAATATACCCATAACCAAAACCTTTCTTACCTCAGATGCTGCCCACGTTAACACTCTATTCAACACCGGCTGACTAATGCCCGTTGCCAGTAGAAAAACGCCGCGCATGCGGAATGGCTATTCCCTACTCCATTTTTAAACCCCCCAATGTTGCGCGCACACAACGCCAAACCACTTCTTTTTTGTCTTTCCATTGGTGTCCTCCTCTAAAAAAAAAATCCCTTTAGAGGACCTGGTGGAATCTATAGAAGCTGTATCATCCGATATGCCATCAAAATTTACTCGCTTCCCAGGCTTCCTCAGTAGGGAGCTTCAGAGGATTTTTTGTAGGCACAGTAATATTTTAGCTGCGGTACCTGGGTTAGATAATAAAGTCATCAGATGTGTATGGCAGAGAGATCACAATTTGAAGGATCTGCTCAGCCCGGCCATAATACCTTCTGGGGGGGATGTGAGAGGGGGTAATCAAACGGGGGGCCATTCTGTATGCGGGACCTGTGATATTTGTGAAATCACCTTGTGTCAGGAGACCTTCGTTTATCAAGGGGTCTCTGTGCGTCTTCGCAGCTTGACCACCTGTGAATTGAAGAATGTCGTGTATGCAGTTCTTTGCCCTTGTGGCTTGTGTTATGTTGGCAAAACAATTCGCCTGTTTCGCGTACGTATGAGGGAACACCGCAGTCGTCTAACCCGTAAGTGTATTGAGGCCCCGATGGTTCAACACTGTGTAGAAAAAGATCATACATTTGGGCAATTGCGATGTTTATGTTTGGAGCAGGTATTCGGTGGTAGTCAGGGTAAATCCCTGGATCAGACGCTTATTAAGCGGGAACAACGACTGATCTTTCCGTTAAATACATTATCCCCGCGGGGATTAAATGGACAGATTGATTGGCAGGCTTGTGTGTAACCTAATATAGATTTTCTGTGGGATAAGGGGTTCCCTGTCAGTCACACTTATTGCCTGGAGGAGATTGATTAAGTGGTTTGGCATTGTGTGCGCGCAACATTGGGGGGTTTAAAAATGGAGTAGGGAATAGCCATTCCGCATGCGCGGCGTTTTTCTATTGGCAACGGGTATTAGTCAGCCGGTGTTGAATAGAGTGTTAACGTGGGCAGCATCTGAGGTAAGAGAGGTTTTGGTTATGGGTATATTTGGTATTTTTTAGTGTAGTGGGGGTGATGGTTCATTAGGGTTTGTTTTGTTTTTTATACAGTTTTTGTATCGGTCCCCTGAAGAAACTAATTTGAAACGTCTGGCTGGTACCGGGACTGTACGTTGGGATCATTAGTGTTTCTGAAGATCTGCACCAGTCCTTCTTAAAGTTGAGTACACTATTTCGAGATTTACTACTGTAAGGACTGTGATTTGATTCATTTGCAGTTTGGGAGGTCATTGATGTAATACAACACATTTGCGGCTATAAGGTGTGAACCTAAAGCCAGCAGTGTCTTTTTCTACTGAGACCTCGTGCAATGTTTTTGATCCATCAACATCATTGAGAGTGAACTATATTTTTAGTCTTTTTGAGTGTGTCTTGTCGTTCAGTGACCGATAAAAACTTTTGAAGGATTTTTATCCTTGCCATCGGCTTGGTAGGGCTTGAGCTAAGGGACCTGACTGAGCAAGATGGCACCCTTGGACGGGAAAAGGACCACGCATGTGTGGTAGCAATCCCAAAGGTTTTCTTTTGAAAGCTGCAGAATTGCTCCGCGTGGGCTTCGTCGGTGCCGACATCACCGATAAGTGAGGACTGATTTCTGTTGTCCCTGGAGAACACCTATTACAGGTGAGTAACTATGCTTTATTACCACGCCAAAAATTGGAAGATGGAAACTTGGTATATATGTTACCTTTTTCTGTCAAAGTTCCGATAATAGCATCTTTTCTACATAAATAATGGAATATATTACAGGGCCATTCATGTTTTCAGGAACATCCCATTGTAGCATATTGGCATGGAAAAAATATTGCCAACTATGTATGTTGATCTATCACTTTGGGTGACTGAGGAGGAAGAAGTTGGGGATGAAAAAGGTCATTTTATGTGTGGAAATTGTGATTTTTACCAGTCCGCCATAGTGGGTACCTCTTGGGTGCCTCCAGAATATTGATTACCAATTCGTTTATGGTGGAAAACATCTTGTAGAGCCACTTTCGTGGTCTATGTACTTCATTGTCAGTACAATAAATTATATGTCATTTGGACAAAACATTCTTTGATCCAACGTTTAAGGGTACATAGTTCATGGATCAACACAAAGACAGCCTCAGCTCCAATAGAGGAACTTTGTTTGACATTGAATCATACTTTTTCTGAGTTGAGGTTAAATTATGTACCATTGAATTGGAGAGGAGGAATTCGTGAGGCGGGTTTGAATTATAAAGAACAGTACTGGATTTTTACTCTAAATACCATAACTCCTAGAGAATTAAACCAACAGACTGTATACTGTGCTTTAATTAGTGATATTTTAGTGAGGGAGATTTAATTGGCAAAATAAGAGGCCTTCTGAAAGGTGGGGGTTGATCCCTTTAAACCATGAGCCAATAGTGCTAGAGAGGCGGAGCTAAGTTCTTCTTTTTAAATAAAAGCCGGGCCATCTTTACAAGCCTAGGACACTTGCAGACATATTCAGCCAGGAGAAATTGGGGAAAAAAATTGAGACAAAGGAGGAATTCATGGATATTCTAGTCTTTGATACAGATGAATGATATTTATGAAATGGAATCATTGTGGCCCTTAAGCAGAATAAGATATTCTGTTCGAAACACGACAGTCATGGTTGACATTTTTGATCCATGATTGAATTAAGAGTGACTGAGAGACTGAGATTCCTCTTATATTTTTTATAAGCATAAAAAATATTTTTAAAAAGTACTTTCTTCATATTAAAGAAGAAAATGGACTAATCTGCTAGAAGCAGCTGATGATAGTGGGTTTAAATGAAATAATTTGACTAATAACTGAGTAATCGAATAATAGATATTGGCAGATGTGTGGGTGCTAATATACAGGATATATTGCTGTCAGTAATCATGTCCTGCCAATTTCCCAGTTTTTTGTACTATTTCCTACTATTTCCTTTTTTAATTGATTTTATTTGATTTGATTTTTTTATGTATCAAATGTGTGCATACTGTATACAGTATAGTCCAAAGCTATTTTTTAGAAGATATTAGTTATTTTATTTGTTACAATTTTCTATACCGCCCCTTCCAGAGATCAGGGGTGGTTAAAGTTAAGGGTTTGAACGGCAAGGGTGCCAGTAATGTTGATCACAACTGTATATCATATGCAATAAAGAGGGTTGGATGGTTTTAGGTTTTGAATTGTTTGCCAGGAGTACTGTTGACTATGGACATCTATCTGATTTTAAAGGATCATAAAAACATCATAATAGGAATGTCATATAGGGTCAGACCAAAGGTCCATCAAGCCCTGCATATAATCTTTAACAGGGCCTGGCAAGAGGAACACAGAAAAGGTCCAGTGGTTCTCCATGCTCATGTCCCAAGGATAAGCAGTGACTTTCCCAAGCCAACATGGCTAAAAATTCTTCTTTCTTGATTTTTTTATATCACTTCTCCCCAAAGGTTTCACAGAGATTTAATACAAGCATCATTTAACGACAACATCATAATCAGAACAGATACATTACAATTCAGTCAGTATGTTGACAGACTATGCTTTCATGAACTTGTCTAAGCCCTTTTGAATCTCAGATAGGATAACTGCTTTCACAACATCCTCTGATAACAAACTCCACAGTTTAACTGTGAGCTAAGTGTAAAATTATTTTTTCTGATTTGTTCTTAAAGTACTACTTATGAACAATGGCGTGTCTTCTAGTACTAGTTCTGTTTGGAAGGTACAATAATGGTCTCCTATTTACGTGGTCCACGGGTAAACATAGTTGAAAGTAATTCATTATCTCCAGGAACAATCAGGAATGTAGTCTTCACATATGGATATCAGTACCGGCAAAGCCCGCGCAGAAACGCTCCCCAGCATCCAATAGGAAAGCTTTTGGGAGCATCCCACAGCGCATGCATGCTGCCTTCCCGCCTCTGTACCTCTCTCACTTCAGTTCTTTGTTTTCCGCGGAGCCGACAGGACGTAGTACCCTGTCACCGCAGAAAATTTACCTTTATTTCTTGTTTTTTGTGGTCGCATCTGCCTTCATTCGATGCCTACCGGTACCGCCGGTTCTCCTCTTCTTTCCTTAAAAAAAAAAAAAAAAAAAAACCCCTTACTTGTTTTTCTTTAGGGATCTTTCCCTGCTTCTGGTGCTAGGTGCCATTTTGGGCACTAGGCCCATTTTTCTTCAAGCATGGAGAAACCAGCTAGTAGTTTCAAAAAATGCTTAAAATGGGGCAGTACCATTTCTGTCACCGACACCCATGATTGGTGTCTAAAATTTTTTGGTCCTAAACATTGTCCAACGGAGTGTGTCTCCTGCATGAGGATGACCAAAAGGGGCCTGAAGAATAGAGCTGCAAAACTCGGTACCCTTTTTGCCGCCGACACAATGTCAGTTGCATCGACGTCTTCCAGGGCTTCATCTTCCTCCCATGGATCTCAGGTAACCAAATTGAAGTCTTCTAAGACTAGCCAGTCCTCGAAGGTTAAATCTCCTTCAGAGTATCGCGATGCCACTAGCGTTTCCCTCAAGGATACTTCACCATTAAAACAGCCCCGGCGGGAATCTTCGGGCTCCAAAGCACTAACGGGGCTCCAGGATGTTCCAGAGACCTCCACCTCTGCGGAACTGCTGGTGCCATGTTCTGGGGTTGTAGCCGCTTCCACCGGTACTAGCACCCAGACATCGGCAGGAGCGATGGATCACAGAATCCTCACTATCGAACGCAGTCTAGCAGCCCTCTTAGCGGCTTCAGTACTGCTAAGATTGCAACAGACGGTTCAACAGGTATCTGTACCGACATTGGTACTGGTACCCACAGTACCTGCTTCGACAGGACTGCTTCCCCCATGCCGATCTCCGGTATCCGGGGATCAGGAACCGAGACATTTTGGTACCGATTTCGAGCGGTACTGATACCATGCATTACAGGAGCATCTGGTGCTTGAGTCTTCCAATTCCGATGACTCTGACGATTCTACCGGTACCAGAGCAAATCTATTAGAAGATTCAGTTCCTTCTCCTCAACGCAGAATGTCTCCTCCAGAGGATATGTCCTTCCAGGATTTCATACGTAATTTAGCAAAGGGTCTTGCAATCACTGTGATTCCAGAAAAGGAACCTAGGGCAGAAGAATTAAGAATTCTACAATGCCCTATGGCTCCCAAGGAAGCAGCTATGCTTCCCATTCACAAGATCTTACATGATCTAATGTTGAGAATGTGGGAAACTCCTTTAACAATATCTTCACATTCCGGTTAGAACACTGGCTTGGTAACCAAGCAACCAGGGTTCAATTCCCACTAGCACTCCTTGTGGCCTTGGGCAAGTCACTTAACCCTCCATTGCCTCGGAAGAAAGGCCTGGCAATCTACTTCTGGTGACACTGCCAAGAAAACCCAGGAGAGCTTCTGGGTCGTCAGGAGTCAGGACTGACTCGAAGGCACACACACATTTGACACTATGTACCGAGTGCCAAGTTGTCCTGGTTTTCAAAAAACTCAGTTACCACACCATTCAATGGTAGTGGAATCGTCCATGCGAAGGATCAGGAGTGCTAAAACACATTCTTCTAATCCTCCAGGCTGTGAATCCAGGACTCTTGATGCCTTTGGCCGTCGATGCTTTCAATCCTCCATGCTAGGAGTCAGGATCAGTTCCTACATTCTTTATATGGGAATGTTCCTGGAAGAAGTCACAATAACTTAGAGTTCCTTAGTCCTTGTGTTTCAGAGGAAAAAAGAGCAGACTACCTTATTCTGGTCAAACATGCCCAGAATGTCTCAAAATTCATGAACTGTGCTACCTTAGATTGCTTTGAATGTATTAGCAGAACCTCTGCTGTATCCATAGGAGCACGTCGTATTGCTTGGTTTCAAACATCAGACTTAGAACAGTGGGTGCAAAAAAGCTGGGAAGCATTCCTTGCACAGGAGAAAATCTCTTTGGCAAGGACTGGCAGGACAAGGCTAATCAGCTTGAATCTGACACAATACTACTTTAAACAGATTGTCAAAGTCTACAGCCAACCCAGCAAAGAAGAAAATATTCAAAAACCCTTTTTCAGTAAGAAAAAGAAGCCTTACCAATCTTTCACCCATCAAACTCACTGTCCGCTCCATGTTCCACAAAAGGGGCAACAACAGAACAGACAGCAAAGAAAGCCACATGCTCAAAAAGCTCAACTGGCTCAACAGACCCAGCCCCCTCAGGGTCTTTGACTTCTATCTAAAGAACTTAGTCATTCTGCCCCTAAAAGGCCAGAACCCTTGAACATTCCAGGAAGACTATGTAAATTGGACTCTATTGTACAACTGAGGTACAAGCTTCATTTTCTCAACTTGCCCCCACCTACAATAGTAAAACAGTTCAATTCTCAGGACCCTGCTACCGACCTCTTGTGGCAGGAGGTCACATCACTTCTAGCTCAAGGAGCAATCGAAGAAGTACCCATTCCCCAACAGGGGACAGGGTTTTACTCCCCCTACTTTCTTATTCCAAAGAAGACAGGGGGACACAGACCTATATTAGACCTCAGAGAATTAAACAAATATTTGTTCCAAGAAAAGTTCAAAATGATCTCCCTCGGAACACTTTTACCATACCTCCAAAGTCAACACTGGCTATGTTCTCTAGATCTAAGAGATGCGTACACGCATATTCTCATCCACTCAGATCACAGGAAGTTCCTTCGATTCCTGGTCCAAGGAAGACACTTCCAGTACAGAGTTCTTCCCTTCGGACTAGCCTCTGCTCCAAGAGTCTTAACAAAATGCATGGCAGTGGTAGCAGCATTTATGAGGACTCTGGGAATATTCGTCTTCCCTTACTTAGATGATTGGCTCATTCGAGCATTGACAGCTCCAGAGGCCAGCTTTGCTCTCTCTCGAGCAATGGGAATTCTTCAATACTTGGGGCTGGTCATAAACATCCTAAAATCTTATCTCACCCCCTCTCAATCTCTAGAATTCATAGGAGCTTGTCTAGACACACGGCAGTCAAGGGCTTTTCTGCCCCAGCCACTCTGTCTATGTATAATACAGCTGGCGTCTCAAGCATCTATGAAGATATTCCTTACTGCTCGGGAAATGCTTCAACTGTTGGGAAACATGGCATCCACTGTCCATGTGTTTCCCTGTGCTCACCGCCACATGCGAGCAGCCCTAATGGACCCTATCCTCTCAATGGTCACAGGTCTCGGGTCAGTTAATGGACAAAATCAGAAACACCACATGTCTGATTTCATCCCTGCAATGGTGGCAATCCCTGGAAAACCTCCTTGTAGGATCTCCTTTCCAGCAGCCTCTATGCCAAACCACTCTGACGACAGATGCGTCCAAGATGGGTTGGGGGTCCCACTTGCACGATCTCTCCACTCAGGGTCTTTGGACCTCACAGGAGGTTTCCCTTCACATAAACCTCTTAGAGCTGATAGCCATTTTCAATGCTATTCAAGTCTTTCAGGGCCATTTCAGCAACAAAACAGTTCTGGTCCAAACCGACAATCAAGTAGCTATGTTCTATGTGAACAAGCAAGGCGGAACAGGCTCTCTGTCGCTATGCAACGAAGCTTTGTGACTATGGGCCCTCTCCAGAGAGTTACAAATTCACCTGTTTGCGGTATACCTTCTGGGCATTCAAAACTTGTGGGCAGACAAACTCAGTCGAATACTGCTGCCACACGAGTGGTCCCTCCACTCATACCAGCTTGCTCGAGTGTTTCGAATCTGGGGAACACCAGATATAGACCTCTTTGCAAGTCCACAGAATGACAAACTTCCCCAATTCTGTTCCATAATTCCGGCTCAAAACTGTCAGGCAAGAGATGCTTTCCTACTCCACTGGGGACAGGACTTCCTCTATGCCTTCCCACCCATTCCCCTCATTCCCAAGACTTTATTCAAACTTCAGAGAGACAGAGGTCTTATGATACACATAGCTCCACGTTGGCCACGGCTAACGTGATATCCTCTTTTTCTGCGTCTCTCTCAAACCACTCCTCTAGAGTTGGGGAATGCTCCAGATCTCCTGTCGCAGGAGGACGGATCTTTATTGCATCCCATTCCAGGATGTTAACCTTTCTCAACAAGTAAAGGATATCCTCCTGGCTTCCAGAAAACCCTCCACAAGACATTCCTACACTTTCAAGTGGAAAAGGTTCTCTATCTGGTGTTCACAAAAGGGACTTAACCCCCTTTTAGTACCTGTAGAGTTGCTACTAGAGTATCTTCTTCAATTATCAACTTCTGGTCTGAAGACCAATTCAGTTAGGGTCCATCTTAGTACTATTGCTGCTTTTCATAAACCTTTCGATGGACAACCTATTTCCTCTCAACCACTTATATCAAGATTTATGAGGGGCCTACTTTTAACAAAACCTCCCATTAAACCACTACTGGTGGCATGGGATCTAAATCTTGTTCTTGGTCAGCTTATGAAACCGCCCTTTGAACCTTTAGCCACTTCAGACCTAAAGTTTCTTTCATGGAAAGTTATTTTCCTAATTGCCATCACTTCTGCAAGACACATTAGTGAACTACAGACGTTAGTAGCTGACCATCCTTATACAAGGTTTCACCATGATAAAGTAGTCCTCAGGACTTATCCTCACTTTCTGCCAAAGGTGGTTTCGCCTTTTCATTTAAACCAGTCGGTTGATCTTCCTATATTCTTCCCTAGGCCTCATGCCTCCAGTGCGGAAAGGAATCTTCACACATTGGATTGTAAAAGAGCCTTGGCTTTTTATCTCCAAAGAACTAAGCCACATAGAAAATCATCTCAGCTTTTTGTGGCTTTTGCCTCTAGTCATTTGGGACTTCCAGTTTCTAAAAGAACTCTGTCAAATTGGATTGCAGATTGCATATCCTATACATATTAGAGTAAGGGACATTCTCTCGAAGGCCATGTCTCGGCTCATAATGTGAGAACAATGGCAGCCTCAACGGCTAACCTTCGTTCTGTCTCTATTGATGACATCTGCAAAGCAGCCACTTGGACTTCAGTACATACCTTCACAGTCCACTATTGCTTAGACAAAGACTCCTGTCGGGATGCCTCGTTTGGCCAGGCTGTTCTGCAACATCTCTTCCATACTTAATACAACTCCTACCCATCATCCACAGTTTGGATGCCTAAGGTCCATGGGAGGAAGCATGACCCATCTCACCTGGGTTCGCAGCTAGCTGGGGTCACCCCTTGGCATCTTTCAGCTGGTGAGTCCCCTTATGTGAAGACTACATTCCTGCTTGTTCCTGGAGATAGCGTAGCTACTCACCTGTAACAGGTGATCTCCGGGAACAGCAGGAATTTAGTCTTCACAACCCACCCACCTCCCCTAGGAGTTGTGTCTATCTCTCTCTTTCTCTACTTCTCTCCTTTGGTCTCAGCTATAAACTCAACTGAAGTGAGAGAGGTACAGAGGCGGGAAGGCAGCACGCATGCACTGTGGGATGCTCCCAAAAGCTTTCCTATTGGACGCTGGGGAGCATTCCCGCACGGGCTCCATTGGTACCGACGATACCCATATGTGAAGACTAAATTACTGCTGTTCCCAGAGATCACCTGTTACAGGTGAGTAACTACGCTTTTTCACTCAATGCATAATTAAACTCTGGAATTAGCTGCTGGAGGATGTAGTAAAAGCTGTTAGTGTAGCTTGGTTTAGTGAGGTTTGGTCAAGTTTCTGGGTGAAGAGTCCATAATGGAAGGGGATTGGAGAAATCCACTGCTTAACCCTGAGATAAGCATCATGGAATCTGTCTACCTTTTGGGAACCTGATAGGTATTTATAACCTGGATTGACTTCTGTTGGATACTGGGCTTTGATGGACCTTTGGTCTGACCCGGTATGGCAAATCTTAAGATAAGTTCACTTGTAATTTTATAGATTCCTTTTATGTCTCTTCCTAACTCTTGATTTTCAGGGTTTAAGAACCCAAATCTATTGAGCCATTCCTTGTGAGGAATTGTGTGCCTTCGAGTCAATTCTGACGCCTGGCAACTCAGCAGCTCCTGGGTTTTCTTGACAGTGTGAGCGAAGGTAGATTGCCAGGTCTTTTTTCTGAGGCAATGGAGGGTTAAGTGACTTGCCCAAGGCTACAAGGATTGCTAGTGGGAATCAAACCCTGTTCTCTTGGTTACCAAGCCAGTGCTTTAACCATTAGGTGTCTACTCCACTCTAACACAGAAGTCTAAATTTAAGAATTCAGCTTTTTTTGTTTTTTAATATTCAGTCTTCCCTCCAGTGCCCTTTACCACATATACATGAGGAAGTACTATAAAACACCACAAAAGACCAGCCAGAATCCATAGCAAACCTGTCATAACATAATAGCAGGGCTCACACAGCACCAATCCTACCTATGCAAAGGCAGTACTACAAATATTAAATCAATGTAGCTTAGAAAAAAATGCCCATATACCTTTTCAAGGGACAATATATCAAGCCTTTTAATAAACCATAATATCTTTCCTACTGGCAAAACAGATATCTCCGCAGAAATTACATGCTAAAAAAAAAGCTGTACATTGGTCATTATTTTATTTTTCTTTTTTTATACCGCACTCTTTAGAATCACTGCGGTTTACATGTATACTAACAGGTACTTTTTATTCCCTTGTTCCCGAAGGGCTCACAATCTAAGTGTACCTGAGGCAATGGAGGGTTAAGTGGCTTGCCCAAGGCCACAAGGAGTGGCCATGGGACTAGAGACCTCAGTCCCTCTGGCCTGAGGTTGCTTGTCCCCAGGCGGGAATTGAACCCCTGGCCTGAGGTTGCTTGTCTCCATGCGGGAATTGAACCCCCAGCCTGAGGTAACCTGTCCCAACCACTGAGCCACTCCATACATATAAAACAGACTCTCACCAAATACAAAACAAGGGACCACAAATTAGAAAGAGAATAATTGAACAAGGAGCCCCCAAGAAGTCAAATTCTGCATTGATGGCAACACTGAAGAAATAAAAATAGAAATGCATCGAGTGACAAGGAACGTCGTTAAGGAGAGAGACTCGTAATGGGCAAGAGGAAAAAGAGGACTTTTAATGTGCGTACAGTTAACCCCCCCCCCCCCCAAAAAAAAATCGGCTAAAGCTTTTGGTCTGATGGATAATCATGTGGTTTTGATGATGAAATCTTCTGGAGGTGGGGTAATGTCTTGTCCTGATGTCTCCTCTTCTGACGTTTTGACCTCGTCTGTTTTGGGGAAAGTTAACCCACCCCCTCTTTCCAGCAGTGGGCGTTCAGGCTCTGTGCTCTCCTCACCTATTGTGGCTGGGTCAGTGCAAGCCCAGGAGTTATCTGTAGTAGGCTTTTCCCGGTCTTTGGGTGACCTGGATGTGGCTCTTTCTTTGTCACAGTTGGTGCAAATGGCTGGGACTTTGAGCGCATCGTTATTTCCTGCTGTCCCTGGAGATCAATCTTCTCAATTAATCTTGAAGGATATTTTGTCTGCTTTGTCACGTATAGAGGCCTCATTTTCTACTACTATTGTAATCTGGCAGACTTCTCTAAGCAAAAGGTTGAGAAGTTTGCTCAGCATGACAAATATTTCATGGGTTTGGAATCTAGATTTTACAAAAGACTGAATCTTCAGTTCTCACAATGCTTAATGTAGCTGCCTCCAGGGGCGGTTCTATCATTAGGCGAACTGAGGCGGTGGCCTCAGGCGACAGATTCTAGGGGGTGGCACTATTTGCCGCTCCCTAGAAACTGCCTATGATAGAACTGCCTATCCGCAAAGATTCATCTTTTAAAATAAAATGAAAGCAGCCACGGGAACATTTCTCCGTTCCCGCTGCTCTGCTTTCAAACTGCTTGGCCCGTCAATCTTCGTGGATCTGGCGGCGGGCCGAGGTCATCGCTTTCGCCGCCCTTCCTCTTCCGCTGGCTGCTTCCTTCTTCCTTCAAAATGAAAGCAGCCGCGGGAACAGAGCTGCTTTTGGTTTGGAGGAAGCAGCCAGAAGAAGTGGAAGGGCGGCGAAAGCGACGACCTCTGCCCCCCCTGCCGGCTCCACGAAGATCGACGGGCCAAGCAGTTGGTGAGGGGTGGGGGGAAGCAGACGAGGGGGACCTTCAGGTGAGGGGGGGGGAAGCAGACGATGGGGGCCTTCAGGGGAGCAGACAAGGGGGGGCCTGGAGGGGAGCAGTCAAGGGGGGGCCTGGAGGGGAGCAGGCAAGGGGGGGCCTGGAGGGGAGCAGCCCAAGGGGGCTTGGAGGGGAGAAGACCAGGGGGGCATGGAGGGGAGCAGACCAAGGGGGGCATGGAGGGGAGCAGACCAAGGGGGGCATGGAGGGGAGCAGACCAAGGGGGGCCTGGAGGGGAGCAGACCAGGTGGGGCCTGGAGGAGAGCAGTCAAGGGGGGCCCTGGAGGGGAGCAGCCCGGGGGGGGGGCCTGGAAGGGAGCTGACACCCGGGGATGGCACTGGAAGGTGGATGGACAGGGGAGAAGTGGAGCTGGAAGGGAGCTGACAAGGGAGGGGGCACTGGGACTGGAAGTTTGCTGATACCTGGGATGGTATTTTAACTAGAAGGAGCTGGATAATGGGGAAGGAGGGGGACCCGAAGAGCATAGACACCAGTGGCGGTACTGGAAAGGCAAGGGGGTTGGTACTGGGAGGGGAGGCTGTAAAGGGGGCTGATACTAGGGAGAGTTACTGGGACTGAAAAAAGGCTGATGGAAGAAAATGAAGAAAGCAAAACGAGAGACAAGAAATAGAAGATGGATTATAGACCATAGAAAAAGAGCTAAGAGAAGACAGAGGAAAACGGAAACCTCAGATTGGGACCAGCATGATCAAAAATCATCAGACAACAAATGTAGAAAAAATAATTTTATTTTCAATTTAGTGATTGGACTTCGTGCTATCTATATTTCACACAGTATGGGGAACTGCATCTCTTATCTGGTCTGGCATCGCATGCGGAGTCTGGCTTCTTGGGGTTTCATTTTAATTTTTGTCTACATATATTTATTTTTGCTTTAGGTTGTGGTCACTTATTCTGTACTTGGTGAGAGTCTGTGTTCTGAGTGTGTGACTAAGGCCAGGTGTTCTGTTAACATGGAATTTGTATGTAGGGATCTGTACTGTAGTAATTCGACTTGTTCAGCTTTTCAAATAAGTATATAGATGTTTTGGAGCTCTTGCAGTGTTTATAGTGCTGCTTTTTTCTTGGTAGGCCCCTTATTATATGAGTTTTGGAAGTGTATGCTGGTATGGTATGGTAGATTGGCCTTGCAGATCTTAGTGACTTTAGTAGGGTTTTATATTAGTTCCCAATATGCCTGGTACTGGAGAATTTGTTGTTGGTGAGATGACCAGAATCAGCTTTTTTTTTTTTTTTTTTTTTTTAAATGAGTTCTGTAGGTGAATGTCCTACCTCTTCTCTGCACCCATTGTTGAGGGGGGGGGGGGGTTCTGTGAATGCAAAATGTATGTTCAAAAAGAAAAAGCAAAGCACCATAATGCAGTTTATAACAAAATACAAAGGAATTATAATTTGGAGTTATAAACTGCTGTAGTTCTTGTTCTTTCTTTTAGTTCCTTGGTGTGTGAACATCTTGTATTTGCTCCACGTTATCTAATTGACTTTTTGATTTGGTTCAGTCCCTGATTGGAGTTTTGAGAAAGATCCCCACCCGGTTGGGGGGGGGGCACCATCTCATCCCTCGCCTCAGGCAGCAGATTGCCTTGAGCCGCCCCTGGTTGCCTCCTCTATAAAAGATAGCCTTGTTTTGCATCGCCAGCAGGAAATGCTAGAGAATGCCTTATGGGTTAAAAATTTGCATTTGCTCAACTTCCCTAAAACTAGTTATATTATTCCATTGTTGTTATTTCAAAATATTTGAGGGAAGTGTTGGGTTTTGCTGATTGGGAAACGGTGGTGTTGGATAATTTGTATTATGTGCTTAGTAACTGTAATTCTCAACCAGCAAACCAGGGAGAACAGGGAGAGTTGACTCCATCAAATGCTCTCGATACTTTAAATGTTTCGGAATATATTGAGTCTTCGATGGATGAGATTCTCATTAGGGTGACACTTCTTGTTTCATTTAACTTATTGATGGATAAGAATATGGTCATCTCAGTTCTTTTAACACTAGCAGCCCCAAAGTACGTCAAAGTTGTATACCAGCGCCACTGCTAGAACCATGTCAGTTATGTTCCATGACTTTGTTAGCGAGGTCGAGATGTTCAAATATGTGCAGCAAAAATCAATGACAGATGCGCTACATAGCGGGAAAATGAATATATACCTAGAAGCCCCAAAGTACGTCAAGTTGACGGAACCAAGAAAAGTGTGTGCTGGTATACAACTTCGATGATGCATTTGCGTAAATTGACGTACTTTGGGGCTTCTAGGTATACTGTTTACAGTTTTACTCTGAAATTACAAAACAATAAACACACGATGATGTCATGTAATGACGTCACATACTGCACGTATTAAACAAGTAACTTCATATTAATTCACATCTGCATGTCATGCTAAACGCAATTGACGCACTTTGGGGTTTCTAGGTAATCTGCCTTTTGGCGCTTCTAGTGTTAAAACAGAAAACAGAGTTATTTAGTGGTCAGATTATTAGTATCTTCCCTGATGCCTCCAGACAGACGCAGAAAAGGTACAAAGTCTTTTTGGCCTTGAAGCCCCGGGTTTTGGCGGTTGGGGCTTTTTTTTCTTTTCTGGAGTACCCCTGCAAATGTCTGGTGGCATATGGGCAGGATAACTATGTATTTTTTGATGTAACACAGTTAGAAATTTTTTTAAAGGCATAGGTAGTATTGGAGCAGGATGTGGCTTGGTTGTCTATATTGTAATGCTGGGGCGGGAATAGTTAAAAAATTGGGTTTTGTAATTCTTTATGGT
Source organism: Ichthyophis bannanicus (assembly GCA_033557465.1). Classification (NCBI taxonomy): domain Eukaryota; kingdom Metazoa; phylum Chordata; class Amphibia; order Gymnophiona; family Ichthyophiidae; genus Ichthyophis; species Ichthyophis bannanicus. Next base: position 1,734,405,594 of record CM066032.1, read on the forward strand.
TGACCAAATTCTTTATTTTGCTTTTTCTTTTTATTATATTCATTGGCTTATTGTTTGTTGGTATCAGTCTCTTCTAGATGTGGGCTAGTGTCAGATTTTGTTTTTTATAGCTTTGTTATTGTATTTAAATTTAATTTAATTTAATTAACAGATTTTTTTATATACCGCTCCTTCCATTGATCAGATGCGGTTCCCATAGAACAACAATATTTGCTTTTGGATTGTAATAAATCTTTTGAAGTTTAATATAAAAAAATAGAAATGCATCTTCTCTTGTACTAAACAAAACATAGACATCAGCAATGCACATTTCCCAGAGTTAACATATTTTGTTTTTACCTTTCTCTGGACATTTTTTTTTTTTTCAGTCACAATGGCCCAGTCTCTGTTCTGTTATCCTCTGTCTTCTCTTAACTCTCTTTCTAGTATCTGCTGTCCATTTTGCTATTTATCCTTGCTCTTCCTTTCATCTCTAGGAACAAGCAGGAATGAGTCTTCACATATGGGTATCGTCGGTACCGGCGGAGCCTGCGCGGGAACGCTCCCCAGCGTCCAATAGGAAAACTTTTGGGAGCATCCCACAGCGCCTGCGTGCTGCCTTCCCGCCTTCCCGCCTTTCCCAACCGCCTCTCTCCAGTTCTTCTTTTCCGCGGAGCCAGCAGGTCGTGTTCCTGTCACCGCAGAAGAAGTTCTTTATTTTTCTTTATTCTTTTGTGTCGCGTCTGCCTTCGACATCGGACTGGTACCGTCGGTCGGTCTTCTCTTTCTTTCAAAAAAAAAAACAACGCTTTATTTCTACTGTACATTTTCAGTTTTTGGGCCCTAGGCCTAAAAATATTTTCCTCATGGAGAAGCCCGCTTCTGGGTTTAAAAAATGCACAAAATGTGGCGGTACTATTTCTGTCACTGACACCCATGACTGGTGTCTAAAGTGTTTGGGACCCTGACCATTCCATCACTGATTGTGTGGCCTGTGCCATGATGTCTAAGAGAGGTCGGCAGAACCGAGCAGCCAAGCTCAGTATCGTTTCCCTCTGATGCAGCTTTGATAGCATCGACGTCTTCCAGGGCCTCCTCTTCCTCCCATGGGATCTCAGGTAACCAAGCATAAATCTGGCCGGTCCTCGAAGGGTAGATCTCCCTCTAAGCATCGAGATGCTTCTGGGCTTGCCCTCGAGGATTCCGCACGGGCAAAATTACCCGGGCGGGAAGCTCCGGCTTCCAAAGCATTATCTTTGGGGTCACAGGTTGACATCGATGGCTCGGCCTCGACAGATCACCTGTTGCCGTGTTCTGGGGTACCGGTGGCTCCCACTGGTACCGACATCCAGACTCTGGTGGCGTCGATGGATCAGAAGATTCTGACCATGCAGCGCACCTTAACGGCTTTCATACAGGCTGCGACGCCTCCGGTACCGCAACAATCCCTGTTGCTGGTACCGGCTCCGGTACCGGCATCGCTCCCGGTACCGGTACCGATGGCATTGACATCGACTGTGGTGTCGACTGCAACGGTACCCTGTCCTATGATGCCCATCGGTACCGAACCGGTGCCGATTACTCCCGATGTCGATCCCACTCGATACGGTTATCAGGCTTTACAGGAGCATCCAGACAGGCGGTACTTCGATTCCTCTGAGGACTCTGATGAGTCTGAGGGTTCTGTAGAAGCATCGATACTTCTTCCTCAGGAGTCGTCTTCACCTAAACGAAGAATGTCTCCTCCAGAAGACTTGTCTTTTCAAGACTTTGTTAGGGAAGTGGCTAGGGGCCTCTCTATCACGGTGGCCCCTGAGTCAGAACCCAGAGCCAAGGAGTTGGATATTTTACAATATCCTAAAACTCCTAAGAAGGTAGCTACTTTACCTGTTCATGAGATTCTGTATGATCTCATGTTGAGGATGTGGGAGACACCTCTCACCACTTCTCCTCATTCTCGCAGGTTAGACACCATGTTTCGTGTCCCTCCTTGTCCTGGCTTCCATAAGACTCAGCTTCCTCACCACTCTATTGTTGTAGAGTCTGCCATAAAGAAGATAAAGAGTGCAAAAAGACACTCATCTAATCCTCCAGGGCATGAATGCAAGACCCTGGATGCTTTTGGCCGAAGGGTTTTCCAAGCTGCTATGCTAGCTGCTAGGATCAATTCCTATAATCTCTATATAGGAATGTTTCTAAAAGAAGTCACAGATCATCTGCAGACTTTAACCCCTTTCATTTCAGAGGATAAAAGAGAGGGGTTTCTCACTTGGCTCAAGCATGCCCAAGATGTCTCCAAATTTTCCAACCGTGCAGCCTTTGACTCTTTTGAGAGTGTAAGCAGAGCTTCGGCTATTGCCATAGGGGCACGCAGAATTGCTTGGCTACAAGCTTCTGATTTGGAGCTCTGGGTCCAAGATCAATTGGGAAATCTCCCTTGTACAGGTGAAAACCTTTTTGGTAAGGATTGGCAAGCAAAGGCCACTCAGATGGATGCTGAAAACTCTGCTTTGGTTCGACTTTCAAAGTCTACCTCTGCTCCTGTTAAGAAAAGATTGTTTAAAAAGACATCTTTTTCCAAAAAGGGAAGATACTATCCTGCTTATGGTCAGCAGGCATCTTCTGCAGGTCATTTTGCTGCAAAGTGTCAGCAACCACCTAAACAGGCCAAGTCAAAGGCAGCTAGACCTTCTACGGCCCAGCAGCCTCAGCCTCCTCATGGCCTTTGACTCGCTACTAGAGAACTTAGCCTTTCTAGCTCTGGAAGGGTCAGAGCCCCTTACCATCCCAGGAAGGTTGACTTACTTTGCTCCCAGATGGGAGCAAATCACAGCAGAGCAATGGACACTCTCCATCATAAGGGAAGGGTACAGGCTTCATTTCTTAAGCCTTCCCCCCCACACCATGGTGAAACAGTTCAATTCTCCAACATCTCTCCTCAACCTTCTAGGTCAGGAGATTGCCATCCTTCTTGCCCAAGGGGCAATAGAAGAAGTACCTCTTATTCAACAAGGCACAGGATTCTACTCCCCTTATTTTCTTATTCCAAAGAAAACAGGGGGCTACAGACCCATCTTAGATCTCAGAGAATTGAACAAATTTCTATTCAAGGAGAAATTCAAAATGATTTCTCTCGGTGCTTTGCTTCCATACCTTCAGAGTCAGGACTGGCTTTGTCCTCTAGATCTCAAGGATGCGTACACCCATGTCCTCATCCATCCAACTCACAGAAGGTTCCTTCGGTTCCTTTTTCAAGGAAAGCACTACCAGTACAGGGTTGCTTCCTTTTGGTCTGGCCTCTGCACCAAGGGTGTTCACGAAATGCATGGCAGTAGTAGCTGCATTTCTACGCACTCTAGGAATATTTGTCTTCCCATATCTGGACGACTGGCTCATTCAAGCTCCATCTCAAGCAGAGGCCAAGACTTGTCTAATCTGCACAGTGCATGTCCTTCAGTATTTGGGACTAATAATAAACATCCCAAAATCCAGTCTCACCCCTACTCAGTCCCTTGAGTTCATAGGGGCTTTGTTGGATACCACAACTGCAAGGGCCTATCTTCCTCAGGCCCGTTGTCTACGCTTGGTGCAGTTAGCCTCCCAAGTACAGTTAAAGCCCCTTTTAACTGCTCGAGAAATGTTGCAACTCTTAGGCCACATGGCATCCACTGTGCATGTGGTTCCATATGCTCGCCTTCACATGAGGGCAGCTCAATGGACTTTGTCCACCCAATGGACTCAGGCATCAGGTTGCCTGTCAGACAAAATAGCAAACTCCAGTCACCTTTTTTGGTCTCTCCAGTGGTGGAAGTCCTCTCAAAACCTGTTGCTGGGGTCCCCTTTTCAACAGTCACTTCCCCAAGCAACCCTTACAACAGATGCCTCTCCAATGGGTTGGGGAGCTCATCTGCAAGATCTCTCCACCCAGGGCATCTGGTCTCCACAGGAGACTTCACTACACATAAATCTTTTGGAACTCAGAGCAATTTTCTTAGCTCTCAGAGTGTTCCACTCTCTGCTCAGCTACAAGACAGTCCTCATCCACACGGACAATCAAGTAGCCATGTTTTATGTAAACAAGCAGGGGGGACTGGCTCTCTGTCGCTTTGCAATGAAGCTTTGCGACTGTGGGCCTTAGCCAGAGAGCATCAAATTCATCTTATGGCAGTATATCTTCCAGGCGTTCAAAACTCTTGGGCAGACAGACTCAGTCGAGTTCTGCTTCCACACGAATGGTCCCTCCACAGGGACCATATAGCCAGGATTTTTCGAATTTGGGGAACCCCGGACATAGACCTGTTTGCAAGTCCGTGGAATGCCAAACTTCCCCGGTTCTGTTCCAGGATTCCGTGTCAGGGAGTTCAGGCCAAGGATGCCTACGTCCTTGATGCCTTTCCACCCATTCCCCTAATTCCCAAAACACTGTTCAAGCTTCAGAGAGACCGATGGTCTATGATCCTCATAGCACCACATTGGCCACGCCAAGTGTGGTACCCTCTACTTCTGCATCTCTCTCAAGCTCCATCCCTGGAGTTGGGCTCTGCTCCAGATCTTCTCTCCCAGGAAGACGGAACGTTGTGGCACCCAAACCCCCAGTCTCTCCATCTCAGGGCCTGGTTGCTGAAGGCCTAGACCAGCGATGGCGAACCTGTGGCACGCGAAGGCCTTGCAGCTGGCACGCGGGAAGGTCCGCAAAAAAAGAAAAAGCTGGCTCTGACTGCTGCCGCGGACGCGGCAAGGGCAGAATGCAGCGTCCTGCGGGGCCCCCTCCGCCCGCTAAGCCCCTCTGCAAGAGCTTTCAGATTCGCGAGGGAGAGCATCTCCCTCGCGTCTCTTTTAAGCCCGCAGGGGCTAATGGGAAATTTCCCATCAGCCCCTTTCGACGCGAGGGACTGATGGGAAATTTCCCATTAGCCCCTGCGGGCTTAACAGAGACGCGAGGGAGATGCTCTCCCTTGCGAATCTGAAAGCCCTTGCAGAGGGGCTTAGCGGGCGGAGGGGGCCCCGCGGGACATTGCAATCTGCCGCGGCAGCAGCCAGAGCCTGCTTTTTTTTTTAAATTTGCCAGAGGGGGGGGGGGGGGTTAGGACTGCTAATGGGCAGGGGGTGGTAAGGACTGCTAATGGGCAGGTGGGGGTTAGGACTGCTAATAGGGAGGGGGAGGGGGGGTTAGGACTGCTAATGGGCAGGGGGGGGTTAGGACTGCTAATGGGCGGGCGGGCGGGGTAAGGACTGCTAATGGGCAGGGGGGGGTTAGGACTGCTAATGGGCGGGCGGGGCGGGCGGGGGGGGGTAGGACTGCTAATGGGCGGGCGGGCGGGGGGTTAGGACTGCTAATGGGCGGGCGGGCGGGGGGTTAGGACTGCTAATGGGCGGCGGGCGGGGCGGTTAGGACTGCTAATGGGCAGGGGGGGGGTTAGGACTGCTAATGGGCGGGCGGGCGGGCGGGGCGGGGGGGGTTAGGACTGCTAATGGGCGGGCGGGGTTAGGACTGCTAATGGGTGGGCGGGCGGGCGGGGGTTAGGACTGCTAATGGGCGGGCGGGCGGGGGGGTTAGGACTGCTAATGGGCGGGCGGGCGGGGGGGTTAGGACTGCTAATGGGCGGGCGGGCGGGGGGGGGTTAGGACTGCTAATGGGCAGGGGGGGTTAGGACTGCTAATGGGCGGGCGGGCGGGGGTTAGGACTGCTAATGGGCAGGGGGGGTTAGGACTGCTAATGGGCGGGCGGGCGGGTGGGTGGGGGTAGGACTGCTAATCGGCTGTGGGCTGATGGGGGCTGTCTGGAAATGGGGTGATGGGGTTTAGGACTGGTAATGGGTTATAGGGGGGGCTTAAACTGAAAATGGGGTGATGGGGGTTTAGGACTGGAAGTGGGTTTATGGGGGGGGCTAGGACTGGTATTGGGTTGGGGGTTGCTAGGACTGGAAATGGGCTGATGCAGGGACTAGAAGGGAATGGATGCTGGGTGAGGCTGGAACTAGAAAGGAGCTGATGTTGGGGGAGGATTAGAATGGGATGGGGCTGGGAGAGTAAAATGGAGAGGGGAAAATTTTTTTGTGTGGGAGGGATAAAAAATCTACAATTGGCCGGGTATTGGGAGAGTAAGTGGGGATTGAGGATGGAGGGGTAAAATTTGAGTGGATGAAATAGGAATGAGGAAAGAGCAAAAGGAGAAAGATTAGTATGTTAAAGCGGATGTAGAGAGAGAGAATGGAAAAAAAAACTAGAAGAGAGAAGAAAGGACAAATGGACAGCAGATGATGGAGAGTTAGCAGAAAACATGAAGAAACCAGAAGAAAGTGGCTGGAGCAATTGCAACTGTGTAACTGAGCTGAGGTATTCTGTTTATGTAATTCCTTTTTGACATTGCCACTTGTTCTCTTTCCCCAGTAGGTCATGTATTGTTATTGTCTGAAATGTATTGGTTTAATATTTGCAGTGTTGCCTTTTGATAGGTATGGTGTGGTGCTTTGTGAGTCCTGGTAGTGCTGTTAGGATACGGCGGGTTTGCTATTGGTTCTAAATGGGCAGTGTTTGTAGTAGTTCCTAATGTGCCTGGCGGTTGGCACTGGATTATAGTAATGTAGAAATCTTTTAGTCTGTCTTTATCCATACACTCATTAAGAGACATGTTTACTAAAAGTTAGTGTATGTTAGCATTATGCAAATATTTATGCAAATTGACGTGCTGGCACTTTGAGGAAATTCTTTGGTTTTGTGCGGCAGTTTGGGCACTCGGGCTCAAAAAGGTTAGCCATCACTGGCCTAGACCTTCAAGGTTTCCATCTCTCTCAGCAAGTCAGAGATATTATTCATGCTTCTAGAAAGCCTTCCAGTAGATGTTCCTATGCTTTCAAATGGAAAAGATTTACCATTTGATGTTCTGAGAAGGGTCTTAACCCTCTAGCAATACCTGTGAATTCTTTACTAGAGTATCTTCTGCATCTTTCACATGCAGGCCTCAAAACAAATTCGGTAAGAGTCCATTTCAGTGCTATTGCAGCGTCCCTCAAGCCTCTCAATGGACAGCCTGTTTCCTCTCATCCTCTTATAGCAAGATTCATGAGAGGCCTTCTTTTAACTAAACCTCCCATTAGACCACCTCCAGTGGCATGGGACTTAAATCTGGTTCTTGGCCAGCTTATGAAGCCACCCTTTGAACCTTTAGCCACCACCACCTTGAAATTTCTTTCTTGGAAGGTTATCTTTCTCATTGCAGTCACCTCAGCACGTCGCATCACTGAGTTGCAAGCCTTGGTGGCCAACCCTCCTTATACAAGGTTCCATCATGATAAGGTAGTCCTCAGGACCAATCCACACTTCATGCCCAAAGTGGTCTCGCCTTTTCATCTGAACCAAGAGGTATACTTACCTGTCTTTTTTCCAGGACCTCATGCATCAAGTGCAGAGAGGAATCTTCATAGTTTGGATTGTAAAAGAGCTCTCGCCTTTTACTTACAAAGGACACAGCAACATAGAAAGTCGTCTCAAGTCTTTGTTGCTTTTGATCCTTCCCATTTAGGACTTCCAGTTTCTAAGAGAACACTGTCCAACTGGATTGCTCAGTGTATTTCTTTTGCCTACCAGAGTAGGAACCTTTCTCTGGAAGGCCATGTCACAGCTCACAATGTGAGGGCCATGGCAGCCTCAATGGCTCATCTGAACTCTATGTCCATCGACCAAATCTGTCGAGCGGCCACCTGGGTTCGGTTCATACCTTCACAGCCCATTACTGTTTGGACAAGGACTCCTGCCGGGATGCCTCGTTTGGTCAGGCTGTTCTCAAACACCTGTTCCATTCCTAATCAACTCCTACCCACCTACCCTGGTTGGATGCCAGAGATCCATGGGGGGAGGTGGAGCCCTTTTCAGGGACACACAACTCTGGGGTCTCTCCCTGGCATCTGCAGCTAGGGAGTCCCCATATGTGAAGACTCATTCCTGCTTGTTCCCGGAGATAGCACAGTTACTTACCTGTAACAGGTGATCTCTGGAAACAGCAGGAATAAGTCTTCACAACCCACCCACCTCCCCTAGGAGTTGTATCTCTCTATCTATCTTTCCTTCCCTCTCTCTCTCTTTGTCTCAGCTTTAAAACTCGAACTGGAGAGAGGCGGTTGGGAAAGGCGGGAAGGCAGCACGCAGGCGCTGTGGGATGCTCCCAAAAGCTTTCCTATTGGACGCTGGGGAGCGTTCCTGCGCAGGCTCCGTCGGTACTGACGATACCCATATGTGAAGACTTATTCCTGCTGTTCCCAGAGATCACCTGTTACAGGTAAGTAACTGCTTTCTTCCACGCCCCCTCTATATCTGGCTCTAACAAATTAATCTTTCCCTTTTAATTCCTACCTCCGTGTCTCTTTACTCTCTATTCACTTGAATTTTACTCTCTCCATTCCCCAGAGCCCAGCATCTCTCTCCTCATCCCTCAGAATCCAGCATCTCTCTCTGTCAACTCCTCACCCTCTATCCACCTCTAAGTCCAGCTCTCCCTCTCTATCCACCACTTAGAGTCAAGCATTTCCATCTGTTCACCCTTCAGAGACCACCATCTCTGTCATCTCTGCTCTCTCTGTTGCACCCTCCTCCCCACCCCCAATCTCTAAATACTCTGATAGAAGTAGTTTCCTATGACAAAAGTAGACTTCTGCATCGGTGTCGTTTGCCTTCTTACTTTGGGGGGGGAGGGGGCAAAGGTTAGGGAAGTCATACTGGCAGTGGGGACAGGGGGACCATTTTACCATTAGTGCTTGGGTAGCACTACTCCCACGCCTCCCCACTCCCCAAATTACGGATTTCTGAAGATTGTCTTCTTTGTGTAACTTGCCTTTAAATGCTGATTCTTCACTTACACACCACATGCAAATTCTTAAATGATACAGCCTCCCATTATCAACTAGTGCAAAAGTTATGCTCAAAAACAATTAGCAGACTTAGTTTATTGCATTTTTCAGTGCTTTTCCCCAGTAAACAGAACTAGCTAGTGCTTACAATGTAAGACTTGTCTCTTGGTAGTCAGGCCAAGCAAACATAAATGGACTACATCTGGTTCATCATCATCCCGGAGATGAGTCCCTATGGAGATCTGCTGTGGTCCCTTGCATTGTACATCCGAAGCTTGGATGCTTTCAGTGGTGATTTTACACCAGATCAGCATCCCCAGAACCTTTTTGAACTTGCTTCCTTTTCCCCATTGCACCCCTTACCCTACTGCCTCTCCCCCTTACTTTTCAAATTGGTGATGGTAAATAGTAAAGTAATAAGTTAAAAAGTGTAATACAATGGCATTTATCCCCATTTTCCAGAATCAGGTATGTAGGGTGTTTAAATGTGTGTATATATGTGCTCTGTGAAGTGTCGGGATGGTGTACGTGTGTGTGCGCATTGCTCTGTCATGGGGGGTATCAGAGACTGCGTGTGTGTGTATGCGTGTTTGTCAAGTGGAATGCCACGGGCTATGTGGTTGTGCCTCTCTCTCTCTATCATATGCCCCCCTCCAAGACTTCCTCCAGTCTATTCTCTCTCTCTTTCTCATGACTCCCATCCCAGACTTCCTCCAGCCTGTTTTTCTCTGTCTCATATCCCACCAGCCATCATCCAGTGTGAATTTCTCTGTCATATCCCTCCCAAATCACTCGGTGTCTCTCTCTCTCTCATTGTCCCATCCTATCCCTCCCCCCATAGCCATCGCACAATGTTTGTGTCTATCTCTCTTCAATCCCGCCCAGCCATCCCCCCAGTGTCTATCTCTCTGTCATAGCCCCCCATCACTCTGTATTTCTCTCTCATATTTTCCGCTATCACTGTGTTTCTCTCATTGCCCCCAACAATCACCTGATGTCCCTCTCTCTTTCTCATCCACCCCTCACACCTGTGGGCCACGATCGGCTCTGCTCTGTACATGTAGCTTGACCGCACAGCACAAGCTATATGCACAGAGCATAAGAACATAAGATATGCCATACTGGGTCAGACCAAGGTCCATCAAGCCCAGTATCCTGTTTCCAACAGTGGCCAATCTAGGTCATATGTACCTAACAGTTTCCCCAAAAGACACAGGTTCCGCAATGCTTGTACTGGGTCAAGCATGGATATCCTGGGTCCCTTCTTAATAATAGTTTATGGACCTTTCCTCCAGGAACTTGTCCAAACCTTTTTTAAACCCAACTACACTAACAGCCTTTACTACATCCTCCGCTAACAAATTCCAGAGTTTGATTACACGTTGAGTGAAAAAATATTTTCTTTTCTTAGTCTTAAATAGTTTACCCTGTAGCTTCATTGCATGTCCCCTAGTCTTTCTATATTCTGATAACGTAAACAATCGATCTACGTTTACCCGTTCCACTCCTTTCATTAATTTATAGACTTCTATCATATCTCCCCTCAGCCGTCTCTTTTCCAGGTTAAAGAGCCCTAACCTTTTTAGCCTTTCTTCATAGGAGTATCCTTCCATCCCCTTTACCATTTTGGTGGCTCTTCTCTGAACCTTTTCTAATAACGCTATATCCTTTTTAAGATACGGCGACCAGAATTGCACACAATATTGAAGGTGCGGTCTCACCATGGAACGATATAGAGGCATTATAATATCTTTTGTTTTATTTTCCATTCCTTTCCTTATGATACCTAGCATTCTATTTGCTCTCTTGGCTGCCGCTGCACACTGGGCAACATGTTATCCACAATGATGCCTAAATCTTTTTCCTGGGTGATGGTTCCTAATGTGGAACCTTGCATTGTGTAACCATAGTTTGGGTTGTTCTTCCCTAGGTGCATAACTTTGCACTTATCCACATTAAATTTCATCTGCCATTTTGATGCCCAGTCTTCCAATTTATCAAGATCCTCTTGCAATTTTCCACAATCCTCTTGGGTTTTAACAACTTTAAATAGTTTTGTGTCATCTGCAAATTTGATAACCTCACTCGTTATTCCACTTTCCAGGTCAGAGCCGATCACAGTGGATGGCCGAAATGCCACTGGAATTCAGTGTGGGGCTTTGGAGCCCATGCATGCACAGCATATACATGGGCTTCAAAGCCTGATGCTGATTTTTCACTGCTTGTCTGCAGTGCTGGTTAGCTCACAGATCCAATTTAATGAATTTCATAACTATATTTATTTAACATGTTTTTTTATACAGCATTATCAAAAATTCAATGTGGTTTACATAAAACTCAAAAAAAGACAACATACATCAAACAAGGAATATTAACTTGGACATAATAGGGTATAAAGTGCTGTAACTAAGTAAAGAGAGAGGCTATGTTATCTGCACCAAAGTAATCTCTGAAGAGATGCGTGTGGTGGATCTTATAAATTCCGGCAAAAAGTTCCAAAGTGATGGAGCAAATAAGGATCTCCAGGAACAAGCAGGAATGAGTCTTCACATATGGGTACGTCGGTACCGACGGAGCCTGCGCGGGAACGCTCCCCAGCATCCAATCAGAAAGCCTTTGGGAGCATCCCACAGCGCCTGCGTGCTGCCTTCCCGCCTTTCCAACTGTCTCTCCTCAGTTTTCGTTTTTCCGCGGAGCCGGCAGGACGTACTCCTGTCACTGCAGAAAATTTCTTTCTAATTCTTAATTTTTTGTTTTCTTGTGGTCGCGGCTGTTTTTCCCGCCTCCACCGGTACCGCTGGTGGATTTTTTCTTTTTCTCAAACTCAGGGAAAATTTTTCCCTCAGTTTCTGTCTTAAATTTTTTGGGCCTGTAAGGCCTCTCCATCATAGAGCCGCCTTCTTCTAAGAAGTGCCTTAACTGTGGAAAGACAGTTTTCTTTTTAGACTCCAGCAACTGGTCACTGTTCCCTCTAAGCTGTGCGCGTGTGCGCGCGCACACACCTCACCGAGCGAGCGCACATACTTTACAACAGAGCGCACAAAAATTACGGTTCTGATTCTGATAGAAAACAACACAAACGTCTTAAAATTTAAAAGTTGTGATTGTAATTACTAAATGAAGTGGAAAATTTCTAGTAATCGTCTATTTTCATTTCATTTGATTAAAATCAATGTGGTGTGCATACTGTATTCTGACGTGTAGTCAAATTTTAAAGTATATAACTCCGAGTGTCGTTATGTGGCGCACAAAAATTTAACCTTCCTTCCAAAGCTGCACAGCTGATATTTTATGCGCGCACAGCCTACAGAAAATTAGAGGGAACATTGCAACTGGTGTCTAACCTGTTTGGGTCCTGCCCCTTTTCCTCCAGAGCCATTAGGCTGCAATTTTATGAGAAGAGATTTTCCATTTTGAGTTTCCCTCGATACCGAGTTCCCTTCCAGTGTCAGGGCACCGGCTAATTCTTCTCTACAGGATCAGGTAACCCACAAACAGTCTGTTAAGCATGATGACGGCTCCGGCCTTGCCCTCAAGACCCTATTGGCTTCAAAACCCCGGCGGGAGTCTTCGGTCTCCAAAGGCTTTCTGATTGGACGCTGGGGAGCGTTCCCGCGCAGGCTCCGTCGGTACCGACGTACCCATATGTGAAGACTTATTCCTGCTGTTCCCAGAGATCACCTGTTACAGGTAAGTAACTGTGCTAAACTGCATGTTTGCTTTGCTCTTATACAGTTCCTTGGGATAGTTAATAAATTCCTACATACATTTCTGTATGAATGCAGTCACAAAATATCTGTACAGATGTTAACCTTACTGTTTTCTCTTGTCTTAATGAGCATGAATTAACAAATGTTTCTGTTTGTTTGAATGTGAAGACGTGGGAGGCATATCACTCACTGCTACACCACCAGAACCTGTTCCTGCTGAAGATTCCGAAAATATCTTGTGTGCACGAAGAAGAGACTCTGGAATTGGGGAAGAAACTGTGACAGTCCTGGGAAGCAGTTCTGACAGCACAATTGTTGCAGACCCAGAAGGTTTTAGTGCTGGTCCAGATGCCGTCAGTGAAGTGTTAAGTGCACTCTCCTCTGAGGTGAAAAAACCTCCAGAGTGCATACATAGTAATGAAATTGAGCAGGAGAATAAGACCATAGCATCGTCTCTACCACCTGCAAAAAATGTTAATGTGAAAGATATTCTTAGAAGCTTGGTGAACATGCCAGCAGATGGTGTTTCAGTGGATCCTGCCATCTTGCCGCCAACCTTCCTTGGAGCCTTGAGTGACACTGCAGTAGAGCAGCCTGTACACTTCCGTTCCTTTGACAGGTATTTGAATTTTTTTGTGCCATTGTTTTATGATCCTTTAAGGTAGTACTGATAAATTAAAAGCTGTTTAATAGGGTATCTGGGAAGTGTCTTCACATACTTGTACATTTTTCACATTCTGCTGTCTGAAAAATAAAATTCAGAATGCAGTAAAGTTGGATTTATTTCACTAATCTACAGAGCCTACTGATCTAATAGAAACCAATAAGTCTTGATTGAGTCTTTCAACCCTTTGTCATAGTAAACCCAAATTATCCCTGTTTCCAAAAATTGTCTTCAGATCCATAGTAAGTAAAATAGAACCTTCCATTGTCCAAGCTAATATTCCTCAATGAAGAATCAATTTCTAATTGTTTTACGATGTGAATTTGAAACCAAGGTATAAACATGCTGAATGAACACGGAGCCGCCGAAACTCTAAAATAGTCATTCAAAGGTTCAAAACAGTAAGACTATATAAAAATGTCAATGTTTCGAATATCATTTGGGACACTAATATGTCCCCCATCATAAAATGGTACTGTTTGGCATCACCAGAGTACAGTTTTGATCAGGCTCTATCCCTCTTTCCAAATTCAGTGGGTGAAGGAAATTGCTGAGTAAAGTTACTGCGAGACTAGGAGAAATATTGTAAAAACAAGATTATACCACAAACATGGCCTGTTTGGGAGGATTGCAAGAAGGGGGGGGGGGAGCCATTGCTGAAGACAAACCATATGATGCACTGCATAGCTTTTGCAAAGAAATGCTTAGTTGACATTGCATTCAAGACTGGATCTAATATAGTAACATGGTAACATAATGAGACCAAAGTGGACCTGCTTGGGCTCAGTCCTAGGTTTTTTGTGTATGGCATAAATCAAGCATAGTACATTGCCCTGCTAACAAAATACATGTAGTAAGGCATGGCAGTGAAAGTATGATAGGGATGTTTTGCAACAATAGGGGCTAGAAGACATATGAAGATTGAGCGAAAATATGGTTGGTGCAAGTACAGGTAGTTCATGGATAACCTATTTGTCTGCTGTTGACCTGGATCTGGGGAGATGATGTGCCTTTCATCTGGACAGTAATGCTAGGCATGAAGCAAAAGCATCAATGAAGTTGCTTAACAAAGAGAAAGTATAGTTACTCACCTGTAACAGGTGATCTCCTGGAGCAGCAGGAATTTAGTCTTCATATATGGGTATCGTCGGTACTGACGGAGCCTGCGTGGGAACGCTCTCCAGCGTCCAATTAGAAAGCTTTTGGGAGCATCCCACAGCGCCTGCGTGCTGCCTTCCCGCCTTTCCCAACTGCCTCTCTCCAATTGAGTTTTAAAGTTGAGACAAAGAGAGAGGGAAAGAAAAGAAAAGAGAGATACAACTCCTAGGGGAGGTGGATGGGTTGTGAAGACTAAATTCCTGCTGTTCCCAGAGATCACCTGTTACAGGTGAGTAACTATGCTATCTCCAGGAACAAGCAGGAATGTAGCTTCACATATTGGGGACTCCCTAGCTACAGATGCCAGGGAGAGACCCCAGAAGTTGTGTGTCCCTGTGAAAGGGCTCCACTTCCCCCCATGGATCTCTGGCATCCTACCGGGAATGGAGGGTAGGAGTTGATTAAGTATGGAGCAGGTGTCGTAGAACAGCCTGACCAAACAAAGCATCCCGGTGGGAGTCCTTGTCTAAGCAGTAATGGGCTGTGAAGGTATGAACCGAGGCCCAAGTAGCTGCTCGACAGATGTCGTCAGACAGAGTGTAGATGAGCCATTGAGGCTGCCATGGCTCTCACATTGTGAGCTGTGACATGGCCTTCCAGAGAAAGGTTTTTACTCTGATAGGTAAAAGAAATACACTGTGCAATCCAATTGGACAATGTTCTCTTGGAGACTGGAAGTCCCAAATGAGAAGGATCAAAAGCAACAAAGAGTTGAGAGGACTTTCTATGTTGCTGTGTCCTTTGTAAGTAAAAAGCAAGTGCTCTTTTACAGTCCAAAGTATGAAGATTCCTTTCTGCATTTGAAGCATGAGGCCTTGGAAAAAATACAGGCAGGTAAACTGCTTGGTTTAAATGAAAAAGTGAGACCACCTTTGGCATAAAGTGTGGGTGAGTCCTTAGGACTACCTTATCATGATGGAACCTCGTATAAGGAGGATCAGCCACTAATGCTTGCAACTCACTGATGCGACGTGCTGATGTGATTGCAATGAGAGACATCCTTCCAGAAAAGGAATTTCAAGAAGGTAGTAGCTAGAGGTTCAAAAGGCGGCTTCATGAGCTGTCCAAGAACCAGATTTAGGTCCCATGCTACCGGTGGTGACCTAATGGGAGGCTTAGTTAGAAGGAGACCCCTCATAAATCTCGCTATGAGAGGATGAGAGGAAATAGGTTGTCCATTTAAAGGCTTAAAAGAAGCTGAAATAGCACTTAAATGGACTCATACTGAGTTAGTTTTAAGCCCTGCATTAGATAAATGAAGGAGATATTCCAATAATGATTCCAGAGGTATCGCCAGGGGGTCAAGACCCTTCTGCGAACACCATATGGAAAACCTTTTCCACTTGAAAGCATAAGAGCGTCTTGTGGAAGGCTTTCTGGAAGCACAAAGGATATCCTTTACTTGTTGAGACAGGTTAAGACCAGAAGGTCTAGGCCCTTAGCAACCAGGCCCTGAGATGCAGAGAGTGGGGATCGGGATGCCACAACATCCCTTCCTCTTGAGATAGGAGATCTGGAGCAGATCCTAACTCCAGAGATGGGGCTTGAGAGAGATGTAGGAGCAGAGGGGTACCACACCTGCCGTGGCAAATGAGGAGCTATGAGAATCATATGGCTTCTGTCTCTCTGAAGCTTGAATAGGGTTTTGGGGATTAGGGGAATGGGTGGAAAGGCATATAGGAAGTCCTGACCCCAATGGAGGAGGAAAGCATCCCTGGCCTGAGAACCCTTATCCGGAATTCTGGAACAGAATTGGGGAGGTTTGGCATTCAACGGACTTGCAAAGAGGTCTGTGTCCTGAGTTCCCCAAATTTGAAAAATTTTTGCTACCTGGTCTGCACGAAGAGACCACTCGTGTGGAAGCAAAACTCGACTGAGTCTGTCTGCCCAGGAGTTTTGAATGCCCGGCAGATACACTGCAAGGAGATGAATCTGATGCTCTCTGGCGAGGGACCATAGTCGCAAATCTTCGTTGCAAAGCGACAGAGAGCCTGTTCCTCCCTGCTTGTTCAGATAGAACATAGCTACTTGATTGTCCGTCTGAATTAGGACTGTCTTATTGCTCAGCTGGGTGTGGAATACTCGAAGAGCAAGTAAGATTGCTCTGAGCTCTAAGAGATTGATGTGTAGATAGGTCTCCTGTGGAGTCCAGTTGCCTTGGGTAGAGAGATCTTGCAGGTGAGCTCCCCAACCCACCTGTGAGGCATCTGTTGTCAGAGTGACCTGGAGTGGGGGCTGTTGGAAAGGGGACCCCACCATCAGGATTTGGATTGACTGCCACCATTGTAGGGACAAAATAAGGCGACTTGAGTTAGCTATTTTGTCTGATAGGCAGCCTGATGCTTGAGTCCACTGAGTGGATAGAGTCCATTGGGCTGCTCTCATATGGAGGCGAGCATAGGGAACCACATGCACGGTAGATGCCATATGGCCTAGCAATTGTAACATTTCCCGAGCAGTGAGATGAGTTTTTAACACTGCTTGGGAAGCTAACTGCACAATGTGAAGGCAGCGGGGCTGTGGAAGATAGGCCTTTGCTTTCCTGGTATCCAGCATAGCTCCTATAATCTCTAGAGATTGAGTGGGAGTTAGTTTTGGTTTTGGGATGTTTATGACCAGGCTCAAATACTGCAGTATACGCATTGTGCAAGCTAGGGAAATTCTGGCCTCTGACTCTGATGGGGCTCGAATAAGCCAGTCGTCTAAGTAGGGGAAGACGAATATTCCTAGAGTGCGAAGAAATGCTGCCACTACAGCCATGCATTTTGTAAACACCTTTGGTGCTGAGGCCAGGCCAAAAGGAAGAACCCTGTACTGGTAGTGCTTCCCCTGAAATAGAAACCGAAGGAATCTTCGGTGAGTTGGATGGATGAGAACATGGGTGTAGGCATCCTTGTGATCTAGAGAACAAAGCCAATCCTGACTCTGAAGGTATGGCAGAGTTCCTAGAGAAATCATCTTGAACTTCTCCTTGAACAGGAATTTGTTCAATTCTCTGAGGTCTAAAATGGGTCTGTGTCCCCCTGTTTTCTTTGGAATAAGGAAATATGGGGAGTAAAGCCCTGTACCCTGTTGGGAAATGGGTACGTCTTCTATTGCCCCGTGGGCAAGAAGTAAATTGACCTCTTGACCCAACTGATTTTCAAGTGAAGTCTGAGAATTGAACCATCTTACAACTGTAGGAGGGGGCATGTTGAGGAAATGAAGTTTGTACCCCTCCTTTACAATGGAGAGAGTCCATTTTTCTGCTGTTATCTGCTCCCATCTGGGGGCAAAATGACACAGCCTTCCTGGAATGGTGGAGGGCTCTGGCCCGTTGAGGGCTAGGAAAGGCCAAGTTCTCTAGATGGGAGTCAAAGCCCCTGTGGAGGCTGAGTTGCTGGGCCGGTTGAGGCTTAGCAGACTTTGCTTTTCTTTGTTTTGGTGGCTGCTGTCCCTTTCGGGCAGACTGACCTGCATAATGCCCCTGCTGGGTATAGGAGGGGTAAAACCTCTTCTTTTTAGAGAATGTTTTTTTTGTAGGATTTTCTCCTTGCAGGATCAGCTGTAGCTTTGGATAGTCTATCCAAAGTGGTGTTATCAGCATCCAGCTCATTAGCTTTCTCTTGCCAATTTTTGCCAAAGAGATTTTCGCCTGTGCAAGGGATATTCCCCAGTTTGTCCTGTACCCAGAGTTCTAAGTCAGATGCCTGGAGCCAGGCAATCCTACGAGCACCTATGGCAATGGCAGAGGTTCTGCTTATGCACTCAAAGCAGTCAAAAGCTGCACGATTAACAAACTTGGAAACATCTTGGGCATGTTTGACAAGTGAAAGATAATCTTGCCTCTTATCATGGAGGAGAGGGCTCTTAAGCTCTAGATCTCCTGTAACCTCCTTAAGGAACCTTCCCATATATAAAATGTAGTAAGTAATCCTGGCAGAAAGCATAGAGGCCTGGAAGGTTCGACGCCCAAAGGCATCAAGGGTCCTACATTTGCGTCCTGGCGGATTAGATGCATGTCTTTTTGCACTCTTGATCCTTCTCATAGCTGATTCCACTACCATGGAGTGTTGTGGTAACTGGGTTTTTTGAAATCCAGGACAAGGAGGTACTCGATACATGGTATCGAGCCTATGAGAATGAGGAGAGGTGGTAAGAGGTGTTTCCCACATTCTTAGCATGAGATCATGCAAGATCTCATAAATAGGCAAAGTAGCTGCCTCTTTGGGAGCATTAGGATATTGTAAAATCTCCAATTCCTTTGCTCTGGGCTCTGTTTCAGGAGCCACTGTGATGGAAAGACCTCTAGCTACCTCCCGAATGAAATCCTGAAAAGATATATCCTCTGGAGGAGACATCCTACGTTTAGGAGAGGAAGGCTCTTCAGAGAGAAGTATTCCGGTACCGACAGAGCTTTCAGAATCCTCAGAGTCATAGGAGGATTCAAAATATCTCCTGTCCGGTTGCTCTTGCAAAGCACGATACTGGTACCGATCGAAGTCGGTACCGGAGAGGTCCCGTACCGGCCTGTTGATACCGGAGGAAACAGCATGACTCGGTGTGGGCAATACAGTAGCCGATGTCGATGCTGGCGGTACCGGTACCGATATCGGTGCCGGAACCGGTGTCGATACTGGTTGAACTGTCTGAAGCGGTCCCGAGGGCACCGAAGCCGCAAGGAGAGCCGCCAGACTGCGTTCAATAGCCAAGAACCTCTGGTCTATTGACGCTGCCGATGCCTGGGTGTCGGTACCGGAAGAAGCGGCCGGTACCCCAGAGCATGGCACCAGTAGTTCTGCCGAGGTTGAGGCCTCAAGAACATCCTGGAGCCCCGATAGTGCTTTGGAAGCCGAAGCCTTCCGCCGGTGCAATTTTGCCGGTACAAGTCCCTCAAGGGCAACGCCAGAGGCATCTCAATGCTTGGAAGGAGATCTACCCTTTGAGGACCGGCCAGATTTATGTTCGGTTACCTGAGATCCATGGGAGGAAGACGAAACCCTGGAAGACGTCGATGCCACGGATGCTGCATCGGAGGGAAAATGGGTGCTGAGCTTAGCAGCTCGGTTTTGCCGACCCCTCTTCGACATTATCCCACAGGCAACACACTCCGAGATGGAGTGGTCAGGACCTAAACATTTAAGGCACCACTCATGGGTGTCGGTGACGGAGATGGTACCGCCACACTTAGAACACTTTTTAAAACCCGTGGCGGGTTTTTCCATTCTGAAGGAAAAGTTGGGCCTAGTGCCCAAAATGGCGCCTGATGGAAAAAAGACTGGAAAGTCCAGAAAAAAGATTACAAATATACATTTTTTTTTTTTAAAGAAAGAAAGAACCGGCGGTGCCGGTATAGCATCGAGGAAGGCAGATGCTACCACAAAAAAGAATGAAAAAGATGGGATAATTTAACGAAGAACTAGAGAGAGGCAGTTGGGAAAGGCGGGAAGGCAGCACACAGGCACTGTGGGATGCTCCCAAAAGCTTTCTAATTTGACGCTGGGGAGCGTTCTCACGCAGGCTCCGTCGGTACCGACGATACCCATATGTGAAGACTACATTCCTGCTTGTTCCTGGAGATAGTGAATGTTCTTGAATGGCCCAGTCAATACGTATCTAGAAACAAATGCAACTCTTAGTTAATCAAGTCTTATCCAGCTTGTCTAACCATACAAAAATCTATTCAAAAAGACTTTAATGGTAGCTAAGCGTTTCTTTAATTAATCCTCACAACACATCAAAAAATAATTAAATATACTTCAGTAGAAGCTTATTGGGGGAGAGACCTCAGGATGGCATGAAAAGTACTTTTTTAGATTGTAAAGCTAATGTTAATGTTAAAACGGAGGGGGTTGGAGACCAGTGATGCGAGTATCTCGCTATTTCCTATGGCAATGAATTTGTCATATGAAGGGTTTCATAGCCATCCTGAGGTCTCTCTCCCTATAAGTTTCTATTGAAGTATATTTAATTATTTTTTGATGTGTTGTGAGGATTAATTAAAGAAATGCTTAGCTACCATTAAAGTCTTTTTGAATAGATTTTTATATGGTTAGACAAGCTGGATAAGACTTGATAAACTAAGAGTTGCATTTGTTTCTAGATACGTTTTGACTGGACCATTCAAGAACATTCACTTTCTCTTTGTTAAGCAACTTCATTGATGCTTTTGCTTTTGTTTCTAGATTAGTTTACTCTTAGGGTAGCTTTATTTGGTATTATTGCCAGTCAAAACTTAGACATGAATTCAACTGAAAATACTAAAGCTACAGTAGTCTTGTAGACTGCAGTCCACAGATCTCCAGTCATCTTAAGAGCTTGAGAAATTCTGCCGATAAGAATGGGTGAAACGACTTTTTCACTATGAAAAGTTGGTCATCGTATATCCTAAAGGGCTATTGCTTGGAGAGTGTCCATTTAATATTGAATCAAGAACTATGAAGACATGCAATAAAACCTTTTGCTTTTATTCTTAATTTCTATAACTGCTCATTTACATTGAAAGTATAGACTATTTTGTTGAATATAAGAGGAGTTCCTACTTTAATGATTTATAAAGTACATTTTTCGATAGAATGTAAAAAGGTGCGAAAACCTTTATTTTCAAGGCTTTGTGAGTGTTTTTCGAAAGTTTAAACTTTTTTATGAAAGTGTACCAAATGGTTTTTAATGCCTGTACTGTATAATGTACTATCCGTGTAAAGGGGGAAACTGTAATTTCCTTCAAAGTTTTAAAATGTTTGATTTATGCGACATCAAATATTTAAATCTTCCAATAATATTTTATTATAATGGAATTTACTTTTTGGAGTTAAGTGGTAGAGCTCAGCATTTCCATCAAAACATACAAAAGCTGGTTTCCTCATGGCATATTCAGGTCAGTATTCCAAGAGACTTACATATTGAGCAACCCGTTGCTAAATGTGCAAGTCCCCTATCCTATGAGTTTTCAGCCTTATGTCCCTCGGGGCCTTTGGTAGTGCTGGAAGACCTGTCAAGCGAGATCTCTGCAATGCATTTACATCTTCTTCCTCTGTTCGTATACTGATTGTCATCTCACTGATGGTGAAGGTAAGGCTGAACGTGTACAGCGACTGCTAAAGAATGTTTTCCTCCAGCTTTTTGGATCATCACTCTCTCAACTCTCCACAGTGTCTCAATGTGATAGGGAAAGGATCTGCAAATATTTCAATAGTATGGTTCTCTAATTTGATGTTATCAAGCACTCGAGGTGGTCGGCACTTTCTCCTTAATGACAAGCTCATGGAAGCAAGTGACTATATTCCAGGGCAGCTTATTCTGAGGGGCCTTTGGAGCCTGATGGCTTGCTAGCATATCTACTTCCTTGAGCCCGGTAGCCTTCAGAATTACTTTATGTACCCCCTCCTCCATTACTTAACATAAGCTAAAATGTCTGGAGTTTCCAGTAGGCCCTGTAAATGTAAATTGATTCACCTTGAGTGATTCTCTAGATCATCATGCTTATTTAAGGTGTTTTTAATTGCCTTCTCCAAGTCAGAAATCTGCTGCTGCAGTAGGAGTGAGTGAGTTTCTACTTATCTAGCTGTATTTCCATCTCTCCCACTTGATTACTGATCTCTGTGAGATATGCACGTAGCTCCCCATGCCAAGACAGTAGCTTACCTTTTATTTATTTATTTTATTTATTTATTTAATTGGATTTTTATACCGCCTTATCATACAATCAAAGCGGTTTAACAAAAGAGAAAATTAGTAATAGTGAAAAAATCTGTGATAATATATACATAGTTTGTAAATATATGATTAAATGTCTTGGGAAAAGGTGCACTATATATATTGTGAGCTATACTATAAAGTGAGCTATTGTACAATGTATATATAAAGAATTGCTTTCTTAAAAATTAATTAGTTGATTGCATGACCGTAGTGCTCCGTAAACAAAACTGTTTTCAGTTGTTTTCTAAAGTCTTTGATGTCCTGAGCTGCTCTCAGATCATTAGGTAGGGAGTTCCTTTCGGATTCATGAATTGTTCTTTGAACTCTATCTGAGACAGGGAAGTATCATTCTCCGTGAACAAGCAGGAAGTAAGTCCTCACATGTGGGTGACGTCACCAATGGAGCCCCGTACAGAACGTTCCCCAGCTTCCAAAGGAAGCCTGTGGGAGGTACGCCGCGCTTGCCTTCCCGTCTGCAGCAGCACCATCTTCTCCAGTCTTCTTTTTTCCATGGAGCCCCTAGAACTTGTTCCTGCATTCCGGAAAGAAGTTTGTCTTTCTGTCCCTTGCGGGCATGTTTTTTTGTGTTTTCCTTACTGCCTATGGTCGGCTCAGTCAGTCTTACCGACTTAGGTTTCTTTCTTTGTTTTCTTTATCTCACTTTTAGAAACTTTTATCCCTTCAGGGTTGTTTTCCCACCCATGGCATGACTAAGCCAGCTAGTAGCTTTAAGAAATATACCGTGGCAAGACCATCTTGGCCACTGACCGTCACAACTGGTGTTTACAATGCCTTGGACCCGATCATCAGCCGTCATCCTGTGAGCTTTGCTTGCAGATGATGTGCCGAGGACTGAAGGGTCGGGAAAAACAGAAGTTGTCCCTCTTTGGCTCATCTGATTCAGCATCCTCAGCCCTGACCCCATCGTCAATGCCTTCCAAAGTTCCCAAGATGTCCAAGGGGAAGAGGCTCTGTGCCCAGTCAGAAAAGAGGGGCCCAAGCAGTGAGAGGAGACTCTCCAACGAGATCGGGGGGAGGAGTGGCCTAGAGGTTAGGGCAGTTATCTCGGGCAGGAGGGACCGGAGTCTCTAGTCCTATAGGTGCTCCTTGTGGCCTTGGGCAAGTCACTTAACCCTCCGCTGCCTCAGGTATGCTTGTAGATTGTGAGCCCTTTGGGTATTAGGGACTATATACAGTACCTGATTGTAAACCACGTAGAATGCATTATCACAGATGGGCGGTATATAAATGCCTTAAATAAATTCTCATCGACGTCGAAGGGAGAAAGTCCCTCCTTGATGCGATGCGGAGAATGATGGCTGGGAGCAACCGACCAGGCTTTCCTGGCAGAAGGAATTGACATGAACAACGGAGTTGACCCCCATTACCCAGGGTGGGCAGACGGATGTTTCCTGATGCACCAATATCGTGGTGTTGATGCCAGTGTCCACACCTGTAGCATCGGCCCCCTTGCAGGTGGTGGTTCTGGAGGAACACCTTTGAGCCTTTGAAGCTCACTTGGCAGCAGTTGTAGCCTTGCAAAATGCAGGCTTGCGGCACCGAGATCGTCGTTGCCATACTCATTCCAGCCCTTTCTGGAAACCCTTGCCCTGCCCACTGACTAGGGACATTTGGTGGGAGATTGGAATCGACACCAGTTCCCAGGGCGATCTCACTGTCCAGTATGTCAGAATCGGATTCCCAGGTGCACTGGTACCAGGTGACATGGGAACCACTATCGTCCATCCTCTCCAAGCTTAGGAGCAGGCAGGCAGGAGGAGACCCACTGCTACTTCGACTTCCTCTTGGCAACACACTCATTTTTATAGCCACCACTCGGCCAAGCCATGAAAGCTCCCCAGACTGCCATTGAGCCAAATCCTTTCCACCTCTTGCAGGAAAGCCGGATAATTAGCCTGATATACGCCCTCTGGTGACCGCGTAATGTGTACTCCTAAGTATGGCAAGGAATCCCGAGCCCAATGGAAGGGATATGCCTACCTAATATGGAGCTCCTCTTATCCCCCCAGAGAAACATTAAACACTTCCGTTTTGTCCCAATTTATCCGGAATCCTAAAGAGGTTCCCAAGTTGTTTAAGTTTGTGCATGAGCATAGGCAAAGATAGCATCGGGCACATCGGTGCAAAAAGGTCGTCATTAGCGAAAAGTACAATTTTATGCTGATCTCCCACCACCGACACCCCCGTAATGTCTGCTTTCACCTGAATCAGACATGCAAGAGTCTCCATTACAAGCACAAATATCAGAGGGGACAAGGGGCATCTCTACCTAGTACCCCTCTGTATGTCAAAAAATGCAGAGTGCCCCCCCATTAGCCCTCACCAAAGCTTTTGGGGCCGTATAAGGCACTCAAACCCATGCCAGAAAATATTGGCCCACCCCCATGTGGTCCAAAACGCCAAAAAGGAAATCCCAGTGGATGCAATCGAACGCCTTTTTGGTGTCAATGGCTAGCAACAGAGTGGCCATCCATTCCTTACGCGCTTACCAGACAAGTTGCAGGACCCGACTAATGTTATCCCCCATCTGGCGTCCCTGGACAAAGTCCATCTGATCTGAATGGATCAACCCTGGTAACAATGATTCAAGCCTATTTATCAGATCCTTGGCCAAGAGCTTGGCATCGGTGTTGAGAAGAGCTATGGGTCAGTATGACCCAAAGATCGTGGGATTGCGCTGGGCTTTGGGATCACTGATAATGACGCATCTCCAAAAGTCCGTGACAAGCTTCCCCCCCCGCAGCACTCCATAAAAGACCCGTAAAAGAACTGGCATGAGGGTGTGGGCCAGCTTTTTATAAAAGAGACAAGTAAACCCGTCCAACCCAGGGGCTTTCCCCGGCTGGAGGCCCTTGATGGCTAATGCCAGTTCCACTCCCCAGTGGTCCCATCTAGCCCTGCCCTGCCCTAGCTTCCTCACCCAAACGGGTCAGACCACCCACCTCCTGGTGATATGTCTGATTCTGAGCTGGAGAGGCTCCATCCTCATGCTGATACAGTTGTTGATAAAACTGTGTAAAACGCTCTCTAATTTCCGATCTCTTAAAAAGCATGTAGTCTCATTCATCCTTTAATTTGGCTACTTGAGTAGCCAGCTCTCGGGCTCGCAACTTGTGTGCCATGAGTTTCCCCGATTTTGTTATCAGACTCATAGTGCAGCTGATTTACCTGCTGCAATTGAAAAGAGACCCATTTGATTTGTTTTCCCTTAAGCTCTAGACGCATGGCCTCTAACTGTGCTCTTACGTGCCTATCTCTGGTCTCCTTGTACTCCAATCACTCAAGCCTACAAAAGGGAACTGCTACTTCTGGAGAGAGATCTTCTGGGAGTTTTTCTAAATCTTGGGGAAAAAAGAATTTTTTAGATTAAAGCTGATTAATCTGTGAACCCAGTGTATTTGTTAAATCAGTTAGGGCCTAGTAGCAGCAAAGAGCTTTCAGTTTAAATTTAAAACACAGAAGGGAGCTTTCTGGTTAAATTTAGAACACAAGGCTCCCTCTATGCAAGCAAGGGCTGTGGGACTACCCCTGGCAATTGATCACAGATTACCTTAGAAGCACAGGACAGGGTACTGTGTAGCAGCCAGCTTTTAATAAGTCTTTCCCCCCCCCCTTCTCCCTCCCCAACACCCACCCACCCTTGGGATAATTGTAGCTTTATAGGTGCATAAACCTCTCAAAGGAGGTGCCATATTCACTCTTAAGTGCAGCTGTTTGTCTTCGTTAGGCATACGTTAAGGACCTGTGATTAATTAAGCTTCAGGTGAACAAAGTTCATTAAACGTATTAGGTGTAGTTTTATTAGTGTAAGTATCCCTACCAACCCTTAGTAGGTAAAGAACGTAAATACCTAAACAAACCTTAAAACTAAGATGCAGACAGCAGTCCAGCAGCAAGGTAGGGGTATTCCAGTCTTTTGCACTGAGTGTCACATATATGATTTTCTCCCAGTTGGTGAGGGGTCTTAGGTGTGCACTATGTGCAAGGAACTCTTTGCTCTCAGGAAATGAGTCTGATCTCTGGAGGCTAGAGTAGCAGACTTGGAGGACATAAGGAAGACAGAGATGTACATAGACGAGGCCTACAGGGATATAGTACTGAAGTCCCATCTCCGGTCTGGCAGCATCCCTGTTGCCATGGAGGAGAGAGGTCACGTGACAGGAGAGTATCATCCTAATGTAGCAGGAAGTGATCCTGTAGCTAGGACCTGTCCTCCAGGTGATGTAAAACCCTTTCGCACCAGTGCCATGTGCCCAGAAGGAAAGGGTTAGGACAGCCGTTATAGTTGGTGATTCGATCATTAGGCATGTAGATAGCTGGGTGGCTGGTGGACGTGAGGATCGCCTGGTAATATGCCTGCCTGGTGCAAAGGTTGCGGTCCTCTCACGCCACCTAGACAAGGTCTTAGTGCTGGGGAGGAGTCTGCTGTCTTGGTACATGTTGGTACCAATGACATAGAAAAATGTGGTAGGGAGGTTCTGGAGGAGAAATTTAGGGTTTTAGGTAGGAAGTTGAAATCCAGAACTTCCAGGGTAGCTTTCACCAAAATGCTTCCTGTTCCAGGTGCAGGACCCAAAAGGCAGGCAGAGCTCCGGAGTCTCAATGCATGAATGAGACGATGGTGCAAAGATGAGGGTTTTGGATTTGTTAGGAGATGGGGATAGGAGGGGCTCTTCCGAAAGGATGGGCTTCACCTTAACCGGGATGGAACCAGGCTACTGGCATTAACCTTTAAAAAGGAGAGAGAGCAGCTTTTAAACTAGATAATAGGGGAGAGCTGATAATCGCCCAAGAGCACATGGCTCGGAACAATGTATCCTTGAAGGATACTATCAAAAAAATGAAGTTAGGGCATATCAGCAGAGAGGTTCCAATAAAGACAAAAGTATCACAAATACTCTTGAGTAGGGAGCAGAGCTTAAAGATTCCAAATTACCCCTGCCTACCAATAGCCAGATTAATGAGTAAAATAGTCTCTAAAATGCTTGTATGTTAATGCTAGACGTCTAAAAGATAAGATGGGAACGTTAGAATATAAAGCACTAAATGAGAGGTTAGATATGATTGGTATCTCAGAGACGTGGTGGAAGGTGGGCATGGTGTGACACTGTGATACCTGGGTACAAACTGTATCGTAATGATAGAGCTGATCAAATTGGTGGAGGGGTTGCGCTTTATGTTAGAGAGGGCATTGAGTCACAAAGGATTAAAGTTTTGCAGGAAACAAAGTTTGCTGTAGAATCTCTGTGGATTGAAATTCCATGAAAAAGGGGAAGGCGGGGGGGGGGGGGGTGTACTATCGACCGCCTGGCCAGAATGAACAAATAGATGATGAAATGCTCAAAGAAATCAGGGAAGCTAACAAAAGTTACAGCACAGTAATAATAATGGGCAATTTCAATTACCCTGGAATTGACTGGGTCAGTGTCATGCCAGGATATGCTAGGGAGAGAAAGTTTCTAGATGACTCCTTAGGCATAGCCTCTCCATCCCTACTCTCCCAACCCTGCACAGGAGGTCGTCTTGCCCTGTTTGCCCACATGTGGCCACTCATCACTGGAGACGGGTGTTAAGCATAGTCCACAAGGGCTATCTGCTATACTTCCAACAGCTGCCGCCTCCATACTTTCCAGGGGAACCTCCAAGGCCTCCCCTGCACACAGATCTTCTCCTTCAGGAGCTCCAAGGTCTGTTAGTGGACAGGGCAGTGGAGCCTGTGCCTCCCCACTTACAGGGTCAAGGGTTCTACTCCAGGTATTTCCTGGTACCCAAAAGAACCGGTGGCCTTCGGCCTATTCTAGACTCTTGGAACACTTCTGCCCTACCTCCAGCAGGGAGATTGGCTATGCTCCTTAGATCTAAAGGATGGGTACACTCACATCCTCATTCATCCAGACCACAGAAAGTACCTCAGGTTCGTTGTGGGAGGAAACCATTATCAGTACAGAGTACTACCTTTTGGCCTCACCTCCGCTCCCAGGGTCCTTTACCAAATGCCTGGCAGTGGTGGCGGCCTACCTGAGAAATCAGGGAATCTTTGTCTTCCCTTATCTGGACGACTGGCTCATCAGGGGTCAGATGTGCCAGGAGGCCCGTCAAGCCACCCTCAGAACTATTGCTCTTCTTCAAAGCCTGGGGTTTGTAATACGCAAAGTCCACTTTGCTCCCCTCCCAGAACTTGGAGTTCATAGGGGCAAGGCTGGACTCTCTGCTGGAAAAGGCGTTCTTGCCAGAAGACAGAGCCCAAAGACTGATCAGCTTAGCAAACCAGTTTCTCAGCAGGTCTCTGGTCTCTGCCAGACTCTGCCTGAGGCTTCTTGGCCACATGGCTTCGACAGTACATGTGACCCCCAATGCCAGGCTCCATATGAGGCCTGCACAGTGGTGCCTTCGGTCTCAGTGGTCACAGGCCACAGGCTGCCTCAGAGACAGGATAAGGGTGTCCAGACAATTTCTGAACTCCCTCTGCTGGTGGCTGCACCCACCCAATCTGCTGCAAGGGGTACCTTTTCAGGTTCCTGGGTTCACAGTGGTATTGACCACGGATGCCTCCCTGCAGGGCTGGGGAGCTCATTGTCTGGGCAAGTGCACCCAGGGCTTGTGGTCTCCCTGGGAAGCCGCACAGCAAATCAATCTACTGGAACTCAGGGCTATTTGGTTAGCCCTCAAGACTTTCTCTCCAACCCTGGCTCATCAGTCTGTCCTAGTTCAAACAGACAACCAAGTAGCCATGTTTTACGTGAACAAGCAGGGCGGAACTGGGTCCAGGCTCCTTTGTCAGGAAGCACAGGAATTTGCTTGTTTGCTCTCAGGCACAACATGCTCCTCAAGGCTGTGTATCTACCTGGCCAGGAAAACTACCTAGCCGACAGGTTGAGCAGGATTCTGCAGCCCCACGAGTGGCAGCTCCATCCTTTGGTGGTTCAGAAGATCTTCCTGAAATGGGGACTTCCATCCATAGATCTGTTTGCCAGTCCACTGAACAAACAGCTGCCAAGGTTCTACTCCAGGCAACCACATCCTCTGCGGATAGCAGCAGATGCTTTTCTGATTCCCTGGACTCCGGGCCTCCTGTATGCGTTTCCTCCCACGCCCTTGGTGGCCAGAACTCTCTTCAAAATTCTTCAGGACAAGGCCTTGGTCCTGCTGGTGGCTCCCAGGTGGCCGAGACAGCCTTGGTTTCCACTTCTGCTTCAGCTGGCAGTGGATCCCCCACTGCCTCTGGGGTTGCAACCCGACCTTCTCTCTCAGGATCAGGGTTCCCTTCTGCACCCCAATCTCAAAGCTCTCAATTTGATGGCCTGGAGGCTGCAAGGGTAGTTTTGGTTCCCTGGGGCCTACCTCAGAAAGTTGAAGAGGTTGTTCTAGCCTCTAGGAAACAGTCCACTAGAAAAACCTATGCTCTGAAGTGGAAAAGGTTTTCTGTGTGGTGTCAGCTACGTACAGAAGATCCTTTCTCCTGTACTGTACCAGTAGTGCTTCAGTACTTACTGCACTTATCCAATCAGGGACTTAAATCCAATTCTGTTCGGGTCCACCTCTCAGCTCTAGCAGCTCACCACTCACTGGTGGAAGGACATTCTCTGTCGGTTCACCCCTTGGTGTCCCGGTTTCTCAGAGGCTTGCTCTTGCTCAAGCCTCCAATCTGTCGTCCTGCTCCTGAGTGGGAGTTGAATGTGGTCTTGCAGCAACTGACTCGCCCACCTTTTGAGCCGATGGCTACTTGTCCACTCCGCTTCCTGTCCTGGAAGACACTCTTCTTGATAGCCTTAACCTCGGCCAGGCAAGTGAGTGAGCTTCAGGCCCTGGTCTGTGATAGGCCTTACACCCGCTTCTATAGGAACAGGGTAGTCCTTAGGACTCATCCAAAGTTCCTCCCCAAAGTTGTCTCCTCTTTCCACCTTAACCAAGAGGTGGTTCTTCCAACATTCTTCCCTAGGCCTCATGCAAGCCAGGCTGAGGCAGTTCTGCATACCCTGGACTGTAGTAGGGCCTTATCCTTCTACCTTGACCGTATGCAGGGGCATAGAAGGGCTACTCAGCTCTTCGTATCTTTTGACCCTAATAATTTGGGGTTAGCTGTGTCCAAGCGTACCTTGTCCACCTGGGTAGCTAACTGTATCACCTGGGCTTACAGGGCGGCTGACCTTCCTTTGCAGGGTCGGGTCACGGCTCATCGTGTCAGGGCAATGGCTACCTCAGTGGCTCACCTCCGCTCTGTACCGTTGGTGGACATCTGCAGGGCTGCAACTTGGTCCTCAAGCCAGACTTTTGCAGCCCATTACTGTCTGGAGAGGGAGTCCCATAGGGACAGTGCTTTTGGCCAGGCAGTACTCCGGAATGTCTTTGAGGTTTAGGCAACTCCTGCCTTCCAGCCCTCCGTTGGGCTACCGGTGGAGGTTCTGTCGGTGAAAAGCTTTTCTTTGATGCTGGGACTAGAGGGAGTTCTCTTGTTCAGCCTGGGTTCCTTGGTAGCCCAGAGCTAGGGAGTCACGCATATGTGAGGACTGACTTCCTGCTTGGTCCTGGAGAAAGAGTAGTTACTCACCTGTAACAGGTTTTCTCCAGGAGCAGCAGGAATCAGTCCTCACAACCCTCCCTCCTCCCCTGGGAGTTGCAGTTGTACATAGTTTATTTTTACATTTTTGTGTGCTGTTTGTAGCTATGTCATTTGACTGAGCAAGATGGCACCTTTAGGTGGGAAGGGAACCGCGCATGTGTGCCTGCATTCCCAAAGGCTTTCTTGGAAAGCTGGGGAAATGCTCCGCAAGGGCTCCATCGACATCGATGTCACCCATATGTGAGGACTGATTCCTGCTGCTCCTGGAGAACACCTGTTACAGGTGAGTAACTACTCTTTCTTAAAGCAGCTGATTCATGAACCGACCAGAGGGGAAACTATTTTGGACCTAGTCCTTAGTGAAACACCAGATCTGGTGCAAAAGATAAGGGTGTTGGGGCCACTTGGCAATAGTGATCATAGCATGATCGCGTTTGTTTTAATTAATGGAGGAGGGATGGTAAGGAAATCCACAGTACTACCTTTTAACTTTCGAAAGCGAGACTATGATAAAATGAGGAAAGTAGTTAAGAAAAAACTAAAAGGAGCAGTTGCAAAGGTTAAAGACTTACAGTACATCAAGCTTGGGTGGTGTTTAAATACTGTCTTGGAAGCCCAGACCAGCTGTATTCCACACTTTAAGAAAAGTGGAAGGAAGTCCAAAAAACTGCCAGCATGGTTTAAAGGTGAGGTCAGAGAGGCCGTTGTTGCCAAAAAAGCATCTTTCATGAAATGGAAAAAAGTGCCAAATGATAAAAACTGGAAACCGCACAAGCACTGGCAAGTTAAATGCAAGGCGTTGATAAGGCAGGCAAAGAGAGAATTTGAGAAGAAGCTTGCTGTGGAAGCAAAAACGCGTAATAAAGACTTTTTCAAGTACATTCATAGCAAAAAATCTGTGAGAGAATCAGTTGGAGCATTAGAAAGATAGAGGGGTAAAAGGTGCACTAAGAAGGGGACAAGGCGATAGCGGAGAGACTGAATGAATTTTTTGCTTCTGTCTTTACCGAGGAAGATGTAGGGATGTTACCCACGACTGAAGTGGTATTTAAAGTTAATACTGTGGAAGAATTGAAAGAAATATCGATACACTGGGAAGATGTATTACAACTATTAGATAAACTGAAGAGTAGCAAATCACCTGGACCGGATGGTATATATATCCAAGGGTGTTGAAAGAACTGAAATAATGAGATTGCAGTCCTGCTATTATTAATCTGTGAACTATCATTAAAATCATCTGTTAAACCTGAAGATTGGAGGATGACCAATGTAACACCAATTTTTTAAAAATGGTTCCAGGGGTGATCTGGGAAATTACAGATTGGTGAGCTTGATGTCAGTACCGGGAAAAATGGTAGAAACCATCGTAAAGAACAAAATTACTGAACATGTAGATAGTCATGGTTTAATGGGAGACAGCCAACATGGCTTTATACAAGAAAGATCTTGTCTTACTAATCTGTTTTTTTTTAAGGTGTGAATAACAGGTAGACAAAGGTGAGTCGGTTGATATAGTGTATCTGGACTTTCAGAAAACCTTTGACAAGGTCCGTCATGATAGACTCTTGGCAAAACTAAAATGGGATAGGAGGCAGTGTACTATTGTGGATTAGGAACTGGTTAAACGATAAAAAGCAGAGGGTAGAGCTAAATGGCCAATTCTCCCAATGGAGAAAGGTGAATAGTGGAGTACCCCAGGGATCTCTGCTGGGTCCGCTGATTTTAGCATATTCATAAATGACCTGGAAATGGGAATAATGAGTGAAGTTATGAAATTCACAGATGACACAAAACTATTTAAAGTTGTTAAAACCCATGAGGATTATGGAAAATTGCAAGAGGATCTTGATAAATTGGAAGACTGTACATCCAAATGGAAGATGATATTTAATGTGGACCTTTGCAAAGTTATGCACCTAGGAAAGAACAACCTAAACTATGATTACACGATGCAAGGTTCCACATTAGGAGCCACCACCTAAGAAAAAGATTTAGGTGTCATCGTGGATAACATGTTAAAATCCTCCACCCGGTGTGCAGCAGTGGCCAAGAGAGCAAGTAGAATGGTAGGTATCATAAGGAAAGGAATGGAAAATAAAACAAAGGATATTACGTCTCTGTATCATTCCATGGTGCGACCCGACCGCACCTTGAATATTGTGTGCAATTCTGGTCACCGTATCTTAAAAAGGATATAGCATTATTAGAAAAGGTACAGAGAAAAGCCACCAGAATGGTAAAGGGGATGGAATTATACCCCTATGAAGAGAGGCTAAAAAGGTTAGGGCTGTTCAACCTGGAAAAGAGACGGCTGAGGGGGAGATATGGTAGAGGTCTATAAATTAATGAATGGAGTGGAAAGGGTAAACCCAGATCGATTGTTTACATCATCAGGATATAGAAAGACTAGGGGACATGCAATGAAGCTAAAGGGTAACCTATTTAAGACTAATAAGAGAAAATATTTTTTCACTCAACGTATAATCAAACTCTAGAATTTACCAGAGGATGTCATAAAAGCTGTTAGTGTAGCTGGGTTTAAAAAAGGTTTGGACAAGTTCCTGGAGGAAAGGTCCATAAACCATTATTAAAAGGGTTCTGGGAGGGATATCACTGCTTGACCCAATACAAGCATTGTGGAACCTGTGTCTTATGGGAAACTGCTAGGTACTTGTGGCCTAGATTGGCCCCTTTTGGAGGCAGGATTCTGCGCTTTATGGACTTTGGTCTGACCCATTATGGCATATCTTATGTTCTTATGCCCATTCCCTTTTACCTCGGGCACCCAGCTGAATCAATTTAGCTCTCACTATTGCTTTCAACCCATCCCACAATGGACTCGGTTCCACCTCTCCGGTATCGTTGAACTCAAGATTCTCCAGGACCAAGCAGGAAGTCAGTCCTCACATATGGGTGACGTCGGCGCCGACGGAGCCCTCGCGGAGCAATTTTCCCCAGCTTTCACAGAAAGCCTTTGGGAATTGCAGCGCGCATGCGCGGTCGCCTTCCCGCCCAAGGGTGCCATCTTAGCCAGTCTTCTTTTTTCCGCGGAGCCCTACAGACGTACCCGTCGTGTCCCCGCTAAAAAAGTTGATTTTCGTGAGTTTTCTCGTTTTTCAATTCGGTTCGACGCGTAAGTGAATTGCAGGCCCTCGTGTCTGATCCTCCCTTCACTCGGTTCTACAAAAATAGGGTAGTCCTATGGACTCACCCAAAATTTCTTCCAAAAGTTGTCTCCCCTTTTCACATCAATCAGGAGGTGGTACTTCCAACCTTCTTTCCCAGGCCTCACTCCAGCCGAGCTGAACGAGTCCTGCATACCCTGGACTGTAGAAGAGCATTGAACTTCTACCTTGACCGTACGCGGGAGCACCGTAAAGCTGCTCAGCTTTTTGTGTCTTTTGACCCCAATAAATTGGGGCTCCCGGTCTCCAAGCGTACTCTGTCCATCTGGGTTGCTGACTGTATCGCTTGGGCTTATGGGGCAGCCGGACTCTCCTTAGAAAGTCGAGTCACGGCTCATTGGGTTCGGGCGAAGGCTACGTCAGTGGCTTACCTCCGCTCTGTTCCGCTGGCAGACATCTGCCGGGCCGCTACTTGGTCTTCGAGCCAGACTTTTGCGGTCCATTACTGTCTCGAGAGGGAGTCCCGCAAGGACAGTGCTTTCGGACAGGCAGTCCTCCGAAATCTCTTCGAGGTTTGAGCAACTCCTACCCTCCATCCCGGATGGGGGCTACCGGTGGGTAATAATTCAGCGAAGATTCCTTCCTTCTGTACTGCTGAGCTAGAGGGAGCTCATTTTTGTGCTTAGGGTCTCCGGTAGCCTTAAGCTTGGGAGTCCCATATGTGAGGACTGACTTCCTGCTTGGTCCTGGAGAAAGCGTAGTTACTCACCTGTAACAGGTGTTCTCCAGGAGCAGCAGGAATCAGTCCTCACAACCCTCCCTCCTCCCCGTGGAGTTGCAATCATCTGCTTAAGTTTTTTTGCAAATTTTTATGCTGTCTTTTAGCTATGTCATCAGACTGGCTAAGATGGCACCCTTGGGCGGGAAGGCGACCGCGCATGCGCGCTGCAATTCCCAAAGGCTTTCTGTGAAAGCTGGGGAAAATTGCTCCGCGAGGGCTCCGTCGGCGCCGACGTCACCCATATGTGAGGACTGATTCCTGCTGCTCCTGGAGAACACCTGTTACAGGTGAGTAACTACGCTTTATCATAAACAGTGCCCTAATCACATCCGCTCGCTGTATCAGAGACTCATTAAGATGCCAAAAGTGTCTTTTCCCCCTCTCGAGTTCTCCCCCAAACATGGCCCACATCGGCGCATGATCCGACCAGGTGATAGACCCAATCTCCACTCCCTCTGGTTTATCAACCCAATGCTGGGTGCCCTGCAGATAGTCGATGCGACTATAGCTGTCATGCACCATTGAATAGAAGGTATAGTCCCAGGATGTAGGATGGGCTATGCGCCACAAGTCTACTAATCCCGATGCCCTTACCCACTTATTAAATCCCCGATCTCTCTGACCTGGAACCCTCCACCAACCGGAGCCCACCTTCAAACCACCTTCATGTCAAGCACCGCATTACAGTCTGCAGCCACTTTCAAATGTCCCTGCACCCGATCTTCTGACCATACCCCCAGGGCCTCTCAAAACTCCTGACTATCCACGTTGGGACTTAAATATTCAGCAATGTTATCTCAACACAACTTACTGTCCCCCAGACTAATAAGGCCCTTCCATCCCTCTTACGCTGCACCCTTCCCAGCTGAAAGGAGACCCGCCCCTAATCATTGTGGCGACACTCCCCTTCTCTGCCCCGAGTCTGTCCCTACAAAACACACATGGGGGTAAGCGCGAGGGCACACCAGCCTTTCATCCTTCCAAAGCAAATAAGTCTCTTGTACAAACGCAATCTGCCAGCCCCCACGTTTGAGGTCATTATAAAGCAGCTTGCGCTTTTGCGTTGTATTGAGTCCCTTGTCATTCAGGGACCCTATCCAAAATCCCTGTGTCCCCTTGCCAGATGACAAACCATCTCCCCATGCCCCGACTTGCTGAGTATATCCCCCATTTCTCCACCCTAACATCCCCTCTTACCCCCCAAGTTGCAGAGTAAGCCTCTGCCATCCAATTTGAGGAAGTGACTCCCCTGAGGTATCCTCTATATTAAGGCTTCCATGCCTTGTCCCATGCACACCATACTGCATTCTTCTTTCCTCCATTCGCCAGTCTTTCTTCCCAGTTCCCCTTCAACCCATTCACACCCACCATCTTTGTTCCCCTTACTCTCTCCTCCCTCCCTCGAGCCCCACCTACACTTCCCCCCCCCCCCCCCACATGCCCAAAGCGGCAGTGCCTTATCTCAAACCAAGAATAATTTTATCCATTCTATTCAGCTGAGAGTCCAGCTAACAACCCCTCGAATAAACCAGCTATTCTCAAAAATGGGAGCAAGTGTTTATTGTTCAGTCCCCCACATCCATCTTATCTCTGCTGTCTACTTCCAATGTATTCACTTGTCCTTTCACCATATTTATTTATTTAGTTGTATTTATATCCCGCTTTTCACCGGGTCAAAGTGGTCAATTGGGGGATACATTTAACATGAGGGGATATGAGACACATATGCTAATACTTACAGGGAACATGGGCAATGGAGGGTTAAGTGGCTTGCCCAAGACCACAAGGAGTGCCTATAGGACTAGAAATCCCAGTCCCTCCGGCCTGAGATTGCTGTCCCAGGTGGGACTTGAACCCCCGGCCTGAAGTACCTTGTCCTAACCACTAGACCACTCCTCCCTACCTTCCGCCTCAAACATTGTCCTTATTGGTAGCTCTCTCCCATTGTTGAGGGGTGGGGGGGTTGTGCCAGTTGTGTCGCCAAGTTCAAGGGAAAATTATTTGGTAAATTTGCTGCTCCTCTTTTTGTTAAATAAGCTCATGCTTCTTTTGCAGATCAGACTCTCTTAGTGCACCCATTAATTTCAAACTGGATATGTTCTTTAAGCAGATACTGGGTAACTCCACGCATATCTTGGTGTTGCAGAATAACTGGGGACAAATCTTGGTATATCTGTATGGTATGGGAGTCCCATACAAATTTTCCCTTATTCCGTGCAAGGCGCAAGAGTTTATTTTTTACCGCATATGAGCTCCTGCAAGCTACTAAATCTCGCCTTGTCCCAGCGGGGGAGCCTAATGCTCGATGAGCCTGTTCAATAACAAATAGATCCGCCTGGGCTTCCTCCTCTGCTGCGTCCCAAAGAGCCTTGAATACCTCCTGAACCACCTTGGTGGCATCTTTGTAGGCATTTGTCTCAGGAATACCCAGAAGGTGAATGTTGCAATGTCTGGAGCTGTTTTCAAGGCCTTCATCCTTGTCTTGTAACAGATCCTGTTCCAATTCAAAGTACTGTATGCACACCATGTACGTTCCCGCGGCCACCTCCTGTTGTTCTATCTGCAGTTCGACCACCTCCAGATGTGTGCCAATGTCTCTGGTTTCCCCGCAGAGATCTGCGAAGCCTTCCCGCAGTTCTTTTCTCACAGTTGTGAATTCTTTTCAAAGCTCTTGCAGCCACTGCCACAGATCTCCTCTTCGGACTCTGTGCTCAGCCCTGCCTCAGATCCCACGTCTTGCCTCACTGCCTGGGATTTGGAGGCACAGGAGGACTTAAACCTCTCCAATTGTTTCTGCACTGACATTTTTCCAGCTCGAGGAGAGTATCCTGCCGTTTCGCAGTAAGTTAGCTGTCTGTGAGCCGCTGTGATAGCACTTATTTTGACACCTCTGATGGGAGCCTTAGAGTTAGGCTGCCATCGCTGACGGTGACGTCATTTCCTCCTTAAGGTTTTGTTTAGCTATTTAAGTTGTGCACTTAAAGTTGCTAGATATACTTGTACCGATACAACTGTACCTAATAAGTACCCTCAGGTCTCTCATGAGAGCTGTGAGTGTATTATTCTTTGCTGATTCTAGGTGTTTTTCTTCTGCTTGTCTACTTGAAATGAACCTTCTTGGCCTGCTTTGAATTCTGCCTGTTTGTGGACTCTGCATTTGCGTACTTAAGTTGATTTGGTTTTACAACTGGTGCTTTTACTGCTTCCTCCTCTGCCTGATGTTTGGTGTCTACTTCCTCCTCATTGGAATCCGGATTATTTAAGTCCTGGCAGCTTCCTAATACAGGATGTTTCACCTTAAAAGAAAAGGGAACAGTTATAAGTGAAGCTGCACATCCCCAGTCCCTACTGTTCTCCTCAAATGAGCCTGGTTGTGACACAAAAGAAGCACCAAATCAAATCAATTTTTTACATTGAGTCTGTAATTTAAGCAATTGTAAAATA
Organism: Ichthyophis bannanicus; assembly: GCA_033557465.1. NCBI lineage: Eukaryota > Metazoa > Chordata > Amphibia > Gymnophiona > Ichthyophiidae > Ichthyophis > Ichthyophis bannanicus. The sequence continues at coordinate 1,734,443,559 of CM066032.1, forward strand.
ATCACAATAAATATTAATTGTGAGCCACAAAAGTACCGCCATCAGTCTCTGCAGCTATTATTAGTATAAAATTGTGTTGACCATTGATTAGACAGATAATGTTCCCACTTGAAGTTTGAATGATAGTGATTGTATGCCTCAGTATATTTTGTGCATGTGGTTTTAAATGCAGGTTAATCTTTTAGATTTTGGATAAATTATAAAATCAGTAAGTTATATGAAACATGAGTTAAATATTTGTTGTAGCTAGATGTTGAGGAAATCCCTCCGGCACTTTATTGACAATGGTATTGCTGAAGCTGATTTAGGGCTGCATACCTTTCGAGTAACAACTTGTTTTCTGCAGCTCCCATTTTTATTAATGGACCTCTTCAGTAAAGTTTGTTACTATAGTAATGTATTTTCTAATTGGATGAGAGTAAATATTTTATTTTCTAACATTAGCAAATGCATTCTATTCAGTGCAATGCATATCAAATTTTTATTTTAAATGTCTATGCTTTCAAGAGTCCAGATTTAAGTTTTCTTTCGTAAGTTATCATCATTTTTCTGGAAACCGTATTAAGGCTATACATATCTCTAGGGAGCTAATGAAGTATAGTTTGTTCCTGCAGTGGGAATTCTTTAAAGAGCAGACTACAGGATGTTCTGTGAAACTTGCTGCGTCTGGTTTGCATTTAATGTATTGTGTGGTGGCAAATACAAACCCCAGGGAGTTAACGTTCTCAAAAAAGACACCTTGTTAAAAGTTTTTCTTATGTAGCCTTTTTTCCAACTGCGTAGCTCTCTGGGAATTTCAAAGCATCCCTCTGATCCTGCATTTATCTGAGGAATGCTTTGTCAGAAATCAAAACTCTCCTCATATCTTAAGGATTATCAACTTTCCAGTCATAGCTGGAGAGCATATAGTAACAGCTGTGCAAGTAAAGCTATGCTGAATGGCTGCCAGGTTACAGGCCTTTGCAAACAACAAGGTGTGTGCGTTCATTCCCATGCCAAAAATGGGCTCCTTATCTTATGTGAAGATCCTCTCTAGTGATTAGTGAATGCCAGGAGTTTATCTTGATAAAGGTCAAGACCTGGTCTGCCCTTTTCACTCTATCCATAGGGACTATGAATTACCAGACACCAATTACTGAAAATGTTTAAAAAAACACACAACAAAAGAAAAAGTTGATGAGTAGAATGTAATTAATTCATTTAAGTGACTTCTCATGCAATGCTTATTTTTTACTTTATGCTTATGCTGTAAATCAGGCCCCTAAATATATTCAAACCTTCATGTGCGATCAAAATTGATAATTAACTTCAAATGTTAAAAATGAAAAACACATTAAACTCTGGTTAATTTTTGTGCTCACTTTAATTAAAATGTTGATTGCAAAATGATGATTTCCTTCAAAATGTTTGGATTTATAGAAATATCTTGGTTTGTTTTTCCTTTACTATTTTGGTCTCTCTCCTCTGGAATATTTTGTTACATTTTATATGTTAAAGGCTTTAAGAGGAAGGTGTTGTAATAGCTCAATTCATAACTTGTATGTCTGAAAACAGGCACATAGATGTACAAATCATGGAGACATCTCTGGAGCTATTTTAGAAAAACAGGTGTATAGACATCCCCCACGCAAGAATGTCCATGTAGCTTTGGACATGGTAGAGGCATAACTTGGGCAGAACAAGAGATGCACACTGGGTACAATTTCAGGATTGTACAAGCACTTCTGGCCCTGGTTAGTGAGGTGTCCATGCCTATACCTGCTCCTTACCACAGGTAAGGTGAAAAGTACTTGTTTCATGGATGTAGCTCTTGAAGGACAAAGCAAATAATGCGCTTACATCGCCACAGTTGCATCGCCAAAGAGAAACCTGAGCATAAATACCATTCTCCAAAGGACCTCGGAGTGATTGTTTCTGACGATCTCAAGGTGGCGAAACAGTGTGACAAGGCGGTGGCAAAAGCCAGAAGGATGCTGGGTTGCATATAGAGAGGAATTACTAGCAGAATGGAAGAGATATTAATGCCACTGTACAAGTCGCTGGTGAGGCCTCACTTGGAATATTGTGTTCAGTTTTGGAGACCACATCTCGCAAAGGATATAAAAAGGCTGGAAGCAGTTCAGAGGAAGGCAACTAAAATGATTTGGAGCCTGCATCGGAAGACTTATGAGAAGAGACTTGAAGACCTAAATATGTACACTCTGGAGGAGGGCAGGGACAGGGGAGATATGATTCAGACCTTTAAATACTTAAGAGTATTAATGGATAAACAAACCTCTTCCAAAGACGGGGAAGCTGTAGAACTAGAGGGCATAACATGAAGCTGCAAGGGGGTACACTGAAAGGCAATGTCAGGAAATACTTTTTCACTGAAAGGGTGGTGGATGCTTGGAATGCCCTCCTGATGTTATAGGTGGGGGCAAACACAGTGACAGAATTCCAGTGGATCCCTTTATAGCAACAGGATAAAATCAAAATAAGCATAACTATCTCTTATATCTGAACAAATAGGGGTGACCTACACGGAGCAGTGGGTATACCCCTAAACAAAGGCATGGGGAAGGGTGACCTGCACGAAGCGGCAAGTGCACCTACTCTTGCCCCTTGCTGGGCAGACTAGATGGACCATACTGGTCTTTATCTGCCGTCATGTACTATGTTACTATATTACTAACCTGCTGCTGCATGTCCGAGTATCTGAAATGGCAGATATGGTTGTGCAAGCCTCCTAGCATAATCGCCCCCCTTCTGAAATACCCCTGCCTGCACATCCACATACCCAGTCGTGAGGCCGTACAAGTTGGGTACATACACATGTGTGAAATAGCTTACACTCTTGCTTTTACCTGGCCTTCATAACCAGTTACAGGAATATTCATTTCTCAGGATGGAGACAGCCATTTCAGTAGGCACCATACCTCCCTTCTCTGCTGCAACTTCTCCCAGTTTTTGGCTGAAATATTTGTAGAGCCTCATCTAGAAGCTCTATAAAATGAGAATTAATGTAGAAAAGTAGAGTGGAAGGGGAGGAATTGAAACATCCAGATACCTAAAAGGCCAGAACTAATGTAGAAGAAGCTAATGTCTTCTAATGGATAGGATGTTGAGATCATGATGCAAGAATCCAAGGAGGTAGATTCAATAAACAGCAAATATGTTTTATTTATTTAGACAGATTTGTATACCACCTTATCCTTCAATCAAGGTGGTCACGTCACATCATAATTGGAGGGTTACATTTAACATGAGGGTACTTGTAAACATTTAGACAGTACAGTTACTTAACAGCATTTAGACAGTACAAATGAAGGTAACATTTAACATGAGGGTATTTAATAATGCGGTATGATAAACTTGTGTGTGTGGATAGGATGGGTGTGTGCTTAGTTGGCGGCGGAAGTAGTATATCAGTTTGGGTATGGGATGTTGCCTGGATGCTCATATGCTTCTATGAATAAAAATGTTTTGAGGTCTTTGCGGAAGTCTGTGAGGTCATCTAGTGCCCTCAGGTTCGTTGGGAGGGAGTTCTATAGTGTGGATGCCAGTAGTGATGGTGCTCTTTTTGAAGTTGTTTGTTTGGTTTTGTGATAGCCTGCAGGTGTGACGATCATGTTGTCGTTATTGGTTCTTCTTGGTCTGTTGCTGATATCCCTTGTTATAACATGTTGGAGTACATCTGCTGAGAGGTGGTGAATGACTTTGAAGATGATCATGATTGTTTTGTATTTAGCTCTTGCCAGCATTGGGAGCCAGTGCAGTTGTTGTAGGACGGGGGTGATGTGCTCGATCCTTGGTTTATCTGTAATGATGCGTGCTGTGGTGTTTTGTACCATCTGTAGTGGGTCGAGTGTCTGCTGAGGAGGAAGGCCTTGATATAGTGAGTTTCCATAATCAAGCAGTGGTGTAATAAGTGCATGGCACACTGTGTGGAAATGGTCCTGACGGAGCATTGGTTTGATTTGTCTGATTGTTTTCAGTCGTTGATAGGCCTTGTTTGCGGTTTTGGTGATGTGGAATTTCAGGTTCAGAGCTCTGTCTAGTGTGATGCCCAGATACCTAACTTCTTCTTTGACTGTTATGTGTTTGTCTACGATGCTGACCTTTTGTGGAGGTATGAAGGTGGGGATCTCCAGGAACAAGCAGGAATGAGTCTTCACATATGGGTATCGTCGGTACCGACGGAGCCTGCGCGGGAACGCTCCCCAGCGTCCAAAAGGAAAGCTTTTGTGAGCAACCCTCAGTGCCTGCGCGCTGCCTTCCCTAACCGCCTCTCTCCAGTTCTTCTTTTCTGCGGAGCCAGCAGGTCGTGTTCCTGTCACCGCTGAAGAATTTCTTTATTTTATTTTATTTCTTTGGTCGCACGTCTGCCTTCTCGATGCTGGACCGGTACCGCCGGTCTTTTCTTTCTATATTCTAAAAAAACAAAAAACAAAAAACTACTGTTTTTTCTCACTTCAGTGCATTTTCTTCTTTGGCCTTAGGCCTAGGATATTTTTCCTCATGGAAAAGCCCGCTTCTGGGTTTAAAAAATGCATGAAGTGCAGCGGCACTATTTCTGTCACTGACACCCATGAATGGTGTCTAAAATGTTTAGGTCCTGACCACTCCATTGCGGATTGTGAGTCCTGCTACATGATGTCTAAAAGAGGTCTACAGAATCGAGCAGCTAAGCTCAGTACCCTGTTTCCCTCGGATGCAGCTTCGGTTGCATCAACGTCTTCCAGGGCTGCTTCTTCCTCACATGGATCTCAGGTAACCAAACTTAAATCCAGCCGGTCCTCGAAGGGTAGATCTCCCTCCAAGTATCGAGATGCCTCCGGGCTTGCCCTCGAGGAATCCGCACCCGCAAAATTACCCCGGCGGGAGGCTCCAGCTTCCAAAGCTTTATCTATGGGGTCACAGGTTGACATCGATGGCTCGGCCTCGACCGATCACCTGTTGCCATATTCTGGGGTACCGGTGGTTCCCACTGGTACCGACATCCAGACATTGGTTGCGTCAATGGATCAGAATATCCTGACCATGCAACGTGCCATAACGGCATTCATACAAGCTGCGACGCCTCCGGTACCGCAACAAACTCCGTTGCCGGTACCGACCCCGGCACCGGTACCGACATCGGTTCCGGTGTCGGTACCGATTGCATCGACATCCGCTTTGGGGTCGATTGCAGCGGTGCACTGTTCGGTGATGCCCATCGGTACCGAATCGGTACCGATCACTCCCGATGTCGATACCACCCGGTATGCGTATCGGGCTCTGCAGGAGCATCCAGACAGGCGATACTTCGATTCCTCTGAAGACTCTGATGAATCAGAGGTCTCTGTCGAAGCATCGGTGATTCATCCTCAGGAGCCCTCTTCTCCAAAAAGGAGAATGTCTCCTCCAGAGGACTTGTCTTTTCAAGACTTCATTAGCGAAGTGGCCAGGGGTCTTTCCATCTCAGTGGCCCCTGAGACTGAGCCTAGAGCAAAAAAATTAGATATTTTACAGTATCCTAAGGCTCCTAAAGAGGCAGCCACTTTACCAATACATGAGATTCTTTATGATCACATGTTGGGCATATGGGAGACTCCTCTCACCACTTCCCCTCATTCTCGCAGGTTGGACACCATGTATCGTGTTCCTCCTTGTCCTGGCTTTCATAAGACTGAGCTCCCTCACCACTCCATTGTGGTGGAGTCTGCCATGAAGAAGATAAAGAGTACAAAAAGGCACTCTAATGCTCCTCCAGGAAGAGAATGCAGAACCTTAGATGCCTTTGGCAGGAGAATTTTCCAGGCCAGTATGCTTGTTGCCAGAATCAACTCCTATAGTCTCTATATGGGGATGTTTCTAAAAGAAGTTGCAGATCACCTGCAAACTATATCTCCTTTCATTTCAGAAGATAAAAGGGAAGAGTTCCTCACCTGGCTCAAACATGCCCAGGATATTTCCAAGTTTTCCAACCGTGCAGCCTTTGACTCTTTTGAAGGTGCAAGCAGAGTTGCTTGGTTACAAGCTTCTGATTTTGAACCTTGGGTTCAAGATGGACTAGGAAACCTTCCTGGTACAGGTGAAAACCTTTTTGGCAAAGATCGGCAAGCAAACGCCACCCAAATGGATGCTGAAAATTCTGCTTTAGATAGACTTTCAAAGTCTACTTCTGCTCCTTTTAAGAAAAGGTTGTTCAAGAAAGGTTTTTTTCCCAAAAAAGGGAGATATTATTCTGCTTATGGTCAGCAGTCATCTACTGCAGGTCGTTTTGCTACAAAGAGACAGCAACAACCAAAACAGGCCAAGCCTAAGGCTGCTAGGACTGCTACGGCCCAACAGCCTCAGCCTCCTCAGGGCCTTTGACTTACAACTAGAGAGCTTAGCCTTTCTGGCTCTAGAACATCCAGAGCCTCTCACCATTCCAGGAAGGTTGGTTTACTTTGCTCCCAGATGGGAACAAATCATAGCAGAGCAATGGACCCTCTCTATCATAAGGGAGGGGTACAAGCTTCATTTCTTAAACCTTCCTCCTCACACCATGGTGAGACAGTTCAATTCTCAGACATCTCTCCTCGACCTTCTGGGTCAAGAGATTACTACCCTTCTTGCCCAAGGGGCAATAGAAGAAGTACCCCTTCTTCAACAGGGCTCAGGGTTCTACTCCCCCTACTTTCTTATTCCAAAGAAAACAGGGGGCTACAGACCCATATTAGATCTCAGAGAATTGAACAAGTTTCTATGCAAGGAGAAATTCAAGATGATTTCTCTCGGTACTCTCCTTCCCATACCTTCAGAGTCAGGATTGGCTTTGCTCTGTAGACCTCAAGGATGCGTACACCCATGTCCTCATCCAGCCAACACACAGAAGGTTCCTTCGGTTCCTTTATCAAGGGAAGCACTACCAATACAGAGTGCTTCCTTTCGGTCTGGCCTCTGCACCAAGGGTGTTCACAAAATGCATGGCAGTAGTAGCTGCATTTCTATGCACTCTAGGGATATTCGTATTCCCATATCTGGACGACTGGCTCATCCGAGCTCCATCCCAGTCAGAGGCCCAGATTTCTCTAACCTGCACCAGCCGTATCCTTCAGTATCTGGGACTTGTAATAAACTTTCCAAAATCTCATCTCACCCCTACTCAGTCTCTAGAGTTTATAGGGGCCTTACTGGATACTACAACTGCAAGGGCCTATCTTCCCCAGGCCCGTTGCCTATGCTTGGTGCAGTTAGCCTCACAAATTCAGTTAAAATCCCATTTAACTGCTCGAGAGATGTTACAATTGTTGGGCCACATGGCATCCATTGTGCATGTGGTTCCTTACGCTCGCCTTCACATGAGGGCAGCTCAGTGGACTCTATCCACCCAATGGACCCAGGCATCAGGTTGCCTGTCAGACAAAATAGCAACCTCCAGTCGCCTCTTTTGGTCCCTCCACTGGTGGAAGTCCACTCAAAATCTGTTGCTGGGGTTCCCCTATCAACAGGAGTTACCCCAAGCAACCCTTTCAACAGATGCCTCTCCAAGGGGCTGGGGAGCTCATCTTCAGGATCTCTCCACTCAAGGCACATGCTAGTCATCCCAAGGCACATGCTAGTCATCCCAAATCTCTCCTCTCAAGGCACATGAACATGCTAGTCATCCCAAATGAAACCACAAGATGCACCAGATCAACAGCCAACAGAGCCTTCCAACTCTGCGCCCCAACTCTATGGAACGCTTTACCAGCACAAATCAGAGCAATCCCCAACTTGAGCCAGTTCATAAAAGCGTTAAACATTTCCTCTTCCTTAAATATCTCAATGACAGCTCCGAACATAACTCCCAAGCGAGTAGCAGAAGTAGTCAAACAGGCAGACCCACGCAACAGGCTTACCCCACAATGTAAATAACAAGCAGTTTCCTGTATTGTTGTACCACCTATGTATATAGTTGACCGTGTCCATTATCAGGTGAACCACCAATGTATATAGTTAACCCGTTTATCCAAGTTCTACTTCCTGTTAAATGTAATTACCAGACATATGTAAATTGTCGGATGTTTCTGTTCAATGTAAACCGCGCTGATGGCTAATAGTGCAGTATATAAGAATTGTTAATAAATAATAAAATAAATAAAATAAGGCATCTGGTCTCTAGAAGAGACATCTCTACATATCAACCTCTTGGAGCTCAGAACAATTTTTCTAGCTCTGAGTCTTCCACACCCTGCTCAGCTACAAGACAGTCCTTATCCACACGGACAACCAAGTAGCCATATTCTACGTGGACAAGCAGGGCGGGACTGGCTCTCTGTCGCTTTGCAACGAAGCTCTGAGATTGTGGGCCTTCGCCAGAGAGCATCAAATTCATCTCATGGCAGTGTATCTTCCAGGGGTTCAAAACTCTTGGGCAGACAGACTCAGTCGAGTTCTGCTTCCACACGAATGGTCCCTCCATGGGGACCAGATAGCCAGGATCTTCCGAATTTGGGGAACCCCGGACATAGACCTGTTTGCAAGTCCGTGGAATGCCAAACTTCCCCGGTTCTGTTCCAGGATTCCGTGTCGAGTTCAGGCCAGGGATGCCTTCCTCCTTCATTGGGGGCAAGACTTCCTCTATGCCTTTCCACCCATTCCCCTAATTCCCAAGACACTCTTCAAACTTCAGAGAGACAAGTGGTCTATGATCCTCATAGCACCACATTGGCCATGCCAAGTGTGGTACCCTCTACTTCTGCATCTCTCCCAAGCTCCCTCCCTGGACTTGGGATCTGCTCCAGACCTCCTGTCCCAGGAGGAGGGAACGTTGTGGCATCCAAATCCCCAGTCTCTTCACCTCAGAGCCTGGTTGCTGAAGGCCTAGACCTTCACGATTTGCATCTTTCTCAGCAAGTGAAGGATATCCTTCATGCTTCCAGAAAGCCTTCCACTAGACGTTCCTATGCTTTTAAATGGAAAAGGTTTACCATTTGGTGTGCAGATAAGGGTCTTAACCCTCTTGCAATACCTCTGATTTCTTTACTAGAGTATTTGCTGCATTTATCTCATGCAGGCCTTAAAACAAATTCAGTAAGAGTCCATTTGAGTGCTATTACAGCATCCCTTAAACCTCTCAATGGACAGCCTATTTCCTCTCATCCTCTTATAACAAGATTCATGAGAGGCCTTCTTTTCAATAAACCTCCCATCAGACCATCTCCTGTGGCATGGGACTTGAATCTGGTTCTTGGCCAGCTTATGCAGCCACCTTTTGAACCCTTAGCCACTACCTCCTTGAAATTTCTTTCCTGGAAGGTTATTTTTCTCATTGCAGTCACTTCAGCTCGCCGCATCAGTGAGCTGCAAGCCTTGGTGGCTAATCCTCCTTATACAAGGTTCCATCATGACAAGGTAGTCCTCAGGACTAATCCACACTTTATGCCTAAAGTGGTCTCACCTTTTCATCTGAACCAGGAGATTTATTTACTTGTCTTTTTTCCAGCACCTCATACTTCAAGTGCAGAGAGGAGTCTTCATACCCTGGATTGTAAAAGAGCTCTTGCTTTTTACTTGCAAAGGACATAGCAACATAGAAAGTCCTCTCAACTCTTTGTTGCTTTTGATCCCTCTCATTTAGGACTTCCAGTCTCTAAGAGAACTCTGTCCAATTGGATTGCTCAGTGTATTTCTTTTGCCTACCAGAGTAAGAACCTTTCTCTGGAGGGCCATGTCACAGCTCACAATGTGAGGGCCATGGCAGCCTCTATGGCTCATCTAAATTCTGTGTCCATCGACCAGATCTGTCGAGCAGCCACCTGGGCCTCTGTTCATAACTTCACAGCCCATTACTGCTTGGACAAGGACTCCCGCCGGGATGCCTTGTTTGGTCAGGCTGTTCTCAAACACTTGTTCCATACCTAACCAACTCCTACCCTCCATCCCTGCCTGGATGCCTGAGATTCATGGGTGGAGGTAGAGCCCTTCACAGGGACTCACAACCTGGGTGATCTCCCAGGCATCTATAGCTGGGGAGTCCCCATATGTGAAGACTCATTCCTGCTTGTTCCTGGAGATAGCACAGTTACTTACCTATAACAGGTGATCTCTGGGAACAGCAGGAATAAGTCTTCACAACCCTTCCACCTCCCTTAGGAGTTGTATCTCTCTATCTTTCTTTCCTTTCCTCACTCTCTCTTTGTCTCAGCTTTAAAACTCGAACTGGAGAGAGGCGGTTAGGAAAGGCGGGAAGGCAGCGCGCAGGCGCTGTGGGATGCTCCCAAAAGCTTTCCTTTTGGACGCTGGGGAGCGTTCCCGCGCAGGCTCCGTCGGTACCGACGATACCCATATGTGAAGACTTATTCCTGCTGTTCCCTGTTACAGGTAAGCAACTGTGCTTTCCTGGTGATGAACATTTTTAAATAAGGTTGAATAAAAAGGTCGTCATATGAGGCTTAATGAGAATAGACACAAAACATCATACAAAAACGTTTTTATACAGAAAGGGAAGTGATAGAGGTCAAAACCAATATTATGGTAAACTACTTTGACCTTTGTAAAGGTAGTATATTTATTTATTTTATTTCTTTATTTCAGTGCTTTTTTATACTGCCCCTTCCAGAGATCAGGGGCGGTTTACAAGGAACTTAAACAACAATATAGCAGAACATTGCAATATTGAATTACATTAAACATTAGTTGAGCAAAAACAAGGAACTTAAACAACAATATAGCAGAACAGTGCAATATTGAATTACATTAAATATTAGGTGAACATAAACTAGGTTGCATAATAACTAGGTTAAATGGAAAACAATGTGAGGGTTATTAACATATATTAATATATTAACATATATTATTAATATTATTAATATTAACATATATTATTAACATATATTATTAATATTATTAACATATATTAATATATTAACATATATTAAATAAAGTTAGACATAAATATATAATAGAATTCAAGAAGGCATGGGATAAGCACAAAGGATCCTTGAATGTGATACTAGAGCTTGGAATTGAGTAGACTTTGCGGTATTTCATCAGGAATAGGTGCAGACTTTATCTGACAAAATTTTCTGTTTCACCTTTTTTTCTGAAGGCAAGCTTGTAACACACTCACATACCTGCATCATTTATGTACTTTATTTAAAAGCTCTTATATACCGCTAAAATGTACAGAACATTCAAAGTGGTATACAGCTACATATACACATTGGGCACAAGGAAACCCCACCAACAGCACCGTCTTCAGCCCCAGTACCCCGATTGGCAGTGGGCAAAGGAGCGGGAAGGCTAATCTCCTCCTCGCTCCCTTGCACAGGACCAATCAGGGGCCGAAAGGAACACTTTAAATTTAAAGCGCTATCGGGCGTGCCTGTGCCAGAGGGCCCTTAGGCAAGGACTGTCATAATTCAGCAGAAGACCAGGGAATTACATAGTCTTCCAAACAATGCACTGCCAAGAAATCATATTTCTTATCCCATTTTAACAGAATCTTCTTCTAACAAGTTCTCTCCAGTAAGTGGGAATGAAGTAGATACCACACCATTCACAGAAAACGAGGTGTTAGAACAACTTGCTAAACTGAAAGTGGACAAAGCCATGGGACCGGATAGGATACATCCCAGGATACTGAAAGAGCTCAGAGAGGTTCTTGCAGGACCGTTAAAGGATGTCTTCAACAGATCCTTGGAAACAGGAGAGGTTCCTCAGGACTGGAGAATGGCTGATGTCATACCTCTACACAAAGGTGGTGACAGGGAAGAAGTGTCAAACTACAGGCCTGTGAGCCTTACCTCGGTGGCGGGAAAAGTAATGGAGGCGCTCCTGAAAGAGCGAATAGTGAACTTTCTCAAAACCAACAGGATGCAAGATCCGAGGCAACATGGTTTTACCGAAGGACGATCTTGCCAAACAAATCTGATTGAGTTCTTTGACTGGGTGACCAAGGAACTAGGTCAGGGGCATGCGATGGATGTCATCTACCTGGATTTCAGCAAAGCCTTTGATACTGTCCTCATAGGAGGCTTGTCAACAAACGCAGTAGCTTGGGGATGGTCCCAAGATGGTAAACTGGATTAGAAATTGGTTGACTGACATACGACAGTAGGTGATTGTACATGGAGCTCACTCGGATGAGAGGAAGGTGATTAGTGGGGTGCCCCAGGGTTCGGTCCTGGGCCCGGCACTGTTCAATGTATTTGTGAGTGATATTGCTGAAGGACTGAATGGAAAAGTCTGTCTTTTTGCAGACGACACAAAAATTTGCAACAGAATGGACTCCCACGAGGGAGTGGTTAACATGAGGAAAGATCTACAAAAGCTGGAAGACTGGTCTAATGCTTGGCAACTACGATTTAATGCGAAAAAGTGCAGTGTCATGCACTTGGGTAGCAGAAATCCAAGGGAAATGTACGCGATAGGGGGCGAAAGGTTGGTATGCACGGTTCAGGAGAAAGACCTTGGTGTGATTATCTCTGATGATCTCAAGGTGGCAAAACAGTGCGACAAGGCGGTGGCAAAAGCCAGGAGGATGTTGGGCTGCATGCAAAGAGGGATTACCAGCAGGAAGGAAGAGGTACTTATGCCACTGTATAAGTCACTGGTGAGGCCTCAATTGGAATACTGTGTTCAGTTTTGGAGACTGTATCTTGCAAAAGATGTAAAAAGACTGGAAACTGTTCAGAGGAAAGCGACCAAAATGATTTGGAGCCTGCGTCAGAAGCCTTATGAGAAGAGACTTGAAGACCTAAATATGTACACTTTGGAGGAGAGGAGGGACAGGGGAGATATGATTCAGACCTTTAAATACTTAAAGAGAAATGATGAACAAACAAACCTCTTCCAAAGACGGGGAAGCTGTAAAACTAGAGGGCATAACATGAAGCTGCAAGGTGGTAAATTGAAAGACAATGTCAGGAAGTATTTTTTCACTGAAAGGGTGGTGGATGCTTGGAATGCCCTCCCGATGGAAGTGGTGGGGGCAAACATGGTGACGTAATTCAAAAAGGCATGGGACAAACTCAGTGGATCCCTTTACAGCAATAGGATAAAAACAAGATAAACGGTACCATCTAACTTCTGAACCATATAACGTCTCAAGAAATAGGGGTGTCCTACATGGAGTGGTGGGTTTACCCGTAAACGGGGACATGGGGAGGAGTGGCCTGCACGGAGCGACAGGTGCACCTACTCTTGCCACTTGCTGGGCAGACTAGATGGACCATGCTGGTCTTTATCTGCCGTCATTTACTATGTTACTATGACACTCAACCAAACATGATACCAGACACTCATATACTACATGATGATGATGCTCGCTTTGTTTGTCCTCATAACTTCCACTCAGGTACTTAATACCCGGGGCAAGAACATTCCAATCCTACACCAACCAAATCTCCTTCACCTTACAACCTTCCATATAATACCCGCAGACTCATTCAAATCAACACAGCTCAACTCCAGCCCACAATAACTGGACTCAAACACTATTGTTTATTGTTTAAAAGCACTTGATATACCGCCCCCCATTACATCGGCGCAGTTTACAATAAAAAACTTTAAAAAATATAGAAAATTTAAAAAAAAGAAAAGAGTGAGTTCTAGCTGTTTATTTAACTATTTATTGTTTGTCTTAGTGGTGTGCTAGTTCAGCTTTCTCAGCTGTAACTTACCTTGCCTCTCTCAACTAACTGGGCTTTGTGTGGTAGCCAGGTTAACTGTTCATTTTAAATTAAATCTCTCTCCCCAGACCCTGCTGTGTGTTAAACTTTTTTCCTGCCCTAGCCTGCCTGAGTGAATCCTCCCCTCCCCCCCCCCTGCTGAGGTATTGTGTAGCCTTCTTCCTGTTTCCTCCACGTGTGCATAGTCTGTTTTTAGTTTGCTTCTCTCTGATCAGAGAGGAGCAGTGCTTTTTACAGTGCTCTGCTAGAAAAGTGGATTTTGCCTCCTGAGACACCTTGCTGTGAGTTCTGGCTGTTTATTTAACTATTTGTTTGTCTAACTGTTTATTTAATTATTTATTGTTTGTCTTAATGGTGTGCTAGTTCAGCTTTCTCAGCTGTAACTCACCTTGCTTCTCTCAACTAACTGGGCTTTGTGTGGTACCCCCCTCCCCCCTTCTGAGGGTTCAGGACAGGGTACCTTGTAACTGCCTTCTTTAATAGGACTTATCTCCCTCCCTCCCTCCCCAGCACCCACCCACCCCTGGGGTAATTGTAGTTTTATAGGTACTTGCACATCTTAGAGGAAAGGGGCAGCTCTCAGGTGCAGCTCGTTATCCAAATCAGTCATACATGGAGGACCTGAGATTAATTAAGCTTCAGGTACACAAGGTGTATTAGGGGTATTAGATACACTTTTATTGGTATAAGCATCTACACCAATCCTTATTATATACAGAATTTAAAAGATCTAAACACAAGCTTTAAACTAAGATGCAGACAGAAGTCCAGCAACAAGATGGGGGTTCTCCGGTCTTTTGCATTGAGTGTCACATGTATGATTTTCTCCCAGTTGGTGAGAGGTCTTACGTATGCACTAAGTGCAAAGAATTCTTTGCTCTCAGGGAACAAGTCCGTTCTCTAGAGGCTAGAGTAGCAGACCTGGAAGACATAAGAAAGACAGAGAAGTACATGGACGTGACCTACAGGGATATAGTCCTGAAGTCCCACCTCCAGTCTGGCAGCATCCCTGTTGCCATGGAGGAGAGAGGTCACGTGACAGGAGAGCATCACCCTGGTGTGGCAGGAAGTGATCCTGTAACTAGGACCTGTCCTCCAGGTGATGTAAAACCCTCTCGCACCGAGGACGTTTCTCCAGGGCCATGTGCCCATGAGGGGAGGGTCAGGACAGCTGTTATAGTTGGTGATTCAATCATTAGGAATGTAGATAGCTGGGTGGCTGGTGGACGTGAGGATCGCCTGGTAACATGCCTGCCTGGTGCGAAGGTAGCAGACCTCACGCACCGCCTAGATAGGATCGTAGATAGTGCTGGGGAGGAGTCTGCTGTCTTGGTACATGTTGGTACCAATGACATAGGAAAATGTGGTAGGGAAGTTCTGGAGGCTAAATTTAAGCTTTTAGGTAGGAAGTTGAAATCCAGAACTTCCAGGATAGCATTCTCCAAAATGCTTCCTGTTCCACGTGCAGGACCCAAAAGACAGGCAGAGCTCCGGAGTCTCAATGCGTGGATGAGACAATGGTGCAAGGATGAGGGTTTTGGATTTGTTAGGAACTGGGGAACATTCTGGGGAAAGGGGGGGCTCTTCCGAAGGGATGGGCTTCACCTTAATCAGGATGGGACCAGACTGCTGGCATTAACCTTTAAAAAAAGAGATAGAGAAGCTTTTAAACTAGAAAATAGGGGAGAGCCGAGAGTCACCCAAGAGCGCATGGTTCGGACAAAGGTATCCTTGAAGGATACTACCAAAAGCAGTGAGGTTCCAAAAGGGAGTATAGTAGCCCAAATGCCCTTGAGTAAGGAGCAGACAGAGCATAAAGATTCCAAATTACCCATGCCTACCAATAGCCAGATTAATATGAATAAAATAAAGCCTCTAAAATGCTTGTATGCCAATGCTAGAAGTCTAAACAATAAGATGGGAGAGTTAGAATATATAGCACTAAATGAGAGGTTAGATATGATTGCACTCTCAGAGACATGGTGGAAGGAGGATAACCAGTGGGACACTGTGATACCTGGATACAAACTATATCGTAATGATAGAGCTGATCAAATTGGTGGAGGGGTTGCGCTCTATGTTAGAGAGGGCATTGAGTCAGAAAGGATTAAAGTTTTGCAGGGAACAAAATTTGCTGTAGAATCTCTATGGATTGAAATTCCATTTATGAAGGGGAAGGTGATGGCAGTGGGAGTATACTATTGACCGCCTGGCCAGAATGAACAAATGGATGATGAAATGCTCAAAGAAATCAAGGAAGCTAACAAAAGTCACAACAGAGTAGTAATAATGGGTGATTTCAATTACCCCGGTATCGACTGGGTCAGTGTCACGGCAGGACAAGCTAAAGAGATAAAGTTTCTAGATGGAATAAATGACTGCTTCTTGGAGCAGCTGGTTCATGAACCGACCAGAGGGGAAGCCATACTGGACCTAGTCCTTAGTGGAACGCCAGATCTGGTGCAAGAAATAAGGGTGTTGGGACCACTTGGCAATAGTGATCATAGTATGATCATGTTTGATTTAATTAGTGGAGGACAGATAGTAAAGGAATCCACAGTACTACCTTTTAACTTTCAAAAGGGAGACTATGATAGAATGAGGAATATAGTTAGGAAAAAACTAAAAGGAGCAGTTCCAAAGGTTAAAGACTTACAGCAAGCTTGGGTGTTATTTAAAAATACTATCCTCGAAGCCCAGACCAGCTGTATTCCACGCATTAAGAAAAGTGGAAGAAAGTCCAAAAAACTGCCAGCATGGTTTAAAGGTGAGGTCAGAGAGGCTGTTGCTGCCAAAAAAGCAACCTTCAGGACATGGAAAAAAAGAGCCAAATGATGAAAACTGGAAACAGCACAAGCACTGGCAAGTTAAATGCAAAGCATTGATAAGGCAGGCAAAGCGGGAATTTGAGAAGAAACTTGCTACGGAAGCAAAAACACGAAATAAAGACTTTTTCAAGTACATTCGTAGCAAAAGGCCTGTGAGAGTCAATTGGACCATTAGATGATAGAGGGGTAAAAGGGGCAGTAAGAGGAGACAAGGCTATAGCAGAGAGACTGAATGAATTCTTTGCTTCGGTCTTTACTGAGGAAGATGTAGGGATGTTACCCAAGACTGAAGTGGTATTTAAAGGTGATGCTACAGAGGAATTGAGAGAAATATCACTACACCGGGAAGATATATTACAACTATTTGATAAACTGAATAGTAGCAAATCACCTGGACCGGATGATATACATCCCAGAGTGTTGAAAGAACTGAAATATGAGATTGCAGACCTGCTATTGGTAATCTGTGAACTTTCATTAAAATCATCTGTAATACCTGAAGATTGGAGGGTCGCCAACGTAACACCAATTTTTAAAAAGGGTTCCAGGGGTGACCCAGGAAATTACAGACCGGTGAGCCTGACGTCAGTACCAGGGAAAATGGTAGAAACCATCATAAAGAACAAAATTACACAGCATGTAGATAGTCATGGCCTAATGGGAGACAGCCAACATGGCTTTAGACAAGGAAGATCTTGTCTTAATAATCTGATATGTTTCTTTGAAGGTGTGCATAAACAGGTAGACAAAGGTGAGTCGGTTGATATAGTGTATCTGGACTTCCAGAAAGCTTTTGACAAGGTCCCCCATCAGAGACTTTTGGCGAAGCTAAAAAGTCATGGGATAGGAGGCAGTGTACTATTGTGGATCGGGAACTGGTTAAAAGATAGAAAGCAGAGGGTAGGGCTAAATGGCCAATATTCCCAATGGAAAAAGGTGAATAGTGGAGTACCCCAGGGATCTGTACTGGGTCCGCTACTTTTTGACATATTCATAAATGACCTGGAAAAGGGAATAACTAGTGAGGTTATCAAATTTGCAGATGACACAAAACTGTTTAAAGTTGTTAAAACCCAAGAGGATTGTGGAAAACTGCAGGAGGATCTGGATAAATTGGAAGACTGGGCATCCAAATGGCAGATGAAATTTAATGTGGACAAGTGCAAAGTTATGCACCTAGGAAAGAACAACCCACACTATAGTTACACGATGCAAGGCTCCACATTAGAAACCACCACCCAGGAAAAAGATTTAGGAGTCATCGTGGATAACATGTTAAAACCCTCCGCCCAGTGTGCAGCGGCGGCCAAGAAAGCAAATAGAATGCTAGGTATCATAAGGAAAGGGATGGAGAATAAAACAAAGGATATTATAATGCCTCTGTATCGCTCCATGGTACGACCGCACCTTGAATATTGTGTGCAATTCTGGTCACCGTATCTTAAAAAGGACATAGCGTTATTAGAAAAAGTACAGAGAAGAGCCACCAAATTGGTGAAGGGGATGGAAGGCTACTCCTATGAAGAGAGGCTAAAAAGGTTAGGGCTCTTTAACCTGGAAAAGAGACGGCTGAGGGGAGATATGATAGAGGTCTATAAATTAATGAATGGAGTGGAACGGATAAACGTGGATCAATTGTTTATGTTATCAGAATATAGAAAGACTAGGGGACATGTAATGAAGCTACAGGGTAAACTATTTAAGACAAATAAGAGAAAATATTTTTTCACTCAACGTGTAATCAAACTCTGGAATCTGTTACCGGAGGATGTAGTAAGGGCTGTTAGTATAGCTGGGTTTAAAATAGGTTTGGACAAGTTCCTGGAGGAAAGGTCCATAAACCACTATTAAAAAGGGACCCAGGATATCAATGCTTGACCCAGTACAAGCATTGTGGAACCTGTGTCTTTTGGGGATATTGCTAGGTACGTATGACCTAGATTGGCCACTGTTGGAAACAGGATACTGGGCTTGATGGACCTCGGTCTGACCCAGTATGGCATGTCTTATGTTCTTATGAAATTAACAATAATTTAAAAGGAAAGAAAATTTATAGTAATTTAAAAGAAAAAGGAGATTAACAATAATTTAAAAGGAAAGGAAAGAGGAATAGAAAAGAACAAGACAGATAGAACAGATTGTGAGTAGGAGCAAACATGAGCAAGGTAGGGATCATGGCGGAAGGTTAAAGGCGGAAGAAAAGAAGTGTGTCTTGAGAGAGCGAAACTTAGCAGAGGACTGTTCTAGTCGGAGGTTAGTGGGGAGGGAATTCCAGAGGGCGGGACCAAGGTAAAAAAAATGCTTATTGTCGTGTTGAGTGGAGATGAGCCTGAGAGGGGGGATGGATGGTGTAAACGGTTGATATGAACTGATCGGAGACTGCGGGTAGGAGTGTGAAAGGTTAATAATTGCTTAAGTACTGAGGAGTGTGCAGATAAATGGCCCGATGTACAAGAGTAAGAATTTTGAACTGAATTTGAAAGTTTACCGGTAACCAGTGAAGATGCTGAAGAATGGGAGTGATATGGTCATGGCGGAAAGCATGCAGGATCATCCGAGCTGCAGTGTTCTGTAGAAGTTGTAACCGTTGACGTTGGTATTGAGGGAGGCCAGCATAAATAGGGTTGCAAAAGTCTAACCTGGTAATAACTAGAGAAAGAAGAAGGGTAGAGAGGGCCTGAGGAGAAAGAAATGATCTATGATTACCCACTCAAATGTTCACTATTAATGCCTGCTTAGTCCACAACAAAATTCAAACAATAGTAGACCATATACACCGACTTAATGTGCAGCACTGAAAGTTGGGTTACTAGCGCTGCCAACATACTTCTTAACCAGCTGTTCACACCCCAATACATGCTGTTCAACCATCTCAGAATAGATAGAAGAGGGGGAGGAATCCTAATTCTGGCAAAGAAAGACTTGAAATTCTCCACGGTTAGCTCACAATCCTTACAAACAATAGACTACTTAACAATCTCCAACTCTGAACACAATATATGTTTAACTTATAGAAAACGTACCACCAACACTGAACTGTCAGTTATATTAGATGAGGTATGCATGCACACAGCATCAAAAAGCCGCAAAAAAACGCTGTATCCTCATGGGAGACCTTAACCTCCCAGCCACAACAAAGCAAGCCACTGCATTCCTGAATTTCCATGGAATCTCAACAACTGAATCAGATTGATGCACCAACTCACTGCAAAGGATCTCTCCTTCATCTTATATTTGTACCCAACAGTCTATAGAGAACAGATCTAAACATGCAAATCGACCCCATAACATGGTCAGACCATGCCATGATATCTCTAAGATTACCAATCAACTTCACCCAACCAAATATATTTCAACAGCAGCAACACAGACGACGATTTAAGGTATTCAACCCACAACATTTCCTAGACAAGGTCTCTTCATTTTTAGATTCTGACATACCCGACCTAGACAGTTTTATCAGCTCATGGAACACGTTAATTAATAATACAGTAATTTTTCAGTGAACGATAAATCAACAAAACACCCTAAATCTACACACCCTCCCTGGTTCTCTAAAAATCTTTACCAGCTCAGATGAAAACTCAGGCTGTTAGAAAGAAAATGGAAACAGTCACAAGATGCAACTATTAAGTTGCAACTTCATGTCAAGCAGATAGAATACAATAGGCTATGCAACAACTGCCGAAAGGAATACTATATGGGCATCCTCACAAAATCCCTCAACCACCCAGGAAACTATTCTCAATCGTGTCCCAGCTGACCATTAATCCCAACTCAACAGACAAAACAAACACAAAAATGCAACTTGATCCACAGGTTATGGCTGACTTTCTCTCCAACAGGCAAAGCCCATCAACGCTACAACATTGTGACCTACCACAATAACAGGACAATACAGTTGAAAACCACTTATGGCACACCTTTAGACTAACATCTAAAAGAGTACTATCAGATATCAACAGTATTAATACTACATCACCACCATTGGATCCATGCCCAGTGATATGGTTAAAATCTCTTAGCAATGAGTTTACCCAGATCATACTAAAGAGAGTCCACACTTCCCTCTCCCAAGGATACCTACCCCCAGTTCTCAAACAAGCCTCAAATCACCTTACACTAAAAAGTCATCCCATTCCCATTCCAGGCTAAAATAATCGAGAAATCTATTCAACGACAACTCCAAGACCATGTTGATTCTCATGCTCCATTGGACCCCCTCACCATGGCATTGACACACTCTTCACGGATCTCTTCAACTGGCTCATCATAGGGCCTATGAGCATAAATCAATATTGCTCCAATATCAACTCGAGAACTATATCTAATAATATGTTCCCATGAACTATAAATTCATTCCTTCTGGATCAAAGCTTTAGAAATTAAGCAACTGGTCTCGGACTTCTTTGGAGCTACGGTCTTAATTTATCATCAACCAAATGCTCTGTTTTGCATCAGTGACCAATAATGTTGCTTAAAAACGCCAGTCTCAGCGCTGCTACGTTTCACTGCCCATTTGTTTCATCAGGGGTTCGTTCAACAGATAGCATGAGTCCTCTATCAACTTCTTTTAATGAAAGTTTCTCACACGACGTACTTTCCCACTTTCATAACTATCAAAGGTAATCACACAATTAGTTCTCTGTAATAACATTATAAACACATATCACTATGTCATTCACTAAAAGCTGTCAAACTCAGAGGTGTTTTACCGTGAGTTTTACCCAAAGTTCTTCTCACCATCATGCCATTAGTGCCTTGAACGCCGCACATGCGGTCTATCGGCAGAAAAGAACTTTATATCCAGTGAGGATCTCTAATGATCACCTGCATGGTCCTTCCTAAACATGGAGGTTCCAATCATTTTGCGTGTTAAGACCTCCCGGACTCACCGATTGTAAAATAAAGATCCACCGTTGTTCCCTGATTGTTAATGTTTGATCTTTTGATTTCCCCTCATATTCTGCCATTATCCTGTCAACACAGAAGCATCGTAAATCCTCAAATTTATGATCTTCTTTGAGGCAATGTTCAACAATCGGGGCTGTTAGGGACTTACATTTTAGCCGGCTTAGATGTTCAGCCAGTTGTACTTTAAAAGGACGGATAGTTTTTCCAATGTATAACAACCGGCAGGGACACTCAATCGCACATACTACAAAATTTGTGTCACAGGAAGTGCAATGTTTCCAAGTGTAACTTGTTCCATGATATTCAAAAGTTTCCAAGGTGACCTCACACATCGGACAGGCACCGCATTTAAAATGTCCTCCCAATTCAACCTGCGAGGAAGACTGTGGAGACCGCAATACTGTAGGACTTAAAACGTCTTTAAAATTACGGTGCCGCTGCCAAACACAACGGACCCGTTTGTCCTTTAATGCTGGAATGCTATGAACTACGTTCATATGTTGTTTTTAGAATCTTCTGTATTTGATTACTAAAAGGCGAATGCTTAGTAATTAAATTGATACTATCGTCTTCAGAATGCTTAATTCTGGGTGTTAGTAATAAATCTCGATTATTAAATGAAGCACGTTTATAAGCCCTTTCTACTATGTGGTGGGGATATCCTTTAATATAAAGCTTAGTTTTTAACAATTTAGATTGACTCTTGAATTCCATAATATCGGAACAGTTCCTTCTATATCGAAGGAACTGAGAAAACGGAAGGCCATCTTTTAAACTTTTGGGATGTACACTATTATAATGTAATAGTGCATTACGATCAGTAGGTTTACGATGGACCTTAGCAATCCCTTTTTAACTTCCACATCCAAAAAAGTAATCATTTCATTATTGTAATTGCCAGTGAACTGAATTGATTCTTCTCTAGCATTCAGCCAGCTCACAAAGGACTGTAAATGCTGGAACTGTCCCTTCCATATTACAAAGATGTCGTCGATGTAACAACACCATAATTTCACCTGGTGACGTCGTTCTGACCTATCCAACCATGTTTTTTCAAATGAACCCATGAAAAGGATGGCTACTGAGGGAGCGCAGGTGGCTCCCATCGCCACTCCGGTTCTTTGATGATATAGTTGTCCTTCAAACAAAAAATAGTTCTGAAAGAGTACTAATTTCACCATTTCGTCCAAAAAAGTTAAATGCAGTTCTGAGAGGTCATCTCTTCCTTTTAATGCTGACATTACTATCCTATAAGCGTCATCCTGGGGAATGTTCGTTTACAAGGCATTGACATCCAAAGTAGCCAACCAGATATCATCCATTCCTGCCCATTGAGAGTGTTCACTAAAAAATTTGTAAAAAATGCATAGTATCTTGGACGTATGAAGGTATTACCGGTACCAGCGGTCTCAAAAATGAATCCACATATACAGAAAGTGGTTCCAAAATCGATCCTCTAGTGGATACTATAGGTCGTCCTGGGGGATCAGATAAATTCTTGTGTATTTTTGGAACCAAATAAAATGTTGCCAGTACTGGATCGGGACAGTTCAAAAACGTCCATTCCCTTTTATTAAGTTTAGCTTTTAATGCTTCGGACGTGATAGATTTAATCTGTCCCTTCAATCGATCTGTAGGATCCTCTTCTAAAGGTATATATGTCTCTGTATCACTTAACTGCCTATATGCTGCTTGTAAATATTGATCTCTCGCCAAAATGACGATCGCTCCCCCCTTGTCCGCCCGCCTTATCACCAGGTCAAGGCGTGATTGCAATTCCTGTAAAGTAATTTTTTCAGTGGGGGTAAGAACATTCAAAACCTTCTTTTTTGTGCCTGCCATATATAGTTCCAAATTCTGCAGAACTAAAGTTCTAAAGAGCGTCAAGGCTGCGGGCAGGGGCCCTGGAGGAGACAAGATGGATTTCATTGGTAATTTCACTCTATTAGACAGCAACATTGAGGAACTCTCTCCCTTTAGATCATGTGTGGCAAAAAATGCCTTCAAGTTTAATTTCCTAATCAGTTGCTCGAAATCAATGCGAATACGAAACATATCAAACCTGACCTGCGGTACGAAAGATAAACCTTTCTCTAACAATTGAAAATAGGAATGAGGCAGGGAATGTCCCGATATATTAATCGCCATAGATTGAGAACTACCAGTTTCATCACATTTCAGTGCCGTCGTTTGTTTCCTCCTCTACTTAGCAATGTCTTGTTCTCTTTCTTCTTTGTACGCTCATCCCCCTCTTCGTGAAAATCCTCTTCTTTGGAACGTTTGCTAGAATCTGATGAATAAGCTTCCTCCGAACTGTCTTCAAATTCCACCTGTTTCTTTGATTTTTTCTCCTTTTTTTTCATCCAGGGGTAAACGTAACCTGTCATGTAATCCCCATAGTCCCTTTGTAATTTTTTCATTTTTAATTTTTTCACATCTTCTCGTAAAGAGTCAATCGTTTGTTTCAACTCTCTCATACTCTTAGAATAATTTTCTTCAGTCGTAGAAGTTTTTAATCCTCGTAAAAGAGCCTCTTCTTCCTTCCGGATGTTATCCAAATTGGTTTTAGTGGTATCCACAATTAACACCATAGGGTCTAATGAACATTTGTTAAGGATTTTATTCAATTGATCCATAAAGGAGGTATCGGTCATTTGGTTCCAAAAATACACAAGAATTTATCTGATCCCCGGGACAACCTATATTATCCACTAGAGGATCGATTTTGGAACCACTTTCTGTATATGTGGATTCAGTTTTGAGACCGCTGGTACCGGTAATACCTTCATACGTCCGAGATACTATGCATTTTTTACAAATCTTTTAGTGAACACACTCAATGGGCAGGAATGGATGATATCTGGTTGGCTACTTTGGATGTCAATGCCTTGTATATAAAAATTCCCCAGGATGACGCTTATAGGATAGTAATGTCAGCATTAAAAGGAAGAGATGACCTCTCAGAACTGCATTTAACTTTTTTGAACGAAATGGTGAAATTAGTACTCTTTCAGAACTATTTTTTGTTTGAAGGACAACTATATCATCAAAGAACCGGAGTGACAATGGGAGCCACCTGCGCTCCCTCAGTAGCCAACCTTTTCATGGGTTCATTTGAAAAAACATGGTTGGATAGGTCAGAACAATGTCACCAGGTGAAATTATGGTGTCGTTACATTGACGACATCTTTGTAATATGGAAGGGACAGTTCCAGCATTTGCAGTCCTTTGTGAGCTGGCTGAATGCTAGAGAAGAATCAATTCAGTTCACTGGCAATTACAATAATGAAATGATTACTTTTTTGGATGTGGAAGTTAAAAAGGGATTGTCCAAATGGATTACTAAAGTCCATTGTAAACCTACTGATCGTAATGCGCTATTATATTATAATAGTGTACATCCCAAAAGTTTAAAAGATGGCCTTCCGTTTTCTCAGTTCCTTTGATATAGAAGGAGCTGTTCTGATATCATGGAATTCAAGAGTCAATCTAAATTGTTAAAAACTAAGCTTTATATTAAAGGATATCCCCACCGCATATAGAAAGGGCTTATAAACGTGCTTTATTTAATAATCAAGATTTATTACTAACTCCCAGAATTAAGCATTCTGAAGACGATAGTATCAATTTAATTACTAAGCATTCGCCTTTTAGTAATCAAATACAGAAGATTCTAAAAAAAACCATATGAACGTAATTCATAGCATTCCAGCATTAAAGGACAAACGGGTCCGTTGTGCTTGGCAGCAGCACCGTAATTTTAAAGAAGTTTTAAGTCCTACAGTATTGCGGTCTCCACAGTCTTCCTCGCAGGTTGAATTGGGAGGACATTTTAAATGCAGTGCCTGACCGATGTGTGAGGTCACCTTGGAAACTTCATCTTTTGAATATCATGGAACAAGTTACACTTTGAAACATCGCACTTCCTGTGACACAAATTTTGTAGTATATGTGATTGAGTGTCATTGGAGAAACTATCCATCCTTTTAAAGTACGACTGGCTGAACATTGAAGCCGGTTAAAATGTAAATCCCTAACAGCCCCGATTGTTGAACATTGCCTCAAAGAAGATCATAAATTTGAGGATTTACAATGCTTCTGTGTTGACAGGATAATGGCAGGAACATAAGATATGCCATACTGGGTCAGACCAAGGTCCATCAAGCCCAGTATCCTGTTTCCAACATTGGCCAATCTAGGTCATACGTACCTAGCAGTTTCCCCAAAAGAGACAGGTTCCGCAATGCTTGTACTGGGTCAAGCATTGATATCCTGGGTCCCTTCTTAATAATGGTTTATGGACTTTTCCTCCAGGAACTTGTCAAAACCTTTTTTAAACCCAGGTACACTAACAGGCTTTACTACATCCTCCGGTAACAAATTCCAGAGTTTGATTACACGTTGAGTGAAAAAATATATTTTTTTATTAGTCTTAAATAGTTTACCCTGTAGCTTCATTCACGTCCCCTAGTCTTTCTATATTCTGATAACGTAAACAATCGATCTACGTTTACCCGTTCCACTCCATTCATTAATTTATAGACTTCTATCATATTTCCCCTCAGCCGTCTCTTTTCCAGGTTAAAGAGCCCTACCCTTTTTAGCCTTTCTTCATAGGAGTATCCTTCCATTCCCTTTACCATTTTGGTGGCTCTTCTCGGAACCTTTTCTAATAACTCTATATCCTTTTTAAGATACGGCGACCAGAATTGCACACAATATTCAAGGTGCGGTCTCACCATGGAGCGATATAGAGGCATTATAATATCTTTTGTTTTATTTTCCATTCCTTTCCTTATGATACCTAGCATTCTATTTGCTCTCTTGGCTGCCACTGCACACTGGGCCGAGGGTTTTAACATGTTATCCACAATGACGCCTAAATCTTTTTCCTGGGTGGTGGTTCCTAATGTGGAACCTTGCATTGTGTAACCATAGTTTGGGTTGTTCTTCCCTGGGTGCATAACTTTGCCCTTGTCCACATTAAATTTCATCCGCCATTTTGATGCCCAGTCTTCTAATTTAACAAGATCCTCTTGCAATTTTCCACAATCCTCTTGGGTTTAACAACTTTAAATAGTTTTGTGTCATCTGCAAATTTGATAACCTCACTCGTTATTCCACTTTCCAGGTCATTTATTAATATGTCAAAAAGCAGCGGACCCAGCACAGATCCCTGGGGTACACCACTATTCACCTTTCTCCATTGGGAAAATTGGCCATTTAGCCCAACCCTCTGCTTTCTATCTTTTAACCAGTTCTTGATCCACAGTAGTACACTGCCTCCTATCCCATGACTCGTTAGTTTTGCCAAAAGTCTCTGATGAGGGACCTTGTCAAAGGCTTTCTGAACGTCCAGATACACTATATCAACCGACTCACCTTTGTCCACCTGTTTATTCACACTTTCAAAAAAACATAACAGATTAGTAAGACAAGATCTTCCTTGTCTAAAGCCATGTTGGCTGTCTCCCATTAGGCCATGACTATCTACATGCTGAGTAATTTTATTCTTTATGATGGTTTCTACCATTTTTCCCGGTACTGACGTGAGGCTCACCAGTCTGTAGTTTCTCGGATCACCCCTGGAACCCTTTTTAAAAATTGGTGTTACATTGGCAATCCTCCAATCTTCAGGTATTAGAGATGATTTTAATGATAGTTCACAGATTACTAATAGCAGGTCTGCAATCTCATATTTCAGTTCTTTCAACACCCTTGGATGTATACCATCTGGCCCAGGTGATTTGCTACTCTTCAGTTTATCAAATAGTTGTAATACAACTTCCCGATGTATCGATATTTCCTTCAATTCTTCCGCACCTTTAAATACCACTTCAGTCATGGGTAACGTCCCTACATCTTCCTCAGTAAATACTGAAGCAAAGAATTCATTCAGTCTCTCCACTATCGCCTTGTCGCCTCTTAGTGCCCCTTTAACTCCTCTATCATCTAATGGACCAACTGACTCACAGGTTTTTTGTTGCGAATGTACTTGAAAAAATCTTTATTTCGCGTTTTTGCTTCCACAGCAAGCTTCTCAAATTCTCCCTTTGCCTGCTTTATCAATGCCTTGCATTTGATTTGCCAGTGCTTGTGCTGTTTCCAGGTTTCGTCGTTTGGCTCTTTTCTCCAGGATATGAGGGGAAATCAAAAGATCAAACATTAACAATCAGGGAACAACGGTGGATCTTTATTTTACAACCGGTGAGTCCGGGAGGTCTTAACACGCAAATTGATTGGAACCTCTGTGTTTAGGAAGGACCATGCAGGTGATAATTAGAGATCCTCACTGGATATAAAGTTCTTTCCTACCGATAGACCGCATGCGCGGCGTTCAAGGCACTAACGGCTTGATGGTGAGAAGAACTGTCTGACGGCCCTACGTTCAGGTCATGCGTGGGGGTAGTACCCGCTTCAAGGGCGCGGGTGTCGGTGGTTCCGCCCCGCGCCGGGGATGGTCATCTGGCCTCCCTCCCCTCGGGGCCGTTCGCTTCGACCCGCGCCGGGTCGCCGGTATCCCAGCCAAGGGTGGTACCGGGTTCGAGCAGCGCCGCTCCGCCGGCGACGGCAGGGGCGTCGAGCACGAGGGCCCCGCCCTTCCCTAGAGAAGGGGCCTCGGGGTCTTCGACTGCTTCGACCCAATCTGGGTCTGCGCCGCCCCGCAACGGTACCCCGACATCGGCGCAGGGGCTTTGCACTCCCCCCCCCCCGCAGGGACTCGTCGTCGGGTGACCGGGGTCCCCTCCGGAAGGATTTCTCTCCGGGTCGGACGGGTTCGAGAGGGAGCCCGGCACCGGGCAGTGCCCGCCGATCGACATTGGCGCCAGCGTCAGATGACCCCCTCTCCTCCGAGCACCGTCCTCGGGGGCCCTTGATGTTCGCGGCACCGGTCGGCGCGATTCCGATCCGCGCTCCGGGATCTCCACCACCGGCACGGTCACTCCCGCCGGGGGCCTCGAGGAAGGAGTCGATCTCCTCACTCGGTTCGATGCCCAGCCTGGAGTCGTTGTCCAGCCTTGAAAGCCTGGCCACGGCACATCTCGGGATCGGCCCCTGTCCTCTCCCGCAGCGCAGAGCAGAGACTGCTGGCCCCTGCCCTCTGGCAGCCGTGGATTCGCTCCAGTCACGGGGGGAAGCGCCGCCCCCGGGTTCGGGGCCGAGGCCGGTTCCTGCAGCGCCGTCAGTGCCATCGACTTCTTCGATGCCTAGCTTAGAATCAATTCCAGGAGCCGACGACGCCATGTTGACTGCCCCGATCTGGGTCGGTTGGTCCCCTCCTCTGCCCAGCGGGCATCGGCCCGAGCGGCCTCTTAGTGCCCTGGCGGCCTCTCCCACCATAACTGCTCCGGCAGAGCCGCCTTTTCAGGATTTCCTCCTTGACATGGTGGACTTGCTGGCCATCCCTATCCCGGACCCGAGCCCAGGCCCTGCGGAACAGGCAGCCGCGATGCTTCCTCTGCATCCCGCCCTGCAGGATCTCCTGCTGGGGGCTTGGCAGTCGCCTTTGAGGGTTCCAGTGCCGCCGACTGCGATGCAGGCTCTGTACTGGGTGCCTCCGTCCCCGGGGTTTCGGCAGCACCAGCTTCCACATCGGTCCATTGTGGTGAAATCAGCGCTGAGGAAGGCCGGAAGCAAGGAGAGGCATGCTTCTTGCCCTCCAGGCTGCGCCTCGAAGACGCTAGATACTCTAGGGCGTCAAGCCTTCCAAATGTCTATGCTGGCGGCCAGAATTATTTCATATATATTTTATATGAGTCTGTCGCTTCGGGAGGTCACCGAGAGGTTATCTCGGTTATCCACCTTCGTATCTGCAACCAAGGCCTTTGAGTATTCCCTGCTTCTTTATCATTGCAGGAATATCTCCGGGTTCCTTTCCCGTGCTTCGCTGGACTCCTTCCGGTCGATCAGCAGAGCCTCTGCTGTTGCCATTAGAGCACGCCGCACGGCATGGTTGCAGGCGTCCGAGTTGTGTAGACGGGCACAGCACATCCTGGGTAATTCTCCCTGCGATGGAGATCACCTCTTCAATAGCGAAGCCTTACGTCAGGTCGCACAGTGCTTCGCTAACCTTCCCAGAGTTAGCAGCCAGCCTAGGGCCCGGCTTCCTCCCGGTGGTGGTAAACGCACCTCCAGACCCCCCTTCCCTAGGAAGAGGAAATGTCAGCCCTCCGCCCACCCTCCCGGCGCGCCCAAGCAAGGGACCTCTCACCCCGGGTTGATGTCCCCGGGCCCGCGCCAGGACTCTCATACTAAGCATTTTTAGGCTCAGGTGGGCGGCTGCCTGCTCTTAACCTCCTTACCAGAAGTTTAGACTAGAGCTCTACTCTGGGGCTCGTCCAGTTGGGAAATGGTTCGTGGACTTATCTAGGGGTTCAGGTCTTCTCCTCCGTGGGAAAGGGAGACCACCTTACGCCGTGATCGCTCTGGCCCACGGTCACCCTACTTACTCTTCGGTATGTCCCCGAACCCCTCTCAGCCAGTATCCTCTTGCTGATTGCTTCCGTACTGGAATTCCCCTCCAGCCGCTATAGTCCCCCTATACTCACCAGGGTCTATACCTTCATGTCCCCCGATTGTGCGGGGGACAATTTCTACGCGCAGGTCCTGGGGACACTTTAGGGCCTCCAACCCCTGCAGCATTCTACCGGACTGATGCTATCCTCCGTCCCCCGCGCTACCGCGCTCTTAGCTCGCCGATCTGCCCTTGCCCTCCGGGAAAGATCCCTCCCCTGACGGATCTTGCGGCCACCTCTCCAGTGGACGTTCTGGGGATCGATGGCAGATCCGCCTTACCTGAGTGCTGCTCATGGAGGCAGGCCCCCCGGCGTGCCTGCGTTAGTACCGTAGGGGGCGTCCCCATGTCCACCGGCTTAGATATACTAGATATCACCTGCTTGGCAGGCGCCTTTGGGGGATCCTCACAGTACCTGTGTTTACCGCCTTTTTCCCCCTATGGCCGGTACTCACCCCCCCCCCAGGGGGTCCGGCCAGTCCGCCTGCCTATTCCCCGTCGGCCCGCGGACTGGTGGTACCCTACTACTGTGAAGTCAACAGTCCCCTTTTCAGTTAGGTCCTCCTCCCGGAGGTCTGGACCCTTGTCTCCCTATCTCTCGCTAGGGCAGACTGTGTACCCCTTCTGCTCCGGGGTACACCTCTACTCTTCTCCGGGATAGGCTCTCTAGTTCGGCCTGTCTTCCACTGTTGGTCCTCTGAGTTATGGACTCTACTCCTAAGGGAGTGCTTAGCTTGCCGTGAGCCCCCTGGAAGACCTGCCGTCCTCCTCCTGACCCAGCTGACGCCTGGATCCCATGGCCTTTCGGATTTGGAACTTCCTCCTCGCTGCGGTGAAGTTTCCTTGATGACCTTGCTACTGCGTCTACAGTGCCTTCATCACAGGACTACTTCCGACAACCCGGTGGGTAAGCAGTACAGGGTTCTAAACCATTAATTCATTAGAAACTTAATGGCCGGTAAGCTCTCTATGGTACTAGGTCATTTACTCATTACATGCTTAATGATTCTCTTCATGCACCCCTCTGCCTACTCCCGTAGCCTGGGTTTTTTTTTGCTGTATCCTAATGGTACCTGTTCTGCACTCTAAAGACTTGCCTCCGTAGTCTTTGGATTCGCTGTTCCTCTATTCAACTCCTGTCCTCCGTCCCTCAGGGGATGCCGGAGATTCAGGCTGGGCAAATGCCATCCCGTCTGGGCTGCGCTTATGGGATCTCCCCGGGCATCCTAAGCTAGGGAGTCCCCACGTGTGAAGACTCATTCCTGCTTGTTCCTGGAGATAGCACAGTTACTTACCTGTAACAGGTGATCTCCGGAACAGCAGGAATTAGTCTTCACAACCCACCCACCTCCCCTGGGAGTTGTATCTCTCTTTTTCTCTATTCCTTCCTCTCCTTTCCTCTCCTGCCGGCTCAGCTATGAAACTCAACTGGGGAGAGGCAGTAGGAATGGCGGGAAGCCACCACGCAGGCGCGGGGGATGTTCCCAAAGACTTTCTGATTGGATGCTGGGGAGCATTTCCCGTGCGGGCTCCGTCGGCGACGTCTCCCACGTGTGAAGACTAATTCCTGCTGTTCCGGAGATCACCTGTTACAGGTAAGTAACTGTGCTTTCTCTGCTGTCACAAACCTCCTTGCTGATCTTAATCTTACATTGACCAAAAACTATGCACTAATAGTAGGTAATAGTCTTACCTTCAAGGCAGATGGCAGCAAGTTCGGATCGGCAACGAGACATCAGAACCCTTCCAGCAAAGTCAGGGAGTACCACAAGGATCGTCATTATCCACACTACTTTTCAACATTTATATGCAGCCATTCTGTGACATAACCCGCTCCTTCGGCATATCCTGCCTCATGTATGCGGACGACGTTTTGTTACTCACACCTATAACGGTCACATGCCCAGATCTCACAAGGTTAATTAATTGCTTCAACGCAATAACAGATTGGCTCTTCAGCCAGAATCTACGTATTAATTTCAAAAAGACAGAAGTTCTATTTATCACATGGAACAAAGACTTCTCTCCGCCATCAACACTAAAAGTTAGAGACGCAGAACTTCCGGTCAAATCTAACATACGCTATCTAGGAGTAATATTGGACCAACACTTGAACTTCAAAGATCACATCAAACGCACAGTAAAATCTATTTACTTCAAAATCAAAACCCTCCGCCATCTAAGACCCATGATGGAAATGGACGACTTCCGAACGGTTTTCCAGGCCTGAGTGACACCTCATTTTGTCTACGCTAATATTATACTACATGGCCTCCCTAAAAATACCCTGAACCCGCTACAGTTAGCCATGAATGCGGCTGCTCGTGTCCTGTGCGGAGCATCCAGGAAGGACCACATCTCACCTATATTAAAAGAGCTTCACTGGCTCCCAATAAGCTGCAGAATCTTATATAAGACCCTCCTCATTACCTTTAAGGCATTCAATAAGACATCACTATCTTCAATTGTTGATCTACTCATTCACACCCCCAACAACAGAGCCAGAAGAGCATTTGCGGAAAATACTCTAATCATACCAAGTGAATCTATAAAACTTAACCAATCAACCATCAATAGAGCATTTACAAGCTATGCCCCCAGATATTGGCACAAACTCCCTTCCAGCATAAGGGCAATAAGGGACCTAACGCAATTTAGAAAGGCCATCAAACATCACCTGTTCCTCACGCACTTTACACAGCCTGATGATCCCCCCATGCCCGCACACTCACCCATATATGTCAACGGAGAACACATTCACACTAAAACTGAAATCTGATTGTACACCGTAGGATATTACAGCACTTTAACTCTTCTTATCCAGCAGAGTACAAACACGCTGTAATCTAACTTGAATTGTAAAAATTGTTATGAGTTCAACTGTTAATCACTTGTAGCTAAATCTCATATGTACGTATATAGTTTCCCCAGTTTATCCCATGTTAAAACCCTGTTTTATGTAAACGTAGGACAAAATCTATACGTCCAAGTGTTTATTGTTCGATGTAAACCCCACTGATGAGAAATAGCGTGGTTATATAAGAAATAAATAAATAAATAAAAATAAAATAAATAATATTCAGGAAACAAAACTTCAAACCGCCGGACAAGCTCACAATACATAATGCTGAAATTACAATAAAAAAGGAAATCAAATATCTTGGTAAAACTATTGATAGCAGCCTCAATATGCTTGTTCACGTCAAAAATGCAGCAAATTCAGCATACTGGAAGCGTAAACTCCTCAAACCCTTACACCATTTGGTACAAGTCAATGACAATGACTTTCAGATCTGTCCTTCAAGCCATCATTACACCTCACCTTGACTATGGTAACATCTACCAAGAACTGTCAAAACAGGCACTGTACCCACTCCAGTTAGTACAAAACACTGCCACCAGAATTCTATCAGGCAGAACAAATTGACATCACATTTTATTTATTTATTTAAGCAAGCCGTTTTTCTATACCGCCTCTTCCAGAGATCAGGGGTAGTTTACATTAAACAAACCATTTTACAGAGAACATGAGAACTATGTACGGTTACAGAAAAAAACATTCAACTATATACAATGTATCGTCTTGCCTCTGGACAAGTAGGAAGATATCAACAACTATATACATGTGGGTGCATCTAGACAGGGTGAACAATTGTGCATCAGTCATTGTTGTTAAAGTGTTCAACAAAGAGAAGTATTTTAGCTCTTTCCAGAATATCTGATGGTGTTTGGCAGAGAGTTCCATAGTGTCGGAGCAGTGTAAGTAAAGGCTCTGCTACTGATTATTTGCTTTGTTTTACGGATTGTGGACGGAATGGCAAATATGTTCCGGTTGTTCGTTCTTCTGTTCCTAGAATCTGTTTGTGTGTAAATTCTAGATGAGAGGAAGGAGTGAGAGATGTTATTGAGTAGTTTGAATGTGCTGATTATTGTTTTATATTTTATTCTGCTCATTATCAGGAGCCAATGTAGATTCTTAAGAACAGGTGTGATATGTTCTGTGAGGCGAGTTTTGGAAATAATTCTAGCGGTCACATTTTGGGCTAGTTGTAAGGTATTGATGGTCTTTTTAGGGAGGCCTTGCAGTAAGCTGTTACAATAGTCCCAGTGTGGGATTATAAGGGACTGGACGACTGTTCGGAAATCACTAGGTTCTAAGAGGGTTCTGGATGGTTCTTAGTTTAAAGAATATAGTCCTGGCTGTTTGTTTTATTTGAGATA
Organism: Ichthyophis bannanicus; assembly: GCA_033557465.1. Taxonomy (NCBI): domain Eukaryota; kingdom Metazoa; phylum Chordata; class Amphibia; order Gymnophiona; family Ichthyophiidae; genus Ichthyophis; species Ichthyophis bannanicus. Next base: position 1,734,477,662 of record CM066032.1, read on the forward strand.
TCTTACTGAGGGGTCCGGCTAGAATGATTCCCAGGTATTTCACCTCCTACTTTGTTGGATGTGTGGTCTTTTGTATGTTCAATTCAAAGGGGGGGGGGTGAAGCTTAAATTTCTTGTTGTGAACATAATTTCAGTTTTTTTAAAGTTGATATGGAGGTTGTTTTTACCCAGCCAGGATTCTGCCTCAAGAATGCAGTCAATCATATTGTTGAAATGTTTTTTTTTTGTTTACAGGAATAAATAACACATCGTTTGCATATATGAGAGATTCAATTTTGTGTCTTTTGAAAATTGAGCAGATTGGCTGGATGTAAAGGTTGAAGAGAAGAGCTGACAATGCTGAACCTTGGGGGATTCCCTGTTCTTGAGGAAAGGACATGGAAAATTAATGGTTAATTCTTATAAATTGGTACCTATTGGAGATGTATGATTTAAACCATTTTAACTTAGTACCTGCTATTCCTATTTGTGTTAGTCGAGTGATGAGAGTATTGTGATCAACGTGGTCAAATGTTGAGACTTTGTCTATGAAGACAAGAAGGAATACTTGGTTCACATTATCGATACCACGGATGGGGGAGTAAAATAGGACCAATAGTAACGTTTCAACTCCGTGGCATGGGCGGAAGCCGTATTGGTGTTCGTCCAGAGGGACGTTTGAGTCGATGAAGTTCTGCGATTGTATTTGGACTATTTTTTTGATGGCTTTTGCTAGGAAGGGGATGCTTGCAATTGGTCTGTAGGAGGTGGGGTCATCACTATTTAGGGATCTGTTCTTGAGTATGGGCAAATGGTGGATTGTTTGAGGTCATTTGGCATAATTCCTTGGAGGCGGGATTGATTAACTATGTTGAGAATGATTGGAGCTAGTTCAGTTTTGGATGCTTTTATCCAAGCCACAGGGCAAGGATCCAGAAGAGAAGTGGTGGTATTAATTTTAGTGATAGTTTCAAGTAACTGTTTTTCCTTGATAGTATGAAAAGAGTTCCATTTGCTAGAGGCGGGTAGACTTAACTGTTATAAGCTGGATGTGGGTTTGTTACTTTTTAGCTTAGAGGCAAAGTGTTCTGCCAGGATTTACATAGAAACATAGAAACATGATGACAGAAAAAGACCACAAGGCCCATCTAGTCTGTCCTTCCATAACCACAACTACAACAGTCCACTTTCTACCTTTAGAGATCCTCTGTGTTGGTCCCATGCTTTTTTGAATTCAGTTACTGTCCTCATCTCTACCACCTCCACTGGGAGACTATTCCACGGATCCACTACTCTTTCTGTAAAGAAATATTTCCGCATATCACTCCTGAATCTATCTCCCTTCACCCTCATCCCATGTCCCCTCGTCGCAGAACTTGCTTTCAATTGAAAGAGGCTCTCTCCCTGAACATTTATGCCACGGAGGTATTTAAACATCTCAATCATATCACCTCTATCCCGCCTTTCCTCTAAGGTGTTGTACATATTAAGATCCTTAAGTCTGTCCTCATATGCTTTATAATGAAGCCCATTAATCATTTTAGTAGCAACCCTCTGCACCGACTCCATCCTGTTCACATCCTTTTGAAGGTGCGGTCTCCAGAATTGCACACCATACTCCAAATGAGGTCGCACCAAAGACTTATACAGAGGCATTATCACCTCCTTTTTTCTGCTAGCCATTCCTCTCTGTATGCACCCAAGCATCCTTCTAGCTTTTGCCGTCGCCTTTTCTACCTGTTTAGCTACTTTAAGATCATCAGACACAACCACGCCTAGGTTCCGCTCTTCTTTAGTGGACAAAAGTATTTCACCTCCTATACTGTATTGCTCCCTTGGATTGCTGCAGCCCAAATGCATGACCTTACATTTTTTAACATTAAATCCCAGCTGCCAAATTCTAGACCATTCTTCAAGCTTAGCTAGATCCCTCCTCATGTTATCTACACCTTCCTGGGTGTCTACTCTATTACAGATTTTGGTATCATCCGCAAAGAGGCAAACCTTACCCGACAGCCCTTCCGCTATATCACTAACAAAGATGTTAAAAAGAATCGGACCAAGGACAGATCCCTGGGGCACACCACTGGTAACATCCTTCTCCTCAGAGTGAGCTCCATTTACTTGTACTCTTTGTCGCCTCCCACCCAACGAATTTCTAACCCAAGCAGTAACTTTAGGGTCCATCCCTAGGGTGCTCAGCTTGTTTATAAGTCGCCTGTGAGGAACAGTGTCAAAGGCTTTACTGAAATCTAAATACACCACATCTAGAGCTCTCCCTCGGTCCAACTCCCTGGTCACTCAGTCAAAGAAATCGATCAGATTTGTCTGACAAGACCTGCCTCTGGTGAATCCATGCTGCCTCGGATCCTGTAATCCGCCGGACTCCAGAAACCTCACTATTTTCTCTTTCAGCAGCGTTTCCAATAATTTACTCACCACCGAAGTTAAACTAACCGGCCTGTAGTTTTCAACCACATCCTTACTTCCGCTTTTGTGTAAAGGCACCACATGAGCCTCTCTCCAGTCCTTTGGCACCACTCCCGACTCCAACGAGGCATTGAAAAGGTCAGTCAGTGGAGTTGCTAGAACGTCCCCAAGTTCCCTCAGTATTCTAGGGTGTATCCCATCCGGTCCCATCGCTTTGTCTACTTTAAGTTGAGCTAGTTTCTCACGAACACAGTCTTCTGAAAATTGTTCAAGATGTCCCTCGCTTCTGTTCTTATTTGTGGGTGTTTTCTGAGGTCCTGCTCCTGGTTCTTCATCTGTGAACACAGAACAAAAATATTTGTTAAGCAATTCCGCTTTATCCTTATCAGCTTCTACATATTCCCCCCCTGCACCCTTGAGTCTGACAATACCACTTTTGCCCTTCCTCTTCTCACTAATATATCTGAAAAATGTCTTATCCCCCCATTTTATTGCATTGGCTATTTCCTCCTCCTTTTGAATCTTTGCCTTCTTGACTACTTTGCTAGCTTCTCTAAGTTTTTCCAAATACAGATGCCTGTCTTCCTCTCTCTGTGATCTCTTGTATTTCATGAAGGCCTCCCTCTTTTTCTTCACTTTTTCAGCTACTTCCTTCGAAAACCATAGCGGTCTCCTTTTCCTTTTACCTTTATTTACCATTTTAACAAAAAGGTTGGTTGCCTTTAAAATACCCCCTTTCAGTTTTGCCCACTGTTTTTCTACATCCCCCAGCTGTTCCCATCCCACTAACGACTCCCTGAGGTATTGGCCCATCTTCGCAAAGTTAGTCTTCCTAAAGTCTAAGATCTTCACCTTGGAATGGATTCTAACAGCCCTAGTCCTAATACTGAACCACACCATCTGGTGGTCACTGGATGCAAAATGATCTCCCACTACAACATCAGAAACACCCTCACCATTGGTAAGCACCAAGTCCAGTATGGCCCCTTCACGTGTGGGGTCTGTTACCAATTGCCTGAATAGTTCTCCCTGTAGAGAATCCAGGATCTCCTTACTTCTAGATGATACTGCAGCAGGAATGTGCCAATCAACATCTGGCATATTGAAATCTCCTAGCAGTAGCACTTCCCCTTTCCTAGCAATGCTGCGTATGTCTTCAATTAACTCTCTGTCCACCTCTTCCTCTTGTGAGGGAGGTCTGTATATCACACCAATGCAAATAGATTTCTCTTTCCCTCTTTCTAGTTTAACCCACAATGCCTCCTCTCACCCTTTTAAGCTCTGTAATTCCAAAGCTTTAATAGTAGTTTTTACATATAGTGCCACTCCTCCTCCCCTTCTTCCTACCCTGTCCTTTCTGAATAAAGTATAGCCAGGTATAGTTACATCCCAGTCATGATTTTCTGTGAACCATGTTTCTGTAACTGCCACTAAATCCAAGTCAGCCACTCCCACCAAAGCTTCAACTTCAGGGATCTTATTTCCCATGCTACGGGCATTAATACACACTGCTTTCCATGTGTTACCCCTGTTACCCATTTCCATAAAGGTATTTAATGTATCACCTACCTGGGGGATTTCACTTACCTGGGGGCTTTCTTCACCCATCCCCAACGAATCTAGTTTAAAGCCCTCTTCAGTAGATTAGCTAGTCTACTACCAAAGATGCGTTGACCTTTCTTGGACAGATGGATGCCATCTCTGCTCTGCATCCCTTGGAACAGCATCCCATGGTCTAGGAAACCAAAACGCTCTTGAAGACACCATCCACGCAGCCATGCATTCATCTCCAGGATGCGAGCCTCTCTGCCTTGGCCTTTACCCTCAACAGGGAGGATTGAAGAGAACACCACCTGTGCACCTACCTGCTTCACCCTCTGTCCCAGAGCCATGAAGTCACTTTTGATACGTTCCGAGGTATACCTGGCAGTATCATTTGTTCCAACATGGATTAGCAACATTGGGTAATAGTCAGTGGGCTTGATGAGTCTCGGCAAACTCTCCGTAACATCTTGGATCTTGGCACCAGGCAGACAGCACACCTCTCTGGACATCAAGTCTGGTCGGCAGATGGACGCCTCAGTACCCCTCAGAAGAGAGTCTCCAACAACCACTACCCTTTGTTTCCTTCTGGTCACTGATTCCGCAACTATGGGGTACTTGAACTCTGGTTCTTCCCTTTCCAGGGATGCTTTCACCTCCTCCACTTCCAGGGCTGCATAATGGTTCTTCAATTCAAGGGCTGGAGAAGTTGGATTGGTGATTTTGCAGGCTCTGGTGACTGTTGTCCAACCATCGACATTCTGTTGGCACCCATCTTCTCCTGTGCTGGAAAGCCTGGTTGCTGCAAGAAGCATCTCATCAATGTACTTCTCACTGTCTTGAATGCTCCTCAGCCTCGCCACCTCCTCTCTGAGTTCCTCCACTTGTTTCCTCAGAGCTTCAGCATGCAGGCACCCTGCACATGGAACCGGTTCTTCAACTGGCATTAGGACCTCTGTCTGGACCGAGGCAGAAGCTGTAACGGGGGCAGCAGCTTTAGCAATACGATTTTTCCCAGCCATTGTTCTGTTTGTGGAGCTTAGGTATCTGTTAAAGCAAAAGAGAGAGATCTACCAAGTACCAGCTGGTTTCGCAGCTGTCCTTTCAGAGAAAAAGCAGTTAAATCTCTTTAATTATATTCAATATGTGCTATTTGCTGTTCTAGGGGCCTCGTTATGGTGGGTTTTAATTAGGGATTTAACAATATCGAATAGTTCCCTGGGGTGGTCGATGGCTTTATTTAGGGTGTTTGTGTAGTGGTTTCTCTTTGCAGTTTGAATGGCTTCTTTATAAGTATTAAGAGCTGCTGAGTTAGAGGGCTTTAAGTTCTGGTGATTTTTTTTGGACCTCCATCTTGAGCTTGCGGAGCTCTTTTTTAAGGGTGTGTATATCATTGGGTGTACCATTTTTCAGATGATCTGTGGGTGATTGTCTTGCTGGTGCCATTGCGTATTGCTGCTTTATTGATTGTAGAGTGCCAGTTCCTTACTGAGTCATCTAAATTCAGTGTTGGAGAGGTGAGTTGAAGGGTGTATGTTATTCAGAAAAGCTTCTTTGTTGAAGCGCCTGAATTGGGGGTCATGTTGATCAGTGTTAATTTTTGTTCAGTAAGTGGGATTGGTAGGTCAAACCTTAGTAAGAAGTGGTCAGACCAAGGTACCTGAGTTGAGCTGGGGGGAAGGGGGGGGGTAGTTTGTGTATTCGGTAATAGATTTTGGGAGGAATATCATATCAAGAGTATTTCCCTTGATGTGGGTGGGTTGTTTGTTGATAGCCTAGGTCTTCCATAAAGTCAAGGAAAGCTATGTAAAGGTAGTGAGGCTAAGTTGAAATCACAGAGGATGACGTGGTTTCCTCAAGTGTGAAGTGCATTCAGATTCCAAGATTGTTGTGAGGTTAGTGTGCAATAGTAAGATGTTACATTCTCCAGGACCAAGCAGGAAGTCAGTCCTCACATATGGGTGTCATCGGCGCCGATGAAGCCCCAGGGGAGCATTTCCCCAGCTTTCAATGAAAGCCTTTGGGAATGCTGGCACGCATGCGCGGTTCCCTTCCCGCCTAAAGGTGCCATCTTACCTCAGTTTCTTTTTTTCCGAGAAGCCCATCGGACGTGTGTCCTGTTCTCCCGGATAAAAGTGATTTTTTTCTTCGGCGATTTTTCGCTATTTTTCTCCGGTTTGATGCCAGTTCCCCTCCCGCCGGGTTCGGTACACCGGTATCGAGCCCGTTTTCTTCATTTTTCGGTTTTTGCCCTTCATGGCTGGCGTTCGCGCCCTTTTTTCATTTTTTCACTGGAAGGCCGGTCTTTTGACCTCGCTGGGACTATTTTTTCCCCGATGGCTTCCAGTGGTTTCAAAAAGTGTGATTGGTGTAAGAAAATTATGTCTCTCACCGACACACACGACTGCTGCCTTCGGTGCCTCGGCCCTGACCACGACCCCAAGTCGTGTGGGCCATGTGGAAAGATGTCTTCCAAGGCACTAAAGAGTCGACAGCATCAGAAGGGAATGGTTTTTCTCGGACTCTGCCTCCGGCCGGGCCCAGACCTCGTCTGAGGCCTCGACATCTCGGGATTCCGATCCCGAGCGCTGTCGAAGCTCCTCGGACAGGGGGTCCCCCGACCGGGAACGTAAGAGGAAGAAACGGCTCGTGAGGGCGGCGTCGGAGGAGGTCCTTGGTCCCTCGAGGGCCAGGTCTAAGACCCCCGACTGCCGTCCCCGGCCCGTGGACCAAGAGAAGCCTGCAAACGTTCCTCGCGTGGAGCCGGAGTCTGCTGGACACGTAAGCTCCGTAGTCCTCATGGACTCTCCTCCCAGAGAGCCAACGTCGGGCCTGGCGCCTCCGGGGCCCGAGTCGGTGGCTGCTGCGTCTCCCGAGCTGAGTCTCAGGATGACAGCCTTGGAATGCAGACTGTCTGCCTTCATGGAGCAGCAGCGGGCACTGATGGCCAGCCTGTCTGGTGCATCTGCCCCGACCACCGGGACGTCGAATTCGAAGTCGACCCCGGAGACCGAGCCGATACTCGAGACCCTCGTGGCTTGAAGTTGTCCTTGGTCGAGGTCTCCCTCGACCTCCCATTCTGGACTGAGGGTGTCGACGCCGGTGGCCCCAGCGTTGGGGCGGGTGCCTCGGGGCCCCGCGGGGTCGGACCCTGACTCCTCCTCGGACGAGTCCGCCTGGGAGACGGAGAACGAGGAGTCTCCCGATACTTTTAAGACTCGGTGTGTCCCGTCGGACTCACCGCTGTCTGATCCCCGGAGTAGATCCCCTCCGGAGGACACTAGGTTCTCAGAATTTGTCCGGGATATGTTCGCTGCCTTGGCTATCCCTGCCGATCCCGAGGAAGAGCCTCGAGCCGAGGAGCTCGATGCTCTACAGTATGACTCTCCTCCGAAGGAGGCCTTTACTGTCCCGGTTCCTCTGATGCTGGAACGGCTCCTCTTCCGAATGTGGGAGGCCCCGGCCCCGGCGCCGATTCTAAGTAAACGAGTCGATTCCATTTATTGACTCCGCAAAAGACCTGGTTTCCAGAAAGCACAGCTACCACACCATTCCATGGTTGTGGAATCGGCCATGCATTGTCTGAAGAGCCAGAAGATGCACTCCGCGGTGCCCCCTGGCAGGGAGGCCCGCAACCTCGATGGCGTCTGTAGGAAGTGCTTCCAGGGGTCGATGCTTGCTTGCCGTGTCCAGTCTTACCAGCTGTACATGGGCATGTACTTGCGGGACCTGGCCAAAGAATTGGCCGCATTCTCTGCTGGTCTCTGGGGGAACCCTTGCAGAGATTTCAGACCTTGTCTTCGGGGATTTGGGAATGCTCAAAGTTCATTTCCCGCGCCGCCTACGATGGCTTCGAGGCTTTGGCCCGAGTAGCGGCTGCCGGCATCGCGGCTCGACGCCAGGCGTGGCTGCAGTCATCGGACCTCGAGCCATGGGTTCAGGACAAGTTGGTCGATGTCCCCTGCCGAGGGTGAGAACCTTTTTGGCAAACCCGTGGCCGAGAAGGCCGCTCAGCTCGAGACGGAGCACCTTACCCGGACAAGGCTGTCGAGGAAGACCTCTGCCCCTTCACATAAGAAGAAGGGCTCGGGTAAAAAGTCCTTTTACCCGAGGAAGGGCACTGCCTACAAACAGTACCCTCAGTATCAGGCTGCTCAAGCTGCCCCCCAGGGTCAGCAAGCCAAGGGCCAGGGTAATGGGCCCTGTAGGCAGAGGACCCCCAAGCCTCAGGCCCCTGCTACCACTCAGCAGGGTGGGGTTTTTTGACTCCTTGAGCGTAGCCTCTCCTCCACTGCTCTCCCCACCCTGCACAGGAGGTTGCCTCGCCCTCTTTGCCCACCAGTGGCCCCTTATCACCGGGGACAGTTGGGTGCTGGACATAGTCCACAATGGCTATGCCCTCCATTTCCACCAACTGCCTCCGCCATATTTTCCAGGGGAGCCTCCAAGGCCTCCCCTGCACACAGACCTTCTTCTACAAGAGCTTCATGGTCTGTTGGTGGACAGGGTGGTGGAGCCTGTACCTCCCCACTTGCAAGGTCACGGATTCTACTCCAGGTATTTCCTGGTACCCAAAAGAACCGGTGGTCTTCGACCCATTCTGGACCTCAGAAACCTCAACAAGTTCCTAGAGAAAGAAAGGTTCAAGATGCTTACTCTTAGAACCCTTCTGCCCTACCTCCAGCAGGGAGATTGGCTATGCTCCTTAGATCTGAAGGATGCGTACACTCACATCCTCATTCATCCAGACCACAGAAAGTACCTCAGGTTCATTGTGGGAGGAAACCATTATCAGTACAAAGTACTACCTTTTGGCCTGACCTCCGCTCCCAGGGTCTTTACCAAGTGCCTGGCAGATGTGGCGGCCTACCTGAGAAATCACAGCATCTTTGTCTTTCCCTATCTGGACGACTGGCTCATCAGGGGTCAAACGTCCCTGGAGGCCAGACAAGCCACCCTCAGAACCATTGCTCTGCTTCAAAACATGGGGTTTGTCATAAACTTTGCAAAGTCCACTTTGCTCCCCTCCCAGAACTTAAGAGTTCATAGGGGAAAGGTTAGATTCTCAACTGGCAAAGGCATTCTTGCCAGAAGACAGGGCCCACAGGCTGATGGACGTGGCCAAACAGTTTCTACACAAACCCCTGGTCTCTGCCAGACTCTGCCTCAGACTTCTGGGCCACATGGCTTCGACAGTGCATGTGACTCCCAATGCCAGGCTCCATATGAGGCCTGCACAGTGGTGCCTTCGGAATCAGTGGTCTCAAGCCACAGGCCGCCTAAGAGACAGGATAAAGGTATCCAGACCCCTTTTGGCCTCCCTCAGCTGGTGGCTACATCCACCCAATCTGCTGAAGGGGATGCCCTTCCAAATGCCAGAATACTTGGTGGTCCTCACCACCGACGCCTCTCTGAAAGGCTGGGGTGCTCATTGTCTAGACAAGTGCACTCAGGGCCTCTGGTCTCCCTGGGAAGCAGCCCAACAAATCAATCTCCTGGAACTTCGAGCTATCCACTTGGCTCTCAAGGCTTTTTCTCCGGCCCTGGCTCACCGCTCAGTCTTGATTCAAGCAGACAACCAGGTAGCCATGTTTTATGTGAACAAACAGGGCGGGACTGGGTCCCAGATCCTTTGTCGAGAGACTCAGGACCTTTGTTCCTTTGCCCTGAAGCACAACATGCTTCTCAAGGCGGTGTACCTCCCAGGCCAGGAGAACTGCCTGGCCGACCGGTTGAGCAGAATTCTACAGCCCCACGAGTGGCAGCTGCATCCCTTGGTCGTTCAGAAGATCTTATTGAAGTGGAGTCTCCCTTGGATAGATCTCTTTGCCAGTCCACTCAACAAGCAACTGCCCAAGTTCTGCTCCAGGCAACCGCATCCTTTGAGGATAGCACCAGATGCTTTTCTGATGTCCTGGTCCCAGGGCCTCCTGTATGCGTTTCCTCCCACGCCCTTGGTGGCCCGAACTCTCTTCAAGATTCTTCAGGACAAGGCCTCTGTCCTGCTGGTGGCTCCCAGGTGGCCGAGACAGCCTTGGTTTCCTCTTCTGCTTCAACTGGCGGTGGATCTCCCACTGCCTCTGGGATTGCAACCCAACCTTCTCTCTCAGGAGCAGGGTTCCCTTCTGCACCCCAATCTCAAAGCTCTCAATTTGATGGCCTGGAGGCTGCAAGGGTAGTCTTGGCTCCCTGGGGCCTGCCTCAGGAAGTTGAGGAGGTTCTCCTAGCCTCTAGGAAACAGTCCACTAGGAAAACCTATGCTCTCAAATGGAAAAGGTTTTCTGTGTGGTGTCAGCTTCGTGCAGAGGATCCTTTCTCCTGTACTGTGCCAGTAGTGCTTCAGTACTTACTGCACTTATCAAATCAGGGACTTAAGTCCAATTCTGTTCGGGTCCACCTCTCAGCTCTAGCAGCTCACCACTCACTGGTGGAGGGACATTATCTGTCAGGTCACCCCTTGGTGTCCCGCTTTCTTAGGGGCTTGCTTTTGCTCAAGCCTCCCATCCGTCCTCCTGCCCCTGAGTGGGAGCTGAATGTGGTCTTGCAGCAACTGACTCGCCCACCTTTTGAGCCCATGGCTACTTGCCCACTACGCTTCCTCTCCTGGAAGACACTCTTTGTGATAGCCCTTACCTCGGCTAGGCGAGTGAGTGAGCTTCAGGCCCTGGTCTGTGATAGGCCTTACACCAGGATTTATAGGAACAGGGTAGTCCTCAGGACTCATCCAAAGTTCCTCCCAAAGGTTGTCTCCTCTTTCCACCTCAATCAAGAGGTGGTTCTTCCAACATTCTTCCCTAGACCTCATGCGAGCCAGGCTGAAGCAGTCCTGCATACCCTGGACTGTAGGAGGGCCTTATCCTTCTACCTTGACCGTACGCAGGGGCATAGAAGGGCTACTCAGCTCTTCGTATCCTTTGACCCTAATAAGTTGGGGTTGGCTGTGTCCAAGCGTACCTTGTCCATCTGGGTGGCTGACTGTATCACCTGGGCTTACAAGGCGGCTGACCTTCCTTTGCAGGGTAGGGTCACGGCCCATCGTGTCAGGGCAATGGCTGCCTCCTCAGTGGCTCATCTCCGCTCTGTGCCCTTGGTAGACATCTGCAGGGCTGAAACTTGGTCTTCAAGCCAGACTTTTGCGGCCCATTACTGTCTGGAGAGGGAGTCCCGTAGGGACAGTGCTTTTGGCCAAGCAGTACTCCGGAATCTCTTTGAGGTTTAGGCAACTCCTGCCCTCTGTTGGGCTACCGGTGGAGGTTGGGTCAGTGCAAAGCCTTTCTTTGATGCTGGGACTAGAGGGAGTTTTCTTGTTCAGCCTGAGTTCCTCGGTAGCCCAGAGCTAGGGAGTCACCCTTTATGTGAGGACTGACTTCCTGCTTGGTCCTGGAGAAAGAGTAGTTACTCACCTGTAACAGGTGTTCTCCAGGAGCAGCAGGAATCAGTCCTCACAACCCTCCCTCCTCCCCTTGGAGTTGCAGTTGTACATAGTTTATTTTTCATTTTTTGTATGCTGTTCTTAGCTGTGTCATTTGACTGAGGTAAGATGGCACCTTTAGGCGGGAAGGGAACCGCGCATGCGTGCCAGCATTCCCAAATGCTTTCATGGAAAGCTGGGGAAATGCTCCGCTGGGGCTTCATCGGCGCCGATGACACCCATATGTGAGGACTGATTCCTGCTGCTCCTGGAGAACACCTGTTACAGGTGAGTAACTACTCTATATTGCAGTACTATTAGAAAAGGTCAAAGGAATATCGGTGATTTTTGCAGCAGATGTTACAGCTTATAAGAATAGTCACATTAGCTTGAGGGACGGAGTCTTATGTGTGGCTGGTAAAGTATTTGATCGTGCGAAGACTGCTTTATTGTTAGGGCAACTTACTGTGCTATGGTGTAATCTTCCGACACTGCTTTAGGGAATGCTTCTGTTACATGTGTTGCTCCCTGCCTAAGGGCCACGCTAAAGGGCTCTCAGGTACGGGCACGTCTGGAGCGTGCCTCCTTTTAAATAGTTGCTGTGTGCTGGATATTGCCTTGGTGGGTGGAGCGGGATTGGCTTGCAGCTCCTGCTTCCACCCCCGATGTGAGATCAAGCCTGGGTGTGCTATGGAAGTCCAGGTGAGGCAATCCAATCCTAAAACGTTTACACTGGCATCCAATTGCTCATCGAACTAAACATAAATCCATAACTACCACATTTGAAATTCTTCATAACATCTCCACTCCCTGCCTCAATGATCAAATCACAAGACCAAGATCATCACTAAATCAGAATCTCCTGACCATCCCTCCTCTCAAGACCAAATGTACACAGCAGACAAGCAATAGTGCCTTCTCGCTTTATGCCCCCACGATTTGGAACTCCCTACCCGAAACCATCAGATCTGCTCAATCTTCTCAAGATATGAAGAAAATACTTAACACACCAATTCATAGAACACTTTGTCCTAATGACATTACATAACTAGACATGCTATATCCCCCTCTGATATATTGAGTCGGTCACAACCCCCATGTTAAACCCCGTATTTAACTCCAATTGTTTACCCCCTTGTTAAGTGTAAAACAAATCTCTTGAGATTATGTGCTGCTGTTCATTGTAAACTGCTCCGGAATAAAGGTGGTATATAAAAAAACCTGTTAAATAAAAAATAAAATAAATAAAATATAAACATCTTAAAACACAATATGAACTTAAAACACCATTGATTTAAAATAACAATTATGATTGTTACCCTCAGCCTACCACCCATACCCACAAAACGGCGCAGGGCGTGATGGAGCTGCGAGTGTTGAACATGCAGCTCAGGGGAGAACCAGGGATGGCGAACAGGGGGAAGAGCAGCTGGGGCAGGGAGGGAGGGGGCCTAAAGATCAAGGGCAACAGAGAGAGCAGAGTCCCAGGACTGAGCCTGAGAGTCAAAGGAAAGGAAGGGGAAATCGGAAGGAAGGAGCTAAGCCGCCAACGGGAAACTCTGCAGGGTTTGGGGAGTAATGCGGCCACGACTCTGGGGAGGCCTCAAGGAAGAAAGTGACAGACCGGGAGGGCGTGGCAGCTGAAGCAAGAAAGAGACACAAAAATGGTCTGACCAGGGCAGCAAATGTGGTGACAGGGCTGTAGGGGTAACGAAAGAAGTGGGAGGAGAAATGAGAAGATCGAGAGTAGAGCTGGCAGCATGAGTGGAAAAAGAGACATGTTGCAGAAAAGCGAGGTCATACAGGAGCAAGCTAAAGGCCTTATCCCAGGGGCAAAGGGGGAAGAAAGGTGAAGATTGAAATCCCCAAGGAGAAGGAGCTGTGGATAGGCCAGGGCTGCCTCAGAGATAGTTAACAGGAGGTCTTCCCAGCCTTGGGCGTGGAGAGAGGGGGGGACATGAACTAAGAGAAAATGCAGCGGGGGTGGGGGAGGTAGAAGCCAGCCGCAGGAGGAGAGCCTCCTGGTATCGCAGCACTGGGGAGTGGAGAGAGTGGAAGCTGAGGGAAGACCAATATAAAACCGCAACATCGCCGCCCACCCGCCCGCCCAATATGAGGGGTGGAAAAGGCGGAGAGACTGGGAGGGAGGCACCGGAAGAAGAGAAAGTCCTTCCCCTCCCAGAGCCAGGTTTCAGTCAGGAAGAGAACATCCAGAGAGAGGTCAAGCATCAGGTCATGGACCTGAAGGGTCTTAGAGGGCAATGAGCGGCAGTTTAAAAGGGCTAAGGACAGGGCAAGGGAGGGCAGTGCCCTAGAGTTCCGAGAGCAAGCAGACCCAGGCCGAGGAGGGAGACAAGGCACTAGGTTTTCTGGAATCCAAGACAGGCAGGGAGATACGAGAGGCAATGGTGGGCCAGGACGCCAGCCCCAGTGCACCGGTATGGAGGCCATGAGTGGAGGCAACGGAAGGGGCATGAGCAATAGCCAGAAAAGAGGAGCAGAGAAAACCAGGAAAGACTTATGGGTGGAAAGTCCAGAGAGGCCAAGGTATGAAAGCAGCCAGGGAGAGGACGGGGTCCATAGGCCCCAGATGTCCCACAGAATCGCCCCAAGGAGCTCACCCATAGAGCATGACCTTCGAGGCTTGTGACAAGGCAGAGGGTTTAAAACCTAGAAATAAGGCTTTAAAACAGTTTCTTTCCTCAGAAGCTGGCAGTAAACCAGGTCAGGAAAGGGTTAAAGCTCTAGCCCAGAAAGGTTCTCTGTACAAGAGAACACAGAGAGAGCTACTCCCCAGCTCCATGACAACCCAGGGAGCTGACGTAGGAGAGAAAGGGGCGGAGTCAAAGCTGATAGGGCAGCCCCGTTCACTTAACCAGGAAGGAACAGTTAGTGAGGGAATGGAGACGGAGACTGGGACAGAGGCAGAGACGTGGAGGGAAGTTCGAGGTTCAGCTTCAGTTGGAGAATCTGACTCTGATTTGAATCAAAGCAGAAAGCTGAGGACAGGAGGAAGCAGGAAAAGGAGCTGCCATTACCCGGACAGCACAAGGTGCTTGCAGAGTGGCTAGCCAGACGGCAGAGAGTCAGAGAGGTCTCTGGAGAGGCGTCTGGAAAAGCTTCCAGGAAGGAACTACCTCAGGACGAGCAAAAAGGAGAAACAGGTTAGAAGTTACTTTAAACCTGGGGAGAAGAGTTTGGAAACTTTGCCCAGAAGAGACAGAAGTACTTCCCTGGAGTCTTCTTTAGAAGCTACAGTCACAAGTGGGAGGTTGGGCAGAAGGAAAGTGCCATTTGTAAAACTGCAAAGGGATTCCCAAGGCAGACAGCGTGTCAGGAGCTCCAGTTCTGAGTACAGCCCAGCTGCTTGTAAGCATTCAGCTAATTGCAGGCTACAGAGCAGAACGTTAGAGTCAGACCCTGCTGAGCAACTTGCTATACAGGAGCTAGTGAAGCAGAACCAAAACAAATATTTACCTCCTAACCAAAGTGTGAATCTTTAGACATGCCAGGAGAAAGGTGAGCCCTTTTAATACTGTTTTTAAGGGTGCTGGTAATTCTAAATCCTTGCCTGTACCCAGAAGGTTAAAGGCTACTAAGTGGAAGCAGCTTAATGCACTCATAGAGCAGTGGAAGTCTGTGGACTTACCTAAACCTAAATATAAGGACATATCAGATTCTGAAGTGGAGCTGATGCAAATTGAAGCACCTCTATTAGAAGACAGTTGTTCTGATATGGAATGTGGTTTCTGCCAGAGAGAGTGAAAAGATCGATAAAAGTATTTCTAGTAATAAGTGCTGAGAAAGCTTAATTGTTTTACTTGAGTTTTATACGGAGAAAGGCAGCGCTCTGCCTGAGTGAAAGCTCAATACTCATTATGCAGCTGTGAAAGTAAATGCAACGCTGTGCAGTTTCCTTTGTTTGGACCTAGTACCTGAAAGCAATACTTGTACTTGGAAAAACAGTCTATTTAAAAGCTGGGAAAGGAGTTTAAGAAGCTATTTGTGTTTGAAACATTTGCCTGAGAAGTATCAGGAAGTCTTTGTTACCATTCATTCTTTATTTGGCACAAAAAGTACCAACATCTTGTTTCTGTGTTTGGGGAAGTAGTTATATGAAAATTCCTGTGCGACAATAAACTTATTGTTTATTTATTTATTTATTAACATTTTTTATATACCGCACTATTCGTTATCAGCGCAGTTTACATGGAACAAAGGACCTCAGACAACATACAAATATCTGGGTTTTACAGTTAACAGGAAAATCAACTTGGATAACAGGATAACAGGATTAACTATGTACAAGACAACTATTTACATCAAAGAATCAGGGTATGAGAAATTTCATGTAAATCTGTTGAACTAGATTGATGTGCTGATGAGTCAGAAGGTTGTTACCCCATTTAACCCCCATTGTTACCCCATTTAACCTTGGCTGTGGTTTACTTGGCCACCAACTACACAGGTACCAGGCTGCAGCATTTACAAGGTCTTTATAAATATTGTGGTCCCGCCTGCTAGCCCTTCTAGGCCACTACCTATATACCCTAGAGGAAGAAGGTGGGTGGTGACAGGCTGTAAGAAGCAGCACAAGCCAGTTTTTCACAGACTGCTCCAGAGTAGTCCGTGGACTAGCGTCCTCTAGGACCACATCATGACCGCACTGCATCAGAGCCTCGAGGTCATGGGACACCGAACTGGGGCTCCCCCGTGAAGATACACCCCTTGAAGAGCAGGATGTCATTGATGACCTTGTCGGGCAATGAGATTGGGTCCGTGGGCAAGTCCCAAGGACACCAGCCTTGAAGCCCTCGATACAAGGTCGAAGGTGATGACCGTGAGTGGCCCACAGAGCTGCCCTAGTGGGAGACGATGCCATTGTGTCCGGGGATTGTCCTTGGTCCTCCGAGGCCGTCCTGGTCGAGGATACCCCCTCAATGATGCTGGGCCTGAGATCCTCTCTGCCCACTCCAGGGGCTGTGGAGCCTTCTGGCCTTGAGGCCAAGATGGTGGCCCTGGAGTGCAGCTTGTCTGCCTTCATTGCCCAGTAGTGGACTTTGTTGCCTGGTTTCTCTGAGTCATCACTCCCAACCACCGACCCCTCCACGACGAGAGAGTCCCTGGAGATGGAGCCGATCCTCAAGTGCCACTGGCCTCAAGATACTCCTTGGCACCAGCACCAGTCCCAATCCTGGTCCCACTTGGGTTCAAGGACTTCCCTGCCCAGCGCCCCCCGGCTCGGTGAGCAGGGACCCTGGGGCCATCAGAGCTGCAACACAAGCCCAAGGTCCTGAGGATCTTTGAGTCTCCTCCGACTCCGGGTTGGTGTAGGAGACGAGGATGACGAGTCACCAAATACTTATCTTCATTGGGATGTCCCTTCAGATCCGTCTCCTCCCGAGGCCCTGCGCCAGTCACCACCCAAGAGCCTGGCATTTTGTGACTTCGTCCATTAGCACGGCAAAGGTCTTTGCCTTCATGATGGAATCCAAGGAGGATCTTAAGATCCTCCAGTACGAAGCTCCCCCTAAGGAGGCACTTGGTGCTCATTCCCCTCATCTTGGAACGGCTGCTTTTCCATATGTGGGAGACACCAGCCTCAGTGCCTGTTTTGAGCAGGCGGTCGGACTCAATGTACCGTGTCTGCCTGATCCAAGCTTCCAGAAAGCACACCTGCCTCACAATTCCATGGTGGCAGTGTCTGCCATTTGTCATCTCAGGAGCCAGAAGACTCCTTCCTTGGTGCCCCCGGGCAGGGAAGCACACACCATGGATGCCTTGGGCTGGAAGTGCTTCCAGGGCTCAATGCTCATCAGCTGGATCCAGACCTACCAGCTGGTCTCTGAGGAGCTTCCTCAGCAGTTCCAGACCCTGACCTCCACGATCAAGGAGTGCTCCAATTCATAACTCGAGCGGCCGATGACGACTTTGAGTCGGCAGCTAGAGTAGCTGTGGGGGGCATTAGTGCCTGCCATCAGGACTGGCTGCAATCTTCCGACTTGGAGGAATGGATGCAGGACAAGTTGGTCGATCTCCCTTGCCGCCGAACTGGAGTCAGAATTCATGACCAGGACCAGTCTCTCCAAAAAAGACCACAGACCCTTTCTGATGGAAGGCTTCAGGAAAAAGTCCCTCCTACCCGAAGAAGAGGAAGGCTTATGGAAACTACCCTCAGTACTCGATCTTCCCAGCTCCCCAATAGGGCCAGCAGGCCAAGGGACAATGTTATGGCCCACAAAAGCAAAAGACTCCGAAGCCACAGACCATGCCCCCAGCACAACCTGGAGGGGGCTTTTGACTCCTTGGGCATTGCCTCTCTTCCCCTGAGAGATCCAACCCAAACAGCACATGAGGGGGCTGTCTGGTGTTTTACGTCGCTCGGTGGTCCCTCATAACCACTGACACTTGGGCCCTGCAGATGGTGAGGAAGGGTTGCCTCCTCCACTTCAAACAGACGTCCCCACCGTTTTTTCCAGGGGAGCCCTTGAAGACTCCCCTTCCCTGGGACTTCCTTCAGCAGGAACTCGCAAGTCTTCTGGCCAACAAGACGGTGGAACACGCCCCCTCCCATTTCAGGGGAAAGTAGTTCTACTCATGCTACTTTCTGGTCCCAAAAAGAACCGGAGGGTTTCGGCACATTCTAGACCTGCAGGACCTCAACCAATTCCTGGTGAGGGAGACGTTCAAGATGTGCTCCCCCTTGGAACATTGCTGCCCTATCTCTAACAGGGAGATTGACTATGCTCATTGGATCTCAAGGATGTATACACGCACATCCTCATCCATCCCCTCCACCGGCAGTACCTCTGCTTCATGCTAGGAGGCCGTCATTACCAGTACAGGGTCCTACCCTTCAGACTGGCTTCTGCCCCTGCCACTACAGGGCGTGTTCATCTTTCCCTACCTGGACAATTGGCTTATCAATGGCAACACTGCTGCCGAAGCCCATCAGTCGGCGGCCCGCACCATACTTGTTTTGGAACACTTGGGGTTTGTCAGAAGCTACCCTAAGTCCCACCTCCAACCAGCACAGTGCCTGGAGTTTATAGTGGTGCTGCTGAACACTATCCAGGCCAAGGCCTGCCTTCCCTCTGGACATGACCTATCTCCTAATGGCACTTGCAGGGACCATCCAGAGCTGCTCCTTGGCTCAGCCCACCTCATTCTTTGCCTGCTGGGCCACATGACGTCCGCGGTGCATGTCATTCCAGATGCTTGCCTCCACATGCGGCAGCCCAGTGGACTCTCTGCTCCCAATGGTCTCAAGCAACAGGGGCACCTGCTGGACAGATGGGTCGTGACTCCCCCCCCCTACTCCCTCAGCTTGTGGCAGCAGCCTCAGCACCTATGGGCCGGGATGCCCTTCCAGGTCCCCACCCCCCCCCAGAGGATCTTCATCACAGAGGCCTCAAAGCTGGGCTGGGGTGCCCAATGCGACAACCTCCACACTCAGGGCCATTAGTTGCAGGCAGAGAGCCTCCAGCCCATCAACGTCCTGGAGCTTTGTGCCATAGCGCTGGCCCTCTGGGCCTTTCGTCATCACCTGCAGCACTAGGTGCTGATCCAGACCGACAACCAGGTGACGGTGTTCTGTATGAACAAGCAAGAGGTCATGGGGTCATCCCTGCTGTGCCAAGAGGTGGTGAGCCTTTGCTCCTTCGCAAGTGTGAACGAGATGCTCCTTCGAGTGGTCTACCTCCTGGGCCGGGACAATGTCCTGAATGACGCGGCTGAGTCAGTCTGTCAACCTCACGAGTAGCGGCTGGTCCCTTGGGTAGCCAGCTGACTATTCAGTCTCTAGGGGCTTCTGCAGATGGACCTCTTTGCAAGCCCCGCCAATGCTCAGTTGGCCCGCTTCTGTTCCAGGGAGCCACATCCCTCTCGGGTGGCAGTGAATGCTTTTCTTATCCCATGGATGGGGAGGCCTCCTCTACACCTTCCTACCAATGCCTCTGATCGCCAAAACCCTGTTCAAGGTCTGACTCGACAAGGCACCCTGATCATGGTTGCTCCCTGGTGGCCATGGCAAATGTGGTTACTCCTGCTTCTCCGCCTGTCTCAGACACCTCCAGTTCCTTGGGGTGCACCCTGGGCCTGCTCTCGCAGGAGAAAGGCTCTCTTCTGCACCCCAGTCTGGGGTCCCTGACTCTGATAGCCTAACTGCTAAAAGGGTAGCCTTGACCCTGTTCAACCTGTCAAACAAAGTGGAGGATATCCTCCTGGCCTCCTACAGGGCTTCCACCCATCAGGCCTACATCTTCAAGTGGTGGAGATTCTCTGTGTGGCGTGTGGAGAAGGGGGTCAGCCCCTTCTCCTGACCGGTCCGGACAGTGCTAAAGTACCTGTTTCACCTTTTCCAGTCAGGGCTGAAGCCCAGCTCCGTTAGGATACACCTCAGTGCACTTTCATCACACCACAACCTTGTTGAGGGAAGCCTCTCTCCTCTCAGCCCCTCGTAACTCCTACTCTACTCCTCTCTGTCTCCTTAGCTCGCAACCTTGGGGTTGTTTTTGACTCACCTCTCTCCTTCTCCACACACATCCAACTGATAGCTAAAACCTGACATTTCTTTCTCTGCAGCATCATCATCAAAATGCGCTCATTCCTAAGACACTTATCCACTACTTAGTCACCTTTCATCTAGACTATTGTAACCTACTTCATGATGGTCTAAGGGAAGAACTAGCTGCAATGAAACGCACGTCTTCTTGGATGCAAACCAAACAAAGTCCACTACCTCTCCCACAAAGAATCAAACATCCCAGGAACAAATGGATCACAGTGGGCTCGGATAGATTGCGACCTGTAATGCAGAGACACCCTATACACCATGAGATATCCCTGCATAATGCCTTCTCTGCTTTGGTTAATGAGGATGCCCAATTCATGGAAACTGAAGGGCCCTTAAATGAGATAGTCAATGCCCAATCTCCTGATAAAGCACCAAATATGAAAAAAAACTCATCAAACAGAAAACTACTACTACTTGGAAGTTCCATCATCAGAGGCACTAACTTGGGAACACAGTTCAAAGGAGAGAAGATAGTCAAATGCCTTCCAGGCTCTTCAGCCAGCAGGAATACAAACCAAATTGTTGATGTACTTAGCGCAGAAAGTGAGCACTCCAAAATTGTTGATGTCATCCACTTCGGTACAAATGACCTGGCTAGAAACAGTGCCTCTGCAGTTCAAAGGGACTTTCAAACTCAGGGAGAGAAACGCAAGCCCATTGTTAACACTGTAGCATTCTCAGTTGTTCTACCTGTTCTTGGTAAGGGGGCAGAAAGGCTGCATCACATAAACAGCTTTAATACATTGCTCCAGACCTGGTGCAAACAAGGAGGATTCAGAATTATAGGCGACTGGGGAAACAGATGGAGCAACAAGAGACTATACTGTGCTGATGGACTACATCTCTCTGTCGCAGGGAAAAGAATCCTAAGTGAAAAATTCAGGCAGTGTGTGGATATGCATTTAAACTAGAAAAAGGGGGTGACGGATGGGGAAGGACAAGTTCAGGACGTCACTCCCAGCAAAAGCAGAATAACATCAGAAACCGCCACACTTTTAAACCACACATCAATGACAAGTGGGAAGAAGTGGGCAGAACAAAATCAATGCAAAATACATGCAAGCCAGTTAAATGCTGGAAAGCAATGAGCACAAATGCTCAAAGCTTAGCCAACAAGGGAGGAGTAGCCTAGTGGTTGGGGCAAGGTACTTCAGGCCGGAAGGTCGGGGGTTCAAATCCCACTAGAGGACAGCAACCTTGGGCCAGAAGGACTGGGGTTTCTAGTCCCACAGGTGCTCCTTGTGGTCTTGGGCAAGCCACTTAACCCTCCATTGCCCATGTTCCCTGTAAGTATTAGTGTGTGTGTCTCATATCCCCACGTGTTAAATGTATCCCCCACTTGTGTTGTGACCGCTTTGATTGAAGGATAAGGCGGTATACAAAACTGTCTAAATAAATAAAAATAAAACAAAGTTCCGTACCTGGAAGCCCTAATGGTGGAAATGGACTTGGACATTGTGGCCATTACAGAAACATGGCTTAATGAATCACATGATTGGGATTTAGCCATAGCTGGCTATAATCTATTCAGAAGAGACAGAGAAAGTGGGAAAGGAGGAGGAGTAGTCTTGTATGTCAAAAGCAATATTAAAGCTACTGAAATGCAGGGGGCATGGAGAAAAGAAAAAAACATTCTGGATTGTGTTGGAAAGAGGAGATGGCACTGTCATCCATACTGCTGTAGTCTAAGGACCCCCGACTCAAATCAAAGAAATAGATAATGAATTGATTATAGATATTGCCAAGATGGCCACAAAGGGGAAAGTGATCATATTGGGTGACTTTAATCTACCCGATGTGGATTGGTTTACTCCTTTTGCAAATCTAGAAAGAAGCAAAAAAATTGTGGATGCTTTCCAAGATGCGTTGCTTAGACAAATGGTGATGGAACCAACCAGGGAAAGCTCAATGCTGGATTTAGTGCTCACCCATGGTGATAGCGTGTCTAATGTCTGGGTGGGTGCCCCTGTGAGCAGCAGCGATCATCACACGGTGTGGTTTGATATAAAAGCCAAGATGCAGTCCAATCATAGCAAGCTCAAAGTCCTAAACTTCAAAAACACTGACTTCAGTAAAATGGTCAAGTACCTAAAGGAAGAATTGGCAGGGTGGGAGGGGGATAAGGAAAGTGGAATTGCGATGGGCTAAACTAAAGGTGGCAATGAAAGGGGCAACAGATAAATATGTAAGGAAAGTAAATAAAAACAAGAGGAGAAGGAAACCTATTTGGTTTTTCAAAGAAGTGGCTGCTCAAATAAAGGCAAAAAACACAGCTTTCACAAAATTCAAAAGCTTGCAAACAGAGGAACACAGAAAAGAATACAGGATCAAACTAAAAGAGACAAAAAGAGAAATAATAAAAGCAAAATCAAAGGCAGAGGAAAAGATAGCTAAAGATGTGAAGTGTGGTGACAAAACTTTTTTCAGGTATATTTCGGGAGAGGAGGAAAATCAGAGGTGGAATTGCAGGACTCAGAAGTACTAGGAACGGACTCGTTGAAAGTGACATTGAAAAAGCGAAATTCCTAAACAAACACCTATGCTCTGTTTTTACTAAAGAAAATCCTGGAGAAGGGCCACCTGTGACTCCCAAATATAAAAATGGGACTGAAGTAGATACCACACCTTTCACAGATGATGATGTGTTAGAACAACTTGCAGAACTGAAAGTGGACAAGGCTATGGGCCGGATAGGATACATCCCAGGATTCTGAAAGAGCTCAGAGAGGTTCTTGCAGGGTTTTCAACAGATCCTTGGAAACGGGAGCAGTTCCTCAGGATTGGAGAAGGGCTGATGTGGTACCTCTTCACAAAAGTGGTGACAGGGAAGAAGTGACAAACTACAGGCCCGTGAGCCTTACCTCGGTGGCAGAAAAAGTAATGGAGTCGCTCCTGAAGGAGCAAATAGTGAACTTTCTCAAAACCAACAGGTTGCATGATCCGAGGCAACATGGTTTTGCCAAAAGACGATCTTGCCAAACAAATCTGTTTGAGTTCTTTGACTGGGTGACCAGAGAACTAGATCAGGGGAATTTATTTTATTTTTTTATTTTATTTTATTTAATGCTTTTATATACCGCGCTCTTTAAAATCAGTGCGGTTTACAGATAACATTTTGTGCAGAGTAGGAAGAGCCTGCTCTGCACTTACATTGAACGGGTGGAGCAACTTGGATTCAGAACAGGGTAACTATATACAAGCTATTTACAATCTAGACAGGATGTTATACAAGCTATACAAGTCCAGACAGGGAATCACTATGCAGTTGTAACGACATGGTATGCCCTGGTTGCTGTGTAAAGGGATGTGAATTATTTACTGGGTTGTCTGTTTCATGCGGTTAGATTGTAGGGTTGTGTCAGGAGGGGGCGTGCTGTTGGCCTGGGTGTAGTGTAGGAGAAAAAGATGGTGCTTTAGTGCCTTTCTGAATTGGGCAAGGTCAGTGATTGCGCAGATAGTCACTGGGAGCTCGTTCCAGCAGGTAGGTGCGTAGAACATGAAGGCTCTGTTTTTTGTTGCCTGAGTGCATGCGATGCATGTCATCTACCTGGATTTCAGCAAAGCCTTTGATACTGTTCCTCATAGGGGTAAAAAGTAATAAAAAGGGGGGGGGCAGAAATAAATAAATTAAAAATAGATAAAATAAAAAATGTCAAGGGCTCAAAAAACCACTGAGAAATTGTATTCCAAATTGAGACCATTGGGAGGCACTGTATTCAGGTCGTAGATAAACCTCTGTTCCAAACGTAACAGTAGTCGATCTGTGTCTCTTCCTCTCAAATGGGGATATAGAACTTTCAACACCAGGAACTTAAAATCCGCAAGATTAAGATGGAATTCTATCCAATGTTTCATCGATTGTGTATCAGCAAGTCTTCTATGGCTATTACTCTTGTGCTCTATAATGCTTGTCTTGACAGGATGTTTAGTCTTGCCAACATAGAATAACTTGCAGGGACACAAAATAAGGTATACCACTTGCTGTGATTTCACAATTGGAGAAGTCTTCTAAGAATATCATTTTCTGAGAAACCGGGTGCTTAAAGAACTCCTTGGTAACTAAGTAATGAATGCAGACAGAGCAACGTCTGCAGCTAAAGTGTCCTTGGATCTTAGGAATAGCTCGTGGTTTTGACAGCGTTGAAGGGACCAAAATATTAACTAAGCTGTGATTTCTCTTATATGCTCTGATTAGTTGATTTGATTGTAAAGCTGGTATTGAGGCGAGAAGGTACCTTTCTTTTTTAAATTCGAGCTATTTCACCAGACAGATTAGGAAAAGTAGGGGCACAAACCATCCTGTCTGGTACATTCTGTTTGGTTCTTCCTTCTACAAGGAGCCAATCTGCTACTTTGACCCTATCGCATGCTTTCAGAATGCTGTGTCATGGATAGCCACATTCCTCAAAACGTTGATACATCACTTTAACTTGTTCAAAGTCATGATTCTTGGCACAAATCCTGTGAATCCTTAGGAACTGGCTAACTGGGAGGTTATACTTTAATGATCTATTATGAAAACTGGTAAAGTAGTGAATTTCTGTCAGTTGGTTTCCTGAACAAATTGGTAAGGAAACGACTAGAGCCCTTCTGGATTAAAATGTCCATATATGAAACTTGTTGCAAACTATATGTGTATTCAAAATGAAGATTCTCATTCAACGTGTTTAGCCATGTTAAATCTAAAAGAACCACTTCTGTGCCTTCTTAAATCATAAAGATGTCATAGATGTATCCTTTCCACGTCCTTATGATTCCCAAAAGCGTGACTCGTAAGGAAGTTCTTCTCAAACAATGAAGCACATAAATTGGCTACATCAAGAGCCATCAGCAACCCTATGGCAACCCCTTTCATCTGTTTGTTAACCCCCCCCCCACCCCCCAAAAAAAAAAAAAGTTTTCTTTTTAATTCAGACTGGCTAGTTGAATTAAAAAACACATTGTAACTCTGAGTGGCTGCCTTCTTTCAGGTAATACATCTTGAATTATTGCTATGGCAGCCTTATCTCCAGGAACAAGCAGGAATGTAACATAGTAAATTATGGCAGATAAAGACCAGTATGGTCCATCTAGTCTGCTCAGCAAGGTGGTAAGAGTAGGTGCATCTGCCGCTCTGTGCGGGTCACCCCTCCCCATGCCTTTGTTTAGGCATGTACCCATTGCTCCATGTAGGTCACCCCTTTTGTTGAGATATGAGGTCGTTATGTTTGTTTTGATTTTATCCTGTTGCTATAAAGGGATCCTCTGTGTCTGTCCCATGCCATTTTGAATTCTGTCGCAGTATTTGCCCCCACCACTTCCATCGGGAGGGCATTCCAAGCTTCCATCGCCCTTTCAGTGAAAAAGTATTTCCTGATGTTGTCTTTGTTTACTCCCTTGCAGCTTTATGTTATGCCCTCTAGTTTTACAGGTTCCTGGTCTTTGTAAGAGGTTTGTTTGTTCATTAATACTCTTTAAGTACTTGAAGGTCTGAATCATATCTCCTCTATTCCTCCTCTCCTTCAGAGTATACATATTTAGGTCTTCAAGTCTTTTCTCATACGTCTTCTGACGCAGGCCCCAAATCATTTTGATTTCCCTCCTCTGAACCGTTTCCAGTATTTTTTTATCCTTTGCGAGATATGGTCTCCAAAAGTGAACACAATATTCCAAGTGAGGCCTCACCAGCGACTTGTACAGTGGCATTAGCCATGTTAAATCTTCCTTTCTGCTGGTAAGTCCTCTCTGTATGCAACCAGCATTCTTCTGCCTTTTGCCACTGCCTTGTCGCACTGTTTCGCCACCTTGAGATTGTCAGAAATAATCACTCCGAGGTCTGTCTTCTGGTCCGTGCACACCAACCTCTCGCCCCTTTCGCATACAATTCCCTTGGATTTCTGCTTCCCAAGTGCATGACACTGCACTTCTTCACATTAAATCTTAACTGCCAAGCATTAGACCATTCTTCCAGCTTTTGTAAATCTTTCCTCATGTTATCCACTCCCTCAGGGGAGTCCACTCTGTTGCAAATTTTTGTCTCATCTGCAAAAATACAGACTCTTCCATTCAGTCCTTCAACAATATCACTCTCAAATATAATGAATAGTACTGATCCCAGGACTGAACCCTGGGGCACACTGCTAATCACCTTCCTTCCATCCGAGTGAGTTCTGTTTACCATCACCTTCTGTCATCTATCAGTTAACCAATTTCTGATCCAGTTCACCACTTTGGGGCCCTCCCCAAGCTGTTGAGTTTATTGATAAGCCTCCTATGAGGAACTATATCAAAGGCTTTGCTGAAATCTAGGTAGATGACATCCATTGCATGCCCTTGATCTAGTTCTGTGGTTACCCAGTCAAAGAACTCAATCAGATTTGTTTGGCAAGATCGTCCTCACATTTGGGTGACATTGGCACCGATGGAACCCGCGCAGAAATGCTTCCCAGCATAGGAAAGGCTTTGGGAGTACACCAATGTGCCTGTGTGACTGCCTTCCTGCTCTTCTGACTCCCTCTCCTCAGTAGTTCTTTTTCCGCGGAGCCAGCAGGATTAGTTTTTTACTTTTCCTGTCACTGCAGAAAATTTATCGGTATAGAGCTTCTGCCTTCCCGTTTTTTTTCCCCACCGGCATCACCCCCAATTCCAGTATTTCTTTACTTTTTTTTTTTTTTTACCTCGTATATTTTTTTTTTCATTTTTTTCCTTCAAGGGCCTCAGGCCCCGCAGAGGCCTTTGGCTTACTCTCTCCGCCATGGAGAAACAACCTAGCGGTTTCAAGAAATGCACAAAGTGTTCCCGAACAATTTTGGTCACAGACACACATGAGTGGTGCCTTAAGTGCCTCAGTCCCGACCATGACCCAGACTCTTGTTCCCTCTATAAGCAGATGACTAAGAGAGGTTATTGGAAACCGGACCAGGAAGTTGTCTGAACTTTTCCCTTCAGATTCAGTTTTATTTGCATAGACATCCTCCAGAACTTCATCGGCTTCAAAGGTATCTAAAACCTCGAAGACCTCAACGCATAGTTCGGACTCTAAAAGAAAAAGACTTTGAGATTCACACAGAAATCTCCACAGGATCCGGAGTCTCGAGTTTCATCTAAGGAATCAAAAGAGACATTGAAAGGATCGAGGGACAGATCCCATTGAAAACACAGAGATTCCCTGAAGACATCCTCCCAGTTTCCCACCGAGGCTTTGGAAGACAAGTCCTCCCGCTGGGAGCCTGCAGAGCAGCCCTCCTATGAGTCCTCAACGGACTACTCCGAGTGGGAGACGGAGGACGAGGAGTCCCCCGATACCCATCACTACTGAGATGTCCCATCTGATTCTCCCATCTCGGAGCCTCGATGGCAGTCCCCGCCGGAGAATATGATTTTGTCAAGGATATGTCAAAGGCCCTGGCGTTCCCTACCGAGTCGGAGCGGCACCCTCGGGCGGATGAGTTGGAAATCCTCCAGTATGAGGCTTCTCCGAGGGGAATCGCTCATGGTACCCATTCCTCCCATCTTGGAACAGCTGATGCACTGGATGTGGGAGACACCAGATTCGGTACCAGTGGTGAGCAAACAGTTTGACAATATATATCGAGTCCGCCGCAGCCCGGGCTTCCAAAAGTCACAGCTGCCGCATAACTCCATGGTTGTCTAGTCGGCCTTGCGTTGGCTGAAAAACCAGAAGATGCACTCCTCGGTGCCCCCCAGCAGGGAGACCCTGGACATCCTCGGCAGAAAGTGCTACCAGGGTTATGGTTATGGTTTAGGCACTTGATATACTGCCCTTTACTTACGCATCAGAGCGGTTTACATGTATGTATTTACTAACAGGTACTTTTTAATTCCCTTGTCCCCGAAGGGCTCACAATCTTAAGTGTACCTGAGGCAATGGAGGGTTAAGTGGCTTGCCCAAGGCCACAAGGAGTAGCCATGGGACTAGAGACCCCAGTCCCTCCGGCCTGAGGTTACTTGTCCCCATGTGGGACTTGAACTCCTGGCCCTCCGGCCTGAGGTAACCTGTCCCAACCACTGAGCCACTCCTTAGTGCTTATCGGCCGTATCCAGGCCTACCAGCTGTACATGCGCATGTACCTGAGACACCTGGTGAAGGAACTCGCCAGATTCTCAGCTGGTCTCTCCGAGGAACGTTTGCAGCAGTGCAAGAACCTAGCCAAGGCAGTCCGTGAATGCTCCAAATTTATGTCTCGGGCGGCCGATGACTAGTTTGAGTCAGCGGCTTGAGTAGCAGTGGCGGGCATCAGTGCATGGCGCCAAGCTTGGCTGCAGTCATCCGACCTTGAGCAGTGGGTTCAGGATAAATTGGTCGATGTCCCCTACCAAAGAGAGAACCTCTTTGGCAAACCCATGACCGACAAGTCTGCCGAGCTGGAGAGTGAGTTCATGACGAGGACCAGGCTCTAAAAAAAAAGACCGCTGCCCCTCCCGATGGAAGAGCTTGGGTAAAAAGTCCTTTTACCCAAGGAAGGGAGCTAATGACAGAAACTACCCTCCTTTTTAGGCCTCCCCAGCAGGATCAGCAGGCCAAGGGACACGGGCACGGCCCTCATAAGCAGAAGGCTCCAAAATCCCAGGCACCGGCTTTGGCCCAGCCAGGGGGGAGTTTTTTTTACTCCTTGAGCATAGCCTATCTACCCTAAGGAGGTCAGCAGCCCCAGGGTGATGTCTGGCCCTCTATGCCCAGAGGTGGTTGACCATCACTACTGACTCCTGGGCACTTTGGGTAGTCAAGGAGGGTTATCTCCTCCACCTGACTCAGATGCCTCCCCCTTACTTTCTGGGCTCTCAAGTCTCCCCTTCACCAGGACCTTCTACTGAAGGAGTTGGTAGGCCTTCTCGAGGCCAAAGTGGTGGAACCAGTGCCCCACCATCCCATGGGCAAAGGGTTCTACTCCAGGTACTTACTCGTGCCAAAAAGGACAGGGGGCCTAAGACCCATCCTCGACCTGCGCAACCTCAACAAATTCCTGGTGAGGGAGAAGTTCAAGATGTTCTCCCTTGGAACATTGCTGCCATACCTCCAGCAGGGAAATTGGCTATGCTCCTTAGACCTCAAGGATGCTTATACTCGCATCCTCATCCACCCCCACCACAGGCAGTACCTGCGGTTTGTATTGGTGGACAGGCATTTTCAGTACAGGGTGCTCCCCTTCGGCTTTTCTTCCACCCCAATAGTCTTCACAAAATTCCTGGCAGTTGTGGCTCCCTTCCTTTGCCTCCAGGGGGTCTTTGTCTTCCTCTACATGGACGACTGGCTCATAAAGGGAGGCACGACCTCAGAGTTGCAGCAGGCCACCATGCATACCATCCAGGTCCTGCAACACTTGAGGTTTGTCATAAAGTACCACAAGTCTCACCGCCTCCTGGCACGATGCCTGGAGTTCATCGGGGCAAAGCTCAACACTTTCCAGTCAAAGGCCTTCTTGCCTAGGGACCGAACCGACCGTTTCAGGACTCTGGCACAGGACATTAATGCTGTCCCTCGCTGCCCACTCGTGGCTTCTTCTGCACCTCCTTGGGCACATGGCCTCCACGGTCTATGTCTCCCCAGATGCTTGCCTCCACATGAGGGCAGCGTAGTGGTGTCACTGGTACCAGTGGTGTCAGGCCACAGGACACCTTTGAGACAGTGTGTCTGTAACCCACCAACTGGTGGACTCCCTGATCTGTTGGCAGTCTCTCCAGCATCTCAAAGTAGGCATGTCTTTTCAGGCCCCGAGCCCCTCAAGGGTCCTCACCACTTATGCCTACCTGCTCGGATGTGGAGCCCATTGCGAGACTTCTGCACCCACGGCAACTAGTCACCAGATGAGAGCACTCAGCAGATCAACCTCCTGAAGATCCGAGCCATGCACTTAGTCCTGCAAGTCTTCTGTCACCATCTGCGTTACCAGCCAGTGCTGGTCCAGATAGACAAATCAGGTGGCAATGTTCTATGTGAACAAACGGGGGCATGGTGTCTCGTACCCTTTGTCAGAAGGCATCAGTCCTCTGCCTGTACGCAATCCAACAGGGTATCCTCCTGTGGGCAGTGTACCTGCCAGACGAGGACAATCTTCTGGCCGACAGGCTGAGCGGAGTCTTCCAGCCACACGAGTGGCAGCTGTACCCCAGGGTAGCTGGTCGCTTTTTCCGACTCTGGGGGAACCCGTGATAGACCTGTTACAACTTCCAGTTGCCCCACTTCTGTTCCCGGCAAGCTCACCCCTCCAGGGTGGCAGCAGACATGTTCCCTGTCTCATGGTCGGTAGGCCTCATATACGCCTTCCCTCCCACATCACTGATCGCCAAGACCTTGTTCAGGACCCTCCGCGACAGGGCCTCGCTCATCCTGATAGCTCCTTGGTGGCCCTGGCAACCATTGTTCCCATTGCTCCTCCAGTTGACGGTATAGACTCCTATTCCCTTGGGAACCGCCCCGGGACTCCTGTCTCAGGAGGGGGGGCTCTCTTCTGCACCCCAACCTGGGGTACCTGGTGCTGACAGCTTTGCTGATGAGAGGGTGACTCTGGCCCTTTTTAGCCTTTCAGTTCAGGTGGAGGACATTCTGCTGGCCTCCCGCAAGGCCTCTACTATGAAGACTTATGCCCTCAAATGGCGCAGGTTCTCAATTTGGTGCGTTGGCCATGGGGCTGACCCTTTCTCCTGCCCAGTGGCACTTGTGTTACAGTACTTTCTCCACCTCTCCCAATCCGGGCTCAAATCTAACTCCTTCCGAGTGTACCTTAGTGCCCTGGCGGTGCTCCACAATTCAATGGATGGTAAGCCCCTCTCTGTGCAACCTTTGGTGACTCGTTTTCTTTGGGGCCTGCTCTTATCGAAGCCCCTGGTTCACCTTCCAGCAACCGGATGGGACCTCGATATAGTGTTGGGGCAGTTCACTCGCCCACCCTTCAAGCCTCTGGCGACCTGCCACCTTCGCTACCTCCCTTGGAAGGTGATTTTCCTGGTTGCACTTACCTTCTCTTGCAGAGTCAGCGAGCTTAAGGCCCTTGTGGCAGAGGTGCCTTATACCAGGTTTTGCAAGAATAGAGTGGTGTTTCGCACGCACCCCAAATTCCTGCCGAAGGTAGTATTGCCCTTCCATCTCAACCAGGAAGTGGTGCTCCCTACCTTCTTTCCAAGACCTCACTCCAGTCGGAGTGTCCTTCACAGCTTGGGACTGTAAGAGGTCCTTGTCCTTCTATATCCATCGTACTCAGGGCAACCACAAAGCTTCTCAGCTTTTCATCTCCTATGACCCCAGTTAGTTGGGGGAGGCGGTGACCACATGGGTGTCAGACTGTATCACCCTCGTTTATGATCAGGCAAGGCTCCTACTGGAAGTCTGCATCACGGCGCACTGTCAAGGCCATGGTGGCCTCGGTGGCAAACTTGCACTCCGTCCCGATGATGGACATCTACTGGGCCGCCTCATGGTCTTCAAGTCCATACCTTCATAGCCCATTACTGCCTGGAAAGAGAGTCCTGACGGGACAGTGCCTTCGGCCATGCTGTGCTTCGTAACCGTTTCGGGGTTAGGCAGCTCCTACCCTCCGACTCTTCTGTGTTCAAGCTATCGGAGTGCTGGTTTCATCGGACACAGGGATCCTACTGTGGTCTGAGGACACTGACTAAATTGCTGCTTGCGGCTCCCTGCGAGGGAGCCCCTATTTTTGCTATGGGCTTTCGGTAGCCTGTGGCTGGGGAGTCCCATATGTGAGGACTGACTTCCTGCTTGTTCCCGGAGAAAGCATAGCTACTCACCTGTTACAGGTGTTCTCCAGGGACAACAGGAATCAGTCCTCACAATCCTCCCTCCTCCCCTTGGAGTTGCTTCTTTACCATCTTGTTTTTTTGTCGTCTTTTAGCTGTGTCATCTGACTGAGCAAGATGGCACCCTTGGGCAGAAAGGGGACCATGCATCTCCCGACATCACCCATATGTTAGGATTGATTCCTGCTCTCCCCGGAGAACACATGTTACAGGTGAATAACTATGCTTTCATCTGATAAGAAAAAAGGCCAGCTTTTGAGACAGTCCTCAAGATCATCCAGAATGTCTCCAAATTTGTGAACAGGGCATCCTTAGATGCATTTGAATCCACCAGCAGAGCATCAGCTATTGCCTTCGGGGCTCGAAGGCTAGCATGGTTACAGGCCTCGGACTTGGAACAATGGGTCCAAGATAAACTTGCTAACATACCTTACACTGGGAGAATCTTTTCAGTAAAAACTGGAGAGAAAAAGCTGGAGAGCTTGAAACTGTTGATACCACTCTGAAGATACTCTCCAGAAATACTGTTGACCCTTCAAAAAAGAAGCCAGCAACAAAGAAACCATTCTTTCCCAAAAAGATGTTCTCCCTTTCTTATACACAACCTTCTTACCAGCAAGGTAAACCACAGGGGCCTATACCTGATAGAAAAAAAAAAAAACAGAACTGCTAAGAAACAGCCAGCAGCTCAGCCACAAGCAACACCTAGCTTTTGATGTAGTCCTGGGGAACAGAGTCATCTTATCCCTGCAAGCACCCAAACCAACCAAGATAGCAGGTCGGCTTTGTTTCTTTGCCAGCCACTGGCAGATGATCACCTCAGAGCAGTGGACCTTAAGCATCATTCAAGAGGGATACCAACTAAACTTCATGCACTCCCTTCCGCCTCACTTCAGAGGCGAATATCTACTACTACTGCTACTATTGAGCATTTGTATAGCGCTAAAAGATGTACACAGCACTGCACAGACATGTAAGGTACAGTCCCTGCTCATCAGAGTTTACAGTCTAGTCAAGTCAGACAACACAAGGGAAACACAAGGAGATCAGGTGAGTCAGGATCTGAAAGTGGAAGCGAAAAAGTGAGTTTTCAGCCTGGATTTGAAAAGGGTCAGAGAAGGTGCCTGACGTACAGACTCAGATAGTTTGTTCCAGGCGTAAGGTGCAGCAAGGTGAAAGGAGCAAAGTTTGGAGTTAGCAATAGAAGAGAAGGGCACAGATAGAAGCGTTTTGCCAGAAGAGCAGAGTTCCCGGCGGGAGAGGGTGTAAGGAGAGATAAGAGAGGAATGGTAGAAGCTGCAGAGTAAGTGCACTTATAGGTCAGCAGGAAAAGTTTGAACTGGATGCGAAAACAGATAGGGATCCAATGAAGTGACTTGAGAAAAGGTTAATATGAGTATGACGAGTGGCAGAAGATTAGCTGAGCAGCAGAATGTTGAACAGATTGAAGGGGGGAGAGACGATTCAAAGGGAGACCAGCAAAAGGTAGGTTACAATAATCAAGACAGGAGGTGATTAAGGAGTAGATAAGTGTTTTAGTAGTGTGTTCAGAAAGGAATGGGCGAATTTTGTTATAGAGAAAGAAACGGCAGGTCTTAGTTATCAGATGGATGTGTGTGGAGAAGGAGAGGGGAGGAGTCCAAGACGATCCCAAGGTTGCAAGCCGAGGAAACAGGGAGGGTTTGAGAGTTATCCACAGAGACTGAGAAAGGAGGAAGATGTGAGATACCTCCGTGGCATAAATGTTCAGGGAGAGAGCCTCTTTCAATTGAAAGCAAGTTCTGCTACGAGGGAACATGGGATGAGGGTGAAGGGAGATAGATTCAGGAGTGATATGCGGAAATAGTTCTTTACAGAAAGAGTAGTGGATCCGTGGAATAGTCTCCCAGTGGAGGTGGTAGAGATGAGGACAGTAACTGAATTCAAAAAAGCATGGGACCAACACAGAGGATCTCTAAAGGTAAAAAGTGGACTGTTGTAGTTGTTGTTATGGAAGGACAGACTAGATAGGGCCATGTGGTCTTTTTATGTCATCATGTTTCTATGAGTAGGTTTTGAAGGTTAAAATAAGAAGCTCAGTTTTGGCCATTTTCAATTTCAAGTGGCGGTGAGACATCCAAGCAACAATGTCAGAAAGGTAGGCAGAGATCTAGATCTGGATTGCCGGAGAGATTTCATGTGTAGAGATGTAGATCTGGGAGTCATCAGCATAAAGATGGTACTGAAAGCCATGGGAAGAGATGAAAGCACCAAGGGACTGTGTATAGAGAGAAAAAAGGAGTTGACCCAAGACAGATCCTTGGGGTACACCAACTAAGAGGCGAGATAGCAGCAGAGGAGGATTCACCAGAACAAATACTGAAAGAGCGATGAGTGAAATAAGAGGAGAACCAGGATAGTACAGGGCCCTTAAAAATAAGCAAGGACAAGGTATCAAAGAGAAGGTTGTGGTCAACAGTGTCAAAAGCAGCAGAGAGCTCAAAAAGGATGAGGACTGAGTAAAGGCCTTTGGATTTTGCCAGGAACAAGGCTTCCTAGTGGTACAGGGGAAAGGAATATGGAAAATA
Organism: Ichthyophis bannanicus; assembly: GCA_033557465.1. NCBI lineage: Eukaryota > Metazoa > Chordata > Amphibia > Gymnophiona > Ichthyophiidae > Ichthyophis > Ichthyophis bannanicus. The sequence continues at coordinate 1,734,511,917 of CM066032.1, forward strand.
CGTTCTCTAAGCGACATAGAATCTTTTTAATACTCGTTGAGTCTCTCCTCAGAGTGTGGTGCCTAGTGACTCTCATTGTTCCAGGCCTCAGACTTACAGCCTAGATTAATACAGGAGCAATTCTCTTTGGAGACAAAGTTCAAGAGGCTGCAACCATGATCAGACAGCATGGTAGCACCTTGAAAATGCTCTCTAGGTGCTCTCTTGTCCTGACCTCCTCATCTAGGAGGTTCTACAGTTGGGGAGGGGGCACAGCAGAGGCCCTACTACTGTCATAGGCATAGGTATCCTTCTCCCTCCTGCTTCCTCCTATTCCAGGCAACCTTCATGTTCCTTCCCTCAGCAGCCAAAGGTTCAGAAGCTCCAGCTGGTTTCCCAGGCAAAACATGTGGCGATTATTTTGACTGGCTCCTAGAGAACATAGCCACTATCCTTGTCCTACTTGCGGACAACCTAGCAGTTGAAGAGAGGTTGTCCGCAAGGTTAACCCTTTTAACCTCTGACTCTTGAATCCTAAAAATAGTCTGTGAGAGGTACAGATTGCAGCTATTCCAACTCCTGCCAAATTGTTCACCAAGAATCCATTCAATTAGTTCTAGGCATCTGGACAAACTTCTGCAAGAACTCCCCACCTTTCAGGTTGCCAATATGGTCAAGTCTATGCCACCAGGGCAGAAAGAGTTTGGGATTCTTTTTGATATATTTCCTGGTTCCAAAGAAAACTGGGGGATACCCATCCTAGACCTAAGGGATCTGAACAGATTTCTGATCAGGGAAAAGTTCAGAATGCTTTCCCTTGGCATCTTGCTTCCCTTCCTCCACAAAAGGGATTAGGTATGTTTTCTGGGCCTAAAGGACTCCTACACTCACATACAGATATATCCTAGTTACTGGCAGTATCTGTGATTCGTTATAGGAAAACAGCACATCCTGTAGCGCAGCCCAGTACTATCCAAAATAATGAACCTCTCCTTCTCAACTGGCTCTTTCCCTTCAGCCCTTAAACATACTTCTATCAGACCTCTGCTGAAGAACTGCAAGCTCAATCCCCAACAGGTGGAATCCTACAGACCTATATCCAGCATCCCACTACTCGCGAAGATCATAGAAAAGGAGGCTCAACGTCAATTGCAAGATCATATCGACTCCGCCGCACCGTTAGATCCTTGCCAACATGGTTTTAGGGAATTCCATGGAGTGGAGACCCTACTTACCACTCTATTCTGCAAGATAATCACCGGCATTGACGACATTCGTCAAGGATTTGCCCTCATCTTTCTAGACATCGCTGCAGCGTTTGATTCTGTAAACCACGAGCTTCTATTAAGAAGACTGACTGACAAAGGCATAAATGGAAGAGCGCTTGAATGGTGCAGATCCTACCTGACCGAAAGATGGCAACATGTTCGTTCCGGAGGGAAAAATTCTGAACCATTCCACCAAAGCCAGGGAGTCCCACAGGGTTCTTCCCTTTCTGCACTCTTGTTCAATATTTACATGCAACCAATTTGTAATATCATCCGGTCTTTCAATGTCGATTGCATGTTATACGCAGACGATGTCCTGCTTTACATTCCCTTCTCTACTGAGCATATGGACCTATCTCCACTGACGAACTGTTTCAATGCAATATCCGAATGGCTTCTCTCTCAAAACCTTAGAATACAACATATTGTAAACCGCGCTGATGCTGAATAGTGCGGTATATAAGAGACTATAAATAAATAAATAAATAAAATAAGAAAACGGAAGTACTCTTCATTACGAGGAACCCCAACTTTACCCCACCACAATATCTTAAGGTAAAAGAAGCTGAGCTGCAATCTAAATCCTCAATACGTTACCTGGGAGTCACTTTAGATCAGCATTTGGATTTGAAGGCCCATATAGGAAACATAGTCAAATCAGTATACCACAAGATCCGCACACTTAGGCATCTACGTTCCATGCTTGAACCAACTGATTTCCGGACAATTTTCCAGGCGTTGATCATACCCCATTTTGACTATGCCAATGCCATCCTACAAGGTCTTCCCCAATCTACATTGAACCCGCTGCAGCTAGCTATGAATGCTGCAGCAAGAGTACTCCATGGAGCCTCCAGGAGCGACCACATAATGCCTCTGCTGATATAGTTGCATTGGCTACCCATCCAGGCCAGAATCGTTTTCAAGACCTTGATAACCACTTTTAAAGCTATTAACAATCTCTCACCTGCATCCTTAACCTCACTCATCCATATCACTTCCCCAAATAGAGCAAGAAGATCCACGGCTATTAACTCCCTAAAAGTCCCGAAGGCAGTAACTGTTTGCTCCAACTCGACAGCCAACAGAGCCTTTAGTCTCAGTGCCCCAAGATTCTGGAATGCATTACCTCCTGAGATCCGGGCTATTAAGAACCTACCACAGTTTAGGAAAACCCTCAAATGCTACCTCTTCAACAAATACCTTATAGAGCCTAACGACAACCCCTAGAGCCCAAAGTCTCCTGGCGATACCTTTTCCATACAAAGTATGGTATCTCAACAACACACCAAGTATGATACTCAAACCCTTAGTGGTGGTTATATTTCTGCGAAACTACTGTTATTATGACTCCATATAATAAATTTTGTAAATAGTTTTTCCCTGTTATCCAAGTTTTTGTGCCCTGTTACCTGTAAAACTCATACGCTTTCAACTGTACTGAGCATTTTTGTTACATGTAAACCGCACTGATGCTGAATAGTGCGGTATATAAGAGACTATAAATAAATAAATAAATATGCCCTTTGGCCTAGTCCTCCACTCCTTGCATATTCGTGAAATGCTATTCAGTTGTTGCAGCATTTCTATGCATACTTGGCCATACACACGTTTTGTTACCTGGTTGATTGCTGGTCAAGAGGCACTAATCAAGAAAGGGTTCAAGAATCCATACTCCTTACCACCCAGGTGCTTAGAGCTACTAGGGTTCATCAATTATCCCAAGTCAAGTCTCAGCCCATTTTCACTAATTGGAATTTATTGGAGCCTTGCTAGATCTGACTTGGGTGTAAGTCTTCCTTGAGACAGGCTCATTTGACTTAGGGCATTAGTGGAAGGAGTACAACAGAGTTGTTAGATATCGAGAGACATGCTGAGAACATTGGGCCACATGGATTTGATGGTTTATGTAACTCCCTTGGCATATCCCAACATGAGACAATCTCAGTGGACTCGGAGCACACAGTGAAGGCAGTCCACTCTAACTAAATGACTTCATCTCTGTCACTTCTGTCCAGTAATCCATGTCCTGGTCGATGGATCATTCTAGTCTCGTGAAATCTCTTCTTTCAAATTTATGCCTACTGAATGTTTTTGTTGAGACACTTCCAAACTGGCCTGGGGAGCTTATTTAGCTGGGTTCCACACCCAAGGCCTGTGATTCACCCAGGAAAGTCTTCCTAGAACTGAGAGCAATATTGAATGCTGTAAAGACGTTCAGAGATCAGTTAGCTAATCAAATTATCATAATCCAGACGGATATTGGGTTGCGGTATAGTACAGCAACAGACTTGTATCTCTTGTGAAGGGAAGCAGTCAGGATGTGAAATTGTGCCATCTCTCACAGGATGACAATTAAAACCACATACCTGTCAGGTGAGAACAATATCTTGGTAGACAGACTGAGCTGCATCATTCAACCTCACAAATAGGCATTGAACTAGTAAGTGACTCTGTCTCTCTTTCAAGAGCGGGGCACCCCCCTTGATTTGTTTGTCATCCCTTGAAACAGAGAAGTGCCTGAGATTTGCTCCAGGTTAGGGACACATGGCAAGCTAGTAGTGGATGACTTCCTGCTACGTTGGGAAGAGAGTCTTCTTTAAACATATCCTCTGATAGTGCAACCTCTCCTGAAACTTGGTCGGCTGGACATGCTAATTCTCATAGTACCTCATTGGCCCAGGTAGCTGTGGTTTCTTCTTCTGAAAAAACTTTCCATCAAAAACCTGGTTAACCCAGGAGACTTATCAGTTCTGGTTACACAGGATCTTGGAACTTTGTTGCACTCCACCATCAAGTCCCTAGCCCTCACCTCTTGGATGTTGAGGGGGTAAATTTTCCAATCTGAACCTGCTAGTTGGTGTTATATTTGTCGTCCTGGCCTCAATAAGAGATTCCATGCATAAATCATGTGGCTTTAAATGGTGGAGGTTTGTCATCTGGTATGAGGGATGAGCTCTAGACACTTTCTAATGTCCAACAGAAAAACTGCTTGAAAACCACCTACATTTGTCATGACTCTGATCTAAAGACCAATTCTGTCAGGGTTCACCTTAGTGCATTTATTTGGAACTTATCACCATCATGTAGAAGGTAAAGCTGTCTCTCCTCAGCCTTTAGTTTTTTGCTTTATGTGGGGCTTGCTTCTTAGGAAGCTTCCCTTAAAGCTTCACACTGTATCTTGGGCTCTAAATGAGGTTTTAACCCAGTTGAGGAAGGTTCCTTTAAAGCCACTAGATATTGTGGACTGATGTACTTGGCCCAGAAGGTCTTGTTCATAATGGCAGTAACTTCACTATGCAAAGTTAGTGAGCTCCAGTTGAGGAGGAATAAGTCTAACTGCTCAATAAATATTTCTTTTCCATGTTCACAGTTCGTGTGCTGGGTGTGGGATCACAGAAAATGCACACAAATAGGAATGGAATGATCTTAAGCAATTTTCAGAAAACTGTGTTCTTGGGCAGTTAGCTACCTAAAAGTAGATAAAGCAATGGGGCTAAATGGGATACATGCAAGGATATTGAAGAAATGTAGAAAAGTTATGTTGGCTCCACTGTCTGACCTTTTCAGTGCTTCCTTAAAGTCCTCTTTGCAGGCCTGCTGACGGGTAAAGCAGTCATGAAGTCTACCTTGAAACCATTGGATAAAGGAGATGATAGCCTAGGCCCAGGGCCAGTGCAACCCACTGTTCAAGCTGTGCATTTACATAGGGGAAGCAGCTTGGGACAGCTGAGCTGCCGGTGGCTTAAGAATGGGCGGTGAATCTGAATCATCCCAATTAATGCTGGACCGAACAAGAGTATAAATACTGGATCAGAAGGAGAGGCGAAGCCAACAGGCAACAACACATTGTTGATTCTCATCGAGCCACGCTGAGGGACCCTGATGATAGGATAGTCTCCTAAAACTGAAGACTACAGTTTTTCCTTTCTTATCTGCAACCACTGTGCCTTGTATTTCAGTTTTGAAATTGGTTTCGGAGCTGTATATCATGCCGGGAATGGCTGCGGAAGTATAAAGCACAACTTCCTAGCATTCTACTTGAAGTGAACCAATGGGCTACAGGAGGTGGAGAGAAGCCGCACAAAGTAGCATGCTAGAAAATTGTTTCCTTATACTTCTGCAGCCATTCCCAGCATGATGTACAGTTCTGAAACTGATTTCAAAGTTGAAATGCAAGGCACTGTGGTCTTCTGTTTTAGTGGGCTGTGCCTCTTTACTTGATGGGAGGGGATCTAGAAGTGTGAGGGTGGACTCCAAACATCAAACACCTGAGTCGTGGGCACATCAAAGCTGTTTCTGCCCCGCTTTAGAAACTAGAGCAGGAGCAGATTAGATGAAACTATGTTTTAGATAGATTTTTGTAATAAGATGATAAGCACGCATCTGAAGCACAATAGAAAGCCTATTCAGATTTCCTGGCTGATGGGGGGTGGAGGGGATGGAAGAAGAGGCTTGGTAGAGCTTAAGCTAGACAGGGAGATATTTCAAAACAAGAAAACAAAATGTGGCAAGGATTTTCTTTGTGGACATCCTGCTGTTGGTCCTATAGCCTTTCTGCAAATGATTGCACTATAAATGCAATCCAGGACTTTCCTGGAATTCTGGTAGCCAGAGAAACTTCCTAGATAAGTTAAGAAAAGGGGGAGGGGGGACAGGAGTTTCCCTGTTAACTAAAGACCAAAAGAATGAATTTATTCTTAGTGTTGGGATAAATATTCTGAGGCATGCCTTGCTTCTCCTGTTAGAGCAGAACTTGGGCCTCTTTCCATAAGAAATGCCATTCTGGGTCAGATCAAGGTCTGTCAAGCCCAATATCTTTTTTCCAACAGAGTCCAATCCGGGTCACAAGTACCTGGCAGGTTCCCAAAAAGGTACATAGGTTCCACAATGCTTGTCCGGGATAAGCAGTGGATTTCGCAGGTCCTCTTTAATAATGATTTATGGACCTTTCCTCTATGAACTTGTCCAAATCTTTTTTTAAACCCAACTACACTAACAGCTTTTACTACATCCTCTGGTAACGAATTTGAGTTTGTTTACGCATTGAGTGAAAAAGTATATCTCAAGGAACAAGCAGTAATGTAGTCTTCACATATGGGTATTGTCGGTACCGACGGAGCCTGCACGGGAACGCTCCCCAGCATCCAATAGGAACGCTTTTGGGAGCATCCCTCAGCACATGCGCGCTGCCTTCCCGCCTTTCCAACTGTCCCTCTTCAGTTCTTCGTTTTCTGCGGAGCCGACAGGACATATTCTCTGTCACTGCAGAAAATTTCTTCTTTAAACTTGTTTTCTTGTGGTCGCGTCCGCCTCCGCACAACACCTAGCAGTACCGCCGGTTCTTTTTTCTTCCTTTCTAAAAAAAAAATATATATATATATACTTCTGAACTGTTTCTCTTCAGAAACTTTTTCTTTTTGGCGCTAGGCGCCATTTTGGGCATTAGGCCCCATTTTTCCTAAAAGATGGAAAAACCAGCTAGTGGTTTCAAAAAATGTACTAAGTGTGGCGGTACCATCTCTGTCACCGACACCCATGACTGGTGTCTGAAATGTTTAGGCCCTGACCATTATCCATCTGAGTGTCTCTCTTGTATGGGGATGACTAAAAGAGGAAGGCAGAACTGAGCTACAAAGCTCGGTACCCTCTTTTCTTCAGATGCCAGGTCCATTGCTAGGTACGTATGACCTAGATTGGCCACTGTTGGAAACAGGATACTGGGCTTGATGGACCTTGGTCTGACCCAGTATGGCATATATTATGTTCTTATGTTCTTATTGCATCAATGTCTTCAAGAGCCTCAGCTTCCTCCCATGGATCTCAGGTAACTAAACATAAGAGCCGGTCCTCAAAGGGTAGCTCTCCTTCAAAGCATTGAGAGGCCATTGGCATTGCCCTTGAGGAAACTACACCAGCAAAACAGCCCCGGCGGGAGGCTTCAGCCTCCAAAGCATTAACGGGGTTCCATGATGTCCTCGAGGCTTCGACCTCGGCAGAACTGCTGGTGCCATACTCAGGGGTTCCAGCCGCTTTTACCGGTACTGATACCCAGGCATCGGCAGCGTCGCTAGACCAGAGATTCCTCGCTATCGAGCGCAGTCTTGCAGTTCTCCTTACAGCTGCGGACCGTTGACACCAGTGTTTCAACAGGTACCGGTACCGACACCGACGGGAATTTCTCCCATGCCTACTTGTGCTGGCATCGACAGATCGGTACCGGACTAACTCGGTACCGACTTCGATAGATACCGAGACCGTGCTTTGCATGAACATCGGGATCAGAGATACTTCGAATCCTCCGATTCTGATGACTCGGATAATTCTGCCGGTACCAGAGTGTTTCTCCCAGAAGAATCCTCTTCTCCCCAACGCAGAATGTCTCCTCCGGAAAACATGTCTCTTCAGGATTTTATTTGTGATGTGGCCCGAGGCCTTTCAATCACAGTAGCTCCTGAAAAAGACCCTAGAGCAAAGGAATTGGAAATTCTCCAATACCCTAAGGCTCCTAAGGAAGAAGCCACTCTGCCCATTCATGAAATCCTTCATGATTTGATGCTCAGAATGTGGGAGACACCTCTAACCACATCTCCTCATTCTAGGAGACTCGATACCATGTATCAAGTTCCACCATGTCCTGGTTTTCAAAAGACTCAGCTGCTACACCATTCAGTGGTAGTGGAGTCAGCCATGCGTAGGATGAAAAGTGCAAAAAGACATGCATCCAGTCCTCCAGGTCGTGAATGCAGGACTCTTGACGCTTTTGGACGTCGAACATTTCAGGTTTCCATGCTTTCAGCTAGGATCAGCTCATATATTTTATATATGGGAATGTTCCTCAAAGAGGTCACAGGAGATTTGGAGCTTATGAACCCCTTTCTCCCTGATGACAAACGACAAGACTTCCTTACTCTGGTCAAGCATGCTCAAGACATCTCCAAGTTTGTAAATTGTGCAGCCTTTGTCTGCTTTGCATGCATCAGCAGAACCTCTGCTATTGCCATTGGTGCACATCGGATTGCCTGACTTCAGGCATCAGACTTGGAGATTTGGGTACAGGATAAATTTGGAAACATCCCTTGCACAGGAGAAAACCTCTTTGGCAAGAATTGGCACGAAAAGGCTAATGATAGATGCTGACAATATCACTTCAGATAGATTGTCAAAATCTACAGCCACTGCAGCCAGAAAGAAACCCTATAAAAAAAAACCTTTTTCAGCAAAAAGAGGAAGTTTTATCCATCCTATACCCAGCAAGGGCAAGCTCAGGGTCAAGTTGCCCAGAAAGTTAAACAGCAACAATCCAGATAAAAGAAGCCAAAAGTCCTTAGAGCTCAACCGGCTCCACAGGCCCAGCCCCCTCAAGGGCTTTGACTCCTTCATAGAGAACTTAGCCTTCCTGCCTCTGAAAGGTCCAGAACCCCCAAACATTCCAGGCAAGTTGTCATTTTGCCAACAGATGGCACCAAATAACAGCAGAAAATTAGACTCTGTCCATTGTGGGAGAGGGGTACAAGCTTCATTTTCACAGCATGCCCCCTCCTACAATCGTAATACAGTTCAATTCCCAAACCTTTACAGACAATCTACTGGCGCAAGAGGTCTCAACACGCCTTACTCAAGGAGCAATAGAGGAGGTGCCCATTCTTCAACAGGGTATAGGGTTCTACCCCCCCCCCCATTTTCTTATTCCAAAGAAAACAGGAGGGCACAGACCCATTATAGACCTCAGAGAATTGAACAAAGATCTGTTCCGAGAAAAGTTCAAAATGATTTCTCTGGGAACTCTTCTGCCATACCTTCAAAGTCAGGATTGGCTTTGTTCTCTAGATCTAAAGGATGCATATACTCACATTCTGATCCATCCAGATCACAGGAAATTCTTACAATTCCTTTTCAGGGGAAAATATTTCCAATACAGGGTTCTTCCCTTTGGTCTGGCTTCGGCACCAAGAGTATTCATGAAATGCATGGCAGTAGTAGCTGCATTTCTGCGTACTCTAGGGATATCCGTCTTCCCTTACTTAGATGACTGGCTCATTCGAGCCCCCACGATTCCAGAAGCCAGCTCTGCACTGTCTCGCACAATGCGAATCCTTCAATACTTGGGATTGGTCATAAACCTCCCAAAATCCCAACTTGCTCCACCTCAGTTCCTGGAGTTCATAGGAGCTTGTTTAGATACCAGTCAAGGGCTTTTCTCCCACAACCCCGCTGCCTTTGCATAGTGCAGCTCGCTTCTCAAGCAGCGGTGAAGTCCTCCCTAACTGCTCGAGAACTACTACAACTATTGGGACATATGGCATCCACGGTTCATGTGGTTCCCTATGCTTGCCTTCCTATGCGAGCAGCCCAGTGGACCCTATCCACACAATGGACACAGGCCGCAGGACATCTGTCGGACAAGATATCAAACTCACAACGACTGATTTTGTCCCTCCAATGGTGGCAAAAACTGGAAAATCTTCTAGTGGGGTCTCCTTTCCGGCAACCCCTATTCCAGGCCACCCTAACAGATGCATCACAGGTGGGATGGGGAGCACACTTGCATCATCTCTCTACCCAGGGTACCTGGATGCCACAGGAGGCTTATCTTCACATAAACCTCCTGGAACTCAGAGCAATCTATCTAGCTCTTCGAGTATTCCATGTCCAGCTCAGCTACAAGTCCACCAAAAAAGCATGAAACCACGTGAACAGAGAAAGTCCAATACAAAACATGTTGTATTGGAAGGAAACCTTTATTTTTCACAACATATGCCCAATTGCCCGACACAGGCCGTGTTTAGAATTTTTCTTCGTCAGGGGGATACAGGCACACTATACATATAAATACATGAACAATAAATAATTAAAATAAAAACATTTTCTTAAAAAATATATAGTCATGAAGTTAAAATTATTAATTACATTGAATAATATAAATAACTAAATAGACAGTGTAAAAAGACAAATGAAATGTTGGAATGCCCAAAAGGAATAATAACATTTTTGCTTCCATAGAAAGTTTCTTCTCAAATTCTCGCTTTGCCTGCCTTATCAATGCTTTGCATTTAACTTGCCAGTGCTTGTGCTGTTTCCAGTTTTCGTCGTTTGGCTCTTTTTTCCATTTCCTGAAAGATACTTTTTTGGCAACAGCAGCCTCTCTGACCTCACCTTTAAACCATGCTGGCAGTTTTTTGGACTTTCTTCCACTTTTGTTAATGTGTCGAATACAGCTGGTCTGGGCTTCCAGGATAGTATTTTTAAACAACACCCAAGCTTGATGTAAGTCTTTAACCTTTGCAACCGCTCCTTTTAGTTTTTTCTTAACTATTTTCCTCATTTTATCATAGTCTCCCTTTCGAAAGTTAAACGGTAGTACTGTGGATTTCTTTACTATCCCTCCTCCACTAATTAAATCAAACACGATCATGCTATGATCGCTATTTCCAAGTGGCCCCAACACCCTTATCTCCTGCACCAGATCTGGTGTTCCACTAAAGACTAGGTCCAATATGGCTTCCCCTCTGGTCGGTTCATGAACCAGCTGCTCCAAGAAGCAGTCATTTATTTCATCTAGGAACTTTATCTCCCTATCATGTCCTGCCGTGACACTGACCCAGTCGATACCGGGGTTAATTGAAATCACCCATTATTATTACTGTGCTGTGACTTTTGTTAGTTTCCTTGATTTCTTTGAGCATTTCATCATCCATTTGTTCATTCTGGCCAGGCAGTCGATAGTACACCCCCACTGCCATCACCTTCCCCTTCATACATGGAATTTCAATCCATAGAGATTCTACAGTAAATTTTCCTGCAAAACCTTAATCCTTTGTGACTCAATGCCCTCTCTAACATAGAGCGCAACCCCTCCACCAATTTGATCAGTTCTGTCATTACGAATTAGTTTGTACCCAGGTATCACAGTGTCCCACTGGTTATCCTCCTTCCACCATGTCTCTGAGATTCCAATCATATCTAACCTCTCATTTAGTGCTATATATTCTAATTCTCCCATCTTATTGTTTAGACTTCTAGCATTTGCATACAAGCATTTTAGAGACTGTATTTTATTAATATTAATCTGGCTATTTGTAGGCATGAGTAATTTGGAATCTTTATGCTCTGTCTGCACCATACTCAAGGGCATTTGGGCTACTTTACTCGTTTTTGGAATCTCTTTGCTTTTGCTAGTATCCTTCAAGGGTACCTTCCTCCAAACCATGCGCTCTTGGGTGACTGTCGGCTTTCCCCTATTTTCTAGAATAAAAGCTTCTCTATCTCCTTTTTAAAGGTTAATGCCAGCAGTCTGTTCCATCCTGGTTAAGGTGAAGCCCATCCCTTCAGAAGAGCCCCTCCTTTCCCCAGCATTTTCCCCAGTTCCTAACAAATCCAAAACCACCATCCTTGCACTATCGTCTCATCCACGCATTGAGACTAAGAGTAATTGGTAAAAGCATATTTTGTCTATAAACAGTATGTCTGTTTTTAGTTTGTATTGATATATTCCCTATTTGGTGAAGATCTTTCTGTGTTCTGCATGTGTGACTGAGGTTATGTGTTCTGTTAGCATGAAGTTTCTATGTAGGGATCTGTGGTAATCCAATCCAGCTTGTTCAGTTTCTGAATAGGAATATGGATGTTCTAGGGCCCTCTGCAATATTTATAGTGCTGTCCTTTTCTGGGTACACTCCATGTTGTGTGCTGGAAGTTAGTGCTGTTATGGAACAGTAGATTTGCTCTATAGGTCTTGTACTCTGGGTTCTTGATGTGGTCAACTGTAGGGTGTTGGTTGGGAGGTGGTATTGTCGTTGAGATTTGCAGTTTTGCAATCTTTATGCTGCCAGACTGAAATTTAAAATATTTTGTCAGTTCAGATTCAAGGAAATTTCAAATTTTAAGGGGCCGTCTCAGTTAAATTTTATTAGCCTGATAGCTTCACTGCTGCTGAATTCCAGACTATTCCATTTCTAGAACAATCCAATTCAGCATTGGAATTTATGGCTACCAGGATTACTTTATCTCATTTTATATCTTCCCTCCTCATCAATAATCTGGTCATAGCAAATAAATCTGATGTGCATATACTTCTAATGATTTGATTGGGGGAGGGGAGGACTGTGCAAGCAGCTTTTCATTACTCAGATTTCATGTTTTATTATGTTTGTTTTATTGTAATATCTGTTTTACTGAATTGCATGTGTGTTTGGAAGCCATCTACGATTTTAGAAGGATGGGATATACATTTTAAAATAAAGTATGCTAAATTTATGCAAATGGTGCTGTAATGAATCTCCGTAGATGGCCCTATATTACCCTCATGCCACCCCTGAAGGGAAGTAGGTTGTGGGGGGACACTGGGAGATGGAGGAAAACAGAAACCTAAGATTGGGATCAGCGTGATCAGAGAATAAAGTGCTCAGACAACAAAGTTAGAAGAGAATTTTATTTTCAATTTAATGATCAAACTTGGTGCTATCTTTATAATTTATGCAGTACATGTAAATGCATCTCTTTCTATTTCTCGGTACTGCATGGTATGCAAGCTGATCTTACGACTTTCGACATGGTCAATGAGAATTGGCCATTTATTTCGGATGGAACAAACATTTATGAGCACGCAGGTTAAGTTTTGTCCCTGTGGAGGCTTCGGTCTGTGGATCTTCTCTGGAGGCTGACATACAATGTGAATGAGATGACTGTAGCTCACTGTATGGGGTGGCCTCGAAGTGGTGAACACATCTCTATGTCCTCTCCGGCCTTAGCCATAGTCATGTATTGTGGAGATTAGGCCTTGTTGAGAAAATATTTCTGCCCATATGATAAATTGGGCCAGGCAAGAGAGGAATAACATGCTGGTAAGTCTGTTTGGCATTGTGTTAGGGGATGATGTTAGGGGGATAGTGTTTGCCTGTGTTATCCTTGGGCGTGGCAGTAGCTCTGTGTTGCTGCACGCCTTGTATCCGAGCTAATAAATTTTGAGCGGGTTGGGCTCAATTGGCCTTAGCTGCAGAGATCAGGAGGCGTTTACGCCATAGCTGAAGGAGAGGTTTTCACACCTTGATGCTGCTTTTTTAATGTTCAGACACGGGGGCACCTTCCGGCGCTGATTTTATTGTTGATGCAGGCTTGCTTCCAGCCCTGATCAGTTTTGCGGTGGGGAGAGGGGGAGGGGAACTCTTACTCGCTCCCTTCCCCAATGTTGATGGAGCTGCTGGTGGTGCTCTCTTGTTCAGGAAAAATAGTATGTAGAGTCCAAATATCTGGTGATCTCTTTTCTTTGAATCCTGAAAGTTGCTCAAGTCTGCCTCCAGTTGCTGTCAATGAAGCATAACCTACTCATCTGGACTGGTCTAGAGTTTTTACATGGAGTCCATTGAGATGGGGAGAGATGAGTTGTTCCTGTAGTTGTTGCTGCCTGGATGTCTCATCGCCGCTTGAAATTGAACATGGCCAAGACTGAACTTCTCATCTTTCCCCCTAAAACCTCCCCCCCTCCTTTCTCAGCCTCTGTGGATAACTGTACTCCTTCCTGTTTCCTTGGCCCGCAATCTGGGGGTTGTCTTTGACTCCTTTCTCTCTTTCTCCACACACATCCAGCTCATAGCTAAGACCTGCTGTTTCTTTCTCTACAACATTGGCAAAATCCGCCCTTTGCTTTCTGAACACACTACTAAAACGCTTATCCACTTCTTAATCGCCTCCCATCTTAACTACTGTAACCTACTTCTTTCCGGTCTCCCTTTGAATCATCTCTCTCCCCTTCAATCTGTTCAACACTCTGCTGCGCGACTAATCTTCCGCCAGCCTCGTCATGCCCATATTACTCCTCTTCTCAAGTCACTTCATTGGCTCCCGATCCGTTTGCGCATCCAGTTCAAACTTCTCCTGCTGACCTATAAATGAATTCACTCTGCGGCTCCTCAACCTTTCTTCTCTTATCTCTCCTTACAACCCCCCTCGGGAACTCCACTCTTCCAGCAAACTACTTCTGTGCCCTTCTCTTTTACTGCTAACTCCAGACTTCGCTCCTTTCACCTTGCTGCACCTTACGCCTAGAACAGGCTGCCTGTGTCCGTGCGCCAGGCACCCTCTCTAACCCTCTTCAAATCCAGGTTGAAAACTCACCTCTTTGCCGCTGCTTTTGGATTTTGACTCACCTGATCTCCTTTCTTCCCCCTTTCTCTCCCCTAGTTCTATCCCTGCTTACACCTTCTGTGTTTTGTCTTGACTAGATTGTAAACTCTGATGGGCAGTGACTGTCTCTTACATGTCTGTACAGCGCTGCGTACGACTTGTAGCACTTTACAAATGCTTAGTAGTAGTATTAGTGATTTGGATTTCCAGTGTGGTTTCTGCCTATACTATTGGAATTCATTCATCTCAGCATTGCGTTTACAAATTCATGATAATCAACAAGTACCCCCAATGAAGGCAACGCTGAAACGCGGCTGTGTAAGGGTCTGTTATTAAAGGACTGTTTACCTTCTTGCCCTTCTGTGGTTTAATATTTATCTACATATGTTTATTTTTAGGTTATGGTCACTTCTTCTGTACTTGGTGAAGGTCTGTGTTCTGAATGTATGACCAGGTGTACTGCTAACATGGTGTTTGTATGTACAGATCTGTACTGTAGTATTCTGAATTGTTCAGCTTTTCAAATACAGTAGGTGTTGGATGTTCCAGGGCCCGCTGCAGTATTTACAGTGCTGCTTTTTATGGGTAGGCTCCTTATGTGAATTTTGGAAATTGGTGTTGGTATGGTATGGTAGATTTACTCTATAGATCCTCAGTGACTTTGTAGGGTTTTGTATTTGTTCACAATATACCTGGTACTGGAGAATGTTTTTTTGTTGATGAGATGATCAGAATCAGAATATATTTTTTTTTTTTTTAGATATTGTGTTATGTGGTTGACTATACTATTTCTGTTCTGCTCCGCACCCATTGTTGAGGGAGGGGGTTCTGTGAATGCAAAATAAATGGTCAAAAAGAAAATGCAACCAACCATAACACAGTTTATAACAAAATAAAAATGAGTTATAATTTGATTTTATAAACTGTGCTGTGGTTCTCGCTTTTTCTTTTAGTTCATTAGTGTGCAAACATCTTGCATTTCCTCCACATTATATATAATCATCTTTTTGGTTTGGTTCAGTCTCTGACTGGAGTTTTAAGAAATTCCCCACCCCACTCCAGGGGAGGGCGCACCATCTCATCCCTCGTCTCAGACAGCAGATTGCCTTGATCAGCCCCTGAGTATGGTTTTAGAACCAGTGCCATTCACAGTGGTGTTACCAAATCCCAGCATGTATCATGGGAACTTTTTTTCTTGCACTTACTGTAGAATAGACACTTTAAAGCTATAATGGGAATACTTTCATATAGTACTTATGATACTGTCACAGAAGATATGATTAAATAAACAGTATGGTGAACACTTTAGGCTTATGGTTAATGCCAGGTAATTAAAAGTAAGCGCTGCCCTGGGAGTGGTATATATATCAACTGTATGCTTTATCTCATTAGCTGAATCCTTGCATGTTTATGGTTTTAACTTGCAATTAAAAGTATCCTTAACTCGTGTTTTGTAACATCTTTTAAGTATTCTGTGTAACGTGATATAGTTTAATTGAAATTGGTGGATGATAAATAGATGGGTTAGAGTAAAGCAGTAGATAGATGTCCTTGCCTAACTTAACATTCTGTATGCACTTTGTATATCTTATGAGTACAGGATAGTAAAGGAACATCATTAAAATCAAAGTATAAAACATAATTCTTTATTAGTTAAGCTGCATTATGATTATTTTCTAATTTTTGTTTTGTGGCTGAGGCATGTAAGCATCTCCTTTTTAGAGGACTTGACTTTTTTTTTGTATAAGGTAAAGCTTCTCTCTGAAGAAAATTTACATCATCACCGCCTTGAGAGTTAGTGCTCTTCATTCCTCCATTGCTTGCTTGTGCTGATATTTATTTATTTATTTATTTTATTTTATTTATACTCTCTTATATACCGCACTATTCAGCATCAGCGCGGTTCACATAGAACAAAAATCTCAGTACATTCAACATACATGAGTTTACAGATAACAAGGGAAAGGAACTTGGATAAACAAGGGAAACTATTTACAACCTATTTACAGGGATAATTCTACTGCATATGTACATGTTACTAGGAACAGTTAAGAAAGTATGGTGGATAGAATCTTTCAATGAAGTATGATTGAAGTTAGAATTATTGTGGTGATTGTTACTTTTCTCCAGGACCAAGCAGGAAGTCAGTCCTCACATATGGGTGATGTCGGCGCCGACGGAGCCCTCGCGGAGCAATTTCCCCAGCTTTCAAAGAAAGCCTTTGGGAATTGCAGCGCGCATGCGCGGTCCCCTTCCCGCCCAAGGGTGCCATCTTACTCAGTCTTCTTTTTTCCGCGGAGCCCTACAGATGCTGTTTGTGATCGCCGCTGAAAAAGTTGATTTTATTTGTTTTTCTTTTCTCGGTTCGACACCAGATCCTTTTCCTGCCCGGACCCGATACGCCGGTATCGATTCCGTTCGTAATTTTTTCGGTTTTTGTCCTTCGTGACTAGCGTTCGCGCCATTTTTTCTTTTTTCACTGCAGCCCTGTCTTTTGACCTCGCAGGGGCCCTTTTTCCCCCGATGGCTGCCAGCGGGTTTAAAAAATGTGATCGGTGTAAGAAACCTATGTCTCTTACCGACACACACGACTGCTGCCTCGGACCCGATCATGACCCGATGATCTGTGGTCCGTGTGGCAAGATGTCCTCTAAAGCGTTGAGGAGTCGGCAGCAACAAAAAGAAAGAATCTTCTCTGACTCCGCGTCCGGCTGGGCCCGGACCTCATCAGAGGCTTCGACGTCTCGGGACTCCGGTCCTGAGCATCGTCGGAGTTCCTCTGAGCGGGGGTCTCCTGCCCGGGAACATCATCGGAAGAAGAAACCCGCGAGGGCGGCGTCGGTGGATGCTCCTGGTTCCTCGAGGGCCAGGTCGCATAGCCCTGATAGCCGTCCCGGGTCCTCTGAGTCGGAGAGGCCTTCGAAACATCCTCGTCTCGAGATGGAGTCTCCTAGACACGTGAGTACTGTAGTCCTCGTGGACTCACCTCCGAAGGAGCCGACGTCGGGCCCGACGCCGTCGGGGCCCGAGTCGGGGGCTGCTGGGTCTCCTGAGCTCGGACTCAGGTTGACGGCCTTGGAGAGCAGTTTGGCTGCCTTCATGGACCAGCAGCAGGCATTGATCGCTGGCCTCGCCGGTGCATCTGCCCTGGCCACCGGGACGTCGACGTCCAAGTCGACCCCGGAGACTGAGCCAATCCTTGAGTCCATGCGAGCTCGAGTCGATCCTCGGTCGCGGTCTCCCTCGGCCTCCCGTTCGGGACCGAGGTCGTCGACGCTGACACCCTCGGCATCGGGGCGGAGGGCATCGGTGCCTGCCCGACCAGAGCGGCTCGATTCCTTCTCCGAGGAGTCAGCCTGGGAAACGGAGGACGAAGAGTCCCCTGGTACTTTTCGGACTCGGTGCGTCCCATTGGACTCACCCGAGTCCGAACCTCGGAGACGGTCCCCCCCGGAGGACACCCGGTTCTCGGACTTCGTGTGGGATATGGCCAAGGCCTTGGCATTACCCGCGGATCCCGAGGAGGAGCCTCGAGCCGAAGAGCTCGATGCCCTCCAGTATGACTCTCCCCCGAAGGAGGCCTTTACTGTACCGGTTCCTCCGATGCTGGAGCAACTTCTCTTCCGCATGTGGGAGAGCCCGGCGTCGGCGCCGGCGTTAAGCAAGTGGGTCGATTCCATTTATCGAGTCTGCAAGAGCCCCGGGTTCCAAAAGGCACAACTACCGCACCATTCCATGGTGGTGGAATCGGCCATGCATCGACTCAAGAGTCAGAAGATGCACTCCTTGGTGCCTCCCGGCCGGGAGGCCCGGAACCTGGATGCCCTCGGTAGGAAGTGCTTCCAGGGCTCTATGCTTGCTTGTCGAGTCCAGACCTACCAGCTCTATATGGGCATGTATCTCCAGGACCTGGCAAAAGAAATTGCCGGGTTCTCTGCTGGTCTCTCCAAGGAACCTTTGCAGAGGTTCCAGGCCTTGTCCACTGTCATTCGAGAGTGCTCGAAGTTTATCTCTCGGGCAGCCTACGATGGCTTCGAAGCATCGGCTCGAGTAGCCGGAGCCGGCATCGGTGTCCGCCGACAGGCTTGGCTTCAGTCATCCGACCTCGAGCCATGGGTACAGGACAATTTGGTCGATGTCCCCTGCAGAGGTGAAAACCTCTTTGGCAAGCCCATGGCTGAAAAGGCTGCACAGATCGAGTCCGAGACTCTGACCAGGACTCGGCTGTCCAGAAAAACCTCTGCCCCTTCTCAGAAGAAGAAGGGCTCGGGGAAAAATCCCGTTTACCCGAGGAAGGCGGCTGCCTATAAACACTACCCTCATTATCAGGCCTCAGCAGCTCCCCAACAGGGTCAGCAGGCCAAGGGACGGGGTAATGGGTCCCGTAGGCAGCAGGCCCCCAAGCCCACAACACCGGCCCCTGCTCAGCAGGGTGGGGGTTTTTGACTCCATCAGCATAGCCTCTTCCCCTCCGCTGGTTTCTCTCAGCACAGGAGTCCGGCTGGTCCACTTTGCCCACAGGTAGTCAGCCATCACATCAGATACCTGGGTGCTTCATATAGTTCAAAAAGGTTATCTTCTTCACTTTCACCAGGTACCTCCCTCCTACTTTCCAGGGGAGCCTCCAAGACTCCCTCTGCACAGGGACTTACTCCTTCAGGAGTTGGCAAGTCTTCTTCAGGAATAGGCTGTGGAACCGGTGCCCCACCACCTGAGAGGTCAAGGCTTTTATTCCAGGTACTTTCTGATACCAAAACGAACAGGAGGCCTCAGGCCCATCCTGGACTTGCGAAACCTCAACAAGTTCCTGGCCAGGGAAAAGTTCAAGATGCTTACCCTTGGAATCCTGCTGCCCTACCTCCAGCAGGGAGACTGGCTATGTTCTTTAGATCTAAAGGATGCCTATACTCACATCCTTATTCATCCAGACCACAGACAATATCTCAGGTTTTTTGTGGGAGGAAATCATTACCAGTACAGAGTACTGCCCTTTGGCCTATCCTCCGCCCCCAGGGTGTTCACCAAATGCCTAGCAGTGGTGGCGGCCTATCTAAGACTTCAAGGCCTCTTTGTATTTCCATACCTGGACGACTGGCTCATCAGGGCCCAGTCTTCCCAAGAGGCCACTCAGGCCACTCAACGCACTGTGACTCTACTCCAGCACTTGGGATTTGTCATAAACTTCGCAAAGTCCACTTTGCTCCCCTCTCAAAATCTCGAATTCAACGGCGCAAGGTTGAACACACTTCAGGCGCCGGCCTTCCTGCCTCTAGACAGGGCACACAGGCTCATGGATCTAGCCAGCCACTTTCGCAGCAATTCCCTGGTCTCTGCCAGGCAATTTCTGAGACCGCTCGGCCATATGGCTTCCACGGTCCATGTAACCCCCAATGCCCGCCTGAACATGCGACTTGCTCAGTGGTGCCTTCGCACTCAATGGCATCAGGCCACGGGGAGCCTGGCGGACTCAGTACAGGTATCCAACCTGCTGGTCTCTTCTCTGCGGTGGTGGCTTCATCTACCAAACCTGGTGCTGGGAGTGGATTTTCAATCTCCTCCGCCTTCTCAGGTGCTGACAACCGATGCTTCTCTCCTAGGTTGGGGAGCACATTGCCAAGGGACATGTACTCAAGGCCTCTGGACTCCTTGGGAGTCTGCTCAGCAGATAAACTTCCTGGAGCTCAGAGCCATCCGCCTAGCTCTGAGAGCCTTCTCCCACCTCACTTCTCACCAGTCTGTGCTGGTCCAGACGGACAATCAAGTTGCAATGTTCTACGTGAACAAACAAGGAGGTACAGGATCCTTCCTTCTCTGTCAGGAGGCATGGAGACTGTGCTCTTGGGCCGTCCTTCACGGCATCCTGCTCAAGGCTGTCTATCTCCCAGGTCAAGAAAATTACCTGGCAGACAGGCTGAGCAGGATCCTCCAACCTCACGAGTGGAGATTGGATCCGTTGGTGGTTCAGCAGATCTTTCTCAAGTGGGGCCTCCCCACCATGGATCTATTTGCCAGTCCCCTAAACCGGCAGCTTCCCAAATTCTGCTCTCGACAACCGCATCCTCTCAGAGTGGCGGCGGATGCTTTCCTGATTCCATGGTCCACAGGCCTCTTGTATGCCTTTCCTCCCATGCCACTGGTGTCTCGGATGCTCTTCAAAGTTCTCAGAGACAGAGCCTCGATGATCCTAGTAGCTCCCCGGTGGCCGAGACAACCCTGGTTCCCGCTTCTAATGCAGCTGGCGGTAGACACTCCTCTTCCTCTGGGGTTTCAACCCGATCTCCTGTCACAGGATCAGGGGACTCTCCTACACCCCAACCTCCGGTCCCTTCATCTGATGGCCTGGCTGCTGAAAGGGTAGTCCTTGCTCCCCTCCTGCTGCCTCGTGAGGTGGAAGAAGTCGTCTTGGCCTCCAGGCGACCCTCCACCCAGACGTCCTACGTTCTTAAGTGGCATAGGTTCTCCGTGTGGTGTGCTCAGCAGTCTGAGAATCCCTTCTCCTGCTTGGTAGCAGTGGTCTTGCAATATTTGCTTTACCTCTCCAATCTGGGCCTTAAGTCCAACTCTGTCAGAGTCCACCTCAGTGCTCTCTCTGCGCATCACGCACCGGTGGATGGCAGGCCTCTTTCCAACCACCCTTTGTTGGCTCGTTTTCTCCGAGGCCTCCTTCTCCTTAAGCCTCCTTTGCGCCCACCAGCCCCTGAATGGGATCTGAATGTGGTCTTGCAGCGGATTACCTGTCCGCCCTTTGAACCTATGGCTACCTGCCCTCTTCGTTTTCTTTCCTGGAAAACCTTGTTTTTGGTAGCCCTTACCCCTCTGCTAGGCACGTTAGTGAACTGCAGGCCCTAGTGTCTGATCCTCCTTACACTAGGTTCTACAGGAATAGGGTAGTCTTACGGACACACCCTAAGTTTCTTCTTAAAGTGGTTTCTCCTTTTCAGCTCAACCAGGAGGTGGTTCTTCCAACCTTCCTTCCCAGGCCGCACTCCAGCCGGGCTGAGATGGTCCTGCATACCCTGGACTGTAGGAGGGCCTTGTCCTTCTACCTTGACCGTACACTGGAGCATAGGAGGGCTGTTCAGCTCTTCGTTTCTTTTGACCCCAATAAGTTGGGGATACCTGTCTCCAAGCGTACTTTGTCCATATGGGTTGCTGACTGTATCGCTTGGGCTTATGGGGCAGCCGGCCTCTCGTTGGAGGGTCGTGTCACGGCTCATCGTGTTAGGGCGAAGGCTGCGTCAGTGGCTCATCTCCGCTCTGTTCCGTTGGCAGCCATCTGCCGGGCCGCTACTTGGTCTTCAAGCCAGACTTTTGCGGCCCATTAGTGCCTGGAGAGGGAGTCCCGCAGGGACAGTGCTTTCGGTCAGGCAGTCCTCCATAATCTCTTTGAGGTTTAGGCAACTCCTATTATTTTTTTATTTTTTTTTTTTATTTAGCAAGCATTTGTAGCCCGCTCCTTCCAGCGATCAGAAGCGGGTAGGATTACTATTGTGAAACTGCCGAATCAAGGCAGGTACAAATTTTGTTTACATACAGATTGTCAGAAAAGCACATCATACAGAGTTAACACTTCTTAGCTATGGGGGAGTTCATTTACATATATACATAAATACATATATACAGGATAATCTTCTTGGACTGTCGAATCAAGGCAGGTACAAATTTTGCTTACATACAGATTGTCAGAAAAGCACATCATACAGAGTTAACACTTCTTAGCTATGGGGGAGTTCATTTACAGATATACATAAATACATATATACAGGATAATCTTCTTGGACACAGTGGTCAGGGGCTGCTCCATCTGTGGGTTTAGTTCAGGTTGAAATGTGATTGGAAAATGTGCGTTTTGAGTTTCTTTCTGAAGTCTAGAAGGTCATTGCTAGCTCGTAGTTCTGGTGGGAGTTGGTTCCACAGTGTTGGCGCCACATATGAGAAAGCCCTGTGGCTGGTGTTAGTTTTGGCAGATCTTATATCTGTTGGAGTGTGAAGGATGTTGGAATTCTGGGTTCTTCTGTTTCGGGTAGGAGGTTGCAATCTTACTAGGTTGTTGAGGAAGGAAGGTGCTAAGTTGTGGATGAGTTTGAAGGTGGTTGTTAGTATTTTGTATTTTGTGCGAGCTGTTATGGGTAGCCAGTGTAATTGAATTAGCACTGGTGTGATGTGGTCACTTAGATTTTTCTTCATTATGACCCTGGCAGCTACATTTTGTGCCATTTGTAATATGTTTAGGGTTTTTTTAGGTAAACCTTGTAGGATGGCGTTGCAGTAGTCAAAATGTGGCATGATGAGTGCTTGGGCCACTGTTCTGAAGTCTTGGGGATCAATAATATTCCGAATGGGTTGGAGCACTCTAAGCTTGTGGAAAACTGCTCTGTTGGTCTTTCGGAGGTGTTTTTCCATCTTTAGGTCACAGTCAAATGTGACTCCTAGATACTTTATTTCTTTTTTTGTTTGGTAAGTGTTGTTACATAGTGTTATTGATGTGGGAGGGTCAAAATTCGGTTCTTTGGAGATATACATTACTTTGGTTTTTTTGTGATTAATTGACATGCTACTTTGTTGTAACCAGTCTTGCATCTCTCCGATACATGTCTCCAGTGGGTTGTAGTCTGGGTTTTTAGTGTCTAGTTGTGTGTATAGCATGATATCATCGGCATAGATGTGGTAATTAATTTCGTGCCGTGAGAAAATTTTGCATAGTGGCTGCATATATATGTTAAACAGAAGTGCTGAGAGAGCAGAGCCTTGGGGGATTCCCTGTGTTTGTGAGAAAGATTCTGCTTTTTCTCCGTTGAATTGAACCTGTTGTGTTCGATTTGAGATGTAGGATGAGAACCATTTTAGTGGGGTTCCTGTTATTCCTATTGATTTTATCCTATTTATGAGGGTCCCATGATTAACTGTATCAAAGGCAGCTGAGATGTCAATGAATACAAGAATGTACATTTTCTTTTTGTTTTCAAGGCCCTTTAGGAGGTTGTTAAGTAGAACTAGTAACAGGGTTTCAACTCCATGATGTTGCCTGAAGCCATATTGCTGGTCATCAACTCCTACCCTCCGGCCCTGATGTTGGGCTACCGGTCGGGGGCGTTTTCAGAGAAGATTCCTTCCTTCTGTGCTACTGAGCTAGAGGGAGCTCATTTTTCCACTTGAGGTCTCCGGTAGCCTTAAGCTAGGGAGTCCCATATGTGAGGACTGACTTCCTGCTTGGTCCTGGAGAAAGAGTAGTTACTCACCTGTAACAGGTGTTCTCCAGGAGCAGCAGGAATCAGTCCTCACAACCCTCCCTCCTCCCCTCGGAGTTGCAGTCCCATCATTTCGTTTTTGCTAAATTTTTTGCTGTCTTTTAGGTATGTCATCAGACTGAGCAAGATGGCACCCTTGGGCGGGAAGGGGACCGCGCATGTGCGCTGCAATTCCCAAAGGCTTTCTTTGAAAGCTGGGGAAATTGCTCCGCGAGGGCTCCGTCGGCACCAACGTCACCCATATGTGAGGACTGATTCCTGCTGCTCCTGGAGAACACCTGTTACAGGTGAGTAACTACTCTTTCCGCTAGCTCAGTTTGAGTTGTAACACTAGTTGATTGTAAGATACTGATGACTGTGGCAAATAAAGACAGATATGGTTCTTCCAGTAAAGTGGTCAGTTATAAATGCTGTTCCCTATAGGTTAGTCCCCCTCATACCTTTGTTTAGTGTTATAACTGCTGCTCCATGCAGATTATCTTTCCCACCATATTTTTATGTATTGCAAAAAGTCATTTAAATTCTGTTTTGGGTTTGAAATGTTCTACACTTATAGTGTGTTACAATAGTAGTCATCCCCTCTCTGTTTGTCCTCTTTTGTTGCATTACAACCTGAAATTAAAATGGCGTTTTGGGGGTTAGCACCATGTGATGTATACGACATGCCTACGTTTTTGAAGGTGCAAAATATCCTTTATTGTGAGACAAACAATAAGACAAAAAAAACCTGAAAGCAGGAGTATGCATATGGAGTGGAGGAGTGGCCTAGTGGTTGGGGCAAGGTACTTCAGGCCGGAAGGTCAGGGGTTCACATCCCACTAGAGGACAGCAACCTTGGGCCGGAAGGACTGGGGTTTCTAGTCCCACAGGTGCTCCTTGTGGTCTTGGGCAAGCCACTTAACCCTCCATAGCCCACGTTCCCTGTAAAATAGTTATCTCCAAGTTATAATGCCCTGTTCAATGTAATTTCAGTTTGTTCAATGTAAACTGCACTGATGCAGAATAGCGCGGTATATAAGAGAATATAAATAAATAAATATGTATTCACCCTCCAAAGTCAATACGTTGTAGAGCCACCTTTTACTGCAATTACAGATGAAAGTCTCTAGGGGGGTATGTCTCTATTAGCTTAGCACATCTATCCACTGGGATTTTCACCCATTCCTTAAGGCAAAGCTGCTCCAACTCCTTCAAATTAGATGGGCTGCGTTGGTGTACAACAGTCTTCAAGTCATGCCACAGATTCTCAATTGGATTGAGGTCTGGGCTTTTACAAGTCCATTCCAAGGCATTTAAATGCTTCCCTTTAACCCAGCTTTAGCAGTATTTTTAGGGTCATTGTCCTGCTGGAAGGTGAATCTTCATCCCCGTCTCAAATCTCTGGCAGACTGGAACTGGTTTTCCTCAAGAATTGCCCTGTATTTAGAGCCATCCATCGTTCCTTCAATCCTGACCAATTTTCCTGTCCCTGCCAATGAAAAACATCCCCACAGCATGATGCTGCCACCAGAATGTTTCGATGTGGGAATGGTGTTCTTGGGGTGATGGGAAGTGTTGGGTTTGCGCCACACATGGCGCTCCCATGATGGCCTAAAAGTTCAATTTTCGTCTCATCTGACCAGAGAACCACCTTCCATGTGTTTGGGGGGGGGGGGGGGGGGGGCCGCCACATGCTGTTGTGCAAAATCCAAACGTTTTTTCTTATTTCTTTAAGCAATGGCTTTTTTCTGGCCACTATTCCATAAAACCCCACTCTGTGGAGTGTATGGCTTAAAGTGGTCCTATGGACAGATACTCCCATCTCCGCTATGGATCTTTACAGCTCCTTCAGTGTTATCCTTGGTGTCTTTGTAGCATCTCTGATTAATGCCCTTCTTGCCCGGTCTGTGAGTTTTGGTGGGCGGCCTTCTCTTGTCAGGTTTGTAGTGGTGCCATATTCTTTTATTTTGTTATATTGGCTTTAATGGTGCTCCGTGGGATATTCAGAATTTGGGATATTTTTTTATAAAACGCAACCCTGATCTATACTTCTCCACAACTTTGTTTCTGATCTGTTTGGAGTGTGCCTTGATCTTTGTTGCTTGCTTAGTGGTGTTGCAGAGTCAGGGGCCTTTCATAACAGGTACATTTATACAGGCACTGATTGCACACAGGTGGACCCTAATCAATTAATTATGTGACTTCTGAGGTTAATTGGGTGGACCAGATCTTACTTAGGGGTTTCATAGCAAAAGGGATGAATACATAAGCACTCACAACTTTTCAGTTTTTACTTGTTTATATATATATATATGTATGTATATATATATACATACATATATATATACATACAAGGTATTTTATTCTCATTTTACTTCACCAATTTGGACTATATTGTTAGGCCCATTACCTAACATCCAAATGAACCTCCATTTTCATTCCAGGTTGTACGTAATGCGACAAAACAGGGCAAAAACCAAGGGGATGAATACTTAACGCAAGGCACTGTAGATTCCATCCTCTTGCCATTTAGAGATTCTTTGTGTTCGAGCCATTTTTGAATTCTTTTACTGTTGTTTGTACCATCTCCAGGAACAAGCAGGAATGAGTCTTCACATATGGGTACGTCGGTACCGACGGAGCCTGCACGGGAATGCTGCCCAGCTTTCAATTAGAAAGCTTTTGGCAGCATCCCTCGCGCCTGCGCAGTGACTTCCCGCCTTCTCCACAGCCTCTCTTAAGTTTTCGTTTTTCTGCGGAGCCGGCAGGACGTCGTCCTGTCACCGCAGAAACTTTTCTTTTTAATTGCTTTAATTATTTTAATTTTTTTGTTTTCTTGTGGTTGCGACTGTTTTCCCGCTACCACCGGTACCGCCGGTGGTTTTTAGGCTAAAGTCTGTAAAACTTTTCTTCAGTTTTTTTGCCTTAACTTCTTAGGCCTACTAGGCCTTTTTCATTATGGAGCCTTCTTTTCCTAAGAAGTGCATCCGCTGTGGAAACACCTGTTTCTTTTTAGACACCAATAGTTGGTGTCTCAACTGTGTGGGTCCTGACCCTTTTTCCCCTGACTTGTCAGGAGATAATTTTGTGAGAAAACCTTCAGTATTTAGAGTTTCCCTCGATACCGTTTTTTCTTCGGCAGTGAGGGTACCCGGTTTCTCTACTTCACAGGATCAGGTAACCCAAAAACAGTCTGTTAAGACTAGTCAATGCTTGAGTGGTATATCCCATGCCCAGCATGGTGACGGCTCCGGCCTTACCCTCAAGAATCCATTGGCATTACCCCTGCGGGAGTCTTCGGACTCCAAAGCGTTAAAGGGGTTTCAGGATGTTCCTGGGGCTCACCCCTCACAGAACATACCTGAGCCAAGCGCGGGGGTGGTATCCGCTTCGAGCGGTACCGAGCCTCCGGCATCGGCACCGGTGTCGAGTACTCCACTCTTCACCAGGGATCATCATCGGGCATCCTCGGTACCTTCGGGACCGATCGATACGCACCGCATTGACTTCCCTCAATCTCAGCCATGCTCTGGGTCGGTACCGACGTCGACATGGATGGGTGCTCATCAGGTATCCTCGGTACCGTCGGTATCGATCGATGTCACCCAGGCTGCCTTAGTGGTATCGGCATTGCCGATACTACCACCGGCGTCGGAACTGTCGAGACATGCATCGCTAGTCTCGCTCTCTTCGATATCGAGTCTCGAGGACTGCGTACCGACGCGTCCCGGAACCGACTCCTGTCGTTTCCAAATAGGTAGTTCCGAAGATCCTAGCCATAACTCCCTCATGATCTCGGTACCACTACAGCAGTTCCCGATGACTACTTCACCTGCTAGTCCTTTATCAGTAGCGATGTTGATGCCTGTTCTTGCACCGCTGCCTAGTTTGGAACCGATACCTGGCATTGGTGCAGTACCTTGTACGTCCTCTGATACTCAGGCTCTTTCTTTAGCCTCACCAGGAATAGTTCCCATAGGAGATCAGTCTTTTCAGACTTTTCTCCTGGATATGGCAACCTTTCTTAATATTTCTATCCTTGGTTGTGATCCTACCCATGGCTCACCGGTACAAATGCAACATATACAGTTTCCTTTACATCCTGCTCTGCAGGATCTCCTCCTTAGGGTATGGAAATCACCCTTACGACTTCCTCAAGTTTCTACTGACATTGAGGTTAGGTACCATGTGCCACCCTCTCCAGGGTTCCAAAAACCTCAACTTTCTCATCGTTCCCTTGTAGTGGAATCAGCACTGAGGAAGGTTAAGAGCAAGAAGAAGCATTCTTCTTTTCCGCCAGGTCGTTCTTCAAGAACACTTGATGCTTTTGGCCGTCAGGCCTTCCAAAACTCTACGCTGGCTTCCAGAGTTCTCTCATATATTTTTCACATGAGTCTAACACTCCAGCAAGTCACAGAGAAATTGTCTCTTTTGACCCCTTTTTTACCAGAGCCCAAGGCTACTGATTATTCCTTGCTCATTAGTCACAGTCGGAATATATCCTGGTTCCTGTCTCGTGCTTCTATAGACTCTTTTGAGTCCGTTAGCAGATCCTCTGCTATTGCCATTGCAGCACGTCTCAGAGCCTGGCTTGAGGCTTCAGACTTGAGCAAACGGGCACAGACTATACTAGCTCATTCTCCTTGTACAGGGGAAAGTCTTTTCAATAAGGAGGCTTTACGTCAGGTTGCTCAATGCTCCACTAACTCTTCTTCCACTAGGAACCATTCTCAGTCGCCTCCTTCTTCAAAGAGTAGGAAATGTCCTACCAAACCTTCTTTCCCTAAGAAAAGAAAGTTTCATTCATCTCCTGCCCATCATTCGGCTGTACCTAAACAAGGGACGCCTCAACCTAGTCTGCAGTCCTCCAGTTCTGGCCAATCTCCGCATTCCCAGCAACTATAGGGACCGGGAATTGTAACTTACACTTTCCTTCTACATCTTAGAAGTTTTTTCAGTGTACTACCCTGTCAAAAAAAAAACAACCCATTATTTTGTTCAGGTACTGCACACTTCTCCTCTTCTTACTCTCTAGAGGAGCAGTTGCAACTATCACCTGATAGTTTCTATACCAACTGAACATTTTTTCCTTCCGTTGACTTACCCCATGGGTACGTCACCCTCCAACTTGAGAACTAGCATACGGAACTACTTCTCTGGCAAGCTCCTTCCCCAGACAAGAATAGGAGATATCCCCTCTTTTTTCTTGTCTATTTTTCTTATTCAGCACAGAACAGTCTCTTTACTGTTTCCGTCAGCAGCTCTGCCTGCAGGAGTTATAGTAATTCTCCTTTTCTAGGATATGACAACATACCTGACTTTCAGTCAGTTTATCTCATAGCTCTCCTGCACAATGCTCTCTGCAGTCTTCAGAGAAGCTTTCTACTATGGGGGCCTTGCTACAGAGCATTGACCTTATCTCTGAAGTTCCTCTTTTATTAGAGAAAAACGTATAAACCCTTCCTATACCTGAGAGGGTTCTCCGCACACCACACCTTTAGATTGGGGTGTTAACACGTAATCTCAGTTCTTCTGCGTGCAAATCCAAGACATCCACCATGTCAGTGTTCTGTGGAACTCCCGCCTTGTTCCTTACAGATTCCTTCATCTGTTCTCCCGCGAACATCACGGATAACTGGTTGGATTGCCTTCCTGCATCCCTCAATCCATGAAAATAGATTCTCTCTACATATCCCAAGTGGGCTCACCCTCTTGTAGAACGCAGAATCTTTTTCTTTTATATTCCCCATGTACAATTATGGGGCTGGGTGGTAGACATGTATCTCAATCTGTTGTCTTGTATGTAGCATCTCCATATATGTCTACATACATATCATTACTCTTGTGGTGCTAAACCATGCCCCACAAATTTTCATATATCTAGATATATCATCTCTCTCTCTCTCTCTCTCTCTCTCTCTCTCTCTCTCTCTCTCTCTCTCTCTCTCTCTCTCTCTCTCTCTATATATATATATATATATATATATATATATATATATAAATAAATATTATATATATATATATCTATAGGATATATTTCACCACCCATATCCTAAAATACAAATCTGCACATATGTATATTTATATATCTATATATCTATATGAATATATACATATCTATTCCAGCCACATATATATATATCTCCCCATATGTATGTGTTTGATGGGGGGCTTCTTAAGGGTTGGTCAATCTTATTCACTATCACCCTTACTGTCTGTACTACATGATTTAACTCTTAGAGGTTTTAGACAGATTGTTGCCCTACGTCCCATACCAAATTATGATACAGGACATGTTAAGCACCAACAACCACTTTGGTGCTAACATCTTCCTTTTTTCTTTGTCCTTGAAGCATCCAGCTTCAATATTTTTCCTATCTCTCGCCAGCTAGGAAAAACAGTGTACATCTTTATCTTCGAGTACACAACTGTTTTCCGTAGGAATAGGGGTTTTCCATTCCCCCTTTCCTGCCAGGACTGGGCTAGTTCTTCAACTCCGTCAGTCTTCTTCCTTTAGTCCTCAATGTTCATGATGCCTAAAGGACTTTTCAGCTTTTCCCATAAAGCTTTCCATTGAAGACCAGACGTCTACTCCTACCCAGTTAACACCTGGATCATCTACTACCTCCAGGTCTGAACCTTCATCCTCACTCTGAGAGGTCACCTTGAAGATTCCGCCACTGCTTATCCAGTAGACTCCATCATGCTTTCCACTTCCTACAATACAGTAGGTAAGCTGCATATTTTAAGTGTACATTAAATGTGTTTTAATGCCACTCATCATATCTACCAAGGACTCCTGTAGTCTGTAGAACACCTAGTCCTTGGCTATGCTGTTTCTTTCCTCACAGCTCCTTTATTGTCAACTCCTACCCTCCATCCCACATTGGATGCCGGGGATTCCTGGAGACAAAATGCACCCCTGATCCGGGCACTTGCATTTTTATGGGATCTCCCCCTGGCATCTCCAGCTAGGGAGTCCCCATATGTGAAGACTCATTCCTGCTTGTTCCTGGAGATAGCACAGTTACTTACCTGTAACAGGTGATCTCTGGGAACAGCAGGAATTAGTCTTCACAACCCTCCCACCTCCCCTAGGAGTTGCATCTTTTTTATTTTTTTCCTTTTCTCTCCTCGCCTTTGTCTCAGCTCTGAAACTCAACTGAAGAGAGGCTGTGGAGAAGGCGGGAAGTCACTGCGCAGGCGCGAGGGATGTTGCCAAAAGCTTTCTAATTGAAAGCTGGGCAGCATTCCCGTGCAGGCTCCGTCTGTACCGACGTACCCATATGTGAAGACTAATTCCTGCTGTTCCCAGAGATCACCTGTTACAGGTAAGTAACTGTGCTTTCTCCTTGAAGGCATTGTAGGCATCCATTACAGTTTCCTTGAAAAAGTAGGTGATCCTTGTTGATTTTTAAGGAGGGTGTCACTGATATGATTAAGGCTAAACAGGAGCTTTTGCTGTTAAGCTTTTATTTAAAAATAAGTTTGGATGAGATTGACAGTCTAATTAGACAAAAAAGATCAAGAGGAGCCAATTTCCATATCTACCCCATGGTTGCAAAGCCCATAGGTCCTTTTGCACTTGTACTAATTTTCAAAAAGAAAGCAGGAACATATTTCCCTTTAAAGAATGATATGGGAAAAAGTACCAGCAGAATTTTGTTCCTGCTGCTTCTGTAAGTAATTTTTCACAAGGAAGTAACACAGCTTTGAAAAAGAATCTATGCATGTTTCCTTACTCTGCCCTAAGCATGTCCCAGGACTGCCTACATCTTACCTGTCAAAAAATAAACTTGTTGATTTCTGTGTGTACTTTTAGATAGGCAAGGGCAACACAGTTTTTAGAAAGGTCTTTGAAAATTTCCATCCAAGGGAACAGAGTTGAAATGAGCCAGCAGAGGTCCTGAGATTTGTATTAGACATCTCTACTACTGGCAGTCACATCCTGGGAACCTTAGAGCACTGTACCTTAGTATCTCCAGGAACATAGTCTTCACATATGGAAAGCTTTTGGGAGCACTCCACTGCACTTCCACAACTGCCTTCCCGCCTTCCCAATGCCTTCTCTTCATTTCTTTGTTTTCCGCAGAGCCAGCAGGAAGTAAATCCTATCAAGCAAAATAACCTTTTTTTTTTTTTTGTGGTTAGCACCTCTGCCTTCTCGTTGACACTGGCACTGGTCAAGACATCGCTGGTTCCCTAATTATTTCTTTATCTTCTTTCTTATTTTTCGCTTTAAAAAACAAAACAAAACCTATTTGGGCTTTGGTGCCCTTTTTAGGTCTTAAGCCCAGCATACTCTTCATACATTGAGGGAATGGAGAAACCAACTAGGTGTTTTAAAAAATGCACTAAATGTGCCAGTACCATCTCAGCTACTGACACACATGATTGGTGTCTAAAATGCCTTTGCCCAGGCCACCAGCCAAAGGACTGTTCCCTTTGCCAGAAAATGACATGTAGAGACCTACAGAACCGGGCTTCTAAATTAGGAGCACTCTTCACCTCGGACATGGTATCGTTGGCTTCCACTTCATTGAAGGTCTCATCCTCTCATGGATCTCTGGTATCCTTGAAGTCCAGGCACAAGGCCGCATCGAAGTCTGCAGGCACCTCCAGGGAACGATCTCACTCAAAGTACCATGATCCCTCGGGGATTGCTTCGGAGGCGGATTGGCCCACTAAACAGCCCCAGCAGAAGGCCCTCTCCTCCAAAGCCATCGAGGGGCTCCAGGATGCTCCAGAGGCCTTGGCCTCCAGAGAGCTACTAGTGCCATGCTCTGGAATAGTAGCACAAATACCCGTCACAGATACCCAAGCATCAACAACCTTGATAGACCAGCGCATACTGGCCATTGAGTGTGGCTTGGTAGCCCTACTTGCAGCCTCAGTACTCATAAAGCCCTTGGCTACTGGTAGCGGCCTGTCGGTACCAGTTCCGGTACAAACGTAGACACCGGTTCTGGGTGCAACATCTGGTCTGCTACAGATGTCATCGACATCGCCCCCACCCATGCCCTCCCTGGAAACTCTTACCGATAATGGTGCCAGTCCCAAATGGTTCACCAAGGCCAATACATCAGAACATTAGTACCGGCATCTAGATTCTGGTGAGCACCGTACCTGTTGATACTCAGAATCCTCCGATTCATATTCCCCTGATTCTGATGTGGAGTCACTCGATTCATGGGGGCTCCAAGACCTACCTTCGGATCCTTCCCCATCTCAACAGCGATGCATGTCACCACCGGAGGGCATGTCCTTCCAGTAATTCATTCGAGACCTAGTCAAAGATCTCTCTATCACAGTGACATCGGAGAAGGAGCCCAGGGTGGAGGAATTATAGATCCTCCACTACCCAACAGCACCTAAGGAAGTAGCCACCATACTGGTGCACTACATCCTTCATGACCTTATGCTCTGTATGTGGGAGATGCTGCTTTTGGTGTCACTCCAATCTAGCCGTCTCGATACTATGTATTGGGTACTGGCTTCCAGAAGCCACAGCCTCCCCACCACTCCATGGTAGTGGAATCGGCTATGCGCTAAATCAAAAGCACAGAGACTCACTCCTCTAACCCTCCAGGTAGGAAATCGAGAACCCTTGACGCCTTTGGGCATTAATGTTTCCAAGTATCAATGCTCTCAGCTAGGATTAACTCCTATATATCCTATATGGGAATGTTCATGAAGGAAGTCTCCAGGGATTTAGAGGCATTTGCTCTTCTCCTCTCGGGTGACAAATGGGCAGATTATCTTGCCCTAGTTAAGCATAGCCAGAATGTATCAAAGTTTGTCAATACAGCTATCTTTGATGCTTTCAAGTGCATGAGCAGGGCCTTAGCAATTTGCATTGGTGCACGTGGCATTGCATAACTTCAGGCCTCAGATCTTGAACAGTGGGTTCAGTATAAGCTGGGCAACATACTTTGCACAGGGGAAAACCTCTTTGGCAAAGACTGGCAAGATATGGCCACTCAATTAGAGTCTGAAACTACTACTCTAAAGAGACTGTCCAGAGTAACAGCTGACCCTGCTAGGAAAAAGACTCCTGCAAAGAATACAATACAAGCATTGTGGAATCTGTGCCTTTTGGGGAAACTGCTAGATACTTGTGACCTAAATTGGCCACTGTTGGAAACAGGACACTGGGCTAGACGGACTTTGGTCTGATCCAGTATGGCATATCTCATGTTCTTAAAGAAGTGTTTCTGCATCAAGAAGAAATAATTCTTCTCTTCCTATCCTCCTCTTCAGAATCAGGGTCAACCCCTACAGAAGAAACAGCAGCCTCCTAAACAAAAGAAGTCACAGGTGGCTAAATCACAATCATTCCCACAGCCACAGGCTGTGCCTGGATTTTGACTCTTTCCTATAGAACATTACCATCCTGCCTCTGGAGGACTCCACCCTCTTCACATAGCAGGTAGACTGTGTCATTATACCCACAGATGGTATCTCATCACCTCAGAGCAGTGGACACTCACCATAGTTCAGGAAGGGTACAGATTTCATCTGCAAACTCTGTCCCCCTCCACATTCAAAGGGGGGGGGGTATCAAACGCAACCCCCATTCACTGCTCTCCTACAAGATGAGATGTCCTCTCTTCTGTCTCAGGGTACCAACATCCCAACAGGGAGTGGGAAGAGGTCCCAACATCCCAACAGGGAGTGAGCTTCTACTCTCCCTACTTCATTCGAAAGAAAACTGGGAGGGTACAGGCCCATTCTGGACGTCAGAAACCTCAACAAGTTTCTAGTCCACAAAAGTTCAAGATGATCTCTTTTGGGACTCTTCTTCCCTACGTCCAGAGTCCAGACTGGTTCTGCTCCCTAGATCTAAAAGAAGCGTACACACATCCTCATACATCCAGGCCACAGGAAGTATCTACACTTCATCTTTCAGGGAAAACATTATCAATACAGAGTCCTTCCCTTTGGACATTCCTCTGCCCCAAGAGTCTTCACAAAGTGCATGGTGGTTGTGGTTGCATATCTAAGAGCTCTTGGGATATGTGTCTGCCCCTACTTAGACTGGCTAATAAAGGCATTCACCTCCCAAGCAGTTCTGCTGTTCTTGCATCGTACCATAACAGTACTACAACGCTTGGGATTTGTCATAAACTTCCCTAAATCCCAACTCCAACTCAGACTAGAATTCGTCGGAGCCCTGCCAGACACTCAACAGTCCAGGGCATTTTCTGCCCCAGCTCTGTTGTACCTGTCTAGTCGAACTAGCATTCCAGATGCTTCTACGAGACCTTCTGACAGCCTGAGAGATGCTGTAGCTCCTTGGGCACATGGCCTCTAGAGTACATGTCATTCCATATACCCCACTACATATGCAGACAGCCCAGTGGACTCTGGCCTCCTAGTGGAAGCAGGCCTCGGGCTGTCTCAGGGACAGGATCCAAGTCACTACCCGCCTAACCACATCACTTCAGTGGTGGTGTTCTCCAGAAAACCTGCTCGTAGGGTCATCTTTTTAGATGCCTCCATGTCAATGCACCCTGTCGACAGATGCCTCCAGACTGGGTTGGGGAGCCTATCTGGGCAACCTGACTACACAGGGACTCTGGACAGTGCAGGAGTCACAACTCCAGGTCAGTCTCCTGAAACTTTGGGCTATCTTCAATGCCCTCTGGTTATTCCAACACCATCTCCCAGTGCAACAGGTCCTTGTCATGATGGACAATCAGGTTGCCATGTTCTTTGTGAACAAGCAGATGGGAACAGGCTCTTGGGCCCTCTGCGAGGAAGCAGTACACCTCTGATCCTTGCAATTGCTCATCAAAAACACCTCCAAGTGGTGTACCTCCCGGAAGAATCCAATGTCTTGGCAGAAAGACTGAGTCACATTCTTTTTCCCCACGAATGTCTCTGCATCTGGACACAGTGTCCTACATGTTCCAGATGTGGGGAACTCCAGACATAGATCTGTTCATGACTCTGCAGAATGCCAAGCTTCCTCATTTCTGTACAAGAACTCTATCATCCCCCAACCAACAGGCGGATGCCTTCCACCTGCACTGGGGTCAGGGTCTTCTTTGTGTTCCCTCCCATACCCCTCATACCAAAGACGCTTGTCAAGCTTCAGTCCAACAGGAGCTCAATGATTTTCATAGCCCCTCACTGGCTGCAGCAACCATGGGTTTCGCTGCTACTATGTCCGACTCAAACTCATCCTCTGTCCTTGGTATATGTGCCGGATCTTCTCTCACAGGACAATGGCTCATTGCTCCATCCCAATCCACAGTCTATCTGCCTCACAGCTTGGCTGCTGAGAGCATAGCTTTACAAGGTTTTGACCTTACTCAGGAGATTAAGGAGATCCTTTTGGCTTCTAGAAGGCCCTTCACCAAACGGTTATACACTTTTAAGTGATGTAGATTTTCGTTCTGGTGTTCCCAAAAGGATCTCAATCCCTTTTTTGCTCTATTTGAGTCACTCCGGCAGTATCTCCTCCACCAGGCCTCGACAAGTCTAAAGACAAACTCAGTGAGAGTCCACCTTAGTGCCATTGTGGCCTTTCATCATCTACTTGATGGACAGCCCATCTCTACACAACCGCTAGTAGCGTGTTTTATGTGAGGTCTCCTACTGTCCAAACCTCCCATTAAGCCACCTCTGGTAGCTTGGGACCTTATTATCATTCTAGTGCAGCTCCTCAAGCCACCCTTTGAACCATTAGCCACGACCTCACTTAAATTCCTATCGTGGAAGGTGATCTTCCTAAGTGCCCTCACTTCAGCTAGACGCATTAATGTGCTTCGGGCTTTGGTGGAAGATACGCCCTATACTCGCTTTCACCATGACAAAGTAGTCCTTCGGATTCACCCACACTTTATGCCAAAGATGGTATCTCCCTTCCATCTTAACCAGTCAATTTACCTTCCAGCTTTCTTTCCTAAACCGCATAAGTGTAAACAGGAAGCAACTGCACACTCTTGACAGCAAGCGTGTGTTGGCTTTTTATCTCCAAATGACTCGGCGTCATCGTAAAGCCTCATAGTTGTTCATTTCTTTTGACCCTGGTCACCCGGAGTCACCTGTTTCTAAGCATACACTCTCCAGATGGATATCGGACTGCATTTTATTTGCCTATGACAATACAGGGCTCTCCTGGAAGGGCATGTCACTGCTCACAATGTTCGTACCATGGTCACCTCGATGGCAACCTACATTCAGCAGCCATCGATGAAATTTGCAAAGCAGCAACGTAGTTTTCTAGCCATACCTTTGCTGCCCATTATTGTCTGGACAAGGACTCCCTCGGGATGCCATGTTTGGTCAGGCTTACTCCAACACCTCTTTCAGACTTAGATGCAACTCCTACCCTCCATCCTGGACTTTAAAGATACCAGAAATCCATGTGGAATCTATGACCTCATGCCTACTCCGAGGCAAACCTCCATCGGTTCTGTGGTCACTTCATCTGGCATTTGGGAGCTAGGGAGTCCCATATGTGAAGACTACATTCCTGCTTGTTCCTGGAGATAGCGTAGTTACTCACCTGTAACAGATGATCCCGGTAACAGCAGGAGTTTAGTCTTCACAACCCACCCTCCTCTCCTAGGAGTTATAGGGTTTCATTTACTCTCTTTTCTTAGCTACAAACTCAACTGAAGAGAGGGAGTTGGGAAGGTGGGCAGGCGGGCAGGCAGTCGCGCAGTGGAGTGTTCCCAAAAGCTTTCCAATTGGATGTTGGGGAGTGTTCCCGCACGGGCTCTGTCGGTACTGATGTTACCCATATGTGAAGAATAAATTCCTGCTGTTCCCAGAGAGGTGAGTAACTACGCTTTACCCAACTATAAGTGAGCTGTAACTTCTGTTTTGCATTCTGTATGTCTCTTTTGGAAAGCTGCACTTGAAATGTGATTCTAGATGAGATTGTTTGTATGTTTCACTATTGAAAATTGTAAAGCACATTGTGGATCTTTTTTGGTGGAAAAGGTAGTATATGAAAGCCAAATGACTCGGACAAGGAGGTTTTTTAATTCCATAAGAACATACAGTAAGATGTGCCATGCTGGATTAGACCATAGATTTGTTGATCCCAATATATGATCTGCAGCAGTGTCCAATCCAGATAGGTATCTGGCAGAATTCCAAAGAGTAGGTACTTTCTTGTTGTTCCTTTCTAGTATTAAGCAGTAACTTTCTCAAGAACTACTTGGCTAAATGGTTCATGGACTTGTCTTCCAGGAAGTTGTCAAAATGTCTTTTTAATCCAGCTGTGATAGATATGCCGATCAGTCTCTGGCAACAAATTTCACAGCTTCATTGTGTGTCGAGTAAAAGAAACAAAAAAAGACATTCTTATTTGAAGTCTTCTGTTTGTTTTGTGATGTCTCTCTTAGTCTCATTACTTCTCAAAAGGATAAACAGCTGTTACCTGTTTTGCTCATCCCACTTTGCCAGCTATTCTTGAAGCTAAGAAACCTTAACCTGATTACCTTTTCTTTTTTTTTATAGGGGAAGTCATTTCAGTGCCTTTCATTCTCGCTTTCTTTCTGTGTACCCTTTCTAGTTCTGCTATATCTTTTGAGGAGTAACCAGAACGGCACATGATACCCAAGGCATGCATCCACACCATGGATATATACGATAGCTTTTTATTATCAATTTTATTCACTCTCTCTAAATAATATCTAATGTTCAACTTTTTTTCTGTGAACACCCATGAGCTGAGGAATAAAGCATACTTTCCATGATGGCTTCAAGATCTTAATATGGAGCCCAACATTGTGCAGCTACAACTAGTAGTATTTTCCCTATGTGCATCACTTTGTGTTTGCACTAAATTGTATCTGCTAGTTGGAGACCCAGTTCCCTTCTCTCAAGATCCTGCTACTCATGAGATTCACTTGTGTTTTAACAGTGTTAATTTTGTATCATCTGCAGATTTGATCCCCATTCATAGCCCTCTATCTCAGATCTTTTATCAATATGTTAGACTGATTCTAGTACAGATCCCTGGGGTACAACATTATTTGTCTTTCTTCCTTGGGAAAATTGACCTATAGTCTTATTTTCCTATCTTTCAACCAATTACCAATCCACAATAGATCATTGCATCTTTTCCCATGTTTTCTAAATTAGTTTAGCTTAGTTCATTTAAACTTTTATATACTGCCTTTTACAGGATCAGCAAAGTGATTTACAATTTTTTTTTCTTTGAAATTTTTAAATTACATATTCATTAAGGTCTTACAGTTATCAGGGCTCACATCACAGCTGATACCTTGGCCCCCTTTTCCCCACCCTCTCCCCCCATTCAGCCCATAACACAGTGTTTCCCAACCCAGTCCTCAGGGTACCCCAAGGCCAGTCATGTTTTCAGGATATCCACAATGAATATGCATGAGAGAGATCTGCATGCACTGCTTCCATTGTGTGCAGATCTATCTCATGCATATGCATTGTGGCTACCCTGAAACCTGACTGGCCTGGGTGTCCCAGAAGAGTGGGTTGGGAACCACTGCCAGAACGTTATCTAGCTCATCCTCGTTCTTTGCCAGTCCTCGTAAGCTGACCAGTTGTTATGGAAACAAACTATTGTATTCAGTTCAACCATGCATTTGCTTCTAACATACAATAGATCCACTCCAATCTGCTTTTTACAGAAATCAAATCCATTTGATTTAAACTAAACTGAAATCAAATCCATTTGATTTAAATTGAACCATTAAACTGAACTATCTAATTTCTCAACAAATAGGGGTGTCCTACATGGAGCGGTGGGTTCACCCCTAAACAAAGACATGGGGAGGGATGGCCTGCACAGAGTGGCAGGTGCACCTATCCTGCCATCTTACTGGGCAGACTAGATGGACCATACTGGTCTTTATCTGCCCTCATTTACTATGCTACTATTTACATTTCCAGCTTTAGCAAGCTCCATGCTCGCCTCCATTATGCACACCAGAGCAGGCACATGATCCCCAGTTCCTACTCCTTGTATGGGTAGGTTTGGTAGGAAAGAGGTTGGCTCTGGCTGTATGCCCATCATCGCTAGTTCACCCACCAGTGGGATGGTGATCTCCCCAAATTTAACTACCACGGGGCATTTCCACCACAAATGGAGGAACCCTCCCTTGTGTCTGCAACCCCGCCAACAGTTCTATTCATTGAAGGCGAACCAGATCCAAATACATTCAGTATAACATTTTGTATCCATGTTCCACCAGCGACACAGCTACCAAGAGTTTGCTGGTGCTCTCCAAAATACGCTTCCATGTCTTTTACCCTAGAGCAGGGGTGTCAAACTCCAGTCCTGGAGGGCCACAAACAGTCAGGTTTTCATGGTATCCCTAATGAATATGCATGAGATATATTTGCATGCACTGCCCCCATTGTATGAAAATATATCTAATGAATATTCATTAGGGGCATCCTGAAAACCAGACTGGTTTGTGGCCCTCCAGGACTGGTGTTTGACACCCCTGCCCTAGAGAGAGACTCCTAGATCTGTTCCCCACTTTATACGGACTAGAGCTTCTGCACTTGGGTTTTTTTGTAGTACTTTGTGCATGCCCAATAACAAGCCCCTTGACTCCCTCCCATCTTGAGAACAAAATCTCAAAATAGAACCGATGCCCCCAGGTAGCCCAAACGTTCCAGCTGGACTGCACGTAGTGCCACACTTGTATGAAATAGAACTCATGCTCCAATTTTAGCTGAAATTTCCCTTGCAGTTCGTTATAATCCATCAGCTGTCCCTTACTATTCATTAATTGTCCAACCCATTCTAGTCCTGCCTGTTTGCCGCTTTCAGAATGCACCATATTCCTCCCTTCCACCTCTCAGGCTTGCCTAGAGTCCACATGCTATTCTGCCTTCTTCTTTCTCGGGCCCCGCCTATGGAACTCTCTGCCGTCTGCACTTCGTCTGGCACTTTCCTTTTCCACCTTTAAAGCTAAACTCAAGACTCACTTTTTTGCATGGCCTTTGATCTTCCTCCCCCCCCCCCCATTGATAACTGATAACATCTTATTCCTTTTGTTACTATCGCTGCTCGCTGTCTCTTCCTTTTAATGCTATCTCTTTCCTGTCAATAAATGGCGTTCTTCTTCCGCTCCTCTTTTTTCCAGCAATATCCTTTTGTTTTATTGTAAACCGCCGCTTACCTATGGTTCAGGCGGTATATTAAGTTTTAAATAAAGATAAAGATATATTAGACCAAATTGAAATTCAGCATTATACCTAATGGGAGTATGTCAGTAAAGAGCCTTTCTACCACATAGCTGATCCCTGTAGCATAACCAGACATTCAAGGTTTGGGCAGCAAACAGATTAATTCCCCCCATCCTTTTTACTGCATTATTTCAACCAGAGCCCCTTCCCCATGAAATGTGGCCATGTAAATCATGTTCAATCACAACCCACTGCTTCCCGTTTTCACCCTTTTTCTTCTCTACCAATCCACTCAACAGTGCTCCCACACAATACTTTGCCATATCCGGAATCACCATACTATCATCTTTTTTTAATCTTTCATCAGAACTGATCACACCACCCTTGGGATCGTTTCCTCCAGATAAAGTCAAATATACATTTCTGTCATGCTTTGAGTACCTTATCCGGGATATGCACTGGCAGGGCCAAAAATAGAAACAGCAATCATGGCAAAATGTTCATTTTGATAGTGGCTATTCTCCCCATCCATGACAGGGTGAGTTGACTCCACCAGTCCAAGTTCCCCCTGTTAGCCAGCCAGAGCCTCTCATGATTTACACTTAGAGTTCCTCTCAATTCCTACCCACCTGTATTCCCAAATACCTAATTGATCCTCTAGCCCATTTAAAGGGGAAGACCTCCCTCAATCTATCTTCCAGGTCCCTCTCCAGGTGGACTGTCAGAATCTCAGTCTTAGATTCATTTTGTGGTCCAGTAATCAGCTAAATACCTCAATTTCCTAAAGCATATTTGGCAATAATATCAATGGTTGGGCTAAGGTGTAGATCACGTCATTCACAAATAGCCCAATTTTATACATCTGTCTCCCCACCATACTCCCATTGGCATGTACTTTTTCTGCTAAAGGTTCTATTATGAGGGTGAACAGGGGAGACAGATGCAAATTCAGCTGAGTAGGCTCTGTTAACCTGGATCTGAGCCTTCGAAGTTGCATTCAAAGCCTTAATCCACTCTATAAACCTTTCTCCAAGTACCACTCTCATGAGTACCTGTATCATAAAGTACCACTTGACACAGTCAAATGCTTTTTCAGCGTCCATCGCAACTAAGAGGGAGTCATCTTTACTCTCCTTAGCATTCCAAATCAAATTTAACAATTTTCTAATGTTGTCTTTCTCCTTCCTGCCTAGTATAAAACCTGCTTGATCTTCCTTAACTAGTTTAGCTATGACCTGTTGCAACTTATTAGCCAAGACTTTGGCAAGCACCTTTGCATCTAAATTAATTGTGGAGATGGGTCTATAGGAACCACAGACAGAGCCTTCTTTGCCAGTTTGTGGGAATAATGGTAGTCTCCAGTATACATTGTGTCTGGGACCTTACCCAAATGAAGTACCTCATTGAAGACTCATATTATCTGGTTAGCCAGACTATCTTGGAACTTTCTATAATAGCAGACCGTATACATATCTAGTCCAGGAGCATGTCCCACCCTCATATTCTCAATTGCTTCAATGACTTCATCAAAAGTAATCTCAGCCTCTAGGTGGGCTGACTCCTCCCACATCAATTGGTTCATGGTGCACCCACTCAAGTAATCCCTAGTTTCCCCCTCTGATGCTCCCTGCTAACTACAGTAAAGTTTAGAATAGAATTGCCGAAAAATTTTTCATTTCCACAGCCCCAAATCTTAGGACACCGATCTCATCCCTTATTTTTAGTATCTGTTGCTACTTGATTTGGGCCTTCAGTTTAGTGGACAGCAGTCTCCCAGCTTTGTTCCCCATTCAAAAAGGTCTGCCTCACTTGCTTCATCTTGAAGCCAATGTCCCTATTCATCATCTGCATTAACTGTCCCCTTAATTCTTTAATTTGATTCGTCTGAACCTTACCTACTTCCTCTTTATGAAGGTCTTCCAGTCACTTCAGCTCCTCCAGTCACTTCAGCTCCTCCCTCTTGATTCCATTTCTGGAACGTGGTAACTGTTGGGCACATGCTGGGCACAATCCCTATGCTTACCACGAAGCTGTTACACTTAATGCACGTTTATTTTGGGGCAAAATGCGCATTAAGTGCCAAAACCTATTGCACTTTACTGAAAGGGCTCCTAAGATTATAAACCCACTGAGGACAGGGAAATACCTGCTCTACCTTTATGTAACTAGTTATGAGCTACTGCTGAAAATGTGAGATTGAAATCCAAATAAATAATTTAGTTTATTATTTTTCAATTACATGAATCTCAAAACAAAGTTCTCAAAGCAAAGTTATGGAAAGACCCGCATTCCCAGAATTGAATGAGTAAAACATCAGCCAGAGTCTTAAATTTCAGAGAGCCTGATGGGAAAATTTTAAGTTTTGGGTTTTTTTTGGTACAGTGAACTTTATGGTAGGTAGCAATGTAAAACCATTGCTTACTCATTTTTTTTCCACTTTGAATTTTTTATTGCAATAAACTCAAATGCAAAAAAAAGCATCAGTGACAGTATTATCATACCACCTTCCTCCCCCCTGCTGGTGGTGCCCTCACTCTGACCCTCCCACACACTCTGACCCTCCCACACACTCAGGTACGACTTTTATTATAGGAGTGGAGGAGTGGCCTAGTGGTTGGGGCAAGGTACTTCAGGCCGGAAGGTCGGGGGTTCAAATCCCACTAGAGGACAGCAACCTTGTGCCGGAAGGACTGGGGTTTCTAGTCCCACAGGTGCTCCTTGTGGTCTTGGGCAAGCCACTTAACCCTCCATAGCCCATGTTCCCTGTAAAATAGTTATCTCCAAGTTATAATGTCCTGTTCAATGTAATTTCAGTTTGTTCAATGTAAACCGCACTGATGCAGAATAGCGCGGTATATAAGAGAATGTAACTAAAATAAAATAAAAAAATAAATTATTTCAAGACCCTCTTCCCCTATTTCGTCCAACCAAGTCCACACAGCTGCTTATTGCATTTTCACCTTCTCTCGATTACCCCTTTTGATAACCATAAGCAGATGCAAACTATACAAATCAGATATTTGTCTAACAAACCCACCCATCCCAGGTAGCAGCAGCCTACTCCAATTTGCTGCTATCTCACATCTCACTGCTATCACACTGTGATTCAAGACACCCTTCACCTTCCCTGATATCTCTGGCATTTGTTTATTCAACAGGAAGCTAGCAGGGTACCTTGGGAGTTGTAACCCTAGGATCTCTTTCATAAGAGCAATTACCCCCGCCCCCTCACTATCTCTGCATCTCTCTGAAGCCCCACCACATATGGAACAG
This sequence comes from Ichthyophis bannanicus, assembly GCA_033557465.1. Lineage (NCBI taxonomy): Eukaryota > Metazoa > Chordata > Amphibia > Gymnophiona > Ichthyophiidae > Ichthyophis > Ichthyophis bannanicus. The sequence goes on from CM066032.1 coordinate 1,734,555,925, forward strand.
GGTGCCCACCGCCGCACACTGCCTCCAGCATTTCTCAGACTTCTCCACTCATGCTTTAAACAAGCTCTCTAGTGTCAAATACCACCTAAGCAGGACTTGTAACCATTCTCCACCAAGTTTAATGCAAGGGACAGCTTAGATATCTTTAGAATGATACACTCCCGCTCCAGCATGTATCCTGTTTACCTCAACTTTGCCATTATTAGGCCTTTGTAGAGTTTAGGTAATAATTACTCTTCTTGCCCACTGCCCCCATATATAAGGCTTCCACCCAAGAGCTATCTCAGCCTAAATCCCCTATCTCAAGGAACAAGCAGGAATGAGTCTTCACATATGGGTACATCGGTACCGACGGAGTCTGCGCGGGAACGCTTCCCAGCGTCCAATCAAGAGCTTTTGGAAGCATCCCAGCACGCCTGCGTGCTGCCTTCCCGCCTTTCCCAACTGCCTCTCCTCAGTTTTCATTTTTCCGCGGAGCCGGCAGGACGTCCTCCTGTCACCGCAGAAAATTCTTGTTTTTATTTTTTAGTTTTCTTGTGGTCGCGGCTGTCTTCCCGACACCACCGGTACCACCGGTGTTTTCTTTTCTTTTCTTGAAAACCTTTTCCTTTTCCACGGGATATTTTTTCTTCATAGTGTCCCACGGTCTCTTAGGCCTTTTAGGCCTTCTCTTTTTCCTTAATGGAACCGCCAGGCACTTCCTCCAAGAAATGTTCACACTGTGGCGGTACAACTTTATTTTTAGACCCTCAAAGTTGGTGTCTAACCTGCTTGGGTCCTGACAACAGTTTGGTGAGAAGAGGTTTTCAACATCGAGGTTCCCTTGATACACGGCTGTCCTCCAACTTCAGGGCACCGTCCCCTTCTTCTTCCACACAAGATCAGGTAACCCACAAACAGTCTGTTAAGACTAGCCAGTCCTTGAGTGGTAGGTCTCATGCATAGCATGAAGACGGCTCCGACCTTGCCCTCGAGGGCCCACTGGCTTCAAAATCCCAGCGGGAGTCTTCGGTCTCCAAAGCAAATAAGGGGTTTCAGGTTGTTCCTGGGGTTCACCCCTCACAGAACATACCTCAGCCGTGTCCGGTGGTGGCATCCGCTTCGCGCGGTACCGGTACCCCCGGCATCGGCACTGGTTTTGGATGAAACACTCCTCACCAGGGATCGTCATCTGACGTCCTCGGTACCTTCGGGACCGGTGGATACAACCCAGACTGACTTTCCTTTATCGGTACCGGCACCGATACTACCACTGCCGTCGGTACCCTTCAGACGTGCATCGATAGACTCGCTTCCTTCGATGCCGAGTCTGGAATCGATCTCCAGTCTGGAGGACTGGGTACCGACTCGCCTTGGTACCGGCTCTCGCCGGTACCGAAGGCTAGGTTCCGATGATTCGGATCCACAACTCTCTGTTCCTTTGAGGCCGATTGAGTTGCCACTGGTTGACCTTCCTTCACCGGTGTCCGACACGGTACCGAACTCGGTACCGACGACCTCATTACCTTTGCGGTTGGTACCTTCCATGCTTCGCCTATCAGGCTCTCTGCCCTCGATGCCGAGTTTGGAATAGATCTCTAGTCTACAAGACTCGGTACCAATAGTTTTTGGTACCGACATCGATCGATACCGGTGCTTCGGTACCGGGGATAGTGGCAGGATGGGTTCGGTCACCTCGGTACCAATTGCACTGTCAACGATGACTACTCCGATGTCTTTGTCGGGCTCGACTCCGACATCGGTACCGGTATCCACAGCATCGTGGCCATCTCCTACCATGCTTTTTTCAACAGGATCGCTCCATTCTATACCAAGCTTGGAGTCGATAACGGGCATGGACGATGTGGTAAGGGCGGTTGCTGCTCATGATACCCAGTATCAGCAACCATCCTTTAAGCATTCCACACTGCACTGTGCAGGATCTTCTATTCCTATATATTTGGATACCTCTGTGGATGTTCAGGCTAGTTCTTTAAATCTAACCTGTCCAAGAGAGATTCCTGCTATAGGGATCCCTCTTTTCAGAGTTTCCTCTGGGATATAGCAAGATCCCTTGCCATTCCTATCCCAGGACATGATCCTGCACAAGGCTCTTTACCAAAGCAAAGGAGAACATAATGCTTCCTTTGCATCATTCCTTGCAGAATCTCCTTCTAGGAATGTGGGAAAAACCTTTCCGGGTACCCCCACCTCCCAGGGCAACTGATCTGTTATATCAGGTGCCCCCCTCTCCAGGGTTTCAAAAGACTCAACTTCCTCATCATTCCCTAGTAGTGGAATCAGCAATGAGGCGGGTAAAGAGTAAGAAAAAGCACTCTTCCTATCCGCCAGGTCGTGAGTCTAAAATACTAGATGACTTTGGACGTCAAGCCTTCCAGACATCTATGCTTTCTGCAAGAATTCTCTCATATATATTTTATATGAGTCTTTCTCTTGAGGAGTTCACAAAGCAATTACATCTTTTGTCTCCTTTCCTTTCAGATTCCAGGAGTACAGAATATTCTTCACTGCTTAAGCATATCCAGAATATCTCTTGGTTTCTTTCTCGTGCTTCCCTACACTCTTTTGAGTCTGTTAGCAGGACTTCTGCTATAGCTATAGGGGCACGACGTAGAGCCTGGCTCCAAGCTTCAGACTTGGACAAATGGGCACAACAAAGACTGCGACATACTCCTTGCACTGGAGAAAATCTTTTCAACAAGGAGTCTTTACGTCAGGTTACTCAGTTGTCCACTGATTTAACTGTTCCTAAGGGTTGTTCTACCCCTTCCTCTGTCCCAGTACGTACGAAATGTCCTCCCAAACTTTCTTCCCACAGGAGAAGAAGGTTCTATTCATCACTTGCCCATCATACAGATGTTTCCCAACAGGGAAAGCATCGTCCTGGTCTGAAGAATCCAACCTCTCACCAGGCTCAGCAAACCCAGCACCTGCAGGGTTTCTGTCATTCATCATCGGATGCTTGTGACCTTTGGGGTTAGAATCTACAGTTGCTTCTTCTCAGTGGAGGCAATCCACCGCTTTATTCTAACCCCTACACAGGGATCTCTTTCCAAAAGATATCCATTTCTTCTATTTTTTATGAGCTGTCAGGATGTTCATGCCTATAAGTCACAGGTTTCTCCTCTTTTTCCTGCTAGGGAAAGAGGTCTAACCACTATCAGATGATAGTTCCTGTGCCAACATGTACTTTTCCTTTCTATAGACTTACTACTTCGTAAGTCTTCTTCAGCTCCATTCTCTTCACCCTCTTACCAAGTTTTTCCTCTGTAAGAGCGGAATTACTTACTGGGAGGCTTACTCTTCAGCCTCTCTAGTTTTCTCACTTTCCAGTGCAGAGTTTTTCTCTCTGAGTTACCTCCTCTATTTCAATCTTGCTGGGGCAGTTTATCAGACATGTCCAGAGTTTTCTACTCCTGTTCTGTCTGTTCTTTCTGTTTTTGAACAGTAAGATTCTTTTGCTGTCTTGCTAACAGCTGCCCATGCAGGAGCTTTAATGTTTGGACCACTGGTTCTTGTCCACAAACAACCAGATTGTCCTCCACTAACATTCTGTCTAGTCTTAGTAGTGGCTCCAAGTCAGTGCTCATCTCTCTTGGAGATCATCTCACTACAAGCTTTCTAGATTGTCTTCTATTCTGCCATCTTCATTTCCTGAGTTGGCAGCATAGTTGACAGAGATACTGACTTTCTAACAGCCTGTTCTATCCCCTCATTCTCCTGCATCATGCTCTCTGCACTCTACAGAGAAGCTTTCCACTATGGGCCCCTGCTAGAGAGCATGGGTTTTTTTTTCTCCAACAGCTATTCTAGCTGGTTAGAAAAGGCTTTTCAGTCATGTCTTCCATGACTAGAAGGTTCCTCCTTCTTTTCTATCTCCTTTTTTGATATAAAGGACATAGGCTTTCTCTTACGTGAAGACTCAAGGAGTTGCCAGTTCCCTGCTTTGGTCCATAGTATTCCCAATTGGGGATATGCTCGTCTTCATAGTAAGAACGCATGATACCTTTGCCCTTAAGCAGGTCAACATGGTGTCTCATCTCTAGGCGTCTTCTGTCTACTTACCATGCCAGAGTCCTGGAGGACTCGGGACTTGCTGGCTGCACATTGACATTGTCCTTGTTTTTTCACGTAACAGTCCTGGTTATTTTGCACTAACTAGCATTCTTGCAGATCATGACCAGGAGGACTAGATTCTCTATATGTCTTCTCAAGTAGGTTCCACCTCCTTGTTGTTAGATGAATCTTGCCTCTCGACATAGCCTATGTGATCACTGTACTGTAGGCATATCTCTGTCTAACTGCAGACACCCATATGTACGCCTATATATCCTTATTATTTTTTGTGTGTATTTTATGCCCTGCCATATCTCACTATAGATATATTCTTAGATGTCTGTCTATCTATCTATCTATATGTATATATATATATATATATATATGTGTGTGTGTGTGTATATATATATATAATGTATATAATGTATCTGTTGAGATATTTTCTTATAGATAGATATGTATCCACATACTTATCTATCTTCCTGTCTATTCTCATATACTTATATGATTTTGACAGAGGGTTTTTACCCATACCTATGCTATCTAGCAGGTTTGGGATTCTACACACACTCCCACTCCTGTGGTAGTCAACAATTTTAATGCCATAACCTAATGGTTTAGGTACTTCTGAAACTCTCCATACTAAATATTTCTCCTAGCTATCCCAGTTAGGAGAGACATTGTGGACCTTCAGTTAATCACAGGCTTTAACGCCTCCGGCATTTGTCCTCTCTTTTTGGGATACAAGGGATCCCCATACCCTTTCTCCCTCAAGGACTATGCCTGTTTGTCCAAATCGGTTAGCCTTTCTCTTTTTGCTCCTAAGAGTGAGCCACGCTCCCGCCAAAAGAGTTAGGTTTTTGTCATAAACCCTTCCTCTGAAGGTCCACCGTTTTTGTACCACCCCAGTTTTTCCTACTGGGGTTACCTGTTCCTTCAGGTTTCTGACCTCCACTGTTTTTTCCTACAGATTTATTGCCTCCACTTCACAGTGAGGTCTTCTTCAAGGTTCCTCTACTGGGTTCCCAGTAGATCCATGAACCTCCATACTTCTGTGAAATCCTGTTAGGGGAGGTCTCTATTGCAATCTTCTTGCAACATCATTGATGACAACCATCATCCACACATGGACTCCTTCTCTGCAGTCCTATGTTACGTTAGCTGTTCCACAGCATTTTTTCTTTCTTCAACTCCTACCCTCCATCCTCAGGATGCCTGGTGTTCTGGGAGATAGCATGTTCCAACCTATGACATGCTGGGACTCCAGGCATCTGAGCTTGGGAGTCCCCATATGTGAAGACTCATTCCTGCTTGTTCCTGGAGATAGCACAGTTACTTACCTGTAACAGGTGATCTCTGGGAACAGCAGGAATAAGTCTTCACAACCCACCCACCTCCCCAGGAGTTGTCTCTCTATCTATCTTTCCTTTCCTTTCTTTCTCTCTTTGTCTCAGCTTTAAAACTTAACTGAGGAAAGGCAGTTGGGAAAGGCAGGAAGGCAGCACGCAGGCTTGCTGGGATGCTTCCAAAAGCTCTTGATTGGACGCTGGGAAGCGTTCCCGCGCAGACTCCGTCGGTACCGACGTACCCATATGTGAAAACTTATTCCTGCTGTTCCCAGAGATCACCTGTTACAGGTAAATAACTGTGTTTTCACCCCTTTCTGCTGCAAAAAAAGATGAACTTGAAGATACCTGTAAAAACCCTTTCCTTCCAACCCAAACAAGTCCCTAAGCCCTTCAAAGGACAAAACCTCTCCCTTCTGCACAAACTGGGAAATAGAAACATAGAAACATGATGACAGAAAAAGACCACATGGCCTATCTAGTCTTTCCTTCCATAACAACAACTACAACAGTCCACTTTTTACCTTTAGAGATCCTCTGTGTTGGTCCCATGCTTTTTTGAATTAAGTTACTGTCCTCATCTCTACCACCTCCACTGGGAGACTATTCCATGGATCCACTACTCTTTCTGTAAAGAAATATTTCCGCATTGGCTATTTCCTCCTCCTTTTGAATCTTTGCCTTCTTGACTACTTTGCTAGCTTCTCTAAGTTTTTCCAAATACAGATGCCTGTCTTCCTCTCTCTGTGATCTCTTGTATTTCATGAAGGCCTCCCTCTTTTTCTTCACTTTTTCAGCTACTTCCTTCGAAAACCATAGCGGTCTCCTGTTCCTTTTGCCTTTATTTACCATTTTAACAAAAAGGTTGGTTGCCCTTAAAATACCCCCTTTCAGTTTTGCCCACTGTTTTTCTACATCCCCCAGCTGTTCCCATCCCACTAACGACTTCCTGAGGTATTGGCCAATCTTCGCAAAGTTAGTCTTCCTAAAGTCTAAGATCCTCACCTTGGAATGGATTCTAACAGCCCTAGTCCTAATACTGAACCACACCATCTGGTGATCACTGGATTTATTTATTTATTTATTTTATTTATTTTATTTATTTATCTATTTTCTTCTATACCGCCCCTTCCAGCGATCAAGGGCGGTTTACATGAAACATCTTAACAATTGTACACAGTTGTATACATTTACATTGAACAATCGAATTCAACTATTTACATTGATCAGTCAGATTCAACTATTTACATTGAACAATAAACTTCAACTTTATGATATATTAATACAAACAACCGTTAAACTATTTACATTGGATATTTACAGTGGCTATGTGTTGGCTAGATCCCTGGGTGCCAATGCTAGTTCTTCAACAGATCCAGCCTGTCCAAAAGGATTTCCCTCTGGGGATTTTTCTTTTCAAGCTTTTCTCCTGGATATGGCAGAATCACTTGCCATTTCTATACCTGGACAGGATCCTACACAAGGGAATACAGAATCCCTGTATATTCCTGGGAGAGCAAAGGAGAACATCATGCTTCCTTTGCATCATTCCTTGCGTGTAGCAGCCCTCTTTTAATAAGTGTTATTTCCCTCCCTCCCCACACCCACCCTCCCCTGGGATAATCATAGCTTTATAGGTACTTACCCATCTTAAAAGACAGGAGGTGCTTTCAGGTGAAGCTCATTACCCAAATCAGTCATACACTAAGGACCTGAGATTAATTAAGCTTCAGGTGAACAAGGTATATTAAACGTATTAGGTACAGTTTTATTGGTATAAGTACCCATAGCAACCCCTAGTAAGTAAGAACTTAAAGATCTAGACACAAACTTAAAACTAAGAGGCAGACAGCAGTCCAGCAACGGGATGGGGGCTTTCCAGTCTTTTGCATTGAGTGTCACATGTATGATTTTCTCCCAGTTGGTGAGAGGTCTTACGTGTGCACTAGGTGCAAGGAGCTCTTTTCTCTCAGGGAACAAGTCCATTCTCTAGAGGCTAAAGTAGCAGACTTGGAAAACATAAGACAGACAGAGAGGTACATAGACGAGACCTACAGGGATATAGTCCTGAAGTCCCACCTCCAGTTTGGCAGCACCCCTGTTGCCATGGAGGGGAGAGGTCACGTGACAGGAGAGCATCACCCTGGTGTGGCAGGAAGTGATCCTGTAACTAGGACCTGTCCTCCAGGTGATGTAAAACCCTCTCACACCGAGGAAGTTTCTCCAGGGCCATGTGCCCATGAGGGAAGGGTTAGGACAGCCGTTATAGTTGGTGATCCGATCATTAGGCATGTAGATAGCTGGGTGGGTGGTGGACGTGAGGATCGCCTGGTAACATGTCTGCCTGGAGCGAAGGTAGCGGACCTCACGTGCCACCTAGATAAGGTCTTAGATAGTGCTGGGGAGGAGTCTGCTGTCTTGGTACATGTCGGTACCAATGACATAGGAAAATATGGTAGGGAGGTTCTGGAGGCAAAATTTAGGCTTTTAGGTAGGAAGTTGAAATCCAGAACTTCCAGGGTAGCATTCTCCGAAATGCTTCCTGTTCCACGCGCAGGACCCAAAAGGCAGGCAGAGCTCCGGAGTGTCAATGCGTGGATGAGACAATGGAGCAGAGATGAGGGTTTTGGATTTGTTAGGAACTGGGGAACATTCTGGGGAAAGGAGGGGCTCTTCCGAAGGGATGGGCTTCACCTTAACCGGGATGGAACCAGGCTGCTGGCATTAACCTTTAAAAAGGAGATAGAGCAGCTTTTAAACTAGATATTAGGGGAAAGCCGACAGTCGCCCAAGAGCGGATGGTTCGGAAGAATGTATCCTTGAAGGATACTACCAAAAGCAGAGAGGTTCCACAAAAGAGTAAAGTAGCCCAAATGCCCTCAAGTATGGAGCAGACAGAGCTTAAAGATCCCAATTTACCCATGTCTAACAATAGCCAAATTAACATGAATAAAATACATTCTCTAAAATGCTTGTATGCAAATGCTAGAAGTCTAAAGAATAAGATGGGAGAGTTAGAATATATAGCACTAAATGAAAGGTTAGATATGATTGGAATATCAGAGACATGGTGGAAGGAGGACAACTAGTGGGACACTGTGATACCTGGGTACAAACTATATCGTAATGATAGAGCTGATCAAATTGGTGGAGGGGTTGCGCTTTATGTTAGAGAGGGCATTGACTCAGAAAGGATTAAAGTTTTGCAGGAAACAAAATCTGCTGTAGAATCTATATGGATTGAAATTCCATATAAAAGGGGGAAGGCGATGGCAGTGGGGGTGTACTATCGAGCACCTGGCCAGAATGACCAAATGGATGATGAAATGCTCAAAGAAATCAAGGAAGCTAACAAAAGTTACAGCGCAGTAATAATAATGGGTGATTTCAATTACCCCGGTATCGACTGGGTCAGTGTCACGTCAGGACATGCTAGGGAGATAAAGTTCCTAGATGAAATAAATGACTGCTTCTTGGAGCAGCTGGTTCATGAACCGACCAGAGGGGAAGCCATATTAGACCTAGTCCTTAGTGGAACACCAGATCTAGTGCAAGAGATAAGGGTGTTGGGGCCACTTGGCAATAGTGATCATAGCATGATCGCCTTTGATTTAATTAGTGGAGGAGGGATATTAAGGAAATCCACAGTACTACCTTTTAACTTTCGAAAGGGAGACTATGATAAAATGAGGAAAACAGTTAAGAAAAAACTAAAAGGAGCAGTTGCGAAGGTTAAAGACGTACATCAAGCTTGGGTGTTGTTGAAAAATACTATCTTGGAAGCCCAGACCAGCTGTATTCCACGCTTTAAGAAAAGTGGAAGGAAGTCCAAAAAACTGCCAGCCTGGTTTAAAGGTGAGGTCAGAGAGGCGGCTGTTGCCAAAAAAGCATCTTTCAGGAAATAGAAAAAAGAGCCAAACGACGAAACCTGGAAACAGCACAAGCACTGGCAAGTCAAATACAAGGCATTGATAAGGCAGGCAAAGAGAGAATTTGAGAAGAAGCTTGCTGCAGAAGCAAAAACGCGAAATAAAGACCTTTTCAAGTACATTCGTATCAAAAAACCTGTGAGAGAGTCAGTTGGTCCATTAGATGATAAAGGGGTTAAAGGAGCACTAAGAGGCGACAAGGCAATAGCGGAGAGACTGAATGAATTCTTTGCTTCAGTCTTTATTGAGGAAGATGTAGGGATGTTACCCATGACTGAAGTGGTATTTAAAGGTGCGGAAGAATTGAAGGAAATATCGATACATCAGGAAGATGTCTTACAACTATTAGATAAACTGAAGAGTAGCAAATCACCTGGGCCGGATGGTATACATCCAAGGGTGTTGAAAGAACTGAAATATGAGATTGCAGACCTGCTATCAGTAATCTGTGAACTATCATTAAAATCATCTCTGATACCTGAAGATTGGAGGATCGCCAATGTAACACCAATTTTTAAAAAAGGTTCCAGGGGTGACCCGGGAAACTACAGACCGGTGAGCCTGATGTCAGTACCGGGAAAAATGGTAGAAACCATCATAAAGAATAAAATTGCTCAGCATGTAGATAGTCACAACCTAATGGGAGACAGCCAACATGGCTTTAGACAAGGAAGATCTTGTCTTACTAATCTGTTATGTTTTTTTGAAGGAGTGAATAAACAGGTGGACAAAGGTGAGTTGGTTGATATTGTGTATCTGGACTTTCAGAAAGCCTTTGACAATGTCCCTCATCAGAGACTTTTGGCAAAACTAAAGAGTCATGGGATAGGAGGCAGTGTACTATTGTGGATCAGGAACTGGTTAAAAGATAGAAAGCAGAAGGTAGGGCTAAATGGCCAATTTTCCCAATGGAGAAAGGTGAATAGTGGTGTACCCCAGGGATCTGTGCTGGGTCCGCTGCTTTTTGACATATTCATAAATGACCTGGAAAATGGAATAACGAGTGAGGTTATCAAATTTGCAGATGACACAAAACTGTTTAAAGTTGTTAAAACCCAAGAGGATTGTGAAAAATTGCAAGAGGATCTTGATAAATTGGAAGACTGGGCATCAAAATGGCAGATGAAATTTAATGTGGACAAGTGCAAGGTTATGCACCTAAGGAAGAACAACCCAAACTATGGTTACACGATGCAAGGTTCCACATTAGGAACCACCACCCAGGAAAAAGATTTAGGCATCATTGTGGATACCATGTTAAAATCCTCGGCCCAGTGTGCAGCGGCTGCCAAGAGAGCAAATAGAATGCTAGGTATGATAAGGAAAGGAATGGAAAATAAAACAAAAGATATTATAATGCCTCTATATCGTTCCATGGTGAGACCGCACCTTGAATATTGCGTGCAATTCTGGTCACCGTATCTTAAAAAGGATATAGCGATTTTAGAAAAGGTACAGAGAAGAGCCACCAAAATGGTAAAGGGGATGGAAGGATACTCCTATGAAGAAAGGCTAAAAAGGTTAGGGCTCTTTAACCTGGAAAAGAGACGGCTGAGGGGAGATATGATAGAAGTCTATAAATTAATGAATGGAGTGGAACGGGTAAATCGTAGATCGAACAGGTAAACGTAGATCGAAAGACTAGGGGACATGCGATGAAGCTACAGGGTAAACTATTTAAGACTAATAAAAGAAAATATATTTTCACTCAACGTGTAATCAAACTCTGGAATTTGTTACCGGAGGATGTAGTAAAGGCTGTTAGTGTAGCTGGGTTTAAAAAAGGTTTGGACAAGTTCCTGTAGGAAAGGTCCATAAACCATTATTAAGAAGTGACCGAAGATATCAATGCTTGACCCAGTACAAGCATTGTGGAACTTGTGTCTCTTGGGGAAACTGCTAGGTACATATGACCTAGATTGGCCACTGTTGGAAACAGAATACTGGGCTTGATGGACCTTGGTCTGACCCAGTATGGCATATCTTACGTTCTTATGTTCTTATGTTCTCCTTCTACGAATGTGGGAAGCTCCTTTAACGGTACCCCCACCTTCTAGGGCAACTGATCTTCTATATCAGGTGCCCCCCTCTCCAGGTTTTCAAAGGACTCAACTTCCTCATCATTCCATTGTTGTAGAATCAGCAATGAGACGGGTTAAGAGTACTAAAAAGCACTCTTCTTATCCGCCAGATCGTGAGTCTAAGATTTTAGATGCCTTTGGATGCCAAACCTTCCAGGCATCCATGCTTTCAGCAAGAATTCTCTCATATATTTTCTATATGGGTTTATCTCTTGAAGAGGTCACAAAGAAATTACTGTTTTTGACTCCTTTTCTTCAAGAGCCCAAAAGTGCAGACTATTCCTTACTGGTTAGTCATGCTCAAAATATCTCTTGGTTCCTTACTCGTGCTCCCCTAGACTCCTTTGAGTCTGTTAGCAGAACCTCTGCTATAGCTATAGGGGCACAACGTAAAGCCTGGCTCCAGGTTTCAGACTTGGACAAATGGGCACAAGAAAGACTGGGAAATACTCCTTGAACTGGAGAAAATCTCTTTAACAAGGAGTCTTTACTCCAAGTTGCTCAGTTAACCACTGACATTCCTGTTTCCAGAGGCTGTTCTACGCCTTCCTCTTTCCCAGTTGGTAGGAAATGTCCTACCAAACTTTCTTCCCCTAGGGGGAAAAAGTTTTATCCATCTTCTGCCCATCATACAGATGTTCCCAAACAGGGGAAACATCGACCTGGTCTGAAGAAACCACAACCTCAACAGGATCAGCAAACCCAGCACTCGTAGGGTTTCAAATAGATCATCATTACCTCTCTTGGTTGGTGGTTAGAGTGGCAGTCTGCTTCTTTTCACTTGAAGTATCTGCACTAATTTTATCCTAACCTTTTCTAGATATCTCTTCACGAGACATCTTTTCTTTTAATCTAAGAGTCTTTATGATGATCATGCCCATACTTAACAGGTTTCTCTTCCTCTTTGGGGAAAAGAGAAGTGACAACTATCAATAAGACAGTTTTTTCCCTGTACTGGCATGTATCATCTTACCTTTCAGAGACTTCCTGCATAGTCAGTCTCCTTCAACTCTGTCTTACCTCCCTCTTACTACAACATTCGGTTTGTAAGAGTGGCTCTTTTACACTGGTAAGCCCCTATGGTCCGCTACCTATTCCACAGGGGGATTCTCACTTCCAGAGTTGTCTCCCCCTTTATTACCTTAGGGCAGCTCATCAGACAATAGGAAGTCCTACTATGTCTGTTTCTTTTTCCCAATCTAAGAAAGGAGGGGAAAAGAAATTTTCTTCCGCTGCCCTGGTAGTTGCTGCAGATACAGCAATTCCTAGTGGTTAAGCCACTGGTTCTGTTCACCACACAACCAGGGTTTCCCCTCCACTAGCAATCCTTCTAGCCTCAGTGCTAAACCCCAAACAGGTTATTAACCTTTCTGGGAAACCCTGTTATAACAGACTGGTTGGTTAACTTCTATTCTTCGCCCCCTGGTTTTGGGCAGAATAGTTTACCTACTGGCTTTAAGCAGCCAGTGTTTTCTTCTAACCAACCTCTAACATGCTCTCTGCAACTCTACAGAGTAGCTTTGCACTATGGGCCCTTGCTAGAGAGTATTAGTATCTTGCCTAGCAGATAATCCCAGATGGTTAGGAGGGGTTCACCCAGTCATGCTCCCATGACTGGTAGGTGTTCCCTACCCTTACCATCTCATCTAAAATCTCTTTTTGAGATAAGACACAGGCCTTTCATCACGTGAAAACCTAAAGAATGGCCAATTCCCTGGCTTGGCCCATATCTCCTTTGGACTCTCGCCGGAGATAGTTTTCTTTCAGTGGCAGCTCAAGGACGCCTGATACCCATCTTGCCCTTATAGGCAGGTCACTATGGTATCTTATTCCGCTGGCGCCCTCCATCCAATCACCATACTGCAGTTCTGGAGAGATCTGGACTTGCTGCCTGCAGACTGAAGTTATCCTCTGCATTTTTCACGTAGGCCATCCTGGTTATTCAAGAGCTCGATTTCTGAAAGGAATCTAGATTCCTTCTGGTCAGGGAGACCATTCCTCTGACTCTGTCAGTCATAACCAGGGAAAGGAGATTCTCTATGCATCTATTCAAGCAAGTATCACCCTTCTTGCTATTAGATGAGTCTTTCTCTCTCCCCATATTCCTAGGGGGTCTAGTTCTATAGCCATCTCTCTATCCACATACCTGGAGACATGTGTCTATATGCCTACATATATCTATCTATCTATATCTATATCTATCTATCTATATATCTATATCTATATATCTATATCTATATATCTAGTGAGATATATCTTTTAGGTAGATATGTATCCACATACTTATCTATCTGTCTGTTTAGGTTCAGATATCCATACATTCCTATATGATCCTGACAGATGGGCACTACCCCTATCAATGCTGTGCCAGCATACTTAGGGTTCTACACATATATCCACTTCCTGTGGTAATTAAACTTTTTCCTTACCATAACCTTTCAGGTTTAGGTACCTCTGAAGCTCTCCATGTACCTTTTTCTTTCCTAATTGACCCCATTTAGGAAAGACATTGCGGAACTTCAGTTAATCTAAAGCTTAGCGCTTCCTAAATCTGTCCTTACTTTCTTATCAGATACAGGGGTCTCCATACCCTTTCTCTCCTACATGGACTAATTCCATTGCCAGTCCAGATGGGTCAGACTCATTTTTCTTTTGGTCCTAGGATTGTACTGTTCTTGGACCAAAACAGCTTCAGCTTTGTCTAATAGTACCTTCTGCATCTTCCACTGAAGCCCTACCTCTTTATACTACCCCAGTTTCCCCTGGGGCTATTTCTCACCCTGAAGGGTTCTGACCTCCACTTGTTTTTTCTACTTCTATTACCTCTACTTCTCAGTGAGGTACTCCTTGAGGTTTTTCACTGGCTCTTCTAACAGATCCATATGAACCTCAGTAGACTTTGCAGTGCCAACAAGGGAGGCCCATATTACAATATTTTACTACTAAATGCCCTCTATACAGGGTCTTCCTCTATAGAAGTCCTGTTCTAGTCCAGTTGTTCCACAGCACCTTTTCTGTATTCAACTCCTACCCTCCATCCCCAGGATGCCTGAGGTTCTGAGGAGTAGCATGGCTCTTTCTAGATTCGCAACATGCTAGGACTCCCTCTGGGCATCTCAGCTTGGGAGTCCCCATATATGAAGACTCATTCCTGCTTGTTCCTGGAGATAGCACAGTTACTTACCTGTAACAGGTGATCTCTGGGAACAGTAGGAATAAGTCTTCACAACCCACCCACCTCCCCTAGGAGTTGCATTTCTCTATCTCTATCTTACGCTTCCTTGCTCTCTCTCTCTCTTTGCCTCAGCTTTAAAACTTAACTGAGGAGAGGCAGTTGGGAATGGCGGGAAGGCAGCATGCAGGCGTGTTGGGATGCTTCCAAAAGCGTTCTGATTGGACGCTGGGAAGCGTTCCCGCGCAGACTCCGTTGGTACCAACGTACCCATATGTGAAGACTTATTCCTGCTGTTCCCAGAGATCACCTGTTACAGGTAAGTAACTGTGCTTTCCCGGTTTATCAGTATTTCTTTCAGTTCTTCTGATTTATCACCTTTAAATATCATTTCAGGCATGGGTAATTTCCCTACATCATCTTCAGTAAAGACCAAAGCAAAGAATTAATTCAATCCCTTCTCTATGACCTTGTTCTCCTTTAGCACCCCTTTTACCCTTCTATCATCCAATGGTCCAACTGACTCTTTCTCGGGGTTTTTGCTGCAAATGTACTTGAAAAAGTAGTTATGCATTTTTACTTACGTGTCAAGCTTCTTTTCAAATTCTCTTTGTCTGCCTTTTCAGTGCCTTGCATCTAACTTGCCAGTGCCTATGTTGTTTCCCATTTTCATCATTTGGCTCCTTTTTCCATTTCCTGAAAGTTGCTTTTTTGGCTTCAACAGCCTCTCTGACCTCTCCTTTAAACCATGCTCGCAGTTTTATGGCCACCTTATACTTTTCTTAAAACGTGGCATACATCTTGTCTGGGCTTCTAAGACAGTATTTTTAAACATTGCCCATGCTTGATGTAGATCCTTAAGCTTTGCAACTGCTCCTCTGTTTTTTTCTGAACTATTTTCCTCATTTTATCATAGTCTTTTTTTGATTTCCTTGCCGTCCTTCTTCCACTTATTAAAATCAAACGTGATTATGCTATGATCACTATTGCCAAGTGGCCCCAACACCCTTATCTCTTGCATCAGATCCTATGTTCCACTAAGGACTAGTTCCAGAATAGCTTCCCTTCTTGTCAGTTCATGAACCAGCTGTTCCAAGAAGCAGTCATTTATTTCATCTAGAAAATTTATCTCCCTAGCATATCTTGCAGTGGCAATGACCCAGTTGATACCGGGGTAATTGAAATCACCCATTATACTGTGTTTTAACTTTTGTTAGCTTCCCTGATTTCTCTTAGCATTTCATCATCCATCTGTTCTTTCTGGCCAGGCGGTCGGAATTACATCCCCACTGCCATTGCTTTCCCCTTTTTACATTGGATTTCTATCCATGGAGATTCTACAGTGTATTTTGTTTACTGCAAAACTTTAATCCTTTTTGAGTCAATTCCCTCTCTAACACAGAGTGCAACCCCTCCACCAATTTGATCTGTTCTATCATTACGATATAATTTGTACCCAAGTATCGGAGTGTCTCATTTGTTGTCCTTCCAGCTGGTCTCTGAGATGCCAATCATATCTAACCTTTCATTTAGTGCTATATATTCTAGCTCTCCCGTTTATTTTTTTAGACTTCTAGCATTTGTATACAGGCATTTTAGAGGTTGTATTTTATTTGTAATAATCTGTTTATCAGTTGATAGGAGTAATTTGGAATCTTTCAGGTCTGTACTTAAGGGCATCTGGGTTACTTTTATCTTTATTGGAACCTCTCTGTTTGGATGTCATAACGTCCCTCTTTTGTTAGTATCCTTCAAGGATACATCCTTTCAAACCATGCACTCTTAGGCGACTATGATAAGAATATAAGAAATTTTATTTATTTAGTTGTTTTTTATACCGCCTTATCATGAATCAATACGATTTACAGAGAACCATAACTTTTACAGAGAACAGTGAACACAACTAAAATATTGAATCACATTTTATACAGGGTAATTCGTAGTAACTTATTTACAATTGTAAATATATTTGCAATGACTGTTTGGCAGACATATTTACAGAGAGACTGAGACAGTTTACAGCATGCCTTACTGGGTCAGATCAAGGTCGATCAAGCCCAGTATCCTGTATCCATCAGTGGCCATTCCAGACCAGAAGTACTTGGCAGGTGCCCAAAGAGGCACACATATTCCACAATGCATGACCCAGTGCAAACAGTGGATTTTCCAGGTCCTCTTTAATAATGGTTTATGGACCTTTTCTCCAGGAACTTGTCCAAACCCTTTTTTAAACCCAGTTACACTAATAGCTTTTACTACATCCTCCAGTAATGAATTTGAGTTTGATTACGCAGTGAGTAAAGAAATATTCCTCTTCGTCTGTCCGGGCCAGTCCAAGCACATGAGGGTTGTCAACCTTCTCCAGCAGCTGAGGACTGAATACTGAATCTTTTTCAATGAACTAGCATCTGGCTCCCCCTGCTGGCTAACCTCAGTCTTTCAGTCCTCAGCAGCTGGAAGGGACGTTAAACTGTCTGGCTCCCAGAGAACGAATGGAAATAGTGCTTAATTTTCTTTAATTTGATCTGTTTTAGTTTTTTTTAAAACAGAGAGGCTCTAGCAGGGTTTTTCTTCCCTAGCACAGCACTTGGCTTCGGCTGGGTTTACAAGTCTGTGCGGGTGCTGAATCTTAAAGGCAAAGCCTGTCTCAACTATTAGCTCTGATCCCAGGGGTAAAAGCAATCGGCGGTACGGGGAGCCCCCGGAAACCATCCGATCACCTCCGGCACCAAGCAGCACTGTACCGTTAGCAGCGGGAGCGAGTGCCTTGAGCGGCGAAATCTGCGCCATACCGGGAGTTTGGCTCACAGGTTAGTCAGCTGGTTCATGGGTTAACGTTTTGTTTTGGCACTTGATTGTGAGCGCGAAGTAGTCAGACCGGCACGTTTTCCTTCAGGGGAAAGAAGGTGATGTTTAACCGCGGTTTAGCTTTAGACTGCTTATTTTTGTTTTTTGCTTTTCGTCGATCGTTCCGTCGCCGGCATGGAAGGCAGGCCTGATGCGGGTTATCTCTTCAGAGACCTTCAGGGTGCTTCGGAAATGGCGGGAGTGAAGCGGAAAATCGCCCCCGGAAGGATTCCGCGCTCATTCAACTCGTAGCCAGGCAGCGTCCTGGGCCGAGTTTGCTTTGATTCCACCCGTGGATATTTGTTGGGCGGCTACTTAGTCTTCGCTGCACACTTTTTCAAAGAACTATAGGTTGGATGTTCAGGCCAGAAGGGATGCTAATGTGGGAGCGTCGGCCGTCATTGCGGGCCTAGCGGGCCCCTCCCAGGGGTAGATACTGCTTTGGTACTTCCCTCATGTGCCTGGACTGGCCCGGAGAGATGAAGAGGAAGAAGAAATTAGACCTTATCTGCTAATTGTCTTTCCTTGAGTTCTCTCCAGGCCAGTCCAGGACCCACCCGTGACTTTTGCGATTTCTCTATTTTTTCGTTCAGGTCGTTGCACGGAGATTCTTGACGTAGACGCCTAGAGGTCAGACTGTGAGTCTGTCTGAGCAGAGATTGAGAAGAATATTTAGCAGATTTTTCCGCTCAAGGAGCTTGGTCGGCTGGTTTTAGGGGGCTTTCGCGTCTCTAGAGAGAGATTCCTTATTTTTCCAAACACAAATTTAAAAAAAAAAAAGAAGAGGTACAGCAATGGGACATTAGACTTTAGGAGCGCTTGCTGGTTTAGGCGGGCTCGGTCTCCTCTGTCTTTTTTTATTTTGGCTGGTTAGAATGGTTATGCTGATTTTTTGTTTTCTCAGCTTAGCTTATGCTGCTTGTTAAGTATTAGACTGAGGTTAACCAGCAGGGGGAGCCAGATGCTAGTTCATTGAAAAAGATTCAGTATTCAGTCCTCAGCTGCTGGAGAAGGTTGACAACCCTCATGTGCCTGGACTGGCCCGGAGAGAACTCAAGGAAAGACAATTAGCAGGTAAGGTCTAATTTCTTCTTTTCTCTTATTAGTTTTAAATGGGTTGCATTGTAGCTTCATTGAATGTCCTCTAGTCTTTCTACTTTTTGATGGTGTAAGCAACCAATCTATGTTTACTTTCTGTTCCATTCCATTCATTAATTTATAGATCTCTATCATATCTCCCCTCAGCCGTCTCTTTTACAAGTCGTAAAGCCCTAACCTTTAAGACTTTCCTGATAGGGATATCCTTCTATCCCCTTTACCAATTTTGGTAGCTCTTCTCTGTACCTTTACTGCTATATCCTTTTTAAGATATGGCTACCAGAATTGCACACAATATTCAAGGTGTGGTTGCACCATGGAATGATAGAGATTTCCCCTATTATCTAGTTTAAAAGCTGCTCTATCTTCTTTTTAAAGGTTAATGCTAGCAGCCTGGTACCATCCTTGTTAAGGTGGAGCCGATCACTTCAGAAAAGCCACTCGCTTCCTCAGAATGTTGCCCAATTCATAACTAATCAGAAATCCTCTTCTTTGTACCAGCGTCCCATCCATGCATGGAAACTCTGGAGCTCTGTCTGCCTCTTAGGTCCTGCTCGTGGAAAGAGCGCATTTCAGAGAATGCTACCTTGTAAGTTCTGGATTTCAACTTCCTACCTAAAAGCCTAAATTTGGCCTCCAGAACCTCCTTCCAAGACTTTCCTATGTCATTGGTACCAATATGTACCAAGACAGCAGATTCCTCCTCAGCACTATCTAAAACCTTGTCTAGGTATCGTGTGAGGTCCGCTGCCTTCTCTGCAGGCATGTTACCAGGCAATCCTCCCGTTCACCAGTCACCTAGCTATCTAAATGCCTTATGATTGAATTGCCAGCTATAACGGCCTTCCTACCCTTCCCTCATGGGTAATTTTGTAAACCTCTGTGATTGACATATGTTGTTGTTAAGTGCCATCGAGTCGGAGTCGACTCATGGCGACCCTCTGGATAGCTATCCTAAATTGTGTTCGGTCTTCAGTCAGGCATATAATGACACACATTTTTAATAAATGAAATCTAACAATCTTATCACTTACTGTACACACTTAATCACGCTTCTCCACCGTCTCGTCCAGTCATCACCCACACATATAGAAATCTTCAGGCTAGTGACTTTTGTACTCTTTCTACCACTATCTTATTCCTCTTCTCATCCACTATTTTGCTGCAGTCTGTCAATGAAGTTGGTTTTTCTATTACACTTTATTCACCTCAGATTTAGACATGCTTGATCCTTGCATTTTCCGCCCCATAAGTTGTATCAAACCCTGGTCTTTGCTGACTTCCATAATTCACGCCCTATAGTTCTGTGTTTGCTTTGCAGAGCACCACTGGCTAAAATCTTGTGCCCATGCTGAGTTAATACATTTCAGATTTATGCTGACCACCTTCTAGTTTCCCATTTCCCTTTCCAAGCAAGACCTCTCTATCTGTTAAATACCCTTGACTTCAATCTTTACCGTCTCTTTTCTATACTCTGGTCTTTCTACAAAGTGCTTTCATCTTGCTCCTCTTCACTCTTCCCATTTATGGCTGACTACTTCCATGACAAGGTTTACAAGGTTAATTTTGAGTTCTTCACCAGGTCACCTCCATGTCCTCGTCCCCGGTTTCATTTCCGCACCTTCTCTTCTACCCTGGCCTATTTGTTTCTTTCTGAAATCACAGAGAAAAAAAACTGTGCATCGACTCTTCTCCTCCAGACTTACTACTTATTCCTCTGATCCTATTCTCATCCAACTACTTAGCTCTATCTCTCCTGCCGATCATTCATCATATCCTCAGTCTGTCACTTTTCACTGCAGTTGTTCCTGCTACCTTCATACATGTTGTGATTGTATCACTCTTAAAAACTGTCTAACTATTCTCATCTCTCTTCCCTTCAGTTTCCTAGCTGCTCAAATCTGATGATCACTTCTGCTGTCTTGACTTTTTCATCTCAAGCCATTCTTGTCAGTTTGATTTCACTCTTAACAGTCTGCAGAAACGGTCCTTGCCATAGTCTCCAGTGATATTTTTCCTGTTCAAATCCAAGGACCTTTCCTCAGTCTTCATCCTTCTTGACCTGTGTGCTACTTTTGACACTGTTGATCACCCAGTTATTCCTTAATGCTTTGTCTTCACTTGGATTTTGGGACACTGTTTTCTTCTTCTCTCCCATCATACTTTTAGTATATGCAGTGTTGGATCCTCCTCAACAGTTATCCTCCTATCAATTGGTGAATCTCAAAGCTTCATCTTGGGACATCATCTCTGCTCTCTCCATATTTGTTTCCTTGGTACTCTGATCTCCTACCATGGCTTTCAGTACAACCATCTTTATGTGGATGACTCCCAAATTTACCCCTCTCTCTATACCAGAATTCAGTCATCAGCTTTTCTGATATTGCTTCCTGGATGTCCATTACCATCTGAAACTTAATCTGGACAGAACTGCTTATCTTCCCTCCTAAACCTACCTACCTCTCCTCTTCCCCATTCTCTGTTACTTTGGATAGCACTGTCATCCTGCCAGTCCCTTCAGCTCTTCATCCTGGTAATTCTTGACTCCTCTTTGTCTACGTATCTATTATATTGCAGATCCTGTTGTTTCTCCATAATACTATCAAAATCCATCCCATCCTTTCTGAACATACTACAACATCATCTTCCACACCTTTATCACCTCCCACTTAGACTGTTACAACTTGCTTCTCGCAGGTCTCCCTCTGAACTATCTCTCCAATCTATTTACAATTCAGCTTTATGATTCTCATAACCCTTTGCTTCATTGAATCCCCTATCCAATTCCATATGCTGTTCACCCATCTCTTAATCACCTACAAGTACATTCATTCTGCAATTGGTTATTCTCCTTTCTTTTATTTTCCTGTACATCTTCCTCAATAATTCCTCTCTTTGAGTTAGTCATTTTTAATTGTGCCCTTTTTTTTCATTGCCAACATTAGACTCTGTTATTTCCATCTTGCTGGATCGCATTCCTGGAATAAACTTCCTTAATTGGTGCATTATGTTCCCTTCTGTTCCTATTCACATCCAGATGAGGCTGTTTTTAAATTATAACACCTTATTCCTCCATTAATACTCATATTTCTAACCATTTCTCAAAATCAATAAAACTCCACAATACCTTGTTTGTTCTTTTTCTGTTTTGAATAAATGTGTAAGCTCCATTTAGAAGGAACTCTATCTTCTGTGTATGTTTACTATCCTCCAGTTATACAGTAGTAGTGGTAGGACTGTGTGAGAGTTCTGAAACCACCCTTAGTCTGTGCAGCTAAACGGATCTAAGCAGCAATATTTCCAGTGCATATAGTCTTATAAATTACTGGAGCTGATGTCCCAAAGAATGGTTATGATACTTAAAGCTATTGTCTTCAATGAAAATATGGCTTTATCACCTTTCTGAGGCAGGAATGAAGAAATTGATAGATCTCTCCATTACATGCATCTGTAATTTTTAGACTTTTGGACACTTGCTAAGGGGGCTTAATTTTCAAGCTATCTTTGTGCCTCTTGAGTTTTAGATCTCTCATTCTATGGATTTGCTGTTGATACAGCAGGGTTTTAAAGTCTTGATAAAATACTATGAACAGTGCACGGAAGGTATAGGAAATGAATCAGTAAATGAATTACAAACTATCAAAAAATATGAATAAAGCCTGTTAGAATACTTTTCTTTATTTGATGTTTAAAAAGTGTTTTCAATGTACCAGTATTTTTGATTAATGTTTTTATTCTCATAGGAGTGTCATTGTAGCCCCAAAGAAATCTACGGTTTCGTCTTCTCCAGGAGCTGTGAATGCCACCACCAATGCAGTCAGTGTTGTTTCTTCTTTAGATTCGGCACAAGCTCTTAATTTGGACAGAGACTCTCCAGGTAGGTAAACAATTTAAGCAAGTGACAGCAAGAAAAACGAATGTCTGTAGCATTTTGAATAATAAAGGGTCTTTCTAATTCAATACAGTATATTGTTCTAAATGAATCACCATTTAGCTACTACACCAGAATAGATTTGCACATGCATAAGGATATTCAGTCCTGGTTTTAAATATTTTCTCAAAGGACAAGCAGGGTAGCAAGTTCTCATGATGGGTGATATCACCAAAGGTGCCTGGTCCAAGAAATATTGTTCTCCTTGAACAAGCAAGTTAGGTCCTCATTTTCAGACAGTGTCTGCATATATGCGCACCTGTTCCTGCCTGCCACCGCACCATCTTAGACTCTGTCTTCCTTTCTCCACGGAGTTTGATGGTTCATCATCAATCACCGTGTTTTTTTTCTTTCTTGAATTCAGTACTTTGTATGTATTAAATAATTTCTTGTCAGTAACTTTCACCACTGTCATCCCCCCCCCCCCCCCGGCCTAATATATCCTAATCGGTTTTTCGTCATTTTATGTTTCCATATATTTACCTCTGAGCAAAAGCCACTTTAAGTCTCAGCCGCATTCCATATTTTATTTTATTTTTAATCATTGAGCCATTTCATTATTTTTGGCTATTTTTCCAACCGATATGTCATGTAAACCTGATAGTTTTAAAAATTGCACTCTGGACTTCCGGTGACATCACGGAGCTGATGGCAGCATAGAAGCTTAGCTCCGTCCGATTCCCGAAATTGTGGAGAGATAAAGTGACCCCAACAAAAAGAAAGTGAAAAGGAAGCGGCCACCTGTCTTTGCGATGGCAGCGAGGAAAAAATTGGCGAGTTTCCAGTCACCCTACGTACGCCGAGAACTGAAGGCAGCGGCGGATGCGGCCGGCTCGGAAGAGGAGGCCAATGTAAGGAGCTCGGAGGAGGAAGAGAGAGCGGACTGGAGGAGATGCTGCTGTAAAAGTGGTTGAAAACTTTTAAATTGGAAATGCAGGGGGAGATCAAGGCAATGCGGAAGGATGTGAAGGAGACCTTGATGGCGATCCAGAAGGAGGTGGGATGCTTGGGACAGCGAGTGGAGGACCTGGAAACTCACGTGGAGCAGTGTGAGGAGATGAGAGATATGGCGTCAATGCAAAGTAAATTCCAGGCACAACAAGAGGAGATACAAGAGAAAAATGAGGAGAGAGAGCACGCCGGGATAATTTGCGCATTCGGGGGGTGCCTGAGGAGGAGGCCTTCAAAGACTATGTCCAGGTAGTGCAAAGGTTGTGCAGCCATATTTTGCAGCTGGGGGAAGAATCAGGCCCACGTGCGGCTTCAGTCAGCGTTGAAAGAGCGCACAGAAGTTTGGGCCCGAGGCGGGAGAAGCAGACGAGAGATATCGCTTATCTGATCAGTTTCCCTCTTAAAGTGCAAGTTTTAAATGCGGCGAGGAAGTATGGAAGTATCGCGTGTGAAGGACGAGAGGTGGAGGTGTTTAATGATTTGTCAAAAGGAACACTGGAATGGCGAAGATTGATGGAGGTCACTGCCTACATGCGGGGGAAAGGATTGCGTTATCGGTGGATGTTCCCCTTCGGCTTGTTGTCTGTGAATGGAGTGACCAGGAGGGTGAAAACGGTGGAGGCGGCGTGGTCGACATTGCAAGAATTGGGGTGTGAGAATCTTCCCCATGCGGTGGAGCGGGAGCAGCAGAGACAATATCAAACAATGCATGGTAAACAGCGCTCATGCTCGCAGTGGCAGAGGGTGGGAGAAAAGGGGAAGAGACTGCAGCGGCTGACCCAGGAGCGGAAGGTGGTGATGATCGAGGAGGACCCTTGAGGAGGGGACAGGAGTGGCAAGGAGTGGTAGCAAGTAACTGAGTAAAGGGCGGTAGAGCTATATTACTTTGGAAAAAGGGACACTGGACTTATAGGGCTGCAAGATGGACGGGAGGGTGAGGAGTGGAGGGGAAGGAGGGGATTGGAAAAGTTAAGGGATGATAAAAGGGGGGATTAAAGGCGAGGGGGATGAAAAGGGGGTTGGAAGGGGGGGAGGAGGGAGGGAGAGGTGGAGGGGTGAAATGAGGGGGTGCTGACTGAGATATAAGGTGGACAAAGGGGATGGGGAGAGATGGGACGGGATAGGACAAGGCATTTCCGGAAGGGTGGGAGGGAGCAAATCAATGGGAAGGGGAGGGGTGGGGAAGGGGGGAGGTGAGGGGAGGGGAAGGGGGGAGGGGATAAAGGCACAGCAATATGGAGAGGTTGGGGGGGGATTCTGGGGAAATATTGCGGATAGGCACAGTAAATGTTAAGGGTTTGAATTCTCCTGCGAAACGTAGTATGTTATTTAGGGAGGTTGTGAGGTCTCAGTGGGATGTGGTATTGATTCAGGAGACCCATTTGCGGAGGGGGGACGTGGGGAGGAAGAGGCATAGGCAGTATCTGGATCAATATTACTCATGTAACGAGGGAGTAAAGAAAGGGGGGTAGCTTTATGGGTGAGGGCTGGGAGCGGGATTCAAGTGGGGGGGTGTTTTAAAGATTTGGAAGGGAGGGTGGTAGGGATAAAGGGGAAGTTAGGGGTGGAGGGACATTGTGATAGTAGCGGTATATGGTCCAAACGGGAATCGGGGGATTCTGGAGGGAAGTGGGGAAGTTAATAGAAGGGGCAGGAGGGGGGGAAATTAGTGGTGGGGGGAGACTTTAATATGGTACTGGACCCAAGAGTGGACAGAGAGCCGAAAGGGGGGGATGGTGGGAGCAGGAACAGACAAGGCTTAAGAAATTTGATGAAACAATTTAATTTGGTGGATGCCTGGAGGGCGCTCAATCCTAAGGGGCGGGTGTATACTTTTTACTCGGCGCCACAATAGCTGGAGCAGGATTGACATGCTTTTAATGGATAGGGTTTGGATGCTGGAAGTGCAGAAAAGGGTGTATTAGGCCGATAGGGTGGTCAGATTATGGAGCGGTGGAAGTAAGATGCTGACGCCGGAGGCAGGGAGGGGTGGTCTTCTGGAGGATGAACGAGAGCTTACTTAAGGATAGGAAGGTGGAGGAGGATGTACGAAAGGTTATAAAGGAATATTTGCGGTTCAATGACACGGGGGAGGTGAAGGAGGTGTTGGTGTGGGAGGGGTTGAAGGCGGTAGTAAGAGGGAGGTTTATAATGTGGGGAGTTAAGAAAAAGAGGGAAAGAGAGAGGAAGGAAGGGGAATTAGGAAAGGTGTTACAGGAGGCGGAGGAGAGGTTTAGAGGGTCCGGGGCGCAGAAAGATAGAGTGGAGATTGAGAGAGTGAAAGCGGAATTACATGCACTACGGGTGGACCAGGTAGCTTTTGCTTTGCAGAGAGTAAAGCAGGTACATTATGAATTTGGGGATAAAGCTGGCAGAGTGCTGGCCCGAAGACTGAGGCAGCAAAGAGGGGCGGCAATGATATACCAGATCAAAGGGATGGATGGCAGAATCTATAGAGGGGATGATGAGTTACGGGAGCAGTTTAAAGCGTATTATCAGAAGTTGTACGTGGGGATGGACGGGGTGGAGGACGGGGATATAGCTGGATATTTGGATAGAGTGAAGCTAGCTGGGTTTTCGGAAGAGGCCAAAGCGGCTTTAGAGGAAGGGATCTCGGGGGAAGAAATTGTGAGAGCGGTGAAGGGGATGGAGGGGGGAAGTCCCCGGAGTTGGACGGGTTGACAGGGAATTTTTACAAGGTATTTTTGGAAGAAATAGAGGAGATTCTAGGGAGGATATTTAATGGGGTTTTGAGTCGGGGGGGGGAGTTGTCACAGGGAATTCTGACGGCGGGGATTACCGTCTTGTGCCACGCACCCGCTCCCTGGACCTTGAGGGTTTCAGGAGGGGGTGGCCTTTGATGCCCTTCAGGGTTGAGAATTGTAGTTGTGTGTGCTCAAGTAGTAAGGCAGGCAAAGAAAATTTCTTTGATGAGGTTTATTTCCGCATTGCAGTTCAAGTGCAAATAAAGTATAATAGCACAAAACAAGAGTGAGAAACCAAAACAAGGTATTGCACTGCTAGGCTAAATGTCCATTATCTTCTGTGATCACATTCAGTTGTCATGTGACCCTTTTCACTAACGGAAGAAACAAACTTTGGCAAACAGCAATGCTCCTGGTATGCAGACAATTATGCTTTGACTTACTCCCTTCTGATAAGCTCCTCAGCATAGGTATCAATACAACAACTTCTGTTATATTTCTTCATATAACTTTGTACAGCATTTCAATTAAATGTCCTTCTCAATGACACAAGCTGAACAGTCCATTGGCATGTCTGGCTCTGTGAACGGTAGAGAACAAATTAAAGGCATTTCCTCTTCACAGCTGTTTGTGGGCTGTGCTACATTAGAGGGAGAAACTGCCCGGCTTTCAAGGAACTCTCTGAAATCTTTAAGAAGCAATTCAGCCTGCGTTCTTCCTGGGCTAAGCTGATAATGTCTTCCTTCTTCAGGTAACTGTTTGTTTAAACTGCTTATCTCTTGATAATTAGCAATGCTGCTTTTACTAGGACAACAGTTCTGCGTGTTTGAATTATCCTTCCCCCACTTATCACTAAACGTAAGTGCTGGGTTTAAAACTTCAGCTGTGAGTGGAGAGTTTCTCAACAGTGTGTTAAAAGTAGAACGGTCAGGCTTCTCTTGGCACACATCTCTGTAATAAGACTCAGCTGTTCCCTTACTATAGGTTTCTGCTGGCTTGTGAGAATAGCCTAGGCTGCTTACATGCTTTTCAGACTGCAACCAATTGCTACCATGTTGTCTGACTTTGTCTTGGCTTTTAACGTTAGCCTTTACTCTTTCTGGCTTCCCAATGTTAAACTTGCTAGCTGCTTCAAACCCACTGTGTACCTTGTGCTGTGGCTTTCTCCAGGGTATTTCACTGTCCCTCTGCCTTCAGTTCCAAGGTTCTGCTTGGTCCTCTAGAAGCCTGTGCTGTAGCCTTGGGTCTCTCAGTGCTCCTGAATCCTTCTGGTCACGGAAGATTCTCCCTGCCCCTGAGTCTCCCAGGTACTTGCTTCCTGAGTCCAGTCTTCTCCTTAGTGGATCACAGCTGCCTAATTGCTCTCTCTCCAACTCTTCCTGGTCATTTCCGTCCAAATCCAAATCTTTCTCCTCGTCATCTTCTTTCAAATCCAAATCTGACTCTCTCTGTTTCTGAGTGCTTAACAAGCTGCCTGTGTACTGCACTGCCCGCCTCCTGCTTGGGCGTGCCCAATCAGGGACTTGGCTTCTCTCCTTCCTTGAGGTGAGGTGTGGTTCCTGATTAGCTCTGTTTTTTTTCTCTCTGAAGAGAAAATCCTGCATTCTCTTGCAGTACCGGTTCTCTCCACCGGATCACTATCTGTTTCCATAGCATCTTGAGAGGCTTCTACGTCACACTTGCTGAAACCGGGAAAGGATCCATTAAGCTGTAGTTCATATAGGCCTATCTCTCTCCTTAATGTAGATGTAAAAATTCTAGCTAAGATATTGGCAGGGTGGCTCCCGGGAATAATTAAGGGGGACCAAGCGGGGTTTATTATGGGAAGGCAGGTAGGGGACAATATTAAGAGAGCTATAGGGATAATCTGGGAGGCCAGGCAGGAACAAGAAGATTTTATATTGATGTCAATAGACGCCGAGAAGGCATTTGATAGTGTTCACTGGGTTTTTTTAATGAAGGTATTGGAGAAGGTGGGGTGTGGGCCTAATTTGTTGAAATGGGTGAGGGGGCTGTATAAGGGACCTAGGGCGAGGATTAAAATTAATGGTCGGTACTCTGGTGATTTTGAGTTGGGGCGTGGAACTCGTCAGGGGTGCCCGCTATCTCCGCTGCTATTTGCAATGGCAGTGGAGCCATTAGCGGAATGCATAAGGGGGAATGAGGGGACAGTAGGGCTAGTAAGAGGGGGCAGAACCATAAAATTTCTCTTTACGCGGATGACATTCTTCTATATTTAAGTAGGCCTCAGGAGTCCTTACCAGAAGTGATGGGGGAAGTGGAAAGGTATGGGGCAGTATCGGGGTTAATGTTGATAGGGGAGCGTGTGAAGAGAGGAGGTTGCTGCTCACCACTGTGCTCCGCTTGTGTTCCCTCCTGACGGCGTTGGAGTGCATGATCCATCTCAGCGGCGCCTACCCCTGACATCATCTAAGGGGGTTTAAAGTTCGATCCTAAGCAGTACGCGAAAGCGGTCGCATTCTAAAGGGGCGCGTTATTAAGGGGCTTGCTCCTTACGCGCTCCTTTGGCGCTCGAGGAGCTCGGGAGCTGGCTTGTGGCTGTGCAGAATGGGTAGACGGAGGAAACAACCTCTAAATGTGAGTACTGAAAATCCTACTAAAGCTGTTAAGACCTCTGGCCCTATGGATCGACATCTTGTGGTATTAAATATAGTAAGGAGGGGGAGGTTGTTGCTGCAACTCCGACTCAGCTCCCCAGTAGTGGCGGCTCCTTATCTTTGGGGTTAGTATCTCTTCCCCCTCTGCTGCCGTTTTAGATTCCGTTCCTGTGACTTCCTCTCCAGTGAGGAATGATGTGCCCTCGCAATTGTACTCTGCACCTTTTATACCTGCCTCTGGGTCTCCGTTGGTTTCCGGGAGAGCTCCATTACCTCGGATCCTGTTGGTCCCAGAGAGTCCTGCTTTGGCGCAATGGGACGGTGTTTCTTCTTTGCCAGTGGACTTGCAGGATGTTTCCCTTTCGGATGTGTGGCGTAATCTGACTAGGATAGAGTCATCATTGAATTCCATCGTTTCGCAAATGTCGGACTTTACTAGAGACTCTGTAGTAAAATTTGCTCAACATGATTCTCAGATTGATACTTTGGGGGACAGATGCCAGAAGTTGGAAGCTCATTGTACTGTGCTACAAAATTCTTCGTTGTTTTTTATGAAAGACAGTCTTATTCTCCATACTCAACAAGAGTTATTGGAGAATAGTCTGCGTGCTTTGAATTTGAGGTGTTTAAATTTTCCTCGCACTCGGTTTTTTTCTCCTCAAATTTTATTTGATAAGTACTTGATAGATATTTTGGGATATCGAGAAGATAATAAGCCGTGTGTGACTAAGGTGTTCTATATTCCTTCTAAAAGGGCTTCTCCGGCAGGAGCTTCTGCTGGCTTAGCCCCAGATATATCTCAGGAGTCTCTGAATATTTCAGAATATATTGAGTCTTCTCAAGATAAAATTTTAATTAGAGCTACCCTTCTGGTGTCTTTTACCTCGGAAGTTGATAAAAATGCTGTAATGCGTTTATATTTTTCAAATAAAGCATCTGTCTTCTGTGGAGAGAAGGTTAGTATTTTTCCAGATGTCTCCAGAAAAACTCAGCTACGTCGTAGGGCTTTTTTGGTGTTGAAGCCACGCGTCTTAGCTCTGGTGCCACGTTTTTCCTCAAATTTCCTTGCAAATGTTTAGTTACCTTTAAGGGCACTAAGTTTGTTTTTCTGGAGACATCGGCATTGGAGTCTTTTCTTCTATCAAATGGTGCGCTGGCTTCTTAAATTGTTTTTGTGTTAATTCTTGACAGCAGATAGTTAGAAAAAAGAGTTTGATTTATTGAGTTAGCATCTTCTCTATTTGCATGCGTCCCTTGATGTGGACTATATTATGGATATCCTGCTTTGTTTCTTCTTTGTATTTCCTTTGATAGTATCTGTGGAATATCTGTATTTTCTTTGAAGTTTCTCAATAAAAGAAATTTAAACTTAAAAAAAATAAATAAATAAAATAAAATTAATGTTGATAAAACAGAAGTGATGAAGGTGCAGTTGAGTAAAGGGACAGAAGAGAAGTTGAAGAGGCTATATCCGCTGAGGTGGGTGAGCAAGTCCTTAGGATATTTGGGAGTAAGACTTACGGATAGATATGAGGACTTGTATCAAGCAAATTACCCGTGGCATTTTAGAAATATTAGTAGGGATTTAGAAGGGTGGATGCGGATGGAGATCTCCTGGTTGGGTAGAATGTTGTTGTTGTTAAGTGCCGTCGAGTCTGAGTCGACTCATGGCGACCCTCTGGATAGCTATCCTAAATTGTGTTCGGTCTTGAGTCAGGCGGTTCATTGTTGACAGACTGGTACCCGTAGCTGCTGTTATTGTATCGATCCATCTCATTGCTGGTCTTCCTCTTTTGCGTTTACCTTCTATCTTGCCAAGCATGATGTCTTTCTCTAATGATCTCTCTCTTAGCATGATGTGTCCAAAGTAGAATAGCTGCGATTAAAATGAATGTGTTACCTCATTTGCTGTATTTGTTTCATGCTCTTCCGGTAGAGATACCAGAAGGGGCGATGAGGGCACTGCAAAGACGGGTGTTTAGCTATATCTGGAAGAGGAAACCCCCAAGGATTGCGAGAGAAGTGATGTATGCTGCTAAGGAGGAGGGAGGGTTAGGGGTACCTAACCTGAGGGATTATTATAGGGCAGCACAGGTAGCACATGTGTTAGGTTGGAGAGAGGGTGGGGAGGAGAAACCGTGGGTTAGTTTAGAAAAACTAAGGGTACGGGGGGGATATTTGGATGCATGGGTATGGGCCCGAAGGTGGAGAGAAAAGCGTTAGGGGGGGGCACCCCGGCAATGAGGCAGGTGGTGGAGGTATGGGATAAGGTCAGAGGTCCTGATATTTCCCGTAGGGGGTCGGGGTTCTCAGTAATGACTCCATGGAGGGGGTGGAGAGCTTTTTTTTTTATTTTATTTTATTTTTTTTTTTTATTTCTGAATTTTCAACAACAAAACCAAGCAACATGCTTGTACAGAAAAAGTTCACAGTTGATCAATATCAAGAAAACATCATAAAAAGAAAATCACAGTGACACATCATTAGTCCCCGATTGGGGGGGAGATAAAGCAAAAAATAACACACAGGGAAGGAGACCCCCATATGTATATATTTCTGAGGAAAAAATTAAGGAAAGTAAGCATAGTGACGGAGAGAGAGGAACATTACTAAACAATGAACACTAAGGCACCTTATGAAGGGGAAGATGTTACAATATGAGTACTGAGATAGGTAGATAGATCCCCAGGCTGAAAAAATACAAATTTTTGAGAATTATGAACCACAATACATTTGCATGGAAACCTCAGCAAAAAGGAAGCACCTAACTGAAGAACCCCAGGTTTTAATAATAAGAAAGCTTTACGCCTTCTCTGGGTATCTCAAGAGATATCAGGGAAGATAGAAATCTTTTTCCCCATAAACAGGGCATTCCTCTTTTTATAATATATTTTAAGGAGCCAGTCTCTGTCCGAAGACAACGCAAGTGTCACCAACAAAGTGGAAACCTCGATATCTTCTTGAAGGGACCGAAGCAATGCTGAAACATCCAGCAAATCCATTTCCAACACACCAACTACACGTTTCCCCTCCTTTTTACCAGCAGGGAGAAAATATGCTTTCGAAACCGGAGGAATCAAATCAGAGGGAATCATTAGAGATTCTTGAAGGTACTTCTTAAAAAGTTCCACTTGTGCTACCGCCGAGATAATAGGAAAATTCAGCAAATGGGTATTTGAAGCTCTGGCAGCATTTTCCAGGATCTCTAATTTCCCTTTCAAAGCCATATTATCTTTCATCAATGAGTCAGTTAAACCAGAGACCTGTGAGAGTTTCTGGTCAAGAACAACTACTTGTTTCTTCGTTTCCACAGAGTCCGCAGATAACTTATTAACATTACTCTCCATTTTAGCTAAATTAGAGAAGGACACAGTCAACTGTTGATTTACAACCTGTGAAAGTTGATTTATAGCTTCCCATATATTCTCAAGAGTCACCTTAGCTGGACGAGCAAGCACAATCAACGGGGGATTCACAGCAACAGGAGCTCCGGTATCCATCCTCCTTCCATCAGCCTCAGCCACCGAACAAGAGGCACCTTCCACCTCAACACGCTGTTCTTTGCCAGGAAAAACCACCCAAAACTTAATGTTGGTCACGGAACGATATACAAAACTGCAAAAGCACAAATTTTATCGTTCACTTTCAGCACTCTGAGAGAACCCAAATACATGCGAGGTCTCAGTAGAAAAAACACTGCTGTCTTAAGGTTCACACCCAATTACAGCAATTGTGTTATATAACATCAACGACCTCTGTGGCCTCTATCACATAAAATTCAATAGAAATGTTCTATAGAACATAATATAAAATCCCACAGCATTGTGGCGGTAGGCTCGCAGTGCATTTCCCTTCCTCCTTTTCTGTTACTAGTCTTACCTCCCAAGTGCCTCCATCCGTTGGGGTCCTTCTTGTTCGGGTGCTCGATGCCTCACCACTTTTGCATGCTTTAGTTTATTTGCCCCCTCCAGTCACTGTTAATAACCACCAGGGATTCTATGATGTGATCACACCTTATCTGCTTGCTTCCTCCCCCTATTGGGGATTTTAAGATCCCCATCCATGCCATGTCTGGTCCTGTGGCTAGGGATTTTTGTACTTTCTTGCATTCTTAAGGGTTGCATCAGCATGTTCAGGCCCCCACTCACCAGGATAAGTGAGGCTTTGTTGCAAAGAGCCTTGAAGAGTGTTTTGGCAATCAGCGGCGTGGGTGGGAAAGCATACATGAGACGTTCTAACCACAGAATGAGAAACGCGTCTGCCGCCACCTGGGACGGGTGGGGCTGCCAGGAACAGAAGCAGGGCAACTGGTAGTTGTCCAGGCTGTTGAAGAGATCCACCCATGGGGTCCCCAAGAGCCGGAAGAGCCGGGTGGCTACTCTGGGGTCCAGCTGCCACTTGTACAGCTAGAGGACCCTGCTCAGTTTGTCCGCCAGAGCTTTGTCCTGGCCTGGAAGGTATACCGCCCATAGGAATATTTCCTGTTGAACTGCGTAGGAGCAGTGTCGTCATTTCGCAGCAGATGGTGCGAGACCTGTGCCCCCCTGCTTGTTCACATAGAGCACTGCCACCTGATTGTCTGTTTGGATCAGCACCAGCTGGTGCTTCAGGCAGTGACAGAACACTCGGAGGGCTAGATATATTGCCCGAAGCTATAGGAGGTTGATCTGCTGGTTGCTCTCAGCTTGCGACCAGCTGCCCTGGGTGCAGAGTTCTTTGCAGTGGGCTCTCCACCCCAGCAGGGAGGCATTCGTAGCAAGGACCCTTAAAGGGCTTGCACTTATTTAAAAAAAAAAAAAAAAAGCAGTATAGAATTCGTGAAAAGTGAGGGTGAGCAGCTTATAAGTAATCCGAGAGGCAACCAGCAACCAATGCTCAGATTGAAAGAGGGGGGTGACACTGTTGAATCTACAGGCACCGTGAAGAAGTTTAATAGCTGTGTTCTGAATCAAATAGAGATGGGAGAGCTGACAGTGCGGGAGACCGCAAAGGAGGGAATTGACATAATCTAACCAAACATTCACTACTATTACTACTAATTTTTTTTAAATGCCTTCAAGTCAATGCTGACTCATGGCAACCCAGCAATCACTGGGATTTCTTGGCAATGAATGACCGGAAGTAGATTGCCAGGCCTTTTCTTCCGAGGCAATGGAGGGTAAAGTGACTTGTCCAAGGTCACAAGGAGTGCCAGTGGGAATCAAACTCACATCTCCTGGGTGCTAGGCTGTTGCTCTTACCACTAGGCTACTTCTCCATATTACTACTATTAATTATTTATAAAGCACTACAAGGCATACTCAGCACTGTACATACACATATAAAGATGAACCCTGCTCAGAGCAGTCACCAGATGAAGTATCAAGAGACGAGATGAGGAGCGTTGAGGAACTTACAGATGGCACAGATTTGCCAGAGAAGGAAAAAGCACCACTGGACAGTATAAGAGATATGAAGAGAAAATGAGAGAGAACAATCAAAGTGCACCCCAAGAATCTTAACAGATTCACAAAGGGGAATGGAAAAGCCATGGATAGAGGGGAGCACAGGAAGAGATGGCAGAAGAGCATGAGAAAAAAACATGGCTACAGTCTTGGATGGATTAAGTTTCAGGCCATGAATAGACAGTCAGCGATAGGAGTACACCTTTGTAGAAACCTGAGAAATAGCAGCACCAGAACAGACAGGCAAATGGAAGAGAAGTTGAATGTCATTGGCACAGAGGAAAGAAGGTGCTATCCAGTGACTGAATCAGGAAAGCCAGAGGAATGAGAGAGACATTGAAAAGGATAGCCCCAAAACAGACCCAAGGCACCTCACAGTGTAGGGACGGAGGGGTAGAGCATAACTTAGACCAAGAAACCTAGAAGGTGTGATCCTCCAGGTAAGAGCAAAACCACGTTAATGCTGGACTAGAAATACCAAGAGAGTGCAACTGAGAGAGGAGAAGACAGTGATTCACCAAGTCAAAGGCTGCAGAGAAATCCAAAGAGACGAGAAGAACTTCATGGTGATAATCCAAGGCAGTATGAAGCAAGTCAGTTAAAGCTAGGACAGAGTGTTCAGTAGAAGGTTTGGGACGGAAACCTGTCTGGACAGGGTGAAGAGCACTAGATTGAAGGAGGAAGGTCTGCAGCCACTGGACAATCAGATGCCCAGTAACTTTACATAGAAAGAACAAAAGAGAAATAGGATGGTAGATAAGGGGATTCTGGGGATCTACATTCCCAGGCTTAAGAATATGGAGAACACTGGCTCCTTACCCAAGAAGAGGGGAAGGAGCCAGTGGAAAAAGAAGCAGTGATGATGGAGTGCAAAGGGAAGAGAAAGTAGTCCCCAACCAGCTTGAAGAGATGGGATAGCATGGGATTGGACAGAGCAGTGGTAGACCGGGACTGTGTAATGACACGAGAGTGCTTGCAATAGGTGGGGGCCCTGAGAGTAGAAAGCCCAGAGGCAGCAGAAGAGAATGTAGAGGGCGAGAGGAGCGGGAAAGAGGGGGAAGGAAGGCAAGGTAGACTGAACATCTAACACCCTCTGTCGAAATGCAAAGGCAAAGTCCCAACAACAGAGGGTAGTCATCGCAGTGGAATCCGGAGGGGAAGTAGTAAACTGACACAAAAGAAGGTAAAGTCATGAGGAACTGGTATCCTGTGCAATGAACATAAGAGTAGTATGACTTCTGGGCTAAGACAACAGCCATGCAGTACTGCTGGGAGGCAGAGAGATATGCAGGAAGTGACATGACAGAACAGGACTTAAATGTGGCACAGCTGGTGTTTGAGAAGAGATCCTGCTGGCCGTCCCGTAAGACCTCCACCAGGAGAGCTTACGTCTTTAAAAGGCGCAGGTTCTCGGTCTAGTGCGCAGAGCAATGGGTAAATCCATTCTGTCCGGTGCAGCTGGTCTTTCACAATCTGGACTCAAATCAAACTCCATTAGAGTAAACCTCAGTACCCTGCCCTGGCAGCACATCATCACCCTGTTGAAGGCAAGCCCCTCTGTCCAGCCTCTGGTGACCTGCTTCTTGAGAAGACTTCTGCTGTCCAAACTCCCTGTCCGCACTCCAGCGATGGAATGTGACCTCAACATAGTATTAGCACAGCTCACTCGCCCACCATTTGAGCCCTTAGCTACCTGCCAACTGAGATACCTCTCATAGAAAGTCATGTTCCTGGTGGTGCTCACTTCCGCTCGCAGGGTCAGTGAGCTCCAAGCCCTGATGGCAGAGATGCTGTATACCAGATTCTAGAGGAACAGTGTTGTTGTACGTACACACCCCAAATTCCTTCCGAAGGTAGTATCTCCTATCCACCTTAACCAGGAGGTGATACTGCCCACCTTCTTCCCAAGATCTCACTCCAGCAGGGCAGAGACTGTCTTTCACACCTTGGACTGTAAGAGGGCCCTGCCTTTCTACATTCAGTGTACCCAGGGCCACCGGAAAGCTTCTCAGCTTTTGTTTCCTATGACCCCAGTCGGCTGGAGGAAGCAGTGACCAAACGAACAGTGTCCACTTGGGTGGCAGACTGCATTGCCCTTGCCTATGAGCAATCTGGGCTTATACTGGATGGCCAGGTCATGGTACACAGTGTTAGGGCCATGGCGGCCTCTGTGGCAAACTTGCAGTCCATCCCAATCCCAGTCCATCCCAATGCCACCTGGTCTTCAGTCCATACCTTTGCAGCTCATTACTGCCTGGAGAGGGAGTCCCAATGGGACAGCGCCTTTGGCCTTCGGCTCTGTAATCTTTTCGGGGTCTAGGCTACTCCTACCCTCCTACCCTTAGGCTATTGGAGCATTGGTTTCCATCAGACACACGGGTCCTGCTGCAGTCTGTATCTGCAGACTCAATTGCTGCTGCTCATGGCTCCACCTGAGGGCGATTGTGTGTTTTTACTATGGGCTTGCGATAGCCTGTAGCTAGGGAGTCCCATATGTGTGGACTGACTTCTTGCTTGTTTCTGGATAAAGCGTAGTTACTCACCTGTAAAAGGTGTTCTCCAGGGACAGCAGGAATCAGTCCTCACAACCCTCGCTCCTCCCCTTGGAGTTGCTTCTTTACCATCTTATTTTTTGCTGTCTTTTAGCTATGTCATCTGACTGAGCAAGATGACACCCTTGGGCGGGAAGGGTACCACGCATGCATGGTGGCATCTCCCAAAGGCTTTCTTTGAAAGCTGGGCAGATGCTTCCACGAGGGCTCCGTCTGCGCCAACGTCACTCATATGTGAGGACTGATTCCTGCTGTCCACGGAGAACACCTGTTACAGGTGAATAACTACGCTTTCCTTGCACCGGGTCCTGCATTCCAGTAAGTATTTGATCTAAACTACTTCCCCCATGTTCAAATCCTGGACCAAGGTACTCCAAGAAGCACTTATTTATGGCATCTAGAAATTTTACTTCCCTGACATTTAATTTATTTAATTAATTAATTTATTTATTGCTTTTATATACCGCGCTCTTTAAAATTGGTGCGTTTTACAGGTAACATCTATGCATCTCAGGATGTCTGTTATGCACTTACAGTGAACGAGAGATACTACTTGGATTTCAATCTGGGGGAACTATTTACAGTATCTACAACTATGTGTATTATAGCTATGAATTGTCTTGTGGTTTATCATTTAGCTGGGTGTAAGGTGGCTAAGGTTGGGCTGTGAGTAGTGTAGGAAAAAGAGGTGGTGTTTTAGTGCTTTTCTGAATTGAGCAATATCGGTAATTGTCCTGATGAAACAGTCACCCAATAATTTCTAGGGTAATTGAAATCTCCCATTATTATTCTGTTAAATTTGTTAGCTTTTATAACGTCTGTTAATATTTTATTGTCTTTTCATCCTGTCCAACTTGGATGGCACTTTAACCCCCTGCCCCTCCCCCCCCCCAACATATGCATATGCTTCTCCCCAACACTCATGGAATGTCTATCCATAAAGATTCCACATTACATTTTTTTTACCTTCAGGCTATAATTCTGATTTAACTCTATGCCACCAATAACATAAAGCACCACTCCTCCATCAATTTAACCCCCTTTCATTTCAGTATATTTTTTTACTCTGAAATCATAGTATACCAGTGGCTGTCACCTTTCTACCAGGTTTGAGATGCTTATTATGTCGGACTCTTCATTTACTGCTATTCATTCTAACTCCATTTTATTTTGTAGATTTCCAGCAGTTATATACAAACAATATAAATAATATCTGTATTTACAATTTGCATAGCCATTGATAGAGGTGATTTGAAATAATGTTTAAAATATTCCTGGCTACTTCAGCTTTTATTAAATCCTCTTTAAGGGAATATTCTAACTTCTGCTGTTGGCCATTATCCCACAGGGATACCTTACTTGGAGCCATGCATTCCTTAGTGACTGTTTGCCTTCCCCCAGGTTCTACTTTAAAACATACTTTAAAAGTGTGTCTTTCTGCTTTTTAAAGGTTCCACCCTGGTTAAGGTGAAGTCCGTTCTTCTGGAATAGACTCTACCTTCTCCAGAATGTTGCCCAATTCCTAACAAATCTAAATTCCTCCTCCCTGCACCATCATCTCATCCACACACTGAGACTCTAAAGCTGCCACTACCTCTTGATTCTGCATGTGAAACGGAGTATTTTTACACTAGAGGTTCCGTATTTCTGCTTTCTACCTAAAAGCCTAATTCCATATCATCCTGCTAGACCAGTCCAGACAAGTGGTTTGAGTTCTCCTACTAGCAGATTGGTAGAGACAGAGAACCAATGAAAAGCCCAGGTTTCAGTGACATCACTCCCATGCCTCTTCCCCTCAGCCACCAGAGGGTCTCTTCAGTATTCTTGTGTCTCTTCAGTATTCTTGTGTCTCCTGCAGTTGATGAATGGATTTTGTTCTCTGAAGAAAATCTTAACTGAGAGAAAAAGAATGATTTAAACACTCGTGAATGACCGCCTTTAGAGTGACTCACTTGAGAACAACATGGTCATGCTCCACTAGACTGGTGTCTTTTTGACAGCCATAGAAGGAGAACATAAGAAATGCCATACTGGGTCAGACCAAGGTCCATCAAGCTCAGTATCCTGTTTCAAATAGTGGCCAATCCAGGTCACAAGTATCTGGCAAGTACCCAAAGTCCACAGCTTCCACAATGCTTGTCCTCCATTCCTTACCTTATGATTCCAAGCATTCTATTAGCTTTCTTGGCCGCTGCTGCACACTGGGTGGAGGGTTTCAATGTGTTATCCATGATGGCGGCTAAATCTTTATCTCCAGGAACAAGCAGGAATGTAGTCTTCACATATGGGTATCGTCGGCACTGACGGAGCCCGTGCAGGAACGCTCCCCAGCGTCCAATTAGAAAGCTTTGGGGAGCATCCCACAGCGCCTGCGTGCTGCCTTCCCACCTTTCCCAACTGCCTTTCTCCAGTTCTTCGTTTCCGC
Source organism: Ichthyophis bannanicus (assembly GCA_033557465.1). Taxonomy (NCBI): domain Eukaryota; kingdom Metazoa; phylum Chordata; class Amphibia; order Gymnophiona; family Ichthyophiidae; genus Ichthyophis; species Ichthyophis bannanicus. The sequence goes on from CM066032.1 coordinate 1,734,595,080, forward strand.
GGAGCCAGCAGGTTGTCGTTCCTGTCACCGCAGAAAATTTTCTCCTTATTCTTTCTTCTTTTTTTTTTTTTGTGGTCACGTCTGCCTTCCTCGATGCTATACCGGTACCGCCGGTTCTCTTTTCTTTCTTTCTTTCTTTCGTTAAAAAAAATAATATATATATATTCTTTAGAAGCTCAGATGACAAGACTTCGACTTTCATACTTTGGACATATCATGCGGAGAGAGAGATCATTAGAGAAAGACATCATGCTTGGCAAGATAGAAGCAATAAACTGTAGTCCGAATGTTATTAAACGGGTATAGCAAACTATAAAACACACACCCCGTCTATTATCTAAACTAAGCAACAAAAAGCTGTTAATGTCATTCACTAAGAGCTGGGTCTCAGAAAAAACCGGTGGCACTTTAATCATGGGCACAAAGCCCTTTAACGGTGCCCGTTTTTACATCAATGACCCCTTGAACTCGTATTGTTCTGAAGAAGTTCTTTTAATTCTTATAATAAAAAGTCTTATGGCAAATCAATGTATTCTTGATAAAGATACCAAATGTTGAACGAGAAGAAAATTCAACTTAGCTTTGTAACATTAGCCAGATGAAAAGGCAATTCCAACGCCTCCTTCTAGGCTGCCCAAGCGTTTCACTACAGAAGTTTCTTCAGGGAATTGTCGGTACAGGCTAAAAACATAAAAACGTGAAATTAAGATCATGAAGCCAGTTGCTACATCGCAATCTTGAAACATAGGTATAAACAGACCTTTTTTTCGCGCATAACAAGCGTAATCAGTGCAGATTTCCTTCAAATATTTCTGTCAAATTTTCGTGCACAGAACGCCGCGCATGCGAGATAGAGCACAGTCGCCATTTTTAAAGGGAAAATCATGTGACTCAGACAAGCTGCTCCAACTACCAATAGGTAAAGTTAAAATGCACATTAAAGGCACATTACTGCATTAGATCCGACTGCCTACTATAAACAAAGTGAAAGGTCTAAACGCACATTCAACCCCGATGGGTGTACTGATTTTAAAGTGAAGATCCATTTTTGTTCTCTCCAAAGTAGCGTTTCGTCAATGGTTTTGCCTCGCATGGGAGCTGTCACATGGTCTACAACAAAACAGCGTAGTTGTTCAAAAATATGACTCTCTTTTAAACAATGTTGGACTAAAGGAGCGCTCTCTTTTATTGCAACGCCGACACCTAAATCCGGGTGAGAGCAGTTGTGAAGGAGACTCCAATATAAACTTTGTAACCACGTTTTCTCCTTACAGCAAGGACATTAAGAAATTTGTTAAAAAACATAGCAACGTGCTACAAGCTGTCCCTGGATTGCAGGGATATAAGGTGCGATGTGTCTGGCGACGCAACATCAATTTGAAAGAACAATTATGTCCAGCAGTTTTGCCATTTGAGTCCAATACAGTGTCTACGGATTCTATCCCTATGTTAGGCCATTTTAAATGTGGACAATGTAACATTTGTGACATCACGATGGAGCTTACAGAATTTTTCCACCAAGAAATTACTTATACCTTTCGGCATTACACAACCTGTAACTCCACAAATGTAATCTACATTATAAGGTGTCCCTGTGGGTTACTGTATGTGGGGAAGACCAGTCGATCATTCAGGATACGCATGAGGGAACACAACAGTCGTATAAAATGCCGTATGTTGGAAGCTCCTTTAGTCCAACATTGTTTAAAAGAGAGTCATATTTTTGAACAACTACGCTGTTTTGTTGTAGACCATGTGACAGCTCCCATGCGAGGCAAAACCATTGACGAAACGCTACTTTGGAGAGAACAAAAATGGATCTTCACTTTAAAATCAGTACACCCATCGGGGTTGAATGTGCGTTTAGACCTTTCACTTTGTTTATAGTAGGCAGTCGGATCTAATGCAGTAATGTGCCTTTAATGTGCATTTTAACTTTACCTATTGGTAGTTGGAGCAGCTTGTCTGATTCACATGATTTTCCCTTTAAAAATGGCGACTGTGCTCTATCTCGCATGCGCGGCGTTCTGTGCACGAAAATTTGACAGAAATATTTGAAGGAAATCTGCACTGATTACGCTTGTTATGCGCGAAAAAAAGGTCTGTTTATATCTATGTTTCAAGATTGCGATGTAGCAACTGGCTTCATGATCTTAATTTCACGTTTTTATGTTTTTAGCCTGTACCGACAATTCCCTGAAGAAACTTCTGTAGTGAAACGCTTGGGCAGCCTAGAAGGAGGCGTTGGAATTGCCTTTTCATCTGGCTAATGTTACAAAGCTAAGTTGAATTTTCTTCTTGTTCAACATTTGGTATCTTTATCAAGAATACATTGATTTGCCATAAGACTTTTTATTATAAGAATTAAAAGAACTTCTTCAGAACAATACGAGTTCAAGGGGTCATTGATGTAAAAACGGGCACCGTTAAAGGGCTTTGTGCCCATGATTAAAGTGCCACCGGTTTTTTCTGAGACCCAGCTCTTAGTGAATGACATTAACAGCTTTTTGTTGCTTAGTTTAGATAATAGACGGGGTGTGTGTTTTATAGTTGGCAAGATAGAAGGTCAACGCAAAAGAGGAAGGCCAGCAATGAGATGGATCGATACAATAACAGCAGCTACGGGTACCAGTCTGTCAACAATAAGCCGCCTGACTGAAGACCGAACACAATTTAGGATAGCTATCCAGAGGGTCACCATGAGTTGACTCCGACTCAACAGCACTTAACAACAACAACATATATTCTTTATTTTTTTCCAAACTTTTCTTTCCAGGTGCACGTGCCATTTTGGGCCTTGGGCCCAGAATTTCCTCCACTATGGAAAAACCCGCTTCGGGTTTCAAAAAGTGCACCAAGTGTGGCGGTACCACCTCCGTCACCGACACCCATGAGTGGTGTCTTAAATGTTTAGGTCCTGACCACTCCATGGCCGAGTGTATGGCTTGTGCCATGATATCCAAGAGGGGTCAACAAAACCGAGCTGCTAAGCTCAGCGCCCTTTTTCCCTCCGATGCAGCTTCTGTGGTATCAACGTCTTCCAGGGCTTCGTCTTCCTCCCATGGATCTCAGGTAACGTAAGTCTGGCCGGTCCTCAAAGGGTAGATCTCCTTCCAAACATCGAGATGCCTCTGGCGTTGCCCTTGAGGGTTCTGTACCGGCAAAATTGCCCCAGCGGGAGGCTTTGGCTTCCAAAGCATTATCGGGGCTCCAGGTTGTTCTCGAGGCCTCGACCTTGGCAGAACTACTGGTGCCATGCTTTGGGGTACCGGCTGCTTCCGATACCGATACCCAGGCATCGGCAGCATCGATAGAACAGAGGTTCCTGGCTATTGAATGCAGTCTGGCGGCTCTCCTTGCGGCATCAACACCTTCAGAACCGCGTCAGACAGTTCAACTGGTACCAGTACCGACGCCGGTACCGGTACTGATAGCATCGACATCGGCTTTGCAGGCACCCAGTCATGCGATGCCTTCCGGTGCCGATACACTGGTTCTGATTCCCCCCGGTACCGACTTCGGTCGGTATGGGTATCGGGCTCTTAAAGAGCATCCGGACAGACGGTACTTCGAATCCTTGGAGGACTCTGAGGATTCTGACAGCTCTGCCGGTACCAGGATACTTCTCCCGGAGGAGCCTTCCTCTCCTAAACGTAGGATGTCTCCTCCAGAAGATATCTCCTTTCAGGATTTCATTAGGGAGGTGGCTCGTGGTTTGTCCATTACTGTGACTCCTGAAACAGAGCCCAGAGCTAAGGAGTTGGAGATTTTACAATATCCCAAAGCTCCTAAGGAGGCAGCTACCTTGCCTATCCATGAGATTTTACATAATCTCATGTTGAGAATGTCGGAGACACCTCTTACCACCTCTCCTCACTCTCGCAGACTGGATACCATGTATCGAGTCCCTCCTTGTTCTGGCTTCCAGAAAACTCAGCTTCCTCACCACTCCACTGCAGTGAAGTCAGCTATGAGAAGGATCAGGAGTGCAAAGAGGCATGCCTCTAATCCTTCAGGACGTGAGTGTAGAACCTAGTATGCCTTTGGACGTCGTACTTTCCAGGCTTCCATGCTTTCTGCCAGGATCAGTTCCTATATTTTATATATGGGAATGTTCCTTAAAGAAGTCACAGGACATTTAGAGGTTTTTAGTCCTCTCCTTCCTGAGGACAAAAGGCAGGATTTTCTCACACTGGTTAAACATGCCCAGGATGTTTCTAAGTTTGTTAATCGTGCAGCTTTTGACTGTTTTGAGTGCATAAGCCGAACCTCTGCCATTGCCATAGGTGCACGTAGAATTGCCTGACTCTAGGCATCCGATTTGGAGCTCTGGGTGCAGGACAAACTGGGCAATATCCCTTGTACATGTGAGAATTTATTCGGCAAGAGAAAGCCAATGAGTTGGATGCTGACAACTCCACTTTGGATAGGTTATCCAAAGCCACAGCTGATCCTGCGAGAACGAAATCTTTCAAGAAACCTTTCTTCTCAAAAAAGAAGAGGTTTTATCCCTCTTATTCCCAGCAGGGACGTTCTGCAGGTCAGCCTACTCGAAAGAGTCAGCAACCACCTAAACAAAGGAAAGCAAAGACTGCTAAGCCTCAACCGTCTCAGCAGTCTCAGCCTCCACAAGGTCTTTGACTTTCTTCTAGAGAATTTGGCTCTGGTCCATTGAGGGCCAGGAAGGCTTTCTACCATTACAGGAAGGTTATGTCACTTTGCCCCCAGATGGGGGCAGATAACAGCAGAGCATTGGACACTCTCCATCATAAGAGAGGGGTACAAGCTGCACTTTCTGTGCATGCCCCCTCCCACAATGGTAAGACAGTTAAATTCTCAGACCTCTCTCATCAGTCTGTTAAATCAAGAGGTCACTATGCTTCTTGCCCAAGGGGCAATAGAGGAAGTACCCATTCATCAACAGGGTAAAGGGTTTTACTCCCCCTATTTCCTTATCCCAAAGAAAACAGGGGGATACAGACCTATTTTGGACCTCAGAGAATTGAACAAATTCCTGTTCAAAGAGAAATTCAAAATGATTTCTCTGGGAACTCTGCTGCCATACTTTCAGAGTCAGGATTGGCTTTGTTCTCTAGATCTCAAGGATGCGTGTACACTCATGATCTCCAGGAACAAGCAGGAATGAGTCTTCACATATGGGTACATAAGAACATAAGAACATAAGATATGCCATACTGGGTCAGACCAAGGTCCATCAAGCCCAGTATTCTGTTTCCAACAGTGGCCAATCTAGGTCATACGTACCTAGCAGTTTCCCCAAGGGACACAGGTTCCACAATGCTTGTATTGGTTCAAGCATTGATATCCTGGGTCCCTTCTTAATAATGGTTTATGGACCTTTCCTCCAGGAACTTGTCCAAACCTTTTTTAAACCCAGCTACACTAACAGCCTTTACTACATCCTCCGGTAACAAATTCCAGAGTTTGATTACACGTTGAGTGAAAAAATATTTCTTTTATTAGTCTTAAATAGTTTACCCTGTAGCTTCATTGCATGTCCCCTAGTCTTTCTATATTCTGATAAGGTAAACAATCGATCTACGTTTACCCGTTCCACTCCGTTCATTAATTTATAGACTTCTATCATATCTCCCCTCAGCCGTCTCTTTTCCAGGTTAAAGAGCCCCAACCTTTTTAGCCTTTCTTCATAGGAGTAGCCTTCCATCCCCTTTACCATTTTGGTGGCTCTTCTCTGAACCTTTTCTAAAATTGCTATATCCTTTTTAAGATATGGCGACCAGAATTGCACACAATATTCAAGGTGCGGTCTCACCATGGAACGATATAGAGGCATTATAATATCTTTTGTTTTATTTTCCATTCCTTTCCTTATCATACCTAGCATTCTATTTGCTCTCTTGGCCGCCGCTGCACACTGGGCCGAGGGTTTTAACATGGTATCCACAAGGACGCCTAAATCTTTTTCTTGGGTGGTGGTTCCTAATGTGGAACCTTGCATCGTGTAACCATAGTTTGGGTTGTTCTTCCCTAGGTGCATAACCTTGCACTTCTCCACATTAAATTTCATCTGCCATTTTGATGCCCAGTCTTCCAATTTATCAAGATCCTCTTGCAATTTTCCACAATCCTCCTGGGTTTTAACAACTTTAAATAGTTTTGTGTCATCAGCAAATTTGATAACCTCACTCGTTATTCCACTTTCCAGGTCATTTATGAATATGTCAAAAAGCAGCGGACCCAGCACAGATCCCTGGGGTACACCACTATTCACCTTTCTCCATTGGGAAAATTGGCCATTTAGCCCTACCCTCTGCTTTCTATCTTTTAACCAGTTCCTGATCCACAGTAGTACACTGCCTCCTATCCCATGACTCTTTAGTTTTGCCAAAAGTCTCTCATGAGGGACCTTGTCAAAGGCTTTCTGAAAGTCCAGATACACAATATCAACCGACTCACCTTTGTCCACCTGTTTATTCACTCCTTCAAAAAAACATAACAGATTAGTAAGACAAGATCTTCCTTGTCTAAAGCCATGTTGGCTGTCTCCCATTAGGTCATGACTATCTATATGCTGAGTAATTTTATTCTTTATGATGGTTTCTACCATTTTTCTCCCCGGTAATGATGTCAGGCTCACCGGTCTGTAGTTTCCCGGATCACCCCTTGAACCCTTTTTAAAAATTGGTGTTACATTGGCGATCCTCCAATCCTCAGGTATTAGAGATGATTTTAATGATAGTTCACAGATTACTGATAGCAGGTCTGCAATCTCAAATTTCAGTTCTTTCAACACCCTTGGATGTATACCATCCGGCCCAGGTGATTTGCTACTCTTCAGTTTATCTAATAGTTGTAAGACATCTTCCCGATGTATCGATATTTCCTTCAATTCTTCCACACCTTTAAATACCACTTCAGTCATGGGTAACATCCCTACATCTTCCTCAGTAAAGACCGAAGCAAAGAATTCATTCAGTCTCTCCGCTATCGCCTTGTCGCCTCTTAGTGCTCCTTTAACCCCTTTATCATCTAATGGACCAACTGACTCTCTCACGGTTTTTTTGCTACGAATGTACTTGAAAAGGTCTTTATTTCGCGTTTTTTGCTTCCGCAGCAAGCTTCTTCTCAAATTCTCTCTTTGCCTGCCTTATCAATGCCTTGCATTTGACTTGCCAGTGCTTGTGCTGTTTCCAGGTTTCATCATTTGGCTCTTTTTTCCATTTCTTGAAAGATGCTTTTTTGGCAACAACAGCCTCTCTGACCTCAGCTTTAAACCATGCTGGCAATTTTTTGGACTTCCTTCCACTTTTCTTAAAGCGTGGAATACAGCTGGTCTGGGCTTCCAAGATAGTATTTTTCAACAACACCCAAGCTTGATGTACGTCTTTAACCTTTACGTCGGTACCGATGGAGTCTGCGCGGGAACGCTCCCCAGTGTCCAATCAGAACGCTTTTGGAAGCATCCCAACACGCCTGTGTGCTGCCTTCCCGCCTTTCCCAACTGCCTCTCCTCAGTTTTTCGTTTTTCTGCGGAGCCGGCAGGACGTCCTTCTGTGACCGCAGAAAATTCTTCTTTTATTTTTTGGTTTTCTTGTGGTCGCATCTGCCTTCCCCGACGCCACGGGACCGCCGGTGTTTCTTTTCTTTGTTCTTCTAAATTTTCCTTTATAAGGAATACCTTTTTCCTTCTTAGTGCCTGACGGTTTATTTCGTCCTGCTAGGCCTACTCTTTTTCCTCATGGAAGCGCCAGCCACTATCCCTAAGAAATGTTCAAACTGTGGCGGTACAAAATTCATTTTAGACACTCATAATTGGTGTCTGTCCTGCTTGGGTCCTGACCACGATCTGCTGGAGTGTCCCTCCTGCAACAGTATAGTCGGAAGAAGTCTTCAACATCGAGTTCACCTCGATACACAGTCCCCAGTCAACTTCAGGGCACCAACCACCCTTTCTTCTTCACAGGATCAGGTAACCCAAAAACAGTCTGTTAAGACTAGCCAGCCCTCGAGTGGTAGATCTCATGCACAGCATAGAGATGCCTCTGGCCTTGCCCTCGAGGACACACTGGCTTTAAAATTCTGGTGGGAGTCTTCGGCCTCCAAATCCTTAGTGGGGTTTCAAGTTGTTCCTGAGGTTCACCACTCTCCGAACATACTTGAACCATGCTCGGTAGTGGCATCCGCTTCAAGCGGTACCGATACCCCGGCATCGGCAATTGTGTTGGATGAAACATTCCTCACCAAAGATCGTAGTCTGGCGTCCTCGGCTGCAGGCCTGTTGGATACGCTGAAGAGCGATCTTCCAGTATCGGTATCGATACCGGTACTGGTACTGACGCCGGTACCCTCCAGATGTGCATCGATAGACTCGCTTCCCTCGATGCCAAGTCTGGAATCAATCTCCATTCTGGATGACTGGGTACCGACTCGCCTTGGTACCGAAGGCATGGTTCCGATGATCCATGTCGGGCACTCTCGGTTTCTTCGATACCATTAGAGCTGTCACCGGCTGGCCTTCATCCACCGGTATCGGATACGGTGCCGGAGTCTGTACCGGTATTCACATTACCATTGCTGTCGGTACCTTCCATGCTTCTCTCATCAGGCTCGCTTCCCTCGGTACCGAGTTTGGAATCGATCCCTAGCATGGACGATGCGCTACCGACTGTTGCTGGTCCCAACCTCCTGCGGTACCTGCGACCATCCTCTAAGGATCCGATACTCCATGCTTTAGGGTCTTCTATTCCTCTAAATTTGGATAGATCCCTGGGTGCCAATGCTAGTTCTTCAACAGATCTAGCCTGTCTTCCTCTTTCTAGAGGATTTCCCTCTGGGGATTTTTCTTTTCAGGCATTCCTGCTTGATATGGCAAAGTCACTTGCCATTTCTATACCGGGTCAGGATCCTACACCAGGGAATACAGAATCCCTGTATATTCCCTGGAGTCCAAAGGAGAACATCATGCTTCCTTTGCATCAGACCTTGCAGGATCTCCTCCTTCGAATGTGGGAAACTCCTTTAACGGTACCCCCACCTTCTAGGGCAACTGATCTTCTATATAAGGTGCCCCCCTCTCCAAGTTTTCAAAAGACTCAACTTCCTCATCATTCCATTGTTGTAGAATCAGCAATGAGGCGTATTAAGAGTACTAAAAAGCACTCTTCTTATCCGCCAGGTCGTGAGTCTAAGACTTTAGATGACTTTGGACGCCAAACCTTCCAGACATCCATGCTTTCAGCAAGAATTCTCTCATATATTTTCTATATGGGATTATCTCTTGAAGAGGTCACAAAAAAATTACTGCTTTTGACCCCTTTTCTTCAAGATCCCAAAAGAGCAGACTATTCCTTATTGGTTAGTCATGCTCAAAATATCTCTAGGTTCCTTACTCGTGCTTCCCTAGACTCCTATGAGTCTGTTAGCAGAACCTCTGCTATAGCTATAGGGGCACGACGTAAAGCCTGGCTCCAAGTTTGACTTGGACAAATGGGCACAAGAAAGACTGGGAAATACTCCTTGCACTGGAGAAAGTCTTTTTAACAAGGAGTCTTTACTCCAAGTTGCTCAGTTAACCACTGACATTGCTGTTTCCAGAGGCTGTTCTACGCCTTCCTCTTTCCCAGTTGGTAGGAAATTTCCTAACAAACTTTCTTCCCCTAAGGGGAAAAAGTTTTATCCATCTTCTGCCCATCATACAGATGTTCCCAAACGGGAAACATCGCACTGGTCAAAAGAAACCACAACCTCAACAGGTTCAGCAAACCCAGCAGTTGCAGGGTTTCAGATAGATTATCATTACATCTCCTGTTTGTTGGTTAGAGTTTGCAGTCTGCTTCTTTTCACTTGAAGCATCTACACTAATTTCATCCTAAATTCTCATGGATCTCTCTTCACAAGACATCCTTTCTTTTTGCTCTAAGAGTCTTTATGATGATCATGCCTATAGTTAACAGGTTTCTCTTCCTCCTATTGGGGAAAGAGAGGTGACAACTATCAATAAGACAGTTTTCCCTGTACTAGCATGTATCATCTTACCTTTCAGAGACTTACTACATAGTTGGTCTCCTTCAGCTCTGTCTTACCTCCCTCTTACTACAACATTCAGTTTGTAAGAGTGGCTCTATTACACTGGTAAGCCCCTGTGGTCCTCTACCTATTCCACAAGGGGATTTTCCCTTCCAGAGTTGTCTCCCCCTTTTTCTTACTTTAGGGCAGCTCATCAGACAATAGGGAAGTCTTACCACTCCTACTTATGTCTGTTGCTTCTTTTTCCAATCTAAAAAAAAGAAAAAAATTTTTTTTCCGCTGCCCTGGTAGTTGCTGCAAATGCAGCAATTCCTAGTGGTTAAGCCACTGGTTTTGTTCACCACACAACCAGGGTTTCTCCTCCACTAACAATCCTTCTAGCCTCAGTGCTAAACCCCAAACAGGTTATCAACCTTTTTTGGAAACCCTATTATTACAGACTTGTTGGTTGACTTCTATTCTTCGCCCCCTGGTTTTGGGCAGAATAGTTTACCTACTGGCTTTAAGCAGCCAGTTTTTTCTTCTAATCAACCTCTAACATGCTCTCTGCAACTCTACAGAGTAGCTTTGCACTATGGGCCCTTGCTAGAGAGCATTAGTATCTTGCCTAGCAGATAATCCCAGATGGTTAGGAGGGGTTCACCCAGTCATGCTCCCATGACTGGTAGGTGTTCCCTACCCTTACCATCTCACCTAAAATCTCTTTTTGAGATAAGACACAGCCCTTTCATCACGTGAAAACCTAAAGAATGGCCAATTCCCTGGCTTGGTCCATATCTCCTTTGGACTTCTCGCCAGGGATAGTTTTCTTTCAGTTGAAGCTCAAGGACGCCTGATACCCATCTTGCCCTCATAGGCGGGTCAATATGGTATCTTATTCCAGTGGCGTCCTCTATCCATTCACCATACTGCAGTTCTAGAGAGATCTGGACTTGCTGCCTGCAGACTGAAGTTATCCTCTGCATTTTTCACGTAGGCCATCCTGGTTATTCAAGAGCTCGAATTCCTAAAGGAATCTAGACTCCTTCTTGTCAGGGAGACCATTCCTCTGACTCTGTCAACTATAACCAGGGAAAGAAGATCCTCTATACATCTATTCAAGCAGGTATCAACCTTCTTGTTATTAGATGAATCTTCCCTTTATCCCCATATCCCTATGGGGATCTAGTTATATAGCCATGTCTTCATCTACTTACATGGAGACCTGTGTCTATATGTCTACATATTTATATATATTCATATATATCTATATGTATCTCTGTATCTTCTGCCCAGCTATATCTCTGTTTGTGTATGTGTGTATATATATATATATATATATATATATATATATCTGTCGAGATATATCTTCTAGGTAGATATGTATCTACGTACTTATCTATCTCTCTGTCTAGGTTCATATATCCATATATTCCTATATGACTCTGACGGATGTGCACTACCCCTATCAATGCTGTGCCAGCATATTTGGGGTTCCACACATATAACCACTCCCTGTGGTAATTAACAAATTTTTTGTTTCTCTTACCATAACCTTTCAGGTTTAGGTACCTCTGAAGCTTTCCATGTACCTTTCTTTCCTAATTGACCTCATTTAGGAAAGACATCACGGATTTTCAGTTAATCTAAAGCTGTAACGCTTCATAAGTCTGTCCTTACTTTATCGGATATAGGGGTCTCCATACCCCTTCTCTCCTACAGGGACTATTTCCATTGTCAGTCCAAATCGGTCAGACTTATTTTTCCTTTTGGTCCTAGCATTGTACTGTTCTTCGACCAAAAGGGCTTAAGCTTTGTCTAATAGTACCTTCTGCGTTTCCTGCTGAAGTCCTACCTCATTGTACTACCCCAGTTTCCCCTGGGGCTATTTCTCACCCTGATGGATTCTGACCTCCACTTGTTTTTCCTACAGTTTGTTACCTCTACTTCACAGTGAGGCACTCCTTGAGGATCTTCTGCTGGCTCTTCTAACAGATCCATAAGAACCTCAATAGACTTTTTACAATACCACCAAGGGAGGTCCATATTAGAATATTGCACTCAATATTTTTGCTACTAAATGTCATCTATACAGGATCTTCCTTCATAGAAGTCCTTTTCTAGTCCAGCTGTTCCACAGCACCTTTTCTATAATTCAACTCCTACCCTCCATCCCCAGGATGCCTGAGGTCCTGATGAGTAGCATAGCTCTTTCTAGATTCGCTACATGCTCGGACTCCCTCTGGGCATCTTAGCTTGGGGAGTCCCCATATGTGAATACTCATTCCTGCTTGTTCCTGGAGATAGCACAGTTACTTACCGGTAACAGGTGATCTCTGGGAACAGCAGGAATAAGTCTTCACAACCCACCCACCTCCCCTAGGAGTTGCTTTTCTCTATCTCTGTCTTTCCCTTTCTTGCTCTCTCTCTCTTTGCCTCAGTTTTAAAACTTAACTGAGGAGAGGCAGTTGGGAAAGGTGGGAAGGCAGCACGCAGGCGTGTTGGGATGCTTCCGGAAGCGTTCTGATTGGACGCTGGGGAGCGTTCCTGCGCAGACGCCGTCGGTACCGACGTATCCATATGTGAAGACTTATTCCTGCTGTTCCCAGAGATCACCTGTTACAGGTAAGTAACTGTGCTTTCTCATCCATCCAACTCACAGAAAGTTCCTTCTGTTCCTTTTTCAAGGAAAGCACTACCAATACATGGTGCTTCCTTTTGGCCTGGCCTCAGTACCAAGAGTGTTCATGAAATGCATGGCTGTGGTAGCAGCATTTAGAAACATAGAAACATGACGACAGAAAAAGTCCACATGGCCTATCTAGTCTGTCCTTCCATAACAACAACTACAACAGTCCACTTTTTACCTTTAGAGATCCTCTGTGTTGGTCCCATGCTTTTTTGAATTAAGTTACTGTACTCATCTCTACCACCTCCACTGGGAGACTATTCCATGGATCCACTACTCTTTCTGTAAAGAAATATTTCCGCATATCACTCCTGAATCTATCTCCCTTCACCCTCATCCCATGTCCCCTCGTAGCAGAACTTGCTTTCAATTGAAAGAGGCTCTCTCCCTGAACATTTATGCCACGGAGGTATTTAAACATTTCAATCATATCACCTTTATCCCGCCTTTCCTCTAAGGTGTACATATTAAGATCCTTAAGTCTGTCATCATATGCTTTATAATGAAGCCCATTAATCATTTTAGTAGCAACCCTCTGCACCGACTCCATCCTGTTCACATCCTTTTGAAGGTGCGGTCTCCAGAATTGCACACCATACTCCAAATGAGGTCGCACCAAAGACTTATACAGAGGCATTATCACCTCCTTTTTTCTGCTAGCCATTCCTCTCCGTATGCACCCAAGCATCCTTCTAGCTTTGGCCGTCGCCTTTTCTACCTGTTTAGCTACTTTAAGATCATCAGACACAACCACGCCTAGGTCCCGCTCTTCTTTAGTGGACAAAAGTACTTCACCTCCTATACTGTATTTCTCCCTTGGATTGCTGCAGCCCAAATGCATGACCTTAAATTTTTTAACATTAAATCCCAGCTGCCAAATTCTAGACCATTTTTCAAGCTTAGCTAGATCCCTCCTCATGTTATCTACACCTTCCTGGGTGTCTACTCTATTGAGGTAAACCTTACCCGACAGCCCTTCCCCGCTATATCACTAACAAAGATGTTAAAAAGAATCGGACCAAGGACAGATCCCTGGGGCACACCACTGGTAACATCCTTCTCCTCAGAGTGAGCTCCATTTACTTGTACTCTTTGTCGCCTCCCACCCAACCAATTTCTAACCCAAGCAGTAACTTTAGGGTCCATCCCTAGGGTGCTCAGTTTGTTTATAAGTCGCCTGTGAGGAACAGTGTCAAAGGCTTTACTGAAATCTAAATACACCACATCTAGAGCTCTCCCTCGGTCCAACTCCCTGGTCACCCAGTCAAAGAAATCAATCAGATTTGTCTGACCAGACCTACCTCTGGTGAATCCATGCTGCCTCGGATCCTGTAATCTGCTGGACTCCAGATTTCTCCGCACTCTAGGAATATTCGTCTTCCCCTACTTAGATGACTGGCTCATTCAAGCCCCGTCAGAGTCAGAGGCCAGGACTTCTCTATCTTGCACAATGTGTACCCTTCAGTATTTGGGTCTGGTCAAAAACATCCCAAAATCCAGTCTAACTCCTACTCAGTCTCTAGAGTTCATAGGAGCTTTTCTGGATACCAGAAAAGCAAGGGCCTATCTTCCCCAGGCCCGTTGCCTTCGCATGGTGCAGTTAGCTTCTCAAGCAGTGCTAAAACCTCATCTCACTGCCCGTGAAATGTTACAACTACTGGGCCACATGGCATCTACAGTGCATGTGGTTCCTTATGCTCGCCTCCATATGAGAGCAGCCCAGTGGACTTTATCCACTCAGTGAACCCAGGTATCAGGGTGCCTGTCAGACAAAATAGAAAACACAAATCGTCTTATTTTGTCCCTCCAATGGTGGCATTCCTCTCAGAACCTGTTGCTGGGGTCCCCATTTCAACAACCCTTACCCCAGGCAACTCTCACAACAGATGCTTCACCAATGGGTTGGGGAGTTCATCTGCAAGACCTCTCCACCCAAGGCACCTGGACTCCACAGGAGACTCATCTGCATATCAATCTCTTAGAGCTCAGAGCAATTTTCCTTGCTCTTCGAGTGTTCCACACCTTGCTCAGCTACAAGACAGTCCTCTTTCACACGGACAATCAAGTAGCCATGTTCTACGTGAACAAGCAGGGGGGAACAGGCTCTCTGTCGCTTTGCAACAAAGCTTTGCAACAAAGCTTTGCAACTATGGGCCCTCGCCAGAGAGCATCAGATTCATCTCCTGGCAGTGTATCTTCCAGGCATACAAAACACTTGGGCAGACAGACTCAGTTGAATTCTGCTTCCACGCGAATGGTCTCTGCATGCAGACCAGGTGGCCAAGATTTTTCAAATTTGGGGAATCCCGGACATAGACCTCTTTGCAAGTCCATTGAATGCCAAACTTCCCCGGTTCTGTTCCGGAATTCCGGCTCAGGAATCTCAGGCCAGGGATGCTTTCCTCCTTCACTGGGGTCAAGACTTCCTTTATGCCTTTCCATCCATTCCCCTAATTCCCAAAACCCTGTTCAAGCTTCAGAGAGACAGAGGCCGTATGATTCTCATAACTCCTCACTGGCCACGGCAAGTGTGGTACCCTCTGCTTCTACATCTCTCTCAAGCTCCCTCCCTGGAGTTAGGGTCTGCTCCAGATCTCCTGTCTCAGGAGGACGGAATGTTATGGCATCCCAATCCCCAGTCTCTGCATCTCATGGCTTGGTTGCTGAAGGCCTAAATCTTCATGATCTTAACCTCCCTCAGCAAGTAAAGGATATCCTTTATGCTTTGAGGAAGCCTTCCACAAGACGCTCTTATGCTTTCAAGTGGAAAAGGTTTACGATATGGTGTTCGCAGAAGGGTCTTAACCCCCTTGCGATACCTCTGGAATCATTACTGGAGTAGCTCCTTCATTTATCCAATGCAGGACTTAAAACTAACTCAGTAAGAGTCCATTTGAGTGCTATTGCAGCTTCTTTCAAGCCTCTAAATGGATAACCTATTTCCTCCCATCCTCTTATAGCAAGATTTATGAGAGGCCGCCTTCTAACTAAGCCTCCCATTAGGCCACCACCGGTGGCATAGGACTTAAACCTGGTTCTTGGTCAGCTCATGAAGCCACCTTTCGAACCCTTAGCTACTACCTCATTGAAATTCCTTTCTTGGAAAGTTATCTTTCTCATTGCAATCACATCAGCACGCCGCATCAGTGAGTTGCAGGCACTAGTGGCTGATCCACCTTATACAAGGTTCCATCATGACAAGGTAGTCCTTAGGACTCATCCACACTTTATGCCAAAGGTGGTCTTGCCTTTTCATTTAAACCAAGCGGTCTACCTGCCTGTGTTTTTTCCAAGGCCTCATGCATCTAATGCAGAAAGGAATCTTCATACTTTGGACTGTAAAAGAGCTTTAGCCTTTTATGTGCAAAGAACACAGCAACATAGAAAGTCCTCTCAACTCTTTGTTGCTTTTGATCCTTCTCATTTGGGACTTCCAGTCTCCAAGAGGACACTGTCCAGCTGGATTGCACAGTGTATTTCCTTTACCTATCAGAGTAAGAATCTTCGTCTGGAGGCCCATGTCACAGCTCACAATGTGAGAGCCATGGCAGCTTCAATGGCTCATCTGCACTCTGTGTCTATCGACGACATCTGTCGAGCAGCCACTTGGGCCTCGGTTCATACCTTCACAGCCCATTACTGCTTGTACAAGGACTCCCGCCGGGATGCCTTGTTTGGTCAGGCTGTTCTCCAACACCTGTTCCATACCTCATCAACTCCTACCCATCATTCCTGGTAGGATGCCAGAGATCCATGGGGGGAAGTGGAGCCCTTTCACAGGGACACACAACTTCTGGGGTTCTCTCCCTGGCATCTAAAGCTAGGGAGTCCCAATATGTGAAGACTACATTCCTGCTTGTTCCTGGAAATAGCAAGAATTTAGTCTTCACAACCCGCCCACCTCCGCTAGGAGTTTTATCTCTCTGCCTATCTCTTTCTCTTTCCCTCTCTCTCTCTCTTTGTCTCAGCTTTAAACTTAACTGGAGAGAGGCAGTTGGGAAAGGCGGGAAGGCAGCACACAGGCGCTGTGGTATGCTCCCAAAAGCTTTCTAATTGGAAGCTGGGGAGCGTTCCCACGCGGGCTCCGTCAGTGCTGACGATACCCATATGTGAAGACTAATTCCTGCTGTTCCCGGAGATCAGCTGTTACAGGTGAGTAACTATGCTTTCCTGGGGGTAGTTTCTAAGGTGGTACCTTACATCGTGTAACCAAAGTTTAGGTGGTTATTTCCTAGGTGCATAACTTTGCACTTGTCCACATTAAATTTCATCTGCTATTTGGATGCCCAGTCTTCCAATTTATCAAGGTCCTCTTGCAATTTTTCACAATCCTCTTGGGCTTAAACAACTTTGAATAATTTAGTATCATCTGTAAATTTGATCACCACACTCATTACTCCTATTTCCAGGTCGTTTATGAATATGTTAAAAAGCAGTGGGCCCAGCACAGATCCGTGGGGTACTCCACTATTTACTTTTCTCCATTGAGAAAATTTGCTATTTAGCCCTGCTGTCTGCTTTCTATCTTTTAACCAGTTTCTGATCCACAATACTACACTGCCTCCAATCCCATGACTTTTTAATTTCATCAAGAGTCTCTCATGAGGGATCTTGTCAAAGGCTTTCTGAAAATCCAGATACACTACATCAGCCGGCTCACCTATGTCTACCTGTTTATTCACATCTTCAAAAAAATTTAACAGATGAAGCTTTCCTTGGCTAAATCTACGTTGGCTTTCTCCCATTAAACCATGACTATATATACATGATCTGTAATTGTATTTTTTATTATGGTTTCTACCATTTTGCTTAGAACTGATGTCAGACTCACGGGTCTTTAGTTTCCCGGATCACCCCTGGAACCCTTTTTAAATATTGGTGTTACAATGGCCATTCTCCACTCTTCAGGAACTACAGTTGTTTTTAATGATAGTTCCAGATTACTAATAATAGGTCTGCAATCTCATATTTCAGTTCTTTCAATACCCTTGGATGTATACCATCCGGTCTGGGTGATTTGGTATTCTTCAGTTTATCAAATAGTTGTAATACATCTTCCTAGTTTATCGATATTTCTTTCATTTCTTCCAATACATCACTTTTATTATACCATTTCAGGCATGGGTAATTTCTCTACATCATCTTCAGTAAAGGCCGAAGCAAAGAATTCATTCAGTCTCTCTGCTATTGCCTTGTCTTTACTTAGCGCCTCTTTTAATCCTCTATCAACCAGTGGTCCACCTGA
The DNA here is from genome assembly GCA_033557465.1 of Ichthyophis bannanicus. Classification (NCBI taxonomy): domain Eukaryota; kingdom Metazoa; phylum Chordata; class Amphibia; order Gymnophiona; family Ichthyophiidae; genus Ichthyophis; species Ichthyophis bannanicus. The sequence continues at coordinate 1,734,613,001 of CM066032.1, forward strand.
CTGTCTCACAGGTTTTTTGCTACGAAGGTACTTGAAAAAGTTTTTGTTATGCATTTTTGCTTTCATGGCAAGCTTTTTTTCAAATTCTCTCTTTGCCTGCCTTATCAATGCCTTGCATCTCACTTGGCAATGCTTATGTTTTTTCCTGTTTTCATAATTTGGCTCCTTTTTTCCATTTCCTGGAAGATGCTTTTTTAGTTTCAGCAGTTGTTATGACCTCTCCTTTAAACCATGCTGTCGGTTTTTGGACTTCCTTCCACTTTTCTTGAAGTGTGGAATACATATGTTCTGGTCTTCCAAGATAATTTAAAAAAAAAAAAAAACAATGTCCATGCTTTATGCAAATCTTTATCCTTTGCTGCAGCTCCTTTAGACTTTTAACTATTTTCCTCATTTTATCATACTGTGGATTTCCTTGCCATCCTTCTTTCATTTATTAAATCAAATGTGATCATGCTATGATCACTATTGCCAACTGGCCCCAACACCCTTATCACTTGTACCAGATCTCCTGCATGCCACTAAGGACTAGGTCCAAAATAGCTTCCCCTCTTGTTGGTTCATGAACCAGCTGCTCCAAGAAGCAGTCATTTTTTTGGAGAGAAAGTTCATTCAGTGCCGTGCTCTTTTCATGATAAGATTCTGTTGAGCAGCCAGAGAATTGGGAGGATTGGAAGAATTCAGCAGCCTCAAATGACCTCAATGTCCCCTCCTTCCTTCTCTGTCCCCCTGCTGTCTCTCGAAGATTGCAGAAGGCTCTCAGAGGAATCTGCCTGACCTTAAAACGCAATGTCTGAAAAGCAAGTTACAGGGGATAAGAGTTGAGCCCTGAATGAGTTTTTTATCTGAGGTTCTCAGAGGTGAGGATCACGTCATTGTCCTTGTTTGGGGGCTCCTAAGTCCATCAGTCTGGCGCACAATTCGGGGTAGACAGCTGGCGATCATTGGCATGGTGTCGGGGTTTCCCAACTATGTCTGCGTTTTTTACTAGCGCTTTTTACTATTATGCACCTGGTGTTTGCCCAGTCCTAGTGAGCATTCTGCCTGACTGACTGCAGTGCAGATTCCTAGCCAAGTGCCCGTTTAACGTGTTGCTGTATAAGCGCTTTTAGCACACATTTTAAGGCCATCGCGGCCTTAATGTGCGCTGCTGTTGCACTTGCCTTAACTCTTTGTCTTCATCCAGGAAATGTGTGGCAAGCGAAGTATGCCTTCTGTACTCTGCTTTTCTTGGATGGCGGTTTCTATATTCTGCCTTGAGAACCTGTTTTTCTCCCCCTCAGCAGGAGGATGCAGTTGGGTCCGGCCTTGGCTGCTTCAGGGCAGAGGGTGGTGGATGGCTCTGTGGGTAAGGATAACCAGTCGGCTGAAGATTCCGACATTTGTGCTGTGGGCTACTCCCCATCCTCTAGTAGATCACTGGTGACTATATCCCCTGGTATAGAGGGATCATTTCTGTGAGGAAAGCTTCCGGACTCCAGATCATCTTCCCTGGAATTCTGTTTCTTTTTACTACAGGCCTAGTCATTGGCCTCTGAATTCTTCCTGAGCACAATCTTATAAGGGGCAGGCTGAGAGTGTAAGCCCTGTTCCTTATCATCCTGCCAGTCTAGTCCCGAACCTCTGGATTTAGTACCTCCTCCAGCAGCTTTGGAGACTGAGAAACATCACTCTTGTGATGACACTGGTACAAATACTCCTGGATCCGCCGCCTCTGGCCAGTTATCTCAGTCTCCAAGCAGCTGGAGAGTGGTGAGCCTTGAGGTTCGAGGCTCACTGGAGAAACAGTTAAGGAGTATAGTTATTGTTATTGATATATTGTTCTGATTGTTAGATTAAGGGTTCAGTTGGAAAAAAAAAGAAAAGAATAAGCGAGAGAGTGTGCTGCTGAGGAGTCCCTCCCCCCTCCCCTCATTGGCGGACTGGGCGCCGGAGGAAAAAGGCACTCAAAAGGTGTGGAGGAGCTGCAATCCGGTTCCCAAACTCACTCGAGTGAGGAGCCGGCAGCAGAAGCAAGGCAGAGAAAGGAGCTCCTCAGTGCTGAGATGCGTGGCAGAGCCAGAGACTGCCGCAGCGCTGGCACATCAGTAACGACTTCTCTCCCGTTGCTGAAGCTACTTTTGCGGCTGAGCACGGGGAGAAGTAGCAGGGATGCAAGGAGCAGGGTGAGTGAACTAAATTTATTACGATCGGGCAGTTTCAGATCGGGGGAATGGCGCGAGCATGGCGCTCACTGATGTCTGTCAGCGACCGCGTGGGGAAAGCGCGGGAAAGCTGTTTTCGGTGTCCAGCTCTGTGGCAGCATCAGTTTCTTTGTCAGGTCGGCTATGACTGATCGGGCTGTTTTTTTCCTTCGTGTGTAAGGAGTTCAGGAAAGCTCTCTAGTCGAATGGTTTAAAAAAAGAAAAAAAAAATCTCTGTGGTATTTCTGTTCTGGACAGGGGGGGGGGGGGGCGGCCTAGAGTTCTCAGTGCAGAATATGTTCTCCTCCCTCGGTGTGGAGGCAGTGCTCTTTAGCTGCCTGTGGAGATTGTTTGTTTGTTGGCAGTCAGCTATACGTCTCCATTAGGGTTCCCAATCAGACATTTAGGAAGTGGAGGGAGGAATGCCTTCTAGGCTGCAGTGTTTGTTGTGCGGGGCTAGAAGGGGAGCGGTGTCAGACGCAGGGGTTTGTAGAGGCTGCACCCAGGAGGTGGCATCTATGGAGCAAGTTTTGGAATTGGAGGCAGAGAGTCAGAAAGAAACCTCGGTAGCTCTGCCACAGCTTGTGTCACCCTCCGTACTGCTACTGGAGCCGGTAGCGGGTCGGTCCTGGGTCCCAGATCTGCCACCTTCCCAACCGGCTTTATTAGGGGAGCTTGCGGCAATCTTTTCCCCAGAGTTTGTGGCTCTGATTCAACAAGTCTTCAGTGGCACTCAGAAGGAAATTGATACTACTCCCACGATGGCACAGCCAAGGGTAAAGCGTCCGGGGACCCCTTTAGTTTCGGGGACTCCGGAGGTTCCATTAAAGAGGTCCAGAAAAGGGAAGAATAAGCAAGAGCAGTCAGTATCATCAGAAGGTCCCCTCTCAGAGGACGGAGAACCCGATTTAGACATGGAGGAGGGAGCTGGAGGAAGGAGAGTTGGCTGAACACGAGGACCATGCTAGGGTGATCAGGGTGTTCAAACGTGACGAACTACCAGCTCTCATAGCGGAAACACTAAAAGCCCTTAATATGCCCACTACAGGGCCTGCGGAGAATATGACTTGGAGGATCCCTTGTTGCAGGCGATGCGTAAGACGCAGACAGCTTTTCCGGTACACAGAGTGGTGTGCAAAATGATATAGGAGGAATGGGACATGCCCAATGCATGTCTTAAAGGGTCCCGGGTAATGTCTCACCTTTATCCGTTGGTAGATCAGGATCAAGAGTTGTTTAAGTCCCCTAGGGTAGACGCAGCGGTCTCGGCGGTGACCAAGAAGACTACCATTCTCCAGGACCAAGCAGGAAGTCAGTCCTCACATATGGGTGACGTCGGCGTCGACGGAGCCCTCGTGGAGCAATTTTTCCCCAGCTTTCAAAGAAAGCCTTTGGGAATTGCAGCGCGCATGCACGGTCCTCTTCCCGCCCAAGGGTGCCATCTTGCTCAGTCTTCTTTTTTCCGCGGAGCCCTACAGACGTTGTTTGTAATTCCCCGCTAGAAAAGTTGATTTTATTTGTCTTTTTCTCGGTTCGACGCCGGTTCTTTTCCCGCCCGGACCCGCGATGCCGGTTGCCAGTCAGTTCTTTATTTTTCGGTTTTTTGTTCTTCGTGACAGATTTCGCACCTTTTTCTTTTTCACTGGCAGCCCTGTCTTTGGACCTCGCAGGGGCCCTTTTTCCCCCGATGGCTGCCAGCGGGTTTAAGAAGTGTGATCGGTGTAAGAAACTCATGTCCCTTACCGACACACACGACTGCTGCCTCCGCTGCCTCGGACCCGATCATGACCCGATGATCTGTGGTCTGTGTGGCAAGATGTCCTCAAAAGCGTTGAGGAGTCGGCAGCATCAGCGGGAACGTATCTTCTCTGACTCCGGCCGGGCCCGGACCTCGTCAGAGGCTTCGACGTCTCGGGACTCTGGTCCTGAGCTTCGTCGCAGTTCCTCTGAGCGGGGATCTCCTACCCGGGAACATCATCGGAAGAAGAAATCCGCGGGGGCGGCGTCGGTGGACGCTCCTGGTTCCTCGAGGGCCAGGTCGCATAGCCCCGATAGCCGTCCCGGGTCCTCTGAGATGGAGAGGCCTTCCAAACATCCTCGTCTCGAGATGGACTCGCCTGCTCACGTAAGTGCTGTTGTCCTCGTGGACTCGCTTCCGAAGGAACCGACGTTGGGCCCGACGCCGTCGGGGCCCAAGTCGGGGGCTGCTGGGTCTCCTGAGCTCGGACTCAGGTTGACGGCCTTGGAGAGCAGTCTGACTGCCTTCATGGACCAGCAGCGGGCATTGATCGCTGGCCTCGCCGGTGCTTCTGCCCTGACCACCGGGACGTCGACGTCCAAGTCGACCCCGGAGACCGAGCCGATCCTCGAGTCCATGAGGGCTCGAGTCGATCCTCGGTCACGGTCTCCTTCGGCCTCCCGTTCGGGACCGAGGTCATCGACGCCGACTCCCTCGGCGTCGGGGCGGACGGCATCGATGCCCGCCCGACCGGAGCTGCTCGACTCCTCCTCCGAGGGGTCAGCCTGGGAATCCGAGGACGAAGAGTCACCGGGTTCTTTTCGGACTCGGTGTGTCCCATCGGACTCCCCCCGAGTCCGAACCTCGGAGACGGTCCCCCCCGGAGGATACCCGGTTCTGGGACTTCGTGCGGGATATGGCCAAGGCCTTGGCCTTCCCCGCGGATCCCGAGGAGGAGCTTCGAGCCGAAGAGCTCGCTGCCCTCCAGTATGACTCTCCCCCAAAGGAGGCCTTTACTGTACCGGTTCCTCCGATGCTGGAACGACTTCTCTTCCGCATGTGGGAGAGCCCGGCATCATCGCCGGTGTTAAGCAAGCGGGTCGATTCCATTTATCGAGTCCGCAAGAGCCCCGGGTTCCAAAAGGCACAACTACCGCACCATTCCATGGTGGTGGAATCGGCCATACATAGACTTAAGAGTCAGAAGATGCACTCCTCGGTGCCTCCCGGTCGGGAGGCTCGAAGCCTGGATGCCCTCGGTAGGAAGTGTTTCCAGGGCTCTATGCTTGCTTGTCGAGTCCAGACCTACCAGCTCTATATGGGCATGTATCTCTGAGACCTGGCTAAAGAAATAGCCGGGTTCTCTGCTGGTCTCTCTTAAGAACCTTTGCAGAGATTCCAAGCCTTGTCAACTGGTATTCGGGAGTGCTCAAAGTTTATCTCTCGAGCAGCCTACGATGGCTTTGAAGCATCGGCTCGAGTAACCGCAGCCGGCATCGGTGCCCGCCGCCAGGCTTGGCTTCAGTCATCCGACCTCGAGACATGGGTGCAGGACAAGTTGGTCGATGTCCCCTGCAGAGGTGAAAACCTCTTTGGAAAACCCATGGCTGAGAAGGCTGCACAGATCGAGACCGAGACTCTCACCAGGACTCGGCTCTCAAGGAAGACCTCTGCCCCTTCTCAGAAGAAGAAGGGCTCAGGGAAAAAGCCCTTTTACCCGAGGAAGGCGGCTGCCTATAAACACTACCCTCATTATCAGGCCTCAGCAGCTCCCCAACAGGGTCAGCAGGCCAAGGGACGGGGTAATGGGTCCCGTAGGCAGCAAGCCCCCAAGCCTGCACCACCGGCCCCTGCTCAGCAGGGTGGTTTTTTTTGACTTCATCAGCATAGCCTCTCCCCCTCAGCTGGTTTCTCTCAGCACAGGAGGCCGGCTGGTCCACTTTGCCCACAGGTGGTCCAACATCACTACAGATACCTGGGTGCTTCACATAGTCCAAGAGGGCTATCTTCTACACTTCCACCAGGTACCTCCCTCCTACTTTCCAGGGGAGCCGCTCAGACTCCCTCTGCACAGGGACTTACTCCTTCAGGAGTTAGCAAGTCTTCTTCAGGAACAGGCTGTGGAACCGGTGCCCCACCACCTGAGAGGTCAAGGCTTTTACTCCAGGTACTTTCTGATACCAAAACGAACAGGAGACCTCAGACCCATCCTGGACTTGCGGAACTTCAACAAGTTCCTTGCAAAGGAAAAGTTCAAGATGCTTACCCTTGGAATCCTGCTGCCCTACCTCCAGCAGGGAGACTGGCTATGCTCCTTAGATCTAAAGGATGCCTACACTCACATCCTCATCCACCCCAGCCACAGACAATATCTCAGGTTTGTTGTGGGGGACAATCATTACCAGTACAGAGTACTACCCTTTGGCCTATCCTCCGCACCAAGGGTGTTCACCAAATGTCTAGCAGTGGTGGCGGCTTATCTAAGGCTTCAAGGACTCTTTGTATTTCCATACCTCGACGACTGGCTCATTAGAGCACAGTCTTCCCAAGAGGCCACTCACGCCACACACCGCACTGTGGCTCTGCTTCAGCACTTGGGCTTTGTCATAAACTTCGCAAAGTCCACTTTGCTCCCCTCTCAGGATCTCGAGTTCATCGGCGCAAGATTAAACACACTTCAGGCGCGAGCCTTTCTGCCTCTCGACAGAGCAAACAGGCTCATGGATCTTGCCAGCCACTTTCACAGCAATTCCCTGGTCTCTGCCAGGCAATTTCTGAGACTGCTCGGCCATATGGCTTCCACAGTCCATGTGACCCCCAATGCCCGCCTGAACATGCGGCCTGCTCAATGGTGCCTTCGCACACAATGGCATCAAGCCACTGGGAGCCTAGCGGACTCCGTACAGATCTCCGCCCATGCCGCTAGTGTCTCGGACGCTCTTCAAGGTTCTCCGGGACAAAGCCTCAATGATCCTCGTGGCTCCCCGGTGGCCGAGACAGCCCTGGTTCCCGCTTCTGATGCAGCTGGCGGTGGACACTCCTCTCCCTCTGGGGTTTCAGCCCGTTCTCCCGACCCAGGATCTCGGGACTCTCCTACACCCCAACCTCTGGTCCCTTCATCTGATGGCCTGGCTGCTGAAAGGGTAGTCGCTCCCCTCCTGCTGCCTCCAGATGTGGAGGAAGTCGTCTTGGCCTCCAGGCGACCCTCCACCCGGAGGTCCTATGCTCTTAAGTGGCATCGGTTCTCCGTCTGGTGTGCTCAGCAGTCTCAAGATCCCTTCTCCTGTTTGGCATCAGTGGTCTTGCAGTACTTGCTTTGCCTCTCCAATCTTGGACTTAAGTCCAACTCGGTCAGGGTCCACCTCAGTGCTCTTTCTGCGCATCACATGCCGGTGGATGGCAGACCTCTTTCCAGCCACCCTCTAGTGGCTCGTTTTCTCAGAGGCCTCCTTCTCCTTAAACCACCTTTGCGCCCACCAGCCCCTGACTGGGATCTGAATGTGGTTTTACAGCGGATTACCTGTCCGCCTTTTGAACCTATGGCTACCTGTCATCTTCATTTTCTTTCTTGGAAAACCTTATTCTTGGTAGCCCTCACTTCTGCTAGACGCGTTAGTGAGCTACAGGCCCTAGTATCTGATCCTCCTTACACTAGATTCTACAAGAATAGGGTAGTCCTGCGGACTCACCCTAAGTTTCTTCCTAAAGTGGTTTCCCCTTTTCACATCAACCAGGAGGTGGTACTTCCGACCTTCTTTCCCAGGCCACACTCCAGCCGAGCTGAAATGGTCCTGCATACCCTGGACTGTAGGAGGGCGTTAACCTTCTACCTTGACCGTACGCGGGAGCACCGAAGGGCTGTTCAGCTCTTCGTGTCTTATGACCCCAATAAGTTGGGGCTCCCTGTCTCCAAGCGTACTCTGTCCATCTGGATTGCTGACTGTATCGCTTGGGCTTATGGGGCAGCCGGCCTCTCGTTGGAAAGTCGAGTCACGGCTCATCGTGTTAGGGTGAAGGCTGTGTCAGTGGCTTACCTCCGCTCTGTTTCATTGGCAGACATCTGCCGGGCCGCTACTTGGTCTTCAAGCCAGACATTTGCAGCCCATTACTGCCTGGAGAGGGAGTCCCGCAGGGACAGTGCTTTCGGACAGGCAGTCCTCCGTAATCTCTTTGAGGTATAGGCAACTCCTGCCCTCTGTCCCGGATGTTGGGCTACCGGTTGGAGGCGTACTCAGAGAAGATTCCTTCCTTCTGTGCTACTAAGCTTGAGGGAGCTCCTTTTTTGTGCGTGGGGTCTCCGGTAGCCTTAAGCTTGGGAGTCCCATATGTGAGGACTGACTTCCTGCTTGGTCCTGGAGAAAGAGTAGTTACTCACCTGTAACAGGTGTTCTCCAGGAGCAGCAGGAATCAGTCCTCACAACCCTCCCTCCTCCACTTGGAGTTGCAGTCCTACGCTTTCGTTCTTGCTAATTTTTTGCTGTCTTTTAGCTATGTCATCAGACTGAGCAAGATGGCACCCTTGGGCGGGAAGAGGACCGCGCATGCGCGCTGCAATTCCCAAAGGCTTTCTTTGAAAGCTGGGGAAAAATTGCTCCGCGAGGGCTCCGTCGGCACCGACGTCACCCATATGTGAGGACTGATTCCTGCTGCTCCTAGAGAACACCTGTTACAGGTGAGTAACTACTCTTTCCCGTGGAAGGTAGCGCTACACTCAAAGATGTTCAGGACAGGAAGTTGGATACTCTGTTAAAACAGGTCTTTGACATTAGTGCTCTTTCCATTCAGGCATCTATTTGTGGCGCATGAGTGATGAGGGCCTGTCTTTGCTGGTCTCAGGGAATTCAGGGAGAACAGCTGGAGGGGAGAGAGGGGGAAGCATTCAGATTAGAATCCGGTACGGTTTACCTGGCTGACATTCACTATGACCTTATCAGGGGTCTGTCTAAGAGTATGGCGTCGGTGATAGCGGCTAGGTGCTATCTTTGGCTGCGGAATTGGGCAGCAGATAGTTCCTCCAAAGCACGGCTGGTTAAGCTGCCCTTTAGAGGTAAGCTACTGTTTGGTGAGGACTTAGATAAGCTGGTAAAGGACCTTGGAGAGTCCAAAGGCGGAAAACTCCCGGAGGACAAGCAAAAGCAAGCGCGTCCAGCTCTGGCAGCTAACGGCCAGCAAAGAGAGTTTCGTCGCCTCTGTCCAGCAAGGTTTGGTCAATTTCAGAGGTGACGCTTCGCTTATCGGAATCAGGGATTTCGAGGCTTTAGAGGAGCAAGCAGAGGCTTTGCTGCGTCCTCTTCCTCAAATCTTAGAAAGTCGCAATGAAGCCAGACGGGCCCAGGTGTGGGCCTCGTTTCCGTGGGAGGTTGGCTACGGGACTTTTATCCTGCTTGGGTCCAAATCACTTCCGATCAGTGGGTGTTGGAGGTCATTCGAAAAGGCTATGCGCTGGAATTTCAACGCCTAGTGGTAGACGCCTATGTTCAATCGCCGTGCAAGGCACCCCTCAAGTTCAGAGCGGTACAGGTGACGTTAGAAAGACTGTTGAGCCTGAACACGGTGGTGCCCTTACTGCCAGACCAATGCAGGTGTGGTCGATACTCCATTTACTTCGTGGTGCCAAAGAAAGGGATCGTTTTGCCCAATTTTAAATCTCAAAGGGGTAAATCGCTTAGTGTGGCTCATTTTCATATGGAAACGCTAAGGTCGGTTATTGTGTTGGTAAGAGCAGGGGAATTCCTTACTTCTCTGGATTTGTCGGAAGCTTATCTTCACATTCCGATTCGATGGGAGCATCAGACGTTCCTCAGGTTTGCGGTTCCATTGGGGCATTTTCAGTTCCAAGCGTTGCCCTTTGGGTTAGCGACAGCTCCACGAACTTTCACCAAAGTCATGGTAGTAGTAGCAGCCGCCTTGAGAATGGAGGGGATTCTTGTGCACCTCTATCTCGACGATTGGTTAATTCGAGCAAAGTCCAGGAGCGAGAGCGAGTTGGCAACCACCAGAGTAGTAGTTTCTGCAGAGCCTAGGTTGAGTGGTCAATATGGCAAAAAGCAGTTTGGGGCCCTCTCAGAACTTGGAGTATCTGGGGGCTCGATTCGATACAAACAGGGGAAAGGTTTTTCTGCCACAGCTGTGGGCGCGAAGTTTGAGGAAGCTGGTCTGCGCTTTTCTGAGTAGAAGGATTCCCACGGCATGGCATTATCTTCAGTTGCTCAGCACGATGGCAGCGACGCTCGAGTTGGTGCCGTGGACACGGGTTCATATGAGACCATTGCAGAGGGCCTTGCTCAGACGTGGTCCCACCAGGAAGATACTTTGTCTCGACAGTGGACTGACGTGGAAAAGACATGGACCATCAACAGATTGGAGCTGAGAGCGGTCACTCTGGCTCTGAGGTACTTTCAGGGTTACTTGAGGAGCAGAGCGGTGCGAGTGTTTTCCGACAATGCAGTTGTCTACATCAATCGTCAAGGAGGCACCAGCAGTGCATCGCTAGAGTCCGAGGCCGAACAGCTCTTTCCATGGGCAGAGGTCCATCGTAGCGGCGTCAGCGGCAGATGTGGCAGGAGTGGATAATGTTGCGGCAGATTTTCTGAGTCGAGTAAAAGTGGACCTGGCATAATAGGTTCTTCACCCGGAGGTGTTCGAGATGGTAGTACACCGCTGGGGGGAGCCTGTGACGGATCTAATGGCGACATTTGAGTCGGCGAAGGCCAGCCAATTCTTCAGCAGGCGAAAAGAAAGAATGTCGGAGAGTCTCGATGCTCTCATCCAGAAGTGGCCAGAGCAGCAGCTCTTGTACGTGTTCCCTCCTTGGGTATTAATAGGTCGGGTGCTACAAAGAATAGAAGTTCACAGGGGTCAAGTTATTCTGATAGCACCAGATTGGCCAAGGAGCCCATGGTACGTGGATCTCATAAGACTCTTGGTGGGCCGTCCTTGGCGGCTACCAGGTCGGGGGTATCTGTTGTTCCAAGGTCCCATCCTTATGCCTCAGGTGGATCGATTCTCGCTTACGACTTGGCTCTTGAAAGGGCGAGGCTGAAAGTGAGAGGTTACTCCGTGGTGGTTATTTCCACCATGTTGAGGTCTAGGCGGAGGTCTTCCTCATTGGCGTATGTTTGTATCTGGCGAGTATTTGAGTCCTGGTGCACAGACAGGTCATTTCAAACGTTGAGATCTTCAGGTCCTCACGTTTTGTCTTTCTTGCAAGACGGTTTCGACAAGAGACTGGCGGCAACTTCCTTGCGAGTGCAGGTGGTAGCGCTTTCATGTTATTAGAGGAAAGATAAAAGGCGAGTCACTGGGTGTTCACCCAGATATTAAGTGTTTCTTGAAAGCGGTGTCTCTTCTCAGACCTCCACGGAAATCTGAGGTTCCGCCGTGGGATCTTGCGTTAGTGCTGGATGCGTTAGTACGCTAGCCTTTTGAACCTTTGTCTAGGTCTTCGGTTAAAGATTTTACTCTCAAGGTAGTATTTCTAGTAGCGATATGTTCAGCTCGTAGAATTTCAGAGCTGCAGGCTTTGTCTTGTAGAGAGCCGTTCTTGTCATTTTATGAGAAGAAGGTGGTATTGAGACCAGTGCCATCTTTCTTGCCAAAGGTCGTTTCGCCTTTTCATGTGAATCAGGTGGTCTCTCTGCCAGTCTTTGAAGAGTCTACTGAAAAGTCCAACTTGGGAACGTTGCAATATCTAGACATTCGACGAGCGTTAAAGAAGTATCTTAGGAGGATGGCTGAGTTCCGAAAGTCAGATAGACTATTTGTCCTGTTTGGTGGATCAA